>OX382302.1:12039510-14539510 GCA_947507805.1 Aporophyla nigra | reverse complement strand
AATTCAGATGAAACCTTGAATTAACACATAGTATACTTTCCTTTTCGGTAGTACTTTCCATGGGCTAATTGTTGAGCTCTAAAGACATAAAGCTAATGTAGTATATAATAAGAAGTACGTGATTGATTTGCATTGTATTAAGTCGATTTAAAATTCAACTAATATTATTGTGTCCAGTTAGTGTAGATACCTAACCTAAAATATAATTTTCATGCCTTTAGTGGGTAATAAATAAAATGTTATGGTTATAAAATACAATGCAAGAAATGATGCTGAATACACAGATGTAGAAAATGACAACGAAGGTGTAACATTTGGAGCTATCCCGACACTTCTACTCGAGTCGAGATGTAATAGGACTGAGACAGATGATAATAAAAACTGCGAGGTTATGGCTACAGTCTAGACGGCTATTTATACAAATAAGTTTCTGCGGAGGTGTGTGTGAACAATGTGAATATGAGATTAGTTTACTCCCCCAGCAAAAGAATATAAATTACCAGGTGGGGAATACTTATGTTTATTTTAGGAGGCAATAATAGCGTAGCTGGCATGGTTTCAGCTCAGGTCGCGGGCCCACTGCATCGTAAATTATGCCAGCGTGCATTGAATACAGTGAACTATTCGTGACTGTAACGGCAACAGGTACTAAAAGGTATTTACTTAATGTACAACAGCTTAAAATATTTACTATAATCTTCATGTATGCACGGCTTCCACTACGCGGACGGTTTGAGTTGCAAGGATTATTTTATAAAGGCTTGTGGAAACATATTATGTGGAGTGGATGTGCAACATGTGTGTTCGTGGTTTTTCGCATGAATTGTGTCGACGATCAATGGTTTCGACGCTAAAATGTTGCGCAAAATTATATTTTAGTTTATTGTTGCCCACCAGCGAGTTAGCTTAGTTAGATCTTGACTCATAACAGTCACAATTGTTGTTAATTACAACATACATCTTTACTTATAATATTACTAGCTTCTGCCCGCGACTTCGTCCGCGTTAAATTTCGTGTTCCCCCGACCTTTCCCGTCGCGTCGAATCGCCTACCCGTGCAATTTTCTCCGTTTTTGCAATATTTTTCATTACTGCTCCGCTCCTCTTAGTTGTAGCGTGATTTTATATAACCTATGTTACTTGCAGATAATGTAGCTTTCTAATGGTGAAATATTTTTTAAAATCGGTCCAAAAGTTTTTGAGTTTATCCATTACAAACAAAGAAACAAAAATACAAAATTTTCCACTTTATAATATTATATTATATATATATATATTATTATATTATATTATTATTAGTGTAGAAGTGTAGACAAAGATGTAATATTTGTCAGCTTTTATGTAGGAAGTAATTTACGGAACTGCTGATCTGATTCCGAAAATTCTTTTATTTGCTGGAGAAGAGTATTGCCGAGTGTTATAGGGTGATATGAGTGATGATATCTTCATCATCATCATTTCAGCCGTAAGACGTCCACTGCTGGACTTAGGCCTCCCCCAATTTGGGGGGCTTTGCCATAATCGCCACGCTTGGCAGGCGGCTTGGCGATCGCAGTATGGTGGTAAAATGCATAGAGAACGCTGCTGCCCATTCTCTAGTAAGTCCCTTAGTCGCCTTTTACGACACCCATGTGAAGAAATAGGGTTGTGTTATTCTTTACGACTGATGATATACATTTACCTTACCTTTTATCGAATAATCAGTTTGGTTTTAGAGCAGGCAAATCTACTAGTGATGCAGTTCACGAGCTCCAAGACTAGTAATAAAAAATAGGGTAAAGAATAGGGATTCAGGTAAAAAAACAATAGGCATTTTCCTTGATCTAGCCAAGGCATTTGACACGGTCTCTACGTCTCTGCTGATTCAAAAATTAGAACGCCTAGGAATAAGAGGTATTCAACTACAACTCTTAAAGGACTCTCTAATCGTTTTCAGTTTGTTAAGATTAGTGATAGTATCAGCAGCGACCTCCCAGTCACTTACGGAGTTCCACAGGGGAGCATTTTGGGACCAACACTTTTCCTTATATACTTGAACGACCTCTGTAAACTAGACCTTGCAGGAGGTAAAATTATATCTTATGCAGATGACACAGTTCTGTTGTTCTCAGCTGATACCTGGGACGAGGTATATAAGCAGGCCCAGGATGGATTCAATGTTATGACCCACTGGTTGCAGAATAACTCCCTTACTCTTAACCCGGATAAAACGCAGTACATGACATTCTCGATGCGCACTCAAAATAAACCACTTCCTAATACCTCCTCGATTACAGCACATAGTTGTTGCAATACCCTAGTATGCTCTTGCCCAACACTAATAAAGACAGCATCAACTAAATACCTTGGAATTATTCTTGACTGTAATCACACCTTCAGAGACCATATTCCAGCATACATCTAGGACGAGAAAACTGATCTATGTTTTCAAGAACCTTAGACATGTTGCACCCCCAAAATTAGTGAAGCAAATTTACTTAGCACTCGCACAGTCCATTTTTCAATATTGCATCACTGTTTGGGGAGATACACATAAAACCATAAAGCCCTTAGAAATAGCCCAAAGGGCGGTTCTAAAAGTTAGTACTTTTCGTCCTTATTTGTACCCAACCCATCTTCTTTATCAGTCGTGTGAAGTCCTGACAGTTCGTCAGTTGTTTATATTGCTTGTGGTTCTGAAGCAACATTCTTTACTACAGTTCTGAAAAGGTGATCTAGCTAGAAGACGTAACGTTATTAGTAATAATGACCGACCTTCTTTCAGACATGCTTACGTAAACAAATACTTCTGCTTCTTGGGACTGTACTTATATAATAAGATTAATGACACTTTGGCAATATACCCGCTAAATAAAAATCTTTGTAAAAGTAAACTCTTTAAATATATTAGTAAACATACATATGAAGAAACAGAAAACTTATTAAAAATACTTAAATAATAAATAGATCTCTCCTACTCCCACCCTCTCACACTCTTTCACACATTATTCACCGAGAGGTTAACACTTCACACACCCTTGCTTGTTTTTATTTTATTTTATTTTATTTTAAGATTTTCATTAATTAAAAAAAAATCCTGTGTAAAGATATACCTCCTAATATTAATATGTCAAAATAAGCTAGTAATGCAATGGTCTTCACAAGGAAGAGCGCTGATGTCTGAGATACAGATATATTTTATCTAGTTCAGACATAGATGCCTTCAATATAAAATTAAGAATATTATAAATGGTCCTGTATACCTCGTTTAATTGTAACTTATGTTTTGTGTCAAATAAATTATTATTATTATTATATGTTAAAACAAGAAATTGCACGTGGACTAGTGACTGGTGGGTAGAAGTTAGTGATTCAAAAGAAGATTACCGTTTCAATTGATTTAGATGTCACTTGTTTATTTCACTCATAGCTTCTCGTGATTTAATTTATCGGAGTACGAACATTTATGTCGTAATTGGAGTCGTCTTCTCGATTTGTATTAATTGGACGTTACTCGCTAAGGTTTAAATGAAAACTTGTTTAAGTGTTAAAATAACGGTTCATTAAGTGTTGTTGATATTTTCCAACGATGGATCATTAAATACCACTTTAACAGCTTTGATTACAATTTGAAGATTTTATACTAAACAAATTAATATTAAAGCTGGCCATAATGGTTCGGTTAAAAGTTAATATTGAGAAACTATCACCGTGCCCGAGTGTCGGCAATTAATTGAAGATAACTGAATTGTCAGACTTAATGCTGAAAATTGTCAAGGTAGCAGAGCGTGCCCGTTTGAAATTCAAGAAATTATGAGGAGCGGCGGCGTTTAATTGAAAAGTACTCTCCTTTGATCTTTGTCGAGTTGCTGTCTGCGACGACGCCTCCACCTGGCGTGTTCGTGCTCGAATGAATAGTGGCTTGGAATAAGCTGCAGCAAAAGAGACACCGTGCAAAGCCCTGCCAGTAATTTCCTCCGCTATGCAAGATTAGCGGTCGATACGAGAACGACTTCATTGAATAAAATGTCAGAACTAATTTACAAAATTCAAAGCTTCAAAACCCTAAATTGATCAAATTTATTCGTAAAAGCTCGTACTTATTCATGAAAATGTATAAACTACGATTTCGGTTGGGGTTTCGCACGAAGTTTGTGAATTATATCAGTAAAATTATGCGTATATCAAAAAATTACGAGTAATGTCAGGTACATGAACAAATAAATCAGCGCAATAAATAAAGTTTTATCTGAATTATGAAAATATGAAGCCTTTGGGAGTAGAGATTTATGAGGGTTTTTTTAACTCAGCTGATCATCTGGAAATAATACCTATTTAGTTAATAATAATAATAATATTCCACAACTATCACACAACGCCATCTAGTCCCAAGCTAAGCAGAGCTTGTGTTATGGGTACTAGACAACTGATAAACATACTTATATATTTCTAAATACATACATATTATAGATAAATTACACCCAGACACAGAACAAATGATCGTGCTCATCACACAAACATTTGTCCTGGGTGGGAATCGAACCCACGACCTCCGGTATAGCAGTCAGGGTCACTAACCACTAGACCAACAGGCCTGTCAGTTAATGTAGAGTTGTATGTTTAATTACTATAGCATACAGGTTGTGAGCAAAAGTAGTTGTCAGCAACAGTTGAGATCAAAATGTATGTAAACTACCAGCAGGCGCTGCAATAATTGTTTCCAAGCACGTCATCAATCAGCCTATAATATTTATAATAATGACCATAATCCACCACGGGGACCCAGCGCGTATTGGCGCACATCACGTGTCTTCAAATGGTTTGTTCTAGGACATGTCGCTTTCCCCACGATGTTTTTCTTCACCATTTTGGGAGCGAAGTGGTGATGAAAATTAATGAATTAATTTAACGATTTATGCACACATATAAATAGACAAGAAGAAAGGAACAGAAAAATATGTACAAAGGTAATGCTTATTTCTATAGAAATCTCTTCCAGCATACCTGCAATAGGAGAGAATATACAAAGAGATGTAGACAACGTGTGTAATAGTAGAAGAAAAATAATCCTATAATTTAAATATAAACATACAAAATAAAAATATACATACATGTAAACATACATAAATACTTCTAGAATAAATATCACTAAATATATACTATACTAATAATGTAATTAAAATGAAAACATTCATGAGCAATTATGACAAAGTGGAGAGATAGTGTTCTTTCACTCTTCTTTTAAATACAGCAATAGTAGGGCAGTCCCTTATGTCAGGCGGAAGTGCATTCCACAACCGAACCGCATGCACGGTGAAGGAGTAGGAGTAGAAGTCGGTTGAGTGGCGAGGGAACTTGAGGAGATTTCTAAGATGCGACCTGCAAGGTGCATCTAAAGGACGGGCGTAGGAGAAGCGTTCCCGCAAATAGGATGGGGTCTTAGGGTTGTGGAGAATGTTAAATAGCAGACACAGTATCCGAGAGTTCCTGCGAAGTCGAATAGGGAGCCACTTGAGAACCTTGCGAAAGTTAGAAACGTGATCATATTTTTTAAGATTAAAAACAAAACGAATGCAGATATTTTGCAAACGCTCAAGTTTATTTAAAAGCTCCTCGGTGGCATCCAAATAACAGGCATCAGCGTAGTCAATAATGGGCTGAATAAGAGTTGCGCAACAAGGGAATTTTGGTGTTGAAGGGCAGAAAGCTCTGGAGGCATTTCAATGAATGAAACGTGAAGTGCACTCTGCGACTGACTTGAGCAACTTGGGCACTCCACGATAAGTAAGAGCCCATGGTCTTCCCCAGATTCTTAACCGTTTTCGCGTATTCTATCTAAACTCCATTCATACAGAGTAATATACTAGTGCCTGCCTGGGTTCGAACCTACAACTCGTTAGTTGGCAACGTTTATTATTTATATATTATTTATATAGTTATTAACGCAGGAGGACCTACTACCACGGTAAGATGTGTTAATTCAGGTTATATTATAGGTAATAGCTTTTACCCGCGACTTCGCCCGCGTGGTATTTAACAAAAAGTTTTTCATAAAAACTGTCTTTGAAAACTACGCTGACATACGTCTCAAAATTCAGCGTGTTTTTAGTTTTTTTAAACTATTATTTATTTTTTCTAAAATAAAAGTAGCCTAAGTTACTCCTTGTTACATCGGCTATCTGCCAGTGAAAGTTTCGTCAAAATCGGTCCAGCCATTTCAGAGATTAGCCGGAACAAAGAGACAGACAGACAGACAGACAAAAATTGTAAAAAAAATTGTTTTGGTATATGTACCGTGTATACATCCATATACACTTAGTAAAAAGTGGTTATCTTAATATTAAAAACAGACACTCCAATTTTATTTATTTGTATAGATGACAGTTTTGTGGTGAGGTTTCAGTTCCACTTTAATAGCATGATGTCTGTAGAGCGGGCTCGGAGCAAAGCTCGTCGAACCGTCCGAGGACTCACGTCAAACAAAGCAGAGAGAAAATGACTAGTTGGTGTAAAGCCAGTGCTCTTTGGAATGTCGAACGATATCAGTTATTTGCGCGGCGGTTAGTTTCAGCCGTCGTGAATTGTCCTGAATTGGTTCTACGATCAATTATTTGCCCTTCTTCGGCATGACAGCGAATACTAAATCTCACGGTAAATCAAAATATATTCAGTTCTCGTGATCCACGACTATGTCTACATGACGCCATTTTCAGGGCAAAATAATTTTTCAGCCCTTTGTTGCAGGGTTAAACTTGCCATCTAATTTGAATTAATCTATTTTTATTATATTTCACATCTAATATTTTTGATAAATGTTGTTGTTACGAACGTAATTGTGTCAATGTGACAACTTAAATAAGAAATGAGTTTTATAATCAAAAAATGCTTCACAACTATTAAAAACTAATAAGCACCTAGATATAGAAGTGTAGAATTTACTGCGCACAGTGTGATAGAACACAGTGTGGTAGAATCTAATTTTAAACTGGTAAACATTTTAGACCGCAACTGTACATACGCGGTTGGAGTAGCAACATACTCCCGGAGCAGGCAAACATAATATCACGGTATGCCGTCACCTGCCAGGCTCGCGGATTCTTTCGAAACAGTTATCGTGGGCCCGGCACAGGCAACTGAAGGAACACGGGTGGGTTTTATTCAGTAAAAGTCTGATACGCCCTAGCTCTGCCCAGAGCGGGAGAACTCATTTGATGGTTTCCCACCTCCTGCCAGGGTCGCGAGATTGTTCGAAAGAGATACCGTGACCCTGGCACATGGGCAACTGAAGGAACACGGGTGGGTTTTAGTCAGTAAAAGTCTGACACGCCCTCCCGCTCCGCCCAGAGCGGGAGAAGTCATTTGATGATTTCCCATCTAGAAAAAAAAAAAAAAAAATGGTTTCCCACCTACGAAAAAAAAGGGTAGACCGTCAGGATAGTGTTAGGTAATTCATTTAGTATTAGCAAAAGGAGTATGTGTATGACCAATTTCATGGGAAATTGGTCATACACACACGCCGGTTGCGAGTACTACGCACCTGACCTTTCTGTAGAACATCACCAATAAGGTGACCATATGCCCTCCCAGGGCGTCCCCATCACATCTGCCTCGTAAATATCTTTTGTAAGCCGTCCTTGATAAATCCTCTCAACATAACCAAACCATCTATGCATACTCTTTTAAATTTTTGTCACTATATCTTCTTTTAAACCCCACCATTGTCTTATCGCATCATTCCTCAGCCTACCTATCATTCACAGTTACACACATGCTTCGCAACGAAAGCATTTCCACAGCATTTATCCTACTTACTCGTACAATTATAATATTGCAAAAATTAGAAAATTATCAAATCACAATGTTACTTCAGAAAAAAAAGTTTAATAAGCACATAAACTCAAAATAATATTCATAATACATATTGTTCATTAAAAAATGTTGCCCATCAAAAAATCATTAGGTAGTTGAATAATTAAAAAAAATCTATTAGGAAGGCCACTAATTTCAATTCAAAGTTTTCAATTGTATGTACATATTTTTCATTTGTATTGATCGATTGTTATATTTACCGACGAATAACCTTTTGAATCGCACTTGGTATGATTAAGCCCATAAAAATGAATCTGGTCGCATAGCAGTCAAGTTCCCATAATTTAACTGCTATGCGACCTGATTCAGCTCAGATGAGTTTGGATGACCCACGACGACGTCGGAGAACTGACTTCGTTAGAAATGTCTGTGGAACAAATTGATAACATTTTGGATAATGCACAGATACACACGGTTCGGTCGACTATAGTGTAGTTCAACGTGCACCGAGACCTCCATCTAATTCAATGGCCTGATCGGTCAGCAGATATGGACCCTATTGAAAATCTGTGGGGAATAATGTTTCAACGCCGGGTTTGTCAGAAGGAAAGAAACCCGCAGCTCTTAGATCACATTGTGCATGGGTATGGGATGATATCACAGGGACTGATTTATGCGCTCGCCTTGTCCCATCTATGCGAGATAAACTAGCCGTCCGTAGGTTGAAGGCAACATAAAATAGATATAGAATGTCGTCATAGCTACTAATGGAGGCTGTACTAGTTATTTAAACGATACATTGTGGATAAAATTAAAATATTAATTTTTCTTTGATATTTGTACTGGATTATTTCTATTCATTTATTATTTTATTTTTAGTAGTAAGTTCGACCTCCCTTGGCAGGTGTTGGTTTTACGGAAAGTTTATCTAAGAGGTTTGAAGTAGACTTATACTGACTGTTGTACTCTCATAATGTTCCGCTACTCTAGTATCTTAACGGAATACGTTAATCGGTTTCCCATCATGATTTTTGCGGCAAACGGAGGTGTGCTCACGCTCTAAAAAATGTAATGTAGAAAGTAAGTACATTATTTCCATTTGTCATGAAATTAACAAGGAGCTTAAATATTATTAGGAGTAAAATGAGGATTTAATGACGTAGTGTGAGTTTAACGTGCCACGGTGTGGCTGTGTAACTATGTGAGAACGTTTGAAGCATTTGTTGCGGTCGTTAAACACAGCGATGTTTGATCCCTTCTCTTGTTAGTGCAGCGCCGAGTCAGCACCCACTGGCTCTATTTTTGAAGCTTTCGACTTATATTAAATGAATAAATCATTCACTCATTTTAATTTACGAAACGGGTGAAGCAAGATTGTAACTGGGTTTTCGTGAAATAACTCCATGGTGAACAACTCCTGATAACTGAATCAGGTTGTATTCATCATCATCATCATCATCAGCCCATAGCAGTCCACTGCTCGACATAGGTTTCTGCAATTGCACGCCATTCAGCTCGATTCTCCGCAACTCGCATCCAGTTGCTACCAGCGACCCTGCGAAGATCGTCGCTCCACCTAGCCTGAGGGCGTCCTACCTTACGTTTGACGATTCTCGGCCTCCAGCCAAAACACATCCATCGGTCTTCGGTTCTAAGGATAATGTGGCCGGCCCATTGCCACTTGCTAATTCTATGAGCACAACTTTTGGTTCTCATTCGGATCACCTCATTCTGGATTCTGTCCCTCACTCCAAGCATAGCTCGTTCCATAGCTCGGTTTTAGGTATCCATAAATAACCAGAAATCAAATCCAGTCAACATAAGTATTGTTTTAAAGCATATAAGATAAGCAACATGTAGTCAAAAATATTAAATAAG
Source organism: Aporophyla nigra (assembly GCA_947507805.1). Classification (NCBI taxonomy): domain Eukaryota; kingdom Metazoa; phylum Arthropoda; class Insecta; order Lepidoptera; family Noctuidae; genus Aporophyla; species Aporophyla nigra. The sequence continues at coordinate 14,529,844 of OX382302.1, read as the reverse complement.
CACATATGTAGGTAGGTTAAATGAAATAAAAAATTGGTTGCCTGTAAAGTCGGTATACGGGCGAAAGTTTTACGTGACAACGACTTTGAGTGGTAAAATAATTTTAATGTGAATATTCATTCGTATAGTAGGAAGAAGGATGAAATAATAGTAACAATTTAAAAAATAGAAGCGCAAGACATGAACCGGTGTGTATGCCTATCTCTCTCACTCTCTCTCTCTCGCTCTGTCTCTCTCGCTCTTAGGCGGGCTAACTGTGCTCGAGTGGAAGGGACGCGTGCCTTTCACTTTTTATGTCTGTCTCTCTCGCTCTTAGGCGGGCTAACCATGCCCGAGTGGAAGGGACGCGTGCCTCTCACTCGCTCTCATTGTGAGCGCATAACGTGAGCGGAGCGTAACGCAGTTTCTTGAAGTGTCACCCGGCAAACCAATTTATAAGACGTTGTCACGTCAAAAAGCGATAAAACTGTTTTATGTATTAAGGTTCATGGAGTCATTTTCATAAAGCTTAGGTAACTTATTAATGTTATTAGTTGTACCAGGTAGCAAATAAAATAGCCTAGTAAATAGAAACTAATCCATTGTATAAGATTAATGAATAAATACTCGTAAATTATAGATAAGCTTAGTTCTAAGTACCCCAATTACGTTGTTAATATAAAACTTCATAATTATATTTAATCTTACACAAAAATGAATAAAATTATCTATTTTCTACATCAAAACATGCAATAGCTTATAACTATCGGTTGGAGAGCGTCAAACCTTTATCTTAATTTGAAAGAAATCACATTTATTATTTGTACGACCATAAAAAGATAAATCGGAGGTATAAGGCGATGGTATCGGTGTAACGCTGTCAACAAACCGTCTTGTCCGCTATCGCGCACGCATCTGTGTCGGCACTGTCGGCCAATCCCCGAGATTTATAGACGCGAACAAACACTATAAAACTTACTTTATTATTCCATCAAATGTGCCGCTGACTCGTACACTCTCAGATTTCATATATCCAAACATGAGGCCTCATATTTAACACGGCAACTTTTATTTTATTATTAGGGTATGAAAAAGTACTACTAAAATAAAGGTTAATTCACGCATAAAATAAAAATAAAAACTGGAATATTAAATCCTGTGTAGCAACTTAGCAACACGTAATAATTATCTTTGTTTGTATCTTCACTTAATTAGCTTCAAAAAGCTGAAAACACCGCGTTTGTTTATTCATCTAATAATGTTTTGTTGGAGCGGAGCGTCGCGTAGCGGTATCGTAGCTGGCGAAGCCCATGCTACAGTCAGTGTTGACGTAGCAAACATTTGGCGAGCTACGAGCCGCGGCCACCGCTACGGGCAGCGGCTACGCGGCCAGCCCACTCACTGGTACCGCGGTCATTACTTATACTTGCTACCTGCTTTTATTTTATATTAGAAAAGTAAACATTGTTTAATTTCCTTCTCTGTGGAAAGCATTAGCTTTAATAATGGAGTACTTTCTTCTCGATACGCTTATGCGAGAGGGAGATATTTCATCTGTATTTAAAAAAATACAAAAGTGTTCTACGATAATTGCTTGGTAAAAGTATCTAACAAAAGGTAAAATCAATACGATGGATTTATCGTTATTGGCAGGTACCGAGAAGCTATTATATTAATACGCAATAAAAGCGTGAGCGGCAAGACGAGTGTGGACCTTAGTTCATTAATATTCATGGGGAAATTATTCCTTTCATTGTCTCCTACCTAACGAATTGAGATCCAGAAAGTAAAATAAATGTGTCGCGGTAAAATACTGGCAATTGCGTACTCATTGTGTTGTGTTGGCTCAAGAGCTTTGCCATCGAGCGTTCGAACGTTGGAATATTATAATTACCGAGACGCGCGACTGTTTTCTTTACAACGTATGTGTAGTTTGAACTCTCCCGAGTTCGATTACTTTTTAACAAAACAGTCAAGTTTATCTTTGGTACGCTTTCTAAAACAGTTTTCTATAAAAAGCGGGAACGGAAAGTTTTGCATGAAAGTTTTGTATTCAGTTTTACACAAATGTAGGTAGTTAGTAGTAGGTGAGTTAGCTGTACGGTAGGAACCTACATTTTAAGTTGGTTAACTGTTTATCAGAGATGGAAAGTTTGAGGGATTAATTATGTATTCACGTTGTACCTGGTTATCACGCCACTGCATGGAGCTGTCCGTACTTTGTTTACTACACAATACATGTCACAGGGATGTACGGGATGCAGTTTCGAGATGGGGCAATAAAGGCTGGAACCTTAACCGTTTTAGCTACAAGAAAACTGAGACTGTCCTTAACTTAGTATAAAAAGTAAGTTTGATGTCTCATTTCCTACAGAATGTATGAGAAAAGTTATTTTTGCAATTTCTGTCTACCTACCTACCTACTCAAACAACCACGCTAGGAACAAACCGAGACAGAAAAAAATGCATCAAATCTTAGACGGGAAAACGGCAACGGCAAAACGCATTAAGAACCACAGGATGTGCTACCCAGTACACATCTTCAGACGCTCTGAACCACACCTGTTACATGCAGCAATACAGTACAGGACCAAATCTAAGAAGGTCGGACGACCTATTTACACATGAAATGACAACCTAAAATAGGACATGAAATACTTCGACAAGGAAATCCAGTTTTGGAGGGACACGGCTGGAGACAGAAATAAGATCAAGAAAGCGCCTAGTGATATCTACAAAAAACCAGTAACTGATATCAGCGAGAACTCAGAAGACGACCAAGAAAACAACAACACGGAACATAGCGAAGCCTCGACATAGAAAAGAGCCAAGCAAACGGTTAACCCCACCAAAAGATGCATCAGTGAAGCTTGTCCTGGATCAACATCCTGTAGACAAATATCACCCTTCTCTCCACTAGTCCAATGCTTACTTAAGGCTGCATAGTCGGTAGGTTCGTAATCCTTTCCTATCCTATGGGCACGTCTTCCCTACCATTACAGCGCCCCCCGGTCTACTTCTTGATATGCAATGGCCTATGTAGCACCATGAATTATGAGTTCATTCGATTAATCGAGTCTGGTTAAACCACGCTGGGATCGGTGCAATTCATTTCTGTACCTACTCAAATCTTAGTTGGTCCGAATGAGCGATTTGTTCCCTACATGAAACATCATCTAAGGAGCAAAAGCTCTCGATCGATCGATTGGCATCAAAACAAGCTTCTGTCAATATTGCCCATGTTCTAGCTGACTTTAAAGAAATCTGTGAATGTCGGTCATAATTTCTCAAAAGTTAGGACACTAAGACTGTTTTTTCTGTAGCTACAACGGCCACGGTACCTACCCTTACTGATCCATTCCAAAAAAATACCCTATATACTGCTAGTGATGCCACACTTAATAAACAAATTGCATCTCTTTGGTACACTCGATACACTAGTTATTTGCGTATTATTAATAAAAAAGAACTCCTTTCCGGGTTACCAGCACAAACAACCGATACCCAAAAAACCCGCATGACAGTAACAAATTAAAGTAACAAAAAGTTTAACCGGGAAATATATATGTAATCAAAACAAAAAGTGGTTGATGGGAAAATGAAAAATGAATACCGCCATCGTTTGGCGCTTAGCTCGAATATTGATGATGTCAAGTGGGCCTGTTCGGTCGGCGCGAAATAAATCGAAACAGTTGTTGTGTGAAAGTGTTGTGTTTGTGGAATAACGCGAGTGACGAGGCGGCGACGCGCGCCACATTCCTGCGCTTGTGTCGATTCGTTTACATTTTTCGCAGATTGCTTACAAACATTACGCCGACACGTAAACATTCCACTTGAGATGAGGCTGATTATTTCCAAAGGCATCACATTGTCTATCGGAGAGAGGAATGACAAACATGTTTTTAATAACAAACGTTTATGAGCTATGATGTGGCGAACTCTGATCAAGTAGCTATATAATTATTTCCTGCTTTTTACTTACGCAATAATGGTAACTCCATAGAAGTATTTGAGTTTATTTCCTTCATTTGGTTTAATATTATTGTAAACGATGTTTGAAGACACGAAGCTAAGTGAGCTTATACCGGGTGAGAAACTTAGATTTTTTAAATTATTTTTCTGATTACTGTCACCACCTGGCCTATCAACCGTTTTCGGCTTGACGTGGATGTTTGGGACAACCTGTATATGTATGTATGTCGCAGATAGATTGTCAAATCCACTAGTTTTATATAACTACTAGCTGTGTTATAAAACAGCTCCGTTATGTAAAATAGCTGAACGACTTTTACCGTTTTTCCATAATTACTGAACTTTAACGCGCATAATTGGATAAACGTTTTGAATTTATCAAAACAGGGATCAACGATTAGAGGTTATGTAAAACGTGAAATAAAAAGTCAGATTATAGATTTTAGTTCTAGATTCTGTCACTCGTGGTTTGGTTTGAAATAACAACAATAGTGGCGTTTACAGCAGGCTAATCTTCGAAACGGCTGGGCTAATTTTGAGGGGACTTTCACTGGCAGGTAGCTAATATTACAAGGAGTAAACAAGCCTATGTGTTTTCTGTCTATCCACGAGGGAAGCTGCAGGTAGCAGCTAGTTTTAACAAAGAGTCATCCGTTTTGTAATAGTCTGTCCTAAAAATACTAAATAGCCAAGTGACTGCCACTAACTTGAAAGTAGCGCTTGCTGCCCGGTGCTGCGGCACCACTTGCTACGCTCACTCGGCTTGCGTGCTGTTGGTCATAGTTCTAACCTAACCTAAAACAGCTTAGTTACTGTGACTAATTAGCCACATCAAACGTTTCTTGTGGCTGCAAATAAGCCATTCTGCATTACGTCTAAATATGAGTAGCAGTTTTGTTAAACGTAACGTTATGACAATCCAGCTGGACGTTGAACTAAGCAATACATCTGCGACATGTACATAACATAGCAGTAATTGATCAATGTTATCATAAATTCTAACTTTATTTCTATAACTAGCGATAAAACGGCTCAAGTCACATAATTAATCAAATTATTTTATTATTTTCCAACCGTGTTGTAATAGGTAGTTTCCTATAGTAACAGTCACGTTAAGAATTGGGTTGCTCTATTATTTTCTATCAAAAACACACAAACGCCAGTATAGTTGTTATGTACTTTAATTTTAAAATCAGCATGAAAATGGCGATGAACATGTTCAAGTTATTCTGAAAGTCGGTACAACGCGAGCAGGACAACATGCCGAGTTTGTGCCAAAAACTTTAATATTTTGTTATTTCATTTCGTATGCGGTTTACAAGTTTCACGCAATGTTGTTACAGAAGATTATTTTGAAGCTAGACTTTATTGAATAGATTAGACTTGGAAACTATCTCAAATAGTATAGAAACTCCTATTTTTTAGGTATTCTTTCCTTTTAGCTCCAATAGAACTAAAATACCATTCAGTATAACATAGTAGGCGATAACCATAGATATAAGATTTACATTTCAAAGCTGACAACAGAGGGATTCAGAGACGTCATTTATTGTGCGACACGGTTTGTTCTCTGTTTGTCTAATTAGTACGTTTTATTTTAGGGAAGAATACACAAACGTTATAACGGAATCACAGAAATATAACGAGTCGTCACGTCCGTGTTTAAAAAAATAAATTTACGGTTTGGAATACACAATATATATACGACTGTTAACAAACTCCCGAACGAATAACGAATTTTATGTAATTTTAGCACATTTATTTCCGTTCCGTTTTGTTGCTAACTTTTAAATCGTCGAAGTAAAAATGCTTCATGACAAAAATAAAACCACTTAGCTGAAACGACCACCACACCATTGAAAAGTGCCATATTGTTTCAGGATAAAAGGCAAGCCTTCTTTTAACCCAGTATTATCCGAGGGGATTTCAAAACCATAAACCTATACCTACCCAAAATAGAAGTGAGTGGAATTCTTTGTCACTAAGTAGCGCGACAGGTGATAGCCTGATGGTTAGCGCGCGCGGTGGGGAGGGTTGAGGGGTGAGGGTCGCTCCAGGAGTGTTTGTCTAGCAAACAGCGCGCGACTCGAGCACGCGGCAAATATCGCCAAAGCACTCGCTGCGTTACAGTTATGCTTACAGCGACTACGCAAATATTATACCCGTAAACTCACCTTTACGACATTTTAAATTAATACTCCTTTTTATAATGCAAGGTTAGGTTAAAGACCTTATTCACCTTGTTTAGCTAGACACAGCATTTTTACGACTTATCATTTCGAAGACACGTATGTGGTATCCAATTTTCGAAAGTAAGTAGTGAATAAAAATACACACAAAGCTTTCTTCGAAACAGAATAGTATGAAAAGAAATACACGTCAAATCGACTGAAAAATGAATGATGTTCGTGGACACTGAAATAGAGTCAGTGATGTGCGACGGTAGCAAACGTGCATCGCTCGCGCACCGCTAGTTAATATCCAATGCTGTTTATTGATCTGCAGCTGCCTAATATGGCTTTTGTCATCCACTAAGCCGTGAACCTATTGAATCTGCGCTACAAATGTCTGTATTAAAAGTTTAACCATTTATTTCCAAGAGCTGACCATATTTCATTCGAAACAAAAATATTTTTGTGTCAATTGTGTGCCTTACGAACGAAACAATATACACAGTTTTATTGCGTCTGCATACGAATGGTGAAAAACACACCACGTGGATTCCATTACTTAGATTAGTTTCAGTATAGATTGATATAAAATGCGCATGGCAAATATACAAGTATCCTGGTGAGGTGCTAAACCTTTATCTATATTTACCGATAGCTACCAGTTTCTCTAATGATCTGTGTAACCTCTGAATGTCATTTAACTGAAAATGATTACTTTCAGTAAGTCTTTACATTATAAACAGCGGTTTCATAATATTCAACATTTGCTTGTCCAACTCATAAATCAAATTTGAGACGATTTCCTTACCCGTAAACGTAGATGAAAATGGAAGGCAATTTCTGTCGTTAAGGTTTTCACGGTTATTTTCTTTTATGAGTTTTCCGACGAAAGTCACGTCATTTTAAAAATAGGCTGGTAAATTAATTACTCCCTCATCTAGTTGGTCTTCCAGTTTTATAAAGCTACAGGTGTGAAATAAGGCGCAATTTAGTTTTTTTTTCTCGTTAAAGCTTTTAAGAATGTTGCTTTTTACGGCGGCGCCGTTCTTTTCAAGTTAAATTATTATTTATTGGGGATAAATCCTATTCAGGGCAATCTCTAAAGACATTGTATGTCACTGAATACTGAAGCAAAATATGTTTAAGGGCGAAATAATGGAATAAGTAAACAGTAAAAGAAAAACCAATAAAAGTTGTTTTATTGGCCGTCGACCGAAACACCTGCCACATAATGAGTTTTTAGTTATTCCAGGGTCTCATTGATTAAATTCGATGAACATTTTTATGTAAAAAGAATTTGGGATTTGAATAGTCAATGTTAAACAATGTGAACGTTATAATTGGAAACATCGTTAAATTAAGATGTAGGTAATGTTATTTGGGACACGATATCCTCACATAAAGGCATGATCCTGTATGGCTGATGGCTGATGAGCTCTATCGTTGCTAATCGTGCGTGAAATTGTGTTATCATTATTTCATTCACTTTTTTTTGCAGCAGTTTTTGTCATTTGGCAGAGTGCACTTTCTTTAAAGGTTTGTGGAGCAACACTAATTAATCTACCAAGAGCAAGTACAAAGTTTTATATTTATATTTGTTTATGACGATAATTCTTATAAAAATGATGTCAAATGTAAAATCATTCTTATAAAATATTGGCCATTAAGAGTTAAAACATTAAAAACCAAATATAAGTTACATAACTCATTCAAAAAATAGATCTCTGGAGTGTTTCAACTCGCCAGAGTAAAATTTACTCTCCAAAACTATATACATTATGTATGACATTGCACGCACTTGCGATAAACATTTCGAGCCTCGAAAATGTAAAAGAAGTGCTATCATTTTACGATTTCCATTTTTTTTGGGTCACATTGGAAAATATAAAGATGATGTTTAGCATCTCACCTTGTAAGTTCAGCCAGATGTTACATGTGTCCTCGGAGTGCGCAAAAGGAGCGTGTCTGTGTACCTAGTGACCCTGGTCACGTCCACACCGGTGTTTGGGATAATGTCTGAACTTTGTGTATTCTATTTTAAGTACCTTTAGGTTGATATTTTTGTATACAGATTGTATAGTAGGTGAGGTTTTATTTTTAAAAGTGATATTCACATTTTCTTGTGCCAATGATCCAGCATTACATAATTTATCTACTAAATTTTATAGCCGTATGGTGGAATAAGACATTTTCATTCAAAAATATGTAAGTATATGTATAATTCATAAGGCATAAACTTTTTACTGTTGAGACGATTGCTAATATAGCAAATGGCATGTTACTTTTAATAAATAGAATTTTTATTCGTTCGCTTATTCGACATCATAAAATTGAAACAAAGTAGCATCGCTGCAAAAAGGATAAAAATGCGTCACTCGTATCAGTTACTCTTTCTGGTTTAATGAGAAACGCATGAATTATTCGCGAGCACATAAATATTCCTCTATAAATTGACAGAACCATATCTTCCTTTGTTACGGGGTTAAAATAGCTATTTAATGAGTCAACAGTCGACATACGGCGTGTCTAAATTAAATGACAATTCTGCCTTGTTTGTTCGCAGGTAGGTAACAGGTGTTCTGTTTAGCCGTATGAAAAATGAGCTCCATGATATATCTCTAATTCAGTATTTTATTTAAATATTATGACAGAATTTCAGGCGAGTTGTATGGGTTTAGAACTGTTTAAGTGGTTTAAATGTTGACACGTAACGAAATATATTAAAAGAATGTCATGCGTGTCTGGTGTTTATTCAAATCGATCGGTCGTCACTGATAGTGCTCTGCGGAGATATAAATTCTGTCTTAACAAAATGGTATGTTTGTCAGGTGCTCGTATTTTAAATATTAGTCAGCCGAAGAATCGGTCGGGCGTAGTTACGCGAGAATTTAAACCATATAAAGACAAACTTAGTAAAAACGTTATTTAAAAGTAATTTAACGTCAATTAAAAATGTTTTCCACAGCAAATTGTTGGAAACGTCCCTTAACCTATGTCTGGTGAGACACAAAATATAGTACTTACTTATATAGCAAAGCTTAATTATTTCTTTGAATTTTAAAATTAACTATTAGCATAAACTTCAGTGCTTCTCAATTAATAACAAGGACCGGAATATCTGTCCTGATACTGGATAAAAGATTATCGGACGGAAGAAAAACAGTGTTCATATTGCTGCGGCTCCAGGGTGTCCTTTCATCACGTTTTATGTACTCCTCAGGCAGTTGAATGGAAGTTTTTTCTGGTTTAGTGAAGGTTTTTGTTGGAGTAATGCGGAGGGCCGCGCCTCCCGCGTGCCTCCTCACTGCCCCGATGAATATTTTGTGATTTTTACGGGACAGCTGGCTGCGATATTTATTTGATCAAAACTTCTTGATTAGGAATGTTACCCACGATTGAGATGTGTTATGATAACGCACTTATACGTCGCTTCTTATGACATCTTGAACTTTTTATTGAGTGAATCGCTTCTCTTTTATATGTCGTATGTAACAGTTATTAAGTGCTAGTATTTCAGAGAAAGTGCCAATGCTCTGCCACATTAAAATATGTTGAATTTCATGATTTATGTATTTGTGGTTTAATACATAGTTATATGTAAGTATGATAAATTACTTCCTCGATGGTCTAGTAGTTGCAACCGCTACTGCTGACCATGAGGTCTTTTTTTTTTGGTTGGGAAATCATCAAATGACTTCTCCCGCTCTGGGCGGAGCGGGAGAGCGTGTCAGACTTTTACTGACTAAAACCCACCCGTGTTCCTTCAGTTGCCCATGTGCTGGGGCCACGAAATCTCTTTCGAACAATCACGCGACCCCGCAGGCATCGGTCCTAGCAGACCCTTTCAGGACCATGATGTCTTGGGTTCAATTCTCAGGTCGGGCAAAGTGTTTTTGGGCTATCTGGAATTTGTCAATAGCAGGTCGGAGTCTAGATTTGTGCGCGGTTGATGGCAATAGGCTCACTCAATATTACAGGGATTTAAACATAACTAGCGAAATGTGGATGAACTATCCATATTTTTTATATTTTTTTTCTAACTTCAAAACACAATTAGAATTTACATAAAAAGTTTAAAATTTTATCGTATTAACTGGGGTTTTGAAAATATCAGCATCAATGAATTACTCACACTCTTATTCATTAGCTTTTTGTTGCTCTAAACGTTAAGCTTCCACAAAAGCTCGACGTCATCCGATAGCGGTGCATTGTTATTAGTTATAACTGACCTACGACATTCACTCCACTGACGGATATTGGGGATACCCATCAAGCTAACCCATATCGGTTTAAGGGTAATGCGCGGAGGTAACATACGCAATTCCATTTCGTTACGTTTTTTTGAAATTTACATGTCATTGGCAAGTTATGTTGATTCAAATATGATTCCCGACCGAATTATAATCACTACAATCAGCAATGCAACTCCTTAATTCAAATTGGCGTCAAATGTCATGATTTCATGAAATAGGGTAATATGAACTTAGAGTTGTATTGATGATTTTTATGATTGTGCTTCTTCGTGCCACTACACGCTGGCACGACAGTTATTAAATTTTGCTGGCCCAAAACTTCATCACATCCACACCTTGATGCCGTTCCATCGAGGTAGCCCTACTTTACGAGGTTCCACTTATAACTTCCCACTTGGGTTTAGAGTCCTGAACCGTCTCCGAACGACTTTCATATGAATCACGAAATGTTACACCGAGCAAGAAGATGCTCGTTTGTTGGTAGATAAATGAGTAGGCAGCATTTTAATGATTATAGTTCAAAAAATAAATCTATACTATCTATACTAATATTTTAAAGCTGAAGAGTTTGTTTGTTTGTATATTAGTTTGTTTGGTTGAACGCGGTAATCTCAGGAACTACTGGTCCGAATTGAAAAAATCTTTTTGTGTTGGGTAGCTTGTTTATTGAGAAAGGCTATAAGCTATTTAATATTATGCTACAATTAAAAAAAGCGGAGCAGCAACGAAAAATGAACGAAAACTGGCAAGCAATTCGATGCGACGGGAAGGGTCAGGGGAGCAAAAATTTGACGCGGACGAAATCGCGGTCAGAAGCTAGAATTTCATATAGCCGCTAATCATATTGAGATCAACATATAACCTTTCTAGGTCTACCCTGACGCTTTCGCCTTAAATAGTCGAGGTTAGTGACGGTCGGTAACGTCACGTGTGTATCGTGGTCATCGACTTATTCAATAGCAATGTTAAATTTTAATAACCTTCGAGAGTGAAAACACTTTATGCTTACTACGTCCTTAGGGATCTTGCTAATTCAGCCCTCCTACTACCTGTCTGTCTCCCTAATGTTTTTACAGAAGATTCTTTGCATATTTGATTAAATTACGTAGGTAGTCTACCTGAAACTTCTAGATTTATACTTTGCTAATAGAAACCGGAGATTTACTCCAGTATTTGATCGCTAAACGAAATCTAGGGAACGCGAAACTTCACGAGACTGATTTCTTGCTATCCGATTTAGTGTAACGGTGTATCGCGGTGGAGGGAGCGGTTATCGGGAGCTGATTGAGCGCGCAATAAATTCGGATTGCTTTCCTACGTGTACACCGCCCCTATGACTCGCGGAACGCACTAATACATAAATAACTATTACTCTGTTACATTTACTTTACTAGTACTGACGTAATACTGAGATAGTCCTAAGTCATAGGGTAGGAATAAATAACAGCCATAACTGTACCGTGTGGTGCCGGACGTAAAGAATAACACCACCCCATTTCTTCCCGTGGGTGTCGTAAAAGGCGACTAAGGGACTTTCTAGAGAATGGGCAGCAGCGTTCTCTATGCATTTTACCACCAAACTGCGATCGCCAACCCGCCTGCCAAGCGTGGCGATTATGGCAAAGCCCCCCAAATTGGGGGAGGCCAAAGTCCAGCAGTGGACGTCTTACGGCTGAAATGATGATAACTGTAACGTAATAAGTTATCGTAATACTTCTAATATAATATATATAATATGTCATGTTGAGAGGATGAATGAAGGTCGGCTCACAAAAGGTATTTACAAGGCAGATGTGAGTGGAAACACCGGGAGGGGACGCCCTAGGAGGACATATAGGGACCTTATTGGTGATGTTCTTCAGAAAGGTCAGGTGCGTAGTACTCGCAACCGGCGTGTGTGTATGACCAATTGTATGAACCTAAACGAGGCAAAAGAAGTGTGTAGAGATCGTAGCAGGTGGCGTTCCGTGGTTTCTGCCTACCCCCATGGGAAAAAGGCGTGATTCTATATATGTGTGTATGTATAATAGAAGCGTGACGTGAGGCCGAGCTTTTCTCAGAACATTGATGGTGACACTTCATGCCAGAGCCCATGGAACAGTACAGTTTATGTTGCTATTTTTCATGATTGAATCAAGACTAACGCTTGTTGTTAAGCTCTCCATAGTATTTTAATGGCATTACGTAAGCTTTGCTTGGGAAGAGGGAGAAGAGCGTTAATAAATTAAGCCAATTACCAACTTAAACATGAAAATGTAAGCGCGTTTGTTTCATGTAGTCACTTCCTGCAACTGGCGCGAGTCACACGAGATTACGAGGAGCACATAAAAGAAAATGGTAACCAACAGAAAGGTGGTAATGGAATTAACCGAGGTTGGGCGTGAGACTACATTTAGCACACATAAATATGATCGCCAACGTTTATTGTTGCTTATTCTTTCAGGTTGCTTCTTATTTTGTGAAAGTAATTACGGTTCTTGTCATCCCATCTGAGCATACTTTCCCCAAACACTTGAAAATAAAATATAGCAACAACCTGCGTGGCAAATATTCAGAGCACACATGGTGGTGCTCAATGTTATATTTGGTATATAGTAAACCAATATGTTTATGGCGCAGATAAAGTAGAGGATATAATATCGTGCAGTCGACAAGTCGAACCGTCTGGTGGTGTAAGTAGCACGGACGGAGTAGCTGAACGCTTTCGAGCACAAATGTTAATATTCTGTGTAATATTAAAGATTGTTTCGTGTTCCTTGCCTGAAAAGTCGTGCGTCGTCTTAAAGAAGAAGGAATATTTTTTATTTATTTTATTATTTGTGTTGAACTTAATGTTATGCTCATTCATATGGTGAAAATGTGTGGCCGATTTGGCAATAAATTAATAAAATGTACAATTTAGACAAAATAACAATATCTAACAGGTTTGTAAACTTTTTGAAGGCTAGCTGTTTACATTATCTCAAAGTTTTAGTTTGTACTTGAGTAAAAGGTGACTGTGGAGGAGACTCAAAAAATCAAGGCTCGCGAGAGAAACAGCGCGAAGTGTGCGTGCGTGGTGACGAGAAGATGTGCGTGGTGTGGTGGTGTGGGTGCGGGTGGGCCCGGCGGGCGCGGCGGTGGACTGGGCCGGGGGTATCGATCCCTGCGGGGCGCGTGCGCCGAGCGCGCGGTGTGAGCCGAGCGGCCGAGCGCCACCCGCGCAGTCCGCAGCCGGCCGCCAGCCAAGCGCCTGCCGACACCGCGGGGATTCCGCGCCACGCGAACCTTCCCTCGCAACGTTTGACATTCAACGCGCGACAACACTCGCACAACCTCAAATCGCCTCTCTCACAGGAATTGCTCTAGTGTTATCACTTCGAAACTATTCAAAACTTATAGTTACGACGACGTTTACTCACTATCTTGACTTTCAATTGACACATTTCAAAAAGTGATAAACTTTATTTATTTACATACTTTAATAAATGTTTAAATTAAAACCAGCATTAACGGAGGATGCCTGAAAGCTAATTCAAAGTTGGTGTTGTGGTGCAAAGTATAAAAATGCGGTGCCTGATAATCTTTTGAAGTGATCGTGTTTGTGACTGAAAAAATAAAACAGACGCTGGGAGCGTTGCTCACGAGTTCACGGGTCGTTAATTCGGTGGAGGAGAGAATCCGAAAAAAGAGGTCTCGCTTACGTCCGCTCATCGGAGTGATAAAATTTATGACAAACGGTAAGGAGCGTGTAGTGATAAGGGTTGGGTGCGTTATCTGTGCGGCGGCGGCGCGCGTGTGTGGCCGCTCGGACGCGGTCGCGGTAATTACTGCTCCACCTCAGCAGGCGAGCGTCTCCATTCATTATTCTTATCACACTACAATTACATATTGCCGCCGTTACTGTCCACTGATAACAAACCCTCCTGTAATTTAGTGTAAGTGAGCACCATTGGATAGTTTCTTCTTTATTGGCACTTTAGGTTGGCAGATTTGTCTACTAAGTATATTTCAGGCACACGGGATGAAAACTTCAAACTTTTGATATCGTTAGGTATTGGACCATCACCAAGTAACATAATCTAATTTAAGAGACCTACCCGCCGTACAAAAACAATTGAAACCTTGTTTTACAATTACTACTAAAAAAATTGTCATATTTTCTTTCCTTTCTACGAAGATTATACTATCGTCTATAAGGAACTCGGTAGAGTTTCTTGAAAATTCTGTAATTAGATTTTCTTCGAATATTATGTTCTGTATGTTAAATACGATTATGATGATCATCAGTTAGTTTTTTTTCCTGTTATCCTATCTGACAAGATATTATTTTCTTACTCTGCATAATTTTCCATATTTTACCTTGAACCATCTTTAACATATTAATGTAAAAAATACTTTGACCTAATGTTTTAACATTAAGTAAAAGTATTTGTACTCTCCTATACTTAACTATATTGTATGCAGGTACCACTTACACTGGATGGTTTCCGTAGGTCCTGTTACAAGAAATACCGAGACCAATTTGTCATGTCAGTAAATTACACATACATACAAACACATTCAGCAGTAGTTGTAAGTACTGCCATTTGTCACAAGTTAAGTATCTCCCAGCACATTTATTTTACACATATAGCTACAATAATTCTGCTCCATTTAGCTTTACGTTATACAGGAAAGGAGAATGACCACTATGTTTTAGTGTGTTTTGTGACGGAAAAGGGGCCTGTTTCAATAACACACTCGTTAGCCTAAAAATATTCGTTGTAGGGAAACGTCAGGGGTTCAAATTTGCGTGAAAATTTATGCGTGTGTCGTATGTCTTGGAGAAGTGTCTCGCTGGTGGTGTGTGAGTCGGACACAGCGGACAGCGGACGCTGGCTGTAGCGTTGGATTACACGACCGTTGTTAGCCATGCCTTAACCGACCTTTTTAGACGTTACCTCTTTGTACGTGTCGTTTAAACTAATCGTGTTATGTTCGGTTAGCAAAATTAACTGTTCAACCTTTTTTGTAAAAAATAATTAAATAGATCATGGGTTTGTGTATGCAAATCCTGAAGAAAAGCGTTAAATATCCGTATGCGAACAGTAACAATCACATTTCAACGTTTAATCCAGCTTTCAGCTAAGATGAACACAACGACGCTAAATGAAAAGACACACAATTAGGCGCAGTATTGGAAAGTATTGAGAACCATTCATGTGTAGTAAGTTACTACTATCGAACGATGACTCACCCTCCGGGAGCAGCGAAAAAAGACAAATTGCGAACTCTGTCGTCTGAACGTTCATGTTATTGATAGATAAATGGTCTTTAAAGCTTCTAAAAGTCTAGAGATTTCACTAGAAAATCTGTATCAAACTAGCCTTGTTAGCTTATACGTGTTTATTGATCGGTATTTGTTATAACTTTTAAAACATTCGGACAAAAAATCTATTTGAGAATCCCGTTTCGGTTGGAAAACTTCGAACAATAGAACGCACCAGCCATAGACATAAAATACCTCATTACTTTTTATAACTTGGAGAAATAAAAGAGAGGTCGCCCTGGGGAGCGGCAAGTTTTCATCAGTGGCGTAACTGAACAGTATCTGTTTGAAGACGTCCTTATCTTCAGACGAGACCCCGAGCATGTCCACAAAATAAATCGTGCGATGACGCCCGCGGTTCAATTTTGTGTGAAAATTACGAGTTTAGGTACGTATCTTCAGAAAATTTGGCCGAACAAATAGATAGCAGGCCGAGGGCTGGCCGTGATTCGCGTCACGTCCCCCACGACCACAGGGTACTTTAAAAATTCGTTTCCCGACCTTCCGACAAGTTCGTATGCTGCGGCGGCAACCTTTTCTCAAAGTGCTATGACCCTATAATGTGGTGAAACAAATTACGAATTTTACCTTTAATGCATTTTATTCAATTAGATGTTTACTAAAACTAATAGCTAACGGAGCGATAAATTGTGAAACAATTGCCATAAACCTGATACTATAAAAAACATTTTATTTATCCACTACCCTTTATATGTATAAGTATAAAACCACATTAAGTTTGGCTTTTTTTTTTTGGGTGGGAAATCATCAAATGACGTCTCCCGCTCTGGGGTGGAGCGGAAGGGCGTGTCAGACTTTTACTGACTAAAACCCACCCGTGTTCCTTCAGTTGCCCATATGCCAGGGCCACGGTAACTCTTTCAAACGAATCTCGCGACCCTGGCAGGATTAAGTTTGGCTTCAAGTTTCATTATTTCAAGAAAAGATTTTCGTTTCCATCATGTGATTACTAGCGTTGCAGTTTTTTGTAATGTCTTGTGGTTGTTAAGGTAAGCAACTCTACTTTTTGCAATATATATTTCCAGGGTATTTCTCAGTAACTTAACCAAGGCAGATAAAACAACTAGAAAAGTTAGTTATGTCTTGTTTCAGATGTTTCGATTAGGCCAATTGGGAGTCCCCCATTTGATTAAATTGATTGTATAACTAGTATCTGTCGATAATAATAACGTACAGCAGTTACCAAGAAGTCTGTCCAGTGTGATTATTATGGAAATATTGACCTCTGTCCCTTTCTTGTATAAGGGCACTTTGTAATGGTGAAGGACACTAAGGTCTTAGAGCCAAGAACGATTGTGATTGAGTTTTGATTAAGATTTCAAAACTCAATAGATAACAATTCATTGGCGCATAGGTAGTATGTATGTATGTAAGTATATTTGTAATATTTAATGGCACTCGGAACGAAATGTGGTGGTAATTAATTTGGGAACAGAAGAAAATTAAAAGGCTCTTAAAAAGAAGCTGGAGCCCGTCTGCCAGATTCGTTGTTAACTTAATTATTACAAAATCCGTGTCCTCTTTTAAATTCGCTATTAGTATTACGAGCTCGCGCTGAGCAGTCAATCTTCTCTCATGAGGTTTCGCTTCGTTATTTTATTCAGGTCGTGAATCGAACCGTAAGAAGGTGTTAAAGAGTGAATTGGCAAAAGGAGCGAATGAATGGAATATGCGAACAGGTCGGCGCGTTGGTTCCGATCGCCATTCGCCGCTGAATAATGAATGCGTCAGGGACGATAATACTCACCGTGGCCCACCGCCGCCACCGCCGCCCCGGCGACACAGCTTACCCATGTACACTTGAATAGATTCTCTATACTGATACTGGACATGAACTCCTAAGGTTATACAAATAAAACATTAAAATACTTACTCCATAAATCCCCAAATCTCTCTATAACGTTTCATTTCAAACAGTTAGGGATGATCTCAGTGATTATGGTAATGTACGTAAATCGGAAACAAATCTGGTGTTGCGGTAGATACATATTAAAATGATGTAAATTAATCTTTAAGCCGAAGATCTACGTAAATACGTTCTAATGCTCTTTCTAGCACAAAGCGTCTTGTGATTGTGAGCAATGAAATCTTTTGAAATATCGAAGTTCAACACGTGGAGTTCACTCGAAAGATATATTTTTTACTTGACTTCTAAAAAATTAAAAAAGTGACAAAAGTTGCTGAAAATTAATTTGCATATTTGTACACATTCATTCTTACACTTTACAAATTTATGGGTAGGTACTAATTATATTAAAATATTTATATGATTAGCTTAGTCTTAAAATAATAATATGTACAGGGATTTAAAAAAGAGAATCATGGGGCATCAAAAATTCGACTGCATCGGTGTCAATAGGAAATATGCCCAAAATACTGACATCAAAATCGTCATCATTAGCAGAATCAGCATTGCTTTTTTTTTGGGTGGGAAATCATCAATTGACGTCTCCCGCTCTAGGATGGAGCGGAAGGGCGTGTCAGACTTTTACTGACTAAAACCCATCCGTGTTCCTTCAGTTGCCCATATGCCAGGGCTACGGTAACTCTTTCGACAGATCTCGCGATCCTGGCAGGAGCACTGCCTTACAACGAGGTTATGTTGATTATTTGGCCAAAAACATTGTAACAGTATTGTAACATAAAATCGTTGAAACAGGTATTAAAAATTTATTAGGATGAAAGTTGATAGTACGTCAATCTAGGAGGAGGTTCATTTTCATTAGCAATTCCTCAAGCATTTTATTCTCAAAGGTGAATCAATATAAAAATCGATTCGTATGAATAACTCGTGCGATATTGCGTGCAGTAAGGGAATCACCTCGCTCTGTTGACATTCATGTCTTATGATATACAGCATCGACAACAGACATTTATGTCAGATTTTTCTAGCACCTGTTGTTGACACGCCTAGGCGTTTATAAGAGGCCTTAATATGAACGCGTAAGGTAAATAAGAAAGATTAAAAATAAAACAATCAAATTTGGTTTAAATATTAGCAACAAGCCCAAGTACAATCCTGGATATGAATAAAGTCTTAAAACTAAGTAAATATTATGTGCGAAACGATTTTTTTCAGTTTTATAATCGTTTGAATTTTCGTTACGTTACCTCCGCGCGTTCGTGGTAGACCTAGTACCGGATTAAGCCAGCTCTGGGCATTGTAGCAAATTTTACTAAGGTTTTGATGTTGAGGAGATAAAATAAAACAGTATTTTTACATAACAGATTTTCTCCCTATAACTCTAGCTGAATCGATATTTTTGAACAAAGACGTTCTTTCCTTGTGTCCCTTGACACTGAAGTACATGAATCAAATTATTTTCTTCTAACAATTCTAATGAATCATTTTGTAAAATCCGACATTAGTGATTTTTCACAAAGCTGGTGCCGGAAGTGATATAATGGTGATTTTTCCATGAGAAAATATGGATGTAGAAGCGAGATCGAAAATTTTAGCGTCTTGGATAGGGTTAGTTTTTCTTGTAACCTTTCCAGAATTGGACAAACAATAAAAGAGATAGAAATATGAGTTACTGTCGACTTATACATACAATCTCAGGAATTCAGATTAGATAAGTTTTAGCATCCCGCCTCGGAGAGGTTAGATTTCTTTAGGCTATTTATTAGTAATCTGAATTCCATTGGACACAACGCTGGTAAAGGTAGCATTTGCTACACTACGGCTAATCCGACCCTGGTAGACCTGAAGGTTTTCGTTTGTTTCGCTAAAGGGAAACCAAACAATCTAGTGTCTCTGGTTGTGTCAATCCCTGCACTTCTGTGCCAAATTTAACCAGGTGCCAACCACGATCCCAAAATTTGATGAAGATTTAAAATCCACAAAATAAATTATGATGTCAGTACTGCATACCATCAATCTACTGGATAACATTGCGCAAAACAAAACAAAAAAACTTATATTACCACAAATATAATTAACCTTGCATCACTTGAATAGTTGGTACTATAGCATCGCTTGCATTGAATTTTGTGTGAATTTGAAATTTTAATGTAGTTTAAATAAAAATTGAAAAGACAAAGAAATATAGAGGTTTCTTCTTTTTCCTAACGTTCCATTGTGTGTATGACCGTTATGTAGCTATTCCCAGCGTTGTCCTTCATAAAGGTTAAAGTATAAAAATATCTCAAAACGTGAGAGAAACGTATAAAAAGAATCCTTTTGTACATTTCTTTGAGGATTACTTTAATGATTCCAGAAAGTCATTTTGCTACAAAATATGATTGTGTATTAAACTGCACACATGTAAAAGTTCAGAACTTCTACTAAAGTGAGAGTTTTTGTTCAAAATTTTCCTGTTTTTATTTAGGTCAAACAAAGCATCTTACGAGAAGGTATCGTAGTGAATAAAATATAAATATTTTCGGAACGTAAAACTTTTACAGAATCTCGTGCTTGTGAATATTATGTCTATTCATTCAAGTCACGCGTGCCTCTGCTGTTTATTCACATTCGCTTTGGCGAACGTAAATAATGGGGTAACTTTTCTGTCACCCGAATCGTGTAAGACACGCTTCAATAACCTATTAACTTAAAATCATATTTTCATTTGAAAGCTGCTCGACTGCAGCTAATTTATTGTAAGGCTAAGCAAAACGTGCCATATTTTAAGGTTATTTTCGAAAATATAGTCCATAAATCAATGCTCATAAATAATGTCAACAAAGGAGTATGAATAAAATCCTAGGCTTTGTCAGTATTCGTATCAGTATTTATGTACGTAGAGCTTCCGATGTTTTACTCACTCATAATACAAGCGTGGCTGGTATCCGAATACCTTAAAATTGTGTCCATAAAGATAAGAATTTTTGCGACTTCGTTTCGCTAGGGCTCGAGGTTCCCTAAAAATTTATGATCACATTTCATGACTTCGTAAGAGTTCTGTTGGTTTTTCTGAAAAAAAATGTGATATCCGATGTCCTCATTTAAAGGAAGCTTTATAAATTGTCCGTAAAGTTGAACTAGAGCCATTAAATTCTGCTACGAGTGCTACGCTTTTTCGTAGCAACTGCGTAGGCCGCCATATAAACTTATAATTTGGAATGAGATGGTTTCACCCGGAATTTATGTTGCCTACCTATGGCATTGTAGGTAATATAATTAATTATACAATTTTGTTGACGTGCCTACTTTTACAAACATTAAACTGCATTATTCATTGTCCTCAGGAATTATTCGTGGAGATTTTTGGTGAACAATAGAATTATGAAAATTTTCGTGAACCGCGGTTTTGTTAATGGCCCACTAAAAAGGGACGGGTTCTAATTGCTTTGAATAATGTAAGCATATACATAAGTATGGGTAGGTACTCATCGGTACCTCACATGGAGCTGACCACTCGGTCAGCTAGTCTTTTGTTGCTTCGAATTTAATTACGGGTTTGTTAAATAAAGTACTTATTGACACAGGTTTATTTATAAGAATATATATTTTATAAACACAGCCTAATATTGAGTAAAGCAACGTTCATAGACATGCATGTGGGAAGTTTTAAGTACATAACAAGAGAGAGCTCTTTAGGTCGTCTTATGAATTATGGGCGGCATGCAGCGCCGCTTGCGTCGCGTGCTAATTGATTCCGGAATTTAATCCTCGCGTAACCTCGTTACTGCAAGTGAATATGAAAGATGTCAGTTAATTTTCACAGTAATGGAACTAGTCTTTTATCTTCTCTTATATAGCAACGTGAATTTTCGATGTATTTTTTGTACAAAAATTTTTCTTTTCGCCCTAGGGTTCTTCCTGGCAAAAGAAGCCAAAGCAAAGTTGACACCCGTCCGTTAATAAATTTCGTTAAAAACAATTGGAATTGGACGAGCTACCAAGGTTAAGCAATGCGACAATCTGTGATTTATAAAGTCACATTAACATTTCACCTTGGGAGGGCGTTTGGAAAGGCAGTAGAGCCCGAGTTAAACCAAAATGGTCGTCTTGTATTGGTAACGTTTATTAGTCGTATTTTAGATGTATTTCGTTAATTTTATTGTTGCAAATAACTTGTAGTACAAATGTTAGGATGAAGGCCTATTCCTATATTGAGACTACATAATTGGTTCTATTGTTTGGTAATGAGTATGACAAGTCACCAAATTACTTTTTATATCAGACATATAGCATTAGCAGGCTCTATATCATGTAAACCTAAACCTAGTAGCTGTATAATAATCGAATATATTAGGTTGTGGAAAAAGTCTTTTCGCATTATAGTATGTATGAACTTGTAATAAAATCTCTTTGGCTATACTATTTGTATCTGGCTGGTTTTGGTATCATTGAAAGTTTAAATTTTAAAGAACATAATTCAAAATTCAAATTAGGAAAATGTGTGATTTTCATTTGTTTTTCGTACCGTCAAGATGAGTGAATCTAATGAAGAAATTCGATACATTTTAAAATTTTACTACAAAAAAGGTAAAAATGCAACGCAAGCCGCGAAAAAAATATGCGATGTTTATGGACCTAGTGTAGTGTCTGTGAGAGTAGCACAAATTTGGTTTAAGCGTTTTCAATCCGGAAATTTTGATGTCAAAGATGCACGTCGCTCTGGTCGCCCTATTACGGATAAAATGGATGCCATTTTTGAAAAAGTAGAGCAAGATCGGCATACCAGTAGTTACGGCGTAGCTGAAGAACTGGAAATTGACCATAAAACAGTTTTGGCGCATTTGAAAAAAACTGGGTACACAAAAAAGCTCGACATTTGGGTACCTCACGAGCTCACTGAAAGAAACCTAATGAACCGTGTACTCATTTGTGATTCTTTATTACGACGTAATGAAACCGAACCATTTTTGAAGAAGCTGATAAACTGGTGATGAAAAGTGGATCACGTATGACAAGAACGTGCGAAAAAGGTCGTGGTCAAAGGCCGGTCAGGCTTCACAGACTGTGGCGATACCCGGGTTAACTCGCAACAAGGTGATGCTGTGTGTGTGGTGGGATTGGAAGGGCATTATTCATTATGAGCTGTTACCACCAGGCAGGACCATCGATTCTGAACTCTACTGCAAACAACTGATGAGATTAAAGCAAGAAGTTGAGAGAAAGCGGCCGGAATTAATCAACAGAAGGGGTGTGGTTTTTCATCATGATAACGCTAAACCTCACACGTCTTTAGCCACCCAACAAAAATTAAGAGAGTTTGGCTGGGAGGTGTTAATGCATCCGCCGTATAGTCCTGACTTTGCACCTTCAGATTTCCACCTGTTTCGGTCTCTTCAGAATTCTTTAGGCAGTGTCAGGTTAACATCACGAGAGGACTGCCAAAACCACTTGTCGCGGTATTTTGACCAGAAGTCCCAAAATTTCTATAGCAATGGGATCATGTCCCTACCTACAAGGTGGCAAAAAGTTATCGAACAAAATGGTACCTACATATTTTAGTTAAATGTAAATAAACTTTATTAAAAAAAATGTTTTGAATTTTCTTAAAAAATGCGAAGAAACTTTTTCCCCAACCTATTATGAACAAGAATTTTAACAAACTGTGATTGTGAGGTACAAAAGCAACACCCACGATGCTATATACGATGACATGGCATATTTCATATTCACACTAGGGCATGCAAACCGGATACCCGGATAACCGAAAAAACCGGATAACCGACTGATTTGAAACCCGGTTTTTTTAAGATAACAAAACCGGAGTTTTCGGTTTTTTCGGTTAACAAAACCGGAGTTTTCGGTTTTTTCGGTTAACATTATAAGTAAGCATTTTTCGACTACTAAACTGACGGCAACTACAACTCAGGAAAACTTAGACTATACAGTACCTAGTAAATGTTTCATGGAACATCAAGGACCAACTCCGACAAGAAATAAAGAAGGCTCTCAAACAACATACCTCTGGTGCAAGCCTATCTACAGAACTTGATTTAGAAACTAAAATCAGGGTGGAAATGGCACTTTACGACGGTGGAGGAAAAATGGGAGAGCACTTAATAAAAGTATATAAAGCTT
Source organism: Aporophyla nigra (assembly GCA_947507805.1). Classification (NCBI taxonomy): domain Eukaryota; kingdom Metazoa; phylum Arthropoda; class Insecta; order Lepidoptera; family Noctuidae; genus Aporophyla; species Aporophyla nigra. The sequence continues at coordinate 14,506,177 of OX382302.1, read as the reverse complement.
TGGAATCTATACCTCCAACAAGTGTGGAATCAGAGAGAGCCTTTTTATCAGCAGGTCTCATCTATACTAATATTATAAAGCTGAAGAGTTTGTTTGTTTGGTTGAACGCGGTAATCTCAGGAACTACTAGTCCGAATTGAAAAATTATTTTTGTGTTGAGTAGCCCATTTATTGAGAAAGGTTATAGGTTATATAACATCACGCTACGATTAAAAGGAGCGGAACAGTAACGAAAAATGAACGAAATCTAGCAGGCAATTCGATGCGACGGGAAAGGTCAGGGTAGAAAAAATTGACGCGGACGAAGTCGCGGGCAGAAGCTAGTCTGTTTTATCTACAACAATGACAGATTTATTTTGTTTTGGTTTATTATGGAATAAGACTTCTATTTTATGCGATATTTCAATAATTATTTTGATTTCATTTTACGTACTGTTGATTTTGCCTGTTTGTATTTTATGACAGTTCAATTATTATTTAATATTCTGTAATTTTAAGCCTTTGTCTACCTACCAAATGTTCCAAATTGTGTATGTTAGGTTTTAAAGAATATGTTATTTTCCTAAATAATAAGCTTTATGGTTATTATTCTATGTTTTGTATAAAGTAAAGAAACTTTTTGTATAGCTTGTTAGTACTTGTACCTTATCTCAGTCCGTAAAAAAATCATATTTTGATTAGACTTCAGCATTTTCATTTCTGTACAGACATATTTCTCATTTATTAAAAATCAAATAAAAAAACCCGAAAAAACCGATTTAACCGGTTTCACCGGTTTTGTAAACATAAACCCCGAAAAAACCGTTTTTATATACAGCCCGGTTTTTGCATGCCCTAATTCACACGTCTTCTAAGTATCAAAGTTCATTGCACGTCGCCAAGATAGTGCGATGCTAATCACGGAGCGCGGGATCTGCATAAGAACATACCATACACCGGCTGTGACAATGTTTGACGCAAAGTTGTTCCATCAAGTTTAAAATGTCGACGTTGCGCGTAACTAAGACCCGTCGAGGCAAACTGGCGCTTGGCGTCACCTAACAACAAGTTCGTGCACCTGAACGTGTCTTTGTAGAAATAACGGAAGAATATACCATGTCAGATAAATTCAGGGAAATTAATTATTTTGCAAATTGACTACCACCTCATAAAGTCCGTATATTCTAACCACATCTGTCAATGTTTGACCATTTAATGAAATGGTGTGTCAATTTTCTTTCAACTCATAGCTTAGCAATACATTTCTTTGACCGTACCAATAATACTCAAGATCCAGAAGGACAGGGGGCAAAGAAATGTATATGATATGATGATAACTGCATCGTCTTAATTCGTTTATTTCCATCATCACGTTTACTGCACGTTTATGCTTTGTAGATTGGTTTCAGCGGACATTGTCATTTAATTTTTACTGCCTCCTAATATAATTTCACAACAGTAGTCACTCCATTATTGGAATTGTTGAGCATCCGATGCTTGTGTGGCGTGTATAAAACCTAAAGAGCTCTACACAAAGGCAGAGCGCTGCAGTACGGCCTGGCGATTGTAGTCGCGGCGAATGTAGTATACTTCATTTGAATTCTGCTACTATACAAGTTTGGTGACTATTTATCTACATCGTACTATTATTATGTCCTAGTAATATTATAAATGTGAAAATTTGGATGTTTGTTCCTCAATTATATAATAAATAATAGTTTAAAAAAACTAAAAAATACGCTCCATGGAAACCCAAACTAAAAAGTACAAAATAATGGAAAAAAAAGCGTGGGGTGCTTTTAAGGTATTTTTTTATTGATATCAGGCACCCCACGCTTTTTTTCCATTATTTTGTACTTTTTAGTTTGGGTTTCCATGGAGCGTGTTTTTTCGTTTTTTTAAACTATTATTTATTTTCTATTTTTTAGGGTATTTCGAATTTTGAGACGTATGTCAGCGTAGTTTGTGATAGTTTTTTTGCTGTCCTGGTAACCCTGGCAAGGATAATGGCACAAATTTATGAAATTATTGCATTGTCATCAGTCCTTGACAGGTGTGCAAAGTTTGAATGAAATCTGGTCGTTTAAAGTGGGTCAAAATCGCACTATAAGGAGTCGGTTACAAACAAACATACAAATATACAAACATACAAATATACAAACATACAAGTGAAGCTAATATAAAGCGTGTAAAAATAGCCAAACGGATTTGGTTAAAAATTGCACACAGATAGATAGCTTAACAACTGGATTAACACAAAGGAAACTTTTTATTTATGTAGTACGTTCCTGTGGGATAACTTCCGACCTCCACGCAAGCTAACCTCCTCGTAAAAGCTAGTACAGAATAAACAAAACAAAAGCGCGATGACAGCGCCGCACCGCAGCGCGACGCACCCGCTGTGTGAAGCTCCTTTGTGAAATCTTCCGTTTGCTCAGCTTTAAGACCTCTGTCTATTAAATCCATAGCAGAACTGAGTCAGAAGAAGTGTTATGATTATTGCATCCGTACACATTATCCTATGAGGGGGAGCGTTTAAAACACGAACCCTTGTTTTTGGGACGAGTATACAGTCACTTGAAGGGCCAACCATTTTGTTCTGAGAAAATTTTGCAATTTCTATTTACTCAGCGGTTTTCCTGTTGTGTCACAGCTTGATGATATTTACGAAAAATTATTTCTTTGTTTAACGATCCGTAGCGGGTGTGTTTTATTAAGACGGTTTATGGGAAATCATTTTATATTGCTTTGAATGCTTTGATCTCAGTAACTTAACAGATTATTTTGCAGACTGTAATCTGATTAATTATTAAAAAGGTGATTTTAATAAACACGGCTTAATTAAGATTGTTGACAGGAAAATTTTCTTTAACAATAAAATAAGATTACAAATATTAACACACAAACAACATGACACCTTGTTTCCCGCAGGGTTGGGCAGAGGTGTATCTACCCACATTTTGCCAATTATATTTAAGTCCCATGTAATAGGGGAGATACAAATTTCGGTTAAAAAGCCCCATTAATACTTTGTCCGATTTGGGAATCGAACGTGGGACCTCATGTTCAGCAATCAACTTTACGCCCACACGAATAACGAGGCAGTCAAATATTAAAACGTCATTAAGCCTGTTTTATCACGTCACGGGTGGTGGTACGTTCTAGTATATTATAATATTTTCATTAATATTATCACTTAACCGCCGCCAGCAGTCGTGGCAACCAGCATGTTAACAACTGCCTTTACATATCTCTTTTGCCAGCTACCGAGATTCTCATTAAGAAAAACAATGAGAAAACATAATTACGTTACATTCGAGCAACAAAATACCTACGTAAGTATTAAACGTAGTATATAATTGTATATTATATGTAGCTATTTTTAATGAATACAGGATGGTCGGGACATCGACGCGTAACCTGTTAGCATGAATTCAGTATTTGATTCTGAACTCCTCTGCGTCAAAAATTTTCGTCAGTTTTTGAATAAAAAAATTTACTATTCCAAAGAAAAGTGCTTACGCGGTTAAAATGTATGAAAGAGTTTTTTTATAACCGACGAAAAATTTCAACGCAGGATGGTCCGTGATTATATACAGATTCCATGGTACGAAATTGTGCGTCGACGTCCCTGCCACCCTGTATATTCTATAGTTTTCTGTAGTGGATTTCTGCGTTCCGTCCATGCAGTTTATGAGTTTGTAAACTATTCATGATAAGGCTAACTTTACCTTGAATCTAAGCCGTGAATGAAACAGCAGAAACTTCTGAAAAGCGCTGCTATCTGTTGTCGGGCATTTGTTGCATAAACTACGAATAGTCTCTTGAGGTATCCCTATGAATATGATGACGGTTCTTAACAGAAAAGTGCATTAAAATGTGAAAACAATTCAAAATGTCACTAAAATATAAGTTATTCACAAATTAGTGTGCGAAACGAGCAATTTGATTTACGTTTCCCGGGACTGTTGCCTTCGTTATAGTTTGATCAAGTTCTTCGAGAATTCTGCCTAAGTAGGCCAATTGATAATCAAGTTTTATTTGTTATGAGAGTCATTAGGGGAGGAAATCTTGTTAGAACAAATTTCGAGCGAAGTTTGTTTGCAAGCCTATGTGCGGGCGCTGGTAATTACTGTCGACGATGTTCATCTTTTACCTTTACCGCCTCTTTTAACGCGTCGTTGTGAGAAAATTGTTAATTGGTTATATAACCTATATACACAACACGTACATACGTTGGGAGGTCTATTTTAAGGTACTTGAATGTGTACTGTGACGTAAGAGTGTTGCCATTCTAAGAACAATAAGGTTTGTTGATGTTGGTATTGTATGTGAGGGGTTTATTTGTGTTTACTGCTCTTAAAAGCATTTTTGGTAAAGGGACAAACGTTATTGTGTGTAACAAGTAGAAAATATTACAAGTATACGTATTTATGTTTTGGGTCTGCGGTCTCCACTAAACGAGTGCTCCTGTTTATTGCTCCATAAAGTAACGTTTCATTCTAGAACCGTCCGTATATACTTTATTGGTCGTTGTAACTGATCGAGCACATCACTTTTACACTTTTACCTGTTTTGTTCGGTGACATAATCATGGTTAAATTTTTGAAAGCGCCATAAATTCTTTAATGTGCTTCATAAAGTTCGGCCATTCGTGTCAATTGTTTTATAGTTCTATTTTAAAGGTATCATAAAATTGGTATTAGTGAACTGTTTTCTATCTCCCGCTAAGTTGATATAGAATTCATCATGGAATCTGAATTGCGTGTCTAAGAAATGATTGGCAGTCGATGTACGTTTGAATGTGGGGTTTACATGACTAAATATTCGAGTGGTAGTGTTGTGGCGTGTCGTATGAGTCAATACGTATGCCGCCGAGCAGTCATACGGCGGTGTAGAGCAAGCACATAAACGTTATTGGTAACGTACGAGCGTGGAACGGGCGGCGCCGCGTCGCGCGCCTTTAATGTAGTTTACTTTTGCAGCCGCACGTCCACGTGAAGTTAAGTGATGAGTGCCGTACACGTATATGTACTCCACTCGATGTAACCGTACGATATGTTGATATGACTTCATATTGGAATCGTATTATACAAATGTACTCATCGCTGTAGCTGTAATATATTATAGCTTTTAACATTTGTATATTTGATAATGATAACAGTTTTGAAACAGTATGTGAAAACCGTAAGCTACTCTAAATCTACCTTGACCTTAGGAGCTATTGAACACGTATTTGTAAACTTCTGGGTAAATAAATAGGTAGCTACTAACATAGTTATTTTTACGTTATAGTGTTTACACAATACCATGAAATTATGAATGATCGAGTGATATGTTTACGTTATAAATATTGTGTCATAAGTTATTCAAATTACCTGTTGAATAGGTATAAATTAATATGGCAATCACCGTAGATACAAAAATCTTATTAGATCGCAGAAAATTACACTGAACCTGCTGATATTTTAGGGTATTTGCAGAGTTCTTATAATTTAGTTTAGCATTTTTAATTTGGTGCATCATATGGAAAAGGTTATTTTTAAAATTTCCTACAATTTAAGTGCAACCGTGGCTCTGTAGGGCTAATAGAACCCGAGATAAAGCACGTCAAACATGGCTATTTTTCACAAAATCACAAAATTGTAGACGGGCTTTTTCCGTAAGTACCTTTTAGAAGTTATAAACCAAAAGCTGAAAGTCCGAAAATGTCGAGGTTTTTCGAGCTCAACGCAGATGCCAAAGCTCTTTCGAAGCTGCAAACTTGGTTTTACACTGATGGTATATCTTTAAAAAGTACGTATTGTACCACACACAATAAAGCAGTTGGAATGAACGTAGATGTGATAAATCATAAGATCAAACTTGACATTGTGGTTGAAAAACATGATTTATCATACAATCTAACTGAAAATGTAAGGTGGTCGAGTTTTACCCGTGGACTTGTAAAGCCTGTTTAGTTGTGTTAGTTTTCGATATGATTTCGTTATATATACTACTACCGTGACTCCTTTCACAGCATCATCATCATCATCATTTCAGCAGTAAGACGTTCACTGATGGAAATAGGTCTCCCCTTTGGAGGGCTTTGCCTCAAAACCCAGTTTGTGCTTTGCTTCTTTCACATATCTAAATACAACCTTTTAACTGGTAGGGAGTCTTTACGTCTTCAAGTAAACTTAAAAAAAATATTTTTTTCAACATTTTATTTTACCACTTTGTAGACGAGAAAACCAAATTACGGGCTTTCTAGTATTAGGAGTCTCTTAGCTAAGGTGCAGACAGACAGACGGACGGACATGGCTAAATTATGACGGTTTCGTATTATTGACGGTTACGACGGTGTTGTTGACGGTTTACGGTTGGTATTATTGACTACGGAATCTTAACAATGTGCAGTGCAATTTTTTTCGACGCACGATATTTTAAATGACTGGTCTATGAGTCCATTTTTCTTTGTTGATTTTTTAGGCTAAGCCCACCTGAAACAAGGAAATGAACTTCCTACCAATTTTTTTAAATTGCAATATCTTTTAAACTACGCAAGATAAAGTTTCGAAATAAAAAGGATTATAAAAAAAAAAACTTTTTATTTAAAAACTTAATAGTCCATATCCTTTTTTCAAGGAATGGCTGAAAAAACTTTATGAACAAAAACAGTCTTTGACTTTGACAAACAGTTCTTTTGACTATTTTTCCCTCAAATTTATTTATGTTTCATATTTATTTCTTGATCGTTTAATTTTGAAGAATCGATGAAGAATGTGCATGAATCATGACTTTTCTCGAACTAGGCAGAAGTATGCCTTGTACTGCTAGAATGGTGGGTGTAACATTATAAACGTTCCATCTGGTGAAGCGTAAGTAAAAAACTGGAAGCCATCTGAGGAGACCCTGTAATGGCAGACCCAGGTGCACTAGTACCCGAGAAGACTGCCATATTGTCTCCACTATGTTGAGAAATTGCCACCTCTATTCAGTTGAAGTCTAGCGATAGCTTCTTCAAACCACAATAAACTATGTTAGAGACAATACAGAGAAGAAGAGTTGTTGAAGCAAACCTGAAGCTCCAAAGGCCACCTTTGGCCATAAACTCGAGAGAGGGCATCGCGAAGCAAGACTGTACTGGACACATGCGTGTTCACGGGCGTACAATTCACTATTTAGTGAAGTGAAGAAGAACTAGCAACAGATTTGTTCAATTATGAGTTTTCATTCTCACTTCCAATGGAAGAGTGATTCATTTAAACCTTATTCACAAAGTTCGATACGGTGGAAGTTTATACTCGTATGGGCTGGCATCTTTTCAGAAGATCACACAGAGGTAATGGACAAAGAAAATGACACCCTGACTGGGAAATGAAATGCTCAAGAGATCCTTAAGGAGTATTCAAGACCATATTAAGTAAATAAGGGTGATCATCCGGGATTAGAAGAAGGGTACATTCCGGAGGTTGATATTGATTTGATGGCTTTGCCATCAAGAACTCCTGACCTCAACCTGATCGAACACGTCTGGGACGCGTTTGGAAGGCAGAAACCGCAGACTAATTCCAATCACTCTTAGGGCCCTAATACAGGCTCTGATGGAAGAATGGGTGAATTTTCCTCAACATCACCTCCGAAAGCTCGTCTTCAGTATATTAAACTTGCTTGAAACTGTAATCAGAGAACAAGGAGGCAATTACAGTAAATAAGGCATAAACCAACTTTCAAAAAATATCGAGATTTTTGCTAGTAAGTTGAAAATAGTATATTTTTTATGGTTTATACCTTTTTTAAGTTATACACGTTACTAATTTATAATAAAATAAAACTTCAAAATGACGATGAAATTTGCTATAAACGATTTTTACTTCATAACTCTGATTTATAGGATTCAGAGTTCAAATCGTATAGGAGAAATTGGAATTTTGAAAGTGTGGTATGTGTTTTAAATACACCATTTAAAACGCACTGTCATGAAACAGGGGGGAATTCAGACCCCATAATTAACTGTTTTCAGAAGATGAAAACTGTAGGGCAGGGATATTAATTAATCAAAGATTGGTTCACTGGCAAAAAAGGTTGTCCAAGTTGATTTTTTTGCAAAAATACTTCTATGTAGGTCGTGTTGCACTGATTGATAAGGTTTTTGAAAAGTTTTATCCGCCGCCTTGTATCCGTTTCTTATAATAAAAGTTTTACCCCACATCCCACCTCTTAAACTTGTCGTGTATCTGAAACTTGTGTGCCTTATTACATAATATAGGTGCCGCGCTGGTAATATATATATTAAGAGCGTCATAGTTGCGAACAATCTTGGAGCAGGCTAGTTGAGACTCGGGAGTGTCCTGTACTTTAGTAATTTAACTTGAATATAATTAATGAACTGACCGTCTGCGGCGCACCACTTCTCGGTCATTAGTCAAGTGCTTACTCATTAGCACACAAACGCTACCATTCAGATACTATAAATAAATTGCCCGTTCATATTTCACTGGATGCCTCGCTTTCTGTGATTTTATACAACAAAATACTAACATTACGAACTCGTATCGCGAATCCGTGACACTAAACGACTTAACAAATTATGCAAAACATAGGTTTTATGATGCAGTGTAGGTATTATTCTATTTTATGACCTATAAATGTGACTAATTTTACAAATAGACGGGAAATTATACGAGGTGGTGGTAGTCGCTTTGTTGTAGCCAGTAAGCATCGGGTTCGAAGTTAATTTATAGTCGGCTTCTGACAATAGCTTTGGCGGAGTTGAAAAAGTAAGTCAATAATTGTAACAAAATTAGACATACTATGACTATAATAACAGTCATTTGCTATGTTGAATTTAGTGTCATGTAATCATGGTATCTAAGAATGAGTTGACGTCACAGTAAACATCAACAATGAATTAGTGTTTAAACCACATGAAAGCGGCACTAGAACGTAACTGTTGCGGTTAGCATACGTGTAGGCTCAAATTATGTACCCATGTTATTATTACAATTACTGTATTGTGAGGTATTGGGAGACTAACATTAATTTGAATGTTAGTCTAGTTATATATTCGACAGCACCACGGCTCACTTTAGTGTGTAACAGGCACTATCAATTTGGTGCGGTGGCAGATAATAAATATTTTATTACAGGCATTAATAAATATTTTATTCACGGGGCACGTGAACCGCAAAATCACTGTTACGGCGTTGTTATACGGATAATTTGCAAATATTATCGTAAAACCGGCAATGACGCCTGTTACAAATCACAACGGTAATATATTGTTATAAAGCCGTGCATTTAATATCGGTGCGCTGTTCAACAATGTTCAGTTAACATGTTTGGTATTACATGTTTTGTTCGTTTACCGTGTATTTTCAGTTCAGTTTTGTTGTTAAAGTCGTCTTCATAAAGTAATCGATATTTAGATGGATGCTAATCACTGACTAAATACAAACACAACATAAAATCGAGTATAATAGGATAGTTAGGCTACTTTAGTATGTATTATCGTATCTAGCGAGTTCCAAGCACGTTAGTAGATATTCAAATACACGTAGCGAACTGCAAGCTGTGCTGATATCGGCGCGCCCAATAGAACGTTAATTTTGATTGTTTGTACAGTAGTGAGATGATAATATTATGCGGTATTGGTCATCGGTGTGGTTGTGTGGATCGGCTCAGTGAGTCGTCTGCGGAGTGGTCCGTGGTGGTGCAATTATGATAACGTGTGGGGCGCGTGCGTCGGCGTGGCGGGGCAAACAACCCCGAGTGCGCCAATTATTTGATCGCTGCCTACAAACCAGATTAACCGCTACGTTTGTTTACACTACGTCACTACTTTTTGTTTCACTCTGAAGCTATGCCATCGTCGTTTCAGCCGAAAGACGTCCTCTGCTAGACATAGTCCTCCGTCAATTTGGGTGTGGGTTTCCCATAATCGCCACGCTTTGCATGCGGGTTGGCGATCGCATTATAGTGATAAAATACATAGAGAACGCTGCTGCACATTCTCTAGTAAGTCCCTTGGTCGCCTCTTACGACATCTACGGGAAGAAATGGGTTTGTGCTATTCTTTACGTTCGATACCACACGGAACAAGCTATGCCATATTTTACATAATAATAATACAGAACTATTATTGAATAGAATAAAGCCTCGGTTCGACCATATTGTCACTGTTCCGTACACTTTTCAAGGCGTGTATTTACTTATAAAGCACTTTTAATTAAAATAGGTATATGAAACCAGCTCAACAAAGACAAACAAAGTGACATGAAGTTTTAATAATTAATTTTTAACTTAGTCACACTGGTTGTTTATTAAATTACACAGTTAAGGTTAGGTTATTTTTGGCACAATGATGAACGTTTCGGACAAATTTATTTAACTAATTGATGATTTTTCACGGAAATTTATATATACAAAGACTTATACTAAACTCAAATTTTCACTATATTTATCTCCCTCTCAACACATACACATACCCATAGATTAATTAATAAGCCACAACATAGTTGCATTTATTGTTACTAAATAGTAGTCTTCATACTAATATTTACGTTGTGCTTATCTTACAACTACTGATATCTGTTCATATTTTAGGCGAGGACGCTGGCATCCTAAACACAAGTTAAATCTTACATTGGTTGCCAGAGTTCATCGAAAACACTCATTCCCTTAGTTGTAATGCTGCATAGTATTTAGATAAGTGTTTTTGTACAACCGAAGGTAGTAAAAACTTTTTTAATTGTTTTTTTTTAAATTCAAGGTTCTGAGTGACTGACTGACTGATATATCAACGCGCAGCGTAAGCCGCTGGTCCTAGAGACATGAAATTTGGAGGGTGTGTTCTTTGTAAGGAGTAGGTATCCACTAAGAAAGGGTTTTTTGAAATTCCATTTCTAAGAGGGTGAAATGGGGGGTTGAAATGGTAACTTTTTCGACATCTACGCGGGCGAAGCTGCGGGCAGAAGCTAGTATGAAATAAAAGCAGAAATATTTCTGGTAATTTGATTGTTTTATCATTTTACTGTTCCTTATTAATGGACAGAGAGGCAGTGTGAGCAGTGGTGCCTCACTGGCCGAAACGGCCACGTGCTACGAGTTATATGTCTTAGGTTAGAACTTAAACAGGTACTTTGCTTTGTGTAAATTATTTCATCACCACTGTTCTCAAAATGGCGAAAAAAGAACAAAAAATTCGAGGACATGTGACATCTACCAACCCGCATTGGCTCCGCGTGGTGAATTACGGCCCAGTGCCTCTCACAGAGAGAGGAGGCCTGTGTCCTAGCAACATCATCAGCCTATAATCTTTCCACTGCTGGGACACAGGCTCCTCTCAGTGAGAGGGAGCGGGCCATAATCCACCACGCGGGCCCAGTGCGGGTTGTTAGATGTCACATGTTTTCGAATTTTTGGTTCTAAGACATGCCAGTTTCCTCACGATGTATTCATTCACCGTTTTGAGAGCAGTGGTCATGAAATAATTTACACAAAGTAATGCGCCTGCTTGGGTTCGAACTCACGACCTACTACTACTCGTAAGTTGCGGTCGTTACCACTGGGCCACCACTGCTCTCTGCAGTGGGAATACGCTAATTATACATTAATGGGCAATACAACACAGTAGATAGTATCTACTAGATACCTTGCGAAGACGTAGAGTTGGAAGGCCTCCAACAAAGTGGACCGATGACCTTGTGAAAGCCGCGGGAATCCGCTGGATGCGGGAAGCACAAAACCGGTCGGAGATTGGGAGAGGCCTATATCCAGCAGTGGACGTCTTTCGGCTGAAATGATGATGATGATGATGATGAGTTACCCTGCTGGCTGAATCATGAATTTTGATAAAAGTTTTGCTAGAAATCGACTATAAAACTTCAATAAAAAGCCAAATGACCGAAAACACTCAATATTATATCTGATACTTACATATAAAATAACCCACTTGATAAGTAATCGGCGTTACTGACTGCTGGCACGACACATAGAAGTTATTGGCCAAACATATTAGTTAGACAAACGCTAATAAATTAACTGCTAGTATATGTCTTAGTAGGTATCAAAGTCTCACCTGCCAGATCAGCTCAGCATCAAGTGGCGCTGTATGGATATACTGACGAGCGAGTATGAACTCTGCTAACACTGTCCACGGCCCTGTTATATGGCATTCGGCTATGTTACGCCGATGGATATAGGTATGGATCTATTTGAAACTATTGTTACATGAGATATGGTGTTGGTACAGTCAGCGACTTAAGTCGATTAAATAGTGAGCAAGTTATCGGTCAAATTAATTATAAACGTCAGTAACTTAATAAGTAGTAAACATCTTAGCAGGCGAAGGTGTCACCTGTCAGTTCAGCGAAGCATCCATGGGCTCCGCCAACACAGCCCACGATACTTATATATGGCATTTGAATAAGTTAAGCCTATAGATATATGGAACTATATTTAGTCCTCCAGACCGTATTTCGGCCACGGCGGCCAATCTCAACGGAGACTAGCCATCGGCGCACACAAGTGTGTGTGCAGACACAGGAGCACTCACTCTTCCCTCACTCTCATAGTCCGATGGGACGGCAATCCGACACGATCGGAGAGGAAGATCAGGAACTATATGAAGCTATTGTTACATGTCATATGTTTGTAGAGTTAGCGACTAAACAAGTTATCGGTCAAATTAATTATAGTTAGGCAAACGATAGTAAATTAATTACTAGCATACGTCTTAGCAGCCGAAGACGTCACCTGTCAGATCAGCGAAGCATCAAGTGACGCGCTATGGATATGCTGACGAGCGAGCATGAAGTCTGCCAACGAAGCGATGATATATGGCATTTGAATAAGTTACGCCGATAGATATATGAACTTATGAATCTATTGCTATATGGCATACTATTTCTTCTCCGTAGGTTTGCCGGCTTGGATGTAGGAAGTTTTCCTGTAAGAATGTACAACGGGATAAAAATCATGTTTTATTTGAACAAACAGGTTTAAGGTCGAAAAATGTATTGGGCCGTTAACACGTGAAGGGGTACAGACTGACACATAGAGATTCTTCCGCATTTATCTAAAACTAGCTTTTGCCAGCGGCTTCGCCCGCGTGGTGGTCGGGAAATATCCCGTGGGAACGTACTACCGGGATAAAAAGTAGCCCATGTCCTTTCTCAGGCTCTAATCTATCTGTGTACCAAATTTCATTTAAATCGGTTCAGTAGTTTTAGCAGGAAAGCGAGACAGACAGACAGAGTTACTTTTGCATTTATAATATTAGTGTGGATAATATTAAAATTAAAGTGTCTGTTTGTAATATCATAATAACTACTTCTTACTAAATGCACTTGAAAGTATATAAAGGCATATAAAAAAATAAAATAAAAAAAAATGTCTGTCTGTCTGTTTGTTAAATGATAAATGACTTTAGTTTTCTGTTAAATGATAAATGGCTTTATTTTTGCAAGTAGGTTTGTACAAACAGTTTTACACGTCAATCATATTTTTAAAACTAGATGAGAGCGGCGTTTCCTATCTGACTACTTCCAATCCGGCTAATCTCCGAAACGTGTCGTCTAATTTGACGGGTCTTTCATTGGCAGATAGCTGATGTTATAAGGAGTAAAATAGACTATTTATTTCGATAGGACATTCCCGTGGGATTATTTCCGACATCAACGCGGGCTAAGCCGCGGACACAGCTAGTAATATTATATTTAAGTATTAAAAAAAAGGAAAGATTGATGGTGGGGTATACTTTGTATCATGATTTTCTATCCTATGACTGATAGATTACTCGATTAGAGGCGTTCTGAAGGTAGTTTTTATTGTTATCAATAATGCCTTTATAGCGGTTGCCAAAAATACTATTCCGACACATTTGTGTCGAGTAGTATTTTATCTTTAATCAGAAGCCAATCCATGGCTGGTGACTTCGTCTATAAAAGTAGCAATGTACACTTGGTTTTTATTGATTTACAATTTGTGGGTTCTTGTTAACCAGTCAATGAACTAAAAACTAAAACTCTTCCCTTCGACTTTAATAGTTTGGTAATCATAATTCTAATATGTATAATTTGTTTTGGCTAAAAAAATAAAGTTGAAAGAAAAGGGTAGACCTACTTTTAACAAAAAACTATTGCCAATTGTAATTTTAACACACCCGGTTACTGTATGTGGTGTCTGAAATATTTCTACGTATTCATTTTTCAAATGTCTTCACAAAATATTTTCTACTAATGCAATTGTGAAATGAATGAAGAAAACTTATGTTAACATACCGCATAACATATTTGTGATATTTCGCATTCCTGGCTAGAGAGCAGTGGTGGCGCAGTGGTATCCGCCCCGACTTACGAGTTATAGGTCGTGGGTTCGAACCCAGGCAGGTGCTTTACTTTGTGTAAATAATTTCATCACCACTGCTCTCAAAACGGTGAAGGAAAACATCGTGAGGAAACCGATATGTCCTAGAATTAAACATTCAAAGACATGTGACATCTACCAACCCGCACTGGGCCCGCGTGGTAGATTGCGGCCCATTCCCTCTCGCCGAGAGGAGGCATGTGTCCCAGCAGTGGGAATAATAAAGGCTGAATATGCTGCATTCCTGGCAATTTAATTTCATAAAAGTTGTGAATCATTTAATGTTTCATTTTACTTGCGAGAATAGTTCTCATAAAACGCTCCTTTACGATACTTACATGCGAGTTAATGCTCTCTTTCAGTTCGAGTTTGATGCGATATTTAATTTCCAAGAAATTTCGCTTTTATACAGCCTCCGATGATTTGATTATATCCCCGACATTGGAATACATTTTGATTTGTGAGTTTCATAAAATATAATATCTCGGAAATAAGATTCGTAGACATTTTTGATTAATGCTTGAGTTGGTTATAGATCTAAATATAAAACCATTTTGTGTGAAAATATAATATAATTTACAAAACAGGGTTAGCAAAATGTCACGTTGTTATTGTTGTTCTGAAATGACAAATAAGATAATTAATTTCATACGTTTGGGAGGGCCGCGAAATTAAATGGACCGTTCTAGTATTACTTGGCACAAGTTAAGGATGAATAAATAAAAAAGTACGAACTATGAAAAGTAGTAATTTTATTACAGCAATAAAATAAAGAAATTTTCTCCAAGAACATCGTAAATTTTTATATTCCTAGGGTTTACGAGTGTGTGTCACCAGTTTCTACAACCCATTATTAAATTTCCAATTACTCGAATTTTAACCTTAGGTACTCGTTTTAAAAAAGTTATCATTTTTTATAAAAAACGACTTTTAAAACGTAAATACTCAATTTTTATTAGTCAGCTACAGATAAACACATGTACGAATTAATTTGGAACATAATTAAAGTACTGTTTTATTTTAGCAATTCAATATGTTAAGAAAAATGTCCTACGCAGATTTCAAAACCATTTAGAGTTTTGAGGTTTTAACCTCATTTTTCTATTTTAGCAGTCAAAATAATAAGATGGAGTTCATTTTATTACATAAACGAAAACTGGTTGCGTGTGATTTTCATTTGACCTCCAAATGACGTCAAAATTTTCATCAGTTCACCCACAAAATCAAAATCCCGAAACGATCATTCAGGAATGCTTGTTTATCAATATGACGATAGCTTAATGAAAATTCATTCTGTACTTAACATTATACAGTTCACAATTTTACCAAAAACTTCAAACAAAATATATAGCGTAAAAGGTGGCATGAAATAAAGCACCCTTGATAAAGGCATTAAACATGCCCGGGGTGTCGGTATCAACAATTGTACACGAACTTTGTGGTATTGTTATCAAATAATCACTATATTAAGTTTAATGTTGTAAAATACTAAAGGGAAAAAAGAAGGTTTCACAGCTAGAATGTGTGTGTATCATTAAAATACTTACATAACGCAAAATACCTGTATAAAGCAAGCATTATAAATGCATTACAATGATTTTGTAACTACTTATGGTGATGAAACTTTGTAAAAAATATGCTACTTGTTGATTGGTTTGATAATAATTTAGGAAGAAAGTTCTTTTCGAAGAAGTCTTTTTTTTAAAACTAATGTATTCTTTGAAAATATTAATACTGAAATAAGTAGTTTAAAATAAATTTACCGAAATATTAAAATACCTGAAATAATTTTAACTTCGGAGAATCAAATTCAGCAGAATAAGCTGAATGGGCGATAGGCGGTATCAATACAGATGAATACTGCTGCTCAGTGACCCTTGGGAAATAATGGCCGGTCTATTCGTAGCTGAAGCCAGATGGCACCTCTGGAATAGAAACTACCTCATTTGTGAAAATCTAGTAATGCATTAAGTACCTACGAAGATTTATTCAGTTGGAAAATGATTATTCTCGCATTAATTGAAAATTATAATTAATCTAGTATAAGTTACGTGATAGAAAAATATATGTTGGGAAAGTGTTTATCATCTGGGTCCAATTAACTAACTGTACCGTCGGACAGTTTATTTCGCCTCGTTATTTTAGGATTGTTCGGCTCGATGTAATTTTTCGTGACTAGATAAGCAAGCATGTCACGTACGATAGAGTCGGAGAAACTATAGAGGTGTCTAATTGGGTTGCGCTGGCGGCAACCCGAGTACGAGGTCGGAACGACCCCAGCACCGCACGACCACCCAAATCGAAGCCTTCCGATACCCGCCTCCTCTAATCGATCAACAGCACGCTCCCATTCAAACTTATCCTTTGTTATCGATAGAGAAAAGGCTTTTGAAATGAGATTCTAATCTCATTATGCGTAGGTACGTACCTAATCCAATAAAATTTGAAGTATCCACTTTGAAAAGAGCGTTTCGTTTAAAAATATACGGTTTAAGCCACTTAACTTGAAGATTTAGAGGCTTTGGGTTTTAATTAACGCGCGGTTTTAATGGAAAATTTACTTGTCTGGCGAGGTTATGTGGTCTGTGTTCACAAAATTACGAACACTTTATTTTATACTAAGTTCTTCTTCTATATATTTAAGTTTTAAAATAATATTATTCGCATAAAAATTGGTATCAACAAACCTTTATGCAAAATGATATTCAGTTTTCAAACTAATGTAATCTTTCTGTATTTCAAACAAAATGCTGACAGGTTATTAACATAAATAATTATGAATAAGACTCAATCTATAGCAAAAACAAAAAAAAAAAGAAAGAAAGAAAAACTGCTCTACTTCAATAGACTTCCACCAATATAGGTATAAAGTATATGAACGCAAAACGAAGCAAATCGACCAATTGACTGGGGCGGTGGAATGGTGACCGTGATAAAAATAACTAATTGACTTATTATTGGAAAATACTTAATAACGATTGCAGCTCATGCGGATGATGCCAATTAACTATCCATATTTTAAGCTGTGTTTATGAGTGAATAACGTCTTTGTACTAAAAAAGCGGCCAAATGCGAGTCGGACTCGCACACGAATTGTAACCACCGCACAAAAATAGACACACATCAATATCATTTCAGCCGAAAGACGTCCACTGCTGTACATAGGCCGCCTACAAGCTCCGCCACTTCGACAGCTTTTGTGCTTCACGTATCCAGCAGACTCCTATTAAACATTGCATGTGTCACAAACTCGTTTTTTTTTTCTTTTTTTTTTTTGGATGGTAAATCATCAAATGACTTCTCCCACTCTGGCCGGAGCGGAAGGGCGTGTCAGACTTTTACTGACTAAAACCCACCCGTGTTCCTTCAGTTGCCGATGTGCCAGGGCCACGGTAACTCTTTCGAACGAATCTCGCGACTCTGGCAGGCATCGGTCCTAACAGACCTCTTCAGTATTGCTGACATCTCTTTGAGGCGCGCGTGGAACACTACGCGCCGTCGACCCGAGTCCGGTCCTTACCGGGCGGCGAGCTACCCATTGCTAACCGCCCGCAAGCTCACGCCTACGGTGGCCAGGAGTCTGCTATCGACTCCCGACGCCCGGGGCGTCTCCTCCTGCGGCAGCTAGGGACGTGAGGGCGCGGGGACTGCCACTCCCTCACGCGCCCCGCCTCCTCCTTTGCGAACATTACTGCTTCGCAGAAGGAGGTGACGCCTTATGGGGAACCCCTTTATTTTTTATTTTTTTTGTTGTATAGCGGTCATAGTAGTATGCTCTGTGAAAATTTTAAGTGCCGCACCTAATAAAGGACATCAGGCAATGTTGTATTGGGAGTAATCTATGAATGAATCAATCATCTTGGTTATTTTCTTATTGCATAGTTCGATGCCTTAATAAATAAATATAAAATTTGGTACAAAATTAATTTCCTCATACCCAATATTTACCTCGGTTTTTGATGATGCTCAAAAAAATGTGATTGTCAGCTGTAGGTGTTTTACTTCACAATTATTTGAACCACATCTCAATAGCTTCGTAGACAGTTTTGCCTTTTAAGGTTCTACGTAAAGAGGCAATTCTCTTCAACGGCAATGAAGACTCATTAAGAAAGAAATCGTTTTGATATTCACTTAAAGTACAAGTACGCACTTTAAGTATTTTTATCTTTTCACCTTCATTTTAATAGAATAAATCGCTTTGGATGGTTTACGTACTTGTGATTTCTTTCTACTAAAACTATACTGTTGCTAATTGGAATCATTGAATTAAGTAAAAAGTGTTGTGTCCTTTGGTGTGCTTCGGTAAATAATTGTAAATGATAATAACACCTTAAGTTTAAAAACTTTGTCTGTGATTTGAAATGTGGTTTCATCTCCAACTCATCTGTGGCAACTATGCTGCAGTCAAAAACGGACCGCGAATGGTTTTGTTTTTGCTGGTCAATATGTTTAAAGGTACGTGCAGACTTGTTCAGACTAGCGCGACGCGACGACGGCGACGCCCCGCACGAATCGGCGATTTATATCCGTAGAACAATTTCTATGACCGTGTCGCGGCGCGACAGGTCACCCCTGTGCGAAGTGTCGTGCGCATTTTCATAGAAATTCTTCTACGGATAAAAAACGCCGAATCGCGCGCGACCGTTGCGTCGCGCTTGTGTGACCGAGCCTTAATGCAATGATAGTATTATTATTTTATTCATCTCGTTTACATATCTTTCCTCAACTATGTCAGCGTTAGATGCCAGTCTTACCGGATCCGATTAACATTAATATATTACAGGATCCAAATGCTATCTGAATTTTGTAATTTTCACGACTCGTGAGTTGTCGTATTGAAAAACTTGGCTTGCCCAATATGTGATGAATTTTATCGGGCTTTAAAAACTACTCGTGACGAAAACAATTGATATGCGTACGACGGATACAATCGACAGCTCAACTTGCTAACAAACAATGGCCACAAAGTAACAACAGCTTTCCACTGTATAAAAGAGATCACACATTCAAAATTCGACAGCAACAACGAACTCCCGAATGCTAAAAATAGAATTAAAAAAACTGGAAGGAAAAGAAAACAAAAATGAAAATTGGTACCCGGAATCGAGTACAAACACATAAAATAACAAAGATAAGAACGGAATTAATGGTGAGCGAATTAAAAACAATGAGATTTTTAAAACGAGTTGCCGAGATTGCCGGAAATGCTGTGAATCCGTGATCCTACTGTCAATTACACGTTGAATAACGATAAGTCATATTGTAGAGCGCGCAATCGAGCATTATCAATTTGTGGGGATACGTGGCTGACAGCAGCGGCCGGCGACGGCGACGGTACATTTGTCAGTGTGATTAAATGACGTCACACACAGTACACCCACGCGCTGAATGTTTTTTAACTGACAAAATCATTCCGACAAAACGTTTAACAAAAGTCAGAAGTCGCACCGCTCAGCACTTTGGCTTTACGGACTGAAAAGTTGAAGCTCGCCAAATTATTTCTGAGACTACTAGTATATTTAAGTTGTTCAAAATAAATTGTTACTACCAGGTACCAATTTGTTGCTTGCTCTGAAAAGAAATAAAGCAACTCAATTTGTTCTTTCATTGATGATGAGCCATTTGATTTGTAAGAGATGGAATACTTACGTTCTATTTATATTCCTTTTGTATATATTTGTATGCTAAAAACATTTTATGTATTCAGACATTGTATAGGGGAGACGGTTCAGAAAGTTTAAAAGTACTTACAACGAGAAATAGTTATCGAAGTAACTCAATTCTTAGACAGGTTTCTCGCTGAGTAAGACGGATAGATTAATGGTTTCACATATCTCTTGTGTTATTCACAATAGACATCAACTTTTTCTTTCCGACACAAATATTTATACAGAGATATTTCCGCAATCACTCGGTTCTCACCCCTGTTTCCTGACCCCAATTCACTTTAACCTAAAGTTAAATATTTTCTGGTTCACACTGAATACAAACAGCTACTCAATTCTGCTAATAAGATATCTGAGTCGTAGTGAGAACGTAACGGTGAGAAGTAATTCCGTCAATATTGGTAAAGGCCGCCAGACGCCAGGGTTTTTCTGGGAAATCCAAAACTAGCGGGTGCTCACTGTGCAGCATTGAGGATTGAAAATTAGCTATCGAGGCTAAAACTTCCTTTAAATTTATTGAGAAGTTTCTTAAATGTAGATATTTATAAAGTGAAACGTGACACTAATCTATTCGAATACGTGTATATTTTAAAATATCTAGCTAACGTACGCTTCGTTTGTGTATTAGAGTGAAGATAAGAATAGGTTAAAACTGTGTTGTAACTGTGTCTCGGGAATCTTCACGTAAGACCCTGCAAAAGCTTATATTAATAAAGTCAGGCAGAAAAAGACCTATAGTACGTAGTACCTAAGCTACCACTAAAGAATATTTCATTTTCCATCCGAGAAATATAAGAGTATGCTCGCATTAACCGCTTGAAATATTAAATATGTACCTGCCTATTTACATAACTCCTTTACATAAATAAGCTCTCACCTTCCAACGTACGTAGGTACTAGCTTGACACAAATGTAAAACAACGCACTTGCCTTACCATATTATAATTTTGATCATCATAAAATTATTTGGTAAGGCAACACGTACAGCGAGCCCACAGTTTATTACTTTGAACAAACAAAATTAATAAGGATCTCCCGAAATCCGTAACTGAATGTTGATAGACACGAAGAACAATTCCGTTTAGAATTTCAATTAAGAAGTTAGAGTCCTATTAAAATTCAGGAGAGCGTTGTGGACGCGAGAGCGCAGCGAGAATGCGATTGTACTGAAATAAACGTTAGTGTTTGGTAAACGAGTTTGAGGGTCTATTAATGAGAGCGGCCCTCTTTCACTCTTTAACACTGGCTCGCTGTGATTTACCGAGATTAGATTAAATGTGTTTCAGAGTCAATTGTACGTGTTTCTTACACCTTTCGCTGCTCCGCCTCTGTTTTTCTTTAGTTACTTTGTTTTACAAAGTTTAAGAATTTATTTGGTGTTTTCTCAGTTATTTCGCGAGGCAGCTTTTTTACGTAGCGAGGAACTTATTTATTTCTTGTCCCACGAGTGAGGCGACCTAGACTTTACGGCTCACTGTTCACATCGGGTAATGATTTCTTACGCAAAATCCGAATCCGATGCTGGGAACTGGAGTCGCGTCTCCTGAGAGTCGGCAACCCTTTTCAGAGGTCGTTACTTTTTAGCTGTGGGTAAGTCACAACTCCTCGGGGAGATCATTTACTTTTGTTTAAAATGCTGGTACGTTGGCAACATTTAATTTCGTGACGCGACGAGGCTTACATATTAATTTTTTGCTCGTCCTTTAGTGACGACACTTATCAGTTTTATAGGCGTTACTTTTAGTATTGTTTAGATGAAACATAAACGGAATTAATCATGTACAATATGTACAACATTTCTTCTTTCGGTTGTACAAGTTGCTTTATAATTGGACTACAACCTCTTGTTTAATTATAATTTAAAAAGTATAAGGTAACCGTAATCAAATATGTAGAGAGTTTATTCAGCCCTCAAAACCACCTACTAAATTATCTCGGTGCTAACTTTTTTAACGTTTGTAATATTTTATGAGCATAAATCTCGGTGCGTTCATAAATGTTTATGACTTCATGCAAATAGGAAAAAGTCTGGGAAAAGTGATACTACCTACTTACCATTAATAATATTGTGTTGTGAAACATAAAATAGTTGTCAACAAAGTAACTGTGTACGAGTAGTCATAAAAGTTAGCTGGGGAACAAGATTAGTAAACATTTAAGATTAATTGGTATCTTATAAATATATGATGTAAATACCTAATAACTGAATTACAAACTTTTGTTTTACTTAATATGAGGAAATCCTCGAGAAATAAAACGTTAACTACTTAATACGGGATATGAAACAGTTTTATAAATGTTTAGGGACGCTACAAGCAAAAAATATTTAATAACTACACTGTAGAATATTACCGTCGTCAAAGGCGACATAGGCTGGTCTTAAGACAAAACACAAGAAAAAATTCATTCATTAGCAAGACAAATGGTAGAAAGTTATTTAGGATATTCCGTTTCTGCTGAAGAAATTTTCATTTTCTGTTTCATTAGTAAAATTTAATCTTATTACGGAGGAGGGTAAAAGCTACGTCTTGAAGGAATCCTTGTAACGAGTGCGGGGAAATGTTTCTTGTTTTCTTCGCTATAAATTTTGAGTGCGAGTTACGGCTGAAATTGAAACGCTTTAGCAAACTTCTGATTAGGAGCCTACCGAAGGTAAACGTGTGGTGATTAATATACGTGTTTATTTGATTATGAAGCAATTGGAAAACATTTTTTACTAAATTAGTTAGAACCTAATTAAGACTGGTATCTGTAGAGATGAAAGCTTTGTGGTATTACATAATTATGGTTCACTACTATTTTATTTTTTTTGGATGGGAAATCATCAAATGACTTCTCCCGCTCTGGGCGGAGTGGGAGGGCGTGTCAGACTTTTACTGACTAAAACCCACCCGTGTTCCTTCAGTTGCCCATGTGCCGGGGCCACGGTATCTCTTTCGAATAATCACGCGACCCCGGCAGCTGGCCCACCCCTGCCTCCAGTTTATAATGTTCATAGGGTAGTTAAATTTCTACATAGTTAGTGAGTAAACATCTGAACCTCAGCAAGCTAAACGAAGTGATTGTAGAGATACGTCACAGTACGTAGAGATATGTCGCAGTACGTAGAGATATGTCGCAGAACGTTTGCTGCTTCCGCTGTTTAATGCGCGGTTAGGTTAGCTAACAGCTAAATTACTAGTTATTTACCTAATGCCCAACGCTCTGGCTATCTGATACGACATATATACTGCTATACAGCTCTTAGGTCTCTCTGTTAGGGATATTCTACGAGTAATGCGATAGTAGCAAGTTAAGTTTCTATAATCTAACCCAAAACATAGTCCCTGATTAGGTTCATGTTATAGTTAGATATTCTTTTTAGGGTTCCGTACCTCAAAAAGAAAAAACGGAACCCTTATAGGATCACTTTGTTGTACGTCCGGCTGTCTGTCTGTCTGTCAAGACCCTTTATCTCGGGAACGGGTGGAAGTATCGAGTTGAAATTAAAACGATAAAGTCAAGTCTAAAGCCTCTTGAAGCTGTGAAAAAATAAACAAACTTATAAGTTAACGTGAAAAAAAGATACGGCCTTTAATGCCGCAAAAAACGTATATTTCGACACTCTCAAGGGAATCAAAATGTATAAGGTATTTCCCGTTAACCTAGAACTAGGAAATTTGGCAAGTAATATTGTCTTATATTACAAGTATAGGCAAAAATCTGAAATTTGTAATTAAATCATAAAAAAATTGGGTCGGAAACCTCGGTGGGCGAGTCAGACTCGCACTTGTCCGGTTTTTAAACACTACAATTGATTGAAATTCGGCCCACCACATAAAATAAAATGTGGCGTTCCGCGCATAAAGGTACCAGTAGGGAGGTACTGAGTTAAGGCCGGATGTAGAATCTAGAAGAGTCCCTTTATTATGCTGATTACAAAAAAAAAAAAAAAACATTTTTATCCTAATACTTTTTTTGTGACAGACATCCAAAGTTGAAATTCTGAAAAAACTAGTTTCGAGAAAATGGAGTTTGAAAGTTACGGTTACAAAAAACAATGTTCTACTCGTTTGTTACAAAGGGTAATTCCTGGCTTACGCCCAACACCTTATATGCATCAATGTATCATTAACATAACCGATACTGTACTGCCAATATACAAATAGTATTAAAATTCAAAAACTCAACATAATAATTATGAAAATATCGTCATGGCAAAAAAAAAATTGCTTAGAAAATTTCTAAGCACATTTTTTTTTGCCATGCCACATTTAATGTGGTCTGTAGATGTTAATTGTATCAAATTGTAGCAAATTTGTTGCAGAACAATAATCAGTAAAAAATACAAAATGCCATATTTTCACCCGAAAATAACTCGGAAACTAAATGCCGACATCTGGTACCTTTATGCGCGGAACGCCACAATTAAGCTTCAAAACACATTAACTAGAGATAAAATATCCATCTATTGTGATTGGAGGATATTCTTTAAAGGGCTGCATTGGTGGAATAGATCAGGTGCGAGCTCGGAGGGATAATCGGGTTTATTCGGGAGGGTTTTAATGAAAGCCATCAGTCACGCCACCGCCGCCACCGGTACATGCCGGCTACCATGTCCCGGTAAGCCTGGTACTGTCTCTTAGATACCAATCTATATATTTACTTCAGAACGTTTAGCGTAATGAGCGTTTTCGACATGGACCGGGTCGCATCAATATTGGATAAGCTCGGATAGTCCAATCTTTTCAGCATTATCTTGGATAAGATTGGTTAGCCATTTGTGTTTTTTTCATTAGATTCGGTTTAATGGGTATATCGATGATATATCGTTAAACATAGCTACCGTGTTAGGTAAAGGTGTTTCATAGAACGTAAATACTTACTTGCTGTTTGTGAAGTTTATCATGCGTATCTATTTCCCTCATTTGGTAACTATGCCGAAGTGAGCAAGCTCACACGACAAGCTCCATTAAGTTCTGTGTTGTGTTTGGCAATTAGTCTCCTCCCAGTTGTAAACGTCTTGGTCTCCGAGGCAGCTAGTCACCGTTAATGTTTGGAATACACAGGTACCTACACCGTGTGTGATTACATAGTATTCATTCCTACCCATCTTGTTCTGTTAATCTAAGTTTCGCAAAACAGTCATATACGAGCATAAAATAAGTTTTCAGGGTCATATGTTTATATCCCTCATTCAAGGACAAAGGCACGTCCGATCTTCTGACAGCAGTAATCAACACTCCCTATTCCCCTCACGCCACATATTAATCTTCTAATAGAAAGAATATCGTGTCAACGACAATAGAGGATCAAGAGCAAAGATAATAGAGAAAATATAATTCACAGGCGGA
This sequence comes from Aporophyla nigra, assembly GCA_947507805.1. NCBI lineage: Eukaryota > Metazoa > Arthropoda > Insecta > Lepidoptera > Noctuidae > Aporophyla > Aporophyla nigra. Next base: position 14,480,850 of record OX382302.1, on the reverse strand, counting down.
GACCGCCCTATTGGCCGTGACCAAACAAACTTCGACACTATTGTTGGTAAAACAGTAACACTTCGTATAGCCTCTGGGCATTTCATCCCGAAAAAATGTTACCTTATGTCAGGCGTTAAATGGGCTCCAAAGATGTCGCTATTGTTTTGTCTGTAAGAATTTACCGACGAGCATAGGTACGGTTACTTTTATTTATGGACCTATTTCATATCTAAAATGTGCTTAGAATTTATAATAAATCATTCAGCTTGTCAAGAATTTCTCTATTCACAATTACAATTGCATCGCAGACTAACAATTATTTATTCACGACGTTAAATTCTGCTTACAACAATAATTGTTCTGCGCTGTTCGGTTGAATCTTTTAATAAGTTCTCAATTATCTTTGATGTCTACGACCCTTTTTACCTTTGACCCGCGCTTATTCAAAGGTCCTTTGCTGTCCGGCAAGTTCAAAGCGAACTATCTCTAAGCTAGCTCACCCTTTGTGCGACTAGCTGGTAATCCGGACATTGTCTGCCTCAAATTCCTATTCGACAGATGTTTTTTGGTCGCGTCAAGTATTTTGTCGTACCGTACTTAACCTAATTGGTCTCGTGCTGAAGACTTGCATGACGTAATACATACTTCACGCTGATATTTCGCTTACAGACATGAAATGTGTGTGATGTCGGACCGGCTTGAGGGTTTTTGAGTAAAATTTAGGTACTATAATTATACTTCTCTTGGAATTAAGTTGTACGCAAGTATTTATGCCCTTCATTATTTAGGTATCTACCATACATGATCTTCAGATTTGTTTTAATAATGTTATCTTTCACATCAATATAGATCGGCGAATGTTCGAAAAAGTTAAATCGAGGGACCAAACCGTTTGAAGCAAGCGAAGCTTTGGTTAAATTACCCAATCAACATATAAAGTGGGTACTCAGTAAATGGCGCTTGAATCCAGTCACTAGAGATAAATGAATGTCACTGATTAGATACTAAAAGCTCAGTAATCGATTCGGTTGTTTGCTGGCCAGAGCTAATTTTAACAGTGTGATGACAAAGTATCTCGCGTGCCTATCAGTATTGTGCGGTAAAGTGCCAATTACCCAGAACACACACACCAGGCTCATAAAATGTTACTACTGGGTGTAGTTATAACACGAAACGTAGCTATACAACTAAGTACCAACAATCTGAGCATGAAACTGAAAGTAATTCAATATCAATAGCGTCCATAAAAAATAAAAAATGTATTTGGAAAAATAAGTAAAGAAAATCCAACAAAAATATGACCGTGATACCGAAAACCGAACTGTTTTCCCCATTACGCTTTCCACAACAATGACAATAAACCATGTCGCGATGGCTCCATTTCGGGTGTTTTTATTTTTTCGAGCTAAACTTACATGCGTGGTCGATATTATTTCTGACTTTAACATACAAAGCGAATTGCGATAGTGTCGGCGAAATATCGCAATACACTACATGAGTACATTTGGTTGTCGGTGAATTTCGTTGATTTGTGCCAGTGGAAGTCATCAGTGTGGCACGGCACATTAGGCAGTTGAATCGCTGTCAAAGCAATCACACGTTTTTGGGAGCATTTGGCTGATACCAACATTACCAACTCATTATGTAGTTCAGTCGTGCGGCCGAATAAACAGCGCGGCGTCGTCGGCGGAGGTTGCGCGGCCGCGGTCGTATCGATGCGGATAATGGCTGCCAGTAATTACCCGCCCGGATTTTATTTCCAAAGATAACATCAACAATGTAGGGGGAAACAATGGTGATTCTTGATTTATTCAGATTAAGCGATTATTGGCGTTTTCCTCATCCTTCAAACTTCCCTATAGAAATAGTTTTAATCAATTAAGGGATAAGCGCCGGCAATTTTGCAATTCGCAGGTCAGTATCAAGTTGTATGTTGGTTAAAATATGGTTCACGGCTGTAACAAAAATGGCTTTATAGAATTCTAATTATTAAAATCACCTATATAACCCATTTTTTTGTGGTTGAGAAATGTCGTCTCGCGCTCTAGGGTGGAGCGAAAAGGCGTGTCAGACTTGTACTGACTAAAACCCACCCGTATTCCTTCAGTTGCCCATATGCCAGGTACCTCTTTCGAACTAGTCTCGCGACCCTGGCCGATCTATACAATCCTCCGAGTTCATTTAGAAGGTGGTATTTATTGATGATTATAATTCTGTACCATATTTGTTACAGTCGAAATCATATTTTAATCAACATGTCTACATACCTGAAAATTGCGAAAACGTAAGAAAATTTGAGTCTCGCTGGCTACCTTAGCGCACCCATCTTAAGTCCTACCATTTTATTTTATTTCGTAAATATGTTGCTGACAACTTTTTTTTTTTGGAATGACATCTCGCAGGTCTACCTATGACGATGTCGGCTGCTTAATCGGACTTGCTACTCTAATGATTTTAATGAATTAAGACCTCCAGCCAGGGATTAAAAACTTACAACTAGAGTGACTACCCGCTACGGCACCCCCTGTGGGGTACGTACCTCGGCTTATGGCATCGCTGGTAGAGGACAACAAGGAACGGGCTGAATCGCAATGAATATGCTGCTGACACATTTAGCATCAGCGTACCGTGTGGTGCCGGACGTAAAGAATAACACCACCCCATTTCTTCCCGTGGGTGTCATAAAAGGCGACTAAGGGACTTACTAGAGAATGGGCAGCAGCGTTCTGTATGCATTTTACCACCATACTGCGATCGCCAACCCGCCTGCCAAGCGTGGCGATTATGGCAAAGCCTCCCCGATTGGGGGAGGCCTAAGTCCAGCAGTGGACGTCTTACGGCTGAAATGAATGAATGAATGAATGAATTATTGTATCCTTTGAGAGTATCCAAGTGATTATATCCCGTGAATGTCATGGATCTGGTGATTTCCAATTCCAGCACTAGGTGTAGTCACAAGCTCAAACGTGCATGTTAATAACAGTATTATCCCCACAAGATAACTCATTGCAGCGGTCCATGGGGTAGACCCCACCCATGTTTTGTGGTGGACATATTAAAATAAGTAGGTAAACACAAGCACCGATTAATACAAGTATGCAAAGTTGTTTTCAAGGGTATTAGTAATTATATTAGCACCTAATTACATAAAATTGCGTAACAAAGGCGTCTTGCTACAGAGTTTATAGTACCGCAGCAAGTAATTGGCTAATTTAAGATAAGAATTTGTTTACTAAAGTACTTGTAACACAAAGAACGCGGGCGTGGAGAGTGTTATGTACCTAGCTAAATAAACAAGCTGCTGTATTGCGCCGTTATTAGTTGGCGCCCTGACGTTAACTTACTGCGTACACTAGAGTGGGTATCTATTGAATGGGTATCTTAAGAAATTACATAAATTGTCATCATCATTTCAGCCGTAAGACGTCCACTGCTGGACTTAGGCCTCCCCCAATTTGGGGGGCTTTGCCATAATCGCCACGCTTGGCAAGCGGGTTGGCGATCGCAGTATGGTGGTAAAATGCATAGAGAACGCTGCTGCCCATTTTTTAGTAAGTCTCTTAGTCGCCTTTTACGACACCCACGGGAAGAACATAAACACATGAATACACACACACACCAGAATTACATGAATTGTAATTAACGCCAACTCTGTACACAGTTTTCAAAAAAAAAAAAAAAACAGCCTAATAATGCGTCAGCTTCATAATGTTCGCAGTGCTGGCACACAGGTTTTCTCTTGGTAAGAAGAGTGTGCCGTGATCCATTACGCGGGCCTTTGTCTTTGAATTTTTAGTTCTAGGACATGCCGCTTTCCTCACAATGTTTTCCCTTACCGTTTTGAGAGCGGTGATGATGAAATTATTTACACACACTAAAGAGCCTGTTCGGGTTCGAACTTACGACCTACAACTTGTAAGCCGCAGACTTTGCCACTGGTCTGCTATACAATTTTCTTATTTCAAGGAAATTATTATCAAAGCTCTTAGAAATGTAGCGCAAGATTATAATCAGCTTGTGGTTGAAGATGTCCATTTGAAATCAGAAAACGTACCAGGCGTTCGGAATAGATCGATACGGCAATAACGATATGCAAATCAAGCGATACTGAAGACAAATAACAATCTACAGCTATTCGAGCAGTGACCCAGTTGTATAAGGAATCAGCTGATCGACTTACATTCCCACGCAAAGTTCATTAACACGACACTAGCATGTACGTTATGTTAACCTTAGTACACAACAACCACACGACAGCAACTTTCGACAAATTAATAGTAATGCAAGCGTAATTAAATATAATAAAACAATTAACAGAGAGCACCAGGTGCTACCAAGTTACTCTGGTAATTATCGTATTGCAATTTGCACTGTATCTACATATATCGCTGCGGTAACATTCGCCGGAAAATGTTACATCGTAACGTGAACCTCAAATTTTGGCTAAAATTTAATTAATTTACAACTATAAAGATGGACATAGAAGAAGCCAAAATGGCAGGAGATTGCAACGTTATAAAACGACATAGAAAAATATGAATACACTCTTTATCGGGTTTTCTAACCGCGTTCACGGCACGAGCCACGTTTTGTGTTTTTTCACTTGTTTCAGCAAACTCTTCGCTGTGATGAATGAACGGAAAACGTTCGAAAAGTTACGAATTCAATATTTCAGCAAAGTCTGTGGAAACAATGAAAGTATTGTTCATTTTTCTTGCATTCAGTTTGTGAGGAACAGAAAAGATTTCATGCTATTACTGTTTCTTTCAGTGTGGTTTTGTAAATAAGGTTATAAATAAATAGACTATATTAACGCGGCTTTAAAAAGAATACATATCCACGAAGCTGAAAATTAATGAAAAGTTTTAGGAGTATTCAATTTAAGCCGCAACTTTGTTGTAAATTTGTTGTTTATGTCTGCCAATAGAGCCCAATTTTGCGTGAAGTTAAATATACATTTGGAAATCGCAGCAACAAGCCGCAGGAACAGTGTGGGCGTGCTGTTGTTGTGATATTTATAGCCATTGTGTAGCCTCCTCCCTATACGTAACTAGGTTCAGCTGCAAGTACAATGATAGGGTTTGCTGAATTGCGATACAGTTTCATGTGGGAAGCTAAATCTGTGGAGTAGCTTAGTTCAGTCAGCTGTTTATAAAGAATACTTTGTTAACGTTACGTGGTGAAATTAACGACATTAAAGAACAATGTTATTTTATAAACTATTTCATTAGTTATACAACTAAGTCACTCGAAGGTCCAAGTTGGAAAACCAGTAAATAAACCCAGTGGGAGCAGCCATAGTTGCACATGCAATGAAGCTGTTTTAGTTTGTATCGTGTTGTACCTCCCGGCACGTAGGACACAGTTTCTCCGGTGATGTCGCCTAATTTAGACAGCTGTCCTAAAGTCAAGCATCCTAATTTGGCACTATACCGCTACAGAGCATGACTGTGTTCCTAATTGGCTTTACGGAATCCCTAGCGACTGGATAAAAGATAGCAAGTTTCTTATTGCCTTACTTCTTGTCCTGTTAGGCGCCTCCAGGCTGAATAAACTCTGATTGTATGCCAGCATCCAATTGTTAACCCAAAAATAAAGGCCTCCTTTCTCTGATAAAGCCATTGTTAATGGTATACAATCGAAACTCAATCAAGAATAAGACCTTTTTTGAACAGTTGCTTGCTTGTAAAACTTTAAGATATAAATGTACATTAGTATGTGGGTATAGACGTATGATTAAACACCATTTATTCTGTCTTTTCTCTTTTCATATCCCTAGCGCATGTTATGGATATGGGCTCACTCTGTGTTTGCTTTTGATATAAATTTTAGGGACTAAAATTTAGTTATATGCGTAACTCAGATACGATACGCAAAAGATTTTGATTTACATATTAAATATGTACCTACAATGTTATAGGGTTTATTACAATATTCATACGAGACAGCATAAGTAAGCAATAAGCAATATCTTGAAGTTTCACCCTAGTAGTACCCAATATTGGATAACATTGGTTCACTAATAAGTAATTTTGTTTTATTTAATAATATATTGAACAAAGAGCAAAGGTTACGTCAGGGATCAAAGAATGGTACACAATATTCATTTTGAGAAGGTCTTTTATTTATACTAAGGATGATTTAATGGCCAACTTAAGCCTTAAAAGACGACGCACGTATAATAGAATTTACAATGTCAGACTGTCTCGAAGGACAATTTAAGAAGACTCAGTCTCATATAAGTTAAAGTTGACCTTGCCTACATTTTGCTTCACATTTAGTTTAAGTTATTTCGTAAGGATTGCCCGGGATTTAGAAGTTTTATTTTCTCCGTTTATCCAACGACAAAGAAACTGGATTACATGAAGCAGGTAGGTACTTAGTTTCAGTCATAAGGATTTGTGGAAACTTCGTTTTTTCTTTACCCATATTTTTTATCTAGGATTTGTTTGAGCTACTAATAACAAGGTTGCTGTAAGCTTAGGTGTGATTCAAAATTTGGTAGCTATGTGTTTATTGTAATCGTACAATAACGTGAAAAATTTGTATCAGTGATATTTAGCTTAAAATATCTTATTGTACTTAAACAAGAAAACCGTTAGGTTATTATGTGTGACTAAGTTCAGCTCGGTTATTATATACAGCATAATACGCATAATCAGTCAATAATGTTCCCACTGCTGGGACACATGCCTCCTCTCGATGAGAGGGAGTGTGCTGTATTTTCGAATTTTAGGTTCTAGGACATGTTGGTTTTCCAAAGATGATTTCAGGAACAGCTACTTTGATAAAAGTTCCAACGGCATATCCCATTGCGATATTCCTGCCCCTAAGAGTTCCACGTCTACTTCTAATTGGATCTTCATTAAGGATGTTTGAAAACAATAGTACATAATTCTAGCAACAACTATTCCTTGCTTTTAAACTTCCACGCTTTCAAGTTTAGCTCCAAGTCTTCAAGTAAATACTTTCAAAAGATATATATTTCAAAAATATAATAAAACAAGAGGAAAAATTTTCGAAACAAAATACATACTTTTAAAGATGATATTCTTATCGTACCGTGTTATATCGAAAAACTCTTGGGATTATAAAAATAAAACAAAACTCCATTTAATACCGTTCGCTGTGCTCTAAGTAGCAGAAATGTTGGGTGACTGGTTTGAGATTATCCAGATACTAAAGCTCTAGCTTTGCTGCTTGCTATGATTGTTAGAAACTGATTTCTGTCTCCTGTAACACAGTCACACAGCTCAGGAGTCAGGTTTTCAATTAGTATGTGTAACACCTGTTTTTTTAAATAATACCTAAAACGTTTTTATTATATTGAGGTTATATAATTTTGGAATTATTTGGACCAACTTTTTTATTTGACGTGGATTGCTCTGGAGAGATAACTGAATGGTGCCACTTTACGTTAGACTTCGTGTACTCCTGTTCCCACATTTTCGTGTCGAAAAATACTAGCCTATAAAGATTTATGCATGAGCAGCTAAAATGAAATTTATTTGAAGATAAATTCAGGTACGTAAGCAGGCTTTAAGCAAGATAAATCTGTCGGTACCGTTTAGGCAGAGACGGTATAGGGGAGGCCCTTAGTAATTTTCTTTGAAAAGGCGTGGCATAGCCTTTTGTGTCAGACGAGATAATACTTAGTTTGCGTGAAGATATCACAAACTGCGATCGCAGGGTCAAAGTGCTCAGACTCTGATAAACCATTTAATAGTAAAAAAGTTAAAAGGGCACTATTTGCCACATTTTTATGATGTTACGATCGGTAATATGCTTTGTAATGCTATACATAGAAACATAAAAAATGTCGTGATAAATGTGCGTCGGAATGATTAGACAGAAGCGACACTGATAAATGGCAATGTAAGGACGCTGAACATCTGTTATTCACAAGAATAAGATAAATACGGAATGTTTTTGTTACATGAAGCTCGCCACTTTAGGGACTCATTGGACATAAAGGTTGCCATGTATTGTTTGCCATCGGGAACATGTGTAGTTTTATGTAAAAACTAATATAAGTACGGTTCGAGGTCAGTACCCGTTAAATCTTTTTCCATTATGTAAAGCAAAAAACATTTTATCGCAAAGTTATTGCAGAGTGCTAGAATGGCATCGAAGTGACAATTGTTTAATATTGACGCAGGACAGATTTACTTAATCGAGTTTAACTCGGCGCTGTCTTCCTTTGTTCTCGTCCGAAATGCGTAATATTTCGCGAATAAAAAACCGAAATATCTCTAACTTGTTTAATTATTTTCGGAGTTCTGTGAGTTTAGTGTAAACTCGTAAGTCCCGCTGGAATCACGAGTGGTCTAAGGAAAATGTAATGTTGAGGAAATGGAAGTGAAAAAGAAGTAAGTAACGCTAAACTCAGTATGACGTTATAATTCTAAGGATGGTAAAAAGTTCAAATACGTTGGCCCAAAATTCAGTTACGTGAACTCCGCTCACTGAGGAGGTCATAAGATCATCAAGTGTACGGCTGACTGGGTATGCGCAGACTGAAAGGTGGGCCATTGTCTGCGTCTGATTACTGACGACCGTGAGTCCTCACCCACGGTCATCAGTAACCAGACACAGACATTGGGTGACAATGGCTCTAAGGCTTATGGAATCTGAGAGTTACATTGTAAAATAATATTAAAAGTTTTATTCCCAAACATAGAATACATAGTTTGTTAGTCACATAATACCATTAAAATAACTTTAAAAAAAATTAACTTTAAACTTAATAATTGAAAGAAATAAACTATTTTGTATTTGTTTTATAGTAGTTTTAAACACAGGTACTCCTTAAACCTAAACTAAGCACATTTTTTTTTAGTAAAGTAAGTAATTTGTTGAGGCGACTTTGCGTCCATGTTATCAGTTTTTAGCTCAGTGAGCGCAAAACCTCTAGTATTCTTATTAAAACAATGGCAGTAGTGTAGTGTCCGCGCTAACAAAGCGTGTCTGATGGAACTTGAAAAAGAAGCTGCATTAGCCGATATTGTCCGTGGTTATTTACTAGAATTTTCTTATGCAATATTTTTGCCCTACTTTATAAAATATTCCCTTGAGAAATAAGTATGTTTCTAGGAAGAAACTGTTGTTGTCGAAGTTATTTTTGCTTATATTGTTTGTCTTGTTGAACTTCAAGTAGGATGTAGGAATATTAATGTTGACTTTGTACATCAAGTAAAAATATTATATTAACCAAATATTATACTAACTTATATTATATTACCAAAATATTATACTTATTTTTGAAACCAGCACATGGTTTGGGCTACTTAGAAACACATACATTCTCTATTTAATGGGAAACAAACAAGGGACACGAACGGGGTTCGAATAATATATTTCAACAAATTTTAAGGAAAATAATACGATACACGATAGGATATACAGATATAGGATATACAAAATTCGGACTACTCTGTACCACGCAAAACGCCACACATAAACTAAATGGTCACCCATCCAAAGGCTGACCTTGACAAGTGTAGCTTAACCTAGCAAGCCTGCGACACAAGGCAAAGCAAAAGCTGAATGGTCACCCACCCAAAGGCTGACCTTGAGAAGTATAGCGTAACCTAGCAAACCTGGGACACAAGGCAAAACAAAAAAACTAAATGGTCACCCATCCAAAGGCTGACCTTGCGAAGTGCAGCTTAACCTAGCGAATCTGCGACAAAACGCCAAACATAAACTTAATGGTCACCCATCCAAAGGCTGATCTTGAGTAGTGTAGCTTAACCTAGCGAACCTGCGACACAAGGCAAAACAAAAGCTAAATGGTCACCCATCCAAAGGCTGAACTTGAGAAGTGTGCTTAACTTAGGAAACCTGCGACGCAAGGCAAAACAAAAAATCATTTTGTAAAGCATTTATAAAGCATACTTTACGAAAGGAAATAAATATGGTATAATCAAAAATAACGTATTAATTACACAAATCTGCATATTATAAAAAATTGAAAGCTGTTTTGGATTTTTTGCGTAATTCTTATGTTTTGGGATGTACTGAATCCGAAAATTACTTTGATTTTTTCATAGAACGTCACGTTTTCTGACAATATAGGTATCTATTTTAAACAAGTTATCATCTTAAAATAAAAGCTAAAAGAATAAAAAAAAATTACGTTTACAATCGCGTAAAAAACCTTTTTTAAATCTAAAATACATTCATTAGTAAGCACTAAACGCATTTGTTTTTCCCAGTGAGACTCCTTTTGGTACATTTTTGCTTGTGAGAAACATCTGGAAGGTCTCTCTGAAGCGTCCAACAATACTCTGCCATCATTAAGACACTCCATCTTCCCTGGTTTATTTTTCCATCTCCTTAATATCTTGGTGAAATCGTTCACCTTGTTATTCACTCACATCTCCTAAATTTTCTGGAAAGTAGTCGAAGGGGGAATGAAGAAAATGTACTTTTGAACTGATTGGGCAACCTAAAGCTTGAAATGCTTTTAATATTCTTTTGACGATTTCTTTGCAGTTAGGGTCTTTGTTCTTGCCTAAAAATGACTCTATGACCTCTTTAAAGGCAATCCACCCTTCTCTTTGAGGTTCCGTCATGGTTGTGATGAATTGTGGATCAGCCATAAGCCGTCTAATATCTGTTCCAACGAAAACTGCACCTACTTTCAACTTTGCCTCCGAGAGGCCTGGAAACTGACTCCACGACTTGCTTCATCAATCCCAGCTTGATGTGAAGCGGTGGTAGAAGAACTTTATGAGGAGGCACCAAAGTTTCATGCGTTCTTTTCCCCAACTTTAAGCTTCCTCGGAGGCCAACACTTTTTTATCCAGTGATTTACTCGGTCTCTACTATTCCATAGACGCAAAAAGCAAGGGCATGTGGTACTGATAGTTAGACCTGTTTACATTTAAAAACAGTAATCGAAATAAAATTGTGCCTATTATTTTATGACTTCAAGTTAGCCCAAAATCCCCTCTTTTATAAAAAAATGCATTTTACAAAATAACCTGACGTTCTGGAATTTTCCGAGTATTTTTTTAATTTTCAAAACATCTTAATAAATAGGAATCAGTTGAAAACATGCAGACAGCATTTTCGTTGCAGACCTGTGTAATATTTTAATTATCACATCAAAAAATCGCGATCGATATTGGAACTTTGTTGCCTAGGTCCACTAATTTTCAGTAGGGGCCCACTGTGCGTCGCCACGCTCGCCACGCTAAAATTTAGGTTTACCCCTCACCTCAATACTTTATTGCATTCCACAATGTATATGCTTAGGTGGTACCACCTATAGATGTTTCACATAAAAAAACAATTGTGCATCCACGTCAAAATCGGCTATTTAATTAAATACCTGTTTTCTCTTTCGTCTTCTTGTTATATTTAAAAGTTCGTGAAAATGTTTTATTTGTTTTACACACTACCTTTTAGTCTTTATGCCCAGTTTTAATCGAGGGTTTTGTTTTTTTCTCATTGTATCGTTGGTCAAAAGTTCATATAACTTGTTTGACCCAAAATTCAACTAGGCATGCGAACAGCAGGCTTAGCTGGAACACATACAGAGACGGGAACAGAAAACTTGCTTCTGAATCATCATCTCATAAAAAGATCTTTAGAAATGAAAGACAAAATTACAGATTGTACAAGGATTTCTACAGTGCGGTGTAAAAAATGGAGAGACGAAATGTCACTTTGTGTAGCTGTGTCTATTCTTCGTAGAAATAGAAAGCGACCCACTCCTTCACAACGAGAAGAAGCCTGTGTCCCAGCAGTGGGACCGTTGTAGGCTATAAGTTTCTGGGTTATTGGAACGAAGTTCCTTACCGCGCGTTGTGAAAGGGGTCTAGACGGAAAAAATTCTTACGAAAAGTTGTCACGACACTTTTTAACTGACTTCAAAAAAAGGACGAGGTTTCTCAATTCGACTGTATATATTTTGTTGTTTGTATTTGTTTGTATATTGTTGTTTTTTTTGTTGTGAGTAGAGAGAGAGAGAGAGAGACAGGGAGAGAGGGAGAGAGGGAGAGAGAGAGACAGAGAGAGATATATAGAGAGAGAGAGAGAGGGAGAGAGAGAGAGAGAATATTTTTGTTAATAATAAAAAAATAAAAAAATATGAATCCTGGAAAGGAACTTCGTTCCATCCGGGTGTCCCTTGACACCCCTAAAGTTTTATTTATGCTTAGTAATTGAAATAGAAGTAGGTGTTTTATATTCTCTAGCATTAAGTATCTCCCTGATGACGACGTTTCCCCTTTTCCGACGTGAGCTTTTTATAATATTTACTTATTAATTTTCAATGAAATAAATAATAACTTAGTATCTCCACTCCTTTATTAGTATCGGTTAAAAGCTCCTTCTCATAAAACACCTGCAACCTCCCATTTATATTCGTCACATTGATCTTTTTGTCAGCCATTAATTTACATTTGTGCCTATCCGAGGCGTAAACTTACTTCGTAAACTGAACCCTGTAAATAACTTTGTTGATACTTATTGATGTTGCACGCCGCGGCCTCAATTTCCATGTCACCATTGATATAGTATACATTATAAGTATCTAAAGAAAAAACCATTTGTAGAACAAATTGCGCGACACGCTAGAACACGTCGTAACATAGATTACCATAGTAAGTACCTACCGGGGAAGAAATTTTTTATTCTATTGTTCCCGGAAGGCGGGAAGTAATAGTTTTTCCATTAGGAGAATTGCGACGCTGCCGCTGATTGACTAGAGATGTGATCGCAGAGGCTTCAATCTTTTAGCCAATTTTGTGTTATTAAAAAGCCGTTCCCTTAAAATGAATTCGTGTCGGGGAAAGTGAGAAATTCAATAAATTATCATGAAATTAGGGACATGATTCAACAGAAATGTCTTTATTCTCGTCGTTATTGGTTTCAAAAACAGATACGCTAAGGTTAACTATTATTATTGCAATTCGTGAAAGGCTTTTTTGAATCTCTTAAATAATAAATAGTTCATTGAGGTCTAAAATTGATATATCCACAAGAAAATAACAGAAATTGTAACAAAAGTATTTATGGCCTAAATCCGATTTAGTTGTGGGATCAGAGACAATAGTCAGTGAAGTGTGAGCCGCAGTGGTGAAGGGTTGACACCCAATGTGTCCAGTTTGTGCCGCGGTTAGTGCCGCTCAACGTGACACACGTCGGTACCTATCGCCGGTCTGGCACTACACACGCTCCACTTTATGTGGTTTTATTGTTAAAAGAATGTGTGGGTTTTCTTTAATGGTTTTCATTCTCGTTTACAGCTGACCATAAAGCTAGAAATGAATTCTTAAAATTATTTGCTGCAATATAAATTTAACTATTGTTTTATTTCCTCTAACGTTGATCTTCGTAAAATAAATGTATTAATTTCTATGTTTAGCTTAGTTTAAGGTCAATTTATTCATAGGATCACATAAACAGGGCATAAACTACTATCTACCTGTTCGTTAATTACATCTAAAGTAACTTAGAGTCATTAAGTGAGGGTAGAATCACGGCACAACTTGTTCTTAATAATTCAAACATAAGTTACGGCTACTGAAGACGTCATTGGCGTCTTGGGCACGATTACTTGGACTACTTAAGTCGACGCTGGCATTTAAAGGGTTAATAGTAATTACAGCTTTTAATTGTTTTTCCTCATCAAGTTGAATAAAGTTTGTTTTTTATCCGTCTGCCTCGCTTAATGGATGTTTTGGTAGTAGAATGGTTTTATCAATTGAAGGTCTGGCACAATTGGCTTCTCGTAAACTTCTAAAGGCTAAAGTGTTAATTGGCCAGTGTCGAATTACAGGGTTAAAAGAAATGGAAACCGTATTTTCCTGGAAAGGATTTCAGTTTATATTGGTTCGTAACGGAATAGGAAAGCGAACATTTTGCCACGTTAACATGCTGTGTTACGTCACAGTTTTTTGGAAGTACTCTTATGGTTTGCTCGGAATCGGAAAATGGATAGGTTTTATTTAAACAGTTCCAGTATTACGTTCGCCAATGTTCGGTTCATTCTTGTTCATGGATAGAGCTCGACGTTGTTACAGCGGGATCGTCATAAATCAGCCCCAATGGCTTTTGATGTACTTCCAAACCGTATCTATGTCTTATTCAATTCAAATAAATGAAGAATATCTGCTTGGTGAGTTTATAAATGCTTTACTATCTTTCATCAGTTTGAGAAATGATAAGGTCATATAAACCGGGCTAGTGAAGTCTAATACAAATTCAATTTTCTCTTGCTGTAGTCCTAAGTATCCTTTTATTTTGAACAGAAGTCGAGACAGGAATATTTAAATATGTTATTTTCATATCTATGCAAATATTTGTGTTCTGAGAAAGGAAAAACCCGGAGTCGGCCGGAGAATTGCGTGTCGTACACGCAAGGGATTCGTAACTTGTCAATTAGTATAAATTCTACGAAAGACGAAGAAAACAAACAATGTCAAGGAATAAGGTAACAAAATAAAACAAATTTGGAGAAAATGTACCTATAGGCTGTATGATATTCTTCTCCTGATTTATAGTGACATTTAAAACTTATAGATAAAATTTATGCTGCAAGTATTGTTTATTGTTATTAATGACCATTTCAATGTTTTTTGGTTTACAATAACTGACGTTTCTGTTACATAGTAAATTGAAGGAAGCGGAAATTTAATACAAGTCATCTCAAATGATCGTGGTGACTTTATAAGCGCAGATAAATAATTTGAAGTGATAGGTAGTAGTTTGGTAGATAAAAAATAAAAAATTGTGGCCTAAATAACCAGTTTCAAGCTGCAAACCAAACACTACCTTTAAGACCTCAAGGGTTTGTGGTTACCACCATATATTATACATATTTTCTGCAAGCGATTCGAACAAAGTTATTATGTTTGTGGGCGAATAGACACCTTCAGAAAATCGTATCAGGCAATTGGATTTTTTTAAATTGTATTCAAGAAAAATGTATACTAGCGCACAAAAGTATTAAGTATAACATATACAAACTACATGTGCATATGACTTGCTTATGAAGTACATTTCGAATTTAAAGTTAATTAATATGTTCTGATGTACATGTGTGATAGTTTGTCACTCACATATTTTACAAATATATTTTCCAACGACCCTGGTTACTTATCTGTTTTGTTGACTGTACTTACCTTCTTTTCATTCAAACATTCTCCTCCCATTCGGTCTTAATTTTATAGTATAAAAATCAAAATGTGCAAACGCCTTATACGTATTGCCGAGTGGTCGATACGCCCACAAATAAATTAATTTCGTGCGAAATAATAATAATATCTTATCTTAGGACAACCAACACAACGTTATCTGATCCCAAACTAGGCAGAGCCTGTACTATGGCAACCAGACAACTGATAAACATACGTATATATTTCTAAATACATACATATATATTATAGATAAATTACAACCAGTCACAGAAAAAATGATTGTGCTCATCACACAAAGATTTGTCCTGGGTTGGAATCGAACCCACGACCTCAGTTTTAGCAGTTAGGGTCAGTAACCACTGGACTAACAGGCCAGTCATATTAAATATAAAATACTGACATAATAATATTAACTTTATTTCAGATTAAATAATCCATATTTGTGTTAGTAAGTACTTAACAACTAAGTTAGTAAAGTACAAAAAAGAACAGCAATAATAATAAATAATAATATTGAAAATAAAAAATCAAATCAAATCAATTAGACACGTGGAGTGCAATCCAGTGTCTAATAAAAAACATAAAACATAATATTATTATTTAAAAGTATCGATTCACCCATCGGGCAAGTGCATTCGTTTGAATCAACCAATAAGGCTAACAAGACAGGAAAAACAATGTAAGAACAACTGAACCATATAAAACAGGGCCTGTGCGTAAAAATATATAGTAAATGATCACATTCATATATTTAACTGTCGCAGTAGCAAGTCGTGATAGATTCTACTGTTGAGTAGACAGCCGTAGGTGTTTGTGAATAAGCGTGGAAGGGTCAGTGCGGCTCAAAGTGGCTTTGTTAAATTGATTTTACGTGTATTGCGGACTTTGTTGGTCCGGCTCTTGTGCCGGCTCTCGGCGACTGCCGACTGTCCGCGTATGTTACAACTACTTGGGATTTACTAAGCAATGTTTTGTTTTTCCCATTTATTTACAGTTTGTTTTATCCGCTTACAGATAAAACGCACTCATCTTTGGAGAAAAACACACAATGTTTGCTTAGAGATATTTGTTATGTTACATAATGTTTGTGGAATAACAGTACAAAGTGCTGTTTGAAACCCCGTGTGTTACTCTAGAAGTTTCGATTAAATGAAAAGGGTCAGTGACACAGTTTACATTTGATTTTCATTAAAAGTTTGCGTAAAATAATCCTGTTACTTTGACCTTTAGCAAATAGCTTTTAGCCTCGAACTGTTACTTTTATAAATAGGTATTTACGTGGAAGTGTGTGAAGTATGGAATTCTATTAATAGCACTCTCAGGTTCGGCTACTTGTTTGCTTAGACCACTCGGCACTCGGATATAACATAATATTTTTGTAACAGCAGAATAAAACAGGTGTCAAATCAATATTTATATTTGTATGGACATCTTTTACCGTAGCAGGTATTTTATTGTCTCTCAAATGTAGTCAGTCACGTTTTGATTCTTTCAGTTCCGATTGTCGCAACCCAGTGCTGGGCACGCCACAATTGCGGCGGTAAGTCCCCTCTTTGAGGAGTGTATAGAGAGGCGCCACGGCGTCCTCACCTTCCGCCTGACGCAGGTTCTCACCGGGCATGGGTGCTTCGGTGGGTTCCTGTTCAGGATAAAGCGGGAGGAAACGCCCGGGTGTTTCCATTGCGAGGATCGTCTGGAGGACACGGTGGAGCATACGGTGGAGGTGCGCCCTGCCTGGGCGGAGCACTGCCGTGTCCTCGTAGAGGCGATCGGCGGCGGCGACCTCTCGCGTCCGGCCCTGGTGCGAGCCATGGTACGGAGCGAGAGGGCATGGGAAGCCGTCACCTCCTTCTGCGAAGCAGTAATGCTCGCGAAGGAGGAGGCGGGGCGCGTGAGGGAGTGGCAGTCTCTGCGCCCTCACGTCCCTAGCCGCCGCAGGAGGAGACGCCCCGGGCGTCGGGAGTCTATAGCGGACTCCCGGCCATCGTAGGCGCGAGCTTGCGGGCGGCGAGCAATGGGTAGCTCGCCGCCCGGTAAGGACCAGGCTCGGGTCGACGGCGCGTAGTGTTCCACGCGCGCCTCAAAGAGATGTCAGCAATACTGAAGGGGTCTGCCAGGACCGATGCCTGCCAGGGTCGCGAGATTGTTCTAAAGAGATACCGTGACCCTGGCACATGGGCAACTGAAGGAACACGGGTGGGTTTTAGTCAGTAAAAGTCTGACACGCCCTCCCGCTCCACCCAGAGCGGGAGAAGTCATTTGATGATTTCCCCTCCAGAAAAAAAAAAAGTATGGAATTCTATTAATAGCACTCTCAGGTTCGGCTACTTGTTTGCTTAGACCACTCGGCACTCGGATATAACATAATATTTTTGTAACAGCAGAATAAAACAGGTGTCAAATCAATATTTATATTTGTATGGACATCTTTTACCGTAGCAGGTATTTTATTGTCTCTCAAATGTAGTCAGTCACGTTTTGATTCTTTCAGTTCTGACACGTATTTTCCTTTCAGCTGTTACAAAAATATTACTTGTTTTTAAGTTTTATAATGCAATGTTTAATGTTTCATAAGGCGAGCTAAGCAACTCTTTGAAAATGTAACGACTTGTACACAAAACCGTATGAAGGTTCAGATGACTTAACCATGAAGGTACCTTCGCGAACATTTCGCATAAAATTAAGATCTCACTTTCTAATATCGTTATCTCAACTTTCACACGACTTTCCATTCAATTTTATGAGATACTCTGTATAATATAGTAATTCCGGACATAGGGCCTATAAGATGAGGTCGCCTAGTTAATCTAGTTTGTGCGGTGGGGCGGCCGCGGCCGGAGGGTGCTCGACGCGCGAGCAGGCCTAGCAGAAATAGCCTCGCATTTCTTCCCACAAGCCACTCGAGCCGACAGCCGATATCGACCGAGCCTCTCCACCTTTATGAGACAAGCGGCGAAAACCTGTGTCACCATGTCCGTGTTCTGAATGACTTAAATTAAGCACGTCACGTCACACGCGATGTTTTTACAATCATTAAAAACTGCAAAATTGGACACATTGAAGTGTCAATATCAGCTAACAATTCTGTTTATGTGTAAATTATTTAATCAAGTTTCAAAAGGCATAATAAACGATAAGCGTGTCTATCCGTACAAGCGTATTCATACGGCATCAAGGATTACCGTCTACAATGGGAGCGGTCGCAAGCGGCTGGCGGCCGGCGCGCCGCGGTTGGTAGAATTATGTAAACGGCCGTTGGTTTTGAGATTTGATTAATGGCACTTCATTTAGAACAGCTATTTCGCGGAACTCTAATGTTATAGAAACTGGTAAGCGCAGAAATTTGAGAATAAATTGTATTAAATTAACTGTGGAGGCACAGCTTAATACAATTTGTATCCCAATTTCATAATACATTTAGTCTTACAACGTAGACATCGCGTTGAAATTCTGTTGTTCAAATTTAACTTAAGTTAATTAGCGTTTCATAATTAAGTACGGCTTAAAATTTATGGTGTCTGGGATGAATGCCAAATAGCAGTCTCACGATAATGGATTGCACAATATCAAGAGCCAATCAAATGTAAGAAAAGCTTATTTGCTAACAAATAATGAAAGTTGTGTCAAAGAAGCAAAGATTTATGAGCTCTCGATGACTGAACGTTTATTATTTCATGAGAATTTTGCGAAACTTTCTTGTTTATGCGGAACGTTTAGTAACCACTAACGTTAAAATTTTAAACGCAGCGAACTTTGTTGTTAAGAATTCTTGTAATATATTGATTAGATTACGCCGAAGAAATTTTTTCTAAGAGGAAATTCGCTTACATGTTGATTCCAATTAGTACAGTAAATTATATTAATGATGATTCTGCAGCCTATCGAAATTAAGCAATGTTATGTGCAGGTAGATATTTACTCGTAAATTAAATTAAACATGTAATTGAAATTTGATAACTTTGCCAAATTTGCTGAAATTCTGCTAGAAATTCCTCTGTCATACATCGTCATCCTCTTTGTTCATCTTTCTTCGCGCTTTATTTGAGGTATCTATCTCATGATTTCACCAAAAAGCAACATTATTCGTCATAAGAGTTGTCCACAACCAAAACCATAACCGGACGACCGCGTACGATGGTGCTATGTGTACATAGTACCTACATAACTCTTTGAACATAATTACCCGTTCATGTATGGTTACGTCAAGTAGTAACCGATGTGGTTGTTGCGGGAAGCTTAAAGCTGTCGAGGTTTAGCGCTTTGGCGTCCATTAAGATCCCGTCGACAGTTAAAGTTAAACTGGGAGACGCGTTGAATTTTCATCTGAATTTGCAATGCAAATGTGGGTAGAAATTGTCGTAGATTTTTGAAAATGTTATATTTCTTTTCTGTTCATAACTTTATGATGGTCTCAAAGGTATATAAAAATTTCACTGCTTTTTCAATTCGTATTCAGATTTGTGCGGTGAATAATGATTTCATAGTTTGTAATTCTTTTGCGTGTCTTGGCTGATGTATTTATTTCATTCACGCTTAATTGGTTTTATGTATCCATCAGTTTTATCATAATCAGCCGATAATGATACCCGCTGCTAGGACGTAAGCCTCTCGGTAAGAAGGCGTGGGCCGTAATCCAGCACGCGGGCTTATTGTGGGTTGGTAGATGTCACAGGTCTTCGAATTATTGATTCTAGAACATGTTGGTATCATCATCATTTCAGCCGAAAGACGTCCACTGCTGGACATAGGCCACGCCCAAGCACCGCCACTTCGACGCTTATGTTGGTATGCTCACGATATTTCACACAATAATTTACACAAAAAGCACCTGTCTGAGCCTGAACCTGTGACCTTCGCGAGATATTGAAAAAAGTCAGATCGACTTAACGATCGCAAACCGAATCACCATTTAAACTATCCATCGGCTAAATGTTATGACTTTACTCGTGGTCAGTCCAAATGTTCCGGCTGCGGAAGTAATCGACGTGGAGTTGATCAGAGGAGCGTGTCGGGGGTGGAAGACGAGCGTGTGCCCATTAAAGCTCTGCGGCGGACGGCTGGCCGACGCTGGCCGTGATTGATGACGCCAATTCGCCACTTGTCCAGCCTCGGCCAGTGCACGCCACTCTCGCTTCACCGTCGCCGTCGTTATGCAACTTGGCACGCTCCATTCCATCTAATTGGACGTTTTTTACTTGAAATTTTGTGAGGGATGTATGATAGTGAATTTTGATCGTTTTGACGGAACGACCTTATTCGGACTTTAAAACTTTGCTGTGGATCTGCTTATTGTAATATGCAAGTTGGTTTTCCAAAGACCCGCAGGAGATACTATGCAGGCAGGGAAATTGATGTATAAACGTAACAGGTCTCTGCTTCGATGTCCCTGCCACCTGTATTATTAAGAAGTTCCAATTACCAAAGTTAATTGAAATTATGCTACCAATTCTACTGATTTTTAATAAAATCAAACACATTTTCTACGCTTGCGCACAAACAAATCTAATTATTATAATTACAAAATATTTCATTAGGTACGTCTTTCCGACACAGTCACTCATTAATTAAATTGATTAAGTACAGAGTAACAAAGAGTTTTCCGTTTATTAATAAAGTGTGCTGTCAGTGTTTTATCAACGTAAAGTTAAACAAAATAAATATCCCCGTATATAAATTAATTAACACTTTGTGAACACCTGCGCGACGAGTTAGATAATCCAACTTTGCACATTGAAACTTTCGCAAATAAATTGGGACACCAATTACAAATGTGTGTTAAGAGATCGCACCACGTATCTCGTTACACTTTCTAGTAGTTTACTAAGCTATTATGTTACGAAGAAATATGAAATGGTTTCAATATTACAAGGGGTACAGAATGACATGGTACGTTTAGTAAGTTAATATGAGAAAGGGAAAATAATTTATATTTGCAATATTTACGAGTATTCACTACTACCTTTTCATGCCCAGTATTGCGCGGGTGAATTTCAAGCCTTTATCTCCAGGAGGTTTCATACAAAAATGCCATCAAAAATTGCCGGTTTATCTGGTGGATTTTCCAAAAAAAAAACCGTCATAGGAACCTTTTCCTGAAAATAATTTTTTGACGACTCGTAACGGCTTTCAAAGAACAATGAATAAATGCCGGAACCAACCACTTAATGTGCTTGTCGAAGCAAGGAGGGGTTTTGGTACATGTAGATGGTCACCAACCGCGGCAAGCGTATCTTAACCTGATCAATATTGGTTATTACTTAGCCACAAGTCCCTCTTGTCCTGAAAATAACAAATACAACAAAAAAGGAAACAGCCATATCGGTCCGGCCGTTCTCAATTGATGATCTTTCATATATGTGGCCTTGGATTTTTATTTATATAGATTCTATATTCATATATGTAAAAGAAAACCATTTTCTTCAATATCTACGGCGTACCTTTCTCACATAATTCCCTAAAGTAACTGTACAATTTTTGGTATCGCTTATAACGTTTATGCATCGCTTGAGTAGGCAGGCGATCGATCACAAGTGATCCCGGGAGCGCGCGCTAGGTAATCGGCGTGTTATCTTGAGCGCAGCGTGACACCCAGGGCTCGATCACGCTTAAAAAGATTAACATATTACCCACAGATTGATGCCGACACTTTCCAAAATAGAACGTCGAGATTTTAGAGCTCCACAATATGCAATTAATAACAGTATATCAGCTTGCCAATAAGAGAGCTCGTTCAGTCTTTAAAATTGGCTATTACTGAAATGAAATAAGCACGTCCTACGTTCTAGATGGGTTGTAAAAAACTTTAATAAGCTTTTATGAACATCACGTCGGTAAAATTGATACCTGGCAACTTTACTCTGTTCATTTCATATAACCTAGAAATCCGTGCTGTCACGCGTCTATTATGTATTTACATTTGAAAAACGAACTTTTCCGTTCTTCGTCATTGATGTTATTATACGAAATGACATTGAAATATTGATATGAATAGTTCAATACTTAACCATTTTGTAAGTATTTTGGTGTAATTTGGATTTAATTACTGTCGTTAGCAAGATTTTTAAATTAAACATATTACATTTATAAACGAAATCCCAATTTTGATTATGGAGGAATCCTTACCCTGCTATTATTTGTGTATGAAAGCCCATCGCATAACCTGTTATGCCCGAGGATAATAGGTATCATTTAAAAGATTTCAATCGAGTCATTTTCAACATCTCTGTAACAACACATTGCGTTTGTTGATTAAAACATTCGCAATGGTTTTGTTAATGATGGCAACTCCTGAAATATTCGTAATGGTGCTGCTAATGTCCATGGTATAGCTGCCATGAATTTTAAATGCTTGTACCTATTACAGAGCATGACTTTTATTATGCAATTTTGGCTTTGATGTTGCTGACGAAACAGTGAAATTTATTAAATTTGAAGCATTGAAAGGTCAGCGTGACATGGTATCAATAGGCTTGCAACAAAATGCGGGTCGCTCACAAAGCTTCTGCATGTCACGCGCGTGATTGATGGTGTCGTGTCCCCCTTACTGGCCGCGCTCTTTGTGCCCCTTGCGCCAACCAAATGCGTCCGTAAATACTACCGCTGTGTCACCAATAAACGTCTGCTTTTATATAATTGATGTCCATCGAGTAGGCCTCGTGCGATGCGATGTAGGATTGCAAGATTTGTTTCCGATTTATGGCTCCTAAATACGATTAATATAGAATTAATTACTGTTTTTTTTTTGGATGGGAAATCATCAAATGACTTCTACCGCTCTGGGCGGAGCGGAAGGGCGTGTCTGACTTTTACTGACCACCCGTGTTCCTTCAGTTGCCCATGTGCCACGGTCACGGTATCTCTTTCGAACAATCTCGCGACCCTGACAGGATTTAATGCCTGTTTGGAATGTGGCAAGTCAACTGTTGGACCATAAATAAGTAGACTTCAAGTTCTGGTACTCTGTTATCCTATATATTGATTAAAAGCTCTAAATTTATTTATTAATATTAAAGTACAAGCTCGCAGGGTATAAAAAAGATACGATCTATAAAACACTTCCAAAACTCATGGTTACACACTTTACCAAGTATGTAAGACGACTGAATGAATATTGGGTAAATAGGAACACAGAAAATTCAATTACAGCCAACAATAAAATTTGCTACCTTACAAACTAAACCAACCACTAATGAATTGAACGATTAAACACAGTCTATTTATATGTACGACGTAAACACTCGAACTTGTAAGGCGCCATTGAATTGTGTTCACATTTAATTGCAATGAAAATCAGTCTTTGGTTACACAAATGAAGCGGAAGTGAACGTCTGCACGAGTCCCGCCGCGGAGCGCCTTGCGCGGCTGAGCGGAGGAGCCGCCACGGAAACGGCAAATTTCGTTTAGAAATGCGACGTTGTTGTCGTGTTTGTGTTACATTAAATTACGAACGTCGGGTTAGGTCTGTTAGGTAAACATTTTCCGTTACCTACTCCATTGTCCGCGGCCCAGCTTACTCCGCTCATATTTGATTAAAATGGAGATTTCAAATGAAAATTTGCTTCTGCTATATTATAGTCGTCTGCTAAGTACCTTTAAACAAATTATTTTATTTTACCGTTGTGTACCTATCATTAACAATGCGTTTTATTGTTTCAGGTTGAACAAATGGTTAACGTTTGTAAAAGTATTGGTAGTGCAACAAAATAATGATTCGGGTAAGTGTTCTCAGAGTTTTAGTAGTGAAACAGTGGTTTATGAAGAGAGTGCGTAACAATATGTAATGTCAGTGTGTGAGGGCGCGTGAGAAGGCTGTGTGATGAGCTGGAGACGCGTGTGGGGGGGCGCGTGATGCGCGGCGCGCGCGTCGACGGCGGCGCGTGGCCCGCGCCCGCGCCCGCCGCGCCCGCGTGATGCGCGCGGTCCGCGCCGCGCTACTCGCGTGGCTCGTCTGCTGCGCGGCCGCGCTGTCGGCGCACAAGTACAGCACGCGCGTCGTCCGCACCAAGTACGGACCGCTGCGCGGGATCGTCGTGCACTCGCATCCGCAGGTGGAAGCCTACCTTGGAGTGCCGTATGCTACACCGCCGCTAGGAAGCCTCAGGTAATTGATTTTTTCTATTTATGTTCGGACCAGAAAGTATAAATGTTGGCGTAGCATAGTCGTAGGAATTATGTGGGCGTAAGTTGAATCACGCTATAGTACATTTGCTGCTCTAGTAAGTTTACAATGTTATTATGTCAGGAAGCAGATGATCAATGGAATATGCACATTGTATAAATCATGACTGCGCTAAGATATTCTTGTTAATCCAATACGACGTCTCCTTTTTAGTAAACCACAAATAAAATTGTTGCCAGTGTGCATGTTTGTGATTATTTACGGTCTTACTCAGGATATACGGCAACGTGAGACTTACTTTGCCAACTAACTTCTCAGGAACTTGCTTCAAATCAGCTGATGAATATAGACGGAGTCCGAAACTATTTGAGCCGTCTCGAAACATGCACACGTATAAAACTGTATCAAGTCATAATGTGTTTTACAGGTAGTTCACATTTCGGACCGTATTCAACTATGCATTAGGGTGAATTCAGACAAGCGTAACCTAGCGCAGTTTGTATCGCTCTAAATGATCGAGGTATTAATGACTTGATTGACTAATTTTGCATCGAGTCTGGTGAGAGCCGCAATGTTGCGTGAAACCGAATGCACTGTTATTATGCTGATTCAATTTGAGATGTTGAACATATAGCTCAGTTATGAGAGTTTTCATATCGAAAATACGACCGTGTATGTGTCTTAAATGAGTGCGTCCATCGACCGGTGTGTATCACCCACGCTACAACAAAGCAGAGAAAACATCTAGATGTAAATGGTAATGGGTTTTTACGTGGCATTATTGTTTTACAATCAAGGCAAATTAAGGTGATTCAAAATTTGTAACGTTTTTGCAAATAGCCCGACAATTATGATAAAATAATTACAATTTAATAAACGTTTTAAAAAATGACTATTCCTCTCGAAAATAAAAACATTTTCTGCAAATCGTCATTTTATTTACGAAATAGTAGTGTTATTTGCAGCTTTGCAAAAAATTTGGGTGGTAAATCCTCAAATGACGTCTTCCGCTCTGGGCGAAGCGGGAGGGCGTGTCAGACTTTTACAGACTAAAACCCACCTGTGTTCCTTCAGTTGCATATATGGCAGGGCCACAGTATCTCTTTCGAACAAATCTCGCGACCCTGGTAGGAGCAGGCCTAGAATCGCATCACAACGGATTGCAAAAATCCTCCAAGTATATCACTTTTGTACATTTTCTATGAACCAGCGCATACAACAGGCGGGCCGCACCGCACAGTGTTGTATGAAAATGCTTTATTTACATTGGTAAGTATATTGACCGTTAACCAGGACTATTGAGTCATAAACATGAATTTTTATCAATCGTAGTAGGTTAGTAGTTTGCTATGCGTAAAGCTGATGTCACACAAGCGTTACCCAGACTAGTCCACGTTTTACAAAATGATCGACAAATTGATTTCTCTTGAATTTGAGTCGACTCATTTTGCGTCGATTCTGGTGAGAACCACAACATTGTAAGAAACCAAATGCAACGTAACTTTGCCAATTAAATTTGAGATTCCTTAAATACTGAGGCTCTTATGCTCAGAGAGGTTCGCCTTTCGGGTATACGAGACGGGTATATGACTTTTTCAACGTCGTTTGGTAATCACTTACCGAGTTGATAATCGCTACGTACAATTTCTCGCTACAAAAAACGAAATTGGGTCTATAGGTTAAAATTCGCTTGGACTCATTTATTAATTTTATGTCATTTTAACCATCTCCACAAACCACAGATACATGCCGCCGGTGACGCCGTCGCAGTGGCGCACGACGCGGCTGGCGGACGCGTCGGGGCCGGCGTGTCCGCAGGTGCCGCCCGCCGCCGTGCCGCGCGACGACGCGTTGTTGCTGCACCCGCGCGCGCGCATACGGCAGCTCGAGCGACTGCTGCCCGTGCTGGCCAATCAGAGCGAGGACTGCCTTTACGTCAACCTCTATGTGCCTGTTAATGGTAAGCAGTTGTTTCATGTACCATATCATAACATATTTTGTTTCCCCGGAATGGATAGGCGAAAGTGTACCAACAATACACCCAAATTTCATCACCAAAACAGTATTCATGGTCTATCAGCGAAAATGCCTCCGTGTAAACTTACGTGAAGTGACCCTGAAGTTAGTTGTTGCTCTACCCGATGC
Organism: Aporophyla nigra; assembly: GCA_947507805.1. Lineage (NCBI taxonomy): Eukaryota > Metazoa > Arthropoda > Insecta > Lepidoptera > Noctuidae > Aporophyla > Aporophyla nigra. Next base: position 14,454,453 of record OX382302.1, on the reverse strand, counting down.
TAGGAATGAACATTATTGACAGCGCACTTCACCTTAGTTTTGTAGGTGAAAGCTTATCAGAAAACATCGGCAGTTATGTTTAAGTTCACGTAATGGGGTACTTTCCACAGGAAAAACCTAATAAAACCTTGCTTCACTTGGGCATTAAGAGACGGGATGGCCCAGTGATAATAGCCGCGAATTACGAGTTGTAGGTCGTAGGTTCACTATGTTTCGTAAACAAATTAGTGATTTAGGCGCAAAATGCTCACTTCTCAAAATGGCACTGAGTCTCCAATTGACTAAATCCATAAACGACTAATTCGTGAAACGATCACCTGATTCTCTAAAAGGCCAATTATTCGGTAAAATATAAAAAATATATTTTCATCCTTAATAATATATTTACCTAATAAGGTATATATAAAATTTCCAAAACGACAATAAAAGCAAGTATTTACACATAGCATGACTGCCACACATTGTCCCTATTTGATTCGTTAAGGTTATATTAAATTAAATTGAAAAAAAAAAAAAACAACTTACTAAGTAAATCAACAAGAAGTTTGTATTTACTTAATGTTAGTAGAAGGACGTAATAAGATTTAAAGATTATGTACTTCACGTTGATCAAAAGTGACCTAGTTTTTGTTTTACATTTGTACGTGGTACGTTATGGTTGTGGTACGTTAAAATAATCAGCGGGGTTAATTCCGTAACATATGTCCATCCTCGTGAAATATTCCCATTTGTGACAAGTAACCAGGTGATCTCTCCCAAAACTAGTGGATTAAGTCACGAGATCGTATATGAGAATTAGAGTTAGGAAATTCTCAAATACAGTCTCGCGGTTGGCAACGTGCCCGGTAAATGGCGATACCTTTGCCCTCATGGCATACACTCTCATATCGCAGTCGGCGAACTGTGAGTGTACTGAAATACCTCTGGCTAATCCTACGGGATTACTGGCGCGACAGTTATATATGTGTATAATGTGTGGCACGCCGTCTTTGTTTCCTTTTTTTCTCGTGCAGCACTTGTCTAATAGAGCAGAACAATGGTATCAACATAATAGACCGGCCGCGCGACGAGGGCTCGCTGCTCATTAATCCTCGCCAGCGGTTTATTCATTTAATTTATTCACGTCATTTCCCAGTTAATTCACTGTCCGTTAAACATGTCGCTTTAAAAATGTATTAAGGTAGATATTTTGTATGATACGTTTTCTGTACCGTGTGCGGGATTTCATTTTGCTTCCGAGTTTTATTAGCTTGCTAATGTTGCTGCTCTTCGTTGTAAGCAATTATAATTTACTTATAAAACGGTAATTACTTTACTCATGAATATACCTACCATTACAATTTATTGTCGTAGGATCGTAGCTTGTCTACGCCGTCGTAGTGCTCGTAGCACCGTAGCACTTCCGTAGCACTCTTGTAGCCTGCGGTGATTTAAAGATACTACTATTTTTACACGCTTTATATTAGCTTCACTTGTATGTTTGTATATTTGTATGTTTGTATATTTGTATGTTTGTTTGTAACCGACTCCTTATAGTGCGATTTTGACCCACTTTAAACGACCAGATTTCATTCAAACTTTGCACACCTGTCAAGGACTGATGACAATGCAATAATTTCATAAATTTGTGCCATTATCCTTGCCAGGGTTGCCAGGACAGCAAAAAAACTGTCACAAACTACGCTGACATACGTCTCAAAATTCGAAATACCCTAAAAAATAGAAAATAAATAATAGTTTAAAAAAACTAAAAAACACGCTTCCATGGAAAACCAAACTAAAAAGTACAAAATAATGGAAAAAAAGCGTGGGGTGCTGATATCAATAAAAAAATACCTTAAAAGCACCCCACGCTTTTTTTCCATTATTTTGTACTTTTTAGTTTGGTTTTCCATGGAAGCGTGTTTTTTAGTTTTTTTAAACTATTATTTTTAAAACGTATGTTTTAGTTGACGGTACAGTACAAACATAAGATAAAGTATAAAGCGTTAGTAGTAGTTGTGGAACAAGTCTGACAGATGCGCTTACAGTCCCACTCATATTAAGCTGTATGCTGTATAACAGTGCAAGTTGCGTCATCTAACTAGTGTTTGCAACACTTGTAGCACCGAGTTATGAGCTAACCTATTAGTTTAACAAAGCCGTGGCTTACGGTATTCATACTTTAGTTTGAATATACTTTATAAGTAACGTAGGTAGATAAACCAGATAAATTCATTTCATTGGCATAGAATAAATTTAAGGATTTCAATTTTGTAAAAATAATTCTGTCTGTGAACGCGCTCATAGAAATACTTTATTTTGTTTGTTTTCCTGCATGATATATATGCAGCTTTCAAGCATCCTGTAAGTTAAGTCAGGCGGAAAATGCACGTATATTCATCTGTTCACTAAGCAAACTAATACTCAAAGAATAGGTAAAGAGCATTTGTAAAGCAAGATGAAGAACAGATGTGTTTAATCATAATATAAATTGTAACATTTCTCCACGCTCATGGAGGGTTCACATATCTAAACAATGTCATATACACATATACTTTTATTCGGTTGGAAAAGTAAATTATAAGACATGACACTACCATTTGTCAAATGAACTTTGGATAACATGCAAATAATTAGGTAATTTATTACAAATAAGCCTTTGCTGTTGACGTATATGTATAGACATATATACTTCTACATAAGCTTGTTTCAACTTATAAGTTCTCAATACGTATTACCTATTTACAGAATCACTGCTTATACGTTTCCTAATGGTAAGAACACTAAAATATTGATGTACAAACCAAATTTTAGTGCGGGATCCTGTTTTAAGGGGTTACTTTGAATAGTAACCTCCATCTAAACTTGACACGGCTATAATTTATGCACGGCCGGTTCAGCTGCAGAGCACTTAACGCTTCAGAAGTTATAAGTAAATACGTACGTCAGCGCTCACTTGTGAGAAATGAAAGCAAGCACTTACGGTGCATAAGATGACACAGAAGATGCATCGGGGAGAGAAAGCGAGGCTCTGCGGAGGGTGTCGAGGCCTCAATTCCGTAGTGCATTGCAGTGCAGCCTGCCCCCTGCAAGCAGTGCGGAAGTGAGGCTGAGACACCCCGTAACTACGGTGCACGCCGGCGACGTTTTGTCATCAATAACGTGAGTATGGAAACCGTTATTGTTATTGTGATGTATTGTTATTGTGTGCTCTTAAATGTTTGTGTTTATTGTGGTTAAATGATTATGGTTTGGACAAATAGTATTTGTAATTTTATAATGTATTTGCAATATGTGTAGTCGTCACAATATTGTGGTGTGCAAATATGACATGTGTTTTTCGAGTATATTTGTCTTTTGAGTTGATTCCGAAATGAATTATTATTGTGTCGTATTAAATACAAGTATCCCTAGATAGTTTATAAATATGAATGTCAATTTTTTATCGCTTATGTTTAACTTACCACCAGATATAGTAACATATAACAGACAAAAATAGCAAATGATCACCAAAATTAAAACCCGCATTTTAATGTAAAATTATAACCAAAGTTTTAACATCTCGCTATCCTATTTAAGCAAAATGACTCCAATTAAATCATTGTTAATCCAAAAGTAGTAAATGATCACCAAAATTAAACCAGCGTTTCAATGTAAAATTATAACCAAAGTTTTTACATCTTGCTATTCTATTTAAGTAAATTGACTCCAAAAAAATCATTGTTAACCCAAAAATTGTTAATGAACACCAAATTATTAAGAGTGAGCTCGACAAATGGATGTGCGAATAACACTTGAGCGACAAAACTGTATTGCGACTGACATAGTTCGAATGCACGCTTGTGCGGCACACTGAATCAAGTCGTTTCTAGCACTCGCCGGCCGCTGCCGCGGCACCGCTCGCTTCGCTCGCTCGGCTCGTGCGTAGTCACAGTTTTAACCTAACCTAACCTAGTGTACTATGTGAGCTCGAGTGTGTCGCACAAGCGTGCATTCATACATTCATTTGTCGAGCTCACGTAGTACACCCAATTATTAAGATTTGGTGATCATTTACTAAATTTGGTGGTCGAATACAATTTAAAGTGGAGTCGGGACTAAAATAGCTGGTACTATTGTATTTTTAGACTTTATTTTTCTGGTGTTAAGTAGATATTTTTGGTTACAAAACTAAGGGTATCAAAGCATTTTATGGTGGTCATTATATTTATCCCCATTTTTTATATCGAGTACGATAAAAATATTTAGCTTTAATATTAAGATTTGAAGTTCTCTGAGTAGATACTGTTATTATATAAGCCTTATTTTGTTAATATGATTTATTAGGATACTAAGGAAGCACTCCCTGATAATCGTTAATTAACAGTATCAGATACCACTTCGTAATTTATAAGCTGCCAGGAGAAGCCTCTATCATGATATTAATCTAGAGCTTTATAGGCAGTTGTATACATCGTGATGTGTTTTTTGAATCGAAAACATTTATTAAATTTTTTTGAAATTATTTAATTCAACTTTTGGCTACATTGTTACAAATCTGCCCGTTTTGTGTTTCTATGATCAGTGTTGACGTTATACAAGTACAGTAGAATCTCAATAACTCGAATGTCAAGGAAAATGCAAAAAAATCGAGTTAACGAGTCTTCGAGAACTTCGAGATACATGATTTAATTGCTGAAATTTCGACTTACAAAAGCGAAACTACTTACTAACGACGACTTGAGGAGTCTCCTTTTTTAAATTCGAGTTATAGAGTATAAATATGTAATATCAACACTTCGTAGGGAAGTAACATTTTGTTCGAGTTACAAAGTCTAAATAATTCGAGATACCGCGTATTTAGGGGTTCTGCGGAAGGGAATGGCATTTTTTTTCGACTTACTGAGGATTTCGACTTAACGAGGTTCGAGTTAGAGAGATTCCACTGTATTATTAACCACAATCACATACATAGTTATTTTAATTAATTTCCTGAATAAGTAACTCGAGTTTGATACTCGTATAACTTTGTAATTAACAAGCCAAAAGCCTCCATTGCGACATGATTTAGAATTTTCAGTGTGAAATAAATGTTTGTGTGTGCAGGGGGTGAGGAAGGCGAGGGCGGCGGGCTGCCGTGTTTGGTATTCGTGCACGGCGAGTCTTATGAATGGAGCTCCGGCAACGCGTACGATGGCACCACGCTGGCAGCCAACGGCAACATTGTGGTCGTCACCATCAACTTTAGGTTAGGTGTATTGGGTAAGTCATTGATACTTTGTAGTTACGTTTAGATTGCGTATCGCAAAGCGTAGTGGAAGTCGTTCCTCAGTTAGATGCACCGACGACACTGGGGCAGACTGAATACGGGAGGTAGAGGCCAGTGTGATGTGGTGCAGCTTAGGAGAGATGTATGTCCAGCAGTGGACTGCGATAGGACTTCGTTGATTGAATGAGCTAGCCTTTTTCTAATCACATTGGGGTCGGGTCAGGCTTTTTAAGTTGCTATGAGAGGGGTAGCCAATATGTTTATCATCTATGCGATAAACGCATTACGAGCATTAGCAAGAAAACATTTTTTGAAGCAAAATGGTGTCAGGTGCATTTTTTAGGGTTCCGTTGCCAAATGGCAAAAAACGGAACCCTTATAGATTCGTCATGTCTGTCTGTCTGTCTGTCCGAGTATGTCACAGCCATTTTTTTCCGAAACTATAAGAGCTATGCTGTTGAAACTTGGTAAGTAGATGTATTCTGTAAACCGCATTAAGATTTTCACACTAAAATAGAAAAAAAAAACAATAATATTTGGGGTTCCCCATACATAGAACTGAAACTCAAATTTTTTTTTTTTCCTCAAACCCATACGTGTGGGGTATCTATGGATAGGTCTTTAAAAATGATATTGAGGTTTCTAACATCATTTTTTTTAAACAATAATATTTGGGGTTCCCCATACATAGAACTGAAACTCAAAAAAAAAAAAAAAAACATCAAACCCATACGTGTGGGGTATCTATGGATAGGTCTTCAAAAATGATATTGAGGTTTCTAATATCATTTGTTTCTAAACTGAATAGTTTGCGCGAGAGACACTTCCGAAGTGGTAAAATGTGTGTCCCCCCCCCGTAACTTCTAAAATAAGGGAATGATAAAACTAAAAAAAATATATGATGTACATCACCATGTAAACTTCCACCGAAAATTGGTTTGAACGAGATCTAGTAAGTAGTTTTTTTTAATACGTCATAAATCGTAAACCACAATTTACCTTTCATTCAGTCAACTCAGATATAAAAATTAAAAAAAAAAAAATAATTTCATAAACATAAACCTTATGCATAAACCGTGAATTCCTGCAGGTTTGTACGGAACCCTCGGTGCGAGTCCGACTCGCACTTGGCCAGTTTTTTGTCAGGTGGAAAAAATGTAGACGTAAAACTTACATTTTACGCTGTAGATCAAGAAATGCAAATGGCGTCCTGCAAGTAATTGTAGGAAAAAACTTCAATTATCAGACAGTTTGGATTATTTCAAACAGGCGTTAATAGAACAGCGGTTTACTTCAGCATTTTAATTACAGGCTCGTTATAAAACGTTCATAGAGCCCTATCTTTGTCTGTTGTCGGTAACGACCGCTGTTATTATAACCAGTTTATTTCAAGATAACCCCTTTAACTATTTTTGCCGGGTAGAGGGTGGCTTCTTTAATTATATCTATAAATGTAATCTATCAAGTCTATAACTATATTATAAATAGAAAAGATTTGATTTTTTGAATGCTTGTTTGGTACGCTCACATACTAAAAGAGCTGAACGGATTTGGACGAATTTTGGCGCATGACTTGAATTTGGACATAAAACTTTTATCCTAATATTCTCACGGGATCGAAACTTATGCAGATAAAACCTCGGGGCGCCGCCGCTAGTGCAATAAACATAAAATTATTTCGTTTCTGAGTAACATTAATCATTTATTAGCTTAGCGTATTGTGTAGTAGGTACACGTAGAGGATTTCTTGTAATCGAGGATTCTAAAAGTAGAGCACTCTGATATCGCTAGACAATATTATCATAGCTCTGAAACGGGTTCTTATAAAAATACGTAATCATACTATAAGGAATGATTGGATCTTAGCACAAAATATTTGACTTTTGCTTAAATCTACAAACATAATTTATAAAGTCTCTCATACTATACAACTATACTTTCTTAAGCTATACAATACAAGGAAAATAAACTCGAAAAACAACACGAATGTATTTTAATAGGGGCTATTCTCGAATTTTTATATTTCACAGTCGCGAGCGACATTTGATGCAGCTGTAAAAAGACGATTTCGAAAATAATAAAACGAAATGTATTCCGCGTTTCACAGTAACGAATATCATTTTCCATGATATTATTTTATTTTTTTGAGCCGTAAACTGATATTGATTTTCTTAGGTGAAAATAGATATCACATTCTGAGAGATACTTCTTGATGATCTTTCAGTAATCTACATATATTTTGTGTGAACTTTTAGATGATATATTTATAGAGTGATGAAATATGGTTTGGTTGAAAAGTTGTATTGTATTTAATATTTAAAAAATCAAATATAAAAGTAGGCATGGCTCTGAAAAGTATTATATAGAGAAATATCATAATATAAAATCATCATCATCATAATATTTCATGATATAAAGTATGATCATTAAAAATATCAAAGAGGAGAGCATGCCCAGTTTAAATAAACTGACTGTCGATATTTTCCCAGCAGATTTGTTTATCCACAGAGTACTTTTATATTTATGGAAGTATATACATACGCGTCCGCACAAGGGGACCACTTTTGTTTTTGTTTCTATAAATAAAGTAATTTGTCTGAAAAATTGTTCTTGTTTTCACTTCTTTCCGTTTTTGTTGTAATGTAATCAGAAAGTATTCACGAATGCTTTTAACGTTTCGACAACTTAAATACATTGTAGGCAGAATTATTTGACCAACCTACGCAAAAAAACTTGCGTTAGAATTTTGGCAAGAATATATCCATGCCCTATTTTTAAACATAACAAACTTTTAAATGAAATGTACCAGAATGAAAAAAACGTTCTGGTTCTTACATCTGTGCAAAATGTCATGAAAAAAATAACAATAATACACCTCTACTCTACACAGTATTCCAAATATTTGTTATCGAAGTCACTACTCGAAATTGATGTGATAGAAAATATTGATTCACTTGTGAACAATTTTCGTGAGAGGAAACTTTGAATAACGATGACACATCTGGGAGATTGTATGAAATGTGTAAGTTTTCGTATTTACATAAGTGTCGCTATCCACTGGAGTGTATCTCCCCAGACAGACGTGTTCGTGGTGCGCAAAAAATACATTATATCATAATTTATTGAAGACGCTCCGTACTGTTTCCGGGTCTTGTTCCGCAGGCGACAGTGAAATATTTTGCATTATGAGCCACTATTTCTCAGTTGCAAGGAATAGTCGTAGTCGTAATGTGTATTTATGTGTACATTTTATACTTTGAAATGGTTTATATTCGTGGGAGATTAACGTTTGTTTTATGTCACTTTATGTTATTTTAACTTTTAAGTGTTGTTTGTTTGTTGATAGGTTTTTTAAAGACTGGTGCTAAGGGGTCGGCGCAGGGTAACTTCGGTCTGATGGACCTGGTGGCGGGGCTGCACTGGTTGCGGGAGAATCTGCCGGCGTTCGGGGGCGACCCCGAGCGGGTTACGCTCATGGGCCACGGCACGGGGGCTGCGCTCGCCAACTTCCTCGCAGTCTCACCCGTCGCTAGGGGTACGAATTGTTCAGTTTATTCATTAAATTAAAGATTTAGTTTGTGAAATTTCAGTTACTAACGGTTGGATTATCAGTAGGTAAACGTAGAGTTTTGTCATTATATCCATTCATTTAATGTTGGAAGAGAATTCTACAGAATTACGTACTTCCGTGGGTGTGCTGATGACCTACGCAAAATTATAAATTTTTAACTAGAGTAAATTATCCCGAACTGTCACGAAATTAAATTAATTAGGAATATTTTTAATGAACTGTCAGCCGGAACAGTAATGATCTCGGGGCTCGATGGGGGGAGGGGTAGCGCGGGGCCCGCGTGGGGCCCGCGTGGCGGTCCGCTCACGTGCGAGTACGCGCGTGGGACAGGCATTGTGCGTAATTATACCGCTCCGGGCAGATTTCATTATTTCGTGTCACCATCCCGTTTAGATCCTCCGTCACTTAATGCGATTAAAAGGGTCACATCAGACATGCACAAGAGGGCAGCTTCCTCCGCGTAATTTGAAAATAAGGTCAACATTACACTCGAGACTATTTCTAAAAAGTTTTTTATTAAAGAATACGAGAAACGGAGGGAGAAATAAAAATGTTTTTCTTTAGAAAAGATTTCATTATCTGGGTGATCCTTGTTCAAAATGACAAAATTAAATTAGGTTATCTGTTTCAGAACTACTGAAGCGCGTCATCTTGTTAAGTGGGTCGGGGCTGAGTTCATGGGCGCTGCAGCGGGAACCGCTTACGATAAAAAGAAAGGTAGGTACCTTTACATTTAAGAATATCGGATGTGGGCTCCCTGTTAAACAGGCGAGAGGACATTGTTTAGAAAAAATAAGGGGAACCTAAATTGGGAACAAGGAAAGTTTTCTTGCATTCGACTTATCCAATTTGCGATGGAAAAATTGTAAAATCTTTTTATGGTTTTTGTATTTTCACTTAAGTTTGAGTTTCGTGTTTGTTTCGTGCAAAATAATGTTTAAAAGTCTTCAAATCTCGGGTAAACATTTCTGAAAGAATAACTTTTAACATGAACGTAACATTTAGGTGTTGAATTTTGTGATTTGAGGATCCTAAAAAAAGAGAAGAGACTAAGGCAATCTACATTATAGCTTCATAAGTATTATTTGACCAGGTGGCGGAACAGACGGGGTGTCATGGAGACCTGTTGGAAGACGATCTCGCGCCGTGTTTGAGGAACAAGCCACTGGCAGAGCTACTGGCGGTGCGGCTCGATCCACCGCGGTTTCTACCGGGGTTCGCACCCTTTGTCGACGGCACTGTCATCGTCAATCCTTCAGTGAGTTTCCACTTCTAGATCAAAGCGTGTCTTTATTGTTAAGAAAAGTGTATAATATATACAAGGGGCAGTTTTGGATCTGCAAAACATTTCAGAAGATTATGTTGGTGATTCTCGACCCGAATCAACAATAAAATGGGCATGTATTTTTTTTTTCATTTTATTATTATTTACGGAAATCGGTAAGTGTGAACTACCTTTTTTAAAACGCGGCCAGTCTGTACATGTCCTTAAACTGCACTTTCACACACACAAACACATGCAACCCACATTTCTTTCATAGATTCAAAGCCGCGCTCCCCATCCAGAATTATTCTGAAAAACAATAAAATTGAAAAATCTAAAATAAAAAGTATTATTGATTATTGATTTGGTATCGTAATGTTATATGGTTATTTACGAGTCTCATAACAACCTCTTGAAATGTTTTGCTGGTTCAAAACTGCATCTTGTATACACGGTGTAAGAGACATTGTCACGCAAACTGTCACCATAAATTCAGTACACCATTCTAGAATTCTAGACTTTAAAAAATAATAACCAAAGAAAAATATCAAATCTGAGCTTAGAATCATATCTTGAATTCAAGGTAATAGTTTGCGTATCGATATCCTTTTCACTCTGTATTATTCGAGTAGCTGTGAAGTCAAGTAGGTAGGAAGTTATTGTAATACAACTACTGGGTCCGAACTTAACAAAAATATTTGTCAGGTTAAAGTTTCCTTGCTTGATGTCTATAAGTGCTTTCAACTATTAGCCAAGTTTATATTACTTTGGCAATTCCATAATGATACATTAACTTTGGCTTAAGTGCTATTCCAGACTTAAACGTCAATCATTTTCATCTTTTCTCGTCTGATCTAGTTTAAGTTCAACCTAGTTTATTAAAGCTAGGACAGATTTTTACCCTAAATCTGTCCTTTGATCATTAGGAAAATATGCTATCAGCTCAATTTTCGGGAACCTGTGTATCGTTCGTCTTCCTCATTCACAAAATCGCTAATGAATGTACCGGCTCCGGACGAACAACCCCTTTGACGAAATTAACAGGATGTTTTCGCTAACAAATTGACGTCACACCTGTGTCCCAGTCAGTGTTGCGGAAAATATGACGCTTGATCGTACATTTACTCTTTATTTGATTTTCTTTTACGTATGTCACATACCTACTTACACGGTGTATGTTAGAACCCAACGATATTTTTCAAATCCTGGCGGGTCTAGAATTATATACCTACTGAATGGTAATCATTGGCGTCTATGTCCCTTAAAGAAAATATAAGTCACTATATACAGGGTGTATATGAGTGACTTATATTTTCTTTTTAACCCCCGATGCAAAAACAGTGGTGTTAAAAGTTTGAAGGCTATGTGTGTTTGTCTGTGGCACTGTAGTTCTTAAACGGATGAACCGATTTGAGTGCGGTTTTTATTAAAAAGTAAGCTTTCTAGCGGTGGTTCTTAGACATATTTTATCAAAATCGGTTCAGTCGTTTCGACACGACCATCCTTTGATCAAAATATTCCCTACAACTTCTTATGAAACTTAAAGGGCCAATACGTTTATTTTTTTACTTTTTAAAGATTTTCGTTTTGGTAGGAGATTTTTTAAAGTTTAAATTTAACTTTTTGAGTTTCTCTGCTTGAGATATTTTACTGTTCATAAATGCCAGTGGTACAACCAATACTGGTATTCAGATGTATCCGGTTAGACTGGGAGCTGACCTCAACATAGTTGGGAACAGACTAGGCATATGATAAAATATAAGTGTTAATAGAACTTTGCGAAGTAGGAGGAAGTAGATAAAGAAGTAGCGGTAAATAAATAGTATTTAATTGTATGTAAAGTGTTGTTCACGGAAAAAAATGTTCAACCAAAATTATCTTTCACATACACAGTCAAATATAAATAGAGCCAATAAAATTAAACGACGCCATTTTGATTCCCCTGTAACGGCTACACAATTGTTGATTTACATTTCAAGCAGCCAGATATTGAGACCCAATTAGAATATTGAAACGTCTAGTATTTCGCGTGATTGGCGCTGTTTGCAGGTTACAGCCTAGTAACGGCCTACCTTAATAACATTTGATGCCTAATGTCGGCCTTCGACTAACAATTAGGGTTCTGTATAATATGTATCAATTAATGGTATTAGGGTACCTAGGGATAGGTATCCTATCTTGATTTTATGTGAATATATAGGGGTTAAATTCAATGTCTGACCAAACTACTGTGACCCAGTCTTCGAGATCTTATCTAACATTATTACGGATCTCTAGTGCCCTAAATTGACTTTCGAGAAATTGCTTACACTTAATTTTGTTTTATTTATTCATAATTTTTTCTTGCCAGCATTTTAATTAATTTGGGGCGGCGCAACATGTTATTTTCTTCCACAGTTCTCTATTAGTCGTCATTTCGGTAGTTACAGATAATCTATCGTTTCTTTGGTCTCCCGTTTTCTTAATTATTTTTCTTTATTATGAACATTAAAATGCTTACATAAAAAATACTAGCTTTTGACCGCGGCTTCGCCAGCGTATTGTACATATAAATCTTTCTCCTCAATCACTCTATCCATTCATGAAAACTGGATTAAAATCCGTTGTGTAGTTTAAAAGATCTAAGCGTACAGACGCGGGAAGCGACTTTGTTTTATATTTTGTAAAGATAAATATTAACTGCCAGGGTCGCGAGATTGAAATGATTGAATCGAAAGTGACACTGTGACCCTGGCACAAGGGCAACTGAAGGAACACGGGTGGGTTTTAGTCAGTAAAAGTCTGACACGCCCTCCCGCTATGCCCAAGAGCGAGAGACGTCATTTGATGATTTCCCATCCAAAAAATAAGAATATGAATATTAAAGGAGTAACTACTTATTACCACTAGGTTCTAAATAAACAATACTTTACTAAGTATAATACAAGGACGAGCACTTAACTACATTTTCTTAACGTATTTGTATGTAATTCTTTAGCTCAGTTTTTTATACTGGGTAGGTACACTTACACAAAATATTTTCGTCAATCGTGAGTCGTGCTCGTGACTGCCTGCCCTATTACTTTTTTAATTCAAATACGAGAAAATTATTTTCCTCTTTATATTAGAATCGTTTAGAGTTCTTTTTAGTACACAACGAAAAGCTTTTTACTCTTGACTCTTATTAAAGTAGATTAAATTTTATGTTGAACATTGTTTCAATTAGCAACTTCATTAAAAGTGCTGTTTGTATATCGTTGGTGCTAACTGTAACGACTTGCATTTATGGTTATAAATGTATGGTCATTTTCTTCATGGACTTATAGTATTGTAAGAGACTAATTGAATAAAAATTGAAGACCAGAATGTCTATCCTCAAGTTTTCTTTTGAAATTGTGATCAAATTGCCGAAGTTTCAGTAAATGTTAGACTGCGTAACTTAGCAAAAATAGTCATAAAATAAAACTTTTCGTCGTTATCTTGAATCAGTGAATTTCTTGAATTCTCATTTAGTGTCTACTTCAAATTAATGTAAATATTAATCACAAACTATTCTTCTATAAATTCGTGTCGCTTACGGCGGCACATACTTAAACTCAGGCATTTTCAATGTAGGTAGGCAGAAACTACAGAACGCCACCTACTGCGATGCTTACATACTCCTTTAGGCGACATTATATTGATCTTTATCTACCTTCTCTGAAACAATTTTAATTTTATAACTATTTGGTTAGGCACCGCCTCCTACGGACAGCTCACGACTCGGCGCGGGAGCAGCGGCCGTCGCTAACGCAGCAGGACACGAACTCGCCGACTTCTCACACAGAGAGCTGCTGTTTGGACTCACCACCACGGGTAACAACACTTACAACAAACAACAACCTTTTAGCAACCAACTCTTGAAGGTGATCAACGAAAAAAACCGACTCATTGGACGCTCCGCATGGCTCATGGATTTTCTAATCTTAAAACTTGCAAGTACCAAATTTATTTCATAATTCAGTCTCTCAGCTCATCAAAATTCAGAGAGTATAAATACTGCTATAGATTCATCACTTTAAATCTAGGTTACGCACATCGTTTACCTTGTGAAAATAGCAGCAGCACCAGTAACCCTTTATAATCATTAAGTTTGTCAAGCCTCAAGTACCTATGTATTACTCTTCGCGTCTCTTGTATACGAGGTATTTCTTGTCGTACAAATAAACAGGCGTAATATACGGTGTTAATATCCGTCTTAATTACGTCTCCATTTAAATTTATGAATTAGTCTATTTATTTCAATCCCCGCCTTATGTGAGTCGTATAACAGAACGATATATAGAGCTTCTGTTTTATGGTTCCAAGTATTGAAGTTGTACATACACATAGCGTTAACATACTTCAGAATAAATTGAATGAGGCTTCCGAAGCGAATGATAAATACATGCAAATGAGAGGAATGCCTTCCTTACAGAATCTTACCTGGAATTTAACGCCCAAGACTTGGAGTTTGGCTTCAACGAGAGCCGACGGGATCGCATTCTTCGCACATTCGTCCGGAACGCGTACTATTACCACCTGAATGAGATCTATTCGACCTTGAAGAATGAGTATACGGATTGGGACAAGCCCGTGCAGAACCCGCTCAGCGTGCGCGACGCCACGCTCGAGGTGAGTGACACGTCTGTTTACACTACGCGTTATGGATGACAGGACATCAAGTGTGTGCTATTTATGTTGTTATGTACCGTAATTTGTCTGAGCGTGGAAGCTACCTTCACTTCCACGTGTAACTGTAATAATATATCTCAGTAGAAGCAAGTTGATCCCTTTGATAGCCCCGTTTAAAGTTCATTATCTCCGTGAACTGAGACGTTATTACAAACAACGCCAGTGTTATTAAAAATAAGGGGATAATTTTGGAATACAGCATCACTTAAACGCACTTGTTCCCAAGACGTCTCATTCACAGACGAAAACCCTTGGAATGTCATTACAAATGTAAGTGAGAAGATCTTTTAATATTGTAAAAATAAATAGAAATAACAGCGTTATATAAGCTGTTTACACTGGTGTGCTTGAAAATTTAAGATCAGCAGTAATCGAGAGTGTACACTACACTCTGAATATAAATAGCGAAGAGTTTCCTACTTCTCTTTTGTTTTTGTTTCTGTACCTACCGTGAATATAGAACAAAACACGATTAGCATCATCGATAGTGAAACTGCTGAAAGTTGATAACTGTCGGCTGAGTTGACATTAGCGGAGCGTGCGGTCTGGGCGCGGCGCCGGCATCGCAGACGATCTCAATTTAAGCTTCAAGTGGTTTTCGCTCCTCACCGAACGCTCCTTCGCCGTACAAAGGGAGTTAATGACGCCCGCGCACGCTGAATACTCGATGGTCGCGTTAGAAGGCTTTATTGGAAAATACTTGCAACGCCTAATAACACGATGACATTGTTATGATTCAAACGACGACATAAATAATCGTAGCTTTTGTTACAAGTGGTGGAAATAGAGTTTCGATTATGTGCGAATTGAAATTCGATTTATTTTGGTAATGATGTAAGTGAAATAGATGATTTGATGAATGGACCACCCATTTGATAAATGATTATAGGCATAAAGTGACCTAGCTCTTGGCTAAGTAATAACAATTTCATGGGTCGATCGGTCAGGTTAAGCTTTGCTTGCCGCGGTTATTTCGCAGATGGGTGACTATCTTTACATACCAAGACCCCTCCAGGCCTCAGAAAGCACGTTAAGAGGAAATTTACATACGAAATTTTTCGGATTTTCCTGATTTACGTGATGTTATAGACGTTTTATTACTGTTAACATACTGTTTTTCTATAAGTTTCACTGCACCATAGTATGATCATTTCAATTTTGGTCAAATAAATGAGTTTTTTAAATTTACAAATTCTATCATTTGATTTTTGATATTAATTGACTTCAAACCGGGCCAGGTTTCGAATAACACATATAAATTATGAGTCGTTTTAACGCCCAGACAATATGTAAAAATTACAATGTCTTGTTGTGAAAGTCATCTATACAATGTGTGAATCACATCATTTACCATTTTCATATTAAAAAATATTGCACTTAGTCAATTTTTTATAGGAAATGGGCAATTAATTGATTTTGATTTCGGCTACTCACAAATCTCGTTCATAAAATTAAAAAAAAAAAACAGAAATAAACTTCAATTAGAGATCAATCAGAAAATAAAAAGAATTGGTCGTTAATAATCTGTCAAAATAACCTAAATTTCGCAATGTAATTATCGATAATAATAAAAAATGCGCTCATTCGATAAATAATAACTGAACGAACGAACGAACTTTCAAGTTGTGCATTAAAACTAATGGGAATGCAGTATTTTAACTGCAAAAGTACGTCTGTAAAATCAAGTAAAAATAAGGGAAATAAATAAAATTTCGCTGTCGTTCGTAGATCTTTGATAATTGTTACGGGTAGTCAGAAGCTCAAAAGTCTGACATCCAGTCTTACCAAGGGGTATCGTATTACCTAGTAACTGGTTGTGAAGGTAACTTTTTCGTGCGATGAAAAGTCAGCTTATACTGGAAATCTATAGCTTGATTTGTAGTCGTGCGTACTAATTTCGCTTGAAATGTAGAATTTTTGTTTTGTTGAAATGGTTGCCAATTTTGTATTCATTCTTTTTTTTTGTAAAATTATTTTTGTTCCTTACTTTCAAACGTGTTTCTTTCACGAAAACGTTACTGAAGTTTCTTGAATTTAGGTGCTAAGTGACGGACGGACTGCAGCGCCACTCATCAGACTGGGTTATCTTCACGCGCTTAGAGGGGGCACGACTTACTTCACGCATTTCCACCATCTCTCACAAGACAAGGATTATCCACAGGTATTTAAATATATAAGAGCGAATTTCTCCAATTAAACTTATCGCGATTACCTCATCTAAACCATGTTTAAGAGCTGTCACTGTTAATATTTCATATCAAATCAAAGGTGACACTGACAGCTCTAGAACGTGGTTCTAATGTCAAAACGACAAAAGAAAGGACTTTTAAACACAGAATATATTGAAACAGTAATCGAATCCTTTATTAAATACATAAGATGAGTGTACGACTTCCAAAGTCATTTTTTTTTCGTGATTGTAAACTTTGCCTTTTTGATTTGGGTCACTAAAATGCCATGTCTTTTATTAATCAAAGTTGGCAGAAATAATCCTAGTGCAGAAATATTTCCCTTGTACAAAAAAAACCCTCTGATACTGTTTCATGTAGATATACGAGCCAGTTAGTATGTATATCGGCGACATGCACACTCAACATAACGTGGATCTTGGCAACGGCTTATCAACTGGGATGGTGGCGTAGCACTTTTCTTCTCCAAAGTTGTTAATCTTCGTTTATGTCGGCCATAAACTTTGTTTGAAATAGATTCCGTTAACTGAATGGACAAACAAACAGCTATATTTTGGAAAGTAACTTTTCTAAGTAAACAGACTAAACTTCTTTCAATTAAAGCAAACGTCGGTAAATTTCTGTTTTGAAGTTTGATCAACAGTTTTGTTAGAAATGTGTTTGACTGGAAGCCTACCAAATGTCAACATTGAACGGCACAAGATATATCAAAATCCTAATAAATTAAACGTTCACTAGAATGTATTGTCAGGCTATGATATGATTTAAACTAGACCCATTCTGTTCCGCAGTTTGAGTTACAGCCTTCAAAATAATATATCATCGTAATCAATATATTGTAAAACTAGTTTATGCCCGCAGCTTTGCTTGTCTGGACGTTGGAAAATATCCACTGGGATTTCAAATATTCATATATTATGTATCTCTAAGTGCTAACAGGTAACAAACTATCAATGACTTTCATTCAAATTTGTTTTTTTTCGCCAATCCAGGACATACCTCCAGACAAATTGACAAAAATTGTTCGTTACTATTTTATAATATGTATATGATCCTGCAATATGACATGCAATAATTTGTTATAGCAGCCGTTGACAGGGCTGCGGTTCTCAAAACGTGTCGACGCATGTGCGGTCGCGCGGTTTATAGCACGATGTCTCTATACACCTGTTTGTTATTTCGACAACCCTAGCGCCACCACTTGAATGGACTTGTTAATAGGACTATGCGGGCTTTTGGTTTAGATCGGGGTCAAGTTTCACGGTTAGTGCTAAGGGTAATAATATACTACGTAACTGTAGGAGTAATTGAGAATTTTATTACAAATCTCATCTTGCTAGACAACGGTATAAGATTTGTTAAAATGTGTTGGGTTTAACGAACGTTATGGTGAAATGTAGAGATGATGGCAAAGCTAATCTAGGTCGTGGGTAGTAAGTATAATTGAAGATCGGGCAATGAGCGGTAAATGGATAACGACCTGTAAAATACTTTTAATATTTTTTTTATCGTTTAATGGGGCTAGCTCTTGACCTCGATCTCGCCTGATGGGTTTCTTGGGGCAACTACACGGCCACATGCGAACGTCTGACACACTGATGTTACGCAAATCCTGTATCGCACAAGCAGAGTTTTCCGCGCAGCTGGAGGTTGAGTGAACTTTACCCTGTTCCTCATACCTGCTAACGTATAAAAGAATAAAAATCTGTATTATTATTTCATTTTTGTTGTGCAGAGGCCAGGGTCGGTGCATGGTGAGGAGCTTCCGTACTACCTGGGGGTGCCCATCTCCCTGACGTATCATCAGCAAAACTTTACGCAGCAGGAGCAGCGCGTGTCCAAACTGTGCATCCATTACATCTCCAACTTCGTTAGATATGGGTAAGACCTTCACACATTAAGTTTTAAACTTCCATGTATAAAGATGTATAATTCCCTGTAGACCGTTGTAGCTAGGTCAGTTAAAAAATGAAGAATAATGTCGAACAAGTTTACAGTGTTTTTCAGTTTCGATGTTTAAATTTTAAACGAAAATTCGTTAAAAGGTACACTTATTTAGCTTTACAAGAAATTGCCTCGGAATATAAAAGATCAAAAATCCATGTATACTTTCAAAAAATCTCTAAAGAAACCCATTTTAGCGGATTTCAGATTTTAGGCTATCTTTGGGTACTGTACTTATTTAACCTATTTTTGTTGTGTAACCGTCGCGTCGCCTAATTTATTCTAATTAGAAATAAGTTTTTTCTCATATAAGTGGAAGTAATTCTTTTTGAGAAATTAAGTTCTTAAACCATACTTATGATGCTTTTATAGCTTAATTTTTGCACACCATTTTTCAAATCAGCTGAAAACCCATCACACGTAGAGTAAAAATATTTTTTTCTTTCAAGAATATCCGGGGGAATATCTAGTTAGTCGCAGATGGTTTTTCTAATTCAACGTCAACATCGTAGACGGGTCTCATCTAAGTAACAGCTGAGGGCACCCCATAGCGAGGCTTGTGCCTCGGGTTAAGGGGAAGATGGGATTTCAATCGGGTTAGTAAGGTGGAAAATAATGGACGATAAGGGAATGTAAACTGACTGTAAGAACATGTACGAAAGATTTCAACAAAGTTAGGGTATAAACATATTTTTCTAATGTTCACGTAACACAGCTATTAAAATGCTTATCGTAAGTTACTTTATCTTAAAGCTATTACGTTTTTTAGAATGTGTTGTTTTGTTAGGATAGGTGGCATACAACCACGGCCTTCAGATGGAAATTTTTAGGAGGTTACTCCTTAAGAAATTAATGGGGAGGAAAATCAAACTTTCTCCGTTACGTTACGTTATGTGTTATGTTATGTTAACTAATATATATATTTTATAATCGTTCGTCATGAGTAAACTCCAGTCGTGCGTTGGAAGTAACACCTAAGTTATCTTATTTCATAAATTTTAGATTATGTTAATTATTTTGAGGTTAGCTAATAATACATATATTTTTGAAAGGTGCTTATTACGCCCTTCCATTTGGCACGCAATTTTGGCAACATTAAAAAAATGTTCATGAGTTTATCTCCTTTAGAAGGCGCCACATTCAATGAGACGTGACATAGCATATAACCAGCGGACGATCAAGACGCTTCCTATGTTACCTCGCATGTTAAATTATTATAAGTAGTTTAGAACTTATGAGGTAACTGATGAAGATACATACATACTTACGTACATACCGGTCAAAATCATAACCCTCCTTTTTGCGTCGCCGTAGTCGGATAAAAAATGAGTCTGTCTGGAGGTTATATCGTAGGTAGTTTCGGAGAAACAAAGGTGTCTCAATATGTAAAGAACATTCATGTGGGTGGCTAAGCAGATTAACCTTGTATTTACTTATAGATCAATCGGTATTGAGCCACTAACCACAAGTAAACATGTCTACGTAAAAGGTTTACCTTTACCTAATACACGTACAACTATTTTAGTAGGATAACTCAAGGATTTTGTGGTAATGGAAGGCATTCCAAATTGAATTTGTTGCGAAACAAGATCTTCCAATAAAGGTTTAATTACTTGAATAGATTGAAGAGTAACATTCAATTACGTAGATATAAATTTTGAAACCACCATGATGTAGTTTAAATAAACACATCATTCAAAATATTCTTTTATGTGTTTTTTCTATAGAAATCCGAATGATCCATCGGCAACGCCTCCTCCTAGTCCAATGCTGGGCGAGACTCCTCGGCTGGGCCCCGACCAGACTCCATACTGGGACACATACGACACCATCAACCAACTCTACATGGAGATCAGTGCGTAACTCTCAGCATTTGTTTTATGTCACAGCCGACGAAAAAGTTCCTGATTAGTTTATACGAATACATATGTTACGGATCCCTAGTTTATGGACCTTTCCGATTTCCCTTTATAGCTCAACTACTCCATGTCTTAGTAATACAGTAAAATAAAAGGAACTCGGAAAGTTTCGTAGTCCGAGCAGTTGTGAAGATCAGCATCTGTTAACACAACAATGTATAAAAGCAATTAGTATGGATTTCAGCATTGTGTCTCTAGGAATTTGAAGTTGGTCATTTAAAACTTTAGGGTCGCCCCCCGGAACCCTTGCGGTTACGGTTCGGGCTCATTTGTTTCAATTGTGTGGTGCCCGGCGCAGGTGGCAAACCCGAGATGCGCAGTCACTACCGCGGACACAAGATGTCCCTGTGGCTGTCCCTCATACCGCAGTTGCACCGGCCCGGCTCCGATTTGCCCGACGCCGCCATGCGACATCATCACTTCCAGGAGGACAACGCCAACTACTACGAAGGTAAGTTATTTAATGTTTTCACAGATACGAGAGACATCGGAACTCTCAATGAAGTGAAGCAGTCTATTAATGGACATCTGTGGTGTAGGTGCGGTGCGCGCGCAGTCTATGTCACGCGCGCACGTGCCGCACGTGGTGGAGCTGGAGGGCGGCGCACGGGCCGGCGCGCGCAGCACCGTGCCGCCGCGCGCCGCTCCTCCACGCCCCGCGCCCGCTGCGCCACCGTCAACCGAGTGCCCCCCCAACGCCACCGCGCCGCCCGTGCATCCTGACGACGCGCTGCTGCGCCGCCTCGCGTCGTCGCATTACCAGTCCTACACGGCGGCGCTCACCGTCACCATTGCCGTGGGCTGCTTCCTTCTTCTGCTCAATGTGCTCATCTTCGCTGGCATCTACCACCAGCGCGGCTCACGCCCGCGCCGCTCCAAAGACGACCTCGCTGAGGCCGGGAGCTCGTCGTCTTCGGATAACTATGACGGAAAGCTCGACTACGAAGTGCGTGCGTTTGACGGCAAAGGGTTCGGGTTCGAGTGCAAATCGGCCCACGTGCCGCGCGGTGTGGGCTCTAAATTTGACCTGCGGACGTTGTCGGATTGCGGTGAACCGACGTTTGGCGAGTACAGCTGCTACGACGAGAAGCACCGCGCGGCGCGCAGCTCCATGCCCGACGTGAGCGTGGGGAGCGCCATCGAGGCGGGCAGTGTGGTGTGCATCGATACGCAGAAGCCTGATATTCAGAAGCTGGACCCGGCGCGCGCGAGCGAGCCGGCGGGCCCGGTGGGCCGTACCAGCACGTTCGAACCACGTGTGGTGGACAGCTCCACGCAGGTGAAGTTCGGCCCGGACGGCGCGGACGGCGCGGGCGACGCGGGCGCGGAGGGCGAGGGTGGTGGCATCCTGCGCACGCCCGCCGCGCCCGCCGCGCCCGCGCCGCCCGGTATCATGAAGAAACGCGTGCAAATACAGGAGATATCTGTATGAGGGTTCCTCGACGCCGCCGCCGAGGTCGTAGTCAATAAGCGGACTAAGTTGTGATGTGTGATGTGATTGGAACGTGTACATAGGACCGTGCATGTACTCATCTCGTGAACGTGTAAATATAATTGTATCTATGATAATGATTTGTGAGTGCGCGCTATATAGAACCGAGGCCCGTGTGACTAGTCCGTTGAATCCTGCCGTACAGTACTGTGACGTAGTGCGGCCACGTCTTCATTTTCCGCTCTATTTCCCGTTGGATTGAGAATGTAAGAATATTAAAAGCGGGTAAAGGGAGCGTCGATGTGATGTGATTCATAATGGAGGAACGTTTTCACATTATGCCATGAATAGATACCGCCAGATGTTACACGAATATTTTTCAGCTGAATGTGACAATCTCTGCTACTTACACTATTTGAAACGCATTTGGTTAAAAAATATTATCAAGTACTGCCTGGGATATCTTAAAACATTCAATTTAATGGCCTACTTACGTAATGATTGGATATATGATAATGGTGTGAAAGGGATCTCGTCTGATTCACTGTGAAAGGCAAACTTGGCGCGAGTCCTACTCTGTAATCTTTGTCTTGTTTGTGTGACTCGACAGAGATATTATATACGTGCAAGTTGCCTTTTATGGTAATAATATGCCAGTTATATTTTATTTCTACTGTCGGATATAGAATAAAGGAATTGTAGGCTCTTGTGAATATATACGTATTTAATAAATGTGAATATAACAATAAATTAGTGACAAAAGACTTAACAACAAACCGACATTAGCTGTACATACTTATATCAAACGAAGTGTTTCAGGTATGTAGGGTAAAATAACTATTAATAAAATATTGTTTAAAAAACATCGCATATGTTGTAATTTTTTTGTAAAGTTACTTTTAAGTGAGGTGTATTGATTTTGAGTAGTTTTTGATAAGTAAATATTGAAAACTTATTACTTAATGGACGAGTACATAGAGAGCTGCCACATATTAGTCCACACTTATTTCCAGTCAAGTCTCAAAAAGGTAATCAGGGTAATAGACGACAGTCAACTCTTCGGTCCCCCAAGATGAGCCCCATTAAGAACCTGTATCTCTAGAGGTTCATATAAAAAGATAAGCATAAGTATTTATATCGCAAGAGTTCCTTTTTTATAAACCTAATATGATTTTCTTCGAGTCATATGAAATGGAATCAGCAGAGCTGTCTATTCAGCAAATCACCAATTAGTCCCTCATTGTATGTGAAATACGTCTCTTTTATATTACTCTGTTACCAGCGATCGCGCTTTATCTTCGTAAAATATATCTATTGAAACTTACTGAAATGTCAGGAGATTTTCTCTTACGACTACCTCTTCACGAAAATTGATAAAAAAAGTGCTGATTCTTTCCAAATGTCAGGTATTATACTCTCATCTCGATCCACAGTAGATAAATTCCCAGTACTCGTCCATATTTTTATCTTCACAGGAATTGATGACGATTAACTAATGGTGAGTAATATTTAATACTTACACCATTTTCCACATTGTGACAAAATGTGAACTGTAATAAATCTAATTTATTTACTACATTGTTGTACTTTAATTATTATTATTGATGAAATGTAAAACAATTTAAAATGTAGGTAAACTGGAATTGACTATTAGTGTAGTACGACTGTTTTGCAAAATTGCATTACCTACTTAATAAAATTTATTTCTATCTGTCTCATTGATATATTATTTATTGAATATATGTATATTTAAAATTTTATATAATATACTTATGCCAAAACTTTTCCACGTGCCAAACTATGTATAGAAAAAATAATTATCAAATATTTCTAGTGGAAGAGTCAATTTAAAACGCTGAACAGGGTTCTTAGTAACCTATGTTTAAGGCACTGTTTTTAAAGAAATTTATGGAATTATGGAAACGTACTGAAATTCAATATTTGGTTAATTTGTCAAAGAATTTTGTAAGATATTTCTATTCGACATTTATTAGCAGAAACAGTTATTTACATCAAATACACAATGTTATACAGCTTGACAGATTTTAGTATCTCTTTAAAAGCTCACAATTATAGGCATCCTAAATAACAAATGAATAATTTAAAAAATTATAAACTCCAAAGAGTACCCGCGTAATACTCGTAAGTAGTAACGATTTAGGAAAATATTGAGTTTTACATCGATAAATGAAATGTAGCAAATATTTATACTTAAATATAATATCATTTGACATCCTTAGAGGAATTGTGTGATTAAGTTGTTATAAATTACTGATATGTTTAATATTTTTGCACTATAATTTTATGAATATGTTAAAAACAACTAGGTTAAAGGAAATAACTTCAAATGTTTCTATAAATGCTAAACATCAACATTTTGTTACAATTTGGTGTTTAATGGAATGCATAAAATATGGTGTCGAATAAAGAATTGAAATTTAAATGTTTTTGATTTCAATAATCCATTTTCAACTGACACTTTTTCTTGCAACAAAAACAAACCATAAAACTAACAAGATATTCAAAGTGTATTTTAATTATTTTAATTACCTAAGCTCATGCCGTACCTTCGAATGAAACGGAATATTCGCTGCTGAGTAAACATAAGCCGGTAGTTGAATTTATATCAAAACTCCAGTTTTAAGTATTTCATTTTAAGCTAAACCCACGCGGCTTGCTTTTACGCAATCCACAAGGATTAATAATAAATTGAACTAGGAATAAATGAAAATGCCGAGAGAACTACAAGGTAGAAAGTTAATGAGAGTGCTGAAATTCCCGAGCTACCGCCGCGTGATAATTCATTTAGTTCGTTCAGTTACTTTGCGACAAAGAGCGAGGTGGTGTGTTTGGAATCGCAGCGGTCTAATTTGCCTCGATACACACCCACAGTGATTAATTCACAGCGAACAAACTAAACCCATCCCCACTATTCAGAGAGATGTATGACGAGGGCAATCTCAGGTCATTAATTCTGGACGCACCATCACTTGTTGCTTATGCAAACACATAAATTATCCTTGGATTAAAAATATCCGTACTCGCTTCAGATGGGTTATATGAATAAATTAGTTAATCTAAAGGAAACTCCGTGCAGTTCCTCCTTGCTTGGATGTTCTCGGATTAGTAGCATATGTAAGGTTGTTATGTTCGCAATATTGGAAAAGTTTACCGAAGAATACAGGATTAGAAAAGTTCTAGACGGCACTGAGACGACGTAACATCAACTTATAACTTTGTAGGCATCTAACAGTTACCTGTATCTCTCTTTTAAGATTGTCAATGCTTACTTTATTGTGTCATCAAACCAATTGGATTTGGTATTTATAACACGGTGCCGCTCGAGATTCACGGATGGATTTATTGCGTTAATGCTAATTCAAATTATGCGGTTAATATTTAAATTCATAGAAGAACTCATCAATTTTCAGCTTGAGGAAACTTGAATTTATTCCGAAAAGTTTCGTGAATCTGAAGAAGGGAAACTTCGTCTAGTAGTTATTTCAACTTCAAATTCTTCTCGGGGTAGTACCCACCACAATCCCGCTTTATTTTAAGAGCTCGTTTAGTTTTGTTTTGTTGTTCAAGTTTGTATAACATCACAGCGATTTTAAGGACGACAATGATGGTGACGAATACTTTTCGTAAGTTTGTTTGAATTTCTGAGAGGACGAGATTATTTTTCATTACCACTCATAAATTAATTACTGTTTGACAGCTAAAAGTAAGTATATATGTATATAAACTTAGACGGACTTTATTAGCAGTCTTGCCATAAGCTAACAAAATGAATAGGTAATGGTAGGTAGGTAGGTAGGTATAGGTAGGTAGGTAGGAATACCTACCTACTTAGTACCAATTCTATAAATACGAGTATATAAAACATGCAAACGAATGAATGATTTGATTTGATCTTATGAAACACATACAATCTAGAATCTACTGCATCATAAATACTGTAATCATAAGTATCTAATGCCTACCTTTAACGCTCGTTTGAATACCAAATTGATTTACGTACACATACATTCACACACATGGACATGTTAGGATTTTAATCTCTCAATTGATTCCGGTGTAAACAAGCCAACTTCCATTATATAAACAAGCAGTGTGCCGGCGGCGATAAACACTTAAACATACCAAGTTACGGCAAAATAATTGCGTTTCCATTTGGATATGTGAGCGAGTCCAGCTTGTAACGAACGGGGAGAGCGAATGAAGCGGACCGCGAAACCTTCAAATTGAATTTTAAGCATCCAATTTGTTTGCGCGGTGGTGCCTGTACCGGGTTATATCAACGCGGCATCGCGCTATCCGGTTACCCGGCTACCCGGCTACCCGTGCCTCCCGCGAGTTCCCACACTCGTAAAGCGATTTTTGCCAGCCGCACTGTGACCTCGAACGGGATTTCGATGAATTATTTATGCATCTACTGCGCGCATGTATTAAAATAAAAACTGCGATTTCATTACAAAATATGAGGCTTCATCGGATTTGGTCTAAAGTGTAATGATTTTATTTTACCTCATACCCTATTAACGAGAACGGGTTTGGGTTCTTGGGATATTTGTGTCCAGTTTCTGCCTAAGCTAAATTGTGTTGTATCCTTTAGAGATAACGGTAATGTGTAATTATTTAATTCCCGTACAATTAAATTCTCTCATGTACGTAACTAAGTAGGTCGCTGAGGTAAGGTTGGTATTTTATATTTCGTGGAACTATTTCACGCCCTCTTGGTATTTCGCTCCAATATCAGTTATCTCCAATTCTCAAAATTCTCTACACAGTTGGGTGCGAACGAATTATTCGAATGTAGATCGCAATCTAAACTATTTTTGCACATAATAATTTATGTTTGAAAAATAGTTTACATCAGTTAGCTTATTTTTTTTTAGTTCAATGAAAAGCTCATACGTTACTAAATAATCGTGATAGTTCTAAATTGGTTTTGTAAAAGATTATGTGACGTAACAATGAATACACGGATACTACGGAAAGATATTTATTTACTAAAGTTTTCTACAAACTGGCTGGGTTAAACTTAAACAAATAATCATATTTCTTCGCTTTGAACTCTAAATATTGTTTTATCGGCAGATTTGTTATCCCGACGTTACCCCTTTCATGAAATATTAGAAGGAAAATATATATTTTGAAAATGTAAAGGTTTGATAGATGATTTCCATCGTTTCCGATTTGATAGGTGGAGGAAAGAAAATAGTTTGTATTTTCATTCTGCCCATCCACTACTTGTGAACAAAAACTCAATCACTCAGACTATTTATTTGGTCAATATTATGAAATATAGGGTAGTGTTTGTTATTTATCCGTGCATAGATGCTTACAGCTATTGGAAGGAAAAGTAGTATTACGTAAACAAACACAAAATTTATATATTATATCTATATTTCACTTTGTACAAGTATCTACAAATTTTCGGAGAATGATAAAGAATCTAACATTTAAATATCAAATTGAAATACAAATTGAAGCTGTACTTATACAAAACGGTGGAACGGTCACAATAAGATAAAATTGTCGTCAAGTGCTTCCCAACTACGGTTAAGACCGTCAACGCGCTGAAATAAAGTTCTAAAGACTAGGCGACGCATTAGAATTTCAAAAAAGCTTTGCTTTCCAAAGTGTCTAAAGACTTTTGCTTCCTGGCCAGAACAGTTCTACTGTCTGCTCCTTAGCAATTATGTAAGATAAAATAAACTGTTGTTTCGCTTTGTGTATTCTATGTAGATAGCAGCCTATATTGCACTGATCTATACTCCATTTGTTTAGGTAATTAACTAAATGTAAACAATCTTAACATGTCTTTTATCTAAAAAACTGTCTAAAAATTGAATCTAAAAATGTTTACAATTAGGTATTTACTTAAACCGATGTTAGGTAAGTAACTTAATTTAAATAATATTTGTTGGTCTTTTATACGATTTATTTTATATAAAAAGACATATCAAGATTGTTTACCTTTAGTTAACTACCTAAACAAATGGAGTATAGAAACAAAATAAAATCATAAGCTCAACATAATCATTAGCTTGTAATATTCCCGCTACAGGAACACAGGCCTTTTCTCAGTGTGAGGCAGTGAGCCATAATCCACCACGCGGACCCAGTGCGGGTTGTTAGATGTCACATGGCTTCGAATTTTTGCTTCTAGAACACGATGTTTTCCTTCACCGTTTTGAAAACAGTGATGTGAAATAATTTACTTCAAGTAAAAGTAAAATTGCATTAAGTAATCCCACCCTCGTAATTTGCGACTGTCACCATCGGGCCACTATTGCTCAATAATAAAACATCTAGAAACAAAACTTTAGCTAAATAAATTTTCAGTACTTATGAAACAATTCTTGACGAGAGGAAAAGAGAAGAAGGTACCAATGCTAAACATTTAATTCCATATTTACTTCGTAGATTGAAATAAATACACGTAGAACACATACCTACGTAATTTTGTCAGTTTCTTCTTTTGATCCTGTTAATTTGTATAATTTCAACTTACCTTAGGAAAGGCTGAATAAAAAAGGCGGCCATAACGAGTCATTTGCTCACATCCGAGCAAATGAGTCCTGTGTGCAGGTAAGACAGCGAGGCGGCTGTGCGCGTTACATAATTCACGCCTCTTTAAACACTCACTTTTATTTTACAGCTTACGCGCGTCGCTTTTGATGTGCTTGCGAATTTGTGAGAGATCTGTTTACAAAGCGTGGAAGACAGTTACTGCATTAGCATGTTGGTTTTATTTAACAAGGTCAACTGAAAGTTGCTCCTGCAGCTAATACTGCACCATACCTTATCTAAAACCATATTTATACAGCGCAAAAGTTTCAAAACTTGTTTGTTTTTCAGCCCGTAATGAAATTACAGAAACGGTTCAAGTATCATCGTTACAAAGGTTATTCCTACAAATTGAATAAATAAACGGCTAAGTAGGTACAATTTCGGCAAAGTTTTAAAAAGGTTTCTTAAAAACTCAGATAGCGTTGTCTACAGGCAGAGTAGCGCTTCTGTAAAAGGTATGAATTAATAACAATATCCTTTCTTAGATTAATTTTATTAGAGACGAGACAAAGGTAAATTGAACGGACGTAAAATATTATTATCAGTAACTTTATTACAAAATATTTCAGATTTTATATTGAATCAGGATGATCTATCACAACTTGGCGAGTAAGAACAATCGGAATATAAGATCTAACAAAAATATTTTTTTTTATCAATTTGTACATGAATATAGGAACTTGTATTATTGTCTTCGTCGTAATAAAAGAAAAAATAAATAATGAATATCTAGGACTATTTTATTAGTAAAGTAAAAGGTATGTTAATTTGTTCACGTAATATGAATATTTCTGTGGATTAGTATGCGAGCGGCGGCTGCAGGTGCGCTGAAAACTGATCGCGGCACACGACCCTACGTGATGCGCCTTCGACAGGCTATGAGGAGGCATGAGGAACCATGAAGAGCCAAATGACCGCTTTGTCACTGAATTTCTTAACGATAATCTGAGAATAAAGGAGGGAATCGTGGTTTAATGGTTGAAATGCTGGATAATCGGTCCTCGAGATTTAGCCATAGCAAAGTCGTCGAATCGCCGAGGTTCAGTGGCTGTTCTGATACATAAAGAGATTGATATTCACACCTATTTGTGTTGTGTACAGTTTTAACATGATAAACAAGAAGACATAACTGAGACCAACCTTGTATATGATTCAGTCACAAATTCGACAAGAAGTATCCCTGCCTGGGTTCTGGGAATTTAGTGATTTAGAATCTAACGCGTCTTCTTTAAAACATAATGACATATTAGGCATCTTTTACGTAAGGGGTAAAGTTCAAGTTACCAAGATAATAAGTACTTAGTAGTTTCAGAGCCTTAAATCCCTTGGGATGCTAAAAACATTTTTACTTTTAACACTTAAACGGTTTGACAGCAACTTTTAAGATTTTCGTCCCAAGTTAGGCTTACCAATAAAGGCCAGAGATTTACAAAAAAAAAAAGTGTTTTATTGGATTAACGCAAACATTTTTGGCTTGTTCCCACAATAAACTTAGGAAAAGGTTTACTTATTCGATCGTACGGAGTAAACTAACTATTTGTCAATATTTGTACGAACTAAACCCCGTGTCGTTGCTACTCAAGAATACAAATACAAATGTATACACAGCCATACGTATATATTATCACAGACTAGTTTTTTGCATCAACATAATTCTCATCCTTTATTTCTGTAATATTTATTCATTGGAAAATATCTATCGGGCGCCGGGACCACATAAGGTACGCGCTCGACTAATAAAAACTTTATTGTGGAAGTTTTATTCTCTCCGGAAGGGAGAAAATATTAATCATATTTTTGTCTAAAATAGAATACAGTACACCGTGAGATATTATTGTTCAGGGGTATTTAAGTATTAAGGGTATTTATGTACGTCATAATAAAAAAAAAAACTTGGTCTTAATTCCCGCATCCAGGTCCACCTTGTGGGTGGCCCTCTGGCTCCAACTCTACGTCTTCCTGCGGCCTGCATTGGCCATCTGTCCTGCGAGCAATGTGCACTGCAAAAAATCCAAAATAAAACATTGTTTCGAGTTAATATGTATTATCTTTGTATCCCCTTTTACGAAAATTACGTGTATGGAGCAGTATGGAATTCGGCACAATTGTTCAAGAAATTACATTCGTATGCGATTGATTCCTGGAACTCACACTAGGATTCCCTGTGTCATGAGTTCCAGGCTCCTTCGTTCCATTAACATTTGTTTCTATAATGTAGGTACTTAATAGGTGTAAATACGATACAATAAATTTCTAAATTCAATATAATATAATAGTACATTAGAAATACTTTAAATTTTTAAATGAATTATGGTCGAATTTCGACCACTGAGCGAACACTAGTATGATAAATTACATCAAGAGTCAAACAATAACTACGGCTGCCGAAATTGCATACACGGGATATTCAATTTAGTTCTAGTTTCGGCCAAATAAACAGACAATAGCGCATAGTTACACAAAATGTTATTGAATATATTAATATTTGAACGTTGATTTTGAATTCGCAAACTATATGAATATTGGAAATAGCCGTCAAAAGAGATAACTAGATAGAATATAATTTACTTAGTTACCGTTTCGATAAGTTTCTCTATAAATAGCAAAATCTTCAAATCTGTTACTATGGAACTCAGTTTTCAATGCTTTGGGCTATTTGCCTTATAATAATAACGAGATCGTGAAATACTTACTATTATGCTTTCTCGAAAGTTCGAAATTGAAAGTAAATAGGAATGGTTAATCCAAGCATTATCATCAGCAGCCTATAAATGTTTCCACTGCTGAGACACAGGCCTCCTCTCAGGCCTCCTCAGGTGAGAGGGGATGGCCCATAATTCACCACGCGGGCCCAGTGCGGGTTGGTAGATGTCACATGTCTTCGAATTTTTTGTTCTAAGACATGCCGGTTTCCTCACGATGTTTTCCTTCACCGGTTTGAGAGCAGTGGTGATGAAATAATTTACACAAAGTATAGCGCCTACTTGGGTTCGAACTTACGACCTACTCGTAAGTCGCGGCCGTTACCACTGGGCCACCACTGCTCTTCACTGGGCCACCACTGCTCTCTAATCCAAGCATTTATTTCTATTTGAATTAAAATAGAATTTATTTTTGTCGCCCATTTCAAAATGTACCTTCGTGTCGAGAAGATTGGGTAAGAAACTCCACCGTTAATCTTTAAAAACGTTTCACTAAAATTCAATTATTGTTTGGCAACATTTTGATAGTATACGATTTTCCTTAAATTGTAACAAGTCAGTGTGTGAGTTAAAGTACTCACATAATGTAATTGGTTACTATTAACTATTCGGGATTTAATTATGGGCTACAAGAACACAAACGAACTACTTAATGGCTTATGTAATGGTAATGTGCAACACATACCGGTATACGTTACAGGTACGTAGATACAAGTACAGCTACCCGCCGGCGTCACCGTGTACGGGTAATAGCTGTATCGTTTGGTTCGGCTGAGTGCATAATTTATTAGGTCTCACATCAAATTTATGTTTTAAACATGGGACATGTGTGTTTTCCGTGAAAACAGTCCTTTATAAACGAACCTTGCAAAAATCTTCTGCTAAAATAGGTACATTTCAATAAAAAAACAGAACAGAATAATCTTTACACAAAAAACTGATAAACAAGAATATTATTTTTTATGAAAAAGAAAAAGTTCATAAGAGAGGATCGCGAACAAGCCAGAGCCCCCGTGATTAATGATGAACACGACACCATTCAATTTAATTCCAGAAATTCCTGTCCAATAAGATAAAAAGAGAAAGTTTTATGCCTTTTTTATTTATTTTTAATGAAATCCCCACTTTGTCGTGTCGAAAGGTACGTCGCGTCAATTAAGATTTTAGTATTAATGATGGGGCGGCCCCTAGACAAATTTTCCAAAAAGCATTTTAGAAATCATAATAATTTCTTTATCGACCGGCTTAATTTATGCATTAAAAGTTGCGGGAAGGAATTATTTAATAATGGGGGAAATTAATATAAAACTTTATCTTCTTCCTCATTGGTTTTCCACGTTAAAGTAGATGCCGCCTTGCAGAGCTGAAATGTTTTTGTAGATATGATGGCAAGATTGTCTAAAAGTATCCGTTATCTTTATATTAGAGACAATAATTGTAGATAGTAAGAATGTGAGGTCCCTTCTCACCATAAACTTAAACAAAATTAAAAATAACTTACAAAAAATACGACGTCATCAAACCTGGGAAGGCATTATCGGGGCCCAAGCGTTCACGTGTCCAACCCACGTACAATACGTATTCACGGATCGAGCAATCTAATCTACACATTTTCAAGACAAAATAATCGGGTCTCCGCCCCAGATAATCCGACCACGTAGGTACGTAAGCAGGGCACATAATTACGTGTAGGCAATACTACCCATCCCTGTCTTTATAAATGGCGACTGTGACTCAGCTATCTGGCTTCATCAAGTCTACATCAATCTTTTTGCTGGGCGCGGGTTTTTACTTTCATGAAGTTATTTGGCTGTTCAAATAAAGTAGCAATATAAACTAAATTACCTCATCATCTACCTAACCTATTCCCAGCTATGTAGGGGTCGGTTTCCACACTAACCGGATGCTGCTGAATATCAGTATTTTACATGAAGCGGTATCGTGTGGTGCCGGACGTAAAGAATAACACCACCCCATTTCTTCCCGTGGGTGTCGTAAAAAGCGACTAAGGGACTTACTAGAGAATGGGCACCAGCGTTCTCTACGCATTTTACCACCATACTGCGATCGCCAACCCGCCTGCCCAGCGTGGCGATTATGGCAAAGCCCCCCAAATTGGGGGAGGCCTAAGTCCAGCAGTGGACGTCTTACGGCTGAAATGAATGAACATGAAGCGACTACTTATCTGACTTCCATAACCCAGTTATTGGGTAATATTACGTACCTACCATATCACTTGGTAAGACTGGTTGTCAGACTTTCGGGGTTCTGATGACCCGCATCAGAACTCCGCAAGACTGACAACCAGTAAACATTAAAATTGGTCGATGAAAAAAAATCTAACCGGAATCACGAAATCGTATTTAAAAGAAAGTGTTTTTGTAATGCACTAAATTGTTTCAGTTTTAGATATGGTCGTCAGTGTCATAAAAACATGCGTTTTAACAATTTTATAAAAAAAAAAAATTCGTAATTACAGTTAAAAACAAATATAGAACATCTTTTTTTTTAATTTAAACAAAATGTACGATGGACGTTGCAGCATGTCCTCCTGTGTTTAATCCATTATTCAGTTTGCTTACTTTCACATAAAGTGTTTTAAAAATGAAATGGATTGATCAACTTGAAATGGATTGTAGTTTCTGGTTGCTTGGCATCTTGACTCTAGTGATTTTAATCAGTTATTAACGATCAGGCACTCGATTGTCCCGATTATGAAATTCGAAAACTGAATTCACATTAAATCTAGGGTAGGTCCTAGTAGCTTCGTACGTTCGAAACGCAAAGAATAAAACTTAAAGAAAATAATCATGGCAAATTGTTATACATACGGCTAAGACACAGATTGTTCTTTGTAAAGGATATGTTCTTCACTTATACTATTCAACTGTTAATATGATAGTAGTAAATAAAATCAATGACTACAATGATTTAATGACAAACTACATGTTTTCAACTGACAGCACCAACCCACAGTTTTTTTAAGTTTTAACTTTAATAACTAATAAAATAAAATGGAGTCGCTGTCTGACACTGTCGGATAGACAAGTGTCAAGTGTCAACAAACAAAACAACATTTCATTAATTAAATTTTTCCGTTTCTTACGAATTGCATGATATTGATATTTCTGTTTTCCTGTGTGTAAAGGGATTATAATGAATATGGATTCTTCAATATGGTACAACATTGACTCCCGAAGGATGTTGTGTTAATTGTTCAGTGAGATTTTAACGCAATGTGCGAAGAAATTGTGTCGTAACTTGTGAACGTATGGATTTTTCGCTTATATCAGTTGAGCAATTTCGATGAAGTTTGTGGAAAGTGCGTATTGATGATGCAAGAAAGTATTGGAACTGTTTATTTATTATGAAGATTTCATCATCTGCAGCATATAATGTTTCTACTGCTTGGACAAAGGCCTCGTTTCAGTGAGAGGGAGTGGGCCATAATTCACCACGTGGGTCCAGTGCGAGTTGGAGATTTAATACAGGAATATTTACATTCCATATCGACCTGCACAACAAACGTATGTACGTACTGTGCCTCACCAGGCAGAAGAACATAATTTTGCAGTGGATTCTAGCACACCAAAGAGAACAATAATAATAACAGAATACGCTTATTTTCTAACCAAAATTTTCGGTTTTGAGTTGCACTATTCCTTAACATTAATTTCGAACAATTATTTCAATTATGATCAATTATTAATGCTGCTATTAATGGATACTGTTGCAACTGTTTGGTGCCTCACAAGTTGGTATCGTTTGTTGGCCGTTGTTCACTTTTATCTTAGATACGGTATCAAGTCGAGAACTGGAGTGATCTGGATCATTTTATATGAAATATTTTTCTACTTCTAAACCGTCTGGCGTTGCAATTTATATACTTAAAGTCATAAAAATACTTTGTTACAAAAGTGATGATTAATTTCATACATCGTTCAAAGTACCTAACCCTATATTCATAATATTTATTATTGAGCACTATTTTCTGAATCATAATACCTCTGAGGCCAACCTTAAGTAGGTTGAACTAAACAATAGTTCTTTTAGTTCATTATCGTATTTCTCAGTATTCCCGTTAGACGAAGTATCTATAATTATTAAATCCACTGTAATCTAGAGATCTCAACGAGCATTTCATCAATAGACACCACGATCTATGGTGGGCCGTACGTTAATTTCAAATAGGTACATCGGTATCGATTATCACCAACTGCGACTATATTTTGAAATAGTAACTCTTCCATTTTGTTTCCCAATAAACACACGTTCTATTGAAACGTTTTCGTATCAAAGTGTCATTTTTTGTATCGTTCACCGTCATTTGGACACGAAGATAATGCGAACAAATGCGTGAGCTCGGGTTCTTGGAACCTTTTTCAATAAATGGGAATAAATGCCTTCGGTAACCGCTGAACTGAAACTCTTGTAGATGATGTAGGGATTATGAATAAAAAATATGATTAAAAGAGTTCGGAAATATTGGATTGGTTTTCCCAGATGAGGGTAAATTATGCATACTTTCCTAAAAACTTTGTATAAAGTCCAAATTAAGCATTTTATTTTCTTAAGAACAGGTTTACATTGAGATACTATAAGATACTACGTATTTATTAATAAAGTCTAGTTGCAAACTCGGTAATTTAATTTAACTCCACTTTAGGGTGGAAACTATCGCGTTTAGTGCATAATAAAGTAGACTTTGTATTTTGCTACTTTCATATTACTTAAATACGTTCTGCGTTAAAGAGTTTTAGCTTAACTTGAAACACATCTTTACGGTCGTCGTTGTAACATTTTATGGGCGTCGATTTCACTTGTCAATTGTGTAATAAACTTCCGTCTTGTGCCTTCCATTCCGATTTGATTTAAGCTCACTCCCTTCGAAATTGTCTCCTACTTATTTTATTGCTTCATACTTAAAATACATAGTACTTCGAAGCGCAACTTCTCGTTGCCAACGGGAAATGTATGCATATGAATGATAATTATGTACATGAATGATGAAACTGCTAAGAACGGTCCTATCATTTTGAATTGTAACATGTTCTTTAAATCTACGCCTGGGATAATTACCATTTCAAATGCGAATGCCGCAGCGATGTAAACGAAATGATGTTGTTTACTTAGTAACAGTGACGCGATGTAGCAAAATATTACGATTAATATACTTACTTACATACGAATGAATCTAATAAACAAGATTGATAACATTTCCCGAACTTGTCCACTAACAAGTAACAGAAGTTGGTGAACTTTTATGGTAGGACTAAATATGGTCGTCTTAAGTTTCTTTTTAGAATCTATTAGACACCGAAGTTATAATATCGGATCCCGGGGCAGAGCGTCGTTTACTATCACTTAACTCATTTTTATATTCGCCATTTTGGCTTGCTCGCTGTCCCAGATTCGCTATGAATACAGAGTGGAGCCACCCATAATACGATACATGGCCTACTTTGAGAGGGATCCTCGGAGCCGCGCTACTTGTTTACATTGAACTTACGTGTCTTGTGCGTTTGTAGCGTCTCGCTGCTCTAATATTTGTGTTTTTCCATCGAGCTACGATCGGCACGTTATAACTAAATTCGAAATATTTGTCGGGCGTATCAAATTTGAAACTCAGAATATAAACGTAGATGTAATATATATACGTAAGTATACTAATAAACCTACGACAAGGGGTTTATATACAATGATATGTGTGCGACGTATAGCGTTAGAATGTTGAGTCTTTTGGTTTACTGGTTTACCGCATGCCCGTTACCCGTTTCCTGTTTCCCTTACTCACAGCGAGACTCAACGGTTTACTATAACTATAGGTTAGGTTAGACCGACATAGCCGACGCAATGGGTAGCTCACACATAGTTTTAGTACCTACATAAAAGGTTTTTGCGTGTTATATTATTTCATTTTTTATTATTTATTTATTTATTTAAACTTCTCAAACACAAAAAAGGTACAAAGGCGGACTTAATGCCTTAGGCATTCTCTACCAGTCAACCAAGGGTGGTGAAGAGATCTTAATTGTATGACAATTGACGACAATTGACTATTGTTAATCTTTTAAAATACATGTGATTGTAGTGATACTATAAAATAAATAGTGACAAAGGTACAGAAGAAAAAACAATAGCATTATAATTGTAATGGTTATAAAATAGTTAACTACATTAAATATTTATTTTGAAAATGATTTTTTTCATGAGGAAAATAAAGCTGTAGGTACCGAACAATACCTTGCGAAATCTGATTGGAAACCAGAGAGCACGTTTTCGCGCATAAGCTTTATCAGCAGCGACAGATTAATATCAACAGGAAACTTTGGAGTTACTTTCTAGAATATTCGCCTTAAGAAAACGTCATATTTTATGGGTAGGTAGGCATCAGGATTTGTTAGTTTGAGAGCGAACATGATTGCACCAAACCAATTCGGTGTAATAATGATCGTTAATATTCAAAATGGTTGTAAAGCAGGGTATATTGGTGTGACCTCTCTAAATCCTTATACTTTATAGGTGCACTTTATTGAATAGTGAATATCTGGGATCCGGTCGGGTACAGTGGGCCAGTGGGCGAGTCGACCGCAAGCAGAGTAATAAGGCGCGTGAAGCGGTCGGGCCTTGTCTTAATTGTCAATAACCGTGAGTCCCGGCGCGCCGAGCCCGCTCCCGCCGAATAATTAACGAACTTCCGCGATTTTCGAGTTTGTAAATTGCCTCATGGTCTCGTCGACCCGCGTCCTGGTTTGCTGATATAAATTATGTGCGCAGAAAATTAATCTTAGTGATTTAAGAACACCCTTTATTCTCAGGCTTCCATTTAAATCTTATTCTTACGAAGTTCTCTAATGGCAAGTTTCTGCATTACGGAAAGTGCCTTTTTGTTATACCTCATAGCTATCGCGGCTATAGTACAACTTTCAGATTAGTGTAGGCGTTGTTGTGAAACGAAGCTGACATTTATCGGTAATGTCACCTCTCGCTGATCTTCCTGAGAGATTTCGAACGAAAATCCTGATAAAAGGTAACGGAACTCGATATTTCGCATATTATTTCCGTTTTCGGGGAAATTATAATAAGACTTAGCACCGTGTCACACGGCTTCCGCTGTGTTTGTGTGGAAGTGTTTCCAATAATTACGTTATTGGAGTAGGTGCGTCGTTTGTGTTGATGTTAGTCAATAAATACCGTGAGTGTATATTGTATTAAATTACGGAGACATACCTACATGACGTAACTTTAACACTGAGTACGAGTCTCGTCGAGGAGAATTGTGGGATCCGGCGCGAGTGCGAGCATAAACAGAGAATTTACAAGCCCACGCCTTTCATTAAAATGTAAACAAGCTTCCATATAATTCGTGGTACGTAAATACATCAGCGGGGATCACAAGGGCGGGGTGCACACCACCTAACTGCGGGAATGTTTTATGGTCAACATTAACCGCAATACGGTTGACCCTGAGAGCTCATCTTGCCGAGACTAAATGCACTAAAACCAGCGTTTTAATACTTTAGGGCGTGCGTATGTGATATTTGGTATGAACAACGTTAACTTTATGATTACGCTGCGTAACCAATGTTTTGTCATCAACTTTAAAATAGTATGGCAGCAAATTTTAACAGCTGTAATATAATAGTAACTGTCGTATAAGCAGGGAGTGTCAGCACTATAATAATAAGAACCTTAATAAATCGCAAAATTGAAGCAGTAAGTAAAATTATATTAATTCATAGTTACAATACCTACCTACATGTTGGGTTCTCATGGTCGTTTTTACTAAAATTACTGTGAGTTATTCTACTGCTACGAGAAGAACATAGTTAAGAATTATATTCAGGTTTCAAGCAGTTTAATAAATGGATACTTGAAATGGTTCTAGCCATTCTGTTTCTATGTTATTATTAAATTATTATATTCGTGGGCTACATACCATGAACAGGGCTACATAAACATTATTACGAACGAAGATTGTAGGAATCATTGGTTAAAACGGCGTTAACAATAGCTATTGTTTTAGTACGTAGTAGTTGGAACCGTGTTGTCTGAATTTTGCGTTAGAAACCTCTGAATCTGCCAGGGTGGCGAGATTTGTTCGAAAGAGATACCGTGGCCCTGGCATATGGGCAACTGAAGGAACACGGGTGTGTTGTGGGTGCAAGTCTGACACGCCCTTCCGCTCCACCCAGAGCGGGAGACGTCGTTTGATGGTTTCCTACCCATAAAAAAAAACCCTCTGAATAGTAAGGTTTAATCACACCGCCCAAAGTCACAATTAAAAAAAAAAATGGTTGGGTCTGTACGCACAATATTAAGAGATTAATCTCTTAATATTGTGCGTACAGACCCAACCATTTTTTTTTAATATTATTTTATTTTTGTATGTCATTTTAAGACTAAAGAATTAACAGTTTTTCCATAATCAATACTTATGCAGTAAGTACTTACTTATCTCTATAATTTCAAAGAGAGCAGGGGGGTTCAGGGTAGAACGTTTCGTCTATTTTCTTGATAACGTTTTAAACGATGTTCTTATTTTGAAATTAAGCTATGTTTGAGAACATCACAGTAAGCCAATTTAGACATATCTAATGAATACATTTGATATGTTACACGGTATAGTTGACAAAACATTAAAAAAATGTCCCGAAAAGTGACCCCATATTCAAAATTCATGTTTTTGCGTTACACGTCCGTGTTTAGGTCACAGAAACGCAGATGTGTACCAAGTTTCAACTTATTGGTCCTTTAGATTCAGTGCAAATTGGCTGTGATTGACGGACAGACAGACAGGCACACAAGTAATCCTTTATGGGTTCTGTTTCGTCATTCGAACGTCAATCAATCTACATAGCCTTTTACCAACTGTCATGAGCTCCACTTTCAGTATAGCCGGATGCAGCTGAGTACAATGGATATTCAGCTGCATTTTACATGGAGCTGCTTATCTAAACTTACCCTATAATCCAGTTACTAGGTAAGAAGATACCCCTAAGACGATACGTCTTGGTAGGACTTGTTGTCTCTCTTGGGATTCTCACCACCGGAAAGGCCTGTTCAAAAACTACTAATAACAACTGGGCCCAACGGTTTAACGTGCTTTCCAAGGCACGGAAGGGTCACGATATGTAATGGATGGTCACCCATCCACGATCCGACCGCGGCAAGTGTAGTTTAACCTTCATTCGAACCCTGCGGCTGTTATTATTTATCCACGAACCCGTAGTCATTTTTCATTCGGACATATCAAACCTTCAAAAGTGGTGTAGTATGAACTGGTCTGGAAAGGAACTACCTTCATATTTATTTTATTTCTACCACACTTTTTAAAATTTATTTACTTATTTAAGGATCGCCAACAAATGTTACATTCAACAATTACACAGATAAGATTACAGCAATATAACGTACACTAAATGCACATTCAATTATAGGAAACCACAGCTTGCACATTGTAATTAAAAATGAGTAAACACACATTGTAGTGGAAGTCTTGAAGATGTACTTATAAAAATAAAATATAAGCATTTCTGTTCACAATTAAGTTAAGTTTAGTTCAATGGTAGCATATAAGTTATTTCCATAGGATGCTCCCAAAACTGTAGAACAAGATTCATCGATGAATTTCTAGGTTTTCGAGACGTTAAGATGTACTGACGACTTTACGACAGTGGCTGAGACAGACTGGTTGCAAAAGGTGGGGGACTACCTGAGAGAGGCTTGTGTCTAGCAGTGGACTACAATAGGCTGATCTGATTGATTGAGACATTTCACCTTTTCTTTAAGTATGCCAACGCATCACACGACAACTCTTGGTTGAAGGTCTATTTGCTAGGTAACCACTTTCCATCAGGTGGGTCAACGTATTGTTTTCTAACTTATTACATTTATAAACTGTCCTAGAAACACAAGAGTGATTTGTACTTATTTATCTTAGACAGTGTTTCCACCCACTACTTCTAGTTTCAAGAAGTTTTTATTCTTCAAGCGATATGAGTGGAAGTTGTTGGAAAACTGAGGAACTACTCGACCAACGTTTAATCTTCATTGAAAGTTGCTTGTTTTGTCCGTTATGAAGGTGGCCGAACTTATAATGAGATAAAATAACACGAAACTAGTCTTGGAACAACCGAGTAGTAAGAGATAGGTTGCACAGTGATGAGAATTAGTAAATCGAACGTTGAAACGATTAAAAACCAATTTTAGTGTTAGAAATCATAACACTCGGCCGTCCGTCATAAACTAAATTTTAATATATCCGGCTTAAAGGCTCGTTCAGACTTGCGCGACGCGACGGTCGCGCGCGAATCGGCGATGTATTGTATATCCGTATCTATAACCGTGCCGCGGCGCGACAGGCCGCCACTGTGTGATGTGTCGCGTGCGTTTTCATAAAAATTGTTCTACGGATATAAATCACCGAATCGCGCGTGACCATCGCGGCGCACTAGTCTGCACGAGCCTTAATTCAACGTATAGATAATATACATACATACAAAACCTCAAGCCCGTATCCCTAGGTAGAAACTACACCACCTGCTAAGATCGTTATAGAGAATAATGTAGTCAATCAAATACCTGGTGGTTACGCAGTGGAAATGTCCGCCATTTACGAGTTGTTGGTCGTAAGCTCGCACCCTTTTTTTTTTTGGATGGGAAATCATCAAATGACTTCTCCCGCTCTTGGGCGGAGCGGGAGGGCGTGTCTGACTTTTACTGACTAAAACCCACCCGTGTTCCTTCAGTTGCCCATGTGCCAGGGTGTCTCTTTCGAACAATCTCGCGACCCTGGCAGGAAGTTCGCAACCTGACAGGCGCTTTTCTTTACGTGCATTATTGAATCACCACTACTCTCAAAACAGGGAAGAAAAACATCGTGAAGAAACAGGAATGTCCAAGAGCTAACCCGCTCTGGTCCCATGTCGCTATTTCATAGAGAGTAGGCCTATGTTTCAGAGGTGGGAACATTATAAAGATTATGCTGATGTTTAGGCAATCAAATACGTTACTGGATTTCATTTAATTATTATTGAACTTTGAGCTGGCCTATCATAATCATCATTTCAGCCGTAAGACGTCCACTGCTGGACTTAGGCCTCCCCTGATTTGGGGGGCTTTGCCATAATCGCCACGCTTGGCAGGCGGGTTGGCGATCGCAGTATGGTGGTAAAATGCATAGAGAACGCTGCTGCCCATTCTCTAGTAAGTCCCTTAGTCGCCTTTTACGACACCCACGGGAAGAAATGGGGTGGTGTTATTCTTTACGTCCGGCACCACACGGTACTATCATAATAGTTGCGGAGAATTTCTATGGAATAAAAGGCCAGCTTATATCGGTTTTTGTTAACAGTACCTACTGAACATTGAAATATATGCATCATTAAAGCAACATAGTGCTGCATAATTCTGTAGCCATTCATTCATTCCAGGAATATCGTGCTAGTATTGAACTATTCAGTCAACGAACCAGGTATTTAATTAATTAATTAATAATATTCTTGGTAAACGGTGAATGAGGTTCTGTACGTAAGGATCGCAAGCTCTAAGTATCTTCAATAAGTAATTAATTATATTAGTGTAGGAGCTGGAGTTGCATGAGTATGCAGCTGCTCTTCTTAGTCGGAACAAGATATTGAATTATACAAGGTTGAAGGGTACTAAAGTTAGAGTAGTATATGCATTATGTAGTGTTTGATAAGGTTATGTTAATTCACAGAATGATATTCTTAGAGTTGATATAACTTTAACGAACATTATTTGTCTGCATGCACGCGACATTTTAAACACAGACATTTCTACAAGACGCGTTTAATACGAAATTATAACATGTAAATGGTTTTAAAACTAAGATAGAGACGCGCAAAGGGCTAAAATAAATGAACTTTAGCCAGTCTTGTTACGAGGTCTCACATTTAAGGCAAAATTTCTTCAAGAACTTAGGCCGTTCTGAGAGTTATCGTTATAAATTCGCGTCAATTTACCGTCTCTTATAATAAATTAACTAAAACAAAAGAGTATCTTTGATTTCAGTTTTTAAATTTTTTGGAGTTTACAACTTTAAATCGATTTTCACATATACTCCCGGGGTATGGAAATGTATGGAGAAATAAAACTTTCTCCGTTACGTTACGTTACATTACGCGTTATGTTATGTTTACTAATCTATATATTTTACAATCGTTCGCGAGGAGTAAACTCCAGTCGTGCGTCGGGGCGGACACACACAAATTTTTTAGTTGTTTTTTTTTTCTTATTAACTTTCTCCCTTACATATGTTCTTCATTAGCATGTAAAGTTGTCTCATGGAGTGACGTCACAGGTTATACGCACACTCGCCACGCAACGGGAACATCCCTCGTTTGGTTGACCGAAATAATACGGTATTTTACAACGTCATTTATTTTGCTTCTCCATTTATTAATTTATTCATGTCCGCACTAGTTTAATGAAAATTATACCCTTGTTATTCGTAATGAAGTGTCGGTCGCTATTTATAATGGCTTGTAAAGTTAAGGTTTATTACCTATATGTGGTTCTCAAGTTTTGATAACAGAATGGACCTTTACCTGTCCGCTGTTAAAGGCAAGGTGGCCTATATAACGACTGTTTATGACGAGTAAAACAACTGTCTAGACGAGTAGCAGATGTTCTGCAAATAACGTCCTAAACAGGTAGTAAGACGGCCAACGTTCAGCAGTGAACGTAACATAAACATCGCGTCTACATTATCCAAAGGGCAAGACAAAAACGTACAGCACACCCACATTAGCCAGATATATTGAAGTTCCACGTAATGGAGGCGAGCAGTCAACATTTACGGTACTTACCTACAATATAATAGAAATACAGGAGTCATCATCTGTCTAGCCTTTTCTCAATTATGTTGGGGTCCGCTTCCAGTCTAACTGGATGCATCTGAACACCAGTATTTTACTTGGAACGATTCCCCATCTGCCCCCCACCACCCAGTTACTGGGTAACACGATATCCCTTGGTTAGACAGGTAGTCAGACTTTAGGGGCTTCTTGCGACTCTTAACCGGTTGGATTATTGTAATGATAATACGGAGCAAATTGTTCCGTGTGGGGCCGGACGTAACGAGTAGCCCCATCCCATTTCTTCTCGTGGGTGTCGTAAGAGGCGACTAAGGGACCTACTAGCGATTGGGCAGCAACGTTCCCTATGCATTTTACCACCATACTGCGATCACCAACCCGCCTGCCAAGCGTGGCGATTATAGGAAACCCCTCATTTTTTGAGAGAGGCATTTTCCAGTAGTGAACGTTTTTCAGCTGAAATAATGAATACAGATCGGCCTATTTCATAATCAACACCATCCAGTATCTTCAAATTATCAATGAAGCAAGCAATGAGAAACAAAAGAGCGATAGAAGATCATTTCCTCCCCGATAGAATGCGCGAAATAGAAAACTTTTAAACAAATACAATTGC
This sequence comes from Aporophyla nigra, assembly GCA_947507805.1. Classification (NCBI taxonomy): domain Eukaryota; kingdom Metazoa; phylum Arthropoda; class Insecta; order Lepidoptera; family Noctuidae; genus Aporophyla; species Aporophyla nigra. The sequence continues at coordinate 14,409,473 of OX382302.1, read as the reverse complement.
AAATGACTCCTAACAAGTTCAACGAACAAGATTATTTTTAATTTTATTACAAGCAATTACCAAAACTTGAACCCTTAACAAATATAATTAACGATGATCTCAAATAATGATGTAATTAATGGTTTATCGAAGGTATTGTCTGATACAGTCACGTTTACGTATAATCTGGGTTACGTATTATAGAATCGTTACTAGATTACCATTAATCACAAGATAACGGTTCTAGTTATTAGAAGAAGGTAAATTGAAATATTACGTGATTTGTTATTTAATAGTCGAAAAGAAATACGTACTCAGACATGAGGGTGCTAATTGCTCTTCGTCTTCAATCAAAGTCCCTATCTACTAGTAGCTCGCCTATCGGTTTGCTAATGGAGACATCGCGAGTTTGAAACCAGTGATTGCACTACTAGTGATCTCGCTTCTAGCGTAGACACGATTAGGTTAAATAGGGAAACATTCTGGGGAAATTAAAATCCAGACTTGATTAAAGTTCATCAAAACAGTACTTAGTACCCCAGTAGCTAGTTCAAAATTATTTTGACATTAGCTGATGGGGAAATTGTAAGTTTTTTAACCCTAATTTATCATCATCATTTCAGTCGAACAAAGAAACATGTCCACTGCTGGACATAGGCCTCCCTCCCGGGAGGATTCTCGCAGTATGGTGGTAAAATGCATAGAGAACGGTGGTGCCTACTCTCTAGTAAGTGCCTTACTCGCCTTTTACGACACCCACGGGAAGAAATACGTCCGGCACCACATAGAGCTTTTATTAGGTGATATTAAAATTCAAGGTTTACTTGTATAGGGACTCAAAATAAGTTATTAGTTCAAGACAATACGCCATCCTTCCAGTCTACACAAAAATGTATTAAAGAAAACACGGCCTAAGCTAAAAGCATAAATTAACCCCGAAATATCTGTTACGCAAATGTTTGTATGCTTGGGTTGTTTGTCTTTGTAGACGCAGTAATTTGTAAGGAAGACAATCAAAGCACGTATTGGATATCGCGTTGTTCAGTATTTTTTCTTCAAAATATTTTGTGCGAGACACTATTATATTGGGATCCGCATTGTGTGATTGACCCGCATGGCGGTGCCGGGTCCCACTAGAAACTGATAACGCAATAATGAGGGTCTGTTTCGCAGTCCACTGACTCTATGACGCGAGTTATAACTACTCCATTGTCCTCAAGGCTCCGACCCCGGCGTAATGTCGGGTGACGCTGAAAAGAATTCCAAAAATATTTCTACGATGTACACGTGACAACAAAGACGTCTGTTAAAAGGGTGTGTCTCAGATTTATTCTGCGAGCTTCACCTTCGTCCTAATAGTTTAAAGTCCGGTGCACACTGTGCAGTAAGTCGCATTGTGTTCAGTCGGATGTGTAGCCGCGCGAGAGGAACTCTGTGCCGCTGAATGTGAACATCCACCAACTGTACAATGAAATTTCTATTTGCGTGTGTACTACACAAATATTCAGTAGCCCCACTACTTGAAGAGTCGTTGCTCATATAAAATGCAGAATGCATCAAATCATTGTTGGGTCGTGAATCTGGAAATGTAGATGAAGTGAAAACACCATTAGAATGCATTAAAGCATTCCACTTCGCAAAGAACCATCGACAAAGTGATGCGAAAAATGGCGTTGAAATAGAACTGGAACACCAATTAGACTTCATTGCGTTTGTTTTTTTTTCTTCCAGTATTTATACAATTGTCGTACGATTGTCTAAAGTCGTTGTTTCATATAAGCTTCGTATAATATACACGGAGCTTTAACGCTTAATGTCGGCTCCTAGGTGAACGGAACGAACTTACTTTAGAATTCATTCTTTACATTTCTGGCTGAATATTCTTTTGCTGTTTTAGGTTTATTCGTAGTTTAATGCGATTTGGTTTTTATTACTTGCCACCACGGTTATATTTCGATTTTTTTGCTATGTCTATGATTGTCGATTTTTTCTCGAATGAAAATACCTACCTCCGTTGAAATTTAATTCATTATCCTGTTACTTATTTCGAATTGATTCGAAAAACCGAAAAGAGGGATCGTCCTTCAAAGGAGCAAAAAACTAGTAAATAAAGTGGTTGGTTTGTATTCATCGAGTAAGTTCGGTATCTATTGAACTATTTTTGCGTCAGTGCCTTTGTATTTAAATGAGGTAGAACACCATGGAGGGCGGTAGCATGAATACATATTGACAAGTTACATTGGTTAGTATATATTACATTTAACCACGAGTTTCGTGCACGTAGAACTTTAGCGAGAAATCGTAATTTATGTACGAAATGTGGTTCTGATATAACTTTTCATTCGATAGTTATTTATTAACGCTCGGATTCAGCAGCTATACCGCTTTTAGTTCGCCGTATCTATATTTAGTATCATTATAGCGTTGAATCTGATATCACTGAAGCCTTTCGAGTACGACATTTATACGCTTGAGTCTGGTTATTTTATGCCTGGTTATCACGGTGCTCCTGTGACAAGTTGAAACTTATTTGAATTTTGAATAAAATGTTTAGACAGAAATGATATCATATTTACTTTAAATTTATCAAATTCTGATTGATTTATTTTGAAAAAATAAATCAAATTATTATCACGCGAATAATTTGTTTAATTCGTTTTATTTTACCGCACAGAATTCTTCTACGTAACGTCTTCTAAATTAACTCACTCGGCAAATTGTTTTACACACTTGTCGACCCTCGTCAGCCAACAATAAACTGTATCTACTCGTAAGTTTCATTTCGTATCGACACAGTTTGAATCGGACGACCTCGAATCAATACATCACGCAAAATTGCTTCCCTGACGATTACCTGCCTAAATGGAATTGATTTCGTAATTCGTATTACCGGTATACCGATTGTGTTATTGTTCCAGATTTACGAGGATAAAGGGATATTCCAGAGATTCTCACGTACATATTTCAATATTCATATTTGTATCCGCAAAATCAATATACTCATTACTTGATTCTCCTTTTGTTTGCCTCTTTCAACATTTTTGTGTAGAAACAGAGCGAACATTTTTGTTTCTTTAAAAAAATGTTTGTTTCTAAATACATGGCGACTATTTTTACCCAATCGAATAAGCAAAAACTGAATCTTATGTTATTAGACCCATGCGATGTACATCCAATGCACTGTTCAAAAATCAACGCGTAGCAAGCTGCTACGGCAACGTAGCAATTTGCTACGGCGGCGTAGCAAACATACGACATTTTTTCTATATTCTTATTTTAGCTTAATTTAACGAAATACATTAGGTTCCTACCTCAAAGACCAATTTAACATAATTTTAATATTATATCATGATCAGCTTTGTCAGTCGATCGCCGGCGGCGAGATAGGAGGCTCATCAAAGTCAATCTAGTGATTGAGCTGAAATACAAAGGCTAATTTAACCATATCAAATTACAACGCTAACTTTGATTGAGTCCTGTTTGGGGTGTTTTGTAATAATTTAAACTGTCTTGATGGTTAAAAACTGTTTGTGAAAGTTGACAAAACAAATATTATCTGAAAATGTATGGAGTTAAACTCAGATTCATTGTAAACAAGAAGCCGATTAACGTCGAGTGCCGATTGTAAATATTACACGGTATTTACGAAGTAGCATATTTAATATGAAGCTTTCATTTGGACGTTATAATAAATGCGATTCAAGTGCAGCACAAAGAGGTCTTTATGTTTAAATTCGCGTGTGGTTTGGCCTGAGTCGGTTAATCTGGCGCGGCTTAGTGCCTGTACTCGCTGTGACTCACTATAAATTATTGTCTTTGTGCCTCACTTGTATGAGAGAGGATAAACTTACTACTTTCGCCTTTTGTGAGCCCCTCGGAGCTCGAGTGGCTAATAATACCACTGTTTTAGTGCGCTCGTTTTGAGAACTACACAGTCATGTGACGGTGAACTGTTTAGTTGTGCAGGTCCTTGTATTATGTAACTGAAATATAAGTACAAATATCTGTACTCACTTATATTTTAGTAAACTATGTTGTCGATGCTAAGGTGGCGATGACAAAATTTTATTTTAAAATAAAAGAGGGTTCGATACTTGGGAAGTGTACCTTTTGGAAAGTTTTTCTTTTTCCTTTGTTAGCCATATAACAAAGCGTATAAGTTGAAAATCAATAAAGGATGAGTAGAAAAGCCGTAAAATCTATCTTTATCTCGCGAACAAAGGCACAAGTGGGTCGCTACTAGCTAGTTACAAACAGTTAACTTGAGGAGTTTAACGTGATCTAATATTTACCACCTTAGACTCATAAGAGCGAATGGCAGGAGTTCGCAATGTTATCATGATTAATTCATGTAGCAAAGCCTTCCCAAGTCGCTTGCGTCGGACGGTTCAAGTGTTTGAATTGTTAGTAAAGTAAGACCACCAGAGAATGATGTACGATCTGGCTGAGACTCCAAATTCGTCAAGACTAAAGTACACGCCACTTAGGAAATATGAGAAGGCCATAACTCGAGTAAATGAAAGACGGACGGATCAGAACGACCTCCCGCGTCGGAAACGTAATGGAAGTGACAAGGGTTCCTCAAAATGATGGAAGAAATTCTGAGGGTTGCGCTGAAGAGGTGCGTTTTATGAGTTCCCACTGAAGATATGTATCAGTTGCTGCTCACATCGACATCTGCAATGTTTATATCCATCAAAATGAGCTCCGAGACGAGCGATCACAATCGCATCGAATCTCGCTCTTTAGTAATCTTTACGACTCATCTCACTGTGCTTGTTCAACATTTTAGGTACGTGACACTTACTTAACTCCTGTGAACACCCATTAAATTGACTATACATATATTAATTTTATCGGCATGTATTATGCAATACACTGGTCTGAAGTAAAAAGGGGTATAGTCATACACGCCACTTCCAGGAGACAAGGATCATTCCCAGTGTTTTGTAATTGTCAGAAATGAAGACGTTACTAGATATCCACCTCTAGACACCTCCATTGTTCACTTTGAAACCATAATAGCTCTACTCCATTCCATTTAAACTTAACTCTAACAGGAAAACAGATTTCGTCGCTACAAAATAAATACCTACTTATTGCAGTCCACGAATAGTAATTATTTCGTTGTGTTCAACCCGTTAATCCTATAGCCGTAGTTTGTGTCGACGCCTAAGGGAAGGAATAAATGAGCCCATTGTCTCAAGCTCGAGCCCAACCCATTTAAAGATAGACAATACCCATTGTCGTACAGTCAAATAATCCTAAATTTGTTGGGATGTCTTTCTCCGCTTCAAAGTTTCCAGACAAACCGAGCAATGAACAATTCAACGCACATCCTTATGAGTTTATGATTTCATGATTGATGGTCGTCATATTAATGAAGTCATAATTAAGGAATTTGTTTTATTATGATGGTATACCTATTTATTAAATGAAATGCCTAAATGGAAGTGTTCATCAGATACGACCTGGAACGACACATCAAAAACTGACATAAAAAGTGTGAATTGTGCGAGATCGTTGTGACACTATGAACTAACACGTAAAGACGATTTTATAGCGCAGCTGAAACTGCGCTCGTAAACTTGAAAAGACGCGCACTACACGACGCCTAAGTGAATGTTCGGGGGTCAAATCTCGCTCAAACTACCTAACTTTAACTTCCAGTTAATAACATGAGCGCTGTTTGATCTGAATTTCAGATGAGTTGTATTAAAAATTCGTTTCGGCGACAAAGAAAAAATACACAACAAATAGCTAAGAGGAAAGTTTTACGTGCGTCTTCAGGCCGACGACGTTCTCATTTCTGAAAGTAAGCAGCAGATTGGACGTCAACTTTTCCTCTTTTTCGTCTCGTGACAGACAGTAGGATACACAAAGAACTCGCATCTTTCGATGAACAGAACTTTACCCATTTACCTTGCAGCTTCAATATTAAAATTTTACTTACGTTGATAAAGCTAGTATACAAGAGTAGCTGCGACGCAAATATGTTTCTATAGCTACTTGCTATTTATTCCACAATGTGTTAACTTTATCTGAAATAGATGAATCCGGCTAATGTGATTGGACTAGCTGTTGCAACCGATCTGAAAGGAGATATACTACCATACTATGCGTTGTTAATTGATTACCTCGCCTGTAGTTATTTGTGGAGTTCGGTTTGTAGGTATGTATCGACACAGATGTTCGGTAAACTGTAGGTAAGCAATAAGCACAAGTGTACTGCGTAGGTACAGTTACAAGATAAAATTATACCCTTCACTGAATTGCCAATAAAACGGAGATGAAATGTACTAGTGATGTTCATTTTGCGACAATTTGATCACGGGCGGTCATTTACCATAATGGATTGCGCCAATTTTCAACACTGTTAAATTTTAATGGTAGTATTATTACTCGGATTTGTGCTATTACATTCATTTCGTATTAATGACAGTTCGTGTGTTTGTAGTGTTGCAAAAGCTTTTGGCACAAAATGCCCTATGAATTTCCAGCAGCACGTGGCAATGGACTCCGACGTTATGTCCAGAACATTCGCTCGAGGCGATACGTTGCAGCGGTGCTGAATACTTTGCACCCGTCTCAGAGATAGATTTAAAATGAGTATCTCATTGAAGCTGAATGTTTTAGAGATTGACTTTATATTAGACTTTGTATGAAACGATTTTAAATTTTACGTGTTTGGTTCTGAAGTTTTGTGGTTAACTCATTGCAGGACACTGAACGTGCCACAATAGAAGTTTTATTGTTATTACGTCTGGTGGCGTTTAGTGTCCCGCAAAGTGTTTAGTAAGTTTAGCTAAGTATCTGCCGACTGAAATCATCTAGGTAAGGGTCTGGAATACGTGTGTGAAGTAAGCATCACAATTGCTAGCATCTCACAAATAAACATCACATTAAGTAGCACCCCGCATAGTTCTATAGTTCTTGATAAGTTTTAACAATAGTTTCTGCGATTTTAAAAACAAAATAGCATTTTGAAAAAATGAGATGATAACTTCGCAAAACGCATCAAAGCGAATTTCTCAAAATGGACCATGTCCGAGTTGGATGCAAAAGAGTTCTGCATCCTAAACCTATTCTGTTGATAGATCTATCGGTTGAATCCAATTTGAATCACTAACAATTGTAATAAACAAAATCTCCATACAGGAGTCAGATGCTGAGGTGTAACTGGGACTTCTGGGTCGAATAAAGCAGTTTAGGACTAGACAAGATCTCCCCCACTAGCTCCAGCAGACTTCTGGTGATAACACATCTTCAATATTTATAAATCATTATTATAAACAAAATATCCTTACAGGAGTGAGATGCTGAAATGTAACTGAGACTTCTGGGCCACATGAAGCTGTTAAACGACAAGTAGAGGTCCCTCACTCAGGCTCCGGAAGAGTTCTGGTGTTTTGAATATCCACAATAATCATATTATTCATCAATGTTGTAAATAAAATTTCCATACCGGACTGAGATACTGAGAGGTATGACTTAGAGAGTTATACCTCAGTATCTCCAAAGCTCCATAACATAACATAACATAACATCACGCCATGTTTCCCCGAAAGGTTGGGCATAGCTGAAAGCTACATTCTTCCATATAAACGTAGTCCATTACAAGGAATTTTGAATAAAAGTTTCCTAAGAAGTATACAACAACAGCCTGATAAAACTAAGAAGTTTGCTGAGCATCTGCAAAAAACTTCCTTTGAAACAGGTAAATGTAACATCAGAAACTATAAACTTGACAACAATGCCTCTCTTAGGATTAACCCTGGAGTAGTCGCGTGGACTACATATGTAGTCCACGCATACAAAGAGTTTTTTATTTTGGTTGATTTTTTGGAACACAGAGGTTGTGATTAGTTTATGTTGATCATATTTAGTTAAGAAAACTGTACTGATTATATTTTCATATATTTATTAAAACGTTAATGCTTATAAGTTTATTTATTTCAATTTGAAATTGGACACTCCCGTTACTTTTAGGTGCGCGACTACTGTAGGGTTAAACTTCATCCGAGCTTGGCAGACGACAAATTATTGACAAGTGAATTTTGTGGCAAGTGGAGACGCAAAGACTCGGCGGCGGCGCGAGGTCTCGAGGCGCCTCACGGCGAGGCGCGCGTGCGGCGGCATAAGCCCGAGGCGCACCCCGCGCCGCCACACATCGCCTCTCGCTGACACTCGACACGATGTCTACGTGACCGCGCAGACAGCTGCACTAATCTCGTTCCCGACATGTGTAAGAGCCGTGCTAAATACGGTTATAGTTCCGAATACGACCTACATTTTGTTATAACATAGATTTTTCTTCTACCTTCAAGCGATAACACTTCCAGGAATATAAAATCGTAGTGGCAGTGTTTACTTATAGGGTCGGAAATATTTCACGGAAGTTACGCGATCCTTTTATTTCTAACAATCGAAACATAGGCTCTGGTAAAGCTATAAAAATACTAAATTTGTTAAAGCAATTTTTTTTGGTAAAACGAATTTCGCTCCTGGTCACGTTCGAAAACACACTAATGCACGAGTTCAACTTTTTCAGTGCCCCTTTATCGATGACAAAAAGACCAGCCGAAGTGAGAAATAAATGGTGTCGCAATGTCGAGGCGTGCTGTTTTTGTATTCAAACTTCGTCACTAAATCAAGAACTATTTTTTGTACAGCCAAGTTCAAGATATGTGGGATATGATTAGTTCCCAGAACTCTTTACTGTAAGACGCAGTATTTAAAAAAAAACCAAACATAATAAAATATTCGTGCAGAAGCCGGAGTATTTATTGAGATCAGACCTTTCGCAAGTCAGGCGCGGCTTCCGGGTGATGAATGATAAATACACAATCATATTCTGTATGAAGGATTGAGCCCTTATTTGTGTTGACGAGCTGCTAATATAAAATGTACATATTCCTCGAAACCGTATTCTCGTGAATATGTGTAGGTACTACCTTCATTCATTTGTTTCCTCTGCCTTACCTTGTTATCAGTCTTGAAATAATTCCACGGATCAAACTGTTTCAGTACTAAAGAAGCAATATTTGCTAAAGTTTTGACGGTTAGTAGAAGTAATGGCGTGCCAACTTTAAGTAAACCAACTACAATGAATTAGGTTACCCTTCATTAAATTACTTTGTGCAAATAGTTATTATGACTTGAACAAGTCTCGTAATTGGATATGAGAGAAAACTTGTTGTAATTTGTTTTGATCAGTTAAAAATAAAGTTTTATCACGTAGGACATGAACGGTCAAATTAAATTACTTTCGTCGTATCAGTGTCGTATTTTCTAGTGATTCATACCTATTGTCTGTTTCTTCTTGTTGTTAGTCTGTTTTCATTTAATTTAATATCTATACACATAACTTTCCCTTTTCAGCGGTGATTACTTATCATTACTTTTACAAATACTTTTGAAAATAAGTTGTAATATAATAAGATTTACAAGGCAATTAGACCTACATTAGAACTAAAATCTCTTTATTCCAGATGCGGTGTTCTAAGTAGAGGTATTTCTCGTGATATAGTCACGTTGCGTTCGATAAACAACACTCTTTAAATGGCGCCGTATTCGATCGTACACTTTACGATCTACCGACACCCGCACCTGAACGAACGATGTCATTTCATTTCTATGACAATATAAAATATGCGATGACTGAACAAAAATCGTGTTACATTGTCTCCAGGATTTATAGCATACGGACGGAGGTGTTTTCTTTTTCAGGGTTCCGTTGCCAAATGGCAAAAAACGGAACCCTTATAGATTCGTCATGTCTGTCTGTCTGTCCGAGTATGTCACAGCCACTTTTTTCCGAAACTATAAGAGCTATGCTATTGAGACTTGGTAAATAGATGTATTCTGTGAACCGCATTAAGATTTTCACACAAAAATAGAAAAAAAAAAACAATAATATTTAGGGTTCCCCATACATAGAACAGAAACTAAAAAAAAAATCATCAAACCCATATGTGTGGGGTATCTATGGATAAGTCTTCAAAAATGATATTGAGGTTTCTAAAATATATTTTTTTTAAACTGAATAGTTTGCGCGAGAGACACTTCCAAAGTTGTAAAATGTGTCCCCCCCCCGTAACTTCTAAAATAAGGGAATGATAAAACTAAAAAAAATATATGATGTACATTACCATGTAAACTTCCACCGAAAATTGGTTTGAACGAGATCTAGTAAGTAGTTTTTTTTTAATACGTCAAAAATCGTAAACCACAATTTACCTTTCATTCAGTCAACTCAAATATAAAAATTAAAAAAAAACATTTAATTTCATAAACATAAACCTTATGCATAAACCGTGAATACCTGAAGGTTTGTACGGAACCCTCGGTGCGCGAGTCCGACTCGCACTTGGCCGGTTTTTAGGGTTCCGTTGCCAAATGGCAAAAAACGGAACCCTTATAGATTCGCCATGTCTGTCTGTCTGTCTGTCTGTCTGTCCGAGTATGTCACAGCCACTTTTCTCCGAAACTATAAGAGCTGTGCTATTGAAACTTGGTAAGTGGATGTATTCAGTGAACCGCATTAAGATTTTCACACAAAAATAGAAAAAAAGCAATAATATTTGGGGTTCCCCATACATAGAATTGAAACTCAAAATTTTTTTTTTCATCAAACCCATACGTGTGGGGTATCTATGGATAGGTCTTCAAAAATGATATTGAGGTTTCTAATATCATTTTTTTTTAAAACAATAATATTTGGGGTTCCCCATACATAGAACTGAAACACAAAAAAAAAAAATTAATCAAACCCAGTGTGGGGTATCTATGGATAGGTCTTTAAAAATGAAATTGAAGTTTCTAATATCATTTTTTTCTAAACTGAATAGTTTGCGCGAGAGACACTTCCAAAGTGGTAAAATGTGTGTCCCCCCCCCCGTAACTTCTAAAATAAGGGAATGATAAAACTAAAAAAAATATATGATGTACATTACCATGAAAACTACCAACGAAAATTGGTTTGAACGAGATCTAGTAAGTAGTTTTTTTTTAATACGTCATAAATCGTAAACCACAATTTACCTTTCATTCAGTCAACTCAAATATAAAAATTAAAAAAAAAACATTTAATTTCATAAACGATGATGACGAATGATGATGATGATGACCTGCAGGTTTGCACGGAACCCTCGGTGCGCGAGTCCGACTCGCACTTGGCCGGTTTTTATATTAGAATATCTTGAACTCACGGGTCGCAATCTGATTTTAAGCAACAAAAAGTATTCTTACTTGATTCCCTCAAATTCGGAGCTTAATGTTTCCGTGGGCGTCCTAGGAGGCGGCTTAAAGATTTTATCGCTTCGGTGGGCAACAAAATTTGGGAACTGATAAAAATAAAATTGCCTGATTGTTCTAGTTACGCAAGTATGCCTGCCAAACATGGCGTCTACTGATTTATTGTGAGACTGGATTGTAATGAGGTTTTTTAGCAGCATTTTTTGGGGAGTTTTTAGAGACTACATTTTACTTTAATGATGAAAAAAGGTGACCAGGTGTTCTTGGCACCTGAACTTTGGTTTCCTCTTAGATGACAAATAAAAAAGGTCACACCTACTACTAAACATTTCATAAGAAACGGAAAGGCATTTTTGATTTAGCGAATAGTTCCTAGTTCTTTATTAGAATTTAAAACCGTGTATATCCGATTCAAAGGGCTTCCTTACAATTGAGGGCTTTGTGCAATCACCTCAAATGACTTTCAAAGGAGGAATTTTATCATCGAACGAGAAAAAAGTGTTTGAATATTAATATGAGAGGAGAAGGAATTTAATATTTGACGTAGGACAAGAATACAGGAGGGAATTTCGTGTGTATTATGAATTGTGTTGTGGTGCGCAAGGAGAGGGGTAAGCGCTAGCAATTCTTTATGAGCACCAAGATAACAAGTTGACGATATGGTGTTACATTAAGTTAATAGCCATATAACTTGCTTATGACCCAGTGGGCACGTTCATTTTATCTTCATCATTTATCTAATAACCTGGAACAAATTATTTCACATATCATTTTTAACCAACCGGTATGTCTTGGTACCAGTAAAGTACATTTAAAGCTAAAATACAATTTGTATACATTTGTGCTCCACAATAAAGACAATAAATATAGAAGTTGTAAGTTGTTGGAGAGTATTATTGCAGCTCTCAACACAACAGGTGAGGCTATTCTTTACTCAAGTATCTACTCACCGTAAGTAACCTTTTACGTGGCCGCCATTCGTTCTTATTACACCTCGCCATACGTTTGCTCGTCCGCGAGAACTTTAAAATTCTATACGTACATGTAGAGTTTGAAAATGGAACACAACTTCGTTGATGTGAAACAGAAGGAATGTGTCGAGAAGTTGGCGAGTGCTCGCTCCACAACGTAAGATATCATATTAATTTCACGTTTTCAACTTTGTTAGGAATGTAAACAGTGCTGCCCGAAGACTCCGACAACAAACCATTAGTGTGCTCGTTTCTCATCGCAAAGTGTGGAGGACATTAACTGGTGAGTGTAAGTGGCAATGTTGGTGCGTCTCCACCAAATCGTTCGCTCTCTAATTTACGTGGCAACTTCGGTGACACGTGTGTTCTATTGATTTGGTCTACTCGCCGGGAGTCGGGTTAAGTGCGTAGCTTTTTGATTGTCATCCAATTTAGGACGTGATCTAGAGAATGCTTTGCTTGTGAAACACTACGCGATTGCTTCTCGTCATACGTAATTAGGATAGGATGTACCAAGTTATCATTTGAAACTTTGTTTTATCGCAAACCCATGATAGTTGATCAAACAGTTTTGCTTTAATGTGTCATTCTGTTTTATGTAATTGACATATTTTTAACCGACTTCAAAAAAAGGAGGAGGTTATCAATTCGACTGTATTTTGTTTTTTTTTTTGTTTGTTACCTCATAACTTTTGACTGGGTGAACCGATTTTGATGATTCTTTTTTTATTTAAAAGCTGGTGCTTTCCGAATGGTCCCATTAATTTGGTTCCATTCGGACAATGGGATCCATGTGAAAACCATATAAGTCTTAAATTTGCATTAAGTATTTGCGCGACAAATGAATGAATAACGCGATTAGATTAGTGCGAGGTATCTACCATAACTAAAAAGTTAAAAATAAAAACTTTTTACAAAAACATTCGACTTCCTTAAAAAAATACTACAAAGTCAAAAATAACTTTAATTTCGGAAGTCGGTGGCAAAAAAACCTTAAATACAGATCCTACGACACCGAATTCCGAAATTAAAGTTATTTTTGACTTAGTAGTGTTTTTATTATTTCCGTAAGTTGATTTGTACAATTACTTTTACAAGTCAATTATATTTTTTAAATCAGATGAGGTCGGCGTCTTCTATCTGACTATTATGAGGAGACTGGCAGAAACAAACTCAGAGGTCACAGTGTGTTTTATAGTCCAGACATAATCTGGGTCAGATCCTGTGAAGGCCATGTAAATTGGTGTCTGAAATGGTCCTTCGAGGAAGAACCACATAAATTGAGTGGACCCTTCCAGTCCGTGCACGCCTTTGTCAGTAATCTTATATAGGTATAAAGCTCTATCTCATTTAGTTGTTGAAATATTCGTTTATGTCATGAAGTCCTCGGAAAGATAGTCTGTTCTTTTCGTTCCAAGAACACTGAGCGGTTGACATATTTTCTTGAGGGTGACTCATTTTAGCTGCTTATATGAATATGGATATTCTTTCATCTCGGAAATTTATTTCAACGAGCACCGAAGTAAAATAGCTCTTGTTTATATAAATTACTAGCTTTTGCCAGCGGCTTCGCCCGCGTGGAGGACGGAAATTATCCCGCGGGAACATACTACCGGGATAAAAAGTACCCTATGTGTTATTCTCGGTTATAAATCTGTGTGCCAAATTTCATCTAAATCGGGTCAGTAGTTTTTGCTTGAAAGAGGAACACACATCCATACATCCATACATACAAACTTTCGCGTTTATAATATTAGTAGAAAGTAGAATGTTGACCTGAGAAAAAAAAAAATAGTTTAAAAAAACTAAAAAACACGCTTCCATGGAGAACCAAACTAAAAAGTACAAAATAATGGAAAAAAAGCGTGGGGTGCTTTTAAGGTATTTTTTTATTGATATCAGGCACCCCACGCTTTTTTTCCATTATTTTGTACTTTTTAGTTTGGTTTTCCATGGAAGCGTGTTTTTTAGTTTTTTTAAACTATTATTTATTTTCTATTTTTTAGGGTATTTCGAATTTTGAGACGTATGTCAGCGTAGTTTGTGACAGTTTTTTTGCTGTCCTGGTAACCCTGGCAAGGATAATGGCACAAATTTATGAAATTATTGCATTGTCATCAGTCCTTGACAGGTGTGCAAAGTTTGAATGAAATCTGGTCGTTTAAAGTGGGTCAAAATCGCACTATAAGGAGTCGGTTACAAACAAACATACAAATATACAAACATACAAACATACAAGTGAAGCTAATATAAAGCGTGTAAAAATAGTTTTAAATAGGCGTGTTAGTGGGGACTTATGATGAATCCGTAATACTGACGTTTCACCATTCTATTTTCATTTTTTTTTTTTTTTTTTTAACGGTCGGCCTGGACATAGGCCTCCCCGAAATAATAGAGGATTGGTCATAATCGCCATGTTTGGCAGGCGCGTCGGGGTTCGCAGTATAATAATAATAACGTTTATTTGGACTCAATAAAATATAGCCTAATACAGTAATATATTCTTAAGAACTAGAATACAAATAATGTGGGTGAGTAAACGGCTAAAACTATATGAACTCTTGAATTCCAAACTAGGCAAAAACCTGTATCTTGGAAATCAGCGCTCTTCCATGGTAGAATAGGTGTAAGAACTATAAATTCACATATATGACAATTCCACAATTAAATGACTTAGACTATGAAAGGAGAGACAATAGTAGCTTATGTCTAAAACTTGACGGGTGATTGATGGAAGTGATTATGTGTGGTGTGTGTAGTGTGGGTGTAGGTTGTGAATGTGTGTGGTGTGTGTAGTGTAGGTTTAGGGCGTGTATGTGAGTGTTATATTTATTAAGTGAAGATACGTAGTGTGTACTCTAACATATAGGTGTGCTTCGGTATAATTATTCTATTTTAGAATATCCATTGTTTTTTCCGTATTTGTATAATCAAGACCTAGCAGTATTGTGGTAAAATGCATAGAGAAGGCAGGTGCCCATTCTCTATTAAGTCCCTTAGTCGCCTTTTACGACACCCACGGAAAGAAATGGGATGGTGCTAATCTTGACGTCTTGCACCACGCGCAATATTTCCGATACTTCTTTATAAATATTATGTATGTATATGGACTCTCAGGATTACCATCAGAGTGACTAGGATTTGGCACAGATATACCGTCACGCGACACTCAAACAGGCCCTAATCCTTGTCCCCGAAATCACACTACATGCACGATACTCTGCTTTTAATTTATTCAGAAGTTACTCCACAAAGCTTTAAATTAAAAACGTATATAAATATTCATACTTCTGTTATAGGTAATCTAATGCTTTAAAAGGACCGAGTGTGCTCAACAGCAGTGCGTCTAATTAAATAAATGCTACTTCAGTAACGTTTGAGAGAAACTAATAACGTTTTTGACCCCATCCAGTAAGTTAGGTGTCGTGCAGGCAATGAATTACCCGTGGGAGCAGAAAAACTGTAGGTACCTATCGAAGCGCCAGCATCCAATCAACATGGAGTACGTTTAAGTACGGACTGAGAAATTAAATTGGTCCCCAGTGTGCATGTTATAATTATGAGTAATTAGTTAAGTAGGTAGGTACCTACTTACATGTAATTTGAAAGTGTCTCAGGTGCTTTTGAAGATGTATGTACATTGTGCGATGCTTATAATTGTTAAACGCGTCTCGTTATACGCAATTGGGTGCGGTGACATCGTGCTTGAAAATAGGCGAGAGGACAGAAGTTATACCTACTGCTTGATATATTTACAGTAGGGATTTTTTGGAATTAAGAAAAATATATGGGATTGGTTTCAGTTTTACCACAGTTTATACCTCGTTTTAGCTCGTAGAGAGAAGGCAGTGGTTGCTCAGTGGTAACGGCCTCTTGGCCCGCGACTAAAGAGTTGAAGGTCGCTAGTTTAAAACCCTGACAGGCGATTTACTTTCTGTAAATTATTTCATCACCACTGCTCACAAAACGGTTAAGGAAAATATCGTTAGGAAACCGGCATGTCCTAGAACCAAAAACTCGAACAGATCTGACATCTACCAACCCGCACTGGACCTGCGTGGTAGATTACAACCCACTCTCATTCCACAGAGAGAAGGCCATTGTCCCAGCAGTGGGAATTATAGACCGATTATGATGAACAATATAAAAGATTCGATAGTTTCTTTACGATTTTACTACATCTCCGCTATCTGAAAAGTTATATCCATTAGAAAAACCAAACTAAACTCTCACTAGCGTGTACTGAGACCATGACATAATCTTTCATCAGTATAACCCCTCAGCCCGTAGCGGCATCCACGTATACCTCGTGCAAATATGTTTGCATTTTATTTGTAGGAAATTAAGATTCGCGGCGCACCGCCCCTCGTGCACCCTGCACCCGTTACCTCAACAACGCTCTGCAATTTCCATCCGCTGCAGATAAGCAAAGCAATATTTCAAATTACGTATGACGTTATTTCCCGAGATAAACTGTACAAGCTTCTGTGCGTTCTGAAAATGGTCATTAACTATATTTACAGCTGCATCGTTTCTACGCTAGCGTTCTCGATTTTAAACAAAAGATGGTGATAACTTTGTATTTGGAATACTGGAACGGTATTTCTTGAACGGTGCAAAGTTACAAAGTTGTTCGGGATAGTGTGATTTGACACAGCCGGGCGGAAAACTCGAATATTTATGTACTGTACACCGTGACTTTTTATCGTCTTACAACCGCAGCCCACTTCATGTATCCAATGACTACTACACATCAATAAGAAAAAAAAAAAAAACGTTTGAACAACTAAAAAATAAAAATATTATTCATTTTGATGACGCAAGACGTAGTGTTAAATTGATATTTTGTCTCATGGAAAATGGAGATGGAATGATCTCGTGCGCTGGGTAGGTATATTCTCTATTGTCTGATACGTAAACATTATTAACATGATGTTTCATAATTCTATTGCATTATTATTTTTTCTTAGTACCTATTATCTTAATTAATGGTAACATTTTTTTATCACGTCTAGAGGTATATTATGTCGGATACATTGAGTGAACAACCTTTGTAAGACGACAAAAATGTCATGGTGTATAGGGTCAAATAAAATTAACTGGCAATATTTGCTCCTTGTGTTGAGTATCGATATCGAATAGCAAAGGGACAAAAAAAAATTTATATGGAACGAAGTTCCTTGACGAAGATTTTTTTCCGTCTAGCCCCCTTTCACAACGCGCGAGTTGTGAAAGGGGGCTAGACGGAAAAAAATCTTACGAAAAATTGTCACGACACTTTTTAACCGACTTCAAAAAAAGGACGAGGTTTCTCAATTCGACTGTATATATTTTGTTGTTTGTATATTGTTGTTTTTTTTGTTGTGAGTAGAGAGAGAGAGACAGGGAGAGAGGGAGAGGAGAGACAGAGAGAGATAGAGAGAGAGAGACAGAGAGAGAGAGAGAGAGAAAGAATATTTTTGTTGAGTGTATACAGGTTTTTTGTACATAATAAATAATAAAAAAAAATATAAAAATTATGAATCCTGGAAAGGAACTTCGTTCCATCCGGGTGTCCCTTGACACCTCTATTTCCTTCATTTGATGGGTGAAGGCCTGTAATCGGTCAGCTGGTTTTGTAATTTTGCGTGGAACTTTGACATTTTTTTATGAATTTCCAAATAATTAAAAGTTTTGAACAAAGGTGGATGACCAACTACACTGTTTTTTTTTTCTTGTTTCATTCGTTTTTGATATCAATAGCTAACACGTGACTAAAATATTGCTATCTAATTTGAATTGATCCTGTATAATGCCGCCCGGCTAGTGATTGTGCCGAGTAAGTACAGCACGCCTAAAGAACAAAATGTATAAGTCCCGATTTTGACTCAAAGTCGACACTACCCTTAAGAAACAGCAAGGCCATTTATAGCCCCGAGCGCTTTCTATATCTATAAACTATTTCCTCAGTAGACTGTCGTCAGTTTCCCCCGCACGACCACTGGTCCAATACAAAAGACAATCTGCTGCGGTATCTGTTACGTGTTAGAAGGAAGTAAAAAAGCTCAAAATGATCCATTGTGGCCGCCTTACTTGAATTCAAGCGGAAAATATTTTTGTGTTTTAGCAAACCGTCTTTGTTGTTATGATAAACGGTTGACTTTTTATTCAAAAACTTATTAGACTTACGGTTCTGCGAGCATTTGAATAGAATTTCACAACAAGCGTTGACTTAGAAAAAAATACTTAGACTCGGTATTATCATTCAACGTTACTTCACACCATCCTTTAGATTGCGTAGTAATCCTATTTTTAATAAACTAGCTTTTGCCAGAGGCTTTACCCACGTATTATACCTACAAAGCTTCTTCTTAATTCACTCTGTCCATTGATGAAAATTGCATTAAAATCCGTTGCGTAGTTTAAAAGATCTAAGCGTTCAGACGCGGGAAACGACTTTGTTTATATTATATAGAGATACATCAAACAATACTTACATTATTATACTAAAACAACTTCAGAGGTGATACAACAGAATTGTTTAGATAAAAGTCAACACAACTGCCTTTTTACGCTCTGGTGGTGTTAAAACCGAATATTGAATTCGGGTCTACATAATAAAATATTTGTTACGGTTAAAGTTACCATAGGAAGGATCAACGTATGTTTTACCCATATTTACAAATAAATAACAAAAACGGTCTAAAATAGTAGACAAATAACTTCAGGTAAGCGACTTCGAACGATAGTCATGAATAAACAATTTATGAAGTGTGAACGTTACTCTACGTGCTCGTATTTTATAGTATACGTCTCATCGATCACTATTAATTTAATTTAGACCCTGTCTACGTGAAACTTAGGGTCTATTTCGAGTATACAAAAAATATATGAGCTACGCACCTGTATTGAAACCGAACACTCGTTAAAAAGATAAACAGCCTTGCGGTTTTATCCCGAAATGTTCACAAACAACTACTGTGAAAATAGACGAGATTCCAAAACAAGTATTCAAGTTTGGCGTGATTAAAACAATTTGGGTAAAGTATATAAGCCTCAGAGTTCAATCATGGAATTCTGAAGCAAATTCTAAGAAAAACCGCTCATAATACCCACTTTAGTTTAATCAACCGTGGCGTCGTCTTTCTTCGTTAACTAATTGTTATCGGTAGTTTTATAATGAAAGAAATGTCTGTGTTAAAACACACAGCACTAAATTACTAACTTTTCTGGATTAAATTTAGGATTAAATTAGAATCGTAGGTTCTTAGGTTTTATTAGAAATGCTGTCGTTTGATTAAATTTCAAATAGAAATAAATTTATAATTTAATTCATGCTCAAAAAATTTAAATAAATCTTATAGGAGTAGACTTAATAACTAATATTCCTAAGCACACAGAGACAGCAAACAGTTAACAAACATCGTGGGTCATAGGAATAATATTCACTAACGTTATTTTAAACTATTAAGGTCGTCATTAAATTCGAATAATAAGTGGACACGGTGTTGCTAGGTCCTACATTACATGCACATGTCATTTCAACCGCTGCTTTTGTATTTGGAAATACTGTTCTTAATTTAAAATATATTTATAGTGATGAAACTGTTTAGGGGGTTTTTTTCCGCGTTTTCTAAAGCCTTGCTCGAATAACTTTGTACTCAATCGGAGTCCGTAGGTACCAATTTACGAGGGCTTTCTTCAAGATCGATGCCTCATCAGTTACGACTAAAAACATCATACGAAAGTTACTCTATAACATAAAAACTCCCATTAATTTCAGAGAGAAGGTTCACCAGCATATTATTTATTCCATAATTGTTTTTAATTTGTTGAAAATAAAGCATGTATAAAATTAAACAGTGCATGCACAATTTGGATTAATGCTGCGTCAATTACACAAGAGCTGGCGGCGATACAAAATGTGAAAAATTATTGGTTAATGGAGCGCAGTCGCGAAGCATGAATTTGTTTCACTTCGCGATCGTAATACACGAACACATTATTGTGAAGCTTGCAATCAAGCACAGGGAACGATATTGTTTGTAATTTTATATAAATTCTACATTATTTGATATATCTATACCTACATATTATAAAGTAAAGTCGCTTTTCGTGCCAGGCTGTGTGACTCTTGTGACTGCATTGTTCTTCTTAACTACGCGCCCGATTTTGATGCGGTTTTCCCATACATTAAGATGATTTGTTCTGGAAGGTTTGTATACATATATACGTACAATACAATAAAATAATTGTTTTATGAGAAGGTTACTCTGCTGACTGCCTTCGCCTACCCTAGTGGTCGTAAGCATGAGATTCTGGGCTTGATTCCCGGGTCGGATAAGGTCTTAGTGGGTGGTCAAGGGCGTAATGGTTTTCCCATCTGAACTTAGTCAGTGATAGCCCGGAGTCTAGATTTGTACCCGGTTGATGGCAATAGGCTCGCCCTCTTTCACATGGGACTCAAACGGTGAAATGCGGGTAGTACTGTAAACGTTGGTTGTTTACCGAATACTACCTTCTGTTCTACCAGCAGGCAACGAAATGGCTGTATCACATTCGAACTATCAAGGAGATCTAGAACAACCTTTAAAATTTTTTAGCACAGTTTTTTAAAAATCTAGAACAAAAGTATTGATTGATAGGCGCGGAGCTGTAAACACATAGGCGGGGAATTAAACGAAATAATTTATAATTACACGCATACAAGCGTTTCATTAATAGACCGCGCTATCCAAAAGACCACCGCTACTGTACTATAGGTAGACCTCTGCCCTTCGTGGAATATAGTTGTGTTATGAAACTCTAGTACCATGGAATGACATTCTGATGAATTTTCCCATTTTCATGTTCATGTGCGTTATGTTTCAGTCAGTCAGTTACGCAGTCAGATGCTCTCTGTAACTATTTGCGTGTTCGTAGTTGAATTTTCATGATGATATCGGAAGGCTATGCATAGAATGTCAAAACAAACAGGCGTAGTTATCGCTGTAATTCGGATTCTGTCGGATGCCGACTATAATGTGTTGTTTCTGTGTGGTCTCATTTAGTTAACAACTCCTAGTGATGAGATGTGTCAACGATACCAAAAGTTGTAAAAGTCTGAGCTATTGCTAACAGTTTTATACTTTTCTAGTAGCAAAAGAACAACCAAATATTAGTGTTATAGGTTCATAAAATCAGTTTCCGGCTTATTTCGTTTGTATGTGGTTACTAGTGTGATTGCTGATAAACACCTATCTTCGTCAGCTGGCCGGATAGTAATCAATGGATGAATGAATGAATAACTTACTGGACCCCTATTTTATACGAGGTAATAATAATAAAATTGAAATCTAATTACATTTATCTGGATAAGGACTGTTTGTTTTCGATACCTTCAGAAAATTTAGTGTCGACCATAAACTAGAGTAGTTAATGAATGAATAAGATATAGTTTTATTATTCTAGGGCAGACCGTAACTCCTTAGCGATAACGAGACCTCTGTCTCATCGCTATGTTATTTACGCACTTGATTGATAGTGATGAATATTCAGACGGGCGGCGCGTCGACAAATCCCGCTGTTTTGTCTATAGTGCCCTGTTTTACTCACACCTTCTGGGATTGCAACATAAATCTTTGTCGAAAATGGATACTTTGCTTCGCATCATTGCCCTTGTAGTCATAAATAATACCCTGTAACAGTATTACGCTGGCCGGATTAATCATTAATCTCCCGCCTTAGTGATCCCGATCCGGACAGATGGCGTTGCTGTTTAATTGTATTTTGGAATTGCCAATATACGAAGTCAACCACTTTTTATTTCGATTTATTAGCATCGTTTATTATACTGATTTGTTATTCTTTTATTTAGATGTTAATCTGGGAATTGAAGAAAAACAAATGGGCAATCATGATTGTTTTCCATTCCGCACGTCAGGTATCCGAACGCAGGCGAGTGCCAGTTGTGTGTGACGTATACACAATGACGCAACTTGTACAATGTCTATCGATGAACTACATTGATGGGGCTCTTGTTTGAGTCGTGCGATGGACGTAATTCGAGCACCATTGCGCACCATCGCGCACCGTTACGTGGAGGCAGCGTAACGTAATTCAGCGTATAATGCAATGCAAATTGTTCGCTTGCGCGGCGATAAGGGCCGTACATTTAATGTTTGCGCCAAACTTGCGCTGACCATCAGCTGGTTTTTGTGGGTACAAAATGGCGAATGTAACGTAAGTAACATTCATTACGCTTGAGCCTTTTATTAAGGGGTACCAGACCGAATAAAACAGGTGATAGGCTTATCTTTGTAGTGGTCTAGTTTTATATTCGAATTATTTAGGCTCTATTCATTTAGTATTTTGCTAAAGTTTAATCAAAATTCAGGTCGTACCTATTACATAATAGGCAAAATACTCTTTCACCTAAATATTACGTAACTATAGAATAAATAACAGGTAGTCACATAAAATACACTCCATTTCGTGCATTTTTTTTAATTTCGCCTCCAAACAAACGTGTTTGACAAATACAAGCGTGTTCTATTGTTCATCGATGCAGGTGACGTTGAAATACTTCTAAAATTGAATGCACACTCGACTATAGTCCTTCACGACACTCACAAGTCACCGTCACCTCGCACTATATCCTCGCCGCTTAGTTCACTGTCACGCCGGGCTCATAAATCCACCCTAGAGAGACTAGAGAACGTTGGCAAGGACTGCACTTGGAATCCTACCAAATTTAAATATCCTTTCCGAAATCATAAAGATCACATTACGTATGACAAAGCGTACTGCATCGTCGACTTCAGAGGAACCACTCATTACACAAAAAAGCATCGAGAAAATTAAAAACAACTTGTTAGTAACATGTACCGTGTGGTGCCGGACGTAAAGAATAATACCACCCCATTTCTTCCCGTGGGTGTCAAAAAAGGCGACTAAGGGACTTACTCGAGAATGGGCAGCAGCGTTCTCTATGCATTTTACTACCATACTTCGATCGCCAACTCTCCTGCCAAGCGTGACGAATATGGCAAACCCCCCCAAATTGGGGGAGGCCTAAGAACTAGCAGTGGACGTCTTACGGCTGCAATGATGTTAGTTAACAACATTTGCGTAACAGAATGAAGCGAGGAAGCTCACCCTTGACAACATCGTTGCATGTATATTTTATGCGCCCACAGTAAGTTACCGCGTCGAGTTTAGAAAATATTCACAGTAAGTAAGTTGAATGGTCATTCAGTGCAGACAATACCGTGTCTTGGGACCCCAAACTCGGTTTAGAAGTACACTCCAGATGCAAAATACGGCAACAAGAGATTGGAGGCAGCCTTTGCGGTTTAAGGCGTTTTCTCATAACGTTTTATGTCGACAATTTACTGAGGTTTAGCCGGAGGGATCTGCACAACAATTTGTTTGAACTCCCGCTTTCTGGGCATCGTAAATAAGACCCAACATAGAACAACGCAAAACTATCTAACACGTACATTTGGTGCAGCAGTGCTGTAATAAAATATTTTATTAGAATTTTATATTCAGTTGGTATTACTGTGCCTAGTAAAGCAACCTTCTCATTAGGTAGTATTTTTGTGTTCCACGAACATGGAGGTAATATAAAAAGGAATGCCTAGTTTTATACCTATCATAAAATATCTCATCGACAACATTGGTGTATTTCATTTTTGCATGCAGCATCTGATTCGATGCGATTCCGTCCGCTCACATGTCTAGACAAAACGGATGTGTATTTGTTACTAGTACGTGTAACCAACAATAATAGCGTTAATGTGTTTTCTTGGGAACAGTGAGTAACACGTGTTCCGTCTTGTCGCCGCCCCAAATGCACCGTGGGGAGCTGCGCGGGCTGTGAGCTTCGGGCGTATATTTCTATCTTGCGAAGTCAATCCAATTTGCGGTGACAGCTGAGTGGCCGCTACACCGCCGGCTTGATTTGTTCAACGTGTTTCTCCCTGAGCGAGCCAAGAGAGCCAATATTGCCAACTTTCCTCCCTATTATATTTGAAGCAATTTAACGCTACAAGTTATCACGTTACTGTGATAATATTATGTTGGTGTATGTTACGTCACAGACGAATAAATGTTCCAAATTGTTTCCAAACTTGGAACAAATTACGATAACTCTCGACTTGAAAACCATAAAATTAGAATTCGTGCTTGTAACTCCAATGAATGATAGGCACCTAGCGGGTTTCATTACAATCCCTCGTATTTTCATTAACTTTATGAAGAAACGTTGTTGGTGTTTGTCTTTGTGAATTTTGTTTTGTCTTTGTAAAGTTTGGATCTTTCCCTAGTTATATGAAAAGACAAATTAGTCACGAATATTATTTTGAATTTAATAATGATGCTCATTGTTCTAATAACACAATTTCGCTTGCGTTCCCTTGGAGGTTGATTAAAAAATCAGTGCTTACGAAGGTAATTGTTTTGAAGAAAATTACATGAAATCTATTTGACTTGGATTATTAAATTAAAATTCTATACAACATGAGCTCGTTTAGTCAGGTTTTTCGAATTAAAATACTGACGTACTTTTTATATAATTTTATGTGGGCGCAACCTATTACAGAATTGGTATATAAAAAATTATGTTGGAGTTTGTAAGTAATTGTACTTTATAATGTTTACCCTTGCGAACAGAGCATTACAAAAAAGTAAGATAATGTTTTTCCTTGTAAAAGAAAACAGTAAATAAGGATAATAAACTCATATTTTTAAATTAAATCTCGATCTTGGCGAAGTAAAGGTAGTTAAAAAGTTTTATCTTGAAAAGTAAAGAGTCCAGGATCGTCTTCTGCGAGGCTGGGTGGCTGGCACGCGTCTCTGGGGGCCGCTTCCAGACCGGCACCACTTCTGAAAGCTATCCGAACAAAATTGCACTTTCTTGCGAATTGTGTAGCTGATACATTTAAACTGTACTTTTACGTAGCGGTTATGACTATTATTAATAATGTAAAACATGATTCCGCAGTGTCGCACTCACGTTCATAGATCGATGGAACGGAAAACGGGCCGCTATGCCCGGGAGCTAATGATGTGACAAAATCTTCCAAGTTGTCTTAGAAAATTGTCTGCCATTTGCGGTTATTCGTTGTTAGAACTTATTAACTTTCTTTTCTTGTTCGGATAGGTTTCTGCGGACCACATCTGGGTCTAACCTTTCTTATATAAAAGCCTGTCTCGGCCTATGAATATACTCTATCTTCTATTGAATGAAAAATCGATTTCTATCAACATTACAGATTCTCATTCTATTTGTACGGGAGAAAGTCAAGTGTATTACTTGCTCACCGAAATATTTTCAATATAGAAAGTTAAGTTGGTATTAGATAGGTCATCGGTCAATATCGTAGAGCGGTTAAAACAGATAGAGGAGCACTTTTTCTATTGAATGAAACCCATGGCATTACAGTCTATCACTTTATAGGTACGATAAATTACACTACAGCATGATTTATTGAATTTTTTATGTTGACATATAGTGTGGATAGAGAATTTACTACGTAGTTTCGATACCAATTATGCCTAAGTACTTGTAAGTTTACACGAAAACGTTTAATTAAAAATTTAACGCTGGAATCGTAAATTCATAATTATCGTTTTCATTAATTTGTATTCTGAAAGCGAATAATCAAGAGTAGGCCCGCTGTTCCAATTATTACAATAATCACGTACAGAATACAGGCACGGTTCTGTGACGAACCGTTATCAAAATTACATTCGACAGCACCATTGACATTGGATTCTCAATAGTAATTGTGTATTCATGTTCTAATAACATGCTATGCGAAGCTCGAACTTTGTTGGTCTACGAGGAATACATAAACTATAATTAATTTATTACTTTTAATTAAACGGCACAAATCCGTGATACTTGTACGTGAAACCAATTAATTGGTTTTGAATATATTATATATCATTTATTTATGCCACCAAAGGGCTCCAAGGTATTTACTAGGGATCTGTCTATTGGGTAGAGCCAGCTACGAAACTGAAGACCGATGATGGCAGAGTTGTATCCGCCAAACCTGAGCTGTTTAAGGAGATTGAGAGGTTCTATGGACAGTTATACATGTCAACAAGTAACCCCGTTAAAAATCTGGCAAATGACCCAAGAGCTAGGTTGACCCGACATTACACCGAAGACATCCCGGACGTCAGCTTGTATGAGATTCGGATGGCTCTGAAGCAGCTTAAAAACAACAAGGCGCCGGGTGATGATGGAATTACGGCTGAACTCCTGAAGGCTGGCGGGAAACCCGTTCTCAAGGCCCTTCAGAAGCTGTTTGATTCCGTCATACTCGAGGGCAAAACGCCACAGGCATGGAACAGAGGTGTGGTGGTACTTTTCTTTAAGAAGGGTGACAATGCCCTACTTAAGAATTATAGGCCCATCTCATTTCTGAGCCATGTCTACAAGCTGTTTTCAAGAGTCATCACAAACCGTCTAGCGCGCAGGTTTGACGACTTCCAGCCTCCCGAACAAGCCGGATTCCGTAAAGGCTTTAGCACCGTGGACCACATACATACGCTGCGGCAGGTTATACAGAAGACCGAAGAGTATAACCTGCCTCTTTGTTTAGCGTTTGTGGACTACGAAAAAGCCTTCGATCCGTCGAAACCTGGGCTGTACTGCAGTCTCTTCAACGGTGCCAGATCGACTATCGGTACATCGAGGTGCTGAAGTGTCTGTACGAAAACGCCACTATGTCAGTCCGACTTCAGGACCAGACCTCGAAACCTATCCTTCTGCAGCGAGGGGTGAGACAGGGAGACGTTATTTCTCCGAAACTGTTCACCGCTGCACTGGAGGATGTCTTCAAGGTTCTGGACTGGAAAGGGGCTGGCATCAACATCAATGGCGAGTACATCACTCACCTTCGGTTTGCCGATGATATAGTTGTCATGGTTGAGACTATGGAGGGCCTCAGTACAATGCTCGATGACCTCAGTAGAGCTTCCGAAAGAGTGGGTCTCAGGATGAACATGGACAAGACAAAGGTCATGTCCAATGCTCGTGTGATACCCACTCCAGTGAAGATCGGAGGCGCTACACTCGAAGTTGTGGACGAATATGTGTACCTAGGACAGACTGTCCAGTTAGGTAGGTCCAACTTCGAGAAAGAGGTCAATCGTCGAATCCGACTCGGCTGGGCAGCGTTTGGGAAGCTACGCAATATCTTCTCGTCCCACATACCGCAGTGTCTCAAGACGAAAGTCTTTGACCAGTGTGTGTTGCCAGTGATGACATATGGAACCAAACGTGGTCGCTCACAATGGGCCTTATTAGAAGGCTGAAAGTCACCCAAAGGGCGATGGAGAGGGCTATGCTTGGAGTTTCCCTACGTGATCGAATCAGAAATGAAGAGATCCGTAGGAGAACCAAGGTAACCGACATAGCCCGAAGAATTGCTAAACTGAAGTGGCAGTGGGCAGGGGACATTGCTCGCAGAACAGATGGCCGATGGGGCCGAAAGGTTCTGGAGTGGCGACCGCGTACCGGAAGACGTAGAGTTGCAAGGCCTCCAACAAGGTGGACAGATGACCTTGTGAAGGCCGCAGGAACCCGCTGGATGCGGGAAGCACAAAACCGGTCGAAGTGGCGGAGCTTGGGGGAGGCCTATGTCCAGCAGTGGACGTCTTTCGGCTGAAATGATGATGATGATGATGATGATTTATTTCATCATCATCATTTCAGCAGAGAGACGTTCAGTGAAGAATATAGGCCTCCCCCAAGCACCGCCACTCCAACCGATTATGTGCTTATCGCATCCAACGGATTAACTGCGGCCTTCACCAAATCATCGGTCCTTCTTGTGAGGAGGCCGTTTTCTAGTACGCGGTTCCACCACTGGTTTGTCACTCCAGAACCTTTCAGCCCGTCCGCCATCAGTGCTGCGAGCAATATGTCTTGCCCACTGCCGCTTAAGTTTGGCAATAATTTGGGGTATATCGGTTACCTTCGTTCTCCGATGGATCACTTCATTTCTGATTCGATCGCGTAGGGAAACTTCAAGCGTACCCCTCTCTTATGACTTTTGAGTGATTATCACCCTTATTAAGCGGCCCATTGTGACCTACCATGTTTCATTACCAAAGGACGTCATTGGCAACACTGTTCAAATTTACTCGAGTATTATACCAGGCCACTCAGAAAGTATTGCGAAAATATGTATATTTTTTGTATGAGAGACTGGCCACTGGCCAGTTATAAACTATTATAAAAATAATGATTATCTATAAGGAAAAATAGGTACGTTCCAGTTTCAAAATTTCCCTCCATATTTTTTGCGAGCTAATTAAATTATCGTGTCTCATTGGAAAATGGATTTGCGCCGGGAACATTTTCGCGCTATGATTTTTTTAAGATTTCAAGTGTCGCCTGAAAACGGACGAATCATACCATAGACTTCAATTTGCATTCATGGATAAAGGCCCTTCCAAGGCAGTAATGTATCGTTGGTATAACGAATTCAAACGTGGTCGACTAACTTTGGGGGATGAAGAATGAAGTGTTCGCCCTTTGACGGCTGTTACGGAGGAAAACGTGCTAGCAGTGAAAAATTTAATCCAAGACAATAGGCGAATTACGTATCAGGAGATTCAACACATACTGCAGATTGGATCGGGAAGCCTTCACGAGATTCTACAAGTGCATCTTCGCGTGAGGAGGATAGTTTCACGCTGGGTGCCGCACAACCTCACCGATGCTCAGAAACAGGCCCGGGTGGAATGGTGCCGTGATATAATAAAGAAATTTGAAGCAGGCTCGTCTCGGCGTATTTACGACATTATTACAGATGATGAGTCCTGGATTTATCAATACGATCCAGAAACAAAGCGCCAGTCGACGGTTTGGGTGTTTCAAAACGAATCAACGCCTACCAAAATGAAGCGATCTAGAAGCGGGGGGAAGATTTAAATCGCGAGCTTTTTCAATTTGACTGGCTACTTGGCGTCAATCCCTGTACAGAACCAAAGAAGCATCAACGCCGAATGGTATACTACCAAATGCTTGGCAGAAGTTTTCTCTGTTGGGAGCAACAAGCGACCAAACAGGGCTCCGTGGGCTACTGTTTCACCACGACAACGCGCCCACGCACACCGCACTCAAAACGAGGGACAGCGCGCCGGTCAAACTTCTGGGTCGTCCTTACAGCCCTAACCTAGCTCCGTGTGACTTCTTTTTATTCCCAAAAATTAAAAACCGGCCAAGTGCGAGTCGGACTCGCGCACCTAGGGTTCCGTACAAACCTGTAGGTATAAAGTTTATTTTTTTAAATATTTTTATTATATGATGTAACTAAAAATTTACGGTTTTCGCAATTTTTCCTTTATCTGTGCTATAAGACGTTGCTTCGTACAAAATTTCAAAATTCTAGATCGACTCGAAGAACCCTTTAGGTTTTGATTCCCTTGCGAATTTCGAAAATTTGCGGAAATTTGCGGCATAAACGGCTATATCTTTTGTTTGCGTTAGCTTAGAAGTTTGATTTTTTCACAGCTTCTAGGGACAGTAAATTTAAGTATTTGATATAAATTTCAGCTTGATACCTCCTCCACGCGTTCCTGAGAAAAAGGGTCTTGACAGACGGACGGATGGACGGACGGACGGACAACAAAGTGATCCTATAAGGGTTCCGCTTTTTCCTTTTGAGGTGCGGAACCCTAAAAATCAGCTCAAAGGGATACAAATTACATCGCCGGAAGATGCGCTGTCAGCGTTCGAACAGGCTGTAAACGATGTGTCTGCGGCGGACTGGAAAAAGTGTTTCAAAAACTGGTTCAGACGCATGAAACTTTCAAAATACTCTCCACTAGCCTCTATCTAGTGGAGAGTATTTTGAAAAGATTTAATAAAAAAATATTTACCTATAGAACACTTCTTTTTATTTTCGCAAAACTTCCTGAGTGTCCCACGTACTTATTTATTTACTAGTAACTCTGCACGCTAAGCGTAAAATATCTGCCTTCGTAGTACCTGCTTTTTTTGCAATGATGGCATTTCATCGCCAATACTAAGTTAGAAAATTTGATCTAAGTACAGATTATGTAAGACCACATTTTAAATGAATCGAATTACTCTAACACATGACAAACATCGTCGCTTGCAAGATTGTTGACCAATCAATTTGATATGTAGACAGGAGATTACTTTGTGCTGTGTGCGATGCTGTGGTTACATTGTAAATTTGGTTAATACCAATTAATCTTCATTATATAGTTTGGCTTAGCATGCACACATAATTATACATTTATCAATACTGCATGCTTCATTTGCATAATCCTTCGGTACTAATAATATTATCAATGTGTAAATTATTCTGTCGGCCTTATTGTCACGTTTTCACAGCTTATCTAACGAATTATTTATTTTATTTACTGAAATTTGATGGATACGCAGCTAGTTTTAATCCCTCAATTATTTAGAAACTTTGCTGCTGCCTTCAAGTTTTTGATTAAACATAAAACTATGTTTAGGCATCATAATCAAAGCTTTGAGGATTTGAAACGCTTTTTGAGATAATTTTATTAACTACTTAGGTTATTTAGGACAGTTTTTAGTAGCAGTAGATAGCCTGGAGTTACGTTTTGTGTCCGATAAATGGGTTGGATTCTATTACACGAGCCTAAATACCGTCTTTAGTGAACGGACGAACAACAATACGCCTTGGTCGAACACTTCCGAGGATAAGGCAAACCGTGTACTTACAATTTGCATATCTATCATATAAAACTGATGGTATGGAAGGCAAAACAGTTTATTCATTGAACAGGGCCAGGGTATAAAGAAAATCGTTTTCACCGCATAAAGGGCCGTTAAGGTGCTTTAAAAATACTGACGTAAGGAAGGTGGAGGGTTTGGGGGCCAGCTGGCATACCGCATAGGGGCTATAATGTCAATATTACACAAGAGCCTTATTACTTGGGATATTGAAGTACTGCTTACCTTTTATGTTGCTATACTTATGTAGCCATTGGTATTAGATAAGAGACAGGTCATATAGAATGTAAGACTCAGAATTCGACATAAGTAGTTGCGTTGATTACTTACTTCTCACGCCTGCATCACGTAAAGGGAGATCTGTCCATTCGTTGAGCCTGACATGCCCTCCCGCTCCGCCCAGAGCGGGAGAAGTCATTTGATGATTTCCTATCCAAAAAAAAAACAAGGGACACCCGGATGGAACGAAGTTCCTTTCCAGGATTCATAATAGTTATAATTTTTTAATTATTTATTATGTACAAAAAACCTGTATACACTCAACAAAAATATTCTCTCTCTCTCCCTATCTCCTCTCTCCCTCTCTCTCTACCTCTCTCTCCCTCTCTCTCTCTCTCTCCCTCTCCCCCTCCCCCCTCTCTCCCTCCCCCTCCCCCCTCTCGCCCTCTCCCCCTCTCACCCTCTCTCCCTCTCTACTCACAGCAAAAAAAAAAACAACAACATACAAAATATACACGGTCGAATTGAGAAACCTCGTCCTTTTTTTGAAGTCGGTTAAAGCATGTCGTGACCACTTTTCGTAAGAATTTTTTCCGTCTAGCCCCCTTTCACAACGCGCGATAAGGAACTTCGTTCCAATATTCATACTTCTGTTATAGGTAATCTAATGCTTTAAAAGGACCGAGTTAAGTGCTCAACAGCAGTGCGTCTAATTAAATGAATGCGACTCCAGGAACGTTTGAGAGAAACGAATAAGGTTTTTGACCCCATCCAGTAAGTTAGGTGTCGTGCAGGCAATGAATTACCCGTGGGAGCAGAAAAAACCGTAAGATGTCCACTGCTGGACATGGGCCTTCCCTAAGCTCCGCTACTTCGGCCAGCCCTGTGCTTCCCGCATCCAGCGGATCCTGCGGTCTTCACAAGGTCATCAGTCCACCTTGTGGGAGGCCTTCCAAATCTACGTCTTTCGGTACGCGGTCTCCACTCCAGAACCATTCAGCCCCATCGGTCATCTTTCTGCGAGCAATATGCCCTGCCCACTACCACTTAAGTTTGGAAATTCTTTGGGCTATGTCGGTTATCTTGGTTTTCCTGTGGACCGCTTACGGCCGGTCAATGTTAGTCATAAATTGGGATATTTAATGGTCATCAGTGGATGTTTATCTATATATTTTTTTATTTCTTCGAAAGATTTTTCTTAAGGCTTTCTTTCATGTCCCCTAGAGCTGATAACCTTTTCCTAAAAACTGGCAGAATTAAATTCAAAGGAATTAAACTCAGTTACATGCTTTACTCACGGCCCACAATAACGACATCCTTTTGTTTGCCATTTTTACGATTTCCACTTCATTTCTACGAGCTTGTCATTGATAGTAAGGTCCTTTGTGGGATGAATTGTAGGAACATTTGTACCAGTTTCGATTTCATAAGATAGAGTTACGACTAAATATCTGGGCAACGTAGTACGGATTTAGATATTAATCAAATTACTCGATCAAGCCGGATCTACCAACTATAAGGCCAAGATTATTTGCTGAAACTATTAATGATATCCTTATTCGTCTTACAATCGAATTTAGCTGTGTGTTGGCAGTTTGAGATATTGCGTAACAGGCAGCACATGTACACAAACAAACGCTAGAATTATTACGGTCCGGGCCCCCGATTTCCATAAAGTGACCTTAATACATTGTATACGATGGGCACCTGAATAATTCCATATTTGCATGGGGTTCTAATTCCTATTCCGATTGAATACTGTTGTGAATAAAATATTGTTTTTCTTTTTTTAATCTGTTCAAACATTCCGGTTCATGTTTTTTTATTTAATCAATAAAATTATCATGTGCTTCTACAAATAACATAACAGTCGAGTTGTCATAACTAAAGTTAAATAGTTAAATAATACTCAGAACTTTGAAACTACCGTTGTTGGTACCATAATATTATATTATTGACCCCTGTTAGCCGAAATTACATGAACAGGCAAGGGGCACTCATGATTTGAAGTCCGAGTTAAAAGTTTTGATGGAATTTAGTTAGTAACTACATAATTTCCTTAACATATTTTGAATTGAGGTGTTATTTACACGGAGCAATTCTTTGCCTGGTCAATGCAATATTTTGAATTTAAATCAAAACATAATTTAGGTCATCATCATCATTCCAGCTGAAAGTTGTCTACTGCTGGACATAGGCCTCCCCAGATTTAGGGGGGGGGGGGGGGGTTGCCATAATCGCCATGCTTGGCAGGCGGGTATTGGCAGGCGCTTGGCAGGTATTAAGTAATATTCTGTTGTATTTGTTTTAATAAGTGAATTCAGCCAGAAGGTGCTTATGCCTAAAATTTTTCAAGTTGCGGTAGGTTATATTGTTTCTTTTTTCTTATTTTCACTATTATTTTAGTCATTTGCTAACTAAGTATTTTTATGGCTTTTTTCTTTAATTAGGACGATGTGTTTTTTTTTTTCGTTTTCGTGCTCACACCATAATATTAATATAAGTCTATATGTGAGGATTTGTAATTGGCATTCGGATGACTATGGTTTCCTTAATTTTTCTGTTTTAATTAGCTAAGTTGTAAGTCCTCCATGTACTAAATAAATAAATATTGCTGTTGCCCCGTGTACATGTGATTTAAAGCAGTAGAATATGTTATTATGTGTAACTGAAAGGTCAATTAAGGTAGTTTCGTTAAAGGAGTGTGTAAATGTGACATTATACTCAAAATGCAGGCACTCTCAGTAACATTTGCAGGCGATAACGACATATAACCCACCATGGGCTGAGGGTCGTAATGGTGCGGAATGGTCACTTTTATGAGGGCATAAAATAAAGAAAATCTTCTCATACTTCACACTGATCCCTCATGACACTAATAAGAAATTATAACGATTGTGTGATCCGACGCAGAATACATACGGAAACCGGTAATAATTTAGTGTAATTCACGTCTTGTAGAGTCGTATTATAATGATCAAAATAAAGTAAAGATTTTCTATTATATTTACTTAAATCAAATTTTGCAATAGCTTCCCTGATAAGGGCTCAAACCCAACATACCTATTCAAGATAAAACAATAACTTCGCTAAAGGATAATCTGTCTAGCCTTTTCCTATGTTGTGGACGGTTTTTTTTTTGATCCAACCGGATGTTATCTGACCTCCAGAACCTAGTTACTGGGTAACACGATATCCCTTGGTAAGATTAGTTGTCAGTCTTTTTAGGTTTCCAACTACCCGTAACGATGGTCAAAGTTCTACTAGTGACAGGCGAGACCCACAGCTTATCGTGCTTACTGATACATGGGTGGTCTTGCTAAGTAATGGATGGTCACCCATCCATAACCCGACCGCGGCAAGCTTAGCCTAGCCTTCGACCAACCCGCGTTCCTGATATCATTTAGCCACGCGTCCGTATAACGTCGGAACAGGAAATGCAGAGCCAAGAGAACGACTTTTATATTTAAGAAATTCATAGCATCTGTGGTGTAGTCTTGTGCCAATTGATTGTCACGCATTGTATCCATCTACTAGGTCATAATAAATAACTCATTCTAGAACGAGCGCAGCTTGCAGTTTAGATTCTGCGTGTAATTTCTGCTAGAATAAAGCTCAAAAGGCAATTGAATTTTTACGTTTGGGGCTAAAAAGAGATGTAAATAAATCAGTATCGCGATTAAAACATCACATCATGGTCGCGACAGTAACAGACGTTGTTGAAGATTTGTTGGGTTCTGTACGAAATTCGGAACCATAAAAATCTTCAACAACGAGAAAAAAAAAGGAACCCTTATAGGATCACTTCGTTGTGCACCCGTTCGTCCGTTTGTCTGTCTAGACCCTTTTTTAAAAACGCGTGGAAGTTGAAAGAAGCATCAAGTTGAAATTAATATCAAATACGTAGGTGTACTGTCCCTTGGAGCTCTAACAATCAAGGTTCTAAGTCAACCAAATAAAAAAACACGGCTATTTATGTGACATATTTTGATATTCGCAAATAAATCAAAACCTATAGGGACTTTCCGTTTACCTAGTTTCATGAAAGGTAAGAAGCAAGCTCTCACAGCTCGAATAAAGGAAAAATTCGGAAAATGGTTCTATTTTTTTGGGGTAACTAACTTATTTGCAGTTGAAGAATGAACCGTGACGATATATCGATGTATCCCATACACAAACGACCAAGTTTTCAACATAAAGTTAAGTTTATTCTGGGGATAGATTCATCGCAACTGCAGAACCATTCATTGTGCGTGATAGGACATGCACTTGTACAGTTTTTATTTTGCTCGGCAAGCATTAGTTACATTTGAGTTTTAATACTTTTTTTAGCTTTATTTTACTATATTTGATAATTGAAAAAAAAAATACATGCTTACCTATTCCCTATTACAGTTGTGTTCGAGGCTCCGTTTGTCCTACAGTGATACACTTTTAACCAGTACTTAGGACGGTACATATTCATCATTTTTGTGATGGTATAAAGTCATTACATTTTTATGTAACACTTATTATTATGTAAGTAACTATTTATGAAAATATTTATCATGTAGGCATTGTTAAAGGGTTTTCATTCTTTGATGAAATAAAATTTAATTATCGCATATTATACGTGATCCTATCGGTTCATTACGTGTCTTTATCTACAAGCAAACAAGCAGGCACATTACTTTAAGTAAATTATTTCATCGCCACTGCTCTCAAACCGGTGAAGGAAAACATCGTGAGGAAACCGGCATGTCTTAGAACCAAAAATTCGATGACATGTGACATCTACCAACCCGCACTGAGCCCGCGTGGTGGATTATGGCCCACTCCCTTTCACCGAGAGGAGGCCTGTGTCCCAGCAGTGGGAATATTATAGGCTGATGATGATCTACAAGGAGAAAGATTCCTACCAACGTTAAGTTTTTCACAATAACAACATTATAATATCTACAAGTTATAAATGTCAGTTCGAGAGCGAGGCCAGATTCCATCATAGTTTTATTTTACACAAAAAAGGAATAATATGGAATTAGGAGTTCCACGAATCTCGGCTGGGCTCCGCTAAAAATCTCTCTGATAACAATACAGTGTTGTTATATAATAACCATAATGGCTTTCCAAGACATATTTTAAACTTTGTAGATAGAGTATTTTTTACATTACACTAATAGAAGAAACAAAAAGATTTTCACAAAATTGAAAGGTTGGTACAATCTGCTGCCACCGTTTTTTGATTCCATAACCTAAAAATAGGTGGCTGTTTGAGTATTCTGCAGATGCAGAAACCCAATAAAAAATATGTCAACATTATTAGATGTTATGTATAATGTTTGAGCCGTTTGGGATTGAACATTAGGAACATGGAGTCCGAGTGCCCACTTAATTATTCGAGACATCGCTCAGCGGTTGGACGACTTTCCACGTGACCTGATGGCTGGCCGAGTAATGTTTCCTCTCAATGTCAGTGAGTACAAGTATTCTAACTAATTATTTACCTGTACGATTATTTT
This sequence comes from Aporophyla nigra, assembly GCA_947507805.1. Classification (NCBI taxonomy): domain Eukaryota; kingdom Metazoa; phylum Arthropoda; class Insecta; order Lepidoptera; family Noctuidae; genus Aporophyla; species Aporophyla nigra. The sequence goes on along the minus strand of OX382302.1, from coordinate 14,372,832 downwards.
CGATAATTTTAAAGTTTATAATGCGCAAGAAGCAAATCTTAAAGCCAGCCAGTACGATATTGCTTATTTACAACACAAGAGAAGAATACTCGACCCTTTGTGGGCAAATAAATTATTTTTATTAACAAAGCCGCGGTAATTGTATTTAATTATAGAAGGGGTGTAGTTTGCAAGGTAAATCCCGTCTACCGCAGGTAAGATACAAGGTCTCGCTTTAATATATTTATGCTCCAGAGTACCTATTTACATATATTTACTTAAAAATATGTAAGAAGAGTGTGAGGTTGCCTTGTTGGTGTATTGATGGTATGCGTCAGGCATCTAGGCTTAGTTTTCAGCTCGAGCAAAGCGTTAATTTCACGTTTTTCTTCTTGGAAATCCTCAGAGAAGCTCGTTGTCATAATTTGAGCCCAGTCAGTGGCAATCGGTTCGCAATTACTTTGAGACTTATCACGCAGCAGTGCCCCCGGGTGTCATGCACGTGGATGTTGGAAATTATCCTACGGGAACGTGCGACCAGGGAAAAAAGTATATAAATATAGGTTATGGTGTATTCGATAGGTACACCTTTGGCCAACTCTTCCGGAAAACAAGGTGTAATGCTATGTTATGTAATGTTATATTGCGTACAGCTGAAGTCTTGTTAAATCAGCGAGGCCGTTTTAGGGATTAGCCGGCAGACACACAAAAACTTAAAAATAAAACATGTTTTAAGTAAGTACCGTATATACTTTCATATTCGTTTAGTGAAAAGCTGTTATTTTGACATAACACACAAAAATGTTTTTTTTTCCTTTGTTTATAATTTATTTATAATTTTTTAAGTATTGTTTTTGGTTTACTTTCTGTACGTGTCCTGATAAATACTTTTTCTTTTCTTTTAAACTTGAATTGTATTTATTTGTTTGTATAGATAAACTGATATAATGTGTGTATGCATCTTTGCTTAGCCTTTAGGAAAATACAAGCTTGATTTTAAATAGTTATATAAGGACATAATGCCGAGTAATAGTGAACCCAGCTCATCACGAGTGTTTTTGTTCCATCAGGCACCAAATGTGGGCCACATGAGCTTTGCATAATACGCCGAAAATGTCCGCGGTTAGCTCAGGAGGAAGTTTTGAAAATTGGGAAAGTTATCTCATTTGTACGAATAGTAGGTACCTCAGTCCTGTATTAATCAAAGGTTTTTCTTAGCATTTCTGCGATATTTTAGCTGAAGTCTGAAAAATCGTTGATTTCTCCTGGATGAAACATCAGTTGGTATTTTGATACTGTAAGTTAATTATATACAACAACAAAAACATTCATTGTTTGGTTTAAATGTCTTTTATTCCCTCTTATGTACCGTCCAAGAATGTGGTCTAACCTGTTAACAATTATAGAATTTTCAGCAGTAGACCCTGAGTTTTGGAACAGTACCCGATAAATTCCAATGAGTTCGCTCTATTACACGAAGCAACATATAAGTTGAAAGATGAAAATGTACAGGTACATCTTTTTGAGGCTGACTGTACATAAAGCACACTTTCGAATACCCACTGGCTAACCCTAAATAACCTTGATATTCCTAGTCCTACTCACGACGATTTGCTTGAAAGTTCACGCCTCAAGCTTTGGTCACTCTCACTTTCCGTGCACCTACCCACCACCACTGAGAATACCTATGGTTATTTATATATAATTTTTTTATGAAATCCCGAATATTTAATTGAAAATACGCCAATAACCTCTGGCCTACAGACAATCGCGTATACGTGGGCGTGTCGGTGGTATTGTGAGAAATATTCCCGAGCACAGCCTTCCTCAAAATCAATTTATCTTCCGGTTATTAAGCTGCCAATCTTTTCACTTGACAAACACATTATTAGCCGGTTTTTCTCATGCGTGCTTTAAACGTTTATCCTTTCAATTTGGGAAAGCATCAAAATTTGCCAAAATTTTATATCAGGCTTGGATTTTAATAGCTAACCAAAAAGAAGAGTACAGATTACAAGTTCCGTGTAATATCGGACGTAAAGAAAAGCACCATCCCATTTCTTCCCGTGGGTGCCGTAGAAAGCGACTAAGGGTCACTTTTGGAGGGTATCCAGTTAGTAAACACTTATATTTTGCCGTTCCGTAAACAACTAAGTATCAATATTATAAAAACTTTACTTACGATATAAACATTGTGTGGAAGCTAAAGCCAAGTGTACGTGACATACGTGATATCGTTTGCAGAGTGATCAGTGACTGTATTTAAGTAAAAAGATAAGATAAACATTTAACAAAAAGTGACTTTGCAAGTTCCAGTTCACACAAAAGTGGGTGTTTTTGAAAAACTATCAACTTGTGTCTGACCGCTGGTATTACTTTGACGCACTGATACCTATATTTCAAGCGATACTTGTAAAACGTCCGTGGCAACGCCGGTAAAGCGGTGACCGAGACTCTAGTGATAGCGAGTTCAAATTCCGTCCCAGATTTCACTTTTTGCTTTTTTGACTTTTTTTTTAAACTTTTACTTTTATTTTAGTATATACACATTTTTTTTATTTTTTTTTATTTCTTTTTCTCAATAATGATTTGCGCCGGTTGTAATGCTACTATTCTCGTGACACAAAAGAGAATTAAATGCTGTTTAAGCAAATGTACCCTGCAGTACCATTTGGAATGCGTTAAGTACGATGAAGCGTCAACACCTCGGACTAAATGGACTTGCCCAATTTGCGTCTCTAGCCGTCCTAAACTGGACAACACTAATACACCAGTCCGTGCTAAAGGTAGCACAGTCCAATCTGACCAAGAGGCCCACATTGCTGAACCGACTATATCCAGACCACCTAATGGCCAAACTAAAACAATAGTGGGTCAGAGACTTACGCCTGCTGAGAAGTCACCACCAGTTACGCTTCGAATCGCAGGCATAGGCACTGAAGGCAACTTGCAGGACACAATACTGTCAGAAATTCGGAAGTTGCGTCAGGAAATGAATGAAAAAGTTGATACTCAACAGGCCTCTTTGGCGAAATTTGAAACGACTCTAGCTATGGTCCAGAGGGAAGTTAACGACATGACCTTGAAATTTTCATCAATGTACGAAGAATTGGATGAGTTCAAGAAAACTGTTACTTTTCTTTCTGACGCTTATGATGATCAAGTTGAACTGAATGCTAGAAATAGCAACTGTTTTTCAGAACTCCTCAAAAATAACGCCACGATGAGCGCTCAAGTGAGGAAATTGGAGACTAAATTGCAGCAAATCGATCAACTAGCACGTGAAAGCAATATCGAGATACAGTGCGTTCCTGAACACAAAACTGAGAACCTGTTAACGATCGTAAAACAGTTGGTTAGAGTTGTGGGAAATGAACTTCACGACAATGAAATCCAATCATTTCATAGAGTTGCCAAATTAAATGAAGAGACAAATCGTCCACGCAGTATAGTTATCAAGTTAGCCAGTCCTCGCATTCGTGATAATCTACTTGCTGCAGTTAGAAACTTTAATAAGAAGAATGAGTCTGATAAGTTGAGCAGCAGCCATATTGGTATTGGAGGAGAAAAGCAGTCGATTTTCGTGACGGAAAATCTGACTCTGGCTAATAAAAAACTACATGCAGCGACACGAATCGCTGCTAAGGAAAGGAAATATAACTTTGTATGGGTTCGTAATGGTCGCATATTTGTTAGGAAGGATGTAACAACAAAATCTATGTTAGTTAAAAATTTAGAATCTGTAGAGTCTTTGTAACTTTTGTTTTATCAGTCACAAGCTTTACATGCTTTTTAGTGTCATAAGGAGTTAAATTCAATTTTACAATATATTATCAAAATGTAAGAGGCTTACGAACCAAGACAGAGGATTTTTATACTACTGCTTTAAATTTTGATTATGACATAATTGTCGGCACTGAAAGTTGGCTCAATGACACGGTGTTCGACCATGAGTTCTTAGATAACCGATACAGAGTGTTCAGGCGCGATAGGTCATCTACCGTATCCTCGACTACGAAGAGGGATGGTGGGGGGTTTTTATTGCAGCTCTGGCCAAATACGAGGTCTCACGGAGATTAAACTGGGAGTCCCATTGCGAGGAATTGTGGATCACAATCAAATATTCAAATGTGAGAGTGGCTTGAAAATTAGTATTTATGCGGTTTATATCCCACCTCCAATCAATCCGGACTATATCGATGCACTGTTTCGAAACTTTACAGAAGTAATTAACAAAAAGAGCAAAAACAATTCTATGAACTTGCTAATCGGCGATTTTAATATGGGCAATATCACTTGGGAATATAATGCGGATTCTGGTCTATTGGTTTCCAAAGGATCTACTAGTAATCTCGAAAACTCTTTTTTAGACATGCTGGCTTTTAATGATCTTCATCAATGCAACACAATACTCAACGCTTCAAATCGTATTTTAGATTTAGTCCTAAGTAGTAGCAACAACAAAGTGCTGGTATCTCAGGCCTCAATTCCACTTATACAAACTGATACTCATCATTCAGCGCTAGAGATCTCGTTTACGCATAATCATAGCAACCCTCTTATGCAAAATAAAATACCTTACTTGAACTTTTATCTCTGTAATTATGAAGCGGTCAACACTGAGCTTGGGAAAATTGCTTGGTCTGATGTGTGGGATTCTGTATTTAACATTAACGAAATGTTGCAGAAATTCTACGACATTCTTATGCCAATATTGCCAATTATTAAACTGCACACTCCGATTACAAAAACACGAGATGAACGCTATCCTGTCTGGTATAATCGAGCTTTACTAAAAACCATCAAAGAAAAAGCAAAATATCACAACAAATATAAAAAATATGGGAATCCTCGGGATAAAATTACGTTTGAATGCCTAAGAAACCGTTGTAGTGAGTTGACAAAAGACTGTTATGCTAATTTTAAAAAGAATATTGCTGCACATATGCGTACCAATCCTAAGTATGTCTGGAGGTACCTAAAAAATAAACGTGTAGGTAACAGTTATATTCCCAACAATATGACTTGGAATAACATTAGGTTTGCCAGGGGCGGCCAGGAAATCTGTGATTTGTTTTCCGATAATTTCCAGTCTATATACAGAGCAAGTAGTACCACTAATACTGCAACGGCTGTAGAATTCATTCATTGTAACAATAACACTTTCAGTCGGTGCAAACTTGAAGTGAAAGAAGTTTTTGATTACTTGTCTTCCCTAGATTGTGATAAAGGACCCGGGCCAGATTCAATCCCTCCTCTTTTTCTTAGAAAATGTGCAGCAAACCTGGCTGATCCTCTGACTACATCGTTTAACTGCTCTTTAGAACAGGGTTTATTCCCTGATGAGTGGAAAATAGCGCACATCACGCCCATCTTCAAATCTGGTAGTGTTGATGATATTACAAATTACAGACCAGTGTCCATTCTATCAACTTGTGGTAAAATTATTGAATCGCTTGTTCAGAAGAAAATGCTTTCTCACTTCAAAAACGTGTTGGATGACAACCAACATGGCTTTCGCCCCAAAAAATCAACACTGTCTAATCTAGTGGAGTATGTTTCATATATATCATCCGCATTAGATGATGGTAGAGAAGTTCATGCAATATACACAGACTTTAAAAAGGCCTTCGATTTGGTAGACCACAATTTACTTATTGCTAAATTGGAAAGTATGGGTATTCATGGGTCATTGCTACGATGGTGCGAATCATATTAGAAAACTCCCTCACAACTGGTGTATCTCAAGGGTTTTAAATCTAAACAATGTTATATACCATCAGGGGTACCACAGGGATCACACCTGGGGCCTATATTTTTCTTAGTTTTTATAAACGCAAAATTGATTCGGAATACAAACTTTTTGCAGATGATTTAAAAATATATCGAACTATATACGACGAATCAGATATTCTTCAGCTTCAGCTAGATTTGAATGAAGTACACAGTTGGTGTATACAAAATAAAATGTCACTAAATGAAAATAAATGTTACTTCATTAAATTTAGCAGAAAAAGAAAATCTTGTCAATATTACTACACGATTAATAACAGCCCGCTCCAAGAAGTTGATACTATAAGGGACCTTGGTGTTTTAATAGACAGCAGTTTGAGTTTTAGGAGTCATTACGACCAAATGATTAATCGTGCATCTAAATTGTCAGGTTTCATTGTCAGGGAAATGAAAATTTTTAAAGAACCATTTCTGACTATTGCCATTTATAATTGCGTTATAAGAAGTATTCTGGAGTATATAGTCCTCCAGACCGAATTTCGGCCACGGCGGCCAATCTCAACGGAGACTAGCCATCGGCGCGGGAGATATTATAGTGCTCAAGTGTATGCGCAGACACAGGAGCACTCACTCTTCCCTCACTCTCATAGTCCGATGGGACGGCAATCCGACACGACCGACGTTTGAGCGTGGGGTGCTTTTTAAGGTATTTTTTTATTGATATCAGGCACCCCACGCTTTTTTTCCATTATTTTGTACTTTTTAGTTTGGTTTCAATGGAAGCGTGTTTTTTTAGTTTTTTTAAACTATTATTTATTTTCTATTTTTTAGGGTGTTTCGAATTTTGAGACGTATGTCAGCGTAGTTTGTGACGTATGTCAGCGTAGTTTTCGAAGACAGTTTTTTTTGCTGTCCTGGTAACCCTGGCAAGGATAATGGCACAAATTAGTTTGCGACGTATGTCAGCGTAGTTTTCGAAGACAGTGTTTTTGCTGTCCTGGTAACCCTGGCAAGGATAATGACACATATTTATGAAATTATTGCATTGTCATTGGTCCTTGACAGGTGTGCAAAGTTTGAATGAAATCTGGTCGTTTAAAGTGGGTCAAAATCGCGCTATAAGGAGTCGGTTACAAACAAACATACAAACATACTAACATACAAACATACAAGTGAAGCTAATATAAAGCGTGTAAAAAAAGGTCTTACTAGAGAATGGGCATCAGCGTTCTCTATGCATTTTACCACCATACTGCGATCGCCAACCCGCCTGCCAAGCGTGGTGATAATGGCAAAACTCTCCAAATTAGGGGAGGTGTATGTCCAGCAGTGTACGTCTTACGGCTGAAATTAGATTAGAGGCAAATATGAACAAGAAGCGTTTAGCAGTAACAAACAAGGCTACTGAAAACAAAAGTCATATACTGGTGTAAATGCATGCCCAACATCATCATCATCATTTCAGCTTTAAGACGTCCGCTGCTGAACTTAGGCCTCTCCCAATTTGGGGGGCTTTGCCATAATCGCCACGCTTGGCAGGCGGGTTGGCGATCGCAGTATGGTGGTAAAATGCATAGAGAACGCTGCTGCCCATTCTCTAGTAAGTCCCTTAGTCGCCTTTTACGACACCCACGGGAAGAAATGGGGTGGTGTTATTCTTTACGTCCAGCACCACACGGTACCATGCTGCATCTGCATCTGCATGCCCAACGCGAAATAATAATGGAAGGTTAAAAACTTATTCCACGCCATTTTGTAGCTTCATCATAATCAGTCTATGATGTTCCTACTGTTGGGACACATGCCTCCTCCCGTGAGAGGGAGAGTAATCCACCTCGCGGGCCCAAACATTCCAAGATATGTGACATCTACCAAACTGCAAGATATGTGACATCTACCAAACTAGTACAGATTGGTAGATGTCACATATCTTGGAACGTTTTATTCTAGGACGTATCGGTTTCCCCACGATGTTTTCCTTCGTTGTTTTGAGAGCAGTGATGATGAAATAATTTACTCAAAGTTCTCCTTGTGTAGCTTATTAAAAAATATTGCAATTAAATAGTCGCAGATACGCTCAATTTTAAGTAGGCAAATACTAACACAGTTTCGCATCGTGTCAAAATAAAGGCATTCAAAGAAAGCTGGCATCGGTTACCCGTGCGAATGTGACCCGGTTAGCGGTGTCCCAATTGACGAGGATTCCGGGAAAGAAACCGGTTTACTGACCGGACTTGGCAACTGCTCTAGTCCGTACTTATTGCACCCGGCCGAATTAACGACACCGCCCATTCTACCGAGAAATAGGTTTTAAACATTGTGTTGTAGTTGAAATGAAAATAAAATGTATTGCAGGTATTTTGTGGAAGAGCATTTGGGTTACTCCGCACTATAAATGTTGTAGATGTGATTAGAAGCACTTAACTCAGAAAACAACTGCAGCCTTGTTCGGCGGCCACCATAATATTTATTCTTCGTAAATCGAACTCATGCAATATCTTATCGTTCAACCGCAATCATTATCACCTACGTGGCAAAATGCTGATAATAAATATTCACTGAAAAAATAACAATTATATACTGCCGATAAGAGACCTGCCCGTAACACCTCATAAAGTCTGGTCCACAAGTGAAACGAAAGAAGAAACCGACCTCTGACTGACGGGAGGGTCCTAAGACGACGAAGACCCTCCCAGAAATGTTGGAAAATTCTTAAAGCCTTTAAATAATTTAATGCAAATGGGTAATTTTGTTTTTCCTAATTATAAGCCGAAGGTGAATCTCATTACGGTACTTAGATTAATAATGACGGTCGGCCTGTCCCAACTTTGTCTGTTAGTTAACTCTCACTGAGTAAAATTAATTGAGAAAATTTTCACTAAATTTGTGTAAGCGAAACGTGATAAATTTCTGAAAGTTTGGAGCACCTGTTTTGGACAAATATTCAACTACCTGTCGGTAAACGGAGATATATGTGTCCGATTTATCTAAAGAGCACGTTGCGGTCGCTGTAATGGGTAAAAATCTATGGAGTGTAATATTAGATCGTTTGTTCACAATCCGGCAACTCAAGGACTTGATAATATCTGATAACATCCCTCAATGCTTTCGTAGTTTTGCTCATTGACGTAACCTTAGCGTGCCTCGTTCGTGACTTAAGTGTCCAACCCTCACCTCGATATAAAAATATTTGATTATTTATCATTAAGTTCGTACAACTTCTCTCGGAAGTCGGATAGTCCGTTAACCAGCTCTTTTCTCGTTGTTAATTAGTTTATAAAGTCAATCAAAACAATTTCGCCTGGCCTGCAGCAGTTTTCGACAGTGTAATTACTGAGCTGATTAAAATAAAAAGGCAGTGTTTATTAATTATCGACTTTTCTTGTTCCTATTGATTTTCTTTGGTGTCTTTCATGTTCATAATTTTTCTGCGATAATCTAGCTGTTAAATATTTAAAAACTCAATTATTTAGTATTAACTCACACCACTCAAATTAGCACACTGACTGCGTGCCATTATTTTATATCATAAAACGAAGGATTTTGAAGGAAAATCAAAACCCATTGCTTCATAAGTTTAAAAAAATCGTTGCTCAGCAGTTTTAATAACGCTATGAATAATATTGTTGAATCAACAAAATGGGATTGGGATTGAGAGTGTTTTACGCATTCACCTACCTCCAATATTGTATTAGTACGGTGAAATAGAAATAGGTACAATTACGTAAACAAAACAGATACAGGTACACTGAATATTTAAGTCCATTTCAATCTGTTCGCCGAACAACCCACTGATCGGATTTTAGCATTTAGGAATAGATTTGGAGCGAGATTTCCACGTGAGTTGACAGCGAGGTCGGGAATACGTTGGGTCCTTGCAGGTGCTACCTCGTAACTAGCTGCCGACCCAAGGTTGACCTCTATGAAACACGGTGTTTTGTAGACACGCTCATGGTTCCGTTTCAAAATATACGTACAACGCAAAGTCCGTACATCAGTCGTGAGCATTACTGTAAAATTGTACGCAAAATACGCGCTCAGACGTGGAGTTGCGGACACCAGCCCGTTCTACCTATTACGGTAAAATTCTATCTCTTGCTATCTACGATACATACATTTAAATACGCCTAAAATACCAAACAATGTGCAAGAATCGTGCAAGTTTTTTTTTGTTAATCAATGAAATCTAGGTGCATTTATATATATATATATACACACAAACATAGCATCACGCCATCTTTCCCCTAAGGGTAGGCAATATTGGGCAATGGTGTACCTATAGTACACCTACATTTCGCGAGTTATGTTTAAGTGCCGTGTAATAGGGGGCGAGCTCATTGCCATCTACCGGTCACAAATTTAGACTCCAAACTGCTAGTGAGAAATTCCAAAAAGAAAAACTCAATATCACCTTGCTCAACATGGGAATCGAACCCAGAGCCTCATGCTCAGCAGTGCCCATTGCGACCACTAGACCAGCTAGGCAACTGATAACTGGCGTAAATGGATGTTCATTGAGAGAAATAATAATAGAGGAATCAAACGTATTCTACTTCATTATGTAGCCTATTTAACTGTATTTTAAAAACAACGCAGCGGGTTCTAGTTACATAAAATTATACCTACGCTTGTTGCTGACTCCAAAGTTCAAATACAAATTCAGAAACTCTTCAAAGTAATCTCTACGTTAATGTCGAAAGCGTGACGAAAAAAGGCCTACAAAGTTTCTCACCTCAAAAAATAAAAGTTAAGTAAGTAAGTAACTTTTAAACCAATTACTCACGAGCATTCAAATAAATACAAATGTTGGTTGTGTACGTACATAAAAAGCTTAACGTCCCAGCAAATATGTAATTCCAGCGGAAAAATGTTATCCGTCGGGAAAATGCTCATAGCCGCTAAAACTTCTTATATTAAAAGGTTTTTTTAATCTATTCAGAGAGAATTTAGAGGGCCGTTAGTGTCAAAGCTTGCGTTCACTCCTTTCAAGTCTTTTCTTGTGATGCCGAGAATGTTATCGGAATTTTTTGGGTATCACCACATTTCATGCGTGATAACAATCACTTGCTACAAGTACTTTGTACTAGAGCGATATTAAATTTTCATAGGTTATATTGTGAACGTAAATCATCTTTATAGCGGCTAGATAGCGCAGAGAAGCGATGAAAATATATTGTGTTTATACATAAATGTTTTTCATAAGAATTGAAGAAACAAACGGTATACTTGAATTCCAATATGAAGTGCCTGAAAAGAAAATGTGTGAATATTTTGTAACGAGAGGAAGTATGTAAGTTTAGGAACGTTTTTATACAAATACGGTCAGCGGACTAAATGGTAGATATTTATGAATAACACACATGGGTTTTTAAGCGAAGGGTTCATTATTATACGGATGATAATGGTTTTTCGTAAATTTTCCATATATCAGGTCTATCTCAGTGAGTACTAATTGTTTGAATAGAAAAATGTAACAAAATCCATTCATCATCATATTATTCCACGCATATACTTCTGAAAACAGGTATAATTCTGGTTTACCTGGTTCGTGAGCAAATAATGCATGATCTCATAGGATTTTTCTTTGTAGAACTTAAGAAGCTATTTCACTATAAGTAGTAGGATTAATACATACCTCCTGAGACTACAAGTAGGTACCTACTAACAAACTAAAGTCTTGCGAGAGAAACATTGCCTTCTTATACTGCATGTTGCCTAGCTAATAAACTTTAAAAAGTAAGTACGTAAAGAATGAGACGAGTGTGGATTTAATTAAACTAATAAATGACCACAGTCCGTGTGGAGGCACTTATCTGTCTGCAGCGCGCAAGTCTGCAAAGTGAATCCTCTTAATTGCCCCCTGAAGTAATTGGAAATCTTCCCCACATAATATCGAACTGCTCTCTCAAAGAAACTAACCATGATCCGTTCATTAAGATTTCAAGTTCTGATTACATTCAAAGTTTTTTTAAACTTTCCTACTTATTTATTTTTTATTCCATTCTTGTCAAAGTGTCTTCGCTTCTCAAGAATAATTTCAATTTATCGACATTTTTCTTCGTGAAAAGCTCGTTCAAGCCGAAAATCATTTAAACAACTTGTTACTAACTAACGTGAAAAGTACTTTTCTTTTGATTTTATGTTTATTTAAATACATATAATACAAATTAAACACCAAAGACCATTAAAAAGGAAATCTGTTTCACTGTCAAAAGAAGGTCAGTCAATGATATCCATTCCCAGCTCAACGGTTTAAAATAGGATATCATTTATTTCGATAGCCAACAGTTTCTAGAGATGGTGTAGCTGGATATCGGCTTATAAATCAGGCAGTGTGCATCCGGGCTTGCGTCAGCAGTACATGTGCGGCGCGGGCAGCATGCGGCGCGGCACGGCGCGGTGCGGTACGGCGCGGGCGAGCCGCCAGCCTCGTGTCCGACATGATACCTGCAAGCTCACCAACTGTTTGTAGCTGCACCGGAACTGCTGCTACAATATTTTGTATGCGTTTACAGAATACAAGCAGTGTTAACATATCGCCAAGTTTGCCATTCTTTTTCGTATTTTGGAATAGATTGAAGGACAGGCCAGTGGTGTAGCAGTGGAATTTTAGCGGACCCTGGGCTACCAGTCCAGAGGTCCGTTGCCTCTGGGCTGGTGGCCCTGACTTACAAGATAGTTGCGGGTTCGAACCCAGGCAGGCTTTACTTTATGTAAATAATATCATCACCGGTACTCTCAAACGATGAAGGAAAACATCGTGAGGAAACTGGCATGTCCTAGTACCAACAGTTGGAAAACATGTGACATTTACCAACCCACACGGGCCCTGCGTGGTAGATTGCAGCCCACTCCCTGTCGAAGAGAAGACTCCTGTGTCTCAGCAGTGGGAACATTGTACGTTGATGCTTATGTTGGACACGTTAACGCCCATTAAACTCAAGTAAAGCGAGCAATTGATTGCTAATAATTCATTCAACCAATAACAGTAGTTTACGAGAGCTTGATAATTATTTTTCAAATTTTGCAGGTTTGCGTTCATTTTGGTTTCGGAAACCGGGCGCATTTTATATTTTCAGGTACATGATTAAATAAATTGTATTGTGTTTATCGTGATATTATTATTTAAATCTGTTGCTTTGAACATAAAATGAACAACAGTCAACCAAAATGGTCGGATCCCAATTATAATTGTGTAAAGTTAACAGACAAAATTGTTCATTTCGAACTGATGGCTTCTATTTCAATAGACCTTATAAATGAGCTTTACATTGTGTTCAGTTAAATGCTAATTAGACCTTGTTTTCAATCCGTATGTTCTATAGTGATTCAACCAACGAGAATTAATTCGAAGAAAATAAAAATATATTAATTAAAAGAGCACAATACAATGTAATTGACTTTACAGTTTGTATGGGAAAGCAGAACTAGAAAAAATGGATATGGCTTCATACGTTGAGTGATGGTAAGTGAGGAATGCAAAATAAGTTAACAAAGAAAAGTGAGCACCATGAAATATGCAGACGTGCGCAACACAAATTGCGCTAACTTGAGAATGAAATGCAAAACTTGAACGTTGCGGAGGCCAAGCGCGAGTCAAGTGTGCGCCGCTCTGTAAATAGGACGGACAGACTTGGGCGAGTGCGCCGCTAACTCGCCTACAATATTATCGTGTGCAGCTAACTAACTTGTTTGTCATTTCAGACACAGGCATGACTAGTGTGCCACGGTCCGCACGGAATGCCTCGAGGAGCTATTCGGTCGGTTTACTCGTGGCCGCTATCCTTGCGGAATACAATGTAAATCACTTTGATTTATGTGCTCTAAACGATAGTGCGACAGTAAGAGTCGCTTCTTTTCTTTGTTGGCGTTCGTCTTGCGTTTTACTTCATTTATGTAAAACATATCACTCTGCGCAGAGGAGATAGCACTTTTGGGATGCTCCTAATCTGTCGTCTGATGTCAACTCGTATAGTTTGGATTACAATTTTAAAACTACTTACTCATTTACCTACGTATCTTTAACCAATAATCTAGTTTATTTTATGTTACAATCGAAAATTTACAAATATTTTTCCAACTACCATATAATACTAAATCCACCCGCCAAATCTCCACGTTTTTGCTGGGTTACATTGCGATCTCTTTTTATAGAGTTTTCCACAAAATTGTGATTTTAAATTATGAGAGTAACACTTATTCTACTTTTACTGTTCAGTTGACTTAAACACGCCGATATGCCTATAGAAAATAATCAGCACCTGTCGAATCTGGTGAATTTAGGTAGGGGCCACCAAACACATTTCTTGGAATGTATAGTTTCGGAAGCTTTGCTCTGAAAGTTTTGTTTATGTTTTCTGCTGCATGGTTTCTGACTCCATCTTATTAGAGTCACGGGTTTTATAGGTTTATGTACAAATTTTTTACCAAATTAAAAATCTTTACACTATTGCGATTGTCAGTCGTAGGAACACCTGCTCACCTGTCTTGTAGCTTCTTCAAGGAAGAATAGTGAAATTACTCTGCCTAACCAGTCAGAGAAAAAATATTTAGGGGTCCTGCATGGGCCAACAAAGTTTATTCTTCTGCACAATCGTAAAACAATTGTAAATTTAGGTATATGATCAAAATGGAATAAGTCACTTAAGAATAACATGGAACAAAAAATCTGCGGTTCTTTAATCCGTTTAGGAACTTTGTGATTAAATCATTGAAGTGAACGTGGTAGTCTGGGCCCAGTATTTAACGCATAACGAATTTGCAACATTTTAATTAAACATATAGTGAATATCTAAATATTATAAAATTCGGAGCCAAAAGAAAATGGTGGCCAAAAAAAAATGCAATTCGAATGGCTATACTCTAAAAAAATGTATTATCTAAACAAGGCTGAAACTAAGTATACACTCCAGACTTCAAATAATAAAAAACTTTTTTACAAAAAAAAAAACCACCGACTTCCTTGAAAACACTACAAAGTGAAAAATAACTTTAATTTCGGAAGTCGGTGTCTTAGGATCTGTATTTATTGTTTTTTGCCACCGACTTCCGAAATTAAAGTTATTTTTCACTTTGTAGTGTTTTCAAGGAAGTCGGTGGTTTTTTTTTTTTGTAAAACAGTTTTTATTTTTAAATTTTTAGTTGTGGTATTCACCCTGCACTAATTCCAAACAAACAATGCATATTTATGCGATAGGTCTTACTGGATTTTGCTAAAGGCCAAGTTTATGTTGCGCTAAGTCGTGTAAAGACTCTGGATGGTATTGCAAACAAATTGCTCAAGAAACCGCATGACGAAAGAGCATTGCGTGAAATGCAACGATTAAGGCAATTGTAAATTTGTATAAAAATATAATAAATGGCCAGGCCAAAATGATTAAGGCTGCTTTTTTTTTTATTAAGCAGACAGTAGAGTGGGTAAGAGCCCACTCTAGTGTCTGCTGAGGAATCAATTCTCGATGTCAACGAGTATGTCTATCTAGGACAAGATATCTTCTAACTCCTGATCGATAAGGAGTTGTACCTTCCATCATCAGCTCAACGGAATATAAGAATACAAGTAACGGTCTAAACGTGCCTATAATATGCAAAGAATTATCCCCTAACCTTCTAACCTTTCACTGTAAGTTCCTATATGTACTGTTCACCGATGAGGAGTTCCATGCGGTATCTTCGAAGACTATAATTAGTTCACCACGGATGGATAGATAGAACCAGCAATTATTTTTGATCTTTAGTACAATATCCAAATCACATTACGTGTACTGTTTGTTTTTGAGGAGTTCCTTCGTTTATCTCCCAAAGTATACATCAAATCTTCACAAAATTAATATGGGACCACCTCAGGAGTATACCCTTACGAATAAAAAAAGAATTTTCAAAATCGGTTGACAATTGGCGGAGAAATCGGTGAACATACATAAAAAAAAAAAAAAAAAAAAAATACATACAGTCGAACATATAACCTCCTCCTTTTTTTGAAGTCGGTTAAAAAGACAGCTCTCTAAAAACGCCAACTTCAACGGATACGGACGGAAACAGACACATAATTGCAAAGTTCAAACATTTCATATCCCCCACCCGTCGTCGGTCATATTTCAGCAATCTTGTTGTTCATTGCAGTGCAAGTAAATCTTTTCAGACGCGGCGTGTTCCACTTTTTTAACGTTGTAGTAATGGCGTCGACTTGAGAGTCTTTTATTGGAGTCCATTCGGTTAGGATTTAGGGGCTGTTAGCGTCATATAACAGCAATTGTGCTGTTGCGCGTGCCGCCACCGCAATGTTTTCTAATAATGTTAAAATGACAACATTTCATGTATTATAAAAATAAAAATATCTTAGTACAACCAACACACCGTTATCTGATCCCAAACTAGGCAGAGCCTGTACTATGGTAAACAGACAACTGATAAACATACTTATATATTTCTAAATACATACATATTATAGATAAATTACACCCAGACCCAGAACAAATGATTGTGCTCATCACACAAAGATTTGTCCTGGGTGGGAATCGAACCCACGACTGACCACTAGACTAACAGGCCAGTCAAAATCATCATCAACATCATCGTCATTATGAATCTCTCTCGCACCCTTATTGTCAGTGTTATTGTTTCCTATGAGAACTCGACTCTAATTCTTGTGTTTGATATTTCAAAGGGCATCCAGTAACTGCTAAGATGACTCAACAAAAACACTATGAGCTCTTTTCTAAACCAGCAAAATACACACAATTTTGGCCCTGGCACTGCGGTAACAAAGGCGAGTTTATCAAGAATAGCCTGACAAAACCGATGAAGGTAATCCTTGGGTGAGTGAACGTCAAAAATATGTGCATGTCAAATTCAGTGCTTCGGAATTTTCTATTTCAACGCCTACCGAAAATGTACTTTTGGTCTCTTATTTTGCTGGTATCCAAAATAAAATATTAAGTATCTAAATATGAATACTGTCGGTAAATAGTCTTAATTTTAAGCCACGTTATCTATTGCAACAGTACCTAAGTCCCGTTATTAATCAAGAGTGCGACGTTTCTTCAATTGAGATAATTAGAAGTCCACGATGGCGCGGAATATAAGTTAATACTCAGATAATAAATCAGAATCCTTATGACGGTACCTTTGTTGCATTATCCTGTTCCAGCTGCCTTTTCAAGTCCTCTGTTAATTAAAAATCTTCAATCTCATTTTGAATGCGGTCTATCTCATCAGGGTGTAGAATATTAATGTATGGTTTAGATATACATAGGTACTTATATCGTGTTACGCAGCGGTTCATCAACGCAGGCTTGAAGATGTAACCTCATGCAGAAGCTCTACGCGACATTATCCAAGCATCATATTCGCATTGTGACGTCATCCGCCCCCCGTGAAATCTCGCCGCCGCCGTCGTGCCGCTCATTGTACCCGTCCCACTTTTTAATCTGGAGACGTCGAATAAAAGCACAATACTAAGATACATCTTGCTCGGTATTTGTTCCTCTTTTAATCAGCGAGTACTCAAATGTTTATTTAATAAAAATATATTTTGATACTTACATATTTTGTGTCATCTATCCGCCCTTCCATTTGATTGTCATTGCCGATACATATCTTGAGGGGAACACATAACAAATGACGTCACGAAGAAGAAAAACTACATGTTCGATATTAGCGCCGCATTATTAATCTAAGGCCGGTGGCAGCGTCGTGACGACAACACATCTTCGGGTGTAGGATTGTCTGCGACGGGGGGATAAATCATAGCTATATTACGAAGTCAATATGTGGCGGCTCGTAATATATCAAGAGGCATAAAGGAGCAGGCTCGTGGGCGAGTGCTTCTGGAGTTCCCACCTCGACGTGCAGTCTCGTGAGGGGAATGCGCTGTTGTCGCGAGCCCACGGCTCAGACAATTGAGATGAATGTTGCAGCTACCCGGCCCGCCGCTGAGTGCCACCCACTTCTTCTATATTTCGTTTCGTTTTGTCACGTTGTTGGTACAGTCACCAGCGTCAGTTCTCACAGACGTCGATCGCAACAATTCCGCAGCGACACACCGCTGAGTTATTAACATGTAAGAGGAACTGCGATGAGACAAAGTTTTTACAAAACCATCTGTATGTGAGCGAGCGCTTTGTATTAGCAACAAAGCCACACCGGGACTTGCATCGCTGGAGCTTTTAGGCGGGCAGTTATCGTGCCAGCCACAAATGCGAATTTACGCTTTGCATTTTGAAAAATTAAAAGCGACATTTTCAATGCAATTGCGAGCGTTCTTTCCGCAGTCGGCGCGGGTAATGGCCACTCCAATCCGAAATTGCGCGGTCTTTTTTGTTGCCGACGCTTTCGTAAACACTCATTTGTACCTACTATTTACAGAACTCTTCACTCTTACTTAATCACAAATAAATCACTCCATTTTCGAACGATTTTCAATCAATCACTGAATAATGCCTGAATCGGCTGAGATTGATTGTCATTTTAAACATAGCTTCAATTCGTATTGCGTTGATTAAAATAATAAGCTATTCAAATGTTTGTTACCTGATCAAAACAATGCTATTTGTAGATCTAAATAATTATATACAAACCTGCTAAATAAATACAAATAAACAATACCTATAAATGTAAAGCTTGGTTGGTTCTATTAACAAAAAAGCACAACTGTAAAAAGCAACGTGCCGTTGAGCCCAAAGAGTAGGTAATTCAAAACAGTTACAGACTTAAATTAGCAATCAACATAATGTAAACAAAACTTACTTCGATTTTTAACCGTTATTTTCATCATAAAATTAAAGTACAATCCATTTTGAGGCACCCTTTCAATAGCAACAGTAATGATGGCAATCAGCTTAAATACTCGATTTAAATAGCCAGATGTTGGATGGGGTTGTTAGTGCGTCGGCGGGCGCCGCGCAGCTGGGTCGCTCCGACACGGCGCTGCCCGCCGCCCGCGCCGCTCCACGTGCCACTGCCGCCGAGAGCTACGGCCTCCTTAATAGCCACTAATAATAAAAGCAAACGAGCGAACGACTTGTAACAAATTGCATTATCTGCCGAAATGGCCCTTGGAAAGCATTCATGTCGCCGCTCCGTAACGTTAACTCTTTTCCGTTTTGATCTTCGCAAAATTGAGTTTAGAAAAGCGGATCAGGCCGCTGTGTTTCTAAGAAAATTAAGTAGATTTATCTTGTTACTCATTGGATTAACATTTCTGTAGGACTTTCCGTCATGCATACTGAAGTTAATTTACACAAGTGAGATAATGTATTTAACCAACGACTATTTTTCTGCTTGTGACAATTAAAAACTACTCAGCTCTTTTTATAGTGGGACATTAAATTTATCTTCTTAATTTTTTGCAAAGTGAAAACCTTCAGTGGGGCAAGAGATTAAATTAAAAAATGGTATAAAAAGTTGACTTTCCGGGCGAGGCTGCATTGCAACGACATTAATTCAAAAGTCGCCGCCTAGAGCAAATTGTCAAGCTGAGTGCAGACACGCTGCGCCTTATTCCCAGCCAAGTTTAGAAAGCTAGATAATGTAGGTGGCAGTCTGAACCTTATTTCAAAGTTAGTATTAATGTGAAGTAATAAACTAACATAATATCTGGTGCCGAGTTGAGCACTCAAATAATAGTGCGTTATGTGGGTTCTATGCGCGCTATTATAGTGCTGTAAATTCGGTAGTTTAATTCTACTGCCGCAAATAAGAAGTAATAGAGCATAAATGAAGCTAACGAAGGTGCGAATGTATCGACATTTGGTTCATTATTATCGGCGGTGCACGTTCCAACAACTTGGCAAATACTTGCTTTATGATGTCGTGCAGCGGCACAATAAATGTTTTGTTACGAATTTTTCATTCTCACAAGCGGATTGTAGTTCGTTGACAACCTGAAGAAAATTGTGACTTAAATAAGAAGACAAGGGTTGATAAAAGTACAATATACAATCGTTTAATTGAAATTAAGTGTACTATGGTATTCTGTAGTAGTTTTTAATAATAAATAAATTTGAGACACTATACTCTACAACTGATTATTAAAACACATAATACTTGGTCAACGTCAATACACAAAACACAAAAAACTTATTGGGATTTCAATGACTTTTTACGTACTGTTATATACAGGTATAAGTTTCATTCGGAGGCATAAGTGTAAGGGCCTTCATGTTTTTGACTAAAGTTTCATGCATTTTTCCAAGTGAAATCTGAAGGTTCGCGAATAAACTCAAACCTTTCGGAAAAACCCTTGAAATATCTTTTGTCTTCTGACCCTTTATTTATATTGGAAATAAATATATTTTCAAATATTTCTCAGTTGAGATAACCCTCTTTGATCCAATGCTCAACCTTCCGACTATAATTTTTTTTTAGCTGTGGGACCAGTCATAGGAGTGGGGAAGAGTGGCACTCAGTTCTCTTTGATTGCTGCAAGACCACGGTTTGAGTATTTTGAATGTTTTATATATGTCAATGACCAGGAAAAGTACAAGTTAATAAAGTAAAGCTCAAAAAAGTATCCCTTTGATGTCTTAATGAGTATAGAACACGGAGCAAATACATTGCTCCGTGGTATAGAACCTACACATCTCTAAATTAAACAGAACTATTAGAAGACTTATTGCTGGAAACTTCTTGGTAATGCCTGGAAACTGAAACCTCGCTACTCCGTTCTATACTATGATTAATTTTTATTAATGGCAATAAGAATTTAAACATTGATACCAACCAATCTCACAAGATAGGCGCTGAAGAGATATTAACCATGACTTGCATTCATCCCAATTTATTTGGGGTCAGCGAAACTTCTCTTTTTATTCCATGCTTTTGTTGTAGTCGTCATCTCAGTTTTATTCCCCTCCCTTTCAAGCCATCCCTAAGTACTAGTCACCAGTTTATATACTTACATATATATTTATTATTCAAACCAAACAAAAATATCCTTAGTCAAGTGGAAATAGCACTTGAAAACCATAAAAACCGCAACTAAAATACAGAAGAACTCAATTTGAAACTATTCGCGTTCCCTAAAACATCGTTATGTATGAAGACTAAGAAGACTAACAATCAGATTTATGTTAGCTACAGCAAGTCGTGGAATTTCCTCAGGTTAGATAACTCGTTTTATTCCTACATTCCAAAGGGAAGTGAAAGCAGAAACATTGCCGGTGCTTATCAGGAAATCTAGTTATTGTCGCGCTCCAACGCTATGTTGTATTACTGTATTTTATGTTTTTCTATTTCTTCTGTCGATAACGATCACTGCAACTTTTAGATTTGTACCAATATTATTTTGTAGGACAGTATTTTTTTGCTTGATAAAGTTCATATCTACAAACTTTTTACAGAAACCTATGCGACATAGCTATGTCGCATTGGTTTCTGTAAGAAGTTTGTGACCCATTCTTAGCCTATGGCTTTTAAAACAATGGCATAAGGTGCAAATTCCAAAATAAAAGCATGATAAATGTGTACAATGGACAGTACCAAACTCTAAAAACAAAAAATATCACTAAAAGCATGTGAAATCCGCGAGCACTGGTTAGTTTCATTTTGGGAAGCTATCGTAGCGCGTAGCAGCCGTACTAACCTCGTAGCACCGGTAGA
The DNA here is from genome assembly GCA_947507805.1 of Aporophyla nigra. NCBI lineage: Eukaryota > Metazoa > Arthropoda > Insecta > Lepidoptera > Noctuidae > Aporophyla > Aporophyla nigra. The sequence continues at coordinate 14,351,520 of OX382302.1, read as the reverse complement.
GATTGTTTATCAAGGGTATATTAGAAATTACAGGTTTATGAAATAGTAACAAGCTTATTAATTTTATTTTAATAGTAATCTGTCATGTTGAAATTATGTTAGAAAAGTTTTCAATACCAAGAAAGTGTAGGACCGCTTTTTTATTTCATAAACTTTTCAAAATAACTTATCTATATATTTTTTACTTAATATTTTTATATATTTTTTACCATGCATTCAATAAGTTGAAACAAGTTTTCATTAAAAAGTCTCAGAACCATAACACGAAACTCAATTCACTGGAAATATATCCGCCACAGCCAAATATAGAACAATACAGGAGTATTCTGCAAACTCGTATATAACCGTACAGCATCCTCGCATTATTGTGGGTGAATCCCGACTAATGCCTTCTTATAGTGGGTACGCTGCACAGATCAGCTTTGCACCACAGGACTGCCACAAGAAGTGGTTACCGTACTTAGCAACGTCTTACATAGCTACCCACTTACTGTAAGCCGCTGTAAACTTTACGGACAACGATCTGTAGATTAAAATGCATGATAGTATTTTGTTTTCGAAGTGTTTAATTGTTTATTTTGCCCACAAATTGTGTCTTAATTTATTCATTTGGTTTATTCAGAAGTACCTATCTGTTTCCGGTTACTCTGAGAGTTTGTCATCCATTTTTTTTTTACTTTTAGAAGCATATTGAATTTACTGGCATCTTGTTTAAAAATTAAAAGTCTATTTAATCTGAAATGCAAAGGTCAGATTGATTAATTTTAATTGAAGGTAAGTTTATGAAATAGGCATCTTAGGAAGTCTGAAGACAAAAATATTAAAGTAAGACTATCTTCTTCCTGCCAGGGTAGCGAGATTTGTTAGAAAGAGTTACCGTGGCCCTGGCATATGGGCAACTGAAAGAACACGGGTGGGTTTTAGTCAATAAAAGTCTGACACGCCCTTCCGCCTCAACCAGAGCGGGAGACGTCATTTGATGATATCTCACCCAGGAAAAAATAGACTATCTTCTTAAATTTTAAGAATCGTCTTTAAACCCAAAGGAACTTTAATGTCCTCTGAAACTGGGGTAAATGCAATTCATCTGCTTATGATCAAAGTACCCCTAAAGCGATTGCAATTCTGCAACCGCTTCACTATTATTAATGTCTTCTACAGGAGATGAAGTTACCTACTTGTAATGCTTTCGCCACCAACTACGATAGTCAATATCCGCTTGAATTATCTATATTCATTTGTTATTCAACTCAGTTGCAATAAAATAGGAAATAATAAGTTGAGAATGACCAGTTAAATTCAATTATAAAACAAACAGCTTGTAAAAAGACCCAGTAAATTGGTTATGGAGGTCAGATACTCGTTTTATGTAACATATTGGTATTCAGCTGCATCCGGTTAGGCTGGAAGCCAACCCAAACATAATTGCATAAATAAATAATAGTTTAAAAAAACTAAAAAACACGCTTCCATGGAAAACCAAACTAAAAAGTACAAAATAATGGAAAAAAAGCGTGGGTTAAGGTATTTTTTTATTGATATCAGGCACCCCACGCTTTTTTTCCATTATTTTGTACTTTTTAGTTTGGTTTTCCATGGAAGCGTGTTTTTTAGTTTTTTTAAACTATTATTTATTTTCTATTTTTTTAGGGTATTTCGAATTTTGAGACGTATGTCAGCGTAGTTTGTGACTGTTTTTTTGCTGTCCTGGTAACCCTGGCAAGGATAATGGCACAAATTTATGAAATTATTGCATTGTCATCAGTCCTTGACAGGTGTGCAAAGTTTGAATGAAATCTGGTCGTTTAAAGTGGGTCAAAATCGCACTATAAGGAGTCGGTTACAAACAAACACACAAATATACAAACATACAAATATACAAACATACAAGTGAAGCTAATATAAAGCGTGTAAAAATAGCAGATGATGATGCCAGCTTGTAAAAAGACTCGTTATTAAGCCGCTTCCTACGCATTCTATACATCATACTAAGTACGTAGGTTATCATTTCAAGTTTATAATTGGAAACGAATTCTATTTTTGGTACAAAAATCGCTACATACGCAAGCACGCAATGTAACGCACGCAAAACATTGTGTTTTGGAATGCATGCGATGTGGCATCGGTATACGAGTACGGTATATTGAAAAAAAAAAGTTGAAACTGTGACCGTTCATATTTCCATACCCAGAAGAGTCCCAGGTATACAGGATAAGTTTTTATCAAGTGCGTAAATTGTAACCATGAATTCAACCTTTTTTTTTTTTTTTGGATGGGAAATCATCAAATGACTTCTCCCGCTCTGGGCGGAGCGGGAGGGCATGTCAGACTTTTACTGACTAAAACCCACCCGTGTTCCTTCAGTTGCCCATGTGCCAGGGACACGGTATCTCTTTCGAACAATCTCGCGACCCTGGCAGGCATCGGTCCTAGCAGACCCCTTCAGATGTATTCAACCTTGGCGCAGAAATTTGTCGCCGGTATTACAAAAAAAAAAAAAATCTGCTGTTTCATAGAAAAATGCAATACCTACGGGGTCAAAATGTATGGAACAGCTGATTTTTTTTTGTATAACCGACGAAAATTTTCTACGCTGGGGTTCTACAATGATATGTTGAATTCATGGTTACAGTTTGCGCACTGGATAAAAACTGATCCTGTATATTCCAGTGGCGAAAAATTACAATGACGAGAAGTTTAAATGACTCTTGGCTTTGTTATGCGTCTTTTTACACACGTTATGCTTTGTCATGCATTTATGTACCCTTTTGTATTAGTTGTCGAGATAATAGCCTATTTAGTGCTTACATGCAACCTTCGCAAACCCGCTGGAAGTTATTGAAATCGACACAAACTTTAATTTAGATTATGGAAAGGATATTAAACTGTAGGCGTCAGATTTGACTGACAGGCCAAGGAAGAAAATATAAAAAGTGAATGAATAATTGAAGCATTCTAGGAATAATTATTGAAGTAAACCTTGTTTGATTTATTACTTGTCCTAGCACCGAGAGCTCGTATCAGCTCTCACAGTCATCATCATATTTATTTCAGCCAAAATACGTCCCCTGCTGGACATAAGCCTCGCTGAAGCACCACCACTTCGACCGATTCTGAGCTCTCAAAGTATCTACACAAAATGTAACTGTCCCACTGAAAAGCAAAAGATTTTTCTTTTTAAATAATAAGGAGCATTGATCACCCACGCTCACTTTTTATGATCATTTCGAATTATCGTGATAAAAAACTAGAAAAAAGAATACTACTAATATCCCACTTAATATTATACGTATAAATGTGATAGTTTGTATGTTTGGATGTTTGTTACTCAATAACTCAAAAGCAGCCAAACGGATTTGTATGATATTTTTTAGCACACCGATAGTGTCTAATACGTGCTAACCACTTACAATACTTTTATCCCGATAATACGTTGCTGTTGGATAATTTCCGACCTCTACGCAGGCGAAGCCAGGCAAAAGCTAGTTCAATATAAAAACACCATTTCATTCAAAACCCCAGAAACCCCGTATTACATTGCATTGCAAAATGACTATCACCGCTTAATTATGAACAGTGGTGTAATGTAATGATTGTAAATCTGATGGTTGGTGAGTTGTAATGATTGGACGTGTCATCGCGCAGTCAGTTTCGCGGATAAAGCAATGAATGCGATGACGTAATTGCTTAATTAATTATCACTTTAGATAATACATAGCCCGCTTATTGTATGGCCACGGTAATGTGTTACATTATACATGGTGTGGGAAATTGTAGTTTTCTTCAAGGAATATCCCTTTCTAAATATTTTGCCACCTACAGTGAATTCGTTCACATTTTTCGGTTTGAAATTTAAGTAATTCTGTTCAATGGAATTTCATATTTTTTGATACACTAAAGAACAAATACAGGATCTATCCGACACAATCAGAATCCATTTGAAAACAAAGAAATCAAATGGGTTCCGCCTTGCAGTTTTAAAACTGCTAAACGATGTTATGATAAAGTATGTTACTCTGCGTAGCTATAAATTAATTTGGCAGAGTTCCAACTGGGTTTAACTGAACCTCCTATAATAGCAGGTTCTATTTTAATTCAAAATTGAGCGAAAGTTGAATAATATTCCAAAATGGGTTTCCCTGCCCACGTCACGGACTTTCGTGCATTTATTCCTTGTTCTCATAAGACTCACGGGCGGGAAACAGGTACATTTTTATGTATTAATGAGGTTCCTTCAAGTTCCGTACTGGATTTCCCTTTGTAAGCTTATGTTGTGTCAGACGTGACTGTGGAAAATACGTTTTGTGTTCCATTTTAAATAGCTGTCTTTCGTAGATCTAGACAGTCGTTACGGGTCCTCAGAAGCCCGAAAGTCTGACAACCAGTCTTACCAAGGAGTATCGTATTACCCAGTAACTGGGTTGTGGAGGTCAGATAGGCAGTCGCTCCATGTAAAATACTGGTACTCAGCTGCATCCGTTTAGACCGGAAGCTGACCTCAACATAGTTGGGAAAAGGCTAGGAAGATGATGATTATATTTTAAATAGTATTGTTGTTTGTATTGTGTGTTTTGTGTTGTATTGTATTGGTATCGGTCCTGTCTTACAAGTTGTAGGTCGTGGGTTCGATCCCCGGCAGGCGCTTATTTTGTGTGAATCATTCCATCACCACTGCTCTCAAAACGGGCCAGGAAAACATCTTGGAGAAACCGGCATATACTAGAACCAAAAATTCGAAGACATGTGATATCTAAATCACAGGATCCGCGTGGTAGATTACTAGCCACTACCTGTCACCGCGAGGAGGCCAGTCTCCCAGCAGTAGGAACGGTGTAGGGTGGTTAAGTACCTAACTCTGTTTTAAAACCATTGCTATTCTACTTTTTTTTATATCAGATTTCAGATTTTATTTCAAATGTACCTATGTTATTAGAGTTGCGCTTGATAATTGGAAGATTGAAACCGTTTTTAACCGACTTCAAAAAGGAGGAGGTTCTCAATTCGGATGTTTATATGTTTTTTTTTTTTTTTTTTTTTTATGTATGTTCGGCCATAACTCCGTCATATATAGATGGATTTGCAAAATTCTTATTTTGTTCGAAAGGGGTTTATTCCGAAATGGTCCCATATAATTTTCATATAGATCTGATGATGAGTTCGGGAGACAGACACCGGAACTCTTTAAAAAATGACAGCAAATCAACCGCGATTTCTGCTATCGCATAAATATGCATTGTTTGTTTGGAATTAGTGCAGGGTGAATACCACAACTAAAAATTTAAAAATAAAAACTTTTTTGCAAAAAAAAAACAACCGACTTCCTTAAAAACACTACAAAGTGAAAAATAACTTTAATTTCGGAAGTCGGTGGCAAAAAAAACCATAAATACAGATCCTAAGACACCGACTACCGAAATTAAAGTTATTTTTCACTTTGTAGTGTTTTTAAGGAAGTCGGTTGTTTTTTTTTTGCAAAAAAGTTTTTTTTAGATAAAAATCTTTTATCCGTGCTCCGCTATATCACTTGTGGTAATTCTCGAATAGTAAGCAAATAGAAAAGCTCTCACGACAAAATTAAATTCCATACTTGTCGCCAGCATTCAGCTGCACCATCTGAACCGCTTTTGGCGCGCATAAATCTCATAAATCTTTTCTAATAAAAACATTCTCATTCCACTTCGCATTGCAAGAGTAATATTAAAGTATTAGCAATAATAAGATTACGTTTTTGGCCTCAACGTTCAATATCTTAATGCCGAAATCATAATGTATTGAACGTCAGAAAAGTTATTTACTAAGTCGAGTATAAAAAACTCATAAAGGTCTTGGTCTAAAAAAAGCATCATAATATTTTTAGAGTAAACTTCAACATTTTCGCTTATATTCTTTTATTAGCAATTTTTCAAGAATGTTTTTTACATTAATATCGACGAAAGCAACTTTGGATATTTGAGCTTTTAGATTATAGAATCTAATTTGCTGAGGAATGTAATGCTATTTATCAAGCGTTCGCATATCAATTTGTCACAGTCGCGCACAGAGATGAATAGAGATAAAACTCAATTACATACAAATTGTAATGTGAAACCAAACGACAATATTTGGCAGCTCATTGCATTATTTGGTACCTTAAATTTAAAATGGCGAGCCATTTGTCCCAAACCCTTGTTAGTAGTAAATTAGATTAATTAACCCCAGTGAGAGTAATAACTGTTTACCAACTCCAATTACAGTATTCGGTTCAAATTATTGAATTGGTAACATATTAAACGTAACACAATTGTTTTGACCATTTACTTGAACGACCGCTGCGATTCACGTCCGTTATAAATGATAATACGAGTAGGTGCTGTAGAAACTTTAGCCTCCATGGCGTTTCCATGCAACTTCTTTGAGTATTTTATAAGTTGAAGGTATAATATTATTAGAGCTGTATATATGATAATTGTAATCATTATTGAAATGATACAGGTTAATTTAAACAATTTAAAGTTACATTCTAAACTTATATTTTATTTAAACAAGTCGGTACAGGCAGTTAGTACATACCTAAATCCTAACATACATTTGATGGAAACGAACCGATGTTTTACAACGAAAATGTAAGCGTTCCACTAAAAGCACTTAGATCATCTGAAGTTAGGAAGATTTAGAATGTTGGTTCTACTAATAGAATCCGCCTGGAAGGCTACCTGAATTTATAAAAATAATATCATTTATTTTTGTAAGGCTCTGATTTCTCTATTGATATACCAATATCTAAATATGCGTAAGAGATGTCGTCACTTATCGAGGGGCGGATGGAACCTGTAGGTGCCTATTGCTTTAAAATAATATATTACAAGCTTTTTTACGCAAGTTGCTATTGTTTGTGTATGTATTTTATTTAGAATATCGCCATATAATAACCAGTGTGTGATACCTCTGGGTACTTTTTGATGTTAGGTAGATACTGAAGAACTGAAGTAACAAGATAATATGTACACGAATATTTCGTAATGATTATAACAATTGAATATTATACGCCTCAAAAAACATAGATCAAAGTCAATTTCTTCGATATTATACGTTATTTATTGCAAAGACTATTATGTATAATTACACATGTTGTCGGAAAAAATGTCTGAGATATACTCTTAATGAGATCTGGTATCTATCATTAGATATTGTCTCCTCACTTAAGTTTGGCAATTCTTTGAGCTACGTTGGTTCCCTTGGTTCTTCTTTAGCAGGCGGCAGAGAAAATTGCTCGCAGAACAGATTTCCGAAGGGGCCGAAAGATTCTTAACTGGCGACCGCGTACTGGAAGACGTATTGTTGATGTACCGATGACCTGGTGAAGACCGCAGGATTCCTTTGGATTTAAGAAGCACAGAATCCATCGAAATGTTGAAGCTTGGGAGAGGCTTATAGGAGGAGAGGCCTAAGTCCAGCAGTGGACGTCTTTAAGCTGAAATTATTATGAAAATTCTATCCACTATAACGCGCATGATATGTTGGATTTATTAAGGTCTGTCTTAGATACACTTTTGTACAAATAATCTTGCCTTAACTGTTTCAGTCAAAAACTGGAAGACCAGATGTCGGTCGCCCGGCGGCGAGATAGGCGGACAACACTGTTACCATTGCGGGCAAAACCTGTGGATGGATGTGGCTGATACAGGAGCGTGGAGATTGGCCCAAGAAAAGAGAGGGCCTAGGCCCAGCTGTGGCAGAAGTTTGGCGATGGATGATGATGATGTCGATGAACCGTTCACCTAACGTCGCATTTGTTTGGCAAGTCAATGATAATTTAGTTATCTTAAAACGGGCAGTTAAGATTGAATCTGATTTTCAGAAAATTTGCGTTGACTTAAAAAGCAAGGGCAGTTGTAAACATTCCGAATACAACATTTATTTTTTATTTAAATAAATACTATTTACGTTTCCAAAACAGAATATGGTAGTTTCTACTTAAGGGTTTACAAACAGTTTTGCATATTCATAAAAAAAATGTTCGATCCTAAAACATTTCAGTGTGACTGACGTCAATCACGGGTGGACAGGTCTAAAATACTCGGTGAAACAGTGGGATTGATTCAATTCTATTGCTGCTGCAAAATTTATGTCAACCTATAAAAATATTCAGTTAGATTTCGATAAACCGACCAAATAGTGCAACAAATTTTTCAAAAATCAAATGTCAATAGTTTTATAAATATTGAAAAAATATATTCAAACTGTATACTAACCGTCCAATTCATTCCGATATTTGACGAAGGTTTCAGATATCCGTAATTAGATTAACTCGTATTAGCTATAAAAGCCGAAACGTGGTCGCTCACAACGGGCCTTATTAGAAGGCTGAAAGTCACCCAAAGAGCAATGGAGAGGGCTATGCTTGGAGTTTCCCTACGCGATCGAATCAGAAATGAAGAGATCCGTATGAAAACGAAGGTAACCGACATAGCCCGAAGAATTGCCAAACTTAAGTGGCAGTGGGCAGGGCACATTGCCCGCAGAACGGATGGCCGATGGGGTCAGAAGGTTCTGGAGTGGCGACCGCGTACTGGAAGACGGAGCGTTGGAAGGCCTTCCACAAGATGGACCGATGACCTGGTGAAGGCCGCAGGAATAGGTTGGATGCGAGAAGCACAGAACAGGTCGAAGTGGTGGTGCTTGGGGGAGGCCTATGTCCAGCAGTGGACTTCTTTCGGCTGAAATGATGATGATGATGATGATGAGCTATAAAAGCTAGGCAAGGCTTTGTAGTATTCAGATAAAGTACATTCATTATAATTCTCCGGACCATGGTGCTTACTCTCGAATATAATTCCAATAGATCGACATTGCTCAAACGTCAGTTGGTTGAGTTAAACATCAGGGATTGGCTAGACTTAGTGAGTCGAGCCAATCCCTGACGTTTGACTGACAATTCCAATGTCGAACTATTGGAATTATATTCGAGAGTAAGCACCCATATTTCAGCCATAACGACCAATCTCAACGGAGACTAGCCTACGGCGCGGAAAATATTATATAGTGCACAAGCGCGTGCGCAGACACAGACGCACTCTCTTTTCCCTCGCTCTCATAGTGCGATGAGACGACAAGCAATCCCACACGACCGGATGGAGATCAGGCGCAGAACCAGCAGCTGTGCTTTTCGAGGCACTAAGAAATTTCTAATGGAAAACAACAATAACACTTTGCCCGACCAGGGAAGCGAACCCAGGACCCCACGCAGCGGCCGCTCTTAACCACGAGACCAACGGGGCAGCAAAGTAAATTCATACTTACGTAGCTAACGACAGTTCAGCGTTAGTAACAAAACATCAGCCAACAGTACTTAGGTCCACTGTTATAAAATCTAATTTGCATTACCAACGTAACAACCTGTTTTCAGCAGTTTCGCTTGGTGACGTCACAAAGAAGTCGACTAATTACTTTATAGTTTTATGTAAATTGCGACATTATTTACTGAAGTGCTCTAGTTACTCATGAATATTAGAGTCATTTTACTTAAGCATTTAAAGTGTAATTGGTAAAGTTTTGTAAGCAAAAATACTTTTGGTGGCTTTATGAAACAGAACAATAAAGTCTAGTTGGAAAACAACTTCTATTGATGTTGCGAGACTTTCTGATTTAAGTTCTAGATGTCAAGGAATATATATATATATATTTTTACTGTTACCAGATTTGGGCAAACAAATTATACATTCCGTGACATTTAGAATACATATAAGCCCATCAATGTTTTTGTGAAGGATTCCTCACAAATATATGTAGATGACAATTAATCCAGCGATAACCGGAGGAATTGTGGTTCAGCTCTTATCTTTCACGAACATAATAACAGCCGTCACACTTAACCTGAACTATGATTAAGATAGATTGATCGCGGCTGGAGGGGAAGTACGTATATTACTGATTGATAGGCCAACAGCAATGATTCATAAAGTCACGTTTGACTGACCATTATATTAAACACAAATACCTATCGTTATGAAGTTCCTTTCTTTGGAAACGTGACTACCGGCAGCCCGTGTCCTTTTCTTGTTCTTTAAAAAAAAAATTGGATTAAAAAAAATGAAAATGACATGTACATAAATATACAAAAGTGAACAATCCCGATAAACCTTTTTTCTTGTATTTTGATATAATATGCGTCCCTACTTTGCATTAGACGGACAATGGACATATAGATGTATCCGCCATTTTCCTTCCGTTTTTGTTTTTCCAGAAGAAGGAATGAAGGAAGTTAGGGATCGCCTTTGGCCTTCGGCATTGTCTGTCTTCCGTGAAAGAAATATGGCGGGGAATTTTGTGTAAGTAAGTCAAGATTGGATACTTTTATTAGTTGGATTGGAATTCTTATTTTCATATTATCGCTCTTAAAAATGCTAATAGATACCTTGGTCGATGTTGTTACAGGCTTTTTTACACGCTTTATATTAGCTTCACTTGTATGTTTGTTTGTAACCGACTCCTTATAGCGCGATTTTGACCCACTTTAAACGACCAGATTTCATTTAAACTCTATAGACTTATTGAGAGCCGATGACAATACTATAATTTCATAAATTTGTGCCATTATCCTTGCCAGGGTTACCAGGACAGCAAAAAAACTGTCTTTGAAAACTACGCTGACATACGTCACAAACTACGCTGATATACGTCTCAAAATTCGAAACACCCTAAAAATAGAAAATAAATAATAGTTTAAAAAAACTAAAAAACACACTTCCATTGAAAACCAAACTAAAAAGTAGAAAATAATGGAAAAAAGCGTGGGGTGCTTGATATCAATTTATAAAAAAAATTAACTTTCAGTCTGAAACTTTTATGTCATATCACATAGAAAGCAGCACGAATGAATTGGATAATGCGCAACTCAAATGGCTGCCAAATCGTGATATTACGTCGCCAAGAGGTTATAATAGCGTTATAAAAACGGATTTCAGCACCAGACCCAATTGAATTTTGCATACGGCTAATTAAAAGATCCCAGAGATTATCCAGACGGTGGCCAAAAGAGGGTTTATTAATATTAGGCCCGTTTTACACATGAAAGGGGTCTTGTATAGAACGTTCTAGTTGGCTATCTTTCGCAGCAAAATGGTTTACTTCTCACCCCTATTGAAGAGGATCCTGGAGGCAACATCTTTACAAATTCCGTGTCGTATCGTCGAGGGACGGAACAGTTCTCGATGTAGCCGGTCGGGCTTTCCGAATACGAAACTCCAACTTGAATAGAAGATCCAGTTTGTGAATATACGATAGACTTGACTAGCGGACGAACGTCGCACGGACGGTTATCGACATGAGTCAATAACATTTTTTATTTACCTACGTATCAGGTTTATTTCTGGATTGAATCGGTTTTGGAATCTAAACATATTGTGTTTTACTTTTATACATGTTCGAAACTTAACTATAGTATCGTTTTTTGATTAGTAACGAATGATAAAGCGAATTACTTGCAATTTTAATTGAGTTCTCCCTGAAACCTATTTAAATTGAAATTCTAACCAAACAATCTCATTAAATTGATAAGTTTTGTAATAAATGTATATGGTGTACCTGTGCAGTCAAATAACGCCACATAAGATTAATTCGCGTAGGTATCGCACAAATTCCTGTTGAAATTCGGGATTATGTTTACTTTAGAAATAGCTTTATGTAGACAAATAGGTTTCTACGTTATCATGTATAACTTTGTTAATAACTATGAATTAAACTTGTATGTACAAGTTCAATAGTAGGTTTTAGTTGGTGGGTGCTGGCCAGCCGACCCGCTATCATCTCGTGCGCACAAATAGTTGGTAATTATAACTTCTGAACTAGCGATTACCCTAAAGTAGTTAAGTCTAATTTGTGTTTAAACGGTGTAACAATGTCGATGGAGAAATTACATACACACGAGTATATTAAACATACAGTTGAAAACTTTAGGTAGTTGTTTGTAGCCCTATATACGAATATATTGAAATACTTATTTTATATTTTAATCTGAAAAAGGAAAGTACTTTATAAAACCATATCTACCTACGAAATAAATTTCATTTATGAAAGTATTATTTTGCAAGTAAAACTGCATAACTTTATATATTTTCTGACAGCGTAAAATATTAAAATAAAAAGCTGCTAACAAAATATGGGTAGGTCTGTCATGTCCATCCAATGACACATATTCGTTTTCTTTTTGTTAATTTAGCTGGATTCGAAATGTCCACTGGATTAAAAATTTGGGAGCCGCATAAAACGCAAAGCCAGAGCTACATTTTTTGTTGAGATTGATGATTTAGTTCATGTGAAAAGGAATCCCATGGAAAAAAAAAAACATCCAATCTTTTAATCAAAACCAGTGGAATATTTTGGTGAAAAATATTGGACTAGTTTAAGATTGTTCTGTGTTCGTATAATATTGTACTAGCCCACAAAGTTCCATTAATATTCATCGTAAAAAGCGCAAATTTCATTTTTGACATTGATTTATGTGCGGTCCTGGCAATGTATGCACCACTGTACTCACATAAAAGCTCTAACAGATCAAAATTGTTCTAAAACTTACGCACATATTTAAGTATTCTTCGATACTGGTAGATTGTAATAACTCTGTGCTAATATTTTAGCAGTCTTCTATCATTAATCATCATCATTTCATTTCACATCCATTTATACTCCATCATGAAGGTGGCAAAATTCTTTTTAGAACTAAAACATGCAAGGGAATGAAATAAATTGTTAACTACGGTTACTTATAACGTGTGTGGAAGTAATTACCCGTAACATTTATCTTTTTTTTCCTCTACAAATACAGACAATGCAGAATTTCACGATACAATGGGGTTTTTATTGGAATATGCGTTGCTTTTTTTAAATATTTACTCGCTGGCCGCTTCTGCATTTTACTGAACATTTTTATTGAATGTTTTCATTAGCTTTTTTTAATAAATATTGTTGGTCGAAATAAGATGAAAAGAATAGAATGTTTGTGAGATTTTCTGTCGCTTTTCAGGAAGTTTTGGTTAACGTTTTGTAGGAGAAGTTTGACGACCAGTAAAACTGTAAAAATATCTGAAACTATTTTCTTTACGATTCAATAAATTAAAGTGTCCTTAAAATGTGGCCGAGTCCTTCTAACAATGTAACGCATACCTAACTTACGCCATCGCTTTATAAGGAACCTACCAATAAATCCAACTTAATTACGAAACTCTTTGCAGTAAATACAGTTGGCAATCAAGTTGAACTTAAGATTGCCGCTTGTAGTTTAACTAATGTAAATTGTGTGTGTCTCGGAACGCACGGAGGTAGCAAATTTTCCCGTATGCGACTTACGCTTCCTTTGAATGATTTGCCAAGTTCCCTCATAAATACCAGTGCCCGTCTCCAAACTACTCAGGACTTATGAAATACTGTTACACGTTTAAACTAATATAATATCTTAGGACAACCAACACAACGTTATCTGATCCCAAACTAGGCAGAGCCTGTACTATGGTAACCAGACAACTGATAAACATACTTATATATTTCTAAATACATACATATTATAGATAAATTACACCCAGACACAGAACAAATGATTGTGCTCATCACACAAAGATTTGTCCTGGGTGGGAATCGAACCCACGACCTCAGTCTTAGCAGTCAGGGTCACTAACCACTAGACTAACAGGCCAGTCATATAATGTCGTGACATCGTGGTTGCTTTCATGTTTCCCGACAGGCTAGGCATGTAATTGTGTACGTGATTAAACTAGTTATGTTAGGTTTTTTGTTCATGATAGTATAAAGTTATGAGTCTGATTAGCATAGGATGGATACGTGTTGCAAATTATAATTCTGAATAACTGAATGAGTACGAGCAATTTCTAAATGAAATGAGGTTATACATTATATGTAGGTTCCAAAGGCAAATTGTGTTGCAATTAATTCACGATTTATTTCATTTGGTATCTATATTTAAATTCCTAACATGATACTGATTGTAATGTTAATTAACTAAATGTGTGGTTCCTAAAATTAATGTTTAGTAACTACCTAAATGATTTGGTTCGTACAATTTTGTTTTGTTTTAAATTAATTATATTGTATTTTTGATCACAGCTTTCCAATTACGGTTCATTAACTCTCGTAATTCAATTTTTTTTTTCTATCAGTGTATTTGAATAATAACCTTAAATTAATTTTGCGTTCGTAAAAAACTGCAGAGTCAGTAATTTATGAAATGCAAATTTTGCTCTGCAATTCCAGGTTTTCGGCGAACGCATTCTCATTCATCTTGTTTCCCACGTGCTGTTTGATGTTAAAAAAATACAAAAGTATATGTAGCCCACATTTACACTATGTACTGGGGCCTGCACCATGATATACATACATAGGTATCCAAATGGTGTTCTGTCGCTTTTGATTATAACTCTATATGCGCGTGTATGCATTTCAGATCAGATAGGAATGGTAAAACCTGGTTTGTAGATTTTTTTGTTAGGTAGGTATACATGCAATGGTTACATGATATAAATTTATGGGATACTAAACTAAAAAAACTATTAATAAACTATTAATTACTTATTTTCCATCATATGGCTTGCATTATGTCATTGGTTGCTGGTTAGTAGGATGGCCATAATTGACTTGAAAAAAAAAAATGTAAATTCTATTTTTGGTTATTTGGTATGCCATAAGGAAAAATGTATCACGTATCGGAACTATTTACGAAATAGATCTAAGCAATATAACATAAAGCTAATTAATTATTTATGGTTTTATTTCTATTACTGTTTCATGAAAAAATAAAAGATTTAAACTATCAGTCAAAAACGAAAAATGAGAAAAACAAAACTTCGCCACCATTTAGAGTTCCGCAATGTAAAAAAGAAAACGGGACTGTAACAAGATCACTCGTTTTTCTGTCATAGTCGATTTTCTCCAGCTTGATAAGGGTTGTTGCGCCGAAATGTTGGCGCAACTGAACGTAGTTATAGAGATTGCTACCACATTTCAACAAGTTAGGGTAAGAAATATTGTGCTCTGATTGGACGTCGAGACGAATAGAGAATTTGTTGCTTGGGAAAAGTATTTTTAAATAATAAATCTTTATAAAAATTGTGAAATCTTTATTTTATTTATACAAAACGACTTTGTCTCTTTAAGCTATCTGTCTAGCCTTTTCTTAACTCCCTCCCTTTATCCTTGATTATGACTTTGTGCGACTTTATATGGACATATAAAGTCGCACAAATGTCAGTTAATAATATGAATAACTTGTGATAGGTACCATAATTTTTAACCTTCGACGCAAAAAGAGGGATGTTATAAGTTTAGTAGTACTATACTGTAGCACCGTAGCACTTAAACGGGTGAGCCGATTTGGGTGTGTTTTTTTTTATTTAAAAGAAGGCTTTCTAGCTGTTCTTAGATATGTTTTATGAAAATCGGTTCAGCCGTTTCAACACTACGATTCTTTGATCAAAATATAACTAATTAAACTTAAAGGGGCCAATACGTTTTTTTTTTTACTTTTTAGTGGTTTTAGTCGGGCGTTTCTTTATTATTAAATTTAACTTTCATATTTTATTATTAGATATTCTTACACTCCTTGTCACAGTTTCTATATATTTAAATTTCATTACAAAAATAACACAGCCGTTCCCCAGAATAAACAGCTGTATATCACTGCAACACACAATTATGCAGTACGCAGTTGAATAATAATTTCCCACTTAGTTAATTTCATAGTCATGATTGCCAGGCTCCGGTGTCAAACGCTAGCAACAATTTAGTTTAATTACAGGCGTAACAACTTGCAAGTTATTTAAACTGTCTCCCCTTCAGACGATACTTGAACTACAAGCTGAAGAAAACTGTTGCTCTTTTAAAATATAAACTAAAATGTTCCTGTATACATTGGCAGACTGTCTTTTTGTATGTTAAACGCAGCTTTTCGAATGATACTCTTTTAGGTTTGTTTTTTTGTTGGAAAGCGACTGTTTTGATTCTTAGGTAAGTTTTGCTGCCATATTTCCAAAAGCCTGAATTAATGATGTCTAAAAAACTATTTAAATACATACATACAAACCAGTTGCTGTCCGTTAATCTCAGTAAAACTGTCGGCTTAGTCAATTTAATTTTGCTTTATTTCGTTCGCTCGAATGAAGGGCAGGTTTAAAGAATATGAAAATTAAAAAAAAACCCAAAAGAATAGCCCAAAAATTGGTAAAACTGATATTGCACTTTCTATGGGAATTTCGTATGAATCATTGAATTTTAGTCAGGACATCGTCGGGGGTCAGCTAGTGTAAAATAAAAATATTTTACGTTTCATTTCACAGTTTGCCGTATGTACTTACGCAGATATTGATATCGTCAACACGGGGCTACGGACATGTAGCTCCTCTACGGTTTCGTAGCACCGTAGCATGCTACGACGGGGTGTATTTTGAGCGTAGTAAATCTTGGGCCAAACGTATGTATGTTGTCTTGTTGTACATAGGGCCCTATTTTCTGCGAACAGACCTTTCTATCGTAGTTATTATGTCCAATATATTTCATAGCCAATCACAGATGAAGATTAGACTAATGAGCAAACGATTATTTCAGATAAGAAATATCCAAATAATGGAATACACACCAATTTACTGTTGATATAAGAAAAATAAGAACATAAATAATAATAATGAAACGGGAACGAGAGATAAAACATAGTAGGTATATATTAGCTCAGCAATTTGTAAGAGTCAACCGTGGTAAATGAATTACAGGGGTGCTCTTCTACGATGGTAAGTAACTACTATCTTCGACTTTATCATAGCGTTCGGTTTATCGAGAATGAACGCTTTGATTAAACGGTTTTATAAAAACTACGATTGGTTTTTAATTTGTGGTTTAACATTGGATAATACATTTTGTAGAATCCACGGTTTTCTAAACATTTCTTGATTAAACACATGATTGCTTAGCTTCTTTACTAAAATACTATGATTATAATATGTTTAAAACACAAGCCGCTAATGAAGTCAGAATAAAAAACCGATTTTCTTTCAAAAATCAGAAAAAACTTTGAGCGAAAACGAAGTGCGGGGCATAGCTATAGGATAAATTTTATGTTAAAAAAAGAAATTCTACGCGGACAAAGTCGCGGGCAGAAGCCAACAACCAATTATTTTGGACATAATTGCATTGACAAAGCCTTGCCTTTATATAGAGAGAAATTAATTAATTAATATTGTTGCAAAAATAAATATTGTTGGACTATGATGAATAGAGCTGTCACAATCAGGCATCGTAAGAGCAAAGCGTATAATTAAAATGTCAAAATAATAAAATGTTTGTCTCTGACTGCATTTATTTGACGGTCCCTTTTCCTATTAATTATGTCGTACATACGGGAGAACTTAATTCTGCCAGGCAGCCGTGTCTGTTTTAAGTACAAATTGGAGCTTCGAGTAATACCCGCATTGAAGGCTTTTCCACAAACGTCATTAAGAAACACGTCAACAGGGACCGAATCTTAGTTCAAACTTCTTCAAAAATATTTTTGCTGTGCAACAAAAGAAAAGAAAGGTAAAAAGTGGTTTTCAATTAATTTCTGAAATCATTGAAAAAGCTGAGACACTCGCTATTAGCAGACTTGAAACTAAGAATCTTTTAACTAAGTTTTGCGCCCGCGAAGGTGAACCATTATCGCGCGAACCAGACACCTCCAGCAAATCCTTAAATATTTTAACTGCGATACTAAAATTATAACTCGAGTTAATTATCCACGACTTCCACTCGTTATCATTCTACCGTCATTAATTTCTTCTTCGATTTTGGTCGTTAATAATGGAACTTAAAACATGCAAACTTCTCCTCACAAATGTTCGCAACGAATCGAAAAATCTATTATAAAACACTTAACGTTAGGAAGTAGTCGGTAGTTGGAGCACTACTCCGCGATCACTTCACTTCACATTTATTTTAACGATTAAACTCCAATTATAAAACCTTTGTAAAACTCTTGTATAGCGTAGTATTTGATTTTCACATTTAGAGGAGTTTTGGCGTGCATTCGTTAGAAACGAAACGCCACAGGTAAAAGTTTAATCGCTAAAAAATCCAGTTAAACAATATTTCAGCTTTATGAATTATATTTTCAATCTCTGCTTATGCGTGCCCGTTTGCGAAGCACTTAGCATTCAGCCGGGCCGACCGGTTACTTTATAGACAAATATTTCATTCTAACATACGAGCAACGCAAATAAAACCGAGCATTTTTTCTCCACATTTATATTTTCCTCTGTCCTTTGAAGTTGGCACTTTATTTAATGCCGTGTTAGTTCTTATTTTTCCACTCGGTGATACAATAGACATGGCACCTTGGAACTTTACACCATGCACTTAAAAATGAAATTATTGTCGTACGTGGCCACTTTTAGACGTATATTTTACACTTTCAACTCGACTCATATCGTTTTATTGGTTGAAGTAGTGACACCCCTAGAAAACTAAATAAGACTTAAGCCCAGTTATAATAGACACCGCTATTTGTCTCAACACTAAACAAGCACAATTTAGCGTTCGACTTACAACTTAGTCCGCGAGTTAATATTCCAACAAAAACAAAGACGTAATTTCTCCGTCTTTGACTGGCTGAGAACTTAAGTACGACACGAAATACTGACACTCTATTAAAGGCATCGGAGTGAGTTAAATGGAAGTAATGACGGAACCAGCTATAGTTTTTAATTAGAAGTTTTCAAGGTTCATTATTTCCTGGACTTACACGCAGAGCTTGCTGTTGTTGATGCTTTAAAACATCGAAGACCATGTTTTTTATAATTAAATATACACTGACTAACTTGAATTAATTGCAGGGCTTCCCGCTGGTGGTCACAGTAGCTTGATTTTAATAAGACCATTAAATCTACCGACAGATATAAATTAGTCCTAAACAAGTGCACTACGACTAGAATGGACATGTCGAATTAGCGACTCCAGCGCAAGTGTCATTGTTATCGCTCATTACGAACACAATGATACGACAGCCATAATTATGAGCATCTGTCTATGAAGGATGATGTTATGTACCGTCGAGTGGATGCTCCCACCGGGTGCCGAGGGCCCTTTGCCCACAATTTACACAGAACATTATTCAGTGATGCTCAGACTACTTGTCTCGAACCACTTAGTACCAACCTCAATTGAGCGAAAGAGAATTCAAATGTATTTAACGCCCAATACTACCGCCTTTTAAGCGATAATTTGTGAAAAAATGTTCAGTCAGAGCTCTAAACGATAGCTGTTACTTGCTTACCATTTAAGCGTTTTTTTTTTGCTTTGCGAACTCATTTTGCTGGAGTTACTTTCCGATTTAAAACTGCTAAATGAATCTGGTTGATCTCAAAGTTAATCTTGGTTATGAATAAAGCAGTGAGTGCTGCAATAATATATTTTACACGTCGCTAATTGAATGCAGAACTTGCAATTAAAAAGTCAGGATTAGTTTATTCATAAAACCAACTGGTCATGCAGGAAATATTAATTTATCTTTCGTAATATCTATAGCAGGGTTTGCTCGGTTAGAACTCATTAGTTGTCATCGAATATCTAACAGATGATGCAAATCTGATTGTTTGAATGGAATTGAATTAAAAATGATTTGGCGAATTGTTTGTACTGCATGCGATGCATTGAGCTTTTCGCTACGCCGCCTGCAGGCAGTGGTAGTCAATCCGTGACCGCAAGCATTGTAACGGATCCGGGAAAATAAATACAAATAAAAGAAGAATGATGTTTTATTTCAGCGTTGAAGTGCATCCGCAAAACTATTGGTGAGTAGGTGATGTGGTGGCGTTCCGGGTTGTTGACCCGAAACGTTGACTTTTTCACGTGGGCCGTTATTTTTGGATGATTCCCAAATAAGTGCTGTTGTTTTTTGGGCTACCTTATTTATTTATTTATTTATTTATTTATTTATTATTAAACATATTGTAGACTTACAGGTAAACCCAAGGCGTCCACAAACAAGTACATTTTAGTAGAATACACGTACATTAAAGTTACAATTTGTTACCAAAATATTATTATTTTTTGCATAGTGGTGTTAGCTACTAACTTACAGTTACAAACTTATTACTAAATACAGCTTATTACAAAATACAACCCAGTCCTAGTTACGTCGATAAGGTGAGTTAACTTTTGTGACGGTATGTAAGATGGACATTCGCCGCAGATATAATTCTGTGTAGTTTGTCAGTGAATAGGTCAACATCTTGAGTTAATAATATCGAGTTGAGGAGCGTAAGAGTGCGTCGGGTAGTTTCATTCTTTGTGGCACGGGTGCGGCAACCAGCCACAGCCAGCAGGGGTCGTCGCCGACGCGGACCACGCTCCCCCGCACCCCGCATAGCTCCCATAGGGACGTTTAGGCTTATATCTACCAGTGCTGAGGGATTATCGATTTTGTTAATGAGTAAATGGTAAAAGTGTATAACAGCCTGCAAGCTCCTTCTCAACTCAAGAGTGTCGAGTCCAAGCATACCCGTTACAAAGAGCGAGGGATAAAGAAAAGGGTAGTACCCGTACTTCTTCTTGTATAAGTATCTATTATATATATATTTATGTAGTTTGCACTGTTCTATTGTTACTTCTCTAGAAAATTATTACAAAAAAGAGAAGAAGAAAGCAAATTTGGTGCCTCTCCTAACCAACGTAAAGCTGATATCAAAAGAAAAGTACCTTCTCTAATACACAATGATCCGCACACGGGACATACAAACGATAAATTCACGTCGACTGCTTTCTGTTAGAACAACATATGTATAGCACACAGGACACAAAAACGGAAGATATTACTTCATAACATTTCTATCCTCTCTTATACGAGGTGCTTACGCGTTGTTAACGAATGCTTGAGGCCGCAAGTATTGAGGACACGCCTTTATGCCGCTGTAGTCCTAGCGTGATACATGGTGCTCCCTGACACCGTAAATAATAGTAAGTGTTCGTATAAATATCCGCAATCATTGAGGGACACCCGCAAAGATATTCTTAGAACTTCGCCATTAACCAAACAGGAAAATTTGCTGATGTACTTTGCGAATAGTTTTAATTTGTCTTTACCTTGCTCTTGGCGAGGGTACGAGCAAATAACAAGGAAGAAAATAGCTCAGAAACACACAAAGGACTGAAGCGGCTCGAATGAACAATTTGACGTATTACGTACTGTGTTGTGAAGTAAATTGATTGAAAACGTATTTACGTTTGTAACGGTGGCGCTGTTAACTTGTGAAACAATAAATGGTTTTTCGTGTAAAAATAAATACTATTTTCCAAGGATATTTTATCGAGCATTGCTTGCCCAGTGACTGCCACTTACGAGTAGTAGGTCGTGAGTTCGAACCCAAGCAGGCGTTTTACTTTGTGTAAATTATTTCATCACAATTGCTCTCAAAACGGTGAAGGAAAACATCGTGAGGGAACCGGTATGTCTTAAAACCAAAAATTTGAAGACATATATTATGTCATCTACCAACCCG
Source organism: Aporophyla nigra (assembly GCA_947507805.1). Lineage (NCBI taxonomy): Eukaryota > Metazoa > Arthropoda > Insecta > Lepidoptera > Noctuidae > Aporophyla > Aporophyla nigra. Next base: position 14,330,014 of record OX382302.1, on the reverse strand, counting down.
CACTGGGCTCGCGTGGTGGATTATGGCCCACTCCCTCTCACCGAGAGGAGGCCTCTGCCCCAACAGGGGAAATATTATAGGCTGCAGATGAAGGAATTTTATTATATGCACATATTTAACGGAACGGGTGTACTATCAGTACACCTCTGCATTACTCATCGGGGTATATAGGCGTGATGCTATGACAATGATGATTTAAATCAGTCCTAATATTATTGATCAAAAATTGGCACAACAATTGACTCGGCGATTAAAAAACATTTAAAAAAGATACGTAACATTTGCAGAATATTTCACAAAACACAGTAATCAAAATTCGTTCAGCTGTTCATGTGGGTGGGAACCAACAAACAATTTAAGGGCACTTCCTTTTATATCGCACGGTGGAGTCACGAAGATGTATACATAAATATAAATACGAAGGTAGAATACACTTCGACCTTCTCTTCTTTACCGTTTTGTGTTGTATGTGTTAATATGCGTACTTTTTATCTCTTTAACCGTTTAGTGCCTATTTATCGGCGTCCCTCATAAAATAGTATATTTAGCTACGTTGACCTGAGGATGGAAAGATTTTTTTTAAAGATTTTTAGTAGAAGGAACAGTGGGGTTTTAGTTTGCTAGAAGTCACAATAATAACGTTCCGTTCTCTTTGAACGGATGGTTTTATAAGGATTTCCTAACGGAAACAAAAGAAGGTAAACTTAACTTAAACGGAAAAAAACATTTTAAAAATATATTTTCAAGTAGATAATTTATTTATTTATTTACACGCTCTCTGTGGTGGTAGCGCTAGGGTAAACCGCAAAATTCAACATTTCATAGGTATTTTTTCGATTTGCAGGTCAATGTCAGGTTATTTCAAGAAAACGTCCTTAAATGTGAATAAACGAGCTTAGGGGATTTTAACATTTTAATGATTATACTTCTGAAAAGCTATTTTAGTTACGGGCGCGAATCATATTTTAATCAACGTACAACCTGACATCCCACATTCTTAGCACGACAGGCTGTGCTGGGGCGGCTGCTGCAGGTGCAGAAAACCTCAAACGGCGCAAATATAACAACCTTATTCGAGTATTCCGGGTCATCGCCAAGCGGTTGGTCGACTCTTCACGTGACCAGAGCGCTGGCCTATTTTAGGTCAAGGTTGCATTGCCATCCGACATGGCAACGCTGCCAGCCTTCAGGGCATTTTTCCCACCGACAGCGATGCGGACGAATTTTTTGATGCCCAGTGAGCTTTCCTTTTTTTACATTTATTTAATTGTACATAATATATTTATTTTAGTGTTAGTTTGTATATTGCAGTAAAGTTTTATGCTATCAAAATAAATTAAAATAATACTCAATACTCAATATCTTTATTGCTTTACCATAATGTGAACTTAGGTGGTAATTATATAATTTAGATCATTATGGACCCTGTAGGGCACAGCAAAAGGATAGGAGAGAGGAAGCTCTGTTTTTGAAAATCATTTGGTCAGGAGATGTCCTAGAATAAACCAATATATCGCTTATTTATCTATAAAATGTATTAACATAATTTATATGATTTTTATATAAGTATCTATGTATTATAATAATTCTGTTTATTCATTTATATGGATTGTTGTTCTTTCAACAATAATTATTAGTTATATTGTTAAATTTATTAAGTTTTTAATTTTATTTATAATTATTTCTGTTTGATTTAATTTTTGTTTTTTTATATTATTTGATAAATTATTATTATATTATGTATTTTTTTTAAATACATCATACATACAATTTAGTATCATTAATTTATTTTACATATACCTATAAATTGCGTGTTTATGATTAATTATTATTATCAATTATCATCATTATAGTATTTATTATCATATTAAATTATATGTATATCTATTATTTATTTTTATCATTTAAATATTCTTCTAAGGAGTAATAGCATTTGTTAATTAGTAATTTCTTAAGATTTCTTACAAATATATTGAACTTTTCTTCATTCTTTATAATGTCAGGCAGTTTGTTGTATACTTTTATAGACATTACATAGGGACTTGTAGAATGCATTTTTAGCTTGGAGGTTGGTATGTTTAGCCTTGATCGGTGCCTAAGTGTGTATTGTGACTGGATGTCTTCGCGCTTTGTGTAGAACTCTGGATACTTGCGGACAAATTTACATATTTCTAGAATATAAATACTGGGTAGTGTTAAAATATTATGTTTTTGAAAGTGGGGTTTGCAGCTGTCGGTTTGATCAATGTTTACCATGATTCTGACTAATTTCTTTTGTAGAGTAAAGAGTGTCGGTGTATCTGTACTAGAGATGTTACGAAGTTCCGGTTCCGATTCCGAAAAGTCGAAACTTCCGATTGATATTACACCTCCGACTTCGACTTCGGTTCTGATACTTTCAAACCGGAGGTTATATCGGAGGTTGAAGCACAGCGGCGCCGGACGGCGGCGAATTTACCGCGGGCAGCGCGTACAAGAAAGTTTGTGCTTGTCGCGCAAGAAATGCCCCTCCCTCCCTGTCCCTTCGTTACACACGCCTTTCTTTCTGTCGATTACTCAGTTATTTGTTTTGTTTACGTTTAGCGAGTTAGCGTTGCGCTTCAAATAAAATAAACGTTTATAGTGACGTTTACAGTCGATTTGTGACAAATAGATATAAGTACCTATCTAGTTGAAAAGAATAATTAAACCCAAAAAAAAGTGTAATTTGGAACTACTTTGAGGAAGTTTGCGCGGACACGGCAAGATGTAAGACACGTCTGAAGGTATATTCACGAAAAAGAGGTACGACAACTTCTTTAAAAGGTCATCTAAAGTCTTTGCATGCTAATGAATACGAAGAATTCAATAAATTGGAAACTGAAAAGAAGACTACAGTACAGTCTTCGACTTCAACACCGTTTCAAGTGGCCAAAAAACAAATCACGCTGAAAGACACTTTGATGAAGAATCAAAAATGGTGTAGTTGTAATCCTAAATCGATAGAAATGGTCAGATTGATTTCGGAAATGATTGCTTTAGAAGATCTCCCCTTCAGTTTCGTAGAATGTATTGGATTTTGGTATTGGACCTCCACCTCCGCCTTCGACTCCGACTCCGACTCCGACTTCGGTTCCGGTTCCGACTCCGACAAACCAAATTTGAAACCTCCGGATCCGACTTCGGTTCCGATAAAACCACCTCCGTTACATCCCTGATCTGTACTATTTCCCCAGAGAGTTATGCCGTAGCTAAGCCATGCATTGGCATACGCATAATAGGTGGTAAGGGCAGTTTGAAAATTGGTGGTCTTTTTAATTTCGCGGAGGGCATATGAAAATCTTGAAATTTTTTAACGTGTTCTTTGTATATGTGTTTTCCAGTTAATATGTTTATCTATTGTAAGTCCTAGTAATGTAAATTCATCAACAGTCTCCAATAATGTGCCATTAAAGTTGAAATTTAAGTGTAGCGGAGCTTTTTGATGAGGGTGAAAAGTCATTAATTTAGTTTTATTGTAATTTATTTCTAAGTTATGTGAGGTCATCCAGTCACATGTTTTTGTGAGTGTGGAATTGAGTTTTTCTTCTATGTTTGTGTTGTTTTGACATGAGAGTAATAAGGATATGTCATCCGCGAATAAAACACATGGCCCCTCTATGGTTGTCGGTAAGTCGTTGATGTAAACGAGGAATAATAGGCCGCCTATAACACTTCCCTGGGGGATGGAAGCGTTAGTTGTTCTGCTTTTAGATCGAATTTTTTCTATTTCTCTACTATTGTTGTTATAGTATTCGATTTCAACGACTTGTTCTCTATTCTTTAAATATGACGTAAGCCATTCATGAGCTTTGCCGCGAATTCCTATTCCGTACAGTTTATTCAGTAGTATTTTAAATTGTACCTTGTCGTATGCTTTGGTCATGTCCAGTAGTATCCCTACGGCGTATTCCTTGTTATTTATAATATTTAGGGCTTCTTGAATATATTTGTAGACGGCTAATGTGGTGGAACGGTTTTTACGGAATCCATTTTGACAATCGCTTAATACGTGGAATTTTTCGCAAAAGGTATAAATTCGATCACACATAGCTTTTTCGAAAATCTTGGATGCTGATGGCAAGAGAGCTATGGGGCGGTAGTTACTAGGATCTGTCTTCGTGTTCTTTTTATGGATTGGTTTAATTAATGATCTCTTTAACAATTCAGGGAAAGTGCCTTCTGTAAAAGACTGGTTTAATAGTAGATAAAATGGTAAAGTGAGTTCGTCTGCGCATTTCTTCAATAACGTAGATGGGATTTCGTCTAAACCGTAACTTTGTTTATTTTTTAGGTTTTTAATTAATTTATTTACTTCCCAAGCTTCTACTGGGCTAAGGAACATGGTGTTCTCCGTGGGATTTAGTTTTGATATGCCGCTCAGTGCACTGCCCGATGGATGGTACTGTTTTCTCCTATAGACGCAAAGAAGTCATTAAAAGTATCCGTAATTTGTTTGGGTTCGGATATAACAATATTATTGTGTTGTAATTGTATGTTACATTTCTCCTTTTTTGGTTTTTTGTTTGTTTTCTCATTTATAATGCTCCACATCGTTTTTATTTTGTTGTCTGATTTCTTTATTTTATTAATGTATTGTAATTTTTTTGCAGTGTTAACTGTACTTTTTAATATTTATTCGTATTTTTTATAATGTTGTGTAATTATCCGGTTTTTGGTGTTATGGGAAAACAATTTTAACAACCTTTTGTTTTTGCAGGAAACTCTAATTCCTGTGGTGAGCCAGTATTTTTTGTAGGTCGTTTTAATTTTTGTTTTACGCATAGGAATACATTGATTTAAAATTTTTATTAAAAGATTGTTGAAAGAATTATAATTTTCATTTATATTATTGTCTGTTTCTATAATGTCGTTCCAGTTTTGTTTACTTATTATAGATTTAAATTTATTTATGTTCGCTGTGTTAAATAATCTTTTTTTTTGTGTACCAGGTATTATTTTTTGCTGGTTGAGGTAGGGTTAGATTTATAATTGTTCCACTGTGGTCCGAAAGTCCGAGATTTTCTACGGTTGTAGACATGTTTCTGTCGCTGAAATTCGTGAATATTAGATCAAGACATGTTGACGATGTTTCTGTAATACGCGTGGGTTTTTCAATATGTTGTGTGAAATTGTATTCTAGCATGAGATCCAGAAATTGATTAGTTTTTAAGGTTTTGTCTAAAATATTTATATTAAAATCTCCACCTATAACTATGTTAAATTTACTATATGTAATATTTAAATAGTTTAAAATTTCTTTTAATTTAGCAGTAAATATATCTTCCTCTCTTCTATTCCAGTACATAGTAATTAATAAAAGGTTTTGTTTAGGTAACTCAGTAGCGCAGACTTCCAATACATATTCTATAGACATGTTTGAGATATCATTCTTTTCTGTGTATTCAAATTGTTCTTGTAAGAGGATGCATACGCCGCCTCCTCCTCGAGTTTTTCGGCAGTATGACGATGTAATATTATAGCCACTAATTTGTATTAGGGAAATTTTTTCTTCGGATAGCCAGGACTCGGATATGCATATAGCTTGGTAGATAGGGTTGTCTGTTAAAAATGCTTCTATAAAATGTTGCTTATTGTATATGCTTTGCATGTTTTGGTAGAGAATTTTACAAGGTAGGTAATACACCTGACACTAACCTGAAAATGGAAGAATTTGAACTTTGCGGAGTATCTTAGCGCATCCTTCTTAACAGTGAGACGTCAAACGGTATGAGAAAGAAATAACGCATAGTGTAGTGCGCCTTATTGCGACAGTGTAGCCGTAGCAGGATAAGGGATTATAAGTTTATTTTTATTTAACCAAAGCTTGCTTTTGTTAATTAGATTTCATTCACCCTTGTGTACTTAGAAAAGTACTAAGGTACACCGTATGTTTACTCACTCGTCGATGTTTCTTTATTTACGTGGCCTCTACCTTCCCACAACAGTGAAGTTCTCACAGACGAAAGCTGATTTAATTAGTGTTGTTGGTACAGTTGCGCGGTGCTTGCAAATAATCTGAGTTTACCTCCGAGGGGCGACTCCACCACACTAAACCTTTTCTTAGCAACTTCTACCTTTTTCCTCATAGCTAATAGACTCGTAACTGTTAACTCTTTACTTAAAACTAGGCGTTAATTAATTATCAAGTACTGTACTGTGAAAATGCTTTTGACTAATTAATTTGGCTTTCCATTTTAAAGTCGGAAACAACTACCTCGGAATTCAGTTTTAAAGTGAGATAGAATGTTTTCTAGGTTCCAGTGCTCGAAATGAAGTTACACAAAAGTTTGAAAACCATTTTTAGGGTTCCGTTACCAAATGGCAGAAAACGGAACCCTTATAGATTCGTCATGTCTGTCTGTCTGTCTGTCCGTGTATGTCACAGCCACTTTTTTTCCGAAACTATAAGAGCTATGCTGTTGAAACTTGGTAAGTAGATGTATTCTGTGAACCGCATTAAGATTTTCACACAAAAATAGATAAAAAAAAAAAAAAAAATTGGGATTTAGAACTGAAATACTTAGAACCCCATACTTAGAACTGAAACTAAAAAATGTTTTTTCATCAAACCCATACGTGTGGTGTATTTATGGATAGGTCTTCAAAAATGATATTGAGGTTTCTAATATCATTTTATTCTAAACTGACTGGTTTTCGCGAGAGACACTTCCAAAGTGGTAAAATGTGTGTGGGGGACACCCCCCCTGTAACTTCTAAAATAAGAGAATGGTAAAACTAAAAAATATATATAATGTACATTACCATGTAACCTTCCACCGAAAATTGGTTTGAACGAGATCTATTAAGCAGTTTTTTTTTAATACGTCACAAATCGTAAAGCTCAATATACCTTTCATTCAGTCAACTCAAATATAAAAAAAACCATTTAATTTCATAAACATAAACTTAATGCATAAACCGTGAATACCTACAGGTTTGTACGGAACCCTCGGTGCGTGAGTCCGACTCGCACTTGACTGGTTTTTTTTTTAAGATTACTAGCTTTTGCCAGCGGCTTCGTCCTCATATTATAATTTTCTCACTTGCCTCTTGAGTCACTCTGTCTATTCATGAAAACCACATTAAAATCCGTTGCGTACTTCAAAATATCTAATCGTGCCGATGCGGCAGGCGACCTTTTTTTTAACCGGCGAAAAAAAACGGAGGAGGTTATCAATTCGACGCGTATATACATTTTTTTTTGTTTTTTTTTTTTTCATGTATGACCACGCATGACTTTTTACATAGTGGTCCGATTGTGATAATTCTTTTTTTATTGGAAAGAATATACTCCGAGGGTGGTTCCATATAAATTTAGAAAACAAAATCAAACCCTAAGGGTCAGAAAGGTCAATGATGATTGATTGTTCACTCACTGATTGTAATTTATAACCACAAATATCTTTATACAGAGTAGTCTGATTTTGATAATTCTTTTTTCATTGGGTAGGGTATACCTTGCCAAGTATTATTAGTACAATAAAGTCACAAAAATATGAAATAAAAACTTTTTAACAAAAAATTAAACCGCCGAAAAAACTGAAAAGCAAAAAATAATAAAACTTAAAATTATGAGTCGGCACTTTGAGTGATCTTTGTTCATTGATTTTTCAGTGCCGACTCATAATTTTAAGATTAATTATTTTTTGCTTTTCAGTTTTTTCGGCGGTTTAATTTTTTGTTAAAAAGTTTTATATGTAGTATTATGTACTATATAGTATACATAAAATCATGCCTTTTTCCCATGGGGGTAGGCAGAAACTACAGAACACCACCTGCTACAATCCTTGTATACTCTTTTTGCTCCGTTGATGTTCATTCATCTGGCCATACACGCACGCTGGTTACCAGTACTACGCCCTGACCTTTCTGAAGAACATCACCAATAATGTCACTACATGTCCTTCTAGGGTGTCCCCTCCTGGCGTTTTCACTCACATTTGCCTTGTTCCGTCCTTCATTCATCTTCTCAATATGACCAAACCATCTTAAGCATACTCTTTTCAATATTTTTCACTACATCTTCTTATAAACCGCACCGTTGTCTTATCATATCCTTCCTCAGTCTATCATTTGTTGTATACTATGTAAAGATTTATTAGATATCGTTTGTAACGAGGTACTTATGAGTTGTCATAATTCCACGCAGCAAAGCCACTCATAAACCACAAGTTTTCTTACTTAAAAGAGGCTTTACAACCCTTTCAAGCGGAAAACTTTCTTCATTGCACCCTGAATACAATAAGTATCGTAGCTCTCCCCTCGGTCGGAATTTAAAATACCTGATAACACAGCGGCTTTGAGAATAAAGTTACTTTATCGATAATAACCGCATTTCCTACTTTTACCTTGCAAGCCACTCTAGTTAAGTAGACATTTATGACAATGGCACGGGCGTAATAGGTACTCCTCTGTCACATTACGGTTTCACTTCATGAAATATATCCGTAACCCTATCGCGGGCAACACGCATCGACTTCTTTTAAAGTAAATGGAGTAGGTATTAGGGTAGGTACTGGCGCTAGGCGCCAAGATAAACACGAAGAAACAATTGCCAAAAAAAAATCTGTGGCCAATTAATAGGTAAGTGCAGGTAATACCTATATCCTACTAACATTATAAATGTGAAAGATTGTAGGATCGATTTCGATGATATTTGGCATACAGATAGCTTACAACAGGGATCCCGTGGCATAATCTCCGACATACACGTGGATGAAGCCGCTGGTAAAAGTCTGTGATAATTTTAAAATATATTATATATTAATACGTGAAGCAAAAACTTTGTACCCCTTTTTACGATAATTACGCGGACGTCGGAGGATGAAATTTGGCAAAGTTAAAGTTTATATAGAGAACGACTGCAGAAAGCTAATATTATAACGATCAAACTTAAAATTTAAATGAATTATGGTCAAATTTCGACAACTGGACGAACACTAGTTTTTAGTCATATGCACGTAACCAAAAGTATTATCATCTCAAAAATGTTTTTGTGTTGAACATGCCGTTACAAAATCCACACGAAATCTGCAGTTTTATTGTATTTTTTCTTCGGCTTATCTCAGACGACTATAACAGTGTTATCTTTGACATTTCTTGAATGACAAAGCGGAGCGGCTCAATAACCATCCAATTTGCATAACCTAATTTCTCGTGGCTGCGTCAAATTGCTGACAGATCTCAGAGCCCGCACTTCGATCATAATGGATGGGACGTCGATTCCGATAAGACCGTAAACTGACAAGAATATATCTGGTCATTAACGTACGCTCCAATGTTACTATCCAGTATCCATATATCGGTTACTGCCCATACCAGCTTAAACTGGTAGTTTATACGTAGGTATGACCCCATTTTGCGAAATTACTGAATAAAATTGAGGAATTTATAGGTATGTGTTTATTTACTGACAACAATCGTGGGTACTGTATTACTTACATATAGTATATACCTAATTAGTGAAAAGCTGCCCATAGTTACCTATCTCTTTAGTTGACTGTACCATAATTTGAAAACCAAAGGATATTGTGCCACTGCAGGTCTTGTGGCTAAATGGTAACACTCTATCGAAAGTTAAGTTACGCTTAACAAGGTCCGTCGGTGGATGGGTGATCATTAATTACATACCACGACCTCTACGTGCTTTGGAAAGCACTTAAAGCCGTTGGTTCTAGCTGTCATTTGTAATAGATCTTTGATAGTCGTTACATAGTCAGAAGCCCAAAAACCTGACAACTAGTCTTACCAATGGGTATCGTGTTACCCAGTAACTGGGTTGCGGGGGCTAAATATGCAGTCGCTCCATGTTAAAAAAAAGGATTGTGTAGTTTTTATGAAACCACGGTAAAAGTGAAACTTTTTTTTCACTTTATAGACATTTAACTAAACATTTTCGGAATATATGCAATAGCTTAATAAAAAGACTTAATTTAATATTCATACGAAATAAGTTAAATAATAAATTCAAGCACTCAAAATTGAAATAAATCCATAATCAGCAACATGCACCAGCGAGCGCCTTTCACTTCATCCCTAATCCGCGGCCGACCGTCACGCGACATGTAACACACAGACGAAAAAGTGTGAGACGATGTAATAAAAGTTTCACTTTAAAAAGACTGGTATTCAGCTGCATCCGATTAGACTAGAAACCGATGCAAACATAGTTGAGAAAATATAGGCAGTTTTTTTTTTTTTTTTTGCACAATTGTGTCACCCATTGCGATTACAGTATCTGACCACTCAACTTCTCCCCGTCCCGGCTGTCCGTCCTATTTATACGCTGATGCGAACGGCAGATTATTGTTACGGCTACATCTCGTTCTGTCCCGAATAACGTATAAGAAGTTAAGAATCTTTTTCATGTTTAATGCTTATCTATGTTTCTTTTTTCGAGAAAGATTTTACGAGAAATTGCTAATTGGACGCTAGCCTTGAACAAATTATTATAAAATAATTATATTTGTGTCTAAATAAACCTTTATAAAGAACTGATGATAGAAAAAGACTACGTTAGTAAGTTATTTTGTTGGTAATTGAAAAGAAACCTGTTTTTGTTTAGAGACCAAATCTATATTGCTACCTAAACAGTAGACCTATGAAAAAGCAGGTAGTCTACTGTATAGTTATTCACATACCAACATCATCACCTGACCTTGACTGGCCTGTTAGTCTTGTGATTAGTGACCCTGACTGCTAAGACTGAGTTCGTGGATTCGATTCCCACCCAGGACAAATCTTTGTGTGGTGAGCACGATCATTTGTTCTGTGTCTGGGTGTAATTTATCTATAATATTTATGTATTTAGAAATATATAAGTATGTTTATCAGTTGTCTGGTTACCATAGTACAGGCCCTGCCTAGTTTGGGATCAGATAACGTTGTGTTGGTTGTGCTAAGATATTTATTAATTTATTTATCACCATCATAATTTCAGCCGTATTACGTCCACTGTTGGGCCTAGGCCTTCCCCAATACGGAGGACTTTGGCATAATCGCCACGCTCGGCAGGCAAGTTGGCGATTGCAGTATGGTAGTGAAATGCATAGAGAACGCTGCTGCCCATTCTCTAGTGAGTCCCTTAGTCGCCTTTTATGATACCCATGGTCAGAAATAGGGTAGAGCTATTCTTTAAGTCTGGCCTTTTTTTTCTGGATGGGAAGTCATCAAATGACTTCTCCCGCTCTGGGCGGAACGGGAGGGCGTGTCAGACTTTTACTGACTAAAACCCACCCGTGTTCCTTCAGTTGCCCATGTGCCAGGGTCACGGTATCTCTACGTCCGGCCTTACATAGACATAGGTGGTGTAATAACATAATCAGCGTTTACTCCATTGCTGGGAAACAGGCCTCGTCTCTGTAATAGGGAGTGGGCCATAAGCCAATACGCAGGCGAAGTACGTAGAAGGGTTGGCATTGGATCTACGACATGCCGGTATCCTCACAATGTTAGCCTTCACCGTTTTGAGACCAGTCGTAGCAATAGTATAAAAAGTAGTTAACGAAAAAAATTTATATCAATTGATTTTGTAGCAGTAAATATGAAAGTACACTACGCCAATACGGTAATAGAATAAGCAAACAAAAAATGCCCCTTCTATTGTTTGCCAAATCACTCATGTGTTTTGTTTGATGTTTCGGGCACGTCGTGTGTAGCTCTCTCTGCGTTGTTACCCATGAGATTTCGTGGGACAGAAGGCACGATATGAGTCAGTTGAATGGAAGGTTTATGTTCAACAATAACCGTTAATGTGAGAGCCAAGATGTGATAGTTAATCGGTGTAGCCTCTCGACTTGATTGAATCTAGAGTCAATCATCAAGGTCAAGTTATTCTAGAAAAACATAGTACAAGACGTCGACTAAACGTATACTCGACCTCGTAAATGCTTAAAGGTTTTCATGTCAGTCTAATCTTTCAAGTCTAAGCTTGTCTTAGCGTGCATATGAAACCTGTTGTTTTGCAGAAATTTAACAAAACCCGGACTGAAACTGGAGCAATTCAAGCAAGTACATACGCCATAACGTTAGCACCTCGACATACGCTATGCAATCTATTGCTGTCAATATCACGTGAAAGATCGCAGAAAACAAATGAAAAGGACTTCGATTGAAATTGCATTCATCAGAGATTAGTGTTGTGTACCTACCAGCGGACGTATTCTGTTGAAATGTGAGATTTCTCATAAAAACTTCGGTGAAGTGAGCTTTAAGTGAGATGTCAATAGTTTCAATCTAGTTCAAGTGAAATAACACCTCACTTCCACCTAATTTCACCTAAGTATTCACGGGGAGAAGCATAATTTTTTTAAGTTCAAAAAATGTACAGCGGTACAATAAACGGTTCGGCAATATTTACAGCTTCAGTTAAGTTCGAAGCTGGTGTGGTAATCCCGATAAAACGTACTTGAGTAAATCCGTTAACGAAGGTTGCTGACGAAACATATTATTCGGATAGTAAGTTATTGTTCGGGTAGTTAGCTCGGACTTTGAATTAAGCAAAGCCAAATAACGAGTCTGCATTGTTTGATTCAATGTGATATATGTGATCCGCATAAATGGTTAAGAGGTAACCTGTTTGTTTCCTGTCAAGGCCGATTCTGTAGTTTCGATTCATTTTTGTTTGTTTGAAACTTAACAACATTGAAACATAAATTAAGCTATTTTTATCTTCCAATAAAAGATACCAAATGTGTTATAATCAAACATTCCAAAATAAATACGAAACAAAAGTTTATTTCTTTTTACTGGTTCATTTTCAAAAGAAAATAATACTGAGATGCTTTCTTTGCAGTCTAGAGCTATAACATGAAAAATCTATTTTCTTTAAAAGATATTCAGCTAAGAATGTTTCACAGCTCGTATCATGGAAGTAGGTGCAAGTCTCGAAAGGACTTAGTTTCGGATTTGAGTTTCTGTTCGAATCGCTCATGTATGCACTTAACTCAGCTGTTTGAAGGTAATTCGTAGAATCCACAAAATTGCTACTTAAGTAATTTTGTTCTAGATCAGGATTCCGTTTCCAACCACACTTGAAACACGTAGTAAGGCATTAAGTTACAATGAAACTTAACATTTCAGCTTCCGTTGAGTTGGGTTAGAACTAAAACGTTAGAATAACAAAGTTGTAGTAAGGGGCGGGTAGCAACCAACCACGTAGGATTGAATTAAGAAATGAGGTGGTGCAGTCATAGTGTGTTAGTAACTTCTACCTTAACATGGTTAATAAGGTGCATTATTTTCCTTCACACATATAACTGTAATTTGTTAAATCATACTTTCCAGGTCATGAATGTTCACCTACGGGTCGGCTCACGGCTTTGTAAAAGTATGTAGTGAGAAAATCCCGAAACATATTCACGAGTAAAACTCATACATACTTGACTTTGTCGGACCACTGTTGGATGTTACTCACAAAAATGACAACACAAAACCATGTCCTTACTTTAAACAGAACAACTGACTGGTAACAGATAACTATTCTCGAATTATGGAAACGCATTCAGTTTGGACATGCCAAGGTATTATCAGACATTTCAATAGACAAAATTTGGTACGTTGCGGTTGGACGCAACTCGGATTACACGCGGTGATTCCATTCCCAAATGAAGCTATCAATTGCTATTGATTTCGAACATTTCGTATCACGTAGTATTGTTGGGCCATTTAAAAGCGGAATTGTCACTAGAACATTAAATTTCGATGAATTAATATTGTATAATCAAATGTGAGTGGAATGGGCTATAAAAAAAATATTATAGAACTAGCTGTGCTTGAGGTATTGTATGCATGGAAGTCGTATAGGTAATATTATATTGATTGAGTGTCACTAGTCGTATTTGTAATCCGTAAGTACGGTAGTTATTGGTAATGCTGGAGAATAATGGTGCTTCATGATTAAAAAAATTACTAAAAAGCTACCTCCACACACAGAAAAATCGATGTAAACGACCACCAAGACTGCACCTCCAAAACTTGTGAGCCAAACATCTCTTGTTTCACTATTTTCAGCTGAGGAAAAATATGGGACAAACAAACTCAGAGATAGCACTATTGAGCATCGTCGGACAAGAAATCTGTATTCATGTGTTAGCTACCAGTAAATTGAATACGTCGTGACTCCGCGGGCTGAAGCAGGAATCCGAGGGGAAAAATTAAATTCCTGCAGACAACCAGCGTGCCCAATGCGTGCACTCACGTGCCTGCGGACACAGTATTGCCACAGATCACGAATAATGAGATGTGGCAATGGTTTAACTATTTAAAATAAAGATTTATTTGTAAAAACAGGAATATCTCGATTTAAAGATTGTGTAGGTACTGTAAAAATAGAACCTTTCTAATCTTTTAAAATAAGGGTCAACTTCAAAAGATAACATTGAAAAGAATGCAAGTAAGCTTGACCGAAAGATAATACCCAATTACTTGAACAGAAAAAGCTACCTTTCCCGGAAAAAAAATTCAAAGAAAACAATACCAAAGCCAAGTTAACCGCAAAGCGCTTTACCATCAAGACTTTTAGCAGCTTTCGAAGAACTATCTTAATAAGCTAAAAGGTAATCTATTAACTCGGCCTGTTCAAAATAAGAAGACAAAGAATTTAAAAGTCTAAAATCTTCAGCAAAGTGAGCTATATGAGGAGAGGCTCAAGGCGACTCATTGTAATCCGGCTCCGTTGTGCAGACACTTCATAATATTCTTTTTGTAATGCAGTCAAAGTGGGGCGGCGGCTTAGCGTCCGCTGTAACTTGTAAGGCGCTGAACAAAATTAATGGCTTCCCAGCCTCCCTGCAGGGTTCTTGCGCTTGCAGGCTTAATCCCGACAACACGTGATGCAGAGCCCGCCGCCTTCGATCACGGCGGAAAAAACGTTCCACAAGTTTGCCGTTACGAACTTCCTGAACACAAGTTTTAAGCGAAAAAGGCTACGTCTTACGTCAGCAAAGTATTCAGTCGTTTTTTGATCGATGGCGACGGAAGTGTTGTAAATCTTTTGACTTTTGCGGCTTGTCTATAGATGCAATGATGGTAGATTGACAAAATCAGTAGAATATAGCTGTCAATTTTTGTGCTACAAACGAGTGTGCTTAGAATAGGTACAACACACGGATTATTTGCTCAGTTTTGATGCTTATATATCTGCGCTTCTTTGGTGGTACTAGGATTTAGAGTACAGCACACAAGCAAAAAAGCTAAAACAAATAGTCTTTTCGTTCTCAACATTACTAACAGAACACGTGCTTTCACTTCGTCGGAGCAAGTTTTAATAGACCTTAGACGTATATATCTATACAGCCACATATATTACTCGGTCACGTACGCTAACTCTGCACTGGATTGTAAATAAACACGAAAACACTATCATTAATTTTATTGCAACTCAGACTTACAATGTAGACCTAGCACGCAATACTATAGTATGTGCTAAAAGTATCTTATAAGTAAGTGTTAGCATTTTTCTCTAATAATTTAATCTGTTTTTAAAAGATTTCATCTTTTTAATGTCACCACGTTTTCCGACAATATTATTATAGGTTGAAAATTATCATTAAATTGTGATTGAAAAGACATCGAAGAAAATTGAAGTTATCAATTAATCTCAATCATATCTCAATTGTGAAATGAAAATATCTTATAAATCTTTTTTAGATTTAAAATTAGAATTTAGGGTTAAAGTATTTTAATTTGCCATCCATTGGTATCTTTTCTGATCCATTTGTTTACATATGCATCAGATAGTTTCGGAACAAACCGTAAATACGCAATTAGTACAGGATAAAACCAGAGAACATTATAATATAATATCATTAACAACATTAAATCAATGCTGAACAAAGTGCCTCCCACGATACAACTGTTCGAATCATAGGCTCGTATTTATTTTAATTAATTAAATGACAGCTGAATAATGAAACGAGTTACTTTCATTAATAATTAATCGGATGTACATATAATTCGGATGATCGAATTATGTACCTGAATGAGCAATTGAGCCGCTTTGCTACGCTTGCTACGCGGCTACGCACGGTAGTCTGTAGTAACTATGGCATCGAGAACCAGCCATATTCAATGAATCGGTTTATTTATCCTAGTTCTGATCTAATGCCAGATATTCGGTGCGGTTCTTTCGGTTCCATTGAAACTTGAACTTACATTGAATAAGTTCTTAGATTGTTAAAATCGTCATCATAATCATAATTTCAGCCGGAAGACGTCCACTGCTGGACATAGGCCTCCCCCAATTTGGAGGTTTTGCCATAATCGCCACGCTTAGCAAGCGGGTCGGCGATCGCACTATGGTCGTAAAATGCACAGAAAATGCTGCAGCCCATTCTCTAGTAAGTCCCTCAGTCCTCTTTTACGATACCCACGAGAAGAGATGGGATGTTGCTATTCTGTACATCCGGCACCACACGGAACATTGGACCACAACCATAAGAATTGTTAAAATAGCCAGACTTGATTTTTTTAAGATGATTCGCATAATGCACGCTTATAACAAGTAACTTAACATAAGGGCTTGGTTCCCTAAAGGGTTGCGGAGAAGTTTACCTATAGTACAACAACATATATGAGATAATTGTATATCATCATCATTCATCATTTCAGCCGTAAGACGTCCACTGCTGGACTCAGGCCTCCCCCAATTCGGGGGGCTTTGCCATAATCGCTACGCTTGGCAGGCGGGTTGGCGATCGCAGTATGGTGGTAAAATGCATAGAGAACGCTGCTGCCCATTCTCTAGTAAGTCCCTTAGTCGCCTTTTACGACACCCACGGGAAGAAATGGGGTGGTGTTATTCTTTACGTCCGGCACCACACGGTACAATAATTGGTAATTGTATATAATAGTATATTATTATATTTTATCCAATCTAGCTTTGTTTTGCACACAAGAACATTAGTAGTAGTAGCCTATGTATACACATGCCCAGAGCAAAAAAAGCATTGTCTAGCTACAAACACAATATTGTAATTAATTGACAAGCTTTAGCATCGATAACACTTATATTGTGTAATACAACAATAATATGAGGTAGGTATATACCACCTTTTATTTCAATGTCAATAGAATAGGGTAAGTTACGCTTGCCGTTACACACAATATGTCACAACCACGACCTATTTTCGCTATTAACAGACTGAAAGGTAGTTTTTTTTTTAAATCGAAGGGGTCCGAATTTATATTTGGGACCTAGTTCATCTTGTAACCCTCAGAACTTGGAGTAAACGGTTCTTTTGGAACCAGGAAAACCATGGGTTACAATGCCTTAATGGCAATATGCACTTAGGGTTGCCCCTAAAACTTTTAACCCCAACTATGTGGTAAGTCTTTATTCGTCTAAAAGATTTATTACAACAGCCGTTGTGTTGCACGTTTTGCACGCAATATGGGTTAAGTCAGTGTCGCAAGTGACGTTATAAAACCACGTCGTTGTGCGTGGGAGGCAGCTGTGGAGTTGTGGCTCTACACTAATTACGCACAAAGGCGACGAATGCGACATTTTATTTCTTTATTCTCAGTATAAATAACGTAGGAAATTACGTTAAGAAATTTTGGGGATTACGTTGGTTTTAGTTAAGGTGAACCACCTTTTCACTCATTATATTTTTCAAACGTGACTAAATAAAAACTTACTTTACATAACATACATAAGTAGGGTTACAACACTGGTTCGGTAAGTGCAGGTGGAAAAGGGGAAAAGCGACGAATTTCCCGCCTTTTCCTTTCAGTGGAAAAAAAACGAATGAAATGCTCCACATTTTTGTGACAGACTATTCCAAAGTAAGGTATGATATTGCTTTATAAGGAAAGTATATCAACTTTCAGTGTGTAAAATTTAACTGCTTGACAAGATCCTCCATTTTTTAAACATTTACGAAGAGCTTCTAGGATCGCCCAGGCGTGGAATAATACTCTGAACAAGATTACTAGTTAACCGAATCTTCCGTGGTGCAAAAGTGAATAGCAAGAAATATCTAAGGTTAATCGGAACTGGAATCGGGATCAGAATAAGGGTAGGTAGGCTGAGTTTGTGGTGTCGTTATGATCTTATGTGAACGCGCTCTTTTATCTTTTGAAAACACAATTGATTGAATAGTTCTTTCCAGAAGTCACTCTTACGGTTTCTGGATAAAACATCAACACACAATTTTTCAAAAAATTGTAATCAGTTATGTTATTCGTTTCGTGTAGTGCGGAACATAAAGAATAGCACCTTTTCCATCCCTTCCCGTGGGTGCTGTAAAAGGGGCCTATGGGACTTTCTAGAGATATGGGTAGCATCGTTCTTTATGCATTTTACCATCATACTGCGATCGCCAACCCGCCTACAACCCCCCCAAATTGACAAGGTCTATGTCCAGCGGTGGACATCTTTTGCTTAAAGTCTCTGATATGACTGAAATGACAACAGTCAATCGGAGCGCTTGACATGCGTTTGAATACTATACGTCGAAAATTTTACATTTACAAATTTAAAACAGTCATTCATTACTTTTGGTTGTATAACAGCGCACCAAGCATTAGATGTTTATTTGTAAATGGGAAAATCTGAAACAATACAATGGTCTTTATGCCAATCCGTTAACGTGTGGGAATTAAACACTTATTATATATTTTGTGATACTAAATAGTTATACATTCTGCGTGGAAGTTGATAAAACAACATTAATTCATTCTTTGGTTCATTCCTGAATGGCTTATATTTATATCGTGCTACTTCTCGAAAAGAAAACGCTTAATACAGTTATAAAGAATCATGGCCACAAGTAAAGAGCACAAGAAATTAAAACTATTCGCTGATTAGAGGCCTTCTATTTTACCAGTGAATCTTAAGTTTTAGGGGATAATCAATTCAACCTTTTTAGAAATACGATACTTTGCCTATCCCGTGAGAGCTTTCGCCTTAACAGGATTGAAAGTAATTTAAATATTAATGTTGCTCCAAAATAATATATCACTATGCCAAGCTTCGTTCAAACCTAACCAGGATTCCTTATTTGATGGAGTATTGTACAAACAGGAATAGTTCTGTTTCGATGGCATAGGTAGATAAACACTGTCTACTCATGCTACTCATTGCCAGTGATGGATATAAATAAGCTATGCCCAATTTTGTGCCACAGCTCATTCCGAACCAGATCTACCAGGAATACCCCACAGAGCCAGGGGTAAACTTAAAACTAGAGCGACTACTCGCTAAGAGCAGCCCTTTTTTTTTTGTGGGTGGGAAATCATCTAATGACTTCTCCTGCTCTGGGCGGCGGGCGTGTAAGACTTTTACTGGCTAAAACCCACCCGTGTTCCTTCAGTTGCCTATATGCCAGGGCCACGGTAACTAAGAGCACCGCTTTAGCGAGTATAGTCGCTCTAGTGTTATGTTTTTAAGAACCGGCTAGAGGCCTTAATTTATTAAGGTAGCCACAGGCAAGTCCAGTTAAGCAGCCAATAACCTCACAGGTTGAGCTCCGAAACGTAATTGTAAAAACTGGCCAAGTGCAAGTCGGACTCGCGCTCCGAGGGTTCCGTACAAACCTGCAGGTATTCACGGTTTATGCATAAGGTTTATGTTTATGAAATTAAATGTATTTTTTTAATTTTTATATTTGAGTTGACTGAATGAAAGGTAAATTGTGGTTTACGATTTATGACGTATTAAAAAAAAAAACTACTTACTAGATCTCGTTCAAACCAATTTTCGGTGGAAGTTTACATGGTAATGTACATTATATATATTTTTTAGTTTTATCACTCCCTTTTTTTTTTTTTTTTTTTTTTTTTTTTTTTTTTTTTTTTTTTTTTTTTTTTTTTTTTTTTTTTTTTTTTTGGATGGGAAATCATCAAATGACTTCTCCCGCTCTGGGCGGAATGGGAGGGCGTGTCAGACTTTTACTGACTAAAACCCACCCGTGTTCCTTCAGTTGCCCATGTGCCAGAGTCACGGTATCTCTTTCGAACAATCTCGTGACCCTGGCAGATCACTCCCTTATTTTAGAAGTTACGGGGGGGGGGGGGACACATTTTACCACTTTGGAAGTGTCTCTCGCGCAAACTATTCAGTTTAGAAAAAAATGATATTAGAAACCTCAATATCATTTTTAAAGACCTATCCATAGATACCTCACACGTATGGGTTTGATGATTTTTTTTTTTTTTGAGTTTCAGTTCTATGTATGGGGAACCCCAAATATTATTGTTTTTTTTTTCTATTTTTGTGTAAAAATCTTAATGCGGTTCACGGAATACATCTACTTACCAAGTTTCAACAGAATAGTTCTTATAGTTTCGGAAAAAAGTGGCTGTGACATACTCGGACGGACAGACAGACAGACAGACAGACCGACAGACAGACAGACATGACGAATCTATAAGGGTTCCGTTTTTTGCCATTTGGCAACGGAACCCTAAAAATGTGGTTTGAAAGAAACTCAACTCTTTAGCAACATTACACGTATTTATTAACGTAGGAAGTCATGTCATTTTACATTCACAGGAGGAGCAACTGTGACATCAGTTAGTGCGCATTTGTTTCTAATAACAACATTTATCATAGTGGTCTGGGTTTCATGGTATTCCTTACTAATGAACTCAAACGGGAGCTTTTCAGGTAAATACTTATGTCTTATTTCAAATGATTCTTAGAACATTTCCTTAATACTGTCACTAGGAATGTAGCAGTATTTATCTTTAGTGTGGATTATGTCAAGTGCAGCTGCGATATCAGTTCGGTTGTTTAATAATAACAGATTATAATTGGCACCTACCTAATTATACGTTGTAACATCTTTCTCAATATAAGAATTATTTAAATTAAAAAGAAACGATGTCTTATGGGTACGGTAGGCCACACGTCAATAGTAAAAAGAAAAATTCAATCTCAAAACATTTATGTAGCAAATAAACCGAATTGAATTTTTAAGAGGTCGGTTAGTCAGAAATCTAAAGGTTTCAAAGCGTAGTAGGTACATACCTATGGAGTAGAACGGGCAAGAAACTTCACAAACACCCTTTTAAATCAAATTATTGTTACAAAAAATTGGTCACATCGTTCAGATTAAAATCATACATGTGAGGACGATGGAATACATGAACACATTAAAAAACTGATTTAAAAAATAATATAAACCGTTAAAGCTAAGAGATAACCCGCCTATACTAACGGCACCCGTTCACGAACATGACGTATGGATCAGCACCATTCAGCTCAATCATTTTGAACTTAATGACCCTATACACACGCCACTACCAGCGAGATATTTGAGTGAGCATAACACACTCCCAGCCACAAGAGCTCATTCAAGTCAATGAAAGACATAGGTACCCAGTAAATGGTAGCTATAAAATAGGTACATAGTGCTCACACATGTACTATGCAATTATACAATATTAAGACACTGAATTCTAATATCTAGTTTTACAATCTTCAGCAGCTCCGATATTTCCGAATGCTAATGAAATTAGTTTATGCGCCCTTGTGGAGCAGGACCAGCATTGAGACAAGCATTTCTGTCCGCAAAGTAATCCCTTATAATATGCTTGGCTGAATAGTGCGAGTTTTATACAGGATTTAAATTTATTTTCATTGAATATGAGTATGAGGAGAGGTATATATTTTATTGTAACATTTTAAACATAAGATAGCCTCATATTCTATTGAAAGTCCTAGTTACGCTGGTCCAGCTCAAGGTCAAAGTGTTATCACAAATAACGACGGTCGAATTCACAAACACAGTCACTTCTAATTCTCATAATTTCACTTGAAAGTACTTTTTAAACGTTTTCAAGTTAAGTGTCGTCTGAGGTTTTGAACCAGATAAGAAGTTGTGCGGTAGATAGCGCCATCTATCTTGTATGATATGAAGTACAGAGGCGAGGTCAGGTCACGACCGCGAAGATTTACATTCAATTAGAATATCGCTGTCTGTCCTTTGGTCTATCCTGTTAGGGATTATAAGGATAATGTTAATCCTAACCTATTATTACTAGGAATAGGATCGTGGTTTGTTTTTGTCATGGATAATACCGAAATGTTAACATTGTAACAGGATTTGGGTAAATCGTATTAGTCGTGGACCAAATGTTTGGGAGCATCATTACGCAAGTTATCAGTTTCATGAAACTTAAACGACAAAGTAAATAAATCGAAAACCGTACAGTAAATAACCAATGAGCTTGTGGATACAATAAATTGATGATTAACCGGCTTATTACAAATCTCGAACTAACTAAATAGAACTATATTCTAGCCTAAAGCTCTGAGCCAAATTTTTCCAACTTTATTTCCATTTGGGTAAAGTTCTTAATACAATAATGACAACTTAGCACCGGATTAAGTTCTCAGTCTTTTAAAAAGAACAGCGTTCTTTTATTAGTGGGTTCTTTATTCAAAATCTAAGTTTAGTGGTTTAAAGCTGATCAAAATAAAAACCTTATAATGTTAAGCGGCTAAGTATTTTCATGCGAATTACGTAACGTTACTACTTGATCCCAAAGAAATCGCATACCTACTTTTGCCTACATAAATATGATTAAAAAAGAGACTGAGTATACTCATTGCGTCATGTTCCTGAAGCCACGTACAATTGTAATGTATTGTGCAGGGTTGAAAGTCGACGTCTTGCACGTCCGTGCGACCCGTTCTACCCGAACTGCCCGACTATCCGACAGGGTAGTTCCCCCCAGTTGACTTCAGAACTTGCTACTCTATTTCGAATTAAAACACGTTTCGCCTTACTTCACGGAGGTATAAAACTACTTATGTGAACTTAAAACCAATCCAAGCATCTAATCTAGACATACTGAGAACGCAAACAAAGTTTTGCTGTGCATTTCAAGATTTACTGTTGATTTGGCCCATGTGACGGTGATAGGTGGAGCGATGATTTTCGCAGGGTGGGTGGTAGCAGCTGGATGAGAGTTGCCGAGAATCGAGCTGAATAGAGTGCAATTGGAGAGGCCTATTTCCAACAGTAGACTACTATAGGCTGATGATGGTGATAAAATGAGCTAAGGACCTTCGTCAGCTAACTTACTGGTAGGACCGGATCTCTTCATAATTATGTGCTGAACAGCAAAGTTGAACAACCAGAAGGTCCATTTCTAGGAGACACAGCTACGAACTGAACCAATTTTGGCTCGCCTTAACTCGCCTGCCACGTGTGCGTCCCTTAAGCCAATCTAGCAATCAAATATACTTCTTCAAAATTAGTTACGATGAACGTTCTTTTTCCCATCTACGAAACACGGAATTAAATCCATTCAGTATTGGCTCCGAAATTCAACGGGGACGTCACTACGCCAAGGAGATTTGATTTATTACATCAGGAAATATAAAATGGCTCTCATTGTAATGTTAAAAAGCTTTTTCATCGCTGAAATGCGACACATAAATGCAGACATGGCTTCTCGAATCTTTTCTCCATAATTGATTCTGTCCTGAGATATATTTATTTTTATTCGACTACAGCAAAGCTCATGGGAGCCGCTTTGTTTTCCTAGTTTTTGTTTTGCTACAGAACTTGCGTGTATAGTTATTACAATAAATCAAATATACTGCGAGAATTATTGGCTGTAACTTGTTTAGGTGTTCCGTAACATCGCGAGTTTATTAGAGTTTGGTAATTCTTATAATTAATCGAAGTTCGAAATGACTGAGTGGAAACCTTTCAGTAGAATATTCTGTGCGAATATTTGGTTTTTGATTAATAGTTGGACACACTCGAGATCAGTGTCTATTGTAAAGGCGATAATAGGAATATTAGCTTTTTTACCATATCGCACCCCTAGATCTAAAGGGAACTAACTCAAAATTCTTAATTTTTCAGTTATGCAAACCTTTGAGTCTGTCATTTCAATACCTATCGACCAATAAACCAGATTCAAAACTATTTCCAATATTTGGAGTCGCATATTGGAAATACTTTTGAATCTGGTTTATTGGTCGATAGGTATTGAAATGACAGACTCGAAGGTGTGCATAATTCATAAATTAAGAATTTTGAGTTAGTTCCCTTTAGATCTAGGGGTGCGATATCTTGAACTGACTTATTGTATTTGTATGTAGTTACGTACGCTGTTACGTACCTGAAAAAATATTAAATAACTCAGTCATTATTCAAGAACCACAATATGGCACAAAATATGTATAAAATGAACAATCAACAATTATTACAATCCATTGGTTCTTAATAGTGGCAAATACAAGCCCAGTAGTACTAAGGCGTGCGGGTGTTAACAAAGTTCTGCCGCTAAGTTCTATTGGAACATTCGATTACTTAGTTTCGCTGGTTCTGGCTGCTTGAACTCTGACTTACTTACTAGAGCCTTATTTTTTCAAAAGTGTTCGAACTTGGAAGGTGATGTGTGAGTATTTACGATTTATTGCGAAACAGTTGCAGTGTTGTTGGTATGTGTAATGTGTGTGGTCATTAATGGATTGGACAGAACACAACATTCTACTAGGTGCTTAGCTGCTGTCAGTTGTTAGTCTAAAGCCGTGGTGTAAAGGCCCTGACTGACAAGTGTACCTATTCTGTGGACACCTATCTACTTCATGGATCTCGGGAAGTGCAATACGTTGTATGTTCGCGTGCTTGTATGACCAGATGTATGAACTTAAGCGAGGCAAAAAGAGAATGTGAGGATTGTAGCAGATCGCGTTCCGCAGTTTCTGCCTGTGTGTATATAAAGCCTTCACCTTGTTTTGCACAATTCAATCTCTGGGCTATTACAGAACGCCTAAGTAATACCTAACCCTTTTACAATTGTTCAGTTTGTTAAAGCAAAGACTATACCCAAGCCAACTACCACTTAAACAAGGTCGGTGGAAAAATGATAAAAATTAATGCATCGAATATTTCATTTTATGACAAATCTGTTATATAAAGGGACCGAGGAAACCGCCGGCCGGGTCCCACCCACGCGTCCAAATTCGGTTTCAGTGGTATTTATGGGCGATGATAAATAAAACCGCTCAGAAATAATAACTACTTCACCAGTTCTGTACAAAACGACTTTTATTAATTTCGAATACGTATTTCTGGTAATTTTAACCATAATATCCGCATACTATGGACGTTTTGACCTCGTTTCTGCAATTCCTTAAATCATTTTGCGTTATTCGCAAATTTTCTGTGACCCCAGTGCTATATTACAAAAACTCAGTATTTATTCAGCTTTAGTATGTATTTAAAAAGCAATGTTTGGAAATTCACATTAACATTGCGAATATAAAGAAGTAAGTACGCGCCCAGCAGAAGTTTTTAACAAAACATTCGAACGCTTAAAGTCAGGAGCGCAAAGCCTAATGATAAATAAATAACCAGATCATGTAGGAGGTCCAACAATTCTGTGCCACATAAATTAAAAATAAAACATTGTGACTACAAACAAACGTCACGTTTTGCTACATTTGTAAAATAGTGAGTTTGAACGTGAAGTGCGCGGAGTTTACGATGCGCCGCGACAGATCAGGCCGCCCGTAAATTACCCGGTTTCGGAACGACGGACGTGCCTCTGCCGTGTGAATAATTGTGTATACTCCTTCCTGCGTGTGCTGCACCCCTGGCTTATTCACATCCACTAAATGTAAGTCCGTGGATAACAATAGATTCTTTGATAATTCTAAATAACAATGTTATAGCGTAAATATTACCGCATTAAAGAAAAACATGTTTTCAATTAACAGTCTAAAACTACGAAGTGTTTAAGCGTGATTGACAATTGAAATTGCCTATTCGACTCCTTACAAAGTAATTCAACATTTCACCAACAAAATAAATACCTATCCACTGCAACTTGAAAACAGCTTTAAAGTTTTGAAGTCTTAACAAAATTCAGAACGGAGCACTAAAATATTTTTGTATTTACATCGGCATTGTAGTTACAACGTAAACTGTTTGAGGAAACTCTGTTAGCTAGATCTGTGTGGAAGTTTGCGGTAATAGGGTAACTCTTTCCTTCGTGTTATACGATTTCACCCGCACAGTTTTTAAACTCACTTTGTCAAACCAGTTCCGAAATTACACTCTTAACTTTCATTTGGCTGCTAAGAATAGGTACGGACTCCAAATCGTGTAATGAAGACTTTACTAAATTAATGAAATGTAACGATTATCTCGGCTTAGTCCGTATTTGAATTGTCTACCGAGGCAGATTTATTAAATTAATTCGGTTCCCGGCCACTAATTGTCTTTTGTATCAATTCAATTGGAGGATTAAATTTGAATATTATTACAAAATAGTTCTAAGGGCATATCGACAGCTGTTACGCATAGATAATATGAAACGTGTATAGTAATATATCGATTACATATTCATTAAGAAGATATGCATTATAAAAATGAGCGTTGTTAAAAGAGATTCATTATTGGTTTATAAATACAAAATATTTGTTCTTTCATAGAATGTGGAACCGATTAACAACATCGAGTAACAACAATTGCTGTAGTAGTTAGAGGTAGGAGGTAGGTGTAGGAGTGAGTTAGTCGTTAAACTCACGCAAGAGCTTTGTTTCACGGAGAAAACTAAGTCTGACTTAGGGTTGTTTCTGGTTACTTGACTCGGAGGCCTCAAATTTCCGACTAAACTTGAGAGCTACTTGAAAATGCCGCAGTGCAGTGCCTTTATCATGTAAGCATGTGAACGGTTTACGGGATTAATATTTTATTGCTCACATCTACAACAAACTGTTTTCCTTTGTGGCTCTGAACATTAAAAATATGTGTTATGTCTCAGCGTGACGTTGCTGAAGATAGATTTATTGTTTTATATGTAAATATTTCATAGCAGTCACTTCGATATAACTCACATGATACGCAAACGTGTTTATTTTTCGATATAAAGATTGCCAGGACGCCCATGGGCGTGGAAATTACCACCATGAATTCAATACATTATTCTGAACCCCCCAAAACGTTCATAAGTTATCAAAAGACTTGCTGTTCCAGACAATTTTGATCACGTAGGTATTGTTCTTTTCTATGAAAAATGAGTTTTTTTTTTTTAAAATAACCGCCGAAAAATTGCATAGCTAGGAAATACGTTTCACAAGAGGCGTTTTCATTAACATTTCACGAAAAGGTTTACATCTATTTCATTAGTAGTCGCTATAAAATGAATGCCCAGTAAACAAATTAATTCATTACATATATCAGTAACCAAACTAGTTGGTTATAATGGCTGGACGTCTGATGTCACAGACTGCCTCCATGTAACTTGCCTTTCAGAAGTTGCGTGACAAACTGACCGCTAGTTGGTACTTTTATGTTATAATTTTATATGTTTTATGTACATAAAGCTCGGGCGTAGTGCCCAGTTTGTTTTGAACATTGACTTAGATTTATAACTGCAGTTAGGTATGTCGTTTTGACTGACTCCGTGTATGGTAGATTCATGTTTTTATTATTATTTTTACTTTTTACTTCACTTATGTATATATTTAATGAGTTCCACGGAAACAAAAATCTGAAAATTAAATGCCTTATTTTTTTTTCTTTATCAACTTAGGTACACAAGGGTACATATCAAGCTATACATTTCCAGTTTTAGCTGACCTAGCATTTTATAGGCTTTCCGTACAATGAGAAGCTAACTTATACTGGAAATGTATAGCTTGATTTGTCGCCGTGCGTACTTACAAGACTCCCTGGACAGAAAGAGGCTGGCATAGCTTTTTCATACAATGATTTTTTTATAGATAGCTGGCTCGTTCAAGAGTAGCAGTACTAGGTAAGTATGCCGATGCAGAGAAGGGTGTGATTTAGAAATATTTACCTTGCCATCGTGAAAATAAGGATTCTTTTCACGAAAATCTATTTTCATTTTTGACATTGAGGTGGTTTAAGATACCAATAGATCGACGTAGGTATGTTTATCACTGGCTGATGAAATAATTATATGGTTATAACTTCTGGAAAATCACCAGAAACAACGATTGAATCCTTTTTCGATATATTTCGGTCTCTACACCAATCTCGTCAAACCATCGCCCGCAAATTATCTTAGTTTTAATTAGTAAGAAAGCAATTAAAATGTTCCTCCTCGGTACTAAATGAACTTCAATGTCGTTAGAGAGGGCACTTGAGTTCTTTTATTACTTCAGATTGTATTATCGTCGGATTTGGTCATTCTAAAAGTCATTCTTATCCATTCAGTTTTAATCAAATTATTAACTGACAAAAAATAATAATTTACCTAATATTGTTAACTTTTATTCACATTTGTAATGCTTAATAAAATCTATTTAATTTTTATCACAAAATGTTGGCCATTTTAATTTTGCTACGAGGTTTCTACGAAATGGAAATGGCTAAAATGAATTTCTTGTAGAAAGACTCTCGGTCGAATTTCTCTGAAACGGATAAAGATATAAATCTAAGCTGTTTGTAGTTTCCAATTCGTCTTTCTACGATTCTAGGCGAACCTCGCGTGACCCGACCCTAGGGAGAGCCACTTAATATTTGGTAGCATTTTCGAATAAGGATTTAGGTATATTGATCATACACCAGACGGTCGTTTGGCTACGCCCAGTAACAGTAATGAAACTGTCGATATAATATTACTAGTTTTAATTTACACGGTCTATGTAAGTGTAAATAGTTTCATTATCAAGTTAGCAGTAATAAGCTGCACAAATTTCGTACGATATCAACCTAAAGCGATCACCCCATTCATATGTCCCTCTTAAGAAAACCGAAAGGCGCCCTCTGTCGTATTAACCGAACAAAAAGTGACGTGAGAACGCGACGATCGCGTTTAGTCAGTTAGAACGGTGTAAGTCGACGTTCAAATGGACGTAATAAAATCGTGCCTGGATTATTTTGCGCATTGGATTTACAACGCAATGCTTAGCGGCGAGAGTTGAAAATTGAATACTGTGTTTTTTTGACGCGCTGAGATACACTCTGTTGGGTCTTTAGGCTAAAAGCCGGATAGTTTTAAAAAAACTATATTTTATAAGTAATTTAAAAATACTTTTCAAAAAAGTTCTATTGTAGAAAAATATGTTCTTAATTAGAGTAATACAACATGTATATCAAAACATAGGTCTTTGATATATCATAGTAGCCTAGTTTTGTCAAAAAATAATAATAATGGTTTTGAGTAAATAATGTTTTAGTAGACCTCTCAAAAAAGGGATAGTTGCCTACTCTAGCGGATAGTAGCCCAAAGGTAAAAATGCTTCGAAGGATAGTTGCCTCGTACGGGGATAGACGCCTCACAATGTTTTTTTTTTAAATAAATAAATAAATTTATGTCTTTATCATTTACTGCAATGTTTTATCAAATCAAATCAACATTATAAAATATTTTTTTAGTTTTATACTTTAAAACAACAAAAATGTAGCTAAAATAGCCTCCAAACTTTAAGTTTTACAAGTTTTTAATAAAATCAGTCATAGCATTGGTGGCCCAGTGGAATTGTAGTACGTGAGTTTGAACCCAAGCAGGCGCTTTACTTTGTGTAAACTATTTAATCACCACTGCTCTCAAAAACGGTGAAGAAAAACATCGTGAGGAAACTGGCATGTCCTAGAACCAAACATTCAAGACATGTGACATCTACCAACCCACACTGGGCCCGCGAGGTGGATTATAGCCCACTCCCTCACACCGAGAGGAGGCCTGTGTCCCAGCTGCAGCAGTGGGAACATTATAGGCTGCTAATGACTAATATAATATAATCTTTTAGCCAATTCTTTGTAAGCAAATGCTAAACTTACTTCTAGTCTAGTCTGCTTATATGGTTCAGGATTTATGCTGATACATGCGAAGCATTTTTTTTTTTAGGTGGGAAATCATCAAATGACTTCTCCCGCTCTGGGAGGAGCGAGAGGGCGTGTCAGACTTTTACTGACGAAAACCCACCCGTGTTCCTACATTTACCCATATGCCAGGGCCACGGTATCTCGTTTGAACAATCTCGCGACCCTGGCAGGCATCGGTCTTAGCAAACCCCTTCAGTGCTGCTGACATCTCATTGAGGCGTGCGTGGAACACTCCGCGCCGTCGACCCGAGCCTGGTCCTTACCGGGCGGCGAGCTACCCATTGCTCGCCGCCCGCAAGCTCGCGCCTACGGTGGCTGGGAGTACGCGATCGACTCCCGACGCCCGGGGCGTCTCCTCCTGCGGCGGCTAGGAACGTGCGGGCGCAGAGACTGCCACTCCTTCACACGCCCCGCCTCCTCCTTCGCGAGCATTACTGCATGTTATTGTTGCATGTTGCTTACCTAGAATTAATGCATGAAACAGTTTATTACAGTTTATTTATTTTATTTCAGCTAAGTTATAGTCACAATAAGTAATAAAAAACACAAAAAGACAAAAATCTGTCTTTGCTCTCCAACATAGTGCATTCAAAACCGGGCCAAGTATCCCGCTAGGGCAACTATCCGGCTTTTACTTATGCTTGTTTCAAAACTGAAAGTTGAAAATCCAGTTCGAGATTAATCCCGTCCCGATTTTATTCGTCCGTGTGGATATAGACTAACACTAGTAGGTTATCTTATCTAACACGAAAAAATGAAACGGTGTATTAGCTACCTAAGTAAGAAAAAGTCTTCGGTTAGAAAAATATCTTCTGTAAATCTTTTGTTTCAAAGTTCGTGACTTTCTTAAAAGCAACTTTGATTTGATGCCATTAAAGAGACGGATAGCCTAATGTACCGTGATTATACGACTATTAGCGAAATAAGAAAAAAGAAACATTGGTAAGTTCTAACAATTGCTAAAATAAAAGCCTTTATTTTTCTAGACGGTCTAGATTCAGAAGGTACTTATGTAAAAAAAAACTTATTCCATTTTAAGATAACTAGCCACTTTTTTAGTAACCAAATAAAGAGTTATAAAAAAAACCGTAACCTAACACACTTTGTGTTATTAATTATGGTCCTGAGCAGCGTTTGTTCTTCCACCCTTTCCATTATTGATTCAATTAAGGCACTCTTGACCTGGACCAATGAATGCTTTCCAATGAATGAAGTTTAACTAGCTACGATGAAACGAGCGTACCCGGAAGATTCGTATTCACAAACGTACCCACAATAAATGAGTTGGAATTACTAACAAACTGTATTCCAGGAGTTCCTTGCTAACATATTGTCTTTGTTATTCCTTTAGTAATACGGATCTAAACGAGTTGGTATTGCATTTTGCTCACTGTTGCAGTCACTACCTACAATCGATCACGTTACGCCAGATAGAATTCTTCCATTATTTATTGTAATGTATTTTCAGTAATGCCTTTAGTTTAGAGTCTTAGTGCTTTCGTGTATCACCTTTGCGCCTGGTAATGTTACAAACGTGAACGTACTTATTGGGTCATAATTAAATGGTGACCTTATTGGTGATGTTCTTCAGAAAGGTCTGATGCGTAGCACTTATCTTATCTTATCTTAGGACAACCAACACATTGTTATCTGATCCCAAACTAGGCAGAGCCTGTACTATGGTAACCAGACAACTGATAATTAATATACTTATATATTTCTAAATACATACATATCATAGATAAATTACACCCAGACACAGAACAAATGATTGTACTCATCACACAAGATTTGTCCTGGGTGGGAATCGAACCCACTACCTCAGTCTTAGCAGTCAGAGTCACTAACCACTAGACTAACAAGCCAGTCGGACTGGTGACCGGTGTACGTTTATGACCAGATGTATGAACATAAACGAAGCAAAAAGCGTTTGTAAGAATCGTCGCAGGTGGTGTTCTGTAGTTTCTGCCTACCTCCATCGAAAAAACGCGTGATTTTATGTATATATGTAAGTAAATGGTCTTTCAGAGTTGTGGTGGCCCAGTGGTAACGGCCATGACTTACGAGCCTTGTGCTCGTAAGTCATGGCCGAAAAAAATATGTCGTCTTGGGGGACCGCTCTGCCAGGGCAGACGTTGTTGACGGTCGTATCCTAAATGCAATATTTAGAAGTAATTTTATAAAAGTTTTCTTCAGGTAGGTAATAGACTATTTGTAATTAAATTGTTAGGTTTGGAGCGGTCCCCCAACGCGACGTATTTTTTTTTTTGAATTTTTAATACATACTTAGGTACTTTAAGATTGAGTTTTTTTATTATTTTTTATTTGTCGTATTTTATCTCACGAAGCAACGCGTGCTGTACTTATGGTTACCAAGTGTACAAACACGCTGTGAATGTATGTGTAACCGCAGGGGCTCTCAGTACCGTCCGGGATAGTGACGAAATTGGAAGTGTACCTATGTGTTACATTGTCCTATAAGACGTGTAAGTGATATTATAACTTAAGGTGGCAAAGCAATTATGTGGTTGACTATACTTACCTTCTGCAAAGTCCACAACTTAAAATGAAAGAAGTTCAACGACTTAAACGAAAAACTGCAAACGTATTCTTGCGTCTTGTAAGTCGCTTACGGTTCGTTAGGCATGCCTTTACTCTAAGGACCAATTGCTCAACGCGGGGCGCTGCAGCTACTGCAGCATAACGATACGTTGTAATGCTCCCGAGATAAAACAAACATCCGTCAGTAGCGAAACGGTTTAGTTAGAAGTCAGGGTAAACATTACGTCATGTTTGGCTAATGCTGAATTGGAACTATTTGGTACAGGTCTATAAATATTGTATAGTAAGAATCAGATTAATTCGCTCTCAGAATTGTGTTAAGAAGACGTGATCATAGTATACATCAGAATTACAAGCTTACTCTTTTTGTTAGGTTCCGGTCCTTGAACCTAACAAAAAGTTAGGTTCAAGGACCGCCACGTTGGTGTAGGACCTACATGTGGCTACTGATGAGCATAAGGTTCTGGGTTTGATTACCATTTATTATTGGGTTTCTTTATTAATATCGCTGTAATATCTGGTAGTGTGGCCTTGTACTTGGTTGATGCTAATAGGTGCACTGGGATATTAGTATTATTTGACTTTAGTTTATACCAGGTGACATTTTTTAACGTCTTGAAAAAAAAATGGTAATAAGGTAATAGGTGAACGGAGTAGAAGCCTTTGGCATAGAAATTTTTGATATTTTTATTTTTGAATAACATGTAATAAAATTGATCTAGCAATAAATACTACACATTTAAAGTAACATACTAGAACAACAAAAACAGAAATTTGGAAAAAAAAGAAGAAAAACACAATTAAAATCTATCGAAACTCAAATCATACGCACCCTACTCAATGCGCGGCATGTATCAATATTTCGTAGCGCGGTCCTACTCTTTGAAGCCGGCCGATAGGCGGCCTCATTGATCTTTCGCAGGCGCACGAGCCGCACACGCATCTCCGTCCGCCCGCGTCCTGCGTTCCTTGAGTCACCTACGATGAATCTGAAGGCTTTCCTGCCTTCTATTCCAGTTACACAACACACTATATGAAGGCCGAGACGGTAAAAAATGTCATCCGGTATAACTGTAGAAATATGGGCGTACTTTACTATAGGTACATAGCTCTGCCTCCTCTTTCGGGAATACAGGTGTGAATTTATACTAATATAACTTCACACTACACATACTATGCCTAAACATAAGGTAAGTGGTGTTTTGCTGTGATTAAGTAAGCTATTTAAATGAGATTTTCGGAATTCTGAGTCTGAAGAAATCTGCGTAGTTTTTCACCCATTTTCCGCTGTAACAGGTCCTGATGCCTGTCTAAGATTTGTTATCGTTAGATCAAAGGCTTTGTCTAGAGGACAATTGAATCACATTCGTCTCGGTCTCCTTTAAATCCTAGACTTAGAGAAAATATTTAAATTCCAAACAAAACCTTCGGATCATAATAAAATCTAAAAATAAATTAAATTTGAAAGTAAAATAAGGTTACGCATTGATTTACACAGCGGCCATACTATCAGAAGGGTTGGGGAGAAGAAATATTTGCGAACCACAGTTACCAGCATAATTAAGCGTGAAAGTATTTTTAATTTTGTTAAATCCAGGCCTTATTTTTTATCTACAATAATTTTTTTTTTACACGCTTTATATTAGCTTCACTTGTATGTTTGTATGTTAGTATGTTTGTATGTTTGTTTGTAACCGACTCCTTATAGCGCGATTTTGACCCACTTTAAACGACCAGATTTCATTCAAACTTTGCACACCTGTCAAGGACCGATGACAATGCAATAATTTCATAAATTTGTGCCATTATGCTTGCCAGGGTTACCAGGACAGCAAAAAAACTGTCTTCGAAAACTACGCTGACATACGTCACAAACTAATTTGTGCCATTATCCTTGCCAGGGTTACCAGGACAGCAAAAAAAACTGTCTTCGAAAACTACGCTGACATACGTCACAAACTACGCTGACATACGTCTCAAAATTCGAAACACCCTAAAAAATAGAAAATAAATAATAGTTTAAAAAAACTAAAAAACACGCTTCCATTGAAACCAAACTAAAATGTACAAAATAATGGAGAAAAAGCGTGAGGTGCTTTTTAAGGTATTTTTTTATAGATATCAGGCACCCCACGCTTTTTTCCATTATTTTGTACATTTTAGTTTGGTTTCAATGGAAGCGTGTTTTTTAGTTTTTTTAAACTATTATTTATTTTTCAATTCAGATTTTATCTATACTAATATTATAAAGAGGTAACAATTGTTTGTAAGTTTGTATGTAGCGGGTAATGTCCGGAACTACTGGTCCGAATTGAAAAATTCTTTCTGTGTTGGGTAGCCTATTTATCGAGGAAGGCTAAAGGCTATATAACATCACGCTAAAACCAAGAGGAGCGGAGCAGTAATGAAAAATGTTGCTAAAACGGGGAAAATTGCACGGGTATGCGATTCAACGCGACGGGAAGGGTCGGGGGAACAAGAAATTTATCGCGGACGAACTCGCGGGCAGAAGCTGGTATGCAATAAAAACAAAACCCTTTACCGCCCAACGAAGTGGGCACAGGTCAGCTAGTATGCTAATATATTGATTCATGTTTAAAGACTTAATTTAATTTCCTTCATTTCTAATTCTATTTTAGTACTTAAATAACACCATCATCAGCTTTTACCAGTCCACTGCTGGACATAGGCCTCTCCAATTGCACGCCATTCAGCTCGATTCTCGGCAAGTGAAGCCGGTCCATGGCGCTTAAATAATGTGTTTACTATTAAACTTAATTTGAAGTTTTATGACCTTTTGCTGCATAAAACTTGCTTATTTGTAACATAAATGGAAGAAGTCATTGGCTCCTGAAATACAGGTACTAAAAACTAACTCTGTACCCAGTCTCACATTTTTCTGTAACCTGTTTTAATGGCAATATAGAATTTAATCATTTTTATTTATACCTAGCTGTTACCCGCGACTTCGTCCGCGTGGTATTTTTTAACAATAAAGTTTTTCATTCGTTTCTTTTTTTCGTGAGATCCTATTTTTTTTTTCTAAAATAAAAGTAACCTAAGTTACTCCTTGTTACATCAGCTATCTGCCAGTGAAAGTCCCGTCAAAATCGGTCCAGCCATTTCAGAGATTAGCCGGAACAAACAGACAGACAGACAGACAAAAATTGTAAAAAATGTTGTATTGGTATATGTACCGTGTATACATCCATATACACTTAGCAAAAAGTGGGTATCTTAATATTACAAACAGACACTCCAATTTTAGTTATTTGTCTAGATAAGCAATAGATAAGAACAGAAAATTACGGGGAATACCTGGATGAGACTCGCAGAGACCAGACACAAACGACAGGCGTCCTATACCCAGCCGTGGGAAGAACCAGGATGCCAATGATGATAATGAATAGAATTCATAATTTTCTACTGCTGAGCATAAAGTCATGGGTTTTGATTCCCAGGTCGGGCAAAGGTTTTATATCTGGAATTTTCAGTAGCAGCCTGAAACTTGGATTTGTGATAGTAATAGGTTCGTCTCCTATGGAACTTCAACATGGAAACGTGGAACTTGGAACTTCAATATAACTGGCGAAAAGTGGGTAAACTATAGATACTACTCTGGCCAACTCTTCACGGAAAAAAGGTGTGATGTTATGTATATATATGTAATGAAATGACATTTCATTAAATAGGTTCTCCTTAGAGTATATATGTTCTGTGATTAGGTTGTCTGTGGAAGTGAGCAGAGGACGCATCGGGCTGACACGTAATTCAATGGCGGATGATGTTCAGGTTATTTTGTTAATTGTTATTAAAAACTTGTAGAAAGATAAATGGAAGGATATAATTGAGGAGGCGATATTAGTGAACTTTAAATGTCGTTTCTTTGTATTTTCAGGTGAGATATAAGTGTAATTCTCATATTTTATTGTAATATTGTAAAAGTAAAAGTGTGTTAAATAAATCTTTGTATTTTCAGAGAAACAATTTGTGTTTATTAGCAAAAATCCTCAATAATATACCTATCTTATATATATACATATATGTATAACATCACATCACGTCTCGTGTCTCACCCAGCTAGAAAATCAATAACACTTTGCCCGGCCTGGGAATCGAACCTGCTCAGTAGTAACGTTTGCGACTGCTAGACCAAAAAAACACTCATGTGTGTGTGTGTGTGTGTGTGCATGTGATGTTATGTTATTTTCAGTAAAACAGTAGTTATTAGCAATGAACTGTGTTAACAATAACATTTAAACTAGAAATAGCCGTTATGACTAGAATATTTAAGAAAGTTACATTAAAAACACATTAACCGCTTATAATATCAAACCCACACCCTCTGCAACAGATGACGTCACCATATGAATATAGGTACCTACCTACTTATTGTTTCATAGCGCATTCGAGAATACGAACAAGTTTATACCCTTATTCTGAGACAAGACTCGATTTAATTTAACTTGAATGTACACATTTCGCCCGAGCACCATCATGATAATAAAATGGCTGCCTTTTCATATATAAAACTTCACAATTTAACTCTTAAATTTTTATGTTTAAACCCTAAAGTTCAGATTTTATTACTATACCGCGGGAAATTAAAATATTTACTTTGTCATGATAGGTACACAAGCGGTGTTGCGCTTCCCTGGCGTCAGGTGGGCCTAAACAAAATGTAAATAGGCCTGATTATTCGCTCTCGCCATTTTGTATTCGTTAAAGTCAGCGGAATAAAAGGCTAAGTACGTTTTACGCTTAATTTCAGTTCTTCGTGAACAGTGGAACAGAGCTGGCAGGTTGGCGGTAGAACAAACAATGCTGATTTCATGCTAAACATACGGGAAACAATACTTTCAATGAAGTATTCAAAAGGGCTATTGTAATGATTATGACCGATTCGTTTATGATTCATGGTCAACCTTTGAAGTCCTGGAAATAATCATTGTCCACAAGTTATCACGAAATCAGTGTGGGCCCAGCGGCAACGGCCCCAACTTACGAATTGTGGATTGGGGGCCATCCATAAATTACGTCACACGTTAAGGGGGAGGGGAGGGGGTCGACGAATTGTGACAAGGGGGTGGGAGGGGCCCAAAATTTTGTGACGTCACATTTCAAAATTTAATATACATAGTTATTTAAAGTACTAATCAAACACGAAATATGACCTATGAAAGAAACATTTAAAAAATTCAATGTCTAGCTGTAAAATTGCAAATACGTTTCAATCTAAATCTATATTTATTATTATTATTAAGCTGAAGAGTTTGTTTGCTTTAACCCGATAATCTCAGGAACTACTGGTCCGAATTGATAAATTATTTTTGTGTTGAGTAGCCTATTTATTGAGGAAGATATAACATCACGCTACAATTAAAATAAGTGGAGCAGCAACGAAAAATCGACCAAAACCGGCAGGCAATTCGATGCGACGGGAAGGGTGATGGGAGCAAAAATTTGACGCGGACGAAGTCGCGGGCAGAAACTAGTAATAAATATGTTGGTTTACTATATTTCCTATACAATAGATATAAAGCCGCAATTTTTGTTCCACAGATAAAAGCTATCTCATCATTCAGCCTGAAGACGTCCACTGTTGGACATAGGCCTCCCCCAATTTGATATCTGTAATGTCATGGTAAATAAAAGACATCCGCACTGGATAATGGTTCGATTTATTGTGCCTTCACATAGATTGAACGTACACGATCTTAATATCGTCGTTGCAAATTTAAAATCTCCTATGTGTAAAAAGTAACTTTTCGAGAAAAACGAAAAAAACTGTTTCCTGAAAAAGAAACTGAGGAAACATTCTTATTTTTTTTTTAGATGTAAAGTGTAAAGGACTTATAATGTATTGAGATAGAATTTGTCTTATATCAATGTGTCGTTCAGCGTATATTTATATAAATTTAATTATTTTTCTGCACATAGGAGATTTAAGTTGCAACTTTTTGTCACATAAGTGGTTTTACAGTTCATAACATCAGGCACATAGGAGTTTTCGATGGTCAATAAACATGAGATTTTATTAAATTAGCGAATATTTTAACGATACATTAAGATATTCACATATGAGTTTTTGCAATAGGTAGGTATACAAAATCGCTTTTAAAATATATGCATAGCTCGTATTTGTGAAAATTGTTACATAGGAGATTTTAAATTTGCAACGACGATATAATGATTACTTGGCTAATCTTAAATAAGGTGTATTTACACACACATTCATAATAATACTAATGATAATTACTTACATACACTACAATCACCTAACATTTACGCGGAAAAGGCATCCCATACCCTAAACTTACGGGAGAGTGAGGGATCAACGGGTCGTCACTGCAACAAGTGAAACACATATGGAATCTAGGTAGCTAGTACTTAGCAGCGGCAGCGTTCTGTCATTCACCACACACATCAACAATATCATTAAAAAAGCTATAAAAACTATTGATTTTATCAACAGAATTGGCAAAGAATGGTGAAGAAGGCTCTTTACCAATTCTGTTGATACGTTGTCTTTGTTGTTCTGTTCGAACGAGGCCGCAGAATGTGCATCTCACGTCCGGAGTCCAACTTATAATATTCACTAACACCGTACTGAGCGCGTTAAAAAAATTACGAGGCGCTAGCGGTTTAAATACCACAAATGTCCTTAGTCCTTAGTAGAATGGCTATGATACTTCAAATTAGAGTCATTGAAGCAAAGCAGGCTTCTAAATGATCTAACAACACCTTATTAGGTTGAAAAAGAGATAACATTAACTTCAGATCTCGTTAACAAAATCAACCTGGTACCTGTCATTCTTATCTCCGGTCAAAGCGTACCACTAAGCCGCTTGCCACTAAAACATGTCGCACAAACCTAGGCCAGCACCCCTAGCCAAGTTGATAATCTGCAATCGTTAACGCTAGTCGAAAACTAATCAAATGTATGGGAATGAAATCATCTCAACGTTAAGTCACGTGGTTAGAACAAACGAATAGAAAATTCAACGCTACATCCTTTGTTATAATGTCGTTTTTCTAAAGACATTGTAGAACGACCGGCCAACTCAGGTGCGTCAACATGGCTACCAACTTTTCATTTTTTTCAATTGCAGACACCGAGGCGTTACCGATTGGAGAACGGAATTCGATGCGAAACAGTTGTAACTTGGCTAGCGGGGATAGAATATTACAACAGTGTTGACAGTGTCGTCAACAGTGTCAACCGTTCAGTCGACAGCAGTATCGACATTTTCTTTGATAGTCTGCCAATATTTAAAACTAAAATTAATAAAACTTACCTGTAATCAGACGCTTACTTACACTCTTACTTATTCGAACTTAATAATAATAATGGAATTTTAATTTCATTGTGTTGACATTCAATTTATTAATGTGTTCAAATGTAATATTTCTTCCTATTTTTTCAATTGAATTTAGTTTATTTAAACTTAGGTACTTACCTATGATTTTTTTTTCTCTTTATTTTGATTTCTATCATTTAAATACTTACCTTAATGTTATTTCATTCAGTATTCAGTTTTGTTACCCATGTGTGAATATTTAATTTAATTTTAGTGGTTGTATTATTTTAGTGTAATGTAACAAAATTGTCTTTTTACACGCTTTATATTAGCTTCACTTGTATGTTTGTTTATAACCGACTCCTTATAGCGCCATTTTGACCCACTTTAAACGACGAGATTTCATTTAAACTCTGTAGACTTATCGAGGACCGATGACAATACTATAATTTCATAAATTTGTGCCATTATCCTTGCCAGGGTTACCAGGACAGCAAAAAAACTGTCTTCTAAAACTACGCTGACATACGTCACATACTACGCTAACATACGTCTCAAAACTCGAAACACCCTAAAAAATAGAAAATAAATAATAGTTAAAATAAACTAAAAAACACGCTTCCATAGAAAACCAAACTAAATACTAAAAAATAATGGAAAAAAAGCATGGGGTGCCTGTTAACAATAAAAAAAAAAATACCTTAAAAGTGCACGCTTTTTTTCCATTATTTTCTACTTTTAAGTTTGGTTTTCTATGGAAGCGTGTTTTTTTAGTTTTTTTTAAACTATTATTTATTTATTTTATTTCATGATTGGAACATTGAGCATATATTGTATTAACTAAGAAGCCTTAAAGAAAAAGTGCCAATGGACAAAGTACCTTCTGAACAACTGGGTAAGTCATCACCTGCCGAGCCTTTTCCCAACTATGTATGTTGGGGTCGGCTTCCAGTCTCACCGGATGCAGCTGGGTACCAGTATTTTACATGGAATGACTGCCTATCTGACCTCCACAACCCAGTTACTGGGTAATACGATACCCCTCGGTAAGACTGGTTGTCAGACTTTCGGGCTTCTTACGACCCGTAACGCGTGTCTAAGATCTACGAAAGACAGCCGGGACCAACGGCTTGACGTGCTTTGCGAGGCACGGAAGGGTCTTGGTATGTAAAGATGGTCGCCCATCCACGGACCAACCGCGGCAAGTGTAGCTTAACCTGAACGATCTA
This sequence comes from Aporophyla nigra, assembly GCA_947507805.1. NCBI lineage: Eukaryota > Metazoa > Arthropoda > Insecta > Lepidoptera > Noctuidae > Aporophyla > Aporophyla nigra. The sequence continues at coordinate 14,289,133 of OX382302.1, read as the reverse complement.
CCCGTGCGGCTGTTATTACTTAGCCACAAGCCCTTCAACAACTGGCTAAATATTAGGTTGGGGAAAAAGTCTTTTCGCATTATAGTATGTATGAACTTGTAATAAAATCTCTTTGGCTATACTATTTGTATCTGGCTGGTTTTGGTATCATTGAAAGTTTAAATTTTAAAGTACATAATTCCAAATTCAAATTAGGAAAATGTGTGATTTTCATTTGTTTTTCGTACCGTCAAGATGAGTGAATCTAATGAAGAAATTCGATACATTTTAAAATTTTACTACACAAAAGGTAAAAATGCAACACAAGCCGCGAAAAAAGTTTGCGATGTTTATGGACCTAGTGTAGTGTCTGTGAGAGTAGCACAAATTTGGTTTAAGCGTTTTCAATCCAGAAATTTTGATGTCAAAGATGCACGTCGCTCTGGTCGCCCTATTACGGATAAAATGGATGCCATTTTTGAAAAAGTGGAGCAAGATCGGCATACCAGTAGTAGCTGAAGAACTGGAAATTGACCACAAAACAGTTTTGGCGCATTTGAAAAAAACTGGGTACACAAAAAAGCTCGACATTTGGGTACCTTACGAGCTCACTGAAAGAAATCTAATGAACCGTGTACTCATTTGTGATTCTTTATTACGACGTAATGAAACCGAACCATTTTTGAAGAAGCTGATAACTAGTGATGAAAAGTGGATCACGTATGACAAGAACGTGCGAAAAAGGTCGTGGTCAAAGGCCGGTCGGCGGTCGGCTGTGGCGAAACCCGGGTTAACTCGCAACAAGGTGATGCTGTGTGTGTGGTGGGATTGGAAGGGCATTATTCATTATGAGCTGTTACCACCAGGCAGGACCATCGATTCTGAACTCTACTGCGAACAACTGATGAGATTAAAGCAAGAAGTTGAGAGAAAGCGGCCGGAATTAATCAACAGAAGGGGTGTGGTTTTTCATCATGATAACGCTAGACCTCACACATCTTTAGCCACCCAACAAAAATTAAGAGAGTTTGGCTGGGAAGTGTTAATGCATCCGCCGTATAGTCCTGACCTTGCACCTTCAGATTTCCACCTGTTTCGGTCTCTTCAGAATTCTTTAGGCAGTGTCAGGTTAACACCACGAGAGGACTGCCAAAACCACTTGTCGCGGTATTTTGACCAGAAGTCCCAAAATTTCTATAGCAATGGGATCATGTCCCTACCTACAAGATGGCAAAAAGTTATCGAACAAAATGGTACCTACATACTTTAGTTAAATGTAAATAAACTTTATTAAAAAATGTTTTGAATTTTCTTAAAAAATGCAAAGAAACTTTTTCCCCAACCTATTATTATGTTAAAAACAGCCATAATAAGTAGGCACTTAGAATTCACGATCTAGTTCTCTAACGAAAGCATAAGAAAGCTGAAATTGTGTAGACCGTAATAAAGGTAGAATCCCTTTTTCTTCACCTCTGAAGAAAATTTTCACCTGGATTGTATTATCTATAAATAAAGGAGAAATTATCTGCATAAAGCTTAAAACGTTACTTACTAAAATTAGCATACTGAATTTGTATAAAAGACTGAGGAGAGATTCTAAACAATAGTTTATTTCAGTATTGTTATTCTTAGAGTTTAGAAGAGGCGTATCTAAAGCCCTGATTTACGTAGTTGCGAATTAATATTTATTTAGGCCCGAAAATGTCTAGACTTAGTCTAAATCTAATAGACTGTTTTGATATTTGTAGGCTCATATTTAAGCCTGAGATTTTCACTATCACCAACCACATTTATAAAATTGATTGGTGTATATATTATTCTGTTGCTACTCGTACAGGTGTAAGAACTGTAAGAACTTTTTCTTATTCTCCTCATAAATATTGTTAATTAAATTTTGGCTCCCTTCTGAAGTAGCCAGCATAAATCTCTCTTAAGCCACTTGTTCCTTAATGCATTAGGTAAGTGTTGGCTTACAGGGAATTAACTTCTTGGCCTAATTTTGGACTTTGTCTTATAGAAATACTTGGTTCCTGGACTTGCTTCCACTAAGTTGAAGAACCTAGCCGATATAACAATTTTTATGTTCATATCAGTCATGAATGTTCTATCGACAGAATTTTCGAATTTCGAACAAGCTTTCAATGCAATACTGACAAATGGCCTCTCATAAAAATATAATATTATTTTATGAGTTCTTCCTTGAGTATTTCTTGAATTGGCTATTGGCTCCTCAGCTTTTATTTGTGTTGTGGCGGCTTACGGGGTCAGGAATCGAATGCGGGTGAGGTTTAGCGCTATGAAACATCGAATGAACCGGTAGATGCACCTGTAATTGGCAGCTTCCGGGTCCGCTCCGCCACGCCGGCGCCCGCATCCTGTGACTTATCAGTAAATGGCTTCGCTGCCTTTATTAAATAAAGTTCTAAAAGCCAATTATTTTAAAAGCACGTTCTCCGATTTCTGATCTAGTTGCTAAAAGATTGGCTGTCACAGTCAGGTATAACGCGTCTTCTGTTCAATGCAAGATGTGTCGTACGTAACAGAATGAATGTCAGTCCAATCATTTATGTTTCCATCTAGAAATATTATTCTAAATTTAAACATATTAGAAATAAAAGCCGCAATTGGTATCTGTCTGTGTGACCGCATTATGCTTCTAAATTTAAATTTTTCATGGAGGGTTTATTTCTTTAATACACCCTATTTGACTAACATTCAACTGAGGAGCTTGTGTCACTTTGACACAAGCTAGCCGCCGCACGAGTGGGTCGATCAGGTTAAACTACGCTTACCGCGGTTAGTCCGTGCTTGTCTCTGAACATCTTTAGACAACAAAACTCCTCCGTGCATCAGAAAACACATTAAGCCATTGGTACCGACTGTCAATTGTGAATCGTTGACAGTCTTTACGGATCCTCAGAGGCTCGAAAGTGACAACCGGTCTTACCACGGGCTATCGTACTATGTAATAACTGGGTTGTGGAGGTCCGATATGCAGCCGCTCCATGAAAAATATTCAGCAGCACCCAGTTGGACTGGAAGTCTACCTCAACATAATTGGGAAAAGGCTAGGCAGATGATAATTAGACTTTTTTTTTTTAAATATCGATGGTCTATCAAGTCGGGAAATCCGTGCGAAGCAGGGGCGAGTCAATCGTTATTTATATTATAAGACAGTGCATAATGCAGGTTGATAATATCACAATTAAAATGACGTGAATACCCACTAACCGCATTTACGTTTATTTTGAAAGTGCATCATTATCGGTGTCAATTATTTACTGCAGGAAGTGTGTCGTTTTTGTTTTGACTATCTCCTCATGAATGTTTATTTTTACACCAGTACGTATTGTTAATCGAAGTTTGATAATATTATTTACTTATTTATTTTTATTAGGTTTACCAGCAATTGTTCACACTGAATATAATGACATAACACTTTCTTAACATAAAAATAACAACATACATGCATAAAACAATAAATTAGACAAATAAGCTAGTTTACTTCGTAAAAAAGCCAACATTAAAATTTGTAATGGTGAAAAATTTGTGACATTGGAAAAAAAAAAGAAAATTGAAAACCTTATGACAAAATAGAATTTTGAAATATATAAAATAGTATTAAAAGTTATATTAAATTAAAAGTTGTGTTTAAATAGAATTTTAAAATATACAAAATAGTATTAAAAGTTATATTTAAACTACACTATGATATTGGTAAATCGAAAAATAAATTATTAACAGTGGTCAGTGCATAAAATTAAATTCTATGAGAATAAGATTACCATTGATCAACCTAAAATTAAAATTCATTGAAAATTATAAAATGGATGACAGTCGTAAAATTGACAATTAATTTAGTTAATATAGTTGATTACAATGAGGGGTTTCTTGGTAAACGTTTAAGGATGGCTTTCTGATTAACAAGAAAATTTAAGTGGAGAACAATAGCATGACTGTAGACATTAAGTGACTTACACATTCTTACAAAAAGCAAATTGGCTCTGTAGCCCAGCTTCGCTTCTTCATCATCCACATCATACATTATTTTAGCGGAAAAACGGCCACTGCTGGATATAGGCCGCCCTCAAAGGGAGGGGATTTGCCATAATCGCCACGCTTTGTAGGCGGATTGGCGATCGCAATATGGTGGTAAAATGCATAGAGAACGTTGCTGCCCTTTCTCTTGTAAGTAGTTCGCTCGTATTGCTCATAATTAGGATACAAATGCTTAAATATTTATGAATAAGGACTATATCGCAAGAATCTAATTATCGTCATGCAAGGGTATGGATTGTTTGTGGCTAATTCTTGTTTGACAGGCTATGGACACCACACTGTGTATTGGAGAGCACAAAATATAAGTATGTAGGTCCCATACAGCTAATGCAGTTGCAGTAACAATTCTGTAAAACTTTTTGGGACTAAAATGGGACACTAACGTGGGTAAGGGTCCTGGCAATAATGAAGTACTTATATATTTCCTATTCCCATCTATCAAACTGAGATTATCCCATATGATGGAGTAGTGACGGCGTTTGATTTTATAATCATGACACTGTTACCAAAAGTTATAAGAACTGTGAGAAGCGTCCAAATCTTTTATTCATAGACCCCAAAGCATATACCGGGTGACATTTTTTAACGTCTTGAAAAAAAATGGGGGTAATAGGTGAACGGAGTAGAAGCCTTTAGCATAGAAATTTTTATTATTTTTATTTTTGAATAACATGTAATGAAATTGATCTAGCAATAAATACTACACATTTAAAGTAACATTTTAATACTAGAACAACAAAAACAGAAATTAGGAAAAAAAAAATTAAAATCTATCGAAACTCAAATCATATGCACCCTACTCAATGCGCTGCATGTATCAATGATTTCGTAGCTAGTCCTACCGTTGAAGCCGGCCGATAGGCGGCCTCATTGATCTTTCGCAGGCGCACGAGCCGCACACGCATCCCCGTCCGCCCGCGTCCCGCGCTCCTTGAGTCACCTGAATCTGAAGGCCTTCCTGCCTTCTATTCTAGTTACACAACACACCATATGAAGGTCGAGACGGTAAAAAATGTCATCCGGTATAATAGTCTGATAGAAGTTCTAAGGATAACCAAAACGTCTGTCCTGCCTTGAATGCTGAAGCTGATGTTACTAGAAACATAATCAGGTAACTTTACCTTGAAACCTGACCGACCTGTCTAATGTTTTTTATCACAACATGAGCTATGTTTTAGTTTTAGTCATTTATCATCATTCCTGGAAGACGTCCACTGCTGGACATTGGTCTCCTCCAAAAATGAGAGGGTTTACCATAATCGCCACGCTTGGCAGGCGGGTTAGCGATCACAGTATGTGTTCTCTATGAGCATAGAGAACGCTGCGGTGACAATCTAGTAAGACCCTTAATCGCCATTTACGACACCCACGGAAAGAAATGGGGTGATGCTATTATTTACGTCCGGTACCACACGAAACCAAAAAATAGTTTTAGTACCTATAGAGAAAATAAAAACGGCCAAGGTTCTAAATTCTCTCGTATTATGCCCAGAGTCTGGAATACATAACCAAAAGCACGCACTACCGAAAACTTTATTAAGAAATGTGTTGAAAAAACCACTTAGCAAAATCATAACCTATACAGCTCCGAGTCTTGGGACACAGATCACCTGTCTGTGAGAGATCAATCACTTCATCATCATCTTCTGCCCAGGCTTTTTCCAACTATATTAGGGTCGGCTTCCAGTTTAACCGAATGCAGGTGAATACCATTATTTTACATAGTGCAATTGCCTGTCTGAGAGATTACACTTAACAAGTGATCATTCATAGAGAGCCTTTTAAAAGTCACAAATTTATTACACACTTTTAACGGACTCGGAATTGTTACTGTTACTGAGTTTATATTCATTAGGATAGTCCATCCCCTTCTAACGTCTGTCCTCATACATAAACTCGGTCACTCAACAGGACATAGAGAACAATGCCCCAAGTTCCCCCAAGTAATAAAATTCGGAAAGAGAAAAATTGGTGAAAGAACCAAAGTTACCGTCATAGCTCAAAGAATTAGTTAGGCCACATTGCTTGTAGAAACGATAACAGCTGGGGAAGGAAAGTTCTGCATGTCGACCACAAATGGGGAAATATTCCGTACTTCTAGAATAGGGGATGAAGGGGCGGGGCTGTTAGGGGAATTCGATTTTTATTGACTCATCAGAATGTCAGAACAGTGTTGTAAATTAGGTAATTAACGTAAATTAGCTACCCATTTATTCATTGATCGATGGTAACAAATTGTAAATAATGATTTGAATGAGAATAACGAAAATATGGGTTTTCAATGTTCGGAATGAAAGTACACAAACGAATTGTGGAAGTCAAATTAATACCACCTTAAAAACCATTCATTCATTTATTCAATAATAAACAAGAAATCAAAATCACGTAAGAATATAAATTCCTCTCGAACCGCAATCAGCTGTATGTGAAAACTTACAACATATTTCAAAACCGAAGCGGGGATACTATTTTCAAAATCAATAACTATTCATACGCCGCTCGGTGCCTATACAAACATTATTCGAGAGCTGAACTCTTTGATAAATAAGAATATTCTTCAAGCCGACGTCGCGATGTCTTTACGTAGGTACCGCGAGAAAATCCTTCTGAACAAATCGTGGACCGACCGGGGTTCTATTATACAACCCTTGTAAAATGGTTTAGCTCGGTGAAACGTGCCGTTTACTTTAAAAAAACTTACGAAGGGTCTAATCGAAATTATCTTATAAGAAGCTTACGTCATTATCCTATTGAAATGAAGCTGATCGGTGGGGTTATTTTGGCTCACAGCTCATTGGGCATATGGCAGACATGGCCAGCCCGATCAGCTTAGCGGCTTTTTGGGTTATTACAGTAATCTGGATTTGGTAGTGCAGTGTAGTGTTCTGATTTTGGCCTGTCAATTTGACGCTTAGAATACGTTCCTTGTGTTTGTATCTTAAGATATCTTTAAGAGAGTCAATCAATCGATACGTACTTGGAGACCATATCATCTTTGGTAGACCTTTTAACTTCTATATACTTATACAGGGTTATTTGTAAAACACCGGCAACCTCTCAGGTCTATGTTACTAACATCATAAACAACAACTTTTGTTCTGTGACTTTTAAAAATTCATCATATTTTAGTTCATCAGATTTTCAAACAAAAATAAAAATATTTAAATTGAACGCTCTAAATGTTACGGAGTCTATGCGAAGCAAAAGAAAGCGATAGTATATTAGCAAGGGGAGCGGGGTTAGGGCGGCGGGGGCGCTTGAACTTGACCTATTTACAGGCAGCTGATTTTTGTATGAAAATCTGATGCACTAAAATATGATGAATTTTTAAAAGTCATAGAACAAAAGTTGTTGATTATGATGTTAGTAACATAGACCTGAGAGGTTGCCGGTGTTTTACAAATAACCCTGTATATCCGTATAGGTTATAAGCATACACTACGGTTTTGTTCCGTATGGTGTCGGATGTTAAGAATAGCACCATCCCATTTCGTCTGTTGTAAAATGACAAAGCGTCTAAGGGACTTACTAGAGATTCGGCTGCAGTATTCTGTATGCATTTTACAACCATACTTCGATCGCCAAACAGCCTGCCATGCGTGGCGATTATGGGAAACCCCAGTTTTTTTGGGAGGCCTATATCTAACAGTAGCCGTCTATCGGATAAAATTATGATGATGACTACGGTTTTGAGACTTTAAAGAAAATAACAATGCAGCCACAGTCGGAGTGTGGTTCGAAACATTAATTCTATGCTTTAAACTTGCGATAGAAAACCTCAGAAGACAAATATTAAGGATTGACAAAACCTTCGAGGTTATATACAAATCACACCAGCATAAACATGGTGCATCTAAGCTTTTTCATACCAGAAATCAATAGCAAACATTATAGACATTTCTTGTGGTTTTACTAAAGGCTATTCAGCGAGATGAGTTGAAAAATGTAAACAAGTTGTCTTTCAGTGGGTTTTGAAGCGAACGAGAAGCATATGCAAGAGTATGTCCACTCAAACTGAACGGCGTTTGATGTTTCAAAGTAGCTTAAACTAGAGGCCGGTTGTAACCGCTTTGAAAAATCTTATATAAGAATTTTTGGGAAACATTATCAATTTTTTTTTGTGACCTTTTACTGGGTTGGTCTTATTCCAAGATTGCCTGGAATAAAACCGACGTACCAGGCCGCCTATTGTATTTTTTGAAGTATTCTTTGTTTTTTTAATAATGTATTGTTGTGGTGTACAATAAAATATATATAAATAATAGTCGTAAGCTCGAGTTCTGAGCATAGGGTATAGGGCACCTCTGAATAGGACAGGAAGGCAATACATACGATTATGTAGTACTAGTTTTTGCCAGCGGCTTCGCCTGCGTGGAGGTCGGAAATTATCCCGCAGGAACATACTGCCGGGATAAAAAGTACCATATGTGTTACTCCAGTCTATAAACTATCTGTGTGCCAAATTTCATCTAAATCGGGTCAGCAGTTTTTGCGTTAAAGAGGAACAAACATCCATACATAAAAACTTTCGCGTTTATAATATTAGTAGGATTCATCATGCTCAAAATGTTTACATTTGTGAATACCTGCAAAAGGTCTAGACAATGTTCAAACATTTTTACTGGCTTCTAAGATACAGGTACATAAACCTAGTTTAGAAGTCAGGGTTTTTCACTCTAGAACACTAAGCTTAAGCCATTTTTTAAATGTAAACAATGGAAATTAATTTATGGAGAAATAAAGATTTATTTATTTATTTCTAGAAACAACTCAGTGATTACAGCTTTGAACTGAGGACTTTACAACAGTTTAGAAGGAATCCTTTACTAGCACATAGCACTTGGGAATATCATTCCACCATTCAAGGCTTTTGAAGTACCCAATAAGCTTTGAATGGGGACCACAGGTGTTTACCAAACGGGCGACCATCGACTGTTGTTCCATAGAACCGATGGACGAATTTGTACCACTGAAACACGCATTAAATTTGGAGTTAGCTTGAACTGAATTGCACAAGGCCTTAAGCTGTTGTTCCGTTCTGTAGGATATATTTGTATCATTCAAACATACGTCTTTTAATAGAACGGTAATCCGCCGCCAGTCGTTTGTTTCAGGCTTCCAATGAATCACAGAATAACTACCCGTCGATCCTGATTCACTCTGATTTTATATTTATCCTAAAAACCTTTTTTAAACTGAAATTATGTAAGTTAACTACACACTTGACAACAACGTATATAGCAGGGGGCAAGGAGTGGGTAAGTATTTCAGTACATATTTAACATTATCAACATATTATTCTAAATTGTACCTGAAATCACAGCACACATCCCGGGGTCCAGTCTATCTTTATATCAGTCTCGCTACTGCAGACTTTACGACATTAAACAAGATATAAAGAAATTCATTGTGTTGCAGCGAATCCTGTTCTAAAGAGCGAAAAGACAAGTATTCTATAGTCAATGGCAGCCCACAAAAAGTCGTCATTTGAAGATCTGATTAGCTGTGAGCTCTCCGTCGGTAACGTGGAGAGCATTTGTAACCAAAGAGTTCATGCATGTTAAATATGCTAAGGTCTACTATCGCCAAGATAAACGATTCCCCTTTTTCTTGAAGGGAAAGTAAATTTAGGATGTGTGAAAACACATAAAAAAGCTTGACTTTACGTAGGTACGTTTAACCCAAATAAAAGTTTGTTATATTTTTTTGCTTACAAAATAAAAGTGATATAATGATCGAGTGTGCAGTTTTCCTAAGGTTAAGTAAACTACATTCGTGTCGCTCTTTCAACTACATAGCGATAGCAACTATTCGCTAGTAAACCCTCTTTGCATCTTATAGAGACCTGTAGATTTGAAAGCCGGTTGCCCTCGGCTTGTCTTTCAAAAGTTTACCACTCCTTTCATATCTCCGCTTCAATTTCGCAGCGCAATTTATATGCACTTTGTAGCGGTGGCCGTTCAAAAGCACCTCACCGCACCGTTTACTCGTGGAGAGTGCTACTGTTAAACGCCGTTTTTTCTGCTGAAGAAGAGTCGTTGATGACGGCGTTCATAGTTAATGAGCAGCTAGTATCCGGCGGGTGTTACCGCGCAAATTGCCCGCTCTTTACAGACTCGCCGTTTGCCAACTCGACAGAGCCGGTCTACCGTGAAAGACGGTTCCGACCGTGCGTTATTGTTTACCGCCGGAATGACTTCCTTTTGCTCGCGCACCTAACGAACACGGAGATTGCAAGCTGATGCAACTGCACAAACATATCTCTTTTTTGCGTGACACGAACAAAATATAGCCATCAATGTGGAGCTCTCGACGTTAATAGCCCGTTTTGTGTGGCCAAATAGCTTCAGGCTTTGAATACGTGACGTTTTGCCACTATGCACTAGTTTTTATCATTTGTTAAAGCGCATGGTTGGCAGTTTATACGACACACTAAATTCTTGTTCTTTGTGTTAATTGTTTAATGTTTTAATAAAAAATGTTTCATAAATCTTGTTTGTAACGACTAGGAATAACTAAAAATAAAAGTCTATTGAATTTGTGCCAATGCCAAGTCGGATGAACTAACATGGATGAGTATCTTTCTGAAACGAGGACGTTGTTATCTATTTAAATACTTCTTAAAATAAAAATAAATAGGTATATTGGATACCGATTAGTTAGTTATATAAATTAAACATGCTTACAAAACTATTGTAAGGTTAGAAGCAGGTATCAATAACACTGATGTCTTTTTAAACAACGTAGGTATACTTATTGTGTGAAACATTAATGGTTTGTCGCACAAGGGCCATGCGATGATGAATGGTCTCGGGCTAATTCATTATGTAACATACTTGCTTACACTACAATAGAACTGTGAAGTGCCGGTCCTATTTTAATTCACTTACGGGCAAGTCAACATTCTAGTGACAATTATAAATAATACCTTAATTTATTTTCATGTGTAATTTCGAAATGTTTGTTGTTGATGAATATTTGAATCCGTGAACTATCGGTTTATCTTTAAACATCTAAGTTTTTTTCAAACTGAAGTATGTACCTCATATTTGCTAAAAAGCGGATGCAATATACTCAATTTTTTATTTTAATATTTTCTTTAGTAAAACTTAGGAAACGAATAAAGTAAACCGAGACCTATTGAACATGGTTATAAAAACTAAGAGTATTCCTTCATGATATGCGATCGTTATAATTTTCATTCGACAAATAAAAGTAATTGGTGAAAAAGCTTTTTATTTGCCTGATAACTTTTTATCAATACGTCATCAATCGCTTATTATTAGCATTTAATTTAGAGAATTTAAAATAAACAAACTGCACAAAATTGTACAGCAAATTGACAAGATTTTATTAAATGAAAAACATAACTTCGTGACTAGCTTCTTTTCTATTTAAATAGTAATATGTATTGCAATAAAAAGACAATGACTAACTACCATTGTTAGGAACCTAAGAATTCTGAAAAACTAGGTGCCTACTTATTTACTAGTTCAGATATGAAAACATAGAGTGATGACGTCGAAGGCTCGTCACCCGCGTCTTGCATACGATTCTTGTTGAATAATTGTTACTCGCTTATTTTCAAACTGTGGCGATTGTGCGGCACATACTTGTAGCATCGGCATATTTCGACGTCCAGTGATTAATGTATTTTCTATTATGGCAATTGAACGCAGTGCGCATGCGGCTGATAGTATTATTAGAGGGACGCTAAACGAGATCACACGGGTTCCTCGGTCGCCTTCGGCTCTCGAGTAAATTGTCCGCTGTGCTTTCAATGTTAAACAATGTGCGTACGCTGAAGCGCTTTCAAGTTCCGTGTGTTTTTCAATGAGTAAATAAGAATTAACTACGTGAAATTAACTGTTTTTTGAGTTGTGCACAGTGTCACGGAAGATGACCGCTAATAACTGTGATGTTGGTGAGTCTATTTTTTTTTTTCATAATTTCTATTATTGTACTGCATTTTGTTAACAATATTTTTGACCTAGTTATTTTTTTAAAGTATCGTAAAAAAATATGGTACCAATTTTCTTACATAGGTACTTACTACTACTTCGATATCCTTATTTAAGTGTGAATTAATACGAATAGCTACCAAAATAGCAGGAAATGGAGCAAATGAATAATAATCATATATGATTGTTCTTCACTATGTACCGTCGCTTAAGTTATTATAATAGACACGAGTACATCCAATTTAGCACAATGTTTTTGTTTTAATATTCAGCAACAATGGGCCGTAGGTAGATCGTCCCTACGAACGGCACTTAATTATTATAATTGAATTCAGCTCATACTGATTAAAACTGGCTGTTTTCAGCGATTGTTTGGGATTATGGATGAAAAAAGTCATTAATCATGCACATCGAATTGAAATTTTATGCTGTTTTTAGGGTTCTCTACCCAAAGGGTGTCAACGGGACCCTGCTACTAAGGTTGAACTGTCCTGTACGTTCTACCGTCTGTATCTTTTGAACCGTAATAGATTTTAGACACTTGACATTTTTGCAGATTGTGTAAAAATAGTAGTATACTACTATTTTGTATATAGGCATATTTTATTTTATATTTCGGAATAGGGCCGCCACAACAACAAAAATTAAATAAAGTTAACAATGAATGAGGGTCCTATTTCGTGTTTAGCATTTTACGATAAAACTCAAAATAGGGATCCTAATTCCTTCTCTTGTTGTTTTTACTACGGCATTTTTTTTAATGCTTTCCATTTAATATTGAGCAGTGGTACGGAACGCTTTAAAAAATAAAAATCGTATATATTCCAATTGCCATGTTCATGTTATTGTACTGGAAGTACTTGACATTGTATAGGCAACCTAACTACATAAAACAGTAACGGTTTTGCTTCTGTTATTATGCTCGAGAGTTGATAAGCAGCTGAAATTCACGTGGGTACTAAAATCTCAATCAATCTGTGGGTTGGGTCATGATATTTTTTTTTACAATTGCAACTCCAAATTAAAAAACTGATTTAGGGACGCACTTGTTCGCAGAATAGGTAACTAACTATAATAACAGTTATTTATTTTCCTTTAAAAAGTACAGTGTTTGTTTACTATTTTGTGTACTAAGCTTTTTACTGTAGTTTTAATCATAATTATTTTTGTTGTTGCTGTTATTTTGTGCACTAAACTTTTCACTGTAGTTTTAATCATATTTTTTTTTTATTGCTGGTCATGTTGTGCGATTACGCTTTGGGTGATAATCAGGTCTATAGCTACCATGTGAACCTCGTGAAATATTGTGATTGTTACCTGTTGTAGTTGCCGTGTGAATAAATAAATAAAACTAGTATTATATTTTTATTCTTTTTTTAACATATTAAGTATATTTTTAAATATTTTAACAAAAATCTAAAAAAAAACATTTAAAAATATAAAAAATAGTGATCCATCGGCATCGGGAGCAGGGTCCAAGCTGCCGGTGGTCAGGGCTCTAGAGAGAGGAACCTCCTGACTATGCGTGCCGTATCCAGGAGTACCGCCTTCTGAATCAAGCCCTTGATCCAGCTGTGTAATGAGAGCCTCCTGAGGTGCTGGTCGAGGCTCTTCGCTATTAGGCCATTGACTGTAACGATTATCGGTACAATGATTGCAGAATCCACGTCCCATATGTCGACAACCTCGTGTGCTAAGTCAAGATACTTGATTTTTTTATCTTGCTCAGCTTTCACGAGATTCTCGTCATGAGGGACAGCGATATCAACAATCATTGCACGACGCTCTCGTCGATCTATCACTACAATATCAGGCTTATTGGCTACAATAGTCCTGTCTATGATGATAGATCGATCCCAGTACAATGTGGCGTGACCATTCTCGAGAATTGGGTCGGGCACATACCTGTAGTATGGTACTTCAGATTCCACAAGGTTGTACTGCAAAGCAAGTTGCTGGTGGATGATCCTAGCTACTAGATTGTGTCTGTGCAAGTACTCGCCGTTAGCGAGACGAGAACAACCGGAAACAACTATTATTATATTATTATTATTATTTTTACTAATTTTTAAAATAAAATATAAATTTCTGACAGAATTCCTTTAAATATCCGTGTGGTGCCAGACTCCAACTCCTTTATGACCAAGCCTTTAGTTCTCTGCCAGGGTCGCGAATTCCGTTCGAAATAGTTACCGTGGCCCTGGCATATGGGCAACTGAAGGAACACGGGTGGATTTAATCAGTAAAAGTCTAACACGCCCTTCCGCTCCACCCAGAGCGGGAGACGACATTTGATGATTTCCAACCCACAATAGAAAAAGCCTTTAGTTCTTCTTGATTTTAAATTACTTATCTTTATTAAAAAACGATACCTATAAAAAAAGATCGGCTAGCATCTGCCTACGACTTCGTCCTCGTGAAATTTGTTGTTTTAACATAAAAGATATCCTAAGACAAAACTACAACTTCCCATTACTGATGTCATTTTCGGGATCGGATTAAAAGTTCCGAGATAGTATTTGTGACTTTGGAGGTACCGTACCCTGCGTCCAAACTCACAAATACGTCTTTATAATATTTATTTAGGGAAAACACATTAATATGAAAAAAGGTAATGCCAATTTGAAACAAAGAGTTTTTTTTTTTTAATAAAAATTTAAAGCTATAGTTTTAAATTTTTCATTGTTTTTATTTCACTAGAAACTTATGTGAAATTTAATACGAAGTACATAACTATAAATATGCGATAAGGTGCTTTTGGGTATGAATGTGTATGTAGTGTGGACTGTGTGTGAAGTATGGAGTGAGTGTGGGGGTGTATTTGGTGAAAACGAATGGTTTGATGCGTACATTAAGTTTTTTTTTTTTATCTTGATAGTCAGATATTACGATTGTATGTACAGAAGGTTCTCCGTTTGGTCGTAATTTTTGGGATACAGCTATTTAAATATAGCATTTTTACAGCTGGTGTAGGTACGTTGAGTATAGATGTATTGTGGGAGTAGAATTTAGAGTAGAGATATGACCCAAGAAATGCATAAGATCTGCGTGCAAAATAAGAATGTACTCGTGGCCGATCCCACTATTTGTAACTATAAACTGTTTCATGTGATGCCGGACGTAAAGAATAACACCACCCCATTTCTTCCCGTGGGTATCGTAAAAGGCGCCTAAAGGACTTACTAGAGAATCTTGCTGCCCTCCCCCAGTGATTGCCTAAGCCGAGGTGCGAACCCCCCTCGGGGTTACCCTTAGGACTTTCGCTTTAGTTTTAATTTTACCATGGCCCGGCTGGAGGTCTAAAAAGTTTACTTTTTAGAAATCGCCGGGCAAAAATCCGTTTAAGTAGTCAGAATCTTTTTCAGATTAACTACGAGATGTCCTACAAAAAAAAAAAAAAAAAAAAAAAAAAAAAAAAATTACTAGAGAATGGACAGAAGCGGTCTCTATGCATTTTACCACCATACTGCGATCGCCAACCCACCTGCCAAGCGAGGCGATTATAGCAAATCCTCCCAAAGTGGCGGTGGCCTATGTCCAGTGGTGGACGTCTTTTGGCTAAAATGATGAACTATAAATTTAAACATTTGACAGTCCAAAATATAGACAGATGTAGAACATTTCAATGTGTTGATATTTCATATCTATTTTTTTTTTCTAAATCAATGAATGATGTCAACGTAACCAGAACAATGCCTTTGATAATGATGTTTTATCCCGTCTCAAGTGGCAATTTATCGGAACAAAAGAGTTCGATAAGTGGCGAAAGATAACTAAAAGTCTAGTTTGAATCATCCTACTTATACATAATTTGACGTCATCGGCGACTAAAGTCTTTACACGTGTGATATAACAACAGTCCTTCACAGGTTCTTAACCAACAAAAAAAAAAACATGGCGCTTTTGAAACGTCAGAAGATACTTATGTGCACGGTTCCAAGTGGCGGTTTTCTATATAGAAGAGGCGTAAAAAAACGCCATGATTTGCCTTATAAACAAAAAAATGGCTATTAAAATGATTTCTCATAACAGTATTAATAAATATGGGAGGACAGTGAAGGCCTAAACTATGCATTGAAAACCCCATGGTGGCTAGCGGCAGTAACCAGCGTTCTTTCAAAAAGCCGAAGCAATGGCCTGTTTCCCAACCTGCTAATAGCTATAATCAAAATCTGAATCAGTTTGAAGAATATTCCGAAAAAATTGCATCATATATTCGAAAAATCTGTCTGTGTAACAACGTAAATATCGCAATACGCAATGCAACGCAACGTAAATACGTACTATAATTCGACTAATTAACATCAAAAATATATTGACAGAATTACCCATCATCACAATATATAATTATTACCCATATCAGTGGCATGCAATTGAAAAGGCAATTTCTTGCAGTAGACTGATAATATCCATGTAATACCAGTCTCCAATTAGTGAATATTCACACAATTTATACAAGACGTATCGCTCAAACTCAAACCATGAGATGCTTCAAATGAACGTCAATTTAATAAATAATAGTGCGTGTTTTTTAGTTTTTTTAAACTATTATTTATTTTCTATTTTTTAGGGTATTTCGAATTTTGAGACGTATGTCAGCGTAGTTTGTGACAGTTTTTTTGCTGTCCTGGTAACCCTGGCAAGGATAATGGCACAAATTTATGAAATTATTGCATTGTCATCAGTCCTTGACAGGTGTGCAAAGTTTGAATGAAATCTGGTCGTTTAAAGTGGGTCAAAATCGCACTATAAGGAGTCGGTTACAAACAAACATACAAATATACAAACATACAAATATACAAACATACAAACATACAAGTGAAGCTAATATAAAGCGTGTAAAAAAAACTGGTTATGTTTATTTTTACTATTCTAACTGATAAATAAAAATAGCTAATATCACTGGCTGGTTTAAAAATTAATGCATTTGTTTGTCGTTTGCGTTGATGTTCTTCTTCCGAATAATCAAGTTCAAATCAGATGATTTTGTAAGCTGAGTTATTTAAATCATATCAAGGTGTTGTTCAAAGTTCTTCTAATAAAACGTGAAATTTTTATTGCTGTCAAATTAATTAAAAGCAAAAAAAAATACACTATTACAGGATTAAAACCTTAAAAGGCATATAAAGTCAACAGATATCGTGTGAAAATTCACAACATTTTCTTATTTTCAAATACCAGTCTCAATTTTACCGGAACCAACGAAAAGATTGTAAGATCCAAAAAGATATGATCATACTGCGAACTGCGTGATCCCGCCTTCGAGTCGCGACACACTGGTCCTGTGCCAACTTTATCCAGATCCTGTGAAGAATTCTATTCAACATACGTAGCTGCGATGTGTTTTGTCATGAAACTCTCATGTATTCTTTTTTTACAAACTAGGAATTCGCGAGTTTTGCATCTCAAAAGTTTAGAAACTGTTTTATTCTGGCTACGTACCCTCACTTTCGTATTGCTATCTTTAGTGGTCAATATCTTGCAGTCAGGTAGTAGAACGATATATTATATACTAGCTTTTGCCACAGGCTTCTACCGCGTGGAGGTCAGAAATTATCCGACGGGAACATACTACCGTACCGGTATGAAACGTATCCTATGGTAACATCCAGGTTATAAACTATCTACTACAAAAACAAACATTTACAGTTTCATATTTATAATATTAGTAAGATATTAGCTAAACGGACAGACTTTGTCCTATTTCCCCGAACTCATTCGCAACGCCACATACCGGGTCTAATTATGATTTTAAATCATGCAGAAACCCGCTCGAATACACAAAATAATATACATCAAAATCAATCCAGCCGTTCAGGCGGTTCAGGTTACTTCAGTAACATACAGATGTACAAACGAATTATGAAAATATAAAGATCGAAAGAAGTTTCAGTTGCGTGATTATGCGTCAGGATGTCACTTGCAGATTGCTCTGTAGTACAGTTAGCGAAATTATTTGTTATACAAAACGCCCTACTTCAATTTGCTGAACGATGAATCTCCCTGACTGCACATTATCGCTATTTCTTATTCATTGTACTGTTGTTTGTACTAGCTTCAAATTGACGCCGAACACGTGATGCCGATTAACCGAGCAGAACGGTGTCATCTGGTCGCAATCTGATTAGGATAACTAATAACACAGTTCCCACGGGTCCCAAATGACTAAAATGGTATTTTTAAACGACAAATTTAAAAAAAAAATGTTCCCGCCCACGCCTTACATATTTCAGTAGCGACAAGACGTGTTCGCTACAAATTCCAATGAGGTTTTATTTTGATTATCTCCATTGTTCTTTTTTCAATCGAGTGTCACAGAATAGTCGATTTATATTATTAAACACAATTGTCAAAGTGTATATCAATTGTCTGTCATTTGCAATAGTAAAACTAATAGATACTTATGAATGAAGAGTCGACATACACACGGACATAAGAAAATCACAGCGAGAAATTTTAGCGCACTGGATTTTCAACTCTCTTTGTTGAACATAGCATCGAGAATACAACAAAGAGCAACGAGAGTGAGTCTCAGCGTGTTCGAAAAAAATGTTTGGTTTGCAACTCGCGGTGCTAAACAGAGGGGTAATTGCGGAACTTTTTATCGGTAGGAATTGGTTTAATATTCATAGTTACACAACATTCATTGCGTTGTTTACGTTGCTGAGCCGACAATTTATTCGAACAAATGTCGCAATGGTTTAGAAATAATCTTCATTCCCATTCAGATTCTGATAAATTGTGCGTTTCGCAATTAGGGTGCAGCTGCAGTGCGTTGAAGATCCAGTCCACGAAAACATCCCATGGCGATTTGATTACGTCCGTGGGTAATTGGACTTACAGGATATATAAAAAATAATTAATCCATTTAATCACGTTGTTTGTTAATATTAATGAAACATAACATAACATCACGCCTTGTTTCCCCGAAGGGTTGGGCAGAGGTGTACCTTATAGTACACCCAAATTTCGCCTTTTATGTTTAAGTCCCATGTAATAGGGGGCGAGCCTATTGCCATCAACTGGGCACAAATCCAGACTCCGGGCTGCTACTTAGAAGTTCCAGATGGAAAAACCCAATAACACTTTGCCTAACCTGGGAAGCGAACCCAGGACCCCAAGCTCAGCAGTAGCGCTTGCTACCACTACACCAACGAGGCAGTCAATATAGAAAATAATAATGACTTAACACAAAAAACTATTTAAAACAACCCAAATTAAATTAACACGTTTCTATCCCAGCGACAATAGAGGAGATACTTAATAGTTTCATTTTCATTATGACGGCTGCCTATTCTCTTTTATGTGCGCTCATATTAAAGTCAGCCATGATACACGATACCTACTCATAATCATAAATGCCATTCCCGTTTTGGTGTCATTCATTTAACAGCCTAAATAATGATAGTACTCCAATATACATTCCTAGCGACCTTTAACATTAATTCTTAACTTTTCTCGTCGACACCTCGACAAAGTTAATAATATAATTTACAATGCTTTTAACTGGTCATAACATTCGTCCCGCATAACGACTTTTGTTCGAGTTTTTCGAAATAAGTAAACAAAATTCATTTGTTATTTCATGTGATGTGTTCACCGGTTGCGTAATCTGGGCAAGTTGTAATGGATATAAATTATTTAACTTTGCAGTAATTAAATACTAAGTACTGATTCTTCCGTGTGGTGCCGAACGTAAAGAATAGCACCATCTCATTTCTTCCCGTGGGTGTTGTAAGAGCGACTAAAGGACTTACTAGAGCAAAGGTAGCAGCGTTCTCTATGTACTTCACCACGATACTGCGATCGCCAACCCGCCGGCTAAGCGTGGCGATTATGGCAAACCCCCCCAAATTGGAGGACGCCTATGTCCAACAGTGGACGTCTTTCGGCTGAAATGATGATGAAAAAAAATAATTTGTTACTTCATTTAATGAGCTTGTAGGCTACGTAATCTGAGCTTGTTGTAATGAATATAAATTACTTAACTTTGCATTAATTAAATACAAAGTACTGATTGGCCGGCGGCGGTCACATTTGTATTTTTATTTCTTTTTAACAGTTAGCGCTGTCGTAAATTGTTTCCCATGGGAGTATGTTTTTTTTACATAGCACGCGGAACCAATATTAAATGAATGTTTAAAAGATATGTTTTATCCGTAGGCCAATAAATAATAAATAAATATCTTAGGACAACCAACACAACGTTATCTGATCCCAAACTAGGCAGAGCCTGTACTTTTGCAACCAGACAACTGAAAAACACATCTTTCCAGTTGAAATGTAGGCCTTTTTTAGGTGGGAAATCATCAAATGATGTCATCTGGGTGGAGCTGAAGGGCGTGTCAGACTTTTACTGGCTAAAACCCACCCATGTTCCTTCAGTTGTCCATATGCCAGGGCTTCGGTATCTCTTTCGAACAAATCTCGCGACCCTGGCAGGCATCGTTCCTAGCAGACACCTTCAGTATTGCTGACATCTCTTTGAGGCGCGCGTGGAACACTATGCGCCGTCGACACGGGCCTGGTCCTTAACGGGCGGTGAGCTACCCATTGCTCCTCCCTCCACTGTATACTCCACCGTGTCCTCCAGGCGATTCACACAGTGGTAACACCCGGGCGTTTCCTCCCGCCTTATCCTGAATAGGAACCCCCCAAAGCACATATGCCCGGTGAGGACCTGCGTGATGCAGAAGGAGAGGACGCCGTGGCGTCTCTCTATCGACTCGTCAAAGAGGGGACTTACCGCCGCAATTGTGGCATGCCCAAAACTGGGTTGCGGCAATCGTCCCCGCCATGTCGCCATGAGATCACACCAGAGCTCTGTCCGCCATGCCGCGAATTGTCGCGGCGGCGGAGTTTTGCGCCGGAAATGTAGGCCTCAGCCCTTATTTATTTACTTACTTACCTTCATTATGCTAATAATATTATCTACAACATCTTATCATTCGTTTTTAGTCATTGAAACTAAACAAGAAAAAAATCTTTTCGTTGCAGCCTTTGAGATATTTGCAGATAAGGAAAAACCTGTTTGATGATAATGCCAACGTCGTTAATATCAAAACTTGTATCTTAGAAATTAAGACGTATGAAGTAAAAAAACGTGAATAATAATATAAACAGGACCAGTTTGATTGCAGTTTTTTGATCATCCCAAGTGTGGAAGAAAAAAACCTAGTTTTAGAGTTCCGTGCCCAAACAATGTGAAACGGGACATCGGGACACTTACGTTACCAAGCATGTGTCATGTGTGATAACTGTCTGTCAGTCACATGGCTGCATCGTGGCAAGCCAATAGTTTTCTCGGAATAGCCCTAGTCGCTAGATTGGTTAATAATCAAAGTTAAAACCCAAGGATACCCAAATAGAGATGTCAGCACAATTGAAGGGGTCCGCTAGGACCGATGCCTGCCAGGACCACGGATTTGGTCGAAAGAGTTCTCGTGGCCCTGGCACGTCAACTGAAGGAATACGGTTGGTTTTAGTCAGTAAAAATCTGGCACGCCCTCCCGCTCCCCCCAGAGAGGCGTCCTTTGGCGAGTCATTTGCCCATCCAGAAAAAAAAAAGAACATAGGCTGTTCTCAGACAAGGAACCTCATTTTAACCGACTCAAAAAAAAAGAACGGGGAGGTTCTCAATTCGGTTGTATTTATTAGATGTTTTTTACCTCAGAACTCCAACGTTTATAAATCGACTAGCTTTTGCCCGCGGCTTCGCCCGCGTGGATGTCGGAAATTAATGCAAGAGGACGTACTACCGCGATAAGAATGTGTTATTCCAGGTTATATAGGTAATATAGAATCTGTGTGCTATTTACGATCCAGATCCATTCAGCCATTTTTGCGTGATTGAGAAACAAACACCCAATCATACATATTTTCACATATATAATATTATTAGTAGTAGGATTATAACTCATATTACTTAGGATTCATAGTTTATGAGAACATCATGTGTGTTGGTGTTTTTAAAATAAAAGTAATAGTATTCAGAGTAAGAAGACTGCGACATAGGGCTTGGTTTAGTTGAATATAAGTCTTCCTGGTTTTGCTTAACGCTCCTATTTTACCTATACACTCAATCATTTACCAGACACCGAACATAATTATAGGAATAGTACTTTTGCCAGTGGCTTGGCCCGTATAGCTGTCGGAAGATATCACCCGGGAACCTACTACCGGGATAAAGTAGGTATCCTATCTGTTACGTATCCATGATATAATATTATATCTTTGTGCCAAATTCGATCTAAATCCGTTTGGCCGTCTTTGCATCATTGAGAAACAAACATCCAAAAATCTAAACATCTAAGCCATTTCGCGGTCTCTTACTTGGAATAATACTATTAGGTTTATTTTGAGTATAATGAACACACATGATATTCGCAATTACTATGAAGCCAAAGTAATATTATAGCGGCCCGGCCGCTGCCAACGCGCTCTGCGCCCGCTTTTTAAATCTCTAATATCTTCTAAGATATTCATTTAAATTACATGCTGTAAAGGGCCAAATTGATCTATATTAAATGCAAAATGTATTTAAAGTACTTAATTGGATAAGGATTAATGCTGAATTGCTTAAAATCGCTTCGTAAATAAGCCCTTATTTCTCGTAAAAAGTAAAAGATAAAAAATGGTTATTGTGGGTTATCCCTAAGAGATAGACATATACCATTGAGGACATTTTTGTAGGCCTTTTTAAGGTGTACAATACTGTAGTACATTATTTTGATCTATTTCGTAGGATTCAGCCAGGGTTTTTCGATTTTTGAGACGTATGTCAGCGTAGTTTTCACAGAAAGTTATTTTTTTTCTAGAATAAAACAATCTTTCTAAAATTAAATAGCCTAAGTTACTCCTTGTTACACCAGCTATTCGCCAGTGAAAGTCCCATCAAAATCGGTCCAGCCATTTCAGAGATTAGCGGGAACAAACAGACAGACAGACAGACAGACAGACAGACAGACAGACAGACAAAAATTGTAAAAAATGTTGTTTTGGTATATGTATCGTGTATATATCCATATACACTTAGTAAAAAGTGGTTATCTTAATATTAAAAACAGACACTCCAATTTTATTTATTTGTATGTATAGATGTATAGATGTATAGATGTATAGATTAGAATAATTATTCCTTTGTTTGAAAGAGTATACCTATTATAGAGTTGGTCCATATAAATTTGGTCAGGTTCTGATAAGTGGTTTTCGAACAAGCTTTAATAATACGTATTTTTCTACATGTATTCCACAATAAAGTTTTATTGACATCATCAAAATCCTTTCACTGTTATTTACTTAGCAAGTGAAAGTATACGAATTTGTGCTCGGTTGGGTAGGCAACTAAAAAGCGTAAAACAAAAATCTTCTTAAAAATACACTATGAAGTGATGAAACAAACTTTCATTTCGAAATATGTTGGCAAAAAAAAAACGAGAATACTAAGTTTTTTTTTTGAATAATTTTTTTCAGTAATTTGTGTGGTAGGTACGGAATTCTTAGTCCAACTAACACTTGTCCGTTTTTTAGGGTTTCGTACCCAAAGGTTACCAACGGAACTCTATTACTAAAGGCTCTGCGGTATGTCCCGCCGTCTGTCACAGGGCTGCATCTTTTGAACCATTATACGTAGACGTTTGAAGTTTTCACAGTAGGCACTAGATAATATTACCGCTATGACAACAAATTATAAAAAAGTAAACTAAGTTCTTGAAATTAAAGGTGTCCGCATACTTTTTTTTAAATCTAGTGCTACGTACGGTTGTGTGGAACCCTTAGTGTGCGAGTCCGACTAGCACTTGCCCGGTTTTTCTAAATATGTTATTCTACTATTGGGTTCATAAGTGGCCACTTTATTACGTTGTAACAAGAAATAAGTCCTACGGCTAATCCTTTGTTAGCCGGAACAGTTGTTAGCTCATCATCGCTTAGAGGTAAATCATACCTAATTATAATAAGTAGCCATTATTATCTGGTGCTTCTGACAGATCTCGATATATATATTGGTAGCAAGCCCTGACTTATTATTATTTTTCTTTATCTTCCTTGCACAGTTGTCATTGATCGCGTCATCTCTACTTTTAATAAAAATTAAATTAATTGCATTAAATTTTTTGCACTGATTGATGTGCATCAGATTTGTTGTTTCGACATGTCTACTGGAATATAAATTGAATAGGATTTTGAGTGCATAACCCTTTGGAATTGGAGGTAAAATGGTTAAATCACAAGTGAAAGGAATATTTTTTCGAGTGCTTTTGGCAGGTAAGTCATAGTGTTGTAATAAAAAATGTGTTCTAACTCTCGATGAAGAATAATCAAATAAGTTACAATAAGTATGATGAAACCAGTCCAAACACTTCCTATAGGACAATTTTACATACTATAACATCTCGCCGGTTTCTCCGAAGAGTTAGCCAGAAGTGTACATAAAGCGCACCCACACTATGCCAGTTTCAGTTCGAATTTAGTAAGCTATCTACCAGGCCACTCAAAAAGTATTGCGAAATAAAGTTTTTTTTTGTATGAGAGACTGGCCGGTTATAAACTATTATAAAAATGATTATATTTATAAGTAAAAATAGGTACGTTCCAATTTCAAAATTTCCCTCCACATTTTTTGCGAGCTAATTAAATTATCGTGTCTCATTGGAAAATGGATTTGCGCCGGGAACATTTTCGCGCTATGATTTTTTACGATTTCAAGTGTCGCCTGAAACCGGACGAATCATACGATAGACTTCAAATTGCATTAAAGGATGAAGGCCCTTCCAAGGCAACTGTGTATTGTTGGTATAACGAATTCAAACGTGATCGACTAACTTTAGGGGTTGAAGAAAGAAGTGGTCCTTTGACGGTTGTTACGGAGGAAAACGTGCTAGCAGTGAAAAATTTAATCCAAGACAATAGGCGAATTACGTATCAGGAGATTTAACATATACTGCAGATTGGATCGGGAAGCCTTCACGAGATTCTACACGTGCATCTTCGCGTGAGAAGGATAGTTTCACGCTGGCTGCCGCACAACCCCACCGATGCTAAGAAGCAGGCCCGGGTGGAATGGTGCCGTGATATGATAAACAAATTTTAAGCAGGCTCGTCTCGGCGTGTTTACGACATTATTACAGGTGATGAGTCCTAGATTTATCAATACGATCTAGAAACGAAGCGCCAGTCGATGGTTTGGGTGTTTCAAAACGAATCAACGCCTACCAAAGTGAAGCGATTTAGAAGCGGGGGGAAGATTTTGATCTCGAGCTTTTTCATTTTGGCATCATTTTGGCTATTTGGTGTCGATTCCTTTACGGAACCAAAGAAGCATCAACGCTGAATACTACCAAATACTTGGCAGAAGTTTTCTCTGTTGTGAGCAACAAGTGACCAAACACAGGGCTCGGCGGGCTACTGCTCCACCATAACAACGCACACCGCGTTCAAAACGAATGGCTTCTTGGACAGCACGCCGATCAAACTTCTGGGTCACCCTCCTTACAGCCCTGACCTAGCACCGTGTAACTTCTTTTTATTCCCAAAAATTAAAAATCAGCTCAAAGGAATTCAATTTTCGTCGCCGGAAGATGCGCTGTCAGCATTTGAGCAGGCTGTAAACGATGTGTCTGCGGCGGACTGGAAAAAGTGTTTAGAAAACTGGTTCAGACGCATGAAACTTTGCATAGTGGAGAGTATTATGAAAAGATTTTATTTAAAAAAAAAAATTACGTATAGAACACTTCTTTTTATTTTCACAAAACTTTCTGAGTGTCCCACGTGTTTAGTAGTCATGCGTAATTGAGTAAGAGAACGATGACATCTATATTATTAACACGCTTTTATTACACACTTATCAAGGACCGATGACAATACAATAATTTTATAAATTTGTGTCATTATCCTTGTTGGGGTTACCAGGATGACAAAAAACCGTCTTCGAAAACTACGCTGACATATTAACCAAACTAAGCTGAGATACGTCTCAACATTCAAAACACCCTAATAAATTGAAAACAAATAGTAGTTTCAAAACAAAAGTTGTTTTACTATTATTAGTTTATGGTAAATGAATTGAATAAGCTGTTCTTGTGAATAATCAATGGTATACAACAATAAAACAATAACTGAATGAATAAAACCTAGCCATTGTCTTTATTATCTACAAAGAAACTAAACTGAATACACAAATAGATCAATAAAAGATGAGTAAATAACATGTATGATTCCGAACGTAAAGAATAGTATCATCCCATCTCTTCCAGTGGGTGTCGTAAAAGGCGACTACAGGACTTACTAGAGAGTGGGCAGCGGTGTTCTCTGTGCATTTTATAACCATACTGCGTTCGCCAACCCACTTACAAAGCAAGCGTGTCAATTATGACAAAGCCGCCTAAATTAGAGGAGGCCATTGTCCATCAGTGGGCGTTTTGCGGCGGAAATAATAATAAAAACTTGAGAGGTGTCAAGGGACACCCGGATGGAACGAAGTTACTTTCCAGGATTCATGATTGTTATTATTATTTATTATGTACAAAGAACCTGAATACACTCAACAAAAATATTCTCTCTCTGTCTCTCTCTCACACTCTCTCTCTCCCTCTCTCTCTCCCTCTCTCCTTCTCTGTCTCCACAAAATATATACGGTCGAATTGAGAAACCTCCTCCTTTTTTTGAAGTCGGTTAAAAAGTGTCGTTACATAAATATAATATAATAGGTTGGGGAAAAAGTTTCTTCGCATTTTTTAAGAAAATTCAAAACATTTTTTAATAAAGTTTATTTACATTTAACTAAAGTATGTAGGTACCATTTTGTTCGATAACTTTTTGCCATCTTGTAGGTAGGGACATGATCCCATTGCTATAGAAATTTTGGGACTTCTTGTCAAAATACCGCGACAAGTGGTTTTGGCAGTCCTCTCGTGATGTTAACCTGACACTGCCTAAAGAATTCTGAAGAGACCGAAACAGGTGGAAATCTGAAGGTGCAAGGTCAGGACTATACGGCGGATGCATTTACACCTCCCAGCCAAACTCTCTTAATTTTTGTTGGGTGGCTAAAGATGTGTGAGGTCTAGCGTTATCATGATGAAAAACCACACCCCTTCTGTTGATTAATTCCGACCGCTTTCTCTCAACTTCTTGCTTTAATCTCATCAGTTGTTCGCAGTAGAGTTCAGAATCGATGGTCCTGCCTGATGGTAACAGCTCATAATGAATAATGCCCTTCCAATCCCACCACACACACAGCATCACCTTGTTGCGCGTTAACCCGGGTTTCGCCACAGGCTGTGAAGCCTGACCGGCCTTTGACCACGACCTTTTTCACACGTTCTTGTCATACGTGATCAAAAATCTGCTTCAGATTCTGATCAGCTTCTTCAAAAATGGTTCGGTTTCATTACGTCGTAATAAAGAATCACAAATGAGTACCCGGTTCATTAGGTTTCTTTCAGTGAGCTCGTGAGGTACCCAAATGTCGAGCTTTTTTGTGTACCCAGTTTTTTTCAAATGCGCCAAAACTGTTTTGTGGTCAATTTCCAGTTCTTCAGCTACGTCGTAACTACTGGTATGACGATCTTGCTCCACTTTTTCAAAAATGGCATCCATTTTATCCGTAATAGGGCGACCAGAGCGACGTGCATCTTTGACATCAAAATTTCCGGATTGAAAACGCTTAAACCAAATTTGTGCTACTCTCACAGACACTACACTAGGTCCATAAACATCACAAATTTTTTTTCGCGGCTTGCGTTGCATTTTTACCTTTTTTGTAGTAAAATTTTAAAATGTATCGAATTTCTTCATTAGATTCACTCATCTTGACGGTACGAAAAACAAATGAAAATCACACATTTTCCTAATTTGAATTTGGAATTATGTTCTTTAAAATTTCAATGATACCAAAACCAGCCAGATACAAATAGTATAGCCAAAGAGATTTTATTACAAGTTCATACATACTAAAATGCGAAAAGACTTTTTCCCCAACCTAATATTCTAATATGTGGGTGTCCAACCGGCGTTTAATTCATCATGTGACATGATGGAAATATACATTACCACCACAAATGGTATACATTTTTCAACACTGGTGAGTGTTTCAGACAAAAGACGTTCTCCCTTGGACATTAAAATTTATACCGTTTTCATCCCCCCAAAGTCTTCAGAATGGACCAGATGGGTCCAATATGGACACACAGTATACAGTAAAAGACAGGAGTTTGTCGAAAGATACCAGATTACCGACTAATCATCATCATCATTTCAACCGAAAGACGTCCACTGCTGCATATAGCCTCCCCCAATTTGGGGGGCCGTTTACTGACTGTTAATCGATATTATATTCTGTTTTTTTTTACTCACTTCATATTTTATAATTGTTTATCATCATCATCATTTCAGCCGTAATACGTCCACTGCTGGACATAGGCCTCCCCCAATTTGGGGGGCTTTGCCATAATAGCCACACGGTCTTTCTTTTTTTTTTTTGCTCAGCTCCTAAGAGTTCTAGCCTGATGTTAAATAGCCTATAGCTTTTCTCAAGAATGGAACAATCAAATTTTTGAATTCCGACTGGTAGTTGTAGAAATTAACGCGTATAAATGGCATTTGTTCGGCATTTACTATATTGGGACCAAATGTCAAATTACACAAATGTTCTTTCCGAAAATAGATTTATTACCCACATTAGTACATAAGAAAACGTGTCGTGGAGCGAACGAGAGCCGCGGGATCTAAAGGAGCATCTTTACATGCGTCCATGCCAAGGCGGGTGCGCGACTGACTCGGAGGGGTGCGCGGGACGCCATCGGCGGTGCGCGGGCCGTTCGTGTTGCGTATCGTGTTACGGTGCGCATGTTAGCGTGCATCGTAGAGCGTTCCATGTCACGCGTGTGAAACGCGTTCAAACAAACAGACGTTTCAACAAGGTCGCCTGAATAAACGGGACAAACTTCAAGATGATGACCATCATCATCTACCCACAGCTGTACGTTGCCTCTCTCAACCTACTATCATAAATGTTCGTGTCATCGTACGAAATTTAGCACTGCATGTTGTTTTTCATTTAGTGTCATTACTAAGATCGAAGAAAAAACGACGAAAAACTACATTTCTAGTATGGAATAAATTTTGTTAAATAAAAATGAAAGGGGGTCCCTTTCATTTTTAACATAATGTGTTTTTATTAATTGTTGTTTAATACTGACTACAGTAGTATAATTATCTGTAAAAAATTAAGTGTCTGCCTATTACGGGTTCCATTATATAGCCCTGTGATAGACGGACGGACGGACAGCGGAGCCTAAGTAATAGGGTCCTGTTGACACTCCTTGAGTGTTGGAACCCTGGTATTGTGAATTCTTAGTAACATAACACCGGATGTGCTGGGTCGTTTCCGGCCCTAAGAAGTTTAAACAGAATCAAACTGAGCCATAATACAATTGTTCGATGACGCATTGTTCGTAAGTAGGTAGATAGGTACATCCTTAGTCTTCTTTGAGACCTAATGAAAGATAAATAGTAAATAGTATCGTACGATGAAATGAATTATGTCATAACATCATTTATTTCATCGGATGCTATTATTATATACTGCTCTTATTATATACTGAAACTGAAAACTACCTAACTAAAACTTTTCACAATGTTTGTATCGATATTCAAATTGACGTAGTTTCTTGACCGTAGAAGCTACAAATTTCAAATCTTGAAAGCTAAGTCCTCAAAATTGTGAAACTGAAAAGCTACCCTGCTTTTCCACTTCCTTCTTTAAACTAAACAGGTACGACTGGAGTACGGTTATAAGAGAACCACTTGGCGTCTCTACCGATCTGTATTGATATGTTTTTTTCTATTTTCAGATAAAAATGAAAATGCAAGAGCGACTAATGTAACCACCTTCGATCTCGGTTCCGCCAAAACGTGAGTAAGTACTTGTATGTGTATATAATTTTCCATTCAATCGCATTCATTATCAGGTATATCGTTATTGTAATAGTACTATTATAAACAACACCTGTTTAACATGCTACTAACATTCTTTGTTACAGTAATCATCTTGAGAAAAATGAGAACAATATATTCCTTGGAAAGTTGTTGGGGGCACTTCCCAATGTCGCCGAATTAAAACAATACGTGGGCGTCTTCCTTTGTGGTAAGTTTGCGAACAACTGTCATGACAGTACGAGCTGGACAATGGGCTTAGTTGTGAAAGACCGATTACAATCTCCCACACAACAAAATATTGTAGTTTTGATGTGAAACATCTATTAGCGAGGGGTAAACCTAAATTTTGGACTGGCGAGCGTGGCGACGCACAGTGGGCCCATACTGAAAATTAGTGGACTTAGGCAACAAAATTCCAATATCGATGCGATTTTTTTAATGTGATAATTAACATATAATTAATACGTTATTTTTGATTATACCATATTTATTTCCTTTCGTAAAGTATGCTTTATAAATATTATCGTTACAAAATAATTGTTTGTTTTGCCTTGCGTCGCAGGTTCGCTAGGTTAAGCTACACTTCTCAAGGTCAGGCTTTGGATGGGTAACCATTTAGTTTTTGTTTTGCCTTGTGTCGCAGGTTTGCTAGGTTAAGCACACTTCTCAAGGTCAGCCTTTGAATGGGAGACCATTTAGTTTATGTGTGGCATTTTGCGTGGTACAGAGTAGTCCGAATTTCGATAATTAACATATAATCAATATGTTATTTTTGATTATATCATATTTATTTCCTTTCATAAAGTACGCTTTATAAATATTATCTTTACAAAATAATTTCGATGTGTCACATTTGCCAGGCGTCCCGCTACGGCTCACTTTTTCTATTGAGATAGATGTGTGTAATAATTATTAATATTATAGTTACACGATGAGAATTCTAAACAAAATACTTGAATTATGCAACAACTAATGAGAGAGTCAAGGGCTGTTCAAATAGTAGGTACCTATTAGTCATTGAATTGCAATGCATGTTTGTACAATGAAAGCTTTCTGATTCACAACATAATATTTTTATCGCAGCGCAAATTGTAAGAATCGAAAAAGAATAGGATTGTTTTATAATGTTAAGGTTTCTGATGACACGAAAGGCGTAAAAACTTTTTACAAAAAAATAACAACCGACTTCCACGTCGGTGGCAAAAAACCTTAATTACAGATCCTAAGACACCGATTTCCAAAATTAAAGTTATTTTTCACTTTGTTGTGCTTTTTTTTAGGAAGTCGGTTGTTATTTTTTTGTAAAAAGTTTTTATTTGTAGCCGACTTCAAAAAAGGAGGAGGTTATCAAGTCAACTGTAATTTTTTTTTCTGTTTGTTAGGTACCTCATAAGTTTTGACTGGATGAACCGATTTTAATGTTTTTTTTTTTAATTTAATTTGGTTCCATTCAAACAATGGGATCCATGTGAAAACCATATAAGTCTTAAATTTGCATTAAGTATTTGCGCGACAAATGAACGAATAACGCGATTAGATTAGTGCGGGGTTTCTACCATAACTAAAAAGTTAAAAATAAAAACTTTTTACAAAAAAATAACAACCGACTTCCTTAAAAAAAAACACTACAAAGTTAAAAATAACTTTAATTTCGGAAGTCGGTGGCAAAAAAAAAACCTTAAATACAGATCCTAAGTCACACAGAACATTGAAATAAATGTAGTTTGCGTTCTTTTTTGCGGACTGTTTTGAAGGAACTTTTATCCTATGAAGTTTGAATAAATAAATCAAAATCTCAACAAAATTAATATATTCTTGATCCGTGTTTGATCTCCGGCGTAGTTCACGTCTCGGAATGGGCTGTCACCTCTGAGAAGAGGTTAAGCCGGCTGAGCGGGCAGTGGCGCTGGCCTGTGATCTAATAACGTTAGGGGAGATCACCAAGTTGCCCGTCAAGCGTAATAATGTTAGGAAAGATGTTCATACGGTTACCTTGTTACATTGTTATAGGGATACCATTAAGCAATGCTTAACAATAACTTTGGTGAAATCCATTGATGTTCACGATTGTTTACGGTTTTACTCACGAGGATGTTATCTGAAAGTGCGGTTAGTTTCAGGCTGAAATGAGCCTGTTTTCACGAACTGATCAACGTTGCATACCAAACTAATAATGCAACTGGTTTTTTTTTCTATATTTAATTATGATTTTGTTTAACTACGGACTTAGTTGACACGGTTATTTAAATTCCATTAACCTTAAAAATGGTTATAATGGTCGTAATAGACGAGGTACATGCTGTGTAAAACATGCTTAATAGCAACGTAGCTTTAAGCAACGTACTTCCTTCCATATTCATTTGCATTATTTTGCTCTAAAGTGGAGTACTTTCGGGTCGCTTTAGGTAAGAACTAACTATTATTTCCGTTGTATTATTATAATATCTAAGACTGACACCTCATAAATATCAAATGAATTTCAGAGCCGCTTCAATTACCGACACATAACCTTGTCATAATATTCGACGTACTTATTAATTAATTCCACCTTGCTGCAAGCTTACCTGACTTCGAACATACGTAACTACGACACTAGCGCCAAGCTTAACCCACAAGATAAACTCAATTCCAAGTGGCAGCAAAGTTAGCTTTGAACCCACATACACTAACATCAGTTTAACGATCGTAATAGCTAGGTAGCAACCTCATGCTGCAACCTCATTATACAAAACGTTACTGCAACCGCACGCTGCAACATTAGGTACACGGGCAAACAGCGGTAACCGCTTTGTCACGTGTGCTGTTTGAGTGGCTTATTCAAGATGCTCCAGCATGATAGCGCTTTTTATATAGTCAAAAAAGATTTAGCAACGTGCGGTTGCAAAGAGAGACAAAAGCGGCGGAGTTTGATAACAGTGAATTTCATTATTATGTTTGTTTACCTCTCTCTTCTCTTCTAAAAAAGATATGCACAATACCTTACAGACATGTAAAGGTAACTTCAGGCTTTAAGTTGGTGTACTCCATTACTTACAGGTCTGTAATTTGGCAGAGTATGTAAACATTAATAGGTACTTAGATTACTACTACTAAAACTATTTATTTTATTTTAATGTTTATAATGACTTCTGATGTTTTTTACTTGTTTTGATGTTATGTTATTTTATTTAACTATGTAATTTCAAACATAATGAAAAATGTTCACGAATAAAATTAATTTAAAAAATTGAATTGAAATTGACTTTGTCTTTTTAAGAATAGAATAATTTATCTATTGAAAATACAGGTTTTACCAGAGTCCATGTTTTAGGTATTCGAATTAGTTAAAGATGAATGATATTTAGATATTATTTGTCTATTATAAATTACAGAATCATGAAATAGGTTCAAATAATAAATACAAAATAACCGTAATATAACAATTTTTATTTACTTACTAGCTTCTGCCCGCCACTTCGTCCGCATCAAATTTTTGCTCCCATGACCCTTCCCGTCGCATCGAATTGCCTGCCAGTTTTCGACCATTTTTCGTTGCTGCTCCGCTTCTTTTGATTGTAGCGTCATGTTATATAACCTATAGCCTTTCTTAATAAATAGGCTACTCAACACAAAAATATTTTTTCAATTCGGACCAGTAGTTCCTGAGATTAACGCGTTCAACCAAACAAACAAACAAACTCTTCAGCTTTATGATATTAGTATAGATTATATTTACCCTAAAACGATTTTTTTTCTATGTTGCATAATTTTTTGTTAATGAATGTAGTTATGAAAACAATTTTTATTGAATATTTCAAATATTTATCATTTAAACAAAAATTACCTATTACAATATAGCAAATGTTTCCACAAAAGGAGCGAGTGTAATTGAAATAATGCTATTTATAGGTATTTTATTATAAGCCAATTCCTACGAATAAAATAATTAACGTAAGTAGTAGATTATTGCTTCTTGTGAAAAAGGTCTCCCAGGGATGAACAACCGCCCGGTAACAGCCGGTTCATAATGGCAGAAATAAGTAAATACATTTTTCTGTCGCTTTGCAACATTGCTGTGTCCCGATTTGTAGGGTAGGTATGGAAGCGCTGAAAAAATAAATAGCACATTAAGACTTTTGTCCTTTGTCTGAAAGAAGTGGTTTCCACTTCCCGTTCGACGGGCCGCCGGGCTTTTTGACAAAGAAGAATTTATGAGTTTCATACCAATCCACTGTTACGTAACACAAACAAACAAGAGCTAAAAAGTCAATTGGTAGCACACTAGAGACAATTGCACAAATCAACACAGATACAGTAACTAACACTGATCTCGGTCACAGGCAACCATTGCCATTTATATTGAAAATAATTAAAGTCTCGTGAGCTCAATATCATCGAATGAAATAAGTACCCGTTAGTCAATTAATAAGTTAATTGAAGCACGAGTGGAAACTCGGTTCAAAGACTTCAGCGACAATATCGAGAGCGTTTCGAGAACTTATATTTTCTGAGTTTAAGTTTAACAGAGACCTTAGAAAAGAAAGGCACTTCCTCACTTTTAATTACCTTTGAGCATAAATTACGCAAATTGGTTGAATATTCGCTGGCAATTGGCGACAGGAAATAGTTTTTACCCTATTTTATATTTATTCCGTTGCTGGTCGTTGTTTTCCTCCGGTGTGGTGACCACGTTTCATTGTGAATATCAAAGTAAACAATGATAATTTTGAGCAAGAGGAAAAAATCGATGAAAATTGTTGGTAAAGTATGAATGAAATATAAATAATTTATTAAATTTTCTGCATGGATAGATCCGCTATTGAACTAATGTCGACTGTAAAATCGATTAGCCGAGTAAATTTAAAAAGAAGTTTGAATTCGGAAATAAAATCAAACAGAGGCACGGCCCGAGGCGCTGCTAAGAAACTGGTGCAGGATTTAAGTAGCAGTGGGCGGAGTATCATGATTTATTGATGTAACTCACAGTTGAGATGGATTTTTCACCATTTTGTAATACCTACCACCAGTCCTAAAGCCCATGCTACGAAATGAAATAGATAAAAAAACTTTTTTACAAAAAAATAAACCGACGAAAAAGAACTAAAAAGTAAAACATAAATAAAACTTTTAAGTCCTGAGTTTATTGTAGCCGGCGTCAAACTACAAACTGAATATTATTTATCTAAATTTTATATGTATGTAGAAATACAGAAGGCTCTACGTAGGTAACTAATTATTATATTATTTGGCGTCCACCCCTATTTACTAGTTTCTGTCGCTAAATCATAGTATTATTATCTCCTAATTTCTAATAGTTCATCATTCCTCTTGCCACTGTGCTGATGATGGAACCATCCTTACTTAAGATTCCCAGGATATTGACCAATTGAGGATGTAAAGTCATGGAAAGTCGGCTTTTCTTCAAAACATATTAAATGGTTTCTGTCAATAAACCACAGCTTTTATATTTGACTGGCCTGTTAGTCTAGTAGTTAGCGAAGACGGAGGTCGTGAGTTCGATTCCCACCCAGGACAAATATTTGTGTGATGAGCACAATTATTTGTTCTGTGTTCGGGTGTTATTTATCTATAATATGTATGTATTTAGAAATATATAAGTATGCTTATCAGTTGTCTGGTTGCCATAGTACAGGCTCTGCCAAGTTAGGTATCAGATAACGGTGTGTTGGTTGTCCTAAGATATTTATTATTATATATTTGTCTAACTTCTAATTGTTTACGAAAGGTATGATTTCCATCATCAGCTCAGCTTCATGATGTAATGATTAGTAATCTCAAATTGAAAACTAAACAGCAATACTATTCGTGCCCATAATTTTCGAGAGTTGATTTCAATTTTATGAGGATCCCATTATCAGATCCTAACTTCCTTGATATGGGACTCTTGAGGTATATCCTATCTAACAAAAAAAAAACATCAACATCCGTTCATAAATAACGGAGTGAGAGCTGAACATACATAAAATATATTTTGAATTGAGATCCTCCTTTTTTTTCGTCGGTTAAAAATTTAATAAATCTTTGTTATCAACCGGTATATAAAACGTGGACAATTTTATTTAATTTGTGGGTCTTTGATCTGAAAATAAACCTCAATGGTTTGTTTACTGATTGAAGGATCGAACTTACAGTCTAGTATCCAAATATAGATGGAAATCTAAACTGAATCAATTTGAATAACTGGATGTTACATTCGCTGCGGGCGCTATAACGCTGGCGTATGCAGAACGCAAGCGTTTGCCGTTAATATCGATGGTGTAGACGCTACGCAAACACGACACGAATGTGTGCCATACCTTATATAGCATCGGTTCCACACTGACATCACCTGAAAACAATCGAAAAATGATTTTTGATAGCACTTTTACCCAACGAAAAATGGAACTAAAAAAAAGTGTCTTAGGATCTGTATTTATGGCTTTTTTGCCACCGACTTCCGAAATTAAAGTTATTTTTCACTTTGTAGTGTTTTTAAGGAAGTCGGTTGTTTTTTTTTTGTAAAAAAGTTTTTATTTTTAAATTTTTAGTTGTGGTATTCACCCTGCACTAATTCCAAACAAACAATGCATATTTATGCGATAGCAGAAATCGCGGTTGATTTCCTGTCATTTTTTAAAGAGTTCCGGTGTCTGTCTCCCGAACTCATCATCAGATCTATATGAAAATTATATGGGACCATTTCGGAATAAACCCCTTTCGAACAAAAAAAGAATTTTGCAAATCCATTTATATATGACGGAGTTATGGCCGAACATACATAAAAAAAAAAACATATAAACATCCGAATTGAGAACCTCCTCCTTTTTGAAGTCGGTTAAAAACTATATTTTATGACCATTTTTGAGCAAACTTTTAGAAGAGATTATTTTTGGAGTGCATTTTAAGATTGAGCGATACTGATAATTTCATCTCATGAACTTAAATAAATGAAAATGAAAGATGATACAAGATGGCCTAATTATGCAGAACGGATTCATATTACAACAAAACGTTTATAAAATGAACAATCATAGTGGAATTCGTAATCGATAGAACAATGTCGATCAATCATTTTATATTGTTTTTAAACCGTTGTGTGCCGACCGAACTGCTATCTATGGTTCACTCCACTAGGGGATGGAATCATACGCACGGGATATAATACGGGTATTAGTTTCTTGCACTTTTATTTTAGGAAGTCGTAGATCGTATTGATTACTAGTAGTGTTACCTACCGAATTAGTGAAGATGGACTTTCCAAGAATGCGTCTGCTACAGACGGTCTGGTGAACGCAGCATAAATCCGTTCACCGTAATGTTATTGGGAAAATGCGTAGGGACATTCTATCAGCGACAACGATAGTGGAAGTTAAAAATATTTTGGATTGACATAAGATGGACAGATAGGATAAATAATAATTAATGTTTTTATTTCTTTAAGTAGGATTTTACAAACACTTTTAATACGTCAATAATATGTTTGAAAACTAGATGAGGCCGTTCCGACTGGGTTCCGATCTGAGTATTCTGACAGACAGTGCACGCATTTGTCAGTAATCGTGGGGCTCAATTTAGAACTTAAGGAGCTGATTCAAAGAACAATACTAAAGAAAGAACGTTTGGATAGGCTACATAAATTACACAAATAGCCAGATCATGATTAAAACTAACTAGAAAAAAAAAATGACCCACATTCACAATAATTAACATAATTCCTAAACGTTCATATACCTTATTATAGTCATAGCATATCAATATATTACTAACTAGCTTTTGCCAGCGGTTTCGCCCGCGTCTTATGCATATAAAATTTCCTCTTGACTCACTCTATCTATTGCTGAAAACTGCATTTAAAATCTGTTGAGCAGTTTAAAAGATCTCAGCGAACAGACAGCGGAAGCGACTTCGTTTTATAAAGATAAGCTACCGAAAATCTTATATCTATGCTGTTGAAAGTCTATGAAAAAATACCAATCGCTTTGAAAGCGATTGC
The DNA here is from genome assembly GCA_947507805.1 of Aporophyla nigra. Lineage (NCBI taxonomy): Eukaryota > Metazoa > Arthropoda > Insecta > Lepidoptera > Noctuidae > Aporophyla > Aporophyla nigra. Next base: position 14,251,225 of record OX382302.1, on the reverse strand, counting down.
CAATTTATCTAAGTCTTGAGGAAGCTTCTAGCGTAGGTCTGATCTTCTTAACAGGCTTTGACGCCACAGGAGACATATTCTATGCCTGAAAAAGAGCTAGTCCTCTATGTTTCAAAATTATATAGGCACCTAGTGGGGTGCGATAAGTTTATTTTTAACCATAATTCACAACCTTGCTTCAGAATCAATTTTGTCTATCACAGAATTCGCTTCCGACTCGAGCACAATAGACAATTAACATTATAACCAGTTCCTCTCCCGAACGAAAACAAATGCTGGCATACCTTCAGGTTTGCTTGGTACGACAGGAACATCACTAGAACCCGTATATACTTGCTTTGGAATCTAATATTTACACCGTCGCGTCATGAGCAAAACACTATCCGTCGTGGTATAGGTCAGGTACATTATAATAATACTAGCTTTTGCCAGGGGTTCACCCGCATATCATACATACAAGGTGCAGTTTTGGATCTGCAAACCATTTCAGGAGGTAATTATGTTAGTGATTCTCGACCCGAATCAACAAAAAAACTTTTTACCAAAAAATTTAACCGCCGAAAAAACTGAAAAGCAAAAAATAATGAACCTTAAAATTATGAGTCGGCGCTTTGAGTGATCTTTGTTCATTGATTTTTCAGCGCCGACTCATAATTTTAAGGTTCATTATTTTTTGCTTTTCAGTTTTTTCGGCGGTTAAATTTTTTGGTAAAAAGTTTTTATTTTATATTTTTTGTGGCTTTAATGTACTTATAATACTTGGCAAGGTATACCCTATTCAATGAACAAAGAATTATCAAAGTCGGACTACTCTGTATAAAGTTATGCGTGGTTAAACATTACAATCAGTGAGTGAACAATCAATCATCCCCTGTTTTCCGACCCTTAGGGTTCGATTTTGTTTTCCAAATTTATATGGGACCACCCTCGGAGTATACCCTTTCCAATTAAAAAAGAATTATCACAATCGGACTACTATGTAAAAAGTTATGCGTGGTCATACATAAAAAAAAAAAACAAAAAAAACAAAAAAAAATATACGCGTCGAATTGATAACCTCCTCCGTTTTTTTTTTCGTCGGTTAATAAAATGGGCTTATATTCTTTTTTTTTTTCATTTTATTGTTATTTACGGAAATCGGTAAGTGTGAACTTTCTTTTTTAAAACGCGGCCAGTCTGTACGTATCCTTAAACTGCGCTTTCACACACAAACAAACGCAACCGACATTTCTTTCATAGATCCAAAGCCGCGCTCCCCATCCAGAGTTAATCTGAAAAACAATAAAATTGAAAAATCTAAAATAAAAAGTATTATTGATTATTGACTTGGTATCGTATTGTTATATGATTATTTACGAGTCTCATAACAACCTCCTGAAATGTTTTGCAGGTTCAAAACTGCATCTTGTCCTTCTTCATCTGCACCTTCCTATTCTATAACTCTGTCTGTTGATCAAAACAGCATCAAAATCCGTTGCGTAGTTTAGAAGATCTAAGCGTACAGACGCGGGAAGCGACTTTGACTACTATGTAAAAATGTAGTTGTATTTAAAATTAAAAGCTTTATTTGTCAAAGGCTCAGTTTAGACATCCATATAAGCATTATACCAAGTTTTCGTAGAACAATATGAACAAAGACCTCTCTAGGGTCCTTAGTGACTTGACTCTCCGTCAACCTGAACTTTGCAGCGGGTTGATTACGGGCGCACTTCCAGTATGTACGTACATACCTATGTCCTGCAGTGCTTACGTCGTATTTCTAATTTCAGTGATAGATCTTATGACAGGAGTTTATTGTATTCTGAGTTAGTGTGTACAGTCAGCAAATAATTAGGCAAATAAGTAGGGTTGTCGGATATAATTTAAGTTTAATAAGAAAAAGATGAATGTTTTCGAATGAAATTTAATTTGATAAATGAACTGTTTTTTTCTGTAATTTTTTTTAAAATTGGAACATCTATTTCTTACTAAACTTCAACTTTATCCGACGACCTTGGTTAATTATTTCTTTTAGTGACCGTATTTAGACCTAGCCAAGAAAGATATAAATAAGTTTCTCTCTAAAACTGAGGGGCGATTCTCGTAATTTTAAGAACGTTCACAGTCTGATCTCAGTCCCAATCTAGAAAAAAATTCCTCGAGCTTCTATATATTAAAAAAAAAAATGTAATTTTATTGTCGCCGAAGTGAGACTGCGGCTAGATTTTGAACGTTTCTGATTACGAGTTGGTCTCTGATTGATCGCCAAATAGATTTCATTGCCAATTGGCCTTATTGACATATTGTCCACACATTGCTATTGTGTACGACTACACATAGCGCGTCCGCGTTGCTTTTGTGTTGACTAGTAATCCAAATAGTAAATATAGTAGCACACGGGGACTGTATACACAACAATACCGTAAGACCGTATTGTTGATGGTCGTAATACATTATACGACTCGTTGAATAAGGAAACGGAGCATAGTTGCTGTGAGCAATTAGGACCTTTCAGGAATGAGAGTTGAAAGCTCACAAAAAAAATGTACGAGTAACCAAACGTCACTGATAAAAAATTTACACTCCGACAGTATGTTTATGTCATTGCAGTAGGGGTGATTTTTGTAGTTCAATTGTTAGCACTGTCAAATAGGTGCGCGACGTGCGTGGTCCTACATCTAACAGGAACTATTCTGATTATTGATATATCGTGTAAAACTATTACTAAGTTTACATTTACGTGTACGGTTGTTACCTATAGGTTGATATTAATTTGTGCGGGTAGTTTAGGCATGTACATCGAAACGTTACAGATGTAATAATATTGTGACAATTGTAGACAACTGGTGCAATAGGTACGTTATCTAGGTACTGCAAATGCCTAGGTTCAATAAGTAGAAGTAGTAAAACAATGTCTCATAGGTTTAACATATTCATATCGCCTGAAACTCAGCAAAGTAATGGAAAAATTTTGAGTACCACATTACACACATTACTTTTATTATTTTTCGTCCCTATTTCATGAAATGTCCTATTGCTGAAATATTCTTTCAGCTGAGACATAGGTGCGGGTTATCACCAGGGATATAAAACAGGAACGTGGTTTTATTATACTGTTCCAGTTTCAATACTTGCTAACATAAAATGCCTAGCAATATTACAGAGTAAAAAAAGAAGTATCAAAGGGTTTGGTAATTTGGATGTTTCAATCAGTCAATCAAATCAATTTCAGTGCTCTACGACATAGTTTAACTCTTTGGATGTTTTTAATTCAATCGCGCCGCGCCATCGCGTCGTCGCAGTGGAACGAATTTATCAGGAAACAGTTGCAGAATGAACCCTAGATTATCTGTGTCAGCAGATATTATACCAAACTTTATTATTTAAGCCTAGTTAATTTATATATTTATATTTTTTTTACTTTTTACAACAAACATGAGTAAACAAAAATTTCTAAATTTCTGGAATATCCCTCTAAAAATAGACAACAATGGAAGATATCTTTAATGTATTTTTTAAAACACGTTAAAATCTGATCACCTTAGTTGATTCAACGAAATAGGATATGGCCTCCCACGGTCTGCGTACGGGTATTAAAGGAGAATAACCTCCAAATCTAAAAGGCTGATCAGTAAATCTGCTGTCCTGTTAAATAAATTTTAAGCTTTTGTGATTGGGCGACAGAATTAACAAAATAGCTAATCAAATCAATTGTTAAAAGAAATTCGAAATTTGGAATGGATTGAATTAAATACTGTATCTCTATCTATCTCGATTTAATTTAATACTTTATCATTAAGTGTAAGGGATCATGTTTAAATTACTTCGTTTACCAATCCATCTGTTAAGCAGGGTGATTCTGGCAATTCCTCATAGCGGACATTAAAAGGCCCATTTTCAACAGGGAACGATTACAGGCCGAGATTATGAACGCCGCTGGTAACTTCAGTCCATATTTTATTTGAGAGATTAATAATATTTCTTGGTTATTTTCATGTCGCCATAAATTACTTTTCCGACAATAAATTTGGGAGTCTACAAATGGTTCAGACAACAGCTGTTTATTATGACCCTCGCTTCTAAATCGTGATATTATCGGACCTAACTCTGAAATACTAGGTTTAATTAAATAACTGATATTATTACTAATACTACATTGATTTTAGTGTCTGGGAATGTTGTAGTTGTAAGCAGCAGTTACTATCATTAGCAATCGATAAGATTGGTAATAATAGCTTGTTTGAAATCCTTTTAGTCTTCACTAGCCCGCCAAATTCAGTTATTATAAGATTTTCGCATTTTTCAGGTCAGTGTCTGTTTGTATGTTAAGTAAAACACGATTCACGACTGTAACAAATATGGCTTTACGGAGTTATAATAATTAAAATCACCAATTGATGATTTCAATTCTACTAAGTCTGTAAATAAATACGGGCTTAAGATCACATCCTCTTTAAGAATGTAAATTGAAGATATTCTTACATAAACATTGTGGTCTAACCTGCAACCTAATTTAATTAAATAATAATAATATGAAGGTTCCTTTGCACTATTTTAATTACTATTCGTTTACCTTTCCCTACGTTAACGTTGGTTGTATAAATACGAAAGTTGTCTTTCTGTGCATTTGTAGTTTTTATTAAGCTAATCAACTGAGTACCTACTCTACTCTATACAGAGATTAAAAGTCAAACAAGTTACGAGGGACAAATGTATATTTTAACTGGATTTTATCTAAAATATATATATTTGCAACATACGAGTATTTATTTATATCTGCCCTTAGTCATGAGAGAAGCGGAAGTTTATTGTTAATGATATTTACTTATCATTCAGTTCAAACAGTAGAAGTTCGCGGAGAGAAACAAATGGTTCTAGCGCTGTTCGGAGAAGAACTAACAATCTACAAACTGTTACTTATGTTGCGAGTAGATACAAACAGTCTTTCAAGTTATTTGTAGTACAGTGTTTTCTTACAGTTCGCTTTTAATATTCTATATACAAAACTAATAGAGAGAAATGTAAAGAGTAGAGTTTCATATACTTTAAAAACTTGATAATGAAAAGTACCTATAAATTATGTCAAAATTCCTTTTTATGCAGAATCCGATTTTCGCTAAACTTATATCTAGATACTATTTATTGCCGCGGAAGTGTTAGGCATTCGAGACTTTGTAATGTGTGTTATGTCTGCGATGTAAACACGAATATCAAGAAACCTACTCAACGACAAATACATGAAGTTAGTACAGCCCGTCTTAGTGTACTGCATCTTCATATGGGGGGATGTGGTAAAACTAAATTCATAGACCTTGAGCGAGGACAACGTTCCCCAAAGTGAAACCAAGTTCGCCCTTATACAATGCGAAAACCGCTCACATCAGCTTTGCAATAGACTTAACAAAGAGGTTTACGTTTATTTTTTTACTAATTGTATTAAACTACTTATCTGCGAAGACATGGAGGCGCTGCTGGAATAAATATAGCCTTACCCCTAATGCCAGTACCATCTACACCACAACCACAGTTTTAACCTCATGTATACACTCTGATGATGAGAGTACGATGTCATTCACACACACTCACTTTAACACACCCCCATTTTATATTCATTTTTAAAACACTAGCAATCCATAAGTGTCTAGTCACTAGCAATCCACTTTCTGTCAGATGGCCCGTTCACAAACCTAAAGCATACAATAAGACTAAGAGAGATGTGTTTTATTTTCCAGGATTAACATTATGGGGCATTTCATGGTTCCTATTCAAAGATGCAGTGCTGCCCGATGGATATATGTTCAATATGGGCGGGATCGTCATAGCGGGGTACATGCTCGGCCACACGATAGAACGGTACACCACAATCAACCCAGTCGTTGGTATGACGTTGGCAGGAGCTCTCTACAGATATTTTGGACCTCTAAACTTTTTGCAGAACCCCTCCGCAGACCTCATTGATTTCCATTTAAGGTTAGTACCTGATTATTTCTGAAATCTATTCCGTGTGGTTCCGGACGTAAAACATAGCAAAATCCTATTTCTTCCCGTGGGTGTCGTAAAAGACGGGAGGCTAAGGGACTTCCTAGTGAATGGGCAGCAGCGCTCTGTATGCATTTCACCACCATACTGCGATCGGTAACCCGCCCGTCAAGCGTGGTGCTTATGGTAAAACCCCCCTTAATTAGGAAGGCCTATGTCCAGCAGTGGACGTCTTTCGGCTGAAATGATGATCACGATGAGTAATCTGAACAGTAAGATAAACTAAATGTTGGTATTTTATACACTCCACTGCCTACCCTCCAACCCCTAAGGAATGCAGACCGAGATGTTTTGCTATCCATTTTAAATTACTTTCAAATTTTTGAGATTGACATTCAAACTAAATATCTTAAGGCACAAACTCATCCACAATGGCGTAAACAGCACCTGCACACAGAACTTTGTTAATTAATTAAATAAATTGTTAAAGCCTCAGCTTTCTTGATGACGTAACAAATGACTCTGCTTAATTGATTCGGATCTTGCCACATCGTAATTTTCTAACGTAATTATGTACGTATATTTATAATGAGTTACCGCTTCACAGAACGGTTGATAATTTAATGGGGACTTACATTAATTTTGCTAATAGAAGTACTACATGATACTAAGGTTGGGGAGCCATTAAATTAATTAGTGCACGTCGACGTGCCATCCTCCGCACTTGATTTTACGAGAGGAAAATATTATAGAGCCATGAAAAATTTTGGCCACACATTTTCAGTTTTTGAACTTTATTTTACTATAAAATAATATTTCATTTTATGTTATTATTGGGCATTAAAAACTTAAATTAAAATAATAGCCATATTCACATAAAAAATACGCAAATTATTTTCGTTATAATATTTAAATATGAAAACTTTTAAAGAATATAATAAATAATAATAAATAATAAATATCTTAGGACAACCAACACTCCGTTATCTGATCCCAAACTAGGCAGAGCCTGTACTATGGCAACCAGACAACTGATAAATATACTTATATATTTCTAAATACATACATATTATAGATAAATTACACCCAGACACAGAACAAATGATTGTGCTCATCACACAAAGATTTGTCCTGGGTGGGAATCGAACCCACGACCTCAGTCTTTGCAGTCAGGGTCACTAACCACTAGACTAACAGGCCAGTCAAATATGTTTAAAATGTTTGCAAACGCGGCGGTTATTTATGTTATTTCAACCGAGGAACTATTTTACCAAGCCCGGCCAAATATTTACATTATTTCAGTATGTATTCTTTGCACGTTAAAAACGCGAGTGGGCGTTGTATGTACAACTAAGCATTTTATTATCCCGACAAAGTCAACATACAAGAGTTGATCATCTTTCTTGTAGTCAAAATTAAGCAGAACCTGCTAAAAGCTACAACACACACCCATCCTCACATTCAGCATCTATTCTTTATATCTTTTGAAACTCCCGATAAATCAAGTTATTATAATTTTATTTGAAACAATTCAATAAACAATATATATTTTATTCTTTCAGACGAATCTACCCCGTCATTATTCTGACGAAGGGCCCGCTCACTTGGAACTGGGAATATATAAAAAATAATTCGGTAAAAGTTTTCTCATTGGCCACTCTGCCCTGGATCGTCGAGTGTTTATCTACTGCCTTCTTTGCCCACATACTACTCGAATATCCTTGGTACTGGGGTGAGTTACGTCTCAAACTTTCAACCTCCCTAATGAACTTATAAATTCGACCTTATTTACTCGAACTAGTTGTTTATTGCTAAGACAAATTCCCAAATAAAGTTCCTAGTTATTTTCTTCATCCTGTTTACGCTGCTTACCAATAGAAAAGCCTCAGATGAAAAACCAGTAGCACCGGTTATTGCTTGGGCACGGCTCAGTGAGTTCATTCACACAAATCCCCATTCATCTGACGACAATTGAGCCTTGTGAGAGTCGAGAATGTTGAATAACACAAAGCAGAATCTTTCAAAGAAAGCACTATGTATGTACAAATATTTGAAATCGATGGAGCCGTTATTGAGATATATTTTCTTGTGTTTACAGGTCTTCATCTAGGCTCTATTTTAGCCTCGGTGTCACCAGCTGTAGTCGTACCGATCGTGAGTAGCTTACATGCAAGAGGCTTAGGAACGAAAAATCAAATAGCACTCCTGGTGGCGAACGCTGGGGGACTCGATACGGCATTCACAGAGGGCGTCTGCGGAGTCATTAACAGTGCCATATTCTACCCTGCACCGCTTGCATATAGAATCGTAAAGGTAAATACAAAGACATAAATCAATTTTATTTCAATATCTTCAACAAAAACAGTCAATAAATATTTTACAACGCAATTGTGACGATTTATATTGGATCATTTATTTTTTTATCAATCAAGCTATTAATGTTAATGTGCGAACTGAAATTCAGTTCAAATTCATAAAACCATTCCACAAAACCTGAATACACAAGTAGAATACTTTATAGTACGTCTATCTCAAAAGCATTTCTGTTTTATCCAAATGTATTTTTATCTTCAACAATAAATTCAAATTTCGAAATCCGGCCGTACTTATCCACACTTCAGATCGTTTCCAAGAAACACTCCACTACGTTTTCTTTAAAATCAAACCGCTTTCTCTTAAGGTTCAATTTGGATATAGGGCCCTTAACCTTTTTGTTCGTAATTCCGCAGGGTTTGCTGGCTATATTCGTCGGTATCGCCCTCGGAATATTCTGGGGAGTGTTATCAGACTGTCTGCCGGATCACAGTGACATATACGCGCCTACCATACGAAGCCTGCTTATTTTCGGCGGAGGTGTGTTGTTGACTTACGCCGGTGGATATATCGGATGGGGTGGCACCTGTGAGTATCTCCGTGTTTATATTTGGTGTTACTAAGCGTTTCGTCGACGAGAGAGTAATTTTACGAAGAGTGGCTTTCCTTAAAGCAGTTATCTCGTATGAAACAGCGAGAGCGAAACAATTTTTCTTTCGTTATTTCTTTCTCACTCATATTACTTCAGCTAATTGACATCTATGCTTAAATGCTTATCTTAAAGTCCACACAGCTTTTTTGCTCAATCATGTATGGTAATCTTTAAGAAAAAATAATAGTTTAAAAAAAAAAACTAAAAAACACGCTTCCATTGAAAACCAAACTAAAAAGTACATAATAATGGTTTTTTAACTATTATTTATTTTCTATTTTTTAGGGTTTTTCGAATTTTGAGACGTATGTCAGCGTAGTTTGTGACGTATGTCAGCGTAGTTTTCGAAGACAGTTTTTTTGTTGTCCTGGTAACCCTGGCAAGCATAATGGCACAAATTAGTATGTGACGTATGTCAGCGTAGTTTTCGAAGACAGTTTTTTTGCTGTCCTGGTAACCCTGGCAAGGAAAATGGCACAAATTTATGAAATTATTGCATTGTCATCGGTCCTTGACAGCTGTGCAAAGTTTGAATGAAATCTGGTCTTTTAAAGTGGGTCAAAATCACGCTATAAGGAGTCGGTTACATACAATCATATGTGAAGCTGTAAAAGCGTGTAAAAACGATTACCAAAATTTCGAGCGTCAATAGAAAAGTATGTCGGTATATTGTAGCTTTAATAAAATATTGAAACCAACAAACTGCGCCTGAATATTCCACAAATCTAAGAATTGCATCAATAAAAACTGCTTAAATGCATTATCATAAAGAAAACAACATTTTATAGCGTATCAGATGGCAAAGTTCCGCTTACTAAACATGTAGTAAAGATATAACACAGAGCTACTGTATTTTATTAGTTTACCTAAGTAAATATTGTAATACAAGCATGTGATAAGGAATGTTAATGTGTTGCTTTCGTCATTACGGGGGACACGGTAGGTACCTACGTGTGGCCGTGGTTATGAATTAGTACCTACGTGTAGCCGTGGTTATGAATTACTCCCTTCGGCTCCGTAATCAGTCAGGCTGTCAACGGGACCATAGAGTTACGGGACATTATTTTTATTTAATTAGGAAAAGGTATCATCTTTGTGTAACGTATGGTTATCATCTGTCAGCGTGGTTTATTAACAAATTCTGATTAAAAACATAATTATTTTTCGTAAAATTTCTAGTATCTGAGTTCAAAGCTCTTGTTAGGTTTTGTGTACTTATTGGTAATGGAAAGCAATCAATTATAGAGCCAATCACCAATCAAACAAATCATTGAATTTGATAATAAATTAAATTGAAAAAGCTTTCATTAGTAGTAAACCTTCAACTTTAATCAGTTAAAGTCAATTTTAACTGTGTCAGAAATGCGAGTGAAACAAACTATTTTGTACGCAATGCGATACACTTACTGAAACACGTGTTAAGCTTAAATATACGTAGTATTTGATGTGCCAAGCTGATGGCAAATAATAATGTGTACTTTCGCGAGCATGACAAACATACTCAACGACATACCGATGTTCGTTGGTACACACGACAAACAAGTTTGATATACAAGTAAGAAATAAATATTTTTTTAATAATTGGCAATCACCGCCCTAATTGCAATTTTTATTGTAATTAGGTTGGTAATTAATCTAATAATAAATTCTATCACCTCCCTTGCCTTTTCCCAACTACATTGGGGTCGACTTCCAATTTAAACAAACGCAGCAGGATACCAGTATTTTATGTTTTAAAATAGATGAGTTCGGTCTTTTCTATCTGTCTATTCTGAGAAGAAAGAAAAACTAACTAAGGGGTCACATTCTCTTTTAAACTCTAGCCAAAATGTTGGTCATGCCAAATTAGGACCATGCAGATTAATGTATGAGATCGTTCTTTTGAGGAAAATACCACACAAATTGATTGAACACATTTGTCAGTAATCGTGTAGCTCAACTCAGAACTTAAGAAACAATCAGGACAACCAAGTTTTATAGGTTTAAGTATTGAACTCGCGCTTCATCTAAAAGGGGTGTAAGGGGGCACACTTACCATCTCAGTGCCCCAAGTCAACCTCACCTGCACGTGGTGCACCCTGCTGAATAACAAACGAGGCTCTGACGACCGACAAGTGGCGGGATAACCACTTCTATAAAAAACTTCGCAGCTAAATGGCACAGACTAGTGATGGGCAGCAGCGTCACCAGCGCAAGAAGCTGTGATCTGCGATCGCCAACCCGCATGCCCAGCGTGGCGATTATGGGCAAACCCTCCAAATGGCAAGCCAAAATGAACCACGGCCCCCAGTTCCCGGCCGCCTTGCTATTCCTGATTTTGGCGGCGGTCACGGTAACGGCAAGGTAGGGGGTGCGAAGAATCTCCGGGTTACGAATAGCCGCCAAACCCAACTGACCTTGGCTACGTACAACGGACGCACGTTACGGCTCGACGAACACCTAGTGCAGCTAGAAGAAGAGCTCGGAAAGATAAAGTGGCACATTCTTGGGTTGAGTGAAGTCCGAAGAGAGGGGGAGGACACCATAACCCTTGAATCAGGCCACCTTCTTTATTTCCGAGAGGGAGACCAGCTATCCCAGGGCGGAGTCGGGTTCCTGGTAAACAAATCCCTTTGTGACAACGTTGTAGAAGTCTCCAGTGTCTCGAATAGGGTAGCGTACCTCGTAGTTCAGCTAACCAAGAGGTATAGCCTCAAGGTTGTCCAGGTATACGCACCGACCTCGGCACACTCGGATGACGAAGTAGAGGAAATGTACGAGGACATTTCCAAGGCCTTGCATTCCACCACTAAGGCCCACTACAATGTTGTTATGGGGGATTTTAACGCTAAAGTGGGAGTACAGAATTGCAGTGAATCGGTAGTAGGATCCTACGGGTTTGGCAGCAGAAATCATAGGGGGCAAATGCTTGTCAACTTCCTTGAGAAGGAGGGGCTTTTCTTGATGAATTCCTTCTTCAAGAAACAGCCCCAAAGGAAGTGGACGTGGCGAAGCCCCGACACTATGACAAAAAATGAGATAGACTTCATCATAACGGATAGGAAGCATATATTCAGAGATGTCTCAGTGATCAATAGGTTCAATACCGGCAGTGATCACAGACTTGTCCGAGGCTCTCTGAATATTAATTTCAAGCTCGAGCGAACTCGTTTGATGAAGTCTAGGCTCCGACCAAGTATGCTCCAAACTATGTTAGGATCTGAAGCGTTCCAGTTAGACCTGGAGAACCGATTCGCTGCCATGGAAACCACAAATGACGTCGACCAGGCCCTCGACCAAATGGTGGGAATCCTCAGGGAAGAAGGTGTGAAGTTTTGCAAAATGCGGCGTACGGGCGGGAAGTCCAAACTTTCGAAGGAGACTCTGGAGCTTATGATGGAACGACGTGAAAACCCACCTGTCACTTCGTCAGAACATCGGGCACTCAACAATAAGATAAGATCATTGGTACGACGCGACCTCCGACGCTCTAATACACGCTTCATAGAGAAAGCGATTGAGCAAAATCGGGGGTCGAAAGTGTTCGTCCAACCACTTGGGAGGAGCCACCTAACGAAGTTGACTACATCAAGTGGGGATATCGTCGTTTCGAAGCCGGAGATCCTTTCGGAAGTCGAAAACTTCTACGGCCGTTTGTACGCATCGCATGCATCTCGACCTGATCCCGAAAATGAGGATTCTAGAGCCACCTTAACCCGCCACTTCACAGAAGACCTGCCAGAAGTCAGCCAAGACGAAATCGAGGCGGCTCTCAAACAGCTTAAAAATGGAAAAGCCCCTGGTGAGGATGGGATTACGACCGAGCTCCTGAAAGCGGGAGGAAGTCCTGTACTGAAAGAGCTTCGGGAGCTCTTCAACTCTGTCCTGTTCTCTGGGAGAACTCCAGAAGCGTGGCGAAGGAGTGTGGTCGTACTTTTCTTTAAAAAGGGAGACAAAACCCTTTTAAAGCACTACAGACCCATTTCGCTCCTAAGCCACGTATATAAGCTGTTTTCTAGAGTCGTCTCAAATCGTCTAGCGCGGAGACTCGACGAGTTTCAACCACCGGAGCAGGCTGGGTTTCGTGGAGGATACAGCACCATAGACCACATCCACACAGTGCGGCAGATTATACAGAAGTCCGAGGAGTATAGTCGGCCGCTGTGTCTTGCGTTTGTGGACTATGAGAAGGCTTTTGATTCAATCGAGACCTGGTCTGTTTTGGAGTCTTTGCAGCGATGCCAAGTCGACTGGCGATACATCCAAGTGCTGAGATGTCTTTATGAAAACGCCTCAATGACCGTCCAAACTCAAGACCGGCAAACTGAACACATCGCCCTGCGTCGAGGAGTGAGACAAGGGGACGTAATCTCCCCAAAATTGTTCACTAACGCACTGGAGGATGTGTTCAAGACGCTAAACTGGAGAGGACGCGGAATCAACATCAACGGCGAGTACATCTCACACTTGAGATTTGCAGACGACATCGTCATACTGGCGGAATCGCTGCAGGACTTGCAGCAGATGCTGGACGGCCTAGTTGATTCTTCTGTACGCATTGGTCTCCGGATGAACTTGGACAAAACACAGGTTATGTTCAACGATCACGCAACTCCGGGACCGATTGCGGTCAATGGCGGCGCTCTCAAGGTTGTTCGAGAATACGTTTACCTCGGGCAAACTCTGCAGTTTGGTAAGAACAACCTTGAGAAGGAGGCTAACAGGAGAATTCAGCTGGGCTGGGCAGCATTTGGGAAGCTTCGTCGAGTCTTCTCGTCGCGTATTCCACAGAGCCTAAAGACGAAAGTCTTCAACCAGTGCGTCCTACCTGTTATGACCTACGGAGCCGAAACGTGGACACTCACGGTACGGCTGGTCCACAAACTTAAAGTCGCTCAGCGAGCTATGGAACGAGCTATGCTTGGAGTATCTCTGCGGGACAGAATCCGGAATGAGGTGATCCGGCAGAGAACCAAAGTTGTCGACATAGCTCATAGGATTAGCAAGCTGAAGTGGCAATGGGCCGGCCACATTAGCCGTCGAACCGATGACCGTTGGGGTAGACGTGTTCTTGAGTGGAGACCGCGAATCGGCAAACGTAAGGTAGGACGCCCTCAGGCTAGGTGGAGCGACGATCTTCGCAGGGTGGCTGGTAGCAGCTGGATGAGAGTTGCCGAAAATCGAGCTAAATGGCGTGCAATTGGGGAGGCCTATGTCCAGCAGTGGACTGCTATAGGCTGATGATGATGATGATGCTTCATCTAAATACTTCGGTTAGAATGAACATAATCTCTATCTATTTGGTCGATAATACATTTTATTTCTACAATCTCAGTTATTTTTCCTCCTAGCGAAAACCATTCTCTAAGCAAAAAAAAATATACAGTTACTGTAAGATATTGTGCATAAAAATGGACAAGTGCGTGCGGGTTCCACGTTATTGCAGGGTTCCGCATCGTTATGGAGCAAATAGTCTTTCGTATACAGGTGTTCGGAACATCAATGGGAAAGAGGGGAACAATACGTACAAATAAACTACTGTTATGAGATACCTAGTAGGTATTGCTTTACTGAAAATAACCGTGACTGCATACTATTTAAACAGAAGTTTCGCTTAGGTGTGACGTGTGAAAAAATAATCTAGTTATTTCATCATATGTCACCAAACACGGTAAAAGGTAACTTTATACCCGAAGCATTTTAGCCGAAGGCTTATTTACTCAGCGAAGCAAAAAGGAGGATCATCATTTTGACCGATATGTATATGCATGAATGTTCATCTGTTCCCTGAAACCCCTAAACAAGCTATCAAACTTTGAGAAATGAGGTATCGTTGGATTCACCTTGATTACGTCCGCTAGTTATAAGCTGTGTGACGTTGCATTAAATTGAATATGGCGCCCTTTAGAGGAAGTCATGAACTAAAAACCTACCCTAACAAAACAATACAGAAGTAGTAAACGATTATTAATTTTAGGACAAAATTATACGACCACGTCTTTAATATGAAAATATTTTCTTGTTTCATTCATTTTAGAGCATGATTTTTCAAACGCGAATCAAACCCGAAGAATAATCTGAGTCTATCCGTCGATAAACGCCTCTTACCCACGCTTTAGCAATCTGACATCAGAAATGTTGCCGACATCATTACGCATAAAATACACGGTCGTCGTCAGCCCGAATCTTATTATTACTGTTATTGGCTAACTGGTTGACAGATTGTTTGTGAGTATTTTATGTCTTTCTTTTCGTAATGTGCGTTTGGTTTGTGCAGAATAAACATTTTTTCTTTCTTTTTCTTTTTTAGGGTTCCGTTGCCAAATGGCAAAAAACGGAACCCTTATAGATTCGCCATGTCTGTCTGTCTGTCTGTCTGTCTGTCCGAGTATGTCGCAGCCACTTTTCTCCGAAACTATAAGAGCTGTGCTATTGAAACTTGGTAAGTAGATGTATTCAATGAACCGCATTAAGATTTTCACACAGAAATAGAAAAAAAACAATAATATTTGGGGTTCCCCATACATAGAACTGAAACTCAAAATTTTTTTTTTCATCAAACCCTTACGTGTGGGGTATCTATGGATAGGTCTTCAAAAATGATATTGAGGTTTCTAATATCATTTTTTTTTTTAAACAATAATATTTGGGGTTCCCCATACATAGAACTGAAACACAAAAAAAAAAATCATCAAACCCTTACGTGTGGGGTATCTATGGATAGGTCTTCAAAAATGAAATTGAGGTTTCTAATATCATTTTTTTCTAAACTGAATAGTTTGCGCGAGAGACACTTCCAAAGTGGTAAAATGTGTGTCCCCCCCCCCGTAACTTCTAAAATAAGGGAATGATAAAACTAAAAAAAATATATGATGTACATTACCATGAAAACTACCAACGAAAATTGGTTTGAACGAGATCTAGTTAGTAGTTTTTTTTTAATACGTCATAAATCGTAAACCACAATTTACCTTTCATTCAGTCAACACAAATATAAAAATTAAAAAAAAAACATTTCATTTCATAAACGATGATGACGAATGATGATGATGATGACCTGCAGGTTTGTACGGAACCCTCGGTGCGCGAGTCCGACTCGCACTTGGCCGGTTTTTAAAACTAGAGAACAAATTATTCTATCCAATCATTTGATTTTATACTCTTCTTCGAAAGATGAGTGTTTTATTTTTTTACTGAGGCTCGCTTTGGGAATCAAATATTTACACAAAATCAAACATTTCATCAGATACATAGATAATTATAACGTGTAGGTTCAATCAGTCTAGTTATCTTATTTACACTGCCAAAATACCTGTCTGTGTGCCCTTTACCAAATTTTCCACGAAATTTCATTAAACTAATGAGAGAACGTGAAGATAGCTTATCCCTAATTCGTATTGTTTGAATTAATTGCATTTAGACTGTACGTGTATACCTAACTACAATGTGTACTGAATACAAACACTCTTGGGTAGACCTAAGAGCTTATCCTGAAAGCAATTTGTTCAGAATACTCAGAATCGAATTCAAACATTGTGTGTTTTTTCCTGCAGTTAGTCTTAAATCAGGTATCTAAACTTTAATCAAATTACCTGCCTATTCAGTACTGAAAGTAAAGAAATAATAGCATTTACTTACATGCACCTATCGTAAGAAAGTCGCAATAAATTTGTTTTCAAATGCCATTTTTTTACATAAATTCAAACATCTCTTGATAGCAGTACATATTGAATAGTAACATCATTAGGGTAGTATAAATGTGAAAGTTGAAGGTGGAAGTTGGAATGTTTGTTACTCCGTCCCGTAAAAAGGACCGAATGGATTTAGATAGCATTTCGCACATAGATAGTTTATAACCTGGATAAATATAATAGGGCACTTTTATCCCGATAGTACGTCCCCTGGGATAATTTTCGATCTGCACACGGGCGAAGTCGCTGGCAAAAGCTATTATTTAATTAAAACTGCAGGAAAATTACAATTTTAACGAGATCTAGAGTATTGTTAACATTCAGTTCGTTGCTAACAAACAGTCACACAGCACCCTTGTTCAGCAGAAGCTATCCTCAGCTTACTCGTATTTTAGTAAATAACTAGTTGTAATAAAAGAAACTTCTTAATTGGCGATACTACTCAAGTTTCTTAACAATTAATATAATTAATGAGCGACACAGCTCATTGTACAAATAAACCGTGTTTATATGTATCTAGGTACTAAATAATTATATATTTTGCCAATTAGGAGAGTCAGAGCGAAATACTGTTCGAAATAATACCAATATGAAATAGAAATACAATGTGTTATAGAAAAGGCAGGGAGATCGACCCGCAACCTGTGACCATGGATTCAATACACGATTTTTTAACCTCCTACATTGAAAATCTTTGTTGCTATCAAAAATAAAATATCTGCTGTTTCATAGAAAACTGCAATAGGTACGCGGTCAAAATGTATGAAAAAGCAACTGACTGGCATCGCACCTCCAGATATTCGCAGGGCCATAGCCAGCCGCTTCTAGAAGGCGAAGGCACAGGATGACCCACGCCAAGCAATGCACAACTTTAATTCACTGACAGAGGCTTAAAAGTCGCAAAAATTTTCTTGGATGCGTGAGTCCAGCCGATAGCGCCCCTCCACAGGAAGACGTGATCTGTGGCAAGAACTGCTCAAGCCTCCTGATTTCTTCATTGAACCATCATAGAGAGCCTCCCATCCATGCAACCAGGATCGGATATAGTTGAAGTTTAGTACGGAACTGATGGATGCAATGAAATGAAATTTTAATTTGATAAATCAACTATTTCATTTTTCGGTTCTTCAGTAAACTTAGACTATATCGTACGACCTGGATACTTATCTCTTTTAGTGACTGTACCTCGATATAAACTGGAGAAGACAATTACGTGACACACTGGTAATACTCATGCAGAGTATCTTGGAATAATAACATAAATCCGAGCATCGAAAATTAAAAAAAGGTTTTTTTTAACAAACTTAATAGTATTGATCAGCCGAATAAGGGTTTTGTCAAATGTTAACGAGCTATAGTAATTTAACTATTGGATATATTTGATTGAATTTTCGTCTGCAGGCACGGCATTATAGAAACACAGTTTATTTATTGTTTACAGTCTACAAGTATACCTACTTGGTGGCGTAGATGGACATTATCATAAGCGAAGCCAAACTATCGGTACAAGTGGCCTGAATTAATACGAGAGTTCCACATTATTTGAATATGTAGGTCATCATGTCTACAAGACAAGATAATTCAAATTGTAATCATAGAAACGTAATATTGTTCGGAGTTTTCCAGTTGTAAAAGAAACAACCGATTTTGTGGTGATTAGATAAGGTGGTGGGTTGCCGGACGTAAGGAATAGCATCACCCCATTTCTTCCCGTGGGTATCGTTAAATGGGACTAAGAGACTAACTAGAGAATTGACAGAAGCGTTCTCATGCATTTTACCCCCATAATGGGTGTAATTTATCTATAATATGTATATATTTATAAATATATTGTTTATCAGCTGTCTGGTTACTATAGTACAGACTCTGCCTAGTTTGGGATCAGATAACGTTCTGTTGGTTGTCCTAAGATATTTTTTTGTTTTTAAGTTCTTTATTTTTCTTCCCAATTATGAGAGTTAATGACCTTACACACGGCCGGGAACCAAGTGTGTAAAGGGGAAATTTAAATTGAGAAGGTGGATGATAGTGTAGAAGAAGTCAGGAATTTTCGTGTGATGCGACAGGTTTTGAGTATGGTGGCTTTTTGGAGCATATAAAGTGTTTGAGAAGGCATGTGTAGAGTGTTAAGACTTTACGTGAGAGCCTTCGGTACTACACCGGTAGATGAGAGTACTATAGGAACGATATGGACTGTTTGTGCTTTCCATTAGGTATTAATTTCAATGGTGAGGTCTTGGTACTTACTAAGTTTTATTTATTTTGTCTTGAACGGTGATATCAGGTCTATTGTAGTGTATAGTTTTGTCAGTACTATTGTTCGGTTCCAATAGATTTTATGATTCTTGTTTTCTAAAATGACTTCAGGTTATTATTATTAAACTGCGATCTCCAGCCCGCCTGCCAAGAGTGGCAATTATGGCAAAGCCTCCCAAGTTGGGGGAGGCCCATGTTCAGCAGAGGACGTCTTACGGTTGAAATGATGATGATTAGATAAGGTAGTATTCCATTTATTTCGATCAGTGGAACGTTGTATAAGTAAAGCCATATTAACAGCTGACGTCTTCTGTAGGAATAGTCACCGATATTGTTTAGACAACATTAACAGAAACTTCTTTTTTTTGGGGGGTGGGAAATCATCAAATGACTTCTCCCGCTCTGGGCGGAGCGAGAGGGCGTGTCAGACTTTTACTGACTAAAACCCACCCGTGTTCCTTCAGTTGCCCATATGGCCACAGTATCTCTTTCGAACAAATCTCGCGACCTTGGCCGGCATAGAAACTTGATTTGGTATCTCTAAGTTAATATGTGTAACTAGTCATTTGTTAGGTTAGGTTAGGTTGCAAACAATTTAAGGATTTATGACGGTTTTAATATCTTTTATTGACTACATTTTAATCAAATAGAAATGGCTAAATTTTTATAGCCAGAAAACGTTTAAAAATTATCGTTACTGAATCTATTCGATTAATATGTTGTGACGTCAAGTTGTATCTTAAGTGCAACGTCGGTTCACCTAATGATTCCGTTTTAACTTCTTAAAACAAAAACATTAAGGACACCGACTGTGACCTCACATTATTGTTTGAGACTTCAGACTAGCTCTTCTAACTCCAGCCAGCATCTACAGAGCTTAAATCAGTTTAAAGTTGTTGTGGGTTCCGAGACAGGTGAGTCACTCTGTATTTGCACCCGCAAAAACAAAATACAAAGAAATCAATTAGACCGAAAAGTAAGACAAATATATTTTCTTTCCCTTCATATCAAGAAAAAGCTAACCATTAATAATCTAATTAGCAGAAGACAAAGGCTAGATTAGGCAGCGATCTCTCCAAGACACACAAAGTGAATCCTTGTCGCAACCCTTCTCCAAATTATTTTAGGGTTCCGTAGTTATGAAGCGACGCGAGGATTTGGCTCCAGCGGGGTTATGAGCCCGACTCAAGTAAATGCGTATAAAAAAGGAATTTCACTCATCGTTCCTGTGCGCTGCGAGGGTTGACGTTAAGAAGTGCCTCCAGGAATTCCGTCGTGAAATATTACCGAAGATATTCGTGTGAATACTCACATGTAGAATGGCTTAAAGAATTTTGAACCTTTATAAATTGGTTATTTAGACCAACTTTTTTGCTTCATTAATACATATCAGTAAGATGGTTATTAGATTTTTATTTTGGATAATATTCTACAGTGATTCGTCATCATCATCATTTCAGCCAAAAGACGTCCACTGCTGGACATAGGCCTCCCCCAAAAGGGGGGGGGGGGTCGCCTATAACGACACCCAGAGGAAGACACAGGATGATGCTATTCTTTACGGCCAGCACCATACAAAACAAACTACAGTGATTGTTCAACGGAAATTAATAATAAAACTTCGTGTTGCAAAGATAAGCGAATAATACCTGAATATCTAATATTATATCACGTCTATATCCGTCCTACCAAGTACCTACATATATTATAATATGATTTATACTTTAATACTTATTTTAGATATGAATCTAAAATAAGCGTTAACGTATCAATAATATCGTGACGTTGAGTGTACAACTTATCTTCTATTAATAAATACAAATTATCAACCGACTTAGGTACTTCTTCTTTATATTATTTCCATCCTGTTTCTAGGCCAGCTCTATGTTGAAAAAAGTGTCAACTTACTGCAGTATCAATAACATATCGGTAATCAAAGAATTAATAGTACCGTGGCGCAGTATACATAAATATTCTGATAGAATCATCAACATCATCAGCCTATAATCTTCCCACTGCTGGGACACAAGCCTCCTCTCGGTGAGAGGGAGTGGGGCATAATCCACCACGCGGGCCCAGTGCGGGTTGGTAGATGTCACATATCTTTGAATTTTTGGTTCTAAGACATATCGGTTTCCTCACGATGTTTTCCTTCACCATTTTGGGAGCAGTGGTGATAAAATAATTTACACAAAGTAAAGTGCCTGCTTGGGTGCGAACCCACGACCTATAAACTCGTAAGTCGCGGGCATTACCACTGGGCCGCCACGGCTCTCTAATAATGTAAGCAATGGACCCACTACGTCATCATTTCCTGTTGTTGCCATACCTCGCTTTGATCAATGTAAGTGATCATTACTCGTAAGCAATAATATTATGATCTGTTTTCCATCAATATTACATTAAATGGTGGGTAGTGTAATAAACTGGTATTTAGTTCGTCTGGGCACCGGTAATTTCGGGCAGAATATGAATGTAGCAATTTGGATAAGTAAGTATCTAGAAATTGAACATAAAATATACAGATATAAAACATGATCTATTTATTAATAGTAGAGCTGGTTGTAGTTTAGTCCGTCCGGGGATGTACGACTGTCGTTGAGGTAATGTGAGACTGCTAAGGTCCATTGAATACCGAGGTCTATTAAAGAAACGCTTGTATGCATTTAATAATAAATTATTTCGTTTATTCCAAGCTTATGTCTTTAATACAGTTCCGCGCCTGTCACTGAAGTCCTTTCTTCCGAAACAAAAAACCTATGCTAAAATATTTGAAGGGTTGTTCTAGATCTCCTTGACAGTTCGAATGTGATAAAGCCATTGCGTTGTCTGCTGGTACAATATAAGCCTTCGGCAAACAACCAACCTCTACAATACCCACATCAATGAACCATATTGTTTCCTTAATTTAGATACTATAAAGGTAAAATAGATAATTATTAAGAAATCATTTTACGTTAACACATTTTTTTTTAAATATATTTTTCTTTTGTGTCTCTCAAAAATCTGACGCCTACTTAATTGTTTTAACTGCTATTCCATTTGCTTGACTGTTCGAATGCAAACATTGGCGGTATTCTTTCTTTCTTTTTGCTTTCAACTAGAGTTATTTTATCGACAGCCTGTACAACATAGGTCGAGTTTTGCAGACAATCTTTACACAACCATACCTAAATGCTTGGCGGTCGTCAAGCATTTTGAAAGGCGGAGGAAATTGTTGTTTGTGAGATGACCACCAGATGGCGGCGTTCTTCTGCAACAAAAATAGATTTCTGTTATCTAAATTTATCTGTAAATAAATTCATTTGCAGAGCTGCTGTCTCACTGTCTGCAAACATCAAGCCTATCTTTTTCTCAACCTTGTTATGGACGGTCGGTTAACAGAATGTAGCAGAATAATAGTATTTTACATGGACCTTCACAACCTAGTTACAGGGTAACATGATACCCATTCATAAGACTGGTTATCAGACTTTTTGGGATTCTGACTACCCGTAACAATTGTCTAAGATGTACGAATGCCAGCCAGGATAAAAGGTTTAATGTGCTTTTCGAAGCACAGAGACGTCCCGAAACTGACCCGAAACGACCACGATAAGCATAGTTTAACATTTGATCGACCCGTACTAGGCTGTAATTATTTAGCCTCCATCCTTCTTGTCTAGGAACATGTCATGTAGTATTTATTTTACTGATTGTTTGCTGCATCGACGTCATTACGTCAGCGCCGGCTGTCACTGAAAACCAGCGCTAGGTTCACAGCATTATGCTGAGCGATGGCCGTTTTGCGTGGATGTGACGCACGTTTTCCCCTAGCTTTTTCTATTTTTTGTATGTTTTGAACTCTCTGTGCGTCATGTTTGCCGCAAATAAACGTGTTTTCTTTTGTTCTTTCTTCTTATGTCATTGGTATTTAATATTTAACTATATACCTACCACTACATCAGCAAGCATACACTAATTAACTCCGTTTTATATTAACCTTCATTACAATTAAACTCAATGAGACTATAATTTTGCTCAAGTATCTTATGATGCGATTTAATTTTACAAATTCCTCTCTGAGCATTCGCGAAGACCTAATGACAACATATTGATTATGTCACGCGATTTGAAGGACAACGTCTAGGAAACAAATGAACGATAAGAATCTTCTTTTGTTTAGTATTACGTGTATAAAATTACACTGATCAAATGTAGATAGCGTAACACTCCGCCTGCAATTTCCAATGAGGAAGGCAGTACATCTATAATTCAAATACATTTCGCTAGTTATGTTTAAATCCTATGTAATAGGGGCAAGCCAACTGTCATCAACCAGGCACGAATCCAGACTCGAGGCTGGTACTAAGAAATCACTGATGGAAAAACCCAAATAACACTTTGCTGGATCTGAGAATCGAACCCAAAACCTCATGCTCAGCAGTAGCGCTTGCAACCACTAGACCAACGAGGTAGTCATAGTAAAATTTAGATACGTATAGATACATCATAAAAAATAACATACAGAAGAAAGACGGAATTTTAGAAACATTTGAATTTTAATTGTAATTTAAAACGTCGTTAAATCCACCTTTTTCACGCATACACAATTTTTTTACCGGTACAGTTTTTAGAAATGATCCTTGATTCCTCATACGAGAAAATAAAAGAATAAACGATAATTAAAGGAAACTCCTAAATGCAATTTATGAACGAGGTCTTTTTCGCTTACAATCCTTATCTAAATTATGAGATTTATTTTCTGATACGGAGAATAAAAGTACATACTATAGTCGTTCTCTTTATCAAATATTATTTTTATCTAAAAAAATCTAATAAGATGTATTGTTTCAGCGGGTGTTGCGGTCATGGTGTGCGCAGGGGCAGCGGCGACTCGGTGGGCGCGCCGTGATTGGCCGCTCGCCAACAACCCGGTCTGGGAGGTCTACAAACTACTCTGGAGGATATTCGAGCCGATGCTTTTCACCCTCAGCGGGTATTTTTTAGATGTACATATCGCTTTTACAAACTTTTTTGTGCTCGTAAATACAGTTAAACCAGAAAAGGAATACGCTTCGTTAATCAACTTGTTTTCGAATTTAAATGTACCTCGCGCCACAGTCACAGAGAAACCCCCGCAGATGTAAAGCTCCTAAGTTGCATGGCATGCAAACACTTTGCTGCACTTTGCCTATACTAGGCAAAGTTACCTAATACGTATAGCATAGAAATCTGAGTCCAATGTTTTACATAATTCCTTAAAACCCTCTTGTTCGAAGCTCTAGATTTCGTTTCTTGCATTCAAAATAATCGTTTTTTAACAACAAGATTATGTTTAACTGGACGATGTTAATACATAAAGAGCATGCGCAGGAGCAAAGAAAAAAAACTCAAAATTACGACTCAATAACCCAAGCCTGTCTGGGATTAAAATGCTATAATTTACTCCTGTGTGATCTGATATCTGCATATATTCTTATTCTCGCCATCTCGTCTAGACAGAAAGATTTAGTTAATAGGTTCTAAAGCAAGCACCATGATTGATTGACACAGGTTATAAAGAACTCTGGGAACAAGTTAATCTTAGTTTTATTTTACTGTCTGGAGGAACTCGGGAACTGGTTATTATATTCTCGGAGGTCAAGCACGTCCTTTATTTTTATAAAACAATACCTGCATTTTTTGTATAAGGTTTATCCTTATCCCAGAACTACAATTAAAAAAAATTGTTGCTTGCCTAAGCCTTGGGCCGCGCTGCCTATTTGTCGTCTGCGTGAAAGTTTGACTCACACTTGATCAAATGTCTACATCATTTTACTGTCACACTAGCGACCCACATTTGCTACGCACGCCGCAATAATGACATGTACGAACATTGAGATTCCAACTTAAATATTAATGTAAAATCGCACAAACTTTTTTTTTTCTTACGATCTAAGAGGTTACTTACTGAAAGGATTCTTTGTTTTATACTAACAATAAGTATTTCTCGAATTCGATATAACATTAGATGTAAAAAAAAACACATTGAAGGGAGTATCTTTAAAAAAAAGACTATTATACTGTGCTTAGCCACCAACCAATACAAAATAAAAAAATGACAATAATTTCCTTTCAAATCGCCAATTTCAAACCTCATTTCTTCCAGGTATCGCAAATAAATGTGAAGGAGCTGTGCCTGATCCTCGGATGCATCTCTGCCGCGCTAGTTCTCCGGCTGCTGACAGCTTTCCTAGTCGCACTGGCTAACGACCTGTCGATCAAGGAGAGTCTTTTTATCGCCGTTACCTGGATACCGAAAGCTATTGTAGAGGTATGCCATTTATTTTGTACTAGTAAGTATTGTTTGCGGTAAAATGTTTTAGGTAAAATGTTGTTCGAACATCATTGATTGTTGTTGCGACAGCGGTTCTGTTTGTAAATGTTTTGTTTATACTTTCTTTTGTTTATTTTTATCAGTGACTGACAGTTACTTTCTGAGGGTTTTGATTGCGTACGTTTTTCTCAACTGATAAATACTTCTTTATGTTCTCGTCAATTGAAGCTCTCGACGTGAAGCTGAAATCAACTGGTAAATTGAACTAAATGTCGGTCAGTAATAAAATTATTAGTCACTTGATTCAAGGAGTAACATTTTTCAGTACGCTGATGTTTTTGCATCCTTTCAAGTGGAGATTCAATTTAAAATCTTTTATTGGTTATAAAAGTTAAAGATTTTGTATAGAAATTGAAAATTCTGGATATTAATGTTTAGTCACCTACATACTCGTCATACAGTCTACAAAACCACTCATCATCACCATCATCATCATCATCATCATTTGTCTGGCCCTTTTTCAACTATGTTGGGGTTAGCTTCCAGTCTAACCGAATGCAGCTGCATACTAGTATTTTATTTGGAGCGACTGAATGTCTGAACTCCACTACCCAGTCACTGGGTAATACTGTACCCCTTGGTAAGTCTGGTTGTCAAACGTTCGTTTGTGTCGCGGTCTCGGTGACGGGACCAACAGCTTACAACACTATACATTATGTAAATAAAAATAATAATCATTATTTATATTTAATAACACGCGCTCTTAATAACACCATCAACGGCACAACCATATATTTAAGCACCAAATGAAATATTTACCAATTTAATATGTATCAACATTTCACATCGTTAAAAAGGGTTTGCACGTGGTTAGCTTTAATTAATACCGTCACTCGATCACCATCCATCACTAAGAGGGGACCTTGGTACAGCATCGCTGTTATCTTCCTACTTTTTAAATCATATGCTCTGTAAATGTAAACTTATCTATCTCTACTAGTAATAAAGTTGACGAGTTTGTTTGAACGCGCTATTATCAGAACTGCCATTTTCGAATCATAGTCATACAAAAAATAAAACGCAGTCGACAGCCCAACTTTCCTTGACGAAAATTATATAACTTCACGCAAGGACCCTTGTTTTGTGGGTGTAAAATTATCAAATGACGTCTCGCGCTCTGGGCGGAGCGGGAGGGCATGTCAGACTTTTATTGACTAAAACCAACCCGTGTTCCTTCAGTTGCCCATATGCCAGAGCCACGGTAACTCACGTAAGGACCATTAGGAGCTGAGCAGAAATAAAAAAGGTCATAAAGAACTACAAGCGAAAAGGAAGTAACAGCACTGGCAAGCGATGCGAAAGGGGGATAGTCAGAGGAACAAGATTTGCACGCGGACAAAGTCGCAGGCAGAATAACTAGTACTAAATGAGGGTACAACATTAATAATATCTTTGTAATTATCAGCTGGCTGAAAACAAAAGATAACACTCTCACAAAAATGCTGTGTCATGTGATGTGATGCCAATGATTGCCATTTAAATTGGCAATGCTGCTCGCCTTTTGGGAATGCTATCAATTGGCAATTACTTTCTTGTTCAATGTTATTACAGTTTTGTCAGTGTACGCAATAATTAAAGTGAGTTTCAATTAAGTCAAGTTCGACAATGTTGTTATATGAAAGGGTAATTAGGGTACCTTTTTTAGGGACAAATAATATAAATCAATGGCACGTCAAACCTCACAATCTGCGTAAACATAATATAACATCACACCTTGTTTCTTCAAAGGGTTGGGCAGAGTCCACAACCCTACAGCGCTTACATTGTAGTGACCTCACAGTTTGTTGGTAGGTTATTTGCATAAGTCAATTTATACAGATGTGCTATTATGGTAAAGCTAACTACCATTACAACAAATTTTAAATTCGGCGCCTTGAATACTGCATACCCCATTACGGAAACTCGTGGTGAACATAAACAGCATTATTTAGACATTTATTCACACTTTTATTGCGTCGCGTTACTATTGTTTGTGCACTGTTTATTTTATTAGGCAATGAATCAGTAAAGTGGGAGCGCGTTGTAACTCGAAGTGGACTCTCCTGCCCACTTTTCCATTGGCCTCGATACTACTAATACAAGTTTTAAGTGATCTTTTCATTAACGAGCAGAAACCACACCGACACTCGACCAACAGAGTCCAGTTAAATTCACTTTGAGTCGTCCCAGCACTAGTTTAGTAATTTCAGGCTTGTTTACATCAAAGCTTTGACAAATATAGACCTTGGTCCTCTTTGTGGAGTAAAGACTAATTAAAATGCACCACGCACTACAGCTGGCAATAGAAATAAGTTAATTATGTATAGTTAGTACTGAAAGATGTCTATTCAAAATTTCCAATATCTTTTCTCTAAAGTATTATCAAGGTATTAATGAGGTCATCACGGGATCAGCACAACATATTTATTTCCTTTTTTTTTGGCTGGTGATTCATCAAATGACTTCTCCCGCTCTGGGCGGAGCGTCAAATACCTCCGGAATTGATTATCTAAGAGGTGGTGAAAACCGCATCCGAAATTGGTAACGTTGTTTTGAAGAACAACGTGGCACATAGCCACGACACAGATAGACACGACACGCGACTTTGATTTTTCATATTTTACGATGATTGACGAACATACGAATGGAAAATAAGGCAAACACATACGAAAACAATCATTGAATAAAAGGAAGAGCCGCATTTATTTCAAATACTCTCTCACCCCCTCATCGCTGCACGCTGTCAACGAGTAACGCAAATTGAAAACAAATGGCAGCAGATTGGCAGAATAGTTTTCTTTTTTCATTTGACATATGCTTTGAACATGCAAAATACGTCACTCTAGGTAAAACACTTAAAACTAACTTTATAAATTACTCGAAAACACCTGTATTCCGTACAATTAATTAAAATACTCTGAACATCTTTGTTCATTTTAGGTAATAACCTAAAAGCCCACGGAGCCGCCACCGGCAACGTAGTAATGAAAATGAATGATTTACGTCAAACAATTGTGAATCGTATTTCCGCTTACAGGAACGATCATAAATCGGTCGATATCATTAACTCGGCTGCAGACTGCCAAGAGAGATAGTCAAGTCAACGGCGACAATACTCGTATTGTTCTTGTGAAAAAAACCTTTGCTTTACTATTCAGACAGATTCATTGCAAACGGGTGGAAACTTTTCATTCCGTTCAATGAAGTAGATAACCATTTGTTTTACGCTTGCTATTTTAACTTTCGAACACTGTTTGTTTTGAGACATATAGTGGGTGCTAAATAAAACATCATTATTATTATTTTGTTCGTCTACATAATTATACTCTGTTTATGTGTGGGAGTAGTCTGTAAAGTTATCTATCATACAAGCCGGGGTAATTAAATCTTTTGTGTCTTATACACTATTTCGCCTTTAGGTACTGTACCAATCCAGAAGAATGGGGGTTTACCTATAGTGATTGTATATTTCGTAGATAATTGGTAAAATCTTACGATCTATTCACAGAATCCGCGGGGTGATAGCATAACACACATGTAGTGGCAATACAGCGCAATGCTTTTCATTTTGGCAGTTCAGCTACAAGTTCATAGCTTTATTTACGTTGTTGAACAGACGAATTTTTCAAACCTATAAAGCGTAGTGATCGATGCTATGAAGTAATGGTTAGGAATTTCCTTTAAAATCCTCGGAATGTGAATGTAAGTGCGGCAATTAGGATGCAGATTTTGGAAACTACGAAAGATTTTCGTAATAATACAAGTTTATATCACGATTTTTGCAAAAACCCTAGTCTACTCAGGACGACTCGAAACTTGATTGCTGTGTGGCTAATCGAAGAGTCAAATCACGTCTTTATTTTGGTTGGTCAGACTATGGCTCGAATGTTGCTGTTAACCAATCAGTTCATCCGTCAGTGCCATTCAGCCAATCAGTCTTCGTACTCATCTTCATTGTTCGCGATTTTTGTAAGGAAGGCTGGTTGTTCATCATTATTAAGCTCATATTTTTACGAACATCTTACTTTGTTTCCAATAATCCTCATCCTAATTGGGTAACCCACTTACATTCACATTCCGAGGGTTTTAGGGGAAATTCCTAATCTATTACTTCATAGGTTAGAAAAATTCTTCTATTCAGCAACGTAAACAACACAATGAACATTAAATACTAGGATTTTTCCAATTAACCTGCTTCATAAACAACTAGAAGTGTCTACGTACATTCACATTGATTTGTCCGCCAGAAGTACGGTATCTATAACGCGTCGTCAGCTCATTCCCTTCATCAACGAGGAGCTTACATGGCGTAGTTGAATGGGCCCAAAACGATTAATACGCGTGCTCGCTAAGGTATCATTTACTCCGCTTTATCTTCAATCCCTTTACAGTTAGGAAGTATAAAAAAAACGATTGACCAAGTAAGTACTAATATTTGTTTTGCGTTTAGAGGCGGTTATTTCGATACGAGTCTTTACGTAAAACATTACACCGTGTGCATTCGTTTGAACAAAACAAACAAATTATAAAAAATAACCAGTATTAAGATCTTTTGATAAAAGGACATTTCACCTAATCGTTTACGAACATAATCGCATCTAGTACAGAATCAATCATACACTGAACAAATATCTATAAATACTACTGCAGCTATCTTCTACTACGTAGGTATAAATAAGATAGTGGCAAATATTATTTTACAGCGTTTTCGAACAGGTTTTCGGCATCACAGATACACATGGGAACCGCGTATGTTTTAATAAAAATAACAACCGACTTCCTTAAAAAAAACACTACAAAGTCAAAAATTACTTTAATTTCGAAATTCGGTGACTTAGGATCTGTATTTAAGGTTTTTCTGCCACCGACTTCCCAATTTAAAGTTATTTTTGACTTTGTTGTATTTTTTTTAAGGAAGTCGGTTGTTATTTTTTTAAAGTTTTTATTTTTAACTTTTTAGTAATGGTAGATACCCCGCACTAATCTAATCGCGTTATTCGTTCATTTGTCGCACTTAAGGCGCGGTGTTACCTCAATATTCACAAAACACTGGTGTCTTTGACAATCGAGTATGACGTAACGCAATGAAAATATACGACACAAAAAATACAGTGGACAGAGAAGGGTTTAAAGAAAAATTCTAACCGAATAGAATAGTGAAAAATTGTTTGATATTCCCAATAAAAATTGTTTCACAAAAAAAACTTTGACGTCGAACATCTCTGTATTTTCAGCGATAACAACATTTTTTTTTTAAAGAGTTCAATAGAATAAACATTACTTTAAAACTTTAACCAGACAATTATTTAATTTAATGTGTGTAGTCCGAATAATCTAAATAAAACCGTAAAATAAATGCCAATCCGCAGCTTAGTCACATCGTCAATCCAAATATTTATTCAATTTTCAACCTTATTTGTTGGAGCTGTAGCATGTAGTTGTAGCATCTAAAATCGTAGTCAGTCCGCGCCTTAATGCAAATTTAAGACTTATATGGTTTTCACATGGATCCCATTGTCCGAATGGAACCAAATTAAAATGGGACCATTCGGGAAGCACCAACTTTCAAATAAAAAAAAAACAATCATCAAAATCGTTTCACCCAGTCAAAAGTTATGAGGTAATTTTTTTTTTTTTTAATACAATCGAATTGATAACCTCCTCCTTTTTTTTGAAGTCGGTTAAAAAGACTATCGTAGAGCGATTGATCCGAGATCGTCGCGATCATTTGTTTGGAAATGAACGTGCTCTCGGTTGCCGCACTCAATCACTTTCCATGGACCGGACAGCAGCATCCACGTGTGAATTACTGCCGTAGAATACAGCTACTGTTTTATTGATAGTCCTGCTGCTAGAACGATTCGAAATTCACATTATACACGTTCTTGAAGTAGGTAAACGCAAGTTCACCATATTAGTTCTATAACGACCGCCTGTTAAAGGTCTTTAAGTTCGCTACAGTCAACAGTCCTAACCACCGAGCTTGATGTCCGAACAAACTGCATAACATCATGCCTGTAATCTTTTTTATATTATCATCATCATCTTCTCTCTGTATCTTCATCAATAACACTTTGACCTACCTAAGAATCGCGCCCAGGATCTCATTCTCATCAGTAGGGGCGGTAACCACTAAACCAACGAGACAGTACAAAACAAGACACATTATTTTATTAAAAGGCAGGTTGGAAAACGTCAGTGCTCATTTACCGACTAAGAAACTTCGGGATCAAGAGGGGAAAGTCCATTATTTACCTAGACCCATACGAAACCAAGAAGTCATCTTAACAGAAGGTTATACGTATAGCCATAGAGTACAATTTAGTACGTAGCTAAGAAATTTATGTAGGTACCTTAAGGGCCCAACCACGAACAATAAATGGCGGAAGGTGAAAGCCACTTACCGACTAACTGACTGACTTATAACCTTATCTTACTAACCTTAGGCCTTACATCTCTGTACTTGACAGTAATTATGTGCTATTTACATACTACGTAGAAGTTACGTACATTGGAGGTGGTTGGTGGTGGTTTGGTTTTGTTTATGGAGGCTCGGACTGATGGTTTTCATGCCATCATGAGGAAGCGAGCGGCCTCCATATTGCACCGTATCCGATCAAGCTCCAACAGCATTCTAAAAGTAATAGCAGATCGGCTAGATGGTCCATTTATTAGACACTGGATTGCACTCCACGTGTCTAATTGATTTGATTTGTTTTTTTTATTTTCAATATTATTATTTATTATTATTGCTGTTCTTTTTTGTACTTTACTAACTTAGTTGTTAAGTACTTACTAACACAAATATGGATTATTTAATCTGAAATAAAGTTAATATATATATATATATATATTGTACCCAGTAGCTAGAGATACAGCACAACATAACATCACGCCTCCTTTCTCCAAAGGGTTGGCAGAGGTGTACCTATAAAACACTCACATTTCGACAGTTATATTTCCCCAGTTGTGTTTATAGAGGGCGAGCCTTTTATCATCAACCGGGCACAAATGCAGACTCTGGGCTGGTACTGAAAAAATCCAGATAGAAAATCCCAATAACACTTTGGCAGACCTGGGAATTGATCCTAGGAACTCGTGCTCAGCAGAAGCGCTAGCGAACACTACATCAACGAAGCAGTCAATTTTCGTAATTAAGTTGGTTGACTTTATTCATTCAAACTCGCAGTTTTAAACAATTTATACACACACAGAAACATACACTCACGCCTTTTTATGAGACTAGGCGGAAACTACAGATCGCCACCTTCTACCATCCTTGCAACGTCTTTTTGCTTCATTTACAAGTTAAATAGTGACACATAAAAAACAATGACATTAAATTGGTAACTAATCTATACTAATATTATAAAGCTGAAGAGTTTGTTTGTTTTTTTGTATGTTTATTTGGTTGAACGCGATAATCTCAGGAACTACTGTTCTGAATTGAAACATTCTTTTTGTATTGGATAGCCTATTTATTAAGGAAGGCTATAGGTTATATAACATCACGCTAGGACCAAAAGGAGCAGAGCAGCAATGAAAAATGGATGAAAACTGGCAGGCAATTCCATGCGACGGGAAGGGTCAGGGGAGCAAAAATATGACGCGGACGAAGTCGCGGGCAGAAGCTAGTTTATTATAAAATGTTAGGCACGTATCGTTTTTTTATTGTAAAAGATAATATAATGGTTGTTTGTTTGTCGTGTTCATAGGAAAATTTTGTTACACGGAAATACATTGATATTACGAAATTTTCCAATAAATTAATCTATCGTTATTTATTTTTATTATGTGTTTTTGTAGAGTAGATAAATCATTATTATCTTAGACAGTAACATTCCATTTGATAACATTATATCCTTTTTACGGAAGTTCATTCTACAAAACGTCTACATAAATCGGGAAACGATGATCGCTTTGTGATCGTATCTTATTTCTTACAATAAATACTTCGTTTAGTGTCCTTCGATTTGATATTATATTGTTACCACAGACATGTACGCAGTTTTTCTTATGGGACCTCAATGTATTGTGTCTACAGCTACGAACCGCTGCATAATATTGTTGATTGTTGCATTTTTTACAGTAGGAAACATACTAAACAATGATTTACCAAGTTATATTGTGTAATGTAAAATTTAAAACACATTTTCACTACTATAGATAACGTTCACTACCACTGTGACTTACATTAAAATATTAAGGACGGAATACACCACATACCTAGGTACACGACAAACGGCAATATCTAGTGTGACAACCTGTAATTTTCAAAAATGTCAGTTGAAAGTCCACCGTTAGCTTTGAAGTGCCGACACCGAGTCGATAACTCGATAGGTGCCTAATTGATTTAACAGCACTGGAGTAAACTACACACTGCATAAAGGGTGGCCCGCGTCTTCGGACAAAGCATATTCTATGGTTGAGCTAACCCGTTGGTTAATTGACGTTTACGGTATATCGGCCGCGCTCCTGCCCAGGTTATCTCAAACTGTCATACGCTCTAATGGCATGCGGTTGTATAATTACTTGATTGGAACCACAGCTGAGCAGCATTGATTGATGTAGTATCAGGAACTATTGAGCCCTCGAGACTACATTTCCGTATATATGTAGGTATATACGCATACACAACACCATCTCTATGCAATCCTAGAACGTATTTCAGCATGCCATTTTACTATGTGCTATTACCAACGGATTATGTAACCAAGATCGTCTGATATATTTAAAGAGTTTAGGGAGAAACCCATGGATATTATTTGGTTTTTCACTTATAGGTATATTTTAAACCTTTTAATGCATGCCATTACTCTAACTTATCTCATTTTGTCTATCACGCTTCTTTATCATACTTCCTATAAGTTGTACAGGAGCAATGGCTATCTGATGTTTGTGACCTGAAGTGAAAAATAAAGAAATAAATTTCGAATGAAATTAAATTAGTTAGTTTTTAATCTAATTAGATTTCATTTGAAAACATCCATGTGTTTAGGACTAAATTTCAACTATATCTGACGACGCTGGTTACTTATCTCTTATGGTGACGGTACGTTCTTTGAATCGAGTCAATGTTTAACTGACCGGAGTTTTTTCGATAGTTGCAGCGAACTGTTTGATATGTAGATTTATATTTAATTTCACTTCATTCTAAAATTATAAAGTCGAATAAGAGTTTTATGTTAACAAAGCACGAAGACTTTTATTTCAATCCTCCAAATTATCAGCAATAAAATAAATGCCTCCACTTCAGGCAGACGAGATAAAACATTAGAACAACATACGACTAATTATAAAAATTGTTAATTAACCCCTTAGCGAATAAGTGGAACCCTAAGCTGTTATAATGAGAAGAAGATAATTAAAAAGTCGTTAAATAAAAACATTAATTTCAGGCTGTCCTCGTGCGGGTTGCCATGGATTCCCTGTGGTTGGACGCCACCTCAAAAGACAGGCGAATAGCTTTGCAGCACTCGAACATCATCGTTATTGCAATACTGATAACGTCCACTTTGGGATCTGCGCTGACAACGGCGTTGGGTCCCGTTCTCCTCTCGCACGACTCAAGGGTCGCCCCTGAAGGTTGGTAGCTTTTCTATGGAACATTCATGGTTTCATATAAATGCGTAGATTTACAATTAACAAAGTGCTCTTGGGATTTTCATGGTTTGATGGTGACTGATACTCGTGATACCAGTCTCCGACGAAATATAACCACGTACATGTTTACAAAATTTTACTTGATCGTAATAGCTGATAAAATAAATGGTATCCATAGACCTAATTAGTGTATGTTTTTGCTTCAATATTTCACAAAAGCATGATAAGATCTTGAAGATGCAATCATAATTGCAGACGATGAAACAAATATTTTTGTTGATGACTGATTATTATTCTCTTTATTCATTTTCTTATCAGTGCATTGACTAGGTTCGCTGGAAAAACCACAAACTGTTTAAAAAAACAAAGCTAACCGTCACGTCTTGGTAGCGAAACTAGATTTTTATAGAAATCTTGAGTTCACGCGAAGAACGATATAATTGTCCGCAATAAACATAAAAGTAAAGAAAAACTATTAGCTGCCTGTTATTATTATTTTTTTGGATGGGCAGTCATCGAATGAATTCTCCCGCTCTGGGCGGAGCGGGAAGGCGTATCAGACTTTTACTGACTAAAACCCACCCGTGTTCCATCGGTTGCCCATGTGCCAGGGTCACGGTCTCTCTTTCGAACAATCTCGGGACCCTGGCAGGAGCTGCCTGTTATACGGTAGGTTTATTAATGTTTAACGTACTCATCGTCTGCCTAGCCTTTTCCCAATTATTTTGGGGTCAGCTTCCAGTCTAACCGGATGCAACTGAATACCAGTACTTTACATGGAGCGACTGCCTCTCTGATCCCCACAACCGAGTTACTGGCTAATACGATACCCTTTGGTAAGACTGGTTGTCAGACTTTCAGGCTTCTGATGACCCGTAACGACTGTCTAAGATGAACGAAAGACAGCCGGAACCAACGGTTTAGCGTGCTTTCCGAGGCAAGGAAGGGTCTTGGTATGTAAAGACGTTTAACGTACTATCCTACTAATATTATAAAATGTGAAAGTGTGTATGTTTGGATGTTTTTTTTATGTTTGTTACTCAATCACGCCAAAATGTTCGGATTTTTGGATTATTACATAGGATACTAGTAGTACCTTTTTTGTGGGTGGGAAATCATCAAATGACGTCTCCCGCTCTTGGGCGGAGCGGGAGGGCGTGTCAGACTTTTACTGACCTTCAAGCGGGATAATTTCCCTCTACGCGGACGAAGCTGCTGGCAAAACATAGATAGCGATGACATTGTTTTTATTGTTTTGGTAATTTTTAACGTTATCTAAACGGCCGAATGAAGGGCGGCCAACAAAAGGTATTTACAAGACAGGTGTGACTGAACACGCCGGAACGTGACGCCCTTGGAGGATATCTTGGAGAACAGTGACCTTATTAGTGATGTACGACTGGCCTGTTAGTCTAGTGGTTAGTGATCCTGACTGCTAAGACTGAGGTCGTGGTTCGATTCCCACCCAGGACAAATCTTTGTGTGATGAGCACGATCATTTGTTCTGTGTCTGGGTGTAATTTATCTATAATATGTATGTATTTGAAATATATAAGTAAATTTATCAGTTGTCTGGTTGCCATAGTACAGGCTCTGCCTAGTTTGGGATCAGATAACGGTGTGTTGGTTGTCCTAAGATATTTATTAATATTATTTATGTTCTTCAGAAAGGTGAGATGCGTAGTACTGGTAACCAGCGTGCGTGTATGAGCAGATGTATGAACATAAAGGAAGCAAAAAGCGATGTAGGATCGTAGCGGGTGGCTTTCTGTAGTTTCTGACTACCCCCAAGGGAAAAAGGCGTGAGTCTATGTATGTATGTTATCAAAACAAAAAACAACGTAATCGACTGATTGACTGACTATAAAATTAGCGACAGGCGAGACAAATTACGCTAGAAACCCAAAATTGTTGTACAAAAAAAATCCTGAAATTTGAAAAAAAAACTTTTTGTAAATAAAATTTAATAACTCGTTATAAACAATTCCTTTCAATCATTCATCTTTAGCAATACACAAACCTGGATATATACAAATATGGATACAAATAACATTTTTTTTCCAAACTTCAGGATTTTTTTCTCGGCAATGACGAAGTAGTGCGCTCTAGGGTTTGAGTATATGAATACACTCACTGAGTACTAACTACACGCGGAACCTCCGTTAGATTTAATACCCCACACTCTTGCCGTCTCCTTGTAAGTAGTAGGGTCCCTAGATGCAGCGGTTATAACTTTATTCCCATATTGCGACCGCTACACAAACTCTAAACACAAACCATACAACCCGCATATCATGTTAAATTATAATAGTTTCGCCATGCAAATACCGTGTCGTGAGATAGGATTATTCTGGAAAAAACTGGGTTAAATATATTCTGGAAATATCGGGGTTTCAGAAAGCAGTTTTAATTGGTGTGGATATCATAAGGCTCATTGCCTTTAGATAATCGACAAAGTATGAAGCAGTTTTGGAAGAAAATTTATGAAAAAAAAATATTATTTTGTAAAATATCCTGTTTATCAAAGAGGGGGGAACATTATTTTTATGTATGTTTACCTTTATTATTCACATTAAAAGTATGGTAAACAGAAACTAAGTCGTACATTAGTCCTGCCAGGGTCGCGAGATTTGTTCGAAAGAGTTGCCGTGGCCCTGGCATATAGGCAACTGATGGAGCCCGCGTGGGTTTTAGTCAGTAAAAGTCTGACACGCTCTCCCGCCCCGGCCGGACAGGGAGACGTCATTAGATGATTTCCCAACCGTAAAAAAAGTTCGTACATTAGTGTAAGGAGAATGTGACCACATCTTAGTCCCTTAATCAAATAACCAATCTTAAGACTCCCACAGACCAGCACAGCGCTAATATATTAGATCAGTTTCCATGAAATTTTCATAGACATCGTTTTATTACAATCACATTGCGCTGTTGCGTCGCGCCTATCTGTTAGAGCCTAAGCGCTAGGTTTCAACTTTGCACGTTACCGATAGCATTTTTTACAGACTGTTCGCACAATCATAATTGTACTTACTACGTAGTATAATCTCTACATTCACAGAATCGCCTTATTGCTTTATATATAAAGATTGTATTAAATCCTCCACTCAGTAATCCGAATTATATATCAGATAACTTTAATTGACCAGTCAATTGAGATAAGAGTATAAATAGGTATGTAAGAGTCTAAATATCGTTTATGAGGATATTAATAGTCTTATAGTACGTGCCGTCACAGAAGTTTCTATGTTTGATATACGATAAGATGTGTATAAGATACGATACTACAGAAATAGTGCTGTGAAAAATGTTGGCAAAATATTGAATGTTGTCTCATCCTAGATGAATAAATATGCTCCATACCTACTATCATGTGTATGTTTTTGAAATCGACATTGTTTTGTATTCCTAGTGAATTTTGATTTTCGATACATGGAATAGTCCATACTTTTTAGGCTGTGGTTAGACTACCTACTTGTAACAAAGATCATCTGAGCATCACATTAAAATTCCAAAAGACAAGTTTCTTACGACAGCCGATAGTAGAAAAATAGACGCAATTTCCTTCTTCTTCATATTTCTGTAAGATATTTTTAACAAAATTTACTTTGGCATTACAGTATTTTTTTTTTAACTAGATGAGGTTGATGTTTCTTATCTAACTCCCCTGAGACTCTTTAAGTCCAGACATTATCTTATTCAGACCGTCTAAGATTTGTGTCTGAAATTGGCTTTAAAGGAAAGTACCAAGAAGATTTGAGTGAACCTGTCCAATTAGTTCACACATTTGTTAGTAATCGGGTAGCTGAACTTAGAACTAAGAACATTTTGACCTTATCACAAAAAACTTACAATCTTTTAGTTATTTACTATACTTTAGATAGAACATTATTCTCTGCCAACCCTGTTTTCAACTATGTTGAGGTTGGCTTTCAGTCTTACCAGATGCAGCTGAACCAGTATTTTACATGGGCCGACTGCCCTTAAGACCGCACAACCCAGTTATTGGATAATGCAATACTCCTTAGTAAGACTAGTTGTCAGACTTTTGAGAATGCTGATCGACCGAACCGTGCGGTTGTTATTACTTACTCACAATTAGATGCATCGTTTTTGAAGAATCCGTACTTTAGCATTAACTTTGTAAAAACTCGGCCACAGTTTGTATGGTCTTGTTGTGATTTTTTATCTCTACTACTACCTCAGTTTCATTACCATCGCCGTGACCTTAGTTTGATAAAACGTAATGGTTATCTAAACTCAACCGGTAGCCCTAACATTAACGCGCGCGGTGCAGACGTGACCGTGGCCAGGATAATGGCAGATTTTTTTGTATACTTTATGCTCCCCTTAATTTTATAAGAAATTTCCGTGTTAGTGAGATAGCTTAACTTTAAAACTTGCAAAAATACCAAATCGTAACCTTGATGTAGTCTCTCCTCAGGAATGTAAAAGGAGACTGAATACATGACTTTATAACTATCTGGCGGTTTTGTGTATTTTTATATGGTATCCGCAAATGTCCTGCAGATCTAGAAGCAGCTTGTGACGGGTTGTTTAGCTGCCTCGAATAGAGGAGCTACACGATTACTCATGCCGTCTGATGGGACAGGTCAGCTCAAAGCTGCAATGGCTCTTTCTTCAAGAGACCCTTCCAGACATGCTCCTGCAATGTTAGACTCACGGAACATCCCAAATACAATCCCAATAACCCCAATAATCAATGTTTGGAGTTTGAATGAGATCATAACCTCTGAGTTTGGTTTGGGCCTTCTTATCAAAGATCAGTCAACTAGGAAATGCCGGCGCCATCCAGTTTAAAATATTGACCAACAAAATATTGACGTGTAAAGTGTCTTCAAAAGATCTATTTACATAAACAAATAGACATTTCATTTTATTGCAGCAAATATTGTTACCGACTAATAATAATGAAACCATTTTTTGCATTTCCAGGTTTCTACCGCACGCAGACGTTATCACCGCCGGTGTCATCGAACCTCGTCCGACGAAACAATACGACCAGCTCTCTCCAGTATATCGATGTTCAATAAATAATGTATTTATCTAAAACACTGCCTTTATTTTCCACGACCTGTCTAGACTATGACCTGAATCACCTTGATGTGATCCCAAAACATAACCCATGAATATGTAATTAATGGCGAACTTCGCTTTATTAAAGATTTAATACGAGAAGGGTATTTATTAAAAAAACTTCGGATAGGTACCTCTCAGAATTTTGAACACAATAGGGCTAACATTGATTGGCCTCTATTATTTAAGCCCAGCCGCTGCTTAGTGAATAAAATTTCAAGAAAACTTGATAAAAGAAATATTTGCACCGCCGAATTTCCATTTTAGATTTGAGTCATGCAATTTTAAATGAAATGAAAATCATTGACCGAGGATTAAATTATAGGTAAAGGAATGATTATTGAAAGTCAACCGTATTAAGCTACAGTATTTAACCTTTTGAACTTTTAATAGAGTTCCATTACAATGCAGACATTCTTCGAATATATCGTTGGTTTTCAGAAGAGCATATATTATGTTTTTGGGACATCGATATTCCAGGTGTCTCAAAACTTTTGCCTGAAACTTACCATAGAAAACCTGGGCACTGTGCCAACATTTTCACCTGCTGGCGCATGGAGGTTGATATTTAGAGATTTAAATTAATCGGAAAGGCGACTTCGTATAAACTTTTCGTAGTCAAATATGATTTTCACTTAAAGCGCATACACAACTAAGCAATAAGTTGGTTTAAGATCGTACTAAAATACAGGGTGTGAGAGGCAGCCCTCCGTAAACTGACAGGGTGCATTAAACTTCTTATTTTTAAACATTCCACCGGAAAATGTCTCAAGAAAATTCTTTTTTTTTTCAAATACCATATAATAGTTTATTCCTTTATTTCATTATAAAATTAAATGTATGTAAATAAAACAACTAAAATCCAAAAACCAGCAATCTATGTTGAAATACTCCGTTCGCCGCGCGAAATCAGAGCTGTTCACTTTCTGCCTAGCTCACTGCGCTGTCGTTTGCAACGTGCATTTTGTCATGGTGACAATACATTACGTATGAGGTCATATGGATTTATGGGATTCCCATAATGTTTCTAAAATAATTTCATGAACTAGTCATCTTTGTATCATATACTGAATTCACACTATCAGTCTGAGGAGGACTGTCCCTTACACCCTGTATATATTATATGTTTACGATTAAATTGAATTAACACATAGGATACTTCTTATCCCGGTTATACATTCCTGTTGGATAATCGACCTCCACCCGTGCGAACCCGCTGGTAAAAGCTAATAAAAAGTAAATCTATTTAGCGCAATGACCGCAAAGTGAGCATATTATCTAAGTAAGGTTGTTAAATCCATCCATATTTACTAAAGTCGCATTAGAAGATTATGCAAACTATGTGATTATTTTCTGATAGTGCTGAGCTACTAATAAAAAAAAAACTGTGCTAGAAATACAAACGTAATCGATATAAGAAAATAATGAGGTTAAAATTAGTTAGAAATACTAGGTCAAACTCATCTCTGACGTAACTATCTGTACATAATGGTAGTTTTAGAGGATTTTTCCTCGTTTATTGCAATTTACTATATGCTATTCAAGAATTTGTAGTTTCCAATTAAAAATTAAAATTTTACAAATCAAATTAATAAAGTTATATTTACTTAGAGACGAAAGATGTAAATGCATGATTCATAAATTCATATTATTATAACGTTAAGGTAGACTTTCACCTTTCAGGGTCGCGAGATTCTTTCGAAAGAGTTACCGTAGCCCTGGCATATGAGCAACTGAAGGAACACAGGTGAGTATTAGTCAGTAAAAGTCTGACACGTCTTTCCGCTCCACCCTTGAGCGGGAGACGTCATTTGATGTTTTCCAACCAAAAAAATATAAAAATTGGTAGACATTCAAAGGACTTCGTGAGAATACTTTTCCCACCAGTGGAATGAGGTATTCTGGGAACAAGTACAAAACAAAACTGAATGAGATTTCTGTAAATTTTGCTTACTCATTTAATTCAATTGCTATTTTAAATTTGTGCATGGAACACAATTTTAATTGCATTATTTCAAAACGGTATTTTGCAGTATTAGCAATTAAAATTAACACAGAGTAACGTAACTAATTAACAATGAATTCAGGATCGTTTTATTGTTTCGATCAGATATACTTTTTTAAATTGTACACATTAAATATACCATAACATCCGGTATATATGTATGATGGATCGAAATTTACAAATCAGAGATACTTTCTAAAACCATTAGATACCTTATATCAAATTGATGAAGTGAACTTACCTGAGCAACATATATGACTAAAAGAGGCTACGAACTTTCATCACTGGCTGCACGGCACCAACAGCAAGTATCTAATAGTGGTAATAAGTAAGTATAGTGTTCGCAAATATCGCTGATTAGTTCGCAGTCACTTATGAACTTTTGCACTATAGAGTGCTCAGCAAACCTAACCATACTGATTCGCTCCTCTCAGAGTGACTGTTGGGACTTCTTAATAGCATGACAAGGCTAGCGAGCGAAAACCTTGCAATTAATTAATGTTGTACTCAAAAAATCGTGTGTATACTGATAAGAGTAACAGTGATAGTGTGACATGCATCTCTACTATTCTAGCTGCGATTAATCGGACAGTTTGGAATATCAGTTGCAATCTTTACTAAGCAGTGTAAATTACGTAGCTAAATGATAATAATGGGTATTTATTGGTGGTGCGTGTGACGTGCCCGCAGGCAGCACGGTCTGCGACCCGCGACGCTCGCCTCGACGTACTCACAGCTAATACCACATCAACCATATTCCTGTACATTGTCAGTGTTTGCTGAAGCTCAGTTTTTGTTCATTTTAATTTATTTGGAAAACTTAAGTGTGCGACGCTTTCATTTTAAAACAAAATGACAGAAAGTAAGTTTTATTTTATTTTAAAATATGTTTATCAATTTAAACCATTTTATCCTTATTGTAAGAATATAGTATATATACATGAAGAAATCATTCCAGTAGGTACCAACCTACTGGAATGATTTCTGGATCTACCAATTTAGTACAAACAGCCCTTAAAATAACAAACGCTTGAAATATTAATATCAATTATTTTGCCATGTCTCATTTTGTTGTCTTGTAATTTGTACAATACTGTTTATAAATGAAGACGCCACTGTAATTAATTGCCTTGTCGCCTATATAAAGTGTACGCGAGCTGAACTAGCTATTTAATATAATAACAATGTAGGCTATGTTTTACATCCAATATAATACATACAATTCTGAATCAATGTATCTCAATGTTACTTTACATTGAGAAGTTGATACACGTTAAACTTTAATATTGGTTTCAAAAGCAAATTCATCTTCCCTTCTATTGACTTATGTTCTGATTATGAATACCTTCTTTCAAGAAGATGAGTGTCTATTTCTTGAGTTCATTGGTTCGTCTGATTGAGAAGCCTGAAGCAATTTTCCCGTTCAACCAAAGTTCGTGACATCTTCACGCTCTAATTAAAATCGATTTAAACTGCGATTCTGATCAAATAAAATGATGTATCACTTTGTTTACTGTTGTGATAACAACCAAGTTGATTAGTCAACCTATTTTTTTGTTTGTTATATCCTTTTCCAAAATTAATCTGCCGAACTAAATCAGCGATCTCATTTTGCTCGTTCATTAAACTTGTAATTTGTTGAACCAATGTATAGAACGATACATCAATCCTCATCAAGGCATAAAATAATGTCTCGCGGTCATTGTTTAATGGTATAGCGTGCAAACTGTTGGCGTCTTCTGATGAACCGTCCTCGCCGTGACCCGAAGTAAACTACTCTTTGGCGCGATCATTATTGTTGACTCGCCAGTGTGGAAAAATGAAAATACCCAACTGCAATTAATACAAAATTAATTTTCAACCAGTCTCATGCAGTTTGTGACAGTTATTTTAGATCAATCTCAGATTTCATGCCACCCGCTTCATTACACTGAACAGTTTTCTTATTCAAGACATTACTAATTATCGTTTAAAATATGCCATTTTCATTTTACATAAACAAAACCAGCCTAGCCTTTAACCATTGCACGATGTAGACAAGGCAATAGCCACCTCAACTATTAACAGAGATTCAGCCGTTAGGATGCTTCGAGGGTACAAAGATGTCCCTAGCTGTATACTCAGTGGAGTAAAAAGGATGGAAAACAGCATCATATCATCATCAGCAAAACATCGTGAAGGAACCGTGAACCATATAGCCATGTCCTAGAACCAAAAAACCCAAAGACTTGTCATTATAATCATCATCGACAGCCTATAATGTTCCCACTGTTGGGACACAG
This sequence comes from Aporophyla nigra, assembly GCA_947507805.1. Lineage (NCBI taxonomy): Eukaryota > Metazoa > Arthropoda > Insecta > Lepidoptera > Noctuidae > Aporophyla > Aporophyla nigra. The sequence goes on along the minus strand of OX382302.1, from coordinate 14,207,055 downwards.
GCCTCCTCTCGGTGAGAGGGAGTGGGCCATAATCCACCACGCTGGCCCAGTGCGGGTTCGTAGATGTCACATATCTTCGAATTTTTGGTTCTAAGACATGCCGGTTTCCTTACGATGTTTTCCTTCACCGTTGTGAGAGCAGTGGTGATGAAATCATTTACACACAGCAAAGTGCCTGCTTGGGTTCGAACTCACGACCCTACTAAGTCACTACTCGTAAGACGCGGCCGTTACCACTAGGCCACCACTGCTCTTGCACTAGGCCACCACTGCTCTTGCACTAGGCCACCACTGGTTTTGTACTAGCCCAACACTACTCTTGCACTAGGCCACCACTGCTCTTGCACTAGGCCACCACTGCTCTTGCACTAGGCCACCACTGCTCTTGCACTAGGCCACCACTGCTCTTGCACTAGGCCACCACTGCTCTTACACTAGGCCACTACGGCTCTTAGCTGCACCACTGCTCAGCATCACATAAATTGACATAATTGTACCATTATTAGCATTGGTTGCAGATCACCATTCTGTTTCCCAGTTATGGTGATTAAGGTGATTTTTTCGCTCCCAGCCACTTTGTCTATTTATAGATTATATATGATATTATATATACTATTTATGATATCACTGTCAATCCAAATAGTTCCAGTCAGAACAACTGAGATAGATTTGTCATTGCGATAAGATTGAGCTTACACGATCATCGTCATAATATTTTTTCATCACCATTCTGTTTCCCAGTTATGGTGATTAAGGTGATTTTTTCGCTCCCAGCCACTTTGCCTATTTATAGGTTAGCAATTAACTTATCTTTATGGGCTGATATCACTGTCAATCCAACTAGTTCCAGTCAGAACAACTGAGATAGATTTGTCATTGCGATAAGATTGAGCTTACACGATCATCGTCATAATATTTTTTCATCACCAAATATCTTTATCGTATATCTTTATTTATAATATGTATCTTTAATCTTTATGATGGATGACTTATAATTTTATAATTATGATTATCAAATGTAGATATAGTTGGAAATGTTGTTACAGTTATGGTTATTAAGTCCAATTAGGTACCATAATAGCCTGGCAGTGCTCCTGATTTACATAAGCTTTCCCATAGATTTCCATAACGAAGGGTTCCGGGTTATACTATGGTCCCCATCTACTTTAGCCATGATATTTCGCCATCGAGGCGAGACGAGGGTCCCATCACGGTTGAAATTTCTATATTTAAATTAAACACTTTTACAATTTAAAAAACTATTGTGTCGCGAATTTTAGCCAGCCATTGTTTTTATTTTTTGTCGTCATCTAAAATAACGTAGCCACCAGCATCAACGAATTTCAAATACCTCGTTATACTTTGTTCAAAACACCGCTATTGGATTTGTGAAAAACCAATATAGGGCGACTATTTTGTTTATTTCAACATGGTTCATTTGCATTTTATTCTGAATCCGTTTTATACCTTAGATCGGATAAATGTCCAATGTGCACGATGAACAATATGAGTATGGTCCGGTCTGAGGCTTGAACTGATGGCTTACTACCGTTTGTTAACGTTGTGGTCAACCACTCCCAGTTATTGCAGGACAAGGAATATCTAGGGCTCTTTTTGGTTATTGACTAAAAGCATTAAACCAATGAGAACTGGCTGTTAATTTATTTAGGCCTCTGTTACCGAGGCTACGCTGAAAAACTAATTGAGAACTTGTTGCATTTAGGTATCTGTTGCTTTGTTTTCTCTCTGTGTAGTGATATAACTAATAAGACATTTCCATATTAAAAAGAATTGGTAAATCTCGAAAAAAATATAGGTATGCAAAGATTGTAGAGACACGGATGTCACAACATTTTCCTACTGATTAAATGCGATTTTAAGTACGTATCTGAGATATCTTGTTTAGGTCAAGTGAAGTAACTTCTTGGAATTATTAAATGTCCTAGGTATTTGCTATCTTCGTTAATGTTGGAAAAAGACAGGTTTGCTAAATAAAGCTGTCACTTTCCAGTGCAATACAATACGGCAGTAAATAAAATGTATTTTTTTCTAATGTAAATACTTAACTTCCTACCTTTTACCAACAATCATGGCCATAAAAAAAACAATTTTTTACATTCAAACCAAACAAATATTTCCGTAATTTATTAAATTTCTTTTGACAACATTCTATAACATGGATGAGGAAAATTCGAGGTGGTGGAGGCTCGCATTCGGAAAAAGTTCAAACGCTTTCCAAAATTAATTGTCGGGTTCAGAAAGCCGTGTTCCCATTATATTAAAACTTAATAAAAAGGAGTCCAATGCAAGCGTCGGTGGTTTTTAATTTTAAAATATTCTGTGCCTATTTTTTTAATATGAAAGACGCTGTGTCTTTAAAATGCGTCTCCAAATAATAGTACATTGTCATCTTATAGTTACAAGATGAGTGAGTATTAATATTAGTAATTCGCTTGTGGTTCGTTAAGATCATTTTGCGAGGAATGTGATGACGAAATGAGGGAGTATAACTAATGCGAACCTAAAGTTTTAACTTCTATTCAATCAATAAAAGTATATTAAATAAATCCTTTTTGATATAAAAACAAACTATCCTGCTAACTGCAGTCCGCTGCTGCTATGGGTCACAAAAATAAGCTAAGATGAGCAAACGAGGTTTTTTTTTGTCACAAATATTCCTAGTCCTAGGCAAAGACCTCCACTGTCTCTCCAGTTCTCCTTCATTACCTAGAGATTACCTCTGACCAAGTCAAGCGCCAGAGAATGGGCAGCAGCGTTCTCATTTTACCACCATACTTATCGTCAACCCGTCTCCCAATCCCTCCTTTTGGGGGAGGCGTATGTCCAGCAGTGGACGTTTTTTGATTGAAATGATGATAAAGTCATAGCAACACTTCTTTCTGGGTGCCTCGGCGGCTCTGTCATCTTCAGACACCCATTGTAATGCCTTTTTGTAAAAAGTAACATCAAGGAACTAACAACAGATATGTATAATTAAATGTTTCACGCCACTACACAATACGGCAGTAACCTATCTGGTGTGTAAAGATTAAAAAAACAAATATTTGCACTGAGCTGCATGTACACAGCTTACATGATAAATTTTGCTAGATCAATAATTGCTGGCACTTTCACGTGCGTGTTGGTTTAATGATTAGAGACTACAGTTCAAGAGTGTATTAATTATAATCTTTGTTCTCAAATGCAAAATTAAATTAAAACTACTTTTGCTTTAAATGTTGTCGGTCAAAACTAGTTTTCAACGGTTAACGGCGTCATGAAAAACAGGATCTAGAACGTGGTATGAATTTTTACGAGGGATTTCTGGGAGACTAAAATTTTCTGAAGTACCGCATAACCGTAAAGTTCTGTTGTCGCTTTTTGTAAGGTCGATGATTCGAATTTCGACCTTATGCCTGTAGTGACGTGATTTAGGTAACTTCAATGATCCGATAGTTAGTTAATCTTTGCACAAGAAGAGTACACTCGTGTAATGCAAATCATTTAGAAGGGCAAATATAGCAAAGCTTTCTGTAAAGAAACACTTTAAGGGCGATAAGATTGTGTACCCTTGTTTTAAAATTACACACAAGAGTACAGCGGTACTTTGTGGCTACAGTATATCTTTCTAGGGTTATCTGATACTAATGCCAAGGTGTCTCTCATTTGTTTTACTGGATCTTAGAGAATCAACATCATCAGAATCATCTGCCAAGCTAATTCCCAACTATGTTGTGGTCGGCAACCATTCTAACCAGATGCAGCTGAATACCAATATTTTAAATGGAGCGACTACCTATCTGACGTCCACAACTCAGTTACTGGGTAATACGATACCCTTTGGTAAGAAGTTTGATAATCAGTGTCAAACTTTCGGGCTTCTGCCGACCCGTAAGGGGCCATCCATAAATTACGTCACACGTTAAGGGGGGGGGGGGGGGGTCGACTAATTGTGACATTGTGTGACGAGGGGGTGGAGGGGCCCTAAATTTTGAGACGTCACATTTCAAAATTGAATATATATATTTAAAGTACTATTAAAACACGAAATATGAATTACGGAAGAAAAATTAAAAAAAAATCAATATCTAGATGTAAAATTGCAAAATATATGATGTCACACTAGGGACTCACAAATGTGACCAGCTGTGACAAGGACGGGGGGGGGTTAAAAAATCATGAAATATGTGTGGTGTAATTTATGGATGGCCCCTAATGACTGTCAAAGATCCACAAACGACAGCCGGGACCAACGGCTTAACATGTTTTTCAAGACACGGAGAGGTCTCGGTGTGTAAAGATGGTGACCCATCCACGGACCAACCGCGACAAAGGTAGCTTAACTTGATCGACTGACTAGAATGCCAGTTATTACTGAGCCACAAAACCTTCTGAATATCTCTTGTAAATGGGTCAGTTTTGTTGTTTATATTTTGACATAGGGATTTCCGAATCTAGCAACCCAACCCGCTTCTGTCATGTTATTTCTCAAATCAAATAAAGTAATCTTTGACAATCGGTGAAATAAAGTAAAGATGAAGATTTCAAAAATAGAAGTTATGTAGAACTTAGGTATTTACATTCTATACTTTGAAGATTTTCCTGTCAGTTTTATTTAACTAACGATTTGTTGTATTTTAAATAGGTAATCATAAGCATGTGCTGGTGGTGACTAATATGAACTTACAAAAGGTAGTCATAGTTACCAATAAGTATGAAATATCAACAAACTAAAAATATACAATCCACCATAATTCAGTGAGGCCAGAAATTAAACAACGCGGTCCAAACCAATATTTATCCAGTTCTTCAGTAGGCTAATACACATTAATCTGATTGTTTCAGCCATAGTTAGCTTTGCTTCCATTTCCGTAATATTTGTTTCTATGATTATTAACCTTAAGCACGCTGAGATAAGCTCTTATTCACATTGACACAAATTGTAATTGTGTTTGACAAATATTTTTATACGGTAGCCGGTAGGATAAAATCTCGTTATTTGCCGTGTTTCTTAGATAAAGAAACATCTGTAAAGGTTCATTTGTACATGTTTATGATAACAGATAGAGACCAATCAAAGCAATCGTTGTCGTCTGTTGATTGATGTGGATTCACAATCACAGTACCTACGTACTAGAGATATTACGTCATTCAGTCATTACGTAGAATATTGATCAACTAATACTTCCACTGAATATTGACTTCTTCGATTTTCAATAAAAGGAGGTTTAATTTTTTTGTTAAAAAGTTTTTATTTTATAATTTTTTGTGGCTTTATTGTACTAGTAATACTTGACAAGGTATACCCTATGTAATAAAAAATGAATTATCAAAATCGGACTACTCTGTATAAAGTTATGCGTGGTCATATACTACAATCAGTAAGTGAACAATCAATCATCCCATGTTTTCCGACCCTTAATGAAAAAAAAAAAAAAAAAAAAAAAAAAAAAAAAAAAAAAAAGGGTTCAATTTTGTTTTCTAAATTTATATGGGACCACCTTCGGGGTATACCCTTTCCAATAAAAAAATGTCATACATTAAAAAAAAATACGCGTAGAATTGAGAACCTCCTCCGTTTTTTTCGTTGGTTAATAAATATATCTATGTCTTTATGTATACCGAGAGTCTCGTAGCTAAGTATTAACAGCCGCAGGGACGCAGCTATGCTTGCCGCGGTATGCCCATGGATGGGTGATCATCTTTCCATACCGAGACCCTTCATGCTTCAAAGCACGTTAAGCCGTCGGTCCCAACTGTCGTTCGTGAATCTTTTACAGTCGTTACGGGTCGTCAGAAGCCCGAAAGTTTAACAACCATGGGGTATAGTGTTTCTTAGTAACTGGGCTGTGGAGATCAGATATACCGACTGCATACTCCACGTAATACTGTAATTTTCAACTGCATCTCGATAGACTGGAAGCCGACCCGAAAATAGTTAGGAAAAGACTAGGCAGATGATGATCTATGTATAACTTCTCTAGACTTCTTCTTCTTCTTAGCGTGTCGATAGCAATCTAAATAGAGTTAGCCCAGAATTTGACTATAAGTTTAGCATTTTCACTAGCATCCATCAACTCCTGTGACATGACGATGATGGCAAACAACAGATTTCTCTAAACTTATCTTCGATAAAACTAATATGTATGTATTTCATTAATAGACTTATCCAATTTTTAAAATCTATTTATGTTTAAATACGTAAGTGAATTTATTTTCACAATATCGACGAATAGTTTGAGTCTTGCTAGTTTATTGAAAGCATTCGCTGTTATTGGGTATTTAACTAACATCATAGTTATTTTTATAAATTTTCTGACACCAGTACGGAAATAAACTAAAATAAAATAAGCAAATGTGATCTTAAGAATACATGAGATAATTAATTTTCAGATAAAAACACAACCACTGCCGTAGATAAGGGTGTCTACATCATACACAACGAAGATTTTAAAACGTAAGTGAGTACATTTTAGTGCGTGTGCCTCATCAGACTGCACTTATTAAACAGTAGCAGTATGAGCGAGGGTGACACGTTATTAGTAACAATAACGAGCTGTCAAAGTACAGTTATGAGAGAATCTGAGTGAGTGTTCAGCGTGATCAGTTTAATTGAATTGAACAATTTAATTGGTGCTATCAATTGTGTGCGAATAAACGATGTTCTTTTCCGTTTATTTTCAGAACGCCCGAATTAACGTTCTCTTATAGTTCAGAAAAGAATTCAATCGATGATGTTAAAAAGAAAAATACTGTCTGTATTGCTGCTACCGGGACTTGTCTTCATTACCTTGTTTTGTTAATATTGGGTTAGTACTCTACTTTTTTATTTATTATTTATGATAACTATGACAGCTGGAAACTAAGTAAGCTAGATCGTTGAGCTCCTTAAGTTCTAAGTAGAGCAGCTCGATTGGACATGTTGGGTCCACAGCGACAGCACCTCGCTAGTACCCCTAGGGGTTGACAGTTCACTTTTCATAAATTTTTACGCTGAGGTTTTTACAGAATACATCGGCTGATATTACTGGATTTCTATGAAAGAATCTTTTTTACAACCAAGTGAATAAACAAGCGAATGTCGGTTTGAATCCTAATTATGTAGAAAAATTTGATTTTAATCTTTGCTTTGTGATGTAAGTACCCCTATCTGAAACTTGTCACTAGATGGGTTTCAGTTATAAGACCCACATTTTAATAATTTTGATAACATGGTGCTGTACTATAAATCCATAAAAAGCCTAATAGAAGTTAGTAATAGTCATCTCGCAAAACTAAAAGTTCTTTATCTGGTATCAATAGTTTCAAAATAATCCCCATTATCTCCTATGGGTATAAAGGCAATTCTTGTTTGCATTGTTAATTTAATACCTTCCCATTGATATCCCAAAATTCCGGCACTAACGCCAGTGAACTTGGACCTGCGTCACTGTCGCTCTAGATAAATATATAATTATTTGCTAACTTCTCACATGACTTCTTGTAGACACTAAATTAGTACTGCATAAAGAAAATTTGCGATAGTTACTAACTAGAAGTAACTAGGTACTCTAAAAATAATCGTCATGTGCACAAAAACTATTTGAATACGCAAATTACTTATTGCTTCTGTAAAGATTTGTCATCCATTTCTATGCACACAATCTATCAAAAACTGACTGAAAGCCTGATCAAGACTACAAGACAGTCATTTCATTATTTTTCCTTGATCCTTTATCAATTTTAGACATCTGAAGTAATCAACTCTATAAGCAAGTCACGCAGAATATAAACAATTGTTCTTAAACCTTCATAAAACTTAGATAACTGCCATTCAACGTTAATTATTATACAATATAATAATTAACGTTTTATTATACAATATAATAATCTATACGGGTAACTATGGTCCATCACATTTTCCGTTAAGCCGTAACAAAGCCGCCGTAACAAGCTGAACAAAAGCGGAAAACTTTTTAATTCATGCCTATGCTTTGTCATAAATATCTGACTCAATTATGTATGTATCACACGCATGAGCATACAAAGCTTATCTTGTTTTGGCAATACAAAAAATGTCAGCAAAATACAACAGGATTAACATTACAACACTAATCTTACCCAAGGGTCAGGGTGTAGAGGTAGTAGTAGTAGTATTAGTAGTAGCTCCGTCTAAAACACTAGTTTTCAGCTGCATCCGGATAGACCGAAGCTGACCCCAACATAGTTGCGAAAAGTAAAAAAAGTTTTCTTTCCATTTAACATATAACTTTAACCAACTTTTCATAATCTTAGGACTAGCGACATGGGCCTTGCTATGGTGTGCATTCGGGGAGGAGTGGAGTTGGAACGGCAAGTGGTTCAGGCCAGCGTTTGTGGCCGCTATAGCCTGGGCCACCGGAGAAGTGTTGCAGATGACTACCACGCTTCCGCCTCTTCTAGCCGCCATTTTAACCGGTATAACGGCTCGAAATATTGGATACCTCGATATGCGAGATTACACGGAAGTTGATGGATTCATGAGGTAAGCCAAATCATTTACTTAATGCATTTAAGAAACATAATACTTAGGAGGAATGGTGGTCCAGTGGTAAAGTCAGGGACTTACCGAGTTGTAGGTCGTAGGTTCACACCCAGTCAAACGCTTTATTTAATGTAAATTATTTCGTCACCACTGCTCTCAATACGGTGAAAGACTACATCGTGAGGAGACCGGCATGTCCTAGAACCAAAAAATTGAAGATAAGTGACATCTACCACCACGCGGGCCCACCGCGTGGTGGATTACGGCCCACTCCCTCTCGCTGAGAGGAGGCTTGTGTCCCAGCAGTAGAAACATTAAACGTTGGTTATGAATACTTAGAAGAGTATGGTTACTGCTTCTATGGCAATTTAACATGTAAATTTGTTATAATTATAACAAATTTTTAAAGTAAATGATTTAGTACAATGAATACTTAAATACTTGACCAGTGACCAAAGCCAGAGGCTTCAATCGAGAGCATGCCCTAGCCCAATGCTGATCAAGCTGGCAATGGCAACAATAAACTCATACATGCTGAAGACATACAACTATGATTTTTTATTTAGTTTAACCAACTTTATTAAAAGATTCTAGTAGTCCCTCTAGGAACGTTGTTAAAAGAAAATAACGTGATCATAATTTGTTGCAGAAAACTCTACCCAGTCATAATTCTGGGTAAAGGTTCTCTGGGCTGGAACTTGAGCTATATGAAAACGAACTGGAAACAGGTGGCTTCCCTCGGAGTGTTGCCCTGGACTGCTGAGGTCGTAACCCTTGCCGTCTGTATGAACTTGCTACTTGGATATCCCTGGCTGTGGGGTAAGACACCTATTATTGTTTTTTGTAGGCTTTACCTACCTACCCTGTGTTGTCGCAAAAAATCTTGGTCGGAATTCAGTATTTTCGTAAGACACAACATTGGATAGGTACTAAAATCTATCTAGTTTATTGTCAGAATAATAAAGTTTATAATAAAAGCCTTTAAATCGCTCAGTGGTGAAAATGTCACAAATAAACTAAGCTCATTGTGAATAGTAGGATACAAATTTATAAGTCCTTAGGAATTTGGTAAAGTCTCTAGTTTTGCTGAAACTGAGAAGGATTTAGGTTAAACCAAACATTATTCTGACGGTATTTGTGGTGCCTACCGTCCCGTTTGTAATTAAATTTTTATAACCAATTTAATGAGATAAATCATTAATAAACGTGCGGAATTAGTAAGCAGCCCCCAATTAACATGTCTCTCTAGATATATAGTTTACCTATAACTAAATTAAATTGTGGAATGGAGACTACAATGAAGACAGTTATTAATTCAGGTTTTCTTCATAAACTCGTGTGAGTCTGTGCTGCGTCATTCATTTAATCTTGTTTTAAATATTTACATTATGTTGCTGTGGGGAGCTTTACTGCAAGCCTGCAGTAAACAAAATATAAAGTGGTACTCGTATTTATTGTTGTTAAACATTTAAATCTATTCAAAATAGGTACTATAAATACCAAACGCAACAACAACAAATATTCTCGAAAACAATGTCGCTAAAAGTAACTGAATTAACTACCTGTTAAAAACTTTCAGTAGCTTATTGAACCTATCCACAAAAAGAGAATATCTAATCCATTACTAAGCCGGGGAACACACTATTTTATTCACAGAATATCAACGTTTCAAAAGCGCTCATTTTTCCAGGAATTCCAACAAGAACCTTTTTGTTTATCAAAAGCCTTTGATGGACATATCTCTTAGTAGCATATATACCTATTATTGAAATTTGATTACACACAACAAAAACTCTACAAAGTGAAAAATAACTTTAATTTCGGCAGTCGGTGTCTTAGGTTTTTTTGCCACCAAGCGACTTCCGAAATTAGAGTTATTTTTCACTTTGTAGTGTTTTTTTTTTTAGGAACTCGGTTGTTATTTTTTTAAGTTTTTATTTTTAACTTTTTATATATGGTATGTACCCCACACTAATCTAATCGCGTTATTCGTTCATTTTTCGCGCAAATACTTAATGCAAATTTAAGACTTATATGGTTTTCACATGGATTCCAATGTTGGAATGGAACCAAATTGGGACCACACGGGAAGCACCAGCTTTCAATTAAAAAAAGAATCATCAAAATCGGTTCACCCAGTCAAAAGTTATGAGGTAACAAACATAAAAAAACAGTCGAATTCATAACCTCCTCCTTCTTTTGAAGTCGGTTAAAAATATAAGAATACTCGTGTCTCGCCAAAGTACAATAATGTTCAATTGCAGATGCTAAACAGTAATGTATTTTAAACTGTTCTATTTATAGAAAAACGTGTCACACATTAGTTCTGATAAATCAACGCTCTTGTCGTCCGTTATTAAAACGTCCCATCTCGTTTATTAGCGATAGCGAGCGGTAAGTTGACGGCAAAAATAAATTAAAAATCAACGTAAGCCTGAAAAAACCGAGAACTAACGTTCGATAAAACACGAAACACCTCAAACCGTGTAATAAAATAAAATTTGTCACGAACGCTGAACACAATGGAGCGCGGTGTGTGCGCGGTACAAAGCCAATTCAATAAATTCTGGTGCGGAACTCGTATTGCAAAAGATTTGAATGCATTTTCACCGCATGGCGTGGAGCGCACCATTGAGACGCGCTGCAGCCGCCACGCCACCGTCACGCCACCGCCACGCCGCCGCGCCGCACTACCCGGTCGCTGCGTGCGCACACCTGTAATTACGAGTACCCGGCCCCATTTTCCGGACAAAGCATCAAAGCGAAAAGTTTCCAACGACAACTTTTCGTTTTACTTTCGCGCTCTTATTTAACCAACCCGTATGTATTTCGGACTATATCAACATGGACATGCATTCGCTGATAGTGTAATGATTTAATTATATTGGATTTTTATTGTACGTTATCATTTCATATTTTACGCATACGCGTAAAATATGAAATGATAAACAGGCCTTCAATTTGCATAAGTAAATTGTATTTGCTGAGTAATATTAACAGTGCTCACTGAAGCCTGACACTGTAAACGTTTACGCTTCCATTCAATTATTTATCTGTATAAAGAAAAAGTGTCAAGGTACAGTTCAATGATACTTTTTTTATATCTTTATTGTTGACAATACTTTCAAGTCTTTATTTGCTTTAAAAAATTCTCTTATGTGTATTCTCAGAACTCATCAACTCTCTTTGTGGTTATTTACTGTTCTCTTCATCTTTAACGAGATGCAGTTTATACAAAAGTTTAATACAAATATTAATAAGTAAACAATGTAATTTAGTTTATTATGCGTCGTAGTATTTCGTTTTCATCGTCCTAGCTAATATAAATCTAATTATTAAGCTAAAGAAATTGATTTTAGATATTATTCGTAGGTAATGTTTGGGGTTTTTTGTTTTCTAACGAAAAGCTCTCTTTCCCAGGTTTCCTTCTAGGATCGATTTACGCGTCAGTGTCATGTCCCGTCCTAATGCCGACGGTGACGCGACTGTCTGCGGACAAGAACCTGCGTCAGAACTGGCCGCAGCTGATTTGTACCGCGGGTGGGACCGACACAGCTCTCAGTGTTGGCGTGTTCGGCGTCATCCACAGCTTTATCATGTATGACGGCGATGATGCCTACCGGTATGCTAGGGTAAGTTAAACTTGTGTATTTATAATCTACTATATTAAAAAACTAATTGTAATTGAACTCTAAAACAGTGCAAGAACATTGAGTGAGAGAAATAAAATCAATCTTAATGTCGCTTTCTCTAGTGTATTGACTTAAAAAACTTTTAAATTACGAAAGCTAACCTTTGAAGTTATGCTTTATTTCCCAACATTTATAATTATAATATAACATCTTAGGACAACTAACACACCGTTATCTGATCCCAAACTAGGCAGAGCCTGTACTATGACAACTGATAAATATACTTACATATTTCTAAATACATACATATTATAGACAAATTACATCCAGACACAGAACAAATGATTGTGCTCATCACACGAACATTAGTCCTGGATGGGAATCGAACCCATGACCTCAGTCTTAGCAGTCAGGGTCACTAACCATTAGACTAACAGGCCAGTACAATCATGACTTAATATTACCAGCCAAAGAACTTCCATAAGACTGCTTTAAATCATAATCAAACAAACCACCGGAAAATTTCAGCAGTTCAGTAATCCCAAAATCTTACCAAAACACCGAAGGGCACAAAGTTATCTTAATAAGTTGAGCAGTTCGTCGGCTAACTTTTGTTTGTTGCAGGCGGCGTGTGCGCTGTTGTTGGGCGCAGTAGTTGGCGCCATCTGGGGCAGCCTCGCCAAGTTCATGCCGCACTCACGAGACGCTTACCTCACGGAGTTGAGGGTGCTCTTCGTCGTGATTGGCGGGTTGTGTGCGAGCTTTGTTACCACGCATTTCGGGTGGGGTGGCACAGGTCAGTTTTAATTTTTTTTGGTTTTAATGGTGTTTTTGCGTATGCGATGCAGACACCACATACTCGTAACATAATTGTTGGTTTAACTACAAAACAAACATCTCCCATAGGACTTATAGGGACCCATACTTAACAGCTTTAGGAGATGATTTTTTTGTAAATGTCGTCTATAGTGCTCATTTTATTTATTTTTCCTTTCACTTCAGAACAAGTGTAAAAAAAAATATGCTGTTGTACGCAGCAGTTACACGAAACAAAGACGTAACAGATATCTTGGACCCTTGAGTGCAAGGTCGGTGTAGTTTTATTTGATACGAATTTGACATTCCTAGTCCTGTGCACTTTTCTAGCAAGTACCTATCTAGACGTGACGTGTATGAGAATGGCGACAGAAAAACTTAAAATCTACATGATAGGGGCGACCTGTTGCTATTTACAAAATAGATAAAATCCGGGTGTTGCCAAAAAAATCGGAAAAAAGTGACACGAACTTCCGCAGTCTGCTGGTCACTTGAGCAAAAAACGGTTTTTTCGTGATCATAACATAACCACTACGTAACAAAATACTAAAAACTTCACACATTGCTACCAAAGTCAAACAACTATAGAATTGACACTATTTAGTACCAACTTCTATATTTAATTGAAGTGGTTCTCCTTAGTTCAGATTAAATACTTTAATTTTAAAATTACTGTGTACTTACTTCATTCTATTTATTTACATTAACACCATTTAAAAAGCTGACAGTCTTAAAATAACAATCATATTTAGAAGTTAATAAATAGGAGGGGAAATAAAAGGGCATACAAAAAAACGTCCGCATCGCTGTCAACAGGAAAAGTCAGTACCTATTATAATTTCATTATAATCGTATGCGGGTTCGCAAAACTTCAAAGAAGTGGAGGGAAGCCTCAGCCCAGAAGTTGGATAGTGCAGGCTAGCAAAAAAAAAATCGTATGCAGGAAAAGCGCAGAGCAACATACCAATTACAGCGGTAGTATGAACTTTACCTGAATAAAACGTAACATTATTTCAAACAACATAAACTTAATTCTAATTATATATGTGTTTAAAACAAAAGACATGGACATATACCTTATTAGGTACATGCTTTTGCACACCTGAATACAACAGTGCGAAATATGTCGTAAGTACTCCAAGTACGAAATTCCAATTCCGTAGTGTTGACGTGAAGGCTTGAAGCTGTTCATGACGGATTGCACCTAGCACCGCCTTATGCACCACTAATTGAATTTGGAAGTAGGAGAGATTCATGTAAAACGTTAGTACGAGTAGAGCAAGTACAAGTCAGTACATTATTTAAAAAAAGAAGTAATTACGGATAGTAATCTTACTAAATCACATAAATCTATAAATATATCTATATATATAAAAATGAATCCCTATTTCCTTTGGTCACGCCATCACGCGTGACCGGCTGGACCGATTTCACTTTTTTGTTGTTGTTCTGTTTGTAATTGTCAGGAGGTCTCTTATGAAAGAAAAAAATAAAAAAATTGCGCGGGAAATTAGAAAATTTAAGAACACTTATTTAAGAATACTTAACAGCCATATAATAGGACAATGTAAACTTTTTTAATGTAACATTATGACATTTGACATAGAATTGACAGAACGCGTACTCAAATATCATCAAAGAGACAACGTCTGTCGGGTCAGCTAGTGAAAAATAAATATTTCCAAAACAAAAACTAAAAGTTTGTATGTAAAACAAAAGTTTAATACAGGCTGACCATAAAAAACCCTGTTGAATAAAAAGTAAGTTTAAAAAACAAAACTTTAATGGCTTTCTACATTTTTTTTACATGAAGCAGCCAGTATGTAGTTTTCATTTTTATGTATAATATGTAGGTAAATAAATATCACCAAAAAGGTTAGATATATTACCTTTTCATGTGAAAAACCATAAATAAGTAGGCTTTACACCTTTATTTTGTGTATATAAATCCTTATCCTACCAGTTCACCCCGTTTTAATGTTCAATGATGCATTAATAACAGACTTCATATCTAGTGCACCCACTGAAACCCGTAGTCTCATTTTGTATATTCTACATTCTGCACCTTAGATTTTTACAAAAGTGGGGAAAGTGTTTTACGAAAATATTACCTACCTAATAAAAAAGAAATCTAGTATTAAATGAAAATACGGCCCCATGTCAGAATTTTCGTATCACGGAAATAAAACGCAGGAAGGATAGAGCTTTTACTATAG
Source organism: Aporophyla nigra (assembly GCA_947507805.1). NCBI lineage: Eukaryota > Metazoa > Arthropoda > Insecta > Lepidoptera > Noctuidae > Aporophyla > Aporophyla nigra. The sequence goes on along the minus strand of OX382302.1, from coordinate 14,191,888 downwards.
GTATGTTGCGAGTCCATATAAAATGGCTTACCGTGTTACAAAATAGATGGTGTTCGAACCGCGTTTCTTTTTCAAATGCAAATAAGCTGCATTACGGATATACGAAAACTCGACAAAGTGCTGCAGCGAGGATTCAGTGGAGCTGTGATGTGTTACAAGCTTTTATCACCCTACTACGATTTTAGTTGAAACTAAATGTGAAAATACATAAAAGCCATTTTAACATTGACCTTTCCTAACCTTTCTCAGCTACTTTTAAGTACGCCGTAACGTTATAAAACTAATAAAATACGTTATGATAGTTTCAGTTGAGTTACTGCCTTATTTTCTGTGTGTCGAACAGCTGACTTTTCCCATGCCCCTCGGTCTTTGCAACATCTTTCATGTCAGTGATTTAATATCACGAGATTATTACATTATAGAATATACACGGGACTCAAGCTCGTGCATTTTTATGTAAACGAGGCCGAGGCCTTGTTTACTTGTAGATCAAAAGAGTAAACATTTACAACATTTTATTTCACAAAGAATAAAAATCATAATTATTTGCTCTACTAAAAGTCACCTGGCTGTGAGTCATCAATGTAGGCCAGAGCAATTACTAGATTATTTTGTGATAATGCTCATACAAATATTGGTAATATAAATTTAGGCCACTTCCCTAATTTTAATGTTGAATAGTGCTTTAAATGTTGTTGGTTAATCTAATAAAGATAGCACACCTCTGCCTTATCCTTCGGGACATACAAGCATAATCAGTACATAATTTTTCCCACTGCTGGGACACACAGGTGGCGTGCCCTTCGAGAGGGAGTGGCCTATAATTTCCCACGCGGGCCCAATGCGGGTTGGTAGATATCACACGTATTCGAAATTTTGGTTCTAGGACATGTTTTCTTTCAGTTTTGAGAGCATGGCATGGTGAAATTATTTACACAAAGTAAAGTGCCTGCGTGGGTTCGAACCCACAACGACCTGTACAGACACCAGCACACCAAGCTACTACAGTCTGTCAAATTTCTTTAATAGATTTTCAACTTTATCGCTAGAGCATTTGGTTCAAGGTTGATTGGCAGAATTTGTCAGTTTTGAGTAGCTTGGAATGCTGGCGTCTGTACAACTTGTATGTCAAGGTCGATACTGTCGGGCAACCAGTGTTTTCAGTCAACACAGGCGGGATTTTATGAAAAGTGATTTCCGCAGGCTTTGCTTAAATAAAAAACCAAATGTGAATTTGTTTTTCTACTTGCTGTGGCGAGTCTAGTGGCTGAAAATTCCTCTCAATATTAATTTTAACCCTAAAATGTTATGTTTAAAGGTGGTATAGCCGTCCTGGCATGCAACGCAACAGCAGCGCGGCACTGGGCGAAAGCCGGCTGGAAACTGAACAACAACCCGGCTTCCACCGCGTACCGCATCATGTGGTCAGCGGTCGAGCCGGCCCTCTTCGCCTACACCGGAACCTTTTTCGTGGTACGGATATTGATTATTTACAGAAGCTAATTAAATGGACTTAGGTAAATAGAACCTCTTGGAACATAAATACATGCCAGTGGCAAACGGTTTGTTGATTAAGTCCACTTCCTTCCGGCTTAAAAATTTTAAACAACGCGTCTATGTTTTGCACACACTTTAAACGGAAATAATCACTTAACTACTGGTCCGAATTGAAAAATTCTTTTTGTGTTGGGTAGCCTATTTATCGACGAAGGCTATAAGCTATATAACATCACGCTACAACTAAGCGGAGCGGAGCAGTAATAAATAATGTTGCAAAAACGAGGAAAATCGCACGGGTAGGCGATTCGACGCGACGGGTTGGGTCGGGGGAATAAGAAATTTAACGCAGACGACGTCGCGGACAGAAGCTAGTTTAAAATAAATCTAATAAATGATATAATAGTAAAACATTTAGTAAGGTTGTTTGGTATCGAAATATAACCAAGCTCATGATGATGAAGATTCATGAAACCATAAATCAAGCATTATTTGGCATCATCATCATCATCATCATCATTTTAGCCGAAAGGCGTCCACTGCTGGATATCGGCCATAATATTTAATTACTAGCTTCTTCCCGCGACTTCGTCCGCGTTAAATTTCTTGTTCCCCCGACCCTTCCCGTCGCGTCGAATCGCCTACCCGTACGATTTTCCCCGTTTCAGCAACATTTTTCATTACTGCTCCGCTTCTCTTGGTTATAGCGTGATGCTAATTAGTCTATAACCTTCCTCGATAAATAGGCTACTCAACCCAAAAATAATTTTTCAATTCGGACCAGTAGTTCTTGAGATTACCGCATTCAATCAAACAAAGAAACTCTTATAATATTAGTATAGATTACCCAAAAGGCATTATTTCACTAAAATAACGACGCAATTTGAACTGAAACAAATTATGTAAAACTATATTATATCACTGTTATAAAGGCTTCTTAAACACAAAGTAATAATGTGACGAATTTAATTGCAGATACAGTCGGCGATATCGAAATTGATGCTAGTGGGCTTCGGCATATTGTTTGTCTGTCTGGCAGTCAGACTGGTCGTCGCATTCCTCGTGTGCTTCAAGCTATCAATAAGGGAGAGGTTGTTTGTTTGCTGCACTTGGGTGCCCAAGTCTATTGTAGAGGTATGTATCTAAACACTTTAATTCAAATAAAAAAAATGTGTGTGTCAGCTCCGTCGTACGACTGGAGTTTACTCCTTACGAAGGAACTCCTTATGAAAAGTGAATCTTAAGGAGTAAACTTCAAAAATTTCATATCTATAAAAATAAATAAAATGTGTCTGCTTGTTATGACATAAGAATAGCTTTTTACTAAATACACATGAAAATATATACGGTACATATGACAGAAACACATTTAATTACATTTTTTCTCTCTGTCTGTTTGTTCTGGCTAATCTCCGAAACAGCTAGACCGATTTTGACGAAACTTTCACTAGCAGATAGCAAACGTTATAAACTGTAACATAGATTAACTTAGGATTTTTGCCCCGATAGCATGTTCCCGTGAGACCATTTACGACATCCACGCGGGCGAAGCCGCCAACAGTAGCTAGTAACTATAAATGTATTGCAGCAGATTTAAGGCCTCATCTTGTAAAAAGATTGAACTATCAGAAACGAACTAAATATAACAAGATCTCCTTGCTTGCTGCACGTTGTCTAGTGGTGATCACACCCTGGAGTTCTAATGCCTTCTTTCCTTATAATATATTTTAATTAACCATTAAAAATCAAATTGACACCCTTGGCACTTATCCAGTTTCAAACCCCTATAGTCTAAGATTTTAAGAAGGTTTTAGTAAACATTAATTTCTGTTTAAATATAGTTTAAATATTGTTTCGGATAATGAACAGTGAGCGGAGACATCGCTTCGAGTTAATCCTTCCTTCTTAATGGATTTAAATGCGAATCCTTGACCCGTCACCCAAAGTTCATTCTCAGTTCAATAACCTTTAATCATACTGTACTGAATAATTAAGGTATTACTTTAGAAGTCGTTTATAGTCTTCATCCTTTTAGTCAAATATGCTAGGGCTGATTCAAAGTATAACCTGCATAAGTAGTTGCGACTGAGCATCTGTTTTTCGAGTAAGCATAACTCCATTCTGGATCTACGAATATTTAAACTTTCCGTATTGAAGATACCTAAGTGATTCTTTCCTATATGCCAGATACATAATTGGCAAAAGGGACCACAAGAGAACATCCTAGACACTACCACAGGATCTCATCTCGTTGTCCCTTTCACCTACAATCGAGGACTATTGACTGTATAATGACCAACCCCAGATTTAAACAATGCATACATTTAACCAATCTGTTATCCGATGGATAGATGATCAATTTTGCTATCACACACAGGTATCGAGTCGAGTTAGTTTGAGAGAATGGAGAAAGCACATCGCTATAGGTTTTGGCAAAAGTTATTGAGGATCGAATTCACCAGAATGCTTCTTTCTTTCTTTTTCTTTCTTTCTTTTCTTTCTTTCTTTCTATTTCCTTGATATCTGAACTAGTATCCACGTTTTCAGGTTTTTAAAAAGAATCTGCAGTTCCATACATTTTTGTATGAAACAGCTGGTTTTTTTTATATGCGACGATACGTTTCTAGTTTGGATGGTCTAGAATCATCTGTTTTTAACCGACTTCAAAAAGGAGGAGGTTCTCAATTCGGATGTTTATATGTTTTTTTTTATGTATTTTCGGCCATAACTCCGTTATATATAAACGGATTTGCAAAATTCTTTTTTTATTCGAAAGGGGTTTATTCCGAAATGGTCCCATATAATTTTCATATAGATCTGATGATGAGTTCGGGAGCCAGACACCGGAACTCTTTAAAAAATGACAGGAGATCAACCGCGATTTCTGCTATCGCATAAATATGCATTGTTTGTTTGGAATTAGTGCAGGGTGAATATCACAACTAAAAATTTAAAAATAAAAACTTTTTTACAAAAAAAACAACCGACTTCCTTAAAAACACTACAAAGTGAAAAATAACTTTAATTTCGGATGTCGGTGGCAAAAAAACCATAAATACAGATCCTAAGACACCGACTACCGAAATTAAAGTTATTTTTTACTTTGTAGTGTTTGTATGGAAGTCGGTTGTTTTTTTTTTTTTGTAAAAAAGTTTTTTAAATTCGTAGTAATCGTTAATGTGTCGATATCTTACACACTCTTACTTACAATACAACTTACTTTTTTTTACTTTTCAGGCTGTGTTATGCCCAGTTGCAATAAACGCGCTAATATCCCGTGGCGACCCTGATGACGTGCGGATAGAGTACGCCGAAAATCTCATGAGGCTCATCGTGCAGGCCATATTGATCACGACACCTATTGGCTTCCTACTCACCAACCATTTAGGACCCATACTGCTGAAGGAGAAACATAAAAAATGTGATAACGGTAATTATATTTTCTTACTTAGATAAGACAGAATTTTCATGGAAATATAAATCTTATACCATTTCTTTTCGTGGGTATCGTAAGCTACTTAGGAACTTACTAGATAATAGGTTGTACGGTTCTGTATGCATTTTGTCACCATACTGCGATCGCCAACCTGCCTGCCAAGCGTGGCGATTATGGCAAACCTTCCCAAAATTGGGAGAGGCCTATGTCCAGCAGTGGACGTCATTCAACTGAGATGATGATGATAAATCTCGTCACAGAAATCTAAGAGCAATCGGAAAATGTTTAAAAACCAGAAAGTAATCTATATAGCTAGAGTTTATAGAAGATCTTGAACTCTGCAGGGGTACTATTTGTTATACACAATTAATTATCAATTACAATAATGACATTTAATTGCATGACAAGTAGCCTGATGGGGTTGTTACTATGTGTATCGAATCAGCCAACTGCCATAAGATTCTTTACAAATGACAAAAGTTAAGGAGGAAACGAGTTGTTAACATGTTCGTTGGCAGTGACCCAACAAATACTTTTGCATTATTGCAATTTTTGAAGCTCAAGCTATTACAGCATTTTACTTCAGATAAATTGCTTCAGGACTTTTTAGGAAGTAATAATACAATACGGTACAATAAGGTTAAGTCAACTACAAAAGTTTTACCCAATGTTCATTGTTCGAAATAAAATAAAACTTTCTCGTTAATTTGAAAGTAAAAGGAAAGTTAAAAAGTATCACCTAGTTTTCTTTTGTTTGCCAGTCCATAGAAACTGGTAAAATAGACATAAGTTCCAAAATCAAGTTTACTGAGGTACGGTGTTGTGGTAGCTTCACAATGACTTATTATTAGCATATACATACATAAACTCACGCTTTATTCCCATAGGGGTAGGCAAAGACTACAGAACACCATCTGTTACGATCCTTGGGTACTCATTTTGCTTCATTCACGTTCACACATCTGAGGGCCTAGTTTCTTGTAAACATGTCGTCTTTACGCATCGACCGCATTCGGCGCTCCGATGGGCACTGGATTGGTGAACAGATACTTTTCATCATTCCGATCAATCTCCTCCCTTACTGCCCTCTACCAGCGATGCCCTAAGCCGATCTCGATATCTCCCATAGTCGGTCTAGTTTTACGTTTTATAAAGCCCCGCTGGAGGCCTTAATTTACTAAGGTAGCCACAGGTAACTCCGGTTGAGCAGCCGAAAACCTCATAGGTTAACTTGCGAGGCGTCATTCCAAAAAAAAAGGCAAATTTCATACACGCACACAAGTTACAAAAACCTACTACGCACGTGCCCTTTCTAAAAAACATCAACAATAAGGTCACTGCATGTCCATCCAGCCGACGTAGCATGATCAATTCTATATCTATTCTACCAAGAACAAAAAAAGTTCCTTATGTATTTTAATTCTGTAAAAATGTTTCTATCTCATCAATACTAAAGAGAACTGAAGAATACAAACATCTCTTTTCTTCAGTTTTACACAATTTTTCTACGATACAATCTATCATTTTGTCTTCTCTTCCGTCGACAAATTCCGTTTCTATGGCGGTCATGCTACGCGTGCTGGACGTCCGGCGTTTCCATGGTATTTTTATGTTTGAGTCATCTTGTAGCGTTGGGAAACTAATTTTTAAATATGCCCCAAATTAGTATTTTGAGATATTGTGATTTTTATGAATTTGTAACGTGAAACTTTACATCGTAATGATTACTATTCTTGTTTCAGAACCGGAATTATAATAGAAGTTAAACAAGCAAAGGATCTCATTAATAAATAATTTATTTATTGCGAAGAAGTTACTCCATGCCATATCCCGGAGACCACCTCTAATTAGAGAACCTATAGGTTCAAAGGGAATTTTTATGAGATTATAACAGGATAAGTGGCTTTCGACCACAAACTGTGACATTATACAGGATCAAATCAAATTTTCTAGAGAAACGCCTCAGGGTATCGGTATCTAAACATAATAAACCAAAGATTTTTTTTTTATGGTTCATCTACCGGTTCACGAAAGACGCAATGAGACATTACCAAATCACTTGTAATATACGTTTATTTTTTTGTTGTATTGACTGAAGAACTCGAGAAAACAGATTTTCTCAGGTCATATTTCAAGTAACAACGTTTCCAGCGGTTCTTTTACACAGTAAAAAATCGGTTCCTATCACGTTTGAAGAGTTTCGCTAGCATATTTAATTTGACCTTGTAGAATGCTTTAAGGATCTTTTGACTCTAAAATGACATTGACAGAGGGGCGTTGGTAAACCATATGAAATTGTCACAGAAATTGTAATATAAAACAAAATGGCGACGTAAAATCCGATATTGACCACACGCAACAAGATCCTTGTACTGCTGTTCTTCTAAATCTTAGTTTCCATTGAGTTGCGGATGTACAGTCCGTTCAGTTATTTTACCTTTGATAGTAGCAAGCCAATAGCAACCGTAAAATAATGAAAATAAAGATCACTGTAATATTGACAGACTTGTAAGTGGCAGCGAAACAAAAGCAACCTTACTGTAGCAAACACAGATAACACTTTGATTTGTACAGTGACGCAAAATCAGACGTAAAATAAGTATGAACGGAATTTAGCATGTTCGTAACTCCCCATAAAACTAGGAATACACAAGCCAATAACAAAGTCACATGCAAAATGACATATGTATTCGTTTTTTAAAATAAACGCGCCATTTTATTACAAAGACAAGCTTAATTACTTAACGATTATCTATTAATGAATACGTGAAGCGAAAACTTTGGATCCCTTTTTACAAAAATTGGGCGGACGGAGGAGTACGAAATTTCGCACACTTATAGTTTATACATAGAAAAAGTGACGAATGCTAATATTTTTTTTTTAATTATGCGTAAAAATACATTTCAATAAATAACACATTACACACACTACCGTGCGTTTGACAAACACACACACATAAATTCTCTTTTATTTATGGTTGAAGTCTGTGGTCAAAATGAGAAGAGACTATTATAATATTATATATATTATATTATATATTATTTGTCTTTATTGTCTATAGTCTTACTGAATTTCGAAAAATGTGTCAAATAATTAAGATAATGTTATAGTTCATTCAAATCATTCAAACTTTAAATTAAAATGAATTATAGTCGAATTTCGACTACTAGGCGACCACTAGTTAGATTATATAGACGATATTTTTGATCGTACATTTTGAATTTTATTTTAAATCATTTCTGTTCCGACAGACAAAATGAAAACGATTGCTAGTGCGTAAGAAAAGCTGACGTAGAATATAGAGATTACTATTAAATCTCTGTTATTGAAAAGTACTTAGCTGAATTGTTAGTTATGTACGCTGTAATGAAATAATTGCAGCAATAGGTACCTATTGCCAAAGTGATTTAGTCATTGATCTTATATGATAATCTGTTAATTACTTCTAAATATTTAGAATAAGTTTTGCTATATTTTATATTTAAGTAAGTGAGATGTAAATAAAATATTTTGCGAATATTGTGTTTTATTTTATACTTCTTAAACCAAGAAACGATATTTTTCAATAAATTTTAAGAGCACCTTATGTCTTTCTCTATTAGACACAAGTCTCTGGTAGTTACAATAATTAATAATATATCTTAGACCGTTATCTGATCCCAAACTAGGCAGAGCCTGTACTATGGCAACCAGGAAACTGATAAATATACTTATATATTTCTAAATACACACTCATACATATTATAGATAAATTACACCCAGACACAGAACAAATGATTATACTCATCACACAAAGATTTGTCCTGGGTGGGAATCGAACCCACGACCTCAGCCTTAGCAGTCAGGGTCACTAACCACTAGACTAACAGGCTAGTCGAATTAAACATTCGTCATGAATCGTTTGCTTAGTGCATTAATATAAATGTTTACCCAAAGGACAATGAGATTAATCACGTGTGTGAGATATCGTAGGATCCCATAATTCAGAAGATTATGATGTTTCGAAGTAACTTTTTTATTCAAGTCAATAGTTCATGAAATGTAGAATATTTACGGTTACGATCGCAGTAATAACTTTATTTTTCGTAGATTTTTAAGCTATACAATATGAACTTATTTTTGCGGTCAATAATATGCATAAATGTTCATCGCAACTACAGAACATTTCACTATTCGTGGTCCGATACGCACTAGGCTGTTTTTTTTTTTTGTTTTTTTTTTCAGATATTGTAAAAAGCCCTGCCCTTCAATGTTACAGAACTTAATTCACAGTTTCGCAATGATGTATCTTTGTAATAAATATATTCAGGGAAGGTTTTTATAATAACAAACCAACTTAGAAATAAATGATGGAAACTCTTTCGACCCCTGGCCATTATTTATTAAAGTGGCTATAGACGCACACGGACCCATTGACAACCCTGTTATCAAGTGAAACCATCACAATCTTAAGTAACTTCCTGTAACGAAATCTTGAAAATATTCGGAGAACACACAAAGTGAAACTTCTACAGACCACTTTGCGCACGCTAATGCCATCTGTTGGCATTTTCCGGAACTGACAAGTGGATTTTCACTTGAAGTAGTTTGCGTACCGTAAGATATAATAATAGCCTCGATAAGTTGTTTGCGACTCTTGCAAGATGGCGACACTGTTACCTCGAGAGATTTTTTTCGTGGATTTGATGAATTTTACTTTTCATGTGAAAATAAAATGAGTAAATAAGGAACCTTTTGAGTGCATGGATCTTTACATGATAATCAATTTATACATCAGGTGCAAACTAAAATGTATGGTGTAAGGTTTTATCACTTGACTCGCCCACGAATTGGGTGAGCAGTTGTATAGCTTAAGACATGTACCTTCCTACATAAAACTTTTTAATTAAGTACTGCTCAACTACAATACTTTCGTTGCATAATTTTGTAACATAACCTTTTTTTTAATATTTTTACAAAATTAGAGAAACGATAGAAACATTTTCTAGGTGACAATTATTGTGATGTGCATTAGTGCTAATGATGTTGTGATAACGTCTCATCTAATAGTGTCATACGACATCCCTTCAATTAACAAACGGAGATCAAACAAGCGACACAGGAGCGCAGCGCGCGCTCGCTGCGCCCGCGCCGCGCCAGTCCGAGCGGACCCCGGACGCGCCACGCTCCACGGCGACCACTTCATCTCCACAAACGTAAATACTGAAACAGACGTCCGCTCGTACGCGCCTGCGCCGTCACCACGCTCCCGCGCCGGTTCAAGGACTTTACGTGACCACCTCGAGGTGCTAACATAAAGGGCCTTTTCTGTCACGTACACAGACACCTGATTTGTTTTCCATTTTTTATCTAAGCTCTTTCACCTTCAACAAATATCTTATCTCAGCCCAGCTTCCGATTGGATTGTGTTCGACGTTAGTGAACATATCGGTCAATGTTTGAGTGAAACGTGAGAATGAACTTTGGAAATTATTTAAAATGAAGACGCGCGATCGTCGAGCGAAACAAGATTTTCGGGGAAAACAAGACAAAAAGGGAGTGAAACAGGACATTTCACGCGGAGGAAAGCGACAAACAAACAGTGCTGGTGTTGTAGAGACGGCTGCAGAGGCGCGCGAGCGAATCAAGCGATCCGGAGTGGAAGCTGTCAAGCTACACCTGCAGGTGACCGGTGACGTCGGGAGGACATCTAGATCTGCTACATCGGTACGTTCCTATATTTAATACATACCTCTAGAGTACCAAAGAAGTGAAGTCATAGGTAATCTAAATTCACTGTCGTGTTTGCACATAATAATAAATATTAATGTGTCATTTTAGAACTATAAATTAATTCACAAGGAAGTAGGTACATGTGATAGTTAAACGGAACGATTGCCGGCGGTCCTCGTGATGCTGACGTACCTATGCTCAGTGGAGAATCGTAGACAAAACAATCAAATTAGCGCTTCCATGTAATACGCTTGTTAACAAGACTACAGCACGCTCATTGATGTACCACAAATTATAATACGATCGAACATGGTGAGGGTGACAAACAATGACTAGGTTCGATCTATTGCATGGTTCGTTAAGTTTTCTACGTCTCATTACGTAGTCTCTTATAACGTGGGAAGTGGCAATCATTTCAAATATCATATTTATACGTATAGGTTTACCTAAGTAAGTAGATAAATGTGTAAAAATTCAAAATTATTTTATAATTATTAAAGTTTGCATGTTTCGATGATTGTTAGATACTCCATCACGCAAAAACGGCTCAAAGGATTTGAATGCAATTTGGTACACAGATTATTTGGATACTTTTTATCCCGGTAGTCCGTCAGATAATGCCCAACCTCCACACGGGAAAAGCCACTGGCAAAAGCTAGTAATTTCATAAAACCATTTTGTATAGGTACCTACTCTCCAAATAAGTTGAAAATTCTGTCATTCGATACGAATCTACGAAAATTTGAATAAGTACATGAACGGACCCTTTTATTATCTTAATACTTAAGATAAATGCAATTGCTTTGACTTTGACAAGAAACCATGTGATCCATTTATCACATTTACGAAGATCGTGACAAACGGAGATTACCTGCCGATGTTGAGGCTTAGAACTCTTATCTCCGGTGGAATGACTGGTTATAGTAATTTTTTAAACAAATCTCAGTCACCTGGTTGCTAAACTAAGATTTATTTTACGATAAAAAAACGTTATTATTAGAAAAATAGAGTTTAAAAATACCTACTCAAATATTTAAGGCATCAACAAACATTTTGCAAAAATAACTGAAACAACATTACAAGAAACAATGGAACTTAACTAATTCAAACTTGTAGCAGACATCTATTTTTAACTCTCCTGCCCGTACCCCAATTTATTTTGGGCGCAACATGTCCTTGTCATCCACACTTCTCTATTAGTCGTCATCTCGGTACTCACCCCCCTTTCTAACCATATCATCATACACCCAATCCATCAATTGTATCTTTGGTCTCCCCCTACTCTTGTAGCCATCGTCATTCATACTCAAAAGTTTCCTCACGACATTTTCCTCAGTCCTCAATATCACGTGCCCACATCATGACAACCGATTTCCACATAACATTTAGCTATCGGTGCCACTTTCAGACTTCTTCTTATGTACTCATTTCTTATTCTATCCATTTCTGTAACACCACACATCCCTCTTAACATTTTCATCTCTGCTACATGCAATTGTCTTTCATTCATCCCTGTTGTGGCCCAACAATGTGACCCATACAAAGCAGCAGGTCTAAACATAGTTTTAAATAACCTCCCCTTAAGTTTAAGGGGAACTTGTAGCAGACAAACGGTGCATGAAAATAATAGCTGTCAAAATATCTTACGTGAAAATAAGTACTTAGGTACTCGTACTTAATTACTGTAAAAGAATAATTGACTTGCAATGAAGTCCACAAAGAGACTAGGAAAGGGAAAATACTGGTACTTAAGATTGTTCAGATCATTCGCACTCATAGAAAAGAGGTACGTCTTATAATAATTCAAAGTATTTAACGGTTTGTCTTCATTGTTCAATTCGCTCATTAATAATACCTACCTAAACTGAATGTAATTGATAGAATGTATTGACTGTTGACAGTCTTTCTATATTGTCTGCGTTGTGAAGTTGACGTAACTTTTAATTTACGAAGTTCATTCTCAATTATTTTTGCAAGTACAGTGCAGTTGTGGTTTCCTCAATATAAGTTAGCTATCGCAGTGCATTTTATAATCATACCTTACTAGTTAAAGAAAGTGGTGAAACCTGCCCAGCAAGCTATCCGATATGCCTGACGCTAGAAACTCGTTGGTTAGCATCAGTGTTACGATTATTTTTTATGTGGTGTCACTTACATATTTTCATTATTTAAGTATATTAGAGAGACTGTGAAGATTTGTTTATAACAACAGTCGTTTCAATTTATTTTGTCTTTAAATGGACCATCATTCTGGTGTGTTTACGATGTACAGACGACAATTCGACCACAATTAAAACTTTGATATCTAATGACGTTCCTTGTCTCCATACAAAATGTTAATGAAAACATACTTATATACAATTGGTTAATGACTATAGCCAGTTGGTTGATAGGCAGAACTAGGGTTGCCAACCCAGTTGCTACCAACCTTACTATACAGGGTTATTTGTAAAACACCGGCAACCTCTCAGGTCTATGTTACTAACATCATAATCAACAACTTTTGTTCTGTGACTTTTAAAAATTCATCATATTTTAGTGCATCAGATTTACAAACAAAAATAAAAATATTTACATTAAACGCTCTAAATGTTACGGAGTCTATGCGAAGCAAAAGAAAGCGATAGTATATTAGCAAGGGGAGCGGGGTTAGGGCGGCGGGGGCGCTTAAACTTGACCAATTTACAGGCAGCCGATTTTTGTATGAAAATCTGATGCACTAAAATATGATGAATTTTTAAAAGTCATAGAACAAAAGTTGTTGATTATGATGTTAGTAACATAGACCTGAGAGGTTGCCGGTGTTTTACAAATAACCCTGTATAATATAGTATTCTGTAATTTTAAAGGCCACAATAGGTTGCTACTCTACAGCTTGAAAAATGCAAAGAATAAAGGCAAAGCGAAAGATATGCATTTAAAAATGAAATATTTTTAAACAAATAGGAATTATATTTTTTTTTAATTTCTGCCATAACATAATATTATTACAGGCAATGGTTTCTAAAAAACTATATGTAATATAAAAATTTGGTAACCCTAGGCAAAACCCATAGTCAGCATCTCTAATCTCATCTATTTAGTTTGATAAAAAATATTATTTTTTCATTTAAATTTGTTGAAAACACTCTTATGGCTCGTATTGTACTACTACTATTACTCGTATTGTTAGTATTTCAATATATTATAACAGTAGTCTCCACATTGTTTAGTTAAGAACCTATTAAATGATCAAATTAATTAGGAGTACGTAAATACGACGCCTGATGTAAGAGTCCAATAACAAATGCATTAAACACCAGGTACCTACACTCATCATTTATTAACGTCTACTGCGCTGGTCATACATACATACAATCACGCCTTTTTCCCATGGGGGTAGGCAGAAACCACGGAACGCCACCTGCTACGATCTCTACACACTCCCTTTGCCTCGTTTAGGTTCGTACAAATGGTCATACACACACGCCGGTTGCGAGTACTACGCACCTGACCTTTCTGAAGAACATCACCAATAAGATCTCTATATGTCCTCCTAGCGCTGGTCATAATTCTTTCTATATTGTAACACGGAGACTAAGGCCTAGTATCCTTACACACAGCGGCCCCCAAGCCATAACAGAGCACGACTTGTGCCAGGGAATCATCATCATCCGCAGCCCGATCGAGATCCATAACCTACTGCTGAGCATTGGCATCTCTTCTCTCCTGCCAATCCCCACGCTCCTGTGCCAGCCTCATCCAGGTTTTGTCCCTAATATCAACGATGTCGTCCGCGTAACTCGCCGCCGGACGACCGAATCCTAGTCTTTCAGTCCTTGAACGCCGCTCTATCATACCCTTATTCCACCTGTCATCACTGCACCTTACCGAGTGTCCTGCCCAACTCCATTTGACCCCCATAATACGATTTCTGATGTCGAAGACCTTCGTACGTCTGCGTATCTGGACGTTTGGATCGCGGTCTTTTGGATTGATTGTTCTAGGGACTAGTTCTATATTTTTTTCCATCGTTGTTGAACCTGAAATATAAGTATTTGCTCCGCGTCTTTCTTACGGTCTGTTATAGTTTGGGGGCTGCTGGGTGTAGGGACACGCTGGCCAATGACATGCATTGCATATACATAAATACATTGCATATCTGACACATAAGCAGTGCGAACCTCGAAACGGGCCATAAGTCTATCAATTATATTTGAATGTGTCACCCGAAACTATTAAGAAACGAATTAAATAATCATACCTAAAAGAAACCCGTATTTGTCTGCCTAGACAAGAATAGGCAGGCAGTGCCTACTTATCCTGCCAGGGTCGCGAGATTGTTCGAAAGAGATACCGTGACCCTGGCACATGGGCAACTGATGGAACACGGGTGGGTTTTATAGTCAGTAAAAGTCTGACACGCCCTCCCGCTCCGCCCTAGAGCGCGAGAAGTCATTTGATGATTTCCCATCAAAAAAAAAAGTGCCTACTTATACAGAAAAGCAATGCACGCCACTGCTGTCTGACCTATGATGAAAACGGTCTGGTACCATTATCATGATACATTGGACGAGAACGAAAGATGAGTCCTATTGACAACTGAAGTAATGCAGTGATGTAATGTAATGTGACGTATTGTCTTTAATTGAGACAAGAATGTTTAATTAACAATTATTCCGAATGTACTGTGGAATCCCCTTGTTGAGTGAGAATAACTATTCATTTTATGACTTGCATTTAATGATTTTATGTATGTATCTGACAGTTGAAGATGTCTGTGTCTGTGTCTGTGTGTGATGATTTTTATTATAAGCACTAGTTAAAGAGCTAATGATACAGTTAACATAATTATTATTTGCAAAGAGTGCACTAAGACATTTTTCTTTTGTAAAAGTCATCAAAGAATGAACATGTTAAAAAGTTAAGTTATTAATGCAAGAAGAAACAGGTAGGTATAAGTTCCTTTTAAAATTTATTTCTCTGTATGTAGGTAATCATTTACACAGTTATGTAAACTTTAAGCACTGATAAAACTTAAACTAGAAATACTTGTAGGTACCACGACACTTTCTATAATTCCGTTAGATTACAACTAACATTCTATTCAAGTACTAGCTGAGCCCACGGCGACGCTCGCGTGTTTGTCTCACGGGAACGTGCTACCTGGACAAATAGCCTTTGTTACTCCGTATAACATTAACTATCCAATAGTAAAAGTCCCGTCAAAATCGATCCAGCCATTTCGGAGATTAGCTGGAACACGCAGACAAACATACAACAAATAGTAATTATTTTAGTGAAGAAAATGCCTCCACGTATATTCTAATCTAATAAGTGTAATAATTGTGTAAAATGCACGTAAACTAGAACTAAATAAGTTTTGAAAGACACCATTTGTTATACTCGTAATCGTGCTCGTAATACATAGGTAGGTACAGTCAAGGGCAAAAAAAATCATGTAACCTTTAGCGAATTCAAAAGTTATTTTCTGCTAAACTATTGTAGAAAATTGTGGCATATTGAAAGTATTGTATTTACCAAGACAATGATCACAGAAAATATCAAATTTGTATTAAGCTGTAGTTTTGTTATATTGCCTTGACTGTACATAATTAACACTATTCACACCTCGGTATCAAAATGATGTTTGAAGTTTTTTCAACTAGTTTTGTCCAACGTCCTGCATAGAAATCAATCGAATGAAGTAATTATTCGAATCTAACTTTACCTACCTAGCTTTTCCCATTTCATTAATTGAAGTCCGTTAGGTGGAGACGTCAGTTCTGGTTTATTGAGACACCTTCTTGTGCTCTCTTCAGTTCATTGTTGACGACGAACATCCAAGTTAGGGAGATATTCGAATTAAAGTGATATTTTCCTCATTTTTACCCTAAATGTTTAGATAGCTGTCCAAGAAATATCTTTCAATAGATAAGGCGTCTCGTGATCGTTCTAATATGTGCGATAAGTGCGGTGGAGTGGTCACACTCTTTAGCGAGAGCGCCAGCCATAATCGATGGACCACTTCAGATAGCTGTATGTACCTATTTCACAGATTAGGAATGGGAAAGTCATGGAAGAACTTACAGGAAAAAGGTATAAATAATGTTTTTTGGTTTTTCTAACAGCCTTCCTAGTAAAAGACTTCGTAAAGCGAAGTGATTCCCCTTCTTCTCTCTTCTAACTATACAGGGTGGCAGGAAAAAAAAAAAACAAATATAAATTAAAAAAAAAAACAAAAAAGCATACTACACAATAAACGAATACTTACATGACAAAAACATTATTTGTACACAGTCAGACACCACACATAGCTAAATATTAGTATAGGATATATAATTGATCTCAAATCTCAATTTAACAAATGATGTACCTAATTAATTTTAATGACATAATTATTTTAAAATTGTTTATTGATATTATTTTCTGATTTTATTTTATTTTTATTTTTTAGAATTAGTTAATACTTTTTGCTGTGCCTACAGGGTCCGTAATTGCACGTTAGCTTTAAGCCACTTGTAAGAACCTTTCACATTATGGAATGCAAATAAAGATATGAATATGAACATCAATATATAAACTGCAACACATGAGTCATGAGAAATTTTTCGTCGGTTGACAAAAAACCCTTATGTTTCATAGAAAAATGTAATAGCGCAGACAAAATGTATTGTACGGATTTTTTTTTTTTTAATAATCAACGAGAATGTTTTATGCTAGGGGATCTAGACACTTGTACTGAATCCATGGTAACAGGCTGCTCGTCCGTGCCAGCCTGTATAAGGGTACTGCTCCAGTCGTGGTGAATTTACCCTGACAACTAGGTGGTTGCCCGATTACCAAGGGGTTATGTATGACCGATACCGACGTAGCAGCAATACATTTAAAGCTATACAGATTTTTTTTTTTTTTCAACAACTACATTTTTGTAGAGATGTTTTAAGGAGTCAGGTCTAGTTAGAACGTTAAAAAAAAGTCTTTTTTCCGATTATTTTTTTTGGCCAAACGATAAAATAATTTACAACAAAAGTTTTTCCGTTTAAAAGATATATACTTATTTCTTGTAAACATGACAATTTTTTTAAAGAAATGTATTTCAAAATAAGCCGATATGTATTGATGGCCGAAGACGCTGCAAAAAAACAGGATTTGCGTTGATCACTCTCGCGCTGCAACGAATTATCTGAACCAACAAAACAGAGGGGGATCTTTAGTTAATGATATAATGCTCCGGTTGAACGTAGGGTTTTGAAAAATTTACATTTTTCACAATATGGCGGACGTTGAAAGTCAAAAGTGTTGTTTTGACCAAAATTTCACGTACATTTTTGACAACAAAAAAAAAATGTGCCAAAAAAAAATCTTTCGTTCATCCGGAGGACAACTATGTATAGAAGAAATTATATAAATTTCAACCCGATCGATAAAGCCGTTCTCGAGTTACAGTGATCACCGATTTCGAAAACATGGTTGCCAGAAAAATTAGTTTAAAGTTTTGAGTACGATTTGCATGCAGATAAAAAAAAATTGTAACTTACATAGAGTCGTCTATACCTGGGCCATATAGTTTGCTTTCCAGCGGTTTTTTTTTCCTGCATCTGAAGCCATTTTCAGCTGCCGCCTAGCTACCTTCGCCTCTCGAGTGTTTTCCAGGGATTCTAACTAGACCTGACTCTTTAAGGACCCGCCGCCATGGACCACACATTCATCGATATTTAGATTGACGATCGCCAAACGATGTTATAGAGTCAAAAAGTCATCATCATCTGCCTAGCAATCCGTGCGGCTGTTCTTACTTAGCCAAAAGCCCTCCTTATAGTGTCAAAAAGTAAACGGTTAAATTGCAGTGACCTAACATTTATTTGAACTTCCATACATTAGCGTAAGCAGCAGCATACTACTGTAAACAGCCAGTCGAACATCAACTGGTTGATCACAATTGCATGTAGAACACCATTTACTTTATTTCCCGTATTAACTCTCCTTTCCACAAATTAATCAATCTTTCCATCCCGTGTAAACAGAGTCTTCGAATATACGAACTCACTTGCTTCACTCTCTTTACATTTACTTTCACATCACCCATCGATACATTCTCTTCTCTTTCAAACACGATTACCATCTTCGTCTTGCTCACATTTATATTCATTCTCTTTATAAATCATATATTATTCATCCATTATAGTCACCATGTTTTGCAACTGTTCATTAATTTAAAAATCAAAGTAAATAAGAAAATCAAGTAAGATGTAGAAAGAAAGCATGTACATTGGAAATTCAATCGCTTATCTGCCATGCGGCTCATAAAACTCTCATGTGGCGGCCATGCCATAAGAACGCAAATTTATTTGAAAATCTGCATAATTTTGCAAAATGTGACTTTTATTTGTCATATGCTTTAATCGATAGGTACATTTTCCGTCTGCCTGAAAAGAAAACTAGGTTATCGCTTTCTTACGTATTGACGCGTATAGGTTGGCAAATAAGAACGCGATAGCTGATTTGAGATGAATTATGTTTACCTAGAAATATTTTGAAAAAAAAAACGAATTTTACGTCTAGCCTGGTGACAGTTCACCAGGCTAGACGTAAAATTCGTTTTTTTTTTAGATTATATTGTTTCCCGCTGCTGGTCAAAGGTCTCCACTTTTTCCTTCCAAACCTCCCTGTCTTTTGCGTTCTCTGGCCATGTTTGGCCGACAAACTCAAGAAGAGGATGTAAGAGAAATATGACATTAACAATAATGAATCAGTCAGACGGCGCCTAACGATGCCGGACGTGTACCGTGTGGTGCCGGACGTAAATAATAGCACCATCCTATTTCTTCCCGTGGGTGTCTTAAGAGGCGACTAAGGGACTTACTAGAGAATGGGCAGCAGCGGTATCTATTCAATTTCTAACCATACTGCGATCGCCTGCCAAGCGTGGCGATTATGGTAAACCCCCCAAAATAAGGGGAGGCGTATGTCCCTCAGTGGACGTTTTTCAGTAGAAATGATGATTATGAATCACTCAGGACACGAATCAGGTTACGTATCAAACTACCGTATAGCTCAAGTATGCGATTAAATGCCCAACTAGATAACTGGTTTCTTCTTTTATTTGTATTAGATACTATGTAGGTACTGTTTATCAATACCAAGTGTGATGACTGGCGATCAAAGAGAATAGTCTTTGCTGGCGATAGACAGACTCAGGTCGCTCATATCAGTAGAACATGGAGAGGACGCCATCAGGATTTATAACCAAAATTCAATTACAGTTTACTTCTTTTCATTGACCAAAAGGCTGCATTAACCGGCTTATAATGCAACGACTCTCAGAATGACAAAAAACGATACGCATATTACCCTGTAACGTGCCCACAGCTGGGACACATGCCTCCCGTCGGTGAGAGGGAGTGGGCCTGTGTCGTAATCTACCACGCGGGCCCAGTGCGGGTTGCTAGATGTCACATGTCTTCGAATTTATAGTTCTAGTACATGCCGGTTTCCTCTCCCCGATGCATTCTTGCACCGTTGATTGCAGTGGTGATGAAATGCTTCCAAGCTCCTAGCTCACAAATGAATAAGATTTAACCTAATATACCTGCTCGCAGAATTCCTGTAAATCTGGTCTGTGAGTACGGAATCCATCATACTCAGAAATCACCCCAATACCGTCATTGGAAGTAAACAAACTCATTTTGATACGGATCGAGTATACTCACGTGATAAAAAGCCAATGTGACGGCCACTTCAATCTGTCCAGCTGGTTAAAAAAATATCAGATTATCTATGAGATATATTTGTTAACAAGCACCTTTGTTTGTAAAACTATCATTCAATCATCCGTAGCATTTAAGACAAGTATCCACCTACCAATGTATTCTAGATATGAGAATAACTTAATAAGCAAATAAGTAGTAAAGTGAACAAATACCTAGTAATTATGAATTAGTTCAAGTCATTTTCTTGCTGCTAATTGTTTACGGTAACTTAGCTTCGGTAGTGTTAATAGGATAATCGCACATTTGCGCGGGCGCTTGTTGGATTGTACAAATATTTTGAGTAAAGGTATGTTAATATACTTATGTAGTTAGTATTGAATTGTTCTAATAAGGCTTTTATAATATTTATAAGAAATTAAAAGAACGTTTATTAAACAGAAATTTACAAGCTGGCAGTCACTCATATATTCTATTCTAGAGATCTCATCTCATTAATTATTCCGTAGTACAGGGAGCGTCAAAAATATCGGGACGAATGGACTGTTCGAAATTAACTCAATAACTAAGAAAATTAAACA
Organism: Aporophyla nigra; assembly: GCA_947507805.1. Taxonomy (NCBI): domain Eukaryota; kingdom Metazoa; phylum Arthropoda; class Insecta; order Lepidoptera; family Noctuidae; genus Aporophyla; species Aporophyla nigra. Next base: position 14,170,972 of record OX382302.1, on the reverse strand, counting down.
TAATATAAATTGGATAAAGTTCTTATCAAAATGACAGTTGCCGTGTACTGTCTTCATTGTGACACATTCCTTGTGTCATTCAGTTAATCTTTAATTTTCATAGTTATTTAGATCATATTGAACAGTCTGTTCGTCCTGATAGTATTGGTGCTGACCGTACCGTACATTAAAGGACATGTCACTATTTTGCATATTTAAAAAAAGGAATATTTTAAATTGAAAATTTGAAAAAGTCAAAAGTTCAACACATTTATCTACTCATTTTATATTAAATGCGTCAATAAGTTTCGTGTTTACATAAGCACGTCGATTTTGAATGAATGGAATTAAACTGTAGATAATTTTCGAGTTGTATTGTATCCGGGTAGCGTCAGCAACTTTAACAAAATAATGCTAATATTATTTACCTACTAATTTCTTTTGTTGTCACCAACATAGCTTTACAAAATCGTGAAATTGCATTTAGTAAATGTTGCGATAGGTATTGTTTAGATTAATGCCTGAAATTCGTGATCCTCATATTATAAGAAGCGGATCCCTTCGGAGAAGTGGTCTACTCTTGCCAATTGTTTATTTTTTTACAACTTTAATGATAAATGATTTTATTTCTGCGAGTAGATTTGTACAAACACTTACAGGTCAATTACAAACTAGATGAGGTTAGCGTTTCATATCTGACTACTCTGATAAGAAAGGCCGAAACAAACTCTGCGGTCGGAATTTCTTTTAAAAGTCTTCTTCTTTCTTTCTTTAAAGACGAAGACCATGTGGATTGGTGTCTGAAATACTCTTTCGAGGAAAGCACCACACATATTGAGTGGAATCAATGCACGCATTTATCAGTAATCATGCAGCTCTCACTAACTCTCACTCGGAACTTAACGAGCTCGAAATTCCCTGTTCATTAATTCTCTTAGCCCTTGTTTCTTCTCTTTATCATTTACATACGAGCACGTATTTATCTGGTAGTGATTTGATAGTTGACTTATGAAAAGTACGCGAGGTATAGTAACCTAATTGAAATGGATAAAATCCTCAAACACCCAACTTTTCTTATTAAAAAATTAAGGAATTATTTAGTATAAAATAGAATAGCTATAAAAATATATATTTAGAGTCCTACTTGTTCTTATCCTTTGGTAGTTATGATGACTTGATCATCATCTGCGTAGCCTTATCCCAACTATGCTGGGGTTGGCTTCCAGTCTAACCGGATGTAGCTACCTGTATTTTACACAGAACGACTGCCTATCTGACCTCCATAACCCAGTTACTACTTATGATGACTTACCAACAAAATTACCAGGTTCTTAACCGGTCCAGTCCGGTCCGCTCCGGTTTGGTTCTTTTACCTTTTATCAAAAAAAAAAAACCATAAACCTATAATTTTAACAGTCGTATTATATGGAAGCCATCTTTCTATGGAATTCGCTTCCTCGGAATATCAGGTTGGCAACCAGTCGGTTTTCGTTTAAAGTGAAGGCACGTGAGCATATTCATAAGAAGTTGGCAGAGTCATCCCAGCGCTGATTTGCTGGATTCGTTTTCTCCTCTACCTATCGTTTTTTCTACAGACAATGTTTATTTTCGTTATATTTATATGTATAAGTATGTATCTATGTATATATCTATGTATTTGTATGTATTATTTTCTGAATGATCTATCCTTATGTTGCACCTGCCATGTTTTGTTTCTGCATCACCCTAAGGTTGACTGGTAGAAAATGCCTCAGGCATTAAGTCCGCCTTTGTACAGTATTTTTTACTTGTGCATAAAGTTTTAATAAATAAAAATAAATAAATTATAGATTTTACTCTTAATTGTTTTAGCTCTTTTATTATTTCAGTTAAATCATGAATTAATCCTACGTACACCTACTTGTCATGCCGTAACTACCTAGTTACAGCCTGACATAACAAGTGTAATGCATAATGCTTAATCAAGATAACAATACGGAATGACAAGTAGTTAAGTAGGAGCTTAGGTAACAATCAAACACTAATGAGTAAACGCGATATAAACTCCAATACTATTAACTATTTAGGTATACAGGATTTTTACGACATATACGCTGTAAAATTTAAAAAAATGCTTGCTTTATGTGAGATACGTTGATAACATTGCATCACGATACAATCGCACATCATACAGAGAATAAACAAAAAGAACTAAAGAAAATACGTTTATTTGCGGAAAAATAAAACGTAAAAAGACAGACGCAAAAAAGAACAAGTTTACCGCCCTGAAATGAAATTAATATCTATACCTTTATAGGAATATTAATGTGAGAAGAAATTCCGAAACAAATTCAGGGGTCAAGTCCTCTTTCATATTCCAGATATCATGGGACAATTTTAAACCTCCACACGGGGGAAGCCGCAGGCAAAAGCTAGCTAATTATAAATTTCAGAAAACAGCCAGGAAGCGCATGTCTGGCCCATACCAGAACAGCTTGAAGCATTGTACTGCATATTTATCGATTTAATCACTTAACCTGCGGCACCCACAGCTATCCGTGCTCTAACGTATTCCGTGTGTGATAGAGTCAAGAGGATATGAAGTACATCTCTTGTCTAGTAATAACAACAAAGTCTATCTTCAATCCGTTTATTAATCGTGTTTTCTATGTCAATATACGTTTTGAACATAGATTGTAGCGAATTATTGGGAGTTTTTTTTTTACCAGGGACTGCCCTTTTGGTCTAGTGGTAGCAAGGGGTATTGCTGAGCATGAAGCCCTTTTTTTGTGGGTGGGAAATTGTCAAATAACGTCTCCCGCTCTTCGAAGGCGTGTCAGACTTTTACTGACTAAAACCCACCCGTGTTCATTCAGTTGCCTATATGTCAGGGCCACGATAACTCTTTCGAACAAATCTTGCGACCCTGGGGTTCGATTCTGGAATGGGGCAAAGTGCCATGGAATTCTTCATCTGGAATTTTTCAGTAGCTGTCCGGAATTTGGATTTGTAATTCGTTTGATGACAATAGGGTCGCTCCCTTTTACATGAGGCTTAAACTTAACTGGCGAAATGTAGGTGTACTATTAGTACACCTCTGCATAACATTCGGAGAATACAGGCATTATGTTTTTTTACTCGACGTATACACGAACGTAATAATGTCGCGGCGAGATTTTATCGCGCAACGTATATTCAACGCACTGCACAGCGCCGAGAGTTGATAATCGAACAGTATATTTTTTCGACGAGCTGAGATGCACTCTGTTGGAATCTCAATGCTCGGTTTATTACTGAGAGTCGAAAATACCATGCGCGATAAAATTACAATATTTTTACGTCCATGTGAGTGTCGGGTTATGTTTGTTATGCCACTATCAGAAGTGGGAATGCCTACGGGTTGACATAATTATGAGTCCCGTGTGGTGCCGGACGTAAGGAATAGCACCATCCCATTTCTTCCTGTGGGTGTTGTAAGAGTCGACTCAGGGACCTACTAAAGAATGGGCAGCAGCGTTCTCTGTGCATTTTGGAACCATACTGAGATCGTCAACCTGCCTGCCGAGCGTGGTGATTATGGCCAGCCCCCTCAAATTTGCCTGTGACCAAAAGTAGACGTCTTTCGTTTGAAATGATGATGATGAAGATAGAATTCACTGATACATACTACCTACATTTTCCGCATCCAAGACTCCAGTACCTTAATGACTTTCTTCGAGCTAATTGGGGACATCCCTTATTGCATTTGTTGTTTTGCAATCTTGTTGTCATCACACTTGTCATGATACTCTTTTGTCATCGGTGCAATAAACAAGACAGGCAATATATCAAGAGGGATAGATAGCAGTATTACCAGCCTCCTCTTGACTGATAACATGAAGCTTTGAAAATCTACACAGGCTTATAGGATCCCGTATCGCAGACAGTAGTTGATTTATTTTAGATATCGGACTACTGCAAAATTCTTAAGATTCTTTGTCTTAAAAATATTTACAGATAGAGATTATAATAGACCTATTTGCTGAATGAAGGGCTTTTTTTTTTTTTTTGGATGGGAAATCATCAAATGACTTCTCCCGCTCTGGGCGGAGCGGGAGGGCGTGTCAGACTTTTACTGACTAAAACCCACCCGTGTTCCTTCAGTTGCCCATGTGCCAGGGTCACGGTATCTCTTTCGAACAATCACGCGACCCCGGCAGGTGAATGAAGGGCTTGTGGCTAATGATTATAAGGTGTACGGGTCGATAAATTAGAGGGGTAACTGTGTAACTTGCTATCAGTAGGAATTGGTTTCATATTGATAGTTAAACAACATTCATTGCGTTATTTACGTTGCTGAGCCGACAATATATTCGAACAAATGACGCAATGGTTTAGAAATAATCTTCAATCCCATTCAGATTCTGATAAATAGTGCGTTTCGCAATTAGGGTGCAGGTTAAGCTATGCTTGCCGAAAGCAGGTTAAACCGTTGGTTCCAGCTGTTATTCTTGAATCTTTGTCGGTCGTTACGGGTCGTCAGAAGTCCGAAAATTTGACAACCAGTGTTGCCTTACTAAAGGGTATCTTACACTAAGGATGTCAGATAGGTAGTCGCTACAGGTGAAATACTGATATTCAGCTAAATTCAATTAGACTGAAATCCCCACCCGAACATAGTTGAGAAAAGGCTAGGCAGATTGTATATTCGACCTTTGTGCCTAAGTTTACCTAATCCTTTTTATAACACCCTTTTATTAGCTTTCCCTGTCTAAGATAGCAGTCATGTCAGAGGGGTAGTTGCGAAACTTGCGATCGGTAGGAATCGGTTTCATTTTGATAGTTAACCCCTTACCGCATACAACGCCATATATGGCTTTAAAAGTTAATAATTTTTTTCAATTTATTAAAATATTGTTTTTTCGCAATCAACGTTGAATCCGTATACATAATATCTTCGTTTAACGGAAGATATTTTTTGTTGTCTATGGTAAGTGAAATCAGTCAATATATTGGAGGATATGTGCAGCGTGTCCGACCGTTAGTGTGCTATTAATTCGTGTTCGTTTTATAAATGGGAAAATAGCAATTAAACGGTAAGTCAAAATCCTTAGAATTTCAAAATACAATGTTTACATATACTTTAATAAGAAATAGTTCTTGTTTCGGCATGTTTTGTGTTTTTGGTTTGTTTTTGAGCTTTCTTTTCCATATATGGCTTCGTGTAGTAATTTCTAAAATAAGTACACAAATATTTTTTTTCCTATTCAGACTGTTTATATATTCAAAATAAAAGATGTTTTTAGTAAAGAATTTTTTTTTCATCATCTCCTTCATAATTCATGCAATAAGGGGTTAAACAACATTCATTGCATTATTTACGTTGTTGAGCCGACAATTTATTTAAACAAATGGCGCAATGGATCAGAAATAATCTTCAATACGATTCAGATTCTGATTGATAGTGCGTGACGCAATTAGGGTGCAGGATAGCAAATAAAAACAAAAAAATATGCTTTTGTATTGAACCGAATTAAAAATTATAACTATTTTAGTGATTTGTCTAGTTTTAGTTATTCTCATGTAAGTGAATTGTAATTCTTATGAGAATAAATGATCTCTCATACCTCAAAAATATAAAATAAATAATTGTTTGAAAAAGTAAAAAAATACTTCAAAAATCACCCCACGCTTTATAAAAACTAAAATTATCTTATTTTGTAATACTCTATCCTAATTTTGATTTTTTTTATTTTTTTTTTCTATTTTTAGTTTGGTTTTCTATTAAAGAATGATTTATAGTTTTTTTTAAATTTTACGTTTATCACATAATTGGTGTAATAGAACAGTACTTAAAGATCTCTTTTAAGTTCAAACAGTTTCGATAACCGAAACTGTGAAGATTTACCATGCGTCTGAATAAAATTGAGTCCCTAGAGTTTCCGTTCTATTCTTCTCCATAAGAACTGACTACACTTTGGAACGAACAACTAACTACATGTTTCTGAATGACTTACTCATAGTCAACTCAGAAGTGCCTGTAAATGTTTTCATTGAAATAAACGCTTGGAGTTTTGGGTTTGAATTGCGCACACTTTTAAATGAGGTTCGAAGAGAATTCCACCGCAGAATATGTTCATTTTTATAATGCACATAATTGGTATGATGGGGACAAGTAAGCCTAATTGTTTCACTCACAGACGGAGCACGTGACGTCTCCTTAATTTCCCTCCTTCCGCTTTACATATTATTAAACTGGCTGCATCATGTGATCGGTTGATTGCTTCAGATCTGACTTCCCAATCAAAACGTCAAAGCATCTACATTACATTTGTGTTTGTAGTCGTTATCATTGAATCTACATTTATGTCGATGGTGATTGCATAACGGTGCTTTGGAATCACATTAATATAAGTTAATCTAATTACAAATTCATTTGACATCAGACAAACAAGCGTTTTATGTGTTATGAAAGAATACAAACCTTTATTCATCCAACTTTTTGGTAGTCGTCATGGTTGCCTGTACTACAACCAATTCATTCTTTATAGTTGGGTATTTATGTATGTATACATAAATACCCAACTATAAAGAATGAATTGGTTGGTTTACAGAAATAAGAATTTAATCATTCGTTTCTTGAACTCAATGATGCTGAATGACTTCTTCGTTTTAATAAAAATAGAACATTGTGCATTATGCACGTCCAAATTTTTTCACATGCACGGTGCATGCAAACAGTGCATTTATATTTACTCTACATGTCCTTCTACTAGGCAACGCATCTTAATGACTTGCGGTATTTTTCATGACCTAATCAATAGTCTATGGTTTGACATTACATGCGCGTCATAGATTATAGATAATGTAGTGAGATCTGGAGTGAGATTATGACTTAGAGGAAACAGACAATGAAATAAAAACACTAGATAGCCTCGTCTTACAACAAGGAGAATAGAATCCTTATTGGTATTAAATAGACAATATATTTAATTCCATTCTTTAAAAAAACTTTAAAAATAGCAAACATGATTCCAAGATATTTAGAAGTCAATGCCATACGGACAAGTCTTATGGTACACTTACAACTCGTTGATATCAGCACCCCACATCTGTCTAATATTTTTATGATCTCCTTAGCTCTACGCTATTTCGCAAATGTCATACTTTGTTCTGGTTTATAATAGTGCAATTAACAAACAAAAAGAGTAACGCGTCGTATGTATGTCTTAAATGCGTATAATATTACCGATTAAAACATTTTTAACTGTCATGTCCTTCACATACATATTTAAAACAGATGAAGCTAATCCCTGATTTTTAGGCTGAAGGTCATTTAACCTCAACTTTTTAATGAATTCCATTGAAGCTTCAATTAAAAGTTGGAGCTTAGTGAATAACTTAAATGTCATAAGTGGCCCTTTCAGGCTGATACACAGATTAAGGACTGATGATAATTCAGCAGTCCTAGTACATTCTCTAAGATTGTTCTAGTCAAGTAACCATCTTGCCTCAAGTCCCTATTAAGTAATATCTGAGAGCGAGTTTAATATTTCATGAATACTTAGTAATTTCATTTGTCTCTCACTCAGGGAATTTCATATGTTCAAACGATGAGGGCGACGGCCGTTACGCGCCTCCTAATGTACCCTCGTAATATCACAAGACGAGATTATAAACGACTTAAATAAGATATATAATATGTGTATGAATAACCTTAGATGTATCAAAGACGTCAGTGAATTTAAATAAGGACTACAACATCAGATGATTGCAGTTTAGAAAAATCATGCATTGTAAGTTGTTACCGTGCAATAACAACCATCATTCGATGATTCAAGAAAACAAGCCATTACACTATTAAGGGCCACGGACTACTTGAAAATTATAGTCCGACTATGTAAATATAGTCATCATATTTACCATAACATGCTAACACAACGTTGAGCTTCATCTCTATTGTTTACATGAGTTCCGTATAAAACCGGTGGTGGAGGTGGAAATGCAGCAGTAGCGTCCAAGCTTCTACGTTTTCAACTCGTTTTCCTGGTGCTAATCGGCCACCGTCTCGTGACTGGATAGAATTAACACTATCTTCATAATAAGTGAAACAAAGACCATCCGTAAATGGTCCATGACACTGACGTCAGCTTTTGATCGGTATATTGTGAACTGGTGCTTTATAAGGTGTGAATGCAGGGTAACCACGTGTTCCCTAAAAAACCGAGGTCGTGTAAAAAGTGTGGACGTGAATTATTGTCGAGTGCCCTTAGTCGGGGCGAGCACGTAGCCAGTCAGCTGAGCGCCGAGACCCCGCCGCTGTGCCGTCGCGGCAGTCCGCCCCGTCCGCAGCCGCGCTGAACTCTCGTCTGTCCTAACCCTTATCGCAAAAGGTATGGCCTCGTGATTGGGGGATCACGCCTGTGATCACCTGCAGACGTCGACGCGAGATAGCATGCTATCAACCGTCCGGATCAAATGTTTATTGTGTCTGTTTATTGTTGTATGTATCTGTGATGTAATTTACGACGTTCGACGTTATATAGAAAAGCGTTCTGCATCTCATCACTACTTTCAAGTTGAAGTACGTTGGTTGACCATGTGCCTGACTAGAGTATCCGCGTAAATGGGTGGTATGTAATTTTTCATTTCTCTGAATTTTTTGAACGCCTTCCCAAAGTGAGCAGTGTGCTTTCGTATTTATTTAATTTTATGCTGTGTTATTCACATTTTTTTTTTGTTATCCATAAAGTGAATATACGTCAACATAAATAAAAATTCATTCATATACCCAGAGCGGCCGGTACGTAAAAAGTAACACTGAAATAAAAACTTTTTGAAGCGTTTCAAACAATTTATTTTTTTGTGAAGAGGTTGACATCTTTATTTAACATCTTTAGGGGCTGAATTTTCAAGAAATCTTCTTTGGCGGTCACTTCCTTAACATATTTTTTCGGATGTGCTTTGTCTGTTAGTGAATTTAAGATTGAATATTAATAAGATAGAATACAATAACGATTTCATCGCCCTGGACGCTATTATTATTATTTAAAACTACTCGTTTATAAAATATTTTGAATAAATATTCCTCTGTAAATAAGAACAAACAAAGTTATATAACAAATTACGAAGGGTGTGTTCAGGATACACAACGCACGTAGCTTTTGACTCAAATTCATGAAATCTGAATCGATTCAGGATGACATTGTTCTATAAGTGAGCCGTAGATACCGACATTTACAAATAGGTACGAACATATATGTACATATACGATTATAACGATCTTGTCCTGGCGCCACATAAACTAAGGAACATATTTTGATTGCCATGTTGTTTCGTCTATCGTTAATAAAGCAAAGGTTCTATAGCAATAATTACTCATTTAAAACTAGATACAAATTTTCCATAACCATTGTCATAAAGTCACTTGGAATGTCATAATAATTATAATTTGGTAGGCTAAGTGTCAAGTAAAAAGTATTCATATAAACAGTAGGATAAAGTTACTAATTTATTATTGATCTCTAAGAACACGCTATGATAAGTATACACAACTGAAACAAAAAAAGGTGTTCATAGCACAAAAAAACAATGCCTTACCTTCAATTTTCTCTGCCGAAAGACGTCCACTGCTGAAAATAGGCCTTACCTCAGTTTAGCAAAATTCTTAGGTAGGTATATGTTAATAAGTTCAGTATCTGTATCAACTATTAATTCATTGATTAAATTAATTTTTATACATATCTACTTAGGTATTATTAATAGGCATAACAATAGAGTTTACCTACATATCTACATAAGAGATTGTCGGTGGATTAGAATAATCTACAGCCTCGGATTATCTGTACAACTGGACAATATAATTACAAGTATTTATTTTGATTGTTTAAATGGTTTATGAGCTACATTATCATTTTATTATTCGCGAATATTGTTTTATTAAGATCGATGCATAGTCTGTTCAAAAACTGTAAGTTGAAAGTGCAAACAAACACTTTTCCGGTAGCATTCTTACGCAATCACACACTAAAATGGATTATTATAACAATATTCTGTATTAAGAACTGTATAACTCACCACATTTTAACCGATTTTAAAAAAAAATGTCATGTTCTGATGAGTGGTTTTTAAGTTAGTTTCAATAATATGTATTTTCCACTTAAGTTTATGTCGATGATACAATAACTTGCTGTCACTTACGAATTTGGGTGGGGAAGATACCACAGCCAAAAAGAGAAAAATAAAAAAAATATTTAGGAAAACTACTGACTTAGAAAAAAAAAGCTGTACAGAATAAAAACAAAAACTTAATTTCGGAAGTCTATGGTAAAATACAGAACCAAAGACGCTGACTTCAGAAATTAAAGTTACTTTTGATTGAAAAATCATCTACGAATATAGTGGTTATAAAGTTAACCTCATCTGTTAAATGAGAAATAGTTTTAATGTGATACATTCGAGATAAATATTCCAATAATAAAATCAAATCAATCAAGCATTTACCAGTGGCACTATAAATTGGCAACCACGGGAACATTTCCTGATTCAATTGTTTATATTTTCATCTTACTTTTGGAATTAACTATAGATCTAATTATAATTAGCTTATAATTTTCTCGCTGTTAGGAACCTCTCTGTTAGAGTAAATACAAATACAAATTTTATTTGAAAAAAGTGAAGTACAGTCTGTTACAATAAATATAAGTCACAGTGTAGGGTAAAACTGAAAAGACAAAAAGTAACTTAACTTGAATCTGGCGTCCTGCGGGTCCTGCGACTGCTTACTATAAGGAGCAAACGAATTTAACTTATACTAAGAGTTAGTATAGTGTGTTTCGTAATGTAGGTATGGTGTGTGTGTGTGTGTGTGTGTGTGTGTGTGTATGTGTGTGTGTGTGTGTGTGTAAGCATGGTTTATGAGTAGCACTGTGACATAATGCGACATTTTGTTCCTAATAAATCACACCAAATAACACCGATGTGTAACAGTGTGACTGAACAAGAAAAAATATTCTCTTTGAGTTACACCGCCATAACCTCAGTGCGGGTTTTTTTTATAGGTCTGACTAAGTTTACTTGATTTAGTAGATCAATTCCTCGATTAAACAGTATCAAGAGCATATGTGACACATTACTGAGCGACAACAATGATCGATACGATAAAGTCCAAGAAGACACTACAAATTGTGTGATAAAATCGATTGTCAACATCAAAATCAGCGTTTGAAGTGTTGCCAAGGTTAAACACACTGTCCCCACATTCCAGCCATTTGACCATACTAGGGATAAAGCATTGGAAAATAGTTTTAAGTATACACAAGCACCGGTACTGCAATCCCCTATTTTCCAATTATTACGAAACTTTAAAATATAAATACTTTGTTTCTTGGGCATCAACTGTCACTTTACTTGGCTCTAAAGTCTTCTGCATTTACAAACAGACAAAAAAACGGAGAAGATTCTCAAGTAAACGCATATATTAAAAACTAGCTTCTGCCCGCGACTTCGTCCGCGTTAAATTTCGTGTTCCCCCGGCCCTTCCCGTCGCGTCGAATCGCCTACCCGTGCGATTTTCCCCGTTTTTGCAACATTTTGCATTACTGCTCTATATGTATCATATAGCTTTCTAATGGTGAAAGATTTTTTTAAATTGGTCCAGTAGTTTTTGAGTTTATCCATTACAAACAAACAAACAAAAATACAAATTTTTCCTCTTTATAATATAATATTAGTGTAGACAAAAAACTCACTTTACAGCAGCTCTCTGCCGTAAAGTTACTTGTTTATCTAAACGGGTTATGAGTATTACAAGCGTGTGTTTTACTTTCCTTATCACTAAATTGAAGTTGAAAGTGTCCTTAGAGTCCTATACTTTTGCAACCCGCATGTGACTGATGTAACGTGTAGGCGGATGCACCTACTCAATACGAATTCATTCAGAGTTAAGTCACGCGGCATTAGTTATAATAATTAATAAAATTAGCCTTTGATGTATTACTTGGAAAATTACGTGCATACACGTGATTTCTAAGCTTGCCATAAGTAATTAAATTGTCACATTACGTAATAATAAAGAAAACTTCAGATCCAACCGTTAACCAGGATCTACTAAATACTGGTAGAACGTTTCAATTTGCATATAATATTTTACGTCAAGAAAGATAGTGACGTTACCCATACGTCAGCAACCCGTAGCCAATTTAATCAATAGGTTCAAAAGGATTAAGTCCGTGCGTCCGTCTGGCCATATGTTAGCTCTAAGCGGAACGGATTGTGAAACCAAATACTGAATTTACGAGTTGACTATTTCACAGAACACACTTTCATAGAAAATAATGGAAAAAGCGTGGGGTGCTTTTTGAAGTATTTTGAATTGATATCAAACTCTCCTCGCTTTTTTTCCTTTTTTAGTTCGACTAGCTAAAAAAGCGGGTTTTCCGTTTTTTTTCTACAATTACACAAATCACACACAATACAAATGTATGAAATTATTGTTGTATTGTCATCGGTCCTTGATAAGTGTGCAAAGTTCCAAATTAATCCCACGTTTTGGTGGAAAAAAAATCACGTTCAAACATTCGGTTACATAGAAACATACATACGAAGCTAATAAAAGCATGTTAAATAGGGTTTAAATGTACGGTTTTTACCCCGCTGTTACTAAATTAAAATGTTAAATATAAAAAAATACATTGGGTGTTATGGAGGTATATCTGTGGAATACATCGTGACACGAAATTTTACCATAAATTCAGTTCAAAGTATTCGTCGGTTATTTAAAAAAACACAACGCGTCCATATAAAAATGCAATACCTACATAGTCGAAATATATGGAAGAGTTGTTTGTATCTGTTATGTTTAAACTGATACTGATGACTTATATGGATAAGGATATAGGCCCAGGCCTAGATATTGAAAATACTAATAATTCCAAGTAAGCCATAAGAATCAGTATTCGATAACTCATCATTTCTATATGATACTACCTTGGGAGAGCGACCATCACGCAAACAAAGTTACGTATCTCTAAATGCAATAGGAATATTAATTACAAAGGAAAAGTACAAAGTTGCTGTCTGTTTCTCATTATTGTCCACTGAGTCTAAACATTTATGTCTCGTCAATACCACTAATCATCGTTAGGAAATCATAGGTTGATTCAATTAAGAGTTCAGATGCTGTGTTGAGTAACAATTCGTTCGTTTTTAGGACAGTTCCAGTTCCCACAAATGGGTTACAAGGTCTTAATATTCCATCATTACAAACTACTTTCTCACATAACCTAACTAACCTATATTGATCCCTCTGCTGGGAAACAGGCCTTCTCTCCAAGAAAGGAAGCGGGTTGTAATCTACCACGCGGGCCCAGTGCGGGTTTATTACTCACTATGTTTTTCTTCACAGTCTTGCAGTGGTGATGAAATTATTTACACTAAGTAAAGCGCCTGCCTGAGTTCAATCTCACGACCAATAAGTCGTAAATTGTGGCCGATACCACTGGGCCATCACTGCTCACTACAAGGTCTTATTTTCCATCATCTAGAAATCTAGATATAAATAAATAAAATTGGAGTGTCTGTTTGTAATATTAAAATAACCGCTTTTTACTTCGTGTATATGGATATATACACGCTTCATATACCAAAACAACATTTTTTAATTTTTTTGTCTATCTGTCTGTTTGTTCCGGCTAATCTCTGAAATGGCTGGACCGATTTTGACGGGACTTTCACTGGCAGATAGCTGATGTAACAAGGAGTAACTTAGGTTAGTTTTATTTTAGAAAAAAAAATAGAATCTCACGAAAAAAAAAGCGAACAAAAAACTTTTTAGTTAAAATACTACGTGGACGAAGTCGAGGGTAATTACCTTATACAGGTAATTACCCTCGACTTCGTCCACATGGTATTTTTCGTCTACCTGGATTAATGCATTCTTAATACATTAACCGCGGTAGTATGTCCTCTTGCGATAATTTCCGATAACCACGCGGGCGAAGCCGCGGGCAAAAGCTAGTTTCAAATAACATTCTCGTTCGTATAGAAAATCTATCATCAGCATCAATATTATTTCACCGATAAGATTTATCTCTTCATCTGCCTATCTTTTTCCCAACTATGTCAGGGTCGGCTTCCCGTCTAACCGGATGCAGCTGTATACCAGTATTTTACATGGCAAGATCCACAAATGACAACCGGGACCAACGGCTTAGCGTACTTTCTGAGGCACGGAGGGGTCTTGGTCTTGAAAAGATGGTCCCCCATCCACGGACCAACTATGGCAAGCGTAGATTAACCTGAACGATTGAACCGTGCGGCTGTTATTATTTAGCCACAAGCCCTTCGATAAAAAATTATGAGGTCAAAATTAGGCCCACCGTCCTCTTTTATATAAGCCAGTGCCTAGTGATTATATCTCATATATGATAGGTATTGATTCTAAAATAAGAAACATCCGTTAGTTGTATTCATCTCAATCAATCCATGGGAAGGACGTCGCGGGTGTCACCTCGACCTTATTACCAATGATAATTCAACGATAATGTTCATTTTACACATAAAACATACACAAATACCAATGTGTAAACATAAATAAATACAATCTGTATTGTAAATAAATTGACACATGTTCGTGAAATTGTATTGTTGCGCTGTTGTGATCCAATTGGCATGGATAGGACGAAGCGAGTCAGTGCAACGACCAAGTGGGTTGGTCGTCAGTGTCCCGCTAGTAGTGTCCTCACATACCTAATCGACAGGACGCGCCACCGGCCTCATAGCTATAGCCCCGCTCAATTAATTGTTGTTTATCGGACTATGAATATCTCGAACTGTATATAGTTCGCCCTAGTGACAGTGACACTTATCAACGGGAGCAAGATGGTCTGTATTATTCCTTTTGTGTTCCTTTTTGTGACATTTTCACCCAATTATTGTTACGTGTCGTGTGATCCATACGAAGCCGGACTTTCAATCGTGAATCATAGAGCGTAAATAGTGGAGTACAGTTTAATTGATATAAGAATGTACTCAATTGATGTGCCCGATGTAAACAATAGCCATAGACTACTGTTTAGTCTATTTGTTTTGTTTTTAACATTACCACGCCATAAGGAAACGGCTGGAGGCGTATTGTAGAGCATGTAGTAAAAATAAAAACAATGGAAAATAACTTATTCCGTGAACATTATTATAGTAATAAGTGTCATACCTGAATCCTACAGTTGTATAGTTACTAATGTGGCAAGTGGCTGTATATAATATAAAGATCGTGTTAATTTTATTATTTGTCTAAGGTATGTACACGTCTGTTAAAAACAAAAGGAAGTAGAAGATTCTTAATTTTGAAACTATTTTTTTTATTTTTTAAGTTAAACTATATTGTCCCACTACTGGGCTGTTTGAAATGTAATTGGTTTCGTCGAGTCTCTTTTTCTGGCACTGTCTACTGTCTTGTCCCCCCATACTTTGCCAATTCTGTAAGTTGCGTCTTTTCCGGCAATCGGTCAGGAACGAATTCAAATTGTCACTCTAGTGTTTTTTAAGCCTGCCTCGGAAGCAATGTTCGCCTCATTATTAAAAAAAATGTGATGAAGGTTTTAACATCCGACCTATATTTTCCCACTTCATAGGGATCTATTGTCGTGTACTACGTTCATGGAGTAGACACGTACTACACACCTATTTCATATTGCACTACACGCCTCGAGTAAAGGCTTTTATCACATTTTACGTGGAACCTGATACAGGGCAGACTCTCTCGAGTGCTATAGCCTTGCGAGTTCTAATAAAACTATATAAGTATGTGCTTAGCACTATAAAGGTTCTAACGTTACTCCTCCCTATGCGGCATGAACATGGCTTCAATCTTTTGATTCTTACAAAAAACAACGATTGTCACTAATATTTGTTATAAACAGCCAAACAATTAATACTTAAATTGTATACAGGATAAACGTACAATATGCCTAATTTCATCTTTTAATAGACGCAATTTAGCAATTGATTGATTTGGGCAGTCGCCAGGGTAGCTCATAAAATTCAAATTTTCTTAGATTTTTTTGCAATTTGCAGGTCAATGTCAGGCTGTATGTTAATCCGGGGATACCGCACGGTCTCCTGCGAGGCGGCGAGCCTCCTTGCCGGAGTGCCGCCATGGGATCTGGAGGCAAAGGTCCTCGCCCACATGTGGGAGTGGCGCGAGGACGCGAAACGCCGGGGCGAAACTCCGCTGCCGCGACAAATCGCGGCACGGCGGACAGAGCTCCGGCAGGATCTCATGGCGACATGGCGGGTACGATTGTCGCAACCCAGCGCAGGGCACGCCACAATTGCGGCGGTAAGTCCCCTCTTTGAGGAGTGGATAGAGAGGCGCCACGGCGTCCTCACCTTCCGCCTGACGCAGGTTCTCACCGGGCATGGGTGCTTCGGTGGGTTCCTGTTCAGGATAAAGCGGGAGGAAACGCCCGGGTGTTTCCATTGTGATGATCGTCTGGAGGACACGGTGGAGCATACGGTGGAGGTGTGCCCTGCCTGGGCGGAGCACCGCCGTGTCCTCGTGGAGGCGATCGGCGGCGGCGACCTCTCGCGTCCGGCCCTGGTGCGAGCCATGGTACGGAGCGAGAGGGCATGGGAAGCCGTCACCTCCTTCTGCGAAGCAGTAATGCTCGTGAAGGAGGAGGCGGAGCGCGTGAGGGAGTGGCAGTCTCTGCGCCCTCACGTCCCTAGCCGCCGCAGGAGGAGACGCCCCGGGCGTCGGGAGTCGATTGCGGACTCCCGGCCACCGTAGGCGCGAGCTTGCGGGCGTCGAGCAATGGGTAGCTCGCCGCCCGGTAAGGACCAAGCTCGGGTCGACGGCGCGTAGTGTTCCACGCGCGCCTCAAAGAGATGTCAGCAGCAGTGAAGGGGTCTGCTAGGACCGGTGCCTGCCGGGGTCGCGTGATTGTTCAAAAGAGATACCGTGGCCCCGGCACTGGGCAACTGAAGGAACACGGGTGGGTTTTAGTCAGTAAAAGTCTGACACGCCCTCCCGCTCCGCCCAGAGCGGGAGAAGTCATTTGATGATTTCCCATCCAAAAAAAAAAAAAAAAAAAAAAAAAAAAAGGCTGTATGTTAAACGAAATATGATTCAAATCATTAAAACAACCCTCGTTAGTGCATTTAATCCCATTGTTATTTAATGGGATTAAATGAACGTACGAAAGTTGTATAATTTAATGAAAACTCATTCAATGGTGTTGAATTTCGCGGACAACCTAATCGCATATGTATAGAACCCATCTGTGCTTCATAAATACAAGTCTGGGTAGATACTTTAAATGATAGCAACTAGCTCCAAAATATGGAGGCATCATAAAATTTTGTTAATTGGATAACAAACTGTTTGAAGCGTCCGTACTTGTGTTTAAGTTGATTGAACCTTTAAATATTCGGTAACCACCAAATATTCAACACAAACAAAAGTCCTTACGTTGTTGTGTGGGATCGTCTTGACGGTAAGTTTTCCGAATAATATTAAATTTCACATCAAAGTAAAATCTAATTAATCAAGGTACGATAGCTGTACGACAGAAACGAATTTCTTTCGTATTGTTTAACTGTTTTCCCCAAAGTAATACCCACACAGGTTCATATTTGAGAAGACTGTATTAATCAAGGAAAAAAAAATACAAATAATATAGCTATTCGCAGCAATAAGTCCATACCAGGTATAAAATAATGCAATTGTTAAGTATTTTCGTATACATATTTATTTATTAAAATCAATATACATATAATGGAGAACAATGGCCATATAAATAGTTTTTATAGGACACATTCAAAAACAATGAAATGACCAATTGGAACCGTGCACCTATCTTCTGAGGTTTCATATGTGCTCATGTAGGTTATGAGAAATAAAATACTTTGATTTAATTTGAATTACACCCGAGATTTCTGAAAGCTTATTAAATTAATTCTGATCTCGAATTTCATGACAATTAATGGTTGTCGTTGGGTAACAAATCCCAAGTCTTGAATTTACAGTTTTCGGAAAGGGCAAAAAGTCATAACATTTAAAATAGGGTTTTAAGTGTTTTACCAAAGCACCTGAATTTTCATCCAACGTTATAGTGCTGCCAGCCTTTTGGACACTTTTCCATTGACAGCGATGCGTACGAATTTTTTGATGCCCAATGAGCCCAGCCCTACTTTTATACTTGTACAATGTACATAAATATGGTCCACTGATATCGGCCCCGACTTACGGCTTGTAGGTCGTGGGTTCGAACCTAAGCAGGCGCTTTGCTTTGTGAAAATAATTTCATCACCACTGCTCCCACAACGGTGAAGGAAAACATCGTGAGGAAACTGGCATGTATTAGAACCAAAAAAATTAAGACATGCGACATCTACCAGTGGGCCCGCGTGGTAGATTACGCCCCTCTCACCGAGAGGAGGCTTGTGTCCCAGCAGTGGGAACAATATAACCTGATTATGATGATGATGTGACATAAAAAAATATAATAAGCTTGTATATAAGATTTGTCAAAATAAATTTGTTAGAAATAATAAGCCTATTTTACAATCCCTCTTCGTAGAAATTGTAAAATATTTTTTTATAACACCAATTCATTAAATACTTATGGTTACAATTCCAATAAAATACAATAACACTGCTGATTGATCGTTTATGGTCCAAATATAATTTATTGATACCTTTATTTATAACAAATACGACCAGAAGCACGTCACTTATCGCTATTAATTATTTGATTAAGTATTATTTGATATATTACAGCAATACTAATAAAACTAAGATATACTAAATACACAGTAATTTATGAGCTAAACAGATTAGCAAGTTAGCGTTGCCGTTTCAGTTAAAGACAATGAATTCTAATGAACGTTTAGTTGCAACGGTACATTTCTTATGCTTATTTATTGAATATATTTGATCTTGTCATTGAGGGGATGAGATGTGTGCAAGTCGTGACGCTAGAGTTACCTGCTGCCCTCAGGCCCCTGTAGTGCTAATCATCTTGATAAGTTGGTAAACAAACTAGAAGCGAGACCTTTATTGACGGCCTTCTGTCACATGAAAGAGATTAGTACCATAATGTTCTCATTGACATTATCAACACAAACGGTTGCTTGCATAGTCAATCATTATGAATAGGTAACTATATCTTCATACACTCATTATGCTGGCTAATTCTTACTAACTGGGCAGATAGCTGTGCTGCTTTGGAGTTTGTTGCGATACTTCTTCTTCCTAGCTATGGCACTAGGTAGTGGTAAAAGGCAAGCGTTTCTGGGGGACAGTCTTAATTAATTTTAACGTTCAAAAATTGTTGCCTCCTTTTTAATAATTGTGGTGCCCCTTTCTCAAATACTACTATGATGCATGTTCCTGGCCTGGCCTTTTCAAATTAGATTTTCTGCTCAGTTAATATGCTGTCAACCTCACGTTAGCGGTTGTCGTTGAGTGGTCGAAAAAACACAGCGAATCAAATCACTTGACGTGGTGTTTGACAACATACCTAATTAATTGATAGGCGTTCGAAAACCGCCCGGTAAATCATACGTTGGTACACCAATGTGTAATGGAAAAACATAGGATCTGCTGATCGTTATCGGTTTAATCCAAAAGCTTTCAGCAAATTTTACGTTTTTTCCCCTCGTAGTTCATCTCTGTTACGTAGAACTTCACTTGAAATGAAGGACAGCCTATAAACTTCCATTAATGTACGAAGGTGTCCTCACGGAACTGACCTGAAACTTCGGCACAATAACCAAGATTATCATAGATTTTGCTGTATCGCTATAGGTATTCAGTAGAAGCTCACGGCTAAACAATTACAGCTGCACGGGTCGTTTGTAGCTTAAGTCAGTCTATGAATACATACACTAGCTTCTGCCCGCGACTTCGTCCGCATTAAATTTCTTGTTTCCCCGACCCTTCCCGTCGCGTCGAATCGCCTACCCATGCGATTTTCCCCGTTTTTGCAACATTTTCCATTACTGCTCCGCTCCTCTTAGTTGTTGCGTGATGTTCGTTCCCTTCCTCGATAAATAGGCTATCCAACACAAAAATAATTTTTCAATTCGAACTAGTAGTTCCTGAGATTAGCGCGTTCAATCAAACAAATAAACTCTTCAGCTTTATAATATTAGTATAGATAGGGACCCCTCTTTACCCCTCCGTGCCCCAGACAGCACGTTTATCACTTGGTCTCAGCTGTCATTTGGAAATCTTTGACAGTCGTTACGGGTACTCACAAGGTTGACAGTCTGACAACCAATCTTACCAAGGCATATCGTATTATCTAGTTACTGGGTTGTGGAGGTCAAATAGGCAATCGCCCCTTGTATAATACTGGCATTCATTTGCATACGGTAAGACTGGAAGCTGACCCCAACGCATTGGGAAAATGCAAGGCAGATGATGATTCAGTAGTAGCCCAAAAGTGATATTGCTGCCATTATCTCTATGTCACTTATGACTAGCTAAAAGGTGTCACTTTTTCGAAAACCAAACCCAAAATTTAAATTATATCAATACAATCATTACTATAGTCTGTGCTAGATGTGAAAAAAATAAAAGTCGTTGACACCCGCCTTCCAATGTATTCAAATATTTCAAAACGATACGAAAAAAATGTAAAGAAAGTGTCGCTAGCACAGTCAAAACGGTTTGAATACATTGGTAGGCAAATGTCAACGACTTTTATTTTTTTCACATCTGACACAGACTATAGTTAACACATTTAAGTCGTTATATAACATGGATTATGCTCACATATTGTTTTTGCACAAATAAATTATTCAAACGACGTAAACATTTAATACGTCTTGTATATTGGCAATAACTCTTGTCTTATTTAAAAGAATGACCACAATATATTTATTTACTGCTCTTTTAATGAGCTATTAGCAAAAAAGCACCTTTTGTTTCTATTCAAAGTGATGATGTTCGGAAACTCATAAGATACTTGTGTCTTTGCGTTATGTTTAGGGTCTGAATGCAGAAACACGTCTACGCTATCACGCTATTTTAAACAAATCTTTTTATCTATGTATAACAAGCTGTCGAGTCCAGAATCAGATGACCTACATTGATATGAATAAACTACAGGAAATTTTCCAATCAAGAGATCAAGTCATGAGATCTAGACTAGATGCATGTCCTACCTACTGTAATCTTTGAACCGTGACGCTACACGACGTTTCCTAAACCGTTTTGCTATTATATGAATAGTAGGAACTGTTATTGTAGGGCGACAAAAAACACTGCCTGGTAGATTCATTGAGATAACCAACTACGTCCGTCAATGACTAAGGAAAATATTTCAAGTAACTTCTTACTGTTTATATTCAACACAGGAAACTCATAAACGATATTCATAAAAATGAGCCTGAATACTTGACCTCGGTGACCTAGCGTCCAGCGTCAAGGGCCACTCACTCTGTCTCATGGCTAGTCCACTAAGGCCATTGTCCTTTACCTTTTAATTAAGATCTCATAACACATAGGTACGTCACGACGATGATTGGGTGAGCAATCCGTTTAATTGTTTGGAAGCGATAAGCGTAAGGAGAGCGCGTGTCGTCGCATTCGTTCGTATGAACATGATTGGAAACTCGTGGTCGCCTTCTCGTGAGTGATCATGTGATTGTGATGAGACCACTTAAGCAAATAAACGCTGCTGCTGACACCCGCGACCGCTGTCGCTACCACCCGCCGACAATTAACTTAAGACACACTCACCTAAATTATTCAATGGGACGTTAGAACTAGTAAAGCGATGTTAACTTAATCTACGCCCGCAGTGCACGACTGTGGTAATCATTCGCGTGATTTCATTACATCAAGAATGTGTATGGATCTTCTAATCCGTGGGTATTATCTGAGTTATAAAAAGTACAATAATATTATCATATTATTGTACGTTATCATCCTTGTGACTTGAGTTAAACACGAACGTCTGTAAAGTAAATACAGATGTTTTCATTAAATTCCGTTAAAATTTACACATACTAATAGTGAAACGCTACAGATTATATTTTTGTAGGTATTTCCTTGGAAACATATTAATGATTGTACAATGATTTTTTGTGCCTAGAGGAAAAGATTTATCTTAAAATAGATAACCTATAATCTAATAAAGGGATCAGATTTAAACGAAATGTGCCACTTGTTAGAATTCTGATATGATTTCTAAATCAAGTCATTTGTTGTTCACATGATTGAAACTATTGTGAAATGTAATCAGTGAAGGTTGTGTTTTTATTGGTTCATTTTATCATTGTTTTGGATCAGATTGTGATTTAATCTCGATGCCAGAATCCGTTTCCAGGTGTACATATACTTATCTAGAGAGTTCTTTGAATGCCAACAGACGGGAATGCAAAGGCCGCAGTTAAAGCTTTTAATTACCATCCTCATTACCTCACCAGTTGCAATACTCAAAAGTGTCCTGAATACAACACATTATGTAGACACGATAGTACAGTCATGTGGTAAGATTCTGCTCTTGCCACATAGTGAACATAAGCATGAAGCTAATCTTTTCAACATTGAAAAGTTTCATAAGTCAAGGTCTTCAATGTAAACCAAAATAGAAATTCAGCAACGTCCCATTAGTTTATTCGTCTAAAAATAAATATTTGGTAACGAGGACGATTTAAATGAGTTAACCCATACCCAAAAAAAATTATGTGGTCAAAAACCGGGTAAAATGGTCAGTATAATTTTGGGGAAACTCGAAAATTATCACGGTATAACTAACACTTACATCTAAAATACAACTACAATATTTACATAACTCAATATTCTACTAATAGACCCAAAGTTATGTAGAGCACAAAGGCACAATTATCACCTAACGTTATAAATATGCTTAGGTACAAAATATGTTTAAGGGTATAAAAAGCAGTAACGCCTCGCAATTTGTGGTCTCTAAGCGTAGCTATAGTCTCAACCTATCGCCATCCTCGATCTGACTGACCGTTTGCAGTACAATCATATTTTATTATGCACATAACTTGCACTGTGTGCAATAAAGCACCGACTGCGATGAATAAGAACTAATTAGAGAGCATATCAGCACAATATACTAGCACAATATAAACAATGAGCACCTCTAATATTCCTCTATTTACGATAATGTAAAACATTCGTGATGAAACAAGTGATTAGCGTCATTGAGTTTACTCTGTCCGCTGTTGAGCCATCGTCACTTAGAACTTAACTGCTAAGTCGCCGGAGGCTTCTTTGCTGAAACCCTGAAGCTGAAACATTCAGTCGTGCGATTGTTCAGTCTACTGTCAGACATTGACCGGCGCGGGCGCAGCTTTTATCCGATTATCGCGCGCTTTCTAAAGTTATCCTATCGAAACATAGACCCTAATCATCAACATGTATCGGACTAAGCGACGACAGTTATTGGGTGTGTGAAAATACTATTTAATGTTGTATTACAATTTCCGATGTCGTTTATTATTTTGGTGAATTAATTTTTGTGTCATCATTTGAATACCTATAATTTTAGTAATCAACTTTAAATAATTACCAGATACCTAACGTGTTTAATGATTTTGTACTAATTCATACTTGAATCGTTTTTGGATGCTAGAATCTTTAGAATATATAAGCAGTGCACCTAACCGGGTTTTCTAAGTTCACTGCTGTTCCATCTTTTTTAAAATTGACAGCAAAGGCTAGTTTTATAAAATTACGAAATGCTTTGCTAAATTAGAATCGTACACGAGGTTGTTATTGCTAGGAAAGTTACAACATTAAACATAATAATTCATAATCAGCAGTAAATATGTCCCATAATGATCCTAAAATTATTCTAAATATTGTAAAACGCTACATTGCACTACCTGCCAGTTCGTTACTGCTCTTTGATCTTTGACAGGTCGAGGACCACTCTTTTGGATAACTTTTTTTTTATTTTAGAAGTATTCCAGTATATGATTTGTGGCAACCTTTTACAGGCTACTGCTAGTAGGGAATAATACAACCAGTAACTACTAAGTCACAACGTTGACCAACTCTAAGGCTTCTTTTCGTCTAATCACAGACACATGAGTGATTAGATTAGACATTTAAAATTCATTGTTTTTTCCCCCATACTATTTCACAAAAAATCTTTGCTTAATGTGGTTTACCTTATTTCCGGTTGTCCTCAATGTTTCATTTGATTATGGGAGATACAATAGAAGCTATTTGCAAATTGCTAGTCAAATGCGTGCACGCTGTACATGCAAAGGCAAATTGGAATCCCATAATCGGTACCGCCTCCTGTTTCAATGTATAACTTAAGAAAACTTCGTAAGTCTTTAAAATCTTTATTTTATGATTTCTTAATTGTTTATTATTGTGTTTCCAGGTTCGTAAGACGAGCATCCGAATGACTGCTATAAAGGAATATCCTTTCGACTTGAGTGATTTACAAAATCAACCACCGAGTGCCGTCGGTGGCGACCCGCGGCCTACGCAGACGCTGCCAACCCAATCTGCGATCAAACAGCGTGCCTCAGTGCCCTCACTTGAAGGAAAGAGAAAAGTGTCCATCATGGCAGACGAATCAAGCAAGGATCGAGAAAACTTACCATCAGACAGGTATGTAGTACGCTAAATTACACAACTGTAATTACACGCTTCGCATGATGTATGAGTTTTTTTTTTTTGTGGGTGGGAAATCATCATATGACGTCTCCCGCTCTTGGGCGGAGCGGGAGGGCGTGTCAGCCTTTTACTGACTAAAACCCACCCGTGTTCCTTCAGTTGCCCATGTGCCAGGGCCACGGTATCTCTTTCGAACGAATCTCGCGACCCTGGCAGGATGATGTATGGGTAACCAAGACAGGACATGATCATTTTTTCTAGACTTGTGAAATTCACCAACAAAACTGAACGTGATCAGCACATTTTTACTACTTGTAAGGGCGTCATCATTGTTGTGAAATGTTGACACTGACAGCTCTTAAACGTAGTTTAATTGTGCTGATCGCATTCAGTTTCATTGGCGAAACTTGTCTTAAATCTTGACCCTTGGTATGTTTATACCACCAGTATAAACCTACTTAGATTGAAGTTCAACGCGAAATCTAAGTTTACATACATTTCATATACAATGTCATTTCTATGCATTGTCGTTCTTTTTTGACTCTGTTTGAAAAAATAACCCAGTATTCAACATAAGATGGAATTAAATGATTTTCAAAAAAAATATATTGTTAGGTATGTCTCAGGGCTTACCTGAGACATACCTAACAATAATTTTTCAACTTGAAACAAATTGCAAACATCCTGAGATTTTCTACGGTCCCACAAAAGAAACACAAATTTATTATTACCGTCTCTAAAACTGAATTGCTATTTTGTATTTTTAAACGTTAATGTAAGTATACATTAAATGTGCCCAGTGCATTAAAAACAATAAAATAAGACATAGTACTCAATATCAGAAACGCCACAGTATTTATCAAGTTTCTCATTAGTCAATGTAATGGTGGAAACCGAAAACAATATACCTAGGTAAATAATAAGATTTTCCGTATTCCACAAATATGACTTTTTCGGGTAGCATCGTAACGAAATAGTATACCTAATTTATATTAACTTGGTGTTCGGAAAATAAATAATAGATGGAGGGTCGTCCCTGTCACGTGAGACTTGAACGTAAAGGGTGAAATGTGGATGAACTGTAGGTACCTACACAGAATATGTAGTTTTAATAGATTAAATAAGCCTAAACTTATTTTCCAAATCTTATTATCAAAATATGGAATTAGTAGGACATGTCTGTTAGCGGGAAAATGTGAAATTATTTTATCTAATCAGTTTAAATTCATTGTGTTTTCCTGTTAATCTGTCCATATATTGATTTCGTGTGTAATTATAATAAAGAAAGATATAATTTTTATAGTCTGTTTTGCAATTCATTAGCCCTCCCAGCTTAGTTTCTCCAACGGTAGGTTGTTGTAATCATACAAATGAATCAGGTCTGACCGGAATTAAAACTTTTACCAATTTCCGAAAGAAGTACAGCTAAAGTTAAAAGACGGTACCTAAAAGCAGTTTTATTTTCGGCTACAAAGAAATTCAAGCTTATGTCTCTAACGCCATTATAGCTCCAAGTACATTTATTTTTACAAAGGTACTCCAACGACTTATTCACTAATAACATGTTACTTATTACTAACTTAATATCTATTAGTATGGTGAATTTGTCACTTAAAGAAGTACACAGCTTACACATAAATAAAAAATACATACAAATTTTAAAAACTATTTGAGATTTGGAATAAACTATTTTTGTTACAGTGGAAGATAAATAACAGTTTATTAAACATAGGAAGACAGTATAACGGAAAAAAAACAACATCAGATTTACTTAAATAATAGATACTAGTTTAATTTTAGTGGTATTTATTATACGTGAAGCGACTGCAATAAACGTGATCAAAATGTTAAGTATGATTAGGAATCAAAAATTTTTTTACGGAATTGGTAAAAAGTGTCGGCAAAGATGTCAATGTTGCTGCTATTGTGAATTATATTATAATAAGTAAGTTTGGTACTATTTGTGGACATATGGTATAAAACACCTAAGATCCTGAAGTTCCTACGATAAAGTAGCGCCACCTGTAGTTTCAGTACAGAACTCGTACAGCGCACAGTGGTTACGATATATACTGACCATTCACTGCGGTAATTTACATTGAATTAGGTAGTAAGTACAGCGCTCTGTGCGGTATCAGCACCAATGAGTTTCTGATAACTGTTCATAGATGGCGCTCACTTTTATTTATCTTATCTCAAGTTACGAATGCGGCAACGGTGGCTGTGCTCCTGAAAATATTGTTGAGCACGTATGTAACGGTGAAACGAGTATAATAATGTTTTTTTTATATATATATTAGTCCCTCTTCTCATAATGGTTTCATTTTTCCTGTCATGGGTTAATACAATGGTTTGAAACACATTGCTTCAATGTTTAATTGAGTAGATAAATGGATTAGAAACAGTTTCCGATAAATATTTTTTATCTAGGTACAACTAAAAAGATCTTAATGGAAAATATTACTTTGTTATTACGGATCCTTATCATTAGGAACATAGAACAAAAGAAAAACGCGGTAAAACCTATTTTAGATTTGTCAGTTTTTCGTAACATGAGCGTTGAAGTCTTTTATTCTTGAACTATTTAGTGACTATTACATGCTTCAGCTAATCTTACGTTATCAAGCTTCCTAACTAAACAAAGATAGTGAAGCTTCGTTAATTTACTCGTTACTATGCTCAGGTATATCTATATATGTATATTTAAAAGGACTTATTGATAGAACGACTGACTGACTGACAAATCAACGCACAGCTGAAACTACAGCTACTAGGAACGTGAAATTTTGCTCACGGCTTTCTTTTTTCGGTTTAAAGAATTTATTTCCCATAAGAACTTACAGTCCACTTATAATGAGATACAAAGTAATATGATAATACAATACAATACAGTTTCCTCTAGCTAGAGTGTTAGAAGTTACAATTTAAACAAATTTTTCTTAAGCTTAGTTTTAAATGTGTTTATGTTATCGCGTTATATATGTGTTGTTGTTTTTGGTGTTGAAAACACTAAGAAGGGGTTTTGACGGTGAAAAGCAGTGATTTAATTTGTATGAAAAATGTAAATGATATTCCCTGAGTTAATAAACTTGGCAACTTGGCACGAATGCACGAATAACTAAAACATAAAGTTATAAAATGTATTGTTTTCCTTACCCCGCAAGGGTGGACTAAGAGGATTTAACGTTTGTGAGAGAAAATACGAAAACTACGAGAGCGAAGTCGCAGGCAAAGTGCTAGTATATAATAAAAATGATCTGTAGAATTATTCAAAATTATCATAAATTATTTAAACATGAGCACGTCCGGCATAATAAGATATTTTACGACGAACAGACGACATTCGATCATGAAGCTTAGCACATTACGAATGATCCAAGTGTTTCTAATAATTGCGTACCTTTCACTGAGCTGCTCACTCATACAAGTATAGTCCTCCCAACACATACGCACCTATGCATGAGTAGTAGTTTCCTACGCCCGTCACGTGACTGTTGTTTGTGAAAGGCACAGACCGTGCCCAGTCACAAGAGAACCCTGCTGACTCATAACATATCCCTTTGTTGTTTGACAGCAACAGACACTGAGGGGATAATAGAGGTCATGTCAATTGGTTGCTTCCAAGACATATGTAGTTATCACATGACTGGCGTCCAAACAATATTGTATTGCAATAATAATGATAGATAGGCGTACCTATAAGCGTCACGTGCTTTGAGTCTCAATTAAATGTAATTGCGATTACGTTTTAGTGCGGTCCCGTTATCGAGTTTATTTTTAGATTCTAAGGCATAGAAATGCACTTACTGTAAATTTGAATAGCTTAGGCTCTAGATTTAATTAAGTTGGTCTCACGACAGTTTTTGAGACGCATACTTTAAAAAAAAATTATTATGGTGCTGACAATCCTCTAAATATAAAACATCCATTCTCATACTATAAGAAAGTTACGAACCATTAAATTCCAAAAAGGAAAAAAACACCGAAGAGTCTATTTTAATAATATAAACAAGATACGTCGGTAAATAAAAGTGTATACAAGATCTTCAGCGCCTGTTCACCTTGTTAGTGCAACAGACAGAATGGCAAATGGCAACCACATTCGTTTTCCCATTTATACATACTAAGTACTGCAGGCGACGTT
This sequence comes from Aporophyla nigra, assembly GCA_947507805.1. NCBI lineage: Eukaryota > Metazoa > Arthropoda > Insecta > Lepidoptera > Noctuidae > Aporophyla > Aporophyla nigra. The sequence goes on along the minus strand of OX382302.1, from coordinate 14,142,272 downwards.
ACATTTGCATAACACCTTTTCATAAAGGCCCACCAACGCAATCATGACGAGGCTAAATAAATCTTACTTAATAATATCATTATTTTTATGTCTCTTGACATTTGTCGGGACCCTGGGGTCCCAGACCTATGGAAGACGTACGAGGGGCCGAAGCTAACTCGCGGGGGCTTATTAAATCTTTTTTCGAGGATTAGTCTAGCTTTTGCAATATACACAAACAAATATATGTACGAGTATATTGGATTATGGGTTTGGGTGGCTGAAGTGCACTGGTTATCTAGGACTATGGAAAGACCCTATAGCCCCTGCCAAATTACACAAATGAAATGGCAGGTGGGGACATGCACACTCAATAATGGGCCCTTGGAAACTGTTGCTACCCCATAGTAGCGAAGCGACAAGGGGGGCACGTGTTCAGAGGTGCTTGAGGAGTGGAGAGGTATTCCACGACTATGAGAATAAATTCAGAGCTAGGAAAATGGTCAATATCCCTACCGCCACTCAGATACTGGAAGAATTCCTTCATCTGAGCACGTTTGCTCTTGCGAATTTCCACTCAAGCCGGCTAATACCTCTGCCAGGGTCACGAGATTGTTCGAAAGAGATACCGTGACTCTGGCCCATGGGTAACTGAAGGAACACGGGTGGGTTTTAGTCAGTAAAAGTCTGACACGCCCTCCTGCTCCGCCCAGAGCGGCAGAAGTCATTTGATGATTTCCCATCCAAAAAAAAAAAAAAGCCGACTACTACCTGCCAGGGTCGCGAGACTGTTCGAAAGAGATACCGTGACCCTGGCACATGGGCAACTGAAGGAACACGGGTGGGTTTTAGTCAGTAAAAGTCTGACACGCCCTCCCGCTCCGCCCAGAGCGGGAGAAGTCATTTGATGATTTCCCATCCAGAAAAAAAAAAAAAAAAAAAAGCCGGCTAATACAGGTTAAAAATAGATAAGAGCTCTGTCTATTAGTTTTCACTCCAACTGGCCAATAAAGAAATGTCAGAAATAAAGGACAAGGTGACCCAACAGCTCCGCACATGTTTCCCTGCTGGTTCCTGTATCCCGTTTGGTCGGCCCCTTACCTTACACTTGTTCCAGCTTAGTAAACTCTACCGACAGACAGAGCTAAAGTGTGGAACGCACAAGCCCCACCACGATATCATCGTAAAGTCACAGAGTGGGGTGGCATTATTATTCATTACCAGCCGTTTCTGTTCCCGTTATAGCTTCTTCTATCTGCAGCCAAGCTTCATGACAATCATCACGCAATTTCCTCTTGGGTCTCTCCCTCTTACTTGTTAAAACAAATATCACCTTATCAATAAATAAACAATAGTGTCAATGTCACCATGAATGTTGTGGATAAGCATCCATTTTCGTCACCTCTGAGGGAAATAGCAACGAACTTAGTAATGACCTCTTTTTCATGTAAATTTTTGTTAAAAACGATATTTTTCTGAAAAATATAAATGGAAAAGTTATCGATGGCTACATTAATCATAGCACGCCTGCGTATTGTGTACAAGACATTATTACGACTGTTGCATACAATGCTAGACGTTAGTCACACTCCATTAGCCGTTGGTAAACTAGTAACTAGAAGATTGACATATTTTTTTGTTAAGGATAGAGCAATGTTCGACGGGGGGGGGGGGGGCACGGGAAGCGTGAGGGACGTGTCATGGACTCATGAGGTCCATTGCCTACGGGCTTGTTGCGATGGGCGCCTGGCAACAGATAGGGCCCATGACTCATAGAAAGCTAGGGTTTTAAAATAAACGTTTCTACTTCTTATCTTGTCCTACCTCAGAATATCTATATGTGTAACAATAACAACACAATCTAAGTCATGCTTAACCTACAAGTAGGTTATTTTTACGATTAATCATGAAACCTGAGACTAATTTTGACTAATTACAGTAGTTACACATGATTTATTAAATACCGTGGATTGGTCGTCATTACCTATTTAATAAATCTACGTGTATTTTTTTAAGGATATCTCCTTTGTATTGGAATGTTCGTGTCTTGAAATTATTAATACCATATTAATTTTAAATAAATCATAAATACGATAGGTTTTTTTTATAATAAATAGTTCAATTTTCATAAATCATCTCCTAAACTTCCTTTCAAAAATAAACAGAATGAAAATAATCAGTTTCCTTCCGTAACGTACCGATACGGCATAGAATTTATACTACTGCCTATTGTACTTTCTTCAATATTTATTTTTCGTACTTTTAATGTTATAGATTCATCTTTGATAAACTTCCTTATAAGCTTTGTCGCAAATCATCAAACAACCTGATACAATTATTATTTAGTCATTCTATAATTTAAATAGCGGTCCACTAACTGCGTACTGTATAAATTAATTACACATCTTATGTGGCTGACCAGAATTAGGTATATAATGTGATGTATCGCATATTTCCTCGTCATTATCACATTTCTTCTATTATTTATAGCAAACCGGATAACCGCACGATTTCCTCCTCGCGACTTTAGTGTCGATTTCCTTGTTTTTAATGGCATTAATAACCATGTGCTCACATACATCAGGTACTGTTATGTACTTATACATAACGTAGTCATTCATAATTTGCGAAGTTTCTACAATTTTGAACAATTAACAAAAACGCTACGACTAGAGTTACTAATGATACCAGGAATATAATAAGATGTCATGCTTACAATATTCAGATTAAGAACCAGACGCGGCTAACAAAAGGTTTTCAACCTATGTCGTATTGGAGCAATTCGTCTCACTCACATTTTAGATACGGTTTGTATTAACAGAAGGAATTTTTATTGTAATTTGTTAACGCACGAAATATTGCTCACCTACTCATTGATGTTTATAACAAGCCCAAGTAAAGTTAACAATAGGTATTTTTTCAAAACCGCGACATTAGTCATTAATACCTGTCTAAGTGTACTATTCTTCTTTTGCATATAACTGTTATACAAATACAGGATCCGCTTCAATTAAAATAAAAGGTGTATTAAAGGTTATAGTATAATTAATTATTGTAATTCATACTCGAATTAGCAGCTAGCAGCGTGGCTACGATATAATCTAACGAGCCGTCGTGGGTAATAATTAGACAGGCAGCGGTGCGGATTATGTGCTCACGTTAGTTCTGAGTATTGATCACATACCTATGTAGTTATCGTTAACAGACGACATATAAAACCACATGGAACAAATCACTTGGCTGTTTTTAATCGCGATTGCACACATTGTATCGATGCGTGCGGAAGAATCGGAGGCAGCGGGCTGTGCGGGCGGCGCGGGCGCCGCTGTTATACGAGCGTTGTTTGAAGTGAGTAGTATAAACACGGCCGCGACGCCTCGGGCTCATTTAGTCACTCATCACCGAGTCTGCGCCCCGTGCAATAGTTCGCAACGCATTTTTATGGCAGTGGGCCTACTGTTGTACTTCAGGAAAATTTTTGCACGTCGGCCAATGACCGGCCAGCCGGCCGGCGAAACTGAACGTACCGAGGCAGTCACGTGCCCGGGGTGAGGCGCGGCGGCCGACTCGCGCGCAGCCGAACCTTCTCTTATAAGATGCACATTCGCCGCGGCATAGGTGTGGAGCGTGCTGAGCCGAGCGGCATGCCACCGCGTAAACCAGTCCTCAAATTCGCCCGCTAATCTAGTTTTAGTGAATAAGACTCTCTGAGTACCATGTAGAATGTCTCACAGCAGCTTAAGTTGTCACTACGACAGCTACCTACCGTCAGATTCATCTCTCGAAACAGACGCACTCAACCGTCATTGGTAAGTTTAAAATAAATCCTTATTAATTTCAATGTAACGCGATACTTTGTTCCAAAAATTCGATTTTAATCTCATAAGTGGTACAAATACACTGTGTTTTAATGTAAATAAATTAAGTGTAAAATTTTCGAGAGAGTTTATTTAACATTTTCAAAATATTCCTGAAAAACGATCACATTCAATCCGATACAAAATTTACACACAAAGTCACAATCCATCCCGTCAGTAACCGCAGGAAAAGAAACCGAAATAATAAAATCTACCTACACAAGTCAAATTATAACTTCCCACCCTCTGTTTATTTAAATTTCAAATATGGGCACATATCTATAGTGCGGCTTATCTTTTTGGTCGCACGTTACGGGCTGTCGAGAACGAAGTCGTACATAGAAAGGTTCCGTTCGTAGTAGCGCGCATCAAACACCTGAACAAAGGTTTACTGAAAAATTCACCAACTTGTTGACCAAGCTGGCTGTGACGACGATAGCAAAGCTCCGTACACATAATAATTTTTCTTCAACATGTGCTATTTAAAATCGAAGCCATGGCTAAGGTCGCTGTTGACGCATATTTCTAGTTATATGACCCACATTTACTATCAACAATCCATCGTATAAAGATTGCTTGACATCTTGGCGGACACCGCGTCATGGTAACATACAGTCTGCACTACCGACGTGTTTTTATTCATATATGGACATCGGTATGACTCCCTAGAGGGGACGTTCATCATGAGACTGCTATTATCTTTTTAAAACACAATAGGTTAATGTTTTCGGTATGCTTTATTATTAATTACAGTCACAATATACTTCTAAAGAATAATTTACTTTCAGCCCTTTGTTAATCTATCACACTGTGTCTTGTAAAATTACCATCTGGAAACGGAATTACATTGAAAATTACTAATACTTAAATCCATCCTACAAGCCTACTAATGTAAAAGTTTGCATGTTTAGTTGTTTGTTACTCGATCATAAAAACGGCTGAACAAAAACCTGAATGAACACTACTGCGATACTTTTGATCCCGGTGGTACGTCCCCGTAGCATAATTTCCAATATCCACGCAGTCGATGCCGCTTGCAAAAGCTAGTTATTCATAAAACACTAACAATCATGCTGAAAAAGTTAGTTACAGCAAAATTATAGCAATTACTGAAAAAATCTGAAGATTTAGCCGCAACCTTGTAACATGAACAAAATAAATATTTACACTTACGTATAAACGCCACAATTACAACATTTATAAATAGGGAAAATTTAATAAAATCTCAAAATATAAATACTAGGATGTTTTTCTAATAGTTTCAGGTTTATTTACCATAATTCATTAAAAGATTTTCTGAAAGTATTTACGATACTTATCAATCATCGTTAAGACTAATTACATTCGGATATCGCGTACAAAATCAGCGTTAATAATTGCCCGCGTAAACAGTAAAGTTTCCAGCCAATGCCTGTTACATTTAAGTGACTAAACATTGACCCACTGCACTGCGCGTAATTTGCTGTCGATAAAGCCTTTGCCATGAACTCACCTTGCGCTTGCTATGGATTGATTAAACAATGCATTGAGTTCTGTATAATTTCTGTTGTACTGTTCAGTACACTACAGTGACACGTGGCCTGTTACAGTTGTAACAGCCTGGTAGCAACATTACCATGTACTCACCACGCGTCTTATTGTCATTACATATTTTTTTCAAATATAATATAAAAACAATCTAATAAAAACGATTAATGATTGATAGGGGATGAAACGTCCAATATTGCCCATTACTACTTATAAAATTTGTAAAAGATATTATTAGTAATTTAATTTAAGGAAATATATCTATACTAATATTATATAGCTAAAGAGTTTGTTAATTTGTTTGTTTGTTTGGTTGGTTGAACGCGGTAATCTCAGGAACCACTGGTCCGAATTGAAAAATTATTTTTGTGTTGAGTAGCCTATTTATGAGGAAGGCTATATAACATCACGCTAAAATGGACGAAAACTGGACGAAAACTTGCAGAAAATTCGATGCGATGGGGGGTAGGGTCATTGGAGCAAAAATCTGACGCGGACGAAGTCGCGGGCAGAAGCTAGTATCGAACAAAAGTTTTCATGCAAAATAATGTTACGACGCACTCAGAAAACTACCCATACGTAATACTACTTTTCCCTTCTCCAAAAACACATTTTAATCATATTTAAATTAGCGACCATTCAGTAAACGTAGAGAGGGTTAAAAATATAATTAATAAAAGTAGTTGAGGCCAGTATATTTACATGTATGTAGTGAATGATATTACCTTCGGCGTATGTGTTAAAAATGTAACATAACGCAACGCCTTTGAGTCGATGTTATGAATAGCAATTAGTACACTGTTCTTTATAAAGGCTCGTTCACAATGGAACCTTTTTCTGCAGATATTTACTTATTTAATTGATTGGAAGAAAAGTTTCCTGAGTAAAATAACGGCTTAATTTTCACGATAGTGATGCATGTGTTTTCTAGCCATTTAAGAAACAAAAGAATATCTTTTGTGATTTCTCTTACTTTGAAATCCAAATTAAGAATTACTTTATTCTTTTGTTTCCAATTTTCAACTATTTAATCTTTAACCCCCCAAATACCCCCCTATGAGGAAACGCGGGGTAAGATCAAAGCTTCAGATCAAACAAACATTTTCCAGGATTTCAGTTTGGCATGACACTGGTAAATCTTAAAATAGTTTTATGAATCATTCACTTATTTACTTAGTAAATAATAATATAAGGGCTTGCCTTCAGAAGTCTCGAATTTAAATACAGACTAGTGACGACATCTGGCGATCGAAATTGAAACCTTATTTTTTCTGAACATTTGACCAACCAACTGCAATTGCTAACTTCGCACCTAATCTATGTTGACGATCTATACGTGTCGTGAAAACTGTAAAAGCAGTGTAGCTAAACGCAAGCTGCTCCGCATGTTACATCAGACCGTGGGAAAATATTTATATCTTACACATAGGAACCTAGCTACACGGAAGTGTACAGAATCGAGATTTTTATAGATTTTCAGCATATGGGCCTTTTAAACGTTCTTTTAATTGCATAACTCGTTTTGCTGTGCAAAATTGCTCGAAGCAAAATTATATCGATTAAAAATAATTGTGTTTCACTTTCATTTTTTAAGCCTGAATGGCCTAGAATTTGTTAAATATATACAATAACAATATTCAGTAGTATTTTAAGTTATAAAAGCGTTACTTGTTTAACCGAAACTGAACATGATAAAATGAAACGATGTTTATAAATTGACGTAGATCATATTCAAACAATGTGTCAGTGCGAAGCACGTGTACCATAATATGTATAATATGGCACACACTGCCGACAAACGAAATTCTGTGAACTGTATTAACATGATTTAAGTAACTTTAAGCACACGATCCTGTGGCAAAATTAATCTAATTTAACATTAATTTAACTAATGTTTAAATTAAAATGCTTTTTACAAAAAGACCGAGTCAGCGTGAAAACTTCGTTTAATTTACCAAACTGAATCGTTAATGTGCCTCGTGGCAATGAGTAATCACTCTATTATTATAAATTATTTGTCAAGGCGAAGTCTGCTCGCATAAACAGACACGTATTAGGTTAGGATAGACCCGTAACGGCCATAACTTGTAAGTGTAGGGTATGTGTCACTTAACTCATTGATATTCATATGGGCAGAAGCTCTTGTTTTAATAATACAAAGTAGGTATGTGAGTGCAGACTAACCACAAATGATTTGCAGCGACAATAAATTATATACCCATAAAATTTAACTACCTAAACCACAATATTATAAGTGGAAGTAAATATAAACTATTATTTATGACAGGAAATATTAGAATAGCAGCGATCTGTGTTTTTACACGCTTTATATTAGCTTCACTTGTATGTTTGTATATTTGTATGTTTGTTTGTAACCGACTCCTTATAGCGCGATTTTGACCCACTTTAAACGACCAGATTTCATTCAAACTTTGCACACCTGTCAAGGACCGATAACAATGCAATAATTTCATAAATTTGTGCCATTTTCCTTGCCAGGGTTACCAGGACAGCAAAAAAACTGTCTTCGAAAACTACGCTGACATACGTCACAAATTACGCTGACATACGACACAAACTACGCTGACATACGTCAAAAACTACGCTGACATACGTCACAAACTACGCTGACATACGTCTCAAAATTCGAAACACCCTAAAAAATAGAAAATAAATAATAGTTTAAAAAAACTAAAAAACACGCTTCCATTGAAAACCAAACTAAAAAGTACAAAATAATGGAAAAAAGCGTGGGGTGCTTTTTAAGGTATTTTTCTATTGATATCAGGCACTCCACGCTTTTTTCCATTATTTTGTACTTTTTAGTTTGGTTTTCAATGGAAGCGTGTTTTTTAGTTTTTTAAAACTATTATTTATTTTCTCTTCGTTCTTCCATATTCTTAGAGTTACAAAATACACATTTCGCCAGTTACTAATAGGAAACGAGCCTTGCATTAAATATGTTAAGTAAAAGTTCCCAAAAACCATTTCTGCACGCTTCTTTACCACATTCTTACACTGTCATGCCGCAAACATATTGTTATTGGTGAACTGGCGTTTACTAAGTAAACAGTTCATTTCAGACAAAACTCCAACACGTGATATAAAGGATTCCATTATTCTTATAATGGCGCATTGTAACTTAAGCCGTTAACTGGTAACCAAGTGTCAAAACTTGTGGTGACAGTTTAAATATGCATGTGTTTCAAACCGGTCAGTTTTGAAGCGTGTATAATGCAAATAGAATTTGCATTAAAATCAAATAAAACGGTAGTTACTACCTCTGAGCAGACTTCCGAAAAGGAGTTCTGTTTACAACGGAGTTTATTATGTGCAACAATTTCTGCAAGATAACTTTTTAATCTGATATAAATAATAATGTGTATTAATTATCAACAGGAATGGCAGCGTATCAGCAAAAGCGGAAGGGCCTTCGCGCCGCAAAAGTAACCTCCACAATGCCATGGCAGCGGACATGGACTCCTCTTGGGGTAATTTTCCTTTCATTTACGACGAATACTTGAATGACATTTAGTTCATTTTAAATGCAATTACTAAAGTCCTTTATGTGTCCAAGAAATGTGATTGTAGCCGACTGATTGTAACTTACTTTGTGCGAGGCTGAATTCAACAAAATATATCTGTCGATTTATCAAAATTTTCCACTCGTGCCAGATTTTCACACTTCACTTCAGTAATCAGAAGTAGGTATATCCAAAAAAATCTGATACTTGAAAGCCAACTAGCGACCGGAACCAATATAACCCAGATCGGTGGAAGGTTCTAAGACCTTGTTACAATTTTCCATAAACTTAACTGCAATTGATACTATGAAGACAAATGAAAGCAATTGCAAGGTCAATTGACAGACGGTAATGAGGGTACAATGTAGAAACAGCAGGTGTCTTATACATACTGGCTGCTGGTTCCCACGATTTGATCGATCGCCACACTGACTGGCATTCGCTTTCTGACGCTCCACTGTTCGTACACAGATCGTCAGACACACATCGAGGGCAGATTTAAGAAATATTCCACGACATCCTCCGTCTACTCGAAGAAGGCGCTATCACAACAAAGCGAATACATCGAAAGGTATTGTTTAAGCATGATTTTTTTACACCTATCATATCCAAATCTTTTGTTATTTTGAAGTACTAGTAAATTTGATTTAGTCCAAAACAATCGCAAAAAGTGAATTATGTCGCACTTGTTGAAAGTAAATAATACACGTTGCTAAAAATTGTTACAAAAATAACATTGAAAGACGAAGAGTTAAATAGTAGATAAATGTCTTATTAAATGGTATCTAGGTCGATCTAAGTGGGTCAACCCTATATTTCAGCTAACAGCACCAATCTAGTCACAGCTTCTGCCACAATTTGCTTAGATTAAAGTGAAGTGCTAACTTAAGAGTTAGGAGTAACTCCATTACTTGCTACTAATGGATTAGAGTAGGCTTCTTTATGCGTATTTTGATAAGGTAAGTAGCAAGTAGTGTTGTTGTTTACTTCAAAACGTTTATCTATTCTTGAGTTGTCACAAAGTAATAACATAATTGTATCATTCGATCGAATAGGTAAATATGGTTTTGCTTAACTTGCAATGAAATATTAAATTAGATTATCTTTGCTGTTATTTTCCCTGAGTTTTGATTTTGGTAAATAAAATAAGTAATTGAGTTCTCTGTTTAGATCTTGGTGGTACGCGTGTTGCGCGAAGTGTCACTCAGAGGAATCCGGCATTCCCTCGTGGGAGCCACCGAACTGGCAGAAGGTCTGCCCCTACCCACTATGTCCTTCATATCGGCAGTTCGCGCAAAACATCGCAGTATTAATTATTGGTAAGCTACGACTATTTTTATACAACATTTATAATTTCGCAACGGTGGCGCCCATGAATACATCAATTACAAGTTGCCCATGAAAACGTAGATTAGAAGACGCCCATGAATTAAAACAAGTGTTATTTTGGGGTTTGTTTGTGTGTAGGTATGTACTAAATTTTAGACTAACTTTCTAGGGCATTATAAACATGTAGATAAGTAACTACGTATTCAGACATGGATGAATCGTCATTCCGGATTTATAACTAAAACTTCATCTTTTGTACTTTCGAGAGGCATTTGCCCAAAAGTGGACTAGATGGCTGGATTGATTAAGTATTTTACTAAACTGCCTTGTTGGTGCCAATCACGACTCCTGAGCTTGGAGTCCTGGGTTAGACCCCTTTTTTTGTGGGTAGGAAATCATCAAATGACCTCTCCCGCTCTGGGTGGAGCGGAAGGGCGTGTCAGACTTAAACTGATTAAAACCCACCCGTGTTCCTTCAGTTGCCCATATGCCAGCACCACGGTACGTCTTTTGAACTAATCTCGCGGCCCTGGCAGGAGGTTAGACCCCTGGGTCGGTCAGTATCGCGGATCAGGAAATCGTAGATTTTGCCCCGGTTCTGCAACAACTGGCATGAGGAGTTGCATGAACGTTTACTATTTAATTCAGGGAATTTTTGGTGGGATTCCAGCGAGATATTTATATAGTTACTTATTGTACAGGCATATTGGTATGGGTGACGGTATGGATCGTGATGGGCGACACGGCCGCGCCCGGCGGTCAGCTGTTCTCCTTCGCCGTCCTGACTATCGTCGCCTACTTCGGGGGATGGCTCATGCTGAAGATCACCACCTTGCCAGCTCTCATAGGGATGCTCATAGTGGGCATCATCATGAAGAACGTCGGTCTCGTCAACTTTGACGAGACGTATCAACACGTTGCATCCTATATCAGGTACTTATTATTATTATTTATTTATAGTTAATTAACACGGTACAATACCAATTACATTAATTAACATAGAAACATAAAGAAAACAAAACTATACAATTAACAATCTACTTATTAACATGGAACAGTGGACACGCTGGCATACTGTTTCTCACAGAACATCAGACATACGCGCATAATTCTACTCCATTCGTCCGCAAACACATCACATTCAGGGTTGGCCGTCAGGAGGGCATTGAGCATCCTCAATATACGACATACAGGCGATATCATGGCTTAGTTCGATTTATCTATATTAATTTATTGTACTGTATTACCATATTACTTTGTATCTCATTATAAGTGGACTGTAAGTTCTTATGGGAAATAAATTCTTTAAACCGAAACCGAATTAAAATAAAATTCTGTCCGCTGCTATACGCATCACATGAGAACGGGTAGACCGTTTCTGTGAATTTTTTGTTTTTAAATGGCCGGAATAGTCCGAATAAGGTTTATAGAGTAAGCAAAATTGATAAACTTCCCGGAAAATGGGTAACTGAACTACTGTTTGGACATACAACGTGTGTTGGGTCAGCTAGTTATTTTTTTTTATTAACTTTTGTCTAGTAACACAATAAGTATGGCTCTTTCAATAGAATGACTAAAGACCCACAAAGTTGCGCTTAGAAACCTATCATTCAACATAATATCTTTGTTTTGTCTTTGTTGCTTTTAATCCCTTTATATCCTAATTTACCAAAGTAATGAACTATGCATTTATTGATGCGTTCCAGAAAAATAGCTTTAACCATCATCCTCACGCGAGCTGGTTTGGACCTGGACCCCAATGCGATGAAGAAGTACTTCCTCACTGTCATCAAGTTGGCTCTAGTTCCCTGGACCTTCGAGTGTGTGCTCTGCGCCGTTCTTGCTTACTTCTTCCTGGGATTGCCCTGGGATTGGGGTGAGTGGCTTATAGTTTTTATATCGAAGACTAATTTTATACGTGTGGTTTGGTGTTCCATGTGGTGCTGAACGTAAAGAATAGCACGATCCCAATTCTTCCCGTGGGTGTCGTAAGAAGCGACTAGGGGACTTACTAAAGAATGGGCAGCAGCGGTCTCTATACATTTACCAACATATTGCGGTCGCAAATCCGCGTGCGCCAAGCGATTATGGCAACCCTCCCCCCCCCCCCCCCCCCCCCCACCCCCCCCCAAAATGAGTGAGGCCTATGTCCAGCAGTGGACATCTTTCGGCTGAAATGATGATGATGATGATGATGAATGTTATAATTGTGAAGATATCTTTCTGTAGGCTTGTTTTTAACCGACGAAAAAAAAACGGAGGAGGTTATCCGATTAGTAGTATAGTAGTCCGATTGTGATAATTCTTTTTTTATTGGAAAGGGTATTTCAATCACGTTTAAAGGGCTAAGCCGATGTGGACACTATTTTTTCACATGATCTAGCTGGGTAGAAAATGCGTGAAACCACGCGCGTGACCTTGTTCTTTTTAAAATAAATTCTAATGGTTTTCGTATTTTTCTCAAAATGTGTTACAAGCAATTAAGATAACTTATATCCTTCTTATAAATACCGTAACCTCCGATAAGTACTAACCTACATACTTACATTAGAAAACTTTAATATATGTAGATGTGACTCGAACACAATAGAATTACAAGACAGACTGAGTTAGATCGTGTAACGATCCGTATAATCATCACAATGAATGATTTCAGGATGATACTCATCATCATCATCATTTCAGCCGTAAGACGTCCACTGCTGGACTTAGGCCTCCCCCAATTTGGGGGGCTTTGCCATAATCGCCACGCTTGGCAGGCGGGTTGGCGATCGCAGTATGGTGGTAAAATGCATAGAGAACGCTGCTGCCCATTCTCTAGTAACTCCCTTAGTCGCCTTTTACGACACCCACGGGAAGAAATGGGGTGGTGTTATTCATACGGATGATACTGTCATAGCAAAATTCGGTAGCTAACTACCTATTAACATTTTAGGAAAACAGGATTTATAATACATCCTGTATACTTAATAAAGGGTGTCCAGCGGGAGTTTTTCAAGTTTAAATTATCGTCACTCTTTTGTAAGCGGGGCTAGTGGCGCAGGAGGGGTAGCGTTGGTTGCGTCATCTTTGCGGATTTGTTAGTAACCATGAGTCACTGATCGGGAGCGCACCGCGCGTTTGCGGTGGAGCAATATCTAAAGTGTGGTGAATCGTTAATTCGAGCGCGTCGTGCTTTCTGTTCCCACTTTGATATTCGGCGGTTAAACGATGGTCCAAGCACGCAGCTTATATGGTCGTGGATACAAAGATTCCGACAAGACGGGACAATGGTTAATATGCCGCACCCAGGACCGTCCTCGTCAGCCGCAACGCCAGAACGTGTGGCACAGGTGTCTCAAGAAATCCAAGAAAATCAGTGAGAATGATTGCCGCCTCTACAGGCATTAAGAAGTCAACTGTGCATATGATTTCGAAAAAACAATTGAAACTTCATCCCTATAAAATGCAAATTGACAAAAACTAAACGAAAGCGATTACGTTTTAAAAGAAAAGTTCGCCCGAACGATGTCAGAACGTTTTCGGACCCCCAGACCGCTTGGAAACATATTGTTTAGCGATGAAGCACATTTCCACATTGGGGGTTACGTAAATAAACAAAATATGCGTTACTGGAACCCCGACAATCCAAAGGAACGGCATCAAAAGAGTTTGCACTGCCCTAAAACGACAGTATGGTGCGCCATTTCTACTCATGGAATAATAGGTCCATATTTTTTCAATGAGAGAGAAACTGTCACTTCCTCGGTGTACTGCCGTATGATTGATGAGTTTTTGGTACCGCAATTGCAAGTGTTTCACGGACGCAACAATAGAACTCATTTTCAGCAAGATGTGGCAACTCCACACACTGCCAGCGTCTCAATGTCAAGGTTAAGGGAAGTTTTCCCTGGAAAATTAATAAGCAAGTACGGAGACATACCCTGGCCCCCTCGATCGCCGAATTTGACGCCATGTAATTTTGTCTTGTGGCATTACCTTAAATCTAAAGTGTACTGCAATAATCCCCGTACAATAACTGCTCTACAAGAAAATATCCGGCGTGAAATCGCAGCTATCCCCCCAGCGCTTTGTTCGCGCGTACTTGCCAATGTGAGGGTTCGCTTACAAGTCTGTATTTCAAGAAATGGACGTCACTTGGAGGACATTAATTTTTAATAAGTGAAATCCGCAGACCCTGGTTACGTTTTTAAAATATAATAAATATCTAAAATTTATTACTTTATTTTTTATTTAATTTCGAAGTCGAAAAATTTCCGCTGGACACCCTTTACTTGACTATAATATTCTAAAATAACTATTTTTTCTTCACATGTAACCATTATCAATACGGGATCATAAGCCCTGGTAAAAATAAATGCCAGTCAAAAATATTCAGTATATATTTTTAACCGGGCTCATTGATACCTCCGCCCGTATGTATAAATTTGCAATTGGATTGGGAAATGGTATGTTGCCTTGAATAAAAGGGGCTTGTAGCTAAGCCGCAAGGGATTAGGTAAGCAATGATTAGGTTAATCCACACTTGCCACGGTTGCTCCGTAGATGGGTGACCATCTTTACATACCAAAACCTCTTCGTGCCTCTGAAAACACGCTAAGCCGTTGGTCCCGGCTATCACTCGTGAATCTTTGTCATTACGGGTCGTCAGTAGACTGAAAGTCTGACAACCAGTCTTACCAAAGAGTATAGGGTAAGGGTAGGGATCGTGTTACCTAGTAACTAGATTGTGGAGGTCAGATAGTCAGTCGCTCCGTGTAAAATACTGGAATTTAACTGCATTCGGTCAGGCTGAAGGCCGATCCCCAACATGATTGGGAAAAAGCCTAGCAGATGATAATGTTGTCATGAATAGCCACAGGTTACTGGGACGCTGGGAAGTACTTGAGTCTCTCATGGAGACTCCTTTATTTTACCCGAAAAACAAACCCTTGTTTGCCTTGTGTGTCTTGCCAGCCATACTTACATTAGGGTTAATGTATCTAATTTTCTATGTTCACCATTCCAGCTTTCCTGCTATCATCAATCGTCGCGGCTGTGTCCCCGGCGGTGATCGTGCCGTGCCTGTTCCGTCTCCGCGAGAAAGGCTACGGGGTGTCCAAAGGCATCCCGACCCTGGTACTAGCTGTGTCGGGCGTGGACGACGCCGCCAGTGTCGCCGTCTTCGGCATCGTCTCGTCTATCATGTTCTCCAGTGCTTCGCTTACTATGAATGTTATTCAAGTACGTATTAGTTATATATCTAATAAAATAAAATAGTGGCAGCGTTATTGGTTTCTGAAACTAGCTTAGTTTCAGAAACCAGTTACGCTGCCAATATTTCAATTAAATATACTTCAAAAAGCATCCCACGCTTTTTTTTTCGCGCAATTATGTTCTACTTTTTAGTTTGGCTTTCTATAAAAGCGTGCATTGTTTAGTATTCTTTATTCTTTACATGTTACCATTATGAATCCGGTTTCTGAAACGAAGCTAAGCAATAAGCCGGCTGTTGTGAAGTGTTTCTTTTCATTTTGCCAAATTTTTACCTCAAGTCATAACTGCTCCAGTTTTGAAGGCATCCTGACTCTGAGCACGTAGATCAGGATTGCAAGAAATTCCGCGTAAAAACGTGTAGTAATATGCTCGAAGATTTTTAACAGCATTCAGTAACTGTAAAACTATGTCACTTGACCAATTAATTGAAATGCGACGATTACATAATACAGCTTATAGTTTAATTAACGATTTTGAGCAATGAAACGAGCTCAATCGAGTTTAACGAGTTATCCAATCAAGACCATTTCTGACACTGTAATTGACATTTGGAAAATAAATTATAATTCAACAGTTATAATAGATTTACTGTTATATGTCTGTTATATTGAAGTTGAGCAAATGTGCATGTCATTTAAAATTATAATGTTTTAATTATGATATTTATGAAAAAACATAGGTCCTACCTAGAGGTTAGCAATAATTGCAGCATTAATTGGCTTGTAATAATATTCCCATTAAATTAAAAAGTAATAGTTGTATTTTTAAGCCATGACGTATAATGGTTTATACGGATTGTAGATGCGGTGTTTTTATTAAATAGTACATTGGTTTAAAATTAAAAATAAATATTCGAAAACTAGTTTTTTTAACTTAATATGCGCTATTTGCGTCTAAATTGTCACGAAATTAACCTGCATCAGTTTATTGACGGACCTTTAACAGTAGAACGGTGCACACGCAGTTAGGTAGGACTTATACTAGCTCATGTAGGCAGTAGGGTGTATTTCAACAAACTATGGTATTATATTATGCAAATAGTCGCTGAAGTTTAATACATACCACTTGTCTTTTAAATTAATTCAATTTTACTAACTTTAAAAAGAATTACAATAAAACGATAAAAGCTTCCAATTCCGAACGTACTGTCCACACACTGTCAGCACCACAAACCTACTTATTACCAAACCAATTCAAATTTACAATTAAATTCTCTTATCTTATCATCACAAATGTAAAAATAAACTTAACAAAATGTCCATAAACCAAACAATTTCCAACAACTCGTGAACTACCCTCATCGTTACCGGGCGTGGCGTCAGATTGTCGTGATTTCTTCCGCCGTCGTACGCGCCGGGAAAATACGATTCTTATCTTTCTTATCTATAGATACGTGTTGTCGTCACCCCCACCCATTTTACGCATAGAGTCATGTCATGCCTCAAATCATTAGCAGCACCTAAGTTATTTATTCAATAGATTTTTTTTCGCATCAACGCCACGGCGTCGTGCGACGTCCATTCCTTTTTAACCGACTTCATAAAAAGGAGGAGGTTATCAATTCGACTGTTTTTTTTTTTTAATTTTTGTTACCTCATAACTTTTGACTAGGTGAACCGATTTTGATGGTTCCTTTTTTTATTTGAAAGCTGGTGCTTCCCGTGTGGTCCCATTTAATTTGGTTCCATTCGGACAATGGGATCCATCTGAAAACTATCTAAGTATTTGCGCGACAAATGAACGAATAACGCGATTAGATTTGTGCGGGGTATCTACCATAACGAAAAAGTTAAAAATAAAAACTTTTTACAAAATAATAAAAACCTTTATTTATTTTATGTTGGGTAATATTAAAACGAAAAAGACCGCGACTATTGTCATAAAAAATATTGAGTAAATGTGATAACCTCATCGCCACCCTGTGTAGTAGGTACGTTAAATCCGCAACGCAGGACCCATTTTCAAAGAATTTACTTTAGCACTTTCATCAGCTAATTGCATACAAAGCTTACAACACATTTTGTCATAACATAGTGCTGCTTGCAGATGAGTTCCCAGTAAACCATAAAACAAAACTGGATTCACGCTTATATCCACTGGAAAACAGATTAACGTTGCAAGATACTGCACTGAAAATACTGAAGGATACTTAACTCAAAGTGAGTACTAAAGTAATAGCTCAAATTAATAAAGACTGTATAAAGTCACAGCATGCGGTAGGTATTGTGTGCATGATTCACAACAATAGACCAAGTTACCGCTATGATTAGTGAACAAAAGGACATCCTGTTACATCGCTGAACTATTGAATCTGCTACTTGCACGGACAAAGTAGCAGTTCGGCCATGTTGTTCAGTAAGAAGCTACTGAGCATGTTACTTGTAGGCACGCAAGTCCTTGCCTTCGCAGTTATCAAAGTCATGTACAATAATGTACATTCCTAATATCTACTTTAGCAAAATTTTATGTCAAAATCGACTAATATGTCGTTTTTAGGAAAGCTTTGGGTTGTAGTGCGTGATTCCAGAAACATATTTTACATAAAGTTCGCTTTGTCCCACGTGGACTGAGGTAACGCATTTTCTTCATGGGTCGTAATTAATCAAGTTATCAATCTTCACTTATCGCTTCTTCTTTTGACGTATCTATCGGTATCAGCTTCGCGTGAGCTTATGCTGTAGTAGATGATTAGTCAGGTTACTGTCTGTCAGCCTCGCTACCGAACGTAAGGTCGACGTTGACAACACAGGGTGTGTACGACGTTTTATTCATGACGTCGCTGTGTGCAACTTTAGTTAATAAAACGCATTACTTTTAATTTGCAGGGCCCACTTAGTGTGATCGGTGGTATAGTACTGGGAGTGTTATGCGGTTACCTGGTGAAGTTTGTTCCTGAGCGCAATGACGCCTTCTTGGTGCCTCTGCGAGTACTGATGCTGCTGGCTGGCGGACTGATGATGGTGCTGGGCTCTGAGGAAATCGGCTGGGGTGGTGCTGGTAAGCGTACTTTATTAAACTCTTTTGAGAAAAATAATGGCTTGTCATAAGTATGTGGCGCATCAAACATTGACGCAAAAAATGTTGACGTGTAAAAGTGTCTTATAAGATCTTCTTACACAAATAAACATTTCATTTCATTTCATCCTAGACCATAAGCCTAAAGTAGGAAAGCATAGCAAACCATCGTCAAGAATTTTGACAACAAAGACAATGAGCATCGAATTTATCTTTTCAAAATAAATACGATACCTATCGCCCTTCAAAATGTCCATAAAGTAAAACTTTCAGAACCACAGTCGACAACAAACAGTAAATCAACTTCAGTTCCCCGCCATATAAAACAAAACTCAATATTCCATGGAATTTACAAACACAAAGGTAGCCGTAAAGACGAGCACGTTGGTCTTAATAACTGAGTAAAATTTGTAGGAACTGTAGTCAACCACCACGGATGATTGTTTTCCGCGGTGCGGTGTAGTGCCTGACTTTCACCGAACAATGCCTTGTTATAAGTCAATGACTGTGTTGACAACCGATAAAGCCAAGGAAACAATGTGAATTGGAAAAGGGTATCATACGCATGATTTATTTCGTCCACTGTTTAATATTTACGTGTCTATGTCACGTGTTTTGTATTCGATGTGATTGGTGTGGTAATATTTATAAATTGTAATCTATGTATTAATATGTGAATCATAAAGTTTGTGCCTCTTTTTACAAAATTTATGCGGACGGAGGAGTATAAATTTAGGCACAGTTAAAGTTTATATGCACAGAAGGAGTGCAGAAAGCTAAAATTTAATATAATAATGCATTATAAATACATGGTCGAATTTCGACCAATGGGCGACCATTAGTTCTCATAATTCTGATGTTCTAGAACTTTAATTACCGAAGAAGCACACGCTATGGGTCTGACTAGGTTATATAGTCTTCCGGTGGAAGTAATTCCTAAATTGTAATTCTTACAACAATTTACCTCTTCAGGACCATTGGCTGTCATCGCATTCGCGTTCGTGGCCTGCAAGAATTGGACAGACCTTGGCTGGGAGCTGGACGACAACCCTGTTGCCACCGCCTTCGAAATCTTCTGGATGTTCTTCGAACCTATGCTCTTCGCAATTACCGGTGCTCAAGTCGTTGTAAGAATACCTATCTATATTAACTTTACAATTATCTTCAACATTGTCATCAAGAAGAAGAAACAAGACAGGATTTTGTCATATATTATCCGTTTGTTTTCTTATTGATCTATACATATTAAGATCAATTGCCATGCGTTAGGCTCGCAAAAAGTCGAATATGACTCGACTCGACTGATTTTAGTAAAATATTCTTAGTTGTGTGCGCGCCTTAAAAAAGTGTCCTAACAAATAAAAAAGGAAAAGACATAGCAACGCATACCGGCCACTATATATAGTTAACAATATAAACCTTTACAGTATCGAACGTACAGACATTACGGCCAGTAGAGTGAACTCTGGTGATTCATTTAGTCGAGTAACAGAAACGTATCGCAAGAAAATGTTTATATTCTTCAATTAGATTCAGCTATTTCGTCACTATTTATTAAACGGTATGAGTATTACTTAAGGATAATCCTCGTATACTCGTGTGTGGAATGTATGATTACATCACCATCTATCAGAGTCAATGCAATATCCTATGTTGTGGCCTACTTATGATGTCCTTCGTGATTGATTATACCGAGCTTAAAAGGGGCTGATGTTGATATTTTTATAATGAATTTATGAAAGATCTACGTACAGTATCCGAAGGTAGATTGGCAGGCGCGGTCCGAGGGGGGGGGGGGGGACCTAGGGGTCATGACCCCCCCCCCCCCCAAAGAGTCGAGAGCCTGAATGTTCCACTCCAGTTTTAAGTAAGTTTGTGGTCTTGCATTCTACATTCTCTTGAAACTTGACCTTTTCTTCATAGACCGACCAAGCAAATAATTCCCGGTTCTTTTGGAATAATCAAAAGAAAATCTAACCTATCCGAGCGTGGACAAAATTGTTCGAGCTCGCTACGCTCGCTCTTACAACCATAATTCTCCTAGGTTCCTGTACTTTCCTGGCATAAGTCGACGATGTAACTCCTAGTTCTTTTGAATATGCATATCAAACAAAACTCAACCTAAACGAGGAGAGTATTTAAAATTTTCGAGCTCGCTTGGCTCGCTCTTCTCGTCTTAAGTAGTCAAGTGCTTTTCTAATGCCAATTATTTATTTATCAAAAAGTGCTGCGACCAATTTTCCAGCATTTTTAATAGGAGGTATTGATGCAAAAAGGAGCTGAAGATGTACATAAAATAACGTCTTTGATTCCCGAAGGGTTAGGCGGAGGAGTACCTTTAAATGGTAATTCGAAATTTCACCAGTTATCTATAAGTCCCATATCATATCGGGCGAGTCTACGGCCAGGCACAGGGTACTGATGGAAAACCCAAAAACACTAACTGACCTAGGAATCGAACCGGTAACCTCAAGCTCAGCAGTAGCACTTGCGACCACTAGACCATGGTGTACCTTCCTAAAAGTATTACTTGGCACTCATGGTGACCCCCCTCAAAATCTTGGGCTGCGGCCGTGCCTGTAGATCTGACGTCTGTTGTACAGTGGACAAACAGATACGGTTTTGCAATTTATAGACCATTTCAGAAATCTACACGGGTCCCTTTAAAGCCAGAGGGCTGCTAAGTCACTTCAATAACTAGTTATTTAAGCACAAGTACACTAGGACTAATTTACGTAAAAATATTCTCTTTTCAGATTAGAGAACTAGAGCCTCGCTTGGTTTTGATCAGTGGTGGTATTTTGGTGACGTGCGCAGTACTACGTACCATCGTGACGAGTACTTGTGCAGTACGCAGCAACCTCAACATGAAGGAAAAGATCTTCGTCGGCCTTGCCTGGATGGCCAAAGCTACAGTACAGGTAAAAACAACAACACCTACAATATTTCAGTTTCAAAGCAAAAAGGTCACTAGACCCACTAATATCATAAAATACAAAATTTCGGCTTTTATATTTATAAAACTCAAAGCATTTTGTGGTGAAAAACACTAAACGGCTTCTATTCTTCCAGGCCGCTTTAGGTCCGGTTGCTTTGGATGAGGTGCGCAAGATGGCCGGCGGGGAGCCCGACCCATTGATGGTACAGTACGCGGAGACAGTCATCACGGTGTGCATTATGTCCATTGTCATCACCGCGCCGATCGGAGCAATCGTCATCACGCTCACAGGGCCCAAACTGCTCTCGAGAACCACTAAGCCGCCTGTCTTGGAAGGTAAGATATATTTTATAACCACTTTACTGTATTTTTAAACAAACAGAATAATTCAATTTGATATAAAATTAGAATGATTAAGTACACAATGTTTTTTTGTGTTCAGAATAGTCGCTAGATAAATTTATAGCAGCGATTATGTGCAAAAGTCCCCTGTCGATGAGCCGTTTTTACAATAATGATGAGTCATTTGTATCTAGGAAGTTACTGAAACAAAATATAGCTGTGGCAAAACATCTTGTCCCATTCCATTCAGTTGACTTTAATTACATTAAAAAAAAATTAAAAGCACTTTTAATTGCATCAATCATTTAATTCATAACATATTCTGAGCTTAAAATCTATTCATAATATATTCGAGCAACGTAGAAGACATAATAACATGATAATAATCGGAACCAAAGATCAAATACGTTTTTATTTATATAAGTACAGAGATACAAAAATACAAACGATTTATAATTTTAATACCGATAATTTAGTGATAAGAAAAGTTCTGCGATGGAACTCTCCGGGGATCATACGACGCACTATTGTTGTTTTGAGGATAGAAGAAATTATTTTGGCCCTGATTATTATTCTGAGGAGGATAGTTGGGTATACTGGGATTGTAAGAATTGCTGGGAAATTTTCCATCAGGTCCTGGAAAGTAAGGAGAAGTTTGAGGCGTCACACTGTAAGTGCCTTGTGCTGGTCGAGAGCCAGGGGGGTTGGGATATTGAGAGTTGGTAGAACTTGGCCACTGTGCTGAGTTGGGACGAGAATTATTATAGGAAGGATTCTGACTTGGATTATAATAAGGTGCTTGCGGGCTAGTCGAGTTGAACTGTTGAACGGGATAATTATTGTAAGGTGGTTGGCCCGGGCGAGAATTATAAGGCGTGTATGGAGTAGTATAACCAGAACCTGGAGCGCTTGGAGGCCTGAAGCTGCCTGGGTTGGATGGAGTTTTAAATGTTTGGTTTTGAAGAGGATATTGTCCATTCGGTGGTCTGTACGAATTACCTGGAGACGTGTTATTATAGGATGAAGAGTTAGGACGAGCATTGTACGGATTCTGGCCAGAGGATGGATTGTAAGGACCTTGATTAGCATTGGGGAAACCAGTATTAGGTTGATAACCTGGTTGTGAAGAATTGTAACTGTTTGAATTCCACTGTGGCGGCTGCTGCGGAAATGGCTTTTGACCAGGAGGTTTAAAAGTAGGCTGATGTTGATTCGGGTTTTGTCCGTAGGGATTATAATTAGGTTGCGGTTGATTTGGGTTTTGACCGTAGGGATTATTACTAGGCGACTGCTGGTTCGTATTTGGTCCGGAGGAATTATAACCAGGTTGCTGTTGATTTGGATTTTGAGTATAAGGATTATAACTTGGTTGCTGTTGGTTTGAGTTTTGACCGGAAGGATTATAGCCAGGTTGTTGTTGACTCGGGTTTTGTCCGTAAGGATTATAACCAGGTTGTTGTTGATATGGGTTTTGACCAGGAGGATTATTGTTAGGTTGTGGTTGATACGGATTATACGGAGGTCCTGATGGTAGTTGTGGGTACAGCGGCGAATACTGGTGAGTCGCTTGCCGTGTCACACGCTGTTTGCCGATGTCATCTGTCTCACCGAAGTTAGTGTCTTTCTGGAAATCTTCATTTTCATTCTGTTTTTCCTCGACTGCGCTTAATGTAGCGCCGACAACGTCCTCTGGTTTAACTTCAACACCATTTCCAAAAGCTATCAATGGTTCCACGAGCTCGAGAGATTCTAGGTCCAAATCATTGTACTGAAACTTATCGGTCGCTGCCACTGCATCTTTTTGGTAAATATTTAAACCACAAATACCACTGCATAATACTGTCACTATTATAGCTAAACGGGGACCGTGCACTGTCCTCAACATTTTAACGACTATTAAATACCGACATATGTACAATACTCACAAAATAATAATCGGATAACCTTCGACCTTATTTATCTTATAATTCACGGTATGTGCGATAGAATCGACTGCTCGCGACTCAGCCTTGTTTGTAATAAGCTGTATATCTACAAGTCTTGAATTTTTATAGTTATTTTCCTGTTATAGGTATAAGACTGGATTTTTTCTTGCTCATGTGGAAAATATGTGGTATTATGTAATAAGTGAATTATTTGTGCAGGTTGGCGACGATCCCACCGGCCGTCCATCCGCGATATATCGATCATCGACGAGGAGGAGGTGGCGGAGCGCGATGCGGAGGCGGAGGCCGAAGACTCGCGGCCCAGCAGCCCCAAGGCACGTGCCGCCGCAGCCACCAGCACGCCCGCGCCCATCACCGTGCAGCCTGGACACAACAGCTCTTGACTGCAGTAACCTCCACCCCACTTCGATCTTTGATGCCATTCCATTTGCGACCTTGTTCAAACCTTGTACTTTACTATTAGCTGCTTATAATGTCATCTTGTATAAGTATTTGATACAGGGATTTAGTAAGACGATTCTCATACGACGACTTTCTGCAAACAATGCGCGCTACGATAATATGAGGCATTTTGTTCGAAAGACATTCAAACGCCTGTCTGGCATACTAAATATAAAGTCGGTTAGTCGGGTTTCATTCATTTGTTTTCAACTTACGAGATTGGTTCTGAACTCATATAAGAATTGCCTATAGAAGCTTAACTAGTTACAGAGGAGTCACACCATTTTTTGGGGGTTAATTTGGTTCTTTTGTTGTAAAAATAATTGTTGAACGGCACATTACACTTTATTCAGTGAAATCATGTTTAAAACACGTAAAATATTGTTGATATTTTATAAGTATTCTAATATTTATTAATTACTATTGAGAGTAAAATTATGGACCAGTAAAATTATTTCTGAAACAATTTGTTCGTTTTGAAAACATTCTTTCTAACAATTTGATTTAGGTACTTAGAGGGTTTAGTGTAAGATATTAGTAGTTCTATAACTTAACGTTCATGTGATAAAGGTGTATACTTAATTATTTGGTGTCTTAAAAACCTCGCTAGTGAAGTTTAATTATTACAATTTATTATGATATATTACCACTGTAAGAACATATTTAACTTATAAGTACGTTTGTCTAATATATTCCTATAAGTTTTATTTTACATAGTGGTCATCAGTATTGCTATTATTTATGAAAACAATTTAGTTTAGGTATCAGAACGGATATTGTTAATGTTATTCGGTACAAACAATTAACTATTTAATGTAAGGCTCGATGCAGCATATCCATTGCTCATTGTTGATATGTATTTTAGAAGAATAAGTAGTCTGTATATTATGTGTAAAAATGTCTCTTCACTTAAACATGTACGTATGGAAAACTACGTACTGATTAGTTTTGTATTGTATCATTTGTAAATAACACCCCAAGTCACATTGTTATATAAGTCATTCTTATGCATCGTGAAATTCAATTATTTTAACGTATACGGTGGGACCAATTTATTTTTAAATAATATCACGATTGGTGAATTGAAATTTATAAAACATAACTCAGCAGACATCGCCTATCACAAAAGTATTATTAAATAATATTCTAGAATCATCACTGTCTGTTTTCTACGCTTTATCACGTTTAAAAAATCGTTTCATGAAAAGATGTTTAAAATATCATGGTGAAATTATCGAAAAAAGTATAAAAGCAATAAAATATTTACAAAGATACTCGATTGTTGTATGTTTATTTTAGTTTAAGTAAAATTATCCTTAAATTTCCTCAAACTTCTAAAGGGATTTTGGATACCGTATTACTCAGTCAACCTACAATGAACTAGAGTCATGACCTAAATAAATAAGACTGAAAGAAGTTGCTGCGAACGTTCGTTTTTTTTTTTTTTAAAGGATGAAAACGTAATATTTATGGGGCCCACATCATGAACATTCATCTCATTCAGTCATTTGCACTGCAACATAAGTAGAGTCAGCAACTATAACAGTTTACTTTACCCTTCAGTTTATTTATTCTTTGACAAGGAGTCAATAGCCTTGTAATATGTATAAAAGGTTGAAGCATAATTAGCCTATATATTGTTGTCACTGCTGCCTCCACTCTGTGAGAGGGAGTGGACCATAATCCGTCACGTGGGCCCAGTGCGGTTTGGTAGATGTCACAATACATGTCTTCGAATTTTTTATTCTAATACATGCCGTTTCCTCACAATGTTTTCCTTCACCGTTTTGAGAGCAGTGGTGACGAAATTAAATACACAAAGTAATGTGTCTGCCTGGGTTTAAACTCACGATCTACAACTCGTAAGTCGAGCCGATACCATTGAGCCACTGCCATTTTGCCTATAACTGACATTTTAATGAAAATTTTGAAGGTCATAAACTTACGTTTCATACGAAAACGGTAGTGACTACAAAGTAAATCATGTTTCCAGGATTATCGTTTCCGAAAGCAATGCTGTTAACAGTCTTTTGTTGCTGATCATACCATTTGTAGGTCAGGGTCGGGTTTGGTCCTCGAGCAAATATTTGTTTGGTCATTTATTTGACTCTGAGCTTTTGTGTGTTTATGACCCACACAATGACACAACATGGAACGTTTCCTAGATGTAGATGTTCCTTTATGTATTACACGTAACATAAATGGGCGTTCGAACAAAATCCTATTGTGTTCTGCAGTGTAAGAACATTAAAGTTCGCTTAACTTATAGGATGCCTCAAACATAAAATATATTCAGACCAGGACCTATTTAATCCAACTGACAAGTCACGATCGGACATAAAGATACTTTATTTTTATTTTTTCATAGTTTTCTGATACACTGTCGTAAAAATATGACAATCATGTTTTTGACAAATGTGTTGTTGCACTGTCCCATAAATGAAACAGACACTGACTATTAGGCACCTAATATTTTGTTTTTTTTTTTTTTTGCTTGCGATGATATGAAGCTATTAGGTAACTAAGCTGTCTCTACATATGATTATGAAAGTAACGGTAATGGAATAAAGGAAAGGGAACAGAGAAAGGGATTGCGGTGGAGAAGAAGCAGGTAAAATTTTTTTTTTTTTTAGGTGTCAGTAAATAAGTACCACGGGAATGGAATGAAGAATGTTTTTATTTTTTCGTCTTTTCCTTATCCACTGTTTATACTAATTAAAAATACAGATTCGTGAAGGCATTATACATTCTAAAGTGTAAATATTATTTTACAAAGGTAATAAGTATACTTATCTAAAGATTAAAACTATAAATACATTGTGCACTGTAGGTAGGTACCTAATTGGAACAAATTAATTCTAATGTCAACGTGATTTGGTCATCCATTATTAGTTCTAAAATACATTGAATTCTAGAGGATATAATAAGACTCTTTCGGACACCTTTACTATACAGGCCATTTTTAGGGTTCCGTTGCCAAATGGCAAAAAACGGAACCCTTATAGATTCGCCATGTCTGTCTGTCTGTCTGTCTGTCTGTCTGTCTGTCCGAGTATGTCGCAGCCACTTTTCTCCGAAACTATAAGAGCTGTGCTATTGAAACTTGGTAAGTAGATGTATTCAGTGAACCGCATTAAGATTTTCACACAAAAATAGAAAAAAAAACAATAATATTTGGGGTTCCCCATACATAGAACTGAAACTCAAAATTTTTTTTTTCATCAAACCCTTACGTGTAGGGTATCTATGGATAGGTCTTCAAAAATGATATTGAGGTTTCTAATATCATTTTTTTTTTAAACAATAATATTTGGGGTTCCCCATACATAGAACTGAAACACAAAAAAAATAATTCATCAAACCCTTACGTGTGGGGTATTTATGGATAGGTCTTCAAAAATGAAATTGAGGTTTCTAATATCATTTTTTTCTAAACTGAATAGTTTGCGCGAGAGACACTTCCAAAGTGGTAAAATGTGTGTCCCCCCCCCCCCCGTAACTTCTAAAATAAGGGAATGATAAAACTAAAAAAAATATATGATGTACATTACCATGAAAACTACCAACGAAAATTGGTTTGAACGAGATCTAGTTAGTAGTTTTTTTTTTAATACGTCATAAATCGTAAACCACAATTTACCTTTCATTCAGTCAACACAAATATAAAAATTAAAAAAAAAAACATTTCATTTCATAAACGATGATGACGAATGATGATGATGATGACCTGCAGGTTTGTACGGAACCCTCGGTGCGCGAGTCCGACTCGCACTTGGCCGGTTTTTTTTTTTTATACATTTTTAATCTTTCAGGAAATTAAAGTACCTACCTAATTATCTGTTTTTTTTTTTGCCAAGAGATGGGACCAAGAACTCGCGAAATTAAGCACCTGTGTCATGTAATTTCATAAGGTGATAAATAAATGTAATAAAATATGTAATGTACCTGTATGTAAATGTAAGTATTTTTATACCAAACTACTGATTAATTTTTACCAACTCTGAAATATATGTCCTTCAGAGTACGTCCCACAATTCAGTTTTTTACAGTCATAACTTATAAGTACTCTAGATTTAAAGTATAGGTACATTTTCGACAGGTTTAAAAAAGTATTATTGTACAGTTGCACCCGATTTTTTGTTTAGATACAATTTATACAAAAGGACCATGTCTCAAAATATTTCTGGTTTGAGACGTAATAGACTGTAAGGCACTTGTTTTATACATTTAATATGATGTTAATCCATCATTTCATTACCGTCATATTTTTAGTAGAACATACCTACACTTATTTTTATTCCATTTGCAACTTTTCAGTCTAATGGCTTTCAGTCATAAGTTTAGATCCCAGAAAAAAACATAAGTCTGGTATGTGCGATATTCTTAAGAAATACTATGCTTTCTAAAATTAGTTAAAATATACTTTGCATCGATAAAATAAAGTGAAATAAACATTATCTGCAATAATATGGCAGCATTTGTGAATAAATGGTACATAATAATTGTGACGAATAATTAAAAAATACTTTACGCAATAATATTTCTCCAACAAAAGTAGCTGCGAGAGATACAATCAAAATTTTACACGAAACAAAATTATAGACACACAGGCAGGTACTTTGTCAAATGAACTACAAACTAAAAAAAAAAACTTAAGTATAAGTTTGGAGACTGGAAGATAAAAAAAAACATATTACAAATATTAGGTAGATACCTAGATAAGCTAATAAGTGCATTAACTTATCACTGTAATTTAATAGCTAGGTAAAGAATAATTTCTATAAGTCGTAAATATTTCTCTATGATCATTAAAAATACTTGTAGTATGTTTTATATTCAGTGGCCCTAGTGTGAGTTTTTTTTAACCATCTCGACTTATCGCATCGACCGCGTCCGGCGCTCCGATTGGCCCTGGATTGGTGAAGGACCAATCGGAGCGTCGAACGCAACCAATAAATCGAGATGGTTAAAAGAAACTCACACTAGGGTTTCAGGTTGTCACTCACTTTGTTACCTCAACTATTACATTAGTGTTTTATTTCCAAATATTCTTTGTATTTTACATATATTTTCTTGAACACATGTTGTGTTCCCAGAATAGATTGAATAAATCAAACAATGATACCACGAAGGGTGCAAAATTGTTCGGTTTACATTATTATCACTTATAAAAGTTTAAGTGAACAAATATTACAGCGTCCCTAGGGTTTTCGAATGAGTGACAACCAGCAATTCAATAGTTATTGTTTCAAAATTTCGGTTGAATCAATAAAGTATTGTCAAAGAATCAACTCCCGCACCTAAATAAAATCTTAGTAGAATAAAAATATATATTCAATACCTAAATCAGTTAAACAGTGTTATAGTTTGCTAAAGAAACTCTATTATTCATTCTACAACATCAGCCTCCATGAACTCATCATAGCCACATAGATACTAATAGGCATTTCATTCAAAATTATATGTTAGAGCCTAGAGCATTCATACAATCAAAGCAAAATTGCTCAAACCAAACATTTTAACATAATGAATGATGACACTTTATTAATCGCTTATTCTATGACTAGACCAATATTAATATATTTAATTTTGAAAAATTATTAACATGAAAATGATGATTTTGAATGCGAACAAGAACATGCTATGATAAGCGTGTTATTGTTTTGAGAGCTTTGTGTTGGAGACACCCTGAGCCGAGGCCGAAATCCGGCTATTGTCAATAGATCAGAAAGTGTGTTTGTGTTTTATTTTTGTAATCTTTTTTCTATTGAACGGATCAAATTACTATGTAGTACCAAAATATAAATGAATATCCCTGTATCTATGTACCAAATTCTTGTGAATTTTACTTTTATTTTTCTTCAATTACGTCCATCAAAACGTAAATATATAAAAGAACATAGTGTTGGTGGTTTTTCGCATTCTTTACGGCCTCAGCGACAACCACAGATTACGCTATTATCTGCTAAGATTACGTAGAGTCTTTGTTACAAAGGGATCTTTTGCCGCATGAACGGCATGAATGACATTGTCAGGAAAATGATATTGAAAAAACAGGATGGCGGCAGTAGTTCCGATTTTTGCCACGCGCCAAAAGATCCTTGTACCGTGTAGTGTATCGTGATTCGTGTCGCAGTTAGGGTTGCTTGACATTGTTCTGTAATGAGAGGCGCGTGTTGTTCCGTTCGTCGGTGCTGAGCGCGCGGGACAGGAACGTGGACGACGTCCGCGCTGACGATGACGTGCCGTTCTTCTGTGCGTCCGGTTTCTCCAGCCCTGTCGTATTAGTACAATATTAGTCACCAGTAGCTAGCAAACATTATAGGCGGGTCAAAATACTCGTCAAAATCTGATACAAACAAAAAAATAAATATAGCGGACCTTTTCTCGCATTTGCAGAGAGTGCAAATTTCTTTAAAAAAAAATGTATAATAGATTGTGTTCTATTTACAAGGACGATGTCACGCTTATAAATTTTCTCGAGAAAGGCTTTTATCACTAATGAATTTAGAATTTTTACTGATTAGGTGACTTAATCAAAGACAAAGCATTGACCGTCAGAAAATTATAGATAAAATTATATTTTTTCAAAGTTTAGTGACCCACCCTAATAAACTTTTAGGTCATCTACATGGTGTTAACAATTTAATTTTTATATTTTATTTATTTGAAATATCTCATGATTTTCACAAGAAACGATTTTAATAATATTGTAATACGTTTTTCATAACACCATATACTTGAACTATTTTGCAAAACAAAAGATGTCCTAACAACAACATTGAGGGTGCATTTAGAAAGGACATTCATTAGACATTACCTAGGATTAAGTAGATAACGGTATCTAAATTAATTAATTAATAATTTACAACAAGTCAACAATGCAAATAGATACTCAATCTAACTTGGAATGTTAGCGTTGTGAGTTAATGAAGCAAATCGGTCATAACAACGAGCTAGGCAGACCACGTTAAGAGTGGCATTGCTAGTTAATAGAATAGTGAAGATTAGACAGCAGACAATACAACGTTCAAAAGTTAAAATTTTCACTAATATATACTTGATTCAATCGGTATCCTTGAACAACCTGAAAACAACAAAATCATCTCTCACACATCGTGAAAATTTGAAACAATGACACAATAAAGTTATCATTTTATCGAGTCCGGCTCTGACTCACACTCTTGAGACAAACAGTTCTGTGAATGTAGATAACAGCTGTTCTTAACCACTCAAAATAAATTATGATATTTGGTATTCATTGTTCTTGGTGTATTGATTGATTATGAGGGGAAACACGCGTACATCAACTATCTTCACGACTTACGAGGTACTTAGTTACCTACATCTAACTATAACTAATTTACAACTTAATGATAAGAAACGATCGTTAATGTGGTAATTTTTATTTTACTTTTCTGTTTTGTTAAGTTGTTTGGTTTCGTTGATTAGATTTACATTGATCTTTACTTGTCCTCTTCCAGACGTACACTGCTGCCATAAAATGAGTTTTACGAGTAAACTACTCGAGAATTTAGGACCATTGTTAGGACTACATAAAACACTAATAACTGCCTTACCTAGTCTCTTTCGGATGAGGTAATATAATTTGGGCTTGATAACGAGAATGAGGAAGATAAAGACTCCTTGGAGCTCGTTGATGAGGTCGATAATGGTCCACAGCCACCACGGCTGCGACACGAGGGTCGATAGCAGCTCGGAGATCCAGCCGGCACCCATGACCACCCAAAGTTTCCCAGTCAACACATACCTGCGAACGCAATAACGATTAATTAAACTTACGTTTTTCCACCTTTGCTGTAAATCATATTTTCACACGTCAGTTGGGTTTTTAGTCTAGTTATGTACGTATCAGTAATTTACATGAAAAGGCTAGAAGGTGACCTCTAAAACACAATTACTGTGAAACGCTCATAGGTTTGACTAACTAAGTATTCGGGCCTCTGTATTGCCTTGCAGTTGCAAGGCAATAAGGGCTGAACCCAACTCGCGAGGCCTTTTTGATGCTTTTAACGAAATGAGACACTAATCGACGATTATCCCTGTATGCACTATGAACGCACACAACGGTGCAATCAACAGGTTGGTATTAGACAATTGCAGGATATAAAAACAAAGATATTAGGATATGCCATAGGGGTTTGGGTGGTTAAAGTCGCCCGACCTACTTATTTACTTAGCAAAGAGGATACTACCTACTATGTATAGGTATGTACACTTGGTGGCCTCAGTTCAGTCATACGGACAGAGTCCATTATTTTGTTTATTTATTTATTTATTAAAACTTATGCACTAGTAAAAAATATTGTACAAAGGCGGACTTAATGCCTGAGGCATTTTCTACCAGTCAACCTTAGGGTGATGCAGAGATAAAACATGGCAGGTGCAACAAATGGGATAGATATATGGAAACAACTATAAAATACAAGAATAAATACTAATACCTAAGTACATATATACATACATATAGATAAACAAAATAAACTGTGTCAGGAGAACTAACGATCGGTAGAGCAGAAAACAAATCCAGCAAATCAACACTGGTATGTTTCTGTCAACTTCTGACGGGTATGTTCACGAGCTTTCACTTTAACCCATATATGCCCACAAAATTCAAAAAATGCAAAATTCCTTCATGACTCTCCTTCTACTTTCTTTCCTTGTAATTTGCGGTTTTCAATTCGGAAAGTAGGTTTTTTTCAGTGGGAATTTCGACCCACTGAAAAAAACCTACTTCCCGAACTGAAAACCGCAAATTACAATTGCAGCCCTTGTTTATAATAATTTATTACCAACATAGTCAAAAATCTTTAAAATTCATCTTAAAAAAATTCTGGGCATATATGGGTTAAAAGTTAAGCGACTGGTTGCCGTCCTGATGTTCAGAAGGAGCGCATTCCAAAGAAAATTATAAAATGTGTAATAAACATTTATACTAATTATGAAAAACAGTGTTATTTAGCACTTTACCTTACTATTACTCATGCAAATGTTACGACCGTGATGGGTGTTTCAGCAAAGAATAGCTCACCAAATTATTTTCCGCGTTTGTCATGGAAATAGAGAAAGCAAACATCAACAGGTTCTCTCTAAAATTCCTATAGCAACATGCCTGCCACAATACCATTTACTGTAGAGGAAACCTATTCAAAATACTAGTCACCAAGCTGATATCATACCCCTTAAAAAGGACCCAATTTTATTGTTCTTTAAGTGGTCTCAGTAACGTTAAAATCGTATAATAATAACCACTAAATATTTTTATAGTTTCAAACTGGCCCTACTGCATGTAAAGTGCGATTTATCTGCTCCGTATTATGGATTAATTGCGTGTCATTGTCATTCATAGATCTACTGCTGCTTTGGTGTGACAAAAGGCGACAAAGAAGTACAATCAAAATAAAAAATTAAACCTCAGAGACCGTTTCATATTTGTTACAACGACTTTTATTAGTATTGCTAAGCTATATATTGTATAAGGTTTTCAGTAGCAAATCCGCCTATACTGGTCACTCTGCTGAGACACAGACCTCTCTTTGAGAGGGACTGGGCTGTATTTATACCACGCGAGCCCAGTACGCGTTGGTAGAGTTCCCATGTCTTTGAATTTTTGGTTCTAGGGCATGCTGACTTACTATCGATATTTTCCATCACCGTTTTGGGAGCAGTAGTGATGAAATAATGTACACAGAGTAAAGCACCCGCCTGAGTTCGAAGTTGAGTTGACTTTCAACTCGTAGACAACAACGTCGTCCATATGGTAGAACGTTACTTGGTCTAAGCCTTCAGCCTATTCTCTTGTTGTCATTGTGTAAGTTAAAAGAACGAAAATCTCAGTTTGAATTGACCATTAATCAATAAAATTAGCATGGCGGGATCGGAGCAAAATGTTTTCAATTCCGTTTCGTCTAATAAGGTCAGTCCACCTGTTTTCCTGCCTAATGACATTCACATCTAAGTACAAAACATCGCAGCACGAAATCTTCCAGATCTAATTAATGTGACGAAAGTCCAAATATGGTATTCAGGAGATAAGTTAAAATGTTCACTGTTATTTTCGGAGTCTGAAGACGTGATTTCGCAATTTGACAATATTTAAAGTGGACTTTTAGTGCGTCACTATTAAGTAATAATAAACAAGATCCAATTAGGCAGTTAAATTCTTTTACGTATAAATGACCTCAGCCAGTCCCTGCACAATGCATTCCCTTTCCCTGATTCCTCCGTTTTTTTTAATACCATTTACCTGCTATTTGGAATAACCGTTCTTATACTAGGTGCCGAGACTAAATACTAAGCAACACAAACAGCACATAAAGGAAAAAACTTCGAATAATATCCGCGTCCATTGTTCCTATTGAAAGTGTTCACTATCGCAAGTCGGGCTAATTAATTGCCTTCCTATAAGTATGTACGTCACAAAAATAATATGGCCAAATTATATAGATAATAATTAATTAAATTATAGCCAAGGTTATATAGATATACATGGTGATCAATCATCAAAAAAAGAATTCTCAAAATCGGTCCAAAGATTGTAAACTAGTTTCTATTAATTTACTGTTCTTACTCATTTTAAAATATTACTTTTCAATAGTGAAGTTACTTTTTGGTAAAAACTTTGAATCAATTTTAAATTATCATCATCATCATTTCAGCCGAAAGACGTCCACTGCTGGACATAGGCCTCCCCCAAGCTCTGCCACTTCGACCGGTTTTGTGCTTCCCACATCCAGCGGATTCCTGCGGCCTTCAGAAGGTCATCGGTCCACCTTGTTGGAGGCCTTCCAACTCCGCGTCTTCCGGTACGCGGTCGCCACTCCAGAACCTTTCGGCCCCATCGGCCATCTGTTCTGCGAGCAATGTTCCCTACGCAATGTTCCCTACGCGATCGAATCAGAAATGAAGAGATCCGTAGGAGAACCAAGGTAACCGACATAGCCCGAAGAATTGCTAAACTGAAGTGGCAGTGGGCAGGGCACATTGCTCGTAGAACAGATTATAAATTATAATATAAAATAATCTGGGAAATTGATCTTATTTTCAAGTAAGTAGGCACTTATACTTGTACTGCAAAACAATAAGTTATGACACAATGAGGTTTTTTTACAAACGTCCTGTATAATATGTCCTAGGTAGGTACGTATGACTGCGAGCAAATAATATCAATAGACAAGAACTTATATTACATGTACCTAATATTTTTATCTAGTGCGTGACTTCATTCTATTTAAATAAGTACAATGGCTAAAAGGTCAAACCAGATAATGTTTCGCGACTTAATAAAAACTAAGTAAGTATATCATTAATTATATAAAAGGTACTTCATTATAAAACGTTTTATAACGATGTCCTCGTCTCCCTCGGGACTTAATCAAATACGTGTCAAACTCATGGACATTTTTATAACATTAAATTGGTGTTTACAAATGGCGGGTATGACTTGAACTATCCAGAATTATTATAGAACGATTTAGGGAAAAATCTAAATGGCTACCAAAAAAAAGCTGAGAGTGCACTTACGGTGATAACAACTAATATTATTAAGTAATCTGTGCTGATAGTTTGTTGCTAATGTGTTTAACAATGATTCACCAGATTGCCCTTATGATATTATGTTATCTAATGTGCGCACTTCCCTTAGTGATGACTGAGTTAAGGATTTTTCTCGTATCTTTGTCAGTTTTTGAAGCGGAACTACATTTTGTTTTTTTTTTTTGTTGAAATGCGCTTACTGCTTTTGTTACTAACTGTTCTTTTCTGTAATGTTCAATTCCAATGTTACTCAAATAACCTACACTTTTCAAAGCAACATCTCAGTATTTTTTTAAAGTCATCAATGATTCGATATCGTTTTTATAGGAAGCGATCTTAAATTTTCAACCTTTAATTTAGATTTCAATGTTCGACACATTGAAATCTAAATTATTGGTTGAAAATTATATTTGAACTGAGTTGTAATTGTATGTAATTTTAATGTGACTGTACGTGTGTGTTTTTGTCTTATTATAAGTAGATTATTATTTACTTAAACTAAACCTATTTACACGATGAAAGTTTATTTCCAGTCACAGTGTTTAGTTTAGGCGATGCATTTTTAATGCTGCTTACGATATCCTACAAGCAATTAAACCACACCGTGTATATCAGGCTTCAGGGAATATCCAGCGCAAAATAACCGTAAAGACTCTGTCTCTAGTAAAGACTGGGAACGTGTCAATCATGCTCAAGCAATCCTACTAAGTTACACCAAGTGATTAGTCAACGAGGCGGGTAATTGCCCTTCGTGACATCACACAGTCGACGTCTACTTCATTCATTAATAAAGACCGCGGTCATTTATTATACAGAAACAAGTTAAACACATAACGTCCTCATTTAAATTAAAGCCATATTTAGCACACCTAGGTAATATTAAAGAACAAGTCTAATGTGCTCAGTTAGAGATTTTTATCTGCAGGAGCTGTAATTGTTTATCTTTACCTACTACAACAACAGTACAATGAAGTTATCTATCGATACATATTTATATTACATATTTAAACAGCTTACCGGTAGAAACCCAAACAAACATTGAAAGTAGGTAGATATTCGCGGATACTGAAAACATCTGACGGTTTCTGTAGACGGTGACGAATAGCTTGAAATTGTTACGTGTTTAGGATAAAAATAAAACCTGGTGAGGTATTCTTTGGCTACCAAGTTATTAGCAGAACATGCAAGAAGCAGCCAAATTGAAACGAACAGTATTCATCAACTTTTGTCGGACAAAGACATAGAAATACCCAGTATTTAGGGACCGCGGCTCCCATGTATTTCTATCTGAATAACACGTTCACTTAACTGTTTTAACGGTGCGCAAATAAGTTGTGATAACTGACATCAATTTGTCCATAAAAGATTGAAGTACTTACCGTTTACTAACGGTGACAAAAATAAAGAAAAAAAGAGTAACTCACTTTGCCCTGTCGACTCGGAAGCGTCGCTTGGCGCGGTCACCGACCGAGCCGGCTTGCAGACGATGCACTTCGGATTTGACCTTCGCGCAATGGCGGGCTGTCAGCATCCACAGCACAAAGTTGGTGCACGTCACCAGGCCCATGGGGATCACGAAGTATATATAATGAGGCCAATCAGTCCGCGAGTTCTGAACTGAAAACATAAACAAACACGTAAGGGGGTGAAAGTTTGGATGTTTGTTACTCAAACACGCGAAAATGGCAGAACGGAAATTTGGCAAACAGATAGATTAACGCTTAAAATACTCTTTATCCCAAAAGATGTCTGTATACCCAGCAGGACCCTACGAAGCACGTTCGCTTAGAATAATTTTCAACCAGCGCGCAGGCGAAGCCGCTGGCAAAAGCTAGTCAGTTGATATAATAAAAATATTTTTTTACTCGAACTGACTCGGATTCCTATCATACCTACTTCTAATAACGTGTCGACAGTTTTTGGGGTAAAATAACACGTTCTGTGACTTTCCCAATATTGAAGTATCACTAAGTTATTTCATAAACGCTTACATCCTTTTCTTTTACGGGAAACTTTTAAATCATACCCCGAATCTTTCCAGATATAATCTATGAATATATTCTAGATATAGGCTATATTTCTTAATACGTACAACATTTCAAAATTACATGACTGGTTTGGCAAAAACATCTGTTCATAGATCTTGTCGGTATAGGAACCGGGCATCAAAAGATTTTAACCAAATCATATTGAGATTGACATGATAAAGAGCATTTGAAGTTCATTACAAAAAGTTGGTTCACAAAAGGCACAGACTGCTCATTATTTATTAGTTATTGTAGGAGCGAAAATTACGTCATAAAATAACGTGATCGGAATGATTAGGTTCTTTTCTGAACAATACGTCTTCATTATTTTTAACCGCAATGTTTTGGGTATTTCTGTCGAGAAGTTTTCAATTAGGCACGATCTCAAAACACAAACTTTCGGAAAAAATGAATACATATTTTTTAGGTCTTTAGATTACGTATGTTAATTATGTCTTGCCCGAAACGAATTAGAGGGCATGAAAAGATAACATAACACATTACATGACGCCTGTAAACCCCGGAATGATTTGCAGATGTGTAGGTATCTGTATTACAGTCACATTTAGCTAGTTATGTTTAAGTGCCATGTAATATGGGCCGAACCTAGTGCCATCAACAATCTATTGCCGGCGTCCCGGCTTTTGACAGCAGCGCTAGCGACCACTAGACCGACAAAGCAGCCGAGGCAGCTTTCGGGGATGTCGTCCAATGAGTTTGTCGAGAGTAGCGGGTAGCTATATTTTACAGTGGTATTTGAGGAGATCCATAATCCATATAGCAGAAGAATTTTAACAAGCCAATTTGATATCCGGGATCCAACATTATTCTTATAGTTCAGTTATTACATCACCTGCTGTACTGCTAATTATTGACTTATCAATCTTGCCATTGTTTTAAGTACAATCTTCCCAGTCTTGCCTAATATTGGCAAACCGTTCTACTATTACGATGACGATGATTCGTAACGTGTTCCAGTGCTAACTTTATCGCAGACAATGAACCAACACCTACGTACATGTAGACATCTTCGTCAATTAGACAGATATGTGTACCAATTATTACGAGGCGGGTCACACGTCGCGTAGATGCCCCATTTTCTAAGCGTCCAAATATTTGTACTTAATACAATCCCTCGTAATGGTCTGGATATATTGATATACTGGTGATATTGTTCTGTGTCGGGTCGTCGAGCTCCCTAAGATAAGATTAAGCTCAAGATGGCTCATGCGTACCGTCTATTCGAACAGGCAAACACAAAATGATGCTGGAACTTTTTGCAATGTGCCAGTCCGGATGCTAAGAGGGCTGACCCCTAAGTTTGCTTGACCATTTGGTTCTCAGGAGTAATAAGAGAGGAAATGACGATTTAATCTTCTATATTATTTTGTTATAAGTATGACGAGTAAAAGTGATTCAGTCATCTTATTTATATAATAAACAATTTCATTTAGACAAGAACTGTAAAGAAAATTCCTACGAGTATAATACAATCATTCAGTACTTTTGTTCATTATATGCCTAACGGGTCGCGGAATCTAGAATCAGTAGAGCGTTAAGTTGAACAATGAACTCTGGGTGATAATCATTTTAAACATTTGACGTCATAAAATATACCTACTAGTGCCATGTTATATGTCCATTATTTTAAACTGTATTTCTTTTTTCACGGTAACATACAGTCAAAAATGTTTTCCAAGTTATCTCTGATTTGTATCCCTTTTAATTGACTGGCCTGTTAGTCTAGTGGTTAGTGACCCTGACTGCTAAGACTGAGGTCGTGGGTTCGATTCCCACCCAGGACAAATCTTTGTGTGATGAGCATAATCATTTGTTCTGTGTCTGAGTATAATTTATCTATAATATGTATGTATTTAGAAATATATAAGTATATTTATCAGTTGTCTGATTAACATAGTACAGGCTCTGCCTAGTTTGGGATCAGATAACGTTGTGTTGGTTGTCCTAAGATATATTATAATACATTTACCAAGTTGTAAATGACACTTATGTTACACAGTCAGTTTTATTTATCAGGTTTTCTTTCAATTACCATTAGGAAGTTAATTAGATATATTACTCATGCATGTTAACTTGTATTAATAGCTATAAGTACAGCATGCACCCCACCTAGGTACACGTAAACATATGCAATAAGTCTGTCATGCTCATGGCCATGGTCAACAAGTCCTTGATTGTATATTTACACAACTATGTTTCAAGAATCTTCATAAAGGATGAGTTGTAGCTAGCATAGCGTAGCTTCTATAAGTACTCATAACTACGACGAAAATAATCGCGAATCTGTCCAGAGTGTTGCTCAGACAATGCATGAGAACTGTAATTTTGGATATAGCCATCAAGGTAATAAATGAATGAAAAAACGTAATTCGTAAAACTGTAGTTTTAAGAAAAATGACGATATAGGTTTGTTTATTATTTTTATTGTACGCAGAACTGGACCGGGAGTTTACTTTAAAAGCGCGGGCGTTTACTGAAACTACACATTTATCAGCAACGAAACATTCTTATGATAGAAATTTTCATAATATTGTGTACTTATATATTTCACTATGAGTCACGTCGAGTTGCTAGCAGAAGCTTGCAAAATCTGTGGCTTGATAAATGATATTAAATCTTCAAAATATTTCTTCTACACGCTTGGCTATAATAATTGACACATAAAATAAATTCACGTCTTCCACATGTCTCTATTTAAGCTTTTGTAAATCTTAACCAAATGTTTAATATTGTATGTGAAATATGTACGTGCGTAGTTATTATAATATTTATACTACGCTCATGTAATGTTCCAATAGGTTTTAATAAAAATCTCCGAGATTTCGATTATTTGCGTACAAACTAACAAATAAAAGATAAACTGGGATTACTTACGGGAAATAAGTGTATGTTGGCTAGAGTGATTTCGTAACGGGTTTATATTGCAAGAAATGTGATGTGTCGATGGAAAGTACACATTTTTGGTTGCATACGTAAAACCCATCTTACGTAAAAAATGCTATACGTAGAAGATATACCTACTTAAATACGTCATCGACAGCCATCGTAGTAAACAGTTAAGCTTTGGTTTCCTAAGAGTTTTGGTAAGCGGTGAACGGTTACACTGTATATAAAATAAATAATAAAATAAAACAAAACCTTAATTGTTGGTTCTACAATGACATTGTTTTTTTTTAAATTTTGTTTTTGAAATTTCGTAAGCTGTCACATAATACCGGATGTCCAAATACACCGTTTTTGACTAAGGTGTCAAAATAGAAAATAAATAATAGTTTAAAAAGTACAAAATAATGGAAAAAAGCGTGGGGTGCCTGATATCAATAAAAAAATACCTTAAAAAGCACCCCACGCTTTTTTTCCATTATTTTGTACTTTTTAGTTTGGTTTTCAATGGAAGCGTGTTTTTAGGGTTCCGTTGCCAAATGGCAAAAAACGGAACCCTTATAGATTCGCCATGTCTGTCTGTCTGTCTGTCTGTCTGTCTGTCCGAGTATGTCGCAGCCACTTTTCTCCGAAACTATAAGAGCTGTGCTATTGAAACTTGGTAAGTAGATGTATTCAGTGAACCGCATTAAGATTTTCACACAAAAATAGAAAAAAAACAATAATATTTGGGGTTCCCCATACATAGAACTGAAACTCAAAATTTTTTTTTTCTTCAAACCCTTACGTGTGGGGTATCTATGGATAGGTCTTCAAAAATGATATTGAGGTTTCTAATATCATTTTTTTTTAAAACAATAATATTTGGGGTTCCCCATACATAGAACTGAAACACAAAAAAAAAAATTCATCAAACCCTTACGTGTGGGATATCTATGGATAGGTCTTCAAAAATGAAATTGAGGTTTCTAATATCATTTTTTTCTAAACTGAATAGTTTGCGCGAGAGACACTTCCAAAGTGGTAAAATGTGTGTCCCCCCCCCGTAACTTCTAAAATAAGGGAATGATAAAACTAAAAAAAATATATGATGTACATTACCATGAAAACTACCAACGAAAATTGGTTTGAACGAGATCTAGTTAGTAGTTTTTTTTTAATACGTCATAAATCGTAAACCACAATTTACCTTTCATTCAGTCAACACAAATATAATAATTAAAAAAAAAAAACATTTCATTTCATAAACGATGATGACGAATGATGATGATGATGACCTGCAGGTTTGTACGGAACCCTCGGTGCGCGAGTCCGACTCGCACTTGGCCGGTTTTTTAGTTTTTTTTTAATTATTTTTTTTTTCTTCACACAAACGCAATAACATGACGTCAATAAATACTTTGAATTTTCATGACTATGATAGGCGAAAAATGTTCTAAACTTTACCCACCTCCTTTAATCCAAATTCATTCGGCCGTTTTTGCATGATTGAGTAACAAACATCCAATATCAAAACATATAAACAAACGTCCATATTTATAATATTTATATTAGTAGGAAGTAGGATTTCACTAACAGACATCGTACGGCCTAAGCCGCTGGGTCTAGAAGCATGAAATTAAGCATAAGAGTTCCTTATACCCCATGTGTTACTATTAATTTCCCATAATTCTAAGGTATTAATGAGACCATGACGAAGAATATGATTGGCATATGTTTTTTTTAATTATTTTATTAAAGTAATGGGTAAGCACGAAAATATCCCAAATAAACCAATAATTCAAATTGAAAGCTAAGAAAATGCGATGTTATTATATTTCTCGTTTCACATAATGAACGTGATGAAAAAAAATCATACGCCAGTTGATTCTTTGACATGATTTTAGTGTGATGGGATATCAAAAAGAACACCTTGTATAAAGAAATTGAGCACTAGGAATGGATTTTGAAAATCCTACAGGGGTTTGACAGGGGGTGAAAATTTATACGGAAATTCGTCATTTTTACCTATGGGAAATCCTATTGGGCGCACGACTTGTATTTTAAAGTGAAACTTTTATTACATCGTCTCACACTTTTTCGTCTGTGTGTTGCATGTCGCGTGACGGTCGGCCGCGGAGTAGGGATAAAGTGAAAGGCGCTCGCTGGTGCATGTTGTTGTTTATGGATTTATTTCAATTTTGAGTGCTTGAATTTATTATTTAACTTATTTCGTATGAATATTAAATTAAGTCTTTTTATTGAGCTATTGCATATATTCCGAAAATTTTTAGTTAAATGTCTATAATGTGAAAAACAGTTTCACTTTTATCGTGGTTTCATAAAATCCTATTAAAAAAAAGTGACTCACCTTGTCCGAACCAACATATTCCTTCTCCCATGTTGGCGTCGAGGACGTCGGCCACAGGGTACTTGTCGAAGAGGAACATGACGAGGGTGAGCAAAATGGCCGTGCTCCACGCGTACAGCGAGTACCACAGGAACCGGCGCAGCTCGGCGTCCGCCTTGCGCATCGGCTGCACGGTGCGGACGCTCCTGGTGGGCGAAATATTGCGAAACATTAGAATATTAATTATAACAATTGAGAAAAGTACTGGCTTCTAATACAACTAAAAAACGTAAAAGTCAAGTGCGTGTAGGACCACGCACAGTGAAGGGTTCCGTAGTTGGAACGAATATTTCCCCATGCAGAGCATTGATTTTATCGACAGCAAAAAGTTATTACTGCGGTTTTAATCGAAAATACCCCATGACTCAAACACTATGAACGATCTTTTTAAATTATAGGGTACACCGATAGCTTTGGCTCCTGAAATACAGATACATTAATCTAGCTCTGGAGCCAGGACCTC
Source organism: Aporophyla nigra (assembly GCA_947507805.1). Lineage (NCBI taxonomy): Eukaryota > Metazoa > Arthropoda > Insecta > Lepidoptera > Noctuidae > Aporophyla > Aporophyla nigra. The sequence goes on along the minus strand of OX382302.1, from coordinate 14,098,779 downwards.
AAAGGGAAACGCCCGTTCTTGGCCATGTTGCGCCCATCAATATGGTATATACAAAAAAAATACCCATTTAGTAACTAAAATATTGCTATTACTTATTCGTTATGAAAACTCCGGAATTAAAAGCCGATTTAATAAAAACATTCAATCGTTTATTATCCTATCTAACAGTTCCGGTCGATTATCAATCCTGTCCAAGTAGGGATGGCAACCATTACTGCAACACACACAATCGATACAATAAATAAAACCGGTTACGAAAAATTGATTTTCGGAAAACTTTTCTTTATTATATAGTTGTTTCGCCTTTGTTGTTTTCTTTAGAAAGAAAAAAGATGTTAGTTCATTTCCGTGCTTCTAAATACGATCTATTGAACCGATTCCATGTCTCCAGATTTTTATATTTTTAAATTGATCTACTGATTTTTCGGTAAATCGATCTCATATCGCATCCCTACGTCAATAATAATCATAATTGACAACTGATTGACATTTCACATTTTGTTTGGTGTTGTGTGTGTTCTTGCGACTCGTGATTATTTTCTACTGCGCTTTTCTATTTGATTTTCGACGACTTTGATTACGAATATGGACCCTGTAACCGCTCCCGATGACGACCTTGGTTTTACATTGGATTCTGTACCCGCCTCCCACGGCGACACCGGCTTGCCAATGGATACCGTTCCTGTTTCTCATGACGGACCTGATACGAATATGGAACCTGATTTACACGAACTTACCAGGTTACCACGGAGCCCTCTCTGTGTCAACTGTGGCGTAGATACACGAAGATTTAAGAGATTTACCTTAAGCAATGTGGAAGTTCGGTCTACTATATTACAGCAATGGATTGCACCACAACAAGAGAGTTACTATAAGAACATAAAAGGTACATACATACTCAGTAACTTATATTGCATAGCTATGTAAGATAGATTTGAATTGAATAATTCAGTTGTTTAGTGACAAGGAAACCATAGAAATTGTTGTAGTTTGTTTTGTCTCAACCTAAGTTGTATTTTGTAGTTGTTTGTTGTAGTTTTGTATTGTGAACCCAATTCCTAGATGATGTGGTTATCATTTATTTAAATGAGAACGAATAATAAATTAAAAAATTGAATAGTGTTTTTTTTAATAACCTTGAATTTTTTTACTTGGTTTATAAAAGTCCAACCAAGTTCTATGCAAAAAATAGTGGTAGGTTTTTTATCTATGATGTCAGCCCTAATACCTATAATTTGTTTCTTTCGTGGGCATCACTTGGCCAAAACCTCTTTATTAAATGGGCATTTCCCTCTGTAACCTGTTTTAATGGCAATAAAGAAAGAAATTATTTTCAATTTATTATTATTATACCTCCTCCCCCCACGCTTAATTCCTGTTATTTTAATTTTATTTTGTTTGCAAGTGTATACAGTACTAGTTTATTTATTTATTTATAAGTATAAAAATTATATGTTAGGTATGTTGAAACTCTTTGTACTCCTTGTCACTTGTCTCTAGAGGTTCATTAGAAAAACTAGCATCAGACCGCGCCTGTCTGGCATTAATGCTAAAATGAACGTTTTTGGCGCAGTCGTGATACACACTGCTGTTATTATTTATTTTTACATTATTAGCAGTATTTTGTGTTCCACGAACTGTGTCTAAACAAACGGAATTCTTTCTTTATTTCTTAGGTTGGTAGGTGCATAACGAACTTTTTCTTTCATCCCTAGGTTACATACAGGCTGACAAAGACATTGTAACCATGAAAATCTTCTACAATGTTCCGTAGGTTACCAAAATAAATGTATCATAGAAAAGTGCGATACCTACACGGTCACAAAAGGTGCCAGAAGTATCACGGTATAAAACAGCAATTTTTTCCCGCCACTCTGTTTATGGAGAGAAACAATAATGTTTGGTATTCGTAAATTCACTACATAATTTTTTTTTTTTAGTAAAATAGCTGTATAACATCCGGACGGACAGACAGACTGTCTATCTGGGCATCCGTGAAGACGCTCATATTTACAAAAGAAAATTTTATGGATTCCATATTTTCTGTTTGTCTTACGGAACCCTAAAAACGACTGTCGGGAAGTTAAACTTTTCCTCGTACTAAATTATAGTTCCAAAAAAATAGATTCATCAGTTGTCATGAATTCATGATATTCTTAAGCAAAGAGACATAGTACCTTATTTACACAGTTTAATACATCTACAAACATACTCATTTTTTTTATAACGTCTTAGAATTCCTCTAACGATCACATCTATTACTGAGAAGTCTACACTGACATTGTAGTTTAAGAATGTCAGTAAAAAAATCCTCTTCAATATATGAGCATATTAAAACATATCAAAGATTTGTTAGACACAGAGAGATCAGTAAAGTAACAAGACACATTAATTTTATTGTTGAAATAATAATGCTCCTAGGCCCATTACTTTTATGGCGATTACCGCAAACATGGAAGTCGTAACGGCCCTGACGTGAGCTAATAGCACGTACCTATGGGGTCTTTATTGGTTTTTACTGCTCCCATTAAGTCGGCCGGGTCATGGGGATTGACTAGCTAATCACGAGGATAAAGTACTGTGACAAAATATACGATAACAAGCACCCGGCTTCAGATAAAAATTAAGCCGCAGATAACTAAAGCTCCGAACATAATAAGTTCATTATAGCGTACAGATATCCCGGGTGTGCTTCTAATCGTGTAATCATGTATACTTCAGCTGAACTAGGAAATTGTAAACAGAACTGTAACGTGTTAACATTTACCATACGTATGCTTTATGAATGTTATCTTACTCAACCATATTTAAATTAAAATATGGTTGGGAGCGAGTTTAACTTGATCGATAAAGGTTCTGTATCTGGGGGACTATTCTCTAAGCACGAACTCTGTAGTTTCAGCGGAGCTTACCGACGACGTTTCTAATTCGTATCACCTACAGACGTAAGCTTAGTTCGGGGCCCGAATTTTGAAAGAAATACACCACGATTTAACAGTTGCACTAACTCCCAATGTTTGTTTATCCCGATTAATCGGAAGTAGGGTTCATTGCGAAGTAACGAACTATTTTCGGACGGGTCACTTTGTTTATGAACAAAAGTTTCGTTTAATTTTCCTGGTTATCATATCCAAGTAAAATCAAAGAAGATCAAGACCACAAAAACGTAGTTTTCCTTCAACAAAACTATGTCACGGAACCCTAATTATAAAAGTACACCATACACGACCTTCTCAGTTCGTTTATAATAAACATTGCGTTATTTTTATTCTATATTGTAATTATTCGCGGTATTGTGTTGGAGTGGTCGGTGACGCGTCTTAATTAGGCCCTACCCACACAGTGTCGACACATAAAGTGCGTTTTCCTATCCTGTCGGTTTTCATTAACGCGGCCTAATCGTCACCTGCACGCTTGGCTTTTTCAATCCCACATTAAAAGCCATCAAATTAAGCTTTAACATTACTCTGTGATAAACTCTAATTAGTTGAAATTCTGGGAAAATAGTCGTAGCTTTTGTTAAATGTCTGTCTCTCACCTACTAATTCAAGATGATTTGCTCATAATGTTGTCAAATAATTGTGTCATGGTGAAACGTTTCGCATTTTCGCAGTTTGAAAATGCACTGAAAGCTGTTTACAAAATATACCCAAGTAATTAGTTTGTGGGTGTATTACAAGTATGCTTAACCTTTCAAGAATACAGGCGTCATGTTATGTATAATTATGCAATATATGTCTTGCTTGGTTTTAAACATATTATAACTCACTTGCTAGCTCATTTGGTACACACTACGTGTTTTAATTTGGTAATGATGAGTCCAAATAAAGACGAACAAAAAACATCATTACCTTCCTATTATTTCATCTAAGTCTAACGTCATTTATAGCCCGGTAGCTTTTGATGATCATTGCATTAAGGCGAGGTTGCAGTACTTTTTAACTTTTTTAAACCTCTGTAAATCTAGCAAAATGGCTAGATCCCGTAAAAAAAATATTTAGAAAAATTGAACATACTGTTAAGCGCTGTGTGAAGATAGAAACGTGAATTAAAACAATTGGCTTGATAAAAAATAATTATAAAGTTGACACTAAATCGCCATTTAAAACGTGTACCTTGAAGAGATTCCATCATTAAACCATGTAAAACTTATACCAAAAGATAGGTTTTATTGTTTTTTAGGGTATGGTGAGAAAATATTTTATAATTTCCTTATCATTTTGTCTCCACGAAACAATTATACACAAAATCTAGCAGCTCAAGCGCTCGCAACGACCGGCCAATGTTCGCCGAAACGTCTTCAACTACAAGAGGGCCTTAAAAGATAAAGGAACTAAATACGAAAAAGAAGACAATTTAAAAATAAAACTGATTATGTTGCTGTTAAAACCACCCGTCTTAAAAGAAATTCTAGGTAGGTTTATGTGTATTTAAGAACTCATTTCCAAGAGATTTAGCTGTAGTCTCTTAAATCCACAAAACGATAATGGTGGTGACAATCTTAATTACTCATAAATCAATCATCATAAGTATGTAAGATTAACATCGCCTGCATTATATTGATGGGGCTCTAGTTACTAGGCGGTCTTAACAATAAGCTCAGTACGTACCTACGTAAATACCTTTTTACCTTAATTACCAATACTGTTTAGAACTCATGAAAATTCTGGAAACTAGGTATAATATTTCTTGGAAAAGAAAATACTATAAATGGCAATGTACTAACATAATATTGAACAAATGATTCACTAGAACAATAGATGTAAACCCTAAATTATTCGGGAAAGTTTTTTGTCCTACATACAAGATTTTCATAGAACTGGGAAAGTAATGTTAGAACAAACTTGTTTCTATAATATTATTGAATTATTAATTTTCATTCAACTTAAGCCCAGACCTGCAGGTCTATTCTGTATAAATGTCAGCGTAAAACTTAGGAAAAGTGAGATTAAAGTAAGCTGCCATTCTACCTGAATCTAGGGAATAAACGCTATTAATTGCCCACTACAACAATTTTTCATGGTGACATTTTACAGAATAAATCGTCAGGGGGATTGACAGTAAGCTGTAATAACTTTCATTCTCCTAAGTTTTTACGCTGAGATTACTGGTGAAAACTCTAGTGTAGCCCGAAATAATCAAATTTTCTACAGTTTTTTGTAATATCCGTTGCCAGAAGAAAATGTGATTCGCAACAATCTTCTAAGTTCATTTAATTTCATTGAGTGACTTTTTTTTAGTGCTATTTAATTTACTTAAAGGATGTTTTATTGATGATTATAATTCGGTAAATACATTTGTATTACAGTTGCTAATCCTAATTTATTCAACACTAGCTTCTGCCCGCGACTTCGTCCGCGTTAAATTTCGTGTTCCCCCGACCCTTCCCGTCGCGTCGAATCGCCTACCCGTGCGATTTTCCCCGTTTTTGCAACATTTTTAATTACTGCTCCGCTCCTCTTGGTTGTAGCGTAATTTTGTATAGCCTATGTACTCGCAGATAATGTAGCTTTCTAATGGTGAAAGAATTTTTAAAATCGGTCCAGTAGTTTTTGAGTTTATCCATTACAAACAAACAAACAAAAATACAAATTTTTCCTCTTTATAATATTAGTGTAGATACAAGCTGACACTGACCTACGAATGGAAAAAAAATGTAAGAAAATTTAATTTTCGTGCCGTACCGTATAATCAACTTTTCACATTCATATTTTGCAGAACAGACTGGCCGGACTGTAAGTGAGGAAAACTCTAGGCATGTTCAAAAAGTGATATCACGCACTCAAAACACGTATGTCGTCCTACGCCCATTCATAACTACGCTCATTCAGGCACGTCCACTGACTGAAACGTTGAGAAAATGGGGATTTATCAGAAACATACAACGGATTTTCCCCACCAGCGGAGGTAGTCTACTTTCAAAAGACAACAATAGGTAAACACAAAACGACTGTAATTGACTAACCAACTGGTTGGTTTATTAAGTATTTTCTTTTATTATTACGAAATATGATAATTAGAACCATGCCAGTATATAGCATGTCCTTTTGGTATACTGGTACTATACCATTTTCCTGCCAAAACCCATAAAGGCGAAACTGATAGCTTAATCCAAGACCAATTATAATAAGTGTACTAAGAATAAAACATGAATTGACTGACTATTTCGATATGTATGATTCAGTCATTTTACGCATCCCCTCATGATAACAAATTATGTATTATCACATCAAATTGATCACATCCTAACTAAGCCCTATAACGTAAAATGCGCCACTTATCGAATAAAAATGTACCTACGTCCAAATGATTAATACATATATATAACAATGATTTGCTATAATTATACATTGTTTAACTTCTATTAGATCATTGCGGTATTTGTTATATTTGTATATTTATTTTAGACGTCTTAACGTGGCCCCGGGGATTCTTGCCATGTGCAAATATCAAAGAGCCGGTGTGTAAACTCATCGATAACTAAGACAAAACAAACATTTACCCACATTGCGACAAACGACTGCGAGCAACACTTCAAGCATTTGTTTAATCAATGATGACATAAAGGTACCACAAATCATTTCATTTGTAAACGAAGATTTTAAAACTTAATATATAGGAAACAATTGTTTTTCAACAATTCATGAAAAACGAGCCATTAGTCACGACAGCGCCGGCGCAGCGCCTGTATTCCTAGCCAAACCGCGGCTAGCACAGATAGCAGCATTACGCATCCGTAAAATCCGGTTGTGTAGGCTGCCGGATTGACTTGTTATCACGACCCAATATTTCATTTACTCGTATTCTGTAGAAATACTATTTCACGAATAAATAACATCAGCATTTGAAGAATTTTGAAGTATAAACATCTTCATTCATTGAACCAGAACAGTTTTAATAAAAAATCTGTCAATCTTTGAAAATATGAGCTTCCAGCGTCTGAAATAAAGTTTTTGCTATGAACTGACAATAGCAAGTGAACTTGATTTTGAAACACTTTGGAATATAGTTCAAGACTGAATGCATCGCAAATTCGCAGTGTCTGGCGCACTACACGGCCGAATATTTTCTTGAACGTTATGATATAAACAAACTCTCGCTATCTGGGCCCGCGATGTGTACTCAATCTGAAATTAGGAGTGCGAAGTAAAGTTTTTGATCGCAGGAAATTATTTGTTTAGCGTTTACAATTGCAATAACACTTTGACCATACGCATCTGGAAGCGTGTGATCAATCTGAGATCGATGGTAACTGGGCCAGTCTATTAATCTGTGTTGAGTACGCGGTAGATGTGCATAGCTGTCGTGACGAGGGACATGATGATACACATAATGTAGGCATCTTCAATTCACACGTCATTTGCATTATAGCCAGTCTAAATGTTTGTGTTGATTCTTAACAAAACTTACCCAAATGTCCACCAGATGTCGAAGCACATGACGTTGAGCCAGGCGAACGCGGCCACAAAGCCGAAGTAGATCCCGTACCCTGTGCAAACAATGAGCGACCATGTAATGGATCAACTATGACTGGCAACGTTCCTACAGAACTACTTCGGTTCTCAAATTATCTCAGTTACGCACTGTAACGTTAACGTTGATTAATCACAATCCAGCCAATAAGTAGCTATATGTTGAAATTAATCATTTAAACATAGAGGATTTTTATAGTGAGAAACAAAAGACTAACAACGAAAAAAATATCAGTTTTAGATTACGCCGTGTAATACCTGGATAAAATGGGTGTCCGTCTACCCTTTTGGCGTTAGAGAAAGTAATGTTTCTAACGGATTAGTTAACTATGGGTAATATTTATCTGAATTGATTCATATTATTTTTTAGTATTTTTAACTTCTACGAGTGTTTTTTTTAGTAGTTTTAATTTGGTTGGAGCAGCAATATGTATATACATATATAAAATACAAAATACATTCAACAAATTAGTGCTTCACTGTACAATTAATAACATTTTAGTTAAAATTAACATTACAAAAACCTTATTCATTTAATAAAACACAGAGGACTGGCTGATTCACCAACTCCATACTTAGGCCCAATGTATGGATGTTTAGGCAATTTATTGGTTCGATGACGTAAACAACACTTAAATAGATTTTCTTTATAACGCAGGTATATTAAAAACAAGCAAACCATAGATAAATATTTATACTGATCATACTTTACTTTACCATAATTATATCTTAATAAGATTCACGCATTCAATGACTTAATTATTCGTATTATTTACGTCATATTATGGGAAAAAATTAATTAGTACCTACGTAACTGCAGCGATGCTACTATTTAATACTACCTAACTATTTCAGAAAGCTATTCTTGATTCTCGGGAGTTTTGTAGAATTAATTTTGTGTTTCATTTGTCCAGGCTTGACAAGTTAAGGACACTAAGCGAAGTTTTATAAATAGTGTCCCTCAGGGTTGCATACTGGCACCAAGTTTCCGTAATTGACTCGCCACAAGCATTCGCCTTTTGAATTAGTTTTGCAGCCATTCGTTGCGCAAACTTTTGTTGACAAACATTCATTCATGAAAAAAACAATTCGGTGATGACGTAAATCCAAACACTGAAAACAAATTCTAATCACATGCAATCCCGTCGTCTATCCTTTACTAGATTAATAATAAGCCACAGTTATAAGAAAACATGAATAAAAGAATATTATGGAGTAGTATGACACTCTATTTATACGGTTCAGAGAACATTAGATTGATGACATTGGTCGTATAGCTGTGGCAAAATTATCATATATTCTAAGTATCCTAACAGCAGATTTTGCTCTACCTATCTCGATTGTAAACAGATTTGAAACGGAAATGTATTCAAAGAGAACCTCACAAAAAACATGACAAGTTAATTATGCCACGTCACAACTCTCAAAGTCTTTGGGAATATTAGATATCATTAATTCTATTGTTCCATTCTATGTTAATTAGTATAGACATATAGTACAAATTAGTCGAGAATAATTTGCATAATATTTGTGCAGCGTGCCAATCTCAACATTTGGATACTGTGTAGTAGAGAGTAAATATAGCGATTTACGTAACTTTGATGCAAAATGATCGTGTAGTCATTAACTACATGCAAGTGCATTATATTTGCAGCATAGTATATTTAATAATAAGCCTTAAAATATGATTTAGATAAGGCCGCCACTTCTATCTTCGATTTTTATTGCAGTCAGATGGTATCATGTAGTTATAAGATAAAGTTCATTCAAATCAGACTGTTCATATCTATCATTTATCATAACATTATTTCGTTCGTTATTTATCTAAACATTATTTCGCTTGTAGTTGTGTTTATTGATTTCCCTTTTACGTATAACAATAAAATGTATCCCACGCAAAATAAGATTCCGCGCGCCATCGAGAGATGGGAATTTTCAGGAAGTGAACTAATTTTTTACTTAGTTTATTATGTAATGCACTTTGTTTACGCAGGCAATAAATTTTCTTTAGTATAAAGCGGAAAGACTGTTCCGTCATGAAACAGTTTATAGGCTTTTAACCCCAAACTGTTTTACTGGGACAAAGTGAATTAAGCTCAAACCACCTCTTTATCATGACCATAAAATGAATCTAATCGTCCATCCACTTTATTTGCGTGATTGATACTTTCTGTATTATCTTTTACGATAGATTTAATAGTAACTGTCTGACGAATAGTGGATTCGGCCTTGGAATGTCGGTGTTTCCCTCAAGTTGATGGTTAATTAGAAAGTGGACAAGGGTCGTATAATATTCCGTACACACATTCAGCTCTAGTAACGTTGCAGAAAAATAGGGCAAGATATACGATGTTAAAAAAATAACTTACCTAGAACAGTGCATGCGGTGTCATTGGGTACGCGGCTGTACTGGACGCGTGCGAGACAACTGAAGGCGAGCAGCATCATGCTGACGTGGCAGATGAGCGTGCGGCCGTGCAAGTTGCGTAACTCCGGCAGCGACATATACACCACCAGCGTCAGCGCCAGGCACACGCTGGAGATGCAGATCAGCTGCCACGGAAATATAAACGTCAAATTTGCTATTTTCAGCAATATAACTAAGGTTATTATTATTCATAAGGCTGAGCCTCGAATATTTCAGAACAATGACCCAAAATAACCTTTTGTTGAGCGGGGAAGAGCCTCTTAAAGTCAAGGGCATCGGTTAGTTTTCCAGTCCGCCTCAGTGGAGTATCAACCTAATATTTGCTAGCAGTTTCAAAGCCTATAAAAAGCCTATAAGGTCTAGTGTCCATATATGTGATTGCTGACTTTTGGATCCTGAGTTAGAACTCCATTACAAAGTATTACCGGGACCAAACAAGACCCCTCTGGATCCGTGTCCAGGTAATGGCAATGGGCTCGCCCCTATTACATGTAACTGAGAAATAAGCGTATAGTGTACTGTTCTGGCAGAAATTTTGGAAAATACTGGCGTCATGTTGTGTTATGTTGTGATATTTGCAAATAAATGGAAAATAGGACATTTTGTGCGTGTGGGTGAATTAGAATCGAAGATTGACGTCGTTTGTGATATACAAACAAAGTGACTAGACTTGACTTTGAGGATATTCATTTGTGTTGATTTAAATAATTATTAAGGAAAATTATGCGGTACATAGTTCTTAGAGTTTACTGTCATCAACGTTAGTAGATCGTAGGTGTAAATCACTTAACCAAATACACAAACTGTCAAGTGTGGACATTCCTACTAAATATATTGCTATAGTCCTTCTCGCTTATTAAACACATGATAACGCAATTAATTTGAATGTTATATTTGATTCTTCTTCATCATCACCATCTGCCTAGCCGCTTTCCGACTTTTTTGGGCTACCTGTCAAACCGGATGCAATACCAGTATTTTATAATACAAATACTTTAGATTCGTATGATTCAAAAATCTAACTACAGTTTAAGATCAATTGAATTGAACACCCTCCGATGGGTAACCGTTCAACTTTTTACCTGACTTGTCCAACTAATATTTTTTTTAATACTATTTGAACATTTATTTTAGAGGACACACAAAATTCCTGCTTCTTTAGACGTCATTGAATACCATTAGCAACATTGAGTCATCAACATCATCATTTTAGCCAAATAACGTCCACTGCTGCACATAGACGTCCCTCAAAGGAAGGGGGATTACCATAATCTCCACGCTTGGCAGGCGGGATGGCGATCGCAGTATGGTAGTAAAATACATAGAGAATACTACTGCCCATTCTCTAGTAAGTCCCTTACTCGCCTTTTACGACACCCACAAGAAGAAATGGGGTGGTGCTATTCATTAAGTCCGGCCCCACACGAAACATTTGGTACCAGAGATATGTGTAAATATATTTTTAGCTTAATTTCATATACCATTAACAATCAAATCCTCTCATATTACAATGTGTGAACAGAGAAATTAACGGAGGGTTATGATTACCCGCTGCGCAATGACGTCACGGCCCGAGTTCTCACCTCCTTTGTTTATGTTTATGGATGATGGTTCCCTCATGGCCCACATCCCCGATATTAACCTAAACATGGGCTTGCAAACACTGAGAAAGTCTGGGCGTTTACTTAAACGGCAGACCAAAGATAGTGGTGACACAAAAATAATAACGAACTTACTAAGAACTGTAGGTGTTTTGTAAACCTTATGCTATTTATATAAATGTAATAATCGCTTGTTAAGTAATTTCCCGAAAGCGTGGTACGTCTTAGTCACTGATCGTTTGTTTATCAGCAACGAATCAATCCATCCGTGTGATCTATTGACTCGCAGACCAATCTAAACAAACTTAAAAAAAATATATCGTATTCACTATAACAACTATTTCCGTCACATAATCTCAACAACTCAAGAATCTATCATCAATTTTTCGTTTGAAGATGTGAAATCAATTAAGTGTGTAGCAATCGTGACGAATGAGCACTTATGACTTACGATGAAGGACATTTGGAAGTTCTTCACGTTCTCTGGCCCCTTTACGAAACAGTTGACGGCAGTGACGAAGATATTGCCATCAGGGCAGCTGCGGCTGTCGAAGGCCTCGAAACAATAGGAATCGCCGACGCTGATAGGCGAGATCAGCCGCCCGTCTGAAGTTAGCCGGTGCCGGTCCCGTTCCACAGACTTGTTCAGAACCACTCGACCCTCGTGGCAGTGCAAGTCAGTGCGTATTCCGAGGACATCTAAAAACATAAGCACTATTATTTTCCTTTCCATAACAGTGATCAAGCTGAAGTTATGCCTCTTTATCCAAAAAGGCTGTGTACAGTCAGAAGCATAAATTAAGGCATTTTCTCGTGGTAAAACTATTGCAACTTTGAGTAAAGACCCATTTCATAAAAGTATGGTTTCGAGAATACTATGCGCAGAACACTACACAATTTATATAATTACTTAAGGAGAAAATCGCATTTGAATCTTGTATAAGTGAAAGGTATAATGCTGATGACTGTAGGTGACTTTTTTACGGCGGCAATAGTTCACGGCCATACCTTCTCTTCCTGTATGCCTGACCTGTCAAAGGCCAGGCTAATATTTGTATAAAATAGTCCCCAGCACCCTTATTTGGTAACGCAGTATCAACTAGCACATCCATTGCTTCATAGGTTCGAAAAATGCGCCTACTCATCAACGTAAATAACGCAATTACTGTTGTTAATGAAAACCATTTCTACAATGAGTGTGTTACGAAATTACCCCGCTATTCATTAAAATATTAGCCAGTAAGTTTGAGTTGGAGCCTATTCAGCAGGTGGAAAGCAATTTGACAGCTATACGTGTTAATTTTTTATTTGACAATTTTTTGCTAATTCTTAAAGCACGCCACACTATTGTATTGTATGATTGAAACTTTGTTTTATTCCGCCTCCAAGCTTCAAGGCACATCAATCACGGTACCAACGCTGATTTTAAGGCCTGGGGTTTTTTTTGGGGATTTCTTGGGAGTACTAGCAAAACCGGATATCTTATGCAACTGATGTTAGTGAGATTTCCAGCAATATTTTTAATTGGGTTATTTTTTTCTGCAAAGCAATAAAGATAATGAATGATCGATAGACATTATCTCTAATGACATAGAAAATGTAGGTATGTAAACGGGAACGATCTTGTTTATGTTTCTTAATTGTCTTATAAATAATTCGTTCGTTTACTTTAGAAAACTAAAACTTCAGGAGACATGCCAGGGTAGTCCGCGAAATTAAAATGTTCTGACTTTTTTTGCAATTTGCAGGTCAGTCGTTGGTTCAACCAGCCGCTGACCTGCAAATTGCAATGCTTACACATTTCCAGAAAGGCTAACTTCTCATTGTACGAAAAGCCTATACATTGCGAGGTCAGCTAAAATTGGAAATATATAGCTTAATAATACGATTCGCGACCGTAACACGTTTGTATTTATATCATAACACTAGTTTACAAAATTTAACTTTTTATACCCCAAAAAAATTTATATAAATATGTTAATCTACCTTCCTTAAACCTAAGAGTGTAAGCAGAAATATTTTATCGCGTCACAATGTCTTTCTGCTGTCAAATGTTTTTTTTGAACTACCTAACGTAGTGACCACAGTTTATTGTTTATTCGTTCACTTCAAACGACAATTTTCAACAGATGGGAGTAAACATGTCATTAGAGATTCAGTTTCTGCACTCCCATCTGAGTTTTTTCCCTGAAAACTTAGGAAGTATGAGTGGCGAACAAGGGGAACGTTTTCACTAAGATTTAAAGGTTTTTGAAGAACAACATCAAGGATTTTGGGATGAAAACATGTTAGATGATAAATGTTGGTCCATTATAAGAGTAACTGCTACAAATAACTATAAAAAAAAGGCAAAAGATTGTCTTTTTTTTTGTAATATTACCTAAATTATGTCGTTCAGGTAAATAAATATTTATTAAACCTGACGTGACAGAATTTTTTTATTATTTTTTCTGGATAGCTCAGCTCTACCTAAATGAATAATATAAAAACTTTTTTACAAAAAAAAACAACCGACTTCCTTAAAAACACTAAAAAGTGAAAAATAACTTTAATTTCGGAAGTCGGTGTCTTAGGATCTGTATTTATGCTTTTTTTGCCACCGACTTCCGAAATTAAAGTTATTTTTCACTTTGTAGTGTTTTTAAGGAAGTCGGTTATTTTTTTGGTAAAAAAGTTTTTATTTTTAAATTTTTAGTTGTGGTATTCACCCTGCACTAATTCCAAACAAACAATGCATATTTATGCGATAGCAGAAATCGCGGTTGATTTCCTGTCATTTTTTAAAGAGTTCCGGTGTCTGTCTCCCGAACTCATCATCAGATGTATATGAAAATTATATGGGACCATTTCGGAATAAACCCCTTTCGAACAAAAAAAGAATTTTGCAAATCCATCTATATATGATGGAGTTATGGCCTTACATACATAAAAAAAAAAAACATATAAACATCCGAATTGAGAACCTCCTCCTTTTTGAAGTCGGTTAAAAATAACAACTTTCTGCTGGGGTATGAAAACCGTGTGAACTAGTGTAATCATCCTTAAAATCCTTAAGTTTATTAAATGACTTTAGAGGGTTGTATTGATGACTTTAATGATTGTTTCGGCTTTTCTTCTTAGAGTAGTCGAATTGGAAACACCGACCTCATCTAGTTTTTAACCCTTTCGCGGACGGTACTCGATCACGTGGTATATGTAGAATGACACAACAATTTTGAAATTTTCATGCGTTGTGGCGGAAAGACGTAGCTAGTACAATTTTGTATGGCGAGTCAACGTCGCGTCAACGTATACTCATACGTTCTGCTTAAAACAAGTAAATTAAAATAGACGTGGTAGTACGTTCTGTCACCACTCGTAGCTGTCTTGGAACGTATATACACGTCACCGCCCATGAAAGGGTTAAAATATAAATGACGTTTGAACGTGTTTGTACAAACCTACATAGGTACTCGGCCTATAACATTTCTCTTTTTTGGACACAGGACTCCTCTTAATGACAGGGAGTGGGCTATAAACCACCACTCAGACCAGTGTGGGTTGGTAGATGTCACATCTCTTCGAATTTTTGGTTCTAGGACATGCCGATATTCTCACGATATTTCCCTTCACCGTTTTAAGAGCAGTGGTGATGAAATAATTTATACAAAGTAGAGCGCCTGTCTGGGTTCGAACCTACAACAATTGGGCGCGGCCATAACCACAGAGCTACCGCTGTTCTCTCAAAGTAACTTACAGAAATAAAATCATTTAACATTTATACTTCTGTACTGCCATATTTATTTGTACCGTGTGGTGCCGGACGTAAAGAATGACACCACCCCATTTCTTCCCGTGGGTGTCGTAAGAGGCGACTAAGGGACTTACTAGAGAACGTGCAGCAGCGTTCTCTATGCATTTTACCACCATACTGCGATCGCCAACCCGCCTGCCAAGCGTGGCGATTATGGCAAAGCCCCCCAAATTGGGAGAGGCCTAAGTCCAGCAGTGGATTTCTTACGGCTGAAATGATGATGATGATGACTGCCATATTAATAACGGTCACGAATCATATTTTAATACAGTTTGACACTGACCACAACTGACAAATTACAATAAAACGTAAGAAATTTTCAATATCGTGGGCTATCTTCGCGCTTGTACCTTATTTTGTTTAACAAAGCTAGTGAGCGTAAACAATCTCATCAGTGGGAGAGATTGAACATTCAAAGAATGATCATTGTAATTCGTTTTACGTTACGTTTTTTCGGGACTTATTTGATTTGTTATGTTGGACACGGTTTTTTTATATATTTCCATAAAATATAGAGTGTGATTTTTATGAAGGTGATCGCAGTTGTACTGTTAAAGTTGTTTTAAGTTTGTTGCGCCACTTCTTCGTAGCTAAAGCATTAGGGGCTAAAGCGGGTGTTTTGGGGGACTGTCTGTAATTTTGACGTTCGAAAAGTGCTGATCCTTAGCCTAATTTGAATAAATGCCTTTTGATTTGGAAGCATTTTATATTCTAGTGACTTTAAGCAAAATACATTTCATGTTTAATTATAGAACTCAGAAAGAGAGAGCTCCAAACAGAATAGGGAGGCCATCACCCAGCATTAGGATATTAATGGCAAATAATCAAAAAAAATATCCTTAACCAATAACGGATTAAGTTTTATCTCACTACAAGTTATTATAACTACCGCCACTATGTGTATGTAATTCCTAAGATAAATGAATAACAGGTGAGTTAGAAGTGTCAGCTTGATCGAATGGTGCGTCCTCATTAAAATCAGCAGCCTATAATGTTCCCACTGCTGGGCCACAAGCCTCCTCTCGGTGAGAGGGAGTGGGCCATAATCCACCACGCGGGCCCAGTGTGGTTTGGTGTTGAAGCGCGCCTCATAACAACGTCAAATTGTTTGTAAACGTTTTGCTTTGTTTCCAATTAGCACTTACAATTTCATGTGACAATCATACCGAATGATAGCAAATGTACTTCATTTATACAACATTTTAACTGCTATCATGTATTTACAAAAGTACCTAATCAACGTCTGCTATCAGTTAGTGGTGGTTAGGGCTACATGGTGATTATGCACTGCTGAATTCCTGATAGCAATTTTTATGGACCAAAATTGTAATGATCTATTTATTAATGGATTTATTTTTATTTTAGGGTGCTAAAATAGCATTTTCTAGTTGAAATTTAATTTGTGTTTGCACCCTGGGTTGTCAGCGCTCGCCTTGCTGATTTGATTTTTTAAATAATTATTCGGCAGGACAAATGATTGTTTGAGAGAAGAGGAAGAAGTCGACATAAGCAAAAAGATTACCTGTTATCTCTTTATCTTTACGTTGTAAGGGCTCCAGATAGTCCGATATATTGAAAAAGACGTCGTCCACGTTTGGCATACATCTACTAACAAAGCTGCCACAACGTCGAGGCTTGTAGTGATGTCCGATGGGACAGCACTTCCTCACACCGAATGCCCCGTATTGAGAATAATCGCGAGAGCACACGCGGGCGACCAGCCCATCACTATAGAACTCCCGGTCCACGCACCACTCTCCTGGCGGGGCGTCACCTCCACCCTCTCCTTTTTTACTTAAAGCCTTCAGATTGCTTCCATCTACTTGAAGTGAAAAGAAAGTCTCTCTCAGTTCCACACCATACTCATCCGATTTACAATTGAGTCCATTATCAACTTCATAAATATCATTGTCATTCATTTTCAAGCGCTTTATTAGCCAATCTTCTGAATTTTTGTCGTCAGTATTTCTACACAAATGGAAATTGCTATCGTAACTCTGTCCTCTCGGGCAACACTTCCGGTAGTGATGAACAACTAGTTTGTCTCGTGGTGTCTTGAATGTTTCATTTTTAATACAGCTTAATCCTACAACTTCAGGAATGTTTGGTTTCAGTGTGCCGTTTACAACCTCTAGCACGAGCCTGTCATAACAGCTATTTAAATTTTGTAACCGATTATCTAGCTCTGACGATGTCATCTGCACCATTTGTAATTCATCACACTCTTCAGGTATGCCGAGCTGCATCGGTACATGTTCGCCAACAAAAAGCGGAGTAATACTAATGTTATAACTGTTCTGAGCACTTTCGCGGTCTAAACACTGGTAGGAGGCTCCAAAGTCTTCACCATCTGACACTTTTACTAAACTTTGACTCTTCGGACAACACTTGTGAAACACCTTAGCTTCCTGGATGATATCGGCACCGGCGAAGACAATTGCACTCACAACAATTAGAAGCCACATTGTTATTAAAAGACCCGGAGCTCGGGGCGCCGATACCAACATCCACATACAAATGTTCACAACAGGTGTTGAGTGTCGATCGGCGTGCTGAGCATTGTTTATTTTCAAAGCCAGACGTGCGAAACGTGTGTTGTGGCAAAGCGTCGGCGGCGCAATGATGCGGCTTCGCGGCTCGCTCTACTATGATCAGCGCCGGCCGGTGGAGGCTGCTGCGCCCTTGAAGCCGTCCGTCCGTCGAAGACGCGGCCCCGAGCTTTTGTGGTGCACTTGCGGTTTCTTTTTATTTTTCGTCACGAAACAATCTAGCACACAAAATAATACCCGAAAACAATCACTTAAACCACACTTCTCACACTAGTTAACTACTTTAACTTAAAGAAATACAAGGTGCTTAATAGCTTATAATATGATTGTTAATCGGTGGTCTCTGCTCCTTCAGAATAAGGACAAATCGACTGCGCGTCGCGAGTCACGCTTACACATTGCACAAAGACGTCGACTCAAATGTTTATCAGATATCTGCCGATAAAAACATGAAACGACTGATTGTATACTAAGAATTTAAAGTGTAAACAAATATTCTATTTGTATCATTGATATTGTATTGATAACTGATTTAATTTCAGCTGAAAGAAATGATGAAATGAAAACAAATCAGTCATGAATTCATGTCACTTAGATTGTAATAATATAGAGTACGTATAGGTATCGTCCCTGCACGCGCTACACGTAACAAAAAGACTATAATTCTTTGTGAGTATTTAAATTACTATAATAAAACATCAACATGATCCATGTTTTATACGCCATCACATTCATATTGAATTCCATACACATGCAAAGTAACTTAAGGGACGGTACATGAATAAATTAATTAAGTGCAGTTATTACCTACTAAGGACGGCTTTGTCGGCCAGTTTGCAAAACATACAGGTACCTACTTAACTTAACAACGTTATATAATGTTTGCATTCACTGCGTAATAAGGTTACGACCGTTTCTCGCATTGTCGAAATAAAAAGAGTCCTTCCTTATTGGTATATTTGTACCAAATCAACTTTAAACTAGGCTACAATGAATTGTGGATTATGTTATCGATCTGAACTGAATCGTTGCAAAACTTAATCTTTTTTGAGTTTTGCGAAATCATTGTTGACCACTTTCTCGTGTATTGGGTATCCTAAGTAGTAAATATTTCAATCTATACTTGAGACTGAGAGCAGTAGTGTCCCAGTGGTATTGGCCCCGACTTACAAGTTGTAGGTCGTGGGTTCACTCCCACACAGGCGCTTTACTTAGTGTAAATAATTTCATCAACACTGCTCCCAAAACGGTGCAGGAAAACATCGTGAGGAAATCGGCATGTCCTAGAACCTAATATTGGAGTTCATATGACATCTAGCAACCCGCACTGCCCACTGGGCCCGCGTGATAGATTACGGCCCACTCCATCTCGAAGAGAGGAAGGTTGTGTCCCAGCAGTGGCAACAATATAGGCTGATGATGATGATGATGATACTTAATATTATAAAAAGGTAATAAGTTTGAATGTAGGGGGTAATGACAGGAGCTACCAGCCGGATTTTAAAAACAGTTTTATATTTGATAGTCCAATTCTTAAGACCACCACGAAACCGAAAACCCACACACCCACACAGGACACACACGAACGCACACACAACACACAGGCACACACACACACACACACATACGACACTTAATTATAACACCACGAAACCGAGTAAAAGTAAAACGACAGAAAGAATACTAATAGAAAACGAAGACATGTCGCTGGCAGGCGATGCGATGCTCTAGGATATATTAGGTTGGGGAAAAAGTCTTTTCGCATTATAGTATGTATGAACTTGTAATAAAATCTCTTTGGCTATACTATTTGTATCTGGCTGATTTTGGTATCATTGAAAGTTTAAATTTTAAAGAACATAATACCAAATTCAAATTAGGAAAATGTGTGATTTTCATTTGTTTTTCGTACCGTTAAGATGAGTGAATCTAATGAAGAAATTCGATACATTTTAAAATTTTACTACAAAAACGGTAAAAATGCAACGCAAGCCGCGAAAAAAAATTGCGATGTTTATGGGCCTAGTGTAGTGTCTGTGAGAGTAGCACGTTTTCAATCCGGAAATTTTGATGTCAAAGATGCACGTCGCTCTGGTCGCCCTATTACGGAGAAAATGGATGCCATTTTTGAAAAAGTGGAGCAAGATCGGCATACCAGTAGTTACGACGTAGCTGAAGAACTGGAAATTGACCACAAAACAGTTTTGGCGCATTTGAAAAAAACTGGGTACACAAAAAAGCTCGACATTTGGGTACCTCACGAGCTCACTGAAAGAAACCTAATGAACCGTGTACTCATTTGTGATTCTTTATTACGACGTAATGAAACCGAACCATTTTTGAAGAAGCTGATAACTGGTGATGAAAAGTGGATCACGTATGACAAGAACGTGCGAAAAAGGTCGTGGGTCAAAGGCCGGTCAGGCTTCACAGACTGTGGCGAAACCCGGGTTAACTCGCAACAAGGTGACGCTGTATGTGAGGTGGGACTGGAAGGGCATTATTCATTATGAGCTGTTACCACCAGGCAGGACCATCGATTCTGAACTCTACTGCGAACAACTGATGAGATTAAAGCAAGAAGTTGAGAGAAAGCGGCCGGAATTAATCAACAGAAGGGGTGTGGTTTTTCATCATGATAACGCTAGACCTCACACATCTTTAGCCACCCAACAAAAATTAAGAGAGTTTGGCTGGGAGGTGTTAATGCATCCGCCGTATAGTCCTGACCTTGCACCTTCAGATTTCCACCTGTTTCGGTCTCTTCAGAATTCTTTAGGCAGTGTCAGGTTAACATCACGAGAGGACTGCCAAAACCACTTGTCGCGGTATTTTGACCAGAAGTCCCATAATTTCTATAGCAATGGGATCATGTCCCTACCTAGAAGATGGCAAAAAGTTATCGAACAAAATGGTACCTACATACTTTAGTTAAATGTAAATAAACTTTATTAAAAAATGTTTTGAATTTTCTTAAAAAATGCGAAGAAACTTTTTCCCCAACCTATTATTTTATATTAAAACAAGAAGTTTCATGCTGACGAGTCGCGGGCAATAGCTAGTAGGAGTAGTTTGAAGTACCTATCGACATGTTCAAGTTGATGTTATACAGGTTGATACCAAATTATAGCCAGTCGATCGGATGTTATCAGGTAATTTAGCCTTACCTACTCCCACAGACTGAAATTCCCATGCCAGACAGAACGGAAGTGGTGGTGGTTTTGCTGTGCTCAAAATGAACACCCATCAAACCAAGTGAGTGTCCGGTATGTCTCTGTGATAGCTCTTCTACCAGTAAACAAATTCCTGCCCCGTAGGTACCTATATTGTACTAGCTTTTGCCCGCGGCTTCGCCCGCGTGGATGTCGGAAATTAATGCAAAAGGACGTACTACCGCAATAAGAATGTGTTATTCCAGGTTATATAGGTAATATAGACTGTGTGTGCTATTTTCGATCCAGATCCATTCAGCCATTTTTGCGTGATTGAGAAACAAACACCCAATCATACATATTTTCACATTTATAATATTAGTAGTAGTAGGATTATAATTCATATTACTTAGGATTCATAGTTTATGAGAACATCATGTGTGTTGGTGTTTTTAAAATAAGAGTACCTAATAGTATTCAGAGTAAGAAAACTGCGACATAGGGCTTGGTTTAGTTAAATATAAGTCTTCCTGGTTTTTCTTAACGCTCCTATTTACCTATACAGACACTCAATCATTTACCAGACACCGAACATAATTATAGGAATAGTACTTTTGCCAGTGGCTTGGCCCGTATAGCTGTCGAAAAATATCACCCGGGAACCTACTACCGGGATAAAGTAGGTATCCTATCTGTTACGTATCCATGATATAATATATCTTTGTGCCAAATTCGGTCTAAATCCGTTTGGCCGTCTTTGCATCATTGAGAAACAAACATCCAAAAATCTAAAAATCGAATATCATGTGTGTTCATTATACTCAAAATAAACCTAATAGTATTATTCCAAGTAAGAGACCGCGAAATGGCTTAGATGTTTAGATTTTTGGATGTTTGTTTCTCAATGATGCAAAGACGACCAAACGGATTTAGATCGAATTTGGCACAAAGATATATTATATCATGGATACGTAACAGATAGGATACCTACTTTATCCCGGTAGTAGGTTCCCGGGTGATATTTTCCGACAGCTATACGGGCCAAGCCACTGGCAAAAGAACTATTCCTATAATTATGTTCGGTGTCTGGTAAATGATTGAGTGTCTGTATAGGTAAAATAGGAGCGTTGAGAAAAACCAGGAAGACTTATATTCAACTAAACCAAGCCCTATGTCGCAGTCTTCTTACTCTGAATACTATTACTTTTATTTTAAAAACACCAACACACATGATGTTCTCATAAACTATGAATCCTAAGTAATATGAGTTATAATCCTACTACTAATAATATTATAAATGTGAAAATATGTATGATTGGGTGTTTGTTTCTCAATCACGCAAAAATGTCTGAATGGATCTGGATCGAAAATAGCACACAGAGTCTATATTACCTATATAACCTGGAATAACACATTCTTATCGCGGTAGTACGTCCTCTTGCATTAATTTCCGACATCCACGCGGGCGAAGCCGCTGGCAAAAGCTAGTATCTTCTAAGATATTCATTTAAATTACATGTTGTAAAGGGCAATATTGATCTATATTAAATGCAAAATGTATTTAAGGTACTTAATTGGATAAGGATTAATACTGTATTGCTTAAAACCGCTTCGTAAATTAGCCCTTATTTCTCGTAAAAATTAAAAGATAAAAAATGGTTATTGTGGGTTATCCCTAAGAGATAGACATATACCATTGAGGACATTTTTGTAGGCCTTTTTAAGGCGTACAATACTGTAGTACATTATTTTGATCTATTTCGTAGGATTCAGCCAGAGTTTTTCGAATTTTGAGACGTATGTCAGCGTAGTTTTCGAAGACAGTTATTTTTTTCTAAAATAAAAGAATCTTTCTAAAATAAAAGTAGCCTAAGTTACTCCTTGTTACATCAGCTATCTGCCAGTGAAAGTCCCGTCAAAATCGGTCCAGCCATTTCAGAGATTAGCGGGAACAAACAGACAGACAGACAGACAGACAAAAATTGTAAAAAATGTTGTTTTGGTATATGTATCGTGTATACATCCATATACACTTAGTAAAAAGTGGTTATCTTAATATTAAAAACAGACACTCCAATTTTATTTATTTGTATGTATAGATGTATAGATGACAAAATAAGTATTTTTAACCGATTTAGAAAAGGAGGTTTTCTTTCGGTTGTATTCTTATTTTGTTTCAAGATGGTAAATAAGTATCACCAATTCATATGGGGCCACTAATTCCGTCAAAGATGCGTGGATTTTGGGTTAGCTTTAATAAAACCTGCAATTTTGTTTTAACTTACCGTATGTTGATGATGTTCTTACAATAATAATATCTTCTTGTCACTTTTATGTACTTAGCAAGCGAAGGTATACAAAGTGTGGGGTCTGACCCAAAACTAAAAGCAGACAAATAAAAACTTAACAAAATAACGATTTCCAAAACGACACCACAAAGTTAAATATACGTTAAATTTCGGAATTCGGTGGCAAAAATATAAAACAAAGACATAGATTTCGGAAATTATCGACACTTTGTATTTTTTTTGTTTTTGAGGGCTTCTTTTTTTTGATAAATAGTTTAGTTCTAATTTCAGTTTTAAATCATGAAAGCTAATTTGCTAGAACTTTGAACTTTAGAAATAGGTGATTTCTGAATATATATCTGGGGGTTTACCCTACTCAGATGGCGGTGGCTAGTAGGAGTGCAAATAGACTAGCTTCCTAGGAATGCTAATAAATAGGTAGTTACTCATAACGCTGTGTAAACAAGCGTTTATACCAAACGTTAAATGCAAAATATTTGTATAGACAGGTTATCGAAGCTCTGATTGGATCAGAACGTTGCGCCACAAAAAGTATGAATTAATGCAGCTTAGAAGACAATGCTAGGAGGGATTTGTGGTGTTACACGAACGGATAGAATGAGAAATGAGTATATAAGAGGAAGTCTGAAAGTAGGACCGGTGAATATGAAGTTGCGTAAAAATCAGTTATAGGCAAAGAGTAGGAGAAGAGAGGCAAAAGTCATGGTGCAGAGGAATGAGGATACTGTCGGGAGGAAAGTTATGAGTATTGATAAAATGTAGATGGCTGTAAGAGTAAAGGAAGATCATATAAGCGATGGACTGTGTGAAAGAATGGCTAAAAAATGGGTGACTACTGAGATAATGACTAGTAAAAGAGTATGAAAAAAAAGTTTCGTTACTGCGCCGACCTCAAATAAACTGGAATATAGGACCAAGAGAATGACCAGCACCCTAATTATGAAACGCACTATTTATCAGAATCTGAATGGGATTGAAGATTAAATCTAAACCATTGCGTCATTTGTTCGAATAAATTGTCAGCTCAGCAACGTAAATAACGCAATGAATGTTGATTAACTATCAATATGAAACCAATTCCTACCGATAAAAAACTTCGCAATTACCCCTCAGGTCGTCGAAACCTATTCGTTTTAAAAGCTCGAGAAATCCTCCTTATGCGAAGCTGAAGTTAAACGAGAATCATGAATAAAAATACAGTCTAAAAACTAAACTCCTTTAATCATAAAGTTTTACATTGTATTCTTCTTAAATTTATATAATTGTACATAATAATAATAACTAAGACATGTAAATATTCATTACAAAAATTGACTTATTCGATTGGCACATATAAATTACTTAGCTAAAGTAAAATACAGATTGATACGTAACGGGTTTCACCGCAAGATAACATTAAGAACATAGTTAATGTACAGACGCCAGCAAACAAAGCTACTACAACCTATCAAATTTCTTTAATCGGCTGTCCACTTTATCGCTAAAGTATTAGGTCCAAGATTGATTGGGAAAATTTGACAGTTTCGTGTAGCTTGATGTACTGGGGTCTATACAAACAAACAGTAATTAAGTAAGTTTAATAATATTGTGGAAAAGTATTCAGAATTAGGTTGGTGTTGTTTTCAAAGTAGATATGACATTTTATTTTTTGTTACCAAATTATGCCGCTGTATATTTTACGA
The DNA here is from genome assembly GCA_947507805.1 of Aporophyla nigra. Classification (NCBI taxonomy): domain Eukaryota; kingdom Metazoa; phylum Arthropoda; class Insecta; order Lepidoptera; family Noctuidae; genus Aporophyla; species Aporophyla nigra. Next base: position 14,073,793 of record OX382302.1, on the reverse strand, counting down.
TTTTTGTCAAAATTTCAGGCTCTACTGAGGCGGCTCCCGCAAGTGCGGAAAACCTCAAAGGCAGAAATATTTCAATCTTATTGGAACATATATGATCGAACCGTACGGAGTTGAAACTCTAGGGCCACGGGATTCGAGTTTCCGGGATATTGCCAAGCGGTTGGTCGACTATTCACTTAACCGGAGGGCTGACCTATTTTTTAGACAGAGAATCAGCATTACCATTCAACGTGGCAATGTTGCCAGCCTTTGGATAATTTTCTTATGGACAGCGATGCGATTGAATTTCTTGATGCCCTGTTATTCTTTTCTTTTTATATATTTGTACTTATTATTATTTAAAGACTTTTTGTTTTAAAATAACATCTTCAAGTGATTTGCAATGTTATCTTACGCCGAGTACACGTGGCCTTATCAATGCATAACGTTGACTTGCAACACTACAGTACATAACAACAATTCATTACTTATACGTATTCTTATCATTAATCGAATTACTACAAACACTACGCTCCAAGTATACAGGATATTTTTTTATTCAGTGCGCAAATTGTAACCATGAATTCAGCATATCATTCTAGACCCCCTTGCGCAGAAATTTATCGTCGGTTTTACAAAAAAAAATCAGCTGATTCATAGAAAAATGCAATACCTACAGGTTCAAAATGTATGGAACAGCTGATTTTTTTTTATATCTGACGAAATTTTTTAATTCATGGTTACAGTTTGCGCACTAGATAAAAACTTATCCTATATATACTTGGAATGTTGCGTTAGTAAACAGTCCCTAGACATATAATTTTATTAAGTTAAATACAAAAGAAATTTGCAAAATCTAAACCAGGCAAAAACTTAAAACTAGCTAGCTTGGCATTGCTCTGTAGATATGTATTTTAAAAAAAAAACGTAAAAATGTTGATAAAAACTTACATATAACATTTAGAAACAGTTCAAAAATTATTGTCCTTACGCGTAACAATTTACTCTTTTTTTTTGGGACGGAGATTTATGTAATTAAGAAAACAAATAGCTGGGACAGTATACAAGGCATATGTTATAATAGCAGCTGATAACTGTCCTTTTGCAAGGCACCAAGGTTGCTCAATACGGGTTGGTGATTTCGGATTTTTTTTAATCGACGAAAAAAACGGACGGATAGTTCGACGCGTATATTTTTTTTTTATGTGTGACCACGCATAACTTTTTTGTAATAATTCTTTTTTTATTGGAAAGGGTATACCCCGAAGGTGGTCCCAAATAAATTTGGAAAACAAAATCGAACCTTAAGAGTCAGAAAACAGGGGGGGATGATTAACGTATGACCACGCATAACTTTATAGAATAGTCAGATTTTGATAATTCTTTTTTTATTGGATAGGGTACTTGACAAGTATTATTAGTATATTAAAGCTACAAAAAATGATAAAATAAAAACTTTTTAACAAAAAAATTAAACCGCCGAAAAAACTGAAAAGCTAAAAATTTTGAGTCGGCGCTGAAAAATCAATGAACAAAGATCACTCAAAGCGCCGACTCTAAATTTATTCTTTTTTTGGTTTATTATTATTAGCTTTTCAGTTTTTTCGGCGGTTTAATTTTTTGTTAAAAAGTTTTATTAGCTTTAAGTCCAGGTTTTCTCACAAGCATAGGTTACTTCGTAATATTGAGAAGCATACCTCAGAAGTACTTCCCAATAAGGATACCATGTTGCACCCCAGCCTTATCATCTCATTTAATCACCTTGTATACTGAACAAGAAATAGAGCGTCATTATTACTTGTTTTAAATTGTGCTCACGGAAACCGACACTTGACACGAACACAGTAACACTAATACATACAAATATATTGCTATAAAGTTTTTATTAAAATTCAATGTTCTCAACGTGGGGCACGTGTACCCATGTTATTCTTTGTACGTATAAACCATTAATACCTAATAAAAACCACTTTATTGTTTGTTTATTAAACCATATATTCTAGACGAGAAAAGATCTTTTTTTCCACATATAAACTACATTGATTATTATCAGTTCTTGTCAAATAAAATAAATGTTAATACAAAAAATATGTCATTAAAATTACATTTATTAATATGATTTACCTTGAGAAAGATGAAAGAAATATTCTTCGAGACGGAAACAGCGTTATTACAAAACAACACATTTCGATTTTTCGGATGAACAAGTGAATTAACGTTTCAGTCATAAAAATGTTAATTTCTAAGCAATGCGAAGGTCTTATTGTACGTTAAACCCTTTCAACTGTCTCTGTGACCTAAATAGATTAAACGAAACAAGTGCGGTACTTTATACGATTTATTATAAATAATATATTTATAATTTGATTTATTACAATACAATAATAAAAAGCAGTCAACCATAATAGACGTCAGAATAATACCATTTTCATCACTGATTTTTATTATATATAGATAATTAAATTATTCATTAATAAACCCCATGCTGAGGTATCTAATTGTCATAGAGAAATGCAAGACGTGGCTCGTAGAAATTTTCTGCTGTATCAATTTAATTATACGTATAATTTTTTCATTATTAAAACATGGACGTATATTTAAATAGGCACAAACTTACGCTACTTAATAAGTAACTACAGCTTCATCTTAATTTATTTGGAAGCGTAATGTTATGAGACTAGTGTTTTGTTGAATACATTTGTTCGGTCAATGGCAGCCGCAGCTCTTGACCACCATGTTCTTGTACTTGCGCAGGATCACGTTGGAGTCGTCCGTGTAGTACAGCACTGATATGGGGGACAGCTTGATGGGCGCACACGACGGCTTTGGAACCTACAATTGTTTCAGATGCTAAATATATGATCAGAATACACTAAAGCAGATATCAGACGTTAGGCAAATTGAACCTTCACTCGAGAAGATCGTTCACTCGAGTGAAGGTTCCATTTGTTTCATTTCACGTTCACATGAGTGAATGTTCCTCCGCTCTTCTCAATTCCTTTTCGATCATTCAGTACGCGAGTGTTCTTACAGTGAAAGATGCCGAGTGCTGAAATCCAACATCATTGGATCGGTTCACTAATCATTTTGTGTGCAGGCGTTCTTCTTCGAGTCATAGGCAAAACAGAAGAAAAGTGAAGTGTCTGGGTATCACAAACAAAATCGAAAGCCATTATTTCAAATTAGGCTCAAAATCATTTTTCGATCGGTAAAATTACATAAGACAGTCCCCTAAAAACGCCTACCCTTCACTACATTCTTGTGTTTTTTTAGCTGAGAAGAAAAATTGACGCAACCAACTCTCCAGCAACACAGAACTACTTGATTCTGTACATTATGCAAAGTCAACAAGACACAGAAACGGCTTAACTGTCGTTTCGTTGAACAAAGTTCACAATCAATAAATTACTAACAAGTTCCAAGACTGGGTCACAAAGCTCATGAATACCCATTCTTTACACAAAATCGCAACGCACTAAAGCCAATTTCAAACGCTTCAATCGAGTGAAAGATTATTTCGAGTGAAGGTTTATTTTTCTTTCATTCCACACTCATACAACACTAACAAAATTATGTAGGAATGAAAGTTCATCTGATCCTTTCATTTCCTTTCGATCCGATCATTAGGTGCGAAAATCTTTTTCTTCGTGTCACAACTAAGATAACGATGCCGAGTGCTCAAATGCAACATCATTGAATCGATTCAATTACCAATTCATTTTTCAGTTTTAGTTCATTGTATATTTATACAATGAACTCATTATTCAGTTTTAGTTCATTGTATATTTAGACGTTTCATCATTTCAGCCGAAAGACGTCCACTGCTGGACAAAGGCCTCCCCAAGCACCGCCACTTCAACCGGTTTTGTGGTCCCCGCATCCAGCCGATTCCTGCGGCCTTCACAAGGTCGTCGGTCCACCTCGTTGGAGGCCTTCCAACTCTACGTCTTCCGGTACGCGATCGCCACTCCAGAACCTTTCGGCTCCATCGGCCATCTGTTCTGCGAGCAATGTGCCCTGCCCACTGCCACTTCAGTTTAGCAATTCTTCGGGTTATGTCGGTTACCTTGGTTCTCCTACGGATCTCTTAATTTCTGATTCGATCGCGTAGGGAAACCCCAAGCTCTCCATCGCCCTTTGGGTGACTTTCAGCCTTCTAATAAGGCCCATTGTCAGCGACCACGTTTCAGTTCCATAGGTCATCACTGACAACACACACTGGTCAAAGACTTTCGAAAGTCTTAAGACACTGCGGTATATGGGACGAAAACATATTGCGTAGCTTCCCGAACGCTGCCCAGCCGAGTCGGATTCGACAATTGACCTCTTTCTCAAAGTGGGACCTACCTAACTGGACAGTCTGCCCTAGGTACACATATTTGTCCACAACTTCGAGTGTAGCGCCTCCGATCTTCACTGGAGTGGGTATCACATGAGCATTGGACATGACCTTCGTCTTGTCCATGTTCATCTTGAGACCCACTCTTTCGGAAGCTCTACTGAGGTCATCGAGCATTGTACTGTGGTCCTCCATAGTCTCAGCCATGACAACTATATCATCGGCAAATCGACGGTGAATGATGTACTCGCCATTGATGTTGATACCAGCCCCTTTCCAGTCCAGAACCTTGAAGAAATCCTCCACTGCAGCGGTGAACAGTTTCGACGTTTCACTTCAAGTGAAATTTCGAATGAAACCAAAAATGAATAAAATGTGATGCGTCTGATATCTGATTTTCTATCGTATTGTTGAACACTTTTAGAACCTTTAGTTCCAAGACTTTAGGAAACATTTATCGCAATTTACCGGACACAGGGAATCGTGGTCTTAAGTGGAAAAGCAGTAAATTAAGAAAAAAATGACGAAGTCGACTATTCACTTTCATCAAAAGCACAATATTTACTCAATCCCAATATCCAATGCAATGAAAACCTGTTAAAGCGTTTTCCGTAAATGCACGGGATAGCAGAGAGGGCTTAGCTATAAAATCCATGAAAAGATCTCGAAAACAGTCAGAAGAACATAGTCTAAAACGGAATCAGACAAGGACTAATTCATTCAATATGTAATATTGTAATAACATAGATATTTTAGTTGGAGATAAAAAGTTTCTTCAACACCACTAACCTTGGTAGGATTAAGTAGATGCACGAGCGTTTGCACGATGGCATGGTTGGTGGCGTTCTTATGCGCGTTCAGAGGGAAGTTGCACTCGCCGCTGCAGTAGAACGCGCCGTACCCGTCCGGGGCGATGATCCAATCCTGACACAAGTTCAAATAAGGTAAAAGGTCAAGGTCCTTTAAGGTATTCCATACATAGTCAAAACGTCAGAACGAAGGTGATATTAATAAGCATGCTCATTTTATACAAAATCTTGAATTCTTGATGGTCTTTATAATGTTTCTCCAAATTGTTTTCCTTGACATATATTGCGAATCGTTATCATCAGCGTGTATAGCTACTGTCATAGGCCTCTCCTGTAGCACGCCATTTAACTCGACCCTCGATGACGCAAACTCAGGTGTACTAGCTCTAGCACTAGCTACCCTATATAGGTCGTCGCTTCACATAGCCAACGGTCCAGAGCGTACCAGTCAACGTTTGTCTTTTTCAATACGTAGTTTAACACTAACCTGCCATTCCAAATCCTTAAAGCTGACGTAAAGTGTCTGAATCTCACAGCTTCTCGTCGTCCAATGTGACGTATCTAAAACGATGTACAAGATAGTAAGTTAGATTCGTCGTGTCGTCGTGTATTTCCCAATATTTATAAGTAAAAATAATCATGTCATGATTACTCATGATACTATAGATAAGGGAGCAAGTGTAACATCAGATTAGCGACGGTAACATTAGTCATCGATGTTCCGCGTCAGTGGAGAAGGTCATGGTTTAAGTTTTATAGCTGTCATAAAATTTATAGATCTAGATTATCTATCAAAGGTGACTGTTCTTTACGTATCAAGACCTATCCAGGTCTCGGGGATATCCAATTGGAGTACTTTCTTGCAATCGAAGCCATTATGTGAACTTCTGTTACATCATTTCTCCGCAGTGAGGTTGCACTTAACAGTTGTCAGCTGAACAGACATCCTAAAACTATTATACATCATACTTAACCAAACCCAGTGGGTCTTCAGAGATCATTTTCATACATATATATCTTTGAGAATGGCAATGAAAACTCTTTCAGTTAAACGCCATTTCGGATTTGACACCAGTTAAATTGTAACTCATAAGATAATTTTAGTGTATCAAACTAAAAGAAGCATCAACTACATCCTCTACACAAATCGAACGTCATTCGATATGTGAGAGGTTTTGAATCGGGAATTAAGAGAGTAAGCCAACATTTCTACTGACGAGCATATATGTATGTACAGACGCCAGCACATCAAGGTACCCGAAACTAGCTACCCAAAACAGTGATAAAGTTAAAAATCTATTAAAGAAATTTGACATATTGTAGTAGCTTGATGTGCTGACGTCTGAACTTATACAGGTTCGTCCTAGTACAAGCATCCAACTAATGTTTGTATATAATTATACCTTTGTAAACTATGTATGTCCAAAATTTCTATGACTTAATATTAATATTTTACCATACCATACTGAATAAAATATTTATATCATAAAAATAAATATTTGAAAAACTAAAGTTGGTGACCATAGATTAGCATGCATAGTTCTTCTAAACTACAAAATGGGGTTTGATACGGCTTTCACCAAAATTTAGAGAATTTATTCTGGAAGGTGTATAATCCATTCATATTAAACAAGAATCTAATAAAGAATCTCGATGTTCTGCAAGTAGTAAAAAATGACTGACGGCGGAACGCGCCGCAACCGTTTATATTTTTTATAATGTATATCTAGTACTTAGTTTATTATGCTGTGTTTTATAATTATGTCGAACGAACCTGTGAGTGGGTTCCTGAGATAGTTCTCAGAGTATCCGTGCGAGCGCCAGCGCCGTGCCTCTCGCTTCCGCCGCGCGCCGGCGTCCGCACCACCAAGCTTGGGCCCGCTCTTGAAGAACGCCACCAAGAACGGCTGCTTCCCCTCGACAATAACTCCACGAGGCTCCTCCAAGCCGATCTCTTCTGGTTTCACGTGACGTTCTGGAAAACAATATTACTTTAATCAATTGTCTGTAGACACAATGCACATATGAATTTCCTCAAATTTTCTCGCAGGCTTCTCTTGGAAATCTATCCCAGGCTGTCTTAACAATAAATCGTGATCTGGCCCGTATATACGACTGGAGCAAGAGATGTGGACTTGTGGTTAACCCAATAAAGACGCAAATTGTGGTGGTGACACCACAACCACCACTGTACTTGAACTAGGCAGTTCAAGAACAGTCTCAAGGATTTACTGGACGACTCTTCCTCCAAGTTTCTTTTAACAACCCAATAGTTCCTTTCGATAAGAAATTTAAGTGATCTTGATTTCGAACCTAACTGTAATAATCATACTAGAATAATAATAAAAACGTTTATTTTCTCCACTACATACTGATAAATCAGTACAATACATAATAGTAGTAACAAAAATACATTGATGTCGTGGAGCCTGTACTAGGAATACCTGTGTTACAAGTCTCCAGGCCCCCAAATTATCCGGACAAGCTACAGTAAAACAAGCATCTACTAATAGATGATTATGATGGGATGGAAGACAAAAAATGACTCTATATAATGAAGAAACAAGTAAAAATTAAAAAAAAAAAAACAAATAATTAATTTGACAGCAAAGAAGGGTGTGAATGTAGGTGTGTAAGGAGTGTGTGATAATCAAAAGTGATTTAATATGATGATTTTCCGTAGAACATATCGATCTGCTTTTTTATGAAATGACTTCCAGTAGTCTTTCTGTGGCTTCATAATCGAGAGATTGAAGCCAGTTTTTAACTTTAGCCTTACAATTGATACTATATACTGTAATTTTCTATGTACAGTCTTCATTTATTTTCGTTCCTTATACATATATTTAGTACTAGCTTTTGCACGCGGCTTCGCTCGCGTTAAATTCGGGGTAACACGGTTCCCCTTTCCTGATTTAGAACACAGAAGAGAACTCGGAACAGAATGTTATTTTAATACGCTACTGTAGACGATGTTATATGTCTTTCCGTTTGGGGATAGAATGTAAATATTCTGGGCATTGGACACACGCGAACATGCTACATACAATTGTCCATGGGAAAAGTACGGCTTTTCTAAGTTCACCCAGCCACCTAAAAAAGAAAAGAAAAAAAAGTAACCTATGTCACTCTCCATCCCTTCAACTATCTCCATTTAAAAAATCACGTCAATTCGTCGCTCCGTTTTGCCGTGAAAGACGAACAAACAGACACACGCACTTTCCCATTTATAATATTAGTATGGATGCATCTATTATTTATTTGCACCAACGACAGCCCCATTTGATGTCCATAATCACTGTACATTCCAAAGTTACCTAAAACAGATCGCAGAAAACGCTAAGGCCTTGCATATTTTGTTGTATTATTTGTTTATTAGTTATGTATTTTGTGATGTACAATAAAGTATATAAACAAAATAAATAAAATCTCCCAGCAAAACTATGTACATGGGCAATCTTGGTCTACCTTCGGAAATACGAACGTTTTTTTGTGTTATGAAAAGCATCTCCTAGGTCAAGCTATAAGTAAAATCATCATCATCATTTTAGCCGAAAGACGTCCACTGCTGGACATAGGCCTCCCCCAAGCTCTGCCACTTCGACCGGTTTTGTGCTTCCCGCATCCAGCGGATTCCTGCGGCCTTCACAAGTTCATCGGTCCACCTTGTTGGAAGCCTTGCAACTCTACGTCTTCCGGTACGCGGTCGCCACTCCAGAACCTTTCGGCCCCATCGGCCATCTGTTCTGCGAGCAATGTGCCCTGCCCACTGCCACTTCAGCTTAGCAATTCTTCGGGCTATGTCGGTTACCTTGGTTCTCCTACGGATCTCTTCATTTCTGATTCGATCGCGTAGAAAAGCTCCAAGCATAGCCCTCTCCCTTCATCACCCTTTGGGTGACTTTCAGCCTTCTAATAAGGATGAACCTTGAAGACATCCTCCAGTGCAGTGGTGAACAGTTTCGGAGAAATAACGTCTCCCTGTCTCACCCCTCGCTGCAGAAGGATAGGTTTCGAGGTCTGGTCCTGAAGTCGGACTCACATAGTGGCGTTTTCGTACAGACACTTCAGCACCTCGATGTACCGATAGTCGATCTAGCACCGTTGAAGAGACTGCAGTACAACCCAGGTTTCGACCGAATTGAAGGCCTTCTCGTAGTCCACAACCGCTAAACAGAGAGGCAGGTTATACTCTTCAGTCTTCTGTATAACCTGCCGCAGCGTATATATGTGGTCTACCGTGCTAAATCCGGCTTGTTCGGGAGGCTGAAAGTCGTCAAACCTGCGCGCTAGACGGTTTATGATGACTCTTGAAAACAGCTTGCATACATGGCTCAGAAGTGAGATGTGCCTTTAATTCTTAAATAGGGCATTGTCACCCTTCTTAAAGAAAAGTACCACCACACCTTTGTTCCATGCCTGTGGCGTTTTGCCCTCGAGTATGACGGAATTAAACAGCTTCTGAAGGGCCTTGAGAACGGGTTTCCCGCCGGCCTTCAGGAGTTCAGCCGTAATTCTGTCATCACCCGGCGCCTTGTTGTTTTTTATCTGCTTCAGAGCCATCCGAATCTCGTACAAGCTGACGTCCGGGATGTCTTCGGTATAATGTCGGGTCAACCGCTCTTGGGTCATTTGCCAGAGATAAGTATCTAAAATACGACTGTGTAATTATGAGATGTGATATACAGCTATTAAAACCATGAAAAATCTTTCTTTTTTTGTATTACCCAGGTACATTTGTCTCAAAAATTGAACATTAACAGCTCTATTCAAAACTAAAAATCTTGTAGCACCCACTTATTCCTCACGTGGGTGCTAGAGCACCTACGAAATCGGCGCCCCTGAGGAAATACCTATGTCGATGTTAGACTGCGAGATTTGTGAGGAAAATTAAACAAAAAAAAAAATGTTTTCGTAAATACACGAAAACATATTTTTACTGGAAGCAAATATATTTACTGGTTTACTCGGGTGTAGTTTTCCCTTATCACAATATTATTGAGAAAATAGCAATTATTTCTTCGTTACGAGTTACGACGGCATTCGAAAATACTTATTGTTTACTGTTTCCCCAAAAAGAGTTTATAATGTTGCTTCATTTAAAACAACAGCAGGTGTAGTGGGAATCTCACGAGTAAATCGATGATGATTTCCATACTAAAATATTTACAAAAAAACTAAAAAACGTGCTATCAAACTTAAAAGAAGAAAATCATGGGAAAAAGTGTGGGGTGCTTTTTGAAGTATTTTTAAACTGATGAAAGCGAGTTTATTCGTTTTTAAACCTTTTTTTTTTTCAATGTTTTAGTTCGGCGTGATACAAAACCGGCTTGTACGTTCTTTTTACACGCTTTATATTAGCTTCACTTGTATGTTTGTATATTTGTATGTTTGTATGTTTGTTTGTAACCGACTCCTTATAGCGCGATTTTGACCCACTTTAAACGACCAGATTTCATTCAAACTTTGCACACCTGTCAAGGACCGATGACAATGGAATAATTTCATAAATTTGTGCCATTATCCTTGCCAGGGTTACCAGGACAGCAAAAAAACTGTCTTCGAAAACTACGGTGACATACGTCACAAACTAATTTGCGCCATTATCCTTGCCAGGGTTACCAGGACAGCAAAAAAAACTGTCTTCGAAAACTACGCTGACGTATGTCAGCGTAGTTTTCGAAGACAGTTTTTTTTGTCAGCGTAGTTTGTGACGTATGTCACAAACTACGCTGACTTTCGTCTCAAAATTCGAAACACCCTAAAAAATAGAAAATAAATAATAGTTTAAAAAAACTAAAAAACACGCTTCCATTGAAAACCAAACTAAAAAGTACAAAATAATGGCAAAAAAGCGTGGGGTGCCTGATATCAATAAAAAAAATACCTTAAAAAGCAACCCACGCTTTTTTGCCATTATTTTGTACTTTTTAGTTTGGTTTTCAATGGAAGCGTGTTTTTTAGTTTTTTTAAACTATTATTTATTTTTTTTGCTTTCCTGATGATGCTGGCTAGAACAATTACACAAGGTTATGAAATTACTGTATTGTCATCAGTCCTTGATAAGTGTGCAAAGTTTAAAATTAATCCAACGTTTTGAAAGGGGTTAAAATCACGTTCAAAGACCAAAGGTGCTACCAAGCTCATATTAGCAGTTTTCGTTTCAGTTGTACTTCAGACGGTATCAAACCTTTAAGCGACTTGTGACGTAATTTTAAAGACAGTACCAGGCTGTGAGTGAGGATGCAGCGTGATGAAGAAGCCTCTGTTATCAGCCGGTGATGAGAGCCACGCCCCCAACGCACTCGTCACATTCAGTTCCAGCCAGCCCTCGGCACCAGCGCTGGTGTTTACCGCTGCCACCTGCTCCATTTGTAGACTCCTGAAAACCGAAAAATCATCATCTTTAAGCACATGCAGATAAGAAACAAGCAATGCAATGAATAATTACAATATCTTTACCTAACCTACGTATCGTCGACGCCAGGAAATTCCAAATACATGCTTCAAAATCTTTATTCGTCTTTCAAAAACTTTACACCGAAGAAAAAACAAAAGATTTTAAAATGTGATTACGAGTTACATTAGCAAATCTTTAGGAAAAACACGTTTCAAAATCTTGCTACCTACTCTTGGTAAATCGTCCTGGAGTAGTTTCTTGGCTCCAGTATAAAGTTAAATTTTTAGAGATACGTTAAAATCACAGTCATATTATACAGACCAGGGTCAAATTAAATTAGTGAGCGAATGTCGAAATTCTGGACACGTGATCGATATCTAAACACGATTAAATAAAACTTAAATAGATTTGATTTTTTTTCTTTTTGGGTCAACTAATGCGTACTATACTTGAAGTATGAGTTGAGAAAATCTGTTTTCTTTTTTTATCGGGATTAGATGTCAACCCTTCACGCTAGTGAAGTTTACATTAAAATAAAGTGGTATTTTTTACTGATATTTCAAGTGACTTCCCTGACTGCGGTCGGTGACCGAATAAAAACAAATTAAATGAATTTACCTACACATAAAACAAAATTCTTTAAATTTTTATAAACAGCATTAATTCAAAATCGTAACAGCTATCCATATATTACCTTAATTATGCAATTAAAAACCAAAAGAGGTTTAATATCTATCCACATTTTAAACAGGTTTCAATTAGAACGAACAGTCCTGGCCATTTTCAATGAAAATAATTAAATAACGCCATTAGATATTTTTTTCTTTTTACTTTTTCTTTCATTAAATTAAATGGCATTTGTTTTGATTTTTCAGCGATATCGGCCAGCACAGCGCTTACATGTGCCACATGGCTATAATCACGACGAAGAGGTTAGTCTATTTCTTGTTAAATTATCTGTTGCCCGTTTCCCGCCACCGCGCCGCTATCATACAAAACATGTATTTCGCTCATTCTGTCAAACTTAAAAACAAATCTCAACAAAGCGTGAAGCATTGTCGCGGTGCTTATGTTACATTATCACAAATAAATCAATGTACTTACGACAACCGATATCGTAGAGTGCTTATTAATCTAGATGAGTATCTTTTAATTAATGATTATCTTATGGTAATCTTCTCAACTTAAAATGCACGTGTTTAAGTTTATAATAAATTAATAATTGTGCCGGTCAAAATGAAAGAAAATATCCACAATGCCAAATGCCACTAATAAAATCAATATGTATTTAGGTACCTTCGTTAGTAAGTGATACGCGAAAATTGATGGTTATGTTAATTTTAATTAAGTACTCACACACCACATCATAGCGGGTAAGTATATCGTGATGTCCGAAAATTCGGTAGAACGAAGGAATGTAGTAGTACTAGTTTTACAATTGCAGCATTACCTAGTTCTAATTAAATCAATAAATGGAGATCTTGGGTAATCAGCCCTTTTTTCTTTTTTGATTTGTTCGAAAGAGTTGCCGTGGCCCTGACATATAGGTAACTAAAGGAACATGGGTGGGTTTTAGTCAGTAAAAGTCTGACACGCCCTCCGCCCAGAACGGGAGACGTCATTTCGCACAAAAAAAAGGCAGTTTAAGGCAGTCAGACAGCCTTGCTACAAAAATTGCTAGCCACTACACGGAAAAAGATAACAAACCCTGTATTGTTATATTTAGGCAGGGACATCCAGCACAGCACAGGGCTCTGGTCTAGCTAGACCCCAAATATAAAAAAAATCTACTGTTTCATTGAAAAGTGCAAGACCTACGCGGTCAAAATGTATGAAACAGCTTTTTTTACCGATGTTAAATTGCTTGGGCGTTAAAATCATGTACAGAATTTTCAAATTCTTTGGACTTTTCTTTATAAATCATTAATATTAGCAGTTAGCTATGACTTACTGGAGTCTTCCTACTATACTATTATTACGTGTCATATATACTTACAGTACGCGTACACCTCATCCGAATCGGCCGATTGTCGATAGTGTGTCTCGGACATTCATTTGCCTACCTTTTAAAATATTTGTACATACCAGACTGGTGTCCTTTTATAAATACAACTAATTGATTTTACAATATTCATTTCCAGATTGAAAAAGGCTTGCATTAGTACATAAGTGACCCAAACTTACGAGGAAACCTAACAGGTCGCCGTTTCAGATCGGGCGGAATTAGGCCAACGACGTCCGCGCATAGGTACTTCAGCCGATGACGATTAAGGTGTACGCGAGCCTTTACAGTCATTTCACAGTTATTTTACCTCTGACAGCAGCAACCCAACTACAAACTTATTACAACTACAATAGAGATCACTGTGGTTTTGACAGACGAAGAAAACGGAGAAGGAAGAAAAAGATATGGTGCGCCGACCCCAAATAAATTGGGATAAGGGCGGAGAGTGATGATGATGCAAATTCAGAGGTAAAATAATAATAATAATATTCCACAACTATCACACAACGCCATCTAGTCCCAAGCTAAGCAGAGCTTGTGTTATGGGTACTAGACAACTGATAAACATACTTATATATTTCTAAATACATACATATTATAGATAAATTACACCCAGACACAGAACAAATGATCGTGCTCATCACACAAACATTTGTCCTGGGTGGGAATCGAACCCACGACCTCCGGCATAGCAGTCAGGGTCGCTAACCACTAGACCAACAGGCCTGCCAAAATGACTATGTAATAGAAGTTCGATCCTACCCCATATTGTCGACGCTGATGACTCTGTGCGCGACGACGGTATAGAGCGCAGTGGGATCCTCTGTGTGCGTGGGCGCCTGGTGCAGGCGCAGCTCGGCAGAGAGCAGTGCGGAGGCATCGCCCGGCGCGCCCGTCACCTCGAACCATACGTGCCGCCCGTGCCCGTGACGTAGCGCGCCCAAGTGGTGCCCTGGAATGTCACAACGATATCTTATAATTCGACAATCGATAATAAACAATATTTATTTTATTTCTGTAAATAGGTTTTTACAAACACTTTTACGCGTCAACAATCATTCAAATACTAGGTACCGACAATACTCTGAGAGAGCACTTTATTTAAATATGACAGTTAGTGAAATGTTTTCTTCTAAATTGTCACATAAACAATCTTTTGTGATTAGAAGTATAATTACTGTTTTCCAGAGCCCATAACAAGTCCTAAATAAAATAATTCTACTTTGTCCTTTACGTAAACTTTGAACTTCGTACTTCGTCGGTAAATCGAACCATTAGGATCATATAAATGGTGGATCATATCATTATCTAAGTAAGGGTACATTACCTTACTCACTATGTATTTCGTTTACGAAACATATGCAATGATCATCGCACATATCTTAGTCGTAGCGTAAGTGCTACGAAAATTTAAATAGACATTTGAATATTTTCCCCTATTATGATTCTTTTTTTTTTCAATCCCAGGTTTTGTCAGAATTTATTATGTACACAATGAAAGGGTACATTCCTGACGCAGGTTCTCATCGGGCATGGGTGCTTCGGTGGGTTCCTGTTCAGGATAAACTGGCAGGAAACGCCTGGGTATTTCCATTGCGAGGATCGTCTGGAGGACACGGTGGAGCATAAGGTGGAGGTGTGCCCTGCCTGGGCGGAGCACCGCCGTGCCCTCGTGGAGGCGATCGGCGGCGGTGACCCCTCGCGTCCGGCCCTGGTGCGAGCCATGGTACAGAGCGAGAGGGCATGGGAAGCCGTCACCTCCTTCTGCGAAGCAGTAATGCTCGCGAAGGAGGAGGCGGGGTGCGTGAGGGGGTGGCAATCTCTGCCCCTCAGGTCCCTAGCCGCCGCAGGAGGAGACGCCCCGGGCGTCGGCAGTCGATAGCTAACTCCCGGCTACCGTAGGCGCGAGCTTGCGGGCGGCTAGCAATGGGTAGCTCGCTGCCCGGTAAGGACCAGGCTCGGGTCGACGACGCGACGCGTGTCCCACGCGCGCCTCAAAGAGTTGTCAGCAGCACTGAAGGGGTCTACTAGGACCGACGCTTGCCAGGGCCGCGAGATGGTTGGAAAGAGTTACCGTGACCCTGGCACATGGGCAACTGAAGGAACACGGGTGGGTTTTAGTCAGTAAAAGTCTGACACGCCCTCCCGCTCCGCCCAGAGCGGGAGAAGTCATTTGAAGATATACCATCCAAAAAAAATAAGGGTACATTCACGTGCAAACTGCAATCATGATATCAAATTAAAATTATTTTTTCTTGACTGTTAAACCTTACCACCCATGTCGACAAAGTAACTCTTATTTCCGTATACGGTCTAAAGAAAACCTATCCTGCTGCTAACTTGGAACGCGGCTTCCGAAAATTGACAAAATTTTCATCATGGGTGTCGTTTTCATGGTGATCGAGGGTTCTAAAAAACTTATATCAGCTGGCTCTGTATTACAAACGCGTATTAATTAATTAGTTATTTGTAAGGGACACAGTTATCCTTAGCGCATGCTCCTAAAATGTCATTGAAAAAGAATAAATCCCAAAATCAGCTTAGTGCAATACTAGATGTGGGAGAGTTTCTTAACTGGATGGTCCAAATGCCCCTTCCTTAAATAAATCCTGGATCTTCCCTCCAACAGTTATACTTAACTACCTAATGGTTTGTCCATCTTGTATTTCATGAAAGATAAATGATAAATTATTATAATAGGTCTTTACCTATGAAATTGCCGTTCTGCAGTACTGGCCATTTCAAATCAAAATCATTTTTGTTTGTCTAAGAATTCTAATTTCAAATTAATTTTATTTTAAAAACTTGGAATTCTTTTTCCAAAAGTAGTCATTTATTTATTGATTAGTGTTACATTTTCATCGCATTTCAATCTTTTTCGTCATCATGGATACGTTAAAAATTCGAGTAATTATGGAATATGAGTACCGTCGTGGCAGCAACGCGGCACAAGCGGCACGCAACATCAACGACGTTTACGGAGCTAACACTACAAACCAACGCACTACCTGTTATTGGTTTGCTCGCTTCAGTTCTGGAAATTTCGACCTGAAAAATGAACCTCGCGGTCGTCCGAAGACTTTGGTCGACAATGACGAATTAAAGGCGATTGTGGAAGCTGATGATACACAATCTACGGCTGAATTAGCAGCAGCTTTCGACGTTAGCGTCAAAACAATATTGGTCCATTTGCGTCAAAATTGGCAAGGTAAAAAAGCTTGACAAATGGGTGCCCCACGAACTCAATGATCGCCAGCGCGAAGTACGCGTCGAGACGTGCCTTGCACTGCTCAACAGACACACAAATGAAGGAATTTTGAACCGCATTGTTACCTGCGATGAAAAATGGGTTCTGTTTGATAACCGCAAGCGCTCAGCAAGTTGGTTCGATCCTGGTTCAGCACCTAAACAATGCCCTAAACGAAAACTTACCCCTAGAAAAGTGATGGTCACTGTTTGGTGGTCTAGCGCCGGTGTGATTCATCACAGCTTCTTACCAAACGGGGTGAGCATTACTGCAGATGTGTACTGTGAAGAACTGAACTCAATGATGGAGAAGCTGGCACATCTCCAACCAGCATTGGTCAATCGCTCGTCTCCGCTGCTCATGCACGACAACGCGCGACCTCATACTGCACAGCAGACGGTCTCCAAGTTGCTAGAACTGGGGTTGGAAGCTCTCCGTCATCCGCCCTACTCACCAGACCTTGCGCCTACAGACTACTACTTTTTCCAGAATTTGGATAACTTATTGGCGGGAAAAAAATTCAATACCCGAGAGGCAGTACAAAATGCCTTTGAAGAATTTGTTGCCTCCCGTCCAGCTGATTTTTAGGGTTCCGTTGCCAAATGGCAAAAAACGGAACCCTTATAGATTCGTCATGTCTGTCTGTCTGTCTGTCTGTCCGAGTATGTCACAGCCATTTTTTTCCGAAACTGTAAGAGCTTGTTGAAACTTGGTAAGTAGATGTATTCTGTGAACCGCATTAAGATTTTCACACAAAAATAGAAAAAAAACAATAATATTTGGGGTTCAAACCCATACGTGTGGGATATCTATGGATAGGTCTTCAAAAATGATATTGACGTTTCTAATATATTTTTTTTCTAAACTGAATAGTTTGCGCGAGAGACACTTCCAAAGTGGTAAAATGTGTGTCCGTCCCCCCCCCCCCCCCCATAACTTCTAAAATAAGGTAATGATAAAACTAAAAAAAATATATGATGTACATTACCATGTAAACTTCCACCGAAAATTGGTTTGAACGAGATCTAGTAAGTAGTTTTTTTTTAATGCGTCATAAATCGTAAACCACAATTTACCTTTCATTCAGTCAACTCAAATATAAAAATTAAAAAAAAAAAAAAAATCATAAACATAAACCTTATGCATAAACCGTGAATTCCTGCAGGTTTGTACGGAACCCTCGGTGCGCGAGTCCGACTCGCACGTGGCCAGTTTTTTTTAAGAAGGGCATCAATAAACTGCCACTGCGTTGGCAAAGATGCATTGATTGCATGGGTGATTATTTCGATTAATACAAACAAAAAATACATGAAAAAAATTCGTTTAATTTTTTTCATACAAAACGGCATTTTCATAGGTAAAGACCTATTATTTCTGTAAGTCGGTTTGTACAAGTAGGTACACACTTACTTAAACTTAAACAATTTTCAATATTAATATAAAAGTCACACGAAAGTAATAAAAAAATATGTACTTAAGAAAGATTTACCTACTGCAAAATAATTATAACAAAACAAAAATAACTTTAATTAAACTCTACATAATCACCATACCATTTTAATTTTTTCAAAAATAAAAAAGTCACTCGGAAATCTTTTTATTGTTTACACAATAAAAAGACTAACGAACATATACATGTTCACCACGTTTTATGTTTTTTGTTCTAACTACCCTTATTTAGTTTTATACCGCATGCATATTGGGTTACCACTCCGCAATAAACAAGTACTTGAAAATTGTGTTTGTTTTATATAGCATAATCACTTTGTTATTGTTATAAATTTTTTGCAGTAGGTAAATCTTTCTTACATATTTTTTTTATTACTTTCGTGTGACTTTTTATATTATTATTGAAAACTGTTTAAGTTTAAGTAAGTTTGTACCTACTTGAAAGGTATTTGTTGATTGTATTTTTAAGAAAATTACCTACGCAAAACCAAAGATTCTTTAATTTTTAGACAATTTTTCCAAATCTCCACTCATCTTAAAAAGTGCTCCTTTTGCGAAGTGCACCAATTGAGAAGTGCACCAGTTGCGAAGTGTGCCATATGAGAAGTGCACCATTGCTAAGTTCACCATTTGAGCATGGTGTACAAGTTGAGATGTGCACCAAATGCGTCAAACCCGTAGAGATATATAAATTACCTAGCTATACCTACAATGCAAATAAAAACATAATTTTCCAATAAGTTTGTCATATAATATTATAAGAAAAGATCGTGAGCAGGTGTCCAATGATCCGGTTGTAATTTGACTCCAACTACAGGTGTATGTAATAAATAAGAGATATAAAGTTTGACGATAAAGTATAGCGTTATGTTTAATGCATAAGTTATTATGAAATTATGATTATTCATGAGACTTGAACAAACATATTGAACATCGAGAAACCGTACTCTTTGTACCTACATTAGAAAGTACATAGGTAGCGGGATGTTTTGGAGAGAAAGGAAATTTTAAAACCATTACAACATGTTCAGTGAGCCTGAGTGTTCCGTGAGCCCTCTCGCAGAGGGCTCATATGAATAGTACGTTTTTCTTAATGCAATGTGAAAATAAAATCAGTTGTTTAAATTAACAAGACTTACTAACACACGTTGGTTTTCTAATACAATCGATTTTATTTTCATTTAAAAAAATGGAATCAGTCTGAACCCGTATTTCAGGGAAAGTAAACCATTTTACGGTTACAAATATTCGCTAAAAATACCTAAAATATTAACACGCTTTTATTAGCTTCATAAGTATGTGCCTATGTAACGGAAACTGTGAACATGATTTTGACCCCCTTTAAAACATCGGATTAACCCGAAATTTGTTTTTTACTTATTAAGTAAAAAAAACATCGGCATAAATGAAAATTATTATAATTAATAATGATTAAAAAAAACTTCGTAAAATCACCACCACCATCACCATCATCATCATCTTTCCTCTCCCTTATCTCTAAAGACATAATACGATATAAAAAACACATTATTCATTCGCCTAACATGTTTGCACCACATTTTTAACCGACTTCAAAAAAAGGAGGAGGTTATCAATTCGATGTATTTTTTTTTATGTTTGTTACCGCATAATTTTGGACTGGGTGAACCGATTTTAATGATTTTTTTTTATTTGAAACCAGGTGCTTCTCGAATGGTCCTATTTAATTTGGTTCCTTTCGGACAATGGGATCCATGTGAAAACCATATAAGTGTATTTGCGCGGCAAATGAACGAATAGATTAGTGCGGGGTATCTACCATAACTAAAGAGTTGAAAATGCAAACTTTTTACAAAAAAAATAATAACCGAATTCCTTAAAAAAACACTACAAAGTCAAAACTAAATTTAATTTCGGAAGTCGGTGGCAAAAAATCCTTAAATACAGATCCTAACCTAACACACCGAATACCGAAATTAAAGTTATTTTTTACTTTGTAGTGTTTTTTTAAGGAAGTCGGTTGTTATTTTTTTGTAAAAAGTTTTTATTATTATTTGCTTATATAAGCACGGAGATTAAAGTAATCACGCAAAATGTTTTGGTAATAAATGGTTTTTAAATTATTACATCTCTGAAAAAAACAAGTTTATTTATTTCATAATCAACAGGTTTTAACAAATAAGTTGCATTGGCCTTCTTTTAAGTATGGAGATACCTGTAGCAGAAGACCTCTCTCTTCCATATTTATGTGAATTATCAGTTTTTATTTTATTTTTTAAACTGATTTTACTCGCCAAACTTTACAGTTTGATGGCCAATTTAACATGGAGCGACTGCCTATCTGTCCTCCAAAATCCAGTTACTGGGTAATACGATACCCCTTGGTAAGACTGGTTGTCAGACTTTCAGGCTTCTGACGACCCGTAACGACTGTCTAAGATCAACGAAAGACAGCCGGAACCAACGGCTTAACGTGCTTTCCGAGGCACGGAAAGGTCTTGGTATGTAAAGATGGTCACCCATCCACGGACTTACCGCGGCAACCGTAGCTTAACCTGAACGATCAACCCGTGCAGCTGTTATTCCTTAGCCACCAGATTTGATAAATGTAAATTTTACAATAACGTATTATACATCTATACGTTACTATAAAATAGGTAAGTAAACATTCCAGTCTCTAAATTATGGCAAAAACCACATCGAAAATCCTTTGCGTGTACCTAGTTTACTTTGCTCACAGAGAGAGAGAGACGGCTTCGCCGCGTGCATGTCAGAAATTATCTCACGGGAACGTATCAGCCCACTACCGTAATAAAACGTATCCTATGTCCTAACCCTTTCATCCAAATCCGGGTTTTGCCCGCGACTGCATGGATTTCAGAATTGCTAGATGATTTCCGCCAGTACGCGTAAATTTTGGGCACTCGGTACTCTTGAGCAACCAAATCAGAACCTCCCGCTCCGCCCAGAGTGGGAGACGTCATTTGATGATTTCCCACCCACAAAAAAAAACACAGACTAACTCTGTGTGTCTGTCTGTGGAACCGTAGTTCCCAAACGACTGAGCCGATTTTTTTTCTGTAACGTGGCCTATTGAGAGTGTTCTTAGCTATAACGACTGGCCTGTTAGTCTAGTCGTTAGTGACCCTGATTGCTAAGACTGAGGTCGTGGGTTCGATTCCCACCCAGGAGAAATCTTTGTGTGATGAGCACAATCATTTGTTCTGTGTCTGGGCGTAATTTATCTATAATATGTATGTATTTAGAAATATATAAGTAAGTTTATCAGTTGTCTGGTTACCATAGTACAGGCCTCTGCCTAATTTGGGATCAGATAACGTTGTGTTGGTTGCCCTAAGATATTATTATATTATTATTTTTATTTATGTTAACATATCTCGGGACCCTAGGATCCCGGTCTTTTGGAAGGCGTACGAGGGGCCGAAGCCAACTCGCAGAGGCCCCTTAGACAATTTTAAATGATGAGGGGCACCAACCGACGATTATCCCTGTATGCACTATGCAAGTGCATCCAAAGACAATCCCCGGTTGGAGCAGAACTATTACAGAATATGGAAACAAAGCAAATTAGGCTATAGGTTTGGATGGCCATAGTGGATTGGTAACCGCAACTATGGAGGGACTATGGCCCCTGCCTGATCAATGTTTTGTATACACGGATAAAATGGCAGGGGGTGACTTGCACACTCAATAATGGGCCCCCGGGAAACGTCGCTAGCACATAGTGACGTAGCGACAAGGGGGCAACACTTCCTGAGGTGCTTGAGAAGTGGAGAGGTATTCCACGGCTTTCAGAACAATCCCAGAGCCCGGAAGATGGAAGATCCATACGAGCACTTACTGGAATACTTCCTTTCCCCGAGCACGTTTGCTCTTGCGAATCTCCACTCGAGCCAGCCAATAAGGCAAGAATGAGGCGGGAGCTCTGAACCTCATCAGTGTTCACTCCAGCCGGCCAATAAAGGCAAGCCAGAGATGAGGAACAAGAATTCTCCCAGGAAATAGGGTCCGTGGGGTCGCTACTGCCCAACAGCTCGCCACAAGCTGCCCTGCGGGTTTTATTATTATATTTTTTTTTTATACTTTATTAATAAGAACAAAATTCTTAGTAATTAATTACGATCTAGCCAAAAAGGCTAATAAGCAATTTAACTCTAACTTAATATGTTACGTAATAGATTATGTTAAAACTAAGAATAGTGTCCATTTGCACTTTTATACAAATCCGTAGCACTTTCTTAGAGTCTAATACAATTTTTAAACACTATGTTCATGTGTTATATGTATAGCACAATATTGTTACTATTATTAACTCACTTTTTACACTACACTAATTCAAAAGGTTTAGTTCTTTTTAGTCTTCGCACTAAGTCTGTGTTGTCTAGCAGCTGTATTGCCTCAACATTCACGTGTCGGTGAAGTCTGTGTTCGTGGGCTTCAGCAAATTTTTGGATAATGGTGGTGACGAATTCCATTTTTAGGTCACGGTGAAGGTCGTCATTTCTTATGTACCAGGGTGCATTGACAGCATCCCTGAGTACTTTATTTTGAAATTGTTGGATTATTTTGACGTTGCTTTGTTTAGTACAGCCCCAAAGTTGGATACCATACGTCCATATTGGCATCAGAATATGCTTGTATAGGGTTATTTTATTATGTAATGATAGACAGGATTTCCTTCCGAGTAACCAATACATACTTTTATAACGTATATCGAGCTCCTGTCTTTTCTTTTTGACATGAGCTTTCCAACGCAGTTTCGCGTCGAGAGTTATGCCAAGGTATTTGGCTGTATTAGCATAAGGCACTTGCTTGCCATTTATGTAGATTGGATGATAGTCCAAGTGTTTATTTGTGAAGTCAATGTGAATTGATTTTGACTCATTCAGTTTGATCTTCCATTTTTGTGTCCAGTCATAAACTTTGTTCACAGCTAGTTGAACTTTTTCTACTGCTTCTCTGTGGCTTGATCCAGTAGCCATAATTGCAGTATCATCTGCAAAGGTCGCAATGGTGTTGTTTTCCAGTTCTGGGATGTCACATGTGTATAACAAGTACAAAATTGGGCCTAGGACACTTCCTTGAGGCACACCAGCTTTTATAGCTTTTAGCTGGGAATAAGCATCATCCTGCCGTATTCTAAACATTCTATTAGTTATATATGACTCTAGGCAAATCCAAATCAAGTCAAATTCTGGCAGCATGCGCCTGAGCTTGAATATTAGACCCTTATGCCAAACTTTGTCAAAAGCTTGCGCGACACCTAAAAATACGGTGGCGCAAACTTCTTTATTTTCAAGCGTTTTTTCAATGATATTAGTTATTCTATGTACCTGGTCAATAGTTGAGTGTTTTTCCCTGAAGCCAAATTGATGGTTTGGTATAAGGTCTTTATCTTCTATTAATGGTTTTAACCGTTTCAATAACAGTTTTTCGAATACTTTTGATAATACCGGCAACAGAGAAATAGGTCTATATGATGATGCTTCATGGGGTGGTTTCCCAGGCTTCGCAATCATGATGACTTCAGCAACCTTCCATGACTCAGGTACGTAATTTAATATAAATGCAGCATTGATAAGCTTGGTCAGCTTTACTATAGCTTTGCGCGGGAGGTATTTTAGAATTTCACCTGTAATGAGGTCGTAACCCGGAGATTTTTTCGAGCTAATGTTATTTTGAATTTCTCTCATTACTTCGTTAGGAGTAACAAGCTTAATTCTTTTATTTTGTGCTAAATTTTTACTCTCAATTATTTCTATCGAGCTTTCATTGGGTTGAAAAGTCTCTTCCAAGTGTTGAGCAAACCTTAACGCTTTTTGGTCATTGCTTATGGCCCATTTTCCGTCGCTATCTCTGATGGGTGGTATTTGTATAATCGGCCTTTTTAGATTTCTTGTCGCTTTCCATAGGGAGGAATCCGTTGATTTGTCATTGGTTAGCTGCAGAAGGTTTGTATTCAGAGATTCATCCTCAAATTGTAGAATTTTACTCTTTAATCGTTTAGTTAGGTTATTTAGTGTTGTTTTATCTCGCGGGCACCTTTTTTGCTGCCACTGTTTCCTTTGTTTCCTTTTCTCAGACAGTAAATCCACAATTTCTCTAGAATAGATAAATCCCTTATATTTACGTTTTAATTGCGGTGTGTTGTTCCACGCACATTGTTGGATGTTAACAATAAATTTGTTCACTTCTGAGTCAAGCTGATCTTGCTTTTTTATCGGAGTTTTAAGGTCGATAATATTATCTAGATCAAGGGCAAAACTTTCCCAATCTGTGAACTTATTAACCAGCGTTAAATGGCTTTCTTTGAGTAAGATTTTTTGACTAAGCATTAGTATAATTGAAGAGTGGTCGGAGTTCATATGAAAACCTTCCTCCAGACTGACGTAATTGGTGGATATACTTTTGCATATGAAAAAATCTATAAGATCCGGTATTTTCTGGTGGTCAGTGGGCCAGTACGTTGGTTTACCTGTGCTCATGACTTCGGAATGTGTATCTTTAACTGCACTTAAGAGCTGCCTTCCCTTAGTTGTAGTAAGTCTTGATCCCCAATGCGTATGTTTAGCATTTAAATCGCCGCCTAGGATAAATCTCTGGCCTAATAGTTCAAAGAGATGTAAATATCTCTCTTTTCTTATCATATGCCGTGGAGGACAGTATACGGCTGCAATGGATACGTGACAATATTTGGTTTTAACAGAAACTGCCACGAATTGAATGTCTTGTTCTTCATATTTACACTGCACGTAGTGACTAATGTTGTCTTTGATTATAACCGCGCTACCTCCCCTGGCAGAGTTGTCAGGGTGGAGCGAATTATATACCATGTATCCTCTAAATTTGACAAAAGATTGCTTAGTGAAGTGCGTTTCAGAGACCAAACACACGTCTATATTTTCTGTGTCTAGGACTGCTTGCAACTCATTTTGATGTTTGAGGAGCCCATTCGAGTTCCAAGCCATTATTTTAAGGGTGTTATTCATTTTTATTATTTAAAAACAGCTGTTTTAGTGCCGGATTCTAATTTTTCTAATCTCTTGTCAAATGAGGTAATACACTTTAAGATCTGATTGATCTTATCCTCTAGATTCAAAGGCTGTGATCTTTGTTTTACAGCTTGCGCATATGAACCAGTGTTGGTTACTGGCATGGGTTTTGCAGATGACTGGACACTTGCTTTCTGTGCCTGTTTGTCAAGATCTCGTAAGGGAAGAGATTGCTTGGAATTATGATTTAAGAAAATCTATTCAGCCTTTGAAGACTATCAGCTGTTTTCTAGTTGATGAAGTGATGTGAGCATCTTCCACAGATCTGGTTAAGTCCAAATTTATTATTCTGTTACTTCAATTATATTAAAAGAACAAAGAATCCTTGAACCCGATGCTGCAGCATCACCTAGAACTTGCAGGATACCCAACTACCTCACCAAGAAACAGCAGAAGTATCTTGTTTACGCTAATTAGACTTTTCCAAAGAGCGAAAAACGATACATCTGCGGTTCTATCTATAACTTTCGTCCCCTACTTAACCCTCTTAGAAGTAGAATTTCCAAAAATATTTCCTTCGTGAATGGCTACACTATATTAGGTAACTATGTGCAAAAATTCAGCAGCGGTATGAGCTGTGCGTTGATATAAAAACCGGACAAGTGCGAGTCGGAGTCGCCCACCGAGAGGGTTCCCTATAAATTGTAGGTACATGTTATAAAAATGGTTTTTTAATTAATTAAATATCTTTTTTTATGATTTAATTACAAATGTATAGTTTTCAGATTTTTCCCTATACTTATAGTATAAGACGGTATTTTTTGCCAAATTTCATAGTTCTAGGTCACCGGGAAATACTCTATACATTTTGATTCCCTTGAAAGTGTCGAACTATACGTTTATTGCGGCATAAACGGCCGTACCTATCTTTTTTTCGCGTAAATTTAGAAGTGGTTTTTTCACAGCTTCAAGAGACTTTAGACTTGAGTATATCGTTTTAATTTCAACTTGATACCTCCACGTGTTCCCGAGATAAATGGTCTTGACATATATGTACAGACGGACGCACGGACAACAAAGTGATCCTATAAGGGTTCCGTTTTTCCTTTTGAGGTACGGAACTCTTAACCCTAACTAACTACGTTTTTAGGGTTCCGTTGCCAAATGGCAAAAAACGGAACCCTTATAGATTCGCCATGTCTGTCTGTCTGTCTGTCTGTCTGTCTGTCTGTCCGAGTATGTCGCAGCCACTTTTCTCCGAAACTATAAGAGCTGTGCTATTGAAACTTGGTAAGTAGATGTATTCAGTGAACCGCATTAAGATTTTCACACAAAAATAGAAAAAAAACAATAATATTTGGTGTTCCCCATACATAGAACGGAAACTCAAAATTTTTTTTTTCATCAAACCCTTACGTGTGGGGTATCTATGGATAGGTCTTCACAAATGATATTGAGGTTTCTAATATCATTTTTTTTTAAAACAATAATATTTGGGGTTCCCCATACATAGAACTGAAACACAAAAAAAAAAAATCATCAAACCCTTACGTGTGGGGTATCTATGGATAGGTCTTCAAAAATGAAATTGAGGTTTCTAATATCATTTTTTTCTAAACTGAATAGTTTGCGCGAGAGACACTTCCAAAGTGGTAAAATGTGTGTCCCCCCCCCGTAACTTCTAAAATAAGGGAATGATGAAACTAAAAAAAATATATGATGTACATTACCATGAAAACTACCAACGAAAATTGGTTTGAACGAGATCTAGTTAGTTTTTTTTTTTTTAATACGTCATAAATCGTAAACCACAATTTACCTTTCATTCAGTCAACACAAATATAAAAATTAAAAAAAAAACATTTCATTTCATAAACGATGATGACGAATGATGATGATGATGACCTGCAGGTTTGTACGGAACCCTCGGTGCGCGAGTCCGACTCGCACTTGGCCGGTTTTTATAATGACAAGGGCACGCAGTCCTCTTGCTTAGACAGTTAGGTAATTGCTTAAAAAAAACGAAAGAACGCAAGAACACATGGAAGTGCAGTAATTGTAAATCCGCGGCGGCCTCAAGCCCTCGACCCGCAGCCACAGCCACCGCTGCACCCGTAGCGGCCGACATGGAAAGTATCATGTCTGAGCTGAAGGCCCTCTCAGCCCGGATGGATGGCTTGCCTGCATTAATAGAGAACGTGAAGGCTATCCAATTGGAACTGGCAGAGCTCAAATCTATCAGATCGGAGTACTCGAGTCTTAAGACAGATGTCGAATTTCTGGACCACTCGGTGGAGACACTAGCCACCAAGGTGTCGGGGTTGGAAAGTGAAGTGGACGGCCTTAAGATGACCAAAGACCAGATGGCACTACTACATGATCGATGCTCCAAAATAGAAGATCTGCATCGGGAAACTGAGCAAAGATCTAGAATGAACAATCTAGAAATCAAGGGTGTTCCAGCAACCAACTCCGAAAATCTGTTCGCAATTGTTGGCATGATAGGAGATTTGATTGGGTGCAGTATCCCGAAAGAGCAAATAAACTTCATTGCGAGAGTACCAATGCGAAACAACGAACAGAATAAAAACATTATTTGCTCAGTTCATAATAGATACCTGAAAAATGATTTCGTGGCTGCAGCAAAGAAACTTGGATCAGCGATAACTGCAAGCAAGCTGGGTCTACAGTCTGACAGTGTCATCTATGTGAACGATCACCTGACATTTGAGAACAAAATGCTTCTAAACAAAACTAAAAAGCTGGCTAAGGAACGAGGTTTTTTATACATTTGGGTAGTTGGTTGCAAAATCCTCATAAAGAAAAATACTACCTCCCCAACTCACCACATAAAGACCGAACAGGATCTAAAAAAGTTTCTCAGTTAAAAGTGTTATGTCAGTGTTATATTATGTTTTACCTGTATAATCGCACTCTTTATGTTATAAGTTTGAGAACCACTGGTTCCGGTTTTTTGTGCACATTCCTTCGCCGCTGCCCTTTTGTTCTCTTATCGCTCGGTGTTGACCATGGTTATTACTCTATTGAATCTTATTTGCTTGTAATTAGAGCTTTCATTAGGTTAATCAGTTCGATCTCGCTCGTTCAAATGTACTATGATTTATTTTTTTGCTTTAAACCGAATGTACCTTCCTTAACAATTTCTATTGAAGTTCTAATGCGTATCATTTCTCTTTGCGATGTCACCTATTAGTGTTTTTTATCAAAATGTTCGAGGACTGCGTACAAAAACGTCAGTATTTTATCGAAACGTGTGTGTTAATTTCTATGATATTATTTGTTTAACTGAGACTTGGCTTATTGAAGGTATTAATGACCGCGAATTGTTTGACGACCGTTACATAGTGTGGAGGCGCGATAGAAATTACTCTAGTACAAAGCAAACTTTGGGGGGTGGTGTGCTTATTGCAGTGCGACGGGAACTTGTCAGTGATCTACGCAGTGAATGGTTCTCGTCTGCTGAAGACTTGTGGATCACTATCACACTTCACAGGAAAAGACCGCGTGTATCATACAAAATGCATCTATGTGTAGTGTACATCTGTGATCAGAAGCTTGGCCACTCCCAGGCAGGTCAGTTAACTACTTTTTCTAATAACTTAACAGACATTGTTCAGAAGCATCCCGCTGATAAATTCTTAGTTCTCGGAGATTTCAACCTTCCGAACATAATCTGGAATCCAGATGATGACGGTCAGTCGGTTCGGCCTAGTAACATTCAAGGTCATGTTCAGATTAATCTTTTTGATAATTTTACCGTCTGCAATTTCTCACAATATAATTCGCATGTAAATGTGAACAACAAAATACTAGACCTCGTTTTGTCAAATAGTGAGGTCTCAGTAGCGAGTTGTGGTGATCCTCTGGTGCCCGAAGATTCGCATCACAAAGCTCTCTGTGTGTCTGCCGATTTCGTGGAACTTCATACTCTTCCTGCACTCTCTCGGATTATATTCTTGTACGGGTCGGCCGATTACACGGCCATTAATCAGCGGCTTAGCCGGATCGACTGGTACAGAGAAATTAGCACGAGAACGCTTGAGGATGCTGTATCATTTTTCTACGACACGCTCAGTGATTTGCGAGATTCTTTTGTGCCAGTAAAGACGGTCTTCCCATCCAGTAGGTATCCTCTCTGGTATAAGTTGCCTCTAATAAAAATAATTAGAGAAAAAGCTAAGCACCACGCTAAATTCAAGAAATACGGAAACCAGTACGATTATGAGTCCTTTGTTTTGCTGCGACAACGTGCGAAGTTGATAGAAAGCGAAATGTTTAGCAGCTATATAAAAAAAATTGAAGAGGGTATATTTAAGACACCCAAAGCGTTTTGGTCATACGTCAAATCGAAAAACCAAACTAATTCGTATCCATCCTTACTTAAATATAGAAATTGCACTTCGAGTAACGGAGAGGATATCTGCAACATGTTTGGCGACTATTTTTACTCGAACTTTCTCGATCCTCAGGGTAGCACCAACGACAGTTTACCGTGAATATGTGATAGAATTACCGTGCGCAGAGTTCTGACACGCATTTGGGCGATATTACTTCTGACATACATTCGATCGAAGTTAGTGAGTTGGAGGTATTTAAACTACTGAAAGGCGTCGACTTGACTAAATCTGCAGGACCAGATAATATCCCGCCTGTTTTCATACTCAATTGTGCGAAAAGTCTGACTACCCCTCTTTCACTTTTGTTCAGGCGATCTCTAGCTGTGGGTGAGGTACCTGCAATCTGGAAGTCAGCGTTGATTACTCCGATTCACAAAAAAGGGCCTAGAGACAACGTGGAAAACTATAGACCGATCTCCAAACTGTGTCTTTTTGCTAAAATTCTCGAAAAAATTATATACAAGCAGCTATATGCTACTCTTATATTAAGTATTAGTGACCGCCAACATGGCTTCCTGCGAGGTCGGTCCACAGCTACCAATCTTATTCTTTGCAGTGATTACTTGACCGAATGTATGTCCCGTCGCACACAAGTAGACGTAATATACACAGATTATAGCAAGTGTTTTGATCGCCTGGATCATTCTATACTCTTGCGTAAGCTATCGGCTATAGGTATCAGTGGAAATCTTTTCAGGTGGTTCTCGTCATACGTAGCCAACAGATGTCAAACTGTTGTTCTGAATGGATATACATCCAGGACTATGTTTATCCCCTCAGGGATTCCTCAGGGATCCCTACTGGGGCCCTTGATGTTCAACATCTTCATCAATGACGTCTCTTCGTGTTTCTCGAATTCAAAAGTTCTTTTGTTTGCGGATGACATGAAGATTCTATGTGAAGTTAGAACTGAAGAAGATGCTGAACATCTTCAACTTGATCTGGACAGATTCCAAGAGTATTGTGTGACCAACCGCTTGGATTTAAATATATCGAAATGTTACGTATGTACGTTCACTCGCAAACCTAAACCTATTCTTTATGATTACAAGCTATCCAACACTTCAATATCCAGAGTTAATGTGATTAGAGATTTAGGCGTCACTTTTGACTCAAAACTACTTTTTGACACACACATTGACAATATTATTAAAAAAGCTCTTAAGGCATTGGGTTTCATCTTGAGAATATCTGCCGATTTTAAAAATATAAAAACACTAAAAATTCTTTATTGTGCCTTTGTACGCAGTCATCTCGAATATTGTTCACCAGTATGGAATCCCATTTATGTTACTTATGTTGATCGCATTGAAAGTATTCAAAGAAAGTTTTTAAGGTACATTCAATACAGATCTAAAATCTATTTACCTGACTACCACAGTCGCTGCAGGAAGTTTCACATTCTTCCACTAATCGAGCGGAGAAAAATTTCAGACATGGCATTTTTGTTTAAAATAGCTAATGGTTCAATAGATTGTTCCGAACTACTAAGCAAAATTGGACTACGAGTTCCATCCTTTTCCTTTAGGAATCATCGACCACTGCATGTTCCCTCTGTACGGTGTATCTATAGACAAAACTGTTTTACTATAAGAGCTAGCAGGGCATACAACTCGATGTGTCAGAGTGTTGATGATCCTGACTTATTCACCACTAGTGTCAGTGAACTTAAAAAACACTATGTAGTCGCTTTTTTGAAGATCACTGACACGTTGTTTTCAACTTTTATTCGCTCCGAATTCTTTTAGTTCTTACTTTCATTTAACTTGTCTACTGTCTCTTGTTCTATCTTAATTTTTATCAGTGAAAACTTGTAATTGGCCTTCTTTCACTATTGTTAACCTATCTATAACCTAGCTGTAAGTTTTCTTAAGATAATAAAATAAAAATAAAAATAAAATAAACAGAAAACATTCCAGACGTGTCTTGTGTCTACATAAAGCCTCACTACGTACTACTATCTAATTAATTATGCATGTATTCACCTATTTGTACATAATATGATAAACTTCGCAGTCGCGCCAACCTGTCTACATACACATTAAATCAAAGAAACCAAGTTGGTGCTTTAAGATATCTTGAAATTAGATTTTTTTCAGCAGGTGAGCCTAATATTATTTATAATACTATATTATGATCTTTATAAAATAATGTACGTAAATGATTCTCCGTTTAATATAAACTATAATATCTACAAATGATTCGAATTCTTTGAGGCACCGAGGTGAGTCGTAACTCATTGGTCCTAATTTTCCGCAGGCTTCCAGATTCAAGCGGAATATGTAAAAGGTGAAATATGTAAAAGTATTAAAATCTCCAGGATCATCTGAAAACACATCAGCCGATTGCTGAAACCTAAAATTAGGTAAATCCATTTACTCTTATAGGGTGATTGCGCCGGTTAGCGACCAGTTAGCTGGGTTGCCCAGTTAAGATGAGGAAAAAAAAATGTTGTTTACACGCAAAATAGTATATGTTAATGTTAATTTGTCCTAAATATAATGTAGTTTGGATACAAAAACATAAAATAAAATGCATTCATACAAAAATATTTATAAAATGCTGAAAAAGTGAAAATATAGCGAAAACGTCGGTTTACGACCATTTTTATCAGTTTATGACCACCAGTGAGCTGGTTTGCGACCGCTATTATAATATGAAAAATATGCCAATAAAACAATTATAATCGCTTTAAAAATATTTTTATTTTTGCCTTTTAATAAAAACAAAAGTGGTAATCATTTGGTGTAATGTTTTCTTATAATTAAAAAATAAAAATCTTACATTTTGTAGAGACTTAGTCATAGTTGTAATAGAATCAACAATCATTTGTCAAACAATATCCTTAATATGTAGTATAACATTTAAAAATAATCAACATAAATCAATATTAAAAATAAATAAATTTATATTTTAGGAACCATATTCCGCTTTTCTTATTCATAATTATGATAGATTAATCATCGGAAACTGCAACAGTATCTGAATCTAGTTTTTTTTTTTTCTTTTAAATATTCATAGAAAACAAATAAAGGTCTTACATTTAATAGGAATCATGTTCTGTGTCTTCTTCACTTATAATATTATAATTAAACTGTATAAAATCTACAATAGCATTTTCACTGTGATTTTTCGATTCGTTATCTAAACAAAATTTTTTTTTTTGTTATTTCCAAATTATTTGGGAACTCCATCTAAAAAATAAAAATAAAATATATAAAAAGTAGTTTGCTTTTTATGACAAAATTTTGTTTTAAACTGAAAAATAGTAATATTTAGTTTTCGACAGATTAGGTACCTACAACAAATAATTATGAAACAGACATTTCAATAACCAACGAAATTCAAAAAATCAGACGTGGTCGCATACTCAATGAATTTTCATACTTATTTCTGTTAGCGGCCGTTATTTCTCTCATACTAAATTATGGTGGCCGGAAACCAATGTCTTTATTTCGCTTACTTCGGTTTACGACCACCTGTTTAGCGCCCCATTTTGTAGGTAAATTAAACAAACTTCTTACAAAGAAACTGGTGGTCGCTTACCAAAGAACTACAAAGAAAAACTTTTACAATACTACATTCAAAATTGTAACAGTCCTGTATGAAGCATTAGGATCATATTAATCAAAACAAAATAATGCTGATCTCGTCGGTTTGCGACCATGTGGTCGCTATCTAACGTTTTCGATAAATCAGCTTTTCGGTTACCGACCACTTGATTTTATCTTATTAATAAGTTTTAAAAAAGCAAAATACAACTAAATTATAACCCATACTTATCGATTGTACAATTTAACATGTAACTGGTGTGTAAAACATGAAATAAGTATTAAAACTTACCTTTGAGCGCAACGCGCCGTGTTAGTTTTTTTTTCAACTCGCGGTACGTCCACTCACCACGGAATCAAGACGCGCGTTAAGCAATATTTTTTGGGCTCTAGGTTAAGGACGCTATAACATTTTTCTACAAATATCGGTGGTTTTGCAGTACCAATTAAATCAAGAGGAATCACAACTGCGAAGTCAATTATGGTCTAAATTAAAGATAATTTAATCATTTCTATACTGGTATCATAAAAATTGTATAGTCCCATATAATATATTCACAAAAATACGTTTTCCCCACAGCAATAATCGTAGAAAACGAAAAATAATGGGGTCTGAAAAGGTACCTGTATAGTGAGACCAACTGCATATTTTAACTTCAAAATGACAAGAAATTGTGGTTAATATAATCTTCTACGTTTTGCCTAAATATTTTCTAATTAAATACGTAACTTTTTTATTTATGAGAAAAATAAAGAACGCTCTCAAGTTTCTTCATACATTTTCTACTCGCGGCTTGTCATTCCGCGCTCAGACGCGCCCTAGGAAGTACGGGCGTATCGCTTTTTTGTACGAAATAAATACGATCAAAATAATAATAAAGTGAGTGCCGTTCTGTATACTGTGGTTGAAAAAATTTGATACTTTTCGGGCCAAAATTATGAGTACCAAACTTATTACCAGAACTTGGTTTAGAAATAAATAACTTAAATTCTATTGGGAATTGTAGAGGTAGTGATGATTATGAATATGTATTCATTTACAAGAATTCAACATGGCGGATGATTATTCAATAAAAACTTATATGAACATTTATTTTCAATGTGGTAATTAAATTATGCAAGTGTCGTCCATTTTTGGAACGAAATTCTTTAATATAGCTTGTGGCAAGGGTAAACAAGGGTGCTGAAGCCGATTGTGAGGTCAAAATAAAAAATGGCGGTTGCGAAAATTTTCAAAGTTTTCATCATGGGTGACATTTTCAAGATTTTCGAAGGTGCTGAAGCTGAAATTCCATACAAATTACATTCGGAGTCAAAAAAAGACTAAGGAACATACTTCCTGACGGGATATCCCCCGACCCCACAAGATTTTCATTCAAAACGACGAATATTTTAATTTTGTAAATAAAAAGTGGGCATAGCTATCAACTTTGGGTAATTTTAGGATAGTGATTACGAATGTTTCATCCAAATTTGATCCAAATACGGCGGGTATTGTTTTTTATAAAAATATTATTATCATCGATTTTTAATTTAAAATGGCGGATGTACTGTTATGATGAAATGTCGACATGGGTATCAATTTTGGGGGTTATGCTAGTATGTAGTCAAAATATTGGAACGAAGTTCCTTACCGCGCGTTGTGAAAGGGGGCTAGACGGAAAAAAATCTTACGAAAAGTTGTCACGACATGCTTTAACCGACTTCAAAAAAAGGACGAGGTTTCTCAATTCGACCGTATATATTTTGTATGTTGTTGTTTTTTTTGTTGTGAGTAGAGAGGGAGAGAGGGGGAGAGGGGAAAGGGGGAAAGGCGCAGAGGGGGAGAGGGGGCAGGAAAAGGTGGAGAGGGGGAGAGGGAGTGGGGTAGGGGGAGAGGGGGGGAGAGGGAGAGAGAGAGGGAGAGAGGTAGAGAGAAGGAGATAGGGAGAGAGAGAGAATATTTTTGTTGAGTGTATACAGGTATTTTGTACATAATAAATAATTAAAAAATTATAACTATTATGAATCCTGGAAAGGAACTTCGTTCCATCCGGGTGTCCCTTGACACCTCTAAAGTTTTTTTGTTTTTTTTTACGTAACTTTCATTATTTACATAAACTGAAAATCATGTAGTTAATCATCATCTTTCAAAAATGTTAAAGTCATTTCGAATAATAAATAATAGGTTGGGGAAAAAGTTTCTTCGCATTTTTTAAGAAAATTCAAAACATTTTTTAATAAAGTTTATTTACATTTAACTAAAGTATGTAGGTACCATTTTATTCGATAACTTTTTGCCATCTTGTAGGTAGGGACATGATCCCATTGCTATAGAAATTTTGGGACTTCTGGTCAAAATACCGCGACAAGTGGTTTTGGCAGTCCTCTCGTGATGTTAACCTGACACTGCCTAAAGAATTCTGAAGAGACCGAAACAGGTGGAAATCTGAAGGTGCAAGGTCAGGACTATACGGCGGATGCATTAACACCTCCCAGCCAAACTCTCTTAATTTTTGTTTGGTGGCTAAAGATGTGTGAGGTCTAGCGTTATCATGATGAAAAACCACACCCCTTCTGTTGATTAATTCCGGCCGCTTTCTCTCAACTTCTTGCTTTAATCTCATCAGTTGTTCCCAGTAGAGTTCAGAATCGATGGTTCTGCCTGGTGGTAACAGCTCATAATGAATAATGCCCTTCCAATCCCAACACACACACAGCATCACCTTGTTGCGAGTTAACCCGGGTTTCGCCACAGTCTGTGAAGCCTGACCGGCCTTTGACCAAGACCTTTTTCGCACGTTCTTGTCATACGTCATCCACTTTTCATCACCAGTTATCAGTTTCTTCAAAAATGGTTCGGTTTCATTACGTCGTAATAAAGAATCACAAATGAGTACACGGTTCATTAGGTTTCTTTCAGTGAGCTTGTGAGGTACCTAAATGTCGAGCTTTTTTGTGTACCCAGTTTTTTTCAAATGCGCCAAAACTGTTTTGTGGTCAATTTCCAGTTCTTCAGCTACGTCGTAACTACTGGTATGCCGATCTTGCTCCACTTTTTCAAAAATGGCATCCATTTTATCCGTAATAGGGCGACCAGAGCGACGTGCATCTTTGACATCAAAATTTCCGGATTGAAAACGCTTAAAACAAATTTGTGCTACTCTCACAGACACTACACTAGGTCCATAAACATCGCAAATTTTTTTCGCGGCTTGCGTTGCATTTTCACCTTTTTTGTAGTAAAATTTTAAAATGTATCGAATTTCTTCATTAGATGCACTCATCTTGACGGTACGAAAAACAAATGAAAATCACACATTTTCCTAATTTGAATTTGGAATTATGTTCTTTAAAATTTAAACTTTCAATGATACCAAAACCAGCCAGATACAAATAGTATAGCCAAAGAGATTTTATTACAAGTTCATACATACTATAATGCGAAAAGACTTTTTCCCCAACCTAATACATAATAGAGTACAAAAACAGCCTTCATACAAAAATGTATACATTTTCCTATTGTGTATTAAAAATCTTGAACGCGCTCCAATCTCAAAGGTGAGGTTCGGGTGTCATCCGGGGATACCGCACGGTCTCGTGCGAGGTGGCGAGCCTCCTTGCCGGAGTGCCGCCATGGGATCTGGAGGCAAAGGTCCTCGCCCACATGTGGGAGTGGCGCGAGGAGGCGAAACGCCGGGGCGAAACTCTGCTGCCGCGACAAATCGCGGCACGGCGGACAGAGCTCCGGCAGGATCTCATGGCGACATGGCGAGTACGATTGTCACAACCCAGCGCCGGGCACGCCAAAATTGCGGCGGTAAGTCCCCTCTTTGAGGAGTGGATAGAGAGGCGCCACGGAGTCCTCACCTTACGCCTGACGCAGGTTCTCACCGGGCATGGGTGCTTCGGTGGGTTCCTGTTCAGGATAAAGCGGGAGGAAACGCCCGGGTGTTTCCATTGCGAGGATCGTCTGGAGGACACGGTAGAGCACACGGTAGAGATGTTCCCTGCCTGGGTGGAGCACCGCCGTGTCCTCGTGGAGGCGATCGGCGGCGGCGACCTCTCGCGTCCGACCCTGGTGCGAGCCATGGTACGGAGCGCGTGTGCGAATGCTCGCTCGAAGGAGGAGGCGGAGCGCGTGAGGGAGTGGCAGTCTCTGCGCCCTCACGTCCCTAGCCGCCACAGGAGGAGACGCCCCGGGCGTCGGGAGTCTATAGCGGACTCCCGGCCACCGTAGGCGCGAGCTTGCGGGCGGCGAGCAATGGGTAGCACGCCGCCCGGTAAGGAAGGACCAAGCTCGGGTCGACGGCGCGTAGTATTCCACGCGCGCTTCAAAGAGATGTCAGCAATACTGAAGGGGTCTGCCAGGACCGATGCCTGCCAGGGTCGCGAGATTGTTCGAAAGAGATACCGTGACCCTGGCACATGGGCAACTGAAGGAACACGGGTGGGTTTTAGTCAGTAAAAGTCTGCCACGCCCTTCCGCTCCGCCCAGAGCGGGAGAAGTCATTTGATGATTTCCCATCCAGAAAAAAAAAAAGGTTCGGGCGTCACACAATTTTTTCTGAGTTTTCTTTAGGAAATATCCTGTATATTTTCAACGATAGTCTATGATCACAATCCGTTATATTTGTTTATTATCAGAAAATATTATTAAAGTTTTTTTATTGTTACACCTCTTTTTTTAATTGACAATTTATACGTTATTCCAAAAATCATAATGATCATGGTAATAAAACTTGTTAATTGTCACCAAGTAAAGTTAGTTTACTACTAATTTTACTCAACACTGCTAAAATAAAATAAATAATACCTTCGAGTATCAAGATTAGTTAAGTAATGTTTAAAATCGAGCAGACAATGGTTTCAGTGTGTGCGTGCGCGTAATGTTGTTGTGTGCCGACTGAGATACCTAAACTTGAGCGATTGAAAAATGTTATAGCGTCCTTAACCCATTTGTTTCAAACTTTGCAAATTCTTATTTCATAATTATTTATAAAGCACGTTAGATTTATTTTTTATGTATGTTACCTCTACAAATACTATTTTCTTGATTTAAATAAACTTAGTCCGTCAAATGGTCGCCTACTGAAGGTGGTCGCGAAACCGGCGAAACGACCCTACATAACTGGTGGGGAGATCCATGCACTCCGCGTTCACAATTGCAAATCGGTCGGCCTTTGACCAGGATAGATAATTATAAAATCTTGACTGCATAAACATAAACACGTACTACGTACCTACTCAGATTTAACTATATTTATATAAACACACATATAAATAAATACATAACAGTATTGCTTATGTGCGAGCCATTCATTATTTTCCTTGAATAGATAGCAGTGCATTGCATTCCAGAAAGAACCGGTGGCCTGTGCGGACAATTACTGATATTATGTTACAAGTAACAGTATCTAAAGTAATCTAAGTAACCATTCATTTCTTATTAAGGGCTAGCCTTTTTTTCGTGAACAATTTTTTCGTTAAATAATCTGTACATGACATGCCACTGCGACTGCATCTTTAGAGCTCTGTGTCAGAATACCTGGTTTTCCGGAACAAAAAATAGCCACGCAGTATGTATACAGAACGAATTCTAGAGCAGCACCCTATATTAGGATATTGCTAATTAATTACTTCATGTGTTCGAAAAATTTGTCTGCTCAACAATGTTAACAACGCTATGAATGTTATTGGTGAAACTGTCAAAATGAAAGCCATTCATACTATTATAGTGTGTTACGCAATTACTCCACTGTTCCGAAACGAACCAGCCAAAAATCATTATCGTCGTATTTATGATGACTGAGTAAACTCTTTGTAAGATCAGATGTTGAGATTAGGAGATCAAGGAATTGTGCCCAAATCGACATAAAAGTACTTATTTACATATTTCAGAATTTACAAAAATAATTTAAACAGTTGCTTACGAGAGGCGCGGCGCGGCGGCGGCGGGCGCGGCGGCGGTCAGATCAAAACGCCAGTTTTTAATCAATTACCGAATCCATAATACCAAGAATGTTTACCAAAGTGGTGAGTCAACATTTTTGTCTACTAATCTTTACCTGAACCTCACAGGTAGTATAGAGCCAAT
This sequence comes from Aporophyla nigra, assembly GCA_947507805.1. Taxonomy (NCBI): domain Eukaryota; kingdom Metazoa; phylum Arthropoda; class Insecta; order Lepidoptera; family Noctuidae; genus Aporophyla; species Aporophyla nigra. The sequence continues at coordinate 14,034,528 of OX382302.1, read as the reverse complement.
TATAACGGAATGCTCCTGGTGCCGTCTCTAAAACAAGGTGCACAAAGAACATAAAAGAAAAGGACCACACTAACAGCATGTGTCATTAACTTTTAACAATTTATTTTACCGGCATTGTCTTGTTAAGCGATTTAAAGTGCTGTTATTTCGAAATGACTTGGAGCAGCCGTATCCTCTTCATTAATTTAACCAAGACTATTTTAATGATACCGAAATCCTGAACTGTAATTATATAAAGCTAAACTAGTATTTTTAAGACTTAAAATCGTTTGTTTGTTTGTATGGGGTATTCTCTAGAATCGCATAGGTATTCACAACGATTCGACAGGTTATCGAGTCGAAAATGACTCATTTTTAATTACCTACTAATTTGCCTTGCCCCAACAGCAAATAGCTGTCGCAAGAAAGGTCGTGTTTAATTAGAACTGACAAAATTTTCTGGTTTTAGATTTGTGAACAGCCTTTAGACGACTCTTCTGATAATAAAAATGATTGATATTCGATTGGGCACGGAAGCGTATTAATCAGTTGTGAATAGTTATGGTGATCCGATCACCAAAAGTCGTTCACTGATATAATGCCACACTATTGCCAAATTCCATAGGATATCTATGTTTTAGGAATAGGTGCATCAAGTCCTACTTTGCAATAATATATTTCCACACATTGGACGAACCGACTTCTTTCAGTAGTTAACAATAACAATAGGTACTTAATATAACACTAATTTTAACAGGATAATACGCAAGGGACCACCTGTAAAAACCTACCGTTCTAAATCAAATCTGAAGCTTCAAATAAGAACACATTTGATTAAATTTACACAAATTAAACTCACTCTTGCTCTGAAAGGTCATGATGAGGTCGCTCTCATCGATGGCGTGTTGTTCATCTCCGCTGAGAGCCATCTCAGAGCTGCGCGTGGGGCGCGCCTGCTCATGTTCTTCGGCCAGTTGTTTGTATACGTCCAACAAGAAGCTAGGCGCCGAGCGGTCCAGCGGAGGCGCTCGAGCTCGACGTGGCCTCTCTCCGAGACCCAACAGCTCCAAAATTTCGTGTTCGACGACCATCCGTTCATGCCTAGTCATCGAGTGATGTATAACAGTCTGATCAACCCCATTGTCGATGTACAATCCAGAGAGGGCGGCCTCAGCCGCTACGGTAAACAAAATAAAACACGCGCACAGGCACGCCGTCTTCTGACCAGCCATGTTCGCTGTCGGAGCGCTCACTCGACTGGCGAGAACTGAGCGCAGAGGCGCGCGGCGGGATCAGCCGGTCAACCTGCCCACTCAAGGTGGGCCGCTGCCGCCGCCGGCGCCGCACTCGCCACATTCCTCCCCGCCTTCGCCTTACACACATCGTCCGTTTTAATAACGTAAACACTAAACATTGAGCCGGACACGTCCAGCCAGCCTGACTGCATATTATATGTTCATTTTCCAAAGTGTGCGGTGCAAATAAGAACACGTAACTCAGTAGCACAGAGAGGCACTAAACAATGTATAAGTAACAAGTAGGTAAGTTCTGACTAAGTACCCATTTGTTCATTTAGGGTTATCGGCATCTAAAAGTAACAGATTTATAGTGACATTCTTGAGATTTCATAAACACTGGTACATATACAGGTCGATATTTTCCTGGTTTCATCAGCTCCAAAGAATGGCCACCCTACTCGCCTGATCTAAATCCCATGGATTACAGTTTATGGTATATCTTAGAAGCAAGTTCGTGTGCTACGCACCATAAAAGAGCTAAAGGCAACACTTACACGGTAGTAGGACCAAATATCTGTCGAAGTAATGTATAGAAATATTTACTATGCGTTTATCTCTATGTATCCGAGCTAACGGAGGTTAATTTGTAGACAGAAATGGATTCTTATATAAACTAAAGTGTATTTTTATCATTTATTATTATTTATATATACATTTATATATCTCGGAATCCTAGGATCCCGGTCTTTTAGAAGGCGTATGAGACCGAAGCCAACTCGCAGAGGCCCCTTAGAAAATTTAGATGAAGTGAGGCACTAACCGACGATTATCCCCGTATGCACTGTGCAAGTGCACCCAAGGACAAGGTGTTGGACTTTTGCAGGATAGGGAAACCAAGATGTTGGACTATGAATTTGGCTGGCTAAAATGGACTGGTTACCAAGAACTATGGAAGGCCTATGGCTCCTGCCGAATCAATGTTTTGTATATACACGGATTAAATGGCAGGGGGTGACTTGCACACTCAATAATGGGCCCCCGGAAACCGTCGCTGACACATAGTGACGCAGCCAGGCGCGGTCCGAGGGGGGGGACCTAGGGATCATGACCCCATAAAGAGTCGAGAGCCTGTATGATACACTCCAGTTTTAAGTAAGTTTGTGGTCTTGCATTCTACATTCTCTTGAAACTTGACCTTTTCTTCATAGACCGACCAAGCAAATAATTCTCGGTTCTTTTGGAATGATCCAAAGAAAATCTAACCTATCCGAGCGTGGGCAAAATTGTTCGAGCTCGCTACGCTCGCTCTTACAACCATAATTCTCCTAGGTTCCTGAACTTTCCTGGCATAAGTCGACGATGTAACTCCTAGTTCTTTTTGAATATACATACATATCAAACAAAACTGAACCTAAACGAGGAGAGTAATTAAAATGTTCGAGCTCACTTCGCTTGCCTTTGCATTCAATAATCTCATAGTTGCTAGGGCTATTCTGGCATAAGTTGACAATGTAACACCTATTTCAGTTTGAAAACATTTAAAAAAAATGTAACCTGAAAGAGGCGGGTTGCTAAAAGTTTTCGAGCTCGCTCCGCTCGCTCTAGCTCTTTCGCTCTTTCTCATGGTTGGCAGGGATATCCTATATAAGTTGACAATGGAACTCCTATTTCTGTTTGAAAACATTAAAAAAAACTTAACCTGAACGAGGCCGGTTGTTAAAATTTTCGCACTCGATCAGCTCGCTCTGGCATTCTCATGGTTGGCAGGGACATCCTAGCAAAAAGTCGACAATGTAACTCCTATTTCTCTTTGAAAATATATAACAAAAACTAACCAGAATGAAGAGGGTTATTAAAATTTTCGAGCTCGCTTCGCTCGCTCTTCTCGCCCTAATTAGTCTTATGCTAATGCCAATTATTTATTCATCAAAAAGTTCTGCGCCCAATTTGCCAGCATTTTTAATACCTCCTCCCCCATGCAAATATGGTGTCTTATACTATCAGTAATTATGAGCTAAAGATGTACATAAAATAACGTGTTTCATTCCCGAAGGGTTAGGCGGAAACTCCGCTGCCGCGACAAATCGCGGCACGGCGGACAGAGCTCCGGCAGGATCTCATGGCGACATGGCGGATACGATTGTCGCAACCCAGCGCAGGGCACGCCACAATTGCGGCGGTAAGTCCCCTCTTTGAGGAGTGGATAGAGAGGCGCCACGGCGTCCTCACCTTCCGCCTGACGCAGGTTCTCATCGGGCATGGGTGCTTCGGTGGGTTCCTGTTCAGGATAAACTGGCAGGAAACGCCTGGGTATTTCCATTGCGAGGATCGTCTGGAGGACACGGTGGAGCATAAGGTGGAGGTGTGCCCTGCCTGGGCGGAGCACCGCCGTGCCCTCGTGGAGGCGATCGGCGGCGGCGACCCCTCGCGTCCGGCCCTGGTGCGAGCCATGGTACAGAGCGAGAGGGCATGGGAAGCCGTCACCTCCTTCTGCGAAGCAGTAATGCTCGCGAAGGAGGAGGCGGGGTGCGTGAGGGGGTGGCAATCTCTGCCCCTCAGGTCCCTAGCCGCCGCAGGAGGAGACGCCCCGGGCGTCGGCAGTCGATAGCTAACTCCCGGCTACCGTAGGCGCGAGCTTGCGGGCGGCTAGCAATGGGTAGCTCGCTGCCCGGTAAGGACCAGGCTCGGGTCGACGACGCGACGCGTGTCCCACGCGCGCCTCAAAGAGTTGTCAGTAGCACTGAAGGGGTCTACTAGGACCGATGCCTGCCGGGGTCGCGTGATTGTTCAAAAGAGATACCGTGACCCTGGCACATGGGCAACTGAAGGAACACGGGTGGGTTTTAGTCAGTAAAAGTCTGACACGCCCTCCCGCTCCGCCCAGAGCGGGAGAAGTCATTTGATGATTTCCCATCCAAAAAAAAAAAAAAGGGTTAGGCGGAGGAGTACCTCTAAATGCTAATTCGAAATTTCACCAGTTCTCTATAAGTCCCATGTCATATTGAGCGAGCCTACTACCAAAACCCAAAAACACTAACCGACCTGGGAATCGAACCGATAACCTCAAGCTCAGCAGTAGCACTTGCGACCACTAGACCATGGTGTACCTTCCTAAAAGTATTACTCGGCACTCATGGTGACCCCCCCCCCCCCCCCCCCGAAATCTTGGGCTGCGACCGCGCCTGGACGCAGCGACAAGGGGGCAACACTTCCTGATGTGCTTAAGAAGTGGAGAAGTATTCCATGACTTTCAGAACAATCCCAGAGCCCGGAAGATTCTTACGAGCACTTACTGGAATACTTCCTTTCCCCGAGCACGTTTGCTCTTGCGAATCTCCACTCAAGCCGGCCAATAAAGGCAAGAATGAGGTAGGAGCTCTGAACCTCTTCAGTGTTCACTCCAGCCGGCCAATAAAGGCAAGCCAGAGATGACGAACAAGAATTCCCCCGGGAGATAGGGTCCGTGAGGTCGCTACTGCCCAACAGCATGCCACATGCTGCCCTGCATTATTATTATAATTTTTATAATTTTACGTATTTCGGCGTTGCGCCGGATGCTACCCCTGGGAATTGGTTAGATAATGATGAGATGATGGTGTGTTTGGATGTTGTGTGCGGTGGTTGCTGCACTCGTGTGTGAGATGACAATTAATGACTCGTTGTCATTGTGCAGAAATTTTTTGACTATCCTGCAACAACTATCGAGGCATAAGGCTTATGTCACATACCTATTTATAGTATGGGAGAAAGTAATAGAGAAAAGACTGCGAGAGGAGAGTGAGATTACCCCGAATCAGTTTGAGTTTATGCCAGGGCGAGGAACAATGGACGCCACTTTTGCACTCCGCCAATTGTGCGAGAAGTACAGACGTGCACACAAAGACTTGCACATGGTGTTCATTGATATGGAGAAAGCGTATGATAGGGTACCTCTGAATGTGTTGTGGTGGGTACTGAAAGAGAAAGAGTTGCCTGGGACTTATGTAGAGTTAATTCGTGCTATGTCATAGATATCCAGAGATATGCCTTCATTGCGGAATAGTAAGGAATCCCAGTGTCGCCGCTAATCTCCCACCCAAAAAATTACAACATTAACAAATAGTGTACTGACGACACACACTTCAAATTTAAACACGCACACCAAAAAGAAAACAGCCACACTAAATCAATTTCTAATAGCACACATACATAGAATGGGCGGGGCATTCACTTGTAAACACTTGCTATTTGCGAACATCCAATGCACACGCATGCAATTAGGGAGTCGAAAGCGATGGTCGATTATTTTTATCGATATTTAATTTTAGCACATTATTGTATTATAATAACTTCGTTTAATTTTATTTGATTTTTTTTAATATCTCTCAGATATCTATCAAAATATAGTTTACTTTTACTAAAATAAAATGGGAATATGTTTTTAAAATTTTGTATTATCGGTTAAAGGGTATAGTTACATATCTCTGTTACATATCATGCTGTATAAATAAATAATATATTACTTAATCTAAAAAAATAAATAATTTTTACTAAGAATATTTTAATATAATACGTTATGTTATACCTATGTCGTATCCGGAGGGCGGATACGGAGCCTGCGGTGCCTGGTGTACCGGTATCGCGCCGCAACGCACGCTTTGCGCAACGCCGTCAGCTGCGGCGACCACCAGTACACCTGGCGCCAAGCCCGTCCTGGTTGGACTCGGGGCATAGCCACGTCACAGATCTCGGACATGGCCTCCCGGAACCACTCGGCCTCGTCGTTGATGTCAGCAGGCCTGTCTAGTGGTGACACCCAGGCCTGCACGATCGAGGCTTCCAGGAGGAGCTCCCGGTCCAGCTTCTTTAGCGCCCACCGCGGACCACACGGGGCCTGTCGGACCGGCGCGGTCGAGGTCTGGGCGGAGACGTCAAACCGGATATACCGGTGGTCGGAGTACGTCTCCACCCCCTCCATTACGCGCCAGTCAATGACCTGCGGTGACAGAGCGGGACTGGCGAACGAAATGTCCACCACTGAATCGCCCCGCATCCGTACGCACGTAGGGACAGAACCCCGGTTAAGGACGACTAGGCCTGTCTCCAGAGCCCAGTCCTCCACCATCCTGCCCCGCGCGTCCGTATACCGGGAACCCCAAGCCAAATTTTTGGCGTTGAAGTCCCCGAGTACGAGCACGGGGAGGGGACGGAACCCGACAACGACAACTCTCAACTCCGCAAGGGAGTTGTGGAACTCGGCGAGAGTTCGGCTCGGGGAGAAGTAAACTCCTACCACGACAATCTCCCCGAACCGTGCTGCTACGCATCCCCGTCCCCTCTTGACAGCCTCGAGGGTCGGGGTTCCGGCGGCGGCCGACGAAATGAGGGTCACTGAGCCGCTCAGGTCCTCCACCTAGTCATCCCTGGGCGGGACAAAGTACGGCTCAGCGACCACGGCGATGTTAATCGACCACTGCGCCATGGTCTGGAGCAAAAGATCCTGAGCAGAGGCGCAGTGATTGATGTTCGCCTGGAGGAGGCGTAATGGAGCAGCCGTTACTGACAGTCCATATCAGCCCCCTCCTGAGCCCCCTGTGAGGGCCCTGCTGTGGCGATACCGACAGCGACAGATGTGGTCGAGCCGGCATCGGCAGCAGCGGTGACAACGGTGGCGGAGGGCTTGCCCCTGCCCCTGGCCTTGGCGGGTGGAGCGCAGGCCTTACCTCCGGCCCGGTGATCGGCCGGCTTGCCAGCTGCCGCACATAAGTAGCAGTGTGGCATGGCATCGCATGAGCCGGCCTTGTGACCGGGCTGACCGCAGCGGAAGCAGTGACTTCTGCGGTCTACCTCCGAGGTGCATGTCGCTCCAACATGGTTGCCCATTTGGCAGCGGAAGCACCTCAGAGGTCGGGGTTCCAGCAGTTTGACCTGCGCAGAAACCCAGCCACCAGGAGCCTTCGGCCCTCTCCTGTTATTTTTTGGGCCGCCGTCACGGGACAGCTCACCGTTACGGTTCGCATCCCGGTTTTGTCAGGACGAATGGTGCCTGCCCTCACCTGTTCGGCAGAGCATTCCCCCGTCCTGACGATGGCGGCCACCACCTCTGCCTCCGTTGCGCAGTCGTCCAGGCCCATGATGCGCACGTCAGCGCACTTGGTGAGCCTGGACACACGGGCCTCGTCCGCATCTAAGGACGCCCTGAGCCTTGCGGACAGAGCGTCAGCGGTTGGGCCGCTGTCCGCACCCGGGACGTCCAGCATCCGGGCCCCAGTCAGAGTGACCCTTAACCGGAGGCCATCGGCAACGCCAAGCTCCTTGAGGTCCACCGCTGTCCTCGCCTTAGAGAGCAGGTCGCGATAGGTCACGCCCTTCTTTTCCGCTTCTGGCTGTAGTGTGATCACTACAGCTGCGGACTTCGGGGCGTGAAGCCTAGCCGCAACGCTGCTCTTCTTGCACCGCTGTTGCCTCTTCTTATTTCTGGCCTTCCTTGCGGCCTTGCTTGCCTTCTTTTTCTCCCCGACCACTTGCCATTCGGCGGTGGCAGGAGGAGATCCAGCAGGTGCGGGCGGTATTGGCGGCCCTCTCACCTCCTTTGCTGGGGTCCTCGCGAGGGCCTGCTTGGGCCGCCCTTTTGTCTGCCCCGACCCTTTGGCTGGGACCGACGTGGCAGCAGCAAACGAGGCTGCTTTCGGCAGGCCCGAGGCTGCCTTCGGCTGGACCGAGGCCGCCTTCGGCTGACCCGACACCACCTTAGGCTGGCCCGAAACCGGCCGGCTTGCCACTAACGGGGGGCGCAGGACAACGGCCTCCAGAGCAGAAAACCTACTCTGGAAGGCAGCGAGCTCCTGCCGCACCAGGGTTAGCCCCTGGTCCTCGGCTGGCAGAGGCACGCCCTGCCCATGCCGCGCTCCCCCCTGCGATGCCACCTGGGGGCCGGCTCCTTGGAGCCCAGCCAGATCCGCTCGGAGCTCCGCATTCTCCTTTCGGAGGAGCTCCATGGCGGCAGTAACGCGGGTGACCTCCGCCCGCAGTTCTGCCACCCCATCCACCGGAGGCCCAGAGCGAATGGCCTTCGCTGCCGCCACGATGGTTTTTGTGGCTGCGGATATGGCCTTGTCCTTCGAGGTCTGGAGCCTCTTTAAGGTTGCCGCCTTGATGGCCGCAGCCACGACCTCCGCGAACTGGCCCATTTGCTCCGAGCCGCTGGCAACGTCCGACTCGCCACCGGAGGACTCTGAGGGGGCCCTACTACTGGTCCCCCCAGAGGGATGCCCCTCCGTGGCAAGCCTCTCCCCTCTTTGGGTCGGTGCGGCTGAGCCTGCTTGGCTCGTCTCGCTGGCCTCCTTGGTGAGGAGTTCTCTCCCAGTGCCCCTCTCTTGGAGCCCCCCACGCCGTGATATTTTACGGCGGGCCGAGCTCAGCCCGCCGTCGGAGGAGGACTCCTGTCCTGCCCCTGATTTTGGGCGCTTCTGTGAGAACTCACGGTTCCCTCCAGCAGCGCCCGCCACACTTCGCTCCAGGCTCGTACGCGAACCCTTCGCGCTCGACGCGGCGTCGGACTCCGACCCCGCATCGCTCCTTTCCACTACTTTGCTTCTTGGTTTTTTTTTAAATGTATCCATATCTGTTCCCACGAGTAAAAACATGTTTATAAAAGAAATCCAGTGGTTCACACTAGCGACTAATTAAGCTACCCATTAGTCAAGCTGTCAACCTCCCTCACGGTGCGCCGCCGCTTGGAGGTTTGGGGTGATTTTTTATAGAGGTTTTCTACCTCGCGGCCCGGGCGGTTAAGCCAAGACCCTCGACCCCCGTCAAAAGTCAGAGACATGACCGTGACAATCTTCGGGGCTACGAGACTAACGGTGGCAGAAGAAGTAGACTCCTTCTTGCCTGCCCGGCGGCAGGTTAGTGCACGCCGAGCCCGCTCTAACTTCACCGCTGTGCGCCTCTGCTAAGAGCTCAAAGGGACACACGGTGGAGCGTTCCTCCGACAGGATATTCGCGTACAGGCAACGAAACCCCTTAGGCACACAGTACCTAATGGGGAGTCCTTGCCCGCACCCCAGGGTGCACCGTCCCGGAGATTGGCCTTCCCCCCGGACGTATCCCTAAGGGTGTGTTTGTACTGGGTGATTTTAATGCACATCCTAACGAGTTATTTTTTAGGGAACTTACTAGTTTCTGTGCAGATCAATCATTTATTTGTGCGGATATTGAAAGACTGGGAATAAATTCTAGTAGCTATACTTTTATGAGTGAGGCACATGGATGTAGGAGGTGGCTGGACCACTGTATAGTCTCTCTGTCAGCCTGGGTTTCAGTGAACAAGGTTACCATAAATGAGGATGTATATACGTCAGATCATCTGCCGCTTTGCATTGAGTGCGACTTAAATATAATAAGACCTAAGCGGGTAACAAGTCCGACTCCTTGTAATAAAGTTATTTGGGGGGACCGCAATGACTCGCAAATTGACAAATACCGTGAGCTATGTAATAGTAAGCTGCGTGAAATTGATTTCCCTCCAGATTTTCAAGAGTGTAGCCATAGTTTTTGTAGTCTGAGCGAGCATAAAGCTGTTTTAGATTTATTGTACAGTAAAATATCATATGCATTATGTGATGCCGCCGAGCAAACATATGTAAGAGTAGGGACTGTTGTTAGAGGTAGGAACCACAAGACATTGTGCGGGTGGAATTACCATGTAAGGGATGCACACCGGGAGGCCAGGCTTAAATTCGAATTGTGGGTTTGGTACAATCGGCCAACTTCTGGAAGTATTTTTGAACAAATGCGAGTGGCCCGTAACATCTACAAGGCTCGGCTAAAATGGTGCCAAAACAACCAAGACCAAATAAAGATGGATATGATAGCGAAACAGAGAGCTACAAATAATTTCGCAAAGTTTTGGAAGTCCACGAGTAAGCTTGATATTAAGCCTGCCCTCTCTGTGAATGTTGGCGGGAGGAGTGACCCGGGGGAGATTGCAAATATGTTCAAGGAACATTTTACAGTGCGATCTCCTCTGGGTCCCTCAGTTGATATGGTCGGTGCTGGGCCTGACATTCAGGGAGTGAAGTCACTAATGTTCTTTTCAGCCAGGCAAGTCGCAGCTGTCATTAAAAATATGAGTAGAGGCAAATCTCCCGGACATGACGGGCTCAGTATTGAGCATTTCAAATTTGCGGGGGTCCATCTGCCTAGGGTTCTGTCATTGTTTTATACCATGTGCCTTAGTCACTCTTACTTGCCGGCAGAACTAATGAAAACACTAGTGGTACCTATAATCAAGAATAGGACGGGTGACATATCTGATAAGTCAAACTATCGACCTATATCTCTCGCAACCACAATGGCAAAAGTACTGGACAGTATGATTGATTCCAGCTTGAAGGAATTTCTATCCGTGCATGACTCACAGTTCGGGTTTCAACCTGGACTGTCAACGGAAAGCGCCATAGTAAGTCTCAAACATACGGTCCAGTATTACACTGATCGTAAAACTCCGGTATACGCCTGTTTTCTGGATCTCTCCAGAGCCTTCGACCTGGTAAATTATGATGTGCTCTGGAGGGAGCTTGAGGGTAGGGGTATACCGACAGGAGTCCACAAGATCCTGCAGTATTGGTATGGGAACCAACAAAATGTTGTTAAGTGGTCCAATGCCCTGTCTGATACGTATAGATTAGGATGCGGTGTGAGGCAGGGTGGTTTGACGTCTCCTAGGCTATTTAGCACATATAAAGATAGCCTAATTGTGGACCTCAGCAAGATGCGGGTTGGATGTAGCGTCCATGGTGTGAAAATAAATAGTATCAGCTATGCTGATGACATGGCGCTGCTGGCGCCGACAGCAGGTGCCGTGAATGAAATGCTGAAGGTCTGTCAGGCGTATGCTGCCTCACATGGGCTTGTTTATAATATTAAAAGTGCGAATACATTGTCTTTAAGGCCGGCGGTGAATGCCCGGATACTATACCTAACATTACCCTAAACGGCTTGAACGTCAAACGAGTGACAAAATTTAAATATCTCGGGCATTTACTCACGGACGACCTTAAGGACAATGACGATATTGAAAGGGAGCGTAGGGCATTGGCGGTCCGAGGTAATATGTTGGCCCGAAGATTCGCTAGGTGTAGCAAGCTGGTAAAGATAACACTTTTTAAGGCATATTGCCAGAGCTTTTACACGGGGAATCTTTGGGTCAACTATACCAAAAGGACGCTGGATGACCTGCGCGTCCAATATAATAATGTTTTTAGGATGCTGTTGGGACTGCCACGATGGTGCAGCGCTTCTACTATGTTTGCGCAAAATCGAACTGACGGCTTCCACGCCGTCATTCGCAAGAAAACCGCGTCGCTGTTGTCAAGGTTGCGGGCGAGTGGCAACAGCATTCTAAAAACTGTGGCGGAGAGTATCGACTCACCGATTATTAAAAGTTTTGTGAGAAGGATAATCACCAAACATTAATTTGGGGATGTCCTTTTCACAATACTGTTTATTCTATGTTATTCTCAATTTTGTTTTAAATTACTAACACTAGTAATAAGTTGTAATATTGTTTACTAACACGCTGGATCATTGTTGTCCGTAAATAAAGAATATTATTATTATTATTTATGTTAACATATCTCGGGACCCTAGGATCCCGGTCTTTTGGAAGGCGTACGAGGGGCCGAAGCCAACTCGCAGAGGCCCCTTAGACAATTTTAAATGATGAGGGGGCACCAACCGACGATTATCCCTGTATGCACTATGCAAGTGCATCCAAAGACAATCCCCGTTTGGAGCAGAACTATTACAGAATATGGAAACAAAGCAAATTAGGCTATAGGTTTGGATGGCTATAGTGGATTGGTAACCGCAACTATGGAGGGACTATGGCCCCTGCCTGATCAATGTTTTGTATACACGGATAAAATGGCAGGGGGTGACTTGCACACTCAATAATGGGCCCCCGGGAAACGTCGCTAGCACATAGTGACGTAGCGACAAGGGGGCAACACTTCCTGAGGTGCTTGAGAAGTGGAGAGGTATTCCACGGCTTTCAGAACAATCCCAGAGCCCGGAAGATGGTCAAGATCCCTACGAGCACTTACTGGAATACTTCCTTTCCCCGAGCACGTTTGCTCTTGCGAATCTCCACTCAAGCCAGCCAATAAAGGCAAGAATGAGGCGGGAGCTCTGAACCTCATCAGTGTTCACTCCAGCCGGCCAATAAAGGCAAGCCAGAGATGAGGAACAAGAATTCTCCCAGGAGATAGGGTCCGTGGGGTCGCTACTGCCCAACAGCTCGCCACAAGCTGCCCTGCGGGTTTATTATTATTATTATTATAAGGGAACTCCAACCCACGGGCACACGAGGAGGTTTCCTGTCCAAGCACCCCTACCTATGTGGGCTAAGTTTGTTACTACGTCTGAGGCCGGATTGGAGCCGAGAGCGTAATAATACAATGTTCACGCAAGTTATACGACATTTTAAACACATTTGTATAGAAATAAAATAAAATGTGAAACCCTCAGTATTATAGACAAAGATTTGACAAAATAGTGACGGTCCGCGAATTTTCTAATTTAAACTTCGAACCTTAGATGGTCGGCCTCATGATTGACTAAGATGGGCTTGCGATTTAGTGATCAATACAATAATGTTGCGCAAAATATATTTTTATTTTCAACAATATTTTACCATCGCAATCTTCAATATTTATTATTATTTTTCAGAGCAGTGGTGGCCCAGTGGTATCAACCTCGACTTACAAGTTGTAGATCGTGGGTTAGAACTCAGGCAGGCGCTTTACTTTGTGTAAATAATTTCATTACCACTGCTCTCAATAACGGTGAAGGAAAACATCGTGAGGAAACCGGCATGTCTTACAACCAAAAATTCGAAGACATGTGACATCTGCCAACCCGCACTGGGCCCTCGTGGTGGATCATAGCCCACTTCCTCTCACCGAGAGGAGGCCTGTGTCCCAGCAGTGGGAACAATATAGGCTGATGATGATGATCTTCAATATTAATCTTACTCGGTCAATAATATTGCGCAATATTATTAATAGGTTTTAATTTGCTAAGGTGAACCACGAAATAGCAAATTTAAAAAAAAATGAATATTTTTGTATATCGAAAACAAATTATTGTAATTTTATTACCAAATATAAATTATTGTATGAAATATAATATTTATTTATCATATTGTACAATAAATTATAAACTGTTAATTTGTGATAATCTTTAGGCATAATATTACATTATTACATTTAAGTAACACACACACTTCACGAGTAACTGTATTGGAATTATACTGTTTTAATTTGGTTCAAACAACATTAAATTAATAAGTAATTTAACTGTTTTACTATACAAGTAATACGAGGATATCCATTGAGTTCTGTAAAAAAATATTCAACTGCAATAATACGCATATCGATAAAATCAGCCGCACGCAAACGATTGCACCTCTCTAAGTCGAAAACGTTCGTTTCGTTCGGGAAGATTCGGGCTAGTTCGGGTTAGTTCGTGTCGCTCCGCATGTAAGTTAGTAAATCATTTAAAAATTGATTTAAAATATAAAACAGTGACTTAATTGTTTATTTACCGGTAGTAGGACACGCCATTTGTCTTCAGGTTGATGGTATTTGGTCTATTTTTACAAATAATTACTGCACAACTCGGCATTTTGGTTTTTTACGCATCAATAGTGAACTGTACGCAGTTGACTGAATGAAGCGTACAGCCGCCGTTCGAACATACTATCAATTGATAGTATCGAGGCGGCACGTGCCACGCCCCCAAGGCATATCCCTCGATATCCATGTGCTATGTACAGTCAATCTCGTACCTACGTCCGCTCAGCTGCTGGCAACACCGACGATTTCAAAGTAGCTGTATGAGTAGTATATAATTGGGCATTCTGGACCACTTTTCGCTCGGCTTCGCCATCGCTCGGTGGTCCAGAATGCCCAATCGTGAACGGCCGACTCGATAAGTAGTTAGTAATGCAAAATAGTGGTAGTGGTACGGTTTATAAAGATGTCACGTGTTATTCTATTGATATGTGTTTAGTGTTTTTCTAGCTAAACAGTGGTACGAATGTATATGACTGTGTATACACACATATAATAATATCGTATTTAATTATGTCTGTATGAGATGTGTGTGAAATGAAGTGTGGGTATGCATACAAGGGAATTAAAAAATAATAAAAAACAATCATTGAAATAAAACCATATTTATTTACTTATCATAAAAAACCGGTTTGTCGGGGAACAAAACATCTGCAGAACGTACAAAGTCCTGCAGTTTTTTCCACTGAGGAGAGTCAATGTCCGCCTGGAGCTTGATTCGTACCAGTGCTCTTTTCCAAAGCTCCATCGAGTCGGTGTTGCGCGCGTCGTCAGCTCGGTACACCTTGCAATCTATGTAATATTCGCCCTCGGTGCGAGCTGTGCGTCGCTCGCACCCGTTAGCCACTCGGTTCACAAACAACGACAACAGGCTGGCTTGACTCGATGATCCCTCTCCGACTTCCGCGCTGGTCTCGCGGGCCGGGTTGATACCGAATATATCGCTGATACTCGTAGTCTTTTTACTGTAAAAAGAAAACAACTTGAGTTAAATTTAATTATTTAAATATTACGACAGAAACCAATTACACTATTTAATTTTTAAACAACATAGCTACTTAATATGTAACCTGGTTAATTTACTAATTACAAGTCTAATTATATTTGATACTGAACTGGGTGATCAAGAATTGATATTTAATAAGGCTTTTCAATAGACTCGATGAGTATAAAAATTAAAGAATTATTATTCGTTGAGAAATACTTTTTGATGCTCTATTCTTGTATGTACTAACAGTAACGACCACAATCACTACACTCATGAGACTTGATGAGACAAACATAGTGAAACATGTAAAACAATATTGTAATTTACTTGATGAAACATGTAGGAAAACAATATGTAATTTACCTGGGACGGTTCGATTTTGATTTGCGTTTTCCATTTTCTGTAGGTTTACGACCAGTTTTCGTTTTTCGTTCATTGGTTGACGGTGTTTGATAGAATGAACCCTCAGAATCGGACCTGAAACAAAAAAGTGATACATACGTTTAAATAAAATAAATTAAAAAGTAAGCGGTGGTTCTGAAGTTTAGAGTCAGAAGAGTTTCGAATATTTTATACTTACATTTTTTCCTGGACTTGTAGAGGACTTACTCAACTTCAAGACGATAGCAGCGCCAGCAGACACGATGATCTTCAACTGGTGTTGGTGATAGCGGTTGTCGACACTGACTTTACTGACTGAGTACAACAATTTACCGATTGCGGATCACGAGTGCACGACTGAAGTCCGGAGTCGCAAGTTACTATTACTTAGTTCACTTGGAACAATTGCAATGATCATAATGAAAAACGTAGTGACTTATAAGGCTGGAAATGTCTAACATGAAAAGATACTTAAAATCTTTGGGTTCTAGCGTGTGATGGAACTTTTTTATTTGGTCGTATTTTAAACCTTGAAAAAGTTAATACTAAGGTAAACTAAAGTACAACCAATTCCTGATGCATCGAAAACACTTAGGGTTTACACACCATTTCGTTACAATTTTCATACAACGGTAGTTATATAAGCAGTATAATGACAGCCCTGTGTAAAATAACTGACTATAAATTAGGCAATACATCGGAAACGCTGAAAGTTGATATATGATAGCAATAGTCTTATTACGAACGCTTGACGTTGTGGAATTTTCTGAAATTGTAAAGACGTTTTACGTATTTCGGTAAATAAATGTCACTACTAAATACGTAATATTACAAGTGTAATATTGAAATTGTGAATATTAAACAGGTAATTATTATTTTAATAAATCATTTATAATAATCTATTTTGATACTTTATAGTTATTTTATTTATAATTTAAATAACAATATTTTTATTCTTTTTCAGCTACACATGCATTACAATTTACAAAATTGTACCAAGACGATGAGATTGAAGATTTATTCTTAAGGAAAATATTTAGTAGCACATAATTTTTATCTGGTAATTTCTACAAGTGCGTAAGATCAAATAACTAACAGGTAAATATATTAAGTATTGTAAGTTAACTAAGTTTTTGCTGAATTATTAATCTAAGTACCTATCTAATAAATCTTTGCATCTTATTTCCAGAATAAGGATGTATGCAATATGATCAAAACAACAAATGAGGAACGGGAGCTACAACTGATCGAGATTTTATTATAGTGGTTCTAACGCATTTTCGAAGCTGTAAATCTGCATGAAAGGTATATAATTATATATACATATATATTTATATATATATATATATATTTAAGGACAACATATTGTTATACACGATTTAATATTAATTTGATACTTGGGTCTAAACGCTGAAATAACTATTACTTAATCCTTGTATATCAATACTAATTCGTGTATTCAATCACAATGACTTACTGCTCAGTATGTCATGTATCTGTAGATAATCGTAAGTGGTCTGGTCATTTACGTAGTAATACACATAAAAACAATAGCGTAGCTCACTTTAGTAGTAATATAAAAATAATCAATTCCTCGTTCAAAGGACGTATTGTAAGTTATAGGATTATTGCAACTGAGGAGTTAGTCCATACATTTCCAGAGAGTTTTCTAATAAAAATTCGAGAACAAGTCAAGGATTTGATAGACCACTCACTAAAAATGCACACATCTGTTAAAGTTAACTTTGAACTATTTTTGGTATTTCTTTTGTTTAAAAACGATCATCAAGAAATGAAATCATTTGCTACAAAAAACTTTATTATTCATTTAAATTACGATTTCGACACAATTTTTAAATCAACAATTTTACTACTTCTCAAAAAAATAGAAGAGTTTCAGGAAAGAGATAGCGGTTGGACATTTTTGAATAACTCCTATTTTGAAATAAATATTAATAAATATCAGCCGCTCAGTGGATCCAAATATATTCCTTTACCAAATTTTATAAAAAATAAAAAAGCTTGCTTGAATATTAAGAACAACGACAAGTACTGCTTTCTATGGTGTGTTGTGGCAGCCTTGTATCCTGCAACCCAACATACCGACAGAGTTACATCATATCCTCGTTTTCAGGATGTTTTAAATATTATTGATCTGTCATTTCCCATCACATTCACGGACATAGCCAATTTTGAAAAAAATAATCCCAATATAAATATTTATGTATATGGATTGAAAAATAATAAAACCATTATAGGACCATTATATAAAACAATTAATAAAAAATCTAGGAGCATTCACTTATTGTATTTAGAAAATGATACAAATTCCCATTACTGTCTTATAAAGAATTTGCCCCGTTTAGTTCGAACTCAAATTTCTAAACATCATGGTAAATTATATTATTGCGAATCTTGTTTATTGTTTTTTTCTACTCTTAGTCAACTTGAAACACACCTGTGTGGAGGGGTTGTCACAATTTTGCCTGATAGGGGATCTGTGCTAGAGTTTAAGAACTTTCAAAGAAAACAAGACATTCCATTCGTAATTTATGCCGATTTTGAAACACTGTTAATGCCAATTTCCAGCGATGAATTTGATACTGCTAATACAACATACACCCAGCGACACGTGCCAGCCGCTTTTGCTTATAACATAGTATCTTCTTTCAATGATAATGATAATAAAAGGTATAGAAGTTATCGCGGTGAGGATTGTGTTACCAAGTTTATAGAGTTTCTTACTCAGGATGCAATTGAAATATATAAAATACTAACTAAAAACAACCCTATGATATTTACTGATAAAGATGATGAGGATTTTAGAAAAACAATTAAGTGTCATATATGTGAAAACATGCTGTGGTCTGACAGAGTTAGAGATCACTGTCACATCACAGGTAAGTACCGCGGCGCAGCTCATCGACATTGTAACCTCCAACATAAAGTACCAAAATTCATACCAATATTTTTTCATAACTTGTCAGGGTATGATTGTCATTTATTTGTGAAAAAATTAGGTGAAATACCTGGTCAAATAAAAATTATACCTAAGACCAAAGAAAAATATATATCATTTTCAAAGTTTATACCCGTTGCAGATAATGAATATGTACAATTAAGATTTTTAGATTCTTATAATTTTTTAGGCACCAGTTTAGACAAACTAGCTAAAACAATGCAGATAGAAGATTTTGTTAGTCTTCGATCTCATTTTTCTGATAATAAACATTTTAGTTTGCTGACACGAAAAGGTGTTTATCCGTACGATTATATGACAAATTGGAAATGTTACGAGCAACAGGCGCTACCGCTAAAGTGTTACTTTCACAATTCCTTGACAAACGAAGACGTCAGCAATGACGATTATAATCATGCTAACACTGTCTGGAATTGTTTTAATATCAATAATTTAGGAGAATACACTGATCTGTACTTAAAAACAGATGTACTCTTACTAACAGATATATTTCAAAATTTTAGAAAAACTTGTAAACAATATTATAAACTTGACCCTGCATTTTATATAACAACTCCTAGTCTATCTTTCGATGCAATGCTACTTAAAACAGGCGTTCAATTAGAACTGTTGACAGATTTAGCGATAATTAAAATGATTCAGGGTGGTATTAGAGGAGGTTTGTGTATGTGCTCGCACCGGTACGCAAAAGCCAATCATAAATATATGATAGAATATAATGCTGTAAAGCCGGATTGTTTCATAGCCTATCTAGACTGTAATAATTTATATGGTTATAGTATGTGTCAGTATTTGCCATATTCTAGTTTTCGGTTTCTTAATGAAAACGAATTAATTAATTTACGCGTTCAAAATATTGAGGATAATGCTGACTGGGGATATATATTAGAAGTTGATCTTTTATATCCTGATCACTTACACAATTACCATAATGACTTGCCTTTTTGTCCTGAAAAATGCATTCCTCCAGGTGGTAAAACAAAAAAACTTATCGCAAATTTATATAATAAGTACAATTATGTCATACACTATGTTCATTTAAAAAAGTGTCTGGAGCATGGTTTAATATTACGAAAGATTCACAGAGTTATTACTTTCAAACAAAGACCCTATTTAAAAGAATACATAGAATTAAACACTCGATTACGTCAGAAAGCAAAAAGTACATTCGAGCAAGACTTTTTTAAATTATTAAACAACAGTGTTTTTGGTAAAACGTTGGAAAATACTGAAAAGAGAGTCACCGTACATTTAGTTAATCAATGGTGTGATAAAACAAATAAAACCAACAAATCAATATCCGCTGAGAGGCTTATAGCTAATCCCTATTTTCATAGTGCAACAATATTGACTGAAAATTTAGTTGCTATACAAATGAAACCAGATAAAATCATCTTAGATAAACCTATTTACATAGGATTCACAGTTTTAGATCTTTCTAAGTCCCATATGTATAATTTTCATTATAATGTTATTAAACCTTTTTATCATGATCGAGTACGCTTATGTTATACAGATACCGATTCTTTTGTGTATGAAATATATACTAACGATTTTTATAATGATCTGAAGTACCATTTCTTGCAATACTTCGATAGCAGTAACTATGAAAATGAAAACGAATATGCAATACCTCTAATCAATAAAAAAATTCCAGGCCTTTTTAAAGATGAAATGGGTGGTAAATATATCTCTGATTTTGTTGGGTTGAGGTCAAAGCTCTATTCTTTAAAAACTTCAAATACAGTTATCAAAAAAGCTAAGGGAATTAAATCATATGTGCTCCGAGATTTAGATATCACAGACTACGAAAGCATTTTATTGAATGGTGGAGTTATTAGAAGAAAAAATATAATGTTTAAATCATTGAAACACGAAATTTTTACACAAAATGTTAATAAAATTACCTTATCTAATAACGATGACAAACGAATTATTTTGAAAGACAAAATAGCAACGAAAGCATGGGGTCATTCATGTATATTAGGTAACCAATAATGAAACACGTCATTTATCTTGGAATTATTACTAAGTATAAGTATTGATAAAATAAAAGAGTTGTCCTGTATTATAACATTATAATAATAATAATAAATATCTTAGGACAACCAACACAACGTTATCTGATCCCAAACTAGGCAGAGCCTGTACTATGGCAACTAGACAACTGATAAACATACTTATATATTTCTAAATACATACATATTATAGATAATTTTACACCCAGACACAGAACAAATGATTGTGCTGATCACACAAAGATTTGTCCTGGGTGGGAATCGAACCCACAACCTCAGTCTTTGCAGTCAGGGTCACTAACCACTAGACTAACAGGCCAGTCAAAAACATTCTTAGTTAAGTAAATAAATGTACTAGTGTTAATTAGCATTATATTATTTAGCTTTAGTTTTCGGAAATTCATAAAGATTCTTATTATTGTACTAAATGTGTCTTTAATATCAATTTACTTGTTTATTTGTTTAACAGATAAAAAACCTTTGATCATTTTAAAAATGTGAAAACAAATGTGAAAAATTGAATTTCTTCACGTGTGTCTGCTAGTTTATAAATAAATATAAATTTAAGTGTATATACTTAGTATATTTTTAATAAGTTATTGATTGCAGAAAAATAAATAAAATGTGTGACCATGTACTTGTTTTATTTATCAGAAACTTGTTCAAAAACATCATCCTCCTTTTTAAAGTTGGTTAAATAGATAATGAAACCTCGACTCGTTGAAGTTTCTTCATCCAGAATGTAATATGATCACAACATCCGTTTCGACGTTCGTCATTATATTATTAATTAAAACAAACTCGAAGCAGTTTATTTATGTATTGTCGTTTTATTTCTAACTAGCTTCTGCCCGCGACTTCGTCCGCGTGTTAATCAACCCAGAGAATAAAAAGTTTCACAGAAATTCCAACCCCCATTTAACCCTCTTAACCACCAACAAAAACCAAAAAGCCCTTTCTTAGTGGATACCTACTCTTCACAAAGAACACACCCTCCAAATTTCACGTGTCTATGACCAGCGGCTTAGGCTGTGCGTTGATATATCAGTCAGTCAGTCAGTCAGTCACTCACTCAGGACTTTGAATTTTATATATATAGATCATAATATTTAATTAATTATTGCTAATCATATTATTATGAGCGAATTAGGCTCATATCAATAATTCGTAGGTAACATCGCAGGGCGATGCTAGTTTAAAATAGTGAAATGTGATATATTGTATGTTAATAACCTTTACACTATAATTGCAAGTTTGCTATTTGTGGAGGTTCGAGTTTATACATGCTGCAACAAAGCTATACCTTATGGGTATATAGATAAGATTTACTTTCAATAATAATTATAAATGCAAGCGTGTTATTTTGTTGAGGTTCAAGTCTATACATGCTTCCACAAAGCTTCACCTTTATTGGTATGTGGATAAGATTTACTTTCAACAATATATGTTATGATCATAATGCTACGTTTACAATATAATCAAAACCATCGGAGTACATATTTAGGTTACTTATTTAGAAAATTTTACTCACACCGAATACTTGTATACAATATTATAGTTTTTTGGTCTATCAGTGTACGTCATAAACATGTCATTGGTAAGTAAAATATGTATATATTTAAATATTAAAGCTAATTTAAAATCTCTCGCATATTGTTTCACTGATTAAGACGTTAATCATTTTGTTTCAGATTTGCGACTCAGAAGTTCAGTTCAGCCAGTACGCTCAGGATCCTTACGAAGGACTTTCTGAGATGATTTGCAACGAACCCCCTCACTGCAGTCAAATAACAAAAGAAAAGAAGTCCCGGCGAAAACATCGGGAAAAGCCTTCCCATAAGAAACAACCAACAAAATCTTTCGTGATGAGTAAACTGCATCGACGCGGGATAAAACTGATAAAAATATCAGTGGTTGATCTTTGCAATAACAACACAAGTGACAGTGATAGTGAGAGTGAGAACGTGATAATAAATGCACAATACATTGTTAAAGATGCTATGGATAGTGTTATGGACGATACGGAATCGTTAGTTAAAAAAATTTCAAAAACTTTGATAGACAGTGATTTTTAATTTTATATTTTTTGGTTTTACTAATTGTTATAAGTATTTTTTAAATTAAATTTATGCTGAATCTTTATGGTTAATGTAATTCCAGTTATTTTTGATAAACTCTTTTAATTTAAATATTTGTATTGTGGAAAAATGTAATTAGACACGTTAACTAATGAAATAAAACACATTTATCATTTAAGATTAAATTATTGTTTTATTTAATAAACTTAAAATACATTTTCATTACAAATCCATTTTTCTCCCACAGTTTCCTTCACAGAACTTGTTATAAAACACAGAGAATCATTTTTTATTTATAACCATCAATAACCTTTATTTACGTTTGTTACATATTAATTACCATTACCACTCTAAATATTTTTTTAAACATAATACATTTTTAAGTGCACATTGCTTTAAATGATTATTACAATTTAAATTCGAATCTATATTACAGTATTTTTTATGCAAAATAGATAAATTAGGACATAGACTCTCATCAAGTTCTGTTACTTTACAATTTTCACATAGCTCCTTTATCCACTGCACCTTCTCCAAGCCTTTGACAATAATTTCTTTATTTTGTAAGTATGGAACGATTATGCGATGGAATTCCCTATAGTCGATATTTCCTTCATTCCAATAAATGCCTCTGTTTCTTTCTAACCATTTGACTTGTTTCTGTTCATTGCTTGTTAAGTATCTGAACAAGTATGGAGGCTTAACTAAGAAGGTTTGGGTGTAATCACGAGTAGCCAAAGCTAATTCTTTTACTATAAAAGTGTTGAAGAAGACCTTAAAGCCTTGAACGTCTACTATTATAGTTTCAGGATTCATGATATTTTCCTCACGGTATTGCTTAACGGTTTATACTCAATTATGCAGTCGTTTAATATAAGGCAGTATGCCGAAGTTTGATCAGGTATAACCGAATCAGTTTCGATTTCCACTCTTACATCCACAACAGGGCCTGCTTTCAAGTTATCTGCTTGCCTGGAGCAGTCAATAACGAAGAGCGGAGCCAAGTCCTTAAATTGTTTTTCGCTTAACAAAGGCTCCGCGCGGCGTCCGTAATATGACTGCTGAAATCTAGTGTATTGCTCGTATAATAAAGCAATTCTGTTATCAGCAAAATTCACATTAAGATTTTCATATGGGAAGTAGTTTGAATTGAGGTATACTTTAACATCACGAATATGACAGTGATCGAACAGAGACATATCAGAGTTTGCATTGTTTTTTCTGTTTGTCTGTAAACCGATAATGACATATCTCGGTTTCTCTATTTGCGATGAAGTTTTAATCGACCAAGTATGTTTCGTTGTTTTAGGTAAAGTGGGATATTCGTACAGATCCCAATTTCTAAAAATAATCTGGAGCGGTCGGTCTTTCTCTAGCAGTTTTAACAAACTTATTTTCTCTTTATCTGACACTTTAACATGCGGTACACGCCAAACAATTTTATTTATCTGAACATCATCTACGACTTCACCGGTATTCAGTTTTACAGCGTTGAGGTTAGTATTGCTTCGTAACAATATCAATTCGTGTCTACTATTTATCACTACTTTCTTAAAATCTTCTGCAAATCCGAGAATGTTACAAAGTGGTATGGAAGCAGAAAAACTACCTCCATTAATATTTTTTATGCCATCGATATTCCAACCCCAGGCATAAGATATCTTCGATTCACTCTCATTCATAGACACTAATGATTTTATCGTAGTCGTCACACCAGCGTTTTTTATTTTATCAATTTCCACTCCATTTAATTCGTATCTTATATCTTGAAACAAGTAAAGTAGAAAATTATTTGTTAAAGAAACACTACTCGCTTTATCTTTTGAATCTTTTTTGCTAACGATTATAGTTCCTTCCAAATACAAAGTGCTTGCTGACGGTAGTATATACAGATCCTGTTGATTAATAGGTATACGGATTTCATCGTTCCTGTTGAAGCTTGTTACGTAGGGTTTGTAAGAATGAAATTCAATGCCCTCAACAGTGTTGTCGTAAGTTGGAGCAGATAAAACATCTAAGATATTCATTTTAGCAAACCAATTGCTTTAAGAAATTCCTTATTGTCTCTTGTTAATTTTATTTTTTTCTTAGACCGAGGTCTTATTTGCTTGATCACTTTAGTTGAACTGACGTTCTCAATTTGATGATGCACATATTTATTGTAGTCAATCATTTTTTCTTCTTAGGTGTAAATATAGCTGCACTTCTTCACCACGTAAGTTTATTAATCGATTGTTTATATCTAATAGCCTGATATGTATACAGCTTATGTTGTTTTGGTTGATTGGAAAGTATATGGCGTTTTTCGGAATTTCTATAATTCTATATCCAGGTGGCACATTGAGTGCGAATTCGTGTACAATGTGACTGGGTTTTCCGTTTATGTACGAACCACTTACAATGTCACATTCTATCCTGATCACAGTCGTAGGCAAAATGTTGACTGGTAACTCAGATACATGCCATTTATTGGCTTTTAAAATCTGTTTATTAAACCCTAATAATCTCCTAAAAGTTCCTTCTTTAGTAAAATTGATATCTTTGGTACAGTATATCAAAGTTTTTAGAGTATTGTTATTACACTGTACTTTTATTGAACAATCTTTTATTTCCGATTTTAAATAATCGTTGATATCTTGTAATTCATAAGTGCCTTCAGGTATTTCAAGAACTTCGTTAGAGCCGTAATATAACTTATTATTCGTTTCGTCAATGTTTGGAATTGAATTAAATGTTGAGAAATGCAATAAGGCACACTCATAAGATCCATAAAGTTGTAATGTATTAGGATAATATGTACATAAATCGGACGAGTTTGCAGTTATCGACAAGGTGAGTGACATGATGAAAATGATTGAAATAAAAGAAATACATATTATTTATACGTATTTATTCCAAAATTTCCGTAGATATTCTAAACATAAGTGTCCACAGTTTACTGTATTAAATTGTTGAAATCTAGTATAGTTATAAAAAACATTACAATTTTTAAAATACTGCATTAATTCCATCGGAGGTTTCAAATCCCCAAAGCTATCAAAGTATTCACAATAATTGTTTATTTTAGCGTAAGCTACCCAATGCGTTCCTTCATTTCGTGAATCGTCTAAGTTGACGATAGCACATTCAATGCGTTTTGGTGTTCTTGGTAATCGATCCTTCATATAGACTCCTCGAAAGTATGGAATGTCACGTGCATGCTCACTGATATCGATATTAGTTAAAGGACGATTAGGCAGCTTTTTATTTAGTTTTTTGAACATTTTATAAACAGCCCTTTACCGTTTTTATGAGGCTTGATATACAACCCTTTGCCCAACGCTAAAGCTTCCATGGTCTTATTGTGTCGTTCTGATTCTCGCAAGCTTTTTTGAGCTGCATTGTATTCGTTTACGGTTTTTGCAATACCAGCTGCACCGCCTGCTAAACTTCCTAAAGCCGATAATCCTGCGAAAATTGGAATTAAAGGTAAGACTCCTCCTGTCTTTGGTATGGGTATAACTCGTGGTATGCGAATCTTCTGAATGTCTGGAAATATCTTTTTCGCAGCTGAATAAGCAATGTTGATTAATGTTTTACTATTTTTAGGTTTTAATTTCTTCATTTTTGACTTAATTTTTGACACAAAAGCATTAAATGTTTTAATGCCGGCACCCGACTTTAGTTTGGCTTTCATTACTTTACTCACTATCCATGAGCTAAGTTTTTCACCTTTCCCTGCATCTCTTGATTTTAGTCTTTGTTTAGCCATGTTTAAAAGTTGTAAATCCGCTTTGTGACGATTAGATAAATCTGTGTGATTTGCATAAGCAATGTCGTGATGCATACAAGCTTCGTCTAGTTTATTCACACCTCGATCGCCTCGCAACAATCGCTTCTCAAGTTTTGTTC
Organism: Aporophyla nigra; assembly: GCA_947507805.1. Lineage (NCBI taxonomy): Eukaryota > Metazoa > Arthropoda > Insecta > Lepidoptera > Noctuidae > Aporophyla > Aporophyla nigra. The sequence goes on along the minus strand of OX382302.1, from coordinate 14,008,358 downwards.
CCGGTCCGCAATAGTTATAACCAGGCAAATGAAGTTCGAATGGCAGATTATTAATCACACTATTAACTAGTCCACCGCCTTGCATAGTGAAAAGTGTAATGAATGAAAAAATCCTTACAAACACGGTTATATATTCATAATCCTAATCCATAATTGCATCTTTATCAATCCAACTGTTTTCTTCGTTGCTTAAGCCAAGCCATTTCACGTAAACTTTATTTCCTTTCCTTCTAATAACCTTTTCTATCAAATAGACACCTGGATAGCTAGTTTTTTGAAGTTCTTGTTCGTAGAAACATCCTCTAATGGTTTGCTTTCGATGATCTTCTAAATGATATGTTACTGGTATGGTTTTATTAATCTTTTTTACAGTAAATATTTCAGTTGACCAATTAGGCGTGTAACCTTTATCAAAAATATGTTTGTATTTACTGATCCGAACATTTTCACCTACTTTGAACTTAGGTTGACATCGGCGTGATGTAAGTTTCTGAATTTTTTGAATATTTTCTCTTATCTTTGACTCGTTTAACTTATTTACCTCGAATGGTTTAAATTTGATTGTACGATGTTTTGTATTATTATAGGTTTTTAGAATAACTTCTAATGGTAAACCTAACCATTTGTAATTCCCAATGAGACTAAAGTACTTATACAATTTAGTTTTAATCGTTTTAATAACCCGTTCTACAATCGAAGCTTTCTTGGTAGAATAGGAAGAGTAGTGATTAATATTGTAGCTCTTCATAAGCTTTTGGAATGTTACGTTATAGAATTCTGTTCCAGAATCTGTTTGTAAATGAACAGGTTTTCGATTACTCGTAGTTAGTATTCGCTCAAATGCACGAGTAACATCAAGTTTACATTTGGATTTTAGTGGTTCTGTCCAGGTATACTTTGAGAAACAATCAATTACCACTAAAATATAATTATATCCTTTATTAAACTTTTTGAGATTTTGCATATCTATCAGATCAGCTTGCCATAAGTCATCAATGCCTTTTAAAATAACTGAACGTCTAACAAAGTTTCTTCGTGCTGCTTTGTGAAGTTCATTAACAATTTGTTGCTTCGCCATCACGGAGTATTTTCAAGTAATTTTTGGACTTCTGCTTTGTTATAAAACTTATCTTCCAACTGAACTAAAACTTCAGGTATCTTCGTTTTTAAAGTGGTTTGGACTGTTATTTGTACATCTTTTATGATTTGAGCACGCAACAATCCAATCATTCTATTCTGTTCCTTTATTATCTGATCGTGCAATCGATCGACGTAATCCTTGTTTACAGCATCATCTATGTCTAAAGGAGATTTAATTCCTCTTAATCTAGATTTTTTCAAATCAAAATCACCCCTTTCAGATTTTAGCAATGCATTTTCATTGAATTCTAATAATTCAGAGAAACGCATTCTCTTATGAATATGGTGTCCAAATTTATCTACATTCATATTTTAAGGTGTATTATATTTAAAGGTTGATAATAAAATGAACGGTGAAAAATTTATACCAATTATTTATTACTTAATAATTTTACTTTCACTCAGTTCTTCAATAATAGATATAATTTCGTTGTCTAATCCAGTGTTACCAGCGTCTCGAGATGCAATTAATAATTTTAACCTATCCACAAGTTCATTAGGATCATCCCAATATACAAAATCTTTATTTTTTTTCCACATTTTTGTCAAGGGTAGCCCTTTTCCCTTTGCTTGACTGTTTTGAATAGGATTCGGCAGTTTGAAAAGAGGTTTTATAACTTGCAAATATTTTTGTCCCTTATTACTTTTTATTGGTTTGTTTGAATCAAAGTCTCGACGATGTGCGTTTGTGGCAATCAACATCATTTTATAATTCTGCATATCAGACTCTGTAACTGTGCTTAAATCTACGTCCTTTTTCAATAATAATTGTTTCAGTCCTGGAGTACTTCGATATTTCCGTCCACTAACGGTGATGTAATCATCGCTGATCGTTATGACAGCAGAACCTAACATCAATTGTCCTCGCTCCGCTCGAACACCAAATGGAATATCTGTTAGTGCTTCTGTAGATACTGACCAGGATGATGTATTACGCTCTTGATTATTGTCTCCTAATGATTGATACGACTCATCACTGTCGGTATCACATTCACTTTCTTCTACATTACTATCTTCTTCGTTATTAGAACTGTCTTTCTGTAAAGTATTGTTTTTAAACGGAACTTCTGTTTCTTCAACTTCTTTAGATCGCAAGAGGTCAGTTTGCTTATTGGTGTCAGCTAAAAAATTAAGAGACTCTGTTACAGGTCTAAAAACTGATTCCAATGCTTGCTTATTTTCAGTTTCCAAATCTCGCATCTTTCTGACTTTTTTCTTTACAGCTTCTGCAGCATCAACAATTTGCCTTTTCAGTGATTTTTCCATTATTACGATTTTGCGGACTATAATAGTTAACGATGAAGAGTTGACCAAGGAATAATGATATCATGTAAGTACCATATCTTAAATATTACATTTCTAATCAAAGACTACGAAAGTGTCAAATTTATTTCTATAGCATCCGTTATTTTTGTTGCAATCTTTATTAATTACAACATAATTAAAGGGCTCACTCCATATTTTAGAACACATTTCACGAAATTCAAGCCATGTCATATCAGTGTTAACATGTTCTTCATAAACATGCCTCAAGTTAATGTCATCTTGTTTGAATAATATAATTAAGTTAGCATTATCTCTTACTAACTGTTTAGGGATTTTGCTATATGTTTGATTGAGATAAAAACAGTCGATGTGTTTGTGCCTTCCCATTGCAAAATAATCACGCATGTTAGTTTGATTCTCGCAAGCAACGTCATCAAATATAATCACAGAGTTGGGTTTAGCGTCCTGAACGCTTATAACTTCCTCATTCCCTTGATATTTCTGGAATGAGATAATTGGTACCCGTTGTAAAACTCTTTCTAAAAAAATGTACTTTGGTTGGTGTAGGGTTTTTGAATAGATATAAACATTTTGAAACCGTAAACCATTTTCATGTATAAGAAGTCCAATAAGTAAATTTGTTTTTCCACAGTTCGATGGTCCGCAAATGATGCATCGTACTGAATTAGGTAACAATTCTCCATGGCGAGATCTAGTTTTACAAAAATCATCGCAAATAGTGCTTACATGCAGCGATTGTGGTTGTTTTACAAATTTCATGATTACTGTTGTCAACAAACTGATTAACAATGAGTGCATGTGTTTATTACGACATTATTTATAAACTGAAACAGTCACAGATTTCGCGTTTTTTAATCCGAAATGAGAAAACCTCGAACGCTCATCGGTCGATTATTGAGCGTTCTATACCACTGTTTACTTCGCCGAACGATAGGTGGATTTAGAATGCTTTAAATATTCGAACGAATGAACAAATGAACGAGTCGATTACCGATTATTGGGCGTTCTAGACCACTTTCGGCAGCGAGGCGTACACTCGCCGAGCGATTTGCCGAAAGTGGTCTAGAATGCCCAATAATATACTACTTGTATGCTTGCACCAAGGATCGGCTCTAAGTCCTTACCTCTTCACGTCGATCATGGACGCTCTGGCGTCGGACATACAGGAAGAGGCACCCTGGTGCATGTTGTTTACCGACGACATTGTTATTGCTGGTGAAGATGTTTCTGAGATCCAGAGCAGATTGGAAATGTGGCAACAGAAGCTGGAGAATGTTGGCTTGAAAATCAGTAGAATCAAAACCGAATTTACTGCGATTTCGGCGGTCTCAGCTCTGGAGCCATAGCGCTTGATGGTGTCCTTCTCCCGGTCTGCTCCGACTTTCGGTATCTCGGTTCACTCGAGCAAAGCAATGGCGAAGTAGATCAGATGGTTAATCACAGAACAAACACTGGATGGATGAAATGGCGGCAGGTAACAAGAACAATTTGCGACTCCCACATCTCCCTTAACCTTAAGGCGAAGATAAATAAAACCATGGTTAGACCTGCTGTCTTTTATGAGTCAAAATGTTGGGCCACAAAAGGGGTGAATGAAAGGCAATTGCATGCAGCTGAGATGAGAATGTTAAGAGGGATATGTGGTGTTATACGAAGGGATAAAATAAGAAATGAGTACATAAGAGGAAGTCTGAAATTGGCATCAATAATTGAAAAGTTGTGTGGGAATCGGTTGCCATGGTATGGTCACGTGATACGGAGGGATGAAGAAAATGTCGTGAGGAAAGTATTGAGTATGAATGTCGATGACTTTAAGAGTAAATGGAGACCAAAGAAACGATGGATGGACTGTGTGAATTGTGATATGGATAGAAAGGGGGGTGACTACTGAGATGACGACTAATAGAGTAGTGTGGAAGAAAAAGACATGTTGCGCCGACCCCAAATAAATTTGGATAACGGCAGGAGAATGATGAATCCTGCAGGTGTTAAAGATTGCAGCTTACTGAAGAGTTGTATATGTGTGGGGAGCTAAATCGAGTGTTTTAAAGACTGGTGAAGCTATTTAGGTAATATCTGGTCTATTATAGTGTGTGATTTTGACAGTAAGTATAGCTCGATCAAAGTACAACTTGTGAGTGGAGTTTTCGAGAACAGTTTCAGGCTGATATTTATAATAAGCAACAGGTGGTGTATGAATTAATTTATATTTCATTGCAAATTTTTTGATGGATTATATTCGCTACCGGTCATTGTAATAAGTCTGTACTATTGCTTTGCACGCACCTGTGATGTGTTGAATGGTTTCGGGGGAACGATTGCATAGCCTACATCTGTCTATCGTTTGAGGAACCCGTATTATGTGTTTGTAGTAATTGCGAGTTTCTATTACTTAATCCTGAATAGCTATCATAAACCCTTCTGTCTCAGAGAACAGTTCTCCACGCTTTAACCATTCGTTTGACGCTAACTTGTCGACGTTGGGTTGATTAAGATCCTGTCGATGTCTTCCGTGCAGTGACTTTTGAGTCCATTCTGCTATTTTAGTCTGTCGGTCAATCTGTTGTTCTTACTCTGGAGCGTCTACTTGAACATGTTTAAATGGGAAAGTTTTTAATCGTTAAATACTATGGCTTAATGTAGAATTGAAGTAGTACTTTTAGCAATAAAGTATGTTCTTAAAACAGTTTTTTGCGTATTATGTAGGTATGTGATATCTATTATTCCCCTGCCACCTTCGTTCCGTGGCAGTGTGAGCCTCTGAACACATGATTTATCTATCTATCATGTCCTTGTCTGAAGCGCAACACGGTTTGCGGCCGGGCCTCTTCGTAAATTAAATTTATTGATTCACGTAAACTACATATCCCATGGTTTGGACATCGGTGGGTAAGTCGACGCTCTGTACTTCGGATTTTTGAAAAGCATTCGGCAGAGTTGACAACAATGTCCTTTTGACAAAGCTTAGGTTTCTCGTCCGGGCTTCTGAACTTCTTTTCTGACTATCTGCGTGATCGCAAGCAGTTTGTAAGTCATGGCTGCTTCGAGACAAAGCCATATAATACACACTCGGGCGTAAGTCAAGGATCCGTGTTGGGGCCGCCTCTATTCCTGATCATGATCAATGACCTGATAAATAATGTTAAGTTGGCCAAATGCCTGCTTTATACCGAGTCGCACATATCCAAACGGATGAGAATTGCAAACTCCTACATAGAGATATGACGCTATCCTGGGTGACTTTTTTTAGCGTCTTGAAAAAAAATGGGGGTAATAGGTGAACGGAGTAGAAGCTTTTGGCATACGAAATTTTTATTATTTTTATTTTTGAATAACATGTAATTAAATTGATCTAGCAATAAATACTACACATTTAAAGTAATATTTTCATACTAGAACAACAAAAACAGAAATTTGGAAAAAAAAAAACAAAAAAAAAATTTAAATCTATCGAAACTCAAATCATACGCACCCTACTCAATGCGCGGCATGTATCATTGATTTCGGAGCGCGGTCCTACCCTTTGAAGCCGGCTGTTAGGCGGCCTCATTGATCTTTCGCAAGCGCACGAGCCGCACACGCATCCCTGTCCACCCGCGTCCCGCGCTCCTTTAGTCACCTACGATGAATTTGAAGGCCTTCCTGCCTTCTATTCTAGTTACACAACACACCATAATGAAGGTCGAGACGGTAAAAAATGTCATCCGGTCTATGAGTGCAGCATGGTAAACAAATTGTTTATTAATACAAGTAAATGCTACGTCATGACATACGGCAGAGGGTTATTATGACCAATTCATTACGAGTACAGTTTGTGTGGTGAAGTAATTACTCGAGTCACCATCATAAACGATTTGGGAGTGACCTTCGACCGCGTTCTGAGTTTTAGAGATCATGTTTCTACCCTTGCAACGGAATCTTTCAGGCGCTTAGGATTTATTTTTTCGAAATGCTCGTGAGTTTCGCAATCCAAATGTTAGGTAATAGGCTCTTGTAACATAGCTCTGGTTCGCAGCAAATTCGAGTCCAGTGCCTGTGTTTGGCACTCCTACACTGCGTCTCAAACACTGATGTTAGAAAAGGTACAGAAAACCTTCCTCAGATGCCTCTTCCAAGGGTTCTACCATTTATTTCCATACATGTACCCCACCAACTATCTCTTAGGGACGTTGGCCTTTAACTCGTTAAGACCTTACGGGTACGTATCGACTGCCCAGAGCTCCAATGCCTTTTCTGCCGATTTATTTATGCCCGATAAATAAATTGGTCAACGCCAGAGCCGCCGACACAATGTTTTTGCGCAACTGCCATCTAAAACTGTAGCCAGAGCCGAATCCCCATCTGTCGTACTTTAAAGATGTCCTTCTGACCGCCAACCCTGAATGTGATGTGTTTGTGGATAAATAGAATAAAATTATACGTATATATCTAGTGTTCTGTGAGAGAAAGTATGCAAGGGAGTCATCTGTCCATTTTAGTTTCTAATTTAGGTAATTATTTAAATTTATATAATTATTGTCAACTTTTTATGTATCCATGTTAATTAATGTAAAAGGTGTTGTACCATTTTAATTAACTATAAATAAAAAATCAAAATCAAGACCAGACCATTGAGGCGATTTTCCCCCATAGTGCATCTTAACCAGATAGTCTCCTGAAGCTGCTAAACGATCGTTCTACCGTACACATTGTGCATAGAGTGATCAAAATTTTCGACGTATAGGAAAGAAGGTTTCTGCTTCCTTGAAGACACCGAAAACGGTGAGACCTGTTGGATTAGATTTGGCTATCTCTAAACTGCCCCATAAATAAACAGGGTGTAAAAGTGTAAATATTTCGTGTGTTTGATTCGAATTTTCACAGAATAGATAGGTAGGGATGGGGTATAATGAGTAGTGAAATGCATGTGCCGTGAGGAAGAACGAACATCAGCACTGAACAATGGAAATCTTTTTTCACCGCCAGGGCTTAATTTCACCAAACTTCGAGGCAAGTCTTCCAATTACAGCGTTTTCCTGCGCTTTGAATTATCTGTATATTTTGTAACTAGCTTTTGCCAGCGATTTTGCCACAGTACAAATATACTCCTAGCGGCGCGCGGCGTCTCCCGCGTGGTGCACGGAATGTATTCCACGAGAACGTACTACCGTGATTAAAAGTACCATAAATACTACCTACCAGAGTGCCACATTTCCTGCAACCATTCCAGCACCGATCCGAAACATATATCCAGAAATTCTATTAACTATATTTTTTATCAGACTCGTTTCTGCACCGCATAGCAATTAACTCTTTCAAAAATTTGAGTCTTGATTTTTTTTTTCAGTTTTAGACGTATGCAAATAAGCACGGTATTTAAGAAAAGACAAAATCGAAACCAAATATTTTAATTGTGTATTAAAATAAAACTAAGAGCTACATACAGTCTTACATACTAGTAGGTACTTACATTATCTTTTAGAGGTACTTACGTTTAAAAAAAAACCTATGACCATAAACAAGGGGTTTAATTTGTGTAAGTTGAAGCATCATTATAACTATTGCCAAAGATATCTTGAACATACAGAAGATGTCTCTTATCTTATACTATTTTATACACATCACACCATTGAGCTCAATTTGATGAAACATAATTATATCAAAACAGGAATTCTCATGAATAAGTCCTCCATGACTTTTAGGTCAATAGGTCTGAATGCCTTATTTATTAACACTAAAATAGAATGAATTAAGGCAAAGGGACTATTCAAATAATTGTACACCAATTTCAGGTTTAAAATTTCTTTGATTAAAAATAAACAATAATTATCCATCATAAATTCTTAGTAAACACCAAGTCATCTATTTCACATACTTTTCCATAAATTTCTTGTGAAACTCTGACCGCAATGAGTCATTAATGAAGGAGTTGCCTTTCTTTTCAGGCTCTGAACGAGCACAATTCTTAAAAACGACATCATCATCCCATCGCCTTTTCACCTGGAACAAATAAGAATAATTTAATTACAATTTTATTGCTACTATGTTTCATATTGTTTGTAATATTAGCATTCTAGAATTAAATAATAATAATAAAATAACTTTATTGACACAAAAAACCTTTGTATACAATAACAATAACAATTCACATAGGTAGTTAAATTGGTTTTTGGAAAAAGGCTGCACAAATAGTGGAAAACCCTGCCTCCTAAACTAGGGAAACCCTGTGACCTAGGAGTCAGTGTTCTACTAGTTACTACGTATACAAAATAAACCTTTATTTAAGAGTGTGATTCTAACAATAAACCCATAATGACCTGATTTGCTATATGTATGTGTGTGGGGGATGGGATGAGAATTGGGATGGAGTGTGGTGTGGTGTGGTGTGGTGTATGAGAGGGGAGAGGGTGTTTTGTGGGAGTGAGTGTAGTGTATGGTATATTCATGTGATGTTGCATGTGTTTATTTATTCGTGTTTGTAGAATAAGTAATGATTAATAGTGCCTACATTAATTCTGAAATAAGGTCTTCTGTACAGGAATAGTCCTGATTAAACAGCCAGTTTTGTAACTTGGTTTTGAGTTGGTGTTTATTTAAATTAATTATTTGAATGTGTTTGTGGACCCTTCTGTAAATTAGTGAGCTTATTACATAGAGCTGGCGGCTAGCGAAGGCTGTTTTGTGAGAAACAGATGGGCATGCAGATTTGGCTTAACGAGTGGTTGGATCTGATGGAGGAACCTGACTGTGTTTTCTGAGGGTGGCATTAAGCACAAAAAGCTGCCGCACAGTAAGTACCCTACATTCCGCGTACAATTTAGTTGTGGGAAATCTATACGGCTTGCCGAGCATCACCTTGAGCACAGCCCTCTGGGCGCGTTCCAACCCAATCAGTTTAGTCTTAGCAGTGCCACCCCAAACCGGAATGCAATAACCGATGACAGACTGGCAAAGTGCAAGATACACCATTTTCAATGTTTTTGAGTCAGCACATTGCCTTAGAGACTTAAAGATATAGATAAGTTTCCTGACCCTTGACGTTAAACTTTCAACTTGTGAGTACCACTTTAGTCCGTCATCAATTACTACACCCAGGTATTTGGTTTGAGTGACACGAGATAGTGATGAACATGAACATGAAGTGGAGTCCAAACAGGTATGAACAAGAATATCTATGTCAGTTGGGGCTTTAGTCCTGTGACTTATAGAAAAAGGAATGTAGTTAGTTTTAGCCAAATTAAGTGACAGAAGGTTCTTCTGCAGCCACCTCATAACCGTACGCAGCGATTGTTCTGCATAATATTTCACGTCAGTCCATGTATCCCCATATATCACGATCGCAGTATCGTCGGCATAAGTGAATATTTTTGTGTTGGGGAGTGTTAGTGTGCAAAGGTCATTAATGTATATAAGGAAGAGTGTAGGTCCCAGCACACTGCCTTGCGGAACTCCGTATGTGATGATTTCTTCATCACTAGTGTATGAATCGATCTTGACACGGAGTTTCCTGTTTTGAAGGTAGCTCTTGAAAAGCTCATGCGCTGCTCCTCGAATGCCTACAGCTTCCAATTTTGACAGGAGAGTAGGAACAGAGACTGTGTCAAAGGCTTTCTGTAGGTCCAGGAATATTGAAAGGCATTTACGATGATCATCTAGATTCTTAGCAACAGTTTCCGATAGGTCTGCAATTGCATCTTCCGTAGATACACCTTTTTTAAAGCCATATTGGTTGCATGCTATAACTTGATGTTTGTGTAGGAACTTAAGTAGACGACCATTTATCAATCTTAAAATTACCTTCAAATCATTTTTTTGTCCTGCTGATGAGTAATTCAGTAAAGGATTTCCAGACAGAATATTTTCCATACGAATTCTTTCTTCTTCTTGCTTTCTTTCAGCATCCTGAAATCAAAAAATGTTAACATAAAGTATTATGTTGAAATACTAAGGGCATGTTGTTATGCTCCTTCCTGTCTATATCATCAGATAAGTCCTAGAGGACACATGCAGGCTTAGCATAGCGCTTTCATTTCTACGAAGAATAGACACAGTTTGTTTCTCTAATTTTGATATCGCACCATAGAAATCTTTCTGCAATCTGTTATTGTGTTGTTCGTTTCTCACAATCTTTGTCTACGTCCTTTTAGATGTAGACTATTTTAGAAGAAAGTTTTCTATCTAAACTGAAAATCGCAGTGACAACTGTTAGTTGTATAAGGCAGTGAAGACAATTTGATTTTGTAATCGCCATAACTATTCAAGTTGGTTTAGATTTAAAACAAAACAACAACTGTGAGTAAATAAATAAAGAAACTTTGGATACATTTAGTTTATTGTTGTTAATTTTCACATTGTGTGAACTATCACTTTGTCTATTCTTCCGTCGCCAAAACCCCTTTCAACAGTTGTCATGCTACGCATGCAGCGCGGCGGTTTGATGTAATATTTAGCCCTAGGTTTGCATGTTATAGTAAGTTATGCTATTCAAGGTATAATGCCAAACTTTTACAACTACAGCTTGTGGGTAACGAAGCATATGAAATATAAATATACATGGAGATCCTACAATGACGTGTGCATACAGTATAGCAATGATTTTAGGGATTGATTATGGGGCTTCAGCAGAGCTCTCCAGACATTTTTGAAAACCCGTTTTGATGATTTTCATGGCATCATTTTCATGAGGACGAGAACAGCATCAATAGTGGGTGGGTTAATAAAATAACTACATAAATAAGAATATTCATGCTGGAAATATTGCATCATTTATGTAATTATTTGTGATTCTTACAACATAAAACATATGGTACCTTTTTAGCTTGCTCTATGGCTCTTTCTTTTTTAATTTTGTTCAACTCTGCTAACAGTGCTGCAGTGTCATCATCAGAATCATCAGAATCTGACGAGTCCCCCTCAAGTGGATCATCGGCGTCCAAGCTTGCAGCGGGAACTTGGTCTACTTTAGGTCTCTTAGTTATGGGCTCAATAAGTCTTCTGGTGCTTGAGCCTTTACCGTCCTTCTCCCTCTCATCTAACTCTTTGCGGAAGTCTCTTGATCGTAACTCATCTGTGGTACCTTGACCTTGTTCCCTGAAAATAAGAGATGATCCTATTACCTACATTTGTTGCAAAAAGAGCATAAGAAGAAATAATAATTGTATTATAAGATGTTGCTAAGTTATGGAACTTGGTGTAGTCATAAAATGTGTGTTCATAAAGAAACTAGTTAGTATGTAAATTATTACAATGCCAAAAAAAATGAGTTACATTTAGAAAACAGTTAGAAGAGCAAACCTACACTATTTACTTGATTACTGTTTTCTAAATTACTGTCATGAAACTGAATGGAAATAGTAACAGGACAAACAACTTATTGTGAACTGTAGTTATTGATGGAGGTTCAAATACCTACGAAAGTTTATTTAGTGTCATTATATGCTAAACATCACCTACCTGTACTTTAACTTAGTATGTCCAGGAAGATCTCGACTTGAGTACTGTCGAGATATTGCGCTTAGATCCTTTTCTCCTCGTCCTGTGCCCCCCCGTGCTGGATCAAAAGTAGGCCTTGCTGCTGTAGTCATGGTTTATGGAGTAACCTGAAATCAAGACCACAATACTTAAAATGCAGTGGATGCAATTTACTGGGGACATTATAACATCTAAATGATAAGAATCTGGTTCAAAAGCTTTATTTAACAACAAAAAAATATATACATTGGAGAAAACAAATAAAAAATAATGATTTTCGCTTTCCTTACCTCCTTGTACCTTGTAAATATTACGATAACAACGGAAAATAATAAGTGAATTTAATTAACTACTGGTCTAACTGTGATTCGATGCCTTGTAAACTTGTCTTTAATCCGAAAGCAAAAGAACGTGAGAATTCAGTGTTGAACTGTTGAGTGATTTTTGATGTTACTCATGTTACCCATGGCACAGACTAAATAAATCTAATTTGACAGAACTCACTGAATCTATGCTAGCCATGGAATTAGTACTTACGAATAAAATTCATTGGCAAAATTAGCCGACGAAAAAAACAGGGGAGGTTCTCAAGTCAACGCGTATTTTTTTTATTGTATGACCACATTGACCACGCATAACATTTTACAAAGCAGTCTGATTTTAATAATTATTTTTTTATTTGAAAGGATATACACCCAAGTTGGTCCCATATAAATTTGGAAAAACCCAACCTTAAGTGAAAGAAAATAGGGGATAATTGATTGTTCACTCATTTATTGTAATGCAGGGCTGTCCAAACTAAATACCTTCGCCGGCTAATTAAATTTACTACAAAAGCTGGAGAGCCGCAGAAACAGATATTTTCAGTTTTCAAGTAAAAAAAATACAGGGTAACCATTTCTTTATACGTTTATTGGTTCTTAATTAATTAATTTATCTAATAATAATATTCCAGACAACGGCCCGCGGGCCGTTGTCTGGACAGCCCTGTTGTAATGTATACTTGTCCAGTGTTGCCAGGTCCAATCTGAAAAAATCTGTAGAAATGTACCCAAAAAAACAGGAGATTGAAAAAAAAAAACAGTCGATTTAAGTTTAGTTATAGAAAAAAGAAAAAATACACATTTATACATATCTATATCCATGCATGTCATTTCAGTCATAATTTCATTCCATTATCCCTCATATGGCTCTATGATCTCCATTTGAAGAGGCTCAATTCCTGTCAGGGTCGCGAAATTGTTCGAAAGAGACACCGTGACCCTGGCGCATGGGCAACTGAAGAAACACGGGTAGGTTTTAGTCAGTAAAAGTCTGACACGCCCTCCCGCTCCGCCCAGAGCGGGAGAAATCATTTGATGATTTCCCATTCAAAAAAAAAAGAGGCTCATTTCATTCCATTAAAAGTTTTCTTTTATTTACGTCATTAACTATATGTAGGCTGATGATGATGATCTACAACAAAAGCAAAGAAGGTGCGCTGTTAGGTTGTGTGCAAAATATGGAGCTAGTCCTTTGTGGTTGAATTAAGTGGCTACTATTTTCTTTATTTATTCTGTAAACTTTATTTCATTTGTTTGATTGCACAAAACCACTTACAGATAACCACTGCATTCAACCACAGTGGCTTGGATAATTAATCTATAATCAAAATTAAATTTATTAATTTTTAAATCAAAATTTAATCAAATTTAATTGAGGAGTAAACTCATAAAATCCAGTAGATTCTTTTGCAAAATCAGTAGAACAGTAGATATAGCCTGAAACCAGTACATCTCCTGTGAAAACAGGAGACCTGGCAACACAATACAGTGGTATAACCACACAACACTTCATAAAGAATAGTCCGATTTTGCAAGCATGTAATAATTAGTGGATTATAGCCACAAAAATTATAAAATAAAAACTTTTTAACAAAAAATTTAAACCACCGAAAAAACTAAAAAGCAAAAAATAAGAAGCCTAAGTAATTTCAGCGGTTTAATTTTTTGTTAAAAAGTTTTTTTAGTAAATAAGGTTTTTACCACGTTTCCCATTTCCATGGCCCATTTTTTGACTGTGTCACATTCCAAGTGGCATACATTTTTTTCTAGTTTCTAATCAACAAAATAGTGAACAGCATTGTCTACGCTACGTCCTACGTAGGCGGTTCAAAGCGAACGCGATTATGACGCTACGTCCTACGTAGGCGATTCAACGCGAACGCGATTACGAAGCGGTGCCACGCGAATTCAACGCGATGCGGTGCGACGCGACGGCATGTCCTACGTGCACGCGAATCGTCTCGCACAAGTCCCAGTTAATTTGGCCAAATCCTCCCATTCGCGGTACGATACTAATCGGTTGTGATATTTTTTATTCCTTTTATCCCATAATATAGGACGTTCTTGGATAGCAATAATTAAAATTTCTATTTCCGACATTATATAAACAAAAACACGACGGCACCGCATCCAGTTCGCGCGAAAATATCAAGCCAACTGATCGCGTTCGCTTCGCTTCGCGCCGCTCCGCACCGCACGCACGTGCGTTTGGTCACGTAGGACACTTCAATAGGTTTCGACTGTTTGTTGTTTTCGCGTCGCGCCGCGCCGCTTCGCGTTCGCGTCTAGATCGCTCACGCAGGACGTCGCGTGAAGCGGTGACACGCGAATTCAACGCGATGCGGTGCGACGCGGCGGCTATGTCCTACGTGCACGCGAATCGTCTCGCACAGCCACCACTGGCGCCGCCGTTCAGTGGGCACTGTGCATTTGTCATGGACGGATGGAAACAAATATTATTGGAAAATTCATATGTTAAATATCAAATACTCAAGAAGTATGAACGGCGAAGAAGTGGGACTAATATTGTATACTTAGGTCCCAGTTAATTTGGCCCAATCCTCCCATTCGCGGTATGATAATAACCGGTTGTGATATTTTTTATTCCTTTTATCCTATAATATAGGACGTTCTTGGATAGCATTAATTAAAATTTCTATAAATCCGAAATTATAACCAAAAAAAAAATACGACGGCACCGCATCCAGTTCGCGCGAAAATATCAAGCCAACTGATCGCGTTCGCTTCGTTTCGCGCCGCTCCGCACCGCACGCATGTGCGTTTGGTCACGTAGGACACTTCAATAGGTTTCGACTGTTTGTTGTTTTCGCGCCGCGCCGCGCCGCTTCGCGTTCGCATCTAGGTCGCGTCACGCGACGTCCTGCGTGAGCGATCTAGATGCGAACGCGAAGCGGCGCGGCGCGGCGCGAAAACAACAAACAGTCGAAACCTATTGAAGTGTCCTACGCACATGCGTGCGGTGCGGAGCGGCGCGAAACGAAGCGAACGCGATCAGTTGGCTTGATATTTTCGCGCGAACTGGATGCGGTGCCGTCGTATTTTTTTTTTTTTGGTGATAATTTCGGATTTATAGAAATTTTAATTAATGCTATCCAAGAACGTCCTATATTATAGGATAAAAGGAATAAAAAATATCACAACCGGTTATAATCAAACCGCGAATGGGAGGATTGGGCCAAATTAACTGGGACCTAAGTATACAATATTAGTCTCACTTCTTCGCCGTTCATACTTCTTGAGTATTTGATATTTAACATATGAATTTTCCAATAATATTTGTTTCCATCCGTCCATGACAAATCCACAGTGCCCACTGAACGGCGGCGTCAGTGGCGGCTGTGCGAGACGATTCGCATGCACGTAGGACATAGCCGCCGCGTCGCACCGCATCGCGTTGAGTTCGCGTGTCACCGCTTCATAATCGCGTTCGCTTTGATCCGCCTACGTAGGACGTAGCGTAATGGTGTTGGTTTTTGTTTTTTTCTATAATTATCTTTGCCTAATCCTTGGAGATTACAGATACATTTTCGTGTGTAATCTACGAACATACTTATGGAATTAGTATAAATATGCACTGTGCACACGACTACACATCAAACTAAACATTTCCAGTTTTAGCTCACCACGCATTGTATAGGCTTTTCGTACAGTGAGAAGTCAGCTGATACTGGAAATATATAGCTTGAGTTGTGGCCGTGCGTATAATTGGACCGATTTAGGCAAAAATGTTCCAAACCACACAAACCTTATGAGTCTTTGATATGTTAAAATATACCTTATTTGGAGATAGGTCACAAAAACTCGAAATTGGTGAGGTTGTGGGTTGGAACATTGTTGCTTAAATCGTTCCTATTTATCAATTTTATTTTAGGTTAGACCTTCTCCTTCTCATAAAATTTATTGCACACACGGCGACATATCAAGCTTTACATTTCTAGTTTTAGCTGACGTCGTAAAACCTTATGAGTCTTTGATATGTTAAAATATACCTTATTTGGAGATAGGTCACAAAAACTCGAAATTGGTGAGGTTGTGGGTTGGAACATTGTTGCTTAAATCGTTCCTATTTATCAATTTTATTTTAGGTTAGACCTTCTCCTTCTCATAAAATTTATTGCACACACGGCGACATATCAAGCTTTACATTTCTAGTTTTAGCTGACGTCGTATTGTATGTTAGACTTTTTGTACAACGCGATGCCATCTCATTGTACAAAAAGTCGGTGTGTAATTTTAGGTTAGAAAGTCTAACCTAAAATTGATGAATTGTATAGTATCGAATCAAAATGTATGACATTGACAAGATATTAAGTGCCACATTGTTTTTGAGATAGCACAACCTTTACACTCCAGGTGGAGTCATCTGTGAATCGCCACCTGAGCAGGTTTTCCTACATGAGTAACGTGACCAGACGTCCCGTTTTGAACGGGACTATCCCTTTTTATAAATACGAGTCCCGGTGTCCCCGAAATGAACTCCGGGACGCAAATTGTCCCGTTTTGTGAAACCGCGTGAAAACTTGAGTAGTCGAGCCGGCTGGACGGCCGCCGCACCAGCTGTTCCTCTGATAAATATAAATGTAACTAATAAACGTTTTGAGTATATATATTTTTCAATTTATAACTTTTAAGCTAACTGGCTTAATCTGAATAAATAACTTTAAAAAAGTGTTTTTATTTATGTTTGTATTCATAAACAAAATATAAAAGTGTTTATATTTTATTTATGAATACGTATTAATTGACCTAAATAAATCAATGTCCCGTTTCGAGTCAAAGAATAAATGGTCACGTTATACATGAGTCCGGAGTCTATTTAAAGACTTCCAGGAAAGACAATGCAACTCATGTCCAGTTGCGAGATTTTCAACAAGTGGAAGGAATGGGTTTGGTAGGGCAGCACCATGTCACCACAAGTCTTTCCTTAGACCACTTGCCGGTAAGTGGGAGGACACACTTCAAAAAGCGGTAGGTAGCGGCAGCACAACATCTTGGCTTTTTCACTTCAGCGGTGGCAGACTGCTCTGCATATTACTGATGGCGCTATTCCAGCTAGTGGATACAGCATTTGCACCGGATTCGATTTGAAGCAGCCAATGATGAAACATTTAATTGAGAACTGTATCCACGATCATCGGCGTGCATGAAAGAAGCCCCCAGGGGTCCCCGAGGGACGTATTAACTGAGTCAATATATAATCGGCGTACCCTGGGCAGTCAGTGAGTTTTCACGCTCATTGACTAATCTTTTCACAACGACGGCAATCCAAAGTCCACCTATAAAGCCGGCTTTGTGCGTAGTCTTGATCAACATCACAGGGTTCTTACAAGATAAAGTATACATTCTTCCCGATGTCTACCGCAAAACTCACAGCGACATTCCTTGCGTAGAAGCGACCCACCGAGATTAAACCCAGTCGGCCACATGTCTCTGAACTAATGCTTAACGCCGAGATCTGTCACCATGCTTCACGCATGCTGCCTTTGATTTGCGCACAAAAACTGAACTTCGAACGAATCGGTGTATCTGCAGCAAAACAAGTGCAGCTTGTACGTCCATCACACGCTAGCCGAACGCCCTGCCTTCTGAGTTATTGATGGTTTTGAAAACATGTGGAGGTATGCTCAGGTTTACAAACATTGTCTTTGATAGTTTGATTAGGTTTACCTTGGTTTATCCATCATTTATCCATATTTATATTCTTCTGTGGACTGTATTCCAAAGTTTCGTGATATTATTGATCTGTGGTTCAATTATCTATTTTAGGTATGGCAACACTAATGCCAAATTAGACTCCCAATTCTAATTAATTTTTCAAAAATTTACTAGAAATATCTAAAAACTTCATCATTTGTACGCTTATTCATTACTATCGAGTACTATCATAAACGCTAGGTAAGTGCGTAAACCAAATATACCTATCAGAATACTAAAATACCAGAAAACAATCCAACCAGACTTAAGTGCGACAAATAAACCATATTGGTAGCCGAGACGCCATTTTGTGAATTTGTGCTCGTGTGGTGTAATTTCCAAATTTCATCACATTGTTCCAGTAATTTATCTAAGGAATCCATATAACAAGAAACAACAGGGGGCACTAGTAGAAATCCTCAACATCATGATCAAGCGTGAGAAACGTACTACGTATGTGTTAGTTCTGAGACTCTTTGCTTATTCTAATTCATAGTACCAATCTCACCTTTCGGATTTTTTGTTTTAGAATGGCCGAAGATTTAGATGTAGAAGCTATGTTGGAGGCACCTTACAATAAATCGGTAAGTACTTTAAGATTATAACTAAGTCTTGTCCAGTCAAACAGCTCGTGTCAATTCCCATGTAATATTTCAAAATTTTAGTAATTTTCCAATATTTTATTATTATCGTTATTAAGTAATAAGTTTTTTATAATATACTCACAGTGTTAAATTGGAAAACAAACATCACAGTAATAACATTGTGTTGCCTCCCAGAAATCATTTCAAAGTATAAATTAAAATGTGTTTTTACTTTACTCATTCGTGTTATTCCAAATTTGTGAAGATTCCGTGTAATCGAATTTATTTTCTTGTATTGTGTAAAGAATAATTGTATCAATATGTAGTCATGTTTTTATGAATAAATTTTTGCATTTTGAAATAAAATTTAAGTACATTTTGAGGGTTTAACTGTTTAAAGATGTTTTAAACTAACTTTCTAGATTTTTATCTTGTTAGTTCACAACTAGTTAATTTCATCTTTAAACAGCAACTGGTAAGAAATTTAAAACAAAATTACATTTGAGTATCATTTCTTGTATTTATAGAACTTTGTGGTAATAGTCGAGCATACTTCACCGACCTGAACAGACAGAGAGGTATCCACTACTATACTTACCTAATTATTTATTATTTGAAAATTCAACACAACCTAACATTGTTATTTAAATCACTTAAAACTTACTAAGTCAAGAATAAAATTTTCATAGAGCGTATTTTTAAAAAAGGACCATGAGCTGATGGGTCGTAAATCTTTTGCAGAAGTATCCCTGTGTGATGTTAGCGCTGTGTGCATCCTTTGTCAGTGGTTTTACGAACGGTAAGTGTAGACCAGGGCAGCGAGACTACCATGACATGGATGAACATTGGCTGGTTAATAGACCAGCTGCCAACAGTAGCCTAGGCAAAGTTAAAACCATCAGCAATTGTGTTGTTTCATCAGTGACATTTTAAACAAAATGTCATTGTTGAAATACTGCATAATTATGTTCTCCATGTTGTTGTTATGAAATAACTAATGCAATTTTATTTATTCACTCGGCGTGTGTTGCTGTGGCGCTGCTTCTACCTTGTGCTTTGTGTGACAGGATAACACTTCCTCTTCAAAGCATCGATCGGACAAGTATTCTGATAAGCACAAAGATAGAGAACGCGATGGGAGCCGCAGGTAAGAATTTACGACTTCAGCAGTTTTTTTTTTTTTTACATACACTTACGGATTTTTTGAGAATATAATATAATAATATAATTTACTATGGCAATGTACTCTAGATTTCGAAGGTGCCATCTTTTTATATCATTAAGCATTGGAATCCAACTCCAAATTATTTTATACGTGAAAATCCCTTGCCGTAACATCCCGTCTATGGAGGTTTTACCTGAGGGGTAATCGGTTTCTTACAGTTGTCTGAAGGACACAAACAAAATCCTCTAATTAGATCTTTCTTTTTTCTAGACGTAGCCGTTCGAGAGACAGAAGAAGATCGAAAGAAAGAGAGACACGTCGTTCAAAAGAAAGAGATGACAGAAAAGATAAAGATCGTGAAAGGGACAAGGACCGCAAAGATCGTGATCGTGACCGCGATCGTGGTGAACGCGAGCGTGGGGAACGCGGCGACCGCGACCGAGACCGCGAGCGAGAGCGTGGCGAGCGCGAGCGAGATCGTGACAAGGATACTAATAAAGATAGGGATCGCACTCATAATAGAGATAAGGACCGCGAAAAGGATAAAGAACGAGAGCGCGACAAAGATAAAAGACGGAGTAAGGACAAGGAACGTAGTCGAGAACGTGATCGAAGCAGTCGCGACCGTACTTCTAACATCAAAAGGGAAAAAAGTATTGAGAGAGACCCTGCCAAAGAATATCGGTCCAAATCTAGAGGTCTTGAGCCAAAATTAGATGATTTACCTCCTGAAGAAAGGGATCTGCGCACTGTATTCTGTATGCAATTATCTCAACGAATTAGAGCAAAAGATCTTGAAGAATTTTTCTCATCTGTTGGCAAGGTTAGGGATGTAAGACTTATCACTTGCAATAAAACCAGGAGATTTAAAGGCATAGCTTACATTGAATTTAAAGATGCAGAATCTGTACCTTTGGTAAGTAAGCAGCTTTTTAGTAATAATATTTGTGATAAAGAAATCAGCCTTACCATAGGAATGCGTAATAGTGTCTGATCGAACATCGATTTTCAGACGAAACCGTAACTGAACCTTCGGCTCCATCTCTAGTGTCAAACGGAACTTATGAAGCTATGAAAAAAATTGTTAATTGATTGACATTATTTTTTGAGACCCGTTTTTTGCAAATTTACAAATGATTTGATTAATAGCTGATTTTACAATTGTGAGATTTAAAAAAAAAAAAACAAATAGAAAAATTACTTTTGACAGATTTCGAAGAGAAAACTAGCATTTCAAAATGGATGATTACCCTAACTTAGGGACTTTACAGATATCCTATTTTGAGCTTTTGCTATTAGCGATTTAGTAATTTTCGAGACGAGAGATTCAACTCTTAACACCCCAAAATTTTTGCAATCAGTGATTTAATCTCTTTTTCGAATCTTGATATACCTAGAAACAATACTTTCATCTCTCCGCTAAACTTCATTTTTCAGCATCGTTAGAAAATACAATTTTTAAACCTTACTAAAACGAATCGAACCGCCAAAATGTGATGCAGCTTCGAAGTAATCGCTCAAACGACTGACATGCATCTACTGTGGCCCTTAGAGCTTGTATCAGTCTTCTAGAAACGAAACAAATCCCTACTCGTTAATACTAAAAGCAGTATGTCTGCTAGAAACCTAAATTACTTCTATATACAGGGTCAAACCTAAATTCTGGTAATACTTTAAATATCGAAAACTAGTTTTCGACATTGATACCCAACACGTACGTAAAGTATTGCCAGCTAATTTAATTTAACCTTGTATAAGTAAACACTTTTTTTTTTCACCAGCTCACGAACGCCATATAGCAGTTTTGTTCCGGCCGAAGATTCGGCCAGTTTTTGGTCGAAACCGAACCTTCGGTCGCACACAATTTTTAACTAACCATAGAAAGAGACTTAAGTTTTTAATCAAATATTTTTAATGTCATATGTTTTTGCCACAATTTTGATTTAAAAAAAGATTATTGTGTTGGTTGATTTGTATGAAGTAAAGATTTGTAGGCTTTTATAAGATTTCACAGTTTTTTAAATTTTAACTGGATTTACAGGCTTTAGGTTTGACCGGACAAAAATTGCTTGGAGTTCCTATTATAGTCCAACATACACAAGCAGAAAAGAACAGGGTAGGCAATACATTGCCGAACTTAGCACCAAAGACCAGTAACGGACCGACAAGACTATATGTTGGTTCATTGCATTTTAACATTACAGAAGACATGCTACGCGGTATATTTGAACCCTTTGGAAAAATTGATCATATTCAGCTTATGACCGACCCTGAAACAGGAAAAAGCAAAGGATATGGATTTCTTACTGTAAGTTGAGTTTTGTTACATTCATTAACTAACATCACATTATTACTGCATGTGATTGTTCAATGGTAAAATGTGTAACAACTTAATCATTAATGTTACAGTTCCACCATGCGGCCGATGCGAAGAAGGCGATGGAACAATTAAACGGATTTGAATTAGCTGGTCGACCTATGAAAGTTGGCAATGTAACAGAACGGACTGATGGTGGTTCTAGCACTCGATTTGACGCAGATGAGTTGGACCGGGCTGGTATTGACCTTGGTGCTACTGGAAGATTACAATTAATGTTTAAACTTGCAGAAGGCACTGGATTACAGGTAAAGTTTATCGATTTTATGCTCAATTTTCTTGATGTTCTCAAAAATTCCTAAAATTTTAAACTTTTAAAAATTATGAAAACTTATTGTGTCTAATCTATATTATATTCTATTCAAAACCAAAGGATTTACTAGAATATATTCAACTGCATTAATAACCAGAACTGGGGTGCTTATTTGAGTTTTGTACTGCATGCCTCATCAGTTGAGCAATATCAAATTTTCACATTACACAATCAGAAGATAAATCTGAGAAAAATATCCATAAACATTTATCCTTTTGATATCCCATAACTCTAGGGTATTAAACGAATAGTTCAGAACCACCCCTGAATGAACCCGAACACACGAACCTCCGCCAGCTCGGTAACGGGTCCAATTGGACCCAGGAATAACGATATACAACACCCTAAATTATGTGAATAATTATTATTAACAACCAAATACCACCAAGCAAATTATGAATTTGCGATAATTAAGACAGTTGGATGAAAAACTCATGAAGTCAACAAACACCATTAAGTCTTTCATAGCGCAAGTTTGTAAATTATCCTATATAAAATGCTAAGCTGTAAATGCTATGTTTATTCACTGCTCTTGATGATGTTTGGATGTTTGAAATCCCCAATTTTCATGTTTTTTAGCCTCGACCACCACCGCCATCAAAATAAATCACTATTTTGATGGCGGCGGTGGTGGGTCAATAATTCAATTTTAAAGCTAAGAAAACGCGGCGTTAATATATTTGACGTACGGGGTCGCGAGATTGTTCGAAAGAGATACCGTGACCCTGGCACATGGGCAACTGAAGGAACAAGGGCGCGTTTTAGTCAGTAATTGTCTGACACGCCCTCACGCCCTGCCCAGAGCGGGAGAAGTCATTTGATGATTTCCCATCCAAAAAAAAAAGGGTGTGGTTTTACATTTATAATCGTGCCGTCGAATTATTTGTAACAATGGATGAATACATCGAATTATTAAATTATGTATTATTCACTGCCCTTGATGATAAAATAAATCACTATTTTGATGGCGGTGGTGGTTGAGGCTAAAAAACATGAAAATTGGGGGATTTCAAACATCCAAACATCATCAAGGGCAGTGAATAATACATAATTTAATAATTCGATGTATTCATCCATTGTTACAAATAATTCGACGTCACGATTATAAATGTAAAACCACACCCTTTTTTTTTTGGATGGGAAATCATCAAATGACTTCTCCCGCTCTGGGCGGAGCATGAGGGCATGTCAGACTTTTACTGACTAAAACGCACCCGTGTGGTCCTTCAGTTGCCCATGCGCCAGGGTCACGGTATCTCTTTCGAACAATCTCGCGACCCCGTACGACAAATATATTAACGCCGCGTTTTCTTAGCTTTAAAATTGAATTATTGACTTGAATTAAATTTAATTAAAATTATTTATTCATGGATGAAACTTACACCCATATTCAAGAAAAACGAAAAAACCAATTACCACTTAATACAATATACAAAAATCATGTGCCAGTCTATTCTTTGACATGGTCTCATGAATATCTTAAAGTTATGGGATATCAATAAGAACACATTGTATAATATAGTGGAGATTTCAAACAAATATAAAATTGAAAGTTATTGAGTATAATGTGATTTTTATAGAAAAAAACATTGAAAAACAAACAATTAATAGAGCTAGAGAAATATAAAGATAGCAATAGCCTAAATTTAGTTGGTGTATAACAGAATCAAAACCACTGTCTAAGGAATATAAATAGTTTTTTGTTTTTCTGGAACCGTGTATATTGCATAATTCAGAGGTTTTAAAAAACTTAGACAACTGTACTGTTTGATAGAGTGAACTGATTATTGTTAGAAACTGTTAAATATAATGAAATCTAGAATCATTCTCGTAATCCTTACAGGCTGGGCTATACTATATTACCTATAATAGGATATTCTACTTTGCCCTGAGTCCTATTTCCAAAATTCCCCATGTGTTCACACAGGGGGTATTTAATTTCATTCTTATTTCACTGTTTTGGCATATTACAAATATTGTATTTTACAGCAGCAAGCGGATTTCAGAAAAAGGACAAATCAGTGCGAAGTCTTTAACACTATTCTTGGCACTGTTGAGTAATGTACAATTTAACCCTGCACCACATAACTAGTGAATAGTATTCATATTCATATTGTGAGGTTCTTTTCAAACTATAGTGTATTTTACAAGTAATTTCTTGGTAGTGTTTTATTAGTAATTGCAAAATTCAAATTGTAAAAGGATAGTATAAAGGGTATTTACGAAATGCTTCTGTTACCAAGGAATATTTCTGAGCATTTCTCAAAATTTTTGACCATAGCCATAATGTTGATGTCCCATGTTTTTGTCATTGATTATTTTATTACTGAGATATTATAAGTAATATCATGATTTTCGTAAGTGCGTAAATATTATTAAATAATGGGAAAAAATAAATAAACAGTGTACAAATAAATAAGTTAATTTTAAAATGTAATAATCTGATAATACCGAAATTTTTGTAGTATGGATAATAGTTTGTCCCATTGTGACCGCAGTGATTTTGAACTCATTTATCTCATAACATTATAAGAAGCTCTACGTATGTTATAGTCTCAAAATACTCCTTATGGCCTCAAAACCCTTGTTATATTGTTTTTATATTAAAATACGACGTAAGTTTAATAATTTTTGAAAATATATTCTGTCCCATAAAAAGTTCCAAAACGGAATTCTTATTTTGTTACCGAATTTTGTGTAGAAAGATTTTTTAAACCATCAAATTATTTAGTTTTTTACTCTTGGCAACACTATCTAAAGACATTTCTCTAAGAAATTTTCTTTTAATGCCATTTCGGTGTCGACTACAGCCGCGAAAGCACTACACCCTGCGTACTGCGACAAATTCGTTCTGGATTTTGTTACACTGTGTCAAGCTAAGTTTAAGATACTTAATATTTTTACTAAAATGGATCAATAGTTAATTTTATACACTATACGTAGATGTAAAATACTTGTTTCAACTGTTGGGTTTTAACCTGAGTTTATTTTTTTGAAAATCGAAAACCTTCATTTCGTTACTTCTGTTTTTGTTACTTTCTCATGGTAACGTATAATCGGAGCTTGGGGTAACAAAATAGGATTTTTTAAAGCCCTGTATACAATACATCTCACAAATATGCCACATAGGTATTCGGGAACCTCATGAAATATTGCTTTCATATAGCTACGTTATATTTTATTAAAGATTTTAATTCTAAATAATTCTAAATTAGGAGTTTGTATGTGTTTAATTAGAGGTATAACTTTTATGTGCTTCCCTAAAGCCATTTAAATGAACGTTTTGTTTTAAGAAGTAAGTATAAATAAATCCTACATTTTGTGTTGATTTTTACTTCTTTTGTTTCATTTTATTATAGTGAGTCAAGTATGTGTATGCTAAGCCTTACCTTTCTAATTTTGTTACCAAAGCTTCTTGTTTTGTTACTGTCCCAAAATAATCTGGAAAATTATGTTGTATATCTTGTTTATTGCTTTAAATTTAAACGCAAAAAGAACTTGATTAAAAAACAATATGATAGATATTTATTTTAATAAATAGGAATTATAGCATACTCCTTTTTTTATATAGGAAAACGGAACTTTATCCTTACGAAGTGTTCTAATGGTAACACAATCCAGTAGTTTTACTAAAAAAACAATTTACTTTATTTTGATTTCTCATTTTTTCTCTTGTGAAGATGTTGTTTAGTTAATGCTCTATACAGTAAAACATAAATTTATAATAAAATTTGCGTGTTTCATTATGATTTTCACTCATTTCGAAGTAACAAAATAAGAACTTTTATTTTGCCTTTAGCTAATATTTTGCAGGTTTTTTGTATAAAAACCTGAATAAAACAAAAAAACAAACAGGAATTTAGAATTTCAATAGTATTAGCTACCTGAATTTAGCATAATATGTCCTAAATATACATAATTTTATTTTAGACGATTTTTAAAAGTAGGGTCAAAAAATTTGAGAAATGCTCTTCTACACTATAGTGTGAAAATATGAATTCATTTTATGTCAGCTATAAGTTTGCATTTATGTTTTTTTTTTTTTTTTTAATTTCAGATTATTGAATGTATTAAGATATGGGCAGGATTGTTTTTTATTGAAATTCCAAAAGCAAAGAACATCACAGCATGTAAATTAATCATAAGATGGGATTGATTTCAGATTCCACCGGCCGCAGCGTCAGTATTAATGGGTGCTGGTTCAGCACTGGTTACTCCACAACCACAAGTAGCACCTCCCATCGCGACACAGTGTTTTATGCTGAATAATATGTTTGATCCATCCTCGTAAGTGTTACTTTTATGTAAACATCTGTGAATTCGTGCGGTCGCCCGTGTCGCACTAAATCCAGTTATTCATTATTAGATATTACTTATACTGAAAATTTAAAACAAAAGTGGTTTTACTGGCATTGGTTGATGTCAGCCATAACACAGAATACTAATTGTTCTTTATTCTATATAAGATGTAATTGAAATTGATACATTGACACAATCAGTATAACTGTTCTGGGTGTGAGCATACATTTGCGAAAAAAAAAAACATTAATAGCAGTACCTTTCACAAATATGTAATACTAGCTTTTGCCAGCGGCTTCGCCCGCGTGGAGGTCGGAAAATATCCCGCGGGAACGTACTACCGGGATAAAAAGTAGCCTATGTCCTTTCTCAGGCTCTAAACTATCTGTGTACCAAATTTCATTTAAATCGGTTCAGTAGTTTTAGCAGGAAAGCGAGACAGACAGATAGACAGAGTTAGTTTTGCATTTATAATATTAGTGTGGATTTATGCGTTTTAAATAATTGCTTATAAAATCAATTAGAAAAATTTATTGAGTTTTTGAGTTATTTTAATTTACTATAGTTACATGCATGCATACATTGTACTCATAACAGAAATTTTTATTACGTCTTGTATGGTCTGTTTTAAAAGCTACCTATCTGATGAAAGGGTAATGACAAAACCCTGTTTAGGTAAAGTTTTTCCTTAATGTGTGCTTTTATAATTTCTAAAATGACAATAACGTCTTATTTCAAAATCATATTTAAAACGTCTTCATTTATTTCCATACATATAATTTCCTTGCCCTATTATGAGGCTGTGGACGTCCACGATAGTAACTTTACGTCAAAAAACATAAAATCGCACAATCTCTCACTTAAAAGAGTATAAGCAACTCATTGATATGTATTTAGAAGGATTAAACTTTAACTACTTTTTCTAATATTATTATAATTATTGTACTTATAAATTCATCAACGAAAAAGTAGGTTAAATTAACCTCAATTATCAAATGAAAAACACCAAGGTGATGGCTCCAAATAATCAACGCATTTAATTTCATCCAATGGATAGATGTCAATACTTTTGGAATAGACTATAAATGTATACTTTTTATTTTCAGGGAATCAAACCCTAGTTGGGATATTGAAATAAGAGATGATGTCATAAGTGAATGCAATAAACATGGTGGAGTACTGCACGTTTATGTAGATAAAGCATCTCCACAAGGAAATGTTTACTGCAAATGTCCAACGATAGCGACGGCGGTGGCGTCGGTGAACACCCTACACGGCCGTTGGTTTGCCGGCCGCGTCATTACGGCGGCCTACGTGCCGCTAGTCAACTACCACTCTCTATTTCCTGATGCTATGACAGCACTCGCTCTGTTGTTGCCATCCCGACAACGATAAACTAGAGCAATAAGCATTTATTTTAATAATTTTGGTCTTGAGTGTATACTGATTATAATATCTAGTGATGACCTAATATTCTAGATAATAAAGTTATTAATATGTAAACTATT
Organism: Aporophyla nigra; assembly: GCA_947507805.1. NCBI lineage: Eukaryota > Metazoa > Arthropoda > Insecta > Lepidoptera > Noctuidae > Aporophyla > Aporophyla nigra. The sequence goes on along the minus strand of OX382302.1, from coordinate 13,980,197 downwards.
ACTGAGTATAATTTTTAGTGTTTCATCTTCATCATCCTGCTGAACATAGGCCTCTCCAATTTCACGCCATTCTGCTCGATTTTAGTGTTTAATAGTCACAATTGTGATTATGTATGTCATATTATGATAAAGCTGTTTTGCATTGTTAGGTATACATATCAATGACGGCTACAAAGATCACATTTTAGTTCACCCCGTCATGTAGGTTATCAATACAACATAAATCTGTATTCGATCTTTATTTTGTTAGTAGATACTATTCAAAGCTCACATTTTCATGCTTGATTGATTGGACCTACTGTGGTCCAAATACACCACGTCGAAAAAAACAGCTGTTGCAGTTAGCAGTAATCTTCTTTATTGTAGATACATTATTTTCTTCAGATCTTTCATTTAAACTGCTCTAATCCAATCAATTTCCAATGTTGCTGGACCTTTTTGCTTCACTGGTTGATAAACTCCACCGTACATCTGAATACCAAGACTTGTAATTTGGGACAAGTCCAATGTCTCATTATTGGTTACTCTTTTACCTCTGTAGTAAGCTTTGAACTCAGAAAATTTGAGATTACGAATGGCAAAGTCGTCCTTTGGCGCCTGAAAATTTAAAATTCATGAATGACTTTAAATAAGTAAATACCTGAACTAGATCAAAGTATTGTATAGTGAGTAGTAAATTGCAGCAGAATATTTAGTTGAAATCAACAGACTTTGAATTGACCAACCCCTGGTTTGTCTTTTCTATTCCGAGTCGTTGGTAATAAAATGAATAACGCCAATCGCAAAAACGATTGAAATTATTGTTTCCAATTGATGTTATTTCCATTTAAACGCAACTAAATACTAGTGTAAAATAGGTCGCTTTTAGTATTACTAGTAAGTTGTTTTTTTTTTTTTTTCAAAAATTGTTTGGGCATATACAAAAAAAAACGGATCTGTGATCTTAAATAATAACATCAGGTATCGCCTGAAGAATTGTCTTATTTAAGTGGCAGCGGACAGTCACATTGCTCGCAAAACGGATGCCTGATGGAAAAGGAAGGGTCTGGAGTAGCGTCCACGTACCGGAAGACGTAGCGTTGACTCCCACAAAATGGATCTCTAACCTGATGCAAGCCGCAGGAATCCGCTGGATCGGAGAAATACAAAACCGATCGAGGTGGCGCTGCTTGATCCCAGGTTTAGGGTGCTGCATTGGACGTTTTTCTTCCGTTCTATGTGTCAACACTTGACCAGGAATTTATTTTTTTACGGATAGGTATAGGAAGAACGATAAAACTAAGCTCGCACATGTGCCCGCTTTTTGTGAACAACGTATTGTGGGTATTTGGGGTGTTTTATGGTAACTGTGTGACTGCCTACTGTGTTGCTACACACTTATACCTTCCCATAGAAGCATGAATGTGTCACTGAATCTTTTTTATCGTTTTCATTGCCAATATAAATGCAATGTGACCATACCTACTAGGAAATTAGGAACCTATATAAAAACAACATTATTAGGTACATTACCTGAAAATATTGTTCAAATGAGTAGTTGGGTTCGTCATTTAATCCTTTGTGCCGTAAAGTAACTTTGAAACCATTATACTGTCCTTGGCCTCTACACTTGATTTGCAGTTTTGTGTGGCCCGTAAGGTTATATGACTGAATAGCTCGTATTCCAGCAAATCCGGCACCGTTTAGTTGAGGGTTCAAAAGTGCAAAAAATATAGCTCTTCTAAAGCCTATATTTTTATGAATGACAAATATAGCCTTGGACATGCCGACATCCCGTACGGTATCCGATTGTTCTTGCCAAACGTCTACGTCATCGCTCTTTGTGAAATCAAACAGATACAGCCCGTCATCAAGTTGGCCAACGCTGTAAAAGAAAATAATATGTATTTATTAATAAATAATCAAGAACAATACCATCTACTTATAGTTACATTAATAATTAACAGTTTAGATGGTGATGTCCAAACAAGGCATTAGTCTTGATAATCAGGTAGGTAGGAGCTTTAAGGAGTTGGTATTCATTGTATACCTACTTATAATTATATAGTACCTACACCTATTTGAAAGCAATAATTTATAAAATCTTTGCATAGCTATTATGTTGTATGTCCTATAGTCCTACACCGTGCATAGTTGATTAAATGATTAGGTACATAGCACTGACACCTCTACTTGATGATACCTACTTGTAGACAAATTAAATTTCTAACTTATGATGCTTAACTAAGAACTAAGACTACAAAGTCTGTTTATAAATCATTCATGTGTTAAGTACTTAACTTTCATTATCAGAGATACCGTCAACGTCGTTATTTTCACTTATCACACACGTGTTACTTTCGATAGCAGCCATTTTGACAGACAGAAGTGAACTCAGAGGTTAGGATAACAAGTGACGATTACCAAATTCTAAATGATACCAAATCAGGGACACAAATTAATATTAAGATGAAGCTTTTCCGCGCGAAAATAATTAGAAGTAGGTAGTTGCCTATATGACACAATAGGTTACTTTATAATAGACTCAATACAATTCATACAAACAAAGATAGTGCACGGGCACGATAGATAGAGAGAGCCACTTGAACACAAACAAATGGGTCTGGCCCTAATCAGTAGGCAACAACGAAAATTGGTTAAAATAATACGTAGATGAGATGTAGAAAGATAACCAAGCAAGGAGATTTTGTTTGAGAGTCTGAGAGTTTTAACTAGGTACTTAGTTTAGAAGAATGAATTTATTTGAAAAAAAAACATTGAAAATGATGCCTTGGTATTTAGACAGGTTCGTAACAGCCAAAGAAAATAAAACACTGACAGTGGCCTTCTCTTTCTTGGGTCTAACTATAACTTATAAGTTGACACAGGAAAGGAGCATGCGCTGTTGATGATATTCTCATCCAATTGGGGAGTGCTTTTCTGGGATAAAGTTGGCAACAAAAAACATTTCCTCTATTAGCCCTTATTTCGACGGAGTTCTTAAAACGCTAATTTTACTTTATGATAAAAATTGGGTTTCTGTGACATGTTAGACTATCGGACAGCAACAGATTTATCAAAAGTACTTGTCCATCCTACCGGACAAATTCGAAATAAGGGTTAGTAGGTGCTAGCTATAGGTCGGTACCTACGCTTATAAATCCATATCAATTGAAGCTTTTTCTTACGAGAATAGCACTGTAGACAGATGTCTAAGTTTATCTATAGGTAGGTACGGTACAATGAAAACCGACAAAATTACCTAGGTATACTTACCTAGGTATACCTATCATCCACGTTGGTACAAAACACTGCTTTCAAGCATTTCAGGTAATGTAACCGGTTTGTGTCTGCTTTACCTGTCTATTCCTACCTAATTAGCTATGAAAGGTACCTACATACTGAGGTCAAGTGACCTGCGTTGTCCGCCACAACGCAGGGTTTTTTTAACTTCGTAGGTATTGATTGCTCTATCCGCAAAGCAAAAAGCGGCATTATTCCTAGCATCTGTTGGCAGTTGATGAGTTCCCGTTCCGACATAACCAAACATTAATATTACACAGTTTCCTAGGATGGCTAAATACTCTACTTACCCTATGGTATGGTATGGTACCTATGTAAAGGTAAAAAAGGTGTACCTACTTTTTAATGAATGAAATATGTTGTTTAAAAATTTGTACTACTAACCTGTTATCACATACAGCATAAATGAAGACAAAACAAAGGACTAAGTAAATAGCACATATCACTTTGCCACCAAACATTTTATGAATAAATTAATATTAAGTAATGAGTTATGTAAAAATACTAATAATTTTAAGCGCTATTGCCTCAACTACGCTGTCTCAAATACTTACTAATATGTAACTACTCGACATTTTGTATATCAATGCTACTCGTATATGAATTATCTGGTAATACATCCATTTGAATAAACAAAATGAATTTATATAGTTTTAATGAACATTTGACACTGTTATCTTTTAATAATGTTATTGACGTCTTGAGTCTTGCCTTGTCTCGGGTTTTACACCAATAAGTGGCCGTTACGTAGGCAACTATCTATTCAGAATTTATTTAAATTATTACAAAGTATAATCTATATAAAGTGGTAGGCTATAGGCCTATAATAGGCTCATGCCCCTATTAGTGAGAGAACATAACTGGAGAAATGAGCGTGTTCTATTATAGGGTAGACCTCCATCTAACCTATAATTTATATTATTTTTTAAACTCCTAATCATTGTATGACACAGTAACACACGTAGACGTACCTACTTACAACGGTGTGGTTTACATAACGACGATGAAGTGACAAGAACCCTTATTTACCATAACATAATTTTACAGGAAAAAAAACGTTTTATTATTTTTTAAACTTCTCAACTTCCTCGAGTATCTCGGAAGAAGTTTGAAGTCACGATTCTGCAATCCGTAGTTCGTAGTTTCGTCAGATGGGACCTCCCTAATTGCCGAGCGAACACTTTCGACCCTCGGTTTTGCTCAATCGCAACCTTGATGTCACGGGTGTTGGAGCACCGAAGGTCACGTCGTGTCAGCTTTCTAATTTTTAGGTTTAAGGTCCTCTTATCAGACGAAGACGGCTGCGTGGATGGCAACTCTCGTCATTCCCTCATAAGTCCCGAGAGTTTCCGAGGAAAGTTTGGACACCATAGTTTTCCGCTGCGACGGGAAAAGTTTGCGGGATACGTCGGATAGCGCTATGAGTCTATGACCACCTCATCAGCTTTCTCGACGACAGTGCGTATGGTTTCCAGCGCGAATTAATTTTTAAGTTCCAGTTGGAACTTTTCGGCCCCCAAAGCGGCTTGGAGCTGCGTAGGTCGGAAGGTGGACCTCATCATGCGGATTCTCTCAGAACGAAAATGTATATTTAGAGTGCCAAGTAAAAGTCTGTGATCGCTTCCGGTATTAAACCTGTTGATCATGGAGACATCTCTAAATATATGCTTTTTATCCGTCATGATGATGTCTATCTCGTCACGTATCCTCGTCACGTTATCAGGACTCTGCCTGGTCCTCTTTCTCTGCGGTTTCTTCTCAAAAAATGAGTTTACCTTGAAATGCCCTTGTGACTCTAGGTAGTTGACCAGCATTTGCCCCCTATGATACCTGCTCCCCAAACCGAATGGTTTGACTTTCGATTCGCCGCGTTCTTGTACTCCCACTTTGGCATTGAAGTCCCCCATAACAACGTTGTAGTGGGCCTTTGTAGTACTGTGTATTGCCTTGGCAATATCTTCGTACATGGCCTCGGCTGTCTCGTCAGAGTATGTCGAAGTCGGCGCATATACCTGTATCACTTTCAGGTAGTACCTGTCCGTGAGTTTCAGTACAAGGTAGGCTACCCGTATCGACTCACTACTGATTTCCACAACGCTGCTAGTGAGTTTCTCGTTGACCAGAAAGCAGACATCGCCTGGAAGAGCTGAACACCTTCGCGGAAGTAGAATAGGTGGCCTGACTCCAAGGTTATCGTGTCCTCCCCCTGTCTTCTGACTTCCGATAACCCCAGTATATGCCAGTTAATGCGACCTAACTCTGATGATCTAACGCGTGATGGTCCAGCCTCATCAAACGTCCGTTGTACGTACAAGCTTGGCAAAAAAGAGTCTGACGCGGTGACATTTGGAACTAATATATATTTTTTGTGGCAACACTACTTTGTTTATCAACTACAGGTAGCTTCTCTGTCATTGTGTTATGTTCCCAGTTTAGTATTTCACTTATTTTTAATTAACTATCAATTATTATTGCTTTTGTACGTATACAAAATGAATAAAATAATTATAATAAACCCGCAGGGCAGCATGTGGCGAGCTGTTGGGCAGTAGCGACCCTACGGACTCTATCTCCCGGGAGAATTCTTGTTCCTCATCTCTGGCTTGCGTTTATTGGCCGGCTGAAGTGAACACTGACGAGGTTCGGAGCTCCCACCTCATTCTTGCCTTCATTGGCTGACTTGAGTGGAGATTCGCAAAAGGAAACGTGCTCCGGAAAAGGAAGTATTCCAGTAAGTGCTCGTAGAGATCTTGACCATCTTCCGGGCTCTGGGACTGTTCTGAAAGCCGTGGAATACCTCTCAACTTCTCAAGCACCTAAGGAAGTGTTGCCCCCTTGTCGCTGCGTCACTATGTGCCAGTGATTGTTTCCGGGGGCCCATTATTGAGTGCGCAAGTCAACACCCCTTTTTTTTGGGATATCATCAAATGACTTCTCCCGTTCTGGGCAGACCCCGCTCTGAGCGGAGCCCGTTCTGGGCGGAGCGGGTGGTGTCAGACTTTTACTGACTAAAACCCACCCGTGTTCTTTCAGTTGCCCTTGTGCCAGGGTCACGGTATCTCTTTCGAAGTGATGTTCGCCAGCGATGGTTTCCGGGGGCCCATTATTGAGTGTGCAAGTCACCCCCTGCCATAGACCTTCCATAGTTCTTGGTAACCAGTCCATTTTAGCCATCCAAATACATAGTCCAACATCTTTGTTTCCATATCCAACACCAACCGGAGATTGTTCTTGGGTGCATTGCACAGTGTCTACAGGGATAATCTTCGGTTGGTACCTCACTCCATCTAAATTGTCTAAGGGGCCTCTACGAGTTGGCTTCGGCCCCTCGTACGCCTCCCAAAGGACCGGGATTCGAGAATCCCGAGATATGTTAACATATAAGGTATATCTATTCATACACGAAATATTTTAAGGTGTACACCTGTAGGTGGTAAAGAAGCTATAGAAGCAAAAAGAAATTTTTAGGGTTCCGTTGCCAAATGGCAAAAAACGGAACCCTTATAGATTCGTCATGTCTGTCTGTCTGTCTGTCCGAGTATGTCACAGCCACTTTTTTCCGAAACTGTAAGAGCTGTGCTATTGAAACTTGGTAAGAAGATGTATTCAGTGAACCGCATTAAGATTTTCACACAAAAATAGAAAAAAAAAACAATAATATTTGGGGTTCCCCATACATAGAACAAACTCAAAAAAATTTTTTTCATTAAACCCACACGTGTGGGGTATCTATGGATAGGTCTTCAAAAATGATATTGAGGTTTCTAATATCATTTTTTTCTAAACTGAATAGTTTGCGCGAGACACTAAGTGGTAAAATGTGTGTCCCCCCCCCCGTAACTTCTAAAATAAGGGAATGATAAAACTAAAAAATATATATGATGTACATTACCATGTAAACTACCAACAAAAATTGGTTTGAACGAGATCTAGTAAGTAGTTTTCTTTTAATACGTCATAAATCGTAAACCACAATTTACCTTTCATTCAGTCAACTCAAATATAAAAATTTAAAAAAATCATTTAATTTCATAAACGATGATGACGAATGATGATGATGATGACCTGCAGTTTTGTACGGAACCCTAGGTGCGCGAGTCTGACTTGCACTTGGCCGGTTTTTTATCTTAGCGATTAAGTCGTTTTGCATAAAACCTTTTACTACAGATTACTAAATAGTTACTACGTAACAGATACTTCACTCAGTAGAAAATTTCCAATACCTACTGCTATAATAGCCTACTCCGTCGCGTCAGCAACCGCTGCATGTTAAAAATGTGCTTAAATGCTCAAGCGTACAGTTGTGATTACTTCGCACCGCGCGATCCCACAGCAATCGCAGGCAGGACTGCCTCTTCGATAAAATTAAATTAACATAACTATTTGTGTCTATTTTTAACCGACTTCAAAAAAAGGAGGAGTTTATCAATTCGTCTGTTTTTTTTATGTTTGTTAGCTCATAACTTTTGACTGGGTGAACCGATTTCGATGATTTTTTTTATTTGAAAGCAGGTGCTTCCCGAATGGTCCCATTTTAATTTGGTTCCATTCGGACAGTAGAATCCATGTGAAAACCATATAAGTCTTAAATTTGCATTAAGTATATGCGCGACAAATGAACGAATAACGCGATTAGATTATAGCGGGGTATCTACCATAACTAAAAATTAAAAATTAAAACTTTTTACAAAAAAATTAAAACCGACTTCCTTAAAAAAAACACTACAAAGTCAAAAATAACTTTAATTTCGGAAGTCGGTGGCAAAAAAACCTTAAATACAGATCCTAAGACACCGAATTCCGAAATTAAAGTTTTTTTTTAAGGAAGTCGGTCGGAAATGTAGATGGAAAAAAGGCGTGATGTTAGGTTCTCGAAAACACTAAAAATAGGTGCCACGTTACTTCTGCGGTTATAAGTTACCGAAAATGTCACATACGTATATAGTTATGTCAAAAAATTGTAAAGTCTCGCATACCGCTCGACGTATCTGTACAACAGAGCGCACGAAGTGTAGTTCCATTATCGCGATAATGTAGCCGTAGCTTTAGAAAAATAATCTGGAGGATATCCAGATAATTAACTATAACAATTAAACATTAAATGGTTAAATTTTTTAATTGTTATAGTTAATTATCTGGTTCATCGAATCCTGAACGGTGGACCATTACTTACGCCAAACCCTGTATATAAACATCCGAATTGAGAAGCTCCTCCTTTTTGAAGTCGTTTAAAAATAACGTTAATTTTAATTACTTAGCAAATTTTGACTAAGTCCCTACTACGCTTTTGGAGACATTATGTCAGTACGAGGAGTGGTCAAGCGTGAATTTTACAAATACATTAATTTTATATTTTGGGGAAGTTGGGAATGAAAGTATGAAAAATCATTTTGGGGAACTTGGAACTTGGGGAAAATGGGAATCACCCAATTAAAGCAACAGTGACTTACATCCCCGTTATAAAGATTATTTTTCTAAAGCTACGGCTACATTATCGCGATAATGGAACTACACTTCGTGCGCTCTGTTGTACAGATACGTCGAGCGGTATGCGAGACTTTACAATTTTTTGACATACCTACGTATGTGATATTTTCGGTAACTTATAACCGCAGAAATAACGTGGCACCTATTTCTAGTTTTTTCGAGAACCTATCATCACGCCTTTTTCCATCTACATTTCCAGAAATACTAAGAAATACAAATTAATCATCTCAAATGCGGTCGGTAAAATCAATACGTGGTCAGTTTAAAACTAAGGTCGACTCGGGGAAGACCGTCGGGCGGATAGGACCGTACAGTCCGTACATTTAGCAATACGACGAATTCTGAATAGCTACAACAAAGCCAACCCAAGATACAAAAACTTTAAACTGGTAGTTAGTTGTCTTAAGCTTTAATCTTGGGTTGGCTTTGTTGTAGCTATTCAGAATTCGTCGTATTGCTTAATGTACGGTCCTATCCGCCCGACGGTCTTCCCCGAGTAGAGATGGGCAGTGGATAAATACTCGAGTTTTTTTCCGAAACGGATAAATACTCGTTTTTACTCATTTTTATCGGATAAATACTCAAAATGATGGATCTTTTTTGCGCATCGGATGATTATTTTAAAATGTTAATGGCTTTTATTGTTATTTAGGCTTTCCAAAATACTACGTTATTACATTTTTAGTTGTAATGTCAATTGCCAGGGCTGTAATTGTGTCAGGAGGCCAAACGTCTCTAATAGAGCATGCTCTTTAGACACAATTTTAGAATCTTTCTTTGTAGAGAGTGTAGAGAATTGCTACATAATTGAACATCTCTGTGAAGAGCTTCTAAAAGTCAAGAAAAATGCGGCGAAGACAAGTTTATTGTTGTTGTTTGCCAACGCTATAAATATGCAAAGGGCTTTTCAATTAGTTAAAAGGTGTTGAGCCTTTAAACTGCGCAGCACACACTATTAATTTGCTGGCTCATGGTGTCCTGAAATGCGGTAGTTTCAAAAATTCATAAACTATACAGATATGATAAAATATATAAAAAACAATTGGTTGTCTGTAAATTCGGTTTACGGACGATAATTTTACGTGGTAGCATCTAAGTCTCTTCTACTCCGACGCATCGGCTGATGGAGTGGAAGAGAGATAGATGCGGTACAAGTCTAACGCTTAGGCCGATCGTGCCTCTCTATTGCTTGTTTCGCGCTCTCGCTTGCACTCTCGGTGCAGGCAGAACGTGACAATGAGTCATGCTTTTTCGTGCGTGCAGCCAGCGTTCATCGATGTTCATCGATTCCACACGTGCCTCAAAGAGATGTCAGCACATATTGAAGGGGTCCGCGAGCACCGATGCCTGCCAGAGTTGCGGATCTGTTTGAAAGAGGTACTGTGGCCCTGGCACAGGCAACTGAAGAAACACGGGTGGGTTTTAGTCAGAAAGTCTGATACGCTTTCATATTGGCGATAGCAATGGTGGTCCGGTGGTATCAGCCGTGACTTACGACTTGTAGGTCGTGGGTTCGCACTGCTCTCAAAACTTTACATTGATCGCTGAATTCACATCCCACATGTCGGCAACCAATTGGTGAAGGCCGCAGGAAGACGTTGGATGCGAGAAGCACAGAATAGGTCGAAGTGGCGGTGCTTGGGGGAGGCCTATGTCCAGCAGTGGACGTCTTTCGGCTGAAATGATGATGATGATGATGTCGACAACCTCGCAAACCAAGTCTTGACTTGATTTCTTTATCTTTCACGAGGTAGTTTTTTTTATTATTACAATGATTTAAGCGTTACTTAAATAGTTTCTGCCTACCCCCATGGGTGAAAGGTGAGTTCATGTATGCATGTGAAAAAAAAATGTCCAAATGTATAATTTATCGAACTTTGACAATTATTGACGAATTGAATTCATGATTGAGTGAAATTATTGTTATTGGTGCCGATTCCCTTGTTCACAAACTAAACTAAATTTAAGTTCAGTACATCTTCTTTTTTGTATTTCATTAAGAAGAGGACAAAAGAAAATTTTAGTTTAGTCCTGTCAAATTAATCAGCGCTCCATACAAGTTTAGACGTGATTAAAAACTTGCCTACTAAAATTACGTCAATTTACGTCAAGCGCTGATTAATTTGACAGGACTAAACCAAAATTTATCTTCTGTCCTTTCGTTAATGAAAGAGAAAGAAAAAGATGCACTGAACTTAAATTTAGTTTAGTTTGTGAATAAGGGAATCGGCACCAATATCGGCATTTTGTAATAATTGTTAAAATGATTAATAAGGTATACATTGGTGCCGATTCTGTTGTACACCGAACTAAACTAACTAAACTATCTCTTAAATTCCTTACTTTTGGCTATGAGAATTTTAACGCTATTCTGCAAGAAAAAATCGCTAAATTTAAATATTTTTTTGACACGACTAAAAACGAATTTGTCAATCAACGTGGTTTTTTCTTTCTTTTGGTTTCGCAACGTGGTATTTGTGTGCGCTACGCAATTAATTTTTTAGAGACGAAGGCGTGCGCAAGGGGGCAGCCTGGACGTGTTTTATATGCAATTTTTCACTTTTTGTTGGAAAAAATAAATAAAAATATTACCCAAGTGTTGAGATTTAAACGTTCCGGGATTTCATAAAGGGCGTCAAAAATTTCATTATTTTTGCGATAGGACAAGCCATTTTCGAGATATAAACAAAAGAAAAAAGAAAAAATACAGCACTGTTTTTGCACGTGAAGGCAAGGCGTTGTGCGGTCCATGGCCCTCTACGGGGCACCGGTGTGGGCGCCCTCATTGAGGCTGCGCCCAGCGCGCCGCTTGAGTGCGGCCCAGAGGGTCATGGCCATTCGGTTAATCCGGGGATACCGCACGGTCTCCTGCGAGGCGGCGAGCCTCCTTGCCGGAGTGCCGCCATGGGATCTGGAGGCAAAGGTCCTCGCCCACATATGGGAGTGGCGCGAGGATGCGAAACGCCGGGGCGAAACTCCGCTGCCGCGACAAATCGCGGCACGGCGGACAGAGCTCCGGCAGGATCTCATGGCGACATGGCGGGTACGATTGTCGCAACTCAGCGCAGGGCACGCCACAATTGCGGCGGTAAGTCCCCTCTTTGAGGAGTGGATAGAGAGGCGCCACGGCGTCCTCACCTTCCGCCTGACACAGGTTCTCACCGGGCATGGGTGCTTCGGTGGGTTCCTGTTCAGGATAAAGCGGGAGGAAACGCCCGGGTGTTTCCATTGTGAGGATCGTCTAGAGGACACGGTGGAGCATACGGTGGAAGTGTGCCCTGCCTGGGCGGAGCACCGCCGTGTCCTCGTGGAGGCGATCGGCGGCGGCGACCTCTCGCGTCCGGCCCTGGTGCGAGCCATGGTACGGAGCGAGAGGGCATGGGAAGCCGTCACCTCCTTCTGCGAAGCAGTAATGCTCGCGAAGGAGGAGGCGGGGCGCGTGAGGGAGTGGCAGTCTCTGCGCCCTCACGTCCCTAGCCGCCGCAGGAGGAGGCGCCCCCGGGCGCCGGGAGTCGATTGCGGACTCCCGGCCACCGTAGGCGCGAGCTTGCGGGTGGCGAGCAATGGGTAGCTCGCCGCCCGGTAAGGACCAAGCTCGGGTCGACGGCGCGTAGTGTTCCACGCGCGCCTCAAAGAGATGTCAGCAGTACTGAAGGGGTCTGCTAGGACCGATGCCTGCCGGGGTCACGTGATTGTTCGAAAGAGATACCGTGACCCTGGCACATGGGCAACTGAAGGAACACGGGTGGGTTTTAGTCAGTAAAAGTCTGACACGCCCTCCCGCTCCGCCCAGAGCGGGAGAAGTCATTTGATGATTTCCCATCCAAAAAAAAAAAAAAAAAAAAAGGCAAGGCGTTGGTATGAATTTTTGTTCATGACCACTAGTTTTATTCCACACCTTTTTAATCGCGATTAAAAATAGTCAGATTTAGTCAATATAAATTATTATAGTCAAAATTTTTGGTGAAAACCAGCAAACTCAGAATAGCAAAATTGTCATTTTCATTAAACTAATAACTCAGTGCAATCTTAGTGCTGTCAAACTAAAATATAGTTAAGTTGTGTCACTTTAGTCTATTTCAGAATAGGAAATCATCGTTTGACAGGAATAAACCAAATTTTAGTGATTTTTAGTTTAGTTTAGAGAATTTTGTACAACAGAATCGGCACCATTGTCTGTTGTTCATTAATTTTAATCCTTTTGTTAGTAAAATTACAAAATTTACATTACGAAAACTTAAAATAGTATTTATCCGCTGTTTTGGATAAATAATCAGTAAAAACGGATATTTATCGAGTATTTATCCATTTTGAGTATTTATCCGGATAAAATCCCAACACTATCCCCAAGCCGACCTTAATTCCAACTATATTAAATGTCTCGAAAACTAACGTCGTCGTTGCATGGGATGTTTTGTAATTAATCTGTACTGATCGGCAGTAGAAAATTATGTAGAGATGAGATATACCTGCCAATCTCCATAACCCGCCTACGTATGGGTATCGCCAAATACCTGGTACAAAAACCGGGTTTCAAAAAACTTATAAGTATCCCATATACTTACTTATAAGTTTTTTGAAACCCGGATTTTGTTGTGTTATGATTTCGATAAGTAAACGTATGCGATAAGTACGTATGGTATACCTCCAATATAATGTAGGTACTTTTCAAGTATAAATACTATAGGTATGCGTTAAGGGTTATGAAGATGGGCATTTGTGAGTGCTATATACAGGAAGATTTTTTAGTCACCGTCCAAACTTTTTCTAGGCATTAAGTATCATTCAATAAATCCATTTTTGAAAAAAAAAAAAACGATACTTACATAAAATTTTCATTTTAAATCATTTTCTCGAAAGAATTATCCGCTCTGCGTGGTCACTACGTTAAACGTTAATAATACTACACTTGCCGCCTGTGAGAGTATGAAGGGAGCAACTTTGTTTATTATTGTTTTCAATTAATTTCGGCGGCGCGCGGGGTGGGCCGCCGAAATTACCTAGCGCGGTGCATACGCACTCACTAGGTAGTAGCCCGCACTATTACCTAGCGCGCGGCGGTGTCCAGAATCATCAACTTTTTATAGATAACTTTGTGATGTGATATCTCAATATTTTTGTATTGAGTGATACTAAAAGAAAAAACACGTATTATATGATTTTCGCAAAATATTAATATATCATAATTTGGACGGTGACTAAAATATCTTCCTGTATATTAAGGTAGAATTATATGCAAAATAACATTATTTATATTTAAACTGACTAGCTACACACTATAATTATGTTTTATTTAAATTTTCTTCATACACGCAATAATATTCTCTAACCTAAACAAACATAAGTAACTCTTTTGTATGTACAACAAAATGTAATCTACACTAATATTATAAAGAGGAAAAATTTGTATTTTTGTTTGTTTGTTTATAATGGATAAACTCAAAAACTACCGGACCGATTTTAAAAATTCTTTCACCATTAGAAAGCTACAATATCTGAGAAACATAGGCTATATAACATCACGCTACAACTAAGAGGAGCGAAGCAGTAATGAAAAATGTTGCAAAAACGGGGAAAATCGCACGGGTAGGCCATTCGATGCGACGGGAAGGGTCGGGGGAACACGAAATTTAACGTGGACGAAGTCGCGGGCAGAAGCTAGTTCGTAATTCGTAATATTTGTTATGCAATAACATTATTACGCAGTTATTTTCCTTATAGACGTAGACATATGGTTGTTTTCTAAGTGAATTAGATCGTCCAAACGTTCCTGCACGAATGACGCTTCGAGTCCTACCGTAAAGCTATTGGGTAGCTTGTGTGGTAGGTGGTTTCGCCGTGCTGATGCTGCACGATCTGGCCGTTACCTTGTGGTTGCGGTTCATTTCGTACTAGCCTTTACGTATGACGTCATAACTTCAAGGTATTTACCCAATTTTTCGGTCTGTACCTGGGCTGCGTTCGGGGTAGCACATACTTGGTAGATATACCTGTACCAGTACATACGGCTCACCTCTAGTTCAGGGGTTGCTTGTAGGCAGACTAAATAAACCATAATAAGCAAATAATCAAAATCAAGAAATACTTTATTGAAACGTTTATTTCCCTTCACCAGTAGTTATACTACGCTTTATAAAGCCAATATTTCTTAAATGTCGCACAATAAAAGGTGTAGCGGTCAGAGTTATTGCTATCCTGAAAGGAGCAAAAAATTTGTGTACAGTATATGCTACAACAAAAGTGCCCGCATTTGATGATGCTGCCTTCAAAACAGTGCCTTCGCTTATGTTGAAATACTTTAACACTGCCACTAAATCGACGCCACTGAAAAAAAAAGATGAACATTCAAGGTTTACCCAAATTATAAATACTTAATTTAATCATATAATGATAATAGCGGTAAATGGTTTGTGAATTATGAGATTGTTAAAGCAGTACAACATACCTAGATATTAGAAGATAGCAGGACCCCAAAGATATCAGTGAAATGCCAACATGAAATACTATCACTGTGGAACCATATTCTTTGATAGCCCTTTTCAACTTTTCTTTAGCACTCAGTGGTTTTGTATCTGTACTCATATATCTTGTGCCAACAGCTATGCTTTGAAAAAAGGTAAACAGAATATTAACACCATCAAGAGTCCCTTTCAGTAATTTATCCAAATATTTGGCAAACCAGCAAAATGTACTTTTATCCCTGAGTTAAGAAAATGTTATACCTAAATTGAGCAAGTATTTAATCAATTTCATGGTATTTCAATAATCAGCTGACCGAAATAGTTGCTACTGGTGAGCTGCCACATAGTTTTGGCAATGCCAGATACAAAACAAGGCAAAGATTAATGAACAAATACTCATCCTAATTATAGAGAACATGTATTAAGTAACTATTGTAAAAAAACAATCACTGTCTTCAAAACAGTACTCATAGCTGTTACACAAAATCAGAGTGTTGTTTTTCAAAATTCATATTTTATTAGTTATGCAATGTATTGTGATAATAGGATGTCCTGTTGTTTTCATGTTACAAGAGTTGATGGACGCTACTTTAAATGCTAAGCTCGTAGCTAAATTCTGGGCTAACTCTATTTAGAGTCCTAGCGACACAGTAAGAAGAAGATAGGATAAAACATACTTAGATATTATACTAAAGTACTTAATTATTAAGAACATATTCATAATTCATGGGCGCGCATGGGATTAGCCAGGTAGTTAAGCAGAATGGATTGCAAAATACAAACTATGCATCTCTAAAATATAGGGCCAAGTATGGATGTCATTAGCACATGTGATTCTTAACAATACAAATAAAGGGGAAGCGCTGCTAGCTATGCCCATGCTTCATGATCTAAGTTTATGTGACACGCATCATTAGTTACAGACACTACATTATACATATTCAGAATGTATCCTAATGATGATGGTATGGTAACATGCATAAAAAAACATGCAAAACTATAGTCAATGCAGATTAATTATGTCAGTGAAATAATAAATTAAATGTTGATATCCAAGCATGGAAGAAAAGGATAATACTATGTGGGTTAATAGACTTGAATCAGTATTGTTAGTAAACAAACAAGATATTATTAAAGTGTATCTATGTACATACCGTCTTTTGATGCTCTAGCACGATACTCATTTCTAAGTGTCAAGTAATGAGCACTGTGAAGATGATCAGACAAATACTTGTGCCCTTGACCCCATTGCGATCCAGGCATATTAAGATGGGTATGGTTACCACTAAAGGGGCTGGGAACATTGCTTTGCATGGATGATGACAAACTGACGGCTCCACGACAGTCATATTTGTTAACATGAGGATCTGACTGTACAGTTATGTCAATTTTTCCCACATCAATTTGTTTCATGTAATAAGAACTGATAACTGGACCAGATATATCTCGTTCTCTCTGTGGCGAAAATATACCCATTTCTGAAGCATTTATGTCAACTACATTTGTTGGCAATTTTAGTGCTACGGCCGGGGGAAATCTTAAACCAGTTGTGACGTGTATACGGTTAATGTCCTGGCCAATGTTATTATTTAATCCACCTGGAAAGGTTGAACAAAGGTGAATTAGTCGGTTCTTGGGTCTTGTCCCTTTGTATACAATAAACAATCCTCAAGGTCATGTTCAACAAAACTTACCAAACAATGGATATACCAATGGTTTTCCGTTGAAATAACTGTTCGTTCTAGTATAAAGTTTGTACATTGTTGGAGGTTTTTGAAAATTTGAGCTTATACGATACGAGTTTCAATAAAAAGAAAAACCTTTAAGGAAATTCCCCGTTAACCGTACACGTAACGACACCGACCGAATAATATGACACTGACAGCTAACGAAAATTGACATTTTGCAAAATTTACATCCATGTAAGCCTACGTACACACGGAAATAAAAAATCGCAGCGGAATTTTATTTTGAACTCTCGGTGTTTAGTCTAGCATTGATAAATGAATATAATATTTATATTATAATAGATAAATCGTTTAATCGTTTTTTGTTTTTCGTTTGTGTAATAATGACCAGATGTATGAACCTAAACGAGGCAAAAGAAGTACTTAAGGATCGTAGGTGGCGTGGCGTTCCGTAGTTTTTGCCTACCACCATAGGAAAAAGTCGTAAGTTGATGTATGTATGAATTGAGGTCGGCGTTTCTTATCTATATACTCTGAGAAAAAGGCCAAAACGAACTCAGAGGTCTCTTTTAAAGTTCAGATATAATCTTGGTTGGATCATGTGAAGACCATGTAGATTGGTGTCTAAAATGGTCGTTTGAAGAAAGAACCACACAGATTAAGAAACCAACAGTGTATCCCAGCGCGATGAAAAAATACACGAGATTTTCACCTGTCAGCGCTAAGCACTGCGTTAAAATCCAGTGCGCAAAATCAAACTAATTTCTCGCACTGGATTTTAAGACCGCAAATGACGTAAAAATATAAATATGTATTTACGTGCGAGCGAACGTAGACTAACACAATACAGTTTCGCTCACACACACTTAACTTCCTTAGCAGGAAGCACCCGAAGTAAGCACCTCTGTCGCTGGTTGTGTCCCGCCGCCGCTGCCGGGCCACGGCCGCCCCCAACGGGTGGCGATGACATGAAGAAAGTGGCATTATGGAATAGTGAAGTGATACTCCTGCTGAATGCATACGCACATATAGACAAGTTACGGAACAGCCGCACTTGCCGGAGGCCAGGCCTACATGACCACCCAACGAACGTAACCGTATTGACGGTTTTGATTATTTTTAAGGCAAGTCTAACTGCAAATGGTTGCATATGCAGGGTTACTAGTCATCATCATCATCATTTCAGCCGTAAGACGTCCACTGCTGGACTTAGGCCTCCCCCAATTTGGGGGGCTTTGCCATAATCGCCACGCTTGGCAGGCGGGTTGGCGATCGCAGTATGGTGGTAAAATGCATAGAGAACGCTGCTGAGGGTTACTAGTAATATGTCGGAAATCCAATAAGGGGATGTAGCGGACGTCATTTGCAAACAACCCTTGACCCTTTGTGATACCTATGCAATTATCAATCATTTTGAACTAAATCTGTAGGTATCATTAAAAAGTTAAAAGCTACCCGAATCTCTTAATTATCAACAGATTGGGGAAGCTTTAGACATTGGTATGAATCAAGTACAAAGTCTTACAGGAACATATTTTAGTCGTCAGAAAGCTTTGTTCTTGATGGATACCTTATCTTTTGACGGAAGATAAAAAACGCCGTCGTATAGATTGGTGCCGTTCAATGCTTGAAAAGTATGACGGAGATGACTCGACAGCTATCTAAGAAGACAATGTCACAAATGATTAGGGTTGCCACCTTTTTTTCATGCAATTAACCCTTAATTTGATAGTGTGTAATATACTGAACATCAACTTTGAAAAAATATACAGCAAATTTTTAAAACTATATTTTATAAATTGTAATTCCAAAAGTTTATGTGTAAACTATTGTAATATATATAAAATTACGAGCGAGATGCGCTTGCTCTTGGCTGGTTAATGGCCGCCGAAACGTCAGGGAGTACAGACGTGCCGCGACCACTCTCGGTAAGTCCCGATTTATTTGTTATTTTATTTTGCAATGATTATTCATGACTTCTCAATATATTTTATAAGACCTATAAATATATGAATATAAAGTAAAATTATAATAGCTATTATAGATTTTTCGTAATATGCATCGAAATTTGCGTGTTGAATATTTCGCATTGCCAAGTACGTAGGTACTATTTTAGTGAGATTTTGTGATGTGTAGTATACTGGACACTGCTAATTAGTTAGAAAAGTAACTTTTAAAAATGATTTTATGAACTACTATGCGTATTTTGACATGTCATGTGACTTCCAACTTTGTCATCCAAGAAACCTCAAGAGCCTTAACCTTAAGAGCTAAAGTTGCCGTTGCTTTATGCAAGACAATACAGACGCAAGCCTGCGTCGCAGGCGCGGTCCGAGGGGGGGGGGGGGGGGTTCTAGGGGTCATGACCAACCAAAGTAAGTCAAGTTGTCGAGAACAATTTGCCTGTCTTAGTAACTTAAAATTGTTCTTACTTGAGCCACGGAGACTCCGATGGACATTTGCAAATAGATTAAGAATATAAGCAATCAAGAGCAAAGGGACTGCCAGCAGAATCAACAAATTGTAGTATCAAAAATTTTAATGTCATCATTTTTAAATTAAACCAATCGAACTCATAAGATCTTCTCCTACCAAATATCGCTCAACGCGCCTAAAGAAGTTTTTACTTAAAAAAAAAAACCGGCCAAGTGCGAGTCGGACTCGCGCACCGAGGGTTCCGTACAAACCTGCAGGTCATCATCATCATCATTCGTCATCATCGTCATTTATCAATTATCTGTACACCTGTAAGTCCTACTTTGTAATTTACTTTTGGAAATAAATGATTTTTATTATTATTTTTATTTATGTTAACATATCTCGGGACCCTAGGATCCCGGTCTTTTGGATGGCGTACGAGGGGCCGAAGCCAACTCGCAGAGGCCCCTTAAACAATTTTAAATGATGAGGGGGCACCAACCGACGATTATCCCTGTATGCACTATGCAAGTGCATCCAAAGACAATCCCCGGTTGGAGCAGAACTATTACAGAATATGGAAACAAAGCAAATTAAGCTATAGGTTTGGATGGCTATAGTGGATTGGTAACCGCAACTATGGAGGGACTATGGCCCCTGCCTGATCAATGTTTTGTATACACGGATAAAATGGCAGGGGGTGACTTGCACACTCAATAATGGGCCCCCGGGAAACGTCGCTAGCACATAGTGACGTAGCGACAAGGGGGCAACACTTCCTGAGTTGCTTGAGAAGTGGAGAGGTATTCCACGGCTTTCAGAACAATCCCAGAGCCCGGAAGATGGTCAAGATCCCTACGAGCACTTACTGGAATACTTCCTTTCCCCGAGCACGTTTGCTATTGCGAATCTCCACTCAAGCCAGCCAATAAAGGCAAGAATGAGGCGGGAGCTCTGAACCTCATCAGTGTTCACTCCAGCCGGTCAATAAAGGCAAGCCAGAGATGAGGAACAAGAATTCTCCGAGGAGATAGGGTCCGTGGGGTCGCTACTGCCCAACAGCTCGCCACAAGCTGCCGTGCGGGTTTATTATTATTATTATTATTTATTATTACCATCGTTTATGAAATTATTTTTTTTATATTTGAGTTGACTGAATGAAAGGTAAATTGTGGTTTACGATTTATGACGTATTAAAAAAAACTAATTACTAGATCTCGTTCAAACCAATTTTCGTTGGTAGTTTACATGGTAATGTACATCATATATTCTTTTTAGTTTTATCATTCCCTTATTTTAGAAGTTACGGGGGGGGACACACACATTTTACCACTTTGGAAGTGTCTCTCGCGCAAACTATTCAGTTTAGAAAAAAATGATATTAGAAATCTCAATATCATTTTTGAAGACCTATCCATAGATACCCCACACGTATGGGTTTGATGAATATTTTTTTTGAGTTTCAGTTCTATGTATGGGGAACCCCAAATATTATTGTTTTTAGGGTTCCGTTGCCAAATGGCAAAAAACGGAACCCTTATAGATTCGTCATGTCTGTCTGTCTGTCTGTCTGTCCGAGTATGTCACAGCCATTTTTTTTCCGAAACTATACGAGCTATGCTGTTGAAACTTGGTAAGTAGATGTATTCTGTAAACCGCATTAAGATTTTCACACAAAAATAGAAAAAAAAACAATAATATTTGGGGTTCCCCATACATAGAACTGAAACTCAAAATTTTTTTTTTCATCAAACCCATACGTGTGGGGTAGCTATGGATAGGTCTTCAAAAATGATATTGAGGTTTCTAATATCATTTTTCTTAAAAACAATAATATTTGGGGTTCCCCATACATAGAACTGAAACTCAATTTTTTTTTTTCATCAAACCCATACGGGTGGGGTATCTATGGATAGGTCTTCAAAAATGATATTGAGGTTTCTAATATCATTTTTTTCTAAACTGAATAGTTTGCGCGAGAGACACTTCCAAAGTGGTAAAATGTGTCCCCCCCCCCCCCCCCCGTAACTTCTAAATTAAGGGAATGATAAAACTAAAAAAAATATATGATGTACATTACCATGTAAACTTCCACCGAAAATTGTTTTGAACGAGATCTAGTAAGTAGTTTTTTTTTAATACGTCACAAATCGTAAACCACAATTTACCTTTCATTCAGTCAACTCAAATATAAAAATTAAAAAAAAAAACATTTAATTTCATAAACATAAACCGTGAACTCCTGCAGGTTTGTACGGAACCCTCGGTGCGCGAGTCCGACTCGCACTTGGCCAGTTTTTTTCTATTTTTGTGTAAAAATCTTAATGCGGTTCACAGAATACATCTACTTACCAAGTTTCAACAGCATAGCTCTTATAGTTTCGGAAAAAAATGGCTGTGACATACTCGGACATACAGACAGACAGACAGACAGACATGACGAATCTATGAGGGTTCCGTTTTTTGCCGTTTTTTGCAAAAGCTTGATATAAAATACTAGCTTTTGCCAGCGGTTTCGTCCTCGTGAAAGTCGGAAACTATCCCGCGGTAATATCGAGATAAAAAGTACCCTGTGTGTTAATTTAAGTTATAAACTCTCTGTGTGTCAAATTTCATCCAAATCCGTTCAGTAGTTTTTGCGTGAAAGAGTAACAAACATCCACACATCCTCACAAACTTTCACATTTATTAGGTAGTTGGGTAAAATCTAGACCTGCCAGGGTTGCGAGATTTGTTCAAAAGAGTTACCGTGGCCCTGGGCATAGGCAACTGAAGGAACACGGGTGGGTTTTAGTGAGTAAAAGTCTGACACGCCCTCCCGCTCCGTCCAGAGCGGGAGACGTCATTTGAAGATTACTCATCCAAAAAAACAGGGTGCAATCTAGGAAGTAAATTCGAATGCACCCCACTCCACAGAAGGGCCAAATCGAAAAAATCCGGACAAAAGTCTAAAAATGAAAGTTTTTAATAGGGATTTTTCTATGCAGGGTTGGATAAAGTAGTCCCTAGTAAAGTAGAATTCACTCATAATAGGCCCTTAACTCGACTATACAAGCGCAGAAGGCAGTTGGAACGTAGCTCTCGAGCGAGCGATCAGTGTTGTGTTTGCAAGTGAGAGAAAGTAGTTAATCTTTTAATAAGCCCCATTTTTCGAAAAATCATTATTTTTATTCGAAATAAAATGGAATCGATTCCTGCAGGTATGTATAATAATATAACCATTTGATAAATCCTATTTCATTACCAAAAAAATTATGAGAATGAAATAAGCATGTTTGATTTATAATCTTAAAAATAAATAGAAAATATTCGCTTGAAATGAAAATAGTAAAATGTTCCGCATTGTTCCGACCTACGATTGATACGAGGTTGTAGATAATCATATCACGAATATCTGAATTTCAGTTGCTCATATGTGCTCGTCTAATAATAATCGATTTTTTCGTGTGAACATGTGCGTGTCGCGTGAATAACAGACGTTGCTGTAGTATACGAGTATATAGAAATTCTTGGTTCCCCTTATCCAATTCATGAGCTCGTAGTAGTGAGCACTGAAAGACCTTTGATACAAATGTCTGTTCCCCTCTTTAGCTTGTCTCTCTCTCTCTCTCTCTCTCTCTCTCTCTCTCTCTTTCTATCTCTTTCTGTAGGTAGTACCTCTATATCCTCCTTTCTCTTTTCTCTATTTACTTTTGGAAGAACGACTACCTGGTTTCTTAGCCTTTTTTTTCTTTTTTAACCGACTTCAAAAAGGAGGAGGTTCTCAATTCGGATGTTTATATTTTTTTTATTTTTTTTTTATGTTTGTTCGGCCACAACTCCGTCATATATAGACGGATTTGCGAAATTCTTTTTTTGTTTGAAAGGGGTTTATTTCGAAATGGTCCCATATAAATTTCATATAGATCTGATGATGAGTTCCGGAGATAGACACCGGAACTCTTTAAAAAATGACAGCAAATCAACCGCGATATCTGCTATCGCATAAATATGCATTGTTTGTTTGGAATTAGTGCGGGGTGGATACCACGACAAAAAATTTAAAAATAAAAACTTTTTTACAAAAAAAAACAACCGACTTCCTTAAAAACACTACAAAGTGAAAAATAACTTTAATTTCGGAAGTGGCAAAAAAACCATAAAAACAGATCCTTAGACACCGACTTCCGAAATTAAAGTTATTTTTCACTTTGTAGTGTTTTTAAGGAAGTCGGTTGTTTGTTTTTGTAAAAAAGTTTTTTTTTTATCTTTGTACTTGGACGTAAATGTTTCTCTGTAGGTATATTCGTTTTTCTCGTGCTAAATTTAAAATGTTTCTTAGAATAGTCAAGTCTAGTCAATATCAACTGATGATATTCATTATTATTGTAACTTACAATTATTTTTTATTTTTTTTTAACTTAACTAATTCAGTTTTACGCATGAATCTTTTCCTGTTTATATAAAATTTTAAAGATTTTATGTAATTGTCTAACTTATTGACTGATTTTTATTTAATGTTTGAATAAAACCTCATTAATTAAAAAAAAAAAAAGAAAATTTATTGTTTTCAGACGGTTTTCAGAAGACGTGTCCGCCATATTGGATCCGCCATCTTGAATTTTCCGATTCTGAGTTCATATTCGTGATCAGCGACCCCAAAAACCCCCGAGTAATCAGTTTAATAACGATCACTTGCCTTTTTCGACTTTTGTCCGGATTTTTTCGATTTGGCCCCACTGTGCACTCGTACATAGGATTAGAAAGATTAAGCTTAAGGCCAGATTTCAAAACCTGAGCTGCTGTAAAATGAGTTTAAGTTTTTCGTCATAACTCGACAAAGCAGGTTCCCTTTTTGTATAACGGTCGAAAGAAAAATTTTAGCACCCTGCCTGGTGCAAAAATTTGTCAGGCTCGCTTCGCTCTCTCTTGCATTCTACATCATCTTGATACTTGAGCTTTGCTTTTGAAACGATTAAAGATAATCGAATCTATCGGAACGTGTGGAAAAATTCGAGCTCGCTTCGCTCGCTCTTGCATTCATAATTCTCATGGTTATCTGGGCTTTCCTGGCATAAATCGACTACGTAACTCCTATTTCTGTTTGAAAATATAAAACAAAACCGAACCCAAAACAGGCGGGTTGTTAAAATTTTCGAGCTCGCTACGCTCGCTCTTTCATTCATAATTCTCATGGTTACCTGGGCTTTCCTAGCATAAATCGACTATGTAACTCCTATTTCTGTTTGAAAATATAAAACCAAACCGAACCCAAAACAGGCGGGTTATTAAAATTTTAGAGCTGGCTTCGCTCGCTCTTGCATTCATAATTATCATGGTTACCTGGGCTTTCCTGGCATAAATCGACAATGTAACTTCTACTTCTGTTGAAAATATAAACAAAACCGAATTTGGCAGGAGAATCAGGCAGGTTGCTAAAATTTTCGAGCTCGCTTCGCTCGCCCTTCTCATCCTACGCCTATTAATTTGCTACACCATTTTAATTGCCTACTACTTTTCAAATAGTGCTGCAACCAATTTGCCAGTATGATTAATTACCCCCCCCCCCCCTCCATGGGTATGCATGGGCATGTCAAAAATTTCTGATGGAAAACCCAATAACACTACCCGACCTGGGAATCGAACCGGGGACCTCATGCTCAGCAGTAGCGCTTGCGACTACTAGACCAACGAAGGGATGTACCTTCTTTAAAAAAATCCTCAGAACTCATGGTGACCCCCCCCCCCCCCCCCCCCCAAAATCTTAGGCTGCGACCGCGCCTGCTGCGAGGTGTATTTTGATAATTGTTTTTCCACATTAGAATTAAAAGACATCTAAGAAAGGAATGTGTTTTAGTCTAGGCACTATACGCCAAAACAGGCGAATGTCTTAAAAAGAAATGTAGAGAGTCTTATTGTCAAGTAGTTGACAATAACAATAAGATAACGGTAGTAAAATGGTATGACAATAAGGTGGTCACTCCACTCAGTACGTATGTTGATGCTTACCCAGTGGGAAAAATAAAGAGGTACAGCAAGGAAATGGAAGCCCGAGTTGACGTGGACTGTCCGGAACTTTTAAAGCACTATAATAACCACATGGAAGGCATTGATCCCGCCGATATGCTGATTGCATTGTACCGGACTACTTACAAGAACCGACGTTGGTATACTGCAATCTTTGCTCAAATCCTCGATATTTGTGTGAACAACGCCTGGTTAGTTTATCGCAGGGATTGCCATAAACAGGCAGTGAAGCATATGCCAATTAGCAAGAGAGTTACAGAATAAAGGGAGATCTCTTATATCTGTAAACAACAACTGTTGAACAGATGCTAGTGTCCGGTATTATGGTATTGGTCATTACCATAGATTTGAAGAGTCGTACGGTCGCTGCAAACTATGTATAAAAAATAAGACTGATGTGTATTGTGTAAAGTGCAATCAAAGGCTGTATTTAGTACGCAAAAGAAATTGTTTTTATAATAACCATACTAAGTGAAAGTTCTTAAGTATGTTGACTGATTATATTATTAAAACTGAAGAATAACTGTTAGACTGATTGTATTATTGATCTCACGTAGAGTAGCTGTAAGTTAAAAAATAGTGAAATGTTCCTTATTACTTGTTATTAAATTCATAAATAAAGATTTTGTAAGCCAATTTATAGAAATTATATATTTTTTTTTAAATAAAAATATATATTTTTTTGCGTTTTATTATCTTAAAATTTATTACTTGCATAAAATAGAAATAAGTCCTAGAAAGTAATAATGCGGCAATGTTCATTATACTGCACATCAAAATTATTGACAACTTTACTCCAAACCTGGTAAGGTCCAGCATACTGAACATTCATTTCCACAAAATGAGGATATACCAGATTTTTTAAATTATTTTTTCGTGTCTTAACAACTCCTAGTTAAGCCAAAAATGCAAAAAGAAACCTGTTTTTTCATAATTTTTTCGCTTGCCAAATTAAGGGTTAAACTGCTTTGGTTATTATAGGTAAGAAAAAAAAAGTACATGGTATAAAAATAAAGTACGATTATTTTTCTTTGTTATTATATTTCAAAATATATTTTTTATTGCTTTTTGCAGTTTGCATCAAATAAATTTTAAGTTGCAAAAAGTATTTACGACTAATCTTTTGAAAATCCCAAAGAAATCAAATCTTGCAAAATAAAGTATTTTCGTGTACTTTATTTTTCTCATAAAGTATAGTTTACAATTATGTAAAATAACGTACAATATTATAAAGTACGGGTGGCAACCCTACAAGCAGACGCGGTCCGAGGGGGGGGGGGACCTAGGGGTCATGACCCCCCCCAAAGAGTCGAGAGCCTGAATGATTACTCTCCGTTTTTGTGACACTCAATGACACTCCAGTTTTATGTAAGTTTGTGGTTTTGCATTCTACACTATCTTGAAACTTGACCTTTTCTTCATAGACCGACAAAGAAAATAATTCTCAGTTCTTTTGGAATGATCAAAAGAAAATCTAACCTATCCGTGGGCAAAAATGTTCGAGCTCGCTACGCTCGCTCTTACATCCATAATTCTCCTAGGTTCCTGAACTTTCCTGGCATAAGTCGACGATGTAACTCCTATTCTTTTTGAATATACATACATATGAAACAAAACTGAACATAAACGAGGAGAGTAATTAAAATTTTCGAGCTCATTTCGCTCGCCTTTGCATTCAATAATCTCATAGTTGCTAGGGCTATTCTGGCATAAGTTGACAATGTAACTCCTATTTCAGTTTGAAAATATAAAAAAAAATGTAACCCGAAAGAGGTGGGTTGCTAAAATTTTCGAGCTCGCTCCGCTCGCTCTAGCATTTATCTTTCTCATGGTTGGCAGGGATATCCTGTATAAGTTGACAATGAAACTCCTATTTCTGTTTGAAAACATTTAAAAAAAACTTAACCTGAACGAGGCCGGATGTTAAAATTTTCACGCTCGATTAGCTCGCTCTAGCATTAATCATTCTCATGGTTGGCAGGAACATCCTAGCAAAAAGTCGACAATGTAACTCCTATTTCTCTTTGAAAATATATAACAAAAAGTAACCAGAATGAAGAGGGTTATTAAAATTTTCGCTCGCTCTTCTCGCCCTAAGTAGTCTTGTGCTGTTCTAATGCCAATTATTTATTCATCAAAAAGTGCTGCGACCAATTTGCCAGCATTTTTAATACCTCCTCCCCCATGCAAAAATGGTGTCCCTGAATACTATCAGTAGGTAATTATGAGCTGAATAACGTCTTTGATTCCCGAAGGGTTAGGCGGAGGAGTACCTTTAAATGCTAATTCGAAATTCCACCAGTTCTCTATAAGTCCCATGACATATTGGTCGAGCCTACTACCAGCCACCAGGTACAGATTCAGACTCCGGGTTGCTTCTGAGAAATTACTGATGGAAAACCCAAAAACACTAACCGACCTGGGAATCGAGCCGGTAACCTCAAGCTCAGCAGTAGCACATGCGACCACTAGACCATGGTGTACCTTCCTAAAAGTATTACTCGGCACTCATAGTGACCCCCCCCCCGCAAAATCTTGGGCTGCGACCGCACCTGCCTACAAGTGATGAAAGCTGGATATATTGGTATGAACCCGAAATGAAAAGACAATCACGCAATACACGTTTCAATTCGAAGATTTGCCGACATAAGTCAAGGAAAAAAGATGATTGCCTCATTCTTTAAACGGACGGGTCATTTCGGAACAATTGTCCTGAAAGATAAAAATACTGTGACTGCAGATTGTTATATCAATCATTGTTTACCAGTAGTCTTTGAAAATTTTAGACAGCAGTGCCCAGAAAGCAGGATCCTCCTCCACCACGATAATGCTACAGCTCACTCCACCAGGCGTACTATTGAATATTTGTCTATCGAAGGTGGAGTCAGAGAATGATTCTCCTTGCAGTTCTAAACTGGCACCTTGTGACTTTTATTTCTAAAACTAAAAGATAAACTTAGAGGAATTCGTTTTATAACCCTGAGGATGCCGTGGCTACGTTTGAAACAGGTCAATGTTCCATCGCATGCGACTGTGCTCAAGAATGGAAACTAAACTTCAGCATAAATCTGTTTTTTATTTTCTAAAAAGTTGCAGTGTGACTCACGTAGAAGCCTCATCAACTCGCTAATGACATCCACGCCGGTATTGCAGCCGCGTCTTGTACTGACGTCAATTTCACAAGTTGCACGACAAGGTTAGTCGGGTCCTCCCAGGAAGCTGTGGTCCTGGAAGCATTCCTGGAAACCGTCGAAGTATGTAAGAAGTGCGCTGCCGTAAACGACGAGCATGCCCTCCGAGGATTGCCGATGCTGCTGGAAGGTAAAGCGGCAGTATGGTAGCGCGGTGTCAAGGCGTCGGCTTCCTCATGGTCTATCAAGTCTTACGGCAGATCTTCGCTACGGAACAGCGAGAGAAAGAACGTGCGGAAGCATTTTTGAGTAAATTAGAAGCATTAAAAACCAAATTACCGAACAAGCTCAACGAAGTAGTCCAGGTAGACATTGTAGTAAAAGTCTACCTGGACTAATTCGGCAAGCCATCAAGCCGTTCGATTCGTAGGGATTACTGCACCGACGCGTATTTCCATTCTGTACAAGGCCAAAACGCAACCATAGGAATCTGCTCGCGTATATTTTGTAATGCATTTTTTAAACTTGTGATTACAATGTATACACGAATTTTGCGTACTACTCGTATATAGTTTGTAACGTAGACGCGCACGTGCATCTTTCCAATTTATACAAGGCCAGAATGCCATCATAGGAATTCGGTAGGACTTCTGATTGCCGGGCTTCGATTTGAGGGGTGTTACGGGAGGAGGGGGGAGGTGGCTCTCCTGTGAAGGAAAAGTTTCGAACCCCCCCATTTTTGAGAAATTTGTTTGTTAATATTCTAACCTAACTTTCGAATTTTCGTGTATCGATATCGATTTAAAGGCCGGAAGAGGTGTAGGGTTGACGAATAAAATGAAGGGGAAGTAGCAACGCTCGACACGACACTTCGCTGACAGGGCTCGTCAACAGAATCAAGGCGTTTCCATAGGAGGTCACAGTTTTTACTTAACCTAACCTCCCCAAACCATGTCGTTTCTGACACTCGTCGGCCGCTCGTCTATACCTACAGGTTTAGTTTGCATGCGGAGTAGCACTGTATATTATGGAACAATTTAGTTACTTTGGCCACTACAAAGTATACACGAGTATTTGCGTACTACTCTTGTATAGATTGGAACACCTTGATTAAAAAGTGATTTCCAATCTATACGCGACTAGTTTCACACCCTTGCGTTCTAGCCTTGTACAGATTGGAAATACGCTGCACCGACAAGTAATAAAACGAGTGCCGACAGAATGTGTACGTAATTTAGATAATCTGTTATATAAGGTGAGGTTCGCGGAGCATACATAAAAGGCACTTAATGTTACAAATTCTGTTTTTTACATATTAATACGTGAAGCCAAAACTTTGTACTCTTTTTTGCGAAAATGACGCAGACGAAGTAATATGAAATTTGGCACAGTTACATTTTACACTCTAATGTTACACGCCCGAGAGCGTCCAACGTACTCTTGATTGCAATAACTATTGATTGACACAATGGCATCCTCGAAGTCCCCGGCTTCGTGTTCTTCATCTCCCGTACATGCAACGAAAATATACTTACGACCTTAAAGAGCAGAGTAGAAAGAAAAAAAGTCAGAAACAACACTAAGATAAAACGAAGTAATATAGCAGGGGGCGGATATGTTTTCTGAACTCGTTGGCTATGAAGCTAATCTGTATTTTACATTTTTGCCACCAACTTCCGAAATTAAAGTTATTTTTCACTTTGTAGTGTTTTTGGAAGTCGGTTGTTTTTGTCTATCTCGTCCCCCACCAAAAGTGATATAAACTTTTTTGTACGTAGAATGTAAGTGCGTTACAGAGTCCATAATTATGGTCTTTAGATAGATCTGACAGGTTGAGTGGTTGATTCATAAGAGTTGAGGAGTATCGATTCGTAATAATATCTATGCACTTGCCCCTGCATCGCACGGATGTATCTCAGGCGCGGTCGCAGCCTAAGATTTTGGGGGGGGGGGGAGGGGGGGGGGGGTCACCATGAGTACTGAGGAATATTTTAGGAAGGTGCATCTCCTCGTTGGTCTAAAAGTCGCAAGCGCTACTGATGATCATGAGGTCCCGGGTTCGATTCCCAGGTCGGGTAGTTTTATCAGAAATTTCTCAGTAGCAACTAGCAGCCTGGAGTCTAGATTTGTGCCCGGTTGATAGTAGAAGGCTCGCCTCATATGCCATGGGACTTAAACTGGCAAAGTATGGGTGTATTATATTTAGGTACATCTCTGTCAACCTTTTGGGACTTAAAGGCGTGATGATATGTATATGTTCATGTACATCTCCAGCTTCATATTACTTATGCTATTCAGTGGCGCAGCTTTTACAAGGGGGAAAGGGTACTTAATAATGTTGGGAAATTGGCCACAGCACTATTTGGATGAGAAGAGCGAGCGAAGCGAGCTCGAAAATTTGAACAACCCGCCTGGTTTAGTTTCGGTTTTGTTTATATTTTCAACATAAATAGGAGTTACATAGTCGATTTATGCCAGGAGAGCCCTGGTAACTATGAGAATTATTAATGCAAGAGCGAGCGAAGCGTGCCCGAAAATTTTAACAACCCGCTTGGTTTAGGTTCAGTTTTGTCTATATTTTCAACAAAAATAGGATTTTTTAGATTGTTGATTTATAGACGGCCGGGAAAGTCTAGATAACTATGAGAATTATGAATGCAAGAGCGAGAGAAGCGAGCTCAAAAATTTGAACAACCAGCCTGGGATAGGTTTGGTTTTGTTTTATATTTTCCAACATAAATAGGAGTTACATTGTTGATTTTTGCCAGGAAAGTCCAGGTAAGTATGAGAGTTATCAGTGCAAGCGAGCGAAGCGAGCTCGAAAATGTTAACAACCCGCCTGGTTTGTGTTCGGTTTTTTTTTAATATTTTCAAACAGAAATAGCAGTTACATTATCGATTTATGCCAGGAAAGCCCAAGTAACTATGAGAATTATGAATGCAAGACCGAGCGAAGCGTGCTCGAAAATTTGAACAACCCGCCTGGATTAGGTTCGGTTTTGTTTTATATTTTCCAACAGAAATAGGAGTTATTCTGTCGATTTATGCCAGGAAAGCCCAGTTAACTATGAGAATTATGAATACAAGAGCGAGCGCAGCGAGCTCGAAAATTTTTCACACGTTCCGATAGGTTAGATTTTCTTTGATCGCTCCAAAAGGAAATATCAAGTATCAAGAAAATGTAGAATGCAAGAGAGAGCGAAGCAAGTCTGAAAATTTTTTGCACCAGGTAAGGTGCAAAAATATTATTTTGACCATTATATAGCAAGAGAACTTGCTTTGTCAAGTTATGACGAAAAACTTAAACTCGATTTACGCCAGCTTAGGTTTCGGAATCTGGCCTTAACCTTAGCCTTAGCCATTCTTACCCTACGTACGAGTGGGGTGCCTTCGAGATTACTTTCTAGATTTTATCCTACTAACATTATAAACGAAAGTTTGTGAGGATGTTTGTTACTCTTTCACGCAAAAACTACTGAACGGGTATGGATAAAATTTGACAAACAGAGAGTTTATGAACTAGATTAACACATAAGGTACTTTTTATCCAGATAATACTTTCCCGCGGGATAGTTTCCGACCTTCACGAGGGTGAAACCGCTGGCAAAAGCTAGTATTTTATATATCAAGCTTTTTAAAGTAAAAACTTCTTTAGGCGCGTTGAGCGATATTTGGTAGGGTGCGTTGGGTGGTTTAATTTAAAAGTTATGATATTTTAATTTTTCATACAACAATTTGTTGTTTCTGCCGGCAGACCCTATGATCTTGATGGCTTATATTCTTAATTTTTTTTTCAAATGTCCATCGGACTTTCCATGGCTCAAGTGAGTACAATTTTAAGTTAGTAAGACAGGCAAATCGTTCAGGGTCTCGACAGCATGGCTGACTTTGGGGGGGGTCACGACCCCTAGCCCCCCCCCCCCCCCCTCGGACCGCGCCTGATGTATCTACTGATGCGTGTCCGTTAAACATTAATTTTAAGTAGAATAGAATAATTTTGAAAAGATGGTAAAAAAATAACAAGAGCATACAGTAAGCACGTAAAGGACATTAATTTCGAAAAGCAAGAACTGAACATCAGAAAAATAAAATATTTATTCATAAACTTTAAAATATACAACAAATATTCCACTTATTAATGATCTACTTAAATCGTAAATCAGAAACTAAAGCCACGTGATCTGAAGGAAATACGACACTCGGCAATGCTGTGTGTAGTTTTAATTCATCAATAGACGGAAGAGGAACCACCTGCAACAATATTAAAGTAAATAAGTTATTGAAAAAATACTTATTCAAAGTACACACTATTCACACCTAGCTTATTTTGGCAACCCTAGTAGTAGTACGTAATAATTTGCACCCGGTAGGCGGGTGCTCGGCATGGTCGCAAGACACTTATAACTATGTATATGTAGAACTCGGAAGCGAGTTGTCGGCATGCGAACGAATTACCGTTCGACCCGGATCCGGGTGCTTGGCACTGAAAGTGTTAACATGTGTTTAGATACAAGATAGATTGTCTAAAGCTGTTCAAGGACCTTTTGGCAAGTGGACAAAATCGGTACTAAAGCCGCAATCTTGTTTTCATAATTTATATAGCCTATATTATAGGTGGTAACATTGTGAACCCTACCTACCCTAAATAATAAATAAATATTCCCACTCCTGGGACATAACATACTCCACCTCTATGAGAGGGAGTAGGCCGTAGTCCTCCATGGTCCTCCACGCGGGCCCAGTATGGGTTGATGTCACACGTCATTTTTGGTTCTATACTCCATTTGTTTAGGTAGTTAACTAAAGGTAAAGAATCTTGATATGTCTTTTTATATAAAATAAATCGTATAAAAGACCAACAAATATTATTTAAATTAAGTTACTTACCTAACATCGGTTTAAGTAAATACCTAATTGTAAACATTTTTAGATTCAATTTTTAGACAGTTTTTTAGATATAAAGAATCTTGATATGTCTTTTTATATAAAATAAATCGTATAAAAGACCAACAAATATTATTTAAATTAAGTTACTTACCTAACATCGGTTTAAGTAAATACCTAATTGTAAACATTTTTAGATTCAATTTTTAGACAGTTTTTTAGATAAAAGACATGTTAAGATTGTTTACATTTAGTTAACTACCTAAACAAATGGAGTATAGGACATGTCAGTTTCCTCACGATGTTTTCTTTCACCGTTTCGAGATATGCAGTGGGGATGAAATGATTTATTCAAAGTAAAGCGGCTGTTAGGCTTCAGACCAAGGACCTACAACTCATTAGTCGGAGTCATATCCATCAGCTCCCCACTGTTTTTTTAATACATTTCACAAATGTTTACCAACAGCGCTTACTCTAGCACGTCATTTCAGCACCCAAGATTATTGTAGCATTAATCATCATCACTCGGCCCTCAACTATTTGTGATGATGCGCATGTTCGACGTTTTTGCATGGAACATTTTGCCGAGAGACGCGCAATTTAAATTAGGCAATCTACACTATACCCACCTCCATGCATTCAAATAATAAAATACTGCTGAAGTCTACAGCTGAGTTCTATATACCTAACATGGCCTTTACATAGATTAAGTACTAGGCGATTCATGCAAATATGATCCATATTCTAATACTTTATGAAATGCACAATGAAATTTGCTTATAATAATATGAACGTTACCCTGATGGATAAGGTTCTTATTACGGTTGCTCTATTTAGCTTGGTCTTTTCACAATTATTTTACTTATGATTTTTATTGCATCACTGTCAAAACCACAGTAATCTTTATTTACCATGCAATAAAGTTGCCGTTGGGCTGCTGCCACTGACAAGTCTATCAAAATCACAATAATCTTTATTCTTATTAAAATAAGGTTGCTGTTGGGTTGATGCTGTAAGTGGCAAATAACTGTGAAATCAACAGTGATTTCACAGTAATCTGTAATCTTTTCAGCGCAATACAGAGTGCGCTGAAAAGATTACAGTTCAGGCATAGAGCCATATAAAAGCTGAAGTATAACAAGATGATTCAATGTCATATAGAAAACGTAAATTTGATTTAAAAAATATTAAAATACCCTACCCCTAAAGTTGGTATTGGCCAAAAAAAATCCACTTTAACGTTGAAAATGGTAAAAATGTGTTTACTACACCGTTCGATTTCGAATCCCTCCTCCCGATCTACTTTATAAATAAATATATTTTTAGTTTATGATTTTGGAGTTTTAATACATATTGCAGACAGGGCATCAAATAATGAACGAAGTTCTTTCCAATTCCATACAAGAATTATTTTCAAAAATCAGACATTATTATTTTACCTGTTCTACTCCTAAATTAGTCTTATCATAAAAGATGTAATCCAGACAATCTGCAAACTCAGCTGTGTAATTTGTAAAAGGAGGCGTTCCACATGCACTTGCTAAAGCAATATTTTGCTCCAAACTTAAATCACAGACAGCTTCATCCTTATCTGAAATGTTAAAAAAAGTTGTTAGCCAATGGCTTCACCTATTCCCTACTGATTCTTATTAAGAAATAGCTTTGGCCACTCACTCTGGTACTTACTTACAGTTTTTTTTTTTTACTTGACCTTAAAGTTTTAATAAATAAATTGCTTTTATGCGCGACACCGTCCGCGTGGTTGTGAAAAAAAAAATGCAACAAATGATATTGAATTATTCATGACCTTCCACGCGCGCCTCAAAGAGATGTCAGCAAAACTGAAGGGGTCTGCTAGGACCGATGCCTGCCGGGTTCGCGAGATTGTTCGAAAGAGATGCCGTGACCCTGGCACATGGGCAACTGAAGGAACACGGGTGGGTTTTAGTCAGTAAAAGTCTGACATGCCCTCCCGCTCCGCCCAGAGCGGGAGAAGTCATTTGACGATTTCCAATCCAAAAAAAAAAAAAGGGTGTAGCGTAATAATTGAAAGCACCTAAGTAGAAAACAAGCAGAATGAAAGCTTCCTACAAACGCCAAACGCGGGTGCACTACCACAAACACAGCGGTGCGCGTGACCTGACACCGACAAAATTAGGCACCAGCACCGGCGCCCGCTCGGGTACCAACCGGTTTGTGCCAGCTCAGTAAGCGGACAAAGTTAAGGTATGCTAGTGGCAGCGATGCAACAAGGACGTTTAGTTTTATACTGTGTTTGAAGATGAACTGTTGATCAAACTGTTTTACATAATTAAATGTAAGCGTTTTTAATTTGTAAGTAGTTACGCACAATACACAATGCATTATTTAAATATAATTTAATCGTTAACCAGCATTATTTTTTATTCCACTGGCCTCTTCAGCCCTTCCAAGAACGAAATGTTGGATCCGCCGGTAAAATCAATTGTAACGACTTTTGATATTAAGCCTAGTGACTCGGATTTATTTGAGTTGGCAACGCTGATCACAGTCCACGGTGCTGATGCCGACTGCCGAATAATTCTCAAAATATACTATACAGGAATTTTTTTTAACCAGAGCGCAAATATTTTTTTTGGTGGTTCAGTATCAGTAATAGAACACATATACTTTTTTAAAAATTTTATCCGACCTTAAATCAATAAACTGTGGACACCCTACATAATTTCGTACCTAATATGATATCGACAATAGGAATAGGTCAGTAACCGCGCGCCGGCGTAGGTACTTCGAAATTCTTAGAATTTCGACTGATCGAACAGCTGGTACCTACCAGCCGAGTACCTACTCGTAGCTACGCTCGGTCGGTTTCAAAATAAACATCTTGCGTTAACGATAACTTAATTTTTTTTGTACTTGATATATCAAAATAAAAATTGCATGGTTATTATAACTCGTTTAAGTTTAATTTGTTAAAATTTGCGCACTGGTTAAAAACTTATCCTGTATATAATTTTACTCACTAGATTTCCAGTCTGGCAAAGAACTTGGTGATTCACCAGTTGTGTACAACTGATATACACCACATGATGGGACACTGTTGAAATCACCACAAAGTATGACACTGACTCTTTTATGTGGATACTGAAATAGAAATATATATGATTAGGTATGTCACTCTGAACTTCTGAAGATTATATGCAACAAGCACTAGACACCAAAGGCTGAATTTGACTGGTATTCTAGGAACACTGAAGAGTATTTGATATGACCTGAACATGAACATGAATTCAAAGTGCCTCTGGTGGGAACAGAATTATTTCAATGTTTACACTTTAAATGAGAAAACATAACATCACGCCTTGTTTCCCCGAAGGCTTGGGAAGAGGTGTACTTATAGTACACCCACATTTCACCTGCTATGTCAAAGTCCCATGTAACAGAGGGCAAGCCTATCGTCCTCAACCGAGCACAAATCCAGAATCCGGGCTGCTACTGAGAAATTCCTGATGGAAAAACCCAATAACACTTTGCCTGACCTGGGAATCAAACCCAGGACCTCATGCTCAGCAGTAGCATTTGCTACCATTCAGGCGCGGTCCGAGGGGGGGGGGTCCTAGAGGTCATGACCCCCCCCCCCCCCCCCAAAGACAGTCATGCTGTCGAAACCCTGAACGATTTTCCTGTCTTTCTATCTTAAAATTGTTCACACTTGAGCCACGGAAACTCCGATGAATCCAAAAAGATTATAACCCGGGACATCATGCTGATCAGTAGCGCTTGCGACTACGAGACCAAAGAGGATTTACCTTCCTAAAAATATTCTTCAGTACTCATGGTGACCCCCCCAAAATGTTAGGCTGCGACCGCGCCTGCTACCATTAGACCAATGAGGCAGTAAAAGAGAAAAATATGAAGATAAATTAAAATACGCATTTTTCCTACCTTAACTGTCACATTTTTCTGAATATCCATTAACCAGTAAATAACTATACCACCCTGTAACAATCTTATATGGTCAGCATCAGGGTGGAAATATAAATGTGTGTTGGCAACTATGAGAACCTCATCTGGATTGTCAACTGATTGTAGGAATGTTGCACTTGATATTGTAGATCTATCTAACAACCGTTCTGTTAGAGGTTCATTATTTTTAATTTTATCCCAAATTGATTTAAGGCACTCTTTAGTTTGTACAGCTTCAGCCAGTACTATGCTTTCATCTCCTAAGAATCTAAAAAGAAAATTGCTTTTGTTAAAACATGTTACTATGATGTAGTCAATATTTTGTCAAGCAAATTGTAAATTCAATTCAAATTGCCATACTTAAATCTATCTGTTCTGTAAAAGCAGGCCACTCCTTCTGCAACTTGTTTTCCTTTCTTGTAAAATAAACCATTTAGACCTTCAGAATTCATAAAAGGTGTTAAATAGTTGTGAAATATTTTACTATCCACTTCTTGAAGACACATTATATCACTGTTATATCCTGAAACATAAAAAGTATGAATGAATACTCATCTCCAATAAAACTTTCTCATTCCCCTGCCATTCGCGCAGTAGAATTAATGGGTTTTAGCAGAGAAATATAGAAAATTGAAAAAATTGGTTATTCTTTTCTTTCAAATTTAATTATAATAATTATTCTTGTTTAAAAGGTATGTGTTTAAGAGTTCAGACAAATCAGTACATGAACTTACCAAGTAATTCTTTCATTATGAGTTGTTTTCTATAATCAATGTGTAATGCATATGGAGGACAGTATGGATACAG
Source organism: Aporophyla nigra (assembly GCA_947507805.1). Lineage (NCBI taxonomy): Eukaryota > Metazoa > Arthropoda > Insecta > Lepidoptera > Noctuidae > Aporophyla > Aporophyla nigra. The sequence continues at coordinate 13,942,088 of OX382302.1, read as the reverse complement.
AACTGTTCTGGTGTGATCCGAGTCACAATACAAATCAGCCAAAATGTTGTATGATACACATCTGAAACTGCAAACATACAAAAATATTTTTGTAACTTATTCATGAATAAGAAAAATCAGCTGGTGATATAGAATAGTACATAGATAAAATAAAGTTGATTTGAACCTTGGATGTTGCAATTTTTGTTTTGTAAACATATGTCTAGTTTCAAATGGGCAGGTCCCAGGTCCTGCTTCAATTAGATTCTTAGATATAGTTTCAACAGCAGGGCCAACCATTTCATCATTTCCTAAAAGTTTGAAGTTAGTTATAATTATGTAATTCTTTAATTGTAAAGACTTGTGCTCTATACTTTAGGTGCAGATGAAAATATATTACTACTTGCCTGGTATACACTCAAACTTTAATTTCATTCCTACATCTTGTGTGTCAGGAGTATAAATGAATTTGTTGCCAGTTAGTTCCCATTTAATTTGTTGCTCATTTACAGAAATTCCCTTTTCGTTTGATGGCAATCCTCTAAACCAGTTAAAAGTACACTTATCCTGTTTAGCATATTGGGTCTCGAAATTTTGAGGATGAACTGGAAAACCAGCTAAAATGCTTTGCGGTAAGTTCATACTGACTACCCATGGTGAATTAAAAACGACTTCATAGAAACTATCTGTCATTTTTAATTTGACGGGGCCTTTCATAGTAAACAGGTCATTACAAGTACTATTTTCATTGATTAAAACATTCTTAGAATCATAAAACTCCATGTGAAGGATTCCATCATCCTGACAAACTTTTTTCTTTTTATTTCCTTTGTCAATCGCTTTCTGAATGTTGGTTTTCATACGAGTGAGCAAAATCTGCAAACTTTCTGATGGCTTTCGGCTGAAATTAAATTGCCTTGGAGAGCCTTTAATATCTAACAAAAACGTAATATCAACTTTTTCTTCTTGCTCTATGTATCTAAAATAGCATTTATTACTGTTCATGATTTTGGATAGCGAAATAACGGTAGAGAATCTGTTGCTCAAGTTGTGAAATCGAAATAGCATAATATAAGTATTATAAAAACGTGTTTAATATTGTGTCAACGTAATACAAAATCAAACTTGGTTGTATAGTATTATTAGAAGTGACGGAAAATATTTTTATGAATTATACATAAACAAGATCAATCACACAATCTATAACCTCAAAAGTCTGACATACACACTGACAGGTCACGGCAGTGTTGCCAACTGCTAGCTTTACCCAGTAGCTAGAAATTTTCAAAATGTTGCTAGATTTCCAGTTTTTTTTAACCCTAAAAAGTTGCTAGAAGTTGCTAAATGTTACAGTAGATAAGTAGGTTACAATAAAATGTCAATTTCTGATAATCATTTTTAATTTCATTAATTCCAACAAGAAGTTAAATTAAGTCTTGTGTACGCAATTGAATTAAAAAAATAAAACAATTAAAGAGGAAGATGTCGATGGCTGGGGTTCAGTATCTTTAATTGATTTTAAATATTTTTCAACGGTGCCCATTTTATGCAGTACGTCTTTAGGCAAAACACAGTTATAGCAGCATTTACCACTTTTCCTGAGGGAGTCTAATGAAGAGGATTGAAGTTCAGAGTTATCAAACTCATTCTGTTTCTTTGCTTATTTTTAACTGAATTCATTTGAGAGAATAACCTTTCTGCCTCTGCATTAGAATATGGCAGTGAAAGGCAAGTTAAAGCAAGAGTACTAATATCTTGATATATTTTGTCACCGGAAGAATTTCTAATTTTTTTTACTTCGACCCAAAATTGAACTATTTCTTCAGAATGCCACTTATTTATATGCAGAATGTGCCACTGTTGCGTAATCTTGTCTATTATTTCTGGAGTAAATCCCAAAATTTCAGCAACGTCGATGTTAGTGTTTGACTTGATTGGTTTTATTGCCTCTTCTGGACTTAGCAACGCCATTGATTCTAGCTGCTTGTAGTTGTCTGGAAGCCTTTGTTGCAATTCCTTAAGTAATTGCAGTAAGAAGGCGGAGCAGCGTTGTCGTATTGCATTTAAAATTTCGGAGTCTAAATTATGTTGAGCAGTTTCAAACATGTAGCCCAACAGCGCAGAGGAAACGGGGAATTCGACCTGTACTTACCGTAGCATCTATGACCATAGATTTTTTTTTTCTTTCAAATCGGCACACTACGCGACGAATTTCGATAGACTCACGTCTCATGATGAAATGAAAAGTTGCTAGAAAAAGTCGCTAAAAAGTTTAGCTACAAGTTTTATTAAATTGTAGCTGTCTGTCACCAAATAATAGCTAGATCTAGCTATAAAGTTGCTAGGTTGGCATCACTGGGTCACGGTGATTAGTGATTACATGTTGACATTGACAAGAATGACAACTCAACTCACAAAGTCACAACCCAACAACCACAGTATACCAAAGGTATAAGTTCCTTGCAGTATACATAGCTTGCTACATATTAGTTATCTGTGACAAACTCCTAGCCAAGGAACTCTCCTAGCAAAACAGCATACATACAATACAACTTTGTCTGTAACTTCATCATTACAATACAATAATGCAGAAGATATCTATTAGGGTTGTACACACGATAATGTTGGGCTAGTGAATGATTTCGCGTAAAAAAACCCCCGACACAAAAACCTAAGATCCCTTTAAAAAGTAAAAATAATAAAAAAAACTCAATCTTAAAGTATTAGTGTATTATTTTACTTTAAGATTGAGTTTTTTTTTAAATTATTTTTACTTTTTAAAGGGATCTTAGGTTTTTGTGTCGGGGGTTTTTGTGTCGTGGTTTTTTTACATTTTTTATTTAAAAATATTTTATTTTTATTTTATACTTTTTATAGGTATACTTATTATAATGTAGATTTTGTTAAGTTGTAAATACATAGGACTTCGCCGTGGCCAACGGGAAGATGGGAAGCTTCCAAAAACAATATCAATTCAATTTGGTGATGCCACTATCGGCTGGAGTTGTGTTGACGAGAATGGGTGGATTCTGATAAGGCCACATAATGTAACTTTTCAAGGTCTTAGAGGATATGGAAATATTGAAAGAACAATGTTTCCTATCATTTTATGTTGGGCAATTACAGCATATAAGTTGCAAGGGACGACAGTTGAAAAAGCTGTGGTTTACTTAGGAACAAGTACTTTCGCAAAAAGCCAAGCCTATGTAGCCTTAAGTAAAGTATTTAAAGGGGTGAAAGTGGGGAAGAATAACCGAATGTCTACAAATATACTCGAGTGGGGTCTCAAATGAAAGCGCACTGAAAGAGAATATTGATGACTTAATCGAGAATGTTCTTAGCTTTGCTTGATGAGAAAATTGGTGGTGGGAAAATTGGGACATAGAAATCCGATTGTCAAGTGAGAGTATCAATGACTACATCTCAGTCTTTGCAATTCTGCTAAAGATGATTTGTCATGTGGGTTATTAAATAGTTTTCTTTGGTCGAGCTCACAAATTGCTACACCATCAAAGGAAAAGGCCAAGCCTATGTAGCCTTAAGCAGAGTATTTTTACTCTGTTTCAGGCTACATAGGCTTGGCCTTTTCCTTGGATGGTGTAGCAGTTTGTGAGCTCGACCAAAGAAAACTATTTAATAACCCACATGACAAATCATCTTTAGCAGAATTTCAAAGACTGAGATGTAGTCATTGATACTCTCACGTGACAATCGGATTTCCATGTCCCAATTTTCCCACCACCAATTTTCTCATTAAGCGAAGCTTGAACATTCTCGATTAAGTCACCAATATTCTCTTTCAGTGCGCTTTCATTTGAGACCCCACTCGAGTATATTTGTAGACATTCGGTTATTCTTCCCCACTTTCACCCCCCACAACTTTTAAACGGCTCAACCGATTTTCATCAAACATGTCTAAGAACACTCGCACATAAGTCACCTTTAATACAAAAAAATAATAATTGAAATCGCTTCATCCGTTCAGGAGCTATGATGCCACAGACAGACAGACACACAGACAGACCGACACACAGACAGACCGACAGACAGACAGACACGTCAAACTTATAACACCCCTCTTTTTCCGTCGGGGGTTAATAACAGTTATTTCTTTTTTTATTTTCTTCTGATAGAAACAAAACTAAATATAAAATAAAAATAATGTCATGTTGCTACGCAGTGCCATACCGCGCGCCCCCTCCTCTGCCAACCCGCCGCTAGCGCAGGCGAAGTGATGCGGGAGACAGTAGGATAGGATGAGAGAGCCCCGATCGCCAAGGATAACGGACGTAACACAGCGATCCTCCGCGACTCTCAGTCGCGATGTCTTTTTTTGTTGTTAAAATTGTAATTGTAATGTCCAGTGTATTTTGTACAGCCACATTTGTTGTAAAAGAAAAATTAAATAAATAATTATACTTTAAAATAGTGACTTTAAACAAGTTATTAAATTTAAATTACAAAATTTGCATGTAAGTACATTATTTCAAGTCAAAGAGATTTAATGTCTTTGTTTCAAGTTCATTCAATTTCATTCATTTTTGGACCACCTCACTATTTTTATTTTGCCAAAACCTGCACCCTAATTGCGAAACGCACAATTTATCAGAATCTCAATGGGATTGAAGATTATTTCTAAACCATTGCGTCATTTGAACGAATAAATTGTCGGCTCAGCAACGTAAATAACGCAATGAATGTTGTTTAACTATGAATATTAAACCAATTCCCCTAACCCTACCGATAAAAAGTTCCGCAATTACCCCTCTGGGTATCCCTCCAACTGTCAAGTTACTGAATAGGATTAAAAGTCCAACCCTATGTTTCGATTTTAAAACTTTTATCATTTAAAACAATATAGTTTTTAATATATTCATAGGATTAAAATATAGCTTTGGACCGTTTGCCTTTTCTTTTTGTGGGTGGGAAATCATCAAATGACGTCTCCTACTCTGGGTGGAGCGGAAGTGCGTGACAGACTTTTACTGGCTAAAAAACCCAGTATAAAACCCGTGCGTGGAACACTACGCACCGTCGAGACGGTCCTGGTCCTTATAGGTGGCGAGCTACCCATTGCTCGCCGCCCGCAAGCCCACGCCTACGGTGGCCGGGAGTCCGCAATGGACTCCCGACACCTGGGGCGTCTTTTGTGGCGGCTAGGGGTGTGAGGGCGCATAGCTTGCTTCTCCTTCACTTACCTCGCTTCCTTTTTTGCGAGCATTACTGCTTCGCAGAAAGAGGTGACGGCTTCCCATGCCCTCTCGCTCCGTACCATGGCTTGCACCAAGGCCAGACGCGAGAGGTCGCCGCCACCGGTCGTCTCCATGAGGACACGGTGGTGCTCCACCCAGGCGGGGCACAACGCCACCGTAAGCTCCACCATGTCCTCCACGCCATGGAAAAACCCGGGGGTTTTTCCCCCCTTATCCTGAAGCAGCCATGCCTGGTGAGGACCTGTGTAAGGTGGAAGGTGAGGACGCCGTGGCGCCTCTGCTCAAAGAGGGGACCGCTGCCGCGGTAAGTCCCCTCTTTATATATCGGATCGTATGCCTTAGAGGTAACATACAAAGATTTTTTTGAAGTTGGAAGATCGCTTAGTTGTTCATTCACTGGAGCACTTACCCTACCCCGATTTCTTATTAATGTTATAAATTCAAAAGTAACTCTGTCTGTTACGCTTTCACGCCTAAACTACTGAGATGATTTTGATGAGATTTGGTACGCATAACGACAAGCTCAAACTTTTAATCTTCAGCTTCGCGTAGCCCTGGTGGCGGGCTGGCGGGACAGGCTTTTGACGACAGGCTGTAGTTTCGGGTAACGCAGGAGCGTTTCAGGAAGTACCCGTGTTGCGTTAAAGGGGAGCCGGATGCCCGGTGTCACCACTGCATCGACTGCCGGGAGAACACGGCGCGGCATACGCTGGCAGAGTGTGCCGCTTGGGAGGAGCCGCGCCGTGCCCTCATCTCAGGAGTAGCAGTGGCCTGTCGCTGCCGGCCGTGGTCGAGTCAAAGGTCGGCAGCGAGGAGTCCTAGGACGCGGTGGTAACCCATTGCAAACAGTCGTGTCGCAGAAGGAGACTGCGGAAAGATATTTTGCTAACAATATAGTTTTCCGTTATGTTCAGTTAAACTGAGAGTCGAAGCCGACTCCAACATAGTTCGAATTAAAGGCTTTACGACTTGAAAATTGAGAGTATGAGTGAAATTTGTTGGTTCGTGTGCCAATACAGGTGAGAAGGAGAAACTTTACAAGATGTTAAGTTTGATCTTTTTGTTATAATAATATTCATTAAAGTTTGTTACGACATCGCAGTGTTGCGCAGACTGTGTGTGGATCGGCATTCACCTTTACGCCGAGTCTCCAATTGATCATTTTTATTTTTGTTCATATTCTGAAAATTAAGATAGCAATTTACTTATTTTTGTGATATTACATATTGCTTAAATTAGGTATAATTACTTGATTTTCTTGGTAATTTCCTTGTTCTTATGTAAGATAAATGAAACGAAATAATCTGGTAAGTGGCAACATTGTTTGTCAACGTGTCAATGCGATTTGTACGCGTAGCATGTTAGTTGCCAACACAGTTATTCCGAGTTGTTCTACTTTGTAATTTCGAGAGTTAAATTATTAAACCTAACAGACATCGCTACATATTGTGGGTGGTTCATTATTGAATTAGATAATTTCAAATATGGTGCGTATGATAAAGACTTAAAAGTGTAATTTTCAACATTTTATTGTAGATAATCGGTGAATGGAGAAAAATGTTCATAGATTTAATCTTTTGTATATTGCTTTTAGCCTCCTTCCCCGAGCTCCACGTCTGTAGGATCTGGTAGTCGCTCACCGAGCAAGGCGACTACAGCACCAAGATCATCCAGCGGTAGCACAGTTCGTCAACGTAAAACCACAACGACCACCACTGCTGCCAGAAATCGTAGCACAGGTGCAGGATCAGGTGGCATGTGGCGATTCTACACCGATGATTCTCCTGGCGTCAAAGTGTAAGTTATAACTGTACCTTTAGAGAACTGTTTATTTAAAAAGTCTTAATAGCTTTTATCTTATTGTGTATTCAAACTAGATCGTTACTTAGGTACTTATGAAGTGGCTCATTATTTCATACAACTCTTTTAAAACAAATTCTAAGCATTCAAATAAAAATCTAAGAAATATTGCACCTATTTTAATTTACGGGAACACAAAATATTAAATCAAAGCGTTTGCGGCTGGTTTCAACTATTTAAAAGTAGAATTGTAATGCATGATAATAACAGTAATTTCTTTTCCTTACCACTAATACATTAAATAAATAAAAGTATTTAATTAAACTACAAGTTGTTTACTACTGTTTATTTTTAATTTACAGGGGCCCTGTTCCAGTTTTAGTAATGTCTCTGCTCTTCATTGCATCAGTGTTTATGCTTCACATTTGGGGTAAATACACAAGGGCGTAATTTTCCACATTATTTAATAATTGTCTGATCGGAGCAAGAGTGAAAGTACTAAGTGATTGTTATGGAGTTGGGTGTTAAGATATGATTTTAATAAATTATGTAATTTAATCTTATTCTGCAGTAAAAATAAGCTGTAAACATTAAAAGTTATTTTTATTTCTTGTTATCCTGATAATACAAAGTTTAAGTATTCATTTATTTAAATTACAGCAACTAGAATACATTTTATGATTGGACAATGACTGTGCCTAGAACTGGTTGGTATAACTTTAATATTTTAGGCTACATCATAAATTAATGAAGGCACAGTAACATATGTCTTTTAATTAAAAGTGAAAGGTATACTTATGATGACCATATTGTTACTCATATTGTAGACCAGAAGACTTGTTCACCTCATACACACATGTCAGAAACAATCACCATTACTTTCTTCTTTTTGTTATTAATGTAGTCTTTGGTTTTTCTGTGTATTTGTATATCTTATATTGGATATGATCTGATAATATTTCCTCCCAGGAGAGGGTATTGCTCTTGTAACATAGCACAAGAGTCAGGGACTCAACACATTTTGTAGCTGTGTAATAAAGATTATTATAGCAAATAGCACTTACATGCAAGCAACATTTTGACGGCAGCGGTAACTACAACTGTAGCCACAATGCACAGTGGATTAACTCCATACAAATGGAAAACATAGATTCATCCATAGCTATATGTACAGAGAGTTGAAAAGATAAAAATTTTCTAATATTGAAAATCAAATGATGGATTGCTCTAAATATATACACACACTATTAACTGTGCCCGCGGCTTCGCCTGCGTGGATTGATAATGGATGTGGTACCGGGACAAAAAGTAGCCTATGTTACTCCTTATACACTATTATTATTCCAGCCGCCAACCGTTTCAGAGATTAGCCGGAACAAACAGACAGACAGACAAAAATGAAAAATAACGATATTTTGATGTAAATCCACACTATCCACACTTCCACACTAATATTATAAATGCAAAGGTAACTCTGTCTGTCTGTCTCACTTTCCTGCTAAAACTACTGAACCGATTTGAATGAAATTTGGTACACAGATAGTTTAGAGCCTGAGAAAGGACATACCTAGGCTGCTTTTTATTGCGGAAAAGGGGTTTTAAGGGGTTGAAAGGGAGGATGAAAGGTTGTAGGGAAGTATTGTCATTTTTAAAGCTAGAATGATGAAACTTTTTTATTTGGCTTTTTAACCGACTTCAAAAAGGAGGAGGTTCTCAATTCGGATGTTTATATGTTTTTTTTTTTATGTATGTTCGGCCATAACTCCGTCATATATAGCTGGATTTGCAAAATTATTTTTTTGTTCGAAAGGGGTTTATTCCATATAATTTTCATATAGATCTGATGATGAGTTCCGGAGACAGACACCGGAACTCTTTAAAAAATGATAGCAAATCAACCGCGATTTCTGCTATCGCATAAATATGCATTTTTTTTTTGGAATTAGTGCGGGGTGAATACCACAACTAAAAATTTAAAAATAAAAACTTAAAAAAGCAACCGACTTCCTTAAAAACACTACAAAGTGAAGAATAACTTTAATTTCGGAAGTCGGTGGCAAAATAACCATAAATACAGATCCTAAGACACCGACTTCCGAAATTAAAGTTATTTTTCACTTTGTAGTGTTTTTAAGGAAGTCGGATGCTTTTTTTTTTTTTGTAAAAAAGTTTTTATTAAGTACATAAATATATATTTAAAGTTTGTTAAATTTTTACTCTTAAGGGGGTAAAATTACAAGAGGGAATAGGGAATGAAAGTTTGTACGAAAAGGGGATTTTTTTTTTTATTTTTTTTTATCCTTTATTATAAAGAACTCCGTTCTTAATAATTAATTACAATCTAGTCTATAAGACTAATAAGCAATTTAAATCTAACTTAATTTTATACATGATGATTATTTTAAAACTTAGAATAGTGTCCTTTGTACTTTACACAAGTCCGTTCCACTTTCTTAGAGTCTGGTATGATGATATTATAAACACTTTGTTCATGTGTTATTATGTGTGTCACTGTCACTGTTATTTCTGCACTTTTTACACTACACTAAATCAAAAGGTTTTGTTCGTTTTAGTCTTCGCACTATATTCGTTTGGTCTAACAGCTGAATCGCCTCGAAGTTCACATGATGATGGAGTCGTTGTTCATGGGCTTCAGCATATTTTTGTATTATCTTGGTGACGGGTTCCATGTTCAGGTCACGATGGAGGTCGTCATTTCTTATATACCAGGGAGCATTAACTATACTCCTGAGTACCTTGTTCTGGAATGTTTGGATGATTTTGATGTTGGTTGGTTTAGTACATCCCCACAGTTGGATGCCATATGTCCATATTGGCATAAGAACATGCTTATATAATAGTATTTTGTTGTGTATTGATAGACAGGAATCCCGTCCAATCAACCAATACATGTTTTTAAAGCGCATGTCTAGTTCCTGCCTTTTCTTTTTGACGTGCGCTTTCCAGCGCAGTTTCGCGTCAAGCGTTATGCCAAGGTATTTGGCTGTATTTGCGTATGGCACTCGTTGACCATTTATGAAGACTGGGTGGTAGTCACAATTTCTGTTGGTGAAATCAATATGAAGCGACTTTGATTCATTCAATTTGATTCTCCATTTTTGTGCCCAATCATGAACTTTATTTAGAGCGATTTGTACCTTTTCGATTGCTTCCGTATGGCATGATCCTGTCGCCATGATGGCAGTGTCGTCCGCAAAGGTTGCAATTGTATTATTTTCGAGCTCTGGTAAATCATACGTGTACAGCAAATAGAGCACTGGTCCCAGCACACTACCTTGGGGCACACCAGCTTTAATTATCTTTAGCTCGGAAAAAGCATCCTCGTTCCTTACTCTAAACATTCTATTTGTAATGTATGATTGCAAGATATCGGCAAAATCATTAGGCAGCATAAGTCTTAGCTTGTACATCAAACCCTCATGCCAAACTCTATCAAAAGCTTGTGCCACGTCTAGGAATACGGTGGAGCAAACTTTTTTATCTTCAAGCGTTCTCTCGATGATGTTGGTAATTCTATGTACTTGGTCTATCGTAGAATGTTTCTCTCTAAAACCAAACTGGTGGTCAGGGATCAAATTATTCTCGCTTATAATCGGTTTTAGGCGTTTTAAAAATAATTTTTCAAACAGCTTTGATAGTATCGGCAACAGGGATATGGGCCTGTATGATGATGCTTCGTGAGGTGGTTTGCCGGGCTTTGCAATCATAATCACTTCAGCAACTTTCCATGGCTCAGGAACATGCTTTAGTACGAATGCAGCATTGATGAGCCTTGTAAGTTTAACAATAGCTTTACGAGGGAGATGTTTTAGGATTTCACCCGTAATAAGGTCATACCCTGGGGATTTCTTTTTTAGGCTTATCATTTGAATTTCCTTTGCAACTTCTTTCGGGGTCACAAGCTTAATTCTTTGATCTTGCAGAATATCGGGAACTTGCAGGTTTTCTACAGACCCGTCATTTGGCTGAAAGGTTTCTTCTAAATGATGTGCAGTGTGTGTGAAAAGGGGAATGACAAGAATCGGCGGAACTACTGGTCGGAATTGAAAAATTCTTTTCGTGTTGGGTAGCCCATTTATTAGGAACGCTATATAACATCACGCTACGGTCAAAAGGAGCGGAGCAGCAAACGAAAACTGGCAGTCAATTCGATGCGACTGGAAGAGGAGCGAAAATTTGACGCGGACGAAGTCGCGGGGATAAGCATTTAGTGAAAAGCTGTGAATTTGAAATTACAGACACTTAAATTTTATTTATTTGTATAGATGAATTGTTAAAAGAATTTTTCGATTAACTGGGGAGCTGATCAATATTGTTTATGTTCCTGTTCTTCTATAACATAAAATCACGCCTTGTTTAGCGGAAGGGTTGGGCAGATATGTGTGTGCGTAGTCCCAGCGGAAAAGTGTTGAATTTCTTAATTTCAGTTAAGCAGATATTTAGTGTATGACGTCGTGTAATTGTGTATGGTAAATAAAAATTTGTGCATCCAACCATTGCGGAGATATTCAACAAAAACTGTTTCCGGTGGGACTAGGTACGTATTCCTAGCGGCACTTTTTATTTTCGTATGGACGTACAAGAAAAAAATACATACAATAATTACTGTGTAACGAGAGGTAAATGTGTATGTTAAAATGAAATTTGTGTGTCTTATATTTGTCAAGATATTCAAGTTGCCGCTGCGCTGACATTTGGCTATTTGATGAAAATCATATAAAACGGTTTAGCACAGAGTTGTAATTTTTTACGCAGGTTGCTTTGAATTTGTGTGTAATGTGTGCGAAAACAGAATTTGAAAAAAACCTACCGTTCAGAAGATACCTATACACGTAAAAGTAAAATAAGGTTATAAGGTCCAAGTACTTAAAATAGGAACTCTAGAGCCTAACTCATCTCGTTTATTTATATCTTGTAAGGGTCTACAATGTCCTGCCAAGTTTCATTCATGTGCTCTTAGTAATTAATGAGCAGTGGCATAATTTACTACGACTGGAACACTATATTTTATGACATCCGATCAGGGCTGTAGCTAGACTCGAATTTGAGGTAGGGCAGCATTGGCTACAGGTAGGGCGGAAGTAAAAAATACACTAGTCACAAAAATTAAGGGATATTTAAAAAATCCAAATTTTGGGTGATTTTCAACAAGCTGTAACTCCGAGGAAAATGATCGTACAGCAAAAAATAAAAAAGCACGTTGTAGTTCAATGTATCTAGTTTTCAGATACGGCCACGATTATATTACAGATTTTTTATCATGTTTGGATCTGGAGAAATAACAAGGAAACAATAAAAAAAAATTAAAAAAAAATCTCGTCTAAAAATTGGTATACGGGCTTCAAAAAAAAATTTCTAGTGTTTTACTCATAAGTTCTTTTAGAAAATTTAATGCCCTTTAATTTGAGGTATACAGAATGCCTAAACGATAATTTGCCGCGGAGTTATCGTCAGTCGAAGCAAAAAGTACTTTTTAACTTTGACAATTAATAACTCTGGAAATAATGATTGTATAGAAAATCGAAGGAGGGTTTTGAAAACTGCACAACATTTTCTTTAAGATACCTTGATTGGCAATTTTTCTGCGGCTAATGGTGCCTTTCCATGCTCATGGAAAGATGCTCAAATAATTCCTTTACCTAAAAAGTCAAATCCCAAATCCTTTTCTGAATACCGTCCTATTTCCGTTTTACCATTCCTATCCAAAGTCCTTGAACGGTTGATTCACAATCAAATTAGCATTTTCCTCACTCAAAATAATCTCCTCAACCCCTTCCAGTCTGGTTTCCGTCCTGATCATAACCACCACAGCGCTTCTAAACATTACGGATCATATAAGGTCATCGATGGAAAGCGGTAATCTTACTGTTTTAGCTTTATTAGATTTCAGTAATGCTTTCAATACTGTTGATTTTGATGTGCTGCTTGGAATTCTATGCTCTCTTAATATATCTCCATCGGTAATTGATTGGTTTCGCAGTTACCTGTTCGGTCGTCGGCAACGTATTTGTCTTGGAGAGACTTTGTCTTCCTGGAGTAATACTTCTGTCGGTGTACCTCAGGGTGGTGTTTTATCCCCTTTACTTTTCGCAGTTTTTATAAACTCAATCTCTGATGAACTTATTTCTTCCTACCATCTTTATGCAGATGATTTACAAATCTACTCGCGAGCTCCTCTTGGGAATCTGTCCGAGGCTATTTTAAAAATAAATCGTAATCTGGCCCGTAGATGCGAATGGAGCAATCGATATGGATTTATGGTTAACCCTATAAAGACGCAAGTTGTGGTGGTAGGCAGTTCAAGAATGGTCTCAAGGATTGACTGGAGTACTCTTCCCCAAGTTTCTTTTGACAACACAGTAGCCGCAAGCTATTTGCATCCGCTGCGTCTTTGAAGAGATTGCGTAACTTTCTCCCGACTGCCACCAAGATTGCGCTTGCACAATCCATTTTTCTACCCATCCTTGACTGTGCTGATGCCAGCTATCTTGACCTTACCCAAGACCAACTGAACAAACTTGAGCGCCTTCAAAACTTTTGTATAAGGTTCATATTCGGTTTGCGCAAATATGACCATTTTTCCGAATTTCGAGTGAAGCTCAAGTGATTACCAATTCGCCTTCGCCGGAATGCTCATATTCTTTCTCTTTTGTATAATGTGCTATTTTCTCCCTCCACTCCTCTCTATCTCAAAAAACGTTTTCAGTTTCTTTGTGACTCTCACACGAAATTTTTAAGGTCATCAGATAACTTGAAGCTTAAAATGCCTATGCATTCCACAACTTTCCTCGACCATTCCTTTACTGTCCAAGCCGCTCGGTTGTCGAATGCATTGCCTGTTGAAATAAAACGCGCGCAGACGTTACATGTTTTTGAAAGACTCGTGAAAGAACATTACTTGTCGTTGTGATCTTGTTGTCCTAACCGAACTGTAATTTTCTATGTACTGTCGTCATTAATTTTTGTGTCTTATATGTATATTTAGTATGTAGGTATTTATGTATATATTATTTAGGATATAAATATCTGTTTAGTTATTTTAGTAAATTGTATGTTTACACCATTGACATACCCATTTTATGTCCACGCTTATCACTGTCCATTCCATGGTTGCCTGGAAGAGATCGCTTAAAGCGATAAGGCCGCCCATTGTAAATTTTGTAATCGTTGTGTTTTTTTTTTTATGATGTATTTTTATGGTGTACAATAAAGTATATATAAATAAATAAATAATGGCTTTTGTCGAAAGTTTTTTTTTTTACTTGAAAGCTTTGACTGAAAAAAAAGACAAAAATTCGCATAATTAAGTATATTTGAATAACTTGGTATAACTTTGGATAAAATGGATGAACGAAAGATATTGTGGGTAATTTTTCAACCTCAAAGTGTCCCCTAAAATCCCTGAAAAATTCAAAGCGTTACGATTCTTTTTTCATAGTACCCCGAAGCTTCAAATTCTTTGTTTTTGCAAAAATCACCATAATGAACAATTTCATTCGTTTTTTGATGCTAAAATTTTTTTTCTCAAAAATCTTTTTTTTCTCAAAGATTTTAGAAAGAAAAAACTAATCAAAATCGATTTTTTTTTTGCAAAAACAAACAATTTGAAGCTACAGGGCATTATGAAAAAAAAATCGCAGCGCTTTGAATTTTTCAGAGATTTTTTAGGGGACATTTTGAGGTTGAAAAATTACCGACTATATTCTTCGTTCATCCATTTTATCCAAAGTTATACCAGTTATCCAAATATCCTTAATTATGCGAATTTTTGTCTTTTTTTTTAGTCAAAGCTTTCAATTTTTCGACAAAAGCCATTCACGGTATCTTATAGAAAATTTTGTGTTGTTTCCAAAACCCTCCTTCGATTTCCTATACAATCATTATTTCTAGAGTTATTGATTGTCAAAGTTAAAAAGTACTTTTTTGCTTGCTAGAGGCATTCTGGATACGTTAAATTAAAGGGCATTAAATTTCCTAAAAGAACTTTTGATTGAAACAATGGAAAAAAAATTTTGAAACCCGACCCGACTTTTTTTAAGATGAGAAAAAATTTGGAAAAAATTTTTTTTGGTTGTTTCCTTGTTATTTCTCCAAACCCAAACATGATAAAAAAATATCACCCAAAAATATGTTTTTTTTTTATATCCCTTCATTTTTGTGACTAAGTATATCATAATTGATCTGCTCTGAAGCACGGGCTACTAAATCAGTCAACATCACCTCTAGGTCAGTGATGTACATTCAATAGCTATTCATAGACAAATAATTAAACATGAGCATGGATTTAAGGACAGCTATTAAATCCTCAAAGATGAAGAACAAGCGAACAAGACGGTTGAAATTTTTCTCTGCATCGGCATATTATAATTAAATAGACCCATTGCTTCATGTGATGGCGCTTCAAATGCCATCTATACACAGAGAAAATAATTATTATAATAAGAAATGAATGTCCCAAACGATGGTATGTTCGGAAAAGTTTAGATACCTATTGCTACATTTTTTTATCTAAAACTATAAACACACAATCCAATTCTAATAGGTTCTCTTCGTTTTTGGTATTTTTAAGGTAGGGCATTGTGATTTTAAGGTAGGGCATTGTGATTTTAAGGTAGGGCATTGCCCCACAATGCCCCCCCCCTAGCTACGGCCCTGCATCCGATTATAGGACTTTTTAAAGGAAAAGCAAAATGAAACTTATTCCAATATTTGGTGTATTAATGCAACTATTCACATGTAAAATTTCAGCTCATTACACTGAATGATTAAAGAGATATAATAAAAATAACAACAAGAGCAAAACATCGATAAACCGACCAAGTTTGAATGGCTACATAAAAGTGGCCGTGCAGTTTATAGAGCTAACCACAGACTACAATAGAGCTAACGTTCTAAAATTTCCAGTATAGTATCGTCATCGTGTTTCGTACAGTTTCGTACAGTTGCGTACACAATAGTTTAGCAGAAAATAAAACAACTGCTTTGTAATCTTAATAGTATTTATTAGTTAATGACTAATTAAAAAAAAAAAACAAAACTATTAACAACGTAATAATAACATTGATATATAGTTCAAAAGTTAAAATGAAAATCTCCAAAAGAAAGTACCTACCGCAAACCCATACAAAATAATAAATTACTAATGAACTTATAGAATGTGAGAATGTGACTAAATCATGCAAACCAGAGCCAGGACAAGACAACAGGCACACCCACCATCTCCGGACTTGTCGCTTAGCTCCGCCTCGCAGCCACCGGGACGCGCCTCAACCATGAGCGTCGTGTCACCGGTCGCTGCAGTTGCGTCGAGCTCGAGCGACGAGTTTTTCTCCCCACCGTCGTCACCAACACCACAACGGGGCGGCGGCGAGGAAGAGGACGGCCACCAGACGGTCACTTCTTTTGTCGTTGAAGTCAACAACCAAGGCATACCTATATCACAATATTGAACTTGGCTCTCATTTCACATTTATGTTTTTGATGGGATCTCATTGCTTTTTGTACATAAATTATTAGTAGGTACTTATTTATAACAAAATTAATAAATACCAAATGGTTTTTGTTACAAGTGTTCCTGACAGAATCAATTAAGTGAAAAATTATAATAAAATGATAAAAATTTACCAGTTTCTGATTTATTCCTTTGTATTCACCTAATTACCTATCTGCATGCCAAATTTCATCTTTCTAGGTCACCTGGAACTGGGTTAGAGTTTTGATCTATAGGTCAGTCAGTGATAAAAATTACGATTTTTGGACGTTAATATCTAAATAACCGTTTAAGATGTGTTTATGAAATTTGGAGCACATATGTATCTTGCAAGTCTCAATATATGAGCCCAATTTGACACGTTTAAGTGAAACAGTTTTTGAGTTATGAGGGGGTCAAAAGGGGCTCCAAATGGTTCGTGTAATATTACACACGGTGATGCTCGCCAGTTCTATTACTTGAACTTGGCTTGACACGCTACCGCGTGTCTAGATAAGGGCAGAAGAACGATAATAATGATGATAATCTGCTTCACCCAAAACACGATCGAGTTAAATCAAGACAAAGAACTGGATGCCAAAGATTTTATAAACGGAGTGTCGAAATGGTTTGTTGAATGTGGAAGTACATACAACAACAACATTCGCTGCATAAGGTCAGGAAAGGTTGTTGGTGAAAACCTTTTATTTGGAAGAACACTAACGAAATAAGCCCCTTAGGCGAGCGCGAGGAAGAGGCAATCTCTGCGCTCCCACGCCCCTAGCCACCGCAGGAGACTCCCCGGGCGTCAGGAGTCAATTGCGGACCTCCCGTCCACCGTAGGCACGGGCTAGCGGGCGGCGACAATGGGTAGCTCGCCGTCTGGTAAGGACCTGAAGGGGTAATTGCGGAACTTTTTATCGGTAGGAATTGGTTATTTACGGTGCTGAGCCTGTGAGGCTGTCTTCGGGTAGCAAGGTGAACAATGAGAACTAAGTCCCAATCCACCATTATAAATACACACGCACAACTGTTTTCACGTAACGTTACGACTGCTCTGCGATGTTTCTGCCGCCCGAACTATTCTGAGGCTACCCAAAATCAGCTACGGCGTCCTTAGCCATGCTTACGGCTGCCGAGGCAGCCCGAAGTCACCCGACGCAGCTCTGAGGCGCCCGAAGCCACCGTAAGGCGCCCGAGCTGTACCGAGCCGCACCGATGCCCACCGATAGTGGGCGCCGGGCCTTAGGGTGCAGGCTTGGGTCGACGGCGCTTTGTGTTCCACGCGCGTTGTTAACACTAAGAGAGTGACTTTTGTATTTATCAGGTGCCCCATCTTTTGCATCACGGCAGCTTTAAGGCCCTCTTGTAGTTGAAGACGTTTCGGCGAACACTGGCCGGTCGTTGCGAGCGCTTGAGCTGCTAGATTTTGTGTATAATTGTTTCGTGGAGACAAAATGATAAGAAAATTATAAAATATTTTCTCAGCATGCCCTAAAAACCAATAAAACCTATCTTTTGGTATAAGTTTTACATGGTTTAATGATGGAATCTCTTCAAGGTACACGTTTTAAATGGCGATTTAGGGTCATCTTTATGATTATTTTTTATCGAGCCAATTGTTTTAATTCACGTTTCTATCTTCACACAGCGCTTAACAGTATGTTCAATTTTCCTAAATATATTTTTTTTTTACGGAAACTAGCCATTTTGCTAGATTAACAGAGGTTTAAAAAAGTTAAAAAGTACTGTAACCTCGCCTTAACTTCGCTCCCGATTTCCTTTGTTTTACAATGCCCGCATTAATACCAGTTCTTTTGATTTTTTTAAAGATTTTATTATATCAGCATAGTTTATAAAATTGTTGAAATCCTCATATTTCAGACCCATGAGTCAGCAAATTAATAGTGCATGCTTCGCAGTTTAAAGGGTGAACATCTTTTACTGATTGCGTTTTTAGCGTGGTCCCTAACAACACCAAACTTTTCTTCGCCGTGTTTATAATGTCTTTTAGAACTTTTTCAAATCACCTGTGTGGCGATTCTGTACAAAAGGTTCTAAAAAAATATCTACGAGCATGTTCTATTACCGGGACAAAAAGTAGCCTATGTTACATCAGCTATCTGCCAGTGAAAGTCCCGTCAAAATCGGTCCAGCCATTTCAGAGATTAGCCGGAACAAACAGACAGACAGGCAGACAGACAAAAAAAAAAAATGATTTGGTATATGACCCGTGTATACATCGATATACACGTAGTAAAAAGCGATTATTTAAATATTACAAACAGACACTCCAATTTTATATATTTGTCTAGATCCACACACCCAGGATTTAATCTAGACGATTAAATCCTGGGTGTGCAAGGGCATCCTTTGGCACTCCCCTACCGCCGCCGCCGCGCCGCCGGCGTAGTTAGTTGTGTTTCTTGGATTAACTAGTTTCGCCTAGGTCAAACCATTTCTCCTTCTCATCAACATAATGACTCTACATTTTTATGCCTAACAATTTACAACGGCTAAAGTTTCACAGTTTTTTAATGTAGTAGGCTGCACATGCTGTTTCTTTTGTCTTTTCTGCATAGGTCTATAAGTACTGGTTTGTCTTATTGCGTGTAGGGAGAACTGGTTTGACCTAGGCGAAACTAGTTCATCCTAAAATCAGGTTTGGCCGGTAACAGACATCATAAACATGTCATCATCATCATTCCAGCCGAAAGACGTCCTCTGCTGGACATAGGCCTCCCCCAAGCACCACCCCTAGACCGTTTCTGTGCTTCTCGTATCCAGCGGGTTTACGCGGCCTTCACCTGGTCATCGGTCCACCTCGTGGGAGGCCTTCCAACGCTATGTTTTGCAGTACGCGGTCATGACTCCAGAACCTTTCCGCCCCATCAGCCATCTATAAAAAAACATGTATCATAAATTCATAACATAATTTATACATGTATTGACATTATTTTTCAGATATAGTCAGTAGTGTTAGGTGTAGGTAAACGATAAATAATGTTCCACCACCAACTCACATATAGCGTTGGAAGGCCTCCCATAAGATGGACCAATGACCTGGTGAAGGCACAGAACCGGCCGAAGTGGCGGAGCTTGGGGGAGGCCTATGTTCAGCACTGGACGTCTTTCGGCTGAAATGATGACAACCTACTGGGGTTGGCGAGACATGTCATGCGGTGTTCCACAGGGCTCGGTTTTGGGGCCACCCCTGTGGAACATCGGATATGATTGGGTGCTGCGCGGTGCACTCCTCCGTGGTTTCAGCGTCATCTGTTACGCCGATGACACGCTGGTAATGGCACGGGGGCAGACGCTTCGGGAGGCAACTGTCTTAGCGACAGCTGGGGTCGCGCAAATAGTTGACAGGATCCGGCGGTTAGGTCTTCAGGTGGCATTGCACAAGGCGGAAGCTATTTGCTTCCACGGGCCCAGAAAAGCACCACCTTCGGGATCCAACATCACGGTAGGAGGTGTCCACTTCGGTATCGAGTCGACGATGAAGTACCTAGGACTCGCCCTCGATAGCCGGTGGAACTTCGGACCGCATTTTCAGCGGTTGGCCCCCGATTAATGGGCACCGCGAATGCACTTTCGCGATTGCTGCCTAATCTCGGGGGGCTAAATACCTCCTGCCGGAGGCTCGTATGTCGGCATCGTACGGTCCATGCCGCTCTATGGAGCGCCTGTATGGGCGGACAACCTGACGGCCCGCAACATTGCAATACTGAGAAGACTACAGAGAGCAATGGCCGTCAGGGTGATAAGGGGATACCGTACGGTCCCCTTTGAGGCGTCGAGCCTCTTGGCCGGATCACCACCCTGGGATCTTGACGGCAAAGTTTTGGCGTCACTATATCGGTGGCGCTGGGACGTGCTGGAGCGAAGCGAGCACCTGATGCCTCGTCATATCGAGGTGTACAGAGCTGAGCTCCCCCAGGCCCTAGTGGTGGAGTGGGACCAACGACATGCGCGACCCAGCGCAGGGCATGACATCATAGCGGCGGTCAGACCTGTTCTGAGGGAGTGGCTGGAGAGACGGCATGGCGCCCTTACTTTCCGGCTGACACAGGTATTGTCCAGACATGGGTGCTTCGGTAAATACCTGTGCCGCATAGGTCGGGAACCGACACCCGGTTGCCACCATTGCAACTGCCGTGACAATACGGCGCGGCATACCCTTGAGCAGGGCTGTCCAAGCTAAATACCTTCGCGGGCTAATTAAATTTACTACAAAAGCTGGAGGGCCGCAGAAACAGATATTTTCAGTTTTCAAGTAAAAAAAAATACAGGGTATCCATTTCTTTATACCTTTTTTGGGTCTTAATTAATTAATTTATGTAATAATAGTAATCCAAACAACGGCCCGCGGGCCGTTGTCTGGACAGCCCTGCCCTTGAGGAATGCCTTGTTTGGGCAGTGCCGCGCCGTGACCTCGTCGCGATGGTTGATACTGCGGATTCTCTCTCACTTCCAGAAATGGTCCAGTCCATGGTCGGAAGTGAGAGCGCGTGGGACGCCGTCGCCTCATTCTGCGAGGAAGTGATAGTTGCGAAGGAGGCGGCGGAAAGGGAGAGGGAGAATACAACATCCCTTCCAATCCGTAGAGTGGTGACCGGGCGCCGGAAGGCGCGAAACGATCTCCGGCCGCCTTAGGGTGAGGCCTGCAGGCAACAAACTTGGGGAGTTTGTTGCCTGAACAGTGAAAGGCCCGAGACGACAGCGCGCCGTGTTCCGCGAGCGCATCTTTAGAGGAACTGCGGCCGTTTGCAGTCGCCGAGGGTGACGGGGCTCGCATGAATTTATGTGGACCAAGACCTGGCCGGGGGAGCGTGATGAAATGCGCAAGCACTCCAGCACCCCGGCTAAAGGTAGCAGCAGAACACCGTGTGGTTTTAGTCAGTAGAAGTCTGACAGACCCCTCCACCCGCCCCAGGGTGCTAGACATCCATGAGGATTTCCACACGAAAAAAAAAGGTGTAAAAATGTTAAAATAAAAACATTGCGTTTGAAGAATTACTTTCGCATTTATAATATTAGTATAAGATAGGTAGGTATAGCATAATGGCTTGGTTTATTTATACCATCGACTTCGCTACCTCGAAAGGAGGGCAGTGGTTTTTACATAACAATAAAAAACGAAGATAAAAATACAATGATTTTATTTTGATTGATAATCTATTCTTAAAAATAATTACAAAAAATAAAAAATAATGTTATACCTAAGACACAATAATTATAAATGAGAAAAAACTATTTACAATATCAGCCTTATTTTGAATTTCAATAATATTGAAGAGTAATCTCAATGCTAAAGTTATAATAACTGCATTATTGTTTTAGCTGCCTCATTGACGGCGGGAAAAGAAATGTTCTAGTTTATTTGTTTTAAAGCTGCAAATGAGACAAGCAACTTACCGTTCACACATATGCTTCCACCCTTCGACCTTTAATTTTATCGAAAAATTGGCGCCAAGAAACTAGTGTTTTTCCAGACCATATCCAAAAACTGGAAGTTATTCCTACTATCATAGTCATTAAGTATTTGATCATGAACATTTCAAATTTAGGTCTGTCTGTTTCTCTACGTGTGAAAGGGCATGGAATAGAATACAGGGGAATAGAACACATATCACGGTGCCAAGTAACCATCCAATCATCAAAATTTGCTTGTTCATAGAAAAGACATGCAATTACTATCAATGCTGGGACCGTATATAAAACACCGAACACACCAATACGAATCATTAATTTCTCTAGCTTGTCTGTTTTTGTTCCATCATGTTTCATAACAGTTCTAATACGGAATAGTGATACAAAGCCCGCAAGTAAGAAAATAGTTCCAAGAACTAGATAGACACAGAGTGGTGCTAAAACAAATCCTCGTAGTGCTTCAGCATCCCAAAGTCCAACATAGCAAACACCAGAGAGAACATCGCCTGAAACAAAATAAATAAAATCTAAATAACTTTCCATTGACGACATTGGGAAGGATGGCCGCAAAAAGGAGGTGGCTATACCCAGTGGTGGGTTATTCCGGGCTGAAATGATGAAGATGAGGGGTGATACCTACTTATAAGTTGAAGTCTGATTATACATGCTGCTTTTCTAATCAAATTATTTCACATTAACCTACATGGGCACTTATGAAACGTCAGAAAGTAGGTGCACTGTTCCTATTGTTCGTTTCCTATGGAGAAGAGCCGACAACAAAGTCCATGATCCATAAAAATAATTGGCTTTTACAATGTTTTCAATTTACAGTATCAGCAAAAGGGATTTATTCTCTCTCCGGAAGATTGATGACTGGGATGATAGATGGGCAAATAGCAGATGCATCGCGATCACGCGGGTGGTCGCGATAGTAAATTCCCACGGTTCGCTGAAACGTGTTGCACCATCCATTTCGACGCTGCATCGCGTTTTAGCGCCTAGTTCCATTTGATTACAGTATAAAAAAATTGTCTTCAAAAGATGTTGGAAAGGTAGATGGATTGGTGTAAAGGGTCGTGCAGACTAGTGCGACACGACGGTCGCGCGCGGTTCGGTGATTTATATAAACGCGCGCGACTCTTCACACAGGAGCGACATGTCGCGCCGCGACGACATACAAAATGGACCACAAGCTGTCACGCTGCTCGTTGCGGCCGCTACGAGGTTGAGCGCGACGAGTGGTCGCGCCAGTGTGAAAGGGGTTGCGTCACAATAAATCACAGAATCGCGCCGCTACACGTCGCACGACAAGTCGCACTTGTCTGCACGAGCCTTAAAGCGTCGTTCTCTCTAGAGTCCAAAAAGCGATTATATCGCTGATTACTGGTGCTATAATTAAGCGGTCTTTAGAGTTCAGTCGTAATATTTATTTATATTTAATTAAAACAGTACAACATCAGTTACATTAATTAACATAGAAACACAAAAATAATTATATGAAGATAAACAATTACCTAAATTAAAAACTAATATGGAACAGTGGACTCCCTTGCATATTTTCTCTTACAGAACACTAGACAGATATTTAAGCTAACAGTACTTGCTAAGGACCATAGTTAAGTTAGGGCTGATTTTTCAATCGAAAACCGATGGGTTTCAGAAAAAAATGTCAATTTAACTAACTTATACTTCATAAGCTGAAGACTTGATTACTCTCTTTAAAATGACAGATTTCTATTTATAGTTTAACTCCCTTGTATGCAAGGAGTTAAAGTTTGAATGTTAATCTTTAAATGGAAACCCCTCTTAGGGGTACAATAAAAAAAAAAACTTTTTTATAGGGCACCTATAAAGTATGCTATGGTCAAATTTCAAGTTTGTAATTTTAATTATCCTTGAGATTTTGTGATTAGTGAATTAGATTGTGTGAGTGGTAATTTGTTTGTTTAAATATTAACAAAGAAACCTATTTATAGAATTAACACTTTACGAAACACTAAACAACCCCAGATGTAATAACGGTTACATTTTTAATATATTATTTTTGTACTTTTATTAGGTTAATATTTACTAACTCAACTTAATCCATTGAAGGACTCTACCTTCTCTCTCTCTAAATTGAGGTCTGTAAATATCCTTCAAGCCTTGTATAGTTTTTTGCATTAGTGGCAAGTATTTTAGAGAGACAGATACTATGTAGAAGCATACAACAAAAACATGGAGTAGTTTTTACTCCAGGTACTATGAGCATAGGAACAAAAATTATTTTATATTAAATTACTATGAAATGCTTATCAATTTTAATCAGTTTTTCTGGTTCTGTACGATTTGGTCAAACCAAACAAATGTCTTATAGGGCTGATTTTTCAATCTAACTTTTATCTGAAGAATAAATTTAGCAGTTTAAAATGTTTTCTACCTGTTGTTTCGAAAATCACACTTAAAGAAGTAAATAGGCAAATAATTAAGATTTAAATACTCACCATCAACTTTTCCCATAGCCAATATTGATATAGTTTTGATAGCTGGCACAGCCCATGCAGCTAAATGAAAGTACTGAGAATTTGCTTCAATAGCTTCATGTCCCCATTTGAGACCAGCTGCCAAAAACCATGTCAGTGTTAAAATAACCCACCAAATACTTGAGGCCATACTGAAGAAATAAACTATCATAAATAGTATTGTGCATGGTTCATGCTTAGTTCCTTGTGTAATTACTGATATGTTAGGTAATCTTGCGCCACTTATTGTGGTTGGGAATGGGCCTTGACAGCTAACACTATCACCTGCACTCCAGCCCATGACATATGCTGCAGCTACCATGAGGTAACACACTGACAGAAATATAATAGGCCTTTCTGGATATCTGAACCTGTCTGTGTCTATGAGAAATGTTAAAACAGTGAACAGGCAACTAACAGTACACATTGTTGCCCAGATACCAATCCATAATCGAGCAAAGTTTTTCTCATCCTGGCTGAAAAACATTCCAGTGCAAGGTGCCCCGCAGTCATATTCAACTTTATCCCCAACTTTTAGTGAATACTCCAAGTCCAAGTTCTTAGGAACTTTAAATTGTACAGGACAAACAAATCCATAATCTTTAGCTCCATGAAGTTTTGTTGGATCTCTTTCATTGTTATTCTTAAAGTTCACTTTAGGAAGTTTTGATTCAGTATGTTTTCGAGATTCATGAGTTATGTTGTTATCACCCACACATATCACGTTTTCATCAGTAGCTACAGGAAACTTCGTACACTCCAAATGTTCAGGCCAACGGAATCCAAAGGTTATCATAATCTCGTCACAATTTTGTTTTGCCGATTCACATAAATGTCGACAAGGAGGTATAGCGGTGTCTAATATTGTGCATACGGGTGCGTATACTGAACACAAAAAGAATTTTAGATCTGGTGAACAGTTGACTTTTATCAAAGGAGTAAACTGGTGGACCTCGGGCCCAGCGTCTTCTTGCTTGGCATGATTTAATATGTTAGGAAATATTGTTTGATTATATCTGATTTGTTGACAAAATTGTATAGTAATTGGCTCACAACGGCCATGGTGAGGTAATGTATCTCCCGGATAAACAGTAACACGTGAAGCTTCAGTTGTTACAACAAAATATAACACTAAAATAGTGAACGCAACCTCTGCTTTTTCCATTATTATGGCTACCACTTGTAAAACAATTATAAAAACAAAAATAATAACTTAAAACTGTAAGTATATCCCATCACAAACTATGAGTAATTAAGACTTTGTCTCCGCATTTTCGTAAAATGTGCGATTAATACAAATAAAATGAAATTGTTATCACAACAACATGCATTATCGCAACACTCGCAACTGGAATAGACAAAAGTATTTTTATCTAGCATACTTAGTCTGTGGTTCTAGTAGCATTGAATATAGACAAATTAATACCTTAGTGCACCATATCATAATTTTACCTGAATTGAAATAGCATTCTCTCATGTTGACGTTCTGAGAGAAAATTACGACTGAAATATTAGATTTTAAGAGAGAAACTGGTAATACCACGTTTTAAAGTACTTGTAGTATTTACGTCTAACTATTCGGTAACGTATTTGGAGAATGCCAAACTTAAGTGGCAGTGGGCAGGGCACATTGCTCGCAGAACAGATGGCCGATGGGGTCGGAAGGTTCTAGAGTGGCGACCGCGTACTGGAAGACGTAGCGTTGGAAGGCGTCCCACAAGATGGACCGATGACCTGGTGAAGGCTGCAGGAAACCGTTGGATGCGAGAAGCGCAGAACCGGTCGAAGTGGTGGTGCTTGGGGAGGCCTATGTCCAGCAGTGGACGTCTTTCGGCTGAAATAATGATGATGATGATTTGGTACCACTGTCGCGTCTTATAATTGATATTTTTTTATGCGTTAAAACGAAAAGGATAGTTTAAAAAATAATTTAGATTCAATAAGCCCATTGAAATCACATGGTAGGGAATTGGTGGCCATGCACTCGAATGTTTATCTCTACTAATAATTTATCTGTGGGCCACTAAATCAGACTTGGCTGTATGGGCTCAGCTCCCTTTGCCTGTCCCAAAGAGGGACGAAAAGAACCAAAAAAAAAAAATATCTGTGGGCCATTGTTTGTTTTTTTTTTAGTTTGACAAATTGTCATTTTGAAACCTAACGAGACTCTTTTCTTTTTTGCAGAGTGTCTGTTTATTATTATTGTCTGTTTTTAATTGTTCATTCAAATAAAAATGGATTTAGGTAGTGAAAATATAGATTTCATGAAACTCATTAATGTCAAGGGTAATATTGAAAATATAACTCCTCATAAAATAGCAGTAGTAGCATTTATTAGGGAATATGGCCTGTTGAAAATTGAAGGTAAGCATTCGCATGTATGTACTGTAATATTCCAAACGATTAATTTACAATATCTACTTGAATTGCATTTACAACGGAGTCCATCATATCGTTCCGCATTGACTGTGGTTGATGTTGCTATTGTAAGACAATTTTTAAATTGTGTATTTATTTTAATGTTTCAGCAAACAAGATGATAGATTGCACTGTGGCACCTAAATATAGGAAGGACTTCTGTATGCTTGCTCTTAAACTAATTCAGGTACTTATTGTAATACTATCTTAATTATTTTGTTAGACCTGGCATTTACAATTACATATAAGAGTTACAGACACCCACATACATATACTCTCAGACAGTGCTTCAGTTCTCCAGTCCCTAAGGAAAAAGACATTATCTCGAGTCTAACACTTGAACGTCACAATGCATTAGAATGGGTGACAGTTTCTAATGGCAAAACGGTGCCACTGAAATTGATAAAAAGACAAGGTATCCAGTGCGTTAGTTTATGGATTTTGTCACTGTTTTTCACTTTGTGCCTTGGTCATTCCTATTTACCGGAACCACTTATGCGGACGATTGTGGTCCCTATAGTTAAAAATAAAACTGGTGACACATCCGATATGAACAACTATCGACCCATCTCACTAGCTACCACCATGGCTAAGGTGCTTGACGGTCTGATGAAGGGCTGCCTCTCAGAACATGTTAAAGTGCACGACGCCCAGTTCGGATTCAAGGCGGGCGTGTCCACCGAGAGTGCTATTCTCGGCCTGAAGCACACCATCAAGTACTACACCATGAGGAGGACGCCGGTATACGCGTGTTTCTTTGACCTGTCGAAAGCTTTCGACCTTGTCCCCTATGATGTGCTATGGGACAAGTTGAGGGGCACAGGTGTGCCGGTGGAGTACACAGCGCTTCTCCGGTACTGGAATGCTCACCAGACAAATCGGGTGAGATGGGTCGGTATTCTGTCGGATGAGTATCGAATGGAATGCGGTGTAAGGCAGAGGGGGTTAAGCTCCCCCCTGTTATTTAATTTATATGTAAATGAGCTCATCGAGCGACTGAGCAGCACACATGTCGGCTGTCATATAGACGGTATATGTGTCAATAACATAAGTTACGCGGACGACATGGTGTTACTCAGTCCCTCGATGAGTGGACTGAGGAAGCTTCTCACGATCTGCGAAGCGTATGCGGAGGTGCACGGCCTTAAATACAATTTAAAAAAAGTGAGGTGTTTGTGTTTACGGCACCTAAACAACAGCCCCGTCGTGTACCTCCAGTATATCTCAACGGCGTTGAACTGAATATGGTTACTCAATTTAAATACTTGGGTCATGTTGTCACCAGTGACCTACGTGATGATGGGGACATAGAACGCGAGCGCAGGTCGTTGGCGGTGAGGAGCAATATGCTCGCCCGTAGGTTTGCTCGCTGCACGGCAGACGTCAAAGTCAGTTTATTTAAAGCGTTCTGTCAGTCCTTCTACACGTGCGGCCTATGGGTGTCATATACGAGCCGAGCCTACAACGTCCTGCGCGTGCAATACAACAATGCCTTCAGGATGCTGTTGCGGTTGCCGCGACGTTGTAGTGCGTCGGGAATGTTTGCTGAAGCACGTACGGATGGCTTTCACGCCATCATGCGTAAGAAAGCGGCTTCCCTACTGCAACGTTTGCGTAGCACTCGGAACAGCATCCTGAAAATGATTGTTAGCAGAGTGGACTGCCCCATCCAAAGGCACTGGGTAGAATTAGGTATAGGTTTATGTTAAATAGAATTAAGTACTAACAACAATAACATAGCATGTAAGCACAGTTTGTTACTAACCACTAACTACGTATGGACTGCTTAGTTCTGAAATAAAGATATTTTATTTAAAACACATACCAACACCAGCGAGACATTTCAATGGCCATGACATATTCTCAGCTGCCAGGGTAAATTCAAGTCAATGAAAGATGTACCAGTAAATGGTAGCGTAAATAACATAGTGCTCATACATGTGCTATGCAATTATGCAATACTAAAAGATTATATTTATACAATGCAAAGATATTTAGTTTTTACAATCTTCATCAGCTCCAAACAATATTTTCAAATGTCATTGTCAATCAAATTAGTTTAAACCGCCTTGTGGAGCAGGACAAGCAGCGTTTAGCCAAACATTTTTGACAGCGACTCCCCAACTTATAATAAGCTTGGCTGCATAGTGTGCGTTTTATATAAGATTTAAATTTAATTTAATTCAGTTGGAATAGTTGGGGAGATGATATTGCAACATTTTAAACAGCATGGGGTCATGACAGATGATTCTACTATATGGAAACTGGCATCTGAAACCTGGTTCAACTGATTGGTCCCTATTTCTAGTCCTAAAGGTGTATCTTTCACCTATTTTACTGAAAAGATTTAATTTTTCCGGACATGGTGTTCTCACAGATTTTGAAATTCAGTGAAGGAAATTTTATGCATTTCGTTTTTTTCCCCATTTAATAATAAATTATTAGCAGTGAACCAATTTTGTATCTGCGTTAGGGGGCAATTTCAAAAAAGAGTGTACCCTGCTGTTAAATTTGTTATTATTTTTTATAATTTTTCTTTTCACAAATTTTTTCAAAATATGATAGGAAGTACAGTTTATTATAGAGAAAAATAAAAAGGAACGCGGAATTAGAGGCAGTTTTTCCATAATATCGAAACAAAACGGACTTAGTGGCAAAACTGGTTCCGTTGTGTGACTAGTTTTAAAAGCGAAATTTAAGAAAAGTATGACATTAATAAGCGATTTTCAAATTTATTTAAACTAAATAATACATGTAATTAATAGATAAATGTAAGAAAATTGCCTTATTTTAAAGGATTAACTCAAAATAATTGTTTTTTTATTCGGTTTTGTGACTCTGTCGAATTACAATGGGTTATTTTTTAATTTTACTCTAAAATCATAATAATTTACTTAATATTTGTATATTTTTCGAATATAATACGCTTACTGTAAATGTTTTTGTGGCCGCACAGGTTTAAAAGGTAAAACCTCTATCTAATTTCATAGATTTCATTCTACCCATTTGAAGGGACAGTGACAAAATGGAAGTCTTAAAATCATAAAGATGTGTGCACATAACTTAAAAATTGCCTAAATACCATTATTAGGTAAGAAATAAAACAATAATTGTAACTATTCTTATATTACTATTATTATCGTTATAAATTGCACTGCTTGACATCAGTTTTATTGAAACTTTGCAGGATAATAGGAACTCCGTAGTTTCTAATCACATAATCTATACTAATATTATAAAGCTGAGGAGTTTGTTTGTTTGTTTGATTAAACGCGCTAACCTCAGGAACTACTGGTCCGAATTGAAAAAATATTTTTGTGTATTTATCGAGGAAGGCTATATAACGTCACGCTAAAACCAAGAGGAGCAGAGCAGTAATGAAAAATGTTGCAAAAACGGGGAAAATCGCACGGGTAGGCAATTCGACGCGACGACAGGAAGGGTCGGGAGACCACGAAATTTAACGCAGACGAAGTCGCGAGCAAAAGCTAGTGATAAATGATTTTATTTCTGTAAGTAGGTTTGTGCAAACACACATGTCAATAATATTTAAATAGAAAAAACATTGACATGTAAAAGTGCTATGTTCAAGTTTTGTCAGTAAAGTTCAATCTGTAAATTTGAATAAAAAAATATAAAAAGATAGATTATTTGTAATTGTATTCATAAATTTGGTCAGTAAGGTTTTGCAATATGAACTAAGTTTTATGCATTCCGACCTGTTGTGACTTGCCGTTCCGCTATATGTGACCGTAGAATAAGTCACAAAACGGAGGTCACATAATAGCACCTTATTGTAGTTTTAAATCTATATATATAAAAGAAAGTCGTGTTAGTTACTCTATTTATAACTCAACAACGGCTGAACTGATTTGGCTGAAAATTGGTGGGGAGGTAGCTTAGAACCAGGAGACGGACATAGGATACTTTTTTTTTTTTTTTTTTTTGCTTTTGGCAAAGGATACTTTTTATCCCCTTCGACCGCGTTCTCGTGTGATGTGACATAAAACGTCAAAGAGAATACATTTCACTATAAAACGTGGTATGACAAAAACTTTGCCTTCGAGGTACCAGGCGGTCATAACTTGGTATGAGCTTATTAAACAGCAGTGTCAGCCAGAAAACGCTTTATGCCTTCGAAGTACCAGGTTATCATAACCGAGTAGGAGCTACCCAAACATATGAGTATCAGCTAGAAAACGCTTACCAGATCACCACCGCGTACCAGGTTGTCAAACTTGGTAGGTTTATTACAACATTTTGAATCTTAGGCGATACGAAGTTCGCTGGGTCAGCTAGTTGTTTAAAAATTACCCATCGTACTTACACTATTCACTTTGTAGTATCAAATACTATACCGATTTTGCAAAGTTTCAAAAATAACAATAATTTAAAAAAAGTGATTTATAATGGTAAAACATGGTCACATACCTGAGCAAAGAAATTGAAACACAGAACACTTCAGCAGTATGCGTCAGCGCTGGCTACTAATTAGTTAGACAATGAAAGCAAAATGGTGTCTCCGATGAAGAACGATATCTTATTTTGCCATTTCGTGCCGAATTATTCCACAATTGGAAGAATATTTGGAAAATAGACCGGTCACAAAACGGAATGTTCCGGTTAGCTTAAATTTTCGATTTTAATATACACTTATTTTTAATAGAAAATACGAAAAAAAAAAAATGATTCTTTTAACTAATAAATTGGACTTTTAAGAATTCAAATTATATTTACTAAACCACTCGCATAAACGAATTTTTTTAGAAATCAAAGATTTTCTGAGGCCTGCTGGGAAGGGGACAGCTAAATTCGATGGTGTTCAATATTTTAAAATCTTCGTAAGTTTTATATTTAGTAAAGTAACAACTAAACGACAAATTATATATATATATATTTTAAAATATGTTCTTTTCACTTCAATTAAAATATTCTCCTAAAAGTCATTCATCACAAAAAAATAAATTAACAAAGTCGAGGGACAAGGCAAAATAAGGGGGTACAACAATTTTTGTAATTGCCCTAGGGCGTTATTTACATTGTCAAGATAACAAGATTTGATGCATGTCTATTGATCTTAAAAATTAAGGATGTATTTTCAGCAAATAACACCATTTGTGGTTGTTTTTCTTTTAAAATAAATGCATAGATCATTAATATATTATACTAAAAAGAGGAAAGACGCTAATATGAAGATCTAAAATGGGTGTCCCACAAGGCTCGCTTTTGGCTTTTATTTTCAAACCAAGTGACTTGACACCATTTATTTGAACTTCCATCACAAGACACTGCCTGCTAAACCAACACTTTTACACAATAGGCAAAATGGACAGTCTCTTATGCTGGGCTTGCATGGAGGCTGTAGAAACCTTTATGCATGTATTTTTCGACAGCATAGGCATTCCCAGATTAAGAAAGAGATCCTCGGGCATCCAGGTCTAACCTGGACATTCTCAACAGACCAGGAAATATAATCAACTTCTTAAATAGGTGGGTTGGTTTGAGTAACCATCGACGGCCACCATGTTCCACGCACAATGGTCCACTTGAAGGACTAAATGCGGAAACCAAACCCACTAACATACAACATAGAACTATCTGTGTGCCAAATTTTATTCAAATCTGTACAGCCATCTTTGCATGATCGAGTAACATACAAACTTTCACATTTTTAATATTATGTAGTAGAATTCATGTATCATTAAAGCTACAACTATCACTAAACCTTTCTTGTTATAGTGCCCAGATATGGAGTTTAAAGAATTGGAGGCTTTACTTACTGATGGGCGTTATAATCTACTGAGTGTTCACCTACAGAACTTTTGTGTACGCCTCCAGAACATATATGTTAACGGAGTGAGTGCTCTGACAGACTGTGTTACTTCGACAATCGACAAGCTGATGATTGAGTCTAATCCTTGTATTATGGCCCGGTACAGTGTATTGGGTAAGAACATATTTTATGAATATTTATTCTGCTGCATGTTGTAACATTGTGGTTAATTTATGTTTCAATCTTAACTTTCAGGACTATATTTAAGAAGAATATTACTACATTTGGATAGATTAACTTTTGTGCAAGTGGTATCACTGTACAAGTCATTCTGTCTGTATTATCAGAGAGGCAGGCCTGGCTTGATGATGAGATCGTTAAGCAAGGAGGTAACATACTAATTAAACATGATGATTTTTATTAATCTTACTTGTTGTCCTAGTTGATATATCTTTAAATTTTGTCATTACAGAAATTAAACAACATGGAGCAGCAAACCACGTCCACATCACCGGTACCCGAAGAATCTAAACCATTGGAGTTGTCAATGCGAATGCATATAATAGACAGAGACAAGTTAGTTTTAGTAATGTTCACAAATCTGTGCTATACCATTTCTATTTGGACATTTTCTGCATCTAAAACAGGTCCTGTATATACAGTAATATTTATTGTTTTATTTTATTGATTTCAGCAGTTTTGAAGAATGCCAGTGGTCAAGAAAGCAAGCAGAACTATTTACAGCACAACAAGCGAATTTGTTACAAATCAATGAGGACAAAGCAATGCCACCCAGACAGTTACAGAAGACAATCATACAAATAATTAATGATATACCTGAATACCCTGATATTGTAAGTAGGTGGTTACCATAATGTAATGAAGTGGAGAGCAAACTTATTTAGTGATAAAGGAATTGTGAATTTTCTAGCCTACATTTTACATAGCTTGATTTCAAATCTGTACTATTGTATTTTTTCTGTACTATTCTATTGTTTTTTTTTTCAGCATTTTCTCAGTTTCCTTAACTGTATCCGCACAAAGGAGTTTAGTGGTGCCCAGGACTCTTTGTATAATTACTTCGATCGTACCATATTCAATTCGTCGGGAAACAATACAGGCAATGATAGGAACAAGAACTTCCGTTACGCAGCTCTAAACAGGGCGGCGATGCATACTCATTTCGGCCACAGGTGAGAAGCGATGTCTCTAGGTCAACAGATATTATTTCTTGTCATTAATTGAAATAGGACGGAGTAAACGATGACTTTAGTAGAAAAATACGGGCCTATATAAAAGCTACTGCATCGACTTAAATATGGCCATTTTAATTTTATTGACGTAAAGATTCGAGAAAAAAAAAAACGTGTGCGTCTCTGGACGCCCGACAGAAGTGATAACTTAAACTATTCTAAAAAGGGAAAGGGAAGTTACTTAACGAAGCGGTTTATCCCCCCATATGAAGTTATCACTTCATAAAACCTAGATTCTTTTTTCACATTCGATTCTGTGGTATGGTATATTGGAGTGTCGCGCCCGCGCCGTCAGGTCGGTGGCGATGGAGGCGGTGCGCGAGGCGCTGGCGCGCGCGCAGGAAGCGGCGGACTACGCGTGCCTGGTGGGCGCCGCCACGTGGGGCGCGCTGGCGGGGGGGCGCGCGCGACGGGCTGCGCTACTGACGCGGGCCCCCCGCGACGCGCCGGCCGCGCCGCCGCCCGCGCCCGGCTCGGCCGCGCCCGCCGCGCCGCCCGCCGCCGCGCACCCGCGCCACACGGCCGCCGCGGCGCAGCTGCAGGCCCAGCACGCCGCTGTCAATGGCGCACGGCCTGCCTATATATTTCAGGTAACATGCCTCGCAGGTTGACTGGCGTTTGTTAATACCGACTCAATTCTGACTGAACATTTCAGTATAAACCACATCCTTAAATAATAAGAAGTATTTATTTCTAGAACATCCTACGATACACTATTAAGCACTACACTATAAATTACCAGAAGCAGGCTATCTCTGCTGTAACTACTTTGTGTTATTGTAATGTTTACAGGTCATCATGAGAGGCGACTCCATCAACTATTTGCACTCGATGACTGACCTGACAATGGCCGGGCTCGCGAACACGGCCGCTTTATGGGCTCTCTATGGGAAGACTGAAATGGCTTCGGTGACATGTCAACTTCTACTTGATCTTAACACTAGTATGTAACTATATTATAGTATTTAAATTTGGATGATAAAAATAATTAGCTTGGTACTGCCACTTTAAAGTCATTACTCATTATAACAGTAGCACTCCGACACAGCAAATAACTTGTCACTAAAAGTTAACATTTTAAAACTGTATTCGAGTACTACTATGACAATCGAGGATAGTGGAGAAACGCCTATAAGCCACGTGTCACGTAAATTTTTAATACTCAGTAATGTTCGTAAACCGGTCTGTAAACTGAAAACTAGCCGTTGGCGCGTCGATGATGAGTCTACTAACTCGTAAACGGTGCGTGAACACGAACAGCAACTTATCACCTCACTAGTGTGGCGTGTTAGCAGCGAGCGGTCGTCTTGCTGACGATGACGGCGCGTTGACGACAAACGGGTGGATATTTTCAAGGCGGTTGCGGGCCGATACGGTGCTGCAGCGGTGCAGTTATAATGAGTGATGACGTCCCGGTCATCGCACACACATATGCACTTCTCACCATAGAATCGTCGCCCACCAGGCGTCAACCTAACGTAAGCACGTAAGTGGATAGGTACAGAACTTCTGGTTGAATGAAGGTGGCGACGACCCTACGTACGCTAGCCAACGCCTCGCTGTAAGCTGCCTGGCGACCCGCCGTAACCTCGTTTACCGTCGAATTGATTTTGATAGAGGGTACCGGGTGCAACTAAGTTGTGTCGGGTGCAGAAATATAAAGCATTAATATTTCAGACTGGTTCGGTTTTAACTTTTAAGTATTCACCTAATTACAATCTCATGATTGACAAAAGTCCCTAAAATAAATAAGGATCAACAAAAAAATATTTACTGAATGTATCAAATGTTGAAGTTGTATGTATAATGGAGGACGTGGCGACCCACAGAGTGCAACGTGGGCAGCGGCAGCGTGTGGCACGCGCCGGCGGCGCTGGCGCTGGGCGGCGCGGGCGCGGCGGCGTGCGCGGCGTGGCGCGGCGCGGCGGCGCTGGCGCAGGCGCTGGGCTCGCGCCGCCGCTGTCCGCGCACGCGCGCGCTCGCCACGCGCTACCACGCCGAGCGGGCGCTCCACGCCGGTCTGTACTAGCTCTCTACTCACACTTCAACTTACCCGGCGGCGCTGGCGCAGGCGCTGGGCTCGCGCCGCCGCTGTCCGCGCACGCGCGCGCTCGCCACGCGCTACCACGCCGAGCGGGCGCTCCACGCCGGTCTGTACTAGCTCTCTACTCACACTTCAACTTACCCGGCGGCGCTGGCGCAGGCGCTGGGCTCGCGCCGCCGCTGTCCGCGCACGCGCGCGCTCGCCACGCGCTACCACGCCGAGCGGGCGCTCCACGCCGGTCTGTACTAGCTCTCTACTCACACTTCAACTTACCCGGCGGCGCTGGCGCAGGCGCTGGGCTCGCGCCGCCGCTGTCCGCGCACGCGCGCGCTCGCCACGCGCTACCACGCCGAGCGGGCGCTCCACGCCGGTCTGTACTAGCTCTCTACTCACACTTCAACTTACCCGGCGGCGCTGGCGCAGGCGCTGGGCTCGCGCCGCCGCTGTCCGCGCACGCGCGCGCTCGCCACGCGCTACCACGCCGAGCGGGCGCTCCACGCCGGTCTGTACTAGCTCTCTACTCACACTTCAACTTACCCGGCGGCGCTGGCGCAGGCGCTGGGCTCGCGCCGCCGCTGTCCGCGCACGCGCGCGCTCGCCACGCGCTACCACGCCGAGCGGGCGCTCCACGCCGGTCTGTACTAGCTCTCTACTCACACTTCAACTTACCCGGCGGCGCTGGCGCAGGCGCTGGGCTCGCGCCGCCGCTGTCCGCGCACGCGCGCGCTCGCCACGCGCTACCACGCCGAGCGGGCGCTCCACGCCGGTCTGTACTAGCTCTCTACTCACACTTCAACTTACCCGGCGGCGCTGGCGCAGGCGCTGGGCTCGCGCCGCCGCTGTCCGCGCACGCGCGCGCTCGCCACGCGCTACCACGCCGAGCGGGCGCTCCACGCCGGTCTGTACTAGCTCTCTACTCACACTTCAACTTACCCGGCGGCGCTGGCGCAGGCGCTGGGCTCGCGCCGCCGCTGTCCGCGCACGCGCGCGCTCG
Source organism: Aporophyla nigra (assembly GCA_947507805.1). Lineage (NCBI taxonomy): Eukaryota > Metazoa > Arthropoda > Insecta > Lepidoptera > Noctuidae > Aporophyla > Aporophyla nigra. Next base: position 13,905,187 of record OX382302.1, on the reverse strand, counting down.
CCACGCGCTACCACGCCGAGCGGGCGCTCCACGCCGGTCTGTACTAGCTCTCTACTCACACTTCAACTTACCCGGCGGCGCTGGCGCAGGCGCTGGGCTCGCGCCGCCGCTGTCCGCGCACGCGCGCGCTCGCCACGCGCTACCACGCCGAGCGGGCGCTCCACGCCGGTCTGTACTAGCTCTCTACTCACACTTCAACTTACCCGGCGGCGCTGGCGCAGGCGCTGGGCTCGCGCCGCCGCTGTCCGCGCACGCGCGCGCTCGCCACGCGCTACCACGCCGAGCGGGCGCTCCACGCCGGTCTGTACTAGCTCTCTACTCACACTTCAACTTACCCGGCGGCGCTGGCGCAGGCGCTGGGCTCGCGCCGCCGCTGTCCGCGCACGCGTGCGCTCGCCACGCGCTACCACGCCGAGCGGGCGCTCCACGCCGGTCTGTACTAGCTCTCTACTCACACTTCAACTTACCCGGCGGCGCTGGCGCAGGCGCTGGGCTCGCGCCGCCGCTGTCCGCGCACGCGCGCGCTCGCCACGCGCTACCACGCCGAGCGGGCGCTCCACGCCGGTCTGTACTAGCTCTCTACTCACACTTCAACTTACCCGGCGGCGCTGGCGCAGGCGCTGGGCTCGCGCCGCCGCTGTCCGCGCACGCGCGCGCTCGCCACGCGCTACCACGCCGAGCGGGCGCTCCACGCCGGTCTGTACTAGCTCTCTACTCACACTTCAACTTACCCGGCGGCGCTGGCGCAGGCGCTGGGCTCGCGCCGCCGCTGTCCGCGCACGCGCGCGCTCGCCACGCGCTACCACGCCGAGCGGGCGCTCCACGCCGGTCTGTACTAGCTCTCTACTCACACTTCAACTTACCCGGCGGCGCTGGCGCAGGCGCTGGGCTCGCGCCGCCGCTGTCCGCGCACGCGCGCGCTCGCCACGCGCTACCACGCCGAGCGGGCGCTCCACGCCGGTCTGTACTAGCTCTCTACTCACACTTCAACTTACCCGGCGGCGCTGGCGCAGGCGCTGGGCTCGCGCCGCCGCTGTCCGCGCACGCGCGCGCTCGCCACGCGCTACCACGCCGAGTGGGCGCTCCACGCCGGTCTGTACTAGCTCTCTACTCACACTTCAACTTACCCGGCGGCGCTGGCGCAGGCGCTGGGCTCGCGCCGCCGCTGTCCGCGCACGCGCGCGCTCGCCACGCGCTACCACGCCGAGTGGGCGCTCCACGCCGGTCTGTACTAGCTCTCTACTCACACTTCAACTTACCCGGCGGCGCTGGCGCAGGCGCTGGGCTCGCGCCGCCGCTGTCCGCGCACGCGCGCTCGCCACGCGCTACCACGCCGAGCGGGCGTTTCACGCCGGTCTGTACTAGCTACTTGCTCTACTCGGCATTTCTGAAATAATTCAGCGGCTGTCGACGACTTACTTGGCTGTGGTTTTATTAAAATACTGAATTAAGAAAAAAAAATCTTGTTAATTTTATCGTTATTAGATATCGATAGCCATCACTGTGAAGTTTTGACAGCGAATTTTATTGAACCCTATATAAACTTTGGTCCCTATATAATGTTTGCCATATGTTATACCGTTTATAGGTAAATGGGAAGAAGCAGATCAAAGTATCAGACAGTTGGCGTCCTCAGATCGATGGGAGAGTCAAATTCTAAAAGCCGAGATGTATTTCCTGAAGGGCGATGCGACCGCAGCTCTGGAATCCCTGTACGACATCTTAGATTACTGCAAGACTGAGGATGACAGCCTACACTTTATATCGCTGAGAGTAAAAGCCATGATATTGATGTCACAAGTGCAGCACTCGTTTAGCAATATCCAATCTACGAATATAATGTTGCTGAATGAAGCCATGTGGTTAGCAAAAGGATACCATTTACATAATTTAGCTGCTACAGCTGAAATGCATTTAGCTAATGTACAACTGAGTATGGGATGTGCGAAGAACGCCTTATCTCTTGTTAGGAAAGCTTTGCCTACTATTATGGCAGATGGCAGCGCGTACGACATGGCACGAGGTAAGGTTGATAAGTACAAAATAACATTTGTTTCTGAAACAGTTCTTCTTCTACATTTATGACTGTATTTGTTTATTGCTTACACATAAAAGTAGTTGTAAAGGCTAGTTATACCGGATAAGTTTTTAACCAGTGCGCAAATTTTAACAAATTAAACTTTAACGACTTATAATAACCATGCAATTTTTATTTTGATATATCTTAGTACAAAAAATTTAGTTATCGTTAGCGAAAGATGTTTATTTTGGAACTGGTTTTTATGGTAACTTGCGTGCGGTGGCGGTGAAGGCGAACGACCGAGTGTAGCTACAAGTAGGTATTTAGCAGCTGTTCGATCCGTCAAAATTCTTAGAAGTTCAAAGTACCTACGCCAGCGCTACGGCGAAGGTGAACGACCGAGCGTAGCTACGAGTAGGTACTGGGCTGGTAGGTATCAGCTGTTCGGTCGGTCAAAATTCTAAGAGAGGAGGTGTGGAACAAAAGGTGTCATTTACGTATTTTGCTCAATTAGGTCATTTTTTAATCGGCTCAAAACGTTAAATTCTATCTGTAACTCTCAAGATTTTGTTAAAAAAAATGACTAGTTTCATAGAAAAATCGATCTGAACTGTTGCTTCCGGAACAAAAAGTTACATTTTTATTCAATCACAGTGACTTGAATTCAAAAAGTGACATATTCTTAAGAAATACGTTTGAAGAGTCTTTAGTCAGTTCAAACCGGGTACAGTACCGGACAATGCTGTGTGATTTTGTATAAGAGGGTATAGGAAAATCGCAACGTTCAAAAAATTTAACAGCATTAATGTCCGGTAGTGTATACTGAAAAAGAATTGGGACACTTTATCAAAGGTGATAAAAAGAAGGATGTTGAAAGTTTATTAAAAAAGCAGTTTGGAGAAGACTGGAAAATGAGCCTTCATTAAAATGGTATTGTGATATTTTGTATGAAAGTAATGTCGGTGAAAATGACAATGAAGATAATGAAAATCGTTGTGAATGGTTGGAACCTGATTGTGGAGAGTTACATGTATAAGAAATAAAAATATTTTGTGTGAATCTATTTTTATTTTCATACTGAATGTTTCATAAGGTAACATTTTTTAGACAGTGAGTTTCAAAAGGTGACATTTTACAAAAATATTTAATCAAATAGTGACATTTACAAGCTATTGCATCAAAGGGTGTCATTTGATATGTAGTTTATATTTTTTTCCCAAATTTCAACCAGCAAGATAACCTTATAATACATTAAATTGTATACAATAATTGACACATAAAAAGTTAATAAAAAATAATAAAAATTGCTTAGATCAACTTAAATAGGATTTATTTTCTCAATTTACTCAAAAAGTTAAAAACTGTAAATGACACCTTTTGTTCCACACCTCCTCAAGAAGTTCGAAGTACCTACGCCGGCGAGCGGTTACTGACCTATTCCTATTGTGATATATTTTATTTATTTATTTATCTTTGTATCAGGCACATAACCCATAATTTTGTTAGTATTACTTAAACTATGTTAGTATAATTAATTAATAAAAATGGTACATACAAACAAAACAGGAACAATAAATTACATAAGGTCGGATATATAAGGTCGGATAAAAATTTAAAAAAAGTATTGAAAAAATAGTTGAAATGTGTTCTTATACTGATACTGAACCAACAAAAAAAAAAAATTGCGCTCTGGTTAAAAAAAAATCCTGTATATAAAACTAGTCACAAATTGTAAAAGACAACAAATACAGTAGTACACGTAGAATAAATGTTTTTTTTATACCTTGGTGTAAACCCGGCTTAGACGAATTGTCAGCGAATCGTTCACGTTGAAAAGTTCTGTCGATGGAACTCTCAAAACCGAATCGGCGAATCGATATAGATTTTAGTCATATTCTAAAGATTCCATTTAATTTCAGCTACGTTGCTGTATACGAAGTGTCGGATCGCAACTGCGGCGCCGTGTGGTGAAGCTCGTCTGCAAGTACTACAATCATGTTGTGAAGCATTGGAATTTGTGAAAAAGAATTTCTCCAAAGTTGGCGCTCATGTTCGATTATTACAAACATGGTATTTACAGGTGAGTTACATGTTTGGCTTGAACCTCATCGCGCTTCAGTAAGTCCATATTTGATACTTACATGTGCAACCACACCTAAAATACGAAAACCGCCCTTAGGGCCCGATCACACGTACCACAACCACACCACGGCACCATGTAAACGAGCGCTAACTTATATGAAAATGAATAGTCTATTCATAAGTCGACGATAAGTCTATTATTAATTTGGGAGAAAACATCTTCGCTAAGTGCCCTAGTTTTTGAGATTGAAATGGGCCAAGCTAGGGTAAGCTCTCACCACTACCTATAAAGCCTTATAACTTTTATACCAGTGATGACTAATTCTGGTCATCATCAGCCTATATTGTTCCCACTGCTGGGACACAGGCCTCCACTCGGTAAGAGGGAGTGGGTCGTAATCAACCTTGCGGGCCCAGTGCGGGTTGGTAGATGTCACATGTCTTCGAATTTTTGGTCCTTGGACATGCCGGTTTCCTCACGATGTTTTCCTTCAGCGTTTTGAGAGCAGTGGTGGTGAAATTATATATACAAAGTAAAGCGCGTGCCTGGGTTCGAACCCACGACCTACAACTGGTAAGTTGGGGCCGATACCACTGGCCCACCACTGCTCTTCTAATTCTGATATTTGGCGACAATTTTTTTGTGTTATCAAAATAAAAATCCATGGTGGCCATGCCAGTGCCAGTCACACGTAATCATTCCTTGCTCACATTTTGTCGCTATGATGTAATGTGGTTGTGATACGTGTGAATGGGCGCTGCTACGCATAGCGAAATTTGCGATGGAGAATGGACGTGTGCTTGTCTGACCCGCTGTTAATGGATCGCATTATGACCGTCGTAATAAGTACATGTTTTATTTATTTTATGTAACTAAAAGAGGTATGGACATGGATAGAACATTAACGCATATACCGGGTGACATTTTATAACGTCTTGAAAAAAAATGGGTGTAATAAGTGAACGGAGTAGAAGCCTTTGGCATAGAAATTTTTATTATTTTTATTTTTGAAAAACATGTAAATTGATCTAGCAATAAATACTACACATTTAAAGTAACATTTTCATACTAGAACAACAAAAACTGAAATTTGGAAAAAAAGAAAAAAAAATACAATTTTAATCTATCTTAACTCAAATCATACGCACCCTACTCAATGCGCGGCATGTGTCAATGATTTCGTAGCGCGGTCCTACCCTTTGAAGCCGGCCGATAAGCGGCCTCATTGATCTTTCGCAGGCGCACAAGCCGCACACGCATCCCCGTCCGCCCGCGTCCCGCGCTCCTTTAGCCACCTACGATGAATCTGAAGGCCTTCCTGCCTTCTATTCTAGTTACACAACACACCATATGAAGGTCGAGACGGTAAAAAAATGTCATCCGGTATAAATAAAAAATTATTGTCATTTCATACCGTATTAGATGACACGTAGAGGTAAGACGGCATGTCGTAAAGCTGAAATATGGAAGTAATAATATGTTGTTAAATTAAGCGTAAAAGAGACAAGCATATGTTGCTTCCGTTGACGCCGTCGTTGTTGCGAAACTATGTCTAGGTATGCTAACTTCCTGCCAGGGTCGCAGATTTGTTCGAAGAAGTTACCGTGGCCCTGGCATAGAAAACTGAAGGAACACGGGTGGATTTTACTCAATTAACGTCTGACACGCCCTACCGCTCCACTCAGAGCGGGGAGAAATGATTTGCCAATTTCCCACACAAAAAATGTATGCTAACCAAGTTTTAAAGTGCCTTGCGGCGCGGGGATTACCGTTCTACCTGTTTTTTTTTAACTTATATTATTGCTTATAATTATAAAAATATTGATTAGAACTATGGTATGGTTTCAGGCTCAATTATACCACGACATCGGAAACCACGCAGCAAGGAATCAATGCGCTTGGATGTATAGACAGTTGGAATTGCAAAATTCAGTTGAACCATCTAATATGTTGCTTGTAATGTATTAAAGTTTTATTTTAAAATGGTAGTTGTTATTTTTTAATTCATTGAAAACAATCGTAACTACTTAGATTTTTTCTGGATAAATACAGATTATTAAAAGTCTATTAAATGGTAAGGGCTAGGCTGAGTGTGCGGCTGTTATTAATCTTGATCGGTTGATCTTTCAGGTTAAGCTACGCTTGCCGTGGTTGGTCCGTAGATGGGTTCACCATCTACAGGGGGTAGACCATCTTTACATACCAAGACCAGAGGCGTAGCGTGCCCTGGCGGGGCCCCGTATAAAAATTTGTTTGGGGGCCCTTATGAAGGGTAACGATTTCTCACAATAGGAAAAAAATATGTTTGCATAAAATTAAAAGAAATATTTATTCATCATAATTATTGTCTATCTGTCACTTTTTCCAAAACTTTTATAAACAATTCAAATTAAATAACTCTCCTTGCTTTTTTTTCGGCAAACTGGAGATAATACATAATTCTACTGTTATCCAATTTTAATAAGTTATTTTACCAAGTGTGTATATTTTTAAAACCGAGAAAACAAAAAATAACTTAAGCGTTTGATGCGTGAAATGAGCCGCCCAGTAATAGAGATTGACGCACCATAATCGATAAAAAAAGATCGGCTATTTTACGAGTGCGTCTGCTTCGAATGCTTTCCGTGTGTTTCTTATTGTGCAAGTTTTTTAAATTGAATGCTGTTAAATTGTCAAGTTTTTTTATCTGTGCAGCTGGACGACTTTACTAGAGCGGAGATGAGTTTATTATTGACTTAGGTGATTCGGATGACTGTTCGTCTTTGCCAATGCAATCTGACAACGAATTAGACTAAAATGATTTTTATGAATTGTTGTGTTTTACTTTTTACATCCATAATCTTTATTAGAAATTATTTATAATTAACCATGATCTATTTAAAAAAATCGATTAATGTTCAATTGCAAAACTTCTCGATTTTTGCTAATAGTCGCAAGGAGACCTCACTATTTAAGTCATTTGACCAAGTGTCACTGTACCCATCCTATGTGAAAAAGACCATAAACGGGGAAATCCCGCAGCCCGCGATAACCAATGTAGGGTGTTGCCAACTTTGGAACGCACGCTTTACGCGGGAAAAAGAAATTGATTTTGTGACTTTTGTCATTTCTGAAATAAAAAAAGGGAAATTTTTATGAATTTTTGCTTACGCACGTTGGGGGCCCCCGTAGCCCAGGGGCCCCGTATAATTGATACGGCAGATACGGCGGTAGCTACGCCCCTGACCAAGACCCTTCCGTACCTCGAAAAGCACGCTAAGCCGTGGGTCCCGGCTGTCTTTTGTAGATCTTAGATAGTCGTTACGGGTCGTCAGTAGCCCGAATCTGACAACCAGTCTTACCAAGGGGTATCGTATTACCCGGTAACTGGGTTGTGGAGGTCGGATAGGCAGTCGCTCCATGTACAATACCGGTACTAAGCTGCATCCGGTTAGACTGGAAGCCGACCCCAACATAGTTGGGAAAAAGGCTAGGTGGGCAGATGACGGTATGGGCTGGGATGTGGAGGAATGAGGAAATTTCGTGAGATGTTTGAATATGAATGTATCCACTTATACCGTATATGTGGATACATTCATAATCAAACATCTCACGAAATTTTTTTTTTCCTTGCTAGTTTAGTAGTTCGAGTACAGTGTGGAATTGTTCGGGATTTGCAGATTTACATGATTACTATCCCGCGGCTTGCTCAAAGATTTTGGTAATTATCGTATTGAGAGAAGTATTACGAAGAAGTTTTTCATTACAACGTATTCTTACGTACCTATTTAAGAAACACACAAAGTCAACAACAAGTACCTACACATCTTTCTGTGCTTTCGACGGAAAAAGAATTATTGGTCGAATGAAGACGCATACCAACTTTTTATGACGATGGTTTAAAATCATATTTAAAAAAGATTAGGCGCGTAGATGTCATTTATAAATGAGTTTGTTTACTTTATTATTTTTGCTGTTACCTGTACTTAATTTACCTATTAAATATATTTACATATACGACTCACATGAAGGGCCTTTTTCAACTATCACTCACCTGGATCAGATATTTGAGGTGGCCGAAATCATTTATTAGCATTATCAGGAAATCGCCATTTCAAACTTTTAAACCACCTAGTGAGTTTTTCTTCACTAACTTGAGCAATTACGAAAGACGTTTTTTTTTTAACTGCCTACCCGATCATAAAACCCTGTGCACGCCACTGCATATACGGCTATAAGAGTAGGGGATAACGAAAGAAATGAGGCAAGTGAGATGACTAATAGAGAATTAAGACATAAGAAATTAGGATAAGGGCAGAAGAATGATGATGATGAAAAATGCACATAAAAAAAAAAAACTATGATATTATTTTTATTTTATCGTATATTTTTATACGCTAAATAGATTTGTTAAAATAATTTTCAACTAACAAATTAGTTGTGTGGCATACCCACTTATTGATTTTCTTAATTTCAATACAACTTATCATTCAATAGTGCTTTTTCAACGATTTCAGACATTGTTACTTTAATGTCTCGGCATAAAACTTCAGCAACTAGAACCTTTGTTTCTGGTTGCACCTCTGACGGTACGTAGGCCCCTTCGCCTAGTATACTCGTATCATTCCAGCAATGACCAAGAGACGCCTGAGACTCGCATATTCTCCCGAGTTGTAATAACAAGGAAGTTATATCTTCTAATAGGGAAGGAAATGCAGTACAGATCCGCACTAGAGATTTTAGTACTGGCTGAAACAATTCCAATCGCAAGTCACTCGGTAGAACCGACAGAAGTGTTGACAAAGTGTTCACGCATAATCTCGCAATAGACATAGCTTTTGGTAAGGCGTACTGTATAGATAAATGTGACACGAGATCTACAGCAAATATTTGCTTTTCGAGTGATGCTTGACTAAGTAGTTCTGGTATGAAGTCTAAACATATGTGCATTGAAGGTATTCCTTGAACTGTGACTGGCAGTAACTCCCTGGGATACCCTTGAAAGTGTACCAGTTTAGCCAGTGAAGGTTCCGATATAAATATTTGATGTAAAAAGGAACAAATTATGCTTCTAACTTCACGAAGAGACCACATCAGTTCAGGTTTAGCCTCGTCTTCTGACGTCTCTAGACAAGCTTCCAGTAATATCTGCAACGCGGCACTCTCCTGTGCCGCTACTAAAGCATTCTTTAATTCTTCTCTCTCTGCGTCTGACGTCAGTTGCCCGCTCTTTTCGAGCAGAGGTTTATCTAATAAATGTCGACTTAGTTGGCTCCTTGAAGCAGCCAAACTAGCTTCTAGAATTCTAAGAATTATTTTCAAAATAGGGCCACATCTAAATACCCGAATGTCGCAGCGCAAAACTTGTAGTGGATCTACTAAGACATTCTCTTGAGTGATGGTAACATTCTTGACCCCACCATTGATGTCCAATAATGCATTGATTGTCATAATCCACAGACATCGTGGCAGCACTGTATTAAAACGTAACCAAACTTCGTGGTATAACTCTTGGATATGTCGCGGCACTTCATCTCCAAGTACGCTTTTGAAATATTTAACAAATGTTTCTGCATAAGGCCATATATCTGTAGGATTTTTATTTAGCATAGCTTTTAAAATCTTTCCCGTCTTGTAGGGGTTTTCTTCGATGGTTCGGAATGCCTCATTGATGGCTATTTCCGAAAGATTTATATCGATTTGGTGACGATTCAAATCCCCAAATACTTGATCGTCCATCCAATCATCAACTAGAGATAGTTGAGGGAAGTGAGTGGCTAAAAGACGAAGGAGGGGGCTGAATAAACCCCCGTAGCTCATCTGGTCTTTCTGAGCTTGATGTAGTAAATATTTAATCGGTAATTCAGATAGAAAAGCTGCAGAATAGCTCTTTACTTTACGCCCATTAGCCATAAGTGTCGCTGTGTTGGACAGTCTTACGTCTTCATACAGTAGAAGGTAGTAAATTAACAGTAACTGAGATGCTAAAGTTGGCTTTTCTATGTTATCCTCGTTTGACTCTGCATTATCAATTTCCATTGGTGCAAATGGTTTTCTTTGCACATCGAAATTAGCACCAAAAATCGAGTTTCTGAAAACTTTTCTGATTTCTTCTTCCATGATTGGCTTGTTTACATATTCGTTAGTGCCCTTGTTGTTAATAATAAGGATAGAGTTGACATACACTTCAACTAAAGCTGGCATAACTGGATGCAGGGGTGCAGTGCAGTTACATATCTGTCGATATATCCATTTTTTGATGGGGACTTTATGTTTCGAAAATGCTCGAGATTTCAATAGTTGGTGAATACAGTGAACAGGCAAATATCCTGGTATATTGCTGTTGAGATTCACTGTTACCGGTACTTTGACGGCATGAGCTGTTACAACCTGGAATGTAAAAAATGAGGCAGTGAAAGTCAATAAATTTCAACAAATTATTATTCTTATGACATGGAAATAATCAAAACGATAATATTTCATACCTGTTCTGTAAATATTTCTTGTGTGAAAGCTTGTTTGATTCTGGCGAGCCCGTTGGGTCGCACAGGTACGCGCATTCCCAGGGTTGCGCAAACGAGTTCACCGACAGCAGTCAGCTGTCCTGAGTGGAAATGTATTGCTATCAACAGTAACATTTCGCCAAAAGATGCTGTAACTCCGGAATTGCTGTAACAGAATGGAAAGAAAAGCATTTGTAGTTGCTCAATGCATTCATTGTATACTTATGCATATTGTATTTTATTACCTCTCAAAGTAAGCTTCTTCTTTGACCAACCACTGCACCCATTCTATGGCTTTCTTTTCATGGTCAGGAGCAGCTGGAAAGAAATAAAATATTGTATCATGTCTTGGAAATGTAAACCTGCTGAAAATTTTATATTGCAAAGTTTAATGAGCACAACTTATAATTACAAGTAGTTATAGTATGTATGTTGTTAGAATTTAATGTAAGTATTTGCATCATTTTTAAATTTAATACATACCCATGAGTGAGGGACAGGCTAGAATCATACAAAGACTCAAGGAAACGAATCTGACTCCAGCTGGTGTTGGTGGTGGCTTTTGTGTTACAAGTCTTAAGAGACCGGCAACTTCATCATCGTGAAACTTTATTCCTGCGATGCCTCTGAGAGCACAGTACAGCCTCAATAACGCTGATGCTTCAACACCGGCAGTAGCATTTTTCAGCCTGTTCAGTAACTCTTGGCGAAGTTTAGTTAAAGCTGCATGTCCATCGCCTTTGGCTCGCTTGTGAGAGTTACGCAAGAATGTCGCGAACCATGCTCTGGTTGTCTGATCAGAGCCAAGTAAAAGCCCAGACATAAATGAAACCTGTACAGAAAATGTTATGCTGTTATTTTCTATTTTCACATTACAAAAATTACAGTACCTTCAAATTCTAATTCATTTTTTAAACATACAAGTAACATGGCATTGGTCAAAAGACCAAAGGAAGACTTAACACATAACATTACCAATTAGTGTAGTGGAGTAAAATAAGAGCAGCAGCTATTGTTAAAACAATTAAGGGTGTTCAATGAGCACCCTTAAAATTTCTATCGTCCACATGCATGAACACTGTTCATACATGTGGACGATAGAAATTTTGCATCAGAAAAATAGAAGTATTTCGAAAACTCAAAAAATAAACTACTAGTTAACAACTAGGTAAGTTTTAGTAATAGCCATAACAAGCAAAAGTACTTCTGATTGAATTTGTAGTCAAACTTAGTTTTGATCAGGTAAGACTTTTAACTGTGGTACCATTTTTTTTTTCTTGTTTCTTTTATAGAAGATTTCATTAAAACTGTTTAAAAGTTTCTCACCAAGTCATCTTGGTGGTGTGTCAGGGTGAGGGTGATGACCAATGAAGGCAACCTGGAAGCTGATGCTGCTTTAGCCCTAACAGCGGCTGCCAAGTGGGGGCAGGCTGCACACAGGGTGCTCAGAGTCTTAGCTCTAATACCACCTTCTTCACTCCTATCAGCATTCATTACAAGGGATTCTGCCACTGAAACACAAGCGAAACAAATTGAAGTAATGGTAATTACCACAGTTCACTGATTCCACCATAAGCAGTAATGCTTCAAGCACCATCATGCTTAAAGTTTCCAACTTTTCATAAAATTCCACTAATAGATCAAAATTGACAGTTAAATGTGAAGGAACAAATGGCATACTACACTGTTATATGGGCCACAATAATGGCATATCACTTTTTTTTTTTTTTAGCACTGGAGTCCTTAATTTATATGTTTACAAATCAGCACGCGTAGCATGACCACTGTAGAAATGGGATTTGTTGACGGAAGAATACATAAAATTACAGATTGTAGAAAGATTAAAGACAAAATTAAAGATTGTAGAAAGATTTGTACCATTTTATGCTGGCGTAGCATGACAATTCTATCTCTATTCTACCAAGAATACACAAAACCTATTTCTATGGTGGTCATGCTACGCGTGCTGAAGTAGTTAAGCAAAAAGGATCCAATCTACACCCAATTACTATTGAGATATTGACTTTTGAAGTTCAAGAGATAGTTTATATTAGTATTTGTTTTAAAATTAATTAAAAGTATAATTTTATCAATGGAATATTAATACATTTTTTATTAGTAATGGTTTATTCACATATTCTGTTAGAAATATTAGTTAAGAACCAGAAAGTTTGAATTGATTATGCAGAAAAATACAATAAGAAGTGCCATACCATTGGTTCTTAAGTTTAAGTATGCAAAAAAAAAAAAACTATATTTTTAGCTAGGTCGTTTTTATTACCATCTACATTTGGATCAGTTTGGTGCACTTTACTTTTTTGACCAAGTTGTGATTTATTTATTGAAAAATTTGTTTAACCTGTTGAATGCTGCAATAGCGGAAACAATTAAAAAGCTATTGCGTCTTGCATGCAAATGATTAAATGAGATGAACAACAAGATCAATAACTATGGATAATCTAAAATATGAATGATTATAAAACCCACCTTCTTGTAATGTATCAGGCATATTAGCTACTACCCATGATATCAATATAGGGCCTTTATTTACATACAGTAACACTTCAACAATGTCGACAACATTTAGTAAGTTCGGCAACTCTGCAAGGCTAATGTTGATGACATCACAAATCTCTTCCAAGTACACATCATTGTCAAACAATTCTGATGGCTTCACGCAACACTCAATGTTGGTGTGCTTGTTTTGATTGTATTCAGCTAGTTGTGCTTGCATTAGCAACAGTTCTGATATAATCAGGCGAACTCGCCGGGACGAGTCAGACTGCTCAAAATCATTAGTTATGCCATTGGTGATACTTTGAATAAGAAATGTTTCTGTGCATTGCGATCCACTTTTTAGTCTGAAATAAAGAAGCATTAAGTCTCAGAATATTAACAACACACCTGGAAAAGATAAACAAATCAATACCTTACCTCATTTGCTGTTCTTTCTTGACATCTGTTTCTAATGCATTAAATTCAATAGATAAGAGAGAAACAATAAAATTTACTAGGTCTATACCGGAAAGCAAAGTAAGCACATCTTTCTTGGCTTCACCACAAGCTCTGGTTGTGTCTAGAGGAGCTATAAGTGCCATACGAACTAGACATGGTATTATAGGTCTTAGTTCATCTATTGTGAATTTCTTAATGGCATTTATGTCTAAATCCTTGATAGCTTTGAAAACTTTAGGTTGTACAGGTTTCAGAAATACTTTTTCCATGTTTGAATGGATGTAACATAAAGTTCTTAACTTTCTTAATAAAAAATACACAGAGGGAACTCCTGTTATAACATTTGTTTCAAAGCGTTAACGACCGGGTTTCCATTGGAATATAATACAAAATATCTAATACGAATCTCGAAATCCCAGATACAGCACAACAGACAACTTTTCACAAATATATCTGCTCAAAACAATTATTGAAAGCCGTTCGGCCGATTTATCGTAAGCAAAGCAAACCATCATCACATTGACATTGACAATACATCAACTTTGACAATAAGCGTGTGACAGAGCTACCAACTATGTTGCCTACTGATAAAAAATACAGATTTGTACGGCTTGTTTCACTATGCCCGGAGGCGATTGGATGTCTGAAATTATTGTCGAATAATTTAAAGGAGAAACATGACCATAATCATATCGTCACTGGAAAGGCAAAATTACTTAACCGCCAAATTGGGCATATTGAGTTACATAAATAAAATATATAAATAAAATATATAAATATACAAATAGTCCAAATTAAGTTAGTTAAAATAGTACAATTGCCATTAAAAAAATACTACACTATACTATTTTAACTAACTTAATTTGGACTATTTGTATATTTATATATTTTATTTATGTAACTCAATATGCCCAATTTGGCGGTTAAGTAATTTTGCCTTTCCAGTGACGATATTTGGGTTGGCGGAAATAAGTCAAATAAAAACTGTAATTATACTATTGAATGTCTTTCACTTATGAACTCCGAAAATAGCACGCGGAGCTTCAAAGTTAAGTGGGATCTTTTGCCTGTCCGTCTGTTAGCTTGTGCTAATTTCTAAAACGCCTTGACTGATTGTGATGAAATTTAGTATGGGGATACTTTGTGCCCTGGGAAATAATATAGGCTACTTTTTATTGTCAAACTACGCTGGCGAAGCTAGTAGCTATTTCCTTTACAGGTCAGCAAGGATTATAACCCCAAGTCAAAATTTCGTAGTAGTAGCATTATTAGGTAGAACTAAGTTGCTGAAATAGGCAGCTGTGACAGACCCACGACAGACGTAAACACGACGTAACATAAAATGGACGGCGTCGCACATTACGATAATTAAAGAGTGAACAGGGATCTTCTGGGCACGTGCGTCCCGTCTTAGACCTCATCCATCGCTTTATATCAGGCGTGATCAAAGCCAAGAGCACGCCCATTCATCAATAAAAAATAACTTAGGATTGATACGACTGGACCAAATAGGTACCCTACGACGAACGCGCGACGCGGTTGTCCTACGGTAAATTCTAATGATTGTTGAAGCTAAAACACAACTATCCTATAGCATTTTCGTTTGATTTTGTCCATGGATATGAATGAAGTCCTTAACTACTTAAGTGCGAAACCTACCTATTAAGTTTCGAGTGCCTAGGTAGGGAGCTCCATGGATGATTATAACGATGGGTTTGTGAAAATTGTCCATACGGTCTGTCTTCATACTCGAAGGCAAAACGCTACAAGCATGGAACAGAGATTTCCAAGTTTCTTTAAGAAGGGTAACGACACCCTTCTTAAGAGTTATAGGCCCAGTCTTATGGTCCTGCTTCTGAGTCATGTCTACAAGTTGTTTTCAAGAGTCATCACGAACCGTCTCGAGAGCAGGTTTGACGACTTCCAGTCTCCCAAACAAGCGAAAAGACTTTAGCAACGTAGGCCACAAAAATACGCTAAGGCAGTTTATACAGAAGACCGAAGGGTATAACCTGCCTCTCAGCCATCGATTCAATCGAGGCATGAAATGAAATGAAATGAAATTTATTTTGCAAGAATTGTAGTACATTACAGATGGTCGGGTTATTTTACAGTATCTAATACAATTCGCTAAACCTAGCATTCAAAGTAATTGATAACATTAATTAAATAAATGAAGATATTAAATTCGAACATAAATCATAGTTATTAAAATTAAGAATAATAAAGTCAATCATTTTTCAAATTATAATAGTAATAATGGCATGGCGTGTACTGTGTCTCTTCAACGGTGCCAGATCGACTATCAGTACATCGAGGTGCTGAAGTGTCTGTACGAATACGCCGCTATGTCAGTCTGACCGGACCGGACCTCGAAACCTATCGTTCTGCGAGCGAGCTGTCTTCTAAGACAGGGAGACGTTATCTCTCCGAAATAGTTCTACGCTGCCCTGGAGGATGCCTTCAAGGTTCTGGATTGGAATGCAGTTGACATAGTTGTCATGGTTGAGACTATGGAGGACCTCAGTTCAATGTTCGACGACCTCAGTAGAGCTTCCGAAAGAGTGGGTCTTAAAATGAATATGAACAATACAAACGTCATATCAAATGCCCATGTAACACCCTCTCATGTAGGGTAAAAGCCGAATAGTTGCCCCACTTTTCTAAAAAGGTCTATTTTAGAAAAATATGTTCTTATGATAAATGACTTTATTTTTGCAAGTAGTCTAAATTATAATAATGCAACATGCATATCAAAACATAGGTCTTTGATATATTATAGTAGCCTAGTTTTGTGAACATAATTAATCATGGTTTTGAGTAAATAATGTTTTAGTAGACCTATCAAAAAAGAGATAGATGCCTACTCTAGCAGATCGTAGCCCAACGGTAAAAATGCTTCGAAAGATAGTTGTCTCGTACGGGAATTGCCTCACTATGATTTTTTTTAATAATAAATAAACTCAACATTATAAAATATTTTTAAGTTTTATACTTAAAACTATAGCTAAAATAGCCACCAAACTAATATTATAAAGAGGAAACATTTGATTTTTTGTACGTATGTTTGTAATGGATAAACTCGAAAACGAATGAACCGATTTTAAAAATTCTTTCACCTATAGAAAGCTATATTATCACCAAGTAACATAGATTATATATATTTAATCCCGAAAAAAATGCACAGGTCCTGTGAGTCACGCGGACGAAGTCGCGGGCGAAGTGCTAGTTATTAATAAAATATTATCTTTGCCACATCTTAGCCAATTTTTACTTCTTTTTACTCATGATTTGCTGCACCGTTCGACGTCACACGTCAGCGCCAGCTGTCGCTGAAAACCAGCGCTGGGGCTCTGTCTCGCATAGAGTCGCAGTATTATGCCGAATTGCGTGGATTTGACGCATATTTTCCCCAGCTTTTTTAAATATATTTTTGTTGTGTTCAGTTTTTCTTTGCGTCATATTTACCGCAAATAAACGTATTTTATTTCTTTCTTTTCTTTCAAATGCTAAACTTCCTACTGTACAGCTTATGTTGTACGGAATTTATGTTGATACGTGCGAGGCATGTTGCTCACCTAGAATGAATGCATGAAACAGTTTATTTATTTAGTTTGTTTTTTTATTTTAGCTAAGCTATAGTCAAAATGAGTAAAAAAACACAAAAAGACAAAATCTGTCTTTACTCGTTAAGTAATTTAAAGTTACGGATAGCTTCCCCTAGAGCGACTATCCGCAAAAGTAATTAGGGCAACTATCCTTTTTGATACGGATACTTGCCCTTTTCATTTGCAAAATAAATAAAAATAATTCAACAATAAAACATAATAAACAGTGTATTTTAAACTCCAGTGCATGTAAAGAAACAAAAATTTGAAAGACACCACAATCAGTAAAAAAAAAAATGTTCAACAGAAATCACCTATCAATGTAATTTCGATGCTCCTCGAAGTTACGCCGCGGAAGATTTTCGCGTAGACTTACGGCTGACGCAGATTACCACGAGCCGCGCTGCAACACAACGCATTGTAAAAATCCTCCTTCATCACTTTCGTATATTTTCAAGGAAGCAATACTTTACTGTTACAACAATTAGGTATAAGCTCTTAATGCCCCAATGCAAGAACTTTCCAGTACCTATTAATAAATTACGAACATTAATGTTTGTCTTGAAAATTACTCTATCGTTCATAATTTAAGTGATAATTATCGAATTCCAGCTCAGATAAAACTTTATATCACCTACTTGTAATACCCAAATACCTAATCTATACTTAATATTATAAAGCTGAAGAGTTTGTTTGTTTGATTGAACGCGCTAATCTCAGGAACTACTGGTCCGAATTGAAAAAATATGTTTGTGTTGGGTAGCCTATTTATTTAGGAAGTCTATATAACATCACGCTACAACCAAGAGGAGCGGAGCAGTAATGAAAAATGTTGCAAAAACGGGGAAAATCGCACGGGTAGGCGATCCGACGCAACGGGAATGGTCGGGGAAACAAGAAATTTAACGCGGACGAGTCGCGGGCAGAAGTTAGTCTATTATATCTACCTAACTTCCTAATCTTACTTTCTACTATCCTACTAATAATATTATAAATCTGAAACTTTGTATGTAGATTTTTGAATAGCACACGTATCAAGGACCGATGACAATACAATAATTTAATATGGTCGTCTAACTTACCCTGATCTGCAGGTTTTGCGATTTTTAGTAAATTTTTCGGAGCGAGAGCCCGAAAAACAGCTACCATAAGCTAGAAAAGCAGCAGGCGCGCAAATTAGCCACTCCAGGCTATTCTAACCATTAAACCCACTTCAACTTTAAGAAACTAATAAACACGCAACGAAAACAAAATAGAGTGATTAACAGCACAAAATCATTTTATCGTAAAAAAGCGTTTTATCGTAAAATTCGTAAAGATACTTATTGGCAAAAGTAGTAATTATTGGTAAAGTAAGAAATACCGTAAAAAGACTTCACGCTAATTACGTTTTTTTTTGTTTTAGTTAATCACTATTTTTATTTTAAACATATTGAAGATTATTTTCTACTTTTAGTAGTTTGTTTTTTTTTTAACTATAGAATGTATTATTTATTTATAAGTACCCGATATGCCGAGTGTTAGGTTTGTTTTCACTATAATAGGAGTTCGTTACAAAGAAATGAACACACTAAGCATATGACTATTATAGTAACCGTGAAAATAAAAAGATTTTCATACATGACTGTTTCGTAGACAGTGCTACGCAGCGCCTACGGCGTAGAGGCTCTCTAACTCGCGAGAACAAAGATAGGTTCTCATAAAAATGTTTTCTTTTAAAAGTAGAAGAAAAAATGATTTCTTTTATTCATGTGAAACATGAATTTTTATGTTCAGACATTGAAAACTAAAGACACGAAAACGACAAGCGTGAAAGTAAAATTACTGGATAAAAAAATATGGTTTTTGTATTATTCTTATCTTAATCTTGGGTTTTTGTCAGGCATATGATAAATAGTTCTAGAAAAATTAGCTGTCTCTTGGATGAATGATAATAACATCGCGTTGTTATAAAAACATATTCAATGAAAGACTTCACTGCTTTAACATGAGCTAAAATATAATAGACTGGATATTTATATCTTTAGGCAGATTCGCTATCTTCTCAGATCATAATACCAAGAAGTGGTTAAAGTAACTTTTGGCAAATTTTCGACCTACTGGTTTTTTACACGCTTTATATTAGCTTCACTTGTATGTTTGTATGTTTGTATATTTGTATATTTGTATGTTTGTTTGTAACCGACTCCTTATAGTGCGATTTTGACCCACTTTAAACGACCAGATTTCATTCAAACTTTGCACACCTGTCAAGGACTGATGACAATGCAATAATTTCATAAATGTGTGCCATTATCCTTGCCAGGGTTACCAGGACAGCAAAAAAACTGTCACAAACTACGCTGACATACGTCTCAAAATTCGAAATACCCTAAAAAATAGAAAATAAATAATAGTTAAAAAAAACTAAAAAACACGCTTCCATGGAAAACCAAACTAAGAACTACAAAATAATGGAAAAAAAGCGTGGGGTGCCTGATATCAATAAAAAAATACCTTAAAAGCATCCCACGCTTTTTTTCCATTATTTTGTAGTTCTTAGTTTGGTTTTCCATGGAAGCGTGTTTTTTAGTTTTTTTTTTTAATGTATGGATTATACATAGATTCGGGCCATTTAACCTAAATAACGAAATTATTTTCAGCTTAAAAAGTAAAATCATGATTAAAGCAGGTTTTAGTTTTATTGTTAGTTTCATTATTTAGGGCTCACGCATAGGCCTTACTTGCATGTACTGTTAACATAGAATGATCAACCATAAAATATCGCTTCAAATCTTATCGCTAGGCTATTTGTGGGTCACGTAATATTACGTATGTTTAAGGTGCCTATTGCAAAGTAGGAGCCATTTCTCTCGAAGGTAGTTGTTGGTTATAATTAATATTAATTAGTGAGATTCTTGTTATGACTTTGGAACTGGGCTTGGGCTGCATTTGAAGAACTTCGCAAGTTATTTAATCACCGCCAAAAACCTATCAATAGTACTGAATTTGCTGAAAAGTCAAAACATAGACAAAAAGTACTTACCCTCACTTATCAAGTACCGTTCTAGATCATTATGAAGATCTAGATTGCATTAAATCATCGATATTTGCTGTGTTAATCATACTGACCCTGAACACCTTTCACAGTCTAACATCTTAGGCTCATCTTAATGAACAGAAGGTGCTGGTTCATAAATACCATTAAGAAATTTCTATTTTAGAAATGATTCGTTAACAAGATTAGGAAAATCTTTTCATGGAAGCAAGAGGCGCTTGTGTGGTGACAGAGACAAATCAAAGGCATGTGACCGGGACTCTTCGACCCTCGACCTTGAATAAAACAATTCACAAGTGTAAAATCGTGGGTATTGTTTTGGATTTAAAATTAATATCCCCTGTTGAGGTACTGCAGCTTTTCAGGCTTTTAATGTAGAGCTCTTATCTAAATAGGTCGTACGCACAATTGCTCTACGCTACTGGCTAGAGGTAATCAGTAAGGACGCCGGATGTTACACATACTGTATATCTAACATTTATTTCAGTGGATATCTTAAATATAAAGTTAAGAAATTTCACTGATGGAAAACGTCTTTAACTCGAGCTAACTTCACCATTGAATAGGAAACAAAATTGAAATAGTCACTGAAATGTTACCAAAATACAGTGAGTGGAATCAATGTGTAGTGGAATGGGCTGAAGCGGATGGGTTGCGAGGGGTGGCTGGGGTGCTAGCACTCGGGGCTCAGGAACGGGGCGCGGGCGCGCGGCGGGCGCGGCGGCGGCGCGCGGCAGTCGCACGCCAGCACGTGCGCGCACCGCCCTCGCGCCGCCCGATCGCCGGCGCCCGGTGCCGCCGCATCACCCGCGCCCTGTGATCCCAACGCGCTCAATATTTCGACACCATTACTATTAGTTCTCCTGTAATAATCTACCTATACCGTACGGTCGTCTGTTTACATTTTTGTTGAATTACGCACGATCTTGTAATATAAGGGTCATCCTCTCGCGGTTTAAATATTTATGGGTCAATAGTAAGAGTTTTACTGAGATTGCTTACATCATCGGAACCATAATTTAGGCGGGAAATAAAATTACGTATTAATAATGGTAACTAAATAATCTGAAATGTTAGAATGACGTCAACAACGAAAGGAAATGATAAAATAATATTTCTAATGACTGTGGTTTATAACGTACTTTACATTTTATATGTTAAGTCAAGAGACAAAACGGCACTTGCTCGCTTTCGTCCTCACATAGCATCATGTTCTTCTCGTTTTATGTTGGTGTACTTCAAATATTAATCATAAGCGATTCTAACCCTTTGTTGACAATAACCATGGCTCCGATCAGAGAGTCTTCATTCAGAGTGCGTGCTAGATAAAATAATAGATATTCTCTGCTTTAACTAGCGATATGTTATTAATCAATTTAATTTATATTAATGCTTCAGTTTTGTAGAGGTGTTTTGGCATTAAAGACAAAATAGATTACCGTTAACAGGAAAGGTATTCTTTTGTATCTTGGTAAATTTCATATATTTATGTACATTAAATATCTAAGAATCTTTCCCATGGATAACTGATAGGAGTTCTGATTTTGTCGGAAATAATCATTTTCGAGTGTTTTTCTTCTCAGCCATTTGAGATATTAATTATACTAAATAAGCTAGTTCTTTGCTGGCCCTAGCTTTGTTGCACAATATTTCTGAACTGCCCATTTAAATCGAAGAATGATGAAGACTTTTTATTAGCTTGTTTTCGGAGTACTACTTTCTTATCATATTTTTTATTAGTAAATAACAAACTGCCCAAATTCAATATTTGGAATTCATAGACAGGCGCAATTCACAACAATACACAGATACTAAGACAAAGGGTAGTAAGCAAAACGTGGAGATGAGACCATCACCATGGCCCTGATAAATAGGAATTCCTTTTAAAAGCGACTAAATTTAGACTAGTTCTTTGGTTGAATGTTGGTACCAATGTGTCGCTAGGTAGCACTATACTTAGGCTAATATTAAAATGGGATTAATTTTCCTGCTGAAAACAAGCATTAAAAACGCAAACAATTAAGGGTATCTTACTAATAGAATAAATGTTTCAAATTGGATTTATGTATATCATACCTACATAAAGTCACGCCTTATTCTCATGGGGGAAGGCAGAAACTACAGAACGCCACCTTATACGATCTTTACATCCTCCTTACTCGTTTTTGCCTCGTTTACGACCAACATGTATATGTCATATACGGCTTAATTGACGGCTGAACGAATTTAGATGGAATGTGGCACAAGGGTAGACCTGGATTAGGACATAGGATACTTTTAAACCGGTAGTGGGTAAAAGGTAAAGTAAAGGTTACCTGTGAGATTACCTGTGAGATTTTGAACGCTGTGTGTATCCTTTTTCCTCAACGCGGCTGAAGCCGAAAAAGAGCTAGTTTTATTATAATACGTCATCTCCTGAACCTTATTTAATATACACCAGTACAAAACTCTAAAAGCATTCTGCACAGCTAGTAGTTATTAAATATTTTAATATTTAAAAGATGTACAGTCACGTTCTTTAAAGTGATATGAATTTCACACATACAAGTGGAACGGGAACTACTAAACTGGCATTTCGCACATTTTATTGAGTCTTTATGAAAATGATGACCTAATCCAGAGCCTATATCATATTATAAGAGCATCTAATACGGATTTAGTGATCTTTAAAAAGAATACCTAATTTAACTCGACAGTTTCACAATAATTGAACTGTATTGAAAACAAAACCATTTGAAGATAAAGTTAATATAATTCAGTTTTTTGTGTAAAGTTTCGACACTATTGTAACTCGTGACTAAGTAGCTCATCAGCGTTGGCAATGAGCAGGATAAGTGAAACAAATAACTTGTAACTTAAGTTTCACGGTCACTTCACTAACGTCCATCGTAACAATTGTCAATATTGAAATTACTGTGGACAAAACCATGGGTACGTTATGTGTTCTTCAAACGGCCCAGTTAATGAATGGATATCGGAACAATGTTTCAGCGTGTAATTTATTCATTAGACAGGCGTCCTCGATCAAGCCGTCTTGCTAACGGAAAGTCTCCGCCTGATGATCTCTCTGACGTTCCTTATATCCGATGAGACACACGTTGTTCAAGTTCACGCTTCTTTATATTAATATGAGTTCCCTTTTTTTTACAATATTTAACCTTATCGCTTAGAGGATGGCTGGATGGCGTTTTGTAATAATTAACACATTCTTTGTTAAATAAAAACGCAATTAGGTATACAAACAGCATTTTTTTAGAATGTGGCTTATGGCATCAATTTTGGTATTTATATTTTTGGCCTTGGATTTGTATTTGTCTCTAAGGATATGTTTCTTATTATTTCTTAAAAGTCTTAACTACTACCTACCTAATTGTGAATCATGTATTTTTATTAACTTACTAGCAGACTTCCAAGAGTCGTTTTTATTTGATTATGGTATTTTGTAACATAAATAATTAATTTAGGAGCAGGTCACCCTCCACGTCATCCCTCGTCCTCCAAGGGGGTTAAACTGTTGACATCAAAATGAAATCTAGTTCAGTAATAAATAATGACTTGACACATACTTAAATTAATATGAATGTAGATTTGAGAACATTATTAATCACTTAAACTACTTATTTTATCATTTCCTTTTCAATGAACAGAAAATCGATAAACAACAGTTCTACGACACATCTATTCTCTAAATCAAAATCCCTTATAAATTTTGAGTTTCAAATAATTAACTTTAAAAACAGAATCATGGCAATAATGGAGAACACTTTTAGCAATAAATTGCTTGAATTGGTGAAATTGTACATACATAAACACTAAAAGCAATGGAGAAACAAATGCATGCAAGAGTGTGGAACAAATCAGCATGTTGGGTATGTTTAGTGCCGCCATGGGGATTCACAGACCGAGAAGAAGAAAAGTTGTACTCGGCGTACACACAGCGACAGCGGCAACGAGCCGTGCCCCGTCTGCTGGCCACCGGCGCGCTCATGCAGGCGTTCGCGGTGCTGGTGCCCGGCGAGCGCGACCTGTCATTCGCGTACGCCTCAGTTGCCGTGGCACTGGTGGCCAACCTGATCCTGGCGTCTGCGTACGTGTGTGTCCGCCCTGCACGCACCATCCTCAACCACGTTGCGTGGCTAGTGCTGTGGATTCAGCTGTTGGTGAGCGCGTCTCGACGTCTGGGAGATTCCTACAACGAGTTATTAGGATGGGCCGTAGTGCTTCAATATTTTACCCTGGCCACCCTTCCGTTACATCATGTGTTGCTCTTATTGTACAGCACTATTTCGTTTTGCGGATATCTCCTGGTACAGTACTACAACGCTTCCACATCTGAAACCAGGCTGGCCGATGACTTTTACTTTCAGGTATTTACACCTTACAATAACTAAAGAAAGCAAATAATTAACAAACCCTAATCATTTCTATGTATCTTAATTCTTCAAACGTTTCAACAGCAAATTGCAAATGGTGCACTACTGCTTGGCGCTACTTTACTGGGTGGAACTGCATATGCTATCAGTGAAAAGCAGCAACGTAGTTCTTTCCAAGAAACCAAGAGAAGTTTGCGTGATAAACTTACGATTGAACAACAAAGCAAAGAACAGGTGATTGTTTTCACTTTAAATCCGTGTTAAGCATTAGGTACATTTGTCGGTAGTTCTAAAACTTCTCAAGTAAAGTCATAAAGCGAAATGTTCTAAAAAGTTTTTTTTTTATATTTTTTTTTTTGCTAGCGGAAACCATAATATGAATAATTCCTTGATGTCAATAGAAATATTATTATATAGTTCAAGTTTTATTTATTTGGAAACTGAAACTTTTGAATAGTCTTTGATGAATCTGTTCGGAAATTAACGTTTTTACTCGATTATGGCAAAACCAAAGGAATGAAGTGGAATATGATTTGAACAGACTACGTATCTAATAATTATATGGCTCCGGATTTTTATTTGTTTGTGTGTGATCTCTTCTTTTAGTTGACGTTTTTTCGTAGTTGGGCAATTTCAAAAAAGAGTGTACCCTGCTGTAAAATTCGATTTTATTTTTTATTATTTTTCTTTTCATAAATTTTACGAAAATATGATAGGAAATACAGTTTATTATAGAGGAAAATAAAAAGGAACGCGGAATTAGAGGCAGTTTTTCCATAATATCGAAACAAAACGGACTTTGTGGCGAAACTGGTTCCGTTGTGTGACTAGATTTAAAAGCGAAATTTAAGGAAAGTATGACATTAATAAGCGATTTTCAAATTTATTTAAACTAAATAATACACGTAATTAATAGATAAATGTAAGAAAATAGCCTTATTTTAAAAGATTAATTCAAAATAATTGTTTTTTATTCGGTTTTGTGACTCTGTCGCATTTCAATGGGTTATTTTTTTATTTTACTCTAAAATCATAATAATTTACTTAATATTTGTATATTTTTCGAATAGTATAATACGTTTACTGTAAAGTTTTTGTGGCCGCACAGGTTTAAAAGGTAAAACCTCTATCTAATTTCATAGATTTCATTCCACCCATTTGAAGGGACAGTGACAAAATGGAAGTCTTAAAATCATAAAGATGTGTGCACACAACTTAAAAATTTCCTAAATACCATTATTAGTAGGTAAGAAATAAAACAATAACTGTAACTATTCTCATATTACTATTATGGTCGTTATAAATTGCACTGATTGACATCAGTCTTATCAAAACTTTGCAGGATAATAGGAACTCCGTAGTTTCTAATCACATAATCTATACTAATAATATTATAAAGCTGAAGAGTTTGTTTGTTTGTTTGATTAAACGCGCTAATCTCAGGAACTACTGGTCCGAATTGAAAAAATATTTTTGTGTATTTATCATGGAAGGCTATAGGCTATATAAAGTCACGCTACAACCAAGAGGAGCGGAGCAGTAATGAAAAATGTTGCAAAAACGGGGAAAATCGCACGGGTAGGCACGACGCGACGATGGGGAGGGTCGGGAGACCACGAAAATTAACGCGGACGAAGTTGCGGGCAGAAGCTAGTGATAAATGATTTTATTTCTGTAAGAAGGTTTGTTCAAACACTTTTACAATATGTCAATAATATTTAAAAAGAAAAAACATTGACATGTAAAAGTGCTATGTTATAGTTTTGTCAGTAATGTTGAATCTGTAAATTAGAATAAAAAATATAAAAGATAGATTATTTATAATTGTATTCATAAATTTGGTCAGTAAGGTTTTGCAATGTGAACTAAGTTTTATGCATTCCGACCTGTTGTGACTGGCCGTTCCGCTATATGTGACCGTAGAATAAATCACAAAACGGAGGTCACATAATGGCACCTTATTGTAGGTTTAAATTGTTTAAAAATTACCCATCGTACTTAGCACTATTCACTTTGTAGTATCAAATACTATACCTATTTGCAAAGTTTCAAAAATAACAATAATTTAAAAAAAGTGATATAAAATGGTAAAACTTGGTCACATAGCTGAGCAAAGAAATTGAAACACAGAACACTTCAACAGTATGCGTCAGCGCTGGCTACTAATTAGTTAGACAATGAAAGCAAAATGGTGTCTCCGATGAAGAACAATATATTATTTTGCCATTTCGTGCCGAATTATTCCACAACTGGAAGAATATTTGCAAAAAAGACCGGTCACAAAACGGAATGTTCCGGTTAGCTTAAATTTTCGATTTTAATATAGATTTATTTTTAATAGAAAATATGAAAAAAAAAAAAATTGATTCTTTTAACTAATAAATTGGACTTTTAAGAATTCAAATTATATTTACTAAACCACTCGCATAAACGATTTTTTTTAGAAATCAAAGATTTTCTGAGGCCTGCTGGGAAGGGGACAGCTAAATTCGATGGTGTTCAATATTTTAAAATCTTCGTAAGTTTTATATTTAGTAAAGTAACAACTAAACAACAAATTATATATATATTTTAAAATATGTTCTTTTCACTTCAATTAAAATATTCTCGTAGAAGTCATTCATCACAAAAAAATAAATTAACAAAGTCGAGGGACACGGCAAAATAAGGGGGTACAACAAATTTTGAAATTGCCCATTTAGGTTTTAGTTTTTTACGATTATCTATTTTATTACATTTCCCTCCCTATCAAACTGTTGAAGAGAAATTCTTATGGTGCGACTTTGTCTGCCCTTCTACCTGTCTGCCACAGCTACTTATTTCAGAAACGATTAATGCTATGGACTTGAGGAATAGATAACCTTATAAAATAATGCTTGATTACTTAATAGCAGTGAAAAAAAAAAAACTGTTTTACTCTAGGAACTGAAACGGGGATTTGAAATGTTAACTGATTTACATAGTTATCCAATTTTTTACACTTCATTGTTTAATTTTATCATTTCAACTATCGTAACATGAAAGTTCTTCATATTCACTTACGTAGGAATCATAAGTAATATATCGGGGAAAAAGTTTTTTCGTATTTTATAGGTATAAAGTTGCAGTAAAATCTCTTGCCTGTACTGTCTGTATCTGGCTGGCTGGTTCCGATGTCATTAAATAGATGACCAAAAATAAAAGAGAAAGAAAAAGTTAGAACGTTTTCCCGCCGTTCTTCAACTGCTTTTCTATCCGCCAAAAAAAAATATCTTAGGACAACCAACACACCATTATCTGATCCCAAACTAGGCAGAGCCTGTACTATGGTAACCAGACAACTGATAAACATACTTATATATTTCTAAATACATACATATTATAGATAAATTACACCCAGACACAGAACAAATGATCGTGCTCATCACACAAAGATTTATCCTGGGTGGGAATCGAACCCACAACCTCAGTCTTAGCAGTCAGGGTCACTAACACACTAACCACTAGACTAACAGAACGAAGAAACGAAGAAATTGGAAACATTCTGAAGTTTTGAAGTTTTTTCAGCGAAAAATACTGCACAAGCCACGAAAAAATATGTGACGTGGACTTAATGCAGTGTCAGTAAGAGTAGCAAAGGTTGCTTAAAGTTTTCAGTTCGGGAATTTTGATGTCACAGATGCTCGCGCTGGTCGCCCTGTTACGGTTAAAGTCGATGCCATTTTTGAAAACGTAGCTTTACGACATAGATGATGAGTTGAGTTGACCACAAAACAGTTTTGCCCCTTGGCAAAATTTTGCGTATGCAAAAACCTCGATATTTGGGTGCCACACGAGTTTACTGAAAGAAACCTAATGAATAGTGTACTCATTTGCGATTGTTTATTGAAATATAATTAATCCGAGTTCATTTATATTCATTATTTGAAAAGATAGACCATTGATGATGAAAAATGAATCACCTTCGTCTACTCTACCGTATAGCACCATATCTCGGTTTCTACAGAATTCCTTATGTAGTGTTAGGTTAACGTCAAACAAAACTACTAGTCGTAGTTTTTTGATGAAGTCAAAAAAATTCTTCAGCAATGGGATTATGTCACTACCTACAAAAATGCCAATAATCATGGCATATCTGTATAGGTACTATATAATGTTACTAGCTTCTATCTGCGAGTCCCTCCGCGTTAAACTTGCTCTTCCAAATTCTTCAGCTTTATAATATTTAGATTTGATTACAATTAAAAACCAACAAAACCAAATTGAGTCAACCTAAAAGATATACCAATAGGAGTGGAGCAATCAATGAAACATGTTGCCAAAACGGGGAAAATTTATTCCTTTTGAGAGCTTACGTTGCGTTCGCTGCGTAAACGGTCAAAATAAGAAACGCAACAATCATGTACCTATGACAGAAATGTTCCCCTTAAGGGGCAGACACATGATTTTCGTGACTTTTAAATCTGTTACTACACTTTCAAATACTGTGCGTTAGTTTCGCAAAAAATATATGTGAAACTAGACCGCGTACACATCAATTCTATCAGTGAATATTTTAGTTAATAACTATCTGAAATAAATTCAGGAAGTAAGGTATACTCAAAATATAAAAAAACAAAATTTCTTTCAAACTACTTAAGATATTTTCATGACTTTTTTTTATACAAACAGATTATATAATTATCAATAATTCTATTTGTGATTTTTTTTGAAATATTCATACTTTTTCAATAAAATAAATATTCCCTATAAATCTGAACGAAACGGCATGCGGTGCCCTGCGCGGGCGACGACCGACGACGGGCGGCAGTGTACCGCTGACCACTGTCACGGGTAGACGCTGACACTGCGCAAGCGCGATACTAACATATTTTTTTGACCATATGGTCGAATCTTTTAAGGTTGGCTCTCTATAACTTTTAAATTTATTGTAATCAAACTGAAGTACTATGATATTGTACGGCTGAAGAGTTTGCTTGGTTGAACGTTCTAATTTCAGAAACTGCTTTTAGTATTGGATAGCTTATTTATCGAGGAAGGCTTTAGACTATAGAACATCACGCTAGGACTCTAAGAAGTTGAGCAGAAAGAAAAAAGTCACAAATAGGAAGACCTCGCACGGTAGGCGATTTGATGTGACGGGGAGGGTCGGGGCGCAAGAAATTTAACGCGGACGAAGTCGCGGGCAGAAGCTAGTCTATAATATAATCAAATGTAAATGTACCATAAACAAAAAATGTATATAAAATAAGAAAAAGCTTTTTTCCCGACTTTAAATTTTTGTTTATGCCGTACAGCTATACCCTATAGGTATATATTTTTAGACTTATAATGGTAAAAATTTCCTCGAAAATACCATTTTCTACGAAAAATTTGAAAGAAATCTAGTTGGTGGAAGTTTATCCACATATTACAGGAAAAAACAATTATTAGTATTTTATATTAGATATTATCGATTTTTAGGTTACAGTTTTGTTGTAATTAGAAAATAGTCTTTACAGACAATCTTAAATTGTTAAAAAAAAAATTGATTTGGTAAAATATTTTACCTGCCAAGGTGAGCGACTGCGAGTCGCTCTTTGCCGATTTTATTCCGTTTATGAACCACCGAATGGTTCTTGATCCCATGTCTAACTTTACGTTTTTCTCGGAGATTGTGTAACGTTGGAAAATAGAAGTAGTTGGGCTCGGTCATATTAGCGAGCGCTGGTTCAACGGAAGCAGTTTATGAACTGAGCTCAATCAACTAATTTGCAACCTTACAGCCCTACGTAAGAACTAGGTCACCGATCAGTCGAAATGTCAGTATTAATGCAACAAGTATTAGCGAGAGACTGGGTCATTTACCTCTCTTCTGAACACATAGCCCAATGTAGCAAATATTGATTCTGGTTCGGGATCTTGAGACCATGTCTCTCTGTTCCACTAATTTTCAACCCAAGGAATTCTCTGAACACACTTCCTCAATCAAAATTTCACTAAGCGTTGTATTTGAACG
Organism: Aporophyla nigra; assembly: GCA_947507805.1. Taxonomy (NCBI): domain Eukaryota; kingdom Metazoa; phylum Arthropoda; class Insecta; order Lepidoptera; family Noctuidae; genus Aporophyla; species Aporophyla nigra. The sequence continues at coordinate 13,874,652 of OX382302.1, read as the reverse complement.
ATTTTCGCGATAGCTGTACCGTGTATGATTGTGTTCAAGCCTCGGGCTGCAATCAAATCGTTTACTACCTGTGATCCATGAAATCACGGTAAACGTCAACGAGCTGGCTTCATGCGCAGCGATGTGTGCCGATGACATTTCTCACACCTATGCGTAGTTTTATCATCCATGAGGGCACATGAAATACAAGGAATGAATAAATCTTTCAATTAAAAAACTTATCGATATACGTTTCAGTTAAAGCAACGCCAATTTCTTCAGATTGAATTTAAGTAAACAAGAGATATTTAATTTGCAGTAGTAGGTACAGGTGGGGGTACTCATATCTATGTATATCAAAACAAATAAATAAAATTGAAGTGTCCGTTTGTAATGTCAAATTAACAACTTTACACTACATGCATATGAAAGTATATACGACTAGCTTTTGCCAGCGGCTTCGCCCGCGTGGATGTCGGAAATTATCCCGCGGGAACATACTACCGGGATAAAAAGTACCCTAAGTGTTAATCCAGGCTATAAACTATATGTATGCTAAATTTCATCCAAATCCGTTCAGTAGTTTTTGCATGAAAGAGGAACAAACATCCACACATCCATACATCCATACATACAAACTTTCGCGTTTATAATATTAGTAGGATAGGATACATACAACAAAAACTCAATTTTTATAATTTTTGTTTGTCTGTTTGTTCCGGCTTATCTCTGAAACAGGTGGTCCGATTTTCACGGGACTTTCACTGGCAGATAGCTGATTATAAGAAGTAACATAGGCTACTTTTTGTCTGAGTAGCAAGTCCCTGTGTGGTAATTACTGAACACCACGCGGGCGAAACCGCGGGCACAGCTAGTTTCTGCATAAAAATATTAACTCGCAATTCAAATTTCTATTTTACCCTCTAAAAATCAGAACATCGTTTTCGTAGCCTGTCTTTTCCAGAAATAGGGCGTGCGCAACTCGTAATGGTTTTATTAGTGCTTTATGTGGAGGAATGAAATTAAATATGAGTTGATAAAATCTTAGGTATACTGCCTGCATTCTTATTATTATTCATTTACGGTGATTGGAATCCACCATACAATAAAAGTATCACGATAATATGATTTGTAGGAGCGGCTACTTCTATCGGTGCTACCAGAACACGTTGCTGTTCAGATGCGGAAAGAACTGGGACTGATCGATACACAGTTCAAAAAAATTTACATGTCTCGCCATGAAAATGTCAGGTATGTCTGCAGTTTAGAACCTCATATTTAAATTAGATATTTTTCCAATTATGATTAACATATTGTTTGTTCATCACCAGTATTCTGTATGCCGACATCGTAGGCTTCACGGCTATTTCCTCAACTTATTCAGCGCAAGATCTCGTCGCAATATTGAATGAGCTGTTTGCTCGTTTTGATCGACTTGCTGAGGTAAAGAAAATTTAATTTATTATTTCGTCTCCAAGTCTCGTCCGCCGTAAATTATTACGCCAGGCTCGACTTCCGTAAATTGTAATTTTATTTTGTAGAAATATCAACAACTTCGTATCAAAATTCTCGGCGATTGTTATTATTGCATCAGCGGCGCGCCTGTTGAACGTCCGGACCATGCCGTGCTCTGCGTGCACATGGGACTATCTATGGTTAAAGCTATCAAGTAAGGTTATGGAGACTTAGGATGTCAATACGATCACCATTTTTATATGGGTTACACATGAGTTGAACCATAATTTATATTATTCAGATACGTTCAGCAGACGACTAACTCGCCGGTGGACATGCGCGTGGGTATCCACACGGGCGCAGTTCTTGCGGGGGTGCTGGGGCAGAGACAGTGGCAGTTTGACGTCTACTCGAGAGATGTCGAACTCGCTAATAAGATGGAGAGTAGTGGAATGGCTGGGTTAGTGTTAACTTTCTTGATAGGTTGGCGATTTTACAGTTAGCTCAAAACAAAACAGTTTAGAGTAATTTTGTTTGAAATTAAATTACTGATATTGACAAATAAGGGACGTTAATAATTCTTTGTTTTTAGGGTTCCGTTGCCAAATGGCAAAAAATGGAACCCTTATAGATTCGTCATGTCTGTCTGTCTGTCCGTCCGTATGTCACAGCCACTTTTTTCCGAAACTATAAGAGCTATGCTGTTGAAACTTGATAAGTAGATGTATTCTGTGAAACAGATTAAGAATTTCACACAAAAATAGAAAAAAAACAATAAATTTTGGGGTTCCCCATACTTAGAACTGAAATTCAAATTTTTTTTTCATCTTACCCATACGTGGGGTATCTATGGATAGGTCTTCAAAAATGATATTGAGGTTTCTAATATCATTTTTTTCTAAACTGAATGGTTTGCGCGAGAGACACTTTCAAAGTGGTAAAATGTGTCCCCTCTCCCGTAACTTCTAAAATAAGAGAATGATAAAACTAAAAAAAAATATATGATGTACATTACCATGTAAACTTCCATCGAAAATTGGTTTGACCGAGATCTAGTAAGTAATTTTTTTTTAATACGTCATAAATCGTAAACCGCAATTTACCTTTCATTCAATCAACTCAAATATAAAAATTAAAAAAAAAAAACATTTAATTTCATAAACATCAGCCTTATGCATAAACCGTGAATACCTACAGGTTTGTACGGAACCCTCGGTGCGCGAGTCCGACTCGCACTTGGCCGGTTTTTTCTTATACTGGAATTTTTCCAGGAATTCTTTATTTATTCAAAATCTTTGATATTGCATTTTCATTTTTTGCCACCGAATTTCGTAATTAAAGTAACTTTTTAACACGCTTTCATTAGCTTCAAATGTATGTTAGTACATGCCTATGTAACGGAAACTATGAACATGATTTTGACCCCCTTCAAAACGTCAGATTAACTTGAAATTTGATATACTTATCAAGAACCGATGACAATACAATTTTATTTGTGCCATTATCCTTACCGGGGCTACCAGAACAGAATAAACAAAAAAAAACTGTCTTCAAAAACTACGTAGATATACCTACGTCACAAAATTCAAAACACCCTAAAAATAAATAATATAATAGTTTAAAAAAACTAAAAAACACGTATCAATTAAAAAATACCTCAAATATCACCCCACGCTTTTTTGTCGACTTTTTAGTTTGATTTTCTATGGAAGCGTATTTTTTAATTTATTAAATATTTTATTTTCTCTGTTCCTTATAAGTGGAGACTTGTAATTGGCTTTCTGACTAATATACTGTTCTTGATCTGTTCGTTATAGCTGTAAGTCTCGCATGTTATTTAAATAAATAAATAAACTATTATCTTTACTTAGGTCGGTTGTATTCTTTTGTAATAAAGTTTATACTTTTCAAGTTGCCTTGTAGTCCCTAATCCGCACAAATTTGTATAAGTATCTATCACATGCTAAGTTACAGTAATAAGAAGTTATTATTTAAATAACATCAATAACATACACTACGTCAAAAAAAAAGCTAACTCAAAAACCACCAGACTTTGACCGAATTGATGTGGGACCACATGGGGGATTATACCCTTTTAATCGACGAAAGTAAAGGACGCTCTGCTAGGGAGTTTGTTTCGCCTATTCTTATTTCCTTCTGAAGCACTAGAAAGTGGCTCACCACGGTGGGCGGGCAGTTTTGAAGACTGTCTTGTGTAATTTTGACGTTCAAAATTGCTGATTCTTAACCTAGTTTGAATAAATGACTTCAATTTTATTTCCTTTTAGAAGAATTTTTCAAATTGGTGTCTAAAAGACGGAATTCGGAGGTAACAAAGATAAAATAAAATCATTTCGAATTGAGAACCTCCTCCTTTATTTGAAGTCGGTTAAAAAGAACGTAAAGAGGTAGTGTACCTCTAGTTACTTAATGTATAAACTGTACTTTTTCCAAATAGTAAGTGAGACAGAGCTTATCATCCCACTCAATAAACATTGCGACACACATAATATAATCTAAAGGTATATTCGTCTATTCTTAGTTGAAAAAGATTTATTTATTCATTGACTTTAGTAGCTGTTTCTATTTATGTATACGTAGTTACATTCTATTAATAAGAGTTTTGTTTACAGACGCGTACATGTTTCCGAAGTAACTCTGAGTTTTCTGAACGACGAGTTTGAGGTCGAGCCCGCTCATGGTGAACGCCGCGAAGAAATGCTACGGCAAGCTGGCATCAAGACTTACTTTATTGTGAAAGTTCTAAAACCAGTAAGTTCTTTGTTTAATTATAGATACTTACTTAATCATCAATGGAGATACTGCTTTACTATTTTATGGTGCACAATACAATGAAGCATATTCTAGCTAACTACAGACGCTATAATAACATAATATGCGTAGACCTTGTATGTTTTTTCATGTCATATGTCAGTGGCTTTTAGTGTAGGCGTAATTTTAATACGTTTACTTCAGGAGCTACGTACCTACGAACGTGTAATGAGAAATAAACATTTACGCTAAACGTGGACTTGCGTATTTCTGAGAATCACTCGCAAGCACTTCAGTCCACTCTGCAGTTGCCGTTGCCAACGAATTTCTGACAGATTTTTTGTTGTTATAACAAAAGCAGGTGGATACTTTTCAAATAAATATATACAAAATAGATAATAGATTGGTATATTGTATTTATTTAAAAGCTATTATAAAGTCGCATTTGGTTTCCAAATGATTTCACAATGCGATGAATTTTTAATGTCACTGTTCGTGAACACACAAACACCTGTGACCTTTGTAGAATATCGCATATGAACCTTAGACATCACGATTATCTCATAAAAAGTCTATAAACAAGACTGCTTTTGGCATCTCGATGAACTAATGAGAAGTGATCAAAGTCGATGAGAAGCTAACCTGTCATCTGCCATTAAACACTCATGTCTCATCACGATACACGTAAAGCTCTGGATAAACTGAACCGAATCCCACAAGGGACGCGGGATGCAAAAGCACGCGTCGATTGTTTGAATGATTAGCAACGCGACTATTCGCACCGGTAGGAACACCTCCATACTAGATAGTTGACACAACCGGCGCGAGTGAATTTCTTCCCACATCCCGCGCGGGATTTGCTTCAGTGCAATTTCACAGTTTTACGTTGTTAGGTATACTGTGGCGATGTGAAATATGTGTATCGGGGTAGGCAGCATGCAAATTGTGAATGCGTTACATGAACCTACGTGCGGAATAAAACCTCGAAAAGCCGAAATACAGAGAATAAATAACTAAGTAATTCTTACGCAGGAGGAATATAAAATGATTGTAGGAAGTCTGAATAGTAAGTTGTGGTCATTTTGCCAATATGAGTTTTTCATATAGCATAATTTTAGCTTATTATATTTACATTGGTAGAGTACCTACGCATTAGAATTCTACACACGTTTTTATTTTTTCTACGATAAGTATTAGGTGTCATCATCGATAGTGTTATGTCATACGGAAAATCGATTTTTAATAACTGAGCCGCTAGATAGTAAGAACCATAAATACACATATTTTTACAAAAAAGATATTTTCACTTCGTTTATCAAGGAAGTACGGAAGTTATAATTTAATAAACTCACTTTGGCGGCCATTTAATCAAAAGCTACTTTACCTAACTAACCCAACCATTTGCAAGGAGCTATTTTAATTAAGGTACCCGGCCTGAAGCTACTGAAACTGAAAATTGTATGTGCCGTGTCTAATATAAATGAAAAATATATTCGAATACCTTACGCTGTTACAAAGTATAGGTATAGAGATTCTTTATATATTTTGGATATAAAATATTTTTTAAACCAAGTCTGTTATAAGCGGGAAACAATTGGCTATCGTTGAGCGTACCGGGTAGCCCACCTTTGACTATTTTTCTTTTCATCGCTGCTTTGTTTCTATCTAACCTAATACACGTACCTACCTAATAGTTTTTTCGACTGGCCTGTTAGTCTAGTAGTTAGTGACCCTGACTGCTAAGACTGAGGTCGTGGGTTCGATTCCCACCAAGGACAAATCTTTGTGTGATGAGCACGATCATTTGTTCTGTGTCTGGGTGTAATTTATCTATAATATGTATGTATTTAGTAATATATAAGTATGTTTATCAGTTGTCTGGTTACCATAGTACAGGCTCTGCCTAGTTTGGGATCAGATAACGGTGTGTTGGTTGTCCTAAGATATTTATTTATTATTTATTTATTTATTTTATAACCCATATACTTGATATTGTATTTTGACATTATCTATCGTTTCCAGTATTCCTACACGCTTTCATTTGTAGTTATTTCCGTTTTTCCGCCGGCTCTAGAAGTTTTAGGTACCTACATAGATTACCAAAATAATGGATGAATATCGAACGACAAAAATGAACCAAACCGCCTTAATTAATTATGTAGATACACCAACCGAGACTGTTACAAGAAACGTCCTTTTACGTACTTTTCTATTTAGAACGGACGACGCGACGCAGCGAATTGGGTCGACACAGCTTTAGAATGTGAATAAAGTGAAATGAAAAATGTATGATTTTCCTCTACATTTAGCTGACTGCTTAAAGCGGCATTATTCAGCTTAATTAGCGTATTGGCCGTTGTTATAGCAGGGTAAGTATAGTTTTAGACATTTAGGGACCTTATTGGTGATGTTCTTCAGAAAGGTCAGGTGCGTAGTACTCGCAACCGGCGTGTGTGTATGACCAATTGTATGAACCTAAACGAGGCAAAAGGAATGTGTAGAGATCGTAGCAGGTGGCGTTCCGTGGCTTCTGCCTACCCCCATGGGAAAAAGGCGTGATTGTATGTATGTAAGTAAGTATAGTTTTACAGCGACAATAGAATAATCAATTAGTTATTACGAAATTATTCCCAATTTATTGCCTAATTTACATAAATATGTCGTTCGTTTTGTATGACGTCAATAGTTCACCCATCACCCATAAATTGGTGTAAAACACTAAAAACCATTTTCCATAAAGTGATAAACATGTTAGTTTCCCTTTTTAATTGTAGATAATCATGGTATTTCATTATTTCCATAAATTCGGTGCTATCCATGATTTGTCAAAAACGAAAACATGTAAAACGTTTCAGACTGTGTTTATTTAAGTTGTCATCTTCACAAGATTCACGTTGATTGTATCGTGCAGTTTCAAGGAGGTGAGGAGAGGAGTGTACCGGAGGGCGAGGCCGCGGAGGGAGGCGACTCGGCCGACACGCTCTCCGACCTCCGAGACGATGACGAGGACTCGGTGAGTGCACTACTGCGCTTGCCCCACCCCCCTCACCGCTCCCTCGCCACCAGCCTAAATAAATAGGACACTAGGGCACTAGGCGGCCTGAGCTAGATGGTTTCTAGTTTAGCTAATGTAGCAGGTTGAAATAATCTCATTTGAATCGATTGGTCATTATGTTCGGACATATTTTGATTATTGATGCTAAAAGTAGGTACGCCGATCATGAGCTCTCATATTGATTTTTTGCTTGTCAATTACATAGACATGCTTCGTACATTATTCGTAGGTTCTGTCGCCACAAGACGAGAGCAAGGACAACGAAGAACAGAAAATACTTAGCATGTTGCAAGAAGAACTGGTGAATAGAGACGACGACAAGTAAGTTCACAGGAATTGCACAATATTATTGTTATGTTGTATTTGTTACGTGGACATTTTGTGTTTTCCTTTGTTTCGCTTGTGTTTATGTATTAACAACTGTAAATAGAACAAATTTGAAATAGTAGCCAAATGCATATATTTTGAGGATTTACAATGCAGCAGGGATTGAAAACACATTGCAAAAAAAAATTGCAGGAATAGTAGTCTTATTTCAAGGTTTCCCTTGTAAATGCCAAACAACATCAAATTAAATGTACAGCTTATTTATAATGTGTACTTGTACTTACAAATTGACGACCACCAATGTTTGTTATGTATTTAATTTTAAAGTTGGTTTTTCATTTTTTATTTTGTTTGTATTTTTCTGAAATTATTTTTCAAACGACGGAAAGATATTTCTTTTTTTTTGTTTTAATTTTGAAAGTAGGTATCTGTACTGTGTACATATTGAATTGATTTACGTCTTCTTTGTGAAACACCGCATCAAAATGTTTGTTTCTTTTTTACACATACGCTGGAATGTGAAGGGCAAAACCATCTCGAGTATAATTGATAGGATCGTTCAACTACTAGCTCATTGAACCAAATTGGAAGATGATAATCGAAATCTACCACTCTCATTGTATTCACATAAATGCAAATGCATTTATCTCATTTCACTCAGTTACAAGCATTCATCTCTTTCAATTGTTGACGAAATCCGACGTAATATTATGTGAGAGAACATCCGACGAAGTGAAATTAAATCGAGTAAGTATCCATGGGGCCATGTTACAAACAAGTAGCTAGTACATAAGTAAATTGGCTCATCGGTAAGTTTCGATGGTAACATTTCCGCACATCTTGACAAATGCTAAGATGTAGGTAAACTCTTAGCATTTGCTACGATGTGTGACGTCACTGACGGTGCAAGGCCGGACTGTAGGTGCGTACTTGCGAGTTGATGTTTTAATGTTTCATAAAAACAGGTAGGTACTGGATTAAAAACCTGGTAGCACAGGCATGATACCATATAGGTAGCATAAAAAAATAAAATAAACTGGGTTCATATGTTGTAAACGACCTATAGTAAGTTAACAAGAAAATAAGAACTTTTAACTTCATAAATGATATTAAATGTAGTATTTAACTTCAAATAATACGCTCGATAAGGAAAATGTGTACCTACCTATGACCCTAGTACACTTGCACATCTCTCTTTTCTTACGTTTTTGTAGAATTGTAGGCGAGTGAAGATCGATCTAGTCGGACACAACGTGTATCGCAAATAGTTACAATATGCTATTTTAGGCGCTTGTAATGGAACCGTGTCAATAAACACATTTACCATTCCAGTCCTCGGTACATACAGAGGCACATAGTTTTCTTTCCTCATAACTAGTTGCAGTTTTATAGAACCTATAAAGCTGATGCTTGTTATTCAGAAGATTTTCATTTTCCAAATATTTTTTTAAAGTTTAAGTTTTGTAGGCAGTAGGTAACTGTTATTTTAGTAATGATGAGTTCAGTATCTAAATGTATTTAACGGAAACGTAAATAAACAGGGAACTAGCAGACGGCACAACGTTATGCCTGACGTTCAAAGCTTCGGGTGCCGAGGAGGTGTACGCTCGACGGAGCGACCCGTGCCCGCTGGCCGTCGCCGCGCCGCCGCTCATGCTGCTGCCGGCAGTGGTCGCGCTGGCCAGCTTCGCAGTGCCACCCACCTGGTCGCTGCATGCCGTCTACCTCGCGCTCGTGCTAGAGACCGGCCTAATCAATGTGGTTTATTACACGTGCTACCGATATTCACAATATAAGGTTAGCTTCTTGTAAATAAAAGGTTTCTGGTATGGTCAATACTGTGAGCTGTAACTTCATCAATATTTAGTAATATTCAGAAAACAATGACGTCCAGGGAACTTGGCTATCGATTGGCTTTCGATTTCGATTTTTATTTGATTAGGTTTTTTTTACTGTTTTTAACTTTTTGTAAATCTTTCAGAAAAAAACAGTAAGTCCTTACTGGAAGTTGACATGCGGAACGTTCAACATCGCGATGTTCGTGGCCGCGAACATTGCGCCACTGGTGAGTGCGCGCTACAGCGCTACTATCTAAGCTATCTTCGCTGTCGCCGCCACTCTCACTATCATACTTGTTATTTCTATTTCCGTCGCGGTAAGATTCTGTCACGATCACTATCACTATCGCTACAACTGTCACTATCACCGCGCATGTCGGAAATCATTGAACTTACACATATGTTTTATTTTAAATTAGATTACTACCTAGGCACTCAGCAATTTATTCTTACGATATCTATTAGGTGCATTTGAGTAACTTTGTCGGAAACCCAATTCTGGTATCGTATCCGATGATTTTAAATGTGTAAGTATGTGTTTGTGCAGATCATTTGCGGTAATTTCGAGACGATGCTTCTGGAGGACGGTCAGCGAGAGGACGCGCCCGCGCACAGCGGCGCACGTCGCTGCATACATCCTTCTTACTACTATCACGTGAAGTACCTTTTCTACTTTCACATTCTGATGCCGATGGCAAACTAACGACCAATATAACGATTTGACACACCAGCCTTAAGTTATACAGCAGTGGAAAATTAACAGAAACATGCTAAAATGCATGAGCACTAGACTTGACCAGACTCTTACATAATTAATTGTATAAGCTGTCGCAACCATCTTAGCTTTTAGGCATTTGAGTTCATGCTAATATTTTAAAGTCCACAAATTAATTGCATTTTGCATGGCTTAATATTTCACTATGATGTAAAGGCTAATTTGAGTATGCAGATCTGTACTTCAGTTTTAGCTATGGTATCATTATAAACGCTTTAGACGCGTAGGTATTATATAAAACAATCTTCATACCTACAAAAAAGATAACTTGTATTTATTATGTTTTCAGTGGTATGTTGTGATTGTATAACTTAGTTGACCTTTCAAGCGTCCTAGCTTTCTCACATAGTCGTAAACAGTAAAGTGTTACTTACCAAAGTTCTTTGGGTTAAACGAAAGCAACAAAACAACAACGCCAAACTGGTGACAGGTTTCTCATCGTTGTCGCTTTACAAATATCATAGTAACCTATTTCCCCCGTTCGACTTTTTTAATCTCATATCGTGGGAAGACAAACAGCTGATGTGTACAATTCAACTTTTTCGTTTGTAGTTCAACATGATAAATCACGCAACTCATTATAAATGCAATGGAGCTACAGCTAGAAAGCATAATTTGAGATAAATATAATTTAATATCCACATCGAAACGTTCTAGGAAGTAATATAGTTTCGAACAATAATACTATAGCTACGACGTAATTACTTTCTTGTTTATTTAATTAATTAATGGTATGTACATATGAAAAAGAAAACTATGCCCTATTTTTCCTAATTAAGGGCATTTTCCTCGAAAACACGAGCCATCTCGACTTAATTGCCCACTTGTAATGAGGTCGGGTCAATGTCAACGGTCCATGAAGCAAAACGAATTCACTTTCCGTTGCACTATTTATAAACAAAACAATGGTCTTTGTATTGTAAAACAAAAACTAATTATTAGTTGCTAAATATTGGGTGGGCATTTGGAAGATTTTTGGGTTTTGCCGGAATGTAAGCCACACAACTTTGACTTGAACTTGATTATCTTGTCAGGTCATCGTATTTTGTTTTTCGAAGTAAAGATAATTTTTGACGGAGTGAGTGTATGTGGTCGGTGGGTAGGTGGGTGCGGGCGCGGCGTGCGGCGCGCTGTGGGTGTCGCCGCTGGGCGTGTGCGCGCGGGGCGCGCTGCTGGCGCTGCTGGCGGCCGCGCACGCGCTGCCCGCGCTGCTGCACCCGGCGCTGCTGCTGTCGCGGCCCAGCCTCGACCGCGACCCCTACCGCGTGCGGTACAACGCCACCACCGACTACGATGAAGATCTGCTGGCTATACTGTGAGTGTCACTTCTATTCTTATCTGACATAATACATTAGGTTACCCAATATTGTGTGAGATCCTAATGCATATAGGTGGCATGAGTATTCATGATTCGTCTTTGACCTACAGGGCTCGCATTCATGGCGGACGCAACATAATAATGCTGTTCTTCATAGTGCTGGCGCTCCTCATTTTCAACAGATACGTGCGTATTACTGTAACTTCTAACAAACAACTACTTACGTAGATAGGTAGGTACTTTAGAAAGCGTAGCGAATCCTGGACACATGTACACATTAAGCACAAGCACGTAACCGAGAGACAACATTACCGAATTCTAGTCTAGTGTGATTCCTACATAGAACACAATTGAACATTAATTCAATTCACTTCAATTCAATTTTATTTCAGGAACAATTCACATTGTGTTTGAAAACATACATAATAAATAAATAAATAATAGTTTAAAAAAACTAAAAAACACGCTTCCATTGAAAACCAAACTAAAAAGTACAAAATAATGGAAAAAAAGCGTGGGGTGCTTTTTAAGGTATTTTTTAAATGATATCAGGCACCCCACGCTTTTTTTTCATTATTTTGTACTTTTTAGTTTGGTTTTCAATGGAAGCGTGTTTTTTAGTTTTTTTAAACTATTATTTATTTTCTATTTTTTAGGGTATTTCGAATTTTGAGACGTATGTCAGCGTAGTTTGTGACAGTTTTTTTGCTGTCCTGGTAACCCTGGCAAGGATAATAGCACAAATTTATGAAATTATTGCATTGTCATCGGTCCTTGACAGGTGTGCAAAGTTTGAATGAAATCTGGTCGTTTAAAGTGGGTCAAAATCGCGCTATAAGGAGTCGGTTACAAACAAAGATACAAATATACAAACATACAAATATACAAACATACAAGTGAAGCTAATATAAAGCGTGTAAAAATAAACAGACTCATTAAAATTATAAACTAAAACATTCATAATACAATAAAATCACTAATATTATAAATTAAAAAATGAATGTCTATGTACTATATATATTATGTTTATCGTGGAATCTAAATTGTGCTTGGATATACCGAGGGTATAGACAGTCGTTGAAACTAAGGCGCAAAAGATTACGATAGTGTTAAGAGACTATCGTAATCTTTCCACCATCAGATGCGTTAAAATTAACTTTGGCATAGTTTACATGTATGGATATCCAAGCGAGCAAGGTATGACCACAATGCAGGTGGAGTCCCTGGAGCGCGCGCGGCACTCGCGGGGAGAGCGCATGCGGGCGCAGGCGGAGCAGGCGGGCGACCTGCGGCGCCGCAACCAGGCGCTCATCCACAACGTGCTGCCGCCGCACGTGGCGCGCCACTTCATGGGCGCGCGCCACCATCACCGCGACCTCTACAGCCAGAGCTACGCCGAGGTCGGCGTGCTTTTCGCCTCAATGCCCAACTTTTCAGGTAAGAGCTTACTTTTTGTACTTCGCTCGAAAATTTTCTCTCACTCATTTTATTTGTGTAAATTATTCCATCACCACTGTTCTCAAAACGGTGATAGAAAATATCGTGAAGACACGTCGAAGAAAATGTCGTACATGTTTTGAGAACCAAAAATTCTAAGACGTGTCAAGACACATCAATGTGGCATCCACCAACCCGCACTGGTGGAGGTCGCTCCTTCTCAGAGAGAGGAGGCCCGTGACTCAGCCGTGGGAACATTATAGGCTGATTATCTGGAAATGATGATGTAAAAATTCAACACGTAGCGAGGTGATAAAGCAGCGCTCCTTTTCTGTATGGACAGGGAGGGATAAAACTACACGCTGGTATTAATAATTATGACTTGATTGTTAATAAAAATTTGTCTCTTGTTAACGACTGGGTACACGTGCCAGCGTTCGATTCAATAATATTATAAAATAGGTACCTACATTATAACGTTACTACCTTAACAGTTATGTTAATTGATAATTCTCAAAGGTCACGTGTCTAATAAATGCATCTTCAACAACACTACTATAAAAAAATGTAGCTTTCGTTGTTTGCCTTGAACATTTTTGTCTCCGGAGACTATTAATGAACCAGTTGAATTAATATATTTTTATTGTTTTACATTAATATTTCATCTAGTCATTATAGAAATAACATTATATTAATATACTGTGTATTATGTACATGTATATAAAAACAGAAAGAATAGAATCAAAGGGCATCAAACAATTCGTCCGCATCGCTGTAAGTGGGAAAAATGCCCAAAAGGCTGGCAGCATTGTCACATTTTTTTTTTGGATGGGATATCATCAAATGACTTCTCCCGCTCTGGGCGGAGCGGGAGGGTGTGTCAGACTTTTACTGACTAAAACCCACCCGTCCTTCAGTTGCCCATGTGCCAGGGTCACGGTATCTCTTTCGAACAATCTCGCGACTCCGACAAGCATTGCCACATCATGTGGCTAATTATATTGGAATATATATATGTACATAATAGAAATATTATTTTCTGTCTTTAGCCTATATGTATATATATTATGTGTATCACATCTCTTCATTTTCATATAATGATTGAATGTTATGTACGTCATTACATACCAAAGTAAAACTTTACTTAGCGACTGTTGGCATTAATCAAGATATGTAAAGGAATAAATAACAAATTATAAACATACATTTATCATTTGTTGCAGAGTTCTACTCGGAAGAAACTGTCAATAACCAAGGCCTAGAATGTTTACGGTTCCTCAATGAAGTTATATCAGACTTCGATTTGGTAGGTAATTGTTATTTACAGTTTACCTAACAAAAACACATAAAAGTTACGTGGGTCACGTATACGGTTATGAAAAGTTTAATCACAACTCTTTTTTTATTTGTAATGGTCGTAATATTATGTATGTTATAACTTTTGATATGTTACCAACTTGTAGAATGGAGTAATGAAGTTATTGGGACCACTGAACCGGTGCCTGATGACATTTATAACAAGGAATTAGTATTGTCCTCATGACCTAGAGACATATGCTTATTCTCAACTTTCAAGGCCAATTATTCTATTATTTTAGAGATGTACTAGCATCCATTTTAGAAAGTTTCGTCAACATTGCACGATTAAGTAATAAACAAGATATAATTACAATCATCTGTTATTAATTGAACTTACGATTATCTCTATCTATTATTCTTCCGGGTACAATTTAAATAGGTATGTACGTACGGACGTGAAGGAAACTGCTTTCTACTATACAAGTTGTAAAAGGCGATTGAAGGGCATAGTTACATACTAGTCACCAAGCGATAGGTTGGACTACATACTTGGTGTTAATTTACATACTGATCGAGATCAGAATGTATCATAAACTTTCGAAAAAATCCAAGGAAGTGATCGAGTTAGAAACTCGAACATCTCAAATTATGAGTTTAAATGAAAATATTATGGCAGTAGTACGAAAGTTCTATTAAAATTCGAAGTTCCTTCAGTATTGTGACAAAAGGTAAGAAATAGTTGCAGGTAGGGTGCGTATGCGTACCTCTAGCAACCCCTACGCGCTTTGCTACGGCGGTGGCTACGGCGTAGCACGCACTGGGGTTTGACTCCGTTTGAGCGTTTTCATGCGTTTAGAATACCTTAGTTTTTTTTTTTTCTTGTTTTTAATAGACACCCATCAAATTGTTTTAGGTTTCAATTTTTTTGGCTTGTACTGCTTTTTACTTACCTGTTTGTATTGGATTCACGCGTATTATTAAATTGGTCTTTAATTAAGTATTATATAGTGTCTGTGTTAACTATAGCAACGAATAGACAAAAAGTTGTTAAAACTGTTTTTAGAACTACATTTACTAACATGTACGGAGCATACCTTAGTTCCGAATAATGTTTTGTCTGTTCGTTGTTTCATTGAATTATTGTGTAAACACCATAAATCATGCTGATGATTTGCACATTGTAAACATTATTACGTATTGGTTACAGTTGCTGGAAGATTCCAAGTTCAGTAAGGACATAATCAAAATAAAAACGATCAGTTCCACATACATGGCTGCGTCAGGCCTAAATCCTACGCGACAAATGCAGGTGAGTCATAAATTCATTTGCAAATAGTGAGAGTTTAATTGGTCGTCCAGACATTTATATTACCAAATAAACCAGAACAACCGAAAGACTATAATAGAGTTAAGGAATGAACTGAGATTATATTATTTTTTTTGCATTTGAAACCCATCACTCCATCGATAGCATCACATGACTACTGATTAGTACATTGTGAATATGAAATTGCACACATTTAATTTATAACATATTGCAACAAAGTTTTACGAGCACCATTAACCTTCTCGTTGTGGACCTTCCTTCCTTCCGCACAGTTCCAATTACTGCTAATGTGAACTAGATTAACATACCGGTATGTCATGTCCGTGATTTTATTTCGTTTTCACTGCACTAATACTTGTGGTCTTGTGTAAACTGTCTACGACAGCTGGCTGTCTATGTCAACGATGCTTGGCCGCAGTTTCAAGAGCGAACTGTGGCTGTGCACTCTACTTGACCTCCTGCCCTTGACTTTTGAGTAATGCCGAAATCACTTGAATGCGTAGTACTGTCTGTTTGAATATTGATGGAGTATACCAGCCTGAAGATCTCCCTGCATCGGGATCTAAAACCTTTTGTTGGTAAATTTCACGAATTATCTCTTTAAGTCGATCCATAAATCTTATTATATATTACTAGCTTTTGCCCGCAGTTTCACTTGAGTTAAAAATAACAATAAATATAGAAAACTTTTTTTTTTTCATAAAAAGTATCCTGTGTTACCTCCAAGAATATGTATACAAAGTTTCATGATGATCGGTAAGTAGTTTTCGCGTGAAAGCGTAACAAACAAACTTACATTGACATTTATAATATTAGTATGATTTACTTCTTACTTCTGCTTGTCAGCCCAATCTCTCGCCCTCTCGGCTATTGATATAAATTTATTCTATTTTTCTTCTAAATTAGCTTCACAGTTAGAATGTGATTAAACTTATTTTATCGCCTGCCAACATAATTAGCCTTTGGTAAACAACCTTTAGAGTAGATACCTACAGTCCAGGAATTTGAGGGAAATTACGCAAATTGAGAAACTACGCCCATTATTATTCGACTGATTAGAAATTACAGATTTACCGGACCACTAAAGTTGATAGTCACCGTATCAATCAGTTCCTTCGCTGTACCTACATGCTGCGTGTGGTTTGTGCAGCCGTCGGATGGGGTGCTGGTGCGGTGGGCGCACCTGGCGTGCTTGGTGGAATTCGCGCTGGAGCTGCAGCGCGTGCTGGCCGCCATCAACGAGCAGTCCTTCAACCACTTCGTGCTGCGCATGGGAGTCAACCACGGGCCCATCACCGCCGGCGTCATCGGCGCGCGCAAGCCGCACTATGACATATGGGGCAACACCGTCAACGTTGCCTCTCGCATGGAAAGTACTGGCAAAGCTGGATGCATTCAGGTATGATACATTCAAGTTTAAAACTTTTGGAAAAACGATACAAAGTCAAAAAATATTAAAGGGTTTGTTTAGAAAGCGACGAGTCGAAGTTACGAAACATCAGATTCTAAATACTACAGGAAAATAGAGTCTTTTTGTTTAGAGAGGTAGTTATATTTTCCAAAATATCTAGGATAACTGATTGCTCGAAAGTTTTTCAACATGTTGATACTTCTGTCTGTCATAGGTTACGGAGGAGAATTGCGAGATTCTGCAAAGTTTCGGCTACTACTTCGAACAGCGCGGCCTGGTGGCGGTTAAGGGCAAGGGCCAGCTCATGACCTACTACCTGCAGGGCAAGCGAGACACGCCCACCGGCCCCACCGGCCCCGCGGACAAACACACCGTCAGTAACACCTAATATGCTTATTATAGCTACCAAATACTTATGTTAATGCGTCAGAGGCAAACACGAATGAGCTGTACTTGAACTAAAAATATGACCTCTGATTAATTTTATTTTAATATTTATAGCTGTTTAGCTTAGTTGTTATGATTATACTTCATATTGTTAGTTTAAAGAGTAGATGCACGAAATGCAAGATAGGTATTTTTATCGCTTTCTTTAGTTGTGCTATTTCTGTTTCGAAAATTACCGTAAGGGCCTGGGCACACCACGTTTTTTAAACTCGCCGTTGACACGCGTTTGTAGCGATACAGACGCTATACGCACGCGAGTTAGACGCAGCCTCTAGATCTTTGCACACCTGTATAAACACAAACACGCGTTTGAATCGATACAAACGCGCGTGTGTTCTCACAAAATAGACTACATATTTGTACCCAGGTATTTTTCATTAACACTTTATTCGAATAATCCAGCAATCGTGAATTCCACAATAATGGCCGGTTTTAAATTTCAGTTATGAAGTATTCTGCGTCGAAAGGCTCCATTTTTTGTGTTATAAAGACGTGCGGTGCACCAAATTGATCGATTGCAACTAGTGTTGATTCACACCTCCCGCGTTGCCGGGGAAACCCCGCCCGTAGGGAAGGCGCGCGCGCTAGCGACGCGTCGCGTTTAAAAAACGTGGTGTGCACAGGCTCTAAATCTCAATATAATTATATAGAACTCTAACGGTGTGTGCGAGCTTATGCACAAATATCTGTAAATAAACGGTCAATTATAATAACGTAACCGACGGATATTGTGACACAATTACACGAGTTATGCTTCCATGACGGCTTGTCATCGGAGGCGGCGGCGCGGGGAGGAGGGGCACCGTAGTGCGCGTCGTGGTGGACAGTCTACCCGGACAGGGCGATTTACCTCTCGTCGCACTGGACGATTAGGCTGACCACTTCGTACGTGACATCATCTTTGCCGAACATCAGCTGCCGAAACGAAGATTCTATTTCTATCAATCAATTTCTTTTCTAATGGTGCTTGTTCACACGGATACATATCAAGCTATGCATTTACAGTTTTGGCTGACCTCACATTGTATAGAATTTTCGTACAAAGAGAAGTCAGCTTATACTGGAAATGTATAGCTTGATTTGTCGCCGTGCGTGCGTGGCCTCAAGTGGCTACTTTTGTATTGGTTGCGTAGTTAAAAAAAAACTTATTTCTGTACGGTGACAGATCAAATTCTGGGAAGTAATGACATATGGCAAAGTGTTGATTTTTGATATACTGATAAATATCTTCATCTATTAATTTTCGTTTTTATCAATACCGGTCCCGAGGCTCTTTTTAGTATATTTCGCTACTAATACTTTTGGATTAGCTATTTACACATAATTTTTAGGGTTCCGTTGCCAAATGGCAAAAAACGGAACCCTTATAGATTCGTCATGTCTGTTTGTCTGTCTGTCTGTCTGTCCGAGTATGTCACAGCCATTTTTTTCCGAAACTATAAGAGCTATGCTGTTGAAACTTGGTAAGTAGATGTATTCTGTAAACCGCATTAAGATTTTCACACAAAAATAGAAAAAAAAAACAATAATATTTGGGGTTCCCCATACATAGAACTGAAACTCAATTATTTTTTTTCATCAAACACATACGTGTGCGGTATCTATGGATAGGTCTTCAAAAATGATATTGAGGTTTCTAATATCATTTTTTTTAAACAATAATATTTGGGGTTCCCCATACATAGAACTGAAACTCAAAAAAAAAAAAATCATCAAACCCATACGTGTGGGGTATCTATGGATAGGTCTTCAAAAATGATATTGAGGTTTCTAATATCATTTTTTTCTAAACTGACTAGTTTGCGCGAGAGACACTTCCAAAGTGGTAAAATGTGGCGTAAAGCCCTTGTTCGTCCCTTACCTAAGATCCCCAATCCCTCTATTCCTAGTCATTTTCGCCCAATATCTATCCTTCCCTTTTTATCTAAAGTGCTCGAGGCCGTTGTACATAAACAATTCTCGCACTTTATTCACTGCAACTCCCTTATCAGTCCTTTCCAGTCCGGTTTCAGGCCTGGGCACAGTACCACTTCAGCTCTCCTTAAAGTGACTGACGATATTAGGCGGGGCATGAAAGACACTAAAGTCACAGTCTTAGTGTTAATAGACTTCTCCAATGCTTTTAATACCGTGAGTCACGAAGTCCTTTTATCCATCCTTTCGTATCTTATGGTCTCTCCGGAGGTATTGGAATGGTTTGCCTCTTATCTTCAGGGGCGTCAGCAGTCTGTTCGTGCTGGAGACTCCTCGTCGAGTTTGTGTGATCTTACAACTGGTGTCCCTCAAGGCGGTATTTTATCTCCTCTTTTGTTTTCTATTTTTATTAATCTCTGTACGGTTAAGCAACCGCACATTGTAATTTGGCCTAGTTAAAATACTGCAAATTTTGTTAATTTATAAAATGTAGTATAGTCACGTACTCATGTATGTCAGTCTTCGGTATAATATCGAGCTCGCGCAACATTCAACATTTTAACATTTTTATAACATTTTTTATTATTTTCTTATTATATTATTTTAGTGCATTTTCGTATTAAAATACCTTTTTGAACATTAACATTTATTTTATTAACATTGAACATTAACTGTAAGGGTTCATGCCCTTACATTTTGGTCCTTCGAGCCGTTAAGTGAAAAATCAGTGCCGTGGTACGTTTTCACTCGCGGGAACATTTGAACATTGAACTCGGACATTAAACAGAACATTCACCACATTAAAAAACAGCGTGAACAGTGATAATCAGTGAGAGTACGCAGAACGAGGTGAAGTATAAGCAGCAGGCGTAAGCAGCGAATCCGGTGAGCACGTTCCATATTACCTACTTTTCTGAAATTTTGGATTTGTGTACCGATAAACATCAATGTCTTCTTACGATGCTTTACTTAACTCTCAATCTGCCAATCTTGACGCTATCAAACGTATAAATGAAAACTTTAAGAAAGATAGTCCTACACGTAAAACCACTCTTGAGTATCATGATGATAGACTTCAGAAGCTGGAGGAGTATTGGAGTGAATTTAAGAAGAACGACATCCAATTAGCCTTGTTTGAAGGCAAGAAGTCTGGACCTTACTATGAAAATCGCATTTACGAACGTTTAGAACAAATATACGAAGAGACGAAGTGTATGATAAATAAATCGAAACAGAGATTATTGGCGAAAATCGAAGACGATAAATTTACTTCGTTTAGTCCGTTACAAAAACAAGAAGAAAGGTCAGGTGCTCAAGAGGATGTTAAAGAACAACGGGAAAGAGAGGAGATCGCGGATGATTTGAAGAACACGTCAAATGAAGAGTTAGTCGTTGACCAACGGACTAAAGATATGATAAATGAGCAGCGGTCGAACATCAAGGCTTTTGAGAGAACAGTGCGTAACATGGATATTGAAAATTTAAAAGAAAAGTGGCAACTTGAAGATAAATTGAGGTCAGTTACGCAACGTTGGGAAAAAGTCGATAACACTTATTGGAAGCTGGACAACATGTTGGTCAACACGCAAGCATTTGAAAGTGATTATAACAGACTAGAAAGGCTGTATGAATTCAGCAAAGAACAAATCAACAAAAAAATTTGGGATAACAAACACCAGGAAAAATCCACGCCCCAAATTGAACTTCCGATTTTCAGTGGGAGCTATGCCCAGTGGACAACATTTAAGGACTTGTTCGTAGAAATCGTGCATCGTAACACTTTTATCTCAAATGCTCAAAAAATGCAACATTTAAAGGCGAAGTTAAAGGGAGAGCCCGAGCGATTAATACAGCACATGAACATTAGTGCTGACAACTACGAAGCTAGTTGGCGGATACTTCAGCAGAGGTACGACAATAAGAGACTGTTATTTACCTACCAAGCCAACATATTACTGAGTCTACCCAGCATCCAAACCCCAACGGCATCACTACTGAAAAGAATGCATGATACAACCATTGAGTGCCTTCAGGCTATTAAGAATCTGAAATATGATACTTCCAGTTGGGATCCTTTAGTGGTTCTCATTTTAATGCAAAAACTAGACGCAGACACACGCCAGTCCTTCAAAGAATCCATGGAAAACCCAAGGGAAATGCCATCATTAAACGAGTTCCTGAAATTCATCGAAACCAAGTTCATGTCAATGGAATCGGGTACAAACCCGAACCGCTCGCGGAACTTTAACAGTCAACAGCAAAACACTCAGCCAAAAACAGTCCATAATGCAACATACAGCAAGCCTAAGGCGCAGCAACAGACCAGTCCAGGTGGAACTAAGAACAGCCCAAGAACATTCCATAACAAGCAAACATCTCATAATTCTATTATAACTTGTCCTAAATGTAATAAACAACACGGTCTCTACAATTGCAGAGAATTTTTAAGTATGTCACCAGACGAAAGGTTAAAAACCGCTAACAACCTACATGTATGTCTAAATTGCCTGTTTAGTCATAACGGCGAAAAATGCACGTCGGAAAAAAAGTGCAAGCACTGCGATGAACCGCACAGCAGCATTTTGCATGATGCGATTGGAATTGCGAAATCGAGAACCAACAGAGCTAATGTAGGTCAACAAGTAAACACGCATTTAGCGCATGACAACTCAAATGAGGTACTACTAGCCACAGCCCAGGTCAAAGCAATAGCCAATGACGGAACTATGGTCATTTTACGCGCTTTATTGGACCAGGGCTCTCAAGTCAGCCTCATTACAGAAAATGCTGCACAAAAATTGCAGTTAAAACGAGAAAGGATGAGCGCGGTGGTGTCAGGTGTTGGTACTTCAGCCACCACCAACTGTAAAGGAGTGCTCCATCTTAAATGCCAAGCATTATACAACAATTTCAACATTAACATTAATGCACTTATTATGAAGAAAATAACGAACAAACTGCCAAGTAAGACAATAAATAAAGATAGTTTTGAACACTTACAACATTTACAACTCGCTGACCCAGATTTTAACATATCTCAGGATATAGATTTACTATTGGGAGCCGAGGTATATTCCGAAATATTGTTAGAGGGGTTAATAAAAACAAACACGTCATCCATCATAGCACAACAAACACATTTAGGCTGGATAGTATGTGGTAATTACAAAACATTCAATTGCCATGTAATTGTCAACAACATTCAGGATCTTGCCCAATTCTGGGAACAGGAGTCTTTGCAAGAAGACAAAGAAGATGTGGACCCAGACAACAAGTGCGAACAGCTGTACAAAGAGACAACAACACGACTTCCTGATGGACGATACCAAGTTCGTCTCCCCCTCAAGGACAATTTTATTGAACAATTAGGAACATCGAAACCACAGGCAATCGCTCAGTTTCAACAACTAGAGCGAAGGATGGTTAAAAACCACGCGTTTGCTAAAAATTATAAAGATTTTATGGAAGAATATGAAGAAATGGGTCACATGGAGCAAGTCGAAAACAACACTGGGAGCAAAAACATCGAATATTATCTTCCACACCATGGGGTAGTGCGACCAGGTGCTATCACAACGAAACTCAGAGTTGTTTTCAATGCATCGGCAAAAACAAGTTCAAAACGCAGTCTTAATGACTTAATGGAGGCAGGACCGAATCTACAAAAAGATATCTTTAGTATTTTGCTGAAATGGAGACAATACAAATATGTCCTAACATCAGACATTGAGAAAATGTACCGATTTATAATGGTACATCCAGAACATCAACCCCTACAGAAAATAGTCTGGAGGGATTGTCCACAGCAACTGCTAAGAGAATATCAACTATGTACAGTCACCTATGGTACCAAGGCCGCTCCATTCTTAGCACTCCGAACACTTCAACAGCTAGCAAGGGACGAAGGTGACAAGTACCCGGAAGCTAAAAACATACTACTCAACCAATTTTTTGTAGATGATGCGTTATTCGGAAAGAATACCATGGATGAGGCCCGAGATACAAGAGACCAACTTATACAATTATTGAAAGAAGGAGGGTTCAATCTCAGAAAGTGGTTGAGTAACGAACGTCAACTGCTAGAAGATCTGCCAGAACATATGATTAGCCCAGTCAGTTTAAGCTTTACAGAGGCATCAGCTTCCAAAACGTTAGGCTTGGCATGGGATCCGAAACAAGATGAATTTATATTTTCAACCACACTAAAAAACAAAACCGACATTGAAACCAACAAGAATTCGTCAAAACGGCAAATCTTAAGCGACATTTCAACAATTTTTGATCCATTGTGGTTGCTATCCCCAATAACAATCAAGGCAAAAATCTTATTCCAACAGATCTGGAAGTATAAAATCGAATGGGACGATACTGTTCCAGATGGAATAGAAAAGGAATGGAGAACATTAAAAACGGAGTTAACAAACATGCAACCTTTCAAAATTAACCGATGGCTTGGATTAGAAGCAAACACGA
This sequence comes from Aporophyla nigra, assembly GCA_947507805.1. Taxonomy (NCBI): domain Eukaryota; kingdom Metazoa; phylum Arthropoda; class Insecta; order Lepidoptera; family Noctuidae; genus Aporophyla; species Aporophyla nigra. The sequence goes on along the minus strand of OX382302.1, from coordinate 13,850,825 downwards.
ATTGGGAATTACACGCATTTTGTGACGCATCGGAAAAAGCGTTCTCGTGTGTAGTGTACAGTAAGATTACAGAGGGAAAACAGCAACAGATTGCGTTGGTTGCGGCAAAAACAAAGGTCGCTCCAATACAAAAACAACAAACACTTCCCAGACTTGAGTTATGCGGTGCTCAGCTGTTAGCTCAACTGGTAAAGAAAATAAAACATTGCTTTGATAAGCCTGACATTAAAGTAACAGCTTGGACGGACTCGATGATCGTGCTTGGCTGGCTGAAGGGAGATGTCTCGCGATGGAAAGCATACGTCGGACACAGAGTTCAAGAGATCATATCTGTAGTGCCCGCCGGGAGTTGGAAGCACGTAAGATCGGAGCAAAACCCAGCTGACTGCGCGTCACGTGGACTACTACCGTCTCAGTTACACAACTTTCCTCTGTGGTTTAATGGACCTGAATGGCTTAACAGTGAAGACATTCCTGAAACACATGACACGATAAAGATGCCTGAAATAGAAGTTAAAAAGGTGCATGCAGTTACGTCACAAACTAATGAAAACAAAAACATCAACTTTGTAACAGAACTACTTAACAAGAACAGCTGTATTATGACTATAATACGCATTGTAGCTTGGGTGTCGCGTTTCATAACAAACACGTCGCATAACAATCGGCACAGGGAAGACGCAGCTATGAATCATCCAAACATGAATGACCCGCACGCGTCAAAACAATGTAATTTAACACTCGCTGATATTCGATGCGCTACTAACATAATAATAAAACATGTACAAAATGAATATTACGAACAAGAAATCCATGAATTAAAGACTAAAGGAAGGGTAAGCAAAAATAGAGGACTCCAGAAATTGTACCCTCACCTGGATGAAAATAACATATTACGCGTCGGAGGAAGACTACAGAATTCAAACTTACCTGAAGAAACAAAACACCCAGCTATCATCCCAAAAAACAGCAAACTGGCGTATCTTCTCGTTGCCCGTGCGCATGCTACAACACTACATGGTGGAGCGAGATTAACTATGGCTACATTGAGACAAAAATACTGGATAACAGGAGGAAATAACACTGTTAAAAAATACCTGCAGGACTGTGTTAAGTGTTGTCGCTTCAAACCATCGAAACAATACCAATTAATGGCCGACCTACCCAGGGAGAGGATAACACAATCACCACCATTCTATCACACAGGAGTGGACTTCACAGGGTTCGTTAATGTTAAACTAAACAAGGGTCGAGGCGTCAGAACGAGTAAAGGTTACGTCGTTGTATTCGTATGCATGACAACAAAGGCGGTGCATTTAGAACTTGCATCAGATTTATCATCTCAAACATTTATACTGGCTCTCAACCGCATGATTGGGCGACGAGGCTGTCCGAAACATATTTACTCTGACAACGGAACAAACTTTGTTGGAGCTGAAAGGGAGTTAGCCAAACAACTGCATATCTCACAAACATTTAACAACGACACCTTGTCAAGAATGAATACCGAGATGGGGATAGAGTGGCATTTCAACGCCCCAAGCTGGCCGACTGCAGGAGGACTTTGGGAGGCTGCAGTTAAGTCTATGAAATATCACCTAAAGCGTGTCCTAGGAGAGCAAAAGTTGACATACGAAGAGTTTTTAACACTGCTTACGCAAATAGAAGCCTGTATGAACTCTAGACCACTTTGCCCTTTAACAGAGGACGTGGACGATATTGATTACCTTACACCTGCACATTTTTTAATTGGCCGACCTTTAACATTCTTACCAACGGAAAATATCGAAAAGCAAAACATCAACATTCGACTTAGGTGGCAGTTATTAGACAAAATGAAACAAGGATTTTGGAGCAAATGGTCATCAGAATACCTTCAACAACTTCAAGTTCGTAGTAAATGGCTAAACAAAACAAATAACTTATCAATAGGGGATATTGTCTTAATTAAAGAAGACTGCCTTCCACCTGCGAAATGGGCACTTGGCAGAATACAGGAAGTTCACCCGGGGAGAGACAATCTCGTCAGAGTTGTGACGTTAAAAACTAAAACAGGGCTACTAACAAGACCAATAACAAAATTAGTTAAACTCCCAGTACCAGAATCTCATATAGAAGTACCTGACACCACCACCTCCAATGACAAAAGCTGCACTGAAAAACAAAAGGCTACAACAATTAATACTAACAGGAAACAACGTTTTAAATCAAGCAAGATAAGTACCAGCCTGCTATGTATTCTCGTAACATTACTCACATTATTTCAGCCTACAAGGCAGAGCAGTGACGGCATAAACGTCACACCGTTTGAACCAAATAGAGGAGTGTATTTTGACAAAATCGGCAATTTGCAAACTGTACATGATGACTGGAAGATTGTAACATATTATAATATGACAACTTACTGGCAAGGCATGGACAATATACATAGAGTTGTGAAACATCTAGGAGAAAGGTGTGAGCAATTTGCATACCAAACGTTGTGCAAAACCATTATTACTGAATTCGAACAGGAACTCAACGAACTTGATCATAACAACTACATGTTGGAAACACATCATGGGCAGACAAGGGGGCGCGTTACCCGAGGCCTTATCGATGGAGTAGGTTACCTTGCAAACAGCCTATTTGGTGTACTAGATGAAAGATTCGCAACGCAATATAAAAGGGACATAGAAACATTACACAATAACAGAGACCATTTATTGAATCTGATCAAAGGTCAAACCTCAATCATTGAGGCACACAATAACATTTTAAAGAGAAACGAAGAGGCGATGAACACTCAGTTCAATCTATTAGATCAACATCTTAATGCTACAGAGAGATATCTACAGAAATTGGACGAAGCTGTGCAGCAAGATGAAGCGTTGAACTATTTTAACATCATGGCTCTGACAAGTTCAACAATTCTATCCAAACTGCGCCACATACAACAAATGTTCTTAGACACAGCTATTAACATACACCATGGTCATGTAGACACCAGACTTTTACCGCAGAACCAACTCTTTCAGGAGCTAAACATTATCTCTGGACAATTGCCACAACAATTATCGCTACCCGTTGACAACATTCAGAACCAATTAGCTGACATTTACAAATTACTAGAGGTAAAATCTAGATTATTTGATAATTATTTCATCATCGAAATTACATTACCACTAACGGGCGACACTCCATTCACTATATATAAAACAGTTCCCATTCCGATGATAAAAAATTACAACCAGTCAATTACAATGAAAACAAACTCAGAATATGTTGCAGTAAATGTAAGAAAAGAGACATACATGCAGCTTACAGACAGTGACCTGGAACATTGTATTAAAATAGAACCAAGGACATATGTATGCTCACTAAACAAACCAACACGCAACATGAGAAATCATCAAATTCCATGCGAAATCGGCGCAATAACAAACATTACATTACCAAAATGTATCTACACATCCGAGTCCTGCAACAACAAATGGACACCACTACAAAAACCAAACACCTGGCTCTATGTCTGCTGCACGGATTGTCAACTGCAAATCATCTGTGAAGGTCGTATGACCACTAAGGCAATACGTTCAACGGGAATTTTAGAAGCCAAAGAAGGGTGCATAATTAGAAACAACGAAGAAACATATTACACACAAGTTTACTACACAAACAAAATTTATGTCAACCCGGAAATACCACTGATAGACCTGGATGACATCAACAATTTAACATCAGTACAGCCGATTGAATTGTCAACTAGACAACATAACACGCTATTTGTGAGAAACGATTATGAAAAACTTCATAATTCGTTAAAGGAATTGGAAGATCAAACCAAACAGGCTGAAATGTCGCAACACGATGTGCATCAATACATCGTTTCATATTCTACGATGGGACTTTTGATCTTGTCAATATTCGTCGCGGGAGGAGCCTACGTGTACTGCAAACGCTGCGGCAAGCTCGCCGTCAGCGCCGCCGACGCGTCAACCAGATTACCGCCACAGAAGCCACCAAGAGCTACAGCATCCACCTACGCGACACCTCATTCTTTTAACATTTAACTTTATTTACATTTTAATAATTTTATTTACATATTTTTACCTTATGAATTAATTTACATTGATAGAATATTCTTTAATAAGTTATCTTAATTTTTACTTTTTGGCCCCGCCAAGATGTACGGTTAAGCAACCGCACATTGTAATTTGGCCTAGTTAAAATACTGCAAATTTTGTTAATTTATAAAATGTAGTATAGTCACGTACTCATGTATGTCAGTCTTCGGTATAATATCGAGCTCGCGCAACATTCAACATTTTAACATTTTTATAACATTTTTTATTATTTTCTTATTATATTATTTTAGTGCATTTTCGTATTAAAATACCTTTTTGAACATTAACATTTATTTTATTAACATTGAACATTAACTGTAAGGGTTCATGCCCTTACAATCTCATTACCACTGAACTTCGGAATGCGTAACATCTTTATGCAGACGATTTGCAGCTTTACTGCCAAGCAAGTGTTGGCAACATATCGGATGCGATTGAGGAGCTAAATCGGGATTTAGAAATGGTTAAAAGCTGGTCTGATCGATTTGGGGTGGCGGTTAACCCTGCTAAGTGTCAATCGGTCGTTGTAGGGAGCCCACACAGTATAAAGAAGTTGAATGGCTTAACTGTGCCACCTGTAATTTTCGATAACTCAGTAATCCCGTTTAGCTCCGATGTTAAGGATCTTGGTCTGCATGTCGACACTTGTCTTGACTGGCGAAAGCAGGTCACGACTGTCAGTAGAAAAGTCACCGGAACTTTGCGGTCGCTCTATCGGTTGAAAAATCTTCTTCCATCACACATAAAGGCATTGCTTGTACAGTCCCTAATCTTTCCCATAGTTGACTATGGCGATGTGTGTTACTACGACCTGAATGCAGATCTCCTCAATAAACTTGACCGCCTTCTAAATAACTGCATTCGATTCGTTTTCAATCTTCGTAAGTACGATCATGTGTCCGAGCACCGGTTGCTTTTAAAATGGCTACCCATCCGTCAGCGCAGAGAGTTAAGGGCTCTGTTAATGCTGTTTTCCATACTGGACAAGCCCACTTCTCCTTCTTACCTGACTTCCCAGTTCCATTACTTGTGCTCTGCGCATACTAAAAATCTCCGTTCCACTAACAATCGTCTTCTACGATGTCCTTCTCACCGCTCTGGTTTCATTAAATCTTCTTTCCTTGTGCAGGCGGTCTTTCTATGGGATTCGCTTCCTCTGAATATCAGGTTGGCAACCAGTCGGTTATCCTTTAAAGTGAAGGCACGTGAGCATATTCATAAGAAGTTGGCAGAATCATCCCAGCGCTGATTTGCTGGATTCGTTTTCTCCTCTACCTATCGTTATTTCTCCAGACAATGTTTATTTTCGTTATATATATATGTATGTATGTATCTATGTATGTATCTATGTATATATCTATGTATTTGTATGTATTATTTTCCGAATTATCTATCACTATGTTGCACCTGCCATGTTTTGTTTCTGCATCACCCTAAGGTTGACTGGTAGAAAATGCCTCAGGCATTAAGTCCGCCTTTGTACAGTATTTTTTACTTGTGCATAAAGTTTTAATAAATAAATAAATTTAAAAAAAAATGTGTGTGTGTGTGTCCCCCGTAACTTCTAAAATAAGGGAATGATAAAACTAAAAAAAATATATGATGTACATTACCATGTAAACTTCCACCGTAAATGGGTTTGAACGAGATCTAGTAAGTAGTTTTTTTAATACGTCATAAATCGTAAACCACAATTTACCTTTCATTCAGTCAACTCAAATATAAAAAATTAAAAAATAAATAAATATAAACCTTATGCATAAACCGTGAATTCCTGCAGGTTTGTACGGAACCCTCGGTGCGCGGGTCCGACTCGCACTTGGCCAGTTTTTTTAACGCTATTCATCTTATACTCAGTTGGTCATAATAATCCGTTGGTACTTTGTAACAACCAGTTTTATGGTGTTCAATACGATATTCCCCTTACATCCTTTTCTTCTTTTCGTGTCGGTGGTACTCGAAACCCTAAGGTACTACCTAATAATTCTTAGTAAGGGTGAAATCTTTTACAATAACACAAAACGAAACAGCGGAAAGTTAGGTCATGAATAACGTCAGTGTAGCAACGCATCCATGCTAATATAAAGTAACTCTGTCCGTCTGTCCCTCTGTCTGCTTGTCCATGTTCTATGTTAGAAGGGTTTGGTTTCCGCACTTAGGCCTTTATGTGGACCATTCTGCGTCGGCCATGGCGGCCGTCGGCGGTTATTCCTACCACTCCACCTCCTTCCAGAAGTTGATTGTATCTCCTGGTCTATTGAGACCGTCCGTGTATGATCTGGGTATCCCGAGCGTTTCTGTCCTAATCTGGGTGCCGCCTGTACATTCGAAAACTACATGCGCAACTGTGCGCAACGGTTTCCTCAGCCTCCATGCAGGCTCTGCAAAAGGGGCTGTCCGTTAAACCTATTGTACAAAAGGGATTATTTAACCAGGGCCGAGCCGCCCCTGTGTGCGAAGTGTGCGGCGCACGCAGGCGCCAAGACAATAGAGGCGCTGCCATCGAAATTATTTTTGTTACATTTACACAACAACATATTCTTTGTAGGGGAGTATCGATAAGTAAGTAGGTACAATAGGCGCAACATATGCCTTGTAAATAACAAAACATAATTATAATGCGCTTATTGTACAAGTCTTCTAAGATAATTTTCACGTGTCTGGTTTAATATTACGCTTTGGGTTTTAGTTAACACTAGTTACGAGCTCAGCGTTAAAATCAAAAGAACCGCCGTGAGTTTGTTTGAATGAATTATGAACGTAACCCTATGCGATGCGTGCGAAGCAAGCGGGGTGGGGTGACGGGGATTCCCCGACTTTAAGGAACGAGAGTGCCAAAACAATTGAACAATCAGTCAATTGAAAGTGTGTGCAAGGTGCGCATTGACATTTTATAATAAGATTAAGTTCTAGCTCTAAAAACAATATATAGTTTGTGTGTTAGTGATTGTTTTAACGTGTTTTCATGAGTGATAGTACTCAAGATAAAAAAATTGAGAGGTGTCAAGGGACACCCGGATGGAACGAAGTTCCTTTCCAGGATTCATGATTGTTATTATTTTTTATTATTTACTATGTACAAAAAACCAGTATACACTCAACAAAAATATTCTCTCTCTCACTCTCTCTCTAGCCCCTTTCGCAACGAGCGACAAAGAACTTCGTTCCAAAAAAAACTTTTTTACAAAAAAAAAAACAACCGACTTCCTTAAAAACACTACAAAGTGAAAAATAACTTTAATTTCGGTAGTCGGTGTCTTAGGATCTGTATTTATGGTTTTTTTGCCACCGACTTCCGAAATTAAAGTTATTTTTCACTTTGTAGTGTTTTTAAGGAAGTCGGTTGTTTTTTTTTTTGTAAAAAAGTTTTTATTTTTAAATTTTTAGTTGTGGTATTCACCCTGCACTAATTCCAAACAAACAATGCATATTTATGCGATAGCAGAAATCGCGGTTGATTTCCTGTCATTTTTTAAAGAGTTCCGGTGTCTGTCTCCCGAACTCATCATCAGATCTATATGAAAATTATATGGGACCATTTCGGAATAAACTCCTTTCGAACAAAAAAAGAATTATGCAAATCCATCTATATATGACGGAGTTATGGCCGAACATACATAAAAAAAAAAAAAAAAAAAACATATAAACATCCGAATTGAGAACCTCCTCCTTTTTGAAGTCGGTTAAAAAAAATATATACGGTCGAATTGAGAAACCTCCTCTTTTTTTTGAAGTCGGTTAAAAAGTGTCGTTACAACTTTTTCTCTTAATTTTTTCCGTCTAGCCCCCTTTCGCAACATTGGAAGGAATTTCGTTCCAAAAAAAATCATCTGGTTAACAGAATTTAATAAGGGAAAGAAAACAAGAAGAAGAACGTGATAAAAATACAACTAAAATAAGTAAATATTTTACGGCTCTACCATTCACTTCCAAAGAATCATTAGAGACAGAAACCAGTCATTTATCGATGAAGATGTTATAAAATCTGATTCAAAAAAAGGCTTCAAGTACGTGCTTTTTATGTAATTTTCTATACAAAATAAATATAACTTTCGTCTGTTAGTAATGTCAAAAAAAAAACATTTTCTTTTTTAATTTCATTACAAGCCCTGCTCAACTTGGGACTAAACGGCGGAGTTTGATTGTCGAGAAATATTCTTTTATTTATTAATTTTATCATACATAATTATTCATAGATAGATAAATCAGTTTATTCAGACAGGTAGATAGGTACTCATATGTCTTTGTTTGTCTGTGTTTAATTTAAGATGATGCCGACAAAGTTTTGTCCGTGCCTCTGCCTGATACACCATTGTCACCGCAAAGACAACTATCGTCACCAATACCAACTTTTTCCAAAGATGACCCTGGACTGTGGCCAAAGGTTTTCAATGCTACTTTGATCCAGTATTTAATAGATAATCCGATTAAACAAATAAAACTGTATAATTTTCCGCGTGACTCTTCGGGGCGAAAATTTTCCGAGTATTATTATGAAAGGCATTTAGGAAACGGTGAAAAGTATCACAGAGAGTAGTAGTAGATCTGCTGTATTCAGTGTCCAAAAATGCGGTTTATTGCTTCTGTTGCAAGCTATTTGAATCAAAACATAACAATAAATTCTGCGAGGGAATTAGTGATTGGCAACATCTAGCTTTGTATTGCAGCAGACATGAGAAAAGTTCTGCTCATTTCAATAATTATAAAAAATGGACAGATTTATGTCACGCTCTTAAAAATAAAAACACTATTGATAGTATTCAACAAAAACTTTTAGGGGTTGAAAGAAAACGGTCAAAATGAACAAATAACAAAAAAACATATTATAAGTTGAAACATGAAGATTCGTGAAAAAAAGAGGCGCTTCATAGGTTTCGCACACAGGCGCTGTGGGGAGTCGGCGCGGCCCTGTATTTAACGAGCAGTGTCCCGTGATCGTCCCCGTCATAAGACGCAAACCATCCCTGTCCAGGCGTAGCAGACGTCTGGTCAGCCTGCCATCCAAGGATGGCATAGCTTCCCTGGATTGCCTGCAGCCTGATGCCGAGGTCCACCAGCTCTTCGCTAGTGTGTGGGTACAGTCCTGCAGCCACCTGCGTAGCTGGTTCGGGCACCGCGGATTTGGGTTCACAGACTGACTGTCTGATTGTCATTTTACGCCTTTGCGTCGAATAGATTTCTATAAACGGAACACAGGTAGACCGCGTGATGTGGATTAGGATATAGGATAATTGTTATTCCGTTAGGATAATTTGTGTCCATTGAATATATTCCGACCTCTACTTGAGGAAAGCCGTGGTGAAAAGCTAGTTAGGGTCCCGTACCTCAAAAGAAAAAACGGAACCCTTATAGGATTACTTTGTTGTCCGTCCATCTGTCTGTCTGTCTGTCAAGACCCTTTATCTCCGTAGAGATGATCTCCTAAGATACGGCCGTTCAGGCCGCAAAAAACGTATATTTCGATACTCTCAAGGGAATCAAAATGTATAGGGTATTTCCCGTTGACCTAGAACTATGTTTGGCAAGTAATACCGTCTTATACTACAAGTATAGGGATAAATCTGAAAACTATACATTTGTAATTAAATCATAAAAAAAAAACTTTAGAGGTGTCAAGGGACACCCGGATGGAACGAAGTTCCTTTCCAGGATTCATAATTTTTATATTTTTTTTAATATTATTTATTATGTACAAAAAACCTGTATACACTCAACAAAAATATTCTCTCTCTCTCGCTCTCTCTCTCCCTCTCTCTCTCCCTATCTCCCTGTCTCTCTCCCTCTCTCTCTGTCTCTCTCTCTCCCTCTCTCCCTGTCTCTCTCTCTCTCTACTCACAACAAAAAAAACAACAATATACAAACAAATACAAACAACAAAATATATACAGTCGAATTGAGAAACCTCGTCCTTTTATTGAAGTCGGTTAAAAAGTGTCGTGACAACTTTTCGTAAGAATTTTTTCCGTCTAGCTCCCTTTCACAACGCGCGATAAGGAACTTCGTTCCAAAACAGGGTCGGAACCCTCAGTAGTCGAGTCCGACTCGTACTTGTCAGTTTTTTTTAAATAATAAGTATAATCTTGTAAAACTACACATCGATTTTAGTATGTAATGTTTGTGTTTTAGTATAATCTGAAATTGTAGGTATTATGACGTGCTCAATTACGTCAATAATACCTACAATTATAGAATGCAATATTCTTGATTTAGTTAAAACTTGAGCGGGCACCTACGCAGAATAAGTTTTCCAAAAAGTCGAAATATTGTCGAATTTGAGCGATCTTTATTTAATTGTATCCAAAACTCTTTTACCCTCTGTACTTAGATTTCATTGTATTGCCGTCCCTTTTGTTCCTATTAATAACAAAAGGGGAAAATCAGAAACAGAAAGTAGAGTCATTTCCCGGAAAGAACGTTGACATAAGATGACGCAAATGTACTATACAGTTCTTGTTACTACGTTGCAGATGGAGCCTCCGGCGCCGGAGGCTGGCGCTGGTGACGCACTGCTGGGCAACGGCGGCGGCGCCGCGGACACCGGCGAGGCGCGGCCCGGCGCGGGCGCCGACCTGCCTCTACTGCCCGCCTGAACACTGTCCTCGCATTCCATATTATAATCATAAGCTACATTAATAATAAATAAAATCATTTTCTTCTCGTGTTTAGCAACAATGACATAACTCCAAAAATTGGCTGCTTTATGAACTTAAATGCAAATGCTCTAAAAAGAGTTGCAAGAACTCTAGTTTTCATTAAATCAGGATTTATGAAACAGTTCTATAAGTTTTTTTTAACAGTTAGTACTTATAAATATTTGATACCTTTGCGTTTGACCAACAATTCATCTGAATGTAAGTGATGTGGCTGTCGACGATGGATGGTGCAAGCTTGATAACTTGTTAACTCGGAGATAACATATCTATCATATTACAAAAATCCAGCAAGTGCTTTCACAGTTTTGTCTATTCTTATTTGATAGTCGTTTTTGAGTTGTGTCGTTGTTGTCATTGCATTTCGTAGGTACGTTTCGATTTCATGTGCGTACATTCTTAGTGTCTGGGTTTCAATTACATGCAGGGTGGCCTGTTTACAGGAGGCTATACAGATGTTTTAAAAACCTCACGCCGTGCCAAGGGCTTTTCAATCAATCAATTAATACCCCCATGTGAATAGAAAGTTTACAAAAGTATTGGAAAGTCTTTGCCACACTCCCTTTATTTAATTTTTAGGGACTAAAAATCTGGACCGACTCTTTTGTCGACGAAAATAGCCTTTGAGCTATTTTTTCTCCTAAACGACGAATACACCCAAACTCACATGGCGATGTTTCAGAAAGCCCTTGGAAAGAGTCTTCTAAAAATCATTACGGCCACTGCAATTGGCCACCCTATACATACGAGTATATTAAATAGGTTGTAAAACAGTACACAATAATGTATGAGGTACTTTCGTCTTATTTAAAGTGTCCTTCTTGTCTTTTGTGTACTGGTAAAAAGGCAGAAATGCTGGTGTGATGGATAAGGTAGATGCAGACAGCACGTGAAAACATAAAGAAGTTCTGGTACGCTTCATAGTACTTCTAGTAATTAATTGCTAGTTGAATGTAATTCTTTCTCCGGTGATCAATGAATATGAAGCACACTAGAAAATTCCAGGAGCTGAAAGAATTTTTAGAACTGAGTGCTTAAATGTTGCTTTCGCGGCATTTTAATTGCTAGTTGCCTATTATCTTTGGTTGATAATAATGAGAAAGTGAGTGCTGTCTAATGGTTGTTACGTAAGGTCCTTATATTAATGCTGCTTAGGCCTGTGAAATTTATGTCTAAACACATGTATCTAATTAACAGTGACTAATTAATACCCAACTGTAAACAATCATCAATTGTTTTCAAAAGTTCTATCCACACAAGTCATTCAGTTAATTATGCCCTTTCGGATATTTATAACAAAAAAAAAAACCATCCTACTGTCTATAACGCTTTGAAAACAATGTATTTTTAACTTAAAGTATTAACAATGTGATGAAAATAATGTGATGTGATCACGTCGCGTCATTTAGATATATTTTCAAGAAGCCCTACTTGTGCAGCACTTGTGCAGTATTTAAGGGAAAAGGGAAAAATTATTATACATTTGAGAAAACGGACATTATTAATGTCTTATTTCATCAATACGTAATAAGAATTGTAGCAATAATAAATTATAATTCAGGGTAATTATTATTATTACTTCGCAACCAGAACGAAATCTAGGAGTTTTTCAAATAAGATCTAGTAGCAATACTATGTGGTTGGTTTTAAATAGGGTGGGTCTAGTTCCCGAATAATACGACTGCAAACTTCATCAAACGACGTAGGTATTTAAAACCGTAATTTTGGAGTTTTTGCGATGTTGTAATGTTTACGCTTCGCAAACATCCAATTCAATTTTCCCCAGTTTTACCGTAATTTCATAATTCGTGGTAGATGCCTCGATAATATCATTACACTTTCAAAATGTTTAACTAATTATTACATACATTACATGTTGTACACGTATGGAACCACCCTTCTATAGATTTTGTCAATGTAGGTCTAACATATGTATTTATTTATTCTATTATAATATTCATTTAAATTGTTAATTAATTAAACAAGCCGTAGTGTTTATGATTTTGATTTAAATATAATTGATCGTCACACGATGCATTGCTTTTACTCATTTCTAATTAAGACATCACTATCTTGTTTTTATAGTATCCAAACTATACCATAAATGTGTACCTACATGACATTTTACGTTTTCATGAATATTAAATCACGGTTGTCTGTAGGTAATTCCCGTAGAGTTACGCGATAGAAAACTTAGATATCTTTGTTTTTTGTCGTTTCCGATTCACACCACATTTTCGTAACAATTTCGACACTGTACAAATTCAGACTGAACTATAAAAAATATGTATCCTTAACTTTATAAAAGTTTTTTATACCATGATCTCTATTCTAGTTCCTTTCGCTACACCTCTGCGTTTGCGACCCCTATACCAAAATATTAATTCGTAGGAATATACCCAGGAGCAGAACATTGTAAGACTTTATTGTCAGTTTACGAAAAGCTTAAAACTTATCACAAGTCATCCGTTGCTTTATTTTTATCATTTATTGGATAACTCCAAACCCTAGTTTGAAAAAAAGAATGTATGATATGTTGTGTTTTACAATATCGTTTAGGTTTAAACACATTTTTGCGATTGTTGAATAAGCATCGTGAATAAACTAATACAAATAGTGATGCACAATCATACCCGCACGAGTAAAGACGAGTTTCGCAGTTATATAACACCGTTTTTGCAGTAAATCTTATATAGTTGGTGTTGCCTCATCTTTGAATCTTCATGTATTTAAGTAGCTATATTGTGATATTGATTGTTAGGTACTTAGAAAGTTAGTATCAGTGTCGCTTGAATTTCATATAAACGGACGCGTCTGTGCAGTGTGTAACTAAATAAAAGTAGATAATTGTGTATTGCATACATGTTAGTATCAATAATAGAATTATATTGTATAATCACTAAAACTGTGCTTTTATAATTCGCCTAGAATATCTTCTTAGCCTAAGTAGGTATTGATTGTGTACTTTTGTATTAGACTATAAAGTACCTACTAGGATGTAATAATAATAGTTGTCTTTGGAGTAGGTCCTTACACAGATCTATCATAGATATTAATAGTACGGTGTACGAGTAGGTATCTCAGTGGTGATATTATTACTGTAATTCGTATTTAGGTGTATGTAGAAAGATGATTTTATTTTCTTTCTCTCTAGTGATATTACCTACTTCCTGTGATTTGTGACTATTAATAATTTTATACATGTTCTAGCTCAAACTAAATCTGGAGGTTGAACTTCTCTTGGCTATAATTTATTAAATAAAGCAATATCTACAATTCGTGTGTTTATTGTTAGCTAATAATGAACCTCGTACCTAATGTAAAAACTATTTCGGTAAAAAGCAAGAACGTAGAGATCGTCTAATTTGAAGCTGCACGCCCCTCCACTACAATTTCTATACAAACATTTGAAGGTGTGCAGGCAACAAGCACTGGGGGCGTTTAATTTAAATAAAACGATCTCTACAGTCCCCACAATATCTGTACTGAAAACATAGGTAGGTATACCTACTTATTGCTGTTCATGGTCTTTACAGCAGAACCAATGATACCAACAAGCTAGTAAGTATACAGGGTGGCAGGGACATCGACGCAAAACCTGTTACCATGAATTCAGTAGGTATATGATTCAGCGCTCCATTTGTTTTTTTTTTTTGTGGGTGGGAAATCTTCGAATGACGTCTCCCGCTCTGGGTGGAGCGGAAGGGCGTGTCAGACTTTTACTGACAAAATAGCTGTGCATTTGGACCGGGTAGGTGGGTTGCGATTTTCAATTTCAATGAAACAGCGGATTTCTGTATTTGATAATTACTCAAACCCAGAGGGGGTTTGAGTAATTATCAATTGGTTTAGAAACCTAACACGTAGGTATAAAGGAGTAGGTACGATACGAATCGAACAATAGCTTTTTGAAATTGGTATTTTATTTGCCAAGACTAAGAACAAAATGATATAGCATGACTAAACGATATTGTAGTCAATAACATCAACAGTAAAATCTAATAGCTTTACGGACTGTTTCACGGATCATTTGGTTTTACAAACATTAGGCAGTAACATTAACGTATAGGCAACGTTACGTAGCGTCCTTAGGATCGCCGGATCGGGTGAAACGTTTAGTAATAACTCACTAAACGTGAGAATCCCCGAAGGCTAAAAGGTAAATATACCTACCTGCAGTAGATTATGCGCGTCACCCATGTGAATTTTGTTCCAATCCTAAGTAAATATATTATTACTATAAGTACCTTACCTTACCTTTACCTTAGGCGTAGGGTTGATTTATGCGACGACAGACGTTCATCACACGAAAGTATCGATAATTGCGTGCGAGGTTGAGATTTCAGAGACAAATAAAACAAATTCGTACATCAAGAAAATAATATTGTTTATTAAAATTGAGTATTAAGAACACGGTAATACTACAATATCCGGTTTTCGGCTAATATCCGCCATGTTAATGTTTTCCAAATACCTCATTTGTTAAAATCCTTTCGCTCGTTTCGCCTCTAGAAACACTTATACATACATACACATCAGCTAAAAACATTACGCTACTTTTGAGCTCTGCCGTAGTCGAGTAATCATATCATTATATTATTTTCAAAGACATCATTTTTAAGTTCATTCATTCTTATATCTCTTTCATTACTTTCAAGGCTTACATACTCATAGTTCGGTTAACATTTCGATATTTTAAATACATTTTAATTTTATAATTAATAAATACATTGTGGAATGAACCCATACCCTAAAACAATTCACTTTGCTTCTACTTTTGCACTGATGTTGCCTTTAATTTTCATCAGATCATTTTCTAGATACTGGATACGATCTTCTAATTCTTTTTTACGGGCTTCTAAGTGAGCCTTCTGGGATTCAAGGTTGTTCTTCAATTCTTGTAAATCCGTAAAAAGAAACATCCTGCCAACAGATTCATATGTTTTGGTATCAGGAGGCAGTTCACTGATCTCATGCTGAGTAATATCTAAATGATGCAGGACACTTGTCATCATTTTTACTTGATAGGCAACGAGTTGTAACATTTGATCACTGGTTTCCGGCATTTTGAGTTGCAATTCAACGAATCTCTTTTTTAAGCTCCTAATGAAGATACTGCAAAATAATGATAAATTGAGGTTATAAAAACAATCGATCGGTCTTAGTCTGTCAAAAACATTTTTTTTATGAGCTGGTAACCCTGGTTCACACTTACAGTGTGACAAGGATCTTTTGGGTATGAAATTTTCATGGATATTATGATTAAACAACAAGTTCGTTAGTTACTAATATTAACACGCGCTAATACATATATTCTCGTGCCTACAGTTGTAACCACAGACTACACAGAGGTACCATGGCCATAAACTACTACATGAATGTTGTATTGTAGAATAGTTGTTGAAAATATAAAATTCAACTTAATTTTGTAAATGATTTTATTTATTTTATTTTTGTGAAATAATTTCGTGATAAATAAAGTGGTCACACATTAAGTTTCTTTTGCAATACCAATAAACGTACAGTCTGTGCCCTAAATTATCTGACCCCCCGTATGAACGACACTCGGGGTCTGCCGGATTGGCGCGCTCGAGGTCTGGGCGGAGACGTCAAACCGAATGTACCGGTGGTCGGAATACGTCTCCACCCCCTCCATGACGCGCCAATCAATGACTTGCGGTGACAGAGCGGGGCTGGCGAACGTAATGTCCACCACTGATTCGCCCCGCATCCGTACACACGTAGGTACAGAACCCCGGTTTAGGACGACCAGGCCTGTTTCCAGAGCCCAGTCCTCCACCGTTCTGCCCCGTGTGTCCATATACCAGGAACCCGAAGCCAAATTCTTGGCGTTGAAGTCCCCGAGTACGAGCACGGGGAGGGGACGGAACCCGACGACGACGACTCTCAACTCCGCAAGGGAGTTGTGGAACTCGGCGAGAGTTCGGCTAGGGGAGAAGTATACTCCCACCACTACAATCTCCCCAAACCGTGCTACTACGCAACCCCTTCCCCTCTTGACAGCCTCGAGAGTCGGGATCCCGACGGCGCCGACGAAATGAGGGTCACTGAGCCGCTCAGGTGGGTGACAGACTGGGTGAAGCCAGTCATCCCTGGGCGGGACAAAGTACGGCTCAGCGACCACAGCGATGTTAATCGACCACAGCGCCATGCTCTGCAGTAACAGATCCTGAGCGGAGGCGCAGTGGTTGATATTCGCTTGGAGGAGGCGCAATGGAGAACCTATTATTGGCACTCCATTTCAGCCCCCCCCTGAGCCCCCTGGGAGGGCCCTGCCCTGGCGGAGCCGGCCACAACAGCAGTGGTCGAGGCGGCAGCGGCGACAGCGGTGATAGCAGTGGCGGAGGGCTTGCCCTTGCCTCTGGCCTTGGCAGCTGCAGCGCAGGCCTTACTCCCAGCCCGGTGATCGGCCGGCTTGCCAGCCGCCACACATGCATAGCAGTGTGGCGTGGCATTGCACGAGCCGGCCTTGTGACCGGGCTGACCGCAGCGGAAGCAGTGACCGCTGCGGTCCACCTCTGAGGTGCAACTCACAAACACGTGGTTGCCCATCTGGCATCGGAAGCACCGCAGAGGTCTGGGCTCCAGCAGTTTCACCTTCGTTGAGACCCAGCCCACCAGAAGCCTTCGGCCCTCGGTGGTTATCTTTTGGGCCGCCGACACGTGGCAGCTCACCGTGACGGTTCGCAACCCCGCATTGTCAGGGCGGATGGTGCCTGCCCTCACTTGCTCGGCAGAACAACTCCCCGCTCTAGCGATGGCGGCCACCACCTCCGCCTCCGACACGCAATGGTCCAGGCCCAGGATGCGCATGTCAGCGCACTTAATGGGCCTGGACACCCGGGCCTCCTCCGCATCTAACGACGCCCTGAGCCTTTTGGCCAGAGCGTCAGCGGTCGGGCCACTAGCCGCACCGGGGACCTCCAGCATCCGGGCCCCAGTCAAAGTGACTTTCACCCGGAGGCCGTCGGAGATGCCGAGCTCCTGCAGGTCCACTGCTGCCTTCGCTTTGGAGAGCACGTCGCGGTAGGACACGCCCTTTTTCACCGCTTCCGGCTGTAGTGTAATAACTACAGCTGCGGACTTCGGGGCGTGGAGCCTACCCGCGACGCTGCTCTTTTTGCGCCGCTGCTGCCTCTTTTTGTTTCTGGCCACCCTTGCAGCCTTGCTTGCCTTCTTCTTCTCCCCAACCACTTGCCATTCGGCGCTGGCAGGGAGAGATTTAGCAGGCGAGGGCGGCATTGGCGGCCATCTCACCTCCGGTGCTGGGGCCCTTGCGGATGCCTTCTGAAGGCACCCCTTCTTTGGCTGCCCTTTGGTTGCCCCGACCCTTTGACTGGGGCAGCCGCAGCAGCTGCAAACAAGGCCGCATTTGGCTGGCCCGAGACAGCCTTCGGCTGGCCCGAAGCTGCTATCAGCTGGGCCGAAGCCGCCTTTGGCCGACCCGACGCCGCTTGAGGCCCGCCCGAAACTGGTCGGCTTGCCGCTAGTTGGGAGCGCAGGACAACGGCCTCCAGAGCAGAAAACCTACTCTGGAAGGCAGCGAGCTCCTTCCGCACCAGGGTCAGCATCTGGTTCTCGGCAGGCAGGAGCCCACCCTGCCTCTGCCGCACTCCCCCCTGCGATGCCTCCTGGGGGCTGGCTCCTCGGAGACCGGCCAGGTCCACTCGGAGGTCCACATTCTCCTTTCAGAGGAGCTCCATGGCGGCAGTCATGCGGGCAACCTCCGCCCGCAATTCTGCCACCCCATCCGCCGGAGGCCCAGATTGAATGCCTTCGCCGCCGCCACAATGGTTTTTGTGGCAGCGGATATGGCCTTGTCTTTCGACGTCTGAAGCCTTTTTAAGGTCGCCGCTTTGATGGCCGCAGCCACGACCTCCGCGAACCTACCCATTTCCTCCGAGCAGCTGGCAGCGTCTGACTCGCCACCGGAGGACTCTGAGGGGGCCCTACTACTGGTCCCTCCAGAGGGGTGCCCCTCCGTGGCGAGCCTCTACCCTCCTTGGGTCAGCTCAGCAGAGCCTGCTCGGCTCGGCTCGCTGGCCTCCTTGGTGGGGAGCCCTCTACCCGTGCCCCTTTCTTGGAGCCCACCCCGCCGTGATATTTTCCGGCGGGCTGAGCCCAGCCCACCGTCGGAAGACGACTCATAGGCTTCCCCCGATTTGGGTCGCTTCTGGGAGAACTCATGGTTCCTCCCAGCAGCGCCCGCCACTCCGAGCTCGTACGCGAGCCTTTCGCACTCGACGCGGCGTCGGACTCCAACCCCGCATCGCTCCCTTCCACTTCTTTTGTTTTGGTTTTTTTTTTAATTTATCCATATTAGTTCCCACAAGTAAAAACTTTTTTATACGCAAAATTCAGTGGTTCGCACTCGTGACTAATTAAGCTACCCATTACTCAAGCTGTCAACCTCCCTCACGGTGCGCCGCCGCTTGGAGGTTTGGGGTAATTTTTTATAGAGGTTTTCTACCTCGCGGCCCGGGCGATTAAGCCAAGACCCTCGAACCCCTACAAAAGTCAGAGACATGACCGTGACAATCTTTGGGGCTACGAGACTAACGGTGGCAGAAGGAGGAGACTCCTTGCCTGCCCGGCGGCAGTGTTAGTGCACACCGAGCCCGCTCTAACTCCACCGCTGTGCGCCTCTGCTAAGAGCTCAGAGAGACACACGGTGGAGCGTTCCTCCGACAGGACATTAGCGTACGGGCAACGAGACCCCTTAGGCACAACAGTACCTAATGGGGAGTCATTGTCCGTACCCCAGGGTGCACCGTCCCGGAGATTGGCCTTCCCCTCGGACGTATCCATAAGGGAACTCCAACCCTCGGGCACACGAGGAGGTTTCCTGTCCAAGCACCCCTTATTAGGTGTCTTCAAATTAGATTTTAGTTGTGATGCTAGACGCAATATTCTATAGAATTTGATCCATATAATATATACCATTAAGTTCATTATTGCAAAACCACAAGCAGCTATTAAAATGTTTTACGGAATTAAATATTAAGCGTTGACAGCTAACTGTGGTGTTATTATTATAATTTTATGTTAATCCACCCTCGACTGGGTTATTTCTAGTTGTCGTATTGCATACTCATCAGCCTTTCAACCTTAACGACATCAATATAATAATTAAAATCGCTTATCAACATGATTTATCGAAATACACAAAGAAGTATTCCAATTGGCGATAAGTTTCAAATTCACTATTATTTCCGGGGGGGTCAGATAATGTAGGGCACAAACTGTACTACAGAAACGGTCTTCAAAAGAACAACACTGATAGGTCTTTTATTCCTTTCGCAAAATGTAGCAGTTCAATATTAAATGTACTAAATAAGTAATACACGATCGCTAAGTGACAAAGCCCTTTAAACAAATAAAAAATAATAATAAAAAAAATGTAATACACAGCTATTAACAACCCATCGGAAATCCACAGGTATTACCACGGTATTACAGACTCATCCTTTACAATGATAGATTTATGGGAAATATGTGATTTTTTATGACTGTGCCATGAACTAGCGTAAGTGTTTGTGGCAGTCCAGGACTTAGACAAAATACGTAATTTTCTGTGATGAGAGCGTTTGTGCAAGCCGGTTTATACTGGTCCTTGTTCCTACAAATAAAAATGTTACGTTTTTGCTTTAGGGGTAAGCGACACGGTAGCCCGCGAAATTAAAATTATGTACAATCCATAAAAAAACACTAAAATAAATATATTCACATCACTTCAGCCGTAAGACGTCCACTGCTGGACTTAGGCCTCCACCAATTTGGGGGGGCTTTGCCATAATCGCCACGCTTGGCAGGCGGCTTGGCGATCGCAGTTTGGTGGTAAAATGCATAGAGAACGCTGCTGCCCATTCCCTAGTAAGTCCTTTAGTCGCCTCTTACGACACCCACGGGAAGAAATGGGGTGGTGTTATTCTTTACGTCCGGCACCACACGGTACCTAAAATAAATATATTATATACAATTAAATAAAGGTAAAGAAGAAAAAAAAAGGGGGGAAGAGCTCACTGGGCATCAAAGAATTCGTCCGCATCACTGTCGGTGGGAAAAGTGCCCAGAAGGCTGGCAGCATTGCCACGTTGGATGGCAATGCTGATTCTTTGACCTAAAAATAGGCCAACCCTCTGTTATGTTAAGTTTTTTGCAATTTACAGGTCAGTATCAGGCTGTTTGTTGAACAAAATATAGTTCTAAGATCAAATAATCCCACTGAATGACTATTTCAGGAAAAAGCCATTCAATGACTCCGCATCCCCCTGCGTTGAATTTTTTTGTGTTATTAAAAAAGAAAATACTGTTACATATATTTTGAACGCGTAGGCACTTCTGTATGAAACAGCAAATATTTTTTTGATAACTGACGAAAAATGTATTCTCCACGGGGCCTAGTATCATGTGCTAAATTCATGGTTACAGTTTACGCGTCGATGTCGCTGCCACCCTGTATATAAATTTATGAGATGTATGATATTCTCGACTTCGTATCGCATTTCATTGATTATGTAATTACATATATACGTTAAAATTCTTCGCTTAGTAAACATCCATCTTCTGCTTTCGTAACATTCATTCTCGATCCAATCACCAAGCCAATTCCGCGAGCCAATCTTATCTGTTCCCAGAACAGCTTCACATTAGTCCTGAAGTTATCAGAGAGCCTGTACTTTCATCCCTTTCATCCATCATTTTTACCATCTCTTTCACTTTCACTTTAATTTCAGAGTATTTCTTTTTAACTCTTTCCAAACCACTTGTCACATTCGCTGCCTGATTCAACCTATTTTGCCTTTGTTTGGCGTTAGTTTCAATTTTCAACTTTATTTCGCTAGTTTGTTATTTGTATCAAATTAGCGAAATAAAGTTGAAAATTAATTAGGTAACTTTTTCTAGTCCAGCGTATCGCATGAAAGCGGCCAGATTTTAAGATACACAATGATGATATTTGACTAATATTTGCAGTGAAAACCACGTTTTGTTGCAGGTCTGCGCTGGTCGTATAGTTTTCCCATGTAGGCCTTTTTCTGCCACTCTCTTATAAGTCGTTAATGTCGGGAACTTCAGGGCTTTCGCCAGTTCTCTTCACCCAAGTGCGAGCGGAGTGAGTCCGTAGCCTCTGCGAATAAGAACATTAACTCATTGAACAAAAAATATGAACTGTAAATAATTAAGTACAGACGCTAGCACTTAAAGCTACTACAATCTGTCAAATTTCTTTAATACAATTTCAACTTTATCGACAAATTATTAAGTTCAAGACTGATTGGGAAAATTTGACAGTTTCGGGTAGCTTGATGTGCTGTACATCAAAAATTTCCAAAAAAAATTAGTTAAATTAAAATTCTTTCCAATTGATGGCAATGGAAACAGTCGCCTTGTTCGCTTCCTTAATATAAATTTATTCTAATTTAATCTTTTTTTAAACAATTTAAGTAATAAAGTGAGAATGAAAGCAACCAGAATAAAGTCGATCAACCAGCACCCTAATTGCGAAACGCACAATTTATCAGAATCTGAATGGAATTGAAGATTATTTCTAAACCATTGCGTCATTTGTTCGAATAAATTGTGGGCTCAGCAACGTAAATAACGCAATGAATGTTGTTTAACTATAAACCTTAAACCAATTCCTACCGATAAAAAGTTCCGCAATTACCCCTCTGGTCGGTCATAGCTACGTTTATCTCCAGAAGGTAAATTTGAAATTGGGAAATGGAGATCGTTTGCCCATTGTTATCTAAGTAAACCTTACCATTAACAATGATTCCTTTGCTTTAATTTTTTTTTTTTTATATTAAGTGACTCATTTAATTATGATATTGAATATTTCGACGGAAGATAAACACAATAAATGGAGTTATGTGCGGACTGTAAAAATGATCACAGCATGGATATAATGAAGTCGCTCGAGGCGCCGTGACAGAAATTAAATTGCTATAATTGTTCCTCATACGTCCATACTGGTGTCCCCAAAGCGTGAAAATAAAAACGTTTTACAAAAAAATAACAACCGACGTCCTTAAAAAAACACTACAAAGTTAAAAATAACTCTAATTTTGGAAGTCGGTGTCTTAGGACCTGTATTTAAGGATTTTTTGCCACCGACTTCCGAAATTAAAGTTATTTTTACCCGACTTCAAAAAAGGAGGAAGGAGGTTATCAATTCGACTATTTTTTTTTTATGTTAGTTACCTCACAACTTTTAACTGGGTGAACTGATTTTGATAATCCTTTTTTTTTTTTTGAAAGCTGGTGCTTCCTGAATGGTTCCATTTGGATAATGGAATCCATGTGAAAACCATATAAGTCTTAAATTTGCATTAAGTATTTGCGGGACAAATGAACGAATAACGCCATTATCTAATAGCCCTAACTAAAAAGTTAAATAAAAAAAAAAATTACAAAAATATGACACTTTGTATAAAGTTATGCGTGGTCATACATCACAATCAGTGAGTGAACAATCAATCATGCCCTGTTTTCCGATCTTTAGGGTTCGATTTTGTTTATCAAATTTATATGGGACCTGCACCTTCGAAGTATACCCTTTCCAATAAAAAAAGAATTATCACAGTCAGACTATTATGTAAAAAGTTATGGGTGGTCATACATTAAAAAAAAATGTATGCGTCGAATTTTGAACCTCGTCCGTTTTTTTCGTCGGTCAAAAAAACAAGAAATTGAATGAACATTTTACATAAGAGTTCCACACACGATCTAGTACAAAATCGGCTAATTTACAACTAAATATTTTGTATTACCCGCGTTTGAATATGAGACATGGCTCCTCCATCCATACGGACACTAATACGTACACACCTAATGTAGGTACAATGTACACAACAAATCGGGAAGAAACGGTGGAGATGATTGACCAGTATGTCTATCTGGGCCATTCTTTCATTTGGTAAAGAGCATCAACAGACAGAGATATCGAAGAGAATGCAGCTTGGGTGGGCCGCATTTACAAAATTATTCGTCTGAGATCAGCTTAAACTCCAAAACGTCTAGAATCCCGCGTCGATGCCGATGTCGATGCCCACCATGCGTACGGTACCTGAGATGTGTTTGCTCATGCAGGAGGTTTTGTACAGGATGAGTGATGCGCAGAGAGCCATGGTTCGCTCCATGCTTGGTATAAGGCTTAATATAGAACTAGTTTCAAACATCGTGATCCAAAGACCTACG
Organism: Aporophyla nigra; assembly: GCA_947507805.1. Classification (NCBI taxonomy): domain Eukaryota; kingdom Metazoa; phylum Arthropoda; class Insecta; order Lepidoptera; family Noctuidae; genus Aporophyla; species Aporophyla nigra. The sequence continues at coordinate 13,826,848 of OX382302.1, read as the reverse complement.
AAGGTTATCGACATCGGAATCCGAGTTATGAAATGATATTGAAAGGAGATTCAAATGGAGCTGGGCACGACATCTGAGAAAGCGCAGTGATGACAGGTGGAGTAGGGCAGTGACCAATTGGCGGTCGTCTGGCGGCGAGGTGAGTGGAAGATATCGTAATTGAATCATTCGGAGAAACATATTCATAAGAATTTGTAGTGTCTGTCTGTATTTCAGTAAGATGAAAACATTTTCATTTTCTTGATGGTGTACTCTAAGGATGTTAGTTAAAGGTGGCAGCTCGGAGGTCACTTTAGCTGCATGTTTCACAGAGGGCAGGATAGTAGGCGGAGCGTTAGTAACGCCATGGAAGTGCTGAATATTGGGCCAACAAAATTTGAATAACTGCCAGCAAGTCGAAGATGAGGATGTTGGTTCGTATCATACGTGGATCTTCCTTCATGCAAAGGTTCATAACAAACTATCCGTATAACTATGTTATCATAATAGCCTTTGTTAAATACTATTAATAAACGCGAAAGTGTATTTGTATTCAAATTAAATCTTTACAATCTTATAAAAAAATACATACATACATAGAATCACGCCTTTTTCCCATGGGGGTAGGCAGAAACCACGGAACGCCACCTGCTACGATCTCTACACACTTCTTTTGCCTCGTTTAGGTTCATACAATTGGTCATACACACACGCCGGTTGCGAGTACTACGCACCTGACCTTTCTGAAGAACATCACCAATAAGGTCCCTATATGTCCTCCTAGGGCGTCCCCTCCCGGTGTTTCCACTCACATCTGCCTTGTAAATACCTTTTGTGAGCCGACCTTCATTCATCCTCTCAACATGACCAAACCATCTAAGCATACATATTATAAAAAAATATTTTAACATAAATTGGGATTCGAAGCACGTAGGTTTGAGATGGATTCTTGCAAGTTCTTTTAAACAACTTCCGTTTGGGCTATCAAATTGTAACTTTACTTGGTACGTGTTTGTTTCGTTGACAAAACATTTAAAAAATCAAAATAATTGGTTCAAAGCTTAGAATGGGCACTTTTGAACGTCAAAATTACATAAGGCATTCGTCCATAAAAAGTAAAAAAAAAATACACGATAATTCTGCTGCAGTTGGTGAGGGAGTTTGGTATCCTGCAAATTCTAAGTGATATTGCAGAATCAGTTCGAGGTTACTGGTCAGGTTACATTCTTCTAATATTATTTAAATAATTGAATACGAAATGAATCGATCAGACCTGTGCAAGATGCTGGCATCCCTTCATTATGTAGAAATGAGCTCGCCAATCTGTGGGCTAAGGACACTCGTAGCCACTTGCGAGCAGTATGCCAGACTACATGGTCTGGCATATAATGTTAAGAAGAGTGTTGTCATGGTCTTTGGGGCCAGGGGTAAATATCCAGAAGCAGTACCATCAGTTACAATAACCGGTATACCCCTTATGAGGGTAGACCGATTTAAATATCTGGGTCACGTATTGACCACTGACCTCAAAGACGATGAGGATATTGATAGGGAGCGGAGGGCGCTGTGTGTGAGAGCTAACATGATTGCCTGCAAATTCAGACGTGCCTCGAAAGAGGTCAAGCGCACTATATATACAGTGCGTACTGCACGTCTTTTTACACTTGTAGTCTGTGGGTTCATTATACTCAAAAATCATACAGCGCCCTTCGCGTACAATACAATAACGCATTCAGGGTGCAGATGGGACTGCCCTGATACTGCAGCGCATCAGGGATGTTTGCTGAAGCTCACGTGAATTGTTTCTACACGGTGATGCGGAAACGGTGCGCATCCCTGGTCCGTAGAGTGCGGGGCAGCGCCAACAGCATCCTATCTATGATAGCTAGTAGGCTGGATATTGAGTTTGTAAACCACTGCTGCAAGGTTTCAGCTGGGCCTGTCACCTTGCAGCAGTGATATCATAATCTGTTTCTGTTTTTGTCTTGTGTGTTACTAATATAGTTTGTAAGCACATTGTTACTAACACTATGAGTCTTGTTGCTCGAATTAAATGATTAAATAAATAAATAAATAATGTTGTCTGAACGGATTATGTCTAATTATAGCTAAGAACATTTTCGAGTCACCTTTCTAACAAAAGAAAACAGATACGTTAAATTTATAACACTCCTCTGTTTCCTTCGGGGGTCGAAAGCGATCTGGCACAACAGACTCTCCAGCAGCACAGCTGTCTGTTAAGATTTATTTGATAGAGCCTCACCAAGCTTTAAAGCTGCAGCAAATGGCGTATCCGCAACGCTTTCTATTAAGTGCGTTAAGGTTTTTATCAAATTTAAATGATAATTTTCAAGCTATTTTATCTTATACTAGCTAAATTCAAACAACCCTCCGTCCACCAACGCTATTATGTTACCGACGTATTTTTCGCTTAGCGATCTTTCTGACTTTTCCACCGACTGGTTTCTTTTTGCTCAGTTCTCAAGGGTCGCTAGCGTGATCTTAAATAGTCTTCCTCAAGGACTATAAAATGAAATAAAGATTTTATCAATTCCATAATATCTTACAATATTATTTATTATATTATATATTTATTATTATATTCCATAATGTAGTTCCACAGATTAGTTCGTTCGTACAGACAGACGCGGCGGGGGAATTTTGTTTTTACACGCTTTATGTTAGCTTCACTTGTATGTTTGTTTGTAACTGACTCCTTATAGCGCGATTTTGACCCACTTTAAACGACCAGATTTCATTTAAACTCAGTAGACTTATCGAGGACCGATGCCAATACTATAATTTCATAAATTTGTGCCATTATCCTTGCCAGGGTTACCAGGATAGCAAAAAAACTGTCTTCGAAAACTACGCTGACATACGTCACAAACTAAGCTGACATACGTCTCAAAATTCGTGACACCCTAAAAAATTTAAAATAAATAAAAGTAATATAAGTTTTTTAGTTAAAAAAAACTAAAAAACACGTTTCCATAGAAAACCAAACTAAAAAATAGAAAATAATGGAAAAAAAGCGTGGGATGCCTGATATCAATAAAAAAATACTTTAAAAAGCACCCCACGCTTTTTTTCCATTATTTTCTACTTTTTAGTTTGGTTTTCTATGGAAGCGTATTTTTTAGTTTTATTAAACTATTATTTTTAATAATATGTGGAGTGATGTGTATCCTAAAAATTAAATGCTTAAAACATATATATTTAAATGTTATTGGTTTAACATAGTCAACAACGATATAGGTATTTAAGTGTATCCGTCGTACAGATAAGGTCATAACTACGTTTAGTCTTAATTTTCGAAAGGTTACATTTTCGATAAAGTTAAAAATGTTACAATTTTTTTATAGAAATATTGATGCGGTTTAAAGTTAAGCTTTGCCTAGAATTTAAGATAAAAGATTCTTTTGGTAAATGGGTCCGTCAGTCTTGTTGGTTTTTTATAGTGTTGATTATAACATTCCAATAGTCGATATTTGCAAGGAAATTAAAATATAGACTGGTCCTTACCTACCAACTAAATTGTGCTATATATGATTGGTTAATATTGTTTCTATGGAGGTGGATATATTTCAGTGCAGCCTGAAGAGGTTCACAGAAGTAGCACTGAAGTGTATTTAAAATATTTAAAGGCCAATTTCTTGTGTATTTTGTTAATTAAAGTATGATATATTTGTTTTTTTTTCTTCTTCTTATATATGTTTAGTAGTAACATCGCATTGGCGCATTATAGCTGCTAGGGTATTATTTACGAAATTTTAAATAAATAAATAATATATAAATGTACATATCTTTAAGACACTGCATTATTTAATTGCAATCGCATAATGTAATGACTCAGAAAAATGATATTTAAAATCCTGTTAACAATTTACAAAATGTATTTAAGTAAGGAATAAGCAGAAAAAGCGATTAGTAGGTAAAAGAAATTGAGTCATTGTCTTGATTACAATGATTACTATTAATCTATAAATTAGGCAATAGCTTGTTAATGGTGCTGATAACAAAAAGTCGTTAGCTAGTTGTGGACTATGACAAAGTACCTGGTAAGGGATTAACTTTCATTAGCCTTGGGCTTGCTATCACAAATTATTTTCTAGGCGTGGGAATTTAAAACACAGTATATTCATATTTCCCTGTCCAGCTTATCCACCAGGAATGTGGGACGATAAGTAGCGCGTACATATGAGCGGCCTATCTCAAGTCACCTGTTTTCATCATCATCATCATCATTTCAGCCGGAAGACGTCCACTGCTGGACATAGGCCTCTCCCAAGCATCGCTACTTCGACCGGTTCTGTGCTCCTCGCATCCAGCGGATTGACCAAGTCATCGGTCCATCTTATTTTATACATACAAGACCTCGACTCCGTTAACCCCTTTTCCACCAGAGCTGCGCTGTGCGAGGCTACGATGCTGGGGTTAACCTATTTGCGGTTGTCGCACACGTCTCTCGCTTGGTATTATCGTGCATCCGTGGTTGACCTAGTTTGCCTGCCCCAGACTCGTAGCACATCGCATCTTCGCACAGCGGAGTCAGCTACACCTCCGTGCACACCAGGCGTCCACGCCCGTATCTGGTAGAATCGCACCCTTAATATTCCACTACTGTGCACACAACAGGACATTTGTCAAGTTTCAGTAAATATAATTTTAATTTCGAGGGAAAGTATCTACAAATGGCAATGGACCATCTTCTTTCCAAAGTATATATCTTTTATATATCTTAGGACAACCAACACACCGTTATCTGATCCCAAACTAGGCAGAGCCTGTACTATGGTAATCAGACAACTGATAAACATACTTATATATTTCTAAATACATACATATCATAGATAAATTACACCCAGACACAGAACAAATGATCGTGCTCATCACACAAAGATTAGTCCTGGGTGGGAATCGAACCCACGACCTCAGTCTTAGCAGTCAGGGTCACTAACCACTAGACTAACAGGCCAGTCAAACAGTCAAAGTATATAACGGTAAGTATATAACAGTCAAAGTATATAACAAAGTCGCTTCCCGCCTCTACACGCTTAAATCTTTCAAACTCCGCCACAGATTTTAATGCGGGTATCGTCAATAGATAGAGTGAATTAAGAGGAACGTTTATCTATATGGAAGCCGCAAGCAGAAGATATCTGTAAACGTCTGAGCACAGCCGCGTTTATGTTATACAACCTATCCAAAAAAGTAAATCGGTCAACAATACTAGTGGCCTACCATGGTCTTGTAATTTCTATTTTAAGATTTGGTGTTATATTTTGGGGTTATTGTAGTGAACGAGAAAGCATTTTTAAAGCTCAAAAGCGCTGTTTGAGAGCTATATTTGGCCTCAAAGTTACTGACAGTTGTGTGCCTATATTTAAGTCTCAGAAACTATTAACTTTCCCATGCCTCTATATCCTCGAATTAGCAATATTTGTTAAAACAAACCGTAATTTATTTGCCACATTAACAGAAACCAGAAAACGGAGTACATCATTAAGATCACAATATCAGAATTTACTTCACACAGGCACATTTAAAACGAGTTTATTAAAAAAAAATGTAATTTGTATGGCTCCTGTTGTCTTTAATAAAATTCCCGATCATATGAAAACCTTGCCCTTGATGAAATTTAAAAAATGTTTTACTGAATTACTTCTAGATAAATGTTATTATTCTGTTCAGGATTTCCTAAATGATACATCTTAATAACCTATTTTGATAACTTGTATAATAATTATTATGTTTGCATGCCAACAAGGCAGAATGTACACGGTTCTTTATTATGTTATTTACGATCCTATTTGTATGTACCTGCATTCAAAGCAAATAAAGTATATTCTATTCTATTCTATTCTATTCTATACTATATCTAATAATTATAAAGCTGAAGAGTTTGTTTGTTTGTTTGATTGAACGCGGTAATCTCAGAAACTACTGGTCCGAATTGAAAAAATATTTTTGTGTTGGGTAGTCTATAGGTTATATAGCATCACGCTAGAGGAGCGGAGCAGTAATGAAAAATGTTGCAATAACGGGGAAAATCGCACGGGTAGGCGATTCGACGCGATGGGAAGGGTCCGGGAACAAGTAATGTAACGCGGACGAAGTCGCGGGCAGAAGCTAGTATGTATAATACGCGGGTGAAGCGGCAGGCAAAAGCTAGTAGGGTATATAAGAGGTGCTCTAATGATTTGGACAAAGGAATGAGAGCCAGAGAATAAATTCAAAAAATATCTAAATAAACCACCATTGCCAAGCATGGTGATAAAAGCAGGCTCCCAACTAAATGAATACCGGTAAAATTACATAAATATAAGAAAGAAGAAGGATAAAGATTCTATTGAAGGTACATTACTATAAATAATGTATAAGTACTGTAAGTTTCATAATATTGTCCAATGAGCACCAAGCCCTTTTGAAAATAAGTAAGAATAGAAGTTTTTTAAATACCTATTCATATAACGATTTTTGATGACATGAAGATTGATGGGCCTGTTGACATTTACTTGCAGGCGTCTATTATTATGCCACAGTCCGTTTGCATCTTCCAGTAACTATAATAGTATGACTTTATTTGACGTATTTTTATTAAAGGAATACTTAGGTCAAGTTAGTATCCCACAATCCGCCAGGATTTCTATCATTTTTTTTTTAACTACAGCGTTACCTTATGTTATGTTATAAAGAGATGCCGATACCCTAACTAAGATCAGTTCGATCATTAGATAATACCATTGATAGTTACCTCAGAATATGGAGTTATAATTCGAGTTCGGTTTTGAAACAAATTAGTTTCTGTACTGCTTCTTTACTGAATTTTGATTGGTACTGGTACTTTTCTATTTTTATTCAGAACTGATGATGAACTTATCAGAAGATTGCCGAACCCACGCTTCGTCGGTTGTTGCAATTGTATCTTTCAATCAACATAATAATTGTACTCTCAATAGTCTCAATGGAGATAATCGTCGGAGTTGGCGCGCCTACCAACACAAATCAAATGTGTTTGCCCAATACGATCCTATGAACCCAAAACATTTGTTTATCTAACTAAAAATGGTACCAAAAATAGTATTTTTGTCTATCTATGTAATCGTCGGTTTTTACATTTCAAAATTGATTTAATACAATTTTTACCATTACTTACTGAAATGATCCCGGAAGGTTTCTGTGTAAGTAAAATACTTACTCGTTATTCAACTTAGATATAGCACATAAATATTGATATTTTGACGAGAATCTACTGATTAAATTCATTTGAAGCAGGGGTGCGTCACTAGTGCGTATTACAAACTATGATAACTCGTACATTACTCATGTGTAGCCAAGTTTTAAAGTCTTTGTTATTTCAAAAATTATACTAACCAAATGTGGGTAGACTGACTTTGTAAGTAAGCTAAAGTTCGGGTCAATTGAAGGCAAAATTCAATTTCCAAGTACTTAATAACAAATACATCACATATGCATTTATTATACTTTCTAAGCGTTTGAAAAATCAGAACACTATTTACATCTCTAGGCAAAAACAATTGCTTGATATTGCAAAAGGTGTAGTAAATAATGCATCAATATGAGAGCTTGTATATAGCTGTAAGTACTTTAGTGATGCGTAAAGTGTTGATTCGTCTTCATAAAATTGGACAATACATCACATATGCATTTATTATACTTTCTAAGCGTTTGAAAAATCAGAACACTAGTTACATCTCTAGGCAAAAACAATTGCTTGATATTGCAATAGGTGTAGTAAATAATGCATCAATATGAGAGCTTGTATATAGCTGTAAGTACTTTAGTGATGCGTAAAGCGTTGATTCGTCTTCATAAAATTGGATAATACTTACATAATGTGTGTTTTATTATATGTTTTCTGCCGCAACTAAAAACATCTAAGAAATATGACTGAATACGAAAGTGTAGCATGCAGCACGAGCCCGTATGTGCAGATGCACTGCAGTCCTGATGATGCAGGTGATTCACAGCTGATGAGTGCGAAGGGTGTTGGCAGAGGTGCGAGCGCAGTGGGCGAGCGGGGCGGGCGGGGCGCAGATTGAGGCCACTATTTAACCGCACGACGGCCGCGCAACGACCTGTTGTGATCCCGTCATGGCGCGCTACGCCCGTGTCGCTACTCTGGCCGCGTGTCTCTTGTTCGCCTGCGGTGAGTCCTAACCTTTATCTTACGCATCCAGACACCGTCCATCTCGCGACGTCACGGGTGGCTCGACGTCACATCCGCACATCTGCCAATAATTTAGTGATTGCGTCAATACAGTGTCGCATTTAGTGAACAGTGAAGTTGCCCATTCTCGACAATCGCGAGATAGACTGTGTCTGCAGAGTTTACCAATGAATGCAGCCGACCGCGATCGCCTTGCATTGAACGACCAAAGGACATCAACGCACAGTGACTCGAACCCTTCAAGGATAGTCACTCACGGCATGTCACTATGTATCTTTTATACATTGGCGTCGGTGTTGTGAAAACAAACATAGAATTTAGGAAATTTTGGTAATGTTTAAACGTTTCAATGTTGCGAAAACATGTTATTAGTTGTATATAAACTTTCCGTAACAGTCGTTGAGCATTCGGTACATCGGGTACCACTTTGTTGTTTGTGAACGAGGTTTAAGCAGCAGTCTAGACAACTGCGACGAGACGAGGACAAGGATTTGTGTTTGATTACTTCATCTGAATAGGCTGCCATTAGGACGTGTTTAGTTAAACTATTGGTTAGCACCTGCTGCGGCTGCGCTGCGGTTGCGGAGAACTTTCACATTCGTTCCGTGTTGCGCTACGCCTGCGCCGGTGACGTCACACTCGACATAGTGTCGAGGGCAGCGAGACTGCTACGACGAGGCGACGTTACATGAGCTGGCCCTATTGATTTCTCGAAATTTACATTTAGGCCGACGACTTATGAATACGTCAGGCGTGTAGCACAAAGATTAGATATCACCGCGAGCATTATTCTAGCTCTTAGACTCGGCGCCGCTCGTTTCAAGACGAAAAGCCGCACTATGTCCTTCCTCATAATGTTATGTTGGTGGAAAATTTCAATACGTTCCGTAGCCTTGTAAAGGCATGTTTAAGTTTAACAAACAAAGAAACGATTAACGACAAATGTAAAACCTGTCGCATGTATAGCTAGGATTAAGGAATGCTTTGATAATAATTTAAGTCTAAGATACGAGGATCTCGGAAAAATAAGGAAAAAGTCTTAGCTCTATTTGGTAAAGTTCATTTCAGTTTAACCTAAAATCCTATTTAATTCGAACGTGCCAATTGATAAAGACGAAGATTTAGGGAGTAAAAAAATCATCAGAAATCGGTATTAATTTCCTATTTATGTCCTATGATTTAAGTTCTCGTCAAGTTCCGATCATATCTAGATTCTACAACAGTAATTAAAGTCCGTAAACTTTACCACGCTTTAATTCTCGCGAATAAGCGATTTCGTCAGACGCTATGAAATTGTTATATTATACGCTCATAAACTTTTGGACTCATTTCTTGTTTGAATTAATTGATGGGTTTACTTAAACATTGAGTAATAAAATATAAGTTTTTTCGTTATAGTCACAATGTGTGATTATAAGCTTGAAAATGTAATCACAATTGGTTCCATTTGACATTTCAAAAATCATGAAGTGAAACAAATTCGTTTTACTACAATGAGTTACATAATTTTATTTGGAATCATAATATACTCAAAGGTTACTCTTAGCTCGATCCTATTACAAAAGCCTTAAAAACAGATAATGGTATCTATAATTACTATGCGTATAAAACAAGTTAGGTGATCATTGTTTCCGTTCGCACATACGTGACATATTTATAGAGCTCAGGTGCCATAGTTTAAATGTCAAAGAGTCACACAGTTCACGTGAACTAAGAGTCAAGTGCTCAAGGGCGTAACCAATAATAGCTTCCTTTCGATTATTATAGAAATAAACAATAAATTATCTCATTTAACCTTGAATCTGTGAATATTCACATTTTGCAGTTTACTTAATGATTTATGATAGATCGTCTTAATGAACAGACGGTACGGTTTATTTGTTTGTGTTCACTTGATAAATGTATTAATAACATCGAAAATCCGCTTTATAATTGACTGGAAAATTAATTGGAACCGGGACGTGAACGACCGTTATTAAGTACTTACAAGCGAACGATTTTTAATCAATTGAATAAGTTTGAATTTAATAAATTATTCTTATTGGTTACTGTTTCGTACAATCTTAAATAGATTGTCTACACGAAGGAATGGAAGGATGGAAACTATTGATGAAAATATGTAAAGATTTCATTTCAAGTTGACGTTATAATAAATAATGACCATACATTTTCGAGATCACTACTAAAACAGTAATGTATAATGTGATAAAAATAGTTCTATTAGAACATTTGATTTCATAGCTTAATCGCACATTATATAATCGTTGTATAGTACTTTCTTAGTTACCTACTTATGGTAGGTTTCCAGATCTTTAGGTCTCTAGGTCAACTCTGTTGCGACACTACCACCACGTGAGATACATAGACAGGCTCCCAACAACTCGATACCGTGTCGAAATAGCACCGCATAATACGAGTGTGCGCCAATTAATTGAACATTTGAATGAACTACTTAGCGTATGTCTAATTTTGTAAACGTTCACGGTTTACGCTGGTTGAGCAAAAGTTATTTTACACAAATTTCCTAAAACAGAAATTGCATAAATAAATAAAATAAGGTCACCAGCTCTTGAACAATAAAGGAAGACTTCTTGGTTTATTTTGCTCATCATGCATCCTTATCGTCCGCTATTCATCCGTCAGCTTGCAGTGACTGTAGATAGGTATGCAATCCACTCTACTCAGTTATATAAAATTTGTTTAAGTGACTGTTGGAGTTGCTTAATTTATTTGCCTATCACATAACACAAGTTTCATTCGTTGAGCTTAATCATTTCACATTATCATGTGCTAAGTGATTGAATTTAAATATTCACCTCGCAAGCTTAACAAAAAAAAGTATGTTGTAAATGGATTTCATCACATTTATGAAGAAATGTACAATACGGCAATCAGGGCCTCGGTCAAGTTTAAGTGCCTTTAGTATACATATAGTGCACGCTGCAGACACTCGGGTATTTCTAGCACGTACCAGTAGGTACTTCTTTATTTGGGTTTTCCGCGTAACTCTCACGTTAAAAAACTTTTTACAAAAAAATAAAAACCGACTTCCCAAAAAAAAGGTGTCTTAGGATCTGTATTTATGGGTTTTTTTGCCATCGACTTCTGAAATTAAAGTTATTTTTCACTTTGTAGTGCTTTTTTTAGGAAGTCAGTTAGTTTTTAGTTATGGTAGATACCCTGCACTAATCTAATCGCGTTATTCGTTCATTTGGCGCTCAAATACTTAATGCAAATTTAAGACTTATATGGTTTTTCACAAGGATTCCACTGTCTGAATGAAACCAAATTAAAATGAGACCACACGGAAAGTACCAGCTTTCAAATAAAAAAAAGAATCATCAAATCGGTACACCCAGTCAAAAGTTATGAGGTAACAAACATAAAAAAATACAGTCAAATTGATAACCTCCTCCTTTTTTGAAGTCGGTTAAAAAGGAGCCATAGCTCAAGTCAAAGAGGAGATTGGCGTCACCTTACATAATATTTCGTGTTGATTACACAGAGGAGACAAAGTGAAACTTGAATATTGATCGCGAGCCCCAGAGGTTGTCGCGAGCCCCAGAGGTCGTCGCGATCGTATGTGAGTGACGCCGACAAGGTGAGCACTGTTTACTTCCGCATGCGGAAACGCCAGTCTCCCGTTATCACAAGTTAACTTCGCTTGAAGGGAGTGCCGCAGAAGGAAAGTCGAGCGGTGGTGCTAAATATTCATAAGGTCGGCCGTTGGTATTCCAACAACGCGCCCGGTCGACGCCCGAGCTGCTCGCATACCTAGTTGTTCCCACATTCATGCTTTATTATTCATTCAATGGCCAATTCTAGGGGAACGGTATCGCTCCTGAGGTTTGATGAAAATATGGTTTCTATTTCAAGAAACATGTCGGTTCAACAATCAATTCCCTTTTTTTGGTTGATAAAGTATTAGCTTACTGCATTGTTTTTTTATTCTCATTATACCTTAACTGGTACCATATCATAGGTTTTATTTTGATTGAAATTTGCACAAAAATATTTCAGATATTTTTTTGTTGAATAAAAATGTTATTTTGACAAACAGTCCTGGAATTACTTAATACAAGTAACCGATGTGATTAAGTAAGTTAGTGACTGAATCAAAATTAATACCTAAATTTCACAAAAGTAGAGAGCTTAATAAATACTTCCATATTAAATTGAATGGTTTGACGAGTAAAAAGTTTTTAGTACAAAAGACATCAACGCGCTCTCATTGCTACGAATAAAAAGTTGCTAACTCTTACAGCCAGAGAAACTTTTATTTCGTCACGGCTATTGTGTTAGTTTTCTTAGATCTGACATTTCCATATTGTAGGAGATAATTTATCAAGTCAACTTATCGATATCTCATAATCACACACGTGGTAGATCCGGGTCAAAGAGAACTAGTTAGATTTTACAACTCCTACTAGAACAAATAAAATAATAATTTTGGCCAGATATCTCGTTTTGTATGCTTTGATACGATTAAAACTAAAATTAGATTATCAAACTGGTTTAGATAGGTTGGTATATTTTTGCTAAAATTTAGGTATAATCCGGGTGTCATTTGTTAAGATAATGGTGTGGATTGACTACTTAATTAATAAAAGCAAAAGTTTAGACCTTGAGTCGTAATATTACGAAATCTTATCTAATTTATATTAATTATAGCGAAAACAGATTGTTATATGGTCTTTTTGAATTGTTTAATAAAATCAATATCAGTAAACAATTGCGTAGAAACTATAATCAGCCGAGTATTTTGTGCTACATTAACGTAGCAGTTGTTGTGCAAAACTGTTGCTATAGCAAACAATGAAAATAATATAATTATGTATGTGTATACACGCAAGCATGTCATGTATTAATCGAGCTATCGATTGCATTGGCAGCCTGCAACATCTAACCCACATCGCGTGCTTTATTAACAATCATGCACCGTGAGCGCATGCGCCACTTTAACTTCTCATGTATCAAATTTTAAGTGAAGTAGTAAGGGATTTGTTTTTGAATTAACGCATTTTTCATTGAAGGATGTTCGTGTTATTAGTATTCTTTAAATATATGGTTATATTTCCGCTACTGCAGCTTTGGCGGCTTCGTACAGTGAGATAGTTAGATAACGTTGCGAGAGCTCGGTTTCCTAGTGTTACGTGCCGCTCGCTGCTCACACGGCGCGCATGCGCTCCTTCACCCGCTTGAAATCGCAATAGATACACGTCTTTCTTACTGCCTTCGCAAACGTTACCCAAGCGAAGTGCACAATTGACAAAAAACGACAACGTCGTCACTTGACGTATGATTTTATGAGAACCTTTGCAGACACAATTAACTGTGTTAGGACATCGTGGATTTTCTTAATTACAACAGTAAAATTTGTAGTCTTAATATCACCCGGCGAATAACAATTTTACAACTGGTTTTATAATAATTGTAGTTTGTTAATAGGCACGTCGTAAGTTTCCTGGAACGCGATGATGATTCAAGGAAATCTACTATTCCGTAACCTTTCTGAATTATAATAATTTCGTCAGCCTAATCGGCACACAAATCAAATGCCATGCATAATGTACAATTTTGTATAGACAGAAGACATAGAAAGAGTCGTCCTTGTCGCTTGCCCAAGCGCTGACATTTCGAAGCGAGTCAAATGTCACGAGCGCTCACCCCACCTTTGACATTTAGATACTAGTTTTCAAGTGACATTTCGATTCTAATTCCAAAAAACAGTAAGTAGTGAATGTGTAACGTTTGACCACGTGTTATTATGTAAATCTAACGATTAAGTTGATTAATTTTTGACGTCAAAAACTAGGAAAGATAAAAATCTTTTTCATACTTCCGGACTTCAGTTGAGCAGCAAGTTTAATCCACAGTTGCTCAGATCGGTGTGATGTATCATGGAATGATCAATAATTGTTCAATGAATATATTGTATGTTTAGCGAATGCCGAAAGTCACCGATGGCGGCGGCAAGCTGACGAACGTGAAGCGGCGAAGAAAGACGACAGCTTGGAGGTAGAACTATGCAAGGACAAGGACGCCGGCGAGTGGTTCCGCCTGGTGGCCGGCGAGGGCGACAACTGTCGCGACGTCATCCAGTGCACCGCCTCGGTGAGTGTCTACACAACTACACTTTTACACACGCATTCTCTAGTAAATATGTCCTTATAACATGTACTACCACCAACACCTGGAATGTACGCCACCTTAGAACTCGTTCATATTGAAAATACCAAACGAATTAAATGAAAATATGACTCTGCCATTTTGAATACTTAATCATTTAATAGTTAGCAGTTTGGAATTTTAATACGAGTGCAAATAAGGCACTATAATTAAATATATGCGAAACGCAATAAACGTTAGAAATTTGTCCTCAATATAAACAACAGTGCATTGCGTATCAGTGGGTGGGTACTGGTATTGGGTACTTACGACATTCAAGGTAATGTAAGAAGCCGCGTCGCCGGCCGGCTTGTACCGCACGTTCGTAATAATGAAAATTCCTATAATTGTTCAAGTTGTTTAATTTCCTCTGCGGATATCTCGCCAAACAAGCACGCATTGGAGTCCGCTCAGTCAGGGGCAACATGCATAACTTTGTTCCGTAGAATCAAATGTAACAAACATATACATTGCCACATGACTGTTCTATAAAATTTAACGAAATTTTGCTGAAATCATTAAAATATTCCATTATTGTATTGTAATTTTTTTAAAGTTTCTACTGACTTAGGTAATTTTGAAGTTACAAAATAATTTCGAATTTGCATTTGAACTGACTCAAGCTGTTGCACCACTTTAAAGGTTTTGTTCTATGTAGGTACTACATAACGAACTGTAGTAGCTATTGTTTTACATTAATGATGTTTATTTCTCTAACAGGGTATCCAAGCCATTCGTTGCCCAGCTGGTTTATTCTTCGATATCGAGAAACAGACCTGTGACTGGAAAGACGCTGTCAAAAACTGCAAATTGAAAAATAAGGAGCGTAAAATTAAGCCTTTGTTGTACACTGATGAGCCGTTGTGTCAAGATGGTTTCCTCGCGTGCGGTGACTCCAACTGCATCGAGCGTGGACTCTTCTGTAACGGCGAAAAAGACTGCGCTGACGGCTCCGACGAAAACTCTTGCGGTAAGTACCCTCGCACTCGCGGTCATCCTTATGGATTTTAACAACCAGTTTGTGATTTTAACTACCAGTCGGTCAACACATTGGATCTAATCTAAAATTAAAACACGCAAATGAACTTGAACGAGCAACTTCACAAATAACAACAAGCTCGTGATGCGTGACGAACGACCTGCCTGAAGTGCCAATCACTTGGCCTAAAAAAACATCTCAATGTTATGTCGTAAAACAAATGGGTTATTTATTTATTTAATTAATGGAGATAACGTTTGGTTTTATTTAAATTAGACATACCTACATGGAATGTGTGAATGGAGGTAGAAAGCTTAGCAGTATAGAAATATGGCCTCACACATCAACAAGCTAGTCGGTATGCATCACCTCCCATCAAACACGATTCATACAATACAATTCTCTGCTGCGCTATATGACTTGAAATCACTTTGAATTGTAATTATGTACATGACAAGGATACAAAATTGCATTCACCAAACCGCGAAGACCCTGGTCTGTTAGCGCGGCATAATAGATACTTCTAGCTCACGTCTTTGAAGTAAATGTATGCGCATAACATAAACGAGTATGCTGAGTCTCCGAATAGAATGGCTTACCTAATAAAGTAATTATTTAAAGTCAATAAAATGGCAACAAAAATGTTGTGTCTTTAAACACTTATATATTATACTCATGGGATATACAAAAAAACCAACATGTCGTGTACGTAACGCAAAGGTGTAGGTATGTACGAATGTATTACTGAATCAAAAGTGAAATCCAACGTGTGTGTCAGCTGTGTCGAGTGATTTGACCAAGCGAAAGTACCCATACTGGTTCCGACTCTCGCGCCGTCCGAGATTCATACGCCTCTGCAGCTGCACATGACTTGTAGTTAATATCTCTCAATGACAAACTATATCACAATCTGAACGCCAAAGCTTCTTATCACGTTTGTAGCAACAATAGCTACATTGCATAGACTCACAAAGAATTGTGACCGAAAATACATTAATTTCTTTAGGGGCCTGCATTTCATAATCTGAGACCCAACGGTTGCGTAGTTCTAGTGTTTTTCTCACGATATTTTTCATTTAAAGTTCATAATTGCATAGGTATTGGTATATTTATTCGTGTGAATTTAACATTGTCTTTTTTTATAAATAATGATGGTTTTTGTTTGTCGTAGACATCGACAACGACCCTAACAGGGCTCCGCCATGCGACGCGTCGCAGTGCGTGCTGCCCGACTGCTTCTGCTCCGAGGACGGTACAGTGATTCCCGGCGACCTGCCCGCCAGAGACGTGCCCCAGATGGTCACCATCACCTTCGATGATGCTATCAACAACAACAACATCGAACTGTACAAAGAGATCTTTAACGGAAAACGTAAAAATCCGAACGGTTGCGACATTCGAGGTACATACTTCGTTTCACACAAGTACACCAACTACTCAGCCGTTGCAGAAACCCACAGAAAGGGACATGAAATCGCCGTACATTCAATCACGTAAGTTAAAATTTAATTAACACTTTCTTCAAATTTAAAAGTTTATTTAATTTTATTTAACTAATTGTAATTTTCATATGTTTAGGCACAACGATGACGAACGCTTCTGGAGCAACGCTAGCGTGGACGACTGGGGCAAGGAGATGGCTGGCATGCGAGTCATCATTGAGAAGTTCTCTAACATCACTGATAACAGTGTAGTAGGTGTTCGCGCTCCTTATCTTCGAGTCGGTGGTAACAACCAATTCACCATGATGGAAGAACAAGCTTTCTTGTACGACAGTACCATTACTGCTCCTCTCTCAAACCCTCCTCTATGGCCATACACAATGTACTTCAGAATGCCTCATCGTTGCCACGGAAACATACAGAGCTGCCCTACTAGGAGCCACGCAGTGTGGGAGATGGTGATGAACGAACTTGACCGTCGTGAGGACCCCACCAACGACGAGTATTTGCCAGGTTGCGCCATGGTTGACTCTTGTTCCAACATTTTGAGCGGAGATCAGTTCTACAACTTCCTCAACCATAACTTCGACCGTCACTACGATCAAAACCGCGCCCCACTGGGTCTGTACTTCCACGCCGCTTGGCTTAAGAACAACCCCGAATACTTAGAGGCTTTCTTGTACTGGATTGACGAAATTCTCTCAAGTCACAATGACGTATACTTTGTAACGATGACACAAGTAATCCAGTGGATCCAAAACCCCCGTACTGTTACCGAAGCGAAGAACTTCGAGCCCTGGAGGGAAAAGTGTTCCGTTGAAGGAAACCAAGCTTGTTGGGTACCCCACTCTTGCAAGCTCACCTCCAAGGAGGTTCCCGGTGAGACTATCAACCTGCAGACGTGCGTGAGATGCCCAGTCAACTACCCCTGGCTGAACGACCCCTCGGGTGACGGCCGTTACTAACAGAGCCATGATCTCACGCCTCTCGTGCTCTAAGTAGTTCATATAAAATCTAATGAGTCATTTGCATGGATAACATAGGCGCAGTGAAAACATTTTCCAAGAAAACATAAATTAAATTGAACTTCCATTATCTAAGTAACTAAACTTTTATGAACTGCGACTATGTTTTCCAGTAATTCTCAAATGTACCGGGTCATAATCCCGTCCGTAGCATAAGTACCTACCTTACTGTATGTAATATAGACTCACATAAATATTTAATAGGTCTGTTTAATAGTTTATGTGATTTTTCTAATGTAAGTCTGTTTTATAAATTTATAAAAAATAAAAAAATCTAAAAATTGACTGTGCTTTTTTTTACCTCAAACAAATATTTTATCAACTGATTGGAATTGACAAATATAATAAAGAATAAATTTGAAGTTTTGGATCACTTAAAACTGTTCAAGCTAAGTAAGTCATTAATCAGTTACTATTCGATTACTAAGAAACAATGTTAGTCTTCAAAACATTAGCAAGGCATGTATGCTGAGACATTTAATTACTTGATAGCATCTCGGAAGTATGCCGATGACCGAGTTGAGTGATATATTAAAAATCTTGCACAAACATGCACTTACCAAGGTGTATTCTTACACGAGTTATAAAGTAAAATTTGGTAAGAACCTGCACGAATATTTGAACAAAGAGCAAACGCTTCTGGACGGTCAGTGACACGCCGCGGCTATATGATCGTATGTATTAGGTATATACTACTACCTGGTCTGCCAACGACGACGTGGAGGCTGTTCGAGATTAGGCAGCTTAGTCACATCGATTTCCGTAAGCTGAGTTCATTGAGTTCCGTACATAAAAGTGTATTTTTTTATATGAGTACAATCATTTAGAAATGTTGAACCTGATAAAAACAATAATTGACCCATACTAAGTAGACCAAAAAACTTGAGATTGCGCAGGTATTCATTACTTTGCTTCAACCAAATCATTAAAACGCAAAAACACTTTTCTCTTGTACACAGTTCCAATAACTGATGATAGTGATGATATTACGTGCCTATACGGACATTTATTTTGCTCGAGTGCTAGGTTTTGTAATATCATGCGTTAAAAGTTCGTTCGTAGATAATATGTATGTTACTGGATGTGGTTCAAATTTAGAAACATCTAGGCTTGTATAAGATATCCGTAGTGTACAAACGTCTATAAATCTACATTTGTACAATCATATGTGCATAAGTACTGATCTCGAACATTCGTAGACTCTTACTTTAAGAACGCTAGCACCGCAGAGCAAGCGCTACGCGCTACGCTTGCTACGCGCCTGCACTGCGCATATACGGCGCGTCGCGCGCCGCCCCGCCCGTCGCTGGCGAGCCTTCTCCGCCTAAGGCGCCACTTTTAATTTGGTGACACTTGTCATGCGTCAATTGCATGTTTGAGTTTACGAATAATTAGTAAATGAGTGTATCTTATACCTATTATATCTTTACATTGCGTTTGTAAAGAACTACGAATTTATATATAAAATTAATCATTTGGATATCATCTGTAAAGAATCATAATACTAGTATAATACATAACAAAATTCATAGTACGAGGCTATTATACTTATTCCTCTTTAAAAAATATATTTTTATGTACAACTGGACCCCTAAAATCATACTAAAGTCGTGTGGGTCATTCGAGTTGAACGTCTAAAATTAAACGAGTGCCTACCTGGGTGCAAAAGTCATTAGCCTCTCATGGAAAGTTTTTATGTCTACTTCGTTATCCAGACAACATTTCAAACATGGCAGCCCGTAAAAAATGCAAATCAGACTTGAAAGGGTATTGACCAATTGATTTACACCCGTTAGGTGCATCGCCAACGGCCACCATCTTGCAGCAAACATGAAATAAAATCGAGTAAGTACCTAGAGTATCTACTTATACTTTTTAAGCCCCCAAGTTCGTCATCCTCTGTCAGTCAGCTACTTCACGTTCTTTGGAGTTAGTTCTAGAGATGGTATTCGTTTTAAGTCGCTATTGTGAGTTTTTAATTAACTGTTCCAGCCTACCATGCTCATCTCTTTGCAAAAACTATGCAGTTTCTGGCTATGATCCTAGGACGTGTCGACCTAGGCACATTGTATAGTCTTACCACATCTGCGCGTCAAAATGTCATCAGTTAGTATGAGTTTGACACATGCGCGTGGTATGCGTGCGTGACAGGCGCGAGTGGAACAATAGGCGGCGGCGGGCGCCACCAACACGTTAATCTCCCTGACATCTGTGGGCGGAGAGTTGCGTTGCACATCATCACCTCCAACCATGTAGGTACATATCCTCAACTCCATTACCAACTTTCCATTTTGTTTTGCAACACGCAACGTTTATCAAAGTAGAGAATAAGGACAATGAAAACAATTGTATTGTTAGCAGCATCTAAATAAATAGAGAGTTGGGGCACGGGGCGCTCGCGGGTGGTATTAGGCATGGAGGCACGGAGAGCCGCAATGCAGCCTGTGACAGTGAAAGCAGTGAAAGTGTTCCTCAGCATCGCCGCAGCGCACTCGCACTTATAGCGTTTGTTGTTAACGCTTATTATGAAATGACATTTATTTTTAAATACCTAATACAAAAAACGTCTACCCAGTTTAAATGTCAAATTGGCACATAAATCTCTGAACATTTAAAATTCACACAAGCTACGCTGTTAGTGGTTTGAACGTTAAACTACTTGTATCAGACTCTTATTTATCAGCTTCTGAAAGAAGGCATCCATACATGCCAAATTCTACAGATAGTCCTTCAGTAATTTTAAACGAATGATTTTGCGCTGCACGTACCTCCACAGTGGTTTTAGTTCGGTACATTGAGTTCTGAAATTTTAGATGTTTAAGAAAATCCACATAAATATGTATTTGACCCAATACCACAAGTGGCAGCAATATTCTGATTTGAACAGAGTAGCTCAGTGGCAGGTTTTTCGAATTTGAATACCTGTTCTAACTAAAACTCATTATATCATTATAAGTAGTATATACTTATGCAATCACAGAGGAATCTAGCCAGAAAATAATAAAAGTACGATCTCGCAAACAGTACTTATTTTATAAACATGATCCTGATTCATTTTGCAAAGGCCTTGGCCGCAAAACACCAATTGATTTTTATGTAGGTACCTAGTCACCACTTCTTGGAATATTAATTACTTCAGAGGCTACGAAGTTTTAAGAACCTTTCAGAAGATCTAAGATTTGTAGACTACAGATAGTTTATACATAATTAACTTTCCACATAGCTGCGTACTTAAGTCCTGAAGAAATGCATGGCATCTTACATTTGTGGTTAATTCAGTGATCGCTGACGTTACACATGAAGTCATGTCTTTTTCCTGCTCGTTCTTGGTGAGCTTACAACAACAAGGAAAAATTTGTAAATCAACCCGTATGAATTCGATTTTTATGTTTTTGTGAGTTATTCTGCGAAAGAACTAAAGCAGAACCGAATAAATTATCGTTTGATAAGTATTACCTACCCACATATATAGTAATATTATTGATTTATCGAATATGTTAAATATGTTCAGCTAATTGCAAGTCAGTTTTCAGAGGGTGTCACCTAAAGTTTATTATATTGTGTAGTAGTTGGCTGCACAGCTGATGTAGAAAGCATTCTAGTTGAAGCTTTTGGGAGAATACCTAACAAAACAGCTGTCGGAACGTCTACGTAGGTATGTACATAGCCCAGTAGAAGGGTGTAACGTAGCCTTCACAATTATAATACGACGCGCATATTTATTTAATAGTCTATAAATACCCCGGCTAGCTATGTTGTGATGTCGGCACAAGCACGCTATAGCCATACATACCAATACGTATAATATGTATGCATTGTCGCAAGTGAAAGGAAATATCTTGTAGAATCCTTGACTCGCGCGCGCCTACTTGCGACGCAGTGGCTGTGACTCTGAGCCGTGAGCCTCTGCATGCTCTCCTCTGTGCATCTTAGGAAAGTTCATGTTCTTTATTACTAAACGAGCTGAGTAATTGTGTCAGCAACATTACTCATTAAACTTTAATAGTTCATTAAAGTACTTAGAAATAATTTATAATAATTCGCGCTAAATATCAATAAGTACCTATCATTTTAAATGAGATCATTAATTATGAGTTTTGGTTACGGTATTATGTTCTGAATGTTATATATAGACTATATACTTTGAATACTAATCTCCTTAATGAATATCAATAAAATGTATTATTTCGCAATATTATTCAAGAATTAAAAATATATTCTTCGCGGAAATCAGATGATATACATGTATTATGCAAAAATTAAAATCATATTCCAACTGAGTGCTTAATTTGAAATCACACATAGCAACTAAATCAATAAGTTAGTAAAATAAATAATTAGCTAGGTATCTTTATAGATATTTGTTGTATTGTTGCATTTTGTAATAATATCATATTTTTGCTTGGATTGTCTTCAGTTTTAAACAATATTAATTCGAAATATAAAATACTAACTTCTGCCCGCAACAACAAACTCTTGAAAAAACAAGAAATTAGAAAGACAATCAACAATATCTATTGTAGCTTCACATTAGTGAAAAAAAATTCGGAATTGTATCAATAGTTCTGAATATTTCCCGCTACATACACCCTTACACATTTTTCCTCTTTATTATATTAGTACTACTAGTATTAGTATTATTATAGCAGATGAAATAAATGAAAATCCATCGCTATAGGTATAATGCATACATGACACTTAGGTCACACCTAACGCTGAAAGTAGGTCTAGCTTTAACATCCAGGTCAAATATACACGTAACAACCGCATTTCGATAAGCAATTGGCAGTTTAAATGTTAGATCTTCAGTGTATTATGCAACGAACAACATATCTCACGAAAGTGCAAATGACTGACTAGGTATTTGCATCAAATTTTGAATTTATTTTCAGCGGCAGTCAAGCAAATTAAACAAAACCAGCCAAAAAATCGCGGATATACGTACTTGAAGTTTAGTAAGAAATCGATGGATATTTTTGAATGAAAATTTCATTTGATAACCTCCATCGGTTTGTTACTAAAGCTCAACTATAACCGATGGCCCTGGTTACTTATCACTTTTGACGACCATACATGATATGTATGATAGTTCGCCCGTCAGTGGTAACAAAACTAGTTCATGGTGGTCTTTTATTCTATTTAAACTTCGGCTACGCTAGGCCCACTTGTAGCAACATTATAACATTTTCATTCGTTCCTATGAATAGAAGGAAAACATCTTCACTAATAAATAAAAATACAATAACCTAGAGACGAATTCGGAGAATTAAAACACTATTTAATAAGATACAAAGCCTTGCTGTCTGCTTCCGTGTTTCCAATCTGATAGAGCATGTAGCTAGGTCTGTACATGTCTGTACACGAGTCTCTATTTGAGTATTAGATAGGGGCTTCCCATCTATCTGATGGGAACCCCGGATGGGGTGACTTTTCGCAAATTATTTACATTATTTGTCTATCAAATTTAATTAAGTCTAAGTTAGACGAGCTATTCACTGGCGCATCACGTTGACCCGTTGCGAGAAGAGTCGCGCGGAGGTACAACGTAGCACGGTACGGGCGGCACGGGCGCGGGCGCACGTAGCCGCGCGCCGCGCGCCGGCTGACCCCGCGGCCGCAGCCGCCGCGCCGCGTCGCGTTGTTGTGTATCTCGTGAGCCTCGTTCCTCGAACATTACATAACTTTGGTACCCGGATGTTGCCGCAAGGCCATCCATACATCAACTAACATTTAGTTCCAGTCATCTTAAAATAGTTTCATAAATTAATCGAGCCTGTATAACGGGTCTCACTGTATGCCAATCTGAAAATGCTAATAGCAACATTCGTAAAGGACTATCAAACGCTGTAAACATTTTCAAGCATCTACAAGAAACCAATTAAGTCCCACATATATGGCACCTACCTACTTAGTGTCCCGGGTAGTAATTTAAGGGACCTAACCCACATAATTAATTTATTACCGACGCATGCACATTTTAAAATTCGTTTGTTTACGACGCGACGCGCGACGGTGCGTACTTTGTGTGACGTAAGCTTTAAGTTCCAGATTGTTCCGATATCCTTGTAAACGAAACGACATAGCTTGTCGTTTCGTGCACATAAAACGCATTCTAAAAACATGAATCATGCAATACTTATTACAATAATTACGTTGTTAAGAGTTCCGTGTATTCGGGTCGCAGTACAAGTACCTAACCTCGTCACTAATGAAATTGATAACGTGGTAAGTCTGATCGAACGAACTTCAAGAATACTGCGGCCGTGCGAGGCAGTGTTGTTTAAAAAAATACTCATGAGCACCACACATTACCATAGGTACCTAAACATTTTCTTCATGATTTTTCTTAAGAGTTCCTACCCTTAATGAAGCCGCGGGCCGCATACAAGGACTCTCCAATCTTGGCGGTAAGCTCCTGGTCACCACTGATCATGACCAACCCAGGTCGTGTATCTATGTCACAGGAAACCTTAAAACACAGCTTCTAACTGAATTCTGTTGCAGAGATATATCTGCTGTGAAGCTGCTCATACAGCGTGATGGCGCCATGGAGATGGCAATCGTCTTCGCTTCGGCCTACATGCCTGAAGCGGAGGCGCCGCCCCCGCATGACCTGGCCCGCCTCGTGAGCCATTGCGAGAGATCCGGGCTTGAGGTCATCATCGGTGCCGATGCCAATGCTCATCACCAGCTGTGGGGTATGGACACGCAAAACGAAAGGGGTAAGGCGTTAGTTGATTACTTATTCTCGACTAACCTATCCCTACTAAACACTGGCTCCGAACCGACATTCGTAACCAGACGAAGCCGTACAATCATAGATCTCACTCTGGCAACAGAGGCCGCGGCGGAAATTACCACTGGTTGGCAGGTCTCAAGGGAGGCTTCCTGCTCCGACCACAGATGGATCCGCTTCGACATCCAGGCCTCTGTCCCGCCAGTAGCTCCACGCCGCAAGCCGCGCAACACAGATCGTGGTACCTATACACGCAGCCTAGAATCCAAACTTGCGACATCAAGCGACCCGACGTCATTTGCGGACACTACACAGATTGAGGTACAAGTAGAATACCTCACTAAATCAATGATAGACAGCTACCAAACTGCCTGCCCAGAGACGACTCCTCGTAGTACACCGGGCAAACAACCCTGGTGGGGTGCTGATCTGGAGCGAAAGCGCGGGAAGGTAAGGAAAGCTTTGAATAGAGCCATGAATACATGTGCGGATGAGGACTGGGATAAGTACTACGCAGCCAAATCCTGCTACAAAAGATGCATCAGGTTCAGGAGCACCTCGGGATGGCGCAAATACACTGGCAGTATTGAGTCCTGCCAGGAAGCAAACAGGGTAAGGAAAGTACTGGCACAACAAACTACACCTGGGCCTACTACTCTTCGCAAACCAGACAACACACTCACATCCTCGCCAGAAGAAACGAGACGCGTCCTTATCGAAACACACTTCCCCGGATGTATTTTCTCGCAAGTAATCGACTGGCAAGACGCAACTCAAACACCATCAGATAATGACTGGTTTTATGCTAGCAAGGTGATCACGTTGGACAAACTCCAATGGGCCATCGGGAGCTTCCATCCGTTTAAGGCCGCCGGTCCGGATGGGGTGTTCCCCGCCCTACTACAGTGGGGTGGAACCCTCATCACAGCAAGACTGGTACCTTTAATGAGAGCGTGCCTAGCATTTAGATACGTTCCCAAAGGATGGAGGGAAGTGAAAGTAATATTCATCCCTAAACCAGGTAAGGGCGATTACACAAACGCAAAATCCCACAGACCAATCAGCCTGACCTCTTTCCTGCTAAAGACCCTGGAAAGGCTGTGCGACAGGGAGCTTAGGGACGGCGCTCTGAAAACTCTACCGTTGCACGGTAACCAACACGCATACAGCTCGGGTAAGTCCACCGAATCGGCACTTCATCTGGTAGTCAGCCAGATAGAGGAAGCGATTCATCAGAAAGGGACCTGCCTGGGAACCTTCATAGACATCGAAGGAGCCTTCGACAAAACAAACTTCTCCAGCATCAGCAGCGCCCTCTCCAGACATGGAGTTGAACAGGTACTCATAGACTGGATCACAAACATGCTGAGCAAGCGCGTGGTTCGCCTAGAGGACGAGCAGCAGCTGGCCATGATTGCCAGAGGCTGCCCCCAGGGAGGGGTGCTGTCACCCCTTCTATGGAATTTGGTGATTAACGAATTAATCGCCAGACTCAATGCCAATCACTACTACACAATAGGTTATGCGGACGACCTCGCCATCCTTGTCTCAGGGAAGGTGACGAGCACGATCTTTAACCTCACCCAACAAGCACTACGTATCGTAGAGAGATGGTGCAGAGAATATGACCTCTCAGTGAACCCCACTAAAACTGAGCTAGTCATGTTCACCCATAAACGAGCTTTAGGCCTCTTCCGCCTACCGAAATTGTTCAATACAGAACTTCAGCTGGCCAACGAAGTCAAGTACCTCGGGGTCACTCTTGACAGTAAGTTAAACTGGAGTAGTCATTTAGACAGCAAACTAAACAGGGCCTGCATCACATTCTGGCAATGTAGGAAAATGATAGGTAAGAAGTGGGGCCTATCCCCTAAAATCATACTTTGGCTGTACACCGCAGTGATCCGACCCATGATCACCTACGGGGCCGTGGTTTGGTGGCCCCGCACCAAGCTTGTTACAGCCTGCAACAAACTACAACACATGCAAAGACTAGCCTGCATGGCGGTCACGGGCTGCATGAGGACTACTCCGACTGCAGCCATGGACGCCATGCTGGGACTACCACCGCTCCACCTGTTCATACAGCAGGAAGCCACGATGGCGGCGGCGCGTCTGGACGCAACTAACCTCTGGAGAAAGAGAGACACACAACACACCGCGCTGCTTAAGGAACTCAACAATGAGTTCCCCATCACTAAGGCTATAAATGACCGGGTACCCAAACAGTTCATTTTTGATAAAAAATACAGAATCCAGCTTCACGAAGATCGCCGGTGTGAGGGTCTGCGCCCCACTGAGCTGCGCATCTTCACGGACGGATCAAAAACAGACAGTGGCACAGGTGCTGGAGTCTTCTCGCAGGACTTCAACATACATATAGCCACACCGTTGGGAGTCCACAACACAGTGTTCCAGGCTGAATGCATTGGGATCACTCTTGCTGCTTCAGCCATCATGGCTAGGGCAGTTAAGGACCACTCGATCCGCATACTCTCAGACAGTATGGCTGTTCTGCAAGCGCTGGACAGTCACTCGATTGACTCTGGGCTAATATACGAGTGCCACCAGCGCCTCAACCAGGTGGGTAGCCTTAATAATATAACCATTCAATGGATAAAAGGACACAGCGGTTCGCTGGGAAACGATGCCGCCGATGAACTTGCCAGAAGGGGGTCGAGCATGACACCGGTGGGACCAGAACCCATCGCGCCACTCCCTTTTGGGTTCCTACGCTCTCTGGTAAGAAAACGTACCAGGGATCTACACTGTAAGCTATGGGTGGACCAAAGTGAGTGCAGGCAGGCCAAGGAAGCACTTCCTACCATCGATGCCCGCCTCACAAAACAGGTCCTCCGATTAGACAAACGACAGCTGCGTATGGTTACAGCAGCAATAACTGGACATGGGTCGTTTAATAAACATCTATTTGTCATAGGAGTTACAGACAGTCCGCTGTGCAGGGCCTGCATTGAGGACGACGAGACAGCAGCGCACGTGCTTCTAAACTGCCCGGCGATCGCCACATACAGGGCCAAGTACTTCGGTAACCCAGGTACCCTACGTGAGATAGTCAGCAACATCAAGGCGTTGCTGGCCTTTCTCGAGGAGCTGGGGTGGATCGAATAACCGATTTCCCACCCGTACGCAAAATACGCGCTCAGACGTGGAGTTGCGGACAACAGCCCGTTCTACCTATTACCTATTACCTATTACCCTTAATGAAGAACCTATGCAAATACAGTGAAGCTACTTCTAAAATTCAGTAATAATCATCCCATCCCAATGTATTACAAATTCAAGGCAGTAGATGTTCTTTCAAATTACCCACAGGGAAACCAATCACTAAATCCGATTAGTTTCAAGCAATTTCATAGTAATTAAATGACGAACAAACAAACATTTGTTTAACACTAACTAGTTATTATGATGATGCAAACACATTCATATTCTACACATTATGTATATTGCAATTTCTTATAGACACAAGATAAGAAAATCTGATGCCTATCAAATTCGATAAACTTATAAATGTTTGTTGAGGCTTTATTACTAAGTTATCTAAAAACTAATATCAACAAAAGTAGGTACAACAGTACACTCGTCTACCTTCAACATGACCACAAATAGAACGTATTCTTAGATATCGGACATATTTATTTACCTACATTAAATACATCAATTATAAACCGTGCCTTGCAACTTATTACAACTTATACTATTTGAACTGTCATGTATGACAGTATGTAAGGTATCCCGACATCAGTCGGGAATACATGAAAATGATAGACTTAAAATTCCATTAGTATGACAGGTATTCGATGCCCTTGACTTTTTACAGATTTAAATTCTTATTAAGTAGGTATATATTAAAAGTAGCTACTGCCCGCGACTTCGGCCGCGTTCGATTTCTTACTCCCCTGACCCTCATCGTCGCATCGCATCGCCTGCCCGTGCGACGGCTTCGTATTCGTGACTTTTTCTTTTTTGGTCGTCTCCTAAGGGTCCCAGCGTGATGTTATATACACGTAAATGATAGACAAAAAATTCCATTAGGATGACAGGTAATTCAATGCCCTTGACTTTTGACAGATTTGTATTCTTAATATGTAGGTATATATTAAAATAGATGTGACCTCTGAATATATTGACATTTTCAGATAAACTTTTACATATGTAGACATTTTGAAAGATATACAGTTGTGTATATTTTACATTCAAAGGACTACACATATAAAATGTATATTAATAATTAAAAACAATTCATTCGTAAATACGAATGAATTGTTTTTTAAGTGATTTTTTGTAAACTAAATAGTTTACAAAAAATCACTTAACTCGAACTCAGATTACATATCATGTCCTAATAACATTAAGCCGAACTCAAGCTGATTTTATATTACCTTTATATCGGGATCTTCATTCCACCTTTATTTGACATTGACATAAATTTATATAAAACAGGTTCCTACGTTAATCGAAAGTGAGTCTCACTCAACAAGTATGCAAAAAGGAACCTAATACTATACGATTATATTTTTTATGAAATGAAAACGATTCAATTCTGAAGGTCTAGTCTAACCCATTAACATACAAATTTTACATAGTACCTACTGCGCTCAGTTGTAAAATATTTAGTAGATATGTATCCATACTTGTTCTTCCAATGTATTTATGTGTCAAAAGTTTTTGTGACACTTTTTTTTTTGTATGGGAAATCATCAAATTACGTCTCCCGCTCTGGGCGGAGGGCGTGTCAGACTTTTACTGACTAAAACCCACCCGTGTTCCTTCAGTTACGCATTTGCCAGGGTCGCGGTATCTCGTTTGAAAAATCTCATAATCGTAGAATGTATTTTAACAAAACAAAGATATGGGTCGGTTTCCTGTCCAACCAAATACCTGTATTTCTTTCAGTATATCACTACCGTAATTGGAGCGACTGCCCATCTGACCTCCATTACCCAGTTACTGGGCAATACCCTTTCGTAGAACTGGTTGTCTATGTGTTTCGGGCTTCTGACTACCCGCAACGTCTGTCAAGGATCTACAAGTGATAGCCGCAATCAACGGCTATCAAGTGCTATTCGAGGCACAGAGGGTCGATATATCATGGATGGTCACCCATCCACGGACTGACCTCGGCAAGTGTAGCACAACCTTCGATTGACCCGTGCGGCTTCTAATACTTAGGCAACTATCATCACCATCATTACAGCCCGAGTTCACCCACTACTGGCCTCCCCTTTTTTCTGCTATAGGTTCCGATTCCGTGCATCCCTCATCAAAGCGTTTCCCGCGACTGAGCGACTGTATTTTGACGAAAGTCTTTGTATTTTATTTATTTAGTGGACTGTCTTATGTGTCTAGTGGTGGCTGGCGCGACTGCTGACCACGAGGTCTTAGGTTCAATTCCCAGGCCGGGCTAAGGCTGGTTTTTTATTCGTAATTTCTCAGTTGCAGCTCAGAGTCTCTTTTTTTTGGATGGGAAATCATCAAATGACTTCTCCCGCTCTGGGTAGAGCGGGAGGGCGTGTCAGACTTTTGCTGACTAAAACCCACCCGTGTTCCTTCAGTTGCCCATGTGCCAGGGTCACGGTATCTCTTTCGAACAATCACGCGACCCCGGCAGAAGCTTAGAGTCTGGACTAATGCTCGGTTGATGGCAATAAGTTCGTCCCTATAACATGAAAATTTTTGATTTTCATATGTTATAGGGACGAACCTTTTGGGGATACACGCGTGAAGTTATTGTATGTTACTTATTTAGTGACTTTTTAATAGACTTATAATCTAGCAGTTGAGATAGTTGATCAAGCTCTCTCCTGTTTTTTTTAAAACTTATAGCCAATATCAATTCCCTGATAAACGATATGGCAAGTAACTAGCTAATATGTTGGACAGGTAAACATATCCCTGTAATTGTCATAAATTAATCCATAATAATATATATATAAATACAAAGGAGGTTTGTAGCCAAATAGTTTGGTTTTCGTGATTGCTTTTAAAGCGGTCGATGCTTGTAAATGATTAAAATAATCTCCCCTGGAGGCTACAAATGTGAGGTCACTCTCCCATTGATCACTGATTAAGTGCTCCATAAATTGGCATTAGTAATATGCATTGCCAATCATAGCGTACCTACACTGCAATACTCACTATCGCTGAAACGTTTATAAATACAAATACAAATTTTTGTTTCAAAAAAGTAAGGTACACAGTCTGTTACAATAAATATAAGTGTAGGGTAAAATTTAAAAGACAAAAAGTAACATAGTTTGAATCTGGCGTCCTAGCTAGGTTACATAGTAACCTGTATTAAGGTTCACCAGAAAATTTATCTTACAGAGAATGCCATGCCATGGAGTAAAAAGTATTGCCCAGTATTTTTGTTCACCGATCAGCGCCCTAATTGCGTAACACACCGTTCATCAAAATTTTGATCATTTTGAAGATTATTGGTAAACCATTCTTTCAAAGTTAGAAAAAAAATATCTGCTTAGCAACGTATACAACGCCATGAATGTTGTGGATCTGTCAAAATGAAAGCGACTGCTACTGATAGTAAATTACGCCATTACCCCTCAGATCACAGTAAATATGGGTGCTTCATGGTTGGAATAGAAGCAGACCTCTAACAAAGTTGGGATATTCTCAAAATCTTGCACACGTATTGTAAGTACAAATCTTGTAGCAACACACAAACTTACAGAAAGCATATTTAAAAAGTTAGGATAGTAAATAATGGACTCATTCGCGGGCTCCCGGCCACCGTAGGCGCGGGCTTGCGGGCGGCGAGCAAGTGGTAGCTCGGCGCACGGTAAGGACCAAGCCCCTGTCGACGGCACGTAGTGTTCCACACGCCTCAAAAAGATGCAGCATAATTGAAGGGGTCCGCTAGGACCGATGCCTGCCCGGGTCGTGAGATTTGTCCGAAAGAGTGACCGTGGCCCTGGCATATAGGCAACTGAAGAAACACGCACCAGTTTCCTTCAGTTGCCTATATGCAAATATAAAAATCCACCGGTTTTAGTCAGTAAAAGTCTGACACGCCCTCCCGCTCCGCCCAGAGCGGGAGACGTGATTTGGTGATTTCCCACCCATAAAAAAAAAAGATAATAAATAATAATACAAGAATTACATTATTTTAAAAATATGTCAGATTATATTAGCTATTTCTTTATTGAATAGCTGACTTTGAAAGATATTTTTAATATAACATCTTTAATTGCAGATAGAATTTGCAACACCAACAAAATCACCGATATCCCGAGTGGTGATTCGTATTAAGGATACTTAGTTTATTAACAGTTCCTAACCTAAAACATAAATAACGGAAATCTTACTTACTTTCCGCAATACTTGGTCGAGACTCGAGGGTATCTCTAAAATTGTATCATTGATGTGTACAAAAATCATCAAAACATTAAAAGTACTCATAAATCTACAAAATAATAAGCCTTTGTTATCGAACCTCAGTCCTATTTAAAAAAGGCATGGTTGGCTTTTATCGACGTAACAAAAAAGAGATTTCATCAAGAAATTGCATAGTATGAAAAGCATTATCAGGCAGCCAGCCATGCTTGCAGACTACTGTTGGAACCTCCAGAGGGATACTGCCACTTCTGACTAGAAGAGTAGTACAAAAAATACTTTTTTAATGTAGAATAACAATTTATGTCAATACGTCCAACAATTTGAAGGGCTTGTGACTAAGTTACAACAGCCGCACGGGTCGATCGTTCAGGTTAAGCTACGCTTGCCGCGGTTGGGCCGTGGATAGGTGACCATCTTTACATACTAAGACCCTTCCGTGCCTCGGAAAGCACGTTAAGCCCAACGGCTTACGGCGGGACCAACGTCCCGGCTCTCTTTTGTAGATCTTAGACAGTCGTTACGGGTCGTCAGTAGCCCGAAAGTCTGACAACTAGTCTTACCAAGGGGTATCGTATTACCCAGTAACTGGGTTGTGGAGGTCAGATAGGCAGTCGCTTCATGTAAAATACTGGTACTGAGCTTCATCTGGTTAGACTGGAAGCCGACCCCAAAATATGTAGTTGGGAAAAGGCTAGGCAGATGATGACGTCATACAATTTTAAGTAAAATCAATAAATCCGTTACACTAATAAACTTGGCGTGATTCGCGTGATATAAAAATATATTTGCATATTTTAGCTAGTTTTAAGGTGGCGAATCATAACCACATGAACCCAGTGAAATTGCTTTGTTTTTACTTTGTTGCGTTACGATACCTATCTATTCAAATCCTACCTATTTTACTTATTTAGAGCTCAAATTTGTAGCGATATGTAATATTTTTAAGCCCAGTAATTCTAAGAAATGTGTTATAAGTGGACATATCCACATGTTTGCCTATGTGTGTACCCAGAATCTTGACTCGTAAAACAAGTTAGTGATGTTGTCAGGGGCCCCGTTATACCCACCCGCTACTGCGATCTGTTATTATTATCATTTATAATTAGTAAGACTACAATTTACACATTATATTGGCACCTATGTAATATCAGTTACTAAGCCAAAAGTATCAAATAATTTGTCAATGGTAGGTACCTTACAAGTATATTCTTACGCTGTTTTATATTTTGACCATATGGATGATTATCCACATTCACATCCTCACGGCGACCGGTTGTCCAGTTATCTTTCATCTCTATGAGTTCCGAAAAGGTTTTAAAATTAATCTAGCTTTCCCTATTAAATTGATGCTCAGAGAAGTGTTGCTCAGCCAGTGTCATCGATGATGGACAACATTTTAACCCACCACGGTGCCTTCAGAAACTATGGCACATGGTATGAAATTGTATTTCAGTGTAAGCGGAAACGGCAATACAATTCCCAATTTTAGGATGTGTATGTATCTGTTATAAGAACAAGATAGATAAATAACAACAGCGCTTTTCTAATACAACTGATGGAAAAATTTCCTTTTCGTATCTACTTGTAAATGACATGGGCGTAGAACTTTCACTATTTTATGTTTTCAAAGAATATCTAGTCACTAAATGTAGATATCATAATTTAAATGTAGGTACGCGGGTTCTCGTTTATCCTCTAGCATTAGGTAAAGGAAGGTGTGTGTATAATTCAATCAACATCATCTTCCGCTTGGCTTATTGCGTCCGCCGTGGCTAAAACTTCCTGTCTTGAGATTTTATGCAAGATTACATTAAACTGCTGACACAAATTTTATAATAATATGTACACTAATAAAACAAAATATTTTGAATATCTGTCTGTGTGACTGCTTAGTTCTTCTAAACTATACGCTGGATTTTCACTATCTTTGAGTCCATTTTTCCGGAAATTATAAGAGAGAGATTTCAGTCTCTGTATCTTCTGGAAGTACCCGCACCCGTGCATAAATCAAATTGTTTTTCGAATGAACTGGCAAAATCCTAAGTATTTATATGATAAATATTATCATATGAATACATTTAAACATTTAAATAAACTGAAATAGATTTATTAGAACATAAAGTTTGACAGGGATACAGATACCATTGTACCATATCGTTAATTAATTTCACCACAATATATGACAAGTACCTAAAGTTAAAGATAATCCAACATGTGCCATTTAAAATGCATTCGTCGAAATGCAAAAGAAAGTTTTGAAGGTGATTTACTGAAATCATTAGCAATAGCATCATTATCATTTACGTTGTTTCCAGTGGGCATCGAAGGCTTATTAAAAGCTGCGATCATAGTACAATAGTTTATAACGCCCGGAGGTGTAGTACCTATAGGACGGCTGATGTGACTGAGCTTGTTGGGTGTCGAGTGTGCGCTGCCAGGTTATATAAATACAAATAGGTGAAGAGGGGCAACGGAGACCTCTTGCACTTTCTTGACGGCGAACGTCGCAGCGACCAGTCCTCGCCGAGCATCATGGCTCGACACGCGTGTCTGTGTCTTGGTGTGTTGTTGCTCAGCTGTCTCGGTAACTATTCTTTTTTTTATTACTAAAATAGGGTGCTATAATTCTAGGGGATAAATATTTTTAGTTTTACATTAAATAAGTATGTATCCTTTATTGAATATATGCTGGATACATTATTAATAAATGTATCTATTTAATTTTTATTTCACAATTAAGTATCTTTATCTTATATGATTTTTGTTTGTACCGGTAAAAAGCCGCTGTTTACCTTTCTTATGATAATATATAAATATTATTTTAAGTTAATCAGTGTATTGGAATACGGTTTTTTTTATTTATTTTTTTAATAATTTAAATTTCCTTCCTAAATAAATTTTTGTCACTGCATTTATTTTGAAATGTTAGGGATGATTACTAGTTTATACTTAATATTCTTAAATCAGTGTCACAAACAACAAAAATAACAAAGATTGCCCCTTACAGTTAGAATATGAATATAATATTTTATAAAATATAGTTGTCGTCGAATAACTACGTTTACCTATGTTAAAGTTCGCTTTAAAGCAACAAAGAAAGAACGCCGGCTACCGACGTGGCTCGTTTACTTCGCTTGACCTCGATTTCTTTTCAACGTTTCAACTTTCAATGCCGACTTGGAATAGAGCTGCAATTGACTCAGAATATTCTAAACTCAGCACTCCCGCAAAAAACCTTAGCAAATAAGTAAAAAAACGTAATATAACAAAGCTCAAAATCAAATTTCACAGCTTTGAAAGGCATTATTAACTAATCATATAAAAAGCTTTCGTTATTCGTATTGCATACAAGTGAACAACATGGCGCATTCAAAGTGGATATAAAAACTATATATGCCTGGTTACTGCAATTAATGAGCACGGCATGTACCTATATACCTACATGTACGGCACTGCAATGAAACTGCAGGTACTACATTCCTATACCCGCTGTGTTGTAATAGCGGCTTACGTTAAGTGGTGTTACCTAATGAGCGCGTTAATACTGCAGTGTTGGTACTCTGTTTCTGGCTCAAAATATTAGACAGGTACTTAGTTACATAAGTCCTAGTAGTTAACCCCGCATCAATCAAAAGTGGCTGACGTATCTTTTTGCTTCAGTGAATGGCGAGACGCGGGTTAAGCGGCAGGAGGATGATGGAGGAGATGACGCCACCCCAGAACAGTTGTGCGATGGTCGCCCGGCTGACGAATATTTCCGTCTTTCCACCGAAGGAGACTGCCGCGATGTAGTCAGGTAGGTTTTACACAACAACGGCTTAGCATACTTCATTTGTTGTAACGACTTAATATACCCACGCCACCTTGTGAATGTTGTGATATAGTAGTTTCGAAATATTACTGACTTGCAATGTTATTCTGTCGTCATAACTTTGTCATGTTTCTATCAGAGTCTAGAGAAAACTGGTTAGTAACCGAACCAGTTTCCTGAATCAGTCAGTCGTAATGAAAGCTAGCAAGGTTGGCTTTATGGGTATTATATACACTTATTACTAATATTATAAACGACATCGCTATCAACACCAGAATATTAGCACAAAGCAGCACAGAGGCCCTTGCAGCAAGGTACTGCTAGTTGACTACTTTACTTCTATATATTTACGAAGGTAGGTACATAATTTATAAAAGCTATGAATGTGACCAAGGACCGTTTGATTTATTTATGGACACTGTTTAGTATGCAGTGAGGCAATGACTGATATTCCAGCCTGTGCACAGAACGGTCACCGTCGTGACGTGAATATTTGATTTAATATTGAACTTGTACATATAACTAAATTTTGTTAATACTGATGACTGATGAGTCACGTTTCAGTAGTAACTACAAATTATTATATGTCTTTTTAAAGCTTCTTGTCATGTCATCTCTACGAGTTATATATATTCGTTCCATAAAATTGCATTATTTTATGATAAACTAACCATTAGGACACGACTAAGACCGGGTCCCAACCAAAGCGGTCGTCGCGCAAACATGCGACCGACGCGTTCATTTTGTTTGGCGATCCCCAACGCGTGATTGCGCAGAGAGTGACATATGAACGCGACGATAGCGTATTCGAGCGACTGATCGCTTTGGTTCGGCCACGGAGTAAGCCTCATGAAAGTAAATAGTACCTACCTGAAAACAAGTAAGTCCTTAATTATGTCTTGCATACCTAGCATAACTGTGTAGTTTACATGTAAAGTTGCGTCCACATTTGTGACGTTACAATAGACTGTGATAGAATATACGCATACAGAAAATAGTAACGCTAGCCTAGTACCGTGGTATCACGGAGTGCGATCAGTTGAAATGTCACTAATGTGGATGATGCTTAACAGATCTTCATAAATATATTGTTGTTGATTTAATTCAGCGGTACGACTGTGTATTTATGTCATTAATGTCGGTGTATTATGGTTAACCCACATAATAAGTGTATCTGAACAGAGTTTTCTAAGAGTATCGCTGTGTACAGGTGCGACCAGGGCGGTGAGAACGGCGTAACTCGGCTCGCCTCAGTGCGTTGCCCCGGCGGTCTCGGCTTCGATATCGACCGTCAAACTTGTGATTGGAAAACAAATGTTAAGAATTGCGATAAACTAGAAAGTAAGTTCCGCCGCATGGCGGAAGTGGACGTGCGGAGGGCTAAGCTTCCGTTATGGACCCGGCCCAGTGTCGCAAGCCGGAGTACCTGTTAGCCTTCCGAATGCCCACTTCCTGCTATTATGCATTTAATTAAATGTCACATTTCTTGTCAACGCAGGTGCACTAGGTCAGGTCTTAAACAAATCACTTGCCCGTCTGGACTGGCTTTCGATCTTGATAAACAAACCTGCGACTGGAAGGGTAAAGTGGCCAACTGTGACAAACTTGAGAGTAAGTGCCGAAATGAAGCTATTGGCGCGTAGCGAGCAACTAGGCTTGGGTGAAGGGGCCGCGTCGCACTGTAGTTAAGGTGTATTGCATGAGGCCCCGGACAGAGGGAGCGGCCGCCGTGGACCGACCCGATTGTTACGCATTAACATTGTTTCTACAACAAAAATAAAGTACACCAAACACACACTATTAACATTTGTACACACTTCAATGTAATTATGGACATGTAACACATTGCACAAACACACACAATTACCTTTTACCTACGCACTAATACAATACAAGTACCTAATTATCACAAAACGAAAATAAAATACAAAGTTTTCCCACTATTTGTATAGACAATATAAAAAAAACATAATATCAAAATATTTTAAAGGAATGAAGGTACTTACTTCACAAATCTGAGATCGTAAGAGATAAATTAAAAGTAAACCACTGGAATCAAAATCTGCTGAAAATTGTTAAAAAAATCACAGTGCACAAAGTAATTCTATAAATCTGGACTTTGTCAATAAAAGTTTGGTTTTTAGCTGCAAAACAAATAAGAATTGTTAAAATAGACACTCTACATTTCTACTGCGCATTCCTTCAAAACTTGCTAACTTATGGCTTAAGCTTCATTACCATGACACTGACTAACGACAGTATACAAAATATTATTTTTCGTGGAGGGAACCTAATAATTACTAACCGTTGAATAGTGTTCACAACATTAACTTAGCTACGTATGTATTATACACCAAATCTGCTTTAACCTAAGTAATTTGCTATATATTATTAATAAGGTATTTCCAAAAGTTACTTGCCATTTGAAATACATAATTTCATTTCAAAAGCTAGAATAGCATGTAAATATATTTTGTAAGGGATATTTTATTATTCCAGTTCTGTACTAAATACAGTATTCATGGAATTTAAGCACTTTAATAAATTCGGCGTCAATTAGAATATATTTTAATGCTAGTCTAATCGAATATTTTAATTAAATAAACGTTGGTTGGAAGGGAAGTTCATCACTCAAAACCGATGATTTCTTTCATCGAAATTAAAAATCTTCTTAATACACCATAACCTCTTGGACTCATAATACGATACCAATATTTATTATCTTTTTTACAGTTTAATCATCTAATAAATAAATCTGTATAACCATTTAAATATAATTGACAATCAATACAAACCTACTTATTTATCAGCTATCCTATTCCCTACTTTTTTGTCTTCTGTTAACTTGATCATTGTTTCATGCTTGATTTCTATTTTCTTATTGACCTTTAAACACTGTTACAATGAAAACACAAACGAAGTTATTATGTAAGTGGCACCTGCGTATGTGTATAAGCGATACACCGAAAACCTCCAAACGAAATAAAAAAATGCGAATTCGTTGGATTCATTATATTCTGTATTTCAGAACCCAGGAAAATCTTGCCCATCCTGAAAACGGATGAGCCCATCTGTCCTGAAGGGAAACTAGCCTGCGGAAGTGGTGACTGTATTGAAAAGGAACTGTTCTGTAACGGAAAACCTGACTGCAAGGACGAGTCTGACGAAAACGCTTGCAGTAAGTACAAGGAATTTAAAAAAAATGCATAGGAATCATTTCTTTTCGAGACAGATATGTAACTTTACTTTTCTTCACAGCGGTCGACGTGGATCCCAACAGAGCCCCTGACTGCGACCCCAACCAGTGTGCACTTCCTGATTGTTTCTGCTCGGCAGACGGAACACGTATTCCAGGAGGAATTGAGGTTAACCAAGTCCCACAAATGATAACAATTACTTTTAATGGAGCCGTAAACGTTGACAACATTGACTTGTATGAACAAATATTTAACGGACAACGTCAAAATCCTAATGGCTGCCAGATTCGTGGTACATTCTTCGTGTCCCACAAATATACTAACTACGCCGCAGTTCAGGAATTACATCGTAAAGGTCACGAAATATCCGTATTTTCTATTACTCACAAGGATGATCCAAATTACTGGAGCAGTGGAACCTACGACGACTGGCTAGCTGAAATGGCTGGAGGGCGTTTGATTGTAGAACGATTTGCTAACATAACTGACTCGTCAATCATTGGCGTCCGCGCACCTTATCTGCGTGTTGGTGGAAATAGGCAATTTGAAATGATGGCCGACCAATACTTCGTTTACGATGCGTCGATTACCGCTCCCCTCAATCGTGTTCCCATCTGGCCATACACACTATACTTCCGTATGCCCCACAAGTGTAACGGTAACGCTCACAACTGCCCTTCAAGAAGCCACCCGGTTTGGGAAATGGTAATGAACGAACTGGACAGAAGAGACGACCCAACTTTCGATGAATCTCTTCCTGGTTGTCATGTCGTCGACTCTTGCTCTAACATTCAAACCGGAGACCAGTTTGCGCGTCTTCTGCGTCACAACTTCAACCGCCACTACAGTACCAACCGTGCCCCGCTAGGTTTCCACTTCCACGCTTCATGGCTCAAGTCCAAAAAGGAGTTTAGAGATGAGCTCATTAAATTTATAGAAGAGATGTTGGAAAAGAACGACGTTTACTTCACTTCTCTCATTCAAGTAATCCAGTGGATGCAGAACCCCACAGAGTTGACGTCACTCAGAGATTTCCAAGAGTGGAAACAAGACAAATGTGACGTGAAAGGTCAACCTTTCTGCTCTTTACCAAATGCATGCCCCCTTACAACTCGCGAGTTACCAGGGGAGACTCTTCGTCTTTTCACTTGCATGGAATGCCCCAACAACTATCCATGGATTCTAGACCCCACGGGTGAAGGCTTCAATGTTAAGAAGTGATCTCTTTAAGATAAATTAAAAGACTGTACACATGTAAATAATACTCAATAATGTTAATAATAATTACAGTAATTATTATGAATGTGGCAAGGCGTCATCTTGCAGTGAAATTGTTTTTATTAGTTATATTAAATACAAGTGAAAAAGTGACTACCGCTCAAGTAATACCTACTGCCGTTACTGGTTTTTTAGCAAAAATAGGTAAAAACTGACGTTTCATAGTAAATTAGGTTATTACCTACATATGAACAATAAATTTTTAATTTTATGTTATCTTATTTTATTTGATCGTCCAACCTTTTCCCCTAATCCCATACAACCCCGTATTTATACCTACACTTGAAGGCCTAGACAAAGTGAACTTTTATCAGTTAAACGATGTTGGAAAATTCAAAACTGTGTTCAATTGAAAGAAGAAGTAAGCAATCGAAAAGACTGTAATATTATGTCAATCCTATTGAAAGTCGATACAGAAATATGAAATGCTTTGAAAGCACTTTTGAAAGCGATCGCCATTTTTATTAGCTCTCAGGAATAGGGAAGTTAGGTTCGTCGAAAATTGTACGTCTTACTAAGCTTGCTTGAATTTATATAGCTACAACTAAATTGAGAGATAGAACCACAAATCAGCAGCCTATAACGTTCCCACAGCTGGGACACAGGCCTCCTCTCGGTGAGAGGGAGCGGGGGCCATAATTCACCACGCGGGCCCAGTGCGGGTTGGTAAATGTCACATGTCTTAGAATTTTTTGGTTCTTAGACATGCCGGTTTCCTCACGATGTTTTCCTTCACCGTTTAGAGAGCCGTGATGATGAAATAATTTACACAAAGTAAAGCGCCTGCTTGGATTCGTACTCACCACCTACTACTACTCGTAAGTCGTGGTCGTTACCACTAGACCACTATTCACACACCTGACCTGATAGAACCTGATATGATTGATTTACTTTCTGAATAATTTTCTCTTTATCCAGACGCATCTGACGCATGGCATTGTGTCGTTCTGTGTGCGTTACCGTTAATTTTAGGTACTCCAAGACAACACAATATATTTAATAACAGTCACAGTTGTATAAAACTTCCCTGTTAACATACTGATGTTAACAGGGAAGTTTTATAAAACTGTGACTGTTATGAGACCAGTGTCTCAATCGCCAAAATATACAGAAAGTATTGGTGAAGCGGGAGCAAGAGACGTACCTACAGTTTTTCGTGTGAGGAGAAACAATTCATCACATAAGAATTTCCCATTTAGTTGAGTTAACGACGCCTGCGTTCCTGCTTATACTACCTAATAGCAGAACACTGATACACAGGATACACTGACTGATGTATTCTTACCGATTTTTCCTAACGAACAGCTATCACTAAAATATTATAACAGTAGATTGAAAACACACGCGATTTCTCATTTACAGTCACCTAACCATACCCAACAAGCAGCAACGTCGTATAATTCCAGTGTAATAAAAGTTCATGTATTATAACGGTTTTATAATGGTATTTAGCTAAGACGGTATATAGAGGTCCATGTTATGATGCTTCAGTCGCGTAATTGTTATGTCTAATTACATTAATAGAATAAACGTCTTCAGATACTATATCATTTTATTTATTTCTAATTCATTTATTTATTCGGATAACAACGATCCATTAGGTTAGTAACAATAGCCGTAACCTATGTTAGTATACGTACTTAATTAATAACAGTGTACAGGTGACAAGTGACGGCACCAGCGGTCTGTCATGTCTCCCGGCTATAGCGTGTAGAATGCTGTTGGGGTTGCCATGGAGTCTGTTTATCAGCGACGGCGCTTTCATACGACGTACAGCTTTAAAGCAGTCGGTACGTACCCCAGCGAACATAGATGAAGCGCCACAGAACCGAGGCAGCTGCAACAGCACTCTAAATGCATTGTTATACGGAATTCGCAGAGGATTGTAGGACTTCTGGCGTAGCTGAACCACAGGCTCGCCTTGTACAGCGATATGCAATATGCTTTGAACAATGTTATTTGACCATGGCTGTCCATCGGAAGAACCGGCGGGCCAGCATATTAGCCCAAACCAACAATGCTCTGCGCTCCCTCTCCATTTCTGCGTCGTCTTTCAAATAAGTATTTCGTCTAAATTTTATGTCTCCGCTATGCTCCTCGTTTAGCATTGGTGATTTCGAGTACAGCTAATCACATGAACATAATCCAGCATTGCACATGAGGAGGTGTGGAACAAAAGGTGTCATTTACAGTTTTTAACTTTTTGAGTAAATTGAGAAAATAAATATTCAAGTTGATCTAAGCAATTTTATTATTTTTTATTAACTTTTTATGTGTCAATTATTGTATACAATTTAATGTATTATAAGGTTATCTTGCTGGTTTTGAAATTTTGAAAAAAATATATAGGTAAACTACATATCAAATGACACCCTTTGATGCAATAGCTTGTAAATGTCACTATTTGATTCAATAATTTTGTAAAATGTCACCTTTTGAAACTCACTGTCTAAAAAATGTTACCTTATGATAACATTCAGTATGAAAATAAAATAGATTCACACAAAATATTTTTATTTCTTATCCATGTAATTCTCCACAATCAGGTTCCAACCAATCACAACGATTTTCATTATCTTCATTGTCATTTTCACCGACATTACTTCCATACAAATATCACAATACCATTTTAATGAAGGCTCATTTTCCAGTCTTCTCCAAACTGCTTTTTTAATAAACTTTCAACATCCTTCTTTTTAGCACCTTTGGTAAAGTGTCCCAACTCTTTCTCAGTACACTACCGGACATAAATGTTGTTCAATTTTTTGAAGGTTGCGATTTTCCTATACCCTCTTATACAAAATCACACAGCATTGTCCGATACTGTACCCGGTTTGAACCGACTAAAGACTCTACAAACGTATTTCTTAAGAATAAGTCACTTTTTGAATTCAAGTCACTGTGATTGAATAAAATGTAACTTTTTGTTCCGGAAGCAGCAGTTCAGATCGATTTTTCTATGAAACTAGTCATTTTTTACACGCTTTATATTAGCTTCACTTGTATGTTTGTATGTTTGTTTGTAACCGACTCCTTATAGCACGATTTTGACCCACTTTAAACGAACAGATTTCATTCAAACTTTGCACACCTGTCAAGGACCGATGACAATGCAATAATTTCATAAATTTGTGCCATTATCCTTGCCAGGGTTACAGGACGGTCACAAACTACGCTGACATACGTCTCAAAATTCGAAACACCTAAAAAAGTAGAAAATAAATAATTAAGTAACTCCCAAGATTTTGTTAAATAAATAATAGATTAAAAAAACTAAAAGACACGATTCCATTGAAAACCAAACTAAAAAGTAAAAAATAATGGAAAGAAAGCGTGGGGTGCTTTTTAAGGTATTTTTTATTGATATCAGGCACCCCACGCTTTTTTCCATTATTTTTTACTTTTTAGTTTGGTTTTCAATGGAATCGTGTTTTTTAGTTTTTTTAATCTATTATTTATTTAACAAAATCTTGGGAGTTACAGATAGAATTTAACATTTTGAGCCGATTAAAAAAAAAACCTAATTGAGCAAAATACGTAAATGACACCTTTTGTTCCACACCTCCTCACACGTAAGCGGGCACGCCCTTTATGCCTATACAAAGAGTTCTGTTTACGTTTATACCTACATATGTCAGCTTGAGCTTAGTTTCCAAAATGTTTCTGATATATTGGCGTTTGATAGCTGATATATGGCAAATATTTTAATGTGTTACATTTTTGTTGCTATTGTTTTGTAACATTAATAACTTAGCATCAAGTTCTTCTTAATTAATAGACAGGTGTGCTGATGGCTTTGATTAAAATAAAACTAGCGGAAGATGTGTCACTAGACGATAGCGCATGGACCGCATAAATTAGGCCCCGTGGCCTAATTTGTTCTCAGTCGCAATACGAGTAGCTTTCAATTGAGACGTGCGTGCGTGTATATTTCAATACGCTAGTAACACACTAAAAAGAAAAAACAATGCCTTCGTGTGCCTTCACTGGGTGCATGAACCACTCTAAAAGAAAAAATAAATCACTCGGCATCACATTTCACTCATAAGTACATTTTTCTTATTATTTTTTTTTAAGATTTGATTAAATAAATTTGTACCCGTTCGAATCTGTTCACCATTTTGTAGAGCGAGATAGAAACATACAATGCGTTAGTGTGCGACACGTTCGGCTAAAACAGGGCGCCGCGTCGTCGCCGTCGTCGCTCGGCGTGACGTCCGTTTTGTAACGAAGTAATACGAAGAGTAGTGATGCTCCGTCTTGGTCGCACGTGTTAGATTATTCATTTTGATATTTTATAATTGTTGGTTGGATAGTGACATCTGTCACATTAACGAAACATTAAACCAATATAGAAGTACCTAATTTGACTAGATAAAGTGTTTACAAAAACTAATTGTTATAACTAGTAAAAATAATTAAGATTTTAGATTTTAGATTTTTAGAAAATAATTAAGAAGTATTTAATTATACTTGTAGTATATCCTAGGTTTAATATTGCCATTTTACTTTAATGTGATGATTCAAATGACTCACAATACTGTCAATTTATATTGA
The DNA here is from genome assembly GCA_947507805.1 of Aporophyla nigra. Classification (NCBI taxonomy): domain Eukaryota; kingdom Metazoa; phylum Arthropoda; class Insecta; order Lepidoptera; family Noctuidae; genus Aporophyla; species Aporophyla nigra. Next base: position 13,782,105 of record OX382302.1, on the reverse strand, counting down.
CATTCTTTTAATTGATTCGTAACTGAGAAGTTACGAATCAGTTCTTATTGAATTGCTTAATAACCTTAAAAAGTTTTAAAACTGTTTCACTACATGACAATGGTTTATTATTATCTGTGTTAGAAGTTATTAAGCCAAAATGTGTAATGATCTGTAATTTGTTCAAAATGATGACGATATTCGACGTTGGTAGGATATAAAAAAACTTTTTAACAAAAAATTAAACCGCCGAAAAAACTGAAAAGCAAAAAATAATAAACCTTAAAATTATGAGTTGGCGCTTTGAGTGATCTTTGTTCATTGATTTTTCAGCGCCGACTCATAATTTTAAGGTTTATTATTTTTTGCTTTTCAGTTTTTTAGGCGGTTTAATTTTTTGTTAAAAAGTTTTTATTTTACAATTTTTTGTGGTTTTAATGTACTAATAATACTTGGCAAGGTATACCCTATCCAATGAAAAAAGAATGATCAAAATCGGACTACTCTGTATAAAGTTATGCGTGGTAATACATTACAATCACTGAGTGAACAATCAATCATCCCCTGTTTTCTGACCCTTAGCGTTCGATTTTGTTTTCCAAATTTATATGGGACCACCCTCGGAGTATACCCTTTCCAATAAAAAAAGAATTAAAAAGTTATGCGTGGTCATACATAAAAATAAAAAAAACAAACAAAAAAAAAATCGAATTGATAACCTCCTCCGTTTTTTTTCGTCGGTTAAAAAGGATTGTAATCATGTTATCGGGGCAGTTCCTCGGAAGATGTTTAGTTGGTTAGTGCTAGTGCTGTTGTTGTGTGGAAAAGATCGACCAGAGGTCACGTAAGATATTATGTAACACTTATTGCTTATTATGAAAATGTTGTTATACCATCTATATTGTTGCAATATTACTAATGTTTTGAATCATATAAAATTAAATATTCATATTCTTTCTTTGCCTAGCTGTTGTTATTATTGTGATTATGTTGATATTATTCTGAGATCTCTTGGACAATGGTCCAAGAGATAGAATTAAATGTATTTAAGATAATGATAGTTTATGGCAATGTAAGAAGTGTGTTGATATAATATTTTAATACTGTTTCCATGGAGTTTCTTGTCCTTCTTCTCCATGAAGACCTAGTTCTGGAACGGACAACTAGCTTTCTGATTAATTACTGACAAGCCTAATTGAAATAAATGACTATTCTTGTCTTTCTGTGCTTTACTTAGTGAAACCCTTTCCCAACAAACCGTATTCATAAGAACCTTCATACACAGTAAATAAGCCGTAACCATTCTGATACACAAGGCTTTATATTTGGTACATGTATATAATACTTATAGTTATACATATACAGATATTTCTATTACACGCCACCTTTGTGCATCATTCTGTCTCTTTCTTTGTTGGCGTGTAATAATAACGATTGTTTGTGTGAGTAAATGTGTCTGTGTACGTATAAGAGTCACTGTTTGAATACCTAACGTAAGAACGTAACATATCTATTAGTTTTATTTTAATCAAAGGCTGATGGAGAGTTTGTTGCGTCGCTACTTCTTCCCAGCCAAAGTCCTTTCCTTGCCAAATTTTATCGAAATCTGTTTAGTGGTTTAGGCGTGAAGAGGTTACATACAGACATACATACTTTCGAATATTAAGTTTGAATAAAAAACCCACGATAGCATTAACAACTCCCTATTTATGGTGGAGGTAACTAGATCGGGCGTCGTTTAACAAAGTTTGTAACATACTCTTTTTCAAGAACCTTTCCTTCATCCTCTCGACTATGGTAAAATGCACTATCGACTTACAACTTTTTCGCATAGGTTGCGATTTGTGGTAGCGACGAAAAGCATCGATAGAAGAAAAATACATGTAACACAGTTTAAACAGGTTTTTTTTTAAACCATTGCGCAATTTTTTTCTGGTGGTTCAGTATCAGTAATAGAACACATTTCAACTATTTTTTTCAACACTTTTTTTTTAAATTTTATCCGACGTTAAATCAGTAAACTGTGGACACCCTACATATTTCGTAATATGATATCGACAATAGGAATAGGTCAGTAACCGAGTGCCGGTGTAGTTACTTCGAACTTCTTCGAATTTTGACCGATCGAACAGCTGGTAGGTACTTGTAGCTACGCTCAGTCGTTCACCTTCGCCACCGCGCCGGCGCCGCGTGCAAGTTACCATAAAAACCAGTTTCAAAATAAACATCTTTCGTTAACGATAACTTAATTTTTTTGTACTAAGATATATCAAAATAAAAATTACATGGTTATAATTTGTTAAAATTTGCGCACTGGTTAAAAACTTATCCTGTATAGGTTTACTTCACAAAAATTAATGAAATCCCCACCAAAAACATGTTCACCGATAAATGAACGTAAACCAATAAGAAAATAGCAAAATACGTATTATACTTCATTTGATAAGCCTAATTCAACAATAACATGAGTTTATTTTCTTTTAAGAGTGTTTTTATTACTGGACTGTTTACATCGTGTTAAAGTTTCTTAGTTTTTACGTGCTCGCTTTTGTGTTAGGTATTATTTCTGTTTTGCCGATCCCCGTTGAGTTATACAAACTCATTATAATATTACTGTATCATAACAGTAAAAGTGTATTAGATATACAGGGTGTCCAGTAAATAGCACGACATACTGCAGGGGGTGATAGCTTGGGTCACTACCTATCAATACAACACAATATTATGTTCAGCAAAATCTTACGGATTTACAGTTTTACAAAATTTTCCGAAATACCGAAAAATCTCTACCTTGAAACAGATTTTTAAGCATCTCGTAATGAAAAAATCATTTTCTAGTACTTTTTTTTACATCAAATTATTCGTGAATAGTTACTTTACTCATTGATAAGTCTTTTGTCTATCAAAGACAAGAATGTTTTCAAGAAATACTATTTTTTGTTTAAATTTGCACAGAACTATTTTCTTATCACTTAAGTTTAACCTACAGTGGTGAAAAAAAAAAAAAGTAAGTAGAAAAGTAAATTTTGCTGAACATATATTGTGTTGTATTGATAGGTAGTGACCCAAGCTATCACCCCCTGCAGTATGTCGTGCTATTTACTGGACACCCTGTATATTACGTTCGTTGCATCTCTGTTCACGATAAAATATCAGAGATTTATGATCGTTTGGCATACAGTGTTCAATTTAACATAATGTTGAATTACGTCGTTATTCTCGCAAACTAGCGATACGATATGTCATTTTGCAAAATTTTTGGAGCAACCTAAGTAATCAAAAGTCCCCTCTTTGAGGAGAGGATAGAGAGGCGCCACGGCGTCCTTAACTTCCACCTAACGCAGGTCCTCACCGGGCATGGGTGCTTTGGGGGTTCCTGTTCAGGATAAAGCGGGAGGAAACGCTCGGGTGTTTCCATTGCGAGGATCGTCTGGAGGACACGGTGGAGCATGTGTAGTTAGTGACCCTGACTGCTAAGACGGAGGTCGTGGGTTCGATTCCTACCCAGTACAAATCTTTATAATAATAATAAAATAAAATGTTATTTGTACGGACAGATAAACTTATATAAGTACACAAGGATTAAGAAAAACATTGTACAATAGACTCACATTAAAGGGCAAACTGATGCCTCCTAAACTAGGCCACAAGCCTGTGCTTTAGGAGACAAAGTTCCTCCAGTTATAATAGCATACAATTTGTATTAAGTGTCATGCAAGTACTTATAGATAGCAAAAAAATTATTAAATAAACAAACGCCTTAATTTAAATACAGTATTTAGATCTATTAAAAGACAATTGTCATAAGATTCTCGGTGTCGTCATTGTTAACTTCTGCAACTAGTCTGTAAGTTTGATTTAACTTCATGTTTAGTTTTTGTTATACAGTCGATAGCTAGTTGCCGCATATTGTCGGCTGGCAAACTTGGAACGGCATTGGATTATTATATCGCACAGGGGTGCCTTTGCGTTTTTTTAGCTTAGCATGGTCTAGGTGTAGCGTAGAGTGTTTGCACAGCACGGCGCGGAGCACAAAAAGCTGTCTCACAATCAATACTTTGGCTACTGAATAAAGTTGTTTGATCGAAAAGTCGTTTAAAGTGAATGACTTTCAAGATCGTCTTTTGAGGTCTTTCAACTTTGGAGGCGATCGGCGGCGGCGACCTCTCGCGTCCGACCCTGGTGCGAGCCATGGTACGGAGCGAGAGGGCATGGGAAGCCGTCACCTCCTTCTGCGAAGCAGTAATGCTCGTGAAGGAGGAGGCGGGGCGTGTGAGGGAGTGGCAGTCTCTGCGCCCTCACGTCCCTAGCCGCCGCAGGAGGAGACACCCCGGGCGTCGGGAGTCTATAGCGGACTCCCGGCCACCGTAGGCGCGAGCTTGCGGGCGGCGAGCAATGGGTAGCTCGCCGCCCGGTAAGGACCAGGCTCGGGTCGACGGCGCGTAGTGTTCCACGCGCGCCTCAAAGAGATGTCAGCAGCAATGAAGGGGTCTGCTAGGACCGACGCCTGCCAGGGTCGCGAGATTGTTCGAAAGAGATACCGTGACCCTGGCATGGGCAACTGAAGGAACACGGGTGGGTTTTAGTCAGTAAAAGTCTGACACGCTCTCCCGCTCCGCACAGAGCGGGAGAAGCCATTTGATGATTTCCCAACCAAAAAAAAAAAAAAAAGGTCTTTCAACTTTCAGTAAAGATGTTTTGTATTTTCCGCCCCAAACCGGTATACAATATAAAATAATTGATTGATAGAGGCTCTGGTAAAGTATTAAAGCTAGATCGGGATCAGCAAAGTGCCTTAGCGCCTTAAATATATAAATTAGTTTTTTGATTCTTGTACAGAGGGCTTCGATATGGGGTTGCCAGCTAAGTTCATGAACCAAGTGGACTCCTAAGTATTTAATGTCAGGGACCAATGACAGGAATGGGCAGTTGCAATTGGGTGCCTCACCTGAGCAAATGTGGGCTTTAATTTGACCCGATTCTGGTGGAGGAGCTAAAGTGTTAGGTAGAGTCTTTGCTACGTTAAGGGTAAGTAAATTTTCTGAGACCAACTTCATCTCAAAGTGAAGCGACTGTTCTGCCCTTTTAATTGCCCTGTCCCAGTCAGCATCATGAAAGCGCTGTGTCATCGGTGTACGTAAATATGTCACAATTTGGATTGTTTGCGTGGCACAGATCGTTGATGTAGAGCAAGAAGAGAGGGGGCCCAAGGATACTACCCTGCGGTACACCAAAACTGATAAGTGTATCATCACTCTTTGTAGAGTCGATTTTAACTCGTTGAGTAGGATTAGAAAAGTAATCTTTAAAAATGTCCAGTGCGACGCCACGTATCCCAACGCTTTCCATTTTCGAGATCAAGATAAGAATGGATACCGTGTCGAATGCCTTGGACAAGTCAAGGAAGGTACCGTAACATTTTATGACTTTTTCCAGGTTGTTAAGTAATGTTTTGGTGAGGTCAACTACAGCATCCTCCGTTGAGATTCCTGGTCTAAAACCGTACTGATTGTTAACAATGATTTTGTGTTTAGACATATACGCAACGAGGCAATTGTTAAGTATCTTCTCTAGGATCTTGGATAAAGATCTAAGTACGGATATTGAACGGTAGTTAGTTTCATTGGCTCTGTCTCCACTCTTGAAAATCGGGTGCACGACCGCTTTTTTGAGGACGTTGGCAAAGACGCCAGTATCAATAGCACGATTGAAGACATGCGTGCTGGGTGACACTAAGATGGAACTCGATTGTTTCAACACTCTAGCTGAAATATTGTCCAGTGTAGCCAGTGGCACAGTCAGAACGCAAGGTGTTGATCAGCCTCTCCACTTGTGTCTTATATACTGGCAGTATGACAAGAGAATGGCACGGTGGAGTGACAGGAGTAATTTAAGAGGATAGTTTACTACCAATATCAGTGAAAAAGCAATTGACACGGTTCGCTGAAGTTTTGGGATCATCTGTAAGTTGAAGAAGCTCTTTTGGGAGAATGCGGTTGAGAAGTAGAGTTGGTAATCGTTTTAGTTAGTTGCCCTCCAGGTTGCTTTAGGGTTATTTCTAGCCTTATGCAGTTCATTTTTGTTATGTGCTCGCTTTCGTTTTATTAATAATATGTTAAGGTAATTGCGATATCTTTTGTAAGTGATTTGAAGTACCGAATTTTCAGAATCTTTTCTCAATCTATGATGCATTCTGTCACGGTTACGTATACACCTAACCAAACCCTGAATCATCCTTTGTGTGATGAGCAAAATTATTTGTTCTGTGTCTGGGTGTAATTTATCTATAACTAGCTTTTGCAAGCGGCTTCGCCCGCGTATTATACGTATAAACCTTTCGCTTAAATCACTCTATCTATTAAAAAACCACATCAAAATCTGTTGCGCAGTTTTAAAGATCTAAGCGTACATATGGAGAGACAGAGGAAAGCGACTTTGTTTTATACGATGTAGTGCTATGTATGTATTTAGATATATATAAGTATATTTATCAGTTATCTGGTTGCCATAGTACAGGCTCTGCCTAGTTTGGAATCAGATAACGGTGTGTTGGTTGTCCTAAGATAATAGGTTGGGGAAAAAGTTTCTTCGCATTTTTTAAGAAAATTCAAAACATTTTTTAATAAAGTTTATTTACATTTAACTAAAGTATGTAGGTACCATTTTGTTCGATAACTTTTTGCCATCTTGTAGGTAGGGACATGATCCCATTGCTATAGAAATTTTGGAACTTCTGGTCAAAACACCGCGACAAGTGGTTTTGGCAGTCCTCTCGTGATGTTAACCTGACACTGCCTAAAGAATTCTGAAGAGACCGAAACAGGTGGAAATCTGAAGGTGCAAGGTCAGGACTATACGGCGGATGCATTAACACCTCCCAGCCAAACTCTCTTAATTTTTGTTGGGTGGCTAAAGATGTGTGAGGTCTAGCGTTATCATGATGAAAAACCACACCCCTTCTGTTGATTAATTCCGGCCGCTTTCTCTTAACTTCTTGCTTTAATCTCATCAGTTGTTCGCAGTAGAGTTCAGAATCGATGGTCCTGCCTGGTGGTAACAGCTCATAATGAATAATGCCCTTCCAATCCCACCACACACACAGCATCACCTTGTTGCGAGTTAACCTTGGTTTCGCCACAGTCTGTGAAGCCTGACCGGCCTTTGACCACGACCTTTTTCGCACGTTCTTGTCATACGTGATCCACTTTTCATCACCAGTTATCAGCTTCTTCAAAAATGGTTCGGTTTCATTACGTCGTAATAAAGAATCACAAATGAGTACACGGTTCATTAGGTTTCTTTCAGTGAGCTCGTGAGGTACCCAAACGTCGAGCTTTTTTGTGTACCCAGTTTTTTTCAAATGCGCCAAAACTGTTTTGTGGTCAGAAAAAAAATAATCAAAATTTCCGGATTGAAAACGCTTAAACCAAATTTGTGCTACTCTCACAGACACTACACTAGGTCCATAAACATCGCAAATTTTTTTCGCGGCTTGCGTTGCATTTTTACCTTTTTTGTAGTAAAATTTTAAAATGTATCGAATTTCTTCATTAGATTCACTCATCTTGACGGTACGAAAAACAAATGAAAATCACACATTTTCCTAATTTGAATTTGGAATTATGTTCTTTAAAATTTAAACTTTCAATGATACCAAAACCAGCCAGATACAAATAGTATAGCCAAAGAGATTTTATTACAAGTTCATACATAGGTACTATAATGCGAAAAGACTTTTTCCCCAACCTAATATTATTATATTATTTTATAATTTTACAAAAATGTGAACATCTCACACTCAACTCACTCTTAACTCACTCTTGAATTCAATCTGAGTTAGCTGAATTTCAACTCGAGTGAACTCGATTTGTGTTTTTTACGAGTTGGCACATCTCTAGCGAGTAGAGGTTTTTTTTTTTGGATGGGAAATCATCAAATGACTTCTCCCGCTCTGGGCGGAGCGGGAGGGCGTGTCAGACTTTTACTGACTAAAACCCACCCGTGTTCCTTCAGTTGCCCATGTGCCAGGGTCACGGTATCTCTTTTGAACAATCACGCGACCCCGGCAGGCATCGGTCCTAGCAGACCCCTTCAGTGTGGCTGACATCTCTTTGAGGCGCGCGTGGAACACTACGCGCCGTCGACCCGAGCTTGGTCCTTACCGGGCGGCGAGCTACCCATTGCTCGCCACCCGCAAGCTCGCGCCTACGGTGGCCGGGAGTCCGCAATCGACTCCCGGCGCCCGGGGCGTCTCCTCCTGCGGCGGCTAGGGACGTGAGGGCGCAGAGACTGCAACTCCCTCACGCGCCCCGCCTCCTCCTTCGCGAGCATTACTGCTTCGCAGAAGGAGGTGACGGCTTCCCATGCCCTCTCGCTCCGTACCATGGCTCGCACCAGGGCCGGACGCGAGAGATCGCCGCCGCCGAGCGAGTAGAGGTGGGCAGTGGATAAATACTCGGAGGATAAATACTCGAGTACTACTAGTTTTACTCATTTTTATCGAGTATGAACTTTCCGTAATACTATCTTTTGACATTATTTAGTTCTGTCATCAAATTGTGTCAGGAGTCCCTCTGTCTCTAATAGAACATGCTCGTACATATTTTTTTAGAACCTTTCTTTAATGAGAGTTTACAGAATCGCCACACAGGTGAATTTCTCCGTGAAGAAGTTCTAAAAGACATTATAAACACGGCGAAGAAAAGTTTGGTGTTGTTAGTGAAACGCAGTCAGTAAACGATGTTCACCCTTTAAACTGTGAAGCACACACTATTAATTTGCTGACTCATGGGTCTGAAATATGAAGTTTTCAACAATTTTATAAACTATGCAGATATAATAAAATCTTTAAAAAAATCAAAAGAACTGGTATTAATACAGGCATTGTAAAACAAAGGAAATCGGGAGCGAAGTTAAAGCTGCCGTGATGCACAAGATGGGGCACCTGATAAATACAAAAGCCACTCTCTTAGTGTTAACCATAGAAGATACTGTCATGTCAAATGAAACAAGCAGCTTTTCTTGATGTTATTTTTGTGGGATTGCATAGATCAATGCTTCTCTCTTTCAAACAGAGCCCAACAAGCGCCCACCTAGTGTATATCATCTTCTAGGATAAGAAATCTAAAATGAGGTTTATTTTGTCTAATTAAGTTTCTTGATAATAAAACCAAGAACCAAATTCACTCAGCAGTGGCAAAAAGGGTAACGGTTGCCTTTAAATTTTTATCTTTTCCTATCTGCTTGACTCAAAAACTTGCTGCTTGGCACGTGGTTCTGAGGAATGCGGTAAATGTCGCGAGGAAAGTTTTGAGTATGAATGTCGATGACTAAAAGAGTAGGGAGAGACCAAAGAAACAATGGCTGAACTGTGTGAATAATATGGATAGAAAGGGTGTGCAGATGGCGACTAGTAGCGAATTGTGGAAGAAAAAGAGAAAGTAGTTACTAGCTTTTTTAACGCAGTAAAAGTATACCGCTTGCTTACCAGCCCAATGTCTTTACCTATTTGCAACTTCGGACATAGAGTTCATGACACTAAACATCTATGCTGCTTATACCAACTGTACTGTTACTTTAAACGCAAATGGCAATTTTTTTAGTTAACGAATTAGATGACAGTACTAATCTGGAGTGTCAAGAACTCGATAGGCTTGAAGTTTGCCAGAATTCCTTGACTTCTAACTATAATTTTAAGACTTTGACTTTCAACATACGCAGTTTACAGCACAATTTCAATACTTTTTGCATTGCATTAAAACGACTTAATATCGTTTACGATGTTATCATTCTCACAGAGTGCTGGCTGAAAAGTTGCCCAGTGGTTGGGCAGATACAGGGTTACACGTCATATTCTACTGTAAATAATCTAAACCGATGTGAAGGGGTTGTAGCATACATTAGAAACTGCTGGAACGCTTCCGTGTCGGAGCCTGATCTTCAAGACGCTGATTCTCTCTTACTTCAGATCTCTAAGGAGATCTGTTTAATTGCGGTATACCGATCTCCTTCACATAGACAGATTGACAACTTTATCTCCTCTTTTGATAAAATTCAAAACTCAATTAGTAGTTACCAAACAATTATAGTGACCGGTGATATTAACATAAACCTTTTGTCTATGTCTGATAAATCTTCGTCAGACTTTGCTTGTCTTATGTCTGAACATAGTCTGAGGCAAGTTATATCTTTTTTTTTTTTTTTTGATCACGAGGTGGAAATCCTCATGGATGTCCTCCGCCCTGGGGTGGGCGGAGGGGTCTGTCAGACTCTTACTGACTAAAACCACCCCGGTGTTCCGTCCCACACCTACGTCGGGGACCACGGAAACCAATATGTCTTCCACGATCCCCGACTGGTGCCGGCCCGCCTTCGCGGGCCTCCTCACGTTGGGGGGGAGTGAGGTGTTAAACTCCCCCCCATACATCACAGAGAGGCGCGCGTGGAACACTACGCGCCACCATCTCGGGTCCGTACAATAGGGGGCGACGGATGTCCCCAGATCCGTCGCCCCTGGACCCATTTAGGGGGGCTGGAAGAGGGCGTTATCCGCCCTCCGCCGACGCCCGGTGCGCCTGCTGCGGGCAGGGTGCGCGGAAGATATCTCCCGCTCCCTTTCCGCAGCCTCCTTCTGCGACATGACTGATTCGCAGAAGGATACCACCGCGTCCCAGGACTCCTCGCTGCCAACCATGGACTCGACCACGGCCGGCAGCGATAGGTCACTGCCTACTTCTGAGGAGGCAAGTTATATCTAAGCCAACTAGACTGGATGCATGTCTCGATCACATATTTTTAAAATCGAGACATCAGAGTGCTTTAGGCATCATCTGCGAAGCAGATATCACCGATCACAAATTGGTAATGATGGGGTACAATACAGTCACACCAACTGGCACTAAATGTCCGCCACGCACACTTAAGACACTAAATCTTCCTGCGCTAAGAGAAGACCTCCAAAACACCGACTGGAATCAAGTAGTGACTGATTTAGACGTCAATACAGCAACCAATGAATGTCACAGACTTCTGGCGGAAGCAATAAAGAAACACACTACTGAAAAAACAATAAGTCGTTCTAAATATATATGGAAACCATGGATCACACCTGGCCTAATTAAATGTATGAATCACAGGGACAAACTCCATAAAGAGTCAAAAAAATATCCAAAAGACCGAACAAAAAAACTTGTTTACACCAGATACAGAAATTTCATTACTAATCTGGTGCACAAGTGAAAACATGAACATGATAGCAAAAAGTTAGAAGAAAACAAAACAAATCCTAAAGGATTATGGGAGACTATAAAAACAATAACCGAGCATCACAGTAACAGATGCAGTACTAGCGAATTACTAAAATGTAAATCCACGGCTCAAGATTCAGTTGACTACTGCAACGAATATTTCTCTTCTGTTGGCGCACATTTGGCAAGCCAGATTCTCACTGATTTGAATGAGACTCAGGAATCAGTAATCTCTAAACAAAAATTTGGAGAACCGCTGGGTACTTCCTTCTTTATGCAACCCACTGATGTTTGTGAGATAGTAAACTAATTACTAACCTTAATAGTAACAGTGCCGCCGGCGTTGATGGCCTTACACCAAAAATTGTTAAAGAGATAAAAATCGAAATTTTAACTCCTTTAACCTACATCATTAACCTTAGTCTAGGTTCAGGTGTATTCCCCGATAGATGGAAAGAAGCCAGAGTCACCCCTATACATAAGAATGGATCAAAACAAACCCCTGCCAACTATAGGCCAATATCGTTATTGGGAATATTTTCCAAACTTCTGGAAAAGGTGATGAACAAACGCTTAGTTTCTTTCCTAGAGTCTAACAAGCTGATCTCCGAAAAACAGTTTGGATTCAGGAGTGGGAAATCTACTGAAGATGCAGTAAGCCAAACTAGTAACATCTTATCTAGACAGTAACAAAAAATGCTTGGGAGTGTTTTTAGATCTCGCCAAAGCATTCGATACCGTTGCAACACCTATCCTGCTAAAGAAACTAGAAGTCATTGGAATCAGAGGACAGTCATTGGATTGGTTTAAGACATATCTTACTGACAGACACCAGTGCGTGAAAGTGGGTGAGAATATCAGCTGCCAAAAAAATATGATATTTGGAGTTCCACAGGGTAGTGTTCTCGGTCCGACCTTATTCCTCATCTACATAAACGATATACATCGTACATTAGATAAAAAGGCCGATATCATATGTTATGCTGACGACACGGTAATTCTATTTCACGAAAAATCTTGGGAATCAGTGCAAAAGGAAGCCTAAAAAAGTCTGACCAGTATCAAAAGATGGCTCGACTACAATCTTCTTTCATTAAACATTGACAAAACCAATTACTTGTGCTTCCACAAAACCCAGGCCTCGGCGCCCAAACGACCCCTAGACATCATTATCCACTGCATGACCTGTAACCCTCTCCTGTGCACCTGCCAGGAAATAAAAAAGGTGGAATGTGTAAAATACCTGGGGGTTTTAATAGATCAGCGGCTCTTTTAAGCCCCATATTGACCTGGTAGCCAAACGCACCAGAAAAATGATTCACATAATGAAACTTCTGCGTAACTCTGCCAATAAAACAACCCTAATCATGGTATATTTGGCACTATGTGAGTCAATTCTATGTTACTGTATAACAGTATGGGGTGGAGTTGGAATCTCCACCATGATCCAAAGCGAACGAGCCCAAAGATCGGTCTTGAAAGTCATGCTCAAAAAACCCTTCAGATACCCGACGACCCTTTTGTATGAAGAAGCCGCATTACTTAACGTCCGAAAGTTATACATACTCAAAATGGTACTGAAACAGCACAAAATTGTAACACAAGCCCCTGAATACTCGCAGCTTCTCAAACGTCGAATTTTTAAGTGTGGTTCGATTAGGACGCGTACAACTTTCGCACAACACATGCAAGAATTCTTGCTCAGTCACATTTACAATAAATTTGTGAGAATGTGTGGCATCTGTGACTCTAGATCAAGCCAAGTCAAAAAGATTGTTCGCAAATGGCTGCTAACCCAATCGTACAGTGAATCAGAATCTCTTCTAAAGGTATTCTTGTAACACACCATTACATACCCACACTCACTTACACAAACACGCCCACGCACACAGCACACTCTCTCTCCCTCACTTTTACACACACTCTTACACATAGTGCACACTGCTATCAAATATTCCTCTATACTATTTTTATTGTTTTTAATTTGATTGTTTTTAATTTGATTGTTTTTAATGTTATTGTTTTTAATTTAATTGTTTTTAATTTTGTTCATATTACGTTTCACTTCTTTAAACCTAGACAATTGTTTTTTAAATGTTTTAACTACTTTAAAATCTCAACTGTAACATGTAGTAATGTAAGCAAAGTCATACGGTAATCCCACTCATGAACTCCACGAGACAGGCTCGACCTAGTGTCGAGTTCATAAGCAAAATGCTCCTAATGCGTCTTAGTCTTATTATTCATGTTAACCTTGATATTAATTATAGATCATAAGGAAATGTAAAACTCTGTATTTGGAAGAATAAACATTGTTATTATTAAAAGACAAGTTGCACCGACCCCAAATAAATTGTACGATGATAATGATGATGATCTGCTTCACCCAAACACGATCGAGTTAAATCAAGACAAAGAACTGGATGCCAAAGATTTTATAAATGGAATGTCAAAATGGTTTGTTGAGTGTAGAAGTACATACAACAACAACATTCGCTGCATAAGGCCAGGAAAGGTTATTGGTGAAAACCTTTTATTTGGAAGAACACATAAACCCCTTAGCCGAGCGCGAGGAAGAGGCAATCTCTGCGCTCCCACGCCCCTAGCCACTGCAGGAGACTCCTCGAGCGTCAGGAGTCAATTGCGGACTCCCGTCCACCGTAGGCACGGGCTTGCGGGCGGCGACAATGGGTAGCTCGCCGCCCGGTAAGGACCAGGCTTGGGTCGACGGCGCGTTGTGTTCCGCGCGCGGCTCAAAGAGATGTCAGCATTTTTGATGGGATCCGCTTGGACCGATGCCTGCCAGGGTCGTGGATTTGTTCGAAAGAGTTACCGTGGCCCTGGCATAGGTAACTGAAGGAACACGGGTGGGTTTTAGTCAGTAAAAGTCTGACACGCTCTTCTCCTCCATCCAGAGCGGAAGACGTCATTTGACGATTCCCATCCAAAACAAAAAAACCTGGTGGAAAGTGTTTTTTGACAAAGTTAACCTAACTAGCAGTGAGTATTCTTCCAACACCGTATAGTTCTGTCGCAACAGAAAGGCTTTTTATACCACAAATAAATATTCACAGAAAAAAAAATGTGACGACAGAAAAAGCGGCAAAACTTGCATTTATTAAATATAATTGGTTTATTTTGAATGATTGAAGTGATTATTTTCTGAAGAACTCTGTTCATGATTGAGCGAAATTATTGGAAATATAGGATTTTTAACTGTTAAAGTTTGGTACACAACCTTCTTTTTTTTAATTTAGAAGAAGCTCTTTTGGGAGAATGCGGTTGAGAAGTAGAGTTGGTAATCGCTTTAGTTAATTGCCCTCCAGGGTTATTTCTAACCTTTTGCAATTCATTTTTGTTATGTGCACGCTTTCGTTTTTTTAATAATATGTTAAGGTAATTGCGATAACTTTTTTAAGTGATTTGAAGTACCAAATTTTCAGAATGAATAATTAATTTCAATAATTTTCTTTGTAAAATGACAAAATTTTCGTTAATGAAACTTGAAATAGTATTTATCCACTTTGAGTATTTATCCGGATAAAATCCCAACACAACTAGCGAGTGATTGCGCAAGCATGCACTGCATGCATATACAAGATCAATCATGCTTGCACAAGCGTGCGTGGCTTGTTCAAGCCGCATAATGAAAATTCCATCAATCTACATGCCCCTTGCACAAGCAAGATGCTTGCAAAAATCATCATATAGACGCTCAGGCACACTTGCGGAAAATGATTGTTCATGCTGGCTTGTTGAGTTGTTGTGCTTGTGTGTATCCTCCAGATTCTGGAGGATACACACAAGCACAACAAAATTTTAAATTGTATCTTCTGGAGTCCAGAAGATACAATTTAAAATTTTGCTATTGTCTATTGCTCATACTTACTTTCAAAACCATAGAGGTTTTAACAGTGTGATAACCATTATAGCAACGAGTGTGTTGATTGGTCAATATTACCACATTTTTGGGCTTGGCCAATCACAATTCTACATTTCATTCGACTAGTGTCATTTTCACAAATGATCGAACGCGGCGTGTAGTTGCCATATTTGCTAATTTTTTTTTTTTTGTTGTGATTCTTAAAAGTGTGTAGTAGTGGTAGTGGTCGCGATTAGTGAGACTCATTGCTACTTTAAGGATCTTTTGCTTATTAGCGCTAGAATGATGTTGACAGCGAGGTGCTGTTGGTAAACATAGTAGTAAAATGTATTAAAAAACTCGATAGCGGTGTTACTGTGTTAGTTCCAATATTAGCCACGTGCGAAAAGATCTTCGTACAGCTATAGATTAGTCGAGACTCGAGACTTTCAAGTTTCATGTCATCAAGATCTCCATTTTTGGATAGCTTTTGAATTGACACTTGACATTGGGATTGACGGACCGGCACTGTTGTTAAACTCTAGAAGAAAACAAACGAATTGTACAAATTTAACAAAATAAGTAATTAGCACATATACGTGCGTGACAACATGTCATCTCAACTAATTGATAAATTTAAGCAATTAGATGCATATGCGAAGACACTAGAAGACTTTAGAATAAAAACCACCACCGGCGCAGCAAGTAAAACATTCTACTCTTTACTTTCTTAACAACTCTCGTTATTTATAATTGAAATACTAAATGAAACAAATTCACATTGCAGTTACTGTAACCGGTGGGCTGATTATGGTGTTATTATTCCTCTCTGAACTATATACTTACATGTCGCCAAATATTTCGGAGGAATTGTTCGTAGACACTTCTAGAGGCCATAAACTACGAATTAATTTAGATATCATAATTCCATCAATCTCATGTAATTGTAAGTATATAACTTAAATTGCACTCAGTACTCTCTTACTGCTTATTAAAATATATAAATAAGAATAATGCAACAGTACAAAATTAGTCAAAAAAAAGGCATGGCAGCTGAGTGTCCAAACTGACAGCGCCCATTCACACACTTGATGCATGGATCATAACATCCAATACTAACAGAGCCTAGTCACATCAATATCTATTGTATTTTGAGATTTTATACATACCTACATATTTCAACACTCTGAGTATACATGAATCCCTTTAACTGGCAAGAAATTTTTAATCATATTTCAGCTGCCATATACCAGAGGCTGCCGCTGGAAGGGACACAAGTTTAGAATACAAATATTAAAGACGTTCATTGATACTTGTTGCTTTGGAATTACATTGTGAATCTTTTCAATATCAGTTTGAATTTCTGGAAAACTTTTCCACCAAGGTTTATTCTTCAATGGGTTATTATCTTGATTATTATTCATTGAATATAATAGTTTAACTTTGAAGGTACAATCAGTTGATGGTACTTTAAATGTATTTAACCATAATAGGGTACTTCCTTGAAATATAACAGTAGATTTGTAAACTAATATGGACCATGCCAGCAGGAAATAAAAATT
Source organism: Aporophyla nigra (assembly GCA_947507805.1). Classification (NCBI taxonomy): domain Eukaryota; kingdom Metazoa; phylum Arthropoda; class Insecta; order Lepidoptera; family Noctuidae; genus Aporophyla; species Aporophyla nigra. The sequence continues at coordinate 13,765,456 of OX382302.1, read as the reverse complement.
ACATTTATGTGCCCATACTTTAAAAAATGTTGTTTAGACAGGCAAGGTAGATAAAATCCTCCCAGTAATTTTGTAAATATATTTTGTGTTCTATTTCAGACTTAGTACTTGATGCAATGGATTCATCAGGGGAGCAGCATCTGCAAATGGAACAAAATATCCACAAGAGAAGGCTAGACTTGAATGGAAATCCTATAGAAGAACCAAAAAAGCAAGAAATTGCAACTTCAACCACTGTAAGATTATTTAATTTGTTTATGAATGCTGCCAGAATTAATTCATAAAATACTATAGCATTCACGTGCTGCAGTATTTCCATCTAGGTATATCAAAATATACACAGGAAAATTGATGGTCTAGTCAGCCGAAGTTCCCAAAAAAATACTGCTGCCTCAAATATAGACACATGGGATATTAAATTAAATCTAAAAATGGCTGACAGGAGTCAGTTTTATATATGTTAAATATAGCCCTAATGCAAAGTTGTCACGTGATATGGAGGAATGAGGAAAATGTTGTGAGGAAAGTATTGAGTATGAATGTCGATGGCTATAAGAGTAGAGGGAGACCAAAGAAACGATGGATGGACTGTGTGAATTATGATATGAATAGAAAGGGGGTGGCTACTGCCTTGACGACTAATAGAGAAGTGTGGAAGAAAAATATATGTTGCACCGACCCCAAATAAATCAGGATAAGGGCAGGAGAACGATCATGATGATGATGTAACCCTAGATTTTTTTTACTAGGGTTTCTTTAATGTCGAGTTCATATTTTATAATGAATTATTTTAGTTTTATCAATGTTATTCATTAAATTATTCATTTTAAGCCATTAATAATATTGTTTGATTAACCCATTAACGCCGAGGTGATCAGAATTTTTACTAACTTTGCAACGTGTTTATTTATTATGTTATCGGACCAAAAAAATAATGCAATATCTCTATTCCGACGCGAAATTTGATGCTCTCTCAGAATCTGAGCTCAAAATTTCGATTAGTTACCGAGAAAAAAAATATGGCCGATTAAAACGTGAAAAACGGAAAAAATTTCAAAAAAAAAAAAAACGCATTTTTTTTCACAATGTTACCGCAAAGGTATCAACTTTTTACTATAATCAGAGGTGATCATGGCACTCGAACATTAAGAGGATTTTTTTTTTTTTTTCAGAAAATTTCTTAGACGCGTTTTTTCAAAATGGCGGCGAGATGAAAAAATTTTATAAAAATCTTAATCTATCGTTTTCTTAAAAACTATAAACTTTAGAAAAGAAAAATTAAGAAGAAAAATGTCTTTAAATAAGTCAAAGAACACTCAAATTTTTTCAGAATTTTTGGAGACAATTTTTGATTTTCGATGCACAAGTGAAAGGATGTACGAGTTTGTTCGTGAATTTTGTAGTGGTAGATAGAATCAAAATTTTATGTACAATTCAAAAAAAAAATCTCTAAACCTATAGACTGGAGACGCGTTGGCTCAGTCGTCAAGGCTTTGGACTGCTAACCGAAAGGTTCGTAGTTTGAATCCCTTCTCTGTAGATTTTCATTATTTTTTTTAATTTTCACGTTTTTCACGTTTTAATCGGCCATTTTTTTTTATCAGTATCTAATCGAAATTTTGAGCTCAGATTCTGAAAGAGCATCAAATTTCGCGTAGGAATAGAGGTATTGCATTATTTTTTGGTCCGATAACATAATAAATAAACACGTTGAAAAGTTAGTAAAAATTCTGATCAACTCAGCGTTAATGGGTTAATGTCAGATTCTAAATCAATTGTATTATCATTAACAAATAAAACAGTGCTGTCATCAGTAAATAGTGTAATGTCAGGATTTGTTATCAAAGGCATGTTATTTATATAAACAAGGAAGAATAAAGGACCCACGTTACTTCCTTGAGGAATGCCCAATTTAGCATTTCCAGATTCAGAAGCATAATTATATTTCTTCTGATTTTGTAGTGGGATTTAAGCTCCTTACTTCTATAAATTGTTGTCTTTATACATTACCTCTCACACCATATGCATACATCTTTCTTAAGGGAATCTTGTGGTCGACTCGGTCGAGAGCCTTCTACATGTCCATGTATAGCGTGATAGCCAGCAGCCCTTTGACCAAGTTCAGTCATTACTTTATGTAAAATGTTATATATTTCCACATTTATGGATTTGTTTTTTCTGAAACCATATTGACTGGACGTTACAATGTTGTTTTTCAAAGAAAGTAAGAAGACAGTTAAAAATCACCTTTAAAAAAATAAAAAAATAGGTATCAATGCTATGGGCCTATAGTTTCTCATGTTAGTTTTGTCTCCTTTCTTAAATACTGGCTTTATAACAGATATAATATGAGCTACATCTTTAACAATATTTATCATAATGCATGTCTATCATAGCTGGCACTGGTTTTTAGGGAAGCAATTATTATTCTATTAATGTCCTAAGGGATAGTCGGTATCATAAAAATTGGATTAAAATTATATGTATCAGTTTATTGGAAGGTTTTTGGTGAAAAAATAGTATTATTATCATTGATGTCAAGAATAAGTCATATGAGTTATCTAAAGTGTAATGTAGTGTAGTATTTTTATCTAAAGTGTAAACTTCTGATGCGTCTTTCTAGATATGTGGCCTCTCGTAACTATATCTTGCGTTAATTGACTACTAAATCGAATTCAGTAACTTTCATTGAGTAACTAAAAAAAATATTTTGCCATACATACCGCCGATTGAGTCAAAGAAAATTTAATCTTATTTCGAGGCAGTGACAATAGCAATAGTTTAAAAAAAAAATGTTATGGAAGTAGTATACTTTTTGTATGCATCTTGTATAAAGGAATGCCATATCTTTGGAAAAAATTACATAAAGCTTATTCTTCTACAAATTTATTAAAACAAAAATATTATAAAAAGTAATTGCATTATAAAATCGACGCCATAATGATAGACTTGCAAAGGTTGTTACGTTCAATTAACGACTGAGGCGGGGAGCGATTTCTTGCGTAGTGTAATAAGTAGCGCCCTAACTAATAGGCAGGGCACACGATAAACAGGGCCCAAAAATCGTGTAATGTAATTAGCCCTTAAATCAGCACTGACGCGACTGCGCCGTGATACGACTTCAAATCAATATTTACATGAAGTTGAAGACAGTAATGGGTCAGCCCTGATATAGTTTGAGTTTGGAATCAGCTACTGACCCTATGTAAATCTGTTTTATAACCTAAGAGATAAGGGCACCAGTTATTTATTTTTTTAATTTTGGTATTCTTAGAGAAATCTCGTACAATTCATATGTACCTAACACGATACATGTATTAAAACTTTATTTTCTTACCACCGAACTGACAACTATAACACGGAACCAAGTTCTCCATTGATTAAAACCATTCTTCATGATGCTTTCCTTGCATAAAAAGACGAGATCGACGATTTACTATTCACAGTACTTTTTCTCATCGTGTTTGTTATAACTAATTTATTAGATTTTTTTATTTGTTAGAGATATTGATTAAATTAACATTCCTTATTCTTCCTGTGGGTGTCGTAAAAGGCGACTAAGGGATGTACTAGAAAATGGCAGCAGCGTTCTCTATGCATTTTACCACCATACTGCGATCGCCAACCCGCCTGCCAAGCGTGGCGATTATGGCAAAGCCCCCCAAATTGGGGGAGGCCTAAGTCCAGCAGTGGACGTCTTACGGCTGAAATGATGATGATGATGATGATTGATTAAATTGTATTGTATTTTATTTTAGATAAAACAAAACACTTCTGAAGTCGCAATTATAACATGTGGAAGTTGTTATGGAGCAGCACTTAATGAATCTCAGTAAGTATTAATCCATCAATCACAGGCGATTCTGAATATTTCACTTTATTTCACACTAGCTTCTGCCCACGACTTCGTCCGCGTTAAATTGCTTGATTCCCTGACCGTCCATGTCGCATCGAATCGTCTGCCCGTCTGAAGTCTCCCTTTTCGTGGCGTTTTTTCTTTTTGCTCGGCTCCTACGGGTCCAAGCGTGATGTTAGAGACATCCCGAGACGCGGTATTACAGAGAACGCTCGAACTCATACTCGTGATAACTTCGAAACTAAATGTCGCATTCGAATGAATTAAAGAATTTGCTTAGAATCGAAATAGGGGGGAAATTCGATGGAAAATCAAAATATCTATGAGCCTACAAAGCCTAGAGCGTGTGAGAACGGTGTACTTGTAAGCTTTGTAGAGTTACTTAAAAATGTTTCGACTTTCTGTATTCACAAAACAAAATAGTCAATATGAAAGACTAGCTACTGCATATCGGAAATTATGCCACTGAGACGTGCTACCAGCACATTAATCTTCCTCTCCTTTCTGATCCTTTGTGCCAGTGATGCTCCCGTCAAAATCGGCCCAGCGGTTTCGGAAAATTGCTGAAACAAACTGGCAGACTATTTTTTTTTATACGATTGTATATGTATACATACTTTCATGCATTTAGTAAAAAGCTTTTATTATGACAGCTTCTGCCCGCGACTTCGTCCGCGTCAAATTTTTGCTCCCTTGACCCTTCCCGTCGCATCGAATTGCCGGCCAATTTTCGTCCATTTTTCGTTGCTTCTCCGCTCCTTATGAACGTAACGTGATGTTATACAGTCTATAGCCTTCCTCAATAAATAGGTTAACCAACACAAAAATAATTTTTCAATTCGGACCAGTAGTTCCTGAGATTAGCGCGTTCAATCAAACAAACTCTTCAGCTTTATAATATTACTAGCTTCTGCCCGCGACTTCGTCAGCGTTAAATTTCGTGTTCCCCCGACCCTTCCCGTCGCGTCGAATCACCTACCCGTGCGATTTTCCCCGTTTTTGCAACATTTTTCATTACTGCTCCGCTCCTCTTGGTTGTCTTACTCGCAGATAATGTAGCTTTCTAATGGTGATAGAATTTTTTAAATCGGTCCAGTAGTTTTTGAGTTTATCCATTACAAACAAACAAACAAAAATACAAATTTTTCCTCTTTATAATATTAATGTAGATAGTATAGATTACAAACTGATGAAGTATGTTTAGATAAAATAGTGATAATAATAACAGTCGTCATTAAATTTGATATAGTGGTGGTAGCTCGATCAGCGCGCCACACAACGATACGTCGATGTTACCATTGCACATTACGAGAACCTCGTGAACGCTGAGAAAGACCAACAAATAAAATATCTCGAGTTAGCCACTAAGTTGTTGAAATTATTTAATCTCTTTGGTTAGGCGGCAGTAGGTACTCCTCGATAAGGCTCGCATTGTGAGGAGGTTCCTATCTCTGGAGGCCTGATCACCGGTAGCTTGGACCCTGCTCCCGGCGGTCCACTATTTTTCATATTTTGAATTATTTCTTTTTTTTAAGAAATACTTAAAAATTATTCAATGGTCCAATGATTAAATGAAGAAAAAAACATCGATATATATGTACTAGAAAAAAACAATTAATTAAATAATATTAACATAAGCTTTAACAAGTACCTATCACAACTTGTAAACGCTGGGTTAAGGTTGGGAATTCATGAATGTGTTTAAATAATTGCAATTTAAAACCTTGTCAATAAAATTAACTACACAAGTCACGGCTTGTGATGGACTTGTGATTTGCAATGACTATACCAGATATATCTTTTATATTATAGTATATTTTTTTATCAGATGTTGCAATACCTGTGATGAGGTGAAAGAAGCATACAGATTAAGAAGATGGGCTTTACCTGATTTATCTACCATAGAACAATGTAAAAACGATGACTCCATTGAAAAAACGAATTTGGCTCTTAAAGAGGGCTGTCAAATCTATGGATACATGGAAGTCAACAGAGTATGTACTATTATTTTAATAATCATGTGTACAACGTAACAAGGTTCTTTTTGCGCGTGGCCAATATCGGAACTAACACCGCTATCTTTTTTTAATACATTTCACAAAACAATTGAACAAGTGCTTACTTCCGTTATCCTTATTTGAGCGTCAAGAGATCCTTGTAATAGCAGTTTACATGCAGGGTAGTTTCTGAAATACCTTGTTACTACTGTTTTTACTTGGTACCTAGGTGGTGAACTTGTAAATATATGTGTACCTAAACAGATTCAAAACTGACTCGGCTGCCTTCGTTGGTTGCGAGGGATACGGATGAGCGTCATTAGGTTTTCACACAGCACGGAGACGCCTCGGCAGCCGCTACTAGTTTTCCAACAGTAATTTTGTAGTAGCAGTCCGGAGGCTAGATTTGTACCTGGCTAAAGGCTGGTACAAATCTAGCCTCAGCTCACAAGCCGTGTGCCCTACGGGAATGACCATCAGCAACTTGTCAGGAATCTTAAGGGATGAGCGGCAGCAGCCGTTATACCGAGGCTGAAATTTGCTTAAATTTTTTCTTGCTAACTGAAGGTATATGTAACATGCTATAAATAGAAGTCTTAAGGACGCTATAACATTTTTCTACAAATATCGGTGGTTTTTCGGTACCAATTAAATCAAGAGGAATCACAACTGCGAGGTCAGTTATAGTCTAAATTAAAGATAATTTAATCATCTCCATGATAGAACCATTAAAATTGTATAGTCCCATACAATATTTTCACAAAAATACGTTTTTTCCACCGCAATAACCGAAGAAAATTAAAAATAATGGGGTCTGAAACGGTACCTGTATAGTGAGATCCTGCATGTTTTAACTTCAAAATGATAAGAAATTATGGCTAATATAATCTTCTACGTTTTGCCTACATATTTTGTAATTAAATACATAACTTTTTTATTTATGAGAAAAATAAAGAACGCTCTCAAATTTCTTCATACATTTTGTACTCGCGGTTTGTCATTCCGCGCTCAGACGCGCCCTAGGAAGCACGGGCGTATCGCTTTTTTGTACGAAATAAATACGATCAAAATAATAATAAAGTGAGTGCGGTGCTGTATACTGTGGTTGAAAAATGTTGATACTTTTCGGTCCAAAAGTATGACTACCAGAACTTGGTTTAGAAATAAATAACTCAAATTCTATTGGGAATTATGGAGTAGTGATGATTAGGAATATTTACAAGAATTCAAGATGGCGGATGATTATTTAATAAAAAGTTATATGAACATCTATTTTCAATGTGGTAATTAAATTAAACAAGTGTCGTCTATTTTCGGAACGAAATTCTTTAATGTAGCTTGCGGTAGGGGTAAACAAGGGTGCTGGAGCCGATTGTGAGGTCAAAATCAAAATCAAAAAATGGCGGTTGCGAAAATTTTCAAAGTTTTCATCATGGGTGTCCATTTCAATATTTTCGAAGGTGCTGAAGCCGAAAACTCTATACAAATTACATTCAGAGTCAAAAAAGGCTAAGGGACATACTTCCTGACGGGACGGGATGATCACCGACCCCACAAGTTTTTCATTCAAAACGACGAATATTTTAATTTTTTAAATAAAAGCGGGCATAGCTATCAACTTTGGGTAATTTTAGGATAGTGATTACGAATGTTTCATCCAAATACGGCGGGTATTGTTTTTTAGAAAAAGATTATTATCCATATTGGGGGTAGGGATTATGAAATCATCGATTTTTAATTTAAAATGGCTGATGTACTGTTACGATGAAATGTCGACATGGGTTCTGCTAGTATGTAGTCAAAATATTTAACGTAACTTTCATTATTTACATAAATTGAAAATCATGTAGTTAATCATCATCTCTCAAAAATGTTACAAGTCATTTCGAATTATAAATACATAGTAGAGTACAAAAACAGCCTTTATACAAAAATGAAGGCCTCCTACTGTGTATTAAAAATTCTGAATACGCTCTCCAATCTCAAAGGCGAAGTTCGGGTGTCACACAATTTTTGCTTAGTTTTCTTTAGGGTATATTTTCACCGATAGTCCTCGATCACCATCCGTTATATTTGTTTATTATCCAAAAATATTATTAAAAAAAAAATTTGTACACCTCATTTTTTTTAAATTGGAAAATTATATACGTTAATCCAAAAATAACGATGATCATGATAATAAAACTTCTTGACTGTCATCAAATGCAAAAAGTAAAGTTAGTTTACTACTCATTTTACTTAACATTGCTAGTAAAATAAAATAAATAATACCTTCGAGTATCAAGATTAGTTAAGTAATGTTTAAAATCGAGCAAACAATGGTTTCAATGTGTGCGTGCGCGTAATGATGTTGTGTGCCGACTCAGATACCTAAACTTGAGCGATTCAAAAATGTTATAGCGTCCTTAAGTACCAACTTTCACGTTTCTGACTTCAAAAATTAGGAAGTTCCATACAAACTTTCATTCCCTATTTAATCCCTTCAGGGGATAAATTCCACCGTCGACGAGAAAGCGACTACCCATAGACTTTGTATTTTCATGTAGGTCGCGTGTCAGTGAAAGATTAATTGAATCAGTCTTTAACTGATCTACAATAGATGTCACCCACGCCCCAAGAGCGTAGCCATCGGTATTGATACCAACATAGTCACTCACTCATGCAAATAATGCTCGATTTCATTGACTCGACTTACTTAAGTCAGGTACCTACACTGTATAAATAGAAAACCGATAGATCTGCTTGCCTAAGTTCCAAAATTAATAGTAACAAATTTTGAGTCGGCGCCAAACAAAACAAACGACTTAGGAAGCAAGCGAGCGTTAAAATCGTAATAATATGATGGTAATTTATTTTCGTTATCATAATCTCCCTAGCCGTTCTCCACCTATGTTGAAGTTGGCTTCCAGTCTGACTAACTGCAGCTGAATACCAGTACTTTACATGGAGCAAATGCCTATCTGACCGTCATAACCCTGCATATTAATTGCTTGTCATTATTTCAGCTGAAAGACGTCCAGTGCTGGAGATAGGCCTCCCCAAAAGCACCGACACCAAGTGTCATACATAAACTAAAAAAAAAAAACATATACATAGATTTAAGACCCTCCTCCTTTATTTTGCCAGTTTAATTTTTTTTTATATCACATTCCAGGTTGGAGGAAGCTTTCATATAGCTCCAGGAAAAAGTTTTACAATTAATCATGTACATGTCCATGATGTACAACCATATTCATCATCAGTATTTAACACAACCCATTTTATTAAACATTTATCTTTTGGGACGGATATTGAAGGTACAAACACAGCACCTTTAGATGGAATTAATGGAGTGGCCAAGGAAGGTAAGGGATAATTATTATTAATTAGGTTTTTATATAAATTAATATTAGTGGCCCAAATGCTGACAGCACTCTTTTAAAAAACTGGCCAAGTGCGAGTCGGACTCGCGCACCGAGGGTTCCGTACAAACCTGCATGCGGGTATTCACGGTTTATGCATAAGGTTTATGTTTATGTTTTTTTTTTTTTTAATATTTGAGTTGACTGAATGAAAGGTAAATTGTGGTTTACGATTTATGACGTATTAAAAAAAAACTACTTACTAGATCTCGTTCAAACCAATTTTCGGTGGAAGTTTACGTGGTAATGTACATCATATATTTTTTTTAGTTTTATCATTCCCTTATTTTAGAAGTTACTGGGGGGGGGGGACACATTTTACCACTTTGGAAGTGTCTCTCGCGCAAACTATTCAGTTTAGAAAAAAATGATATTCGAAATCTCAATATCATTTTTGAAGACCTATCCACACATATGGGTATGATGAAAAAAATTTTTTTGAGTTTCAGTTCTGTGTATGGGGAACCCCAAAAATTTTGTTTTTTTTTGTGTGAAAATCTTAATGCGGTTCACAGAATACATCTACTTACCAAGTTTCAACAGCATAGCTCTTATAGTTTCGGAAAAAAGTGGCTGTGACATACACGGATAGACAGACAGACAGACATGACGAATCTATAAGGGTTCCGTTTTTTGCCATTTGGCAACGGAACCTTAAAAATGTACCCTTATTAAAGGGTGCAGTATGAGCATGACTGATAACCAGTGATCAGATATTTAGATGCATATCGTCGGTTCAAAGGTAAAACTCACTAACTGACATTTTGGCCCAAAATGAGATTTCGCTACTTTTGCTTCTTTAAAGATAAAATCTACAATAAGAAAAAATCACTAAGTGCATATCGTGCTCCATAACAAAACTGTGAAGTGAAAAAAGTCTTTAGCTCCAAATCCTCTGTAATCCCTTTGCAGGTAAAACTCATTTGGCACTTAATTAATTTTGCCTGAAATCTTCATTGTAGGTCAGTGTAAAGTAATGTTTGGCATGTAAAACTCACTATGTCGCTAATGAAATTTACCTGGCAACTCTATCGTGACATTTGTCACTTGTGAATTATTGACATTTGGTTTGGAGGGTAAATTTAATGTTGATGGCAGATACAATATTGCACAGTTTGTTTCGATTTTACATTGTTTTGCATATAAAAATCGGTTTTAACTGTTATAATGAGTGATTACCGAAACAAGAGGGGTAAAGAATTAGTTGCTCTCGGGCTAAGTTTCGTATGATCTGACGTCGAGTTGGGAGTCCATATTTTTTTTACGTAAAGATCATATTATTAGAAATCTCCACGTAAAATTTTAAGTGTCGCAATTAAATAGTTATAGAAAAAAATAATTAAAATCGTAAACTTGCAATATTTTGTCACTTTGACATTTCGACTCGCCATTGAACGTTTCATTTCATGTAAGGTAAACGCACTATAATGCTTTACTTCATAATTATGATGCAATAAATACATAAAATTAGTTATTTCAACACTTTTTAAGTATGTTTTAGTATATTACATTTATTTCACTAATTTAATGAATACATTAAAACTTAAAAGAATTTATCGACTATTGCCGATAAGTGAAACCAAACGTAACACGATGCTATTGTTTGTTGTTAGTCTGTTAGTCATTATGATGATTAAGGTAATTAGGTTGTGGTTTATTTTTAAGCTTTGAAATACCCTTCGTGGCAGATCTGACAGGGTTTCGGAGGTTAGGTTAGGTTAAAACTGTGGCCCTATCGGGCGGTTCGAGGGAAACTTCGAGCCGCGGCGCCTCCACTCACGGAGAGTCTCCAACCAGAGCTGCTGGAGGAGGTCGTCGCAGCCCTCTTCCCAGCAAGAGCGGAGCACACTCTGCCGCCGATGGCTTTGCCCACAGCTGCAGAGCCTACAGAAGGGAACGCCATCAGCGTCCCAGAGGTGACACAAGGAGAGATGGGGGCGGCCGTGTTGCGGCTCCGGGCCAAGAACGTGGCTCCGGGGCCCGACGGTATACACGGCTGCGCGTTGGCTCTCGCTCTGAAGGAGCTAGAGCCCCAACTGAGAGGACTCTTCACAGCGTGCCTTGAGCAGGGCCGGTTTCCCAGTTTGTGGAAATCAGGTCGTCTGGTCCTGCTCAAGAAGGCGGGGCGCCCAGCGGACTCACCGTCCGCGTACAGGCCCATAGTGTTGCTGGACGAGGTCGGGAAATTATTCGAGCGAATTATCGCTGCCCGCCTCGTCCACCACTTGTGCAGGGAGGGGCCTGACCTGGCCGAGAGCCAGTTTGGCTTTCGGCAAGGGCGCTCCACCATCCACGCGATATCACGTGTGAGAGTCCTGGCAGAGGAAGCAGTGTCCCGGGGTGGGGTGATGTTGGCGGTGTCCTTGGACATATCCAACGCCTACAACACCCTGCCTTGGAGCTGCATTCGGGAGGCACTGCTTTACCATCGGGTGCCTCCCTACCTCTGCCACATCGTTGGAGCTTATCTCGAGGATAGGGGTGTCACCTACATGGGACGTGATGGCGGAAACCAGCACCGCATGTCGTGCGGTGTTCCACAGGGCTCGGTCTTTGGTCCGCTCTTGTGGAACATCGGGTACGACTGGGTGCTGAGGGGCGAGCTCCCGCCGGGCGTGGAGCTGACGTGTTATGCGGATGACACGCTGGTCACGGCCCGGGGGAGCTCGTACAAGGAGGCAGCGTTGCTGGCGACGGCTGCGGTGTCACAGGAGGTGAGCTGCATACGGCGCCTAAGCCTGGAGGTAGCCCTCAACAAGTCGGAGGCCATGGCCTTTCATGGCCCCCGGCGGGCGCCGCCGGCCGGATCACATATCGTGGTCGGGGGGTGTCGGATCGCTGTCGAGTCCACCATGAAATAACTGGGATTGGTGCTCGACAGCCGGTGGGACTTTGGCCCCCACTTCCGGCGGCTGGCGCCCAAGTTGATGGGCGCGGCTGGGGCGCTGTCAACGCTGCTTCCCAATCTGGGGGGCCCGAGCGCCGCCTGTAGGCGGCTCTGCGTGGGGATCGTGCGATCCATGGCCCTGTATGGGGCCCCGATCTGGGCGGCTGACCTGACGGCCGGCAGCATCGCTGTCCTGCGAAGACCGCAGCGAGCGATGGCCGTCAGAGTCATCAGGGAATATCGCACGATCTCCTACGAGGCGGCCTGTGTACTGGCTGGATCCCCACCGTGGGACCTCGAGGCGAAAGTACTCGCGTCACTGTATCGGTGGCGCGAGGAAGCGCGGGAGCGAGGCGAGCGACTGACGGAGCGACACATGGAGCTTCGTCAGTCGCAGCTCCGCGCAGCCCTGGTGGCGAGCTGGCAGGATAGGCTTTCACGCCCAACCGCCGGCCTCGCCACCGTCGAGGCGGTCCGGCCAATACTCGGGCACTGGCTCGGGAGGAGGCACGGCTCCCGTCGTTTCGGGCGACGCAGGTGCTCTCGGGGCATGGTTGCTTCGGGAAGTACCTGTGTCGCATGAACAGGGAGCATGACGCCCGGTGTCACTACTGCGTCGACTGCCGGGAGGACACGGCGCGGCATACGCTGGCAGAATGTGCCGCTTGGGAGGAGCGGCGTCGTGTCCTCGTCTCTGAAGTAGGCAGTGACCTATCGCTGCCGGCCGTGGTCGAGTCGATGGTCGGCAGCGAGGAGTCCTGGGACGCGGTGGTATCCTTCTGCGAACCAGTCATGTCGCAGAAGGAGGCTGCGGAAAGGGAGCGGGAGATATCTTCCGCACACCCAGCCCGCAGCAGGCGCACCGGGCGTCGGCGGAGGGCGGATAAGCCCTCTTCCAGCCCCCCTAAATGGGTCCAGGGGTGACGGATCTGGGGACATTCGTCACCCCCTATTCCTACGGACCCGAGATGGTGGCGCGTAGTGTTCCACGCGCGCCTCTCTGTGATGTATGGGGGGGAGTTTAACACCTCACTCCCCCCCAACGTGAGGAGGCCCGCAAAGGCGGGCCGGCACCAGTCGGGGATCGCGGAAGACATATCGGTTCCCATGGTCCCCGACGTAGGTATGGGATGGAACACCGGGATGGTTTTAGTCAGTAAGAGTCTGACAGACCCCTCCGCCCACCCCAGGGCGGAGGATATCCATGAGGATTTCCACGTCGTGATCAAAAAAAAAAAAAAAGGTTAAAACTGTGGCCAGAAACGATATGATTTGGGAAGGTTAGGTTGGAACAGCTGCAACTCTAGTTTTGAACCCTGCATATTCTGACCTACTGCCAATATCTAATGCAAAGAAAGCAGACTTGCTTAAGCTTGTGAATGCTGGCCACATACCAGAGGAACTTCATCCATGGTATAAAAACTTACCTGCAATAGAAATTAATGGTCCGGAGCGCTTGCCTGAACCAGATGAAAATGAAAGTGAAGATGAAAATTAAACTTAAAGCAAGATTCATAAAAAAAATAAAGATTATTAACTTGTATTCAATTATATTTCTATAAGATTTAAAACAAAGTTTTTCATTAAATACACAATTTTACCTAAAAAGAAAGAGGAAAAAATCATTAAGTACATTTTACTTATTTACTTACAAAATAATAGATTTTCGACAAAAATATAAAAATATTACAATAAAATACATACTTTCACATGTTCACAGAAAGTTTCAGTACCTTTTATCATTTTATTGATTTTTCAGACTAAAAAAACGCAATATCTTAATTATCTCCATTAGTCAATTATGACACTAAATGAGTTTTACCTTTGAACCGACGATATTTACCTAATGTTACTATTTAGCTGTGAAAGCATGGAAGCGGCTTCGTATTTTTTATTAAAGCCGGGTTTCTTGGATCATCATATTTGTTTAAAATTAATGTTTAACCCCAGATGCAAATACATAGGTATGTGTGTAGGGTGGTATGTATTAATTAAAACAACACACAAAACACGGTATAAAAGCGCAATCCATGTTAGCCAACATTTCAACTTTAGGTGAATATGCATCTGAATATCCGATCTCTACTGATAACCAAAGCCACACAACATTCTATAAGACTGACTAGGCCCGGGCCTACTTTACACAGCCTACTGTGGCTGATAGTCCACCTCTGCTACTACAGTAATATTGTAAGGAAAAACTGAATTTATTTTACTTAGTATGATACAAACAAATAGCAAAAAAATGGTCTTGGTTACGTATGAAGGTACCATAAACTTACACCTAATACCATGATGTTAAGGATATTCTGTTATCAAGGTGTGTAATATTGTTTCCCAGTACCTGTACTTATTAGAAGTACTTTTATGGTTTTGTACTTAAGTGCTACAATTTAAAAATGAAAAGTCATGAACTTTTTTCAATAACAATATTTAATAACAAACTGTTAATGAATCATAATATTAAATACCTATTTAAAAGAATAGACAGGTGCACACTAAGCACTATTTTAAATTACTTTATATACAAATTAGTATTTGACTACTTTATCATTAACAACGGATCCCAGTACCAATAGCCATAAAGGTTCCGAAGGTTCCCCCACCTTGGAGCATAACTTTTCCAACGGAGTGTACTAATTCCCTTCCTCTTGCTCCATATCTGCAACGAACGATAAAATTAGGTAACGCGAATGCCCAAAAAAAACAATGTATTATGACAGTTGTAAGTGTTGTAACTAACCTCAAAGCTGTAAAACCGCCGAATAGGCCGCCGCTCGCCATACCGACACAAAATCCAATCATGAAGCCCATTTTCATTTTGTCAAAACAAGATGGTCCTTGACTCTGATAGACTCCGCCTGGCACGGGCATCTTTAATCAGTCTTTTTCCAGGGTTTGGAGAATTTGAAGCGTATTCTATCAATACTTCAAGCCCAAAACGTACTATAAACTGACATTAATAAGCATAGATCTTTTTTTTTTTTTTTTAATAATCTGCGTCGTTGCCATGTGTTACACCATGCAAACTTCCGAATTCATGAACAATACAGTGTGACCAGTCTATAGATACTCAGATGGGAAAGAAAACATTATTTCGGTTTACTAATTTGGCAAAAATACTTGAATAAATACGTAAATTATTCTGATCATATTGATTTTCCAAATCTCATTCTGTAGGCAAATGCGGTAAAGTAGCACGCGAAATTCATTTTTTTTTTTTCAATTTGCAGGTCCGTATTCGGTTATATGTTAATTAATATATGTTCTTGCAGGTGTTTATAACCATCAAAATGATCAATACAATCCTCTCAAGTTCATTTAATCCCATTGAATTACGTTATATCGACTCTGACCGTATACGACATTTGTCGCATTGATGTGATTTTATAGACGTGTTTACAGTTAAAATACTGTATTTCCATAAGTTTTATGCACAATATGAAATATCGTTTCAGTTATCTAACTAATGACTGAGCTCCTTTTTTATATTTGTCGAGAATTATATTGCGAGATTTAGGTTGTTTTTTTTTTAACCTTCTGCGAAGCAGTAATGCTCGCAAAGGAGGAGGCGGGGCACGTGAGGGAGTGTCAGTCTCTGCGCCCTCTCGTCCCTAGCCGCCGCAGGAGGAGACGCCCTGGGTGTCGGGAGTCTATAGCGGACTCCCGGCCACCGTAGGTGCGAGCTTGCGGGCGGCGAGCAATGGGTAGCTCACCGCCCGGTAAGGACCAGGCTCGGGTCAACGGCGCGTAGTGTTCCACGCCCGCCTCAAAGAGACGTCAGCAGCACTGAAGGGGTCTGCCAGGGTCGCGAGATTGTTCGAAAAAGATACCGTGACCCTGGCACATGGGCAACTGAAGGAACACGGGTGGGTTTTAGTCAGTAAAAGTCTGACACGCCCTCCCGCTCCGCCCAGAGCGGGAGAAGTCATTTGATGATTTACCATCCAAAAAAAAAAAGGTTGTTTTGAAATTTTATACATTTTTTTTTTCCAGGAAATGAATTGATATAAAACTGAAGTTTATTTCTGTTGTTTTAATTTTATGAACAAGAGTTCTGAGTAGCCGAAATCAAAACTAATTCATTGCCCATTTTCTGTTAAATTTGACTAAGAGCTCACACACGAGCGGCATGTTGGCAACGGCAGAGGTAACTGCAACCGTCGACACGCGTCGGCCGTCATCAGCACGAATATCCCCAGTCGCCCCCCGCGGGGATTGCCACCGGAGGCAAATGGGAATAAAAATTCCCAGTCACCACCGACGGTGATTGGGAAGTCATTGCTCCCACTTCAGTTTCGCTGTTCATTGCTTTCTCCATCGTAGAGAATAAAAGGATCAGGCAACTTATCCTAAACCTGCCTCTAATCTCTAAAAAAACACAAAGTGCATTGAAATATTTTTTTATTTTGATTTCGATATGAATAAACTTGTTAAAATTAAACATTTATACTGGTATTTTGTATCACAGATAATCAGACTTTTAAAGACAGTAATTAAATTAGGAAAGTAATGTTCATGGAGAAATGACTGTGGGACATTTTCTCGAAACTTTACGACACTCATTGTTACGATTCTTTCTGTGATTTGTAATTATATTCGGTATTTTCTAGATTTTGTGTAGTTTAAGTATTGTAAATACTTTGATTAATCTGTCTGTGTGTCTTTGACCTTAATAAAAAAAAAGCCTGATATCTATGAATATGAATATTTACAGCCTTGTTTATAATACGTATTTATTAAGAAATGATTACTATGTATTACTTTCCTAATTTAATTACTGTCTTTAAGTCTCATTATCTGAGATACAAAATACCAGTTTAAATGTTTAATTTTAACAAGTTTATTCATATCGAAATCAATATATCAATATCAATAAAAAACATTTCAATGCACTTTGTCTTTTTTTAGAGATTAGAGGCAGGTTTAGGATAAGTTGCCTGATCCTTTTATTCTCTACGATGGAGAAAGCAATGTAAAGCGAAACTGAAGTGGGGGCAATGACTTCCCAGTCACCGCCGGTGGCGACTGGGAATTTTTATTCCCATTTGCTTCCGGTGGCAATCCCCGCGGGGGCGACTGGGAATATTCGCATCAGCACCCTTAGAGTAGGAGTCAGTTGCACTTCAGTAAAATCAAGTAAATCAGCGAAATCGATAAAATTTCGTATATGGCCTCTGCAAGTTGAAGTTATCAGGGGAGCCAAATGAAATATGCGCGCAAATATTTGTTACTGTTTAATATAATTTCCAACAATTACCCCATTTTTATGAACGTTTGCATTCTAGTAGTAGTTAGTATTCTAGAAGTCACCGTTGTGATATTCGACTGCTGCGCGCCGCTCGGTATGTGGGCTGCAGCTAAAACCAGCGTCATGTGATAGCTGCTATCATCGGAAACTGATTTGTAGTATGTCACACTTGCTGCGGCCCCACCGCTGCAGGTGTGCCGCCCTTTTGGTATTAGCATTTGTTTTATCTTTTTACAAGGAAAATAAAACAATTGGTACAATTTGTTAATTTTCTGAATTTAATCAAAGTAGTAGAAACTTGTCCAAAGTGGAATATGGGACTTGTCCTTAAAGTAATGTTCTTCTTATATTCCACTTCGACCAACAGTGTGCTTAGGGGCCCATACATAAATTACGTCACACGTTAAGGGGGAGGGAGGGGGTCGACGAAGTGTGACATTGCGTGACAAGGGGGTGGGAGGGATCCTCAATTTCGTGACGTAACATTTCAAAATCAATTTGAATCTAAGTGTCAAGCGTAAAACACGAACTTTGAACGATTAACGCGAAAACTCAAAAACATTTGCAAATTTATCTGTAGAAGTATAAGGTTAAAAAAAAATTGTCAGCCACTCTCGGCAATTAGGCGGTCGGCGCGTATAAAAGCCGCCTAATTGCCCTTTGATAAATGCCACTCAACTGATTAAGACTCAAGATGATTAAGTTTGAGCTTTAATCAATATATTTAATCGTTATGTTCATTTTTTGTAATGTTTGATTTGATTTTCATTTTATTAAAAAATCATTTAAATTGATATAAAACAAATTGATGTAAAATGAAAATATAAAATATGTGACGTCACACTAGGGAGGGATCTCAAATGTGACCAGCTGTGACAAGGACGGGGGGGGGTCAATAATCATGAAATTCGTGTGACGTAATTTATGGATGGCCTCTTCTGAATCACGAGTCTTCCACTTAATAATCTGTTTCCTTGTTTAAGGTGCTGTAATGTTTCAATACTATTTAAAAATAGTCCCAACTATGTATGTAAAGTTAGACAAGACTGTGTTACACACGAACCAGTTTTCAGTAACAAGACATCAGAAATCAGTATCCAATATTAATGCAGAATCTGGGATGCCAGGAGCATTTTTCAGTTATGAACTTTCTCCTCTTATGGTTAAATACACCGAAAAGGAAAGGTAACTAATTAAACATTTCAGCTGCAGCACTTGGTACCAATGGTTTGTAACTTTATAACAAATTGATTTATTTATTTTTAGGTCCATTGGTCATTTTGCCACAAACATCTGTGCTATAATTGGAGGAGTTTTCACAGTCGCTGGAATCGTTGATGCTCTTTTGTATCATTCTTTGAATGCCTTCCAAAATAAAATTGTATTAGGTAAAGCTGGTTAAATTAAAGGGTTTTTAAAAATATATTAAAGTCATCAACACTGCATTTTGCAATTTTTTTACAAAACTCTATGTCTGTATCTTCTATTAGAGATTTAATTGGAATATAATTTTCTTTCTTTGGATTATATTGAGCGCGACCTAACTTTTCCAAAAATAAATGCCGTTGTTTTATTCTGAATTTCCTACTCAATAATATCTCTGGAGATTTCTTTATATTTTCGTGTGATATTTTCATTACATTGTGGATGAATTTAAATCTTTCCAGCAGGGCTCTCTGATCTGTAAGAAATAAAGATAATATTATTTATTTTTTCTAACACACTTTCAAGTACAATCCGAAAGATTTTGAAAGAAACTATTAATCCATTGCTTCATAGTTTGAAAATTCGACTGAATCGTCCATCGTTCGCTTCGCAAAATGTCTACCGGACGCGAAATTACCATTTCTTAGAATGACTTTTCCGATATTTTTTCGTTTTTCCCAATGTACATCCAAGACTTAGATCTGGACACATTCCATGCAATAAGTTTGCGTTCATGATGAGGAACACGAGCTCGCCTAACTGTGTGGAGTGTGGAGTTGTTGAAGACCTACATCACTTATTGATGGACTGTGTTAGGTATGAGTCTGAGAGACTTGATTTGTTTAAGGTCTTGAAGTTGAACAGGCTTGAAGTAGGCACATTCCATAAAATCCTAGCTCAGCCAAATGGCGATGATGCGAAGAGGCTGTTTAGGTTCATGGCCCAGATATGACCAATGTGTATTTAGGGTACGATGGGACTGACATACGCATTGCGATTATAAATGTCCCTAAATAAATAAAGAAAAAAAAAAACCAACCCTTCGTATAAAGTGCGAGTCTGATTAGCACGTAGAGGGTTACATAATAATCTTTTATTCAGATGTGTAGGATTGAATTGAATCGTTTGCGAGATTTAAGCTTCAATGCCAAGTTCCGCTGGCTAAACGAACTTTAAGACGAGTATATACAGATATACCAAAGAAATCATGTTTGTATACAAATTAAGAAAAGAGAGCAAATTTCGGACAGATGAGAAAAAGATTATTTATTTATTTTCTAATTCAATTTGTATCCTTTATTTTCATTTGCGTGTATATATATGTGAAAAAAAAATGTGTAGTAAAACCTACCAATTTGTAAAATGGTAATTTGGTAGGGTGGTTTGGGCGATAGAGACATTGTGCGACATGGACGTTCTGCGACAGCTGAAAATTCGGCTGCTCAACAATGTAAATAATGCAATGAATGTTCTTGAACAGTCAAAATGAAAGGCATTACCATAGCAAAGGTGTTACGCAATCACCCCTGGCACTCCAAGAGATGTACACAATGTGTTACATAAATCAAAAACGACTAATCATAGACTATATTTTTTTTATTAGTTAAATGCTATCAGTCAAAAATATGAAATCGAGAAAGTTAATGACTTTAATTTTTTTAATTAGTTAAATACTATCAGTCAAAAATATGAAATCGAGAAAGTTAACAATTGATTAGTTTTTTAGCTATAGTTTTCGCATTTTAGCGATGCAGTCATTGCCCATTCCCTAATATCTCTACATAGGACCACAAACAATAAACTATGTATGGTTTGTAGTTATCAGACAAGTTGAAGATCAGGATAGATAAAGGCAGTAAGGAAGTAAAGGCACTTTTATTTCTCTTTTTGAAAAAAAATTGAAGATGGGTCAATGACCGGTATTAAGACGCGACAGCTATAGTGTAAATGATATCACTGTTTTTTCCTGATTATCTTAAACCTTACAGCTACAAGAATATTTTGGTTCTTGAATGACGTTGACAGGGTTGCTGTTGATAAACATGTGTGCCACTGATGTATTGAGAAGAAATATACTTTTTAGAAAATGAAATGACTTATGTGGTCAAATGATAGGGTCCAAATTCTTTTATAAAGCGTAAACACCCAATATCAGGTCATGGTGTTTGAAAGAGAAGAGAATGTATCGGTATGTGATGTAAAAATAAATAATAAGAGTGTGGAGCAAGTAAGTGAGATCGTATATTTGGGGAGTTTGTTTACAAGGGATGGAAAGATTGATAAAGATGTGGAAAAAAGAGTGAATGCGGGAAATAAAGTAAATGGTGCTTTACATGCGATTGTGACCAACCAGTTGATATCTGATAAGGCTCGACTGACTGTTCACAATGGTGTACTGGTGCCTACGCTTATGTATGGAAGTGAATGTTGGGTATGGCAAAAGAAGCATGAAAGTAGAATAAATGCTGTGGAAATGCGTTCCTTGCGAAGCATGTGTGGTGTGACTATGAATGATAGGCTGAGGAATGATGTGATAAGAAAATGGTGTGGTTTAAAAGAAGATGTACCTAGTGACCAAAATTGAATAAAGTATGCTTAGATGGTTTGGTCATGTTGAGAGGATGAATGAAGGTCGGCTCACAAAAGGTATTTACAAGGCAGATGTGAGTGGAAACACCGGGAGGGAACGCCCAAGGAGGACATATTGGTGATGTTCTTCAGAAAGGTCAGGTGCGTAGTACTCGCAACCGGCGTGTGTGTATGACCAATTGTATGAACCTAAACGAGACAAAAGAAGTGTGTAGAGATCGTAGCAGGTGGCGTTCTGTCGTTTCTGCCTACCCTCATGGGAAAAAGGCGTGATTGTATGTATCTAATATATTTAACAACAATTCTCTGTAAAGTGCTACAAGAATCTTTTGGTACTTGAATGACATTAACAGGGAGCGCTGTTGGTGAACATTTGTGATTTGAAAATTCAAGACAGCAGCGTTAGTACCATTTTTAGCAATGCGCAAGATGATCCATGTTCAAGTTACAACCAAACCAAATCTTGAAATAAGTTGGTCTTAAAAACAAAAAAAAAACAGAATTATGAGGTTAAGTGCATTCTTGGAATCCTTCACATGTCCATATGCTAAATAATGACTAAACTAAGGTATATTAGAATACTTACTCAACATTAACAGTTTAGGTTTGTTTAGCACTAATTCTTTCACTTCAGTGTCTTCAAAGCCCATCTCTTCTTTTATTACAAACAGATTGCATTTCACAGCATGTAAATTGAATGTAATTAGCTTAGGTTGCCTAACAGCCAAATCTCTTACTTCTTTGCCACATAACGTCAAGCTTTCTTGATAAAACCCTAATCTTTTGTCAATCCTTTTTGTGCTGGAATAAGAAAGTAAATGTTAAAAAAAAAACCTAAGAGGTTGAGAGAAAATTCATGGCTTCCCAACAGCAACAAATCCTTGAACAGTAATATGCTCCACAAAGCCTGTGGAGCTACCACATAAGTAATTGTGGTGATTAATGCTCATGCCTTCCCTGAATAAGAAGTCTTTGCCCTCAGTGAGTCGGTAAACAAGCAGGTATAATAATCTAACTTCTCAGTTTAATACAATCTAGGCCACTATTTACTTGACTAACAAATGTCAAAGAAACAAAAACACATTGTTTTTGTTTCTTTGACTAGATACTGGTGAATGTTAAATTATGTTTCAAACAATTAGGTTGGTGCCTAAAACAACTTACCTGAACATCAACCAAAACGGATTTTTTGTAATAATTCTCTTGATTTGATTTTCTTTAAAGCCTTTTGAGTATAAATAGTTAACTCTTACTTGAAGGTCTTCTAATGACTCACATAAAATCATTGGGTTCTTAGTTAGAAAATTACCAATTTCTTCCATTCCAATAAAATCGTTTATATATATAATATGGCTTTTCATGTCTTTTTCAAAATCCAATTTTAAAATTTTTTCAACAATATATGTTTTTTTTTCGATTTTACTTATGTTTACATTAAGGTTAACTAAATTCTTCAACGTTTCCGATTTATTTACATATGCTGCTAAATTAAAAGTATTTGAAAAGTAAGGGGTGACACTGGACAAGTCTTCGGATACGGGCTTCAATGCATTCGCTCCGAAATCTTCATTTTTAACGAGGCTACTACTCGTTGCATATTGTAAATAACCACAAAATTGTTTTGTAACTTCCCTATTTCTAAAGCTTTTATAAAACTTGTAAAAAGCCGAGGACAGAGCCATTGTTGTGGATAAATTCACAAAATTAATTTATTTTAGCTTTGGGCAAAGCACTTTTTAAAATATTGATCGAAGAATCACTCGATCCACAACACAACAACCCCGCTACGTTATGACAAATTTTTGACAAATGACATGTGAGATGAAATTGACAAGCAGTGTTGCCAGGTCCTTTTTTTGTTTTACCCCAAGTCTGATCTCATTTTACCCTAGATTTGCAGTTAAATGAAAAAAATTACCCTAATTTATTTAATTCGCGTTCCTTCAATGTTGAAAACATTAACGCCATTTTACTCAGTAATCACAGTATCGTGCGTAAACGCCAAGCGAGCAGGATATAAAGTACTTTGCGATAGTCTTGTGTAGTTCGCGAACGAACTAGGTCGTAAGAGTGCTCTCATAGATGAACTACGCGAACTAGTTCCCTCATTCCCCGATCCGCAGTTTGTTAGTTCGTGACCGGATGAGCGAGGATGGCGTCAACCGAACTAATACACGGAACAAAATACAAAAAGTTTTTTATAATCACCAAACTAGTTATTTATTGAAACGATAAACTTTGGTATTATTTACAATCATGATCATTTTATGAATTATCATTCAAAGGTTTTTGATGTTTTTAAAGTCCAAAAATTCTAGGTTAAAGTAGAACATTCCATAATCTTGTCGCATGCAGTAGGAGCAAAATCAAAACGAGCGAACGAGCGTACGATCGAACGATCTGCCTCTCTTTGATTCCAGTTGGGAGTTGACGAACTAGAAGAGCGAACTAGTTCGGTAAAGAGCGATGAACTAAACTGAGCGATGTCAGTCGCGAACTACTATGCCCAAGACTACTTTGCGAATAATGCGAGCGGGCAGCGGGGCAGGGTTGGTAGGAAAGAACATGACAAGCGGAGAGGCGGGAGCAGTCAGTATGTAGTAATTTAAATGTGTGTTCATAAAATCTATGAAGTGAATCATGTTTAAAATTACCCTGACCGAGTTTTTACCCTAAACATTACCCTGCTGATTAAACCTAACCCTAAATCTAGGGTAAATTACCCTAAGTTGGCACCACTGTTGACAAGTCAAATAAAACTAGCACGGAGTTTTCTTTCTTTTTGGCAAAAGATCCCGTGTCCATGTGAGGGATTTAATAATTAAAAAGAATAATATTTTTTTTATGAACTCCTTTTCCTCTTTTATTGAGGATTTTTTTTAATGATGTTTCGGAGAGACTGTTCCAAATTAACATGCATTCGGCCATCACCTTAATTCGTTACTGCTGTTTCGCCCCAAAATTAACATATTTCCTACGCGCTTCCCATTTATGGAAGCATGCTCATCTTTTAGACAGAATGGACCAAATCATCCGGCACACACTAACCTCAATATTTAAATGTGGCCTTGGACGACCGAGCTTAGGCACAAGCAATTCTTCCCATTCGTATGGGAGGCCTACGGCTTTCATATCCTCGGCCCACAGCACTGAGAAATTAATCAGTAAAATCTTAGCTTCCACACTGATTAATTTTGATGTGCCCTGCTTCACTGAGGCTATAAATGCCTGGAAACTCGCTTGCCCGAATTCAAATATACCCGATAACCCACTTTCCCAGAGACGGTGGGATGAGCCGCTCTACAGAGTTGTACAAGACAATTTACTGAACTCGTCTACTACTACTGCGGAGCGTGCGCGCCTGCTGGCTGTGGTTAAATGGGAGTCGGGTCTGTGGCTTCATGGGCCCCGAATCCCGGCGCGCGTCAAGCTGGGCGTGTACAAGAGGTATGTGCGCCGGGTGTTGACGTACACCGCCCCCGCTTGGTTCGCCCTCACGAGCGAGACGAGCCGGAAGCTGCTCCGCACCCAACAGAACTTGGCGTTGCGGACCATAGTTGACGCTCCTCGCTACGTGAGGAACGACGTCATCCAGCGGGATCTCGGGATCGACAGCCGGGATGACCAAGTGCGGCGCCTCGCGAAGGGGATGTTCGCGCGTGCCGACGCGTCTGATTGGCCCCATGTCAAACAGATCGCGCCCTGGCATACGTGGCCCCGTGACGCGAGACCTCTGCCCCGCGACCTGGTAAGGGACGACGCTGACTCCATACCGGACCGAATCTCGGGTAAGCCTCAACCAGGTTACACGCGGCTTACCTGAACAATATCACTCCACACACATAACACACACTCGCTGCGTGGCGTGTTCTAAGTCAATATAGGCATGTCGCGTAGCGCAAATCAGACACCCACCTCTAAACAGGCACTCAGATTCACACGTGTATACGCGGGTGGGCCTGGTTGTCACGTATACATGGGCGGTGTCACACAGTACACTACCACTCACACGCACATACTTCCCCTTAGACTGGAAAACGGGATAAGCAGGGGCGCGCATCCTCTGTAGGAGCGTCGAGTCGGCATCTTGTCGCTGGTCGTCTCTCGCCGGGCCTCCCCCAGGCAACTGGCGGGGACAGACCGCCAAGGTGTCGTGAAGAAAGCGGCGTTGATATAATTCCAACGCCGCGGCGCGCCTACAGAAACACCCATAGCAACCATTCACATGGACGCGTTAAATACGCGTCCAGAATATTGTTTGCCCATCTGGCTACACATTGAGGGGCCCATCTTAGCGGACCACCGTTAACCATCCGCGATCGGGGAGCGTAGCTCCGGCGCCGCCCGCCACGCCCCCTAACGGGGACGTCGCGACCTTCAATGAGTGCTTCATGACCCACAGTCGTCGAACATAGGCACTTTGCTCGACGACACTACTTTCCGCCTCGTTGCTTCTCTAAGACTAGGAGCTCCTTATTGTTCTCCTCATCGTTGCCACTGTGGCATCGAGTTGTCAACAGTATAGGACACCACGGCCTATCTTGTAGTCGAAGTGCGGGTCGCTTAGTGCGGCACGCGAACATTAACGAATTCATCCGACGAGCTCTTGTCACCGTCGGCGTTCCAGCTGTATTAGAACCCAATGGCTTGGCACGCGACGATGGCACGAGACCGGACGGTATGTCTGTTTCCTTGGACGGTGGGTAAGCCTTTAGTGTGGGATGCACCGTGTGTCGATACTCTTGCGCCATCCCATCTTCCTAGCTCAGCTTGCTGCGCTGGCGCTGCCGCTGCGGCTGCGGCTGCGGGAAACCTCAAGCGGCGAAAGTATAGAAACCGTATTGGTAATTATATTTTAGATCCGTTTGAGGTTGAAACCGTCGGGCCGTGGGGTCAGAGTGCTCATGGCCTCTTTAAAGAAATATCAAAACGGCTGGTTGACACTTCTCGTGAGCCAAGGGCTGGTTTTTATTTTGGCCAGCGGCTAAGCATTGATATACAGCGTGGTAATGCCGCCAGTCTCTTGGATACATTGCCGGTTGACAGCGATGAGGATGAATTTTTTGACGCTTTATTTTAGTTTGTGTATAGTTTTGGTTAAATTAATACAGCATAATTTTTTATCCAGTGCGCAAACTGTAACCATGAATTCCCCCCAGCGTAGAACATTTTCGTCGGTTATGCAAAAAAAAATCAGCTGTTTCATAGAAAAATGCAATACCTACGGGGTCAAAATGTATGGAACAGCTGATTTTTTTTTGTATAACCGACGAAAATTTTCTACGCTGGGGGGTCTAGAATGATATGCTGAATTCATGGTTACAATTTACGCACTGGATAAAAACTTATCCTGTATATTGTTATTAATCTAAAAATAGTCTATAAAAATGGCAATTAAATAAATTTGACAAATTATAATTAAAATATACGCATGATCATAGACATTGCTTTTTATTTCACATAACTTTATTAGATATAAAACAAACGACATGCAGTGTCAATCGGTACTTGATGGCCAGTACTCACAGTCGACTATTCTGTAGTGTTGCAAAGGACTAGAGTCCACGAGTCGTAATTTTAAAGACTCGACTCAGTTATGCAAAACTCAGTGCGCTCGAAAGACTCGAAGTATACAGTCAAGGCCTCGAGTCAATGAACTCGAGTCTTAAAGAAAAACTCGGAGCATGAAGATGATACTTATAGCTCATCATTCTAAAAGACTCGAATAGAAGGTGATAACTTTAAATTACTGGTTATGATGTAACTATGCGTACGAAAAAATCTGACGAGTTATTCGATTTTTTTAAATGATGTGCTTCTGTTTTTCTTTAAGACTCGAGTGGCTGTTTAATGACTCGGGCTCTGCTTGACTTTAGACTCCGAGCCTTTTAGTACACTTTCTGATGATAAAGCACGGAGTTAGTATATACTAACTAAAAAACACAAAGTTAGCTTGAAAATAGTGTTTTTTATTGCTATCCCCTGGTAACTTTGGCAAGGATAATGGTACAAATTTATTAAATTATTGTATTGTCATCGATCCTCGAGTCTACAAAGTTTAAATGAAATTTGACCGTTTGAAAAAGCAACTTGACATCAGTGTTGCCAGGTCTCCTGTTTTCACAGGAGATATACGGCTTTCAGGCTATGTCTACTGTTCTACTGATTTTGCAAGAGAATCTACTGGATTTTATGGGTTTACTCCTGGCTACATCAATATTTGCCTGATTTTCAAATAGTTTCAACAAAATAGCAAACCGTTTGGAAGCGTAGGCCAAGCTTAAACGAAATCTACATGTGTAACGAAACCTTTATTACTTGTTTTCTGAACGAAACGTTTGTACTTCTGTCAAATGTAGGATCTACTACGTTTCTGCGCCTCTGCGGCAAAGAGTACTATAAGATATGCTCTGCGGACTCCAGTGGACTATCCAAGGTTTTATTGGATTAGAATAAAGTATGTTGATATTGGATGTTGTTTTTTTATGTATGTTCGGCCATAACTCCGTCATATATAGACGAATTCGCAAAATTCCTTTTTTTTGTTCGAAAGGGGTTTATTCCGAAATGGTCCCATTTAAATTTCATATAGATCTGATGATGAGTTCCGAAGACAGACACCGGAATTCTTTAAAAAATGACAGCAAATCAACCGCGATTTCTCTTATCGCATATATGCATTGTTTGTTTGAAATTAGTGCGGGGTAGATACCATAACTTAAAATTTTAAAATAAAAACTTTATTACAAAAAAAAAAACAACCGACTTCCATAAAAACATTACAAAGAGAAAAATAACTTTAATTTCGGAAGTCGGTGGCAAAAACCTTTAATACAAATCCTAAGACAAGACGGTTGTTTTTTTTTTTTGTAAAACGTTTTTTTGCGTAAATAATCTGAACATTGACAGTTCACAAAAAAAATATTTTAGATCGTTTAAGTGTCAAAGATCCAGAAGCCATATGAGGAATAACGAAGAATGAAATCATGACTGAAATGACATGCAGGGATATAGTAGGTATGTATAAATGTGTTTTCTTTCTTTCCGTGACAAAACTTAAATCTACTGTTTTTTTTTTCAATCTCCTGATTTTTTGGGTACATTTCTTCTGTTTTTTTAACACTGCTTGACATTTTGTTTTAATCGATGAGTTTGGTTTCGTTTCGTTTTGTATGTATTTGACATGCAAAGTGCAATATTTCCTCGTAATCACATCAAATTGCTATGCCGCGCCAGGCTGCTGGCTTTTAAACTAACGATTTTCAAAACTCACGTGCGTGCTTTTCAGATTAAAATGTTCACATCGACATTGCGACTAGGCAATGTTGCTGCGTGTTTTCAGCTATTAGTACTCTGTGCTGCGTGTGTACCTAGCGTTCCGAATAACGGTATAATCGATTTCGATTAGAGTGTGCTCACATTGGCGTGAGCACCCTGTCGCACCGCCTGCACACGTGAGGACCTGCGCTGCTGAATTTTGTGCCAAACTAATTTAGAAAACTATACCTCTATACAATCTAGTAGATACTTTTGCTCGTGTTATTTTTGCCATCGACACGCTAAGAAGAAGAGCGTTAGCGCGACGTCTTAACATGCACCATCGTTACGAGCGAGCACTGTTAGCGTGTTTAAAATAAATATACAAAAACAAATATCAATTACCTAAGACCGAGTAGTTGACAATAAATGACAGCTTTCAATTGTCATAATTGTGGAATCTAAAACAGAACGCAAATTATGCATGTGCTCGCTGAGATAGAAAAAATCGATTCTTGAATTAACGCGAATCAAAATCTGATCATAAGAAAATCGAGTTTTATACGATCGATGTTTGTTTGTCCAAGATTTTCAGGAATGTACATTCCTGAAAATCTTGGACATTAACCATTGGGAACTTTAAAGTATATTATCGACTCAACCGCCAAAAATTTTCTGAGTCGTTATTTAAAAACTGTTTTCTGTAACTAGGGTTTGTGTACTTGATACTTTGATTTAGTTCTGATCAAAATCGATATAATTATATAGATACATACAAATAAATCGTGTTACTCGGAATGTAGCCTTAGACATTTTTTTTTTTTTGTTCTTTTCGTCCCTCTTTGGGACAGGCAAAGGGAGCTGAGCCCATACAGCCAAGTCTGTGTAGCCATAGACAACATATTGACCTACAAACGTCATCTCTATACTCATGCCAAGTTTGAAGTTGAATTCGAATTAATGAATGAAGAAAGTCTTTTTTGCTGTACATGTGGTCTGCTTGTCTGTGGTTGATGTGGTGGTAGTGAGTGGTAGGTTAGGTACTGACGACTGGACGGACTAGACGAACTGACAAACAGGCGATTTGTCATTGCTGGGTGATTGCTGGCATATGTGTAGTCGCAACGCGTTTCCTGCACGAAGACACCGGTGAGTTTTCATGAGAAGAGTTCAGGATTAACCATTACCTATTTTGAGAGCGCTTTGTCCTGTATTCCTTTTAATTACGATTTTTTTAAAAGATTTTATAGAATTAGAACATTACATATTTACTTACCATATGTTAGACGGCATCATTTAAATTATTTGTAGTATGTATTTAATAAAGGAATGAAAGCAAGTTAGAAGTGTTTTCATTAATCTAATAGAAATGATGATGATGTGATATCAGTAATCAGAAAATAATTACATAAATTGTTAAACTTTTGCTATTAGCAACCTATTTAATAAGTGTAATGTATACATACCAAGTACCTTCATACTTAATAGACAACAGCATGACGCAATTGTAAGATATTGTGATAAAATTATTAAAATCATTTGATATTAAACATTAATTAAAATATGTGTTTTAGATAATATTAACTTTAAAAGCACTTGTTCTTTATTCATTCAGTACAGTTTTAAAAAGATGTCGAATAATATTATATCAAAAATTAAAATCTGCAACTGATGAATCTAGCTAAAACTTTATTGCACTACTCTGATTTTTTAGGAAAGTTTTAGGGTTCTTGCTGTCCTGACTTACTTAGGTTCCTTCCAGATTAGGATTTCAGTAAAATGTTATAATTCTTTTATCAGTCTCAGCCAGTTTTTAACATCTTTGTCAAAAATATTTGTTGAGGTTCCCCGAAACGATCAATCACAATTGTCAATTTTTGCCTGATTATTATACATGCATGCGCAAATTGATGCAATTGAAGAGATTAACAATTTTACTACAATTAGAATTGATTGCTTCAGGGAGCCTTTAGTGACTACAAATAGCCAATTGATTTTTATTGTACTTAAACCATAAGATTAAAATAGTCTGGAGGTATAGTGTAATGGATGTATAGCCCAATTCGCAAATGACAGGTTGAAATAAAAATTAGGAATTGCATGGATTTCTAAGGTTTTAATAAGGTTTCGTTTTTGCCTATTGGCTGTGGAACCCTAACAATATATTGGCTTTATTGGCAATTGGACATTTTACGAATTACATAGACATTCAGCATAAACGTCTAAGCTCATAATGTGTAAATCGGTGTTGACCACCTTTCCATTATCCTTAAGACCTTCAAAGCCAAGTTAACAATGGGGATTTATTCCATGCAGGATTATTTTCAAGCTGGTGCATCTTTGTTGATGGCTTTTAAAGGGGGTGGAATTTCACCACTGTACTTTTTTAAATTTGCCTACACTGAAACTGCACCTCTTTACACCTCCTGACAGTGCACATATCCTCCTCCATCATGAGCCTAGTTCCAAGCTATGTGCCGCCTCCCACAAACTTGGGCTGTGTCTGTGCCTCACTGTCTACCTTCGAAATAAAAGATATAAAGCAAATATATTCACCTCAGACTAAAGGTAGATAATTTGCAAAATAAACTCAAAATTAAAACTCAATTTTATTAACAATATTTTTCTTCATGGCTTCTCCAAATAGAATCAGTTCGCCACCACTCATTCTGATGCTGGTTTTAACTGGACCTACAGTTATAAGGCACAAACCGATTTACACAGAATGTCACACAATGAACTGTCTATGAAATTTTTTTGTGACATAGTTTTTGTTAGTTTTAGAATAAGTACAAGTCAATTTATTTTTACGGCAATTAAGCTTTACAGGAAGATTTAGCAGTTTCCAAATTTTCACAGGGCGTATATCCATAAAAGTTGTAACAAAGCCTTCCTGTAGAGAAACAGATATATGGTATCTAGCCAGTATCCTATCGATTTCTTCTGTAGTTTAACTTTTTGTTTAATTAAAGAGATACTTAGGTATAATTCCTAACAAATTACCGGTTACAGAGTTTTCAATATTTTTATTCTATGTCTTACCATAAATCTTTCTTTTTCCAGATTGACCCAAAAATGGATACCGCAATGAGTGGCAATCAGATAAGACAAACCTTTATTGATTTCTTTATTAATAAGGGGCATAAATATGTTCATTCATCTTCTACAATACCATTGGACGATCCAACTCTCTTATTTACCAATGCAGGTATGAACCAATTTAAACCTGTCTTTTTAGGGTCTGTGGACCCTAACTCTGATATGGCTTCGTATGTACGTGTTGTTAATACCCAGAAATGCATTAGAGCTGGAGGTAAACACAATGACCTAGATGATGTGGGTAAGGATGTTTACCATCATACATTTTTTGAAATGATGGGTAACTGGTCCTTTGGTGATTACTTCAAAAAAGAAATATGTGCATGGTCCTGGGAACTTCTTACTGAAGTTTTTAAGTTGCCAGCGGATCGATTGTATGTTACTTATTTTGGAGGAGATGCTTCTTCAGGGCTAGAACCAGATCTAGAATGCAAAGAAATGTGGCTAAAACTAGGTCTTCCTGAATCACATATTCTTCCTGGGAGTATGAAAGATAACTTTTGGGAAATGGGAGAAACAGGTCCGTGTGGTCCATGCTCAGAGTTGCATTATGATCGAATTGGAGGTCGTGATGCAGCTCATCTCGTCAATATGGATGACCCTGATGTACTAGAAATTTGGAATTTGGTGTTTATTCAATACAACAGAGAAACAGATGGGTCATTAAAGCCACTACCAAAAAAACATATTGATTGTGGATTAGGCTTAGAAAGATTAGTGTCTGTTATTCAAAACAAGAGAGCAAATTATGATACAGATTTCTTTATGCCTATATTTAAAGCAATTGAACTTGGCACAGGAGTGAGACCTTATTCTGGAAAAGTTGGATTGGAAGATGTCGATGGAATAGACATGGCGTATAGAGTTTTGGCTGATCATGCAAGAACAATAACTATCGCTTTATCAGATGGTGGGTGTCCAGATAACACTGGTAGAGGCTATGTACTTCGAAGAATTTTAAGGAGAGCAGTACGTTATGCCTCTGAAAAACTAAATGCCAAACCAGGCTTTTTTGGATCTTTAGTTAACACTATTGTCGAATTGTTGGGAGATGTTTTTCCTGAAATAACAAAAGATCCATTATCACTTATTCAACTTATAAACGAAGAAGAAGTGCAATTCTTGAAAACACTTTCGCGTGGCAGAAATTTACTTAACAGAACTGTTGAGAAACTAAATGGTAAAGTTATACCTGGTGATGTTGCCTGGCGCCTTTATGATACTTACGGTTTTCCAGTTGACCTAACACAATTAATGTGTGAAGAAAACGGGCTAACAATAGACATGGAGGCTTATGAAAAATCAAAGAAAGAATCTCAACTAATTTCACAAGGAAAGGTTGCAGGGCAAGAAGATTTATTGGCTCTCGATGTACATGCTATAAGTCATTTACAAGAGTCTGGTGTACCTGCAACAGATGATTCACCTAAATATAACTATCTGCCATCATCTACCGATTGTGAAGCAGTTTATAATTTTAGTCCTTGTACTGGAACTATAGTCGCCTTGCGAAAAGACAAACAATTTGTTGATGAGGTCTTATCTGGTCAAGAATGTGGCATTATACTGGACAAAACAAATTTTTATGCTGAACAGGGTGGGCAAATTTATGACGAGGGATATATGGTAAAGTTGGACGACGAGAGTGTTGAGTTCATGGTAAATAATGTACAAGTTAAGGGTGGATATGTACTACATACTGGAAAACTTGAAGGATCTCTAAAAGTTGGAGATAAGTTATCAATGCATATTGATACTGAAAGGCGAAGACTTGTAATGAACAATCATACGGGCACTCATGTTCTAAACAATGTGTTAAGAAAAGTTCTTGGAAATGATTCTGATCAACGTGGTTCGCTTGTCATGCCAGACCGTCTTAGGTTTGATTTTACCAACAAAGGTCCAATGTCTATAAAACAAATTAAAGAAACAGAAGATCAGATTAAAGAAATTATAAATAAAAATAAAACTGTTTACGCTAAACATACGAGCTTAAATGATGCCAAAAAAATAAAGGGTCTAAGAGCTATGTTTGATGAACAATATCCGGATCCAGTTCGTGTCGTATCTGTTGGTGTACCTGTTGAAGATTTGGAGAAAAATCCAGAGGGATCAACTGCCTACGAAACATCCGTAGAATTTTGTGGTGGATCCCATTTACATCAGACAGGGCACATTGGGGATTATGTGATTGTTAGCGAAGAAGGCATCGCAAAAGGAATTCGGCGAATCGTTGCTTTGACTGGACCCGAGGCAATGAAAGCTATAAGTAAATCGAGTACATTAGAAAATGAAG
Source organism: Aporophyla nigra (assembly GCA_947507805.1). Taxonomy (NCBI): domain Eukaryota; kingdom Metazoa; phylum Arthropoda; class Insecta; order Lepidoptera; family Noctuidae; genus Aporophyla; species Aporophyla nigra. The sequence continues at coordinate 13,731,617 of OX382302.1, read as the reverse complement.
TCAATAATGTTGCTAATTTCATTAAAGATCAGAGTGACAATGTGAATCAGAAGGAAATTCTTAGAAAAATTGTCGATCTCACAAACGACATATCTCAAGCACAGATTTCGTATTGGAAAAAAGAAGAACTAAGAACGATGCTTAAAAATTTGAAAAAGCAACTTGACGATAAAGAAAGAGCTGCAAAAGCTGTGACAATTACAGAGGTTGCTGAAAAAGCTAAAGAAATTTGCGAGGAGAAGAAAGAAAGCAAAGTTATTGTTTCAGAGTTAAAGGCATTTGGTAATACCAAAGCTTTAGATGGTGCTTTAAAACAAGTAAAGCTTATTTGCCCAAATACTGCAGCTATGTTCTTTTCTGTGGACATTGAAACCAACAAGATATTTTGTCTTGCTGCAGTGCCTAAAAATGCAATTCAGAAAGGTTTGTTGGCCTCTGAATGGATTCAGTCTGTTGTCCCAGTTATAGGTGGAAAGGGTGGTGGCAAAGCAGAATCAGGCCAGGCTTCTGGAAATAATTATACCAATCTCGGGGAAGCGATGAAAATTGCAGAGGAATTTGCTAATCTGAAACTATGCTAAATTATAATAGCAGAGGGCTTTCGACCGCCTCATAAAACAGTATTATTTTAATATTACTTCAGTGTGTACAGAACTTACAGCTCCACCTCTTTCCCACACTTAGTAGTAAGATTAAAATAATACTGCTACAAGAGGTTTAGTGTGCGGTGGTCACCTCCAATTCAATACTTATTACTAACACTACCTATTTTGCTTAACATGATTGTTCGCTTCATATATTATTTAATAAAATACACTTAATTATTTCTAATTTATTGAATAGCTTAACCAAATACAAGGGCCGTTTAAACTAGTCCAAAACTATTTTTAGAAGCCTCTCTCTCTCCTTGAGCTGATTCAGTTAATATTTTCAACCCCCAAAACTTTTATAAAGGACCCGTTTGCTCGGCGATGATCATTACAATACTTTTATTAAAAGCCTACACTCGCATGGACTTACTAGAATCGCGGCGGGATTTTTTACTGTCAGCGTGATTATCAACGCACTGCTAAGCGCCGAGAGTTAAAAACACTGTTCTATGTTTAACGCGCTAAGATGCACTCTGTTGAATTCTCAATGCCCGTTTAAACCCAAGAGTTGAAAACCCAGTGCACAAAAAAATCTCCGCGATTATATTACGTCTGCGTCAAATCGACTAAGACACTCCCATGCACGCACACACTCGTAAATAATAGAAAGACACAGAAAGTGGCATGGAGAGAGCATAACACCTTACGATGTGTACAAGTCAACCTCCTTTCTTTTTTTTCCTGGAGTACACGGGCACGCGTTAGCCCCCATCCGAGAACGCGTCGCGACTGTCTGTCACCGGTGCACCAGAACAAATAGCAAGCCGTCACCACTCCAGGGACTAGATAGCACACGGCGCCAGACGACCCCGTGTATAACCCCTTGGTCCTCCCGTGACGGGTCAGGTCTGTGGCCTGGCAGCTGAAAAGTAGCTGCCTACCACTTTGCACGACTAATGAACGAATAGAGCGATTAGATTAGTGCGGGGTATCTACCATAACTAAAAAATTAAAAATAAAAAACTTTTTACAAAAAAATAACAACCGACTTCCTTAAAAAAAAAAACACTACAAAGTCAAAAATAACTTTAATTTTGGTAGTCGGTGGCTAAAAACCTTAAATACAGATCCTAAGACACCGATTTCCGAAATTAAAGTTATTTTTGATTTTGTAGTGTTTTTTTTAAGGAAGGCGGTTGTTGTTTTTTGTAAAAAGTTTTTTTTAATAATCACTTTAATTGATAAATAACTCGTGTTAAACATGATATCAATATTTTTACGTATGCTTCGCAATTAACACTCTCACCGCCATACGGTCCGCCGGCGGGGCGTATCTTTTCGAGTAAGTTACTCCACCTACATGTTGCACTGAGCGAGATCGGCAGGCCGTACGGGCCGCCGGCGCACAGTGGGTCGAAACTATGATTTTAGTGACTTAGGGCTCAACTTTGCTTTTTTACTTTTTTCTTCATGTGGATGGATAGAGCTCATTAACCTCAACAATAATTGTTCTGATGTATTTTTTCCTAAACTTTATACTTTGGGTAGAAAAATGTGTTTTGTTATTTTTTTGTATGGAGCGGATCAAATAACCTTAAATTCCTGCTAAGTAGCGTGTGATCCCGCGTTGAAACTTTATTTTTCATATACCTTGTCTAGTCTATTATCATTTGATGCTATTAACGTGTGCATAAAGTTGCAACTCTGCCAAATAAATGGATCGAAAAAAATGAAAAAATACATAGAATAAAAAGCTACATTTTTTACTTTCGTAAGTTCTTTTAAGTTAAATTTGATATGGAATAGTAAGTAAAAGCACGTAATAATACACATAGTTACTTAACAACTAACAACAATACATTTAAAAGGTCCCTAATTAGCTTAAATTTACTAATATATGTAGTATTAGTAAATTTGTAAATTTAAGCTAATCACACTAATCATAATACATTTAAAAGGTCCCTAATTAGCTCAAATTTACTAATATATGTAGTATTAGTAAATTTAAAGCTAATCACACTAATCATAATACATTTAAAAGGTCCCTAATTAGCTTAAATTTACTAATATATGTAGTATTAGTAAATTTAAAGCTAATCACACTAATCATAATACATTTAAAAGGTCCCTAATTAGCTTAAATTTACTAATATATGTAGTAGTAGTAAATTTAAGCTAATTAGGGATCTATGAATTTCAATTTCTTTGTTTTAATGACTTTAACATGTTTATGAAATGTTATTTTAAGTTAGATTTAATACTGAATAGTAAGTAAAGATAGGTACATAATAATACAAATTAGTAAAGGTAAACTAACATTACTACAACTAACACAAGCAAACTAAAAACTAACTATAAACAACATCAAACATTACTATTTCCTTTCAATTATGAGTTTGACATTTATAAACTAATAAAAAAAACAAGAAACTTACAAACTACCAAAAAATCTTATTCACTATCGCTATGACTATCTTGTAAATTATCTACATCAATAAAATCTATATCGGATTCTGTGGGAAAAATCAGCAGAAGCTCTTTGACTTTTGGAGAGAGAACCATTATATTTTGTTTCACCATTCGAGGTCTTAGACTTGTGATCTTTGGATCAGAAGACAAAAGAAGATTGTGTATAATATCCTCATTTGTCGCCGTTCTACTTACCTTTCTAGAATGACTCTCTCTATATTTCCGGAAATCTTTATTACGAGCTTCCGCTGCCTCTTCCGACAGTTTACCTATAGGTATGGCACCAAAGTGCTTAATTATATCACTCCCATGTACTAACAATTTATGTATACTGGAAGGCATATAATACCAGGGATATAAGTGAACGTACAATTGTGCAGTATCTCTACAAAATTCGGAAAACTTAGAAAGATCCACGCTCTCTCCAGATGCAACCGTCTGAAGAATCACATGAAACCTTTCTATTAAATCTTTATCTATTCCTGTTATGCGAGCTGTTGTTTCTGCATCCCTAAAAAATCTTCTGGCAGTATTGCCATCATTGGTTGTGCCTACTCCTTGCTTGACTACGTCAATAAGTAAACCGCATTCTTTCTTAAACGCTTGCTGTATAGCGCTCTTTCTGAGTGACATTTTTTCTTTGTCATCGCCCCTGCAACTCCATTTTTTGAAGTCCAAACGATAAGCTGCAAACAAAAAGAAATATCACTTAAATAAAAATCTCACAAGTAACTATATAACGTGAAAAAAATTATGAACTAATAAAATTATATTTACCGATATGAAGTAAGCACTCCATGCTTCTTATCCAGGCATGTAAAGATGACATTCCATACTGGAACACTTCTTCGTTGTTCTCTTTTTGAGCAAGTGACTCTAAATTGTTCATCTCTGACGGTTTTGCTTTGCAGATATCACAGACAGCTGAAGATGTGTCTGACAAATATGACGATATTTTGCCGTCTATCATCGTCAAGTGCAATTGATGCTTAACTTCAACTTGATTGAACTTGATTGGCTGAAGTCTTTCTATTTCTTCGGTTATGCTAGCTTTTATAGTTACCACTGTTGACTGCGTTTCTTTGGTAAATTTGAACATTATCGGACGGCAATAGAAAGTTGATGAGGGTCGATCGTTTTCCCAAACAATTGTTCCATCACATTGTTGAAGCCTTATAGGAACTAGACTGGTCATGAAGATAGTTGAGTCATCAAACTCTGCTTCAGTCTTTTGTTTATAATTACTTTGACCTGAGGCTCCATCAAAACCCCATTTGCTTATTAGCAGTAACTCAGTTGGCGAATCCAAATCTAAAGTAATCACTTCTAAAAGCCTAGATACCGTCAAGTTGAGTAAAGCTTGCAGTTTAATAGCAGCTCCTTCTTCAGTTATAATTGTCTTCTTTCCCTGAATAACATTTTGCCTTCGCTTGTTTTATTTTATAATAAGAAGGGTATAAATCAGACCTATTTTCACTTGCTGCTTCTCTTAGGCTTATATACTGCCACTTACTTAATTTAAGTGAAACTAATAAAGACAGTGCCTTATCGGGTGAATATGTACTACTTTTCGGTTTACTTGTACTTAAACACTCTTTAACTTTTTCTAGATCTTCGGGGTGATTTAGTAAATGGTTCATAATTTTTCCTACATCCTCATTTCCGGTGTTTCTTAAACTAGCAATTGTAGTAGCTTTAAGTTCATCCGGGGATAACGAAAGCGATTGGTTAATTTGATCAACGCGTCTTCGTTTTTGCCTGGAGCCCAATTCCTCGAAAGGTTTTCGAGGTGTAAATGTAGATGTCGAAGCTTCTGTAGTAGATGGTGGTAGATTTTCGACATCTTCAGTATTACAAATCTCGAGCCTTTCCTGTTCAGTGTTCACAGCTTCAGGTATCATTCCTTCGGGCCAGTTTATTGCACGTTCCAACCAATCACCATTTTTTCTTACAAACTGTGCTAACGTGCGACTACTTCGTTCCCATCTTGCACTTATATTTGAACAAAAGCGCGTACAGAATTTTTGGAGCTCAACACTGTTCTCTTCGGTCACGTTTATTTTATGTTGTAGGAATTGAAAGAATTTTTGACTATCCGACAGTGACTTGACCTGCTCTCTTAAAATCATAAATAAATCTAAATTGTTAACTAAATTATCCATTATAACGAAAAAGGGACGATCAGAATCACGAGATGTTAGTAGTAGTACGAATAAACGAACACTAGTTAGTATATAATAAATTATGGTCATTTTATACTTCCAGAATCCAGTGACAAACAATGTTTACTAATTTTTCTACTACCCTCATTAACTAATTAATATTACAGTAATGACTAAAAGTGAAAAACATTGTTTTTTTATAAGGTAAAAGGTTAAGCTAATTACAGTAATTAAACACACAAATAGAAATTAATTGATTTCATATCCACATTTTTAAATAAAGGTCCCTAATTAGCTTAAATTTACTAATATATGTAGTATTAGTAAATTTAAGCTAATTAGGGACCTTTTAAATGTATTGTTGTTAGTTGCTAAGTAATTATGTGTATTATTACGTGCTTTTACTTACTATTCCATATCAAATTTAACTTAAAATAACTTACGAAAGTAAAAAATGAAGCTTTTTATTCTATGTATTTTTTCATTTTTTTCGATCCATTTATTTGGCAGAGTTGCAACTTTATGCATTTGTTTATAGCATCAAATGATAATAGACCAGACAAGGTATATGAAAAATAAAGTTTCAACGCGGGATCACACGCTACTTAGCAGGAATTAAAGTTTATTTGAGCCGCTCTAGACAAAAAAATAACAAAACACATTTTTCTACCCAAAGTATAAAGTTTAGGAAAAAATACATCAGAACAATTATTATTGAGGTTAATGAGCTCTACCCATCCGCATAAAAAAAAAGTGAAAAAGCAAAGTTGAGCCCTAAGTCACTAAAATCATAGTTTCGACCCACTGTGCGGCGGCCCGTACGGCCCGCTTCACTCGTTACAGATTTTTCACCGCGGCCTGCACGGGTAGGCAAAGTTGCGGCCGCCGGCAGACCGCATGGCCTGCTGCACTGAAAAATTCTATATATGGGTGGCGGTGAGAGTGTTAATTATTTGTAAACTATTTACAATCTTTTTTAAATATATTATATAAAAAATAATCACGTAGAATTTCCAGCCACTGTTTTCTTCGAATCACTATTTTGAACCTTGAACACTAGTTCGTGAGCTCAACACAATAAACAGAATAACTGCCAACATTAAAAAAAAAAATACGCTAAATGTGTGAAGTCTTTGCCTAATCGAAATCGAACGGCATATCGATATCATTTGCTCGCTGAACAAACCAATAGATAGCGCTGCGAGCAAACAGAAAAAAATATATTCGCGAATAAAAAAAAATCTTTGTAGTAATGTTTAAGAGGGAGGGTACATAGGAAAATATCATAATTCATAATGAAAATTATCGTAAAATATGCTTACGATAATAATATGATATCATTTATCATCACCATCGTACATACGTAGGCATGAAATTATCGTATGTTTACGATAATTATCGTACGGTTGCGAACACTGGTAAACGGTGACTTGGTGACACGTTAGGTTTGTATGGAAACTTATTCACTGTCTAGCAGCGGCCTCTGAGGCGTCTCCGTGCTGTGGTTCCTACGGTTAAAAATGAATGCAGTATGAAACTGCCATGTGATCCCAAATACATACAGTAAAATATTAATTATCGCCCTGTGGACGGGGATAATTGGGAAAGTAGTTTTAAAACTCAGAACTATGGTCGATATGAGTTTTTTTTTTTTTTGTAATATGTCGATGGTAGATAGATATAGTATTTAGAATTCAGGGACCATTTTGGTTACCCGTTGAAAGGGTTTTTGATAGGGTTTTGAAAAAGTGTTGTTTTAAAAACCATTTCATATTTGTTACACTATTTTACGAATACTCTCATCTATGGATAACCTCTTCCTAACCCTTTCGATTTGGTTACCTGTACATTCAAAAACCCATTCTTGGTGGGTTATACTTTTTAATGGTAAACCCTTTTGAACGGGTTACCCCTTCAACGACTGTAACAGTGTTATCCATTCGGACTACAAGTATTGTAATTTTATCTTTCGTGACTTTACTTTAAAGAACTAAACTGCATGCATTCGGCGGGTATGCGTCAAGTCACAACGCGCAGTCTAGGCCCTAGCACTCCGTACACATACCATTATAGTTATTATTGCAGTGATTTTAAAGTTCAATGTTTTTTTTTTTCCGGAATAGTCGGGATTGTTTCATGTTTAATCTTGTCATTTTTCCGGAATCATAAATGTCATTCGATCGTCTCGTCTCACTCATCATTTAGTGTAGGCTTGGGCATAGTAGTTCGTGACTGAGATCGCTCAGTTTAGTTCACCGCTCCTTAACGAACTAGTTCGCTCTTCTAGTTCATCCACCCAGCTCGAATCAAAGAGAGGCAGATCGTCCGCTCGTTTAGATTTTTCTCGTATTGCATGTGACAAGATTATGGAATGTTCTACTTTTACCTACAATTTTTGTCGGTTAAAAATGATCATGATTGTAAAAAATACCACGGTTTATTGTTGCAATAAATAACTAGTTTAGTGATTACAAAAACCTTTTTGTATTTTGTCCCGTGTATTAGTTCGGTTGACGCCATCCTCGCTCATTCGGCCGCGAACTGATGAACTAACGAACTATGGATCGGGAAATGAGCGAACTAGTTCGCGTAGTTCATCTATGGGAGCGCTCTTTCGACCTAGTTCGTTCGCGAACTACACAAGACTAATTTAGTGCCGGAAGAGAAAAGAGCTGCGTAAAACTGCAAGATTTTAAAAATGCCACAACCGAGGCGAGATGCCGTACATAGATATTATGAATACGATGCACCTACTCAGAATATAACAATTTTATTGGACAAGTACAGACAAGGCTGATTTTGTCTATATAAATAGATAGATAGAATATACTTTATTATGTACCTACACCATAAAAATACATAATACAGGACAAGTTTTTATCCAGTGCGTAAATTGTAACCATGAATTCAGCATATCATTCAAGACCCCCTTGCGCAGAAATTTTTCGTCAGTTTTACAAAAAAAAAATCAGCTGTTTCATAGAAAAATGCAATACCGGAAGTCGGTTTTTTTTTTTTTGTAAAAAGTTTTTAATAATCATGTCTACATAATTTTTTCTTTATGGGCATCACATAAGAATGATTACGGATATAATCAATAAAATCAGCCTATTGCAGTCCACTGCTGGACATAGGCCTCTCCCATGCTGCGCCACAACACCCTGTCCTCCGCCTTCCGCATCCAGTCTGTCCTAGCCACCTTTTTGAGGTCGTCGGTCCATCTAGCTGGGGGGCGTCCCACACTACGCTTGCCGATACGCAGTCTCCACTCCAGGACTCGTCTGCTCCATCGGCCATCGGTCCTTCGATAAACATGGACAGCAACAAGCAAATGCTTACCCTGCAAGCTATGTCGGTAACTCCAGTTCTTTTCCGGATAACATCGTTTCTGATCTTATCCATCAAAGAAACTCCGAGCATAGCCCGCTCCATAGCGCGCTGAGCGACCTTAAATTTGTGGACCAGCCCAACCGTCAGTGTCAACGTTTCGGCAGCGTATGTCATGACGGGCAGGACGCACTGGTTGAAGACCTTGGTCTTCAAACATTGCGGTATCGGCGACGAGAAGACTTGGCGAAGTTTTCCAAACGCTGCCCAACCCAACTGGATCCTCCTGTCGGCTTCTTTCTCGAAGTTGTGTCTACCAAGCTGTATGACTTGCCCAAGGTAGACATACTCCTTCACAACCTCGAAAAGCGACCCTTCGATGCGGATTGGACTCGGCAAAACGTGCGAATTGTACATGACTTTCGTCTTGTACAAGTTCATGCCGAGGCCTACCCGGCGTGAGGCTCCATTTAGGTTATGCAGCATCTGGTCTAACTGATCCAGCGTCTCTGCCATTATGACGGTGTAGTCGGCAAAACGAAGGTGTGAGATGTACTCGCCGTTCACACTGATTCCCTGTCCAGTCCAGTCCAGCGTCTTAAATACGTAATCCAGCGCATTGGTGAACAGTTTCGGGGATATCACATCCCCCTGTCTCACCCCCCTGAGCAGTTGAATTGGGCTGGTTTTCGTATCCTGGATCTGGACAGTCATCGTCGCAGCGTCATACAAGCACCTCATCACCTCGATGTATCTCCAGTCAATTCGACATCGTTGCAGAGAGGCCAGAACTGCCCAAATTTCGATAGAGTCGAAGGCTTTCTCGTAGTCCACAAATGCCATACACAGCGGCTGATTGTACTCCTCGGTCTTCTGTACAATTTGCCGAACAGTATGGATGTGGTCTACGGTGCTGAAGCCTTTTCGAAAACCGGCTTGTTCTGGTGGCTGGAACTCGTCAAGTCTCCTGGCGAGACGGTTCGTGACGACCCTCGAAAACAGCTTGTACACGTGGCTCAGGAGTGAGATGGGTCTTTAATTCCTCAGCAGGGTTTTGTCACCTTTTTTGAAGAACAGAACCACCATACCCCTGCTCCACGCTTCAGGTGTTGTACCCTCTAGAATAACGGAGGTGAAGAGACTTGCGAGCTCTCTCAGGACTGGTGCCCCTCCCGCTTTAAGGAGCTCTGTCGTTATTCCGTCATCCCCAGGTGCCTTATTGTTCTTAAGCTGCTCGAGAGCCGCCCTAATCTCGCAATGGTCGACATGCAGGATGTCCTCCGTGTAGTGACGCGTTAGTTCAGCTCGATGGTCATCTTCACTATGTCCCGTTGGTTTCACCGTCCGCTTTGAGTAAAGGTGCCCGTAGAAGTTCTCAACTTCCTCGAGTATCTCGGACTTTGAAGTCACGATTCTGCCATCCGCAGTTCTTAGTTTCGTCAGATGGGTCCTCCCTAATTGCCGAGTGAACACTTTCGACCCTCGGTTCTGCTCAATCGCAACTTTGAAGTCACGGGTGTTGGAGCACCGAAGGTCACGTCGTGTCAGCTTTCTAATTTTTAGGTTTAAGGTCCTCTTATCTGACGAAGACGGCTGCGTGGATGGCAACTCTCGTCTTTCCCTCATAAGTCCGAGAGTTTCCGAAGAAAGTTTTGACACCTTACTTTTTAGCTGCGACGGAGCGCTCTGACCACCTCATCGGCTTTCTCGTCAACAGTGTCTGTGGTTTCCAGCAGTGCGAATCGATTTTGAAGTTCCAGTTGGAACTTTTCGGATCCCAAAGCGGCTTGGAGCTGCGTAGGTCGGAGGGTAGGCCTTATTATGCGGTTTGTCTCAGCACGAAAATTTATATTTAGAGTGCCTCGTACAAGTCTGTGAACGCTTCTGGTATTAAACCTGCTGATCACGGAGACATCTCTAAATATATGCTTTCTATCCGTCATGATGAAGTCTATCTCGTTCCTCGTCACGTTATCAGGGCTCTGCCAGGTCCACTTCCTCTGGGGTTTCTTTTGAAAGAATGAGTTCATCATAAAGAGCCCCTGCGTCTCTAGGAAGTTGACCAGCATTTGCCCCCTGTGATTTCTTCGCCCCAAGCCGAATGGGCCGACTTTCGATTCGCCGCGTTCTTGTACTCCCACTTTGGCATTAAAGTCCCCCATAACAACGTTGTAGTGGCCCTTTGTTGTACTGTGTATTGCCTTGGCAATATCTTCGTACATGGTCTCGGCTGTCTCGTCAGAGTATGTTGAAGTCGGCGCATATACCTGTATCACTTTCAGGTAGTACCTGTCAGTGAGTTTCAGTACAAGGTACGCTACCCGTGTCGACACACTACTGATTTCCACAACGCTGCTGGTGAGTTCCTTGTTGACTAGAAAGCCGACACCGCCTTGGGAGAGCTGATCACCTTCGCGGAAGTAGAATAGGTGGCCCGACTCCAAGGTTATCGTATCCTTCCCCTGTCTTCGGACTTCCGATAACCCCAGTATGTGCCAGTTAATGCGACCTAACTCTACCTCAAGTTCGGCAAGGTGATGGTCCAGCCTCATCGAACGTCCATTGTACGTAGCCAGATGTAGTCGTCGGATATAAATGGACCTTTAATCGGAATTTAATTTATGAACATGTGTTTTACAATTTGTTTTCTTTAAATCCACTTGCTAGGATTTATTTATGAAGATTTTTATAACTAATATGATGGTACGCTATTGCAATATACAGGTTTCTTTCCTGCAATTACTGTTATTTTACTGCCAAAACTTGGAATTTTGCGAAACAAACAACTGGATAATTGTGTAACATAACAACCGTCTTCCTTAAAAAAAAAAAAAAACACTACAAAGTCAAAAATAACTTTAATTTCGGAATTCGGTGTCTTAGGATCTGTATTTAAGGTTTTTTTGCCACCGACTTCCGAAATTAAAGTTATTTTTGACTTTGTAGTGTTTTTTTTTTAAGGCAGTCTGTTGTTATTTTTTTGTAAAAAGTTTTTTATTTAAATAACTGTGCCCGCGACGTAATTCGCGTGGCGTATTGATTTATCGTCGATATTAGACATTTTCCTGCAGTAAAAGATACCTTAAATGTTCACCAGGATATTAAGTTATCACCATACCGAATTTATTCAAAAACCATCACGTACTTTTTGCGTAATGCGTGCACAAACATTCAAACAGACAGTCAAAATGTTCAAAAATTGGTGATTTAGTATCTATATTGATTACATACGTATTACATCCTCATTAAAAGTTTAAAATATATTCAACTAGCTTCTGCCAGCGGCTTCGCCCGCGTGAAGTTGGGTAATTGTCCCATGGGATCAGATTGTCGGGATAAAAAGTATCCTATGTGGTAATCCAGGTGACAAACTATCTGTGTGAAAAATTTCATCCAAATCCGTTCCGCCATTTTTACGTGATTGAGTAACAAACATCCAAACATCCACACTTTCCCATTTATAATATTAGTAGGATGTACACACACAGGTTATTTACAGTTTTATTATATGTGATACTAAATTAAAATACACTTAGTTCATTTTCAATATTCAGACGTTATTTAAAACTTAAAAAAAAAAGCACCGTCCTATCAAACCGAGTAAGAAACTCTAATGAACGATTCTATATGATTCCAAACTTTCAAGGTCAATATCTATTCCTCCACACCAACGTAATTTAAAAAGATTTGATTTAAAACCCTTTGATTACCCCAACAAACCCTTTCAAAGGGTTATCTTCTTCAATTGGAAATCATACAAGAGACGGTAACATCTTGTACTAGTTAACTTATTGATAGGGTTACCCTAACGTTAGTGTTATAAACGGGCTACCACGACCAAGAGGTAACATCTTCCGTTACTGTAGGCGTACAATGTGTAACACTTTCGAAAGAATTAACTTATATTCGGGGTTGTACGGTCCCTGATTTAGATATCTATGGCGATACTAACGACACGGGCAAAGTACCGATGAAACAGAAAACACAAAATAAATAATTAGAAAAGTTTATTCCGCCCAATAGTCCGGTCAAATTAGACTAAAAAATAGGGGTGAGGTCTGAGGTTACAAAAATTCCGACTAGGCTGAATATTGGTAGGATTGTTCAGTACACTATTATAAAGGAAATGTGAAAAGTCCTCATCGATCGGGCACGTGCAAAAAAATTAACTTGGGGTCAAAGGTCACAAAAACGGGGTTTTCGCGATTTTCAGTAAAACGGTAAGTTTTATCACAAAATTAGCTCATACAAAAATTGTAGATCAGATAATTAATATCTATAAAAATTGTCTAAATACTTTTTTTCCTAAGAGCCACCGTTTTTGAGATATAACGATTCAAAAAGTTGAAAGAGTTGTAATCGTCATAATATGTATAAGTACACCACGTATATACCATCACTGAAGCCGTAATACAAGCAAAAATATTGTTCTATCGGTCAGTGTAACTTACACATACAAAATATGAGAATTTCGGGTTAAAAAAAAAACCCAGTCCCTTATTTTCTACGCCAGTGTAACCTTCAGCACCATCTGTCTCTCATTCAATTGTCTGCGTGGCTAGGGTCGTATACCTGCTTTATTTTACTATGCCCAATACATTCATTGCTATTAGATTAGTCTCGAGTGACGCTCTGGAGTGAAAACACGTGTTTATGTATTGTAACCTATATTTTTCTAACCTATTTCGTGCTGTTTTGAATTTTATAACAAAAACTAGCTTTTGCCCGCGGCTTCGCCCGCGTGGATGTCGGAAATTAATGCAAGAGGACGTACTACCGCGATAAGAATGTGTTATTCCAGGTTATATAGGTAATGTAGACTCTGTGTGCTATTTTCGATCCAGATCCATTCAGCCATTTTTGCGTGATTGAGAAACAAACACCCAATCATACATATTTTCACATATATAATATTATTAGTAGTAGGATTATAACTCATATTACTTAGGATTCATAGTTTATGAGAACATCATGTGTGTTGGTGTTTTTAAAATAAAAATATAAGTATTCAGAGTAAGAAGACTGCGACATAGGGCTTGGTTTAGTTGAATATAAGTCTTCCTGGTTTTTCTTAACGCTCCTATTTTACCTATACAGACACTCAATCATTTACCAGACACCGAACATAATTATAGGAATAGTACTTTTGCCAGTGGCTTGGCCCGTAGGTATAGCGGTCGGAAAATATCACCCGGGAACCTACTACCGGGATAAAGTAGGTATCCTATCTGTTACTTATCCATGATATAATATAATTATCTTTGTGCCAAATTCGATCTAAATCCGTTTGGCCGTCTTTGCATCATTGAGAAACAAACGTCCAAAAATCTAAACATCTAAGCCATTTCGCGGTGTCTTACTTGGAATAATACTATTAGGTTTATTTTGAGTAAGTATAATGAACACACATGATATTCGCAATTACTATGAAGCCAAAGTAATATGAATTACAATCCTACTTATGCTGTACTACCCGGCCGCTGCCAACGCGCTCTGCGCCCGCTTTTTAAATCTCTAATATCTTCTAAGATATTCATTTAAATTACATGCTGTAAAGGACCATATTGATCTATATTAAATGCACAATGTATTTAAGGTACTTAATTGGATAAGGATTAATGGTGTATTGCTTAAAATCGCTTCGTAAATAAGCCCTTATTTCTCGTAAAAAGTAAAAGTTAAAAAATGGTTATTGTGGGTTATCCCTAAGAGATAGACATACCATTGAGGACATTTTTGTAGGCCTTTTTAAGGTGTACAATACTGTAGTACATTATTTTGATCTATTTCGTAGGATTCAGCCAGGGTTTTTCGAATTTTGAGACGTATGTCAGCGCAGTTTTCGAAGACAGTTATTTTTCTCTAAAATAAAAGAATCTTTCTAAAATAAAAGCAGCCTAAGTTACTCCTTGTTACATCAGCTATCTGCCAGTGAAAGTCCCGTCAAAATCGGTCCAGTCATTTCAGAGATTAGCGAGAACAAACAGACAGACAAAAATTGTAAAAAATGTTGTTTTGGTATATGTATCGTGTATACATTAGGGCATGCAAACCGGATACCCGGATAACCGAAAAAACCGGATAACCGACTGATTTGAAACCCGGTTTTTTTAGGATAACAAAACCGGAGTTTTCGGTTTTTTCGGTTAACATTATAAGTAAGCATTTTTCGACTACTAAACTGACGGCAACTACAACTCAGGAAAACTTAGACTATACAGTACCTAGTAAATGTTTCATGGAACATCAAGGACCAACTCCAACTACAAGAATTAAAGAAGGCTCTCAAACAACATACCTCTGGTGCAAGCCTATCTACATACTTGATTTAGAAACTAAAATCAGGGTGGAAATGGCACTTTACGACGGCGACGGTGGAGGAAAAATGGGAGAGCACTTAATAAAAGTATATAAAGCTTTGGAATCTATACCTCCAACAAGTGTGGAATCAGAGAGAGCCTTTTTATCAGCAGGTCTCATCTATACTAATATTATAAAGCTGAAGAGATTGCTTGTTTGGTTGAACGCGGTAATCTCAGGAACTACTGGTCCAATTAGAAAAAATATTTTTGTGTTGAGTAGCCCATTTATTGAGAAAGGTTATAGGTTATATAACATCACGCTACGATTAAAAGAAGCGGAGCAGTAACGAAAAATGAACGAAAACTAGCAGGCAATTCGATGCGACGGGAAAGGTCAGGGTAGAAAAAATTGACGCGGACGAAGTCGCGGGCAGAAGTCTGTTTTATCTATAACAATGACAGATTTATTTTGTTTTGGTTTATTAGGGAATAAGACTTCCATTTTATGCGATATTTCAATAATTATTTTGATTTCATTTTACGTACTGTTGATTTTGCCTGTTTGTATTTTATGACAGTTCAATTGTTATATATATATTATGATTATTATTCTATGTTTTGTATAAAGAAAAGAAACTTTTTGTATAGCCTGTTAGTACTTTTAGCTTATTTCAGTCCGTAAAAAAATCATATTTTGATTAGACTTCAGCGTTTTCATTTCTGTACAGACATATTTCTCATTTATTAAAAATCAAATAAAAAAACCCGAAAAAACCGATTTAACCGGTTTCACCGGTTTTGTAAACATAAACCCCGAAAAAACCGGTTTGTATAAACAACCCGGTTTTTGCATGCCCTAGTATACATCCATATACACTTAGTAAAAAGTGGTTATCTTAATATTAAAAACAGACACTCCAATTTTATTTATTTGTATAGATGTGTGCTGAAGTTTTAAAAAGAGTAAAGGTTATGGCACATTATACCGGCACCGCAACGGCACCGCTCCAAACCAGGAATTAACTTGTCATTCAATTTAGAGCATTAAATCCTGTGTAGTATAATATATTTCATAATGTCAATATGAAAAGCCAACGGCGGGCAGTCAGCGCGCTTGCCGCTACCATACAACTCGACTCGCAGCCCGCGTACTGTAAGCGAGTGGACCATGAGTTTACAGTGCGCCGACCGCATGCTTACTACGCGCCGACTCCGAGTCGCCAGCAAAACAACGTCGTTGCGCCGTCGCCCGCGCACCACCGTCGCGCGTCGCCTCACGCGCCTCGCTGCATCCTCACTCTAGTCTCGAATCAGATTTATGATGACTATCTAGGCGTGTTCAATCATAAATGCCATATAATTATTGTGTTCGCGGTGACAGCAAGCTTTCACCTCGCGGCCAACGCGCAGACTGCGAGCTTGCATCTCTCGGCCAGCGCGCGGACTGCGAGCTTGCACCTCGCGGCCGACGCGTAGTTAGCGCACTGGCAGCTAGCCGTAGCCTAAAGTCGAAGAGACGCCGCACAGTGTGTTATAAACCCTCATTTTGTCTCACCTTGGTTTTATTGAAGAATTCTATAGTTATTATCATTACAAACATAAGAGTAAAACTCCGAAATCAAAATAACTTATAGAACTTCAGAAAAAAAAATTCAAAGTTTGCTTATAACCGGGTCAGGAAATACACAAAAAAATACATTTAAAATTAACTGAACTTGTTATTTTAATTTTGATTGTATAAAATAATTATACATAAAAAACCATACCTTTTGACAAGTTTTTGTACATTTACGGTGATTACATTAGGAGATATGAATTAATTTCTCATTTTCAGTTTTATTTTTTTGTTCCACATTAAGGGGGTAAAATAACTATAGGGAATAGGGGATGAAAGTTTGTTACATATAGTCACTTTGCTGTCTGTCTGTCCCTATGTATGCTTATATCTTTAAAACTACGCAACGGATTTTGACGCAGGTTTTTTTAATAGATAGAATGATTCAAGAGGAAGGTTTATATGTATATAACATGCATAATATAGTAAAGAAACGCTGATAATTGTAGAAATTTCTAATGTGATGTCACAAATAAACCCTTTTTTTTGCGCTTACATTGCGAACGCTGGCTGAACCCTACAAAATTGATCAAAATAATGTACTACAGTATTATACACATTAAAAAGGTCTACAAAAAAGTCCGCGATGATATATGTCTATCTCTTAGGGATAAACCACAATAACCATTTTTTATCCTTCACTTTTTTCGAGAAATTATGGCTTATTTACGAAGCGATTTTAAGCAATATAGCATTAATCCTTATCCAATTAAGTACCTTAAATATATTGTGCATTTAATATAGATCAATATGGCGCTTGACAGCATGTAATTTAAATGAATATCTTAGAAGATATCAGAGATTTAAAAAGCGGGGGCGGAGTGGCTGGCAGGTCGTAGGTACGGGTTGGTAGCGGTCGGGTAGTGCAGGATTAGTAGGATTGTAATTCATATTACTTAGGCTTCATAGTAAATGCGAATATCATGTGTGTTCGTTATACTCAAAATAAACCTAATAGTATTATTCCAAGTAACATACCGCGAAGTATGGCTTAGATGTTTAGATTTTTGGATGGATTTGGATTTTTGGTTATCCTGGATACTTACCATATAGGATACTTTATCCCGGTAGTAGGTTCCCAGGTGATATTTCGCTGTCTGTCTCGCTTTCCTGCTAAAACTACTGAACCGATTTAAATGAAATTTGGTACACAGATAGTTTAGAGCCTGAGAAAGGACATAGCCTACTTTTTATTGCGGAAAAGGGATTTTAAGGGGTTGAAAGGGAGGTTGAAAGGTTGTAGGGAAGTATTGTCATTTTTAAAACTAGAATGATGAAACTTTTTTATTTGGCTTTTATTACATTATATATATTTATGAACTATATTTAAAGTTTGATAATTTTTTACCCTTAAGGGGGGTAAAATAACAAAAGGGAATAGGGGATGAAAGTTTGTACGAAAGTTTGTTACATATTATAAAATAAAGTCACTTCCCTGCCTGTCTGTCCCTATGTATGCTTAGATCTTTAAAACTACGCAACGGATTTTGATACGGGTTTTTTTAATAGATAGAATGATTCAAGAGGAAGATTTATATGTTTATAACATGCATAATATAGTAAAGAAACGCTGATAATTTTAGTGTATATTACCTATATACCCTGGATTAACACATTCTTATCGCGGTAGTACGTCCGTTAATTTCCGACATCCACGCGGGCGAAGCCGCGGGCAAAAGCTAGTAATAAATAATCATCATATTGTATTTAAGACAATTTCATCAATTTACTTATAATTATTACTCTGATTCTTCGTAACTTGGCAAACTTATGACATCCAAGTCCTTTTGCTGTGGCACATTTCTAATAACGTTTGACGAAAAGAAAAAAGAAAGAACTCGTAAAAACTACTTACATCACTTAACAAACTTGGTGAAGAAGGTCCGACTATATCCTCAAGAGAAGATATAATTATCACTAGTCTTATAACGAAAATTGTAATTATAAAAACTATCCGTTATATTACTTAACTCTGGGATGAAATTATTATAATAAATATTATGCATTAGGAATATTCAGATTCGAAGATTTGTCATTAAAAAATAATTGTCGAAGTAATAGTAAGCGACTTTTAATAGAATATTTCATAAATTTGAAATATTATTTACCTTACTTACTCATCACTAGCTGTCGTGTCTTGACGACTGTGGCGTGGGGACGAACACTTTTTTACCGATTTCGATGGTGTGCGTTACCCAGGCCAGATGTTGTCGAAAATGGTCATTTGAATCTAATAGATAATTAGTTTTGCGGCTTCTGTAATTGTTGCGCACATTTTTAAATTTGTTGCGCTTATAGTTTTTTAATTATTTCACAAAAACATTTCCTGCTGGGGTAACGTTATCCCAGCCAGACCTTTTTCTTTCTAATGGGAATATTTAAATAAATACTAGCTATAAAATTAGTTGTCTAGATGAAGTAAATGGTGTGCCTTATTTTGTATTTGTTCTTTCATCGGTTGCGAAGTTATTCGAGATTTTGCTGGGGTAACGTTTTTGGTTTTGCTAGATCTTTGAAACGGTTAAGCGGATTCTTATCATATTTTGTACATGACTTCTTAGGAATTAGTTTATATTTGTTCTGCAATAAAAAAAACCAAAATAATGCATAGTTTAAAGGTTATTTCATTAAATAGAAAAACACTTCAATTGGTTCCAGCACTCTCAATAAGAGGTCTAAAGACTTACTTTAAACGTTATTTTAAAGCTTGTAAATGCCTTCAAATGTATGTGAAGTTTCATTAGTATCCTGTAAGGATTTAACAAGTTATGATGATATTCAGTTCTTCACGAGCACGGTCTTGATGCGCGCGGTGTTATTTGGCCACTGGATTGGATATATGAACTGAATGTTATGTCAATTATTAGTTGTTTAGTTCAGTTGTATATCAGTAAAATTTCAGCGTACCGTGTGGTGCCGGACGTAAAGAATAACACCACCCCATTTCTTCCCGTGGGTGTCGTAAAAGGCGACTAAGGGACTTACAGAGAATGGGCAGCAGCGTTCTCTATACATTTTACCACCATACTGCGATCGCCAACCCGCCTGCCAAGCGTGGCGATTATGGCAAAGCCCCCCAAATTGGGGGAGGCCTAAGTCCAGCAGTGGACGTCTTACGGCTGAAATGATGATGACGATGATGAAAATTTCAGCGTAGTACATTGGATATTGGTCGCTTTTTCGTAACCACCTAAACCTGGTCGGGTTACCTCGGTCATTCACTTCCTAATGACTTTAATCGTATTATCTCATTAATTATCCAATGTACTACGCTGAAATTTTACTGATATACAACTGAACTAAACAACTAATAATTGACATAACATGCAGTTCATATATTCAATCCAGTGGCCAAATAACACCGTGCGCATCAAGACCGTGCTCGTGAAGAACTGAATATCATCATAACTTGTTAAATACTTACAGGATACTAATGAAACTTCACATACATTTGAAGGCATTTACAAGCTTTAAAATAACGTTTAAAGTAAGTCTTTAGACCTCTTATTGAGAGTGCTGGAACCAATTGAAGTGTTTTTCTATTTAATGAAATAACCTTTAAACTATGCATTATTTTGGTTTTTTTTTTTATTGCAGAACAAATTTAAACTAATTCCTAAGAAGTCATGTACAAAATATGATAAGAATCCGCTTAACTGTTTCAAAGATCTAGCAAAACCAAAAACGTTACCACAGCAAAATCTCAAATAACTTCGCAACCGATGAAAGAACAAATACAAAATAAGGCACACCATTTACTTCATCTAGACAACTAATTTTATAGCTAGTATTTATTTAAATATTCCCATTAGAAAGGAAAAGGTCTGGCTGGGATAACGTTACCCCAGCAGGAAATGTTTTTGTGAAATAATTAAAAAACTATTCTTAAGCGCAAAAAAATTAAAAATGTGCGCAACAATTACAGAAGCCGCAAAACTAATTATCTATTAGATTCAAATGACCATTTTCGACAACATCTGGCCTGGGTAACGCACACATTTCGATTAGCAATTTTTGATCATTGTTTTTTCTAGTGAAATGTAACTAATGGATATATATTTGTGCCATTTTACAATATTTCATTAATGTAGTTTAAAATAATAGGAAAAAGAAACAGAAAACTTATATTACTATATTTATTTTGTACTCAAAAAATGTTGTTTTCTTGTCGTCTATAGACGACGGTGGCGTGTTGGGCACGTTTTCATTTGTCGGCTATACACGACCGTGGCGTTCAAAAGGTTAATTTTCAATACATAGATGAAATTTTATATAAAGGGGATTTAGGTAGCAATGAAAAACTATTAAATTCGTTAGTTTGCTAGTTTCAAGGTCACGCGCGTCGACACCGATTGAGTAAAATAGGTATTTGCGGATCTTAAGGGCTCGGCGACGGACAATCTGTCCATACAAACGTAATAGGTACCAAAATCATTTGCAATTTGAGCATATTTCCACCATTTTAAGATGATATTCGGCTTTAGACAGTATTTATCTAGGTTATGGTGACGTTTTTTTTAAAAAAAACTAAGCTAAAATAAAGTTTGAGCGAATTGCATTTCGCACATTTTTACAACATAAATGACATGTTTTCTTTTTGTTTTTTCTGCATTAAAAACAACAATATCTGTAATAATGTTTTATCCATAACACAGATTATATAATCACGATACTAAATAACAAAAAACAATTGAAAAATCATTAAGTTTTCATTCATCATTTTTGGTATTACGGAACACATCCAAAATCATAATTTTCAATAGCTGGTAGTGCTATCGCGTCTCACAAAAATGTCAATGTGTGCACGGTCCAGCGACCATATAACCCATAGACGCCTGCTTGATTGATATAATGCACCAAAACAATTCTGTCAACTAGCTGAGGTATGAGGAAGCGGGGTACTGCATTCTGATTGGCCCTACCAAGGTCATTACGTATCACTAGAGATGGGACAGGTTTAAATAAAACACGAAGGTATCGATGTTTGTGTTAAAATTGTATTGTAAATAGTAAAACGTTTATTAATACCTATATTGAATTGGCTTTCTAAGTTCCTATTTCTTAATATTATTTTTTTATAATTCTTAACATATTACATTGTGTTGATGGGAACCAGTTCTCTCGCTTGGTTGCAATAAATCATTTATTTTTTACATCAGGATCTTGTGGGTACCTAAAATCAATCATGGTTTCACAATTAATTTAATGTCTATTGTAATTAGTGATTCAAAAGATCTTCGTATAAATAGTATGTATAGGATTTTGCTTTATCGAACAATTTTATTTGTGTCATAAGATTTGGTGCATCACTAGTTATGTTTACCAAATAATAGAAGAAAAGAGATAGCTAAAAAAATACATTCAGAAGAAAGAGACGCAACCATAAAAGACATCAACGAGAGTCCTTGCACCTTTTTTCACCTACAAGTTTGATCAGTATAAGATGAACTCCGATAAATAATAGGAAAAAAAATATTGTAATTATGATTATCTAACTATTGACTTACCGATGAAATGTTATGCCATCCTTACGGAAACTCGAAGTTTGGCTATTGTTACCACACCAACGTATTGTGCAAGGGGCCATTATAATATTTATTTTCACCAATTTTAATTTACTAACGCGGAAGTGTTTACGGCTCACAGAAGTGGTCAATACTGAAACGAAATTGTTGAGTGGTATCCTGTATCAGATCTATAAGTCTGATGTGTTGACAGACATCGGTCGCCTGTTATTAGGCGTCTATGAGTTATATGGTCGCTGCTGTCAACACATCAGACTTATAGATCTGATACAGGATACCACTCAACAATTTCGTTTCAGTATTGACCACTTCTGTGAGCCGTAAACACTTCCGCGTTAGTAAATTAAAATTGGTGAAAATAAATATTATAATGGCCCCTTGCACAATACGTTGGTGTGGTAACAATAGCCAAACTTCGAGTTTCCGTAAGGATGGCATAACATTTCATCGGTAAGTCAATAGTTAGATAATCATAATTACAATATTTTTTGAAGTGAAAACTTCTTTAGCGGCGTTGAGCACTTTTTCTGTAATGGGTATAAAATCTTAAACTCGCGTCAGGACACGTGACCTGATCGAAAAAGCGTAGGACGGATGGAGAGTAGACAGCTATCCCCTCTCTACGGCGCGGCGAAAATGTATGCCTGGGCCTACTGTTTCGTTTAGGCGGCGCAGGGCGCTTGCGCGAATGTTCGTCTATGTTACAGCGTGCCACGCGCATCCATGGATGGTGACAGCTGATGGCTCGACCGTCTGTGTAGTGATCACATTGTTGTGTATTCGTAAAATTCGTGAATATAAAGTGCTTAAAATATGGAAATTGAACAACAAATTATTCCCTAACCATTCCAAAATATCAAACATGCTCAACGTTAATAATCAAGTTTTCACTTCTGCCGGCACTCCCGGAGTGCAATTTTTTCCTATTATTTATCGGAGTTCATCTTATACTGATCAAACTTGTAGGTGAAAAAAGGTGCAAGGACTCTCGTTGATGTCTTTTATGGTTGCGTCTCTTTCTTCTGAATGTATTTTTTTAGCTATCTCTTTTCTTCTATTATTTGGTAAACATAACTAGTGATGCACCAAATCTTATGACACAAATAAAATTGTTCGATAAAGCAAAATCCTATACATACTATTTATACGAAGATCTTTTGAATCACTAATTACAATAGACATTAAATTAATTGTGAAACCATTATTGATTTTAGGTACCCACAAGATCCTGATGTAAAAAATAAATGATTTATTGCAACCAAGCGAGAGAACTGGTTCCCATCAACACAATGTAATATGTTAAGAATTATAAAAAAATAATATTAAGAAATAGGAACTTAGAAAGCCAATTCAATATAGGTATTAATAAACGTTTTACTATTTACAATACAATTTTAACACAAACATCGATACCTTCGTGTTTTATTTAAACCTGTCCCATCTCTAGTGATACGTAATGACCTTGGTGGGCCAATTAGAATGCAGTACCCCGCTTCCTCATACCTCAGCTAGTTGACAGAATTGTTTTGGTGCATTATATCAAGCATTAGGCGTCTATGGGTTATATGGTCGCTGGTTGACAGACATCGGTCGCCTGTTATTAGGCGTCTATGAGTTATATGGTCGCTGGCACGGTCGTACGACTCGCGGTAGGTGTGTTGTGTACCGCTCGGACATGCATTCACACTAGCGTAACATGCATTTTGGGCGTACTTTTATTTGTTCTTCAATTGTATTGTGATATTTCTGACACTATTATTGACCTATGCTATAGAACTTGGTTTTTGATTTTTCTTCTGATCTGGTATCGAGTACAGAGACTGAATGACTGATGAGAATGTAGAATATTCTGACGAACTTTGCTTTTTTTTTTTTTGGATGGGAAATCATGAAATGACTTCTCCCGCTCTGGGCGGAGCAGGAGGGCGTGTCAGACTTTTACTGACTAAAACCCACCCGTTAGTTAGTTCCATCAGGTGCCCATATGCCAGGGCCATGGTAACTCTTTCGAACGAATCTCGCGACCCTGGCAGGAACTTTGCTTTGTTTACGGACCTGGATTTATTGTTTACGATTCGGTTTGGTTGCCAACATGGACTCCGAACGTTGGGATGTGTCTCACAGTAAGTAGGTACCTATTCCTATTATACCCAACCTATTATACCCAATAATATATTATAAGTTACCTGCCTAATATTGCTTGACTACTAATTGTTTACTTACATATTTTTAAACTCAGCCCAATAAAATAAAGATGTTTTTCGTGGTCCGAGTTTAATAGTGTACCTAAGTATATTTTGTATAAGTTGGTATTTACCTACCTATCTAGGTATACGTTATTATGTTATGACTACGTTAATTATTTTATGACTTAACACACGTTCCCACAGACGTAATAAAATCGCGGCTGGTTATTTTCGTGCACTTTATTTTCAAGGTACTACTCGGCGCTAAGAGGTGAAAATTCAACTGTGCTTCGACGCGCTGAGACTCACGCGCGCTGCACTCTGTTATATTCTCAATGCTCGGTTCAACACCGACAATTGAAAATACAGTGCGCGAAAATAGCCAGCCGCGATCTTATTACGTCCGTGGGAACGTGAGTTTGACCATAATTAACGTAGTTTTAATTATTTCTGGGATAAACAATTGCCAGTATATAAAATAACAGAAATCGATTCTGTAAACGATTCTGAGCAATTTATTATCATTATGTTCATTTATTGTGTTACACACACACACACACACTATTCAAACCTACTAATAATTATATTTTTTACTTCACCAGTTTTTATTTATTTGTTGGTATATTGGCATAGTTAGCTGACATATGGCAAATACATAATCAGTCTATAACGTTCCCACTGCTGGGATACAAGCATCTTTTCTGAGAGGGAATGGTAATCTACCACACGGGCCCAGTGCGGATTGGTAGATGTCTGATGTCTTCGATTTTTTAATTCTAGGACATGCCGGACGATGTTTTCCTTTACCGGTGTGAGAGCAATGGTGATGAAATTATTTATACATAGTAAAGTGCGTGCCTGGGTTCGAACCCGCTACCTATAACTCGTAACTCAGGGCCATTACCACTGGGCCACCAGACCACTGCTCTCGCAGATAATGGTCAATAATGTATTGTAATATTCTATGTCTCGTAATTACTTTGCCTACCTACTATTGTATAGATTCAAGTTTTTGTAACTAAACAGTGCCGCTGGGGACTACTGGGGAGTTGGTGTCGGGCGGGCGGTTTGTGGAACTGTTTTATGTAATTTTGACGTTCGAAAAGTGCTGATTCTAAACCTAGCTTGAATAAATTACTTTTGATTTTTATTTTATAAGGTTTTTTCGTCAGGAGAGTAACGTGTAAGAACATTACAAATAAATTTTTATCTGGCAAGGATAATGGCACAAATTTATGAAATTATTGCATTGTCATCGGTCCTTGACAGGTGTGCAGTTTGAATGAAATCTGGTCGTTTGAAGTGGGTCAAAATCGCGCGGGCAAAATCGAAATATAAGGAGTCGGTTCCAAACAAACATACAAGTGAAGCTAATATAAAGCGTGTCAAAAAAAACCTTGTACTTTATTAATCCTCTTTTATCGCGTAAATATGTATAAATTATTGGAATATTTGTCTGTTACTAATATTTTGCGTAACACTTTTAGTGACATTTATTCATTATTTTATAAGTAGGTAGCTTTTGCCGGCGGCTTCGCCCGCGTGGAGGTTGGACAATGCATCTAAACCTTCATAAATCACTCTATCTATTGGTGATAACCGCATGAAAATCCGTTCAACATTTTTTGAGTTCTTCGTAAGTAGACAGACAGACGCAGCGGGGGACTTTGTTTTATAATATGTAGTGATGTAGTGATAACAATTTTTAAAATTAGTAAAAAGAATACTTACTTATACATAAATATGACAGAAAAAGCCTTCGTTTTTTAAAGTTGAGACCACTCCATAGGGAATGAACAAACATAAATAGGCTTAAAATTGGTTTACAAGTACCAAGTTAGGAAAGGTGTGTAAGACTCTCTACAAAAGGTCTAGATCTCGAGATATATTGTAATAATTTGAGATACGGACATTGTAAAGAAATTTCCACAAAACGCATTACTAGTCTGTACATTTACTAACGATTCCCCAAAGTAGTCAACAAAAATAAAGCAAATAACGAACATACCTAAATACAAAAATACAAGTAAATAATAAAAATGTCTTCGAGTCGTTATGAATAAAGGGTAGATAGGTACTACTACTCACTCACACACGGCTGCGCACCGCGTCACCGTTGGCCTTCTATTGTCAAACAGAGATAGCAATATTCTGACCGAATTTTGCCCTTGCGTCGGCTCGTGGTTTGCGAGTTTAGGGCGCCACGTTCTTAACACTAAATATCCGTATCCGCAGATATACCTTTTTAACGATCCGATAACATCACTAATCTGTTACCATGACCTCCGGTTTGTGCGAGATAACCAGAGCTCTCCGATCCGATCTATGTGAACGGACACAGCTGGTTGCATCCGCCGCAATCCGAGCGAATGCTGGCGCGTCCACCGGCCTGCTGGCATTCACGCTGTTTGCTGCATGCGTGTCTTGTAGTCCGGTCAATTTAGACATCCAAGGTTACAAAAATTCCGACTTGGCTGAATATTGGTAGGATTGTTCAAAACACTATTATAAAGGAAATGTGAAAAGGCCTCATCGATACGGCACGTGTAAAAAAATTTACTCGGTCAAAGGTCACAAAAACGGGATTTTCGCGATTTTCAGCAAAACGGTAAGTTTTATCATAAAATTAACTCAGACAAAAATTGTAGATCAGATAATCTATATACTGGGTGACTTTTTTTAGCGTCTTGAAAAAAAATGGGGGTAATAGGTGAACGGAATAGAAGCTTTTGGCATAGAAATTTTTATTATTTTTATTTTTGAGTAACATGTAATTAAATTGATCTAGTAATAAATACTACACATTTAAAGTAACATTTTCATACTAGAACAACAAAAACAGAAATTTGGAAAAAAAAAACAAAAAAAAAAAAAAACAATCGAAACTCAAATCATACGCATCCTACTCAATGCGCGGCATGTATCATTGATTTCGGAGCGCAGTCCTACCCTTTGAAGCCGGCCGATAGGCGGCCTCATTGATCTATCGTAGGCGCACGAGCCGCTCACGCATCCCTGTCTACCCGCGTCCCGCGCTCCTTTAGTCACCTACGATGAATCTGAAAGCCTTCCTGCCTTCTATTCTAGTTACACAACACACCATATGAAGGTCGAGACGGTAAAAAATGTCATCCGGTATATAAAAAAAAAAAATAAAAAAAAAAAGTAAAAAAAAAAGTAAAGTAAAATAAATAAATAAATAAATATATAAATGAATCCCTATTTCCCTTGGTCACGCCATCACGCGTGAACAGCTGGACCGATTTCACTTTTTTTGTTGTTGTTGTGTTTGTCATTGTTAGAAGGTTCTTATGAAAGAAAAAAATTAAAAAATTGCGCGGACAATTATTATATTACCAATTCGAATTAAATAGTTATCGTTAAGACAGGACAACGTCTGCCGGGTCAGCTAGTTATCTATAAAAAATGTCTAAATACTTTTTTTCTTAAGAGCCACCGTTTTTGAGATATAACGATTCAAAAAGTTGAAAGAGTTGTAATCGTCATAATATGCACACGTTTCCACGCCACCTTTGAGGTAGTGTACTTAGCGCGTTTTTTTTAATGTTGTTTTCCCTGGTAGGCCTATTCCATTAATCTTTTGTGATTCTGTTTAATTTGAAACTATTGAATAACTGTAGATATTGACAAGGGTTGAAAATGATAAAAGGGGTGTAAATTAAAAAAAAAAAAAAAATATCCATCTGAATCTAAATTATCATAAACATCTGCTTTCTCTTGTTCTTCTTCTTCTCTTTCTTCTTCTTGTTTATCTTCTTAATTTTGGGTGTTAGTAAATTGTCCCAATAATGACACATCGCATGTCTCTTCGTCAGCATCAAATGAACCTTCAATTGTTGGCAATTCAACATTGGAGCATGACCGGCCTTAACAATTTATACATGCTACTGAACAAAACAGTCCAACTTTTTTGCAACCACATTTAGCACTACTTCCCTTTTTACAGTTGCAAAAAAGGTGTTTAGTAGTTTTTCTGGTGCAGGTGGAAGTAAAGTTTGAATTGGCTCTAATGAATTGTCGACCAACTTCCAACCCCAGTCTTTTGCGTCTAACTGATTACCAAGCCACACTTGAACTTGGTAATATACCCGAAAAAGATGTAGATGAGCAGCCGCTGAGGTTGGAGGAAGACATGCTAACTACTTGTTTTTTATTTCGAGTATTTTGAACGAAACATGCATATCTGAACTTATCTAAGCACGTAATTTTTTTAGGAGCTCCATACATAGAGAGAAGAAAGCGAATTCCGTTGGTGATAACTTCTTGTGGAGTTGAATTAAGGTTATAGCACATTATAACGGCACCGCAACTGCACAGTTGCAGCACGGCGCACAGTGTGTTATAAACCCTCATTTTGTCTCACATTGGTTTTATTGAAGAATTCTATAGTTATTATCATAACAAACATAAGAGCAAAACTCCGAAATCAAAATAACTTATAGAACTTCAGATTTTTTTTTTTTTCAAAGTTTGCTTATAACCGTGTCAGGAAATACACAAAAAAATACATTTAAAATTAACTGAACTTGTTATTTTAATTGCATAAAATAATTATACATAAAAAACCATACCTTTTGACAAGTTTTTGTACATTTACGGTGATTACATTAGGAGATATGAATTAATTTCTCATTTTCAGTTTTTTTTTTTTTTGTTCCACATTAACGCCGTATTAGAAAGAGATTCATATATACTGGGTGACTTTTTTTAGCGTCTTGAAAAAAAATGGGGGTAATAGGTGAACGGAATAGAAGCTTTTGGCATAGAAATTTTTATTATTTTTATTTTTTAATAACATGTAATTAAATTGATCTAGCAATAAATACTACACATTTAAAGTAACATTTTCATACTAGAACAACAAAAACAGAAATTTGGAAAAAAAAAACAAAAAAAAAAAAAACAATCGAAACTCAAATCATACGCATCCTACTCAATGCGCGGCATGTATCATTGATTTCGGAGCGCAGTCCTACCCTTTGAAGCCGGCCGATAGGCGGCCTCATTGATCTATCGTAGGCGCACGAGCCGCTCACGCATCCCTGTCTACCCGCGTCCCGCGCTCCTTTAGTCACCTACGATGAATCTGAAGGCCTTCCTGCCTTCTATTCTAGTTACACAACACACCATTTGAAGGTCGAGACGGTAAAAAATGTCAACCGGTATAATGGTGTATAATGGTAGCTTAAACAAACCCTTATGAGCAGTATTAAAATCACAATCTAATTCCGCGTTATTCAGAAGATACAAGTAATATAAATTATATCCGTATTTTTTCTAGCTAGGGTTGTCACTTCAAGTTAATATTTATTTAGTATATCCGAGTCAGATTTATTTTTATGATTTTTAACTGTGTACGTACGTTTCGATGAAATGCTACATGTCACATGGGAAGGAGTCCACCCTCGTGAAGTAATTGCCAAAACCCCATGTCGATATATGTAGCATGAAGGGATCGGGGGTGAGGCATCATGGAGCCATACCAGACTCATGATGCCACTTTGCCTCAGCGGGTCCTGACCGGCCCTGCTGAGGGATGGCCTTCTGGGCTCCGACCAGAGAACTTAATGCGAGGAGGGCATGAGGGCGCCAACCCTCATGTTGGTCAGCGTGCGGCATTTTGTGAAGTTCTAGTAGTATCTTCAGGCACCACAAATGACGGAAATATGGCTCGGACCGCCTTTTCCGATCGATATCGTGCGACTTTCGCCGAAACTATGAATACCGATAAATGGCTGCTCGATGATATTTACGTTATATTGACAGTATTATCAAGTAACTTGCCCATTGATCCATTGAAATTCGGCCATTTTTGTAAGGATTTGGCATACAAGTATGTGGAGAAATATAACTGGCACCCTATGACAGTTACTTTACATAAAATATTAGTACATGGTGCTAGAATAATTGTCACCTTTACCAATTGGGATGCTCTCAGAGCAAGGGGCAGAAACACGCAATAAATACTGGCGATTTGATAGAGAGCATCACTGTAGAAAAATCACCCGTGAAGGAGCAATGTTTGATTTGATCCACAGGGTACTGGTCTCCTCAGATCCCGTAATTACAGATTTTGGGATTAAAGAAAGAAAATATAAATTAAAGAAGAATCCACTATCAAGAGAAGCAGTAAGCCTATTAAAATCGGTTGATACGATATTAATGACAATGAACAAAATATAGTCTTACCTAATGAAGACTAAAATAAATGATCTTTTTAGTTGATGATGCTTTATGGATGAAAAATATTATTGGCATCCGGGTATACAATGTGAAAACCCTGAAGAAAAAATTAATTATTTTATATCTTCTGAATAACGCGGAATTAGATTGTGATTTTAATCCTGCTCATAAGGGTTTGTTTAAGCTACCATTATATATATGAATCTCTTTCTAATACGGCGTTAAGGGTAAAAATTTAACAAACTTTAAATATAATTCATAAAAGCCAAAAAAAAAGTTTTATCATTCTAGTTTTAAAAATGACAATGATGTCCCACAATGTCACATCCCTACTCGCATGCGAGAAAGTTGCCAAAATTCGTGCCAGCCACGCCAGAGTCGGGTCTTCCCGACAGCGGATGACGTCACGAACGAGATTAGTGATGATTAGACCTTATTATTATTAGATTTATTCGTTTGTAGTTCTAATGTCTACTTTTGGGTTGTTTAGAACTGGTGTTTAATGATAGTATGATACTAAAAAGGGTCAAATTAAATAAAAGAATAATGCAACAAGTTATATTTTATTTAAAAATATGGAACGAAAAGCAATGGTGGTTATCGATAACTTCTAAGATATCTTCTTGATAAGTTGTTGGAATCCCAATTTTTTTTTGTAGGTATTTGCGCTGAATTTGTGGCTTGGCGTTGCCGATGCGTTTAAGCTCTGGCGTTCAAAAGGTTAATAAGGTAAACGATCCGCCAAAAAAGTAACGGATACGGATCTTTCTTCTTCCTCGGATATGCGCGGATACGGATATCCAGCACATCACTATAGCAGATGTATGCGCTCGTCAATAGACAGAAAATAAAAAAACGTATACTGTTTAAAAATTATTTAATAAACTTTTAGAAGAACTTCGTTTTAAAGGTAGTTCAAACAAATATTTCTTAAACAACAGACAATACACTAACAATATCTACATAGTTTTATCATATAGAAGTAATTTATTACAAATATATTCATATAATTATTTGGTTGGTCTTTTTATGACAGCACCAATTCCATTGGTGATTTATCCTCACTTTGAGGTGGTGCATTCATGTTATAATAATTTACAATAACTATTTTAGTGATTCTAATAATAATATATAACAATTAAATTATTCCTGACCAAAGCCTTCTGTTTCTTCAATAGCAAAATTCAATTTTTCGCATAATTGTTCGTAGCTCTTGTAAGGTGGTAAGTCGAGTCGATTAAAACACGTATGTGACCGGGGCAACCAAGTGTCTTTTCCAACCTGAAAAATGACAAAATATCAAATATGTAATAGATTGTAAATGATAATCAATATAACATACAAAAAAAACTGCAATTGAGAATCAACTCACGCAGATAAAAGTTAAAAAAACCGAAACTTATTAAGGTACTTTTTATAAATCAAACAAAAATCAACTTTCGACTACATAAAGTTACCGGTGATAATTGAATAACTGCCAATGAATGTTATCTGTGATTCTGAATTCGAGTATAATAGATTCATTTTCTTGTTTTGTTTGCACAAAAGGACAAGATTAATAACGATAACAATCGTTGTTAGTGAAATTATGTGACTTTTACTGTTTATTTTTTCTTTTAAATTTTTTAATTTTAATAAATTACTAAAAAGAGAAGTGGTAATTGTTAAACTTCAGTGATCAGAGTGATTATTTGGATCAAATCTATACCATACACTTTTACACTTTGGATTAAAACTATTTAAATAATTGTTTATTATATTATTTTAACAGTCATTTAGCAACTTGTATTGATTGCGGTACTATTGAATGTGATAAGTTCATCGCCACTCTGTATAACATAAGGCACAAAACAATTTCAATACATTGAAGAAACCAAATATTATTAAATAAATGAAATTACCTTCTCTATACAGAATCTCTGTGGACCATTTGACCCCATAAGTTCAGCAAATCCACCCACTGGAACTCGACACGTACCAGTCACAAACTGCAGCAATCTTGCTCGCTTCTCGTTATCCATTTGTCGAACAAACTAAAATTGAATTGAACATTTTAACAAATTTCATAACTTCATAAACCATTATCAGTTTCTGTATCAGCATCGAGTTTCCTTAGAAACAATTACATCGCCACTAAAAGTATTTTGTTTAAATACTTTGGGCCTTTACTCGCAAATAATGTGACAAGTGAAAAATAATACAAACCTGCCAAAACCAAAGAACTTGCTTGCTCGTGCGGGTGTAATGTCTGTAAATAGTGTTTCGTTGCCAATCATCTACATCTACCTCCTGCATTCCGCACAGCATCAATTCTAACTCGCGCTCATCGAAATATTTCAGCCACTCCAGTGGTACAACCTGAGAAAGTAAAATAAAAATGAAATAAAAGTATCAATAATATTTTTTTTTAAATCAAGTTTTTCCAAAAACATACGACTGCCGTCTTTAAAATGCATAACATATTCATCTCAAGTACAGTATGCTAAGCTGTGCGTGGTCCGACACGCACTTCGCCGTTTTTTTTAGATTTAACGTCGTCGGTTACACTTACTGTGGCACAAATCAAAACACCGACCTTTGAAAATTTCATTCAGTAGAAGAACAGCAAAATGTAAATTGTTCAGAATGTATTTTTGGCTTATACACCAATGAACTGAGGCAAAGTAAATATTTTTGGTCCCAGGTACAGTTCTTTTAATATGGTAAAGGTCATCCGCAGATCTTTTCCACAATTATGATTAGGATCAAAAATATTGATGACATAAAAAAAGTAATTGTTTTTATATAAACATTTTATAAGTTTTATTTATTTATTATTTCCTCTATGTGCATTTGTCATTGCACTCTGCGCTCTTAAGTTATAAGAAATATATAGAATTTAGTTATTTACGACCACTTTTGTTCATCAATAATTAAATTACGGTTCGGACAGCCTCACCTCATTAAATCCATCCAAGAATGCTGAAGTTTGTTCTTCGATTCCTCTAGTCATTCGCCACTGAGTGACCAACTGCAGATAATTCTCCTTATTTGTCTAAAAATAACAGTTATAATGAAATATGCATACACAAAAAATGACAGGAATATTTATAGTACCAGTAAATATAAAATTACCTCAGTGACGCGTTCTTTATCACCAGAAGGTTTCAACTCGTGGTGTATGACTTGACCTAACACTTCAAAATCCACACTATACCACATCTCTAGGCCGCATTCGTCTATATTATTATCTTTAATCCATACCAAAGAGTTGTAAAACTCGGGGTCTATAGATTCTATGTCTTTCATGGTTAGTTTTTTGTTTAACATTCTTTTATAGAAGGGCATTGTAAATCCTGAATATATAAATCTACCGTGATACAACGCCATTGCTATAAACCTGCCAATGAATTTGAAGTAAAGGAGATGGTCTGGATTGACGTAACTGGCTGGGTTAATCTGAAGGCTGTAGTTGTTTTTATTGGCGTACTCAAACAGGCAGTACATGGGGTTTAAGACTTCATGAGATAGTAAGAAAAACCACTCTCTACTGACGCCGCCATAATCTAATCCCTCTTCACCACGGAATATTATATACAATCGTCTGCGCAACTCGTATGCAGGCAACCTCATTATCTGAAATACAAAAATAAGCATTATGATTGAGTCACATAAAAATATTAAATACATAACGTTACCTACATTACACAATACATTCATTAAAAAAATTAGGAAACAGTGGGAAAATTGCCCAATTGTTTTTTTTTAATTATCATAAAATAATAAGTGATGGGACTGAATCATGGCATTGAAAAAAAGACATGCTCCGTTCGTTTTTAACAGTATTCAAATTTAAATAAACAGCACTAATCATTTTGCTGGAACTAGAACTAATCAGAACTTTTGACAAAAACCTGGCATAGAAGTGGATACTGTAATCACTTTATGTAATTGAGACGGAAGCTCAATTATTCTATTATTAGACATTGTTCACACAGATGCAGTAACAGTGGCGGTCTGTTGTAATGTGTACCGCGTGTGTTTGTATAGCTCCATAACAGATAGTATATAACAACTGTTCGCCACCACGGCCCACCTCCGTCTGAATAAACTGATATCAACCGGTTTCGAATAATACAGGATATTTAAAAGTTATGAGGATAAGCAGTATCCGATGGTTATTTTAAGAAACCTTTTCCTTTTAAAGATTTTCTCAGTCCATTCAAATGTTCAAAAGGTATTCGGTTTATGTTTGACGCTAGCGAAACTTTTTCTCTGGAGATGGTTATTCTTTGGAAATATTAAAGATAGATGAATAAGCAGGGTGTAGAACATTCACTAAAATATAGCGGAATAATTTACCTGATGATAAGAATCCTCAAAGAGCGACTGTCGAGACAAAGTTATTTTAATATGACTGGGTAGGGCGTTGCTCTGACAGAGGTATCGGAACTGGCTGAGCTTCCAGCGGAAGGAGCGCTCGTAGGCGCGCGGCACGCCGTAGGCGCCCTGCGGGCCCTTGGGCGCGCCGGGCCGCGGGTCCTGGAACGTCGTGGTGCGCGTGTTGTGGTCCACGAAGTAACGCGTGCCTTCCTCCGTGAAGCGGATCTCCCATCCCGGCGGCAGCGCTTCTTCCAGAGCGCTCATTTCCTGCCCCTGTACAAGACAAAAGGCTATCATCGTGGTTTATACAGTCTATATGTGGCCCTCCGAACCCATTGCAGATAGCCGAGATAAATTATTTGAAAACACTAAAAATACAAATGTTTACACAGCATTAACGTTTCTGCTTATAGGCGCTTATATCTCAATATATCAGGACCGCCTATAAGAAGAAACGTTATTGTCTTCAACAATAAGAGCACCTTGCAAATTGCAATTAAGTTGAAGTATAACAGAAACAATGCGACAGAAAATCATCTGTAAGCTATCGTAATAAGACACAAACTAAGGCTAGGTTAACACCAAATAATCGTCAGTCAATCATTTCCGCTGTCCGCCGAAAATGATAGAAAACGAAATATAACATTAAGATTTAAATTTCAATTTATGCTTCATGCCTACATCGGCATCGTTGACGTTTAAATTGTAATTTTACTATCATACAATAAGTTAATCTCAAGTTCTATAAGGCGCATACAATCCTGCAGCGCTTGCGCAGTTTTTTCCTTTTAGAGTATGGAACCTTAAAAAATAAAATAAAGTAGTGATGGTGTGTGCTAGTGACCTGAGTCCTCGGGTCCTCCCATTGCGTGGTGCGATTCTTGTGGTTGACGTAGTAGACCCGGCCGTCGGGCTGCACGCGGCGCTCCCAGCCCGCCGGTAGCGCGCCCAGCGAGTCGTCGGGCGCGGGCGAGCTGCCGGCGCCCGCGGGGCCCGGCACGGCGGGGCCCGGCGCCGCGGGGCCCGCACTCGCAGGGGCCGCCAGCGCGCCGCCCGCACTCGCCGCGCCCACGCTGCTGGCGCCTGCCGCTCCACTGCTCCCTAAAATCATTATGCAGCCATTTTAGTTCAAAAGTTCTGAATTGATACCACCGCATCAAACTGCTTGAAAAGGCTTTAGCGGCTCATAACTTATTCGATTCATGTCTGAAAAATCCAAAGGTTAAAGTAGCATCACTCTTTTGGATGATTTTTTCTTTAAAATAATGCATTACTGAAAAAAAATATTAGAGAGTAAAAAGTTTTATAATTGGCCAAGGAATTATACATTTTTTTTTTCAGCATTATATGAGCAATTTTTCAATTTTGTAAAAATTTACACTTGGAACATAAAAAATAGTTCAAAAATCAAGTGTATTTTTGAGTGATTTTAACAACTTTTTATTCATTTCAATCTTTCAGAAAAGTGCATCATTTGTTAATAAAAAAAAACATGAATGTTTCTCGGAAATTTTGCAGTTTAGGTGCCAGTTAAGAGGTGAAAAAAAACAAAGCTGCATATTACTAAAGTTCATTTACCCCACAGTTTAGTTGAGTTGTACTTGTAGGGTCATTGCAGACCGAAAACCTTGTGAAAATTTGATTTGAAAAAAAAAGTTCTCGTTCCGATTTTTTCCTTAAATAATATTTTTAGGGATAAATCATGGACACTATCGAAAAGAGTACCGTTTGAACTATAAAAATATGTCTGTTTCCATTTTTTTTGTCACGAATAGCATCCGTTATGAGCCGCTAGAGAACGGTGTACTAACAGTGCCATTCTCGTCCGAAACGGATTATTGCGTTGTATTTTTTTAATGCACTAATTGTTGATGTCTAATATCAGAATTTATAGCCTAAAGCCATCGAGTGACCCAGACTGCCCAGACGAGTCGATAGACACCGTACGTATGTGTTTAACGCCATTCAGCCGTTAGGAGCCATGAAAGCAGTGGTGGCCCAGTGGTAGCGGCCGTGACTTACAAGTCGTCGGTCGTAGATTCGAACTCAGACAGGCACTTTAGTTGTGTGTAATAATGTACACAAGGTGAAGCGCCTGTCTAGGTTCTTCACTACGGCTCTCAAAACAGTGAAGGAAAACATCGGGAGGAAACCGGCACGTCCTAGAACCAAAAACTCGAAGACGTGACTTCTACCAACCCGCATTGGGCCCACGTGGTGGATTACGTCCCATTCCCCTCACAGAGAAGGGGCCTGTGTTCCAGCAGTGGGTACTTTATAGGCTGAGTATGAATATAATAAGCCGTTAGGTTGCTTCGAGGGTATAATGAATCTCACCTAGTTTTTGGCCCCTTTCAGACACGGTTAACAGCGTCCTCGCGGCTCGAGCTCTAGAGTTTCTCGTCTATCGGCAACCGTGAACTTGTGTACATGGTTGCCGATGGGCAGAATACACGGGACGTGCAACAACCAGTTCGTCAAAACGGCTGCATCGCGTCAAGGCACGGTCGCGGTCATGCTACCGCGACCGTGCCTTGACGCGATGCAGCCGTTTGAGAGCTTGCATAAATGCCTACTGCACTCAACCTCCCGGTACCGACGAAAATCGTGTGTGAAATGTGCCGTACAAATAGGGTTCCGTTGATGATGTATAGGCTAACGTGCCAATCCACCTGGATGGTCAGCGCGTAGTCTGTAGTAGGTAATATAAATTTTAGGTTTTAATTAAAAAAGGAAAATGAGATGTAAAGACTCTCAAAATAAATAGGTAAGTAATTATTTTTGTTACTAGGACTTATCACACTCTTTACTGTAAGTCTACATAGGTAGAAGAATGGTATTAAGGTGATAAGATTGTTTTACGTAGCTAGTGTGATAACGTAAATATGCACGATTGTATATACAGATATCACTAAGAGAGCCAAATAAGTCATTAAAACATAATATGTATGACTTATTTGGCACTCTGAAATTATCATGAATACAAATAAATACAAGGTACAATATGACGTAATATGAGGTTATTTGCAGAAAAATAAAGCCTTTTACCTACAATTGGAGCAGCTTTTTTAATGATACTATTTTACCTCATGGTTATCGATACCGATGGTCAAAACGAGTGGAACGAGATCCGATGAAAAAAAAACTGAACTGAATTTACCTGCTCTTGACCTCAACCAGGCCTAGAAAGAGTCGGACGAGGTTTATGATGCAACGAGTAACTTTTTTAGTCCACCTAGTTATGTGATACGATTATGTAGGTAAACAAGCAAGGTACCGGTAGCGTTGAGATCGTGCTCGGAGTCGGCGAGGTGCGGCGGCTGCGGGTGCGGGTAGAGGAAGCGCTGGTTGCCCTGCGCGACCACGTGGCGCCGCTCGCCGCGCCAGTGCTGGAAGCGCGCCAGGCGCTCGGTGTCGGGGCGCTGCCACGTGGTGGTGCGCGTGTTGTGGTCCACGTAGTACACGCGGCCGCGCGCGTCGCGCCGCACCTCCCAGCCCGGCGGCAGCGGCTGCGGCCGCTCCCACGACGTCGACCGCGTGTTGTGGTCCACGTAGTATCTGCTCACGGAAATCTCTACCTCAATCTTTGACCAAGAACTTTAAGTAGCACTTTAAGTAGCCAGGCAGTAATAATTTTAATAGACCATTACTTTATAACTCATAGTAGTTTTTTTTTGGCAGCTTCACTAGCGTGGAGGTCAGAAATTATCCCACTGAAATGTACTACCGAGATAAAAAGTATCTTATGTCATAACCAGTGATAGGAATAGGTAGTGCCTATTTGCCTAAACTTCGAAGAACAGAGACGAGACTTCCTCAGGACTAAATTTTTTCCGGGACATCTGTTCCGAAATTCGGGACAACACTTTTAAATACAGAGACGTCAAACTTATAACACCTTTATACGGCGGGGGTTAATAATGACAAGTGATCGGTACCTGCGTCCGTATACGTCGTAGCGCATCTCCCAGCCGGCCGGCAGCGGCTCCTCGGCCGGGTTGGCGTACACCACGGCCACGCCGGGCGCCGCGGGCTCCGCGTCGGCGTGCGACGGGCCCGCGCCGCCCTCCGGCCCGGCCGGCGCGCCCGCACCGCCCGGCGCCGCAGTCCCAACCGCCGCACCCGTGCCGCTCGGGCCTCCGTGCTGCAGTGTACCGTTGCTGAGCGGCGGCGGGCCCGGTGGAGGCTGGATATGTACGAGATAATTCGTAGATAATCAAATCAAATATATAATCACACAAAGTGCACTTAATTCTAACTTATCACAACACTCACTCTTAGGTTTTGTGAGCGAATAATAGATCGCATAGCAGATTCTGCATTGCTCCGTATCCTAATCCGAGCCCGAACTCCGTCATTAAGGGGACCACTGCTGTTAGTAGATTCTCCGAGTAACTCATGTGATTGAGTTAATACAGATGGATCGACTCTCAGGCCGTCCAGAAGTATCACCAGTTCAGCGGCTTTTACTTCTCCGCTTACAGTAGTCGAGTTTTCTTGGGACACGGTTTTCATCAAATCTGAAAAAAAATCGGTTTCAAATTGTATTACTCGTGTGTACATAGTGTAAAATTAAGTTGCTTCCCCGCTTTTGTCAACATTGTTTCCCGCATTCGGTTTGGGTGTCAAATACGTTCATAATTCATAATACATTTTTAGTTTAAGGATAGTTTTGTAAACAAGCTATAATAATCGCTCTTATGGTGACGCTGACTAAAGCATATTACGGGTTAGTATGGCCACCGAACGGGCGCGATTTGACGCACGACCTGCGCTGTCCCGATGCGATGTGACTGAGACATCGCATCTTCGCTCGACACAACTAAACCAGTCGCGCCGGGCTAGTATCGAGTCGCACGTTTTTTATAAAATGTAGGTACTACCGTGTTTGAGACGGATATGACAAGCCGCCTATAGATTAGATTCATCACCAAATAATATCCTACAGCACTGTAGCTCTCAAAAATACGCGCAGAAAACGCGGCGAAAGGAACCAAATCATAATATGTATCGGAACATATCAAATAATAAAATCGTTCCCATATGAAACTGTGAATCATTGCAATTAGAGATGAGGAAAAAATTGTCTCAATATAAATTGGAACTTCCTCATGATTCATTTTTAGGGTTCCGTACCAAAATGATAAAAGGGAATAAATCTTATGGGGAAACTCAGTCTGTCTGTCCGTCTGTCTGTCGCAGCTGGATATCTCAAGAAGTACTAATGCTATCAATTTGAAATTTTTTTCTACATAATGCTCATATGTACAGACAAGGAAGGATGTTGTTATATTATGACACTATAAACTCCATCAACATTTGGCTGATCACCATGAAACTCGTCAAATTTCAAAGAAGCAGACAAAAGCCTTGACAAAGACCTTGAAAGATTTAAGTTTATCCGAATTCATAGAGAACTGCATAGTAACCAACGATTTCAGGTGCCCAAAAAATGGACTACCTAAGGGTAGCATACTAGCCCCTCTACTATTCAAAATATAAGCTACTGATAAACCTGTTAGATCAAACACAAGCCTCTTACTGAACGCAGGCAACCTGGCGTTAAATTGTCAAGCTACTGACTTTGAAAAGATTGAAGTCAAACTTTCTGTAGCTCTAACTGACCAATCCCTCAAAAACCCAACCATACATCTTGCACCTCGGATCGTAAAACGCACATACCATGGCATCCCAGGCAAAATACATCAATATTACTTTAGGCCGGTTGCTTACTTACAAAAATTATTAGCGTCTACCCAAATCCTGTGAACATCTAGAATGGTGGTTTGCTTTTCTGCTGATGAATATGCCTTCCAAGTATGGAACCATTCCGCCCAAGCCAACCTAGTGGATATAGCTCTATATTTTTTTTTTTTTTTTTTTTTTTGATGTTTATCTTGCAATCTGTTCCATGCGAACATTCAGCGTATGGTTAAATATATAATTTTTGTCTTGGAGGGTAGTCAGTCCAGTGACGTGCTCCCTTTATGTGTAATGCTCCCTACAGATCTCTAGGGGCCTTTCTTTTTAGCCTTTTGAATGTTGAATTACTATTCATCAAGTGCGTAGCTAGTATGTTTGGGTGATTGTCTAGTCTGTTTCTGTATGATTTCATTGAGTGCTTAATCTCATCTTGTACTGTTCTGATTTCAAGGTCGTGGTGTAACTGTTGGTTTGTTATGAACCAAGGAGCATTAGTAAGTAGCCTCAGCATTTTGGACTGAAATCTCTGTAGTATTTCCAGGTTTGAGTTGGAGGCTGTACCCCAGAGTTGGACTCCATAAGTCCAGATAGGTTTGAGGATGCATTTGTACAGCAGCAGTTTGTTTTCCAGCGACAGCTGTGATTTTTTTCCGAGCAACCAGTACATTTTTCTTAGTTGGATTCCTAGTGCTTTTCGTTTTGTGAA
The DNA here is from genome assembly GCA_947507805.1 of Aporophyla nigra. Lineage (NCBI taxonomy): Eukaryota > Metazoa > Arthropoda > Insecta > Lepidoptera > Noctuidae > Aporophyla > Aporophyla nigra. The sequence goes on along the minus strand of OX382302.1, from coordinate 13,690,466 downwards.
TATATGCTTTTTCCAAGTAAGACGACGATCCAAATAAATGCCCAGGTATTTGGCTTCATTTGCTTGGGGTATCTGTTGTCTATTGAGTGACACAGGGGGACATGTTTCGCGTCGCGTTGTAGCTCTATATGAGACATGCAGGGCAGTGGTTTGTTTAAACTGCTCCTGGTATGAATTAATATCTACAGACTGGTATTTAGTCTCAGAGAAATACGTAGGATCATAGCCAGCTCCATCGAGAGGACAAAGGTACTACATCTCAGTGCCATCTGAGAGCAGTGGTGGCCCAGTGGTAACGGCTGCGACTTACAAGTAGTAGTAGGTCGTGAGTACAAACCCAAGCAGGCGCTTTACTTTGTGTAAATCATTTCATCACCACTGCACTTTAAAAGGTGAAGGAAAATATCGTGTCTTAGAACCAAAATTTCGAAGACATGTGACATGTACCAACGCGTACTGGGCCCGGGTGGTGGATTATGCCCCACTCCCTCTCACCGAGAGGAGGCCTATGTCTCAACAGTGGGAATATTATAGGCTGCTGATGATGATGCTGACGATGATCTCAGTGCCTCGGGGGTTTAAAAGCCATAAAAGAATTATTGGGTGGGTGGGTCCAGCTATGGTAATGTCTCTACAGCAAGATATGACCTCTGGCGGGACCTGCTTAAACCCCCTAACAACTTTATCGAACCATCTGGGCACACATTACTAACTTCGAAATCCTTAAATAAACTCCAAATCCAAAGCGGGTTGAAGCAAAGACAATCACTCAAGGGTTCATACATGGCTCAGATCTCATATGTTACTGTGGTGTTGCTTTGCAGACAATAGTCCACCGACCATTGTGTACTTGAGGATCTTAGGCATGCATCAGCACACAGTATTTATATGGCTGAATTATGGGCCATAATAATACATAATAGTTGAACTTTCTTAGCAACTTTTTTATTTGGCATTGATAGATTATGAAGATGTGTAAAACAAACCAATCTGTGTAAGTAAATATTTTGCCAACTATTCAAATGTTTTGTTGTTAGTATTATCATAATTACAGCAGTGTAAGTAAAATTGGATATTTACCTATAATCAGCTCCACATTGTCACATTTTCCATTGCAGTAAAGCAAAACTTTCAACAAATTTACTCGTTTTTCACCAATAACATTATCTTTCCTGAAACTATGGTAATCTGCAAGCCGGAACAATAACTGAGACTGTGGTGTTACAAGCACTGTGAGATCTTCTTTCCATTTTGGGTGCAACGTGCTCTTTATAACTTCAGTACGTCTTGAAATTTTGTCATCGATTATCACTTGTAAATATGGATTTGGTTTGAAGAGCCCAGAATTCTTGATGTTTGCTGATTCAACTAATGGAAAATAAAACAAATCTTGTTAGCAAGAAGAAACTTAGAGAAGGGCATTACAATTTAAAGTGATGCACAAATACCTTGCTTCTAGAACTAAATATTGAAGTCTAAATATATCAGATACTTCTGCTGCTGATGTTACAGTGGTTCCCATAACAAATAGTTCACATAATTAACTTAACACAGAAATAATTGGATTTACTATGTTAAGGAATAATTTTTCTGGTAGTTACGGTCAAGTATGAAAGAAAATGACTGAACCAATAAAGTATCTTTTCAGCATACTAAAACATGAAATTAAATCTACTATAAAAGTTGTTAAAAGACAAATATTATAACAGTATGAGTTAGTAATATTATTTATGTCAGAAAGAGGTTCCTTTGGGCTTGCCTCGTATTATTAGAAAGTTCCTCCCTCCAGAGCCCTGACTAACAGGATGTTGGATCTTGATATCGGTACTTACAAGTTTTTGAAGTTCAAATATAATATTTATAAATGTATATTTCATAAATATAAGGGCTAATAATAAAGTATGAATCAAAATACCTGTAAGACTCAGTTGATGATATGTTGACAAAGAGATTGGAGTTGTTAAAGTTGGGACAGTTTCAGTCATTGTGATGTATTTTTCAGTTCATATTATGATAGGAATAGTATTCCAGTTTACAATCTGTTCACCTAAAATAAAAATAATCATGAATAACAAATCTATGTTTATGTCATAATCAGTTTTCAATTAAATATATCATTAGAAATTAGTTGGTAGGTACTTGACTCAGTCTGTGGTGAGTCAAGTACCTTAATTCTGTGATTGTAATGATCACTCTTCTTCTCTGAGTGTTATGATACATTTGCATATATACTTTTAATATGAAAAAAAAACATTGTTGATGTAAAACCACAATGAGCTGTCTTTGCCTTTGATGATCATCACAAAATTACACATGGAACAAAAGGAGTAGGTACTAATTACTTATGACTAGGTTAGATAAAAAAGATAGGTAATTTCTACCTTGATAAGGTAGGGTCTTTAATAGGATTACATTAATGGAAAGGAAATACATTTTCCCCAGAAACTGCTGCAGTAATCTACAACTCGTAAGATTTAACTTACGCAAACATTTTTTGTAGTTGATTAATTACTAGCTATTGATTTGGATAGTGTAGTTCAGGTAGAGATATTGATCGAGTTCAGCAGTGTATTGGTTGACGACTATTGCAAAATAAACAAATTGAAAGTAAGTGTGAAATGAGCGACGTAAAAGTAATAATGATAATAAAGTATAGCATTTCTATAGAATGTAACATCACAAAATACCATTAATGATGCGATCCAAAGGACAGAAGTCCTTCAAATTATCTCATATCGTTGTTCTTATCTCACTGAAAGGAAATACACAAATAATGTTGTATCGTCACGGAACATTCATAACGCGGATTTAAAGTCAATAAATATTTATTCACAGTAATATCACAAGGAAATAGTTGGAAACTCGAAATGTTTATCACGAAAATATGCTTCCAAGAACTATTATTAAAAATTTAAATTGATTAGAAATACTAAATTCCTGAAATTAGTCACTGCACTGTTGAGTCTTGAGTGTTGTGTCTTTCCTTCTTTTGTCCACCGTCCATCCTTGTCTAGCGTAGTGATGACCAACTGGAATGGCAATCGGTTTACTACTCTTTTGTCTATGCAACGTTTAGTAGAGTGAGAGATATCCATTTGCTTGGAATAGTTGGAATTTATTCATCGTACACAAACGTCTTAGTCCATTCTGGACGATGACCCCGAAACTAGGCATTTGCCTGTATCTTGGGGATTGTAATTATGAGCATAAATATATTACTTTAGACAGCTCGGCAATAATATAGCAGTAATATAAATACAGCCTAAAAATATAACCAATATAATGTGCTGATAGGGAAAACATACACCATTGTTTATGAAGAACCAGTGTATCTAACACTGACCTGCAAATTGTAAAAAAAACCTATGAAAATTTGAAATTCGCAGACTATCCTGGTGGTTCTGGTTCTCCTATCCTGATTTGCGCTGTGACTTTAGTTTAACTTAGTAATACAAGATGGCGTAACTATCCCGACTTTATATTAACTCTGTGCCAGCTGGAACGCGGGAAGCACTGTTGTTTCCGAATTTAATAATCTTATGGCCAGCTCCATAGCATTCTCTGGCGACTATTTGTACCCGATAAATATATTGGACACCATCTAAGACTGTAGCCAAAGCCGAAATCCCAGTCTGTCGTACTTTAAAAATGTTAAATGCCCTTCTGACTGCCAACCATGAATGTGATGTGTTTATAGATGAATGGCAATAATATTCTATAATATCATTGATGAATGGAATAAAATTATGCGTACCTATATGTCTATTCTGTGAAAGAAAGTATGCAAGGGAGTCCACTATTCCTTCCATATTAGTTTTTAATTTTGGTAATTGTTTCAAAAATAATTATTGTCAACCTTTAAGTATCTGTTTCTATGTTGTAATGTAATTGATGTTGTCGACGGTTTTAATAAACTTTATATAAATAACAAACATAAATACAAAGAAGAGGTGGTAAGATGACTTAGACGCGTATTGCAAAGGTTGGATTGAGATGGCAAGGAAAAGGATGCCTGCAGGGATTTTGGGGAGGCCTTGGCTCAACAGTGACAGTGTAGGCTAATTTAAAAAAAAAGTAATGGTAGCGTAAATAAATAAGTTTAGTATGGAAACTAGGCCTATTTGTGTACATAATTACCTATGATGCATTTGTTCTCGTCGACGACGTGCCGGGTCTCTTTGAGTGTGCCGTTTCGAACGTCTATACATAGTTTCTGTTCTCTTCATATTCATATCGTGTCCAGGTCTTCCCTACCATCTTCTGTCCGCCGTTCAACCACCAATAGTTCCCATCCAGATCTGGCACAAGACAGTAGACTGAGTAGGCTCCAGCACGCGTAGCATGACCACCGTAGAAATGGGTTTTCTATTCTTCCGTCGACAAAACTGTAGTACTCGCTACCTATGACAGTGGATGAATATTATTTTTATTCAAGTACTTTTATCATCTGTGACTGTGACTGGTGTCCAGTCTGAATTCCACCAATCCAGTAAACTATGCGATTTATTGGCCTTCTAATTGCTAATGTATCACTTTAAAGAACATACTAATTCCAAAGCAATGGGTATTGGGTGACAGTGACACTCTGGAGTGAGAGTCTGTGACAGTGTGACATATGGGATTTTATGTAAACTAAACTAGTGTTTTGTATTGATTTTTCGATAGAAAATAGTTCTCCTCAGATTTAAACCAGGATTGTAGATTTATTCAATACACCAGGTACGTAAAAATCAATTTTCATGCTTTAACACCAAACTATTTACATCAAGGACAGAGTTAATGAAGTAAAAAGAGATTCTGATGTCATATTTCCTTTCAAAATTATTTTTCTATCGTACAAAATCTAGGATAGATTTATACTTTTGATGATCAACATTTCTCATTGAGAAACTAGTTAATTTGATTTTGAAAAGTAATTAAACCTCAAATGCCCTATGACCATAATAATGGACTATTAACGCACTTTTGCCTTTGTTTTTCCTGGCGAGTTACACACCTATTTGCTTACCTTGACGGATTCACTTTCTAAATTAAGATAAAAACTGTTTCAGATACGCAGTACTGGTATTAATAAAGATTTTTATATCATTTTAATAATTGTATTTTGTTGTTGTTGTTGTATGGTGGGTTAAAGTTTGATAGGGGGTTAAGTTTTAGTATGCCAGCAGTAAATTTAAGGAGTGAAGGGGGGTGGGAAGGGAGGGGGGGGAGGTGTAGAGCCTCCCCTGTGAAGGAAAAGTTGCGCAACCCCCCCGTTTTTGAGAAATATTTTTTTTTATATTCTAACCTCACTTTCGAATTTTCGTGTATCGACATCGATTTAAAGGCCAGAAAAGGTGTGGGATTGACGAATAAAACGAATGACTCACCCTTTGCATCAGTTTAAGGATTTTCAAGGCTTAAAATATAAATAATCACATCCTAATTACACATAAACCATGTCGGGTTTGGGCCGGGAGTGAGACGACTAAACACCGACAGACTTTTCGCCGATAGGGCTTATCAACGTAATCTAGTCGTTTCTGGCACTCGCCGGCCGCTGCCGCGGCACCGCTCGCTTCGCTCGCTCGGCTCGTGCATGGAAGGTCACAGTTTTAACCTAACCTAACCTAACCTCCCCAAACCATGTCGTTTCTGACTCGTGGGCTGGCAAACTAAAACTAAGCCTGATAGGGTCCTACAGGGTTTATTTATAAATATTGTATTATTTATAGATTCTGTAGTTTCTGCCTACCCGACCCCCATGGGAAAAAGGCATGATTTTATGTATGTATAATATTTCAAATGATTAATGTCAGCTTTACCATATGTTTTTAAATAAACACCGCAAAACTAAGTGTGAGGTGCATGGTATGAATAAAAATTATGAAAGAGGCATGCCATGCTGGGCTTGATCTGTCTCAAAGTAAAAAAAACCAGCATAGTCACTTTAAGAAATTAGATAGTAAGCAATTTTAGGATGTAAGTTAATAAGAATTCAAGATGTTACATAATCCATTTACCTTTAAAGATTTCCTGAGGCATATTACTTTGCTGCTTCCAAGAATGAGTCCAGTAGAGAGTGTTCCTGTTGCTGTATTAAATTGCATTGATGACTATGTGGAATTACTTTATGATGATATCCCAGAAAAAATAAAAGGATCTGCTCTGATACTGCAACTTGCAAGAAATCCTGATAATTTAATAGAGTTAGCACGAAATGGTAAGTTGAATTGTTTTCTACATAGTTAACTCATTCACTTAATGAAAAACAATGCACAGCCTAAACTGCTAGGTCTAGAAGCATGCAATTTTTGCCTAGGAGCTCCTTATATTAAACACTGGTTAGCACTAAGGAATAATTTGGGATTATCCCAAAACATTACAGCATGAAATTTAGTCATTAAAGTTCATCATTTTGCCTGTGTGAAATCTCATTAGACTTAATGTAAATGGGCTCTTATTCGCATTCATTTTTTTTTATTGTTGTACTCTGCCACAAATTGGTATAATTTTCCTGTAAAATATGGTTACAAATCTAATAAAGCTAAAAAACAAAAAAATAATTGCTTAAGAAATAAACATCTTCTACAGCTATATATAAACAGAGTCATTGGTAATTAATTGTGTACGATGCCTTGAATGTGTTACAATAGACCAAATTTACAACAATTTTGACCCCGAGACACAGTCTTACCCGTACGCAGCGAAACCAAGTAACAATAAAATTTAAAAAACTCCTTGCTACAAATATACTATGTTTGCAAAAGCCTAACAACCCTAGATCATAACATAATTATAGACTATTCGCTTGAATTATCAGCTGAGAACAGGTTCATCTTTGTTAGGTAAACAGCATTTGTAATCCAAGTCAGTGCACTAAGCATTTTGCCACCACTTTATTGTCTTTTCTTCTGTGTCCTGATTGGAGTACAGCTGGGTCACGGAAGACCAGCACCTGGAAGGAGCTATTAGATTATAATAACATAGCTTGAATAAAATTTGAGAGAAAGCCATAATACTGTACAGTAAAATTAATGCTTGAAGGGAATAGTATTTTTTAATGAAATTTCAGAGGCATTATTAAGTGCACTATCAAGAGTTCTGAGAGAAGAATGGAAAAGGAGCATCGAACTAAGCACAAACATAGTCTACACATTTTTTTGTTTCTCTACTTATAATGAATTTCATCCTGTCATTATTCAGTATAAAATTGGATCTTTGTGTATGGATGTCATTGATTATGAATTAAAGAGATACGATCAGTGGAAGGAGAAAGTTGAAGGAAAAAAGCAGGTGGTGACACCTGATAAGGTGAGGGTTCAGTATTTATTTTGTTTATTTATGGCCTTAATTCAGAGCGATAGTTGTGATACAAAACATTTAGTATTAGTTCTGAGTCTCTGTGTGCCGTTTGGCAAAGGCCCCTGCCAACCCCTTCCGATTCAATATTAGAACATCTTAAAATAAATTCTGGTTTAACTTGTAATTTATTATTTTAGAATGAGCCACCAAAGAGTCGTATTCCTGAACCAAAGCGTCGCCCCAAATCAGGCACATGGGCTGTGGCCGATGTAAATATGCAAAAATCTAGATCACTAGTATCCAGCTACCATGAAGACCTATGCAGTGCATCTGATGATTTTTTATCAAAAAGCGATGAAGAACAAATGAAACGCAAATTAAAAACACTATCAAAGCGACAGGAGCAATTACTGAGGGTCGCCTTTTACATGCTACTTAATATAGCAGATAACATAAAAGTGGAAGAAAAAATGCACAAGAAAGATATTGTGGGCCTGCTTATTGGTGCAATGGAGAGACATACGAATATAGATCTCCTCATTCTTATAGTTTCGTTTTTACAAAAACTCTCTATTTTCATAGAAAATAAAACAAGTATGGCAGCGAGAGGAATTGTTGAAAAATTAGCGCCATTGATGAATTCTACTAATGCTGATCTAGTCAATGTTACTTTGAAATTATTGTTTAATTTAACTTTTGATACAAAACTACGCAACAAGATGATAAAGTTGGGATTACTGCCAAAGTTTATACAGTTTACAAGTATGTTGCTTTTAAAAGTGTTATATTATTAATTTGTTGCTGACTTTTCAAATACGTATATTTAAACTATTTAAAATTACAGGTGATGACAAACATATTAATTTGGCAATGAAAATTTTATACCATTTGAGCATGGACGATAGAGTAAAATTAATGTTCACGCAATCTGATTGCGTCAAATTGGTAAGTTCTTACTGTTCTTAGTTCTTCTGATAGTTGGCTGAGGGTGATGAATAGGCTGGAAATTAATTAAAGGAGACGGATACGCTTTCATACAATCTTGGGCCTGGATGTAAAAAGATGAAATTGGTGTCTATTGATAGGCACTATATTATTAAACAATCACTGAACATTTTGCAGGTTTTAGCAATCTGAGAACCGAGTTATATAAGATTTAGGAAAAGTGAGGTTACGTAACAATCTACACTTAACAGCTGATTTTTGAAGTGCGATTCTCATTCTTTAAAATACAGTTGGGGTGTTAAATATAAAGAATAGTATTATAATTCATCATCATCATCATCATTTCAGCCGAAAGACGTTCACTGCTGGTCATAAGTCTTCCCCGATTCGGGGGGGTTTGCCATAATCGCAACGCTTAGCAGGCGGGTTGGCGATCGCAGTGTGGTCGCAAAATGCATAGAGAACGCTGTTGCCAATTCTAAGTCCTTTAGTCGCCTCTTACGACATCCACAGGAAGAAATAGGGTGGTGCTATTCTTTACTATTCTTAATCATTATATAAGTATTTGTAGAAGGGCTGGTGGCTAAGTAATAACAGCCGCACGGGTTAACCGATCAGGTTAAGCTACGCTTGCCGCGGTTGGTCCGTGCATGGGTGACCATCTTTACATACCAAGACCCTTCCGTGTCTCGGAAAGCATGACAAGCCGTTGGTCCCAGCTATCTTTCGTAGATCTTAGACAGTCGTTATGGGTCATCAGAAGCCCAGTCTGACAACCAGTCTTACCAAGGGATATCATATTACCCAGTAACTGGATTGTGGAACTCAGATAGGCAGTCACTCCGTGTAAAATACTGGTACCCAGCTGCATCCGGTTAGACAGGACGCTGACCTCAACATAATTGAGGAATGGCTAAGCAGATGATAATTTATATAGGTATTTCTAGAGTGAGGGAGAGAAAATAAAAATGTTCTTTAGTAATATTTTTTATTTATCATCAATTATGATTAAATTGTCATCTAGAAACTGTGCAGGTGGTACTAAATTATCTTGGTACCTAGTCCAACTAAGGTACCATATTATTTTCATAACAAAAGGTGGTATTTGATCCCACTACCAGCAAGCTTGGCAAACATGGTCACTGCATTTTACCTGAAAGATGTAAAAAGTGGTTAATAACAGATAACATGATTAAGTACTTTTAAAAAATCTTGGTCCGATAGTTACTTAGTTCTATATAATGTATCTAAATGGGCCTTTTAAATGTTTACCTATACTTTATTGTATTAATTAATACCGAACTACCTGCTAAATATCTCAAATATTATGTTCACTGATAACATGTGTGATTATTGGAGAGCGAGGAATACTGTCCTACCGTGATACAGTTTATACTATGACATCATAGTATAAACTGTAACATAGTACAGAGGTCAGTGTGAATTACTCTCTAACAACCAAACAACCATTTACGTTTGATATGAGATCTTATTTGTTTGTTTTTTATACGTACATATAACTCATTGTACCTAAGGTTGTTATTGTGCTACTAGAAATGAGAATGTTGCCCCTAAAACGACCCACTGACCTTTTATTTTTTATTATTATTTTGTTAGTATAATGGTGAAGGAAAAAATATTGTAAAGATTGCAAGCCAGCGTGGTAGACGTTGGTGAGGTAAACAAGAAGTGAGTAAGTACTTACAGATTGTGGTGTACGCCATTGACGAATTACTGCTAATATCATTTCGTCATCCAAATCACGACGATCTGTTGTATTATAGCGATTAGTCGCTATGCGACAATTTACACAACGATCCATGGTGTCGCTTTCCAATCGGTAGGCTGTTCGTAGAATCCAAAATGACAAGTCCAAGTCCAACGTTTAAGCGGGGTTCTCCATGTTGGGTATGGTAGCAAGGCAAGGGTCATACAAGAAAGTAGCTACGAAGTCCGTAGAATGAAAGCAGGGGTCGAGGAAACATCAATAAAACTATGGGTGGAAACACGATACGAACATGCAATAAACAATATGAAACGAGTGAGTGTCAGCGTTATGTCATGCATGTTATGTCAGAGTTAGCACAGACTAAATATACATTAATCGATTAACAAACGTGGATCAATTTATGTTAATTATATAAATATTTAATTGGTTTAAGCTGTGCAGTATGTTATTTCTAATAGATTTAATTATTTTAATTGAATTAATCATCTGGTGAAGGCATCTTCTTAAATAGTATGAACGTTAATCGATTATAATTTAATCGATATTCCATTAACTTAGGAACCTTAACTTAATTTTAGGATTTCTCATTTTCCAGATTGTAAATTGAGTTGATTTTTCAGATTTTGATATACAAAATTATAAGCTTTTTTTTAAACCATTTCTCCACTTATTACATTTTGGCCCAGAAATGCCCGTCTCCTTTCATTGCCTAATTAATAAACGGTACGTAATATTTTGCCAGCTCACAGACATGTTGCTGCTGAACGTGAACGGGGAGAGTGCGGGCGCGAAGGGCGGCGGCGCGGGCGCCGGCACGACGGACGTGCTGCTGGCGCTGTGCATCAACCTGGCGTGGTGCGAGCGCGCCGCGCACCTCATGGCGGCCGAGGGCCGGCTGCGCGACCTGCTGGCGCGCGCCTTCCGGCACCGGAATGCCATGCTCATGAAACTCGTGCGCAATCTATCACACCATCCGCAGAATAAAGCACTCTTTGTTGTAAGTTTTATCACACCACCTATATCAGCTGATTTCTTATTTATCGTTTTGGAACTGGTTAGAAAAATATTATAAAGATGTTATATTTTAAGTTAATTTTACACGAATGTAGCCGCGTCGTTATTAGTTACGTACCTACTGTGCGAACGTTAGTCAATATGAGAAACACAAACGTTACTTAATGATATTTAAGTGTACTATTCGACTCAATACTGGACATTCAGATTAAAAAGGACACTTTCGTCAATACCTTGAGAGATACCGAGCGAAACGATGGTTTATGACGCCAAAAGACGAACTTTCATAAACTGCCCACTAACTGCACAATGTACCTACATAATAATAATGTTCGATACACTAGAAAAACAACAGAACAAGTACAACATATACAAGAACAAGAGAACAGACAGAAGAAAGTATTTTAATAACTTTTAATTTGCAGGAATTTGTTGGAGATATAGCAGGAGCGGTCACAAATGGTGATGCAAATGAAGAATTCATGGTGGAATGTTTGGGCACTCTCAATAATATACTGAACACTAATAACAACATTGATATATTCGCAGTAGTCGAACGCTACAACTTGATTCCCTGCATTATGAAGATTTTAGATCCAGGTAATTAAATTATAATAATCAAGTAAATCCTTATTAGCAATCTAAAAGCACAGAAACATTAATTGAAATAGGTAAGTATGGTATGTAGGTAGACACGTGGACCATACGGTAGAGGTGTGCCCAGCCTGAATGGAGTACCTACTGCAATGTCCTCGTGGAGCCGATCGGCGGCGGCGATCCCTCGCGTCCGGCCCTGCTCCAGACCATGGTACGGAGCGACAGGGCACGGGGAGCGTCACCTTCTGTGAAGCAGTAATGCTCCCGAAGGAGGAAGCGGAACGAGTGAGGGAGAAGCAATCTCTACGCCCTCACGCCCCTATCCGCCGCAGGTGACGCCCCGGGCGTCGAGAGTTTAAAGCGGACTTCCGGCCAACGTAAGCGCAGGCTTGCGGGCAGGGAGTAGTAGGTAGCTCGTCGCCCGGTAAGGACCAGCGTGGTTCGACGGCGCGTTTTAAAGAGATGTCAGCACATATTGATGAACTCCGCTAGCGCCAATGCCTGCCAGGATCGCGGATTTGTGCGAAACAGTTACCGTGGCCCTGGCACAGGCAACTGAAGGAACAAGGGTAGGTTTTAGGATAGTCACTAACATTCTAACGCGACGTCCTGCGTGAGCGATCTAGACGCGAACGCGAAGCGGCGCGGCGCGGCGCGAAAACAACAAACAGTCGAAACCTATTGAAGTGTCCTACGTGACCAAACGCACATGCGTGCGGTGCGGAGCGGCGCGAAACGAAGCGAACGCGATCAGTTGGCTTGATATTTTCGCGCGAACTGGATGCGGTGCCGTCGTATTTTTTTTTTTTTGGTTATAATTTCGGATTTATAGAAATTTTAATTAATGCTATCCAAGAACGTCCTATATTATAGGATAAAAGGAATAAAAAATATCACAACCGGTTATTATCATACCGCGAATGGATTGGGCCAAATTAACTGGGACCTAAGTATACAATATTAGTCCCACTTCTTCGCCGTTCATACTTCTTGAGTATTTGATATTTAACATAATATATGAATTTTCCAATAATATTTGTTTCCATCCGTCCATGACAAATGCACAGTGCCCACTGAACGGCGGCGTCAGTGGTGGCTGTGCGAGACGATTCGCGTGCACGTAGGACATAGCCGCCGCGACGCACCGCATCGCGTTGAATTCGCGTGTCACCGCTTCATAATCGCGTTCGCTTTGATCCGCCTACGTAGGACGTAGCGTAACACGCCCTCCCGCTCCGCCCAGAGCGGGAGACGTCATTTGATGATTTTGAAACTAAAAAAATTAATAAAAGGTATGGTATGTAGGTGTTCACAATCTGATCATTTCTGTAAAAATATTTTATGGTATGATTGTAGATAGAAGACGCCGATTTTTGTAATACATTACATAACCAGTACATTAGGCATCATTGTTTTGGTTTCCAAGACTTGTAGGGAATTTAGACACGCGGTAGGGTGTCAAGCCAACTTTAAAAGGATCTGGTGACGCAGCAGCCGAGTGCCACACAAAGCATTTGGAGCCACTTTTGACCCCATAATACCACTAAATCTATTAAACATAGACACGTGAAATTAGGTATGTTTATTAAAATATTTTTTTTAATAAGAGAAAAAAGTCAAATATATTTCTAGCGGTTATTGGGATATCAACTTGTAAAACATATAGATCAAAAACCTAACCCACTTCCAGTTGACCTAGAAAGTAGAATTTTGACGTCCAGCTGGGTAATTTTGTGTAAAACAAAGGAAAAAATCACAACAACTCACTGTTTTCTGAATAGCCAAGTCAAATCTTGAGCTTCAAGGCCAATTTTCGAAATTCAAAATGTTCAAGAGCTAGTCGCAGTCTCATCATACATCTTCACCATCATCGTCTTCCATACATTTTTGACATTTGATTGTGTCCAAATCAAATGTCAAAAATGTATGGAAACTCGAGGTATTTTCGACAGATTGAGACTGAGATCAGTCTGTGAACGTTCTTAAAATTACGAGAAGTGCGTCTCAGCTTTGTGTAAATAATTCGACGATTCAAATTTTTTGATTAATTAATAGCAAACATAGTTGTATCAGAGAAAGGTAAGATATTGTGTTTTAAATTTATTTTAAAATGTTGTATGTTCTCATAAATAAATTTCAGGATTATCTACAGAACTTGGCACCCATTTAGATCTTAATAAAATTCTTTTGTCAGCAACACGTATATACTTAATACTGAACTTAGCTTCCATTTCCGCACCTAAGTTTTTGGTAGGATTCCGTTATCTCTGGAAATAAATTTTACTTTCCACATGTTGGGATAACCGTGCACTTAAAGTAGGTTAATTGGCTCTGCACTAAAGTTCATTGTCAAATTCGAAATTACATTACAGCCAAAAGAAGGTATACTTGATATGAAATCTGACCCAGTCAACCAACAAAATAATAACAACGTAATCTCCCAAACATTCAATTTACTTTATTTTTAATCAATAGCAAAAAGAGTTAACTACTTTAAGTCACTATTTAGAAGTTTACGGTTTGAGAGACGTAGATACAAATTGTTACATGTTCAATACATCGATTATTAAACGATATTCGTGGTAGCACAGCTGGTTTGATGCGTCTCGTACCGTCCGCAGACAGCGCGGTGGAGCCGTCGCTGGTGCTGGAGGGCGTGGTGGCGGCGGGCGCGCTCAGCGGTGACGAGCGCTCGGCGGCGGCGCTGCTGCGTGCCGGCGCGGCCGCGGCGCTGGTGGCGCTGCTGCGCCTGCGCCAGGCCGACGACGACCACGTGCTGCAGACCGTATTCGCCTTCCGCCAGCTGCTGTCGCACCCGCGCGCCGCCGACTACCTCGTGTCGCGCACAGGTAGGACACAAACATACTTGTGATACCGCAGCCAAGGCGCTGGTGGCGCTGCTGCGTCTGCGCCAGGCCTTACTTTTTTAATACTTTTTTTTTTAAGGTACCCTATATTTCTGCAAATTTGCGTACGCTATGGTTTCTTTATTAGTTTACTCAATTCTAACGTAACTGACGACCTTCGCCCTTAGGTCTTAATTTTGTCTACATCCTACTTTGAAACTGCGATGATATACTAGGTAGTCTCAAGATCAATGTCTTGTTTCAATCATTTGCGTCTGCAATGAATATTGGCGAGGTAGTTCATTTAGATGTTTTGTGTTGCAGAAGCTCCAGCGTACCTTATTGACCTGATGCAAGATAAGAATGCGGAGATAAGGAAGATGTGCGACAATTGCCTTGACATCATATCACAGATGCAAAATGAGTGGGCAGTCAGAATTAAGGTACGGAACTTTTGTATTTTTGAACTAAAAATAGTCATGGGTCTAGTAGATATAGTACAGATCTAGTCCAGTCAAAAATTAAAAAATAGTACATTCAACCAAAAATAAGTAATGCCAATCGACGCAGTTTCATAGATATAATAATTTAAAAAAACTTTTTGACCCGAAGTCGGAATACGTAGATAAGATGACAGATCACTAAGAAATGCATGGGAAAAGTTTTTGCGATTTGTGGTGATGAACGAAATGAATGAGTGAAAGTTGCTCATATTCCTCAACTTTCGAATTCAAGTCATGAAAAAGAAGCCATTTTTTGAATAAAAATACATAGCAGCCTTTAAAAATTTCATCCAGTCGACGAATAGCAAAAATGCTCAGTTATTTTCTGTGAATGAATTTTAGGCTTATTTCAATGAACTGGCAATTAGATAGTAGCCTAGCACGCTTTAGACGATTTATTAGATGATAAAAAAACATGCTTAGGACTACAAATGGTGTCATCATCATCATCAATTCAGCCGAAAGTCGTCCACTGCTAAGATTTAACTTACGCTGTGGCTGTAAGTTGACAGTAAGATAATACATTAAAAGTTCGGAGTTTTATTGTGTAGGTACAGGTATTGATTAGGTACTATTAACAGATCATAAAGATTTGATACAGAACTAGAAATAAACTAATAGAAAACAGTATGATTGTGTGATGTTTGTGTACTGTTAGGGTGAAAAGGGTGACAAATAGCTGTGCCACGTATGTGCACAATAACTTAGTAGGCTTGTTTTTTACCAGTATCTTATCTGGTGGTAAGTGATAGTCTTTGATGGTGCACACTTGCCCAGAAATTCTGGTAGAGAGTTCAACGCATCTGAACGCACAATTAACGTTTTCTGAAAACGTTTGGAAATAAAACATATAACAGTGTGTATTTTTAATAATTTTAGGTGGAAAGATTCCGCTGTCACAATGGCCAGTGGCTGTCGGTAGTAGAGACTCTTGGCGCTGAGGGTGGAACAGGCGATGCTACTGACGACTTGCCTCCATATTTGTCCGCCGAGTACCTAACCACTCATCGCCTTACTACTTCAGGTTTGTATGACAGATTACATAACTGGCGAAATGTGGGTATACTATGATACTCCTCTGCCGAACCCTTCGAGGAAAACAGGCGTGATGTTATGTTGAATCAATATTGTATCTCAAACCCAATTATCGTCATTCATGTATGATGTACTTGTTCTTTTATTTGTTGAAGAAGACATGTCGTGCAATATTAGAGAAATGGGATATTTTCAGTTACAACACCAGATATTGTGGTTTATCTTTGTTTGTACGTTTCTTTGAAAAATACGTTTGAAATACAAACACATTTTTGCCGTCGATAATATCAATATTATGCACGAGAAAATATTCATCCCGACTACGGAACCCTGCATTGTGCCTTATCCGATTTTATTTTTGTGGATTCTTTTTAGTATCTTTGTCTATGCCATAACTTTTTATTGTGGCGATTTTTTCATGATGATATCTTTGATTTGAACATGAATATCTAATCCCCGATTTTTAATGTTTGTAGATTCCCAAACATCGTTGAATGACGACTCCGATAGCTTTTCTGGAGATGTTAGTTTGCATCGCGCTAATAGCAGGTAAGTCGTGAGTGACATATGATTCTATTCCCCCTTAGAAAGTCCCCGTAGAAATCTTTCTTATGTGATCAAAAATATCTGCTGTTTCATAGTGAGTGAGTGTTTCATAGACCTACGCAGTCAAAATGTTTGGAACAGCAATTTCTTTTTAATTACCGACGAAAAATTTCAACTCAGGGGTTCAGATTCATGACCATGGTAACAGGAAAAATCTAAAACTGGTATTTCGGTTTAGGGGCCTTTTTTGAAACGATAACAACATTTATCATCTGCTTCGGCCTTCCTACTATATGCCATTTAAAACAGGCTGGAAGTTGTATCAGCATATGTTATATTTGCAAACCTACCATTGTATTTGCAAAGGCATGCCACCAACTTGGATGTAGCGTTTACCAGGAGCTCCGGCGGCAATGCTCGCTGGTCACGCTTGTCACGCTCGGGTCGCGTGTGATTGGCCACAGTTCGAACCTAATATAATCATTTTACGTTGGGGTGCTAGCTTAGTTACAGCAACCAACTTTAACGGGCCAGAAAGTTTCCAAAAGACCAAGTCAAAAAAGATCATTGACAAAAAAGAAGATACGAATGTTTTTAAGATGAGATCAGTTAAATATCCATCCTTTTCAGATCTTAAAATATGACTAAAGGTCAAAAGAATTTAGGTTAGTTGAATTTGTGCATATACCTTATGCACAAATTCAGAATATCGTCCCTAATTACCAGGTCACTATTATTAAAAACTTACTCGAAGTAAGTATTACTTTTAACTAAAACCTCTATATTTTTTCAGAAACACTTTGGACGATCGAGCAGATGATTTTTATGGCGGAACAGAAAATTCTTTAGTCAAGTCCAGTGAGAATGATGCTTTTACAAAGGATATTAATATTTTTGCCTAACTTGCATAAAACTTTCATCATTATATTGATATAATGCCTATGTATTTATTAGAAAATGGATTGTACACTTACCAATATAAATCTAAATAAAAAAATATTCACGTCCTATCTTGGGAGTATTGTGTCTTACTTTATTAGGTACCATGTTTTCATTTTATATTGCTTTTTTTTATTATATATAAATACAGTCAACCTTACGTCCATTTTTCCATAGTTCCCGATAAAGGCGCGTTTATTCGTCGCGCCTGAACAAAGTAATCGCCGTGCGGTGACTGTGTAAATAAAGACCGCACAGGTGATCGCAAGGATCACCTGTGCGGTTTGAGTCTCAAATTAATTAATTAAGCCACTTCGTACTGATTGGAGCGGCTGGAGGAAGGGTATTGAATATGCGAGCAATGATAAAACTTTGTGCGGTCGCGCGCGGTTCGATGATTTCGAGGAAATTCAATTCTGTTGCCTAGTAAATAGAGTTTCAACTTGCCATTAATGACATGAAAACACGGTCGCAGCAATGGTTTTCTCGTTTAGGCCAAAAAGCCATATCCAGACGTGTGTAATGTAATGCGAACAGTGTGCGAACTCAACGCTAATATATACACGTCAAAGCGTTTTATAATAAAATGCTTTGACGTGTATGTAAAGTGAACTTGATGTTTATTGTAATTAAACTTTTTATGAAGTATAAAACTACCTAATGTACAATTCTCATCAATTATCCTTAATAAATTCTCGGACAAAATCGGTCCAGCCGTTTCGGAGATAAGCCGGAACAAACAGGCAGATAAACAAACAATCATTTTTTAAATAGTTTTTATTAAAAGTACCATGAGGAATTTGCGAAAAGTAATCCGAGGATGTAAAGGGGAGCACATAACAACCGGACTCACCAAATATCAACCTCACCTGCAATTGGTACACCCTGCCACTGACAGACGAGGCGCTGGTGACCGACCGATGGCGGTATAACCATCCAACAAGGTAACCGAAATTCTCCAGAGCGATGACGGGCAGCAGCGTTATCGTTGTGAAAGGATTGGCTCTGCGGTCACCAACCCGCTTGCCCAGCGTGGTAACTATGAGCAATAAACCTTTAAATTCTAAAGAAAGTGCCAAAACAACGGCTCACAGTTCTCGGTGATCCTGCTATTCCTGGTCAAGGTAACGGCGGGACGGAGGGTGCGAAGAATCCCCGGGTACGATTGCCGAGTTAGGTCACATTAACTAGCATCATCATCATCCTTGCGTTATCCCGGTTGCATCCTTTCGGAGCCCGGGGTCCGCTTTCCTGCTTTTAGCTCTCCACTTCGGACGGTCTTGTCCATCCCTTATGGTGAGTTTGTTGGTACGCATGTCATCCGCTACGACGTCAAGCCAGCACTTTTTGGGTCTGCCCTTTCTACAGGGGGTCTTCTAGTCGCATTAACTAACATATACTGGGGATAACTGAAGTCCGAATACAGCGGGAGGATACGATAACCCGGAGTCAGGCCACCTATTCTACTTCCGCGAAGGTGATCAGCTCTCCCAAGGCGGTGACGGCTTCCTAGTCAACAAGGAACTCATGCACTAACAGCGTTGTCGAAATCTGTAGTGTATCGACACGGGTAGCGTAACTTTTACTCAAACTCATTGACAATGCCGATTTCGACTTGCTCTGACGAGCCTACTGAGGCCATGTTGGTACGAAGATATTGCACAAACTACAAAAAACAATCCACTACAACCTTGTTATTGGGGACTTCAATACCAAAGTGGGAATACAAGAACGCGGCGAATCGAAAGTCGGACCGATTCGGTTTAGGGCGCAGGAACCACAAAGGGGCAAATGCTGGTCTTAGAGTAGCTCTTCATGATGAAGTCACACTTTGAAAAGAAATCCCAGAGGAAGTAGAGCTGGCAGAGCCCCGATAACGTGACAAGGAACTAGATAGACTTCATCATGATGGATAAGATTACGGGCGGATATTTAGAGATCTTCGGGATCAGCAGGTTTAATACCGGAAGCGATCGCTGACATGTACGAGGCACTCTAAATATAAATTTTCGAGCTGAGAGGATCCGCACGGCGAGGCCTATTCTCCGACCTACGCATCTCCAAGGCACTTTTGGATCTGATAAGTTCCAACTGAAATTCAAAATCAATTCGCCTTGCTGGACACCACAGACACTGTCGGCGAGAAAGATGTGGTAATCAAAGCGCAACGTATCGCGCAAAGTTTTCCATCGCAGTGAAAAAGTAAGGTGTCGAAACGATTCTCGGAAACTCTCGGACTTATGAAGGAAAGACGAGAGTTGCCACCCACGCAGCCGTTTTCGTCAGATGAGAGGAGCGTAAACCTAAAAATTAGAAAGCTAACCTTTGGTGCTCTAACACTCGTGATATCAAGCAAGGTCACGATTGAGCACAACCGAGGGTCGAAAGTGTTCGCTCAGCAATTAGGGAGGTCCAATCCGACGAAACTAAGAACAGCGGATAGCAAAATCGTGACTTCGAAGTCAGAGATACTCGAGGAAGTTGAGAACCTTTACGGACACCTATACTCAATGCGGGTGGTGAAACCAGCGGGACATACTGAAGCTGACCATAAAGCCGAGTTAACGCGCCACTACATGGACGACAGTCTTGGTGGCGACCAGTGCGAGATTAGGGTGGCTCTCGAGTACGTTAAGAACAATAAGGCACCTGATGATGACGGAATAACGACAGAGCTCCTTAAAGCGGGCGGGGCTCCAGTCCTGAGAGAGCTAGTGAGTTTCTTCAATTCCGTCATCCTAGAGTGTACAGCACTTGAAGCGTGGAGAAGAGGGTGCGGTGGTTCTGTTTTTCAAAAAAGGTGACAAAATCTTGCTGAAGAATTATAGACCCACCGAGCCACGTATACAAGCTATTATCGAGGGTAGGCACGTACCGTCTCGCCGGGAGACTTGACGAGTTCCAGCCATCAGAAAAAGCCGGTTTGAGAAAAGGTTTCAGCACCGTTGACCACATCCATATCCATCTATTCGGAAAATTGTACAGAAGACCGAAGAGTACAATCAGCCACTGTATATGGCATTTGTTGTAGACTACGAGAAAGCCTTGGACTCCATCGAAATTTGGACATTCCTGGCCTCCCTGCAACGATGTCGATTTGACTGGCATACATCGAAGTGATGAGTGTTTGTATGATGCTGCAACGATAACTGTTCAGATCCAGGATACGAAAACCAGCCCCATCCAACTGCTCAGGGTGGTGAAACAGGGTTGTGATGTCCCCAAAACTGTTTACCAATCCGCTGGAAGGCGTTTTTAAGACGCTTGACGGGACTGGACAGGGCGCGCTATGGAACAGGCTATGTTCGGAGTTTCTTTGAAGGATAAAATCAGAAATGAAGTTATCCGGAAAAGTACTGGAGTAACCGACATAGCTTGCAAAGTAAGCAGGTTGAAGTGGCAATGGGCTGGCTATGTTTGTCGAAGAACCGATAGCCGATGGAGCAGACGAGTCCTAGAGTGGAGACCGCGTATCTGCAAGCGTAGTGTAAGACGCCCCCCAGCTATATGAACCGATGACCTCTAAAAAGTGACTGGGACAGACACGACGTAGAAGGCCGAGGACAGGGTGTTCTGGCGCAGCATGAGAGAGTCTTATGTCCAGCAGTTGACTGCGAGAGACTGAGTTGAATCCGAGGATGAACATAGGAATAATGGAACTTTAAAATTAATCAGATTGTGATCAATAGTGTGTTACGCAATTAGGCGGGTATCACATCGCCGCGAAACCGCAGCAGTTCCGCCATGACTTGTCTATTGTACGGCAAGTGAAACGACCTGTTCTGACGCATAGATTAGATTGATTGTTTCTCTTTCCAACGTGATTTCACTGGTCTGTAAAATGGATGTTGATTTTACGGAAAAACGAATGTACAATTCGAAGTAGACCTATAATGTACTAGCTGACCCAACGAACTTCGTACCGATTCTGAATCAATCAATGTTGTGTTAACTTATTAGGTTCCATCAATGCACGGAAACGTCACCAAGTTATGTATGTACTTCGAAGGCAAAAACTGTTTTCTAGCTAACATTCCTATGTTTGGTAAGCTCCTACCAAGTTACGACCACCTGTGCTAAATTTCAGGATGATCGGTGCAGTGGTTTAGGATAGGGTTTAGGCGTGAAAAGGTAACAAACATATCTTCGTATTTATAATTTTAAGTTAAGATTTATTATGTCAAAACTGATGACATTTTGCTGCAATTCCTATAATTCAACTGACGCTCATGAAGTTACACTACTCGAATCACAACACTGCATTAAAATAGCAAGCTCAGGGTGGTTACCGATATCGGCGAAATCACGCGAGAAAGATTTAGAATCATAATCAAATCTGTGCGTTAGAACCGGCAGTTTTGCTTCTGTTTCGCTTGTCGGAGAACGGACAAGTCATGGCAGAATTACTGCGTTTCGCGGCGGAGATGTGATACCTACTCGCCTCAAGACCGACTTTGTGCTTTTTACGAGTACTTACTAGTTCCATGCCGACCGCAGAATGCCTGACAGTAACCCATGTGACACTGACAATCCGTTGACAGAATAGTCTTCGAGAATTTGTGGTCTCTGAAACTTTGTCTTAGTTTAGTTGCAAGTGCACAATAGAAAATTTTGTAAACTCAATAATATCAATCACTACAATTATGAATAGCACGGTATCACGATTCCCTGTGAAACAATGCATTATGTTGAGTACAAATGTTACTCGCCGTTGTATGGCTTCTAAAATTCAAGATATTCCGACCCATACTGGCCAAGTACATAATCATTTTTATATTAAAAACTTAGTAACGAGATTCAGAGTTATAATTGTAACACTTAATAGTTTTTATTGTGGTTTTAATTGTAAATTATATAAATGAAGTATGTTATAACTGTAATATGTTGAAGACTAATAAAATCTGTTCTTACATAATAGTAAACATTGGAATAAAAACCTCAATTATAAATGATCAATTTTGTCATTAATAGTGACCCCAATATTGTTTATTATTTACGTCATATAAAATGACGCACATTTTATCTAATAGAGTTGATATAAAAATTAATAAAATAGTATTTAAAGGTCTTTGTTTACTGTATCACATCCTGCTTTGTTTAAAATTATATTGCTAGTGAAAGCCTATTTTTTTTCCTTTACAGAAATGGGACTCTGATGACTACCGGTTGGTACGATTCATGAATGCCCCTAAACAAGTCAATCCAAACTGGGCAGTTAATTTGATAGCAGAAGTGCCACCAAAACAAGTTACTGAAAGGGTAGTCTGGTGTGATGGAGGCAGTGGCCCAGAAGGGCACCCACGTGTATACATCAATTTGGTATGATTCCAGTTATTAAAATTTAAACACCCAGCAACAGTAAATATTATATATTCCCAGTTGCCCCCACATGGGTTGCCACCAGGCGGCGATTGGGAAGTTATTGCCGCCACTTCAAATCTTTGTTCACTGCAGCGTTGATTATCAACCCCCCTTATTGCTGTGTTTTATGGGCGTGATGAGGGGATTGGCAGTCAGACTATTAAAATATGGTTTTTATTAGTAGAAAAGTGATATTATTACGGACATACAAACAAAATTTTCCTCACCATCGTTTCTGTAACTCAATTATTATTAATCATAAAAACCTGGTGTAGAGGGAAGGAGATGGAATGACACATCTATTGTGGGGGCAATAATTTCCCTATTGCTACCCGGTGCTACCTGGTCCATGTGGGGGTGACTGGGAATATTTGGTAAATATAGCCCTAAATTGAGATTTGTATAAGAACAATCCCATTTTGTACTAGCAAGTTGCAAGTTTTTTTTATTTGTTATTCAGATGGCTCTATTACCATAATGAGGTAGGTAATAGGTAAAATGGGCTGGTATCCGCAACTCCATGTCTGAGCGCGTATTTTGCGTACCCAAATGAGGTAGCAATGTGATGAAAACATTGCAAATAGTTTATTTTTATACAACAACCACCAATTAAAAAAAACTGTTATTCACTGGCTAGAAAATTACGACTATGAAGAAACAGAAGATCTAATCGGTAGTGTTACATGATTCACACTCACATTCCTCACACGCACACATACATTCCATGCACACACGCACACCCCCTCACATCTCACATTCATATGTACACACATTCCACACATACTTAGCCTCACCTTCCTTAGTACGCAGTGATTAATAATTACTGTCTTTTTTATTGTTATTATTCTTTTTTTTTTTTTTTTTTCTCTTTTATATTTGTAAACCTTCCTTCAATGCATGTCATAACGTTAACCTTAGTGTCTAATTTTGTCTATCTCGCTTCCAAATCTTATTCCCTGTAAATAGAGAGGTCTGGCTCTTGTGATACAGGAACTCCTAGTACAAGAGCCAGGGCTACAATGATGTCTATAACCTGAAGTGAACAATAAATAAATAACTTAAATAAAAGCAAGGGAAATGATGGTTATCGGCTTCAAAAATACTGCTTTTGTAGAACAGAATTCAGAGTAATATATTAACAAAATTAAAAAACAAGGGGGTTATGCATTATTTTTTCATCTATGTATCATGGACACTAGCGGTCAACCACTTTTCAACCTTATTGCTTAAGAGATAAGGGTGAAACTTTAGAAATGTTATTTCAGCAACAATAAGGCAATCTATATATATAAAATTCAAAGTCCTGAGTGACTGACTGACTGATATATCAACGCACAGCCTAAACCGCTGGTCCTAGAGACATGAAATTTGGAGGGTGTATTCTTTGTGAAGAGTAGGTATCCACTAAGAAAGGGTTTTTTGAAATTCCATCCCTAAGAGGGTGAATTGGGGGGTTGAATTTTCACGCGGGCGAAGCCGCTGGCGGAAGCTAGTATTTTTATAAATTTTTGTGCTCATCCTCCACCTGCATTAATGTTAACAACTCAAGACAGTGCGTACCTAGAGCATTTACTATGGCTTTAAACGGGTGCGTACGTATTTGTGGTATAGGTCCAAATATATTAGTACAAGTTGTGCATTCACCGCATTCAAAACACGCTACTGCAATACTTTGTGGCCCTATGTCCGAGAATCAACCCTCTAGGCCAGCCTTTCCCAAAGTGGGCGATAACGCCCCCTTGTGGGCGCTGCAGACCTAAAGGGAGGTGATAAGAGACCCAGAAAAAAAATGGGGGCGCTGTGTAGACTTTACACAACGCCCCCAATTTTTTTCTAGGTCTCTTACAGGTGTCGATTATAGAAAAAATAAAATTGCACAGCATAAGCACAAATTAAGACCCACCTTAGTAAAAAAATCGTAATTGTATGTCACGCCGTTTGAGAGGTACAGCAATTCGCTAAACATTACCCCAGCGGCATCTTGAATAACTCTGAAACCTCAAGACGCACAAATTTATTTTTTTGGGCACAATTAGGCACAAATTCGATCTATCTAAGTAGCTAGTTTGTACTCAGCTACGACCACCGGTTAAAAAACATGCTGCTGGGGTAACGTTACTCCAGCGGAACCTGTTTTTCGTGAATATCTTTGGATCGGCTGGACGCACAAATTCTAAATTTCGAGCACAATTACACGAGATGGGGTAATAATTATCTGTCAAGCCGAAATCCTGAAAAGCGACATTCCGCTGGCGTAACGCACACATCATTGCGATAATTTTCGTTCGAGAAACTGGCCTATACGTATTATTGTTTTATAATGTGTGAACATTCATTTCACAGGACAAGCCTGGTGATCATTCTTGTGGATACTGTGGTCTGCGATTTGTCAAAAAGGAAAGCCACTGATAAAGTTGATTTTCTAAATACACCTTTTAGATGTTTAGACAACCATTTGTTCTCCTAAGAATTGTTTTGTTGAAATGAGTAGGTAATGTTGAAAATAAAGAAATAATGCAAAAAATGCAATTGTTTAATTATAAATCTATACATAGTACATATAAATAAAGTCGCATTTCGTGTCGTTTGTGTGACCGCATTGTTCTTCTACACAATGAATTTTGATGCGGTTTTCACAAGTGTTGCAAAGGACTCGAGTCCTCGAGTGGTAATTTTAAAGAGTCGACTCAATTAAGCAAGACTCAGTGTGCTCAAAAGGCTCGGAGTCAAGAGTCAAGCTGAGCCCGAATCCATTAACAGGCACTCGAGGTTTAACAAATAAGTACTTAATGCAAATTTAAGACTTACTTATATGGTTTTCACATGGATCCCATTGTCCGAATGGAACCAAATTAAATAAATGGGACCATTCGGGAAGCGGCAGCTTTCAAATAAAAAAAGAATCATCAAAATCGGTTCATCCAGTCAAAAGTTATGAGGTAACAAAAAAAAACAAAATACAGTCGAATCGATAACCTCCTCCTTTTTTTGAAGTCGGTTAAAAAGGACTCGAGCCTTAAAATGAATTCGATTCTATGAATAACTTGTCAGATTTTTTGTACGCATAATTACATCATAACCACTCATTTGAACTTATCACCTATTCGAATCTTTTCGAATGATGAGCCTACAAGTCTCATCTTCTTGCTCCGAGTTTTTCTTTAAGACTCAAGCTCATTTTAAGACGAGTTCTTTTTAAGACTCGAGTTCTCTTTAAGACTCGAGTCTTCTTTAAGACCCGAGTCCATTTTTAGACTCGACTCCTTTTTAGAGTCGAGTGCTTGACCCTAGACTGCGAGCCTTTTTAGCACACTGAGTCTTGCATAATTGACTCGAGTCTTTAAAATTACGACTTGAGGACTCAAGTCCTTTGCATCAATAGTTTTCACTATCCTTTTGATAATTTTGTTATGTATTCTCGAAAAAAGGTAATGGATTTGAATATGAACTTTTTTCTTTTAACGTCGCGTGAGTATCCGATCGTCGTCCAATATTCCCAGTCGCCCTCACATGGATTGCATCAGGTAGCAATCGGCAATAAAATTCCCAGTTGCCAGCGGGTGGTGACTGGGAAGTTATTGCCCCCACATCAAAACGCTGTACACTGCGGCGTGGATCGCCAACCTGCCTTCATCCCTGTATGCCCCTTGTAATACTCACTTACCGACAAATAAAACCTCTTTGGAAAAGTCTGACCGCCAAACTCTTCATCGCGGCCATAAGTCTGACAGCCATGGGGGATTGCGACTTGAACAGGCTTGACAGCGATTTGAAGTGGGGGCAAATAATTTCCCAGTCGCCACCTAGTGGCAATCCATGTGGGGGCGACTGCGAATATTCGATCGTCGTGGGACTACCGTCGCTTTCATTTTGTTCTGCCGACGACAGCCCACAAGCCACACTCAGTGGCAGATCGTGTGTCTACACCACTTTAGCGCAGAGGTTGTAACCTTTTTAATCCCTCCTTTATTATCATCACTTCCTCGTAGAAACACAGGGATGGAGCGCTGGACTGAACCAACTGAAAAGAACAGAACAACCAAGACAACTGAAGAAACATGGGTGGGCCCTTTTTTTTGCGTGAGAATTCATCAAATGACGTCTCCCACTCTGGGCGGACCGGAAGGGCGTGTCAGACTTTTACTGCCTCTAAAATCCACCTGTCCTTCAGTTGCCTATGCCAGGGCCACAGTAACTCTTTGGAACAAATCCGCGATCCTGGCGCTTCATTATTATACTAACACCCTATGGGCCTTGATGGCTAATAAAAGATTTTTTATTATTGCTGACATCTCTTTGAGGCGTGCGTGGAACCTGGGCCTGGTCCTTACCCGGCGGCGGCTACCCATTGCTCGACAATCATACCCGCCATGTCGCTATGACATCCCGCCAGAACTCTGTCCACCGTGTCGTGATTTGAGCAGGCCCTACATTTATTTTTTCATAAATGCCAGGGACATTTTTGTCAACATAATTTCATGCAATATCATTAAAATATTTCTTTCCGTGGGTGTCGTAAGAGGCGACTAAGAGACTACTAGAGAATAGGTAGCAGTGTTCTCTATGCGTTTTACTACCATACTGTGATTGCCAGGCCAGGCGATTATGGGAAACCCCCCAAATTAGGGGAGGTCTTTGTTCAGCAGTGGACGTCTTACAGCTATACTGATGATGATGATGATTTCTGTTGAATAGTGTTTAAAGAATTTCAATTATTTTACGATAAAAGATGATGAGAAACTAAGTTTTATTTAATATTAAATACATTAACAAAATAAATTAGATAGGTACATTTTGATTATAACCTACATCTATAAATCAATTTTAACTGCTTAATTACACAATTTATAGTCAAATACATTTTGGACTTATTTGAATTACTTACTTATTTATTTCCAGTTGGTTCTGTATTTTCATTGCATGTGCGTAGTTCCTGCCTGATATCGATATTCGATTGCAGCAGCTCCTTTAACTTTTCATGTAAATTATCATTTTTTTGCTCCAAATTGTCCAATGCAGAATGCAACTCATCCAATTTAGAATTCAACGTGACGTATTCTGAAATTTATAAAAAAATAACAAATTATGGAGTAAATTAGGTACGTGTTTAGACATAAATAATGTGTGGAAAGAAACTTTTTATGTAAAAATTAATAAAATGACATGTACTTAATAAGTTTTTAGGCCTGTTAGTCTAGTGGTTAGTGACCCTGACTGCTAAGACTGAGGTCGTGGGTTCTATTCCCACCCAGGACAAATCTTTGTGTGATGAGCACGATTATTTGTTGTGTCTGGGTGTAATTTATCTATAATATGTATGTAAGTATTTAGAAATATATAAGTATGTTTATCAGTTGTCTGGTTGCCCTAGTACAGGCTCTGCCTAGTTTGGGATCAGATAACGTTGTGTTGGTTGTCCTTAAGATATTTATTTTTTATTTATTTTAATAAAGTATACCAATTGATAGTTCAGGAAATCCCTTTTATAAAAATGGGCCCTAGGCCCTAACAAAATTCGATTTAGAAAATAATCACTCCATCCACTGAATACTTTTGGATCCAACCATAAAAAACCGGCCAAGTGCGAGTCGGACTCGCGCACCGAGGGTTCCGTACAAACCTGCAGGTCATCATCATCATCATTCGTCATCATCGTTTATGAAATGAAATGTTTTTTTTTTTTAAATTTTTATATTTGTGTTGACTGAATGAAAGGTAAATTGTGGTTTACGATTTATGACGTATTAAAAAAAAAACTACTAACTAGATCTCGTTCAAACCAATTTTCGTTGGTAGTTTTCATGGTAATGTACATCATATATTTTTTTTAGTTTTATCATTCCCTTATTTTAGAAGTTACGGGGGGGGGGACACACATTTTACCACTTTGGAAGTGTCTCTCGCGCAAACTATTCAGTTTAGAAAAAAATGATATTAGAAACCTCAATTTCATTTTTGAAGACCTATCCATAGATACCCCACACGTAAGGGTTTGATGAATTTTTTTTTTTTGTGTTTCAGTTCTATGTATGGGGAACCCCAAATATTATTGTTTTAAAAAAAAATGATATTAGAAACCTCAATTTCATTTTTGAAGACCTATCCATAGATACCCCACACGTAAGGGTTTGATGAAAAAAAAATTTTTGAGTTTCAGTTCTATGTATGGGGAACCCCAAATATTATTGTTTTTTTTCTATTTTTGT
The DNA here is from genome assembly GCA_947507805.1 of Aporophyla nigra. Classification (NCBI taxonomy): domain Eukaryota; kingdom Metazoa; phylum Arthropoda; class Insecta; order Lepidoptera; family Noctuidae; genus Aporophyla; species Aporophyla nigra. Next base: position 13,661,461 of record OX382302.1, on the reverse strand, counting down.
GTGAAAATCTTAACGCGGTTCACTGAATACATCTACTTACCAAGTTTCAATAGCACAGCTCTTATAGTTTCGGAGAAAAGTGGCTGCGACATACTCGGACAGACAGACAGACAGACAGACAGACAGACAGACAGACAGACATGGCGAATCTATAAGGGTTCCGTTTTTTGCCATTTGGCAACGGAACCCTAAAAATTGTATAACTTAGCATATAATGTTCCCAACTACAGGAGGTCCATGCAGGACATTCAGTCAGAGGCAGTATTGAGTACTGAAATGTTATTTCACAAATAAAATAACTAGATGATTTCCATGATTGATGCCAACTTAGTGAACTTTATAATATTTAATAAACTAGGATTAAATGTCTAAGATCAAATTAATCTTTCTATCTCTTACTAATCACATAGCAGCTGCTATGGTGAACTAGGCTCAATAAGTTGTGAAAAACCCCGTCAAACTATTTATTATATTTTTGTTTTAATGCAAAAATCCAGGAACAAAATAAGCCTCAGTATGTGACGACCAGCTGACCTGTCTTTGTCTGGGTTCCAGGCTACCTCTCTGTTGTATTGCAAAACGATCGATTCAGTGGATTACACGCAGGCATACAAACAAGGGACCTACAAGGTATCTTGGAATAAAACTTACCTTCAACGACATTTTCATCAGTCTGATCAGTAGGTTCAATCTCATTGTTATCTATAATGCCATTTTGGTTGCTGTTGTTCTGATCTTGGCCAGCCATCGTAAAGAAGGTGTTTGGTAAATAAAAGTTGTTAAACTGCGTATTTATGTTCCTTTCTACTTTCCTTCTCTGGGTTTACTGGATTTACTTACTTCCCAATCTACCAATATACTCTATGCTTTACAGGACATCAGGACATGTGACAGGACATGACACAGTGTTGCCTTATCCATAATTTCTACTAGTTTTTCCAACTGTGTCTATTGATGGCAGCATATTATAGCGAAAACAAATACCTATAATATTAAATAGTAAGTAAGATAATAATTATAGTTTCTAAGAAAATTATAAAACACATTGCCGACGACATACCGACGACAGTTAGGTCAGCACATATGTACGGTTTCCTGATCACGATTCCTGAATCGGAGACCTGAATACTTGAAGGAGACGTTCGTTTCGCAAACAAATCGTGCGTTTCATCATTTAGGAACGGCAAGAGCCAAATGACGTCATCCCCAAAGCAGCGCTTGCATACATTTTTGCTAATCCACCCCTTTTTTTTGCATGGGAACTCATCAAATGACTTCTCCCGCTCTGGCGAAGCGGGAGGGCGTGTCAGACTTTTACTGACTAAAACCCATCCGTGTTCCTTCAGTTGCCCATGTGCCAGGGTCACGGTATCTCTTTCGAACAATCTCGCAACCCTGGCAGGCATCGGTCTTAGCAGACCCCTGAAGTGCTGCTGACATCTCTTTGAGGCGCGCGTGGAACACTACGCGCCGTCGACCCGAGCCTGGTCCTTACCGGGCGGTGAGCTACCCATTGCTCGACGCCCGCAAGCTCTTGCCTACGGTGGCCGGGAGTCCACTATTGACTCCCGACGCCCGGGGCGTCTCCTCCTGCGGAGGCTACGGACGTGAGGGCGCAGAGACTGCCACTCCCTCACGCGCCCCACCTCCTCCTTCGCGAGCATTACTGCTTCGCAGAAGGAGGTGACGGCTTCCCATGCCCTCTCGCTCCGTACCATGGCTCGCACCAGGGCCGGACGCGAAAGGTCGCTGCCGCCGATCGCCTCCACGAGGACACGGCTCCGCCCAGGCAGGGCACACCTCCACCGTATGCTCCACCGTGTCCTCTAGACGATCCTCACAATGGAAACACCCGGGCGTATCCTCCCGCTTTATTCTGAACAGGAACCCACCGAAGCAACCATGCCCGGTGAAAACCTGCGTCAGGCGGAAGGTGAGAACGCCGTGGCGCCTCTCTATCCACTCCTCAAAGAGAGGATTTACCGCCACAATTGTGGCGTGCCCAGCGCTGAGTTGCGACAATCGTACCCGCCATGTCGCCATGAGTTTACACCGGAGCTCTGTCCGCCGTGCCGCGATTTGTCGCGGCAGCGGAATTTCGCCACGGCGTTTCGCCTCCTCGCGCCACTCCCACATGTGCGCGAGGACCTTTGCCTCCAGATCCCGGTGGCTCTCCGGCAAGTAGGCTCGCCGCCTCCCACGAGACCGTGCGGTATCCCCGGATTAGCCGGATGGCCTGCTAATCCACCCCTCACGTACGAAAATTTCCGTTCGAACCGTGTCTGCGCTGGGCCGAGTGGACGTCTAGGTCATCTATTAAACTCACTAAAAGATTTCACTGACATCCTAAAATATGAATGGACTCACTTTAATTCTCTTAGTACTAAAGTAGCGGCTGAACCCAATAGCGACCTTTCCTTTTGACACGCTTTATATTAGCTTCACTTGTATGTTTGTTTGTAACCGACTCCTTATAGCGCGATTTTGACCCACTTTAAACTACCAGATTTCATTTAAACTCTGTAGACTTATCGAGGACCGATGACAATACTATAATTTCATAAATTTGTGCCATTATTAGTTATCCTTGCCAGGGTTACCAGGACAGCAAAAAACTGTCTTCGAAAACTACGCTGACATACGTTTCAAAATTCGAAACAACCTAAAAAATAGAAAACAAACAATAGTTTAAAAAAAGAACTAAAAAAAAACACGCTTGCATTATTTTTAACTTTTTAGTTTGATTTTCTATGGAAGTGTGGTTTTTAGTTTTTTTAAACTATTATTTGTGCGCCAGTAAAAGCCTACCTAACCCAACAGAAATCAACTGGATAACTGATCATGGACTACGAAGAAAGTCTACCGTCACGGAACGGATGAATGTCGGTTAAATTGCTTTTGTAATAGTTTTTATTTAACGATGACCACATGATGAGTTAATTTTCGTTATGTGTGTCATCTGTATACTTTTTAAAGGCGCTGGCCGCCGGTGCCGAAATACAGGAAATTAAATTCTAAAATGGCGGCCATGACTACTGGTGGCTCTCAGTAAATGGGTTACTTTTCATATGGGCAACTGTATTTCGGTGCTCTTTCGAGAAACGTCACACACAGAAAAGGAAGTTCATTAAAACAAGTTTAAAAAAAAAAATCTCTTTGGACAAAGGATTCACAGAAACAATAGAAATCATAATAATAAATTATCGACATAGCTTTTTTGCATGTTTTTGATTAATTTTTTTCAACAGTAGTTACTTTTAAAGCGTGACCGTCTTCCGACGGGTCAAACAGGCGATAACTGGCCACGGGAGGCCTCATCGGATCCGACAGTTCTCACGGCCTATCGACCTGACTTGGCGCGGGCTTACCTGTAAGGCCCAGGCCCAGTGCTCGGAGCACCCTCAAGCTACTACAAGAGCATGTGCGCGACTGCTCTAATCTCCACCGCCGCGCCGTGCTGCTCTGTGCTCCGCCGCACTACCTGGCGCCGGGCTGGCTGGCGGTCAGATGCCTAGAGAGAGTGTGGTCGTGTGTTGAGCGAGATCATGTACAAAGTATCAGCACTAAATGACATGGGCGCACTCGGAGTAGCTGCGCCGCGCGTCTCTCCACTCGAGGGTTCTTAAAGGCGCTTGGCGCCGCTCGGGTTCCGAGGAATCTGCTCGCGCGTTTCAAGAAAATGCGCTCCGCCGTGCCTCCAGTGGTGTGCGCTGGGCCTAAGAGATTGGGCCGTGGGAACGTGGCATAACACATCAGCACACTTCGCCAGACGGGCAGTCGATTTATTGAGTATGGCAAGTGCACAGATAATGAGCCTCGATCGATATAAATAAAATAAAATGTATGATAATAGATAAGTTATGACAGATATGATAAATACACGTCTTACGGTCGTGAATCATATTTCATTCAACATACAACCTGATACTGAAATAACCCGTGAATTACAAAAAAAATAAGACAATCCAAATTTCGCGGCTTAGTCTCGATCCTTATTTGTAGCAGTGTGTGCTGAGGAATAGGCATTACAGTAACGTCTTTGCGATCACGATTTTTATCCGCAGAAGTTTTAAGACATTTTTTAAATGGCAACACTCATCTAAAATACGTCATATTTGACGAAAGAAGGAGGAAGCCTTTGTTTTGCATTACGAAAAAGATTAAGATTCACCTAATTTTATACATTTCATTGTGGTTTTTAACAAAGTAAGATATCAGTTGTGCATTGATTATTTTAATATTATACGTATTATATATTGATCTACAAGTGTTTATGATAATCCCTAAAGCAAAAGGACGTAATTGAACGCAAATAACTACGTGCATAGTTACAAATAAACTTCCCAGTTTTTCCTATAAACATTGCTACGTACGTACCTAGTGACTTTGATATTTCGTGTGAATATATGTTTTATTCGTGTGAAATATTATAAACTGTTATGTTTTGTAACATAGATCATTGTGTGATGACTCATACATCAATTTTATACGGAAAGTTAAAATCTTTTCAGCGTACCTCACCAAGGTTGCAGATATTTGGACATCCATAAACACTCGAGTTGATTATTAAAGTACAATACATTCCTTTGCCTTACCATGTAGTTAAGACAGGTTAACTTTTGGTAATAGAAAGTTGACTGTTATCAGATAATAGTGACAATTGCTTAATTATTTCTGGTTTGAAATTATTCTTTGTAGTTGCTAATAATTTTACAATAATTATGAAACAAAGCCAAAATACATTCAGAAGTAGTTTAGATTCCTAAAGTACTTACAATTGCTTGCTTAGTAGTATTTATTGAGTAAATTGTTGGTATGACACAATTCACATTTGCATGGTATATGAAAGTAGTTTTGCTAAATTATGTGTTAACTAAGTGCAATAAGTTGGTGTTATGTCATTTGTAATGGGTAGTTGAAAGCCTGATGCCAGCCTTGCCAAGGAGTATCATATCATCACATTATGTACCCAGAAACTTGGCTGATTAGACAGGTAGTAGCACCATGTATATTCCTGGTATTCAACTACATTTGGTTAGAGTGGAACCCAGCCTCTATATAATTACAAAAAGCTGATGATGAGCTAAAGTAATTATTTAATTATTATTATTTATATTAGTACAGCACAGCCACTCACAACAGTTTGATTCACTATTGGATTCAGTTGTTCAGGTTTGTTTAGGTTAAAGCGCCATTTAGTATTTAGAAGCATTTCTCTTACAAATACTAAAGGGTAACATTCAAAGCATACAATTTTATGATAAATACATAATAGGTATTTCATAATATGTTACTGTCAAATAAACATTGAGTGATAATGATTCATTAAAAAGGAACACTAGCAGTAATTGGTAACCAACTTCAAAAAGTAGGCGGTTTCCAATTCATTTATTTTTGTATGTATGTTTTGCAATATCTCTGGCAATTGGGGGGCGAGGGTCGATTTCGACAATTCCATTTTTAATAAATAAGTTATGCTTCAGGGGTGGTCCCATATAAATTTTATTAATTTAACTTGGATAGTTTTAGCGTTAGCTTCGATAATACATATTTAATCCTCTTTGTTTATTGTGATGATAGTCTAATACTTCCTGTCACTGCTATTGACCTGGCCAGTAGTGGTATATGAATTAGTGTGGGGTCGATACCATAGCTAAAAAGTAAAAAAAAAAACTCCACAAAGTGAAAAATAACTTAAATTTTGGAAGTTGTCTTTTTTTTTTTGGATGGGATATCATCAAATGACTTCTCCCGCTCTGGGCGGAGCGGGAGGGCGTGTCAGACTTTTACTGACTAAAACCCACCCGTGTTCCTTCAGTTGCCCATGTACCAGGGTCACGGTATCTCTTTCGAACAATCACGCGACCCCGGCAGGCATCGGTCCTAGCAGACCCCTTCAGTGCAGCTGACATCTCTTTGAGGCGCGCGTGGAACACTCCGCGCCGTCGACCCGAGCTTGGTTCTTACCGGGCGGCGAGCTACCCATTGCTCGCCGCCCGCAAGCTCGTGCCTACGGTGGCCGGGAGTCCGCAATCGACTCCCGACGCCCGGGGCATCTCCTCCTGCGGCGGCTAGGGACGTGAGGGTGCAGAGACTGCCACTCCCTCACGCGCCCCGCCTCCTCCTTCGCGACCATTACTGCTTCGCAGAAGGAGGTGACGGCTTCCCATGCCCTCTCGCTCCGTACCATGGCTTGCACCAGGGCCGGACGCGAGAGGTCGCCGCCGTCGATCGCCTCCACGAGGACACGGCGGTGCTCCGCCCAGGCAGGGCACACTTCCACCGTATGCTCCACCGTCTCCTCCAGACGATCCTCGCAATGGAAACACCCGGGCGTTTCCTCCCGCTTTATCCTGAACAGGAACCCACCGAAGCACCCATGCCCGGTGAGAACCTGTCAGGCGGAAGGTGAGGCGGTAAGTCTCCTCAAAGAGGGGACTTACCGCCGCAATTGTGGCGTGCCCTGCGCTGGGTTGCGACAATTGTACCCGCCATGTCGCCATGAGATCTTGCCGGAGCTCTGTCCGCCGTGCCGCGATTTGTCGCGGTATCGGAGTTTCGCCCTGGCGGCGTTTCGCCTCCTCGTGCCACTCCCACATGTGGGCGAGGACCTTTGCCTCCAGATCCCATGGCGGTACTCCGGCAAGGAGGCTCGCCGCCTCGCAGGAGACCGTGCGTTATCCCCGGATTAACGGGATGGCCATGACCCTCTGGGCCGCACTCAACCGGCGCGCAGCCTCAATGAGGGCGCCCACACCGGTGCCCCGTAAAGGGCCATGGACCGCACGACCCTCCGGCAGGAGGCGTTTGGACCCCCTAGATTGGGCAGGAGCCGCTTTAAGGCAGCCCCAGCCCGCTCCAGTCTGGGAGCCAAACGTCGGAAATGCTCAACGAAGTTCCACCGGCTGTCGAGGACAAGTCCCAGGTACTTCATCGTCGACTCGACGCCGATGTGAACCACTCCCACCGTGAGTTGGGAACCCGAAGGTGGCGCGTTCCGAGGTCCATGAAAACCCATGGCCTCGGACTTGTGCCGGGCCACCTCGAGTCCCAATTGCCGGATCCTTTCGACGATTGTCGCAACCTCGCGTGTCATTAAGTCGGCCGCCGCCTCGTACGACCTCCCCTGCGCCAGGACCAGCGTGTCGTCAGCGTAGCAAACCACGCTGTCGCCGTTAGGGAGGTCGGCGCGCAGCACCCAGTCGGCTGTGGGACACCGTACGACATCTCTCGCCGGTTCCACTCTCCCTGGTGACTGGGGTAGATGACGGCCCTATCCGTCAGGTAAGCCTCGACCACACGACAAGAGGTAGGACGGCACCCGGTGATACCGGAGTGCCTCCCTGATGCAACTCCAGGGCAGGGTATTGAAGGCATTGGCGATGTCTAGAGACACCGCCAAGACGACCCCACCCCGGGCCACTGCATCCCCCGTCGTGAGGGCTCGCACGCGCATGATGGCGTCCACCGTAGGAAGTTGGTGTCTTTGGATCTGTAGTTTAGTTAACTGCCCCTAACTTTCGAAATTAAAGTAATTTTTCACTTTATAGTGTTTTTTTTTTTGGAAGTTGTTTGTCCTTTTTTAGCAAAACAGGTTTATTAATTAATACAATATATATATATATACATTTATGTTTTAAGACAAATACTACAGATAACTATTTTCAGTCTAAAAATCCTGAAACTTGCTTGTGTTAGAATTCAAGTGAGCCAAATTGTGTGAAGTAGTGCCTATTTTTTTTTTAGTCTATACAATCCTGTGCCACCATTTTGGTTTTTTAATCATAACATCAGTTATACTTTTTGCTATAGTGACTATAGTAGTACCCACACACATGAAAAGTTCAAGTTTCTACCTATTATGGTTCAAAATATACAGCCCTATGACAGACAGACGGACAGGGGAGTCTTACTACTAGGACCCTGTTGTCCCCTAAAAATATGAAATGTTAACCAGACCAGACTGTGGTCCAGAACCTTTCGTTTGCGAGTCTGACTCGCTCTAAGCCTCTTTTTTGCTTTACTGCGGTTCAAAATTTCATTTGTTAAACTATTTTCTAACAAATGTATAAGGTTGTTAATGGCGGCCGAAGAACCGCCCCAGTTTTGGTCATTGCCTTTTTGGATTGAAAAACTCAATTGATTGGGTACAAATCCATACCCCATAGTAATATCATCAATAAATAATCAGCCCGTATTGTCCCACTGCAGGGCAAAGGGCTCCCTTTCCTTTTTTCTTTCCATAAATGCGACAATAAATTAAAACATTGTCATCATGTTGACTTTAAGAATGTGAATGTCATTTATTTAATTGCTGTGTTCTATTCCTTTCAGAAATCAAAATGACGTCAGGACCATACAACTACTCCTACATATTTAAATATATTATCATTGGAGATATGGGAGTTGGCAAATCATGCCTATTGCATCAGTTTACGGACAAGAAATGTTAGTATATTCTTATTTTAATTAAAGGGCTCATCTAAGATTCTATGCAACTTACTAGTTGAATTCATCCTAGCTTTTAATTGAATATCATAAAGGCCTCCCTGCAGTGAGTCAAGTACAAGCTAGAAGGACAGAGTATGCCCCGAAGTTACATATAACTTTACTTTTTTGCGTTACATGTAACTTTTTCTAAAAAATATATAGGATGGATTTAACAAGTAATTCAAAACAAACATGTTGCTTCTTTTTCTGTTAGGTATATTCCTAACAGAAAAAGCAACATGTGCGTTTTCATGTGCGTCAGGAGCAAAATGTGGGTCCAGACGTGGAGTTGAGGCAACCAAAAATGTTACTTGAAATGTGCTCAGTTATAGTTTAAACCGAAGCTTAAAGAACTGATTTGTGAAAATAATCCTTTGAAGGACTGAAAAGGGGGAATGCGTTTATACACGATAGTGGTGCCTATTCTGTTGTACAAAATTCTCTAAACTAAACTAAAAATCACAAAATTTTGGTTTATTCCTGTCAAACGACGATTTCCTATTCTGAAATAGACTAAAGTGACACAACTTAACTATATTTTAGTTTGACAGCACTAAGATTGCACTGAGTTATTAGTTTAGTGAAAATGACAATTTTGCTATTCTGAGTTTGCCGGTTTACACTAAAAATTTAGACTATAATAATTTATTTTGACTAAATCTGACTATTTTTAATCGCGATTAAATAGTTGTGGAATAATACTAGTGGTCATGAACAAAAATTCACACCAACGCCTCGCCTTCACGTGCAAAAACGGTGCAGTATTTTTTATTTTTTCTTTTGCTTATAGGTATCTCGAAAATGGCGTGTCCTATCGCAAAAATAATGAAATTTTCGACCCCCCTTTATGAAACCCCGGAACATTTAAATCTCAACACGTGGGTAATATTTTTTTTATTTTTCAAACAAAAAGTGAAAAATTCCATATAAAACACGTCCAGGCTGCCCCCTTGCGCGCGCCTTCGTTTCTAAAAAAATAATTGCGTAGCGCACACAAGTACCACGTTGCGAAACTAAAAGGAAAAAAAAACAAGTTGATTGTCAAATTCGTTTTAGTCGTGTCAAAATAATTTTTAAATTTAGAGATTTTTTCTTGCAGAATAGCGTTAAAATTCTCATAGCCAAAAGTAAGGAATTTTAGAGATAGTTTAGTTAGTTTAGTTCGGTGTACAACAGAATAGGCACTATTATAAAGTTAATAATGGATACGTTCTCGCGACTTTGTCATGTTCCCTTTCTAGTAGGATATCGCATGACAATATGCGGCCCAATAGTCAATAGCGGTTGTGGCGATTTTCAAACGGTTGTTAAGATGAACATTGTTGCCTTTTTTTTTTGGATTGGAAATCATCAAATGACTTCTCCCGCTCTTGTTGTCTGCTTGTTGCCTTAAATGTTTTATTTTCATTCGAGAAAATAGCTGCTTGAAAGGTGTGGTCATATTCAAGGGTGTGTTGTGTGGCTATTAAACTGAACAACCTTCCCATTGGGCCCAACATCATAATCGCGAAAACGTTATTAACTATCCCATACAAACCTATGCCCCACACAAATGTTTGGGAAGGCTGATAAGTTTTCTGATACATGCTGTATTATATAGTGGCAAAAAGTGGCGTTACCTATTATTCAAGAAATTATAGGTGAATAAAACTGGTAAAACCCAAGCTAGGACTGCAAACGAAGCTTCCCCGGCTGTGTATTAAGGTACCTTTCCACTAGGATATAAGATTTGTGTTTTCTTTTGCTTTAAGACGGTAATTTGTGTTTTCAGTCATGGCTGATTGTCCACACACAATTGGTGTAGAGTTCGGAACCCGCATTATCGAAGTTGCGGGGCAAAAAATCAAACTGCAGATATGGGACACAGCAGGACAAGAGAGATTTAGAGCCGTTACTCGGTCTTACTATAGAGGTGCTGCTGGAGCTCTAATGGTATACGACATAACTAGAAGGTGATTATTCCGTCATTTCAATTTTTATTAGTCAAATAGCTGCCTTGCAACAATTTCGATCTTCAAAAAAAAACCTGTCGGATTAAAAAGTAATCTTAAAAATTTCGAACATGTCACGCTTTTGGTCTCATAATCATCGTCAGCCTACAGCAGCCCGTTGCTGGACATAGGCCTCTCCAATTGCACGCCATTCAGTTCGATTCTCGGCCACTGTAATCCAGCTGACGAGAAGACTTGAGGAAGCTTCCGAAACGCTGCCCAGCCCAGCTGAATTCTTCTGTTAGCCTCATTCTCAAAGTTGTCTTATCAAATTACAGTTTGCCCTAAACCTATTCTCGAACAACCTAGAGAGCACTGCCATTGACAGCAATCGGTCCCGGAGTAACATGTTCGTTGAACATAACCTGAGTTATGGGCCTAGGCCGTCTACCATCTGTCCGATTCAGCCAGTATGACGATGTTGTTGCAAGTCTCAATGGTGAGATGTACTCGTAGTTGACGTTAATACCGTGTTCTCTCCAGTTCAACTTCTTGAACACATCTTTCAATGCGTTAGAGGACAATTTTGGGGAAATTACGTTTCGAAATTATTTATTTATTTTTAAAGAAAGCTTACAGACTAATAAAAAAACATGAATATCTTAAATAAGTAATAACAGTTGGTAATTACAAGCTTCCACATGTATTAAACTAAATTAGTAACGCGTTATTTGCGTTGACCAGTTACAGCGAATTGAATAAGTAAACAAATTACAGTGTGAAACATATAGGTATGTCGAGACAATATATTAGGTATGTCAAGTCGTGCAAAATCGGAATTAAAAGTTATTTGTGGTTGTCACCAAAATAATTATTGTTTAATAAATTTCTAATTTTATGTGTACTAGTGCAAAATAAATCTATTTCCAGGTGTGAGGGTAAGCTATTGAAAGCAATAACATTCGTATGCAGAAGGCATTGCGCCGGTACTTAGTCGATGTGAATGGTACATGGAGTAGCGGTCGTTTTCTCAAATTGTTAACATTAGTGCGAAGACGTATTTTGCTGCGAAGTTCGGGGCAGTCGACGGAGCCGTTTGCGATGTTCGCTAAAAAACAGATATCATTGATATTACGTCTCAATTCCAACGGTAGGAAATGATATCGCTTACAACGGTGTTCATAGTCGATTGATAGTTGCCTAGCCTTGAAGTCCAAGTACCGCAAAAATATCCTTTGAACAGACTCAATACGAGATTTGTAGATCTCATATTGAGGGTTCCATACTTGAGAGACGTACTCAAGGTGGCTACGGACTAGAGAACAGTAAAGTACTTTTAATGGTTTTAGAGAACGAAAGCTAGAACAAGCTCTAATAATGAAACCCAAGGCTTTGAACGCCTTGTTGACAACTTCTACATGATTCTACATGCTTTCTACATGATCATCGAAAAGCAGCTTGCTATCGTGTACCACGCCGAGATCCCTAATACTGGTTTCTTTGCTTATGTAAGTACCATCCAGTGTATACCCTGGGCCAATGATAGATTTCTGGCGAGTGAATATTACATGAAAACATTTGGATACATTTAGTTGCAGTTTGTTGGTTTTGCAATACTGTACAAATCTGTCAAGGTTTGACTGAAGTAGCTCAGTATCAGCTAATGTGCGTATGGACTTTAGGACCCTCATATCATCAGCGTATAAAAGGATATGTGAATTTCTAAAGCAGTTTTTTATGTCCAAAATAAATATTGTAAACAATAACGGACCTAAGATTGAGTCTTTGATTAGATAGAATTCGTCGTTTCGAAGCTGGAGATTCTTTCGGAAGTCCAAAACTTCTACGGCCTTCTACGCATCGCATGCATATTGACCTAATCCCGGAAATGAGGATTCCAGAGCCACCTGCCATAAGTCAGCCAAGACGAAATCCAGGCGACTCTTAAACAGCTTAAAAATGGAAAAGCCCCTGGTGAAGACGGGATTACGACCGAGATTCTGAAAGCAGGAGTCCCGTACTGACAGAGCTTCGGGAGCTCTTCAACTCTGTCCTGTTCTCTGGGAGAACTCTAGACGTGTGGCGAGGGAGCGTGGGCATACTTTTCTTTAAAAAGGGGGATAAAACTTGCACCATAGACCATATCCATACAGTACGGCAAATTATACAGAAGTCCGAAGAGTATAGTCGGCAGCTGTGTCTTTCCTTTCTGGACTATGAGAAGGCTTTCGACTCTATCGAAACCTGGTTTGGAGTTTTTACAGCGATGCCACGTCGACTGGCGATACATTTAAGTGCGAGTGAGATGTCTTTATGAAAACGCGAAAATGACCGTCCAAACTCAGGACCAGCGAATTGAACATTCTACTCTGTCAAGATAGTACCGGAAAAAGATCAATAATTCACAAATGGTTAATTATTCATGCAGATTTATTTTATCACCATCAAAGTATGCTCTTTCAGAAACGATTCACTTACGCCAACGAATAATCCAATCATCAAAATATTATTTGACGCTTTTTCCGGAACCGAGTTCAGTTCTCGCTGCGAATTCTCCTTTGTGTCTTCTACCGAATAAAAACGGGTGCCACGAAGTGGAAATTTGAGTTTAGGAAAAGAAAGAAGTCGGCTGTAGCCATATCTGGGGAATAAGGTGGTTGCTCGATGGTATTTGTTGAGTTTGGGCAAACAATCGTTCACCATGATGGCCTTGTGCGAAGGCGCATTATCTTGGTGCAAAATCCAAGAATTTTCTTTCCACAAATCTGACCTTTTTCGTCTAAATTTTTTCTTAGAGTAAAATTTGCTGCTGGCGTTACCTCTTGGGGCACTTTTAATTCCAACCCTGTATAGTATGTCGTCATCTTATTGAATATACCTGCATCCTATGCAAATTACAAATATTCAGCTCTTTTATGGATTTATAGAAGCCGTGTACTTATACCAAAAAGTTTAAGGTTTTGATTGTACATAATCATCCTTATTTAAAACGTTTCTTAAAATTCTGTCATCATATATAGGTTCGCCTCTTATTTCATGGGACTTATCCATAATTGGCGAAATGTGGGTGTGGGTGCAAAATGCGGGGAAACTATGTTATTCGTTAATGTTTTGCTGTTTCAGATCCACTTACAATCATCTAAGTAGCTGGCTTACAGACACACGTAACTTGACTAACCCCAGCACTGTGATATTCTTAATTGGCAACAAATCAGATTTAGATGGCCAAAGAGATGTTACATATGAAGAGGCAAAACAATTTGCTGATGAAAATGGACTGATGTTTGTGGAAGCTAGCGCCAAGACGTAAGTATTTTAAACTTATCCTAACGATATTTTTAGTGATAACTGACTCAATGTACACATTTTGACTACGGTGTTACAAAAAGAACCATTGAATTAGATATCCGTAGGAAAATCATATTGAAAACGAAATCAATATTCCTATTATCGATTGAAAAGTGCCATTCTCCTCATCCCCAAAGATCGTATGGGTAAGCAATATTTAAAATTTCAAAATAAAGGCGCCCGTACAGGTCGTGAAAGCCGCCCCTGCGCCGCGCCGTTGCACTTACAACTACCGAAGAATCGCACGGTCGGTGACGGCTCCATCAGATGCAACGGCTCCCACTGTTCCACGGCATGTTCTGGGCCTGACTTGGCCTGGTGCGGCGCGTCCAATGAAAAAGCGGGCCGTGGGAACGCGGCCTTAGGGTTCCTTTTTACCAATTTGGTATACACTAGTTAAAGAAAAATTAACTCGGATGAATGTTTCAGTCGGTACGGTCGCAAATCATATTCTAATCAACATAATATGACGTGCAAATTGCAAAAACATAAATAAATTGCGGGCTACCCTGGAGCTTCCACCTTAATGACAATAAGATAAGACATGTGGCATCTAAAAACCCGCAATTAGGCCCGCGTGGTGAATTACGGCCGACTCCCTTTCACAGAGAATAAAATAAATAAACATAGGTTGATATTAACGTTTAACGATGTTGCCATTGTTTTCATAGTGTTCTATTTTTGACCGGATGAGGTTCGAATTGAGTGCGCAATCCCTCATATTAATAACACTATGAGTACCATGGCACAGAAATATCTCGGATTGGGACTTTAAAGTGACTTACAAATAATACAGGATTATATTTTCGTTCAATAATTTTGTGAGTGATAGCCTACGCTGATAGTCACTAGTTATCGTCACGGTTTTTTATTCCAGTGGTCAAAATGTGGAGGAAGCCTTTCTTGAGACTGCTAAGAAAATATATCAGAGCATTCAAGATGGGCGACTGGACCTGAACGCTGCGGAGTCTGGCGTGCAGCACAAGCCGGCGTCACCGGGCCGCCCGCTCGCCGCGCCTCCGGCCGCGCGGGACAACTGCGCTTGCTAACCGATCTCGGGATAAATAGAGTTAAACAGAAATCATACTTAATGGTTAAGAATTATTATCCTAGTAATAAATTTAACTGTCATAAATTTTGTTTTGTTTTGACATAATTTATATTAGTGTACATTCCACGTTATATTTGTGTTTAGAATGTTATGGGTGTCCCATGGGGAGTGCACGATAAGACTTTTTAATAAAACTTTTCTTTATTTTATAGAACTGACAGTAATTTTATTTCAAAGCAATTAAAATAAAAAATACTATACCTTATTTTCGAACAGTATATCCGTTAATATATCCTGAAAAACTGTATCTGAACTTGTGTTATCATCAAGAAATCTCAAGCTTGGAGCTCTAAAATTGATTGTTACCTTTTTCACATTTTGTGGTATTTGATTAACATTTTCATTGATTCATCAATGTCGCTAGATCGTTGAAAAATCGTATTTATGTATGTAAAGAATTTTCAATTTTCTGCATTTCGTCTCGGTCTCATTGACCTCATTGACTTCAGTTCCTCTATAAATGAGATAATCTCACAAAAAATATGTTTTACAGTTCGTACCTCAAAAGGCACTAAAAAACGGAACTCTTATAGGATCAGTTTGTTTTCCGTCCGTTCGACTTTCATAAACATGCTCTTTTTTTCTCTGGAACGGGATGAGTGGACTGTAGAGGTATATAAGGTGTAAATGAAGAAATAAAAGTCTTAAGGTCTATAGGATCACAGACCTTAGGTTAAGGGAACAGTTCTATCTTCTAAGTCAACACGAGCATCGACCATGGTGTTAAGGGATGTTTTGGAGAACATTTTTGTTCTTCAATCCGGAATATACAATCAGTCCACTCTATAATAAGGTTTTTTTTGCAAATTTGCGCAGGCGGGCACAGTTTTGAGACGAAACCCTCAAGGTGCGAGTTCTGGCACTTGTCTAGTAATTTTCATTAACTTTACCGGTGACGCGATAAAATTTTCTCATATTTAGGGGAACTGGAGCATTGAATATACCTACCAAGTTTTAACAAATGAGACACAAAATTATCCACTGTTGTTACTTGTAAATTCAGGGAGTCACACATAGATAAATAGCAACAAATAGTAGATTTAAGGTTTTAGATTAGAGAAATAAGGTTTAACTCCCGCCAATTCATAAAAATGTAGCAGGTTTTAACGTGCACACCTAATGTGAGACCCTTACATGCGCTAAGGCGTAAAATGTAAAAACTGTAATAAGTCATTTGGCAATGACTAAGTCTGTTTGACACATGTATTTGCAAACTTATTACGAAAGTTGGGCTTGTCCATATTGTAAATGTATTATTATTTATGATCTATAATATACTGTTAGTAAAACGATATAAGTAGCTATATTTTTGAACACTGTAGAAGAATTAATATAATTTTATGAATCACTAGAGAAGACAATTATTATAAGAAAAACAAAGGATATACTATATTCAAAGAAATGAAAGACAGTAACAATGTTAACAAAATACTACCTACTTACCTTATCGTTTTTCCGATTTTTGTAATACACCGGCAACGATCGTGATATATCGTGAAAATGGCTATTGTTATTCCGGTCAACCTATCACTGCAAGAAAGAATATGAATGTATTTTTTTGAAATAATCAATAATCGCCAGAAATATATATTCACAAAAAATACTAAGTCAAATGATTGAACAATTTCTACTACAGTACAAAACTTACGTTTCTGTCTGCCAGGAGGCCATAAACTTACGTCATAATCCACAATGCTGCTTTTTTGACTCAAGCAGAAATCTCACAGGTAGTGAAATTTCAGTGCAGTTTGCTAGTATTATATTCTGTTGATTCATATGGCTTTTTATGTCACTTCCGGCATTATCAAAGAAAACATAAAATAAAATGATCAATGAAATTGTAAAAACTGTAATGCCCATATTATTAAAAAAATAATTAAATGACTTTTGTCTGCTAAAGAAGTTTTAAATAATGAAATAGTTATGAATTACTTCCATATTCCCAGTTGAGATGATATTTAACAGCATGTTACTTAAAATTTGTGTTGATCAGCGTTTCAAAAACCTGGTTTGGAACAAGTTTTTTTTTTCTTCTAAATACATTTCACCATCAAAACAAGCCTTTCGGTTTGTCAATTTAATTTTTATTGCATTATTTACGTTTTTGAGCAGTCGAATAATTCTAACGAAGCAATGAATCAGGAATATCCTGTTGGTATTTTAAATAATCTTGATGCCCATCAGTTAATCCGCTGTTAATGAGGTAATTCTCTTGTTAGCCATTTTTTTTAATAGCCTATACTGTCCCACTGCTGGGAAAAGGCCTCCCCCAATTTCTTCCAGAAACTCTTGTCCCGCGCCACCTCAAAATGTTAGCCATAAATCATTTAAAAAATAATAGAAGCTAAATAATATTTCAGAATGACGGATAGGATTTAAAACTTCAGTGTTTGATGTGTATTATTCTTCTTATCAATGGCAATTTTTCAAAAGTGGGTAGTTTGTTTACGTTTTACCACCTTATTACCTAATAAATCCGGAATAAAGTTATGCTAATCTTAAACCTCAACAAATGTATGGTAAACTTAATACTGGTTTTAACTTTACTCCGCGTTTATTAAGAGGATTACAACTTTTTTTTCCTTGAATAAGGTATACCTAAAGATTTCATTTATAACCTGTTTTCTGTCGGAGGCAATTATGTTACAAATTATTATCAATATACGATTGTGCTTTATACACAAGGCATTACGTCGACAATTATAAAATAAAATAAATCTGTAATAACGAATGTATCTATCTACCTATGCATTTTTAAGCTTTTGCTTTGTTGTCATTCCTTCGTGCAATATATTATGTGAAATCTGGTTTTGTTTTTAGTTAGCGTCAGTACAGTTTGATATTATCATTATAACTTCTGCTACACCTTTAAGGCGCGTGCGCATGGACGCGATTTTCTCGCCGCTGTCTGCTCAGAAAGTTTGGAATTCATTCTGTACATATCTTGTCATAACGTAGGTACATATAATGTTAAATGGTCGAGCACGCCGCGCCGTATTACGCGATGCATCCACACGAATAGAGTATCATTTAGTGATTTTTACATTGCTTGTCTACTCAATTAGCGACATAGGTACTAAGGTGTTATGAAGCAATGTATTTATTGCAAAAACAGTACAAACTAAACAAACGTAAAAGCAAGAAATATTACGATTTCTAGAAGTCTATAGTAAATTACTTGCATTTATATATGATGAGTGATTCCATGATAATTATAAGTTTTGGATTTGGCCGGTTGTTACAAGATTAAGCAACAAGGTATTCTTAAATGGTATCGCGATCGCAGTCAAAGGCGCATTAGTTCGCGAAGACGGCCATTTGCCTACGATAAGAGCATTTTGTTCACGACGTGCAGACATACACGCCGCCTTGACACGTCTCCTGTTTTTTATGATATGTACGTTATGACAAGAGGCATAAAAAGTTGTTCGAACGTGATTTTATTTCTGTTATATGAACGCGCCCTTTAAAGGCATCATTCGCTGTTCATTTAATTTTATTAACACCAAGTATTTTTTCCATTTATTACACGCTGTAATAAATAACCAGTTATGTCATCGTATGACGATTCTCAAACATACTATTGAACTTGAGCTGAGTTTAATTTGCATTGTTCTTTGAAGATTAATTTATTGACCATGTCAACCAACGCTAGGTTTTGAAGCTGCATAAACGTGATCGGTTTTTTATTTACAAATTGTAAGTTCGTGCAGGTACGGTTTGCATAGCATCAGCCTAGAACAGTCGCTCCCTGTAAAATACAGCAGCATCTCGTTAATTTGGAAGCCCAGTTTCACCATAGTTGAGAAAAGGCTGGGCAGTTGTCGATGAATCTGCCTAGAACGTTCCACAGAACTTCCAATTTTTAGGGTAGTGTGCCTCTTTTCTCACGCGATTAATACTATGTACAGGAAACGTATAATGCATAAATAATCATAGGACATAGTCATCATGGTAGTATGTTCTCGTGGAATAATGTCCGACCTCCACGTGGACAAAAGCTAGTTGGTATACAGCTATACTATCTAAAAAATAGTTGTACTTGTAAGTATTAGTGACTTGCAGACATCGTGCATAGTCATATGCCTTATAGCATGCAAACCTTCCCGGTACGAACAGAAAATAAGTTATAAAAATCCTACTCATACATATCACAAAATATTTATTAAAATCCAAATTTAAGGAGGCGTCACCCCCTGCATCCGCCTTGCCCTTAAGGTTCCTCGCAAGATAAGTATGTAGATCCATATAACTATAGTCGGTTTCACCATGTTTGTAAGTAAATAACGCTTAGTCAGACTTAAACATGGACGTAATAAAATTATAGCGGCATTTTTTCGCGCACTAGCTTATCAACCCTCGGTTAAACCGAGCATCGAGAATCCAACAGAGCGCGTCTGCATCTCATTGAGTCGAATATTGAAATGTGATTAACTGTTCGAATTTTCAACTGTCGGCGCTACAGTGCGTTGGAGATCCAGTCCGCGACAACTTCCCGATGCGATATTATTACGTCCGTGTGTAGGTACAGACGCCAACACATCAAGGTACCCGAAATTGACAAATTTCCCCAATCAATCTTGAACCTAATGTCTTAGCAATAAAGTTGAAAATGTGTTAAAGATAATTGACAGATTGTAGTAGCTCGATGTGCTGGCGTCTGTACATCGACTTCTGGTTCCTACCCTACAGTAGACCAATTCCAAGTGACCTTTAGGTATCTAGGTAGATACGCACAGAAATGCTTCTAGCTGGACATAGGGTGTAGGTACCTAATCATTTCCATTACAAAAGCACGGATCAGCATTTTCCTGTACTAGTGTCTCTAGCAAATAGTAAAGCTACATTTATTACAGTGAGATTAAAGCACTTACCTGTTCGCATTGATTTCGAATTAACGTGCGAATGGACCAGTGTGTTGCAAATTGCAATACTATGAAAGGATAGATATGCAGATAAATATAGGTTTATTGAGTAGTATACATTTTAAAGTATGGTCTAAATCACAAACGTCTGTATATACCTACCATACTATTTATTTTAAGTAAATAATCTTTAATTTAAAGTAGAATGTGATTGTTAAGAAGTTACGGAACTGAAATATAAATATCACTTTGCAATCATTGAAATATTCCTTATCGTCGTAAAATCTTATCTCGCTAATCTTAAATCACATCTTGGATTCATTTTAGCTTCTTTAACTTTAATAACGTTGTGATAACAATCAATAGCCGACAGATTCTGTAAAATCTCATCGTGACAACGTAGGTGAAATGAGCTTGAAGTAATTCAACTTAACCGTTCAAACTGGTATTGGTGTATTTAAATCTATAAAGTGTGCTTTTAAAATAAAGATATAAGTACGAAAAAAAAATTATTTTATACAATTTTTTAAATATGAGCTATTGAACTAAAAAGTACCAAATAAGAACTTTTTAATTCCTATGTACACCTTCCAACTTCCCTTCAGATCCTGAACGCCATTCAGAGTAACTTAACAAAACAAAAGTGTGACTGACACTGGCTTGGCCACCATCAGCTATTTGAATTTTGATAACATAAAAAATTTTGTCGCTCATTACTTAGTCGAATTTAGTCGCTAAATATCAGAATTATTCGGTCACTGGTTCAAAAGTTATAAGGGTTTATAGGTGGCCGATCTGGAGACGGCTTACCCCAGCTTAACGCATTTGAATCTCATAAACTAGGGCACCTAGCGGAGATCTGTTTCCTCCAAAGTTGCCAAGTTTCATTTATGTGTCACCACTGCGTCGACTACCGGGAGGACACGGCGCGGCATACGCTGGCAGAATGTGCCGCTTGGGAGGAGCTGCGTCGTGCCCTCGTCTCAGGAGTAGGCAATGACCTGTCGCTGGCGGCTGTGGTCGATTCGATGGTCGGCAGTGAGGAGTCCTGGGACGCGGTGGTATCCTGCAAAACAGTCGTTTCGCAGAAGGAGGCTGCGGAAAGGGAGCGGGAGATATCTTCCGCTCATCCGGCCCGCAGCAGGCGCACCGGGCGTCGGCGGAGGGCGGAAAATGCGCTCTTCCAGCCCCCCTAAATAGGTCCATGGGCGACGGATCTGCGGACATCCGTAGCTCCCTACTCCTTAGGACCCGAGATGGCGGCGCGTAGTGTAGGACAGAACACCGGAGTGGTCTAAGTCAGTAAGGGTATGGCAGACCCCTCCGCCCACCCCAGGGCGGAGGAAATCTATGAGAATTTCCACCTCGAATTAAAAAAAAAGCTTGGCTCATTTGAAACTCAAGTTAGGGTACCGTTATAGGTAAGGGTTTCTAGGTGCGGACCTGGAGAGAATGATTCCAGCTTGGTTACATTATATTTCAAAAACTTTTGCACCTAGCGGAGATAAGTCTACCCCAACGGTCATTGGTTCGCCGGCCTATATGCCCGGTCCATTGCCAGGTCGCCATTCAACTTGCTATGTCGGAAACTTTGGTTCTCTGTCGGATCATCTCGATCCCTGAGATTGCAAGTTAGCGTTTTTCAAAGTTCGCTGAAAAACCTTGATCTGTTGGACATAGAGACAGATGACCACAACAACCCAGGTTTCGAAAAGGCTTCAGTAGGTCACTAAACCACATCTGCACTTTGCGATAAATTGTACAGACGACAGAAGAGTAGGTACAATCAGCCGCTGTGTATGGCATTACTTGGACTACGAGGAGTCAATCAAAATATGGGTTTCGGCGCAGTTATGGCGCCAATGCAATGAAGTGAAAATTACTGTCCATATCCAGGATAAAGCGATATCCTGCAGTCTCACCCCTCTGCGTAGTTGGTCTACGCAGGATCAATCTTTTGTCAAGGCACTGAACTGGACTATCGACGTGCACGGCGAGTAGGTACATCTTACATCGTTGTACATTTTACGTTGCCGCTGGCATCGTCATAATGGCAGAGGGATTTAGACCAAATGTTGTACAGCTTATAAATGAAATGAAGCCTGCGGGCTGGTGTTTCTCGGAATGAATTTAGAAAAGATTTGAGTCAGTTACAACTTAGGTACTCGTCTTGCTAAGTTCAATCCACATGGAAGGTTCGCTAGTCGAAGTTGTGAAGGAGATAAATAGGTAGGTATGTTTATCTAGGTGTCAAGATCACTGCTTTGAGAAAGAAGCTGGCAGAAATTGGGTAGCGATTGGCAACTTCGTCTTTCTTTGCCCATACTGCAAAAACTGCAATACCTATTTGAAAATGAGTACGTCCCTGCTATTTAAATTATGCTTAATTATAAATGATTTTTATTAAGTATATATTTTTGCGAAAACTACTACCTACGTGGAAGTAACCAAATAAGCATCTGGTGGTCCTGTCGACTTTTCTAGTTTTTAGTTTACTAGTATATCTGCATTGTACCTAAACCTAGAATGTACCAAAAAAAAAAACCGACGCACTATAAATTGTAGGAAATTTTCTCTAGTTTAATTTATTACCATACTATTTTCATCGTACAGTGAGTTGGAAAGGAGTTATTGTCAAAAAACTGGTTTTGGGCGCCATTTTTTCAATATGGCGGCACAAGCGGTAAAGATACGAGGTGGCAAAGTGAAAATTCGAAATGAAACAGAAACTGCTATAATTTGGCCAAGTCCTGGCAGGTCTTGCTTTAAAGCTGATCATCATCATCATTATTTCAGCCGAACGACGTCCACTGGTGGAGGCCTCCACCAAGCACCACTACTTCGACCGGTTCTGTGCTTCTCGCGAAAACCGTTCATGCTTTAAACCTACTTTATTCTTATTTTTTGGCTATAATTCTACGCTATCAGCGCACACCCACAATTGCTAGTTAGAGAGTTATGAACAGTGATCGGATAATCGGGCGCTAATTTACCTAAACTTCACTTTTTTTCGCACGAAAGAATAATACGGACATGCCTTTTAGAATCATGGATCCTGGAATCGTTTGAAATTCCTGAGATAGCTAAAAATGTTACCTGCATACAAAATATAGTCAGAACTCGTGGAAAAAAAAGAATAATGCTTACATACTTACTCGTTCTCTCAAAAAGGCTGTTTCTTAGTACGAAATCAAAATTACCACTTCTATAATTTCATTAAGTTTGTTAGTTGTGTCTATGCACGGCATGACCTCGAGTCGTAGGAGGCACGCGGTGGCTGAGGGGGCGCGCCGGCGGCGGCATCATCGTCGGGCGTTAGCGGAGCTGCGGGGTGCACGGGCGGCGCGGACGGCGCGGGCGCTCGCAGGCCCCCCGCTCCGAGCGTCGCCTCACTTCAAATCTTACCACGACATAGACACTGCGTCTATCTTCAACGTGTTCATTATAACTAAATTAACTCAGTCCACGTTTTTCATTTATTCGCTCCCATAATTGAGCAGTCGACGTACTATCGTCAACAGTTGCTTTTACAAAATTGTTCAATCCCGGGAACCCGGGATTACTTAGTTATTCAGAAAGGAATGTCCATATTATTGTTTCGTGAGAAGAAGTTTAGGTATATAAGCGCCCGATTATCCGATCGCTGGTTATGAGGTTCAGTAAAATGAAAAGTAAGTAAATCGAGAGGGGAAAAACTATCGGCCACAAACCGAAAAGTACTGCAATAATGCAGTTTCTTGATTAGTTCGTTTAGGACTTCTACCTAGGCCGTGCCTAATTTTACCGATCCTTGCGTGACATTCGAGAATGTCGCATTCATTTTCATCGATGAAACCGAACGTCAATCGTGCAACAAAGGGTGCGGCCTGGTATTCCGATCGCTTTCTGTGAGGAGACGGGGATATTTTGTGTGATAAAAATAAGTGTAGGTAAATCATGTAAAACGTTTTTTTATTATAAAAGCAGAATACATTTAGCCTTATAATAAATTAAAATATATAAACCTCTTGATATAAGTAGGTTATAAGTACGTTCCAAAGTATTCGATGAAAATGCAAACAAATCAAAAAATGACAATATCACTTAAAAATTAGTGCTTTAAATATTTGAAGTTATAAAATTCCAGAAATTCTAATATAACCAAAATTTTTGTCGACGACTTTCAGTTTCAATAATGTTATGCAAATAATAATAGAAAAGGTGGTGAGATAAATCCTTCTACATAGAGATGAACATGTTACTAAATCCTTTTAGTCCGTGATTGCGTTGAACAGGGTTGTTTAAAATTTCATCAGATACTTTGGGAACAGACTAATTGCTTAATACAATATTGATCAGAATCTGAAAAAATTTAAGGATACTGCTAATTCATTGCCTCATTAAGTTCGAACAATTTGCTCAACAACGCAACGAATATTGTTGAACTGTCAAAATGAAAGCCATTCCTTCTGTTAGTGTGTTACGCTATTACTCCTGACTACAAATATTTCAACCCGCCACCTTTTAGTTATTTAAAAAAATATTTTAGTCCCACAACCATAGACGCTAATTCTTTGTAAAAGGTACAGACGCCAGCTCATCAAGCTACCCGAAACTGTCAAATTTCCCTAATCAAACTTGAACCTAATACTTCAGCAATAAAGTTGAAAACCTATTAAAGAAATTTGACAGATCGTAGTAGCTTTATGTGTTGGCGTCTGTACATAACATATACAGAGTAGGGTTTTTATAATGTAATTTTTGTCAAGCTGGGCTCACTCTTGTCTTTTTCTTTTCAAAATCCCACGACAACCTCGGTTACACTCAAAATTAAATTCGTTTTACAATTCATTCACTTGGAATATACATAGTTCTACAAGCATTATTTAAAACTTTTCCTTTCAAGTCTTATTATTAATAAGTTCTTGAAATAACTAGCTATGACAAACTGACACAGTCGCACCATAAGGATTCCTGTTTTCCCATTTTAGTACGGAGCTAAAAGGGTCGCAGAAACGAAACAACTACAAACAGCAAATCAAAAGTGGCATCTTTAATTTTTTTGAAGTACTTTACTCCTGAGTGCTGTACTTAAATTTAACTCAATTACTAAATATTTGTTGCCGCCATTTAATATCAAAGCGATACAAAAGCAAAAAATTCGACTTTATGTACAAGATTTTGTGAGTAATTTAGTATTACATTTTTCTCATGGGAAATGTTCGTCATGGATGGTAAAGATGCCACAGTGGACGGTTCAAATGCAGACTGGCTTTTGGCATTCTCTACCAGTCAACCAAAGGTGGTCAAGAGGAAACATGGCAGGTGCATTCTTTTGTGAATGGCAAACAAAAATATATCATAATTTTAAATAAAATAAGAACAGGGCCAAGTTTTGATGCAGGCCTATGTTGTATAATAGCGGACACGATAAAAAAAAGAGTCGATCTTTTAACTGTGTCAAAAAACATGCTCTACTAGTTTTCACAGAAATAAATTCCGAGTCCTTTAGTTCCGCAGTTTTCCGTCTTTTACATGTCACATTGTATATTCGCATAGGAAGATAAAAACCACACTATCATATAGTATCGTCATATTATACGATTATCGATCGATACACATAGGTAAGATATACAAATGTTTTAAAGTTTCGAAGTAACATTCTTTAAAAGAACATCATGCATGTCTTGAAGGGATTGTTCCAAAGCATTCCTGTATTTGCTACAATCGGTGTCTGGATGTTTGACGAATGCGGAAGTGGCGAAATTTATATCGTTATCTCTGGGATTGTAACATGTTGCATACCCATCAGGCACTAATGGTCCGTAACACATAAATCCGTCACACTTGCAAGCGACCTGAAATAAACAGATAGTGATTAAAATTAGTCTGAACTCAGAAATGGATACTTGTAAGAACACTGTTTTTGGAGTTCCGTAGTCAAATGGCAAAACAGACAATCAGAACACATATAATATCGAACGTCATGTTAGTCTGGAAGTCACATCCATTTTATTTGGAGAATTATCATTATCATCATCATTTTAGCCGAAAGATATCCACTGCTGGACATAACCTCCTCCAATTTGGGGAGCTTTGCCATAATCGCAATCGCCACGCTTGGCATGCGGGTTTGCGATCGCAATATGGTGGTGAAATGCATAGAGAACGCTGCTGGCCATTCTCTAGTAAGAGAACTTGGAGAAAATTTGTACTATATTAGAAAGGTGTATTCTGTGCACCGTTAAACGTGCGGGAAACACTATGTGCGTCACACTGAAAGTTTTTAGAAAATAAAAACGTAATTAGATATGTACAAGCCAGTTGATATTTTTTTTTGCTTTTCGAAATAGTTTCCGTCCCTTTCTAAGCACCGTCACATGCGATGGAATCATTGACTGAACCAGTGGGTTCCACTCTTCCTTTTGGATCTCTATGACGCCTTTTTCAAACACAGCCACGTCACGTCTTCTTCAGGATTCATAAAACGAATTCCTCTACGTTTATCTTTATTTAGAAATAAATAAACATCACAAAGTGCCAAGTCGGGACGGTAAGGAAGATGACTCACTCACTCCACACCTTCGAGAAACAAATATTCGATAATCCGTCTAGCGGAGTGAGCCGGAGCGTTGTCGTGGTGGAGGAGAACCGGCTTCTGGGCGCTGCTGTCTAACATTTTCCAAGACAGCTGGTAAACATTGACTGGCGTACCAATCTGCAGTAACAATCCTTTTATCTTCTAGGACGATTGCTGATGCATTTTGACACATGACAGACACTTTTTAAATTGCCGCTAATTCTTGGCAATCTTGGCTTAAGTTTGTGTACACACGGCTACAGGTCAAGCTATACATTTCCAGTTTTAGCTGACCTCGCATTGTATAGGCTTTTCGTACACACAAATGACATGTCAGGTTATACTGGAAATGTACAGCTTTTTTGTGGGTGGGAAATCATCAAATGGCGTGCCAGACTTTTACTGACTAAAATCCAACCGTGTTCCTTCAGTTGCCCATGTGCCAGGGCCACGGTATCTCTTTCGAACAAATTTCGCGTCCGTTGCAGGAAATGTATAGCTTGATGTGTGGCCGTGCGTACGTATTAAATTAAACTTACCTGACTAGTAGAAATCCTCATATGGGCGCTTTTTGTAAATCCAGGATCAGAATACAATTTTGGTATTTCAACGCCATTTTCTATTGCAGTTAATTTTAATCCTAGTAAATGTCTATCAACACCGAATCCTTGAAGTGCCTGTAATAAAAATTCAACGAGTTAAAATTGTAAGTAGGTACTTTTTTGTATAGGTACCATTCTTATTTAAGGCGGAAGGTCAACTGTGTCAATTCCATGAAAACAAGAAGATTCCACCAGATCAACTTCAACTTAGAGAATTGTATTGATGATTTAAATTATTATTATTCTGTAAATACGTATTTGTTACGGCCACATCAAATTTCTCTATCCACACATACAACCTGCTGCGAAAGTAACAAAAACCTAAAGAATCATTAATTTCGCGTGCTACCTAGGCTAGAGCCGCGCCGTCACCTTAAAAGTACTAAACTGCAAATTTATTTTTACCTGGACTGTGTAGTTTTTATGAGAATTGATAGCGCCTTTTAATGAAGCAATTTTCTCTTTTGGGCTGCTTTGAGAATTCAACATCGTTTTTGCAAATTCTATGGATTCGATTGAGCATGATCGTATGGTTTCTGTTCGCCCTCCGACATACATCCTTGTGGCTGCAGATTCATAATGAGCTCCAGGTACTTTGTGTAATCTAAAAAAAACACAACTGATGGACAAAAAACTTAAAAGCGTACCTATAGTGCGCTTTCAATCCTAATGGGAAATATTCTACACCCTGATTGCGTAACACACTGTCACAATCTAAATTATTTTGAAGAACATTCAAAATTATTGCCTCATAAACTTCGAACAATTTGATTTGATTGAGATTTAATTTTATTTGTTGGAATATTGGGTTAGCTACCTGACATATAGCAAATCATTTAATTTAATGTTTTGTGTCTTTTGCGAAGCATGTGTGGTGTGACTATGAATGATAAGCTGATGAATGATGTGATAAGAGGACGGTGTGGTTTAAAAGAAGATGTGGTGACAAAAATTGGAAAAGTATGCTTAGATGGTTTGGTCATGTTGAAAGGATGAATGAAGGACGGCTCACAAAAGGTATTTTACAAGGCAGATGTGAGTGGAAACACCGGGAGGGGACGCCCTAGGAGGACATATAGTGACCTTATTGGTGATGTTCATCAGAAAGGTCAGGACCGTAGTACTCGCAACTGGCGGGTGTGTATGACCAATTGTATGAACCTAAACGAGGCAAAAGAAGTGTGTAGAGATCGTAGCAGGTGGCGTTCCGTGGTTTCTGCCTACCCCCATGGGAACAAGGCGTGAGTTTATGTATGTATTTGTGTCTCTCAATGTTTACAACTTACAATTGCATAAAATCAATTTCTTCTAACTGGCCAGACAGCTGTGCTGCTGGAGAGTTTGTTGCGCCACTTCTTCTTCCCAGCTAAAGCACTAGGAAGTGAAGGGCGGGCTTTTTGGGGGACTGTCTTATATAATTTTGACGTTCGAAAAGTGCTGATCCTCAGCCTAATTTGAATAAATGACTTTTGATTTGATCGACCCATGCCGCAGTTGTTATTTTGCCTCCCTTTTCTCTATAACTTTTTATCGCCCCAAAATGCATTTCATTTCACTAGAGCCGCGAAGTCCTACAAGCGCACGTAATAGTGCTTTCGATGTGAATGTACGCGCATGCTTGCGAGCCAACTTATACAGAGTTAGATGCGTTATTTGCTAGGGCGGGCTCCAGCAAAAAATGCATCGAACTCTGAGTAACAGTAAGTTATGAAGACGGAAAAATGCTGATACGTGCATGTAAATATGACTTTACTATAACCCTTAATATTGAAAATAGTACCTAGGTACATTTCGATATAAATTTTGTATAGACATTTCATACCTGTAGAATGCTAGTTGCATAGCCATCTGTAGATAGCTATCTGGACTTAACTTCTGTGACTTGATGAAGTTCTTTCCATACTTATCGTACTGGAAGCAGTTCAACTCCAGGTTTTGAACTAAGCTGAAATATATTTAAATTTACATAAGAGTTAGAACTTTCATTTCATAAAACTGGCGTTATTCTAATGGGCGGCCACGGTTGTACCCTTTAAGATGACACGGTATTGGAGCCACGGATCAGGCTTAAGCGTAAAAGGCAAATGAAAACGTATGTATCGTCAAGTTACGTTTTATTGAATTTATAGTGTCCAAGCAAGTTAGGTGAGAGGCCATTGTTAATTTTTGACCTACCTATCGATATATATTATTTTCAAAAATATAGTGTATTTTGAGGAACTAATCAAAAGCTACCGTCAGCGTCAGCTACCAATTTATTAGTATAGAAATAAAAGCCATTTAATTATACATATATTCTACTTATTAAAGTTTGGGATTATTGAATAACAAAACAGAAAAACGATTCGGCGACCCTTTCTAGGGTTCCGTTGCCAAATGGCAAAAAACGGAACCCTTATAGATTCGTCATGTCTGTCTGTCTGTCCGAGTATGTCACAGCCACTTTATTCCGAAACTATATGAGCTATGCTGTTGAAACTTGGTTAGTAGATGTATTCTGTGAACCGCATTTAGATTTTCACACAAAAATAGAAAAAAAAAAACCGGCCACGTGCGAGTCGGACTTGCGCACCGAGGGTTCCGTACAAACCTGCAGGTATTCACGGTTTATGCATAAGGCTTATGTTTATGAAATTAAATGTTTTTTAACCGACGAAAAAAAACGGAGGAGGTTATCAATTCGACGCGTATATTTTTATGTATGACCACGCATAAACTTCTTACATAGTAGTCCGATTGTGATAATTATTTTTTTATTGGAAAGGGTATACTCCGAGGGTGGTCCCATATAAATTTGGAAAACAAAATCGAACCCTAAGGGTCGGAAAACAAGAGATGATTGATTGTTCACTCATTGATTGTAATGTATAACCACGCATAACTTTGTACAGAATAGTCCGATTTTGATCATTCTTTTTTCATTGGATAGTATATCTTGCCAAGTATTATTAGTACATTAAAGCCACAAAAATTACAAAATAAAAACTTTTTAACAAAAAATTTAACCGCCGAAAAAACAGAAAAGCAAAAAATTAAAAACCTTAAAATTATGAGTCGGCGCTGAAAAATCAATGAACTAAGATCACTCAAAGCGCCGACTCATAATTTTAAGGTTTTTAATTTTTTGCTTTTCTGTTTTTTCGGCGGTTTAATTTTTTGTTAAAAAGTTCTTTTTTTTTAATTTTTGTATTTGAGTTAACTGAATGAAAGGTAAATTGTGGTTTACGATTTATGACGTATTAAAAAAAAACTACTTACTAGATCTCGTTCAAACCAATTTTCGGTGGAAGTTTACATGGTAAAGTACGTCATATATTTTTTTTAGTTTTATCATTCCGTTATTTTAGAAGTTACGGGGGGACACACATTTTACCACTTTGGAAGTGTCTCTCGCTCAAAAAATTCGGTTTAGAAAAAAATGATATTAGAAACCTCAATATCATTTTTGAAGACCTATCCATAGATACCCCACACGTATGGGTTTGATGAAAATTTTTTTTTTTAGTTTCAGGTCTATGTATGGGGAACCCCAAATATTATTGTTTTTTTTTTTCTATTTTTGAGTGAAAATCTTAATGCGGTTCACAGAATACATCTACTTACCAAGTTTCAACAACATAGCTCTTATAGTTTCGGAAAAAAGTGGCTGTGACATACTCGGACAGACAGACAGACAGACAGACAGACAGACAGACCGACAGACAGACATGATCTATAAGGGTTCCGTTTTTTGCCATTTGGCGACGGAACCCTAAAAACAATAATATTTGGGGATCCCCATACATAAAACTGAAACTCAAAAATATTTTTTTTATCAAACCCATACGTGTCTATGGATAGGTCTACAAAAATGATATTTCTTAATGATATTATTTTTAGTGAGGTTTCTAATAAATTTTTTTTCTAAACTGAATAGTTTGCGCGAGAGACACTTCCAAAGTGGTGAAATGTGTCCCCCCCCCCCGTAACTTCTAAAATAAGGGAATGATAAAACTAAAAAAAATATATGATGTACATTACCATGTAAACTTCCACCGAAAATTGGTTTGAACGAGATCTAGTAAGTAGTTTTTTTTAATACGTCATAAATCGTAAACCACAATTTACCTTTCATTCAGTCAACTCAAATATAAAAATTAAAAAAAAAAAAACATTTAATTTCATACACATAAACCTTATGCATAAACCGTGAATTCCTGCAGGTTTGTACGGAACCCTTGGTGCGCGAATCCGACTCGCACTTGACCAGTTTTTTTAAATACAACAGTAGAAATCAGAAGACAATTTCAGTAGACACCAGATTCTTCACAAGATGTTTAGAATGATGTTTTCTGATTTGTAAATTAACTCAAAAAATAAAATTGGTTAACTTTTAAGTATGTCGTGTAACACAATCCATATAGCTTTTTACACAGTTCGTTGAGACCTGAGAGTTAACGAGCCATAATCTTCGGGATATGGACTACAAATAAGTATATGCATTACAAATTCTTACATGTTACATGCATATTAATAACTAGCTTTTGCCCACGGCTTCGCCCGCATGGTATTTAACAAAAAGTATTTCATAAAAACTGTCTTTGAAAACTACGCTGACATACGTCACAAACTACGCTGACACACGTCTCAAAATTCAGCGTGTTTTTTTTTTTTAATATTTTTTTTCTAAAATAAAAGTAGCTTAAGTTACTCTTTGTTACATCAGCTATCTGCCAGTGAAAGTTCCGTCAAAATCAGTACAGCCATTTCAGAGATTAGCCGGAACAAACAGACAGACAAAAATTTTATTGTTTTGGTATATGTACCGTGTATACATCCATATACACTTAGTAAAAAGTGGTTATCTTAATATTAAAAACAGACACTCCAATTTTATTTATTTGTGTAGATGTATAGATAATCATTTTCCCATTACATAAATACTCATTCGTGTCGAGTAAAAGAGCATTAGCTATCCTCTTAATTGTGTGTATTTATACATATATGTATTTAATTGTTTATGTTTATTTATATATTTGAATATAATGTATTTATTTAAGTATATGTTAATTTCTAAGTTACGAAATAACTCGCGTAGGTAGGAAATAAAATTACCAAAAAACCCCGTGTTACAAGGAAACGAAATTCTGGCAATAATAAACAAAAGGGTTACGTTCAGATGACACACATACACACGTACGCTGAAAAGAAAAGAAACTTACCCGTCTAAATTCTTTTTGGCATTTTCAATCATACTGCTAACGTCACCGGTCACATTAAATTTCAACTGAGTCGGTTGTTTAGGACTCGACGACAGCGTTTCGGGACCTTTATTTTGTTCACTGAAATAGGAAAAGGTGACACAACTTAATAACAACTAAAGATTCATATGTAAGTAAGATTTTGTAAGTTCTATACCACGTGTTAATACAATTCCCATAATATTGAAACTTCTTACTACAGTTTAAAATAATTTAAAATATGCTTTGTATCGGAATTAAGAAAAAAATCGGTATTTTATTTACAGTTTTTATTATATTAATTATTTCACAATTAATTATTGTGTGTTGCATTTATTCATATACATATAGGGAAACGAAACGCAACTATGTAACGCGGCGTCCTCGACTGTGCCCGAAGGGTTGAAAAAAATCACGAAATAGCTAGAAAACTCATAGTTTTCATTGTAAATGCGATTTCCGCAAGCGCAAAAAATTAAATTTAGGACTTACAATGAGAAGTGAACACTATATAGGACATAGTGACGTCACGTCATGGCCGCTATTGTTATCACAGACGTTTGTACTGCAGTACAAAAGATATGCCCAGTGGGGGAATGGATGACTGCCTAGGTAATCAAAATCAAGTTCCAGCAAAAAATGTGAAATTTTTACAAACGGTATATTTTCTTGTATATCGATGAATGAATCTTAGGAGTCAGGAACTTGCCGAAACTGATAAAAATGGTTTATACTGCGAGTACGTTAGTAGATATGTTTGGTTACAATAATGCCATCTGTGAGTGTACGTCGATGGTACTCTTATATGAGATCAGTGCAACATCTTATGTTTTGTTGGCTTCCTACAGCAAAATCTGGTTCTTAGTCACCTTTTTTTTTGTGGGTGGGAAATTATCAAATCACCTCTCCCGCTCTAGGTGGAGCGGAAGGGCGTGTCAGACTTTTACTGACTAAAACCCACCCGTGTTCCTTCAGTTGCCTATATGCCAGGGCCACGGTAACTCTTTCGAACAGATCTCGCTTCCCTGGCAGGCATCGGTCGTAGCAGACCCCTTCAGTACTGCTGACATCTCTTTGAGGTGCGCGTGGAACACTACGCGCCGTCGACCCGAGCCTGGTTTTAAGCGGGCGGCGAGCTACCCATTACTCGCCGCCCGCAAGCTCGCGCCTACGGTGGCCGGGAGACCGCAATCGACTCCCAACGCCTGGGGCGTCTCCTCCTGCGGCGGCTAGGGACGTGAGGGCGTAGAGACTGCCACTTCTTCACGCGCCCCGCCTCCTCCTTCGCGAGCATTACTGCTTCGCAGAAGGAGGTGACGGCTTCCCATGCCCTCTCGCTCCGTACCATGGCTCGCACCAGGGCCGGACGCGAGAGGTCGCCGCCGCCGATCACCTCCACGAGGTGAGGACTTGCGTTAGGCGGAAGGTGAGGACGCCGTGGCGCCTCTCTATCCACTCCTCAAAGAGGGGACTTACCGCCGCAATTGTAGCGTGCCCAGCACTGGGTTGCGACAATCGTACCCGCCATGTCGCCATGAGATCACACGGGAACTCTGTCCACCGTGGCGCGATTTCTCGCGGCAGCGGAGTTTCGCCCCGGCGTTTCGCCTCCCCGAGCCACTCCCACATATGCGCGAGTACCTTTGCCTCCAGATCCCATGGCGGCACTCCGGCAAGGAGGCTCGCCGCCTCGTAGGAGACCGTGCGGTATCCCCGGACTAGCCTGATGGCCATGACCCTCTGGGACGCACTCATACTTAGTCACCTTACATTGATAAAAGTGGAAATATAGTAGATAGGCCTTTGCCATCCTGTGGGACTCTTTGGGCTCTTAATAATAATGCACCATCGCCATATCTTGCAATGACGTTGTGGTAACTCTTGGCAAAAGTCTTGTTCCTCAACTCTAGCCTGGCTTTATTGCACGGTTGAAGTGAGCACTGACGAGGAACAGAGCTCCCACCTCCTTATTGGCCGGCTTGAGTGAATAGGTATTCGCAAGAGCAAACGTGCTCGGAGGAGTTGGAAGAAGGAACAACTCGTTAGGCGGGGCCAATACCACAGGGCCACCATTGCTCTGTTATCTATATATATAAAAATGAATCCCTATTTCCCTTGGTCACGCCATCACGCGTGAACGGCTGGACCGATTTCACTTTTTTTTGTTTTGTTTTGTTTGTAATTGTCAGGAGAAGGTTCTTATGACAGAAAAAAAATAAAAAATTGCGCGGAAAATTAGAAAATTTAAGAACACTTATTTAAGTATTAACAACCATATTATAATAGGACAATGTAAACTTTTTTAATGTAACGTTATGACATTTGAAATCAGAATGCGTGCTCAAATATCATCAAAGAGACAGGACAACGTCTGTCGGGTCAGCTAGTTTTAAATATAAATAAGTTGGTTATATTTATGCCAATTGCAGAATTATCATTTGCATTCAAGAACTTACATATATTTAATAATGAAATCCGTTAAAACAGCTATAGGCTGCCCTTCTGCTGGCGAGTGTTCATAAGTAAGGCCCGTTACTCCATCAGCACCAACAATGAACTGAAATAACCAATTTTAAAAATTAGAATGCTGCAAGTAACCAGACGCTCGTGGACACTTAAAACAATCTCGCAACATTGGTTTTAGCAACACGTCTTCTGATTTAGCGAGATCTTATATTTTTTTTAAATACGGCACTAAAATATTGCCAACAACCTGCAACATTATATTTGGCCAGCAACATTTATTTCCACAACACAAAAATTTTGCTGAAACCTGGCACCACTATGTTTGCAAGGAAAACGCTAAACTGTATGAATCATGTCTCAAGCAACACGGAGTTTTTTTTTTAACTTTTCGAAATTTAAATTAAACTTTGCAATTCGAGTAAAATCTCAACATGTATACATTTTTGTTTACGACTCTGCCGATCTTACGTGCCTTACCTGTGTGATAGCCTTTTTATATAACTTAGGCTTAGATCTATTCTAAAATTGCTAGATGTGTTTAGGCTGTTAGGGGTAGCATACATCCCTTTCATGAAATGTATTTCCCTCGTCACAACGGTGTTTTTTTACACACTTAATTCGTACTTACTTGTACTGTTTTGTCAAACCAACGGTTGGCGCCGTTACTGCGCGAGCCACCGCCATGTATTGTCTGTGCTCCAGCTAGGTTTCTACGAGCGTTTGAGTCATTACACTTCCACAAGCCAACGGGCTTATCCAAACAAAGGACAACTAGACTTCTCTCTACGTCTGCTAAAGATTCTCTGTTTGTTTTGTCTGAAATAAAGATAAAAGAAAAATAACAGACTTCAAAAAAGGACGGGGTTCTATGTTCGTCTGTATGCATTTTCATGTATGTTCTTTTGATTTATATCAATTCTGGACTAACGATGATAATTCTTTTTTTGTTCGAATGGATGGTCCCATATAAATGTCATAATAATAGTCATATTTTATTATCTCTTCACAAAGCTGACTTAAAGTTAGTGTGTACAAAAATAATGTCTCAGCTGAATTCCACCTTTGTGAGAGACTGGTGCCTGATATAGGTTAAGATGATGATGTCAAAGTCTCTTCCACCGTTTTTTACATAGCAAGTACCTAGTGGTAAATACTAATTTGTGTGGAGCAGGTAGAAAGATACAACAATTAAAAACTGAAACACAAAGTTAATTTCATTGTTGGTGGCAGAAAAGAAAATACAAATCACACTATTAACAAACCGTAAACTGTTTCACTAATGTGTACCACATTAGTGAAACAGTTTAGCCATTGTATGAATAAATATTATGCAAGGAGGGTTCACGGGCTAAGTACAGATAATTGCCAAGAAACATTTTTGGAAAAAGATGTTGTTTTCGTTTACAAAATCCGCACAATTTTGTCTACTTTTCATGTTTTCTAAGCTGTTATTAACAGAAATAAAATTCAACAGATACAAAATGATCTCGTCACTTTTATTATTTTTAGAAACAGGCTAAATGATTCAAGCGCCATAAATTATATGTTCAGGAAAAACAGGAAACAAACGGCTCAGAAAAATCTGGCGATTCCGGGTAGCCCCGTACCCTCGATATTAATCCTTTTCTATGCCGACTTTCGATACAATTAAATTTAACGTTTATTTGCTAGGAATACATTGTAATTAAAAAAGTTTAATTGTCCTTGATTCAAGCGCATATCACAACATTTTGTAAATTTAAACATTTTTATGGAAAACTAAAATATACAGGGAGACAGGAACATCGCGCAACCCATGCGCAACCTGTTACCATGGATTCAGTAGGTACAGACTCCAGATACAATCTGTCAAATTTCTTTAATAGATTTTCAACTTTATCGCTAAAGTATTAGGTTCAAGGTTGATTGGGAGAATTTGATAGTTTCGGGTACCATGTGCTGGCGTCTGTACATTGAAATTTAATTATAGGTACCGTTAAAATGTTACGTCGGTTATTGAAAAAAATATTACATTTTGACCGCACAGGTATTCCACTTTTATATGAAGCAGCATTTTTCTTTGTCCATACTGTTTCTTGAAAAATTTATTTATTTATTTATTTATATATGCTTTATTGTACACCAGAAAATACATAACAACAAGAACATTTAACACAAAAAAAAACATACAATGGGCGGCCTTATCGAAAAATGTACTCGTTCTTGGGATAATTCCCCGTATATCCTTTCCCTTATAATATTAGAATTTCTCTATACTGTCCCAGTTACAAAACACATTACTACCAATACCTACACACAACAAAACAAAAATACTACTATGTATACCTTTACGTATATGTGCGTACCTTTAGCGAGGAGTTCATAAGCTTTTGCCCAAGAGTCACGATTTTCAGAAGTAAGAATTCCAATGCCCGCATTATTTGAGGAGTTAGAAAGATCAATAACTTTTTTCAATTGTTGAACAATTTGATCTTCATTCAACAATACGTTGTCTTCGCCCCAAAGGTCAACATGAAATATCTAACAACAGAAAAAAACAAATGTATACCTAAACTGTTGGCTATGCTAACAAATGCATGATAAGATAATCGATAAGAAGATAAATTACTTAAAACTAATGAATTTTATATGTACATATATATCACTGGTGTATTAATATGAAATGCTAGTGAACTTTTCGACAAGGTCAACATCGCTTGGTACACAAAGGTTAACAACTATCACGGATGACGGAAGTATTTTCTGCCAATACAATGTGTTTCAAGTCCATGTTTTGTTCAAGATTTAAAAATACGGAGGCTCTTTATTAGAGACTATAGAGTCACGATGATGATTTTGCCGCTGTCCATTTTATTTGACTAGAAATGAGTACTCCATAAATGGGTTGATAGTGAAAAGATTTGGAGCCTTTTATTCAAACAGAAACATAATATAATAATAGACGAAATAATAAAGAAGGAAAGAAGAATTTAAAATATTAGGAAGATGTGAAAGTTTGTTACGGATGTTTGTTACTCTTTCACTCAAAAACTACTGAACGGATTTGGGTGTGCCAAAGCACACCGATAGTTTATACCCGGTATTAACACATAGGTTTTTATCCTGGTAGTACGTTACCGCGGGATAAATCTCGACCTCAACGCGGGCGAAGCCGCTGGCAAGAGCGAATCATATATAAATGCTTTTATTTCATTTGTCGCACATAACATGTTACATACAGGGTAAATTAATCAAGAAACGAATCTTATCAATTTAAGTGGCGATGCACCTAGTGAAGATTGCAAATTTATTTTAAATTATTACAAAGGATTGAAAAAAAAAACTTACATGGTTGTTATGGATGACGGTGACGTGCTTACTATTATTAAATGACAACTTGTCTCGTTTCTCGTGTGGTATTCTGCATGTTCCAAATACCTTTTTATATTGTACCATATCCAGTGGATTCTTACCCATCATTTCAACAGGGATTTTGTCGCTAAAAAAAAGACATCGTGGTATAATTTTGATCATTTATTTAGGGTAGCTCACCGTCCGGTAAGGGCCAGGCCCGGGTCGACGACGCGTTGTGTTCCACGCGCGCCTCAAAGATATGTCAGCAAAATTGACGGGGTCCGCTAGGACCGATGGCTGCCAGAGTCGCAGATTTTTGCTAAAGAGTTACCGTGGCCCTGGCATAGGCAACTAAAGAAACACGGGTGGGTTATGGTCAGTAAAAGTCTGGCACGCCCTTCCGCACTAACCAGAGCGGGAGACGTCATTCGATGATTTTCCCACCCAACAAAAGGAAGTCAGAATTTATAACATTTGTTTTTTTTTTAAATGGTCATCGCCCTTTCATGTCTTATCGTAGGATTCAATAAACAATAAGGCGGGCATAACATCTCTGCTGCGAAATATTGCAGCGAAACTGCAGTAAGTATAGTAGTTCCTCAATGACTTATCCGTTGGACGACAAGCGAAACTGCATGCCTGGTCTAACGTACAGATTTGATTATGATTCTATCTCTTTACTAAATCGAAAGCGACGACATTTTGCTCTAATTGCTACATTTCAATTGACTCATGATGTTCCGTTACTAGAATCGCGTAATAAGTACGCTACATAATGTACCTAGTACTGGTTCTTAGCGGAATTTGATTAGCTGTTTCCCATAATTATTTTTGCGGCGGGGGTGTGTTACGGCCCTTAATCAGTCTCGCATGATCGCATCAGTATCGTTCTTAACCAACTTCAAAAAGAAGGAGGTTCTCCATTTGACTAGATATTTCATTAGTAAAAAACTTATTTCGTTTTTGAATGTCCGTTAGGCTGACCATTCACGCCATGGAATTCAAACTCTGCCCAAATAGTTTTCAATTACTTAGTTCAAAATCAAATTATAGAGGCTCTTTAGTTTATTAAATAAAGACTTAGAACGCCAACTTGAAGCGCCAAACCAGCATCCGATTAAATTAAACTCTGTTTTGGGATATTCCAGATGTGATCTAATGGTATTCGTCGGCTGATGCTGCTGTATGTTTAGGCAATATGAGCGGCGCTGATTTTGCGATTTAAATGAAAACAAAAATATTAAATGGTTATTGTTCTGTGGTTACACCCCAGGGTTTTAATTACTTAGGTCAGGTTAGAATGACATATAATTTGTAGAAACGAAGAAAAAGTATTATAATATAATATAAACTTACTTATCTATTAAGCTCTTGTAATCCATTGCAGCCAGTAAAGTCTTAGCAGCATACTTTAATTGATCGTTTTGGCTTTGAAACTTTCTGAAGGGAAAAACCAGGCCAGGGCTGGAATATACAACAACTGGATCACGATATTCTAAATATGCTGTATTTAACCACCAATCCTCAAGCCAGTTCAGATGTTCCTGTGCCCTCTTTTCTAATAAAATCTGGAAAAATAGTATATTAATTTTATACTTCGTTCCAACAGAAATAGTGAAAACAGGCCGCAGAGCTGTTGAACTAAAGTTAAGAACTGGGCTAACCCCATCCGTCATGTGTCGGAGAGCAATGGGCAAAAACGACTACTCAGTAGATACCAAATAGCAGGCAACAACTATTTGGCACGCCGAGAAAAAGATGGCAAGAATTCCTTCTTACAGGATTGGTCCGCAATCGCAGTAGACCGGGGAAAGTAGACAGAGGGAAAGGAGGCCTTTGGCCCACTCCCACTTATCGCATCAGTTTCATCGTGCGCCGCGTGGTTTCGAGTGACTATGCCAGCATCCATAGAAATAATATGTTCAATCCCCTTTGGTGGTCGCATTAGCCGTTAGCGGTTTCGTAATTTTTTATGTAGGAACCACCAGCGTTGCAATCATTAGGTCATAGTCCAATGTTTTGCGTTTGTGTGCATCACGTCATAGTGCAACGCTTAAATCAATACATATTAGGTACTAAAGGAAACACTTTTGCTGACTAAGAGCCGAACCCCGTGCAATACAAATAATATTATATTAACACATTTCGTACTTGTAGTTGTTGTCCTGATCCTCTCTCGAAGTCTTTTACGACGTCTGTGGTCCGCGCGAACTCTTCATCACTTAGAATTGGTCGGACAGTTAGAAGGTACTTCGTCAAAGTATCGTTTAGTTTTGGTACCGGTAATCTTGGCAGCTGCTGGGCATTTTTTTGCGGACTTGCAGTGGTATAATTGCAGGATAAGTGCATGGACGTGACATAGGGTTCTAAGAAATACGCCTTGTGTCCAAACTGAAATTTTAAGATACGATGTCCATTTTAAACTACGATCTTTTGAACTACTGGATAAAAAGTTAAAGCTGTAAATACATCAATTTTCGACGCTGACTTGCTGCGGCCCTTAAAGACTCGCTTTTAGGTTCAAAATGCAGTGTATTGCACACACGTGCTTATACTTAGGATTTTCGCACTAATGCAGGAGAGTACGCCATAGATAACTAGATTTTTTATAAGGCTATTTGGCACTAAGGTAAGGCTTCTAGACGGGTACGAAAAAAATAAGCGAGGCCATCTGATATCTGTCAAAAATATGAAATTGTTTGTTACAATGTTACAAAATAATATTTTGTGCCATAGTATGTATTTTTTGTGTAATACCGATGTTCACCCCGTTACTGACAAGTTTGGGTCAATGGGGTTGGAACACTCCAACCCCGTCATCTATGGCCACGTTTTATACAGATAAAACGTGGTGTAATGGGCCAGGTAACGCACTTCTTTCTATGAGTGTGAATATTTTTACCCGACTACGGCGAAGCAAAAAGAAGGGTTATGATTTTGGCTTGTATGTATGCTTGTATGTTCGTCTGTTCCCTCATATCATCTAAATGACAAGTCATAAATTCACGAATGAGGTATTGGTAGAAGCATCTGGATCATGTGCTGGTTTTGGGCTATATGACATCACATTAAACTATTGTTCACCCAGTGGTCGAAACTGGACCATAATTCATTGAAATAGAAATACATCATTATTTGGAAATATTAGCTTTCTGCACTCCTATGGAGAAGCCAGAGAGAGAGAGAGAGAGAGAGTAGATATGGATCTACATAATTAATATGTGAAGCAAAACCTTTGTACCCCTTTTTACGAAAATTACGCGACCGGAGGAGTATGTTATATGGAAGAGTGCATAGTGCTAATATTTCTAATTAGTAATGCATTAGCAACACATAACGTTTTAAATTAATTATGGTCAAACTTCAACTACTGGGCGACCTATAGTTTAATTTAATGTGACATCATTTAATTTTAAAGTGTGTCGCCAGATGTCTGACAACCAGTGTTTCCAAAATGTATTGTATTACCCAGTAACTGGGTTCATATTAGGCAAGGCCACTTTGTCACAGACTACAGTAACAGGTACTGTGGTTTTTTGTTTAATCCTTTATGGCATAGTTGGTTCATTTTGCAAATGTGTTAGTGTGGTGAGTGCTGCTCGATTTATAAACTACTATTTTGTTTATTGCTTTGTGAACTTTCTTCATACTCTTAAAGATTACGCCACAACTATGTTCCACAAGGAGTCATGTCCTTTGACTCAAAATTGACAATATCGGGGTACCCTAATGCTTGGTAGGAATAATCCTCTATAGCTGCCACGAGATTTTAAGAACCAAATTATCTTTTTTAACTTGATTTTAAGATTGGTTATTCATGGTAATGTCAAAGGTATATAATCTTAACACATTATGCACGAACTGCTGTCACTAGCAAAAACAAAAATAAACTGTACTTACAACTTTATTAATCCCACGTAACATTTTATTATTTTCCTGAAAAGTAATCCATTTATCAAAATGATGATATTATTAACTATATTATGAATATAAACCGGTGCTGGTGGTGAGAATTTAATAAAACTAAAAGTAAACAAAATAATACCATCATTATCGTATTAAAATTAAATAACAGATATTTTAAATACCTACTTCAATAATCTTATTTGAAATCCATTACCATGCAATGCACTTCCTTACAGTTTTATTTTACCATAGGATAGCCAAAGTTCAACAAACAATTTTAATCAATAAACTTACTTCACAATCTTGATAGTCAATCTCTTGTACTTTGGCACTGCTCAACATCTGTTTAACTATCATCGAACAAGTCACAGCAGTGAGTTGGAATGTATACGAAGAAAGCTATTACTACTGTTTATATATATCCACAGCCACACAATAGCTATATACAGGGTTAGTAGTTACATGAATAATATTGTTCTGTGGTTACAGAGAGTCAGAGACAGGCTCACAGACTGTAATAGTTTGGAGTAGTCGTGGGCGTTGCGACAACGAACTCTTTCCGAAGACCGTTTTATGTCTTGCAACGATGAAACCGTTTTACGTCCTGGGTCCAAACAGTCTTCGTTGCACAAACCAGTCTTCGAATTACTACATGCGATTATCTATTTTACAGCTAAGAAAATACGGTCGAGAACCCATTGATTCAACTATCACACTCGTCGCGT
Source organism: Aporophyla nigra (assembly GCA_947507805.1). NCBI lineage: Eukaryota > Metazoa > Arthropoda > Insecta > Lepidoptera > Noctuidae > Aporophyla > Aporophyla nigra. The sequence goes on along the minus strand of OX382302.1, from coordinate 13,618,906 downwards.
CGCGTCGTCGTCCTTAGTCCGTCCGTTCCAAAGACCTTTTTATGTTCTGCGACGACTACGACGACGACGAAACTGTTTTTAAGTCTTGGATCGAAACAGTTTTCGTTACACAAACCAGTCTTCGAATTACTTGATGCGATTTTTTATTTTACTGCTAAGATAATACGGTCGAGAACGCATTGATTCAACTATCACACTCGTCGCGACGTCGTCCTTAGCATACCGCGTTCGTTCATAAACTAGTTCTTACAGTTAAAAGTGAACCTTTTGTCAATGGTATAGAGTCTATATTTTATTACTACTTTTCTATACTGTCGTTCGTGATGCGACGGTCAAATCTGTGTGAGCTTAAAATGGCCCGGCATGTTGAATTGGGATAATAGGTAAATAAATATCTTGGAATACGAGCCGGTGAGCGCGTCATATGTTTGTTTACATTTTTTTTTGGTCAGTTGTGTAATTGGTCATTTATAAGTAGTTGTAACTTTGGAAGAAACTGCAACTATTTCACGCAACGAAAACGCAATTCTGTTCCATATTCGGTTAGTTTCGTCTTTTACAAAACGGTCGTCGTCGCAACAACTGGTTTGAAGACGGCTCTTCAAACCAGTTGCGACGACGACCGTTTTCTGCAACCGTTTTCGTCGTCGGAAGAACGGTTGCGTTTCGTCCGTCAAAAATTCGACAACGACCCACCACTAGTTTGGAGCAGTGTTGCCAACTGCTAGCTTTACCCAGTAGCTAGAAATTTTCAAAATGTTGCTAGATTTCCAGTTTTTTTTTACCCTAAAAAGTTGCTAGAAGTTGCTAAATGTTACAGTAGATAAGTAGGTTACAATAAAATGTCAATTTCTGATACCTAATCATTTTTATTTTCATTAATTCCAACAAGAAGTTAAATTAAGATTGTGTACGCAATTGAATTAAAAAAATAAAACAATTAAAGAGGAAGATGTCGATGGCTGGGGTTCAGTATCTTTAATTGATTTTAAATATTTTTCAACGGTGCCCATTTTATGCAGTAGGTACGTCTTTAGGCAAAACACAGTTATAGCAGCATTTACCACTTTTCCTGAGGGAGTCTAATGAAGAGGATTGAAGTTCAGAGTTATCAAACTCATTCTGTTTCTTTGCTTATTTTTAACTAAATTCATTTGAGAGAATAACCTTTCTGCCTCTGCATTAGAATATGGCAGTGAAAGGCAAGTTAAAGGAAGAGTACTAATATCTTGACATATGTTGTCACCGGAAGAATTTCTAATTTTTTTTACTTCGACCCATAATTGAACTATTTCTTCAGAATGCCACTTAGTTATATGCAGAATGTGCCACTGTTGCGTTATCTTGTCTATTATTTCTGGTGTAAATTCCAAAATTTCAGCAACGTCGATGATAGTGTTTGACTTGATTGGTTTTATTGCCTCTTCTGGACTTAGCAACGCCATTGATTCTAGCTGCTTGTAGTTGTCTGGAAGCCTTTGTTGCAATTCCTTAAGTAATTGCAGTAAGAAGGCGGAGCAGCGTTGTCGTATTGCATTTAAAATTTCGGAGGCTAAATTATGTTGAGCAGTTTCAAACATGTAGCCCAACAACGCAGAGGAAACGGGGAATTCGACCTGTACTTACCGTAGCATGTATGACCATAGATTTTTTTTCATTCAACTCGGCACACTACGCGACGAATTTCGATAGACTCACGTCTCATGATGAAATGAAAAGTTGCTATACTCCATTTGTTTAGGTAGTTAACTAAATGTAAACAATCTTAACATGTCTTTTATCTAAAAAACTGTCTAAAAATTGAATCTAAAAATGTTTACAATTAGGTATTTACTTAAACCGATGTTAGGTAAGTAACTTAATTTAAATAATATTTGTTGGTCTTTTATACGATTTATTTTATATAAAAAGACATATCAAGATTGTTTACCTTTAGTTAACTACCTAAACAAATGGAGTATAGAAAAAGTAGCTAAAAAGTTTAGCTACAAGTTTTATTAAATTGTAGCTGTCTGTCACCAAATAATAGCTAGATCTAGCTATAAAGTTGCTAAGTTGGCATCACTGGTTTGGAGGCCCGAGGAGGTGTAATTAATCTGTCTGTACGGCTGTCGCCTGTCAGCTGTCAGTCGCCTGTAGACGTCTATGGCTGCTTTCCGAATTCGAACATAATCGCTCGTAGCGCTCCCATTAATAATTTGCGGTCCGATCACGATTATGACAGTTGAGAGCTGTAATTTTTGTCATCGATAGAACGGTCGTGAACGCGTTATTTGTTGACACACCATATAAGGGCATTTTCGTCAAAATATCTACCATCCCACTCATGGGATGTCCCATACATACAAGTTGCAAATAACTAACGTTTTTATGACATAGAAGTGTCGAGTTATTATTAAATAGCTCCAAACTACTAAAGTTTTTATTTTTTACTTAAATTTTTGATAAAAATTTAAAACAAATCAATGAAATTAAATCCAGAAATGCCGCATCTTACGTCTTGCAGTACTGTCCTCTTTTAGATATATATGACCTATGTTAAACTATTTCTTTGCAATTTGCTTCATATTACATATTGCACATTTAAAAATTTTGTAATGTAGTTGTAGTTTTCGAGCATGTTAAACTCTATTATATTAAAATACAAATATTTTATCATCATCATCATCATCATTGCAGCCATAAGACGTCCACTGCTGGACTTAGGCCTCCCCCAATTTGGGGGGCTTTGCCATAATCGCCACGCTTGGCAGGCGGGTTGGCGATCGCAGTATGGTGGTAAAATGCATAGAGAACGCTGCTGCCCATTCTCAAGTAAGTCCCTTAGTCGCCTTTTACGACACCCACGGGAAGAAATGGGGTGGTGTTATTCTTTACGTCCGGCACCACACGGTACAATAATATTTTATCATTTTAAAGTTTTTATCAGTCCCTTGGTATGTGTAAACTGGACAAGTCCATGCACCGTGACCGTAAATTAAATTCATTTTAGTACTGATTTTTTTCTACGGTTCGTCTACTTTTTATTTAAATAGCAACACCAAATCAAATATGGTAACACCAGCAGCCATTTTGAAGTGTCAGTTCTTATTTGTCTTCAGTCTTCACTTTCACTTCAGTCTTGTGATTTTTTTGGCCGGTAACGGACTTGTTTCGGAGTTTTTGCCTCACATTGACCGGTAAGTATTTCACGTTTCTAGAGTGATTATGTTACGTTAGTTTTAAGGTGAATGCCTAGATAGCCCTCGCCATACATTTTTCAGGTGTGGAAATCTCGGCAAATAAACAGTTTCTGCAGAATAAAAGCAACTGTAATGAGACTTTATAATGTATTATGTTCGCGGATAGCCCAAATTTTATAAAAAAAACAGTATTTCTAGGAGAATTAGACCGAATAAAAAACGAAAAATCTTTACATGTGTGAGTGACCTGAATCGCGCCATCTGACAGAAATTTATAGAACCACTGAGAAAGTTGGTTGCTGTTGTGTTACGAGTTTACGATTAGTAAACATTCATAATAGATGGCGCTGTTCGATATTCGAACATTTTAAAAGAATTTATCTTTTAAATTCGATATTGCGACGTTGCCATTCAAGAGGCAGCGCGCGCACACCGCGTTGTTGCCATACCGTCAATGCGTGATTACCTACTTGAGTCTTGAAAACTTGCGAATCGTTTCCAGAATATTGTGTTTCTAGCAAGTTAGCGCCGGGCGCGCGGGTTTGCCCGCGGAGTTAACATTTTATGATTGATAAAATGTTTTTTATTATGGAATGAGAAAGAATGCTTTACATAAAGTGAAAAAAATATCTCTACGATCTGCCCTTGGTTCACACAGATACAATACTAATGTAATTATTGTATTATCTAGTTTAAATATGTAGTAAGTAGTTACTAGTACACGACTTTCCAGATTTAAAAATCTTTTTAATGTATGTAAGTAGGTACTGATAACATTCTGATACGCTTAGGTACTAATCCATTGGTTTGGGTTGAATAAAATCAGAGAATAGAATTTGATGTATAAGTAAGTTATAACTAAATCAGGCGATCAGCGAAGCTACCTACACAATGGTGAAACGTAGGTACTACGTACATCTATTGATTGAATCATATTTATTCTTCTATTCTTTTATAATTCATGTGAAACCAGCAAGATTAGTGAATACACAGACAAACCACTTTGATTTTTCATAATTGCTTATTTTACTAGTATTATTAGCACACACAAAATGCGTCAAGCAGGGTTGCCAACTTTATTTTTTAGAAGATCGTACCATACATTTTAAAAGATCGTACTTTGCTAAGAAAACAAAAATAAAAATAGTACGCATTGAAATTTCAATAAAATAAATGGTAAACAAATGTGGTGGGTGTTACTATAACTTCAACGCAAAATTTAACATTTTGGTATAATATTTAAGAATCTGGACACCAATTTAGCAACTAAACTTTACGAAGAGGTTTTTTTTATTAAAGAAAAGGGGCTCGGAAGAGACTTTGTCATGAAATCCACACGAAACAATAAACACCAGTATCATTAGAACTTAAAACGAGATATTTACCATGTTTATTATTACTTAAAAAAACTGTGCTACCTACTACTGAGAACCATTCAAATGAGTGCCATCCGTGAAACAGTTTTCATCAGGGCTTGTTAACGTTACCAAATTCACACTATAAGTATCGTTAAGTAACGTTATTTTCATAAAGTTAATATTTTAACGGTAAAACGGGTAACGATACTTTGGTATCGAATCTATAAAATAACGTTACCAATTAACGTTACTAGTATCGATACTTTTACATACATACATACATAGAATCACGCCTTTTTCCCATGGGGGTAGGCAGAAACCACGGAACGCCACCTGCTACGATCTCTACACACTTCTTTTACCTCGTTTAGGTTCATAAAATTGGTCATACACACACGTCGGTTGCGAGTACTACGCACCTGACCTTTCTGAAGAATATCACTAATAAGGTCCCTATATGTCCTCCTAGGGCGTCCCCTCCCGATGTTTCCACTCACATCTGCCTTGTAAATACCTTTTGTGAGCCGACCTTCATTCATCCTCTCAACATGACCAAACCATCTAAGCATACTTTTTTCAATTTTTGTCACTACATCTTCTTTTACACCACACCGTTCTCTTATCACATCGTTACCTAATGCGTTGTTGTCAACCTGCGCAACCTAAGCGGCACGCCATGGGCGGCGGCGCTCTACGGCAACATCGCCAATCAAACGGTGCAAATGCAACTTCAATAATGTAGACGAAAGAAAGAGATGAAAGAAAATAAATAAAAAATTAACGGTACTCAGTTACCGGTAAAACGTATGCCAAGTATCGTTACCAAGCATTACGTGACCTCTACTAATAACGTTATCTTCGTCCGATGAAAGTAACGATACCAAATTTTTAACGTTATTCAAAGCCCTGGTTTTTATTCAAAAGTGAAGCGTTTTTGTGTTTTATTGACGGTAAGTGTTATTTTTATGTGCAATTAATGATTTTCAAGGTGATATAGAGTATTATTATAATGGTAATTAATTACCCTTAAAACTTTACAAAAGTGTAAGATTTAGAAGATGAAATACAAAATCAAACGTTAGCAACACTCGTTGATTGTCGTCACATGACATACTACAAATTTCAAATATTCTCTCTGAAAACAACAGCTTGATGGTGGTGTTATTTCTGTTTCTTGAAACATTTCATAAATAAGATACATTTGCTGTTGTTTGTAATTATTCTTTTTGATTACAGATTGAATTGCAACTGAACTGCCTAAGATGAACCCGACTAATAAACTTGCATAAATGTATACGACAACGACATGTGTATTCAGGACCGCGAAAATCACGGAAAAAAGTGCAAGCTGTATTGAAAAGACATCATGGAAGTTCTTTTAGTGATCTATAGTGAGTAAATTAGATTCCCATAAGATTTCGAATCAGATTTACGTGAGTGGAGGTTATTTGATACTCGTTGGTTCGTGTTGTAGTCTTCGTTTACAGCCATTTTTCCTTGCAGCCGAAAGCAAGCGAAGGAACAACAAGCATGCAAGCATGGCGTAACAAGAAACAGAAGGTAGTGGAAGAAACCGCGGTTTGCCCTGTTGTATTTAGGTACCTACAGACCTATCAATATTTTTCTGTCTCTCAAGATTGTTTTTTTAACATATCTTTTATTTCAGTCCACATTCAACTCAAGATCATCATCAGCTGTCCAACCTTTCGACAGCTGAAGATACGCCCTAAACCTATTCGCGTGGTATACCAGAAATTCGATACGAAGCCATAGCCTGCAGCTCTAGCTTCAATACAGTTGAATCTGTTACAGAGCAAGTAGAGACTGTTGATTTTGATTGGCCACAACCCGATTCAGAGACTGATGCTTATCAACTAACTGTGGAAAGAACATCAAGTGACAACTTATCAGGTTTGGTAGGGTACCGTATTGTTGACTTGAAGAAGGTCATATGGTCACAACTTTGATTCTTCATCTGGAATGGTAAGTCCCAACTTGATACCATATTTTTGTGTTCATTACATTAGTACGCTTTTGCTTGTTTGTTGTGATGAAGTTTATGTTTGACAATACCAAAGTACAACATATTTTACACAATGTTCAGTGTAACAAATATCATTATTTCTTGGTATGTATGTATGAAAATAATGTATTTCTTGGATTGTTTCTTTTTAACAGCTATTATTATTTTGATTCTAGGTCCAGGGTCAATTGCGAATTACCAAAATGAATAAATGTTACTTCATTTGCTTTATATCTGTCCCCCAACCATTGACTGTCATAGAAGTTAACCGGGATGAGGAAGTTATCAACGCTATGATGCCGAAGTTGGTAACATTTTTTAAAACGTGTACTGCCAGAAATTATATTGAGAAGAGTTGAGAAAAATGCTAAATGTCTAGACATCAAGGAATTAAAAGGTATAAAAATATAAGTCTTACTCATTTCCTAACTTATTCCGCAGGTCTCTGAGGTGTGGGTTCAGTAAGAATAGTCTAACAAAACTGTGTAAATTCATTTGTTGCAGCGAAAACTGCGTCTTCCAGCATTTGATTCAGATCGCACGGAAATTATATAAATGGAAGTAAAAAGTGACAAGCAGAAGACTGATACGGCGCGGCGGCGGCGGCGACTGCAAAAAGTAGCGCGTAGAAAAGAAGATATTTTATTATAATATTTATAAGTATCTTTGTATGGTGGTACGAGTCGATGGTTCGAATCCAAGCCGGCACTTTGCTGAGTGTAAATTATTTCATCACCACAGTTCAGAGGAGGCCTGAGTCTCAGCAGTGGGAACATTATAGAATAATTAATAAGCTATTTTTGCACGTAGCGATGTATAGTTTGTGTTATTTTGTTAGTTCATAAGATTTTTCTGTGTAGATAAGTTTCACTCATGTATTTAGGTACCAGCCTAACAATTCAATTGTAAAAGAATATTTATTGCAGTTCAAAATTGTATCATAAGTAGGTATTCTTGAAACATTAATAAATGTTATGGTTAGCTAGCAACCCCTTTGTGTTGTTGTGTAAGATACATGTGCCGTTATATATACTTACGTATGATGTTATTTATATTGTAATCTACATACATAATTCTTTCTAATACTAAATTCAAAATCATAATTGTAAATATCAAAATATTTAAAAAAGTATGTTATCTTTGTATGGTGGTATGACTCGATGGTTTGAATCCAAACGGAAACTATCTAAGTAAATGTAGTGAGAGTAAATAAAACATTATTTTTATGAAAATATTAACCCCTTTTTACTAAATAAATATTATTAATTTATAGTAGGGTACAATAAAAAGCTTTACAATGTAATAAATAGTCTTTTATTTATTTATTTAGTACACGTCACTATTTACACTTCCATTCCTTCTTCTGCCTTACATTTCTTCCCGTGAGTGTCGTAAAAGGCGACTAAGGGATTTACTAGAGAATGGGCAGCAGCGTTCTCTATGCATTTTACCATCACACTGCGATCGCCAACCCGCTTGCCAAGCGTGGTGATCTCATACAAATCTTTGTATGAGACCAGTTAACAAGCACAGTGACTATCTAAAAAAATCAAGTTAATGCCCTAGGTTTCGCATATAATAAAGTTATCTATTAAAGATTTCTAAGTTAGGCGTAAAAATTGAAAATGTTCCAAATTGTGGATCTAGCGCCATCTAGCGACAAAATGGCATCTGAGATAATCATCCATCCACCTTAAAGCAAAAATAGCTTCACGTAGCGTAATTAATTGTGGTTTTCGGTAAATAAGAGCTATTTAGTTATCAAACAACATTTTTAGGTTATGATAAAAAAACTGAGAGAAGCTGTGGGTACCGTTACGTCCTGACCATTACCAAATGACTGGTAACGTATGAGCCGGACTAAAAAAGTAACGGACCGGACAGCCTAAATAAGGGGGTACACTGAGAGCATCCTTACTACTATGAAACTGTTAATATATGATGTGGGGAAAGGCTTGTAGGTAATTTATAACATGTACATTTCAAAAAATGGTCTTTAATCAGTGCGTCTTGCCTGTTATGACCTACGGAGCCGAAACGTGACCACTTACGGTACGGCTGGTTCATAAATTCAAAGTCGCTCAGCGAGCTATGAAACGAGCCATGCTTGGAGTATCTCTGAGGGACAGAATCCGGAATGAGGAGATTCGGCAGAGAACCAAAGTTGTAGACTTAGCTCACAGAATTAGCAAGCTGAAGTGGCAATGGGCCGGCCACATTAGCCGTAGAATCGATAACCGTTGGGGTAGACGTGTTCTTGAGTGGAGACCGCGAATCAGCAAACGTAAGGTAGGACGCCTTCAAGCTAGGTGGAGCGACACTCTTCGCAGGGTGGCTGGTAACAGTTGGACGAGAGTTGCCGAAAATCGGGCTGAATGGCGTGCAATTGGAGAGGCCTATGTCCAGCAGTGGACTGCTATAGGCTGATGATGATGACGATGATAACATTTAAAAAAAAAAATACATCCGTGACTTCATTCTCGTGGACCACTGTGAACTTAAATAACGTATTAGGTTATGTAGTGAGACGAATAGAAAGTATTTACCTATATGACATAAGGGATTATATGTTTTAGATATCATCATAGATCTATACAGAATTTGTGGCCTACTATCGGTCAGGAAACTATACCTTTTAAACATCATTTTATATTTGCATAAACACCTTCCAGTTAACGAATGATATAGTGGCTTACTCTCCGGGGGTACGCACGGCTTTTGCGAGACGTCAGTATGTTTGTCAATCAGCTTATATATACAATAAAATTAACTCAAAACTAAAGTTCCACCCCGAGGCCTCGCATAAATGCAAGAAAGTTATAACTGATTGGCTAAATACTCTAACTTATGAGGAGGCAGAGCAACTTTTGGTTAGAATTGTATAATATACTTGGCTTCTATACCTTACTGTTACCTGTACTGTTATCTTCAACTTCGATTATAATGGCACAATCAGAAAACACGTAAACTCAAACATAAATACACACCAACGCACACACGCACACACAAACATAAACACACACACACCACACGCACACACTATCCCACATTTACACAATTTTATTTCACACATGCACATACAATTACAACCTACATAGAGCTGATAATGATTTTTATTACACGCTTTATATTAGCTTCACTTGTATGTTTGTATATTTGTATGTTTGTATGTTTGTATATTTGTATGTTTGTATATTTGTATGTTTGTTTGTAACCGACTCCTTATAGTGCGATTTTGACCCACTTTAAACGACCAGATTTCATTCAAACTTTGCACACCTGTCAAGGACTGATGACAATGCAATAATGTGCCATTATCCTTGCCAGGGTTACCAGGACAGCAAAAAAACTGTCACAAACTACGCTGACATACGTCTCAAAATTCGAAATACCCTAAAAAATAGAAAATAAATAATAGTTTAAAAAAACTAAAAAACACGCTTCCATGGAAAACCAAACTAAAAAGTACAAAATAATGGAAAAAAAAGCGTGGGGTGCCTGATATCAATAAAAAAATACCTTAAAAGCACCCCACGCTTTTTTTCCATTATTTTGTACTTTTTAGTTTGGTTTTCCATGGAAGCGTGTTTTTTAGTTTTTTTAAACTATTTTTTTTTTTATTATAGACCATTGTTCCTTTTTTTTTCTGTTTAAATAATTACTTCAAATTTATCTTCTTTTTTATTTAAATTTATTTTATTGTAATTCTAATTTTAATTTTGATTTTGATTCTGTTTTCGATTTTGATGTTTTTTTAAATTTTGATTTAATTTAATTTTTTGTTTATATAGTCTCAATTTTGTTTAGCATCCTGGGAAGGAGCGAGGCAACCCCAACACAAGTATTATTAATTACTTACTGGGGCTGTTTCATTTAAATTTTGAAAGTGTAATCGTTTGAGACCCAATAAACAATTTTTTTTTTTTTTTTTTAGATATCAGAATGGCACTTACCGCTGCAGAAAAAATGAAGCGGTACAGGGAACAGGGATCTGTCAAAGTGGAAGTACACCTCACTTTAAGGTCTGCTTTGTCACAACAGTTGAAGCTTCCGTCTTACCACAAGTTGTTAGAAGCTAAGAAAAGGTGTTATCCAGATGCGAGAGATATTATAATATCAGAAGATGGAGTGAAGGTGAAACTACAAGCAATTTTAGATGTCACAACTCGAAGGATTTTGCAAGTCGTTGGTGATGATTTAAATATTTCCAGTGGAAACATGAAGCTGACCAGCAAATGGGGATTCGATGGTTCATCAGCACAGAGCAACTACAAGCAAAGAAGTGAAATGGCAGAATTCGATGACTCCTCTGTGTTCATGACGAGCCTCGTTCCTCTGAAACTAGAGGCCGGAAATGTTGTTATTTGGAATAATCCAAGCCATCTTCAACATTTTATTGCAGACCTATTAAATTTCAGTTTGCGAAGGAAACGACTGACTTTGTTAAGCAAGAACAAGCGGCAATGGAGGAAGAAATACGAAATTTGACTTTTTCAAGTTGACGAATGACATTTTTTAATCTAAGAGTAGATGTTTTGGCGCTCGCGCGCCGAGCTAGAAGAGTTGACGTGAAACGCCTCATATACGTCAGTCATTTTTAAACTTTTGCGATTTATAGGTACGTTTTAGGAGATCGAGAAGAAATTAGGTATCTATGAGAATGTCATACAAACATGTGTTTGTGGTATGTGAAACTAAAACTTTGTTATAGGTATAATTACTTATTTCCTTTTTCAATTACTTAGTTTCTTTTTACGTTCAAAAACGTGCATTATTATTGATAATTAAGCCAGTTTTAAAATACACTTAATTATTATTATTGACTGATTCATTATTAGGATTGTTGATTTTATGACGTCTGATTGTATGTGTGCCTAAGCATAAGTCGGAGGACTTCAACATTATAAAGATAATTTAATATTGTTAAACATGTGTTTTATTTACAAAATCGGTATATCCACAACTTTACTACGTCAGGATCGTTACTGGTTGGTCAGGTATACGTGACTGTCCCTCGAAATATTTTAACAGATTTTATAGTTTTTCTGTATTTTGTAAGATAATTGAATAGATTGTTTTATACTTTTTAACACAAAGGCATTTAAGTTGAGGTTGGTATGGTAATTCTAGATCGATAACTAGTTGTTTAGTTGATAAATACAAGTTAAATATAGCATTTTCGTAACAAGTAACGATCATGACAATTTTTTATAAATTACTTTGGCAGTATTTCGCACACAACTGACATTTTGTGATAGACTGCTATAGAGTACGATTAATTAACCCATACACACCAAAAAAAATTACCTCTAAGTTCAGGTTTATTTCAGGAGCAGTTTATTACTTGGTAACGGCCATGACCAAAACGTATCTAAGTTACTATTTATTTACTTATATTATTTGAAATAAAGGTCATATAATTTAAAAAAATACATATCTCGCAAAATTAGTTAAATTTATCACACGACTAAACCAAGAATTAGCTAAAATATCCAAAATAATATCAGTAACCTATTTTCAAAGATAGGTAGCAGTTTAAACAAAAATGCCCATAAACCACAATTTGCTTCTTCTTCGTTGGTTGGGTGGTGGCTATAACCAGAAGCTCAATTTCTAATAAATGTAAGTTAGTTTAAAGATATGATGAAACTTTGAACTCAGTGAACTGTGACCAACCGCGCGCAAGCCGGGTGAGCGCTTCTTCTAAGCATAGGGCAGTAAATTGGCTATTAGTGTATGATGCGATCCGTCGCCTGCAAATTTGAAACGGGTTCACAATTTGTCACTTTGCTATGGACAGATTATTATGATAATCTCGCGAGGTACTTATAGGTTGCTCCATACAGTGGCGGATTTACAAATTTGCCGCTAGTAGGCTATTCAGTTTTTGCCGCCCTTACTGACTTTTGAAATTCAATACGTTAGTTTAGTTCACAATCATATTAATTACATTTATTCAGAAATTGCAACTTTATGATTTTGTTGTCCTCATTATATCGGCTTTTTCCCGTCATATTTCTGTCAGTTACTAGATTATTTTTGCAACCCGCTAGGTAGTGACGAGTATACTGTTGACCTAAAAACAGCAGCATGTACTAATCATAAGGTGGGGAAAGGCATGCCTTAAAAATACCTACATATGAACACAGCTTACACAAAATAATGTGTAGTCGGTAAACATTGTTTTTGTTAAATATTTTTATTGCATTTACAGTTTAAATAATACGAACAATTTCTATTAAATAACATGTTAACAATCCGGTTAATGGTGACAATGAGATCAAATAAGTTTTCATCATCATTTCAGCCGAAAGACGTCCACTGCTGGACATAGGCCTCCCCCAAGCTCCGCCACTTCCACTGGTTTTGTGCTTCCCGCTTCCAGCGGATTCCTGCGGCCTTCACAAGGTCATCGGTCCACCTTGTTGGAGGCCTTCCAACTCTACGTCTTCCGGTACGCGGTCGCCATTCCAGAACCTTTCGGCTCCATCGGCCATCTGTTCTGCGAGCAATGTGCCCTGCCCACTGCCACTTCAGTTTAGCAATTCTTCGGGCTATGTCAGTTACCTTGGTTCTCCTACGGATCTCTTCATTTCTGATTCGATCGCGTAGGGAAACTCCAAGCATAGCCCTCTCCATCGCCCTTTGGGTGACTTTCAGCCTTCTAATAAGGCCTATTGTGAGCGACCACGTTTCGGTTCCATATGTCATCACTGGCAACACACACTGGTCAAAGACTTTCGTCTTGAGACACTGCGGTATGTGGGACGAGAAGATATTGCGTAGCTTCCCAAACGCTGCCCAGCCGAGTCGGATTCGACGATTGACCTCTTTCTCGAAGTTGGACCTACCTAACTGGACAGTCTGTCCTAGGTACACATATTCATCCACAACTTCGAGGGTAGCGCCTCCGATCTTCACTGGAGTGGGTATCACACGAGCATTGGACATGACCTTTGTCTTGTCCATGTTCATCCTGAGACCCACTCTTTCGGAAGCTCTACTAAGGCCATCGAACATTGTACTGAGGCCCTCCATAGTCTCAGCCATGACAACTATATCATCGGCAAACCGAAGGTGAGTGATGTACTCGCCATTGATGTTGATGCCAGCCCCTTTCCAGTCCAAAACCTTGAAGACATCCTCCATTGCAGCGGTGAACAGTTTCGGAGAAATAACGTCTCCCTGTCTCACCCCTCGCTGCAGAAGGATAGGCTTCGAGGTCTGGTCCTGAAGTCGGACTGACATAGTGGCGTTTTCGTACAGATCTGGCACCGTTGAAGAGACTGCAGTACAGCCCAGGTTTCGACCGAATCGAAGGCTTTTTCGTAGTCCACAAACGCTAAACAAAGAGGCAGGTTATACTCTTCGGTCTTCTGTATAACCTGCCGCAGCGTATGTATGTGGTCCACGGTGCTAAAGCCTTTACGGAATCCGGCTTGTTCGGGAGTAAAAAAGGAAAAAATAAGTTTTATATTATCTTTTTGCGAGATATTAAATTCGCAAAATCATTAATTATATCGTCGTATGAAATCTTGTTCATTAGTTCTGACGCTATGCACAAAAGAGATAAAGCTTCTCTCACCTGAACAATTTTCGTTCACTTCCCGCACCGCAACCCAAAAACTACTACGCAAATACATATACCTAGTAGAAAATAAAAATTTAAATGTTGAAACATATTACACGTATAGCACGGGTTTTCTATGGTCATGGTAAGTACGATGTTGTTGCTACGCAGTGCCATACTGCGCGCCCCCTCCTCTGCCAACCCGCCGCTAGCGCAGGCGAAGTGATGCGGGAGACGGTAGGATGAGAGAGCCCCGATCGCCAAGGATAACGGACGTAACACAGCGATCCTCCGCGACTCTCAGTCGCGATGTCTTTTTGTTGTTAAAATTGTAATGTCCAGTGTATTTTGTACAGCCACATTCGTTGTAAAAGAAAATTAAATGATTATACTTTAAAGAAGAGTGACTCTAAACTGGCGCCCAAACTAGTGGCTCGAACCGTTGTGAAATGTGATCCAGTGCCTACGTGACTAAACGTGTACCCACTCACCTTGTTAGGGATAAGCACGGACGTTCTACCTTACCGTTGTCATCACAAGCGTGAAGATGCCGACAACGAGGAGAGGAGAAGCGCTCCGTCAACAACGAGGAGAGGAAGAGGATAACGTCACGCTCACTGAAGAGGAGGAGAGCGTCGTCGAGCACGGCCATGCGGACGATACTGCAGGCGCCGGCTCGAGTTCGACACAGCAACCAGCTCCCCAGTTCCCCACAGACTTCCTATCCACGCTGATCGAGACGATCACGCGTGCGCAAGTGGAAGCCAATAAAAGCCTCATCAACTCGCTGATGACATCAAACGGCGAATTCAGGGCATCTACCCCAGTTGGGGCCTCTCCAACCACCAACGCGAGCAGCGGAAGTGCCGCTGCTGCAGCCGCGTCGCGTACCGACGCCAATTTCACACGATGCACGGCGAGATTCGACGGGTCCTCCCAGGACGCCGAGGTCCTGGAAGCATTCCTAGATGCTGTCGAAGTCTACAAGGAGTGTGCTGCCGTAAGCGACGAGCATGCCCTCCGAGGATTGCCGATGCTGCTGCAAGGTGAAGCGGCAGTATGGTGGCGCGGCGTGAAGGCGTCGGCAGCATCGTGGACGGACGCGATTGCGCGCCTCCGCGCGACCTACGGCGTGGCGCAGCCAGCGTATCAAGTTTTACGGCAGATCTTCGCCACGGAACAACAAGAGGAAGAACGTGCGGAAGTGTTTTTACATAAAGTGCGAGCCTTAATGACTAAATTACCGTATAAGCTCGACGATGTAGTACAGGTAGACTTTTGCTACGGATTACTGCACCGACGCGTTATCAAACGAGTGCCGCGTGATTGTATACGTAGTTTAGATGATTTGTTGTATAAGGTGAGGATTGCGGAGGATACTTGTAAAGCGCTCAAGGTAACGAAGTCTGTTTATGTTAAGAATACGACACCGCAAAGCAAAACATCGTCGGTGACTACCACCGACCACAATCTCACGACATCGAACTCGAATTCGAGTACCACGAGTGCGACTGCACCGCGTAGCAACAACAAAACTAGAACCCGTTGTAGTTATTGTAAGATATTTGGGCATGTTAGCGATGAGTGTCGTAACCGCGGTATTACGACGACTAGTAAAACTAATAGCGACACTACGCCTAAGGAGTTACGTTGTTATGGTTGCGGTAAGCAAGGCGTCGTGAGATCTAAATGTGATGTTTGCGTGAAACAGTTGTCGAAACCAGGCGAGAAAACATCTTTCAACACTGTTGATGTAGATTTTTCTAGTCGTGATGATAATAACATTGGTGCGAGTGAGACTGCTTCGTGCGTTCAGATAACGAATGTGACTGCGCGCGAACAGTACCCAATGGTAAATATTAGTGTTATGGGCCGTAACGGTGTGGCAATTGTAGATACCGGTGCTACGCATAGTATTGCGAGCCCTCTATTACATCGACTTTTAGCTGATTTAGGAGTTCAGTTTAGCAAAACTAAACGTTTTGTACGCCTGGCTGATGGCACGCAAGGGTGGAGAGACCTATTGTCAGCTGAGGTAGATATAATAGTTGGAGGCCGTAGGGTAATGTGTCAGTTGTTAGTACTACCCGGAAGCAACATTAGGACGCTTTTAGGAGTAGATTTCTTGGCGCGGGCCGGCATGGTAATAGACGTCGCCCGACGTACTTGGTCATTCTCGGACAATCCGGGGCATTGTTATGATTTTGTTTATACCTATAAGCTTGACACTGCGGATGCGGACCTGTTGTGCGCCGCATCTACCGAGTTATCGTTGCGCTCAGACGAAGGTTCGAAGTTAAACCCCGAGCAGCGACATACTCTTAACGCATTTATTGAACACCGCGCGCCGCAGTTCGCGCGCGACGGACCAGCGACGGAGTTCGCTACACATCGAATAAAGGTGAGTTCACACCAAGAACCTATTGCTTGTCCACCGTACAGGATGTCACAAAGTAAGAAAGAGGCCTTGCAGAAGGAGCTTGATAAGCTGCTGCGAGATGACGTCATCGAAGAGTGCGAGTCACCTTGGGCCTCTAATGTCGTGCTAGTGGGTAAGAAAGACGGTAGCTTAAGGCTCTGCGTAGATTACCGGAAGCTGAATGCGGTGACCGAGCCAGACCGGTACCCCCTCCCACGCATTGAAGACATACTGCACGCGGCCAAGACCAGCGAGTACATGACTACTCTCGACCTTCGATCAGGTTACCATCAGGTGAGTGTCTGCCCAGAGGACCAAGACAAGACTGCGTTCACAACGCCTCTTGGTACCTTTAGATTTAAGCGGATGCCGATGGGACTGAGGAATTGGGGAGCCACTTTTCAGAGGATGATGGATCGGTTCCGGTCCAACCTGAAGGAAGTGGATCTTCTCGCATATCTTGACGATCTCATATTGCTGTCACCAGGGCCCTTCGAGAAGCACCTGGCTGACGTGGAGGCAGTCTTTGAACGACTGGCCATGTTTAAGTTAAGGATCAATAGGGACAAGAGTTGCTTTGCGAGGGAGTCTGTAAAATTCCTAGGTCATGTTATCGTGCCAGGCGGAATCCAGGTGGATCCAGACAAGACATCAGCCATTGACAAAATGGCCGCCCCTCAGAACGTAAAACACTTAAAGTGCTTTTTACAGACGTCGAGTTGGTACCGACGCTTTATTAATAATTACGCGAAAGTCGCGAGGCCCCTTACTAACCTCCTGAAGAAGTCGAGTGCTTGGCGATGGGACGCCGAGCAACAGGAGGCGTTTGAACGCATCAAGTCTCTCCTCGTGTCCGCTCCTATTCTCTGTCAGGCGGA
Organism: Aporophyla nigra; assembly: GCA_947507805.1. Lineage (NCBI taxonomy): Eukaryota > Metazoa > Arthropoda > Insecta > Lepidoptera > Noctuidae > Aporophyla > Aporophyla nigra. Next base: position 13,601,476 of record OX382302.1, on the reverse strand, counting down.
TGAGTCCAAACCGTACGTTCTTTGCACTGACAGCAGCGCTTATTGCCTTGGGGCTGCTCTTATGCAGGGGGAGGGACACGATGAGAGGCCAATTGAGTACGCAACTCGACTACTCACTAGCGCCGGTCAGGTAGAACCACCCATGCGAGAAAAACGTAGACGTGGTAGACCGCGTAGGTATTTAGACTAGCCCAACTGCGAGGGCACTTAGTTAGGCTAGAGGGGGAGGATATAGCACGGGTTTTCTATGGTCATGGTAAGTACGATGTTGTTGCTACGCAGTGCCATACCGCGCGCCCCCTCCTCTGCCAACCCGCCGCTAGCGCAGGCGAAGTGATGCGGGAGACGGTAGGATGAGAGAGCCCCGATCGCCAAGGATAACGGACGTAACACAGCGATCCTCCGCGACTCTCAGTCGCGATGTCTTTTTGTTGTTAAAATTGTAATGTCCAGTGTATTTTGTACAGCCACATTCGTTGTAAAAGAAAATTAAATGATTATACTTTAAAGAAGTGACATTAAACACGTTAAATTTCATTTTTATAATTAGGGTAAAAGTTACTAAATTTAAATTAATATTGGAACGCCTATTGGAATATTTTTAAAATTCATGATCGCATAATGACCTATATTTTACAGTGCGTTTATTAATCTTTTATATACGGATTACGAACGTAATGTGTATACATATAATTATAAGTTTTTTTTTTATTATTTGGGCTAAATTTGCCGCCCCTCTAAATCTGCCGCCCTAGGCTCCAGCTTACTTAGCCTATTGGTAAATCCACCGCTGGCTCCATAAGTTTTGCAATATGAGAGACCTAACAAGATTTCACGACTAACAAGTTCAAACGTGAACACAACTTATTGCTGTGCTCAGTTTGTTTATTGTATGATTTGTGGAAAGTTGTTTAAATTGATTAAAATGGCTTATCTCAGTCACCATGATTACCGAGTGATATTCTACTACAACGTCAAACGTGGATTATAGTATGTAGAGCCCTTCTGTCTGTACTGTATTCCGTTGGTACAAATAAATGGACTTTTATTTGGATTACAGATTTAAATTAATAAAGAAAAAAATATATAACCTAAATTAACTAAAACTATTTACAAATTAAAAACATAGCATCTAAAAATCATCCGCATCGCTGTCGACTGGTAGTGTACCCAAGAGACTGGCGGCATTACCACGTTGTATGGCAATGCTTAGCCTCTGGCCAAGGTAAAAACCAGCTCTTGGGTCACGGGAAGTGTCCACCAGCCGTTTAGAAATTTCCTTAAATAGGATAAGAGCACTCGGACCCCACGGCCCGAGCGTTTTTGGTACAAATAATTTCAACGTAGGAGTTTTTAAATGATGATGAAAGATCAGACCAAGACCAAGTGACTACCAGGGCCTCAAGTCTGCTATTACAATAGTGTCAAAATGGTCTATCATTGACTTCATAATTGTTGATTTTGACAAGTTTAGTAATCTACTAATATAATGTCGTCATTATGACTTTCCAGTGGTCAACCACTGACACTCCATTGAAAGAAATGGCTTAGAATGGTAATCTCGTACATAATGACAAATTAATGACTGACTTAGGCGGTAATCTGCTAAAACTTTGACAGTTCCTTTGATCAGTGACCTACCATTGGACCGTCATTGTGCAGTCATTGCTTGTAATAGCTCGGTTTTCAAAAAAAGTGTTTGCTAGCTATCGTATTTGTGTGAATATTGAATGGAGAAATGTATTCACTACGAGCAAATATTCTCGAGCTAGCCAACGCAGTGGATGCTAGGGAAAGAAGATGGGCGGAATGCAAAAGACGTCGTCAAACCCGTCGCTTGACGAGAATGAGTACAAACCCCTTTATTGATATTCCCGAAGCGGAATTTCTAAAAACGTTTCGCCTTGGAAAGGAGTAAGGGGGTTAATTGAAGAAGTCATTCCCCTTATGGCCAGACCGCGTCGAAGCGATAGCAAAACTGAATTTGACATTGATTTAATATTCTATAGCTATAAACACGAAATAGGTTGATTAATGTTATATTTTTTATTAAGGTGAATGCCTAGATAGCCCTCGCCATACATTTTTCAGGTGTGGAAATCTCGGTAAATAAACAGTTTCTGCAGAATAAAAGCAACTTTAATGAGACTTAATAATGTATTATGTTCGCATATGGCCCAAATTTTATAAAAAAAACAGTATTTCTAGGAGAATTAGACCGAATAAAAAACGAAAAATCTTTACATGTGTGAGTGACCTGAATCGCGCCATCTGACGGAAATTTATAGAACCACCGAGAAAGTTGGTTGCTGTTGTGTTACGAGTTTACGATTAGTAAACATTCATAATAGATGGCGCTGTTCGATATTCGAACATTTAGACAAGAATTTATCTTTTAAATTCGATAATGCGACGTTGCCATTCTAGTAGCAGCGCTCGCACCCCGCGTTGTTGCCATACCGTCAAAGCGTGATTGCTTGAGTCTTGAAAACTTGCGAATCGTTTCCAGAATATTGTGTTTCTAGCAAGTTAGCGCCGGGCGCGCGGGTTTGCCCGCGCAGTTAACATTTTTTGATTGATAAAATGTTTTTTATTATGGAATGAGAAAGAATGCTTTACATAAAGTGAAAAAAATATCTCTGCGATCTGCCCTTGGTTCACACAGATACAATACTAATGTAATTATTGTATTATCTAGTTTAAATATGTAGTAAGTAGTTACTAGTACACGACTTTCCAGATTTAAAAATCTTTTTAATGTATGTAAGTAGGTACTGATAACATTCTGATACGCTTAGGTACTAATCCATTGGTTTGAGTTGAATAAAATCAGAGAATAGAATTTGATGTATAAGTAAGTTATGACTAAATCAGGCGATCAGCGAAGCTACCTACACAATGGTGAAACGTAGGTACTACGTACATCTATTGATTGAATCATATTTCATTCATGTGAAACCAGCAAGATTAGTGAATACACAGACAAACCACTTTGATTTTTCAAAATTGCTTATTTTACTAGTATTATTAGCACACACAAAATGCGTCAAGCAGGGTTGCCAACTTTATTTTTTAGAAGATCGTACCATACATTTTAAAAGATCGTACTTTGCTAAGAATTCAAAAATAAAAATAGTACGCATTGAAATTTCAATAAAATAAATGGTAAACAAATGTGGTGGGTGTTACTAAAACTTCAACGCAAAATTTAACATTTTGGTATAATATTTAAGAATCTGGACACCAATTTAGCAACTAAACTTTACGACGAGGTTTTTTTTATTAAAGAAAAGGGGCTCGGAAGAGACTTTGTCATGAAATCCACACGAAACAATAAACACCAGTATCATTAGAACTTAAAACGGGATATTTACCATGTTTATTATTACTTAAAAAAACTGTGCTACCTACTACGGAGAACCATTCAAATGAGTGCCATCCGTGAAACAGTTTTTATCAGGGCTTGTTAACGTTACCAAATTCACACTATAAGTATCGTTAAGTAACGTTATTTTCATAAAGTTAATATTTTAACGGTAAAACGGGTAACGATACTTTGGTATCGAATCTATAAAATAACGTTACCAATTAACGTTACTAGTATCGATACTTTTACATACATACATACATAGAATCACGCCTTTTTCCCATGGGGGTAGGCAGAAACCACGGAACGGCACCTGCTACGATCTCTACACACTTCTTTTGCCTCGTTTAGGTTCATAAAATTGGTCATACACACACGCTGGTTGCGAGTACTACGCACCTGACCTTTCTGAAGAACATCACCAATAAGGTCCCTATATGTCCTCCTAGGGCGTCCCCTCCCGGTGTTTCCACTCACATCTGCCTTGTAAATACCTTTTGTGAGCCGACCTTCATTAATCCTCTCAACATGACCAAACCATCTAAGCATACTTTTTTCAATTTTTGTCACTACATCTTCTTTTACACCACACCGTTCTCTTATCACATCGTTACTTAATGCGTTGTTGTCAACCTGCGCAACCTAAGCGGAACGCCATGGGCGGCGGCGCTCTACGGCAACATCGCCAATCAAACGGTGCAAATGCAACTTCAATAATGTAGACGAAAGAAAGAGATGAAAGAAAATAAATAAAAAATTAACGGTACTCAGTTACCGGTAAAACGTATGCCAAGTATCGTTACCAAGCATTACGTGACCTCTACTAATAACGTTATCTTCGTCCGATGAAAGTAACGATACCAAATTTTTAACGTTATTCAAAGCCCTGGTTTTTATTGAAAAGTGAAGTGTTTTTGTGTTTTATTGACGGTAAGTGTTATTTTTATGTGCAATGAATGATTTTCAAGGTGATATAGAGTATTATTATAATGGTACAAAAGTGTAAGATTTAGAAGATGAAATACAAAATCAAACGTTAGCAACACTCGTTGATTGTCGTCACATGACATACTACAAATTTCAAATATTCTCTCTGAAAACAACAGCTTGGTGGTGGTGTTATTTCTGTTTCTTGAAACATTTCATAAATAAGATACATTTGCTGTTGTTTGTAATTATTCTTTTTGATTACAGATTGAATTGCAACTGAACTGCCTAAGATAAACCCGACTAATAAACTTGCATAAATGTATACGACATGTGTATTCAGGACCGCGAAAATCACGGAAAAAAGTGCAAGCAGTATTCAAAAGACATCATGGAAGTTCTTTTAGTGATCTATAGTGAGTAAATTAGATTCCCATAAGATTTCGAATCAGATTTACGTGAGTGGAGGTTATTTGATACTCGTTGGTTCGTGTTGTGTCTTAACTGTGTACTTTTAACTGTACCTATTTCATTTATTTATCTTTTATTTCAGTCCACATTCAACTCAAGATCATCATCAGCTGTCCAACCATTCGACAGCTGAAGATACGCCCTAAACCTATTCGCGTGGTATACCAGAAATTCGATACGAAGCCATAGCCTGCAGCTCTAGCTTCAATACAGTTGAATCTGTTACAGAGCAAGTAGAGACTGTTGATTTTGATTGGCCACAACCCGATTCAGAGACTGAAGCTTATCAACTAACTGTGGAAAGAACATCAAGTGACAACTTATCAGGTTTGGTAGGGTACCGTATTGTTGACTTGAAGAAGGTCATATGGTCACAACTTTGATTCTTCATCTGGAATGGTAAGTCCCAACTTGATACCATATTTTTGTGTTCATTACATTAGTACGCTTTTGCTTGTTTGTAGTGATGAAGTTTTTGTTTGACAATACCAAAGTACAACATATTTTACACAATGTTCAGTGTAACAAATATCATTATTTCTTGGTATGTATGTATAAAAATAATGTATTTCTTGGATTGTTTCTTTTTAACAGCTATTATTATTTTGATTCTAGGTCCAGGGTCAATTGCGAATTACCAAAATGAATAAATGTTACTTCATTTGCTTGATATCTGTCACCCAACCATTGACTGTCATAAAAGTTAACCGGGATGAGGAAGTTATCAACGCTATGATGCCGAAGTTGGTAACATTTTTTAAAACATGTGTACTGCCGGAAATTATTTTGAGAAGAGTTGAGAAAAATGCTAAATGTCTAGACATCAAGGAATTAAAAGGTATAAAAATATAAGTCTTACTCATTTCCTAACTTATTCCGCAGGTCTCTGAGGTGTCGGTTCAGTAAGAATAGTCTAACAAAACTGTGTAAATTCATTTGTTGCAGCGAAAACTGCGTCTTCCAGCATTTGATTCAGATCACACGGAAATTATATAAATGGAAGTAAAAAGTAAAAAGCAGAAGACTGATACGGCGCGGCGGCGGCGGCGACTGCAAAAAGTAGCGCGTAGAAAAGAAGATATTTTATTATAATATTTATAAGTATCTTTGTATGGTGGTACGAGTCGATGGTTCGAATCCAAGCCAGCACTTTGCTGAGTGTAAATTATTTCATCACCACAGTTCAGAGGAGGCCTGAGTCTCAGCAGTGGGAACATTATAGAATAATTAATAAGCTATTTTTGCACGTAGCGATGTATAGTTTGTGTTATTTTGTTAGTTCATAAGATTTTTCTGTGTAGATAAGTTTCACTCATGTATTTAGGTACCAGCCTAACAATTCAATTGTAAAAGAATATTTATTGCAGTTCAAAATTGTATCATAAGTAGGTATTCTTGAAACATAAATAAATGTTATGGTTAGCTAGCAACCCCTTTGTGTTGTTGTGTAAGATACATGTGCCGTTATATATACTTACGTATGATGTTATTTATATTGTAATCTACATACATAATTCTTTCTAATACTAAATTCAAAATCATAATTGTAAATATCAAAATATTTAAAAAAGTATGTTATCTTTGTATGGTGGTATGACTCGATGGTTTGAATCCAAACGGAAACTATCTAAGTAAATGTAGTGAGAGTAAATAAAACGATTATTTTTATGAAAATATTAACCCCTTTTTACTAAATAAATATTATTAATTTATAGTAAGGTACAATAAAAAGCTTTACAATGTAATAAATAGTCTTTTATTTATTTATTTAGTACACGTCACTATTTACACTTCCATTCCTTCTTCTTCCTTACATTTCTTCCCGTGGGTGTCGTAAAAGGCGACTAAGGGATTTACTAGAGAATGGGCAGCAGCGTTCTCTATGCATTTTACCATCACACTGCGATCGCCAACCCGCTTGCCAAGCGTGGTGATTATGGCAAAGCCCCCCAAATAGGGGGAGGCCTATATCCAGCAGTGGACGTCTTGCGGCTGAGATGATGACTATTTACACATTACAATTTAGGTTCAGTCACATTACTACAACTTATAGGGACAGTGTACCTATATTAATTTCATTTTAAACTGTTTGAATAAAACGACATCTAGTGGTGTCGAAAGTTACTACTATTTACTTTGTATGTGTGTGTAAAGAGTAAAGTCAAGCGGCTAAATCTTTAGAATGTACAAATCTTTGTATGAGACCAGTTAACAAGCACAGTGACTATCTAAAAAAATCAAGTTAATGCCCTAGGTTTCGCATATAATAAAGTTATCTATTAAAGATTTCTAAGTTAGGCGTAAAAATTGAAAATGTTCCAAATTGTGGATCTAGCGCCATCTAGCGACAAAATGGCATCTGAGATAATCATCCACTTAGAGCCGAAATTTGTTCAATTAGAACCATTTTGTATATTTAATACATAATTAACTAACAAAACACCGGCCGCTAGAATTAAAACAGATTAACGTCGGTAAGCAGTAATATCACCTTTGACTTTGACAGCTAAACAGACAAAATATTATTGAGTTGTCTATTTTCACATTTATCCGCGTTATACATGTAAATGCAATATTTTTGCTATTTACGAACTTCTTACTACTTCAGATTGTTTAAAACACTAATAAATAATATGTAAAAATATATATAAATGAAATTTGGCATGATTAAATGTTCAAATTTAGTAGTAGTTTTTCGAAAATCATTTCTACTAACGGGTTTCATAATAATGGCAATACGACAATGTCATTATACCACGATTCTATTACGAGACCACTGACCGACCAATGATCCACCATTATGAATTTAGCAGATTACGAACTTTTAGCAAAATGACAATGGGATCGTGTTGGAATGACGAATTTATAAAAAATAGCAGACTTGAGGCCCCAGGACTTAAGAAAACGTTTGCACTGGTAACTGGTGACCGCAACGTATTATTCAGAATTTTTTTTTTAACCAGTGCGTAATTTTTTTTTTGGTGATTCAGTATAAGTAATAGAACACATTTCAATTATTTTTCAATACTTTTTTTTTAATTTTTATCCAACCTTAAATTAGTAAAACAGGGACACCCTAGATATTTCGTAATATGATACCGAAATAGTAATAGGTCAGTAACCATGCGCCGGCGCCGGCGTAGGTACTTCGAACTTCTTAGAATTTTGACCAATCGAACAGCTGTAGGTACTAGTAGTTACGCTCGGTCATTCACCTTCGACACCGCGCCGGCGTAGGTACCTCGAACTTCTTAGAATTTTGACCGATAGAACAGCTGTAGGTACTAGTAGCTACGCTCGGTCGTTCACCATCGCCACCGCACCGCGCGCCGGCGGCGGCGCCGCGTGCAAGCGTCACAAAAGAAAACGAAATTTGAAATTTAATTTCAGAAGTCGGTGGCCGACTTCGGTAATTAAATTTATTTTTCACTTTGCAGTGTTTTTAAGGTAATCGGTTGTTTTTATTTTTTTGTAAAAAAGTTTTTTCTACTTTAGTTTGGTCTTTTATGGATTAGTTTGGTTTTCTATGGAAGCGTTTTTTTTTTAAAGTTTTTATTTATTTATTCATAGAGTCAATAAATCGTATAAGTACTAAACACTAGTTTTTCTTTAAAGTGGAAGCCCGCCAAATTCCAATTTTTGGTGAGTGCTTATGCTCCCAAGAAAGGCAAATTATAGTATTGGTGTGCGTGTTTATATCATCGTACTAGCTGTGCCCACGGGTTCACCCGCGTGAATATCGGAAATTGTTCCACAGAAACATGCTACAATGAAAAAGCCCATCTCACTCCTTATAAAATCTACTATCAGTGAAAGTCTCATCAAAATCGGACCTCTGATCACATTTCTACGGACTCTACGTCTCATCAATACGGTGGCGCGATGCACATGACGGTCAACCAATCAGCGGGCAAGATCCGTTTCGTCGCATGCCATTTCACAATTTGACGATATCACTTAACGATATTGTAATCTAACGAAAAATAATACGTTAAATTGTAAGCAATATGTTACAATCACAATATTTCGACAGATTACAATCTCGCTAGTTAGATTGTAATCTTACGGTTTTTGCAATGTGACGGTGACACATACATTTAAACTTTCTGCGTTTAGTAAAAAGCTGTTATTTTGACATTACAAACAGACACTTCAATTTTAGTTATTAATTTGTCTTGATCTGATTTGATCTTGATTTTTTAAGATGATGTATTTCTGTTACCGCTGTAACAACAAATACTAAAAACAAAATAAAATAAATAATAATAATATAAAATAAATATATAATCATGATTTTTTTGCCGTTTTTATAGATGCGCATTTGGCCAGTTTTTTTGTTGTTAGATTGGCGCAACTATTTTCCGTTGTGGCGCGGAGTTTGAGTTACTTAAGTTTTAGATCAAATAAAGTGCTGTTTTTAGTTATATCATATACTAGATTCTGTAAGCGGCTACGCCCGCGTGGAGGCCGGAAAATATCCCGCGGAAACGTACTACCGGGATAAAAAGTACCCTATGTGTTAATCCAAGTTATAAACTAACCGTGTTCCAAATTTAATCCAAAACATTCCAAAGCCGTTCAGTAGTTTGTGCCTGAAACAGGAACAAACATCTATACATCCATACATACAAACTTTCGCATTTATAATATTAGTAAGATAGTAGGACTAGTGCGAATTGCGAATTTCATAATGGAAGAAAACACCGAACAAAGAGTTTATCTTAAATTTTGCATGGCCAATAGAATTTCGTGTTCAGAGTCCCTGAAAATGTTTCAGAAGTATTACGATGAATCGACTTTATCAAAAACACGTGCTTATGAGAGGTACATACAAAACGTTCAAATGTGATCGCGATGTGATGTAAGATTTGCGTCGCTGTGTGTAGACCATCAACGTCTGCAACTCAAGTGAGCATCGCAAAAGTAAAGGAAACAGTGACTGAAAATCTTTTTTCAAGTTAGAAAGAGATAGCTGCTGAACTTTCTGTGTCTCACGAGTCGGTGTGTACCATTTTAAATAATCACTTGGGTATGAAACATGTTGCCACTCGGCTAGTCCCAAAACACCTTCTACAAAAACTCAATCGCATAAGAGTCGCTGAGGACATGCTAGAAACTCGTCATCCATTTACAACATCGTCATCCATTTTGCCGCCATTTTTCCGCGGCCGGCGTCGGATTTCGCAGTATTACGAGTATTATTTCTTCTACTATTGATAACAAACTATTGACGTTACTTAGGTTACTATTTTTGATTAAAATAAAACTAGCGGAAGATGTGTCACTAGACGATAGCGCATGGACCGCATAAATTAGGTCCCGGGCGCCTAATTGTTCTCAGTCGCAATACGACTAGCTTTCGATTGAGACGTGCGTGCGTGTATATTCCAATACGCTAGTAACGCACTAAAAAGAAAAACAATGCCTTCGTGTGCCTTCACTGGTTGCACGAACCACTCTAAAAGAAAAAAATAAATCACTCGGCATCACATTTCACTCAAAAGTACATTTTTCTTATTATTTTTTAAAGATTTGATTAAATAAATTTGTACCCGTTCGAATTTGTTCGCCATTTTGTAGAGCGGGATAAAAACATACAATGCGTTAGTGTGCGACACGTCCGGCTAGGAACAGTAACGCACTAAAAAGAAAAACAATGCCTTCGTGTGCCTTCACTGGGTGCATGAACCACTCTAAAAGAAAAAATAAATCACTCGGCATCACATTTCACTCATAAGTACATTTTTCTTATTATTTTTTTAAGATTTGATTAAATAAATTTGTACCCGTTCGAATTTGTTCGTCATTTTGTAGAGCGGGATAGAAACATACAATGCGTTAGTGTGCGACACGTCCGGCGAGAACCAGAGCGCCGCGTCGCCGTCGTCGCTCGGCGTGACGTGCGTTTCTCGAAGAGCGGTGATGCTCCGTCTTGGTCGCACGCCACCTTTGTGAATTATTCTGTCTCTTTCTTTGTTGGCGTGTAATAATAACGATTGTTTGTGTGAGTAAATGTGTCTGTGTATGTATAAGAGTCACTGTTTGAATACCTAACGTAAGAACGTTACATATCTATTAGTTTTATTTTAATCAAAGGTTACTATGTATTATATTATTGTTATTATGCATTTATAAGATATTTGCGTAACATTGTAATGAAAAATATGCTACCTATAAAGATGAAGGAACTCGATTGTTGAACCGGGAATTTTATTGTGTTTTGTACGGATGATGAAATGTGTGGATATGACTTCCGTACATTTTAATGGTAAAATTTTTGGGTGATTTGTTTTTAACCGACTTAAAAAAAGAGGATATTGGACACGTATGTAGGTATATAATGTTACTGTTAATGCAACTGAAATTTTGTATTTTTCCAGTTCGCATGCCAGAGGACGTGGGGTGGTGGAAGGGCACCACCACCACCACTTGACATGATTTTGCAGCCACCGGCAATGTTAGTAACTTACGGACTTTTCTAATATTCATTTATCTCTAAATATTCAGTTACTACAACACTGCTTTTGTTCCAGGTTTATGGACAATGACTGGCCATTGCCTGGGCCGGCATTACCGGTGCCTCCGTCACCAGCATCACTGTTCGTCATGCTATCGCAATTATAATTTTCTTTACTTTTTTAGTTTTCATTTTTTTTCCGTATTTACATAAATAATATATAGGTACGATAATAGACTTGAAATAATAATAATATGTACAAGTCCATAAAACATTTTTGATTAAATTCTAATATGTATAGGTACATAAAACGTTATTCATGTGTTTTAATTTTTTGAAGTTCAGATGTGACAATATTTGCCGTATCCATACCTATTTCTTTCGTCCATGGTCATGACGTCATGTATTTCCTATCTCATTTTCTCCCACGTTAAATCTTATGAAGGTATGTCTGTCTCTTTTTCGTTTCATTGTGTTTCAAATCACAACCAACGGTGCTAAAGAAGTTTTCACTTCAATAATAGCAAAATACCCGAGGCCGTACCTATCTCTACTACGTTGACGGACGTCGTGGTGGGACTCGTGCGCTCGACTTCTAGGTCTGTACCGGTAGTTTACCTACTCTGCGGGGTCTAAGGTGAGAAGCCAGACCAAGAGGGATGCATAAACCCACGAGGCAGAATGAGGCGAGTTGTTGGGCGGTAGCGACCCAAGGACCCTTTCTGATATCTCCTAAAAGAAGTCTGGTTCCTCACCCCCGGCTTGCCTTTATTGAATGGTCTGAGTACACTCCAACGAGGAACAGAGCTCCCATCCCTTTCTTGCTTTTATTGGCCGGCTTGAGTGGAATTCGCAGGAGTAAACGCGCTCGGAGGAAGGAAGTAATCCAATAAGATGCTGATAGGGATCTTGACCATATTTCCGGGATTGTCCTAATAATTGTGGAATACCTTATAAACCTCATAAGCACCTAAGAACGTATAATACGTTGCCCCCTTGTCGCTAGGACACTTTGTGCCAGAGACCATTTTCGTGGTCCCATAATTGAGGGTGCAAGTCACCCCGTGCCATTGTAACTGTGTATCTTTACATAGTATAAAATCGGTTGTCTGTAAAGTCGGTTTACTGACGATAGTTGAACGTGACAACGTCATAAGAAAATACTGATGGAATGGTTGCATTCGGTCTCGCTTGCACTGAACGCCTCAGAGCGAGGTAACGCGACGTCCTGCGTGAGCGATCTAGACGCGAACGCGAAGCGGCGCGGCGCGGCGCGAAAACAACAAACAGTCGAAACCTATTGAAGTGTCCTACGTGGCCAAACGCACGTGCGTGCGGTGCGGAGCGGCGCGAAACGAAGCGAACGCGATCAGTTGGCTTGATATTTTCGCGCGAACTGGATGCGGTGCCGTCACGGATATCGAGGGATATGCCTTGGGGGCGTGACACGTGCCGCCTCGGTACTATCAATTTGATAGTATTGTCGAAAGGCGGCTGTACGCTTCATTCAGTCGCTTTGCAACTGCGTACAGTGCACTATTGATGCGTAAAAAGCCAAAATGCCGAGTTGTGCAGTAATTATTTGTAAAAATAGACCAAATACCATCAACCTGAAGACAAATAGCATGTCCTACCACCGGTAAATAAACAATTAAGTCACTGTTTTATATTTTAAATCAATTTTTAAATGATTTATTAACTTACGTGCGGAGCGACACGAACTAACCCGAACTAGCCCGAATCTTCCCGAACGAAACGAACGTTTTCGACTTAGAGAGGTGCAATCGTTTGCGTGCGACTGATTTTATCGATATGCGTATTATTGCAGTTGAATATTTTTTACAGAACTCAATGGATATCCTCGTATTACTTGTATAGTAAAACAGTTAAATTACTTATTAATTTAATGTTGTTTGAACCAAATTAAAACATTATAATTCCAATACAGTTAAGTGTGTGTGTTACTTAAAGTAATATTATGCCTAAAGATTTTCACAAATTAACAGTTTTTAATTTATTTTACAATATGATAAGTAATATGATAAATAAATATTATATTTCATCCAATGATTTATATTTGGTAAAAAAAATTACAATAATTTGTTTTCGAAATACAAAAATATTCATTATTTTTTTAAATTTGCTATTTGGTGGTTTCGTAAGGTGGGCTGGTTTCGTAAGGTGGCCCACCTTACGAAACCACCAAATAGCAAATTAAAAACTATTAATAATATTGCGCAATATTATTGACCGAGTAAGATTAATATTGAAGATCATCATCATCAGCCTATATTGTTCCCACTGCTGGGACACAGGCCTCCTCTCGGTGACAGGAAGTGGGCCATGATCCACCACGAGGGTCCAGTGCGGGTTGGCAGATGTCACATGTCTTCGAATTTTTGGTTCTAAGACATGCCGGTTTCCTCACGATGTTTTCCTTCACCGTTATTGAGAGCAGTGGTAATGAAATTATTTACACAAAGTAAAGCGCCTGCCTGAGTTCGAACCCACGATCTACAACATGTAAGTCGAGGTTGATACCACTGGGCCACCACTGCTCTGAAAAATAATAATAAATATTGAAGATTGCGATGGTAAAATATTGTTGAAAATAAAAATATATTTTCCGCAACATTATTGTATTGATCACTAAATCGCAAGCCCACCTTAGTCAATCATGAGGCCGACGATCTAAGGTTCGAAGTTTAAATTAGAAAATTCGCGGTCCGTCGCTATTTTGTCAAATCTTTGTCTATAATACTGAGGGTTTCACATTTTATTTTATTTCTATACAAATGTGTTAAAAATGTCGTATAACTTGCGTGAACATTGTATTATTACGCTCTCGGCTCCAATCCGGCCTCAGGCGTAGGAACAAACTTAGCCCACATAGATATAACATAACGTATTATATTAAAATATTCTTAGTAATAATATTTTTTTTTTAAGATTAAGTAATATATTATTTATTTATACGGCATGATATGTAACAGAGAGCGTTCCCTTTAACCGATAATACAAAATTTTAAAAACATATTCCCATTTTATTTTAGTAAAAGTAAACTATATTTTGATAGATATATAAAAAAATATTTAAAAAAAATTAAACGAAGTTATTATAATACAATAATGTGCTAAAATTAAATATCGATAAAAATAATCGACCATCGCTTTCGACTCCCTAATTGCATGCGTGTGCATTGGATGTTCGCAAGTAGCAAGTGTTTACAAGTGAATGCCCCGCCCATTCTATGTATGTGTGCTATTAGAAATTGATTTAGTGTGGCTGCTTTCTTTTTGGTGTGCGTGTTTAAATTTTAAGTGTGTATCGTCAGTACACTATTTGTTAATGTTGTAATTTTTTGGGTGGGAGATAAGCGGCGACACTAGGATTCCTTACTATTCCGCAATGAAGGCATATCTCTAGATATCTATGGGTGCCGTCGTATTTTTTTTTGGTTATAATTTCGGATTTATACAAATTTTAATGAATGCTATCCAAGTACGTCCTATATTATAGGATAAAAGGAATAAAAAATATCACAACCGGTTATTATCATACCGCGAATGGGAGGAATGGGCCAAATTAACTGGGACCTAAGTATGCAATATTAGTCCCACTTCTTCGCCGTTCATTCTTCTTGAGTATTTGATATTTAAGATATGAATTTTCCAATAATATTTGTTTCCGTCCGTCCATGACAAATCCACAGTGCCCACTGAACGGCGGCGTCAGTGGCGGCTGTGCGAGACGATTCGCGGGCACGTAGGACATAGCCGCCGCGTCGCTCGCACCGCATCGCGTTGAATTCGCGTGTCACCGCTTCATAATCGCGTTCGCTTTGATCCGCCTACGTAGGACGTAGCGTAACACCGCATGAGTTGTTTTTTCGTGCGTGCAGCCGGCTCCATCGAATTATAAGACGTTGTCACGTCAAAAATAAAGCGTGCAATGAAGTCGCTTCCGCTGTCTGTTCGCTTAGATGTTTTAAAAATAGGGTACTCAACGGATTTTAATGCAGTTTTCAGCTATAGATAGAGTGATTCAAGAGGAAGGTTTATATGCATCATATGCGGGCGAAGATGCTGGCAACAGCTAGTTTTATATAAAACATTTGTCAGGCAGGGGTAAGCATTCCTGTAGTAGTTTATACAGGGTTGCCAACGGCCTCAAATCGTGGACGTAGCTGCGTATGTGACGCCGCGCCGGCGCGGCGCCTTCACTAGCGTAAACTGACAGACGGACAGGACGACATATTGTATCAAAGCTGCACTTTCTTTCCAATTCCATTTGATTATGTGTGAATCGTCGTTTGTTGCTGAATTTAAATACATATTACATAGCAGAGCCACATTTTTTTTTAAAGAAAGTCATTGTTAGGTATTAAAACAGTTTTTAATCATGTTCTAACACTTCTAACTGGTTTTAGTTAGGAATGTTTCCGTTCAACAATTGACATGCACAGAATATAAATCTTTTGTTAAAATGATAGCAAGACATTTAGTAGTATGTACTTTAGTTACATTTAGGTGAAGTAAGATTTAGATTTTACCTACAATTTATATGCGAATATTAAACTGGAATGAAAACTATTTAAATGCATTATACTAGAGTTCTAATACACATATGTACTGATGTATTACTTATGTTAAAACTATCATATATGCTAAATAGGTAGGTACTTAAACCAATTGATCAAAAACCTGAATAAGTATTCAGTCACAATTATTAAAACAATAAAATTATTCATAGTTACATTCACTTAAATAAAACATGAATTTATCTTCATGCTATTCTCACAGAAGATTGAAAAACTCTCCAAATGCGTAACACACTCACAATTCCAACCCCAACCCTTCATTTTGAAAAGATTCATTAGCTTTTGCAGAATTAAAAAAAAATTGCTTGCTGTTATGCAATGAATATTGTTAATAAAATAAAAACAGATCGTAATTGTTGGTGTGTTATGCAATTAGACAGACTACTAAATACATGTACCACATAACACTAATTTTTCTTTATTTTAATCATCTTTAGCTATTAAAGTCTGTTCATTTCATTTGTGATTGTCACCGATGCAAATGCTTAATATTATTATAATTATGGACACAAAAATGGGGGGGGGGACTTGCTACCTGTTTATCAATAACAGTGATAGGAATTAGACCATAATTCATTTCAATTTTAAGTTTGAATTACTTACATTGAAATATTAGCTTTCAGCACTCTTGCTCCATGTAAAGTTTAACCATGCGAAATTTTATACTCCTCTGTCTCTGGATACAGTGACGAGCATGAATATGTATACACTTACCAACTTTTAAAAGGGATTTTCTCCTATTGTATCATTATTTAAAGAGAAAATAGTTTTTCAATTTGGCTATGTGTATACATATTATTACTCATGACTGTACATTGGTTTTGCTTCACATATTCTAATACAGCAGATGAAACTAATTGAGAATTCCCTCCCATTTCTATGCCTAACCCTTCAGGTGTGATGTTATGTGTTTACTTAAATATTATTTTCTGTTACAGAGTGTAAATGAAAACAATTTTTTTTTTGTCAGCATACTATTGTGTTATGACAACCATCATAAAATGAACAAAATATAATAAGAATCTTCTAATAGTTCCTTCAGTTTTAGACATTGCTAGTACTTCATCATTGATGATAACACTTCTTTTGGAATTGTTGGTACTAGCAAATATAATATTAAACATCATCTAATGTAGGTAACCAAAATGCCATGTTGGTGCAAGCAGAGGCCAGCATCATAAACTTGGGGTTGAATTGTACACATTGTATTGGGGCAGGATGATCACCATTCAAGACACACACTTTATAACCTGTATCAGCATTCCAAACATGAACTCTTCCATCTGTTGAGCCACTAAAGATATATTGAGAGTCAGGACTAAATGATGCTTCTATTGGTATACCTTTATTATTAAGGTGTCCAGTAAAGGTCTGCAACGGAGTGCCATGGTATGCATCTACTAATCTTATAATGGATCCATTTGTACTAATCAACATTGTTTTGCCATCACGGGAAAATTTTAATCCAGTCCAGTCACATTCCTTTTCTTGATTCAGCTTGAATGTGACGAAAGGACCTTTGTCAAATGATCTTAAATCATACAGTTTGATACTTTCCGAGTTAACCCCAGCTGCAAATATGAGGCCTTCCGGATCATAAGCTGCTACTGGTCTTCCTGACAAGTGCATTAAACCTTGACAATTGGGTGACCGCAAATCCCATAAACGCAATGTTTTGTCTAAAGATCCAGATAGAAATGTGTCTTCAACAGGTGACAAACAAAGAGTCACAACTTTCTTAGTGTGTCCAGGAAAATATCTTATGTATTTGTTGTCATGAAGTGATAAATATCTTATGGTATCATCAACTTTGGTGGAACTGTGGATAGCAGTGTTCTTGGCATGTGTGAAATGTATAAGATCAACACCATATTTTTTACTGTTCACTGTGATCATCTGTGTGCCTTTTTCACAATCGTATATGACGATTTGATCATCTTCACTGCAAGATATTAACGTTTCCCCGCTAGGAGAAAAGTCAATACTGTTTATTTTGTCCGTGTTTTCTCGAAACACTTTTGCCACTTTGAAACTTCGAACAACTGGATCCACTAATTTCATCATTTGTAATGATTTTTTTTTGAACGTTTGCCTCTTGGTTTAAAGGTATTCTTCTTGTAAAAACATACAAAACAAAATGTAAATTTTAATCACAATAAAATAGAGAGAACGAAGCTCAGCGCACACCGCTGTCACCGCAAGAGTTGCCACTTTTTAGCTCTGCTACAGGTAACGAATGCCATCACAAGCGACAGATCAGATGTCAAAATCATTAGTGTGGACGCGTGTTACAATCGGGAATACGGTGTGTAACTGGCATTAGCATGGCTGCAGCTGAAAGTTGACAACTCCGGCATTGAAATTGACGCAGGTTTGCCAGCTAAATACTGTCCCTCCACTCATGGGCATCATTCCAAAACCATATTTTCCATAAGGCCACAAATTCCCCTTGGTATAGCTTGGCAAAAAAGAGTCTGTCGTGGTGACTAGTGGAACTAAAATATATTTTTTATGGCAACACTGCTTTGTTAATCAACTACAAGTACCTATCTTCTCTTTTATTGTGTTATGTTCCCAGTTGTATTTCACTTATTTCTAATTAACTATCAATTATTATTTCTTTTGTACATTTACAAAATGAATAAAACAATAAGGAGTTGTGGTATGAGCTGTGATATGCCAAGTTTTCGTAAGATATTTGGCGGAATCGGAAGCGGAACAAATTTTGTCTACAATTGCCAATGTTTTCGAAAGAACTCCCGATATGACAGGTATTTATCCAAGAAATTTATCTTTTAGTCAATGCTAGTCATTGTTTATCCTTTCTAATACTTAGTTTTATCGGTATTATTAAGTTTCAACCCATTTTATTGTTTTATTTAGTAATAGATTATTGCGGTTATGTTTTCTAGTTTGAAAAATCGCGTGTACGTTGACTCTTAAAGGTTGATACTTGAAATTTAAAAATGTACATGGAATTAATATGATTGTCGTTATGTTTTTTTCGAGGTAAATCTCACAGACCACAGTACAATTAGAGAAATAAGGTTTTTTTCTACACCTGGAGAAACATCAAAACAGTTGGCGGAAGAAAGAATTAGACGATTTTGATCTGTGTGCAATTAAACAAAAAGTTCAACACTAAAGAAACAGGCAATCATTTTTTTATTAATGCTATTATCGCATACCACATACCACAGTAAAAAAAAGTATAATTTACATTTATTATTTTTCTAACTATAAGTGATATATTCTACGTAATATATCACTTATAGTTTGAGGAGACTTGGGTTATAATGGGAGCCGTACACGTCTAAGAAAGATGTTTTACACTATTTAGATTTCATAAATTTAATAAGAAATGTAAAACTGACACATCAGTTTTAATGAAAAAATCTATCATAGCACCGAAAAGGAATACATGAAAAATGTTATCTCACGTTTTTCTTTTTAAATAAAACCTAAATTTTAGCGTGTTTTTTCATTTTCATTGTCATGTGGATAGTGATAGTGTTATGTACCCCACATAGACATACCTGACGGCTTCATTAGTCAACTGTTCAAGTTTATTCGATATTGCCCGTACCTTACGAATGCGACATGTTATAGGTACTTTCCGACTTCCGATTAGTTTACGACAGTAAGCAGTTGTTAGTCGCCGTCTTGTCGACTATAAACTGTCAGCATTAATAAGATTCGTTCATTATCATTAATATCAAATTTGATACAGACATACCAACCATTGAATGGTTGTGAATACCCTAGATGGTGGCCGCAAATGTGATTGCTGAACATTATTTCTTTGTATCGGTTTCAATCGGCAATCCCTGATTGTAATTTAATTTATTTTTTATACTGAATAAGTTTTCATTATGTTATTATGATGGCACTCGCATCTCTTAGGTAAAAGGTTATTCTAGCGAAATAATACGCAATCTACTAAATACAATGAAAGTAAAAGCCTGTGTGCCTAGCAAGTCTTGAAATCTTGACTGTTGAGAATTTCTAGGATCTCGTGTTTGTTGATTAAAACAACAAGTATCTTATCACTTTTAGTCCTAGTATACAGGGTGGCCATACCTGCTAAACAGGCGTCCTCATTTTTTCCAGACTCTTTTTTGCCATGTTGTATGTAATTCATATAAATGTTTATTAAATAAACAGTCTTAATTTCTTGAAAAAATTTTAATACTTCATTTTTAATTACGCCATATTTGTTCCCTGTCGTGAACTATCATTTTATGCGTATTATGTACAAAACAATTTCGATGTTTGACATCTGCCAGGCTTTCCGCGACGGCTCACATTTTTTTTTTAAACGAAAAATATAAACACTTTCATTGTAGATTCAAGAACTATTCATCTATGTAGAACAAGATGGGCTTTATTTACCCTCTATCCACTTTTACGAAGAAAGTTCTTCAATTATTTCCGATTCTTCATTGCGTCTTTTGATGAGCTAACAGCTTTTAAAAAAATTCAATTACTCGTCAACATACCGTAATGCGGAAAAGCATTTTAGCTGAGCAAAGACAAAACGGTGAAGGAAAACATCGTTAGGAAACCGGCATGTGTTAGAACAAGAAAGAAGACATGTGACACTAGACCAATGGATTATGGTATGGCCCACTCGCTGTCACCAAAAGGAGGCATGTGCCCCAGCAGTGAGAACATTAAAGGCTGCTGATAGTGAGCAAAGACTGAAGTTTGTTATTGTTTTATTACTGTAATCTTTCAATGTATAATTTCCAATACGATGTTCTTTACTGCCACAAATAGCAATTCAACATCAATTTCGTCACTGGAACTCATTTTACAAATTCGCGGCGCGTGCGTGCTCACAAACTATTTGCATTCGACTAAGAAAATGGTGGACGCGGCACGCTAGAACAGCAAGTTTCGCTATAGGTTGACGGCTGCCCTCGACGTATCGATACCTGCTGCCGACGCGTGGCGACGGCTGCCGTCGACTCTGCCGTTGGCTTTAAGTTTTTCTTGAGTCTTGAGTGAGGTTCTGTATTAGTCTGTGACTTTGCAGTTATGCTAGCCAACACTTCATCATTGAAATAATTTTACCTCTTTGTTGCTGCTGAACACAATTTAATTATGGATTATGTCGATTACCATTCATTCGAAAACAATGATAATGTAAATTACTATTATTTATATTTTAGATGTACGGACATATTTTCTATAATAAATATTATTACAAGAATAGTCTAACCGGTCTTTTTTGGGCTTGGTATAATGAAATGATTTTTAGCTTATTGGGCCTTTATTGAATTCTTGATTGATTTATTGGTATAGCAACATTTATCGAAAGCGCACATGTAAAAAAAACTCATTTTGGAAACAAAATGGACGGTGCCTAAATGGCGTTTCTCGTATTTGTTAGTGATGTGAGATATTATGCTGAATTGGGTATTTAATCTCAGTAATCCGGAAGATATACGGTAAAAATCATCTCCACCGTTATATTATTCTCAAAACTGTGACCGTCTTTCATTGATCATTTTATGGACCTAGATTTTTGGAGTATGGTATCCATTTTGTGAACAACTTGTTGTGTGGCGTTTATAGTGAGTATTGTCTACATTATTTATTGTGTGATTTATTTGCTACTTAATTTTCGTGTTCTATTTCATACTTCCTTAGAATGTGAATTATATTTCGTGATTGACTATCATATTTTATCTCCACTATCCTAAAAGGTATTTTTCTCGTGTATTGTATACACATACCTAGTATTGGTGATTCTACTTGGTATCGTCGCGCAGATTAAGCATTTAGTCGATGTTCGTGTACCTAATTCAGTTACGGTGCTTATTTTTTTATGTTATACAATAATCTCAGAGGTATAGAGTTGATTGGCTTTCAACGACGTTCTCAACACAGCTTAATTTGGATTCTGGCTAATTGGAGTAAATCTGTACATAATTAATTTCGTCGGTCAACGAAGAGAGTGGTATATAAATTGACTTGATTTTGTGTAAACTTAAAATGTTTGATACACTGTCTCAATATTTCATGTAACATAATTTAGCTCTTGCTCGCGACTTCGTTCGCGTATTTTTTTGTTTTATCGTCAAAGTGAGTCGGTTTTTGTGTAGCTTTCTATGAAAGAATATTTAGTCATAGTATCAATATTTCTTTTAAATAACATAAACAATCAATTTTAATTAGGTATTGAATTTAAGTTTGGTATTTCGATTATTAAACTGAAATGTTAATTGGGCTATGGGTTTATCTTAGGGGCTGCCGTAAGTACCTACTTGTATTTTAAAAACACTGATACCCTACACTAAGTCGGCAAATGCAAGTCTTCACTTGCTTTCATTTAGGTGTAGCCTAGTAGTGAGAACATGGATAAGTCAGAACTTCATAATAACTTTGAACCTCTTAAACCTATATCTAGTCTGCTTACATACTGGCCAATGTTGTACAACAATGGTGACCCAGTCAAACACTCTTCAACTTTTCAGGTCAAACCCAGACAGGCACTTTTGTTGTGTAAATAATTTCATCAGCACTGCTCTCTAAATAGTAAAGGAAAATAGCTCTCTAAATAGTAAAGGAAAATATCCCAGAACTGAAAATTTGAACACATGTGCCAGCCACGAACCCATACCCAGCGTACAATGGTTACTACATGGCTTGTGGCTGTTTCATTCACACAAGTACTTATGTTCTAGCAGTTAGAACATTAAACGCTGATTTGATGAAAACCACAACCACTCTCAAGAGTGTAATGAGAAAGAAGGTGTTGATAGACAAGTTGTTATTAGTGTTTCACCTAACCCAACACTTACAATATTTTTGTGGCTCATTATAAGGATTAGGTTTGTGACCTGACTGGAATGGAACCAATGAATACTATTTTTTGGTCATAGAAGTTTTTTTCGAGATCTTTGCAATGTTAGAATTTGCTTTTTGTCTTAATGTTAGGTCACATGACATAAATCACCTGTCAAAAACATATAAAAAACAATTTATTTGGTCCTTAGAAAAAACCAACCCTGCCCAAGGGCATGTTGGCCGCTTGGACAGTGAACGATTTCCTGTATTATATGGGATTGGGATTATGTGAGACAGGTGAGCTTTTGAATTTTGGAGAATACTATGAAAACCAAACAAATTTTTGTGACGGGGACAGTCAATACAGTGCATGAGTAAATATTTATTGTGACAACAGAAATAGGAATTCTTCGCTGTGCATGGTCCGTAATTCTGCATGGAGTTGCCTTTTTTTAAATTATGAGATCGATAGCTTCCACATGCTTATGGGCATTGTATTTTGGTTTTTCATGCCTTTGTTACATGCCATTGGCAGCCTATAATGTTCCCACTGCTGGAACACAGGCCTCCTTTCGGTGAGAGGGAGTGGGCCATAATCCACCATGCGGGCCCAGTGTGGATTAGTAAATGTCACATGGCGTCGAATCCATGGTTCTATGACATGCCGGTTTCCTCACAATTTGTTCCTTCACCGTTTTGAGAGCAGTGGTGATGAAATAATTTACACAAATTAAAGCGCCTGCTTGGGTTCGAACTCACGACCTAGTACGCGTATGTCGCGGCCGTTACCACTGGGCCACCACTACTATCTGCACTGGTAACATGTATGGGGATGGGAAATATAGGTACTACTTTTTTGTAATTTTACTACTCCATGAGCAGGGTACAGAATACACCTTTCCAAATTTTCATTGGTAGTGCATTGGTCTCAAGTAGAATTAATCAAAAAAATACTGACCTCTGTACCTTAAACTTATAACCAAGCTTTCTAAAGCTAATGTTTTAATTTAAATAGGGTTATTATAGACTAGCTTCTGCCCGCGACTTCGTCGACGACAAATGTTTGTTCCCCTGACCCTTCCCGTCGCCATCGAATTGCCTGCCAGTTTTCGTCCATTTTTCGTTGCTGCTCCGCTCCTTTAAAAGATGTTATATAGCCTAAAGCCTTCCTCAATAATTAGGCTACCCAACACAAAAAGTTACCAGTGGTTAGGGACCAGTAGTTCCTGAGTTTACCGTGTTCAAACAAACAAACAAACAAACTCTTCAGCTTTATAATATTAAGTATAGATTTTGGGCCATATTTTACATGAAAATTGTAGATGTTTGGAACATTGCAATCGTTGCTGACATAAATTTGAAAAAATAAGCAATAAATAGTGTTTACATTAGGACTATCGACCTAAAGTGGTATTAAACTGTACCAATTAAAAAAGGTTAGGTTAGTAAATAGTGGGTTGGTTAATATATCAATTATTTTCGAATACTTTGTTATTTCGATGTGTAGTTTAGGAGCTAGCTTTGGTTTATTTATTACGCGCAATACTGTAATTACGGCAGTTCAGTGCGCCTTACAGGAATGCGCGGACTAGATGTAATGTAAAGTCGAATAATTTATTAACCGAAATCACGTTGGTTACTTGCACATTTTGTTAGACTAAGGCTGTTTGTCCACCGCCAAGTCGGACGGCGCCGAAGTAGCGATACATACATTTAATATGGCCGCGTGTTCCACCGCACGCCGCCGGTTCCGTGATAGAGGAAGATCCCATGAACGCCAGACCTTCGTTATTTTATAAAATCTGAAAGTTTCTTAGCGCATACTCTCAACATTAGTAGGAACAATGGGCAACTATGAAATACCAACGTAATTTTTATAGTAGTATAATACTAGCTTCCTCCTTCCAGTTTTCACTGAGGAAAGAGGACGCACGGGCTCGTGAAAGATGGAACTAGTGGAGAGAGCCCTTTGCCCAGGAGTGGCACAGTGGATCCTAAAAAAAACAACTAGCATCTGCCCGCGATTTCGTCAGCGTCAAATTTCTAAGTCCCCCCACCCACCCCGTCGCACTGTGGGCTGAAAATCCAGTTTCATAATAATTTAAAACTTTGTCTCTTTTTTTTTTTTATTTGGGAAAGGCATGAATGCCTTCAGCAATCATGAATATGTAGAAGGAATATCATTTCATAGGTAAACTAAATTATAAAAAATTAAAATTAATTTTTTTTGTAAGGAGCCAAAGTAATAAATCCAAATATCTTTAAAACCGCGGTTTCAACCAGTATGTCCTTACAGACGGTTGTTCTACAATTTATTTGTCAATTTTTGGTGTACCTTCTATAACTATGACAACTGCGGTTTTTTTTAATAAATATGGTTTTTTTTAAATGGTTGAACTAAAATTTGACATTATATCCGGACCAATGGGTTTATAAACTAGAAATTTTGCAGAGAGGTGTCTGTATTTTAGTGCAAAACTACCACATTATATACGTAAAAAAATGTTTTGATTGATTTTATTCAACAGAATCTGCAAATTAGAGCACTCAAATCAGCTCTCGCATGAGTTTTGCCGAAACATGCTTTAGAAGAAGGAGTATTTCTAAATAAACAAATGGAAAATAAAGAAATCGTTTTATTATTATTGTAGAAGAGACAATAAACTATTTTTACCAAGTAATTGTTATTTATACCAACCAACGAATGGTATTTAATTTCAACGCGGAAATCGTGCATCTACGCGCAATTTTGTAATAGGCCTCTTAACATTTTTTCCTGGATGTCATTGAATATATTTCTTAATTTTTATAATGTGGTAGTTTTGCACTAAAATACAGACACCTCTCTGCAAAATTTCTAGTTTATAAACCCATTGGTCCGGATTTAATTTCAAATTTTACTTGAACCATTTTTTTTAAACGTGTTTTAAAAAAACCCGCAGTTGTCATTGTTATAGCAACAAAAATTGGCAAATAAATTGTAGAACAACCGTCTGTAAGGATATACTGGTTGAAACCGCGGTTTTGAAGATATTTGGATTTACTACTTTGGATCTATACAAAATTTTCAATTTTTATAATTTAGTTTATCTATGAAATGATATTCCTTATACATATTCATGACTGCTGAAGACATTAGAAGCCTTTCATAATTAAACAAAAAAAAGTAAAAGAGAAAATGATTCAAATGACTATGAAACTCGATTTTCAGCCCACAGTGTGTCGCTTCGAATTACCTGCCCGTGGTCTTCGTATTCGTGACATTTTAATTTTTGCTCGGTTCCTAAGGGTTCTAGCGTGATGTTATATAGTCTAATAGCCTTCCTCGATAAACGGACTATCCAACACTAAGAATTTTTCAATTCGAACTAGTAGTTCCTGAGATTAGCGTTCACACAAACAACAAACTCTTCGGCTTAATAAAATTAGTATTTTCTATTTTAATTTATTAACAGAAATATTTTTATATTTTCTTTGGGATGATTACTACACTAATATATTATAACTATTATGTACTTACGTTGAGTAGAAAAGCTGAACTTTATATATGTTATTGGGATAAAAATTATTCAGAAACGACGTTGAACCTTACTACTTACAATACTTACTATTAGGAGATATTTCCTTTAAAGCCATATAGTTTTGATACTTACCCCTGGCCAGACAAACATATAGACTGGTTATAGGTGCGAGCGTGAGGCAATATACATTACGAAATCACTCTTTATTATTTATAAAATTAAGTTGGTATTTTTAAGACCCTTGTTACCTGTTACCTGACGAAACCACGGTGACTTAAACTTCATACGAGAATATGAGAATGCGCTGGGAAACTTTCAGCTTTTATAAAATAACGAAGGTCTGGCGTTCATGGGATCTTAGACTATGACGACAGGCTGGATTCCAATAATGTCGTTTCTCGTTGACCTCCCGTTGACAACGTGGTAAGGGAAGAAGCTACACACATGTTCGGGTCGGCACATTCGACTCGCCAGGGTTTGTTGAACAACAAAGCCAACTCGAAGCAATAACTATACATATTCGGGCTCGAGTCGGCTCCGCCCTATTGAAGCTACGGCTTTTTGCCGAGGAAACTATATGTATATTGTACGATTATGCCGCCTGGCTGTGCCGAATTGTACTGACCCGAACATGCGAGTAATGCCTATAACATAAATCTTATATCTTTAAACGAGCATTTTTTGTAAAATATTTATATATAATCTAAATCTCGGAAACGGCTCGCAACGATTTTCATGAAATTTATTTAGTATACAGCGGGGTTTCGGGGGCGATAAATCGATTCGTGTTTTCAATAATCAACTTAAACATAAACTTTTTTTTTTATTGGAAGAACTATAACAAAATGTAATTTGTATTTAAATATAAAAAACACAATTTACCAAAGAAAAAAACTTTGATTAATTAGTCACCATTTTCATGATGAATTATTTGAAGTTTTGTTATGTTTAAAAACAATCACTTTTGAATATGTTGCATAATTATATGAATGTTTATTTTATTGGCTAGAATATCGATACCAGAAGTATCAATTAATGTAAGGGACAAAACACGGTTTTTCAGGAGAGCCAAAAAACGATTTTATTTTTTGAAATCTGTCTATAACTTTTTACTGTCTGCTCCAATTTTAATTATGTCTAGAGGAAAGTTTCTTAGAATTTCTTCTTCTTTCATGCTATAAACGCAAGATTTAGGAATACCCAGCGGTTTAAAATATAGCATGTCCCTTACATTAAAAAAATATGTTTAGTTGTGCCTTATGTTACTAATATTTTATGTGTAAACCGCCAAGCATAGTGTAAGCAGCAAGAGCAATGGAAAATTATACGTAATTCTATTGTAAAGGACTTTTACAGTGTTGCAATTTGATGTAACTATAGATCATCTACTAAAATTATGGTATATTAACACCATGGAAATAGGTTTTTTTATGATTAATGTTAGTTTCAGCTCAGCTATCACAGATTTAAATGAAATTTAGGGATACAAAAATAAAACGATTTATTTTTAATATATTTTTTTATTTTCGACTTTTATGTCTGCGTAATTATTATAAATTCAACACACTAATCAGTCTATAAAACTTTTTGTTAAATTTAAATAAATGTTCTAAAAGTAACAGTGATACACACCTAGTTATGGGTGTAATTTATCTATAATATGTATGTATTTAGAAATATATAAGTATGTTTATCAGTTGTCTGGTTACCATAGTACAGGCTTTGCCTAGTTTGGGATCAGATAACGATGTGTTGGTTGTCCAAAGATATTTATTTATTTATTTATTAATGTAAAAATAATTATGTATAATTGACTCCATGATCTCTTTTAATTAACAGTCCTAAAAACTCTGTGCTTTTAATAATTATGTTTAATTAGCTTTATAATTATAATCACTAAACAAATAAAAAAATATGTTTTCTCAACAGTCTTATTTATTAAGTAATTGAATGAATGTACTGGAAACGAAAGACAGATGAAAAAATATGAATTTCCTGAAAGATGAATGAATAAAATAATATAAATGATATGAATATTATTAATAAGAAATTTATATTATTACAAGAATAAATAATTAGGAATGGGCAGACAGATTATGATGATAACTATTAGTAAATTAAACTATTTTAATGGTGAAATTTTATTTAAATCGACTGATTTGAGGTTTAAGGTAAGGGTGTAAATTATTTAACACTATGACTTACTTTATTTTTCAGAGAAATAAAAATGTAAACGTCTGTTACGTCATTTATTTTTGTCATAAATCGTTTTACGCTGGCCAAAAATGTTTACTGTAAGGGAATTTTTTTTAACGATAGAATTTTTTCAATAATACCAATCGATTACAGCTGAAAATTCTGAATCCAATGACATATATAACTCATTTTCGCCAAAATGTCCCTTACGTTAATTGATACTTCTGGTATCGATATAGCAACTGCACTTACATTTGTTACTTTTCAATAAACTGTTAGCATTGTTTAGTTTGAAAGGTGAAAAGTCGTTAACATCCTTTTGAAGATTGCTGTGTAACTGGACGGGATAAGTTGTACTGCTATATGTTAATAGTAATGTCATAAGCGTATAGCTTTTCCCCTTGGTTATGCAAGCCGGAAACGTCGCCAGGAAGATATGAAGAATTGAAGATTTGAAGATGCTTTTCTGCATGCTTACTGCAGTTAGCTTTGGTAACGGTTTTATTCTAAGATGGAATTAATTACGTAGTTGTAAGATTATTGTTAAGAGTTTTTTTTTTATTATGCCATTGCTTCACTCTGCTTCGGGTCAAAGTGGAATGTTCCAAATTTTGTCGTCCTCTGTGTCCCTGTAATTCATTTTGGTGGGGCCCCACCAAAATCAATTACGCTCGCATAAACTTTGAGTCCACGTTTTCGTACTAGGACTGGCATTTATGGATTTAATTAAATGTAATGGTGTACATTTTTTGGAGTAGCTCGTAGCTAAATCATATCACCAGCACGGGTCGATCCAAGGTTAAGCTACGCTGGCCGCGGTTGATTCGTGGGTGAGGGTGTCTATCCATAACATCGTGACTGCTCTGTGCCTCGGTAAGCACGTTACGTCGTTGCACCGGGTAGTCATTTGTAGATCCTTCGACAGTCGTTGCGGGTAGTCAGAAGGCCGAAACTGACAACCAGTGTTACGGAGTGGTATCGTATTACCCAGTAATTGGTCAGATAGGCAGTTTCTTCATGTGAAATACTGGTATCCAGCTGTGTCCGGTTAGACTAAAAGCCTACCGCAACATATTTGGGAAAAGACTAGGCAGATTGGATGGTGAAAATTTTTGCAGAAAAAGAAAATAAATGGCGTAGGAAAATGGTGCTTATTTAACTTTATAAATCGGATGATTGCCAACATTGGTTATTCTTATTTCGTAATTTATGTTTAACCGACTTTAAAAAGAAGGAGGTTCTCAATACGGTTTTATTTTTGTTTATGATTATTACCTCAGAATACGGTTATCATAAAAAAAAAAAAACTTTGTTTGAAAGGGTTATACATACTTAGGGAGGTCCCATATAAATTTGGTCAAGTTCTGATCAGAAGTTTTTCAGTTAGCTTCGTAGTACGTTTTTAATCCAGTGTGTTCTGAAGTCTCTTTTTAGAAGTCTATTAAAAATGACGAAATTTCATACAAATCTTCATCTTCTGTTAAACCCTTTAAGACGGTGAATTTTCAAAAATCCTTCATTATGGGCTCGTTTATTTATACAAACAACTTTTGTGCAAAATTTCACGCTTCTAGACCCACCAGTTTAGGCTGCGAACGTGAAACGTTAGTCGATTATCCCCAGTTTACCCAACTACTGAAAAAGGGATATTTTAACTGACATTAATCACAAGTTGTATTTTTCGGGGGTTGATAAGGATTATGATTATGTGAAAACACTGAAATTTATGAATCGCCATCTTACTCCCCATCTCAAACCCATCATGCTACTGGTAAAAATATATAAAAACACTTATTCTATATTTTTTTGAGTATTCATCAATTTTAGTTTTGTTTAATAAGTATTATTATTTCATCCTGTAAAGTTGCATTTTAAGTTTTTAGTATTAATTAGTGCGAAGTCGTGTGCTATTTCTCGCGATGGTAATATCTATCACCACATTCACCACTGTATTACTTAAACGATTAAAGGTAGTGGAGGTCAGATAGGTATTCGAACTATGTAGAATATTGGTATTTAGCAATATCCGGTTAGACTGGAAGCCGACCCTAACATAGTTGGGAAAAGGCTAGGCAGATAATGATGAGTTTTTTTAGTAATGTAGACCAATCCCAGTAAAATGTGGGTCACTTTAGAGAACTGGATCAGACACATATACTTGTAAGAAGTAACCTCAGAATTCACAAGTTCTTATTTCAAAGGAGTTTACTTGTGGATAATCCTGGCCACTTGTTAATTTTTTCATAGGTTAGCATTGATATTCAGTAATATCGTTTGGTCGTTAGCGTCTGACATTTGGATTAAGCCCCATAAATTATTGCCCTCGTTTTCTTAAAGTTAATTTAAATAAATTTATTTAT
Source organism: Aporophyla nigra (assembly GCA_947507805.1). NCBI lineage: Eukaryota > Metazoa > Arthropoda > Insecta > Lepidoptera > Noctuidae > Aporophyla > Aporophyla nigra. The sequence continues at coordinate 13,570,781 of OX382302.1, read as the reverse complement.
CTTTATTATTTTAGGCTACATTAACGCACCGATGGAATAACCACTGCTGTGGCAGAAAGTTACCATTCTTCTATTCTCACTCCCACTATTATGAGACACCTAAAGCTGCGTGACGTCAAACTGACCACACGCAGACCGCGACCGGCGACGCTTAGCCGTTCGTCACCGACAACACCCCAATGCACAGCTATGATCGTCAGGCGCGATCACGCTCGCACGCCGCCATCGACGTCCAGTTGCAACGGCCCAAGGTCACATGCCGCAGGCCTCTGTCGATGATGTGTGAGGTGTTTAGTAACCTTTTAGTCTAAAATGGAAAATTTTAGCATAAAGGATAAAGATATCAAAATATTAAATGCTTCTTTAAGTTCTTAAAAACCTTATTTCTTTTAACTCGCTCATTGCTTATAATCATTGCTAGCAGTTTCGTTCTATTTACGGCGAGAACAATTAAATTCAGTGCAGTCTAAACGTTGGAAGCGAGCGGTTTCGAAGGACGAGAAAGAACATCAATCCGCGACCGTCGGCGTGTCAGGCGTGACCTCACTGCATGCTGCCGCGTCTGACGTTTTAAAGATGCCGTGTTATCCTACGTGTGTATACGTGTTAACGGCTACTGTTACTTCTGCCGTCGACACGTGCTACTTGTGTTTATGCACGCTTACGACACCACATTTATTAAAATCCATCATGCTGTTTAGGTTGCAAAGCGTGCCAAAGAAATAGACATAACACACAAATATATCCCCCAAAAACAGTCCTTCTCTCAGCGTCGGGAAATAAAGTTAGTGAAAATCGTTTTTTACTTTAATTTGCAGGATAAAATGGACGTACCCAACTTTTTTTGGATACTTCTTGAAAGTAAAGAAACCATAATTCACTCTTAATAGAGTGATGGACTCATATAATTTATTTGATGATGGAAGCGGTATGTTGGAAGGACTTACTGATCTTGGTGGATCAGACAGCTTTGCTGGTGGCGCGTCAGGTGGAGTAGCCGGAGATAACAAAGATACTCCCGATAATAGGTGACTATAAACAGTACAATTAATTAAATGGTCAATACTGATGAATTCTTTACCAAACATTCTCTTTTAGTTACAGGCAGCCTTATAGTCAAAATACTGTACCACAAGAAGGATCAATTCAGAAACTGGCTTCGTTTGGGGGGCCTCCAGCTGGCAGTGCTCAACCAGTGCCTAATCCAGGTACAGGTCCTCCTGCGCCCGATTATCATGACTATGGAAGCTACCCGCCGCGCCCTCGCTTGCCTCAGCCGCCTCATGGCCCGTTACATCCATCACATCATGTGCATCCTTCACATGCATATCCAGGATATCATCCTGGTCCAGAGCCTATGTATGCCATGCCGGAACAACCAGGTAAATCTTAGTTTGTTTGACGTTGAAAATTTAAGGTTTCAATAGGTTAGAAGACAGCTTTCGAGAAACGGTTAGATTTTTTTTGTTAGCTATCATCTATTTTACTGAAAAATAAATATTTCCTTAGAAACTTAACATGCAAAATAAATTACGTACACAAGTGACGCGTACTTTATTGGTGGTAACCAAGCGTACAAAACGCTGTGAAAGTGTGAGTAGCGCTCAATCTAAAAAAATATATTTTTCATTACAAGTGAACACTTTCCGAAAATATTTTAATAGCTTTTTTCGGGCGCCGCCTTCGCAACTTGAAAGGCAAAGGTATGAGCCATCACACAGGACAATATAAAATAAAATAACTTTGTGTTTTTGAATTAAGAACACAAATTAATATTAAATCAAATCAAAATTTCGCATGAATATGGGTAGATATATATGAGGTGATACATTATAATTATAGCAAAGTTTTTCAAACCATATCCTACCTTAGTAGGTGTGCAAATATGTAATGAGTAAAAAAGTAAATAATTTGATCATGAAAATATGCACTATAAAAACTTTCTGAGATTTAAATAGTCGCACATATCTGACTAGTATGTCTGTGGCGTTGTTTCATGCTTTTTGACCTAAAAGCTGTGTTGAAGAAGGATTGTTGTCATATATACTAACTGAAATTTACAAAATAACCAAAGCCCGTGAATTTGTTTTTGAAAATTCAAGGTTCAATTCAGTCTTAGAGTATCGCTTCCGGCTCTTAACGGTTCTTTCTGTAATGTATATTTTTCAATAGGTAATATGTGCTGGTGGTAATAAATATTATTTTGTAATCATTTTTAGGTATTGGAGAAATGGGTGTATGGTCTGGTCCCCCAGGTGCGAATAGATATACTCCTATAACACCAAGCTACAGACATAGCTATGAACATCAACAAAAAATGCATCAATACCCTCCTCAACAGGTTAGTTTAAAAAATATATATATTGAATATCATAAAACAGCGTAAATTGGTAAATTTTAGTAATATGTTTTGCCAAATAGCTGAATATTAGTATTCCGTATATAAAAAGTTTCAGGAACTTTTCGTATTGTTACCATCCTGAAAATAAAATCAGCCAAAAGTTCTGTTCCCCACAATACAGATCTAGTAATATGCAAGTATGTCCTTTATTGGCTTTCATTTATAAATTTATACAAATTGTTTTTAACATTTTTGTCTGTTTGTTTGGTCGGGCTAATCTCTGAAACGGCAGTATCGATTTTGACGAGACTTTCACAGGCAGATAGCTGATGTTACATGTGTTACTTTTGTACACGGTAGCACATTCCCGTTGATTAAATTCCGACATCCATACGGGCGAGACTGCAGACACAGCTAGTATAACACATACACAATATATATTCTTTGGCTGATATACCTCGATATCATTCAGCCTCTTTAAAAACATTTGAGATCTGCTTTGAATAATCATTCAAAATATCAATATCCGAGCACACTTCAACTTCATAAACACCATTTTCTTAAATATGCTCTCCATAGTATAACTGGGCTGGTTTAACTTGATACGTTCCTAAACCCAATAAACTGATAGGAAAATTCTCTAATTTTCCTATGAGGTTGTTGGGTTTCCTCTAGAAATATCCACTCTAGATAAAAAATTCTTTGCCTAGGCTGATTATTTTCTCTAACAAAAGTTCCTAAATAATTAGCCTGTTCCACATACTATGCCACTCTTTGAATTGTTTCATCTGAGTTTAGACTATCCTCTATAAGTATGAAGTATTTAGAGCTGTTATTTTAAAATCTATCATCAGCTGAGGTGAAGCTATATTGAAAAATCGTTGCCGAAATCATTTGAATTCATGTTTAGAGCGCCCATTTACCACTTCTACCACCCACTGTAACTCAATAACGTAATTAGAATTTAGTTAATTTTAAAGTCACCTATTATTATACAGGGTGTCCAAGAACCTGGCGTCCAACTGGATTCCCACGATGCCCCAAGTTCTAACAGTACTCAGAAAAATATTTTAAAAAATCCACCCCATGTACTTACAGAATTATACTGATTTCAAAAAAAAAAGGGGAAATGAGCACCCTGTGACATACTTTTGAATGCTGTGACTGCTAATGCTGATAATTTCGATATTTCTTGGAGGTTTTGTAATCTAGGGTATTGCTGTGTCTAAATAGAATGTAAAAATAATGTACTTATTGTACCATTTTAAAATAAAATATTATTTTAACTAAAGGTGATATGGAAAACTATTGAATTTCGCAACTTTGACCGACTGTAGTGTAAAAAAAATGTACCAAAATAGTATGGCAAGTGACGTCAAATTTTGACGCGTTTATTCCTCTTTTTAAAAAGGTATAATACTTACACATTAATTTGAAAAAAAAATTTTTGATAATATTTTTACTCAACAACCCAATTTTTACGAAGTGCCTACCTACTAACGGTAACTGTCGGACCCTTTCTTATCTTAGAAACTGTTATGTTACTACTATTATTTACTTCGGTTCCAAGAGTGAGCAAGAAGGAAATACACACAGGTAGATGGGTTCCCAGTAGAATAAAAGCAAAGAATGTTAGTTGAAAGATATTTTATTACAATAAATGTTCAAAATGTTGACCACCCGCGGCAATACAAGCTCTCACTCTCCTTAAAAAGGACCGCTTTATGTTTCGCGAGTAACTTTTTTGACGTATCACCTGCACTGCTTGTGTTATCTTCTCACGAAGGTCAGCGATGTCATTAATGGGCTTCGCATAAACGAGCTCCTTCATAGTTCCCCAGAAAAAAAAATCCAGCGGATTTAAGTCAGGTGAGCGGGCTGGCCACGGGATTGTTCCTGATCGCCCAATCCACCTGTTCGGGTATTGCTCGTCCAAAAACTCTCTAACGGATACGCGAAAATGTGCTGGACAGCCGTCGTGTTGGAACCACATATCTGGTGGGGTCTCTTCTAGTAAGTTTGGCAAATCATTTTGAAGAAAATTTAAATATGATTCGCCAGTCAAATTCTCGGGCATCTCAAATGGACCAATAATATTCCCACAGAGAATACCGGTCCACATGTTCACTTTGAACCGGTACTGGGATCTATCTTCTCGCATCAAGTGCGGATTTTCCACATGCCACTCGTGCAAGTTGTGTAGGTTCATGTAGCCATCCTTCTTAAATGTTGATTCATCTGACCACAAAATTTTGTCGATAAAGTTTTCGTCTTCTCGATGTTTTTGCAGGATTGTTTCACAAAACGCGACTCGGCTCGGATAGTCTCGAGGTAAAAGACTTTGCACTCGCTGTACGTGGTACGGATGATATTCTTCTTTTTGGAGAATACTGTGTGCTGTGCTCTTCGGTATCCCCGTATCAGCTTCTATTCCTCGCACAGAGATGCTTGGATTTGCCGACACCGCCTCTAAAACTTCATCGCGTATGAAGTCATTTACGGGTCGTCCTTCACCAGCTACTTGATTGGGGAACCGCCCGTCACATAGTGATCTGTGCACATTAATGAAAACTCGATGGTCGGGATCAGAGGCGGCTCGCCCTAAGGAGCGCTGGTGCAGTGAACTCCCTCACATGAATAATTATAATAAAATTGTACTCCTTAATTTTATTACTAATATTACTTTTTAAAATCTAAGTATCGTAAAAACTACTGTAAATACCAATAAAATAATTACCTTTTCACATTTAATTACCCATCCACATACCCGTCATCCCATATCATTTCATAGGTAACGCGCGAAGCGGAGCGCTCACGATTGCGCTCCAATGAAACAAAATTCAGTACATTGCCTAATACGAAATCCAATAGGAGTGAAAGAGAAATTTCGCCACAGTCCTGCGCGTGAAACAACAGATTTTCTATGAAAAAGTAGCCAATTTTGGAGCGCCGCTCACGCGACGTTGCCGGTGGTTCATTTTACCGCCCGCGCCGGCCGCACGACAGCGATTGCGCGCGACGTTGCCACTCTTATATAAACAAACATTATAGTCAAGTTAGATGCATGCGCGCGAATGCGAATTCGGGAATTTTCTAATTAATAATCATTTAATACGTATGTTGAAATAGCCTGTACTTATCAGTTATTACTTGTGAGTGTTAAAATGGACAATTATTATGTGGAGTTACTTCTCACGCTATGTATTTTAATTGTTTTATTTCAAGTGAACACCCATACAATTTTGTCACGAGCCGCCTCTGGTCGGGATATCGCGTAGCCCTCGGATACCTTTCTCTGTAAAGTCTCGCTGCAGCTCGTCCATTACCTCTACATTCTCCATAAATGTAGTGCATATTTGCGTATTCTTGCGGAGTGTAGGTCGCCATGGTAGCACACACAAAACACAAACTGTCCAAACACAGGCAAAGGTCGTCGTAAAGAGTTCGTTTCAAAGTCCAGAGCACAAAGAGTAATCGAGTCCAATAAACAAAGCTTTAAATCGTAGTACGTGATCAATGGTAACAATAAGAGAGAGGTGCGTAGTAACGGCAGGAGGCAGTGACGCGTACTGACCGTACTGTTATCCTAAATAGCACGATCCCAGATAGCGTCACTATCTATCTCACTCGCACCTCTAACCTTTTTCTCCCTCACTCTTACCTGAATAATGGGGTACCATAAAGAAGAACCAGCAAATCGCAAAGATAGTTTCTGTCTTGCTCCCTCCTGTTGTAATAACGAATCACTATGGTGAGATGCATGCACATACCGTCCCTTACGGTCTAACCTGTTTTTTGAGAGGCCTGTTGTTATTTTTATGAGCATACAATAGTAATTCTTTAGAGGTTAGATTCAATTCGTCGTAAATTTTTCTTTCTAAGAATTCTGTAAGACATCGTAAAAATTGGGTTGTTGAGTAAAAATATTATCAAAAAATTTTTTTTTCAAATTAATGTGTAAGTATTATACCTTTTTAAAAAGAGGAATAAACGCGTCAAAATTTGACGTCACTTGCCATACTATTTTGGTACATTTTTTTTACACTACAGTCGGTCAAAGTTGCGAAATTCAATAGTTTTCCATATCACCTTTAGTTAAAATAATATTTTATTTTAAAATGGTACAATAAGTACTTTATTTTTACATTCTATTTAGACACAGCAATACCCTAGATTACAAAACCTCCAAGAAATATCGAAATTATCAGCATTAGCAGTCACAGCATTCAAAAGTATGTCACAGGGTGCTCATTTCCCCTTTTTTTTTGAAATCAGTATAATTCTGTAAGTACATGGGGTGGATTTTTTAAAATATTTTTCTGAGTACTGTTAGAACTTGGGGCATCGTGGGAATCCAGTTGGACGCCAGGTTCTTGGACACCCTGTATGTTTCTTGTAGTAGTGTGATTTTAGTTTCGTGTCCGGTATATTTTATCTACTTTTCGGTCCGCTCTATACAAAGTAATGAGAAGTTTTCTAGGTTTTATTTCTACCGCACAACTTTCAATGACATATATAGTTATATCACTACGGTCAGGGCCTCGCACTAAACGTAGTTCCGGTAGGCAGCAGGATGGCCACGCCACCGCCGTGGCGCTGTCGGCAACAGTATGTTGCAGCGTTCTCATAGCCGTTGATTTGCACGTAGGGGTGTTGTTTATCGGTGATTCAAGTTTCTGATAGGCATACAGCTTGGTATTGCTGTGCTTGAAGTAGGTTTTCTAGTAAATGGATCTTTTTATGCTTTGTACATTTTGAAGTATGATACTGTTACTTGCGATACCGTATCATCATCATCATTATTTCAGTCGAAAGACGTCCACTGCTGGATACAGGCCTCCTTTAAGCACTCTACCGGTTCTGTCCTCGCATCCAGCGGATTCCTGATTCCCATATACCGCAGTGTCTCAAGACGAAAGTCTTCCACCAGTGCGTGTTGCCAGTGATGACCTATGGCACTGAAATGTGGGCGCTCACAGTGAGCCTCATACGAAGGCTGAAAGTCAACCAAAGTGCAATGGAGAGGGCTATGATTGGAGTTTCCCGACGCGATCTAATCAGAAATGAAGAGATCCGTAGAAGGACCGATGTATCGGCAAAAAATAAAATATCACCGATAGTTTGAACGATATTATCGATTTTAACGACAAAATCAACATTTTCCAGTTTATCAAAATAAATAAATGCCAATATTGTTTTTTTTATTCCTATTTTCACATACTCATTGCCAGCGGTGTCCCTGGTCCTATGACAATAATGCTTTTAATTCCTTGTTTTTCTTTAACAGGGCGGTAATTTAGGAAGCCTGCAAGCACAGAATGGATCTTATTTACCAAGACAACCTCATTTTCCACAACCAACATCACAGCAAATATATGGACAACAGCAGGTAAATATAATTATGCATTGAATTATAAATATCGTCGCTTAAGTTTAACACTGGGTAAATAAAAACGTAGTTATGAGTTACGCACGTCATTCCAAAGGGAATAAAAACGTATTGTTTAGCCTTGTACATCAAGAATAAATTCAGGATTAGCGCCTCAAAACGTCTTATTCCACTTAACAACACCAATCTTGCCCACCAATGAGACAAGATCCAGTGTTCACAATTGAATAAAATATAATGGCGAGAATAATAAGTACATATAATAAGGATTACAATAATAATGTCACTGACTGACGCGGTTTTGCGATACAAAAACCTTTACAGCCACATAGACCTATATTTTAATTATATTTAACGTTCTCACGTGACTTGGGCTACATTTAATGCCGCTGAGTTTCCTGGCCTGCATGCTTTTGAATAACAGATTTCTATTTGTACATGTACAATAATGAGAGGTGGCACACGTAATATAGGGATATAAAGAAAATTGTGCACAAAAGTGTGTGGCGTATTGTTGGATCCCCAAATTAGAAACATGATTTTTCTTTTTTAATAAGGTCAGTCGTTTTTGAGATGTTGCCAATACCTATTTAGGCCTCAAATTGAATTTTATTTGTCATGAGAAACACAAATGTAATATATTAACTTATTTTTGCTGTCGATTAATATTGTGCATGCGTAAATATTCATCACTACTACAGTCTGCTGTGCGTCGTCCGATACGCAAGTAACCGGATTTTTGTAAACTGGCAAGTCTATCAATCGTTTAGTCAGGCCAAGGAATTATTTTATATGTATAGTTTTATTTAGCAACGAAAATATGTGTATTGTGATGTTTTTCTTTATTCTTTCAGAACTATCCTAATTACACACAGATGCATCCTCCAACTGCATCCAGAATTAGCCAACATCCTACTTATCATCAGCAAATGGAAGTAAATCCACATCAGTATGGTATACCACATGGTCAACAAAGCCATGCACCAATTCCTCAACACCAATCTCATCAAAGTATGGGTGGTCATTCAGGTGGTATGACACCAGGGATTCAAAACCACCCCAATGTGCATCTTCATCACCCCGGTGCGCCACCTCTACATCATGTACCTCGTCAGTCACCAGTGCCACCATCCTCAGTGGCGCCGTCGCATTCCTCAGTACCGGCACAAATGCCTTACGCATCACCTCATCACTCTGTATCAATGAATTATCAATCTCATCAAATACAACATCCCTTAGATGTCAATGTTTCAAATCAGTACGGGACTGTCAAACCATCGGGCATAGAAACTGGGAGTCCCCAATATCGCCCACCGTTTCCTCAGCTTTCTCCTCAAATGTCGCCTAGGGCCCAAATATCACCCAGACAGCAATCACAATCTCAACTTTCTCCTCGGCCTGTAATGTCGCCGGTTAAGGGTCCTAGTGCATCACCACACGGTGCTCGCAATATGGTTCAGTCACCAGTTTCTACAGGCACACCTCCTACTCCAGGATCTTTTCCATCGCAGAATACCCTACAAGCGTTAGAACAAATGGTTTTACCATCTGGAACAGAATATCCATACCAACGTAACCCATCGTCTCCAGCTGTGGCTCATGTTGTTTCGTCACCATCTCAATGGAACCAAAGCAAAATAACTCCAGCAAGTAGTATAACACAAGTTGAAAACAGTGAACAACCACCAAAGGCTGTTGAGCCTTCGGCAATAGTCCCAACGATGAAATCAGACTTGGCAAAAAATACACCTTTGCCTAACACAAATACCGATAATAAACCAATCGATAAAATTGAATCAGAAGGTGTCCGGTCAGCTGAAAATGTTAATGCACCTCGAAGTTTTCTACCTCCGCCTAATGGAACCAGCACTCTTAAAGAAAGCATACCTGTCATTGCATCAACAAGTATTAGTTCATTAGTAAGCTGTAACGATTCGTCTGCTAATGTAGAAACTGTCGATAATCATGAAAAATTGGCTGGTTCTCGTCAGTCTGTAGATAATAAAATGGATACTGTTTTGGTGAAGGAAGATGAAAATGTTGACATTAATTTTCAAAAAACATTTAACAATGACCAAAACTTAGAACTTATCCAGAAATCAACTGAAAACACAATTACACAAGAAAGCAAAACTATTCACGCAACAGCACTGTCTACCATTACAAACCCAAATTCTTCAATCGGTGATATTTCACAAATGAGAGCCTCTCAACAATTGCAAGTACCATCGATGACAAACGCTAGTACAGCTAGCCAATACGAAAGTATGCCAAGCATTAATGTGACTAGAAATCCGGGATATTCAGCAAGCAACCTTCAAAATGTTTCAGCAAATCTGCCAAATGTAACCCAAGGTTTATCAGCAAATCTACCAACTAGTATTCCAACTTCTGTGAACACCAGTGCTGTTCATAATGTATCTTCGACTTACCAAAGTGGTCCCACATCTGTTACGCAAGCAGTAAACGTACAAGCGAATTTACCAAGCAATCATACGATACAACATGCAAACCTTCCTAATACTGTCACATCTAGTATACCTGTTCATAATCAGCAGAGTTTACCACTAATTCCTCCAATTCAAGGTAATATTCACACAACAAATATTCCTATTATACCCAGTAATGTACCACCAATTGTTCAGTCAAATGTAGCAACAAATATTTCTAACGTTCCAGTGGGCTTAGCAATGAGTGTTCCAAATTTGCATGCACCAATACCACCAAACCCACCAACCATAATCTCAAATATGTCTCACAACATGAATCCAACTATGTTAATGTTAGGGCCAAATTCAATGCCTCACCCTAACATCCCAAACATATACCCAGCGTCTCATCAACAGGAGAGGATTTCATTACAACAACAAATACAAGATATCTACTGTTTGCCACCTTCTAATGAAAACCAAGAAAAAGTGAGGTGCCTACAAGAACGATTAGCCTTAATTCAGCAGCATGAATCAAACGATAAGTGTAATGGGGGCCCAAATTGTACTTTACAAAATCCTGTATATGGAACAAAAATGGTAGAAAGCCCTCAAGTTACCAGTACAACTGGACGAGGTCGTGGCAAAGGACCTGCTAAACCCAGAAAGCCTAGAGCCAAGAAGGAGAAATTTGCTGCTACTGCGCAGCCTTTAGATCAGTTGCCTGTTTCTGAAGATTGTGTAACAGCTGGGACTGGATTACAAAGTACTTCAGAACTTGATTTAGAATTGAATGAAGATATTACTAACTTAGACAGCAGTGCTATTTCTATAGATGATATAAATGGTGCTAAAGTTAGAAAACAAAGGGGACCTCGGAAAAATAAAGAGCGAAAACCCCGCACCCCTAAAGAACCTAAAGTTAAAGAATTAGGTGACAAACCAGTGAAAGAACGTAAAAAACGTGAACCGAAAGATCCAAGCGCACCTAGAAAGAAAAGAAATTCAAAGAAGGATGCTTTGGAAATACAGGCGGACACTACAACGTCTTATGAATTATTAGAAACTGACAAGGATACTACCCCAAGTGAATTATCAGTGACACAAAATATTTCTAACATTGAAACTCCTAATGTATCAAAAATTTTGCCAGAACTTTCCTTAGATGAATCGAACGTAACGGATTTTGATGATATTCCTGTTTCAAAAATAGCAATCAAAGATTTGTTAGAAGAGGCTGAAGCTAAACGGGAGCAAGACGATGATATGGATTCAATAACTCAAAAAAGAAGGTCTTCAAAAAAACGGACGTCTGCTGGAGGAAGTTGCAAAAAACTAACTCTAAGAAAATCTTTAGGTGGAAGAAGAAAGAAACGTGGTGGGTTAATTCCTGATTCTGATGGTGAACCCGATGATATGATGTCAACACCTCCACCGTCACCACCACCGGAGGGTGACGACAGTTTGAAAAGAAGATCTGCCAGAAACACGCAACGTAAAAAATACACAGATGATGTCATGATACGTTTATCAGATGATGAATTTGCGATAGCAACTCCCAAGATCGAAAAAGAATTTAAGTCTGATGATTTGGATACCAAAGAGAACAGCAGATCTGATGGTGTACCTAAACCTAACTATATTTACGTGAATATCACGGAAGAAGATGCAATGATAGTCCAACATGTGTTAGCTTGTCGTATGGGAAAAAGAGAATTTAAAATTGAACCATCAACGAGTGAAGTTGTACCAAAATTAGAAATTGGTGAGGGTGAACCGGCAGCTAATACTTCTAAAAACGAAACGCAAACGGTTGTTTCATGTAAGGATACCAATGATGATATTGAACCGGTTATGAGTAATGAAGCCAAAAAGGAAATGAATGAAGAGAACATTTGTGACCAAATCGAATTCACTCAAGAAATTGCTAAAGCAGAAATAACTGTGGATGTCAATAAAGAAAATCAAGAAGTCAAAAACATTAAGCCGGTTATGGTTGATGTAGAAGAATATTTTGTAAAGTACAGGAACTTTTCATATTTACATTGTGAGTGGAAAACTGAAGAAGAACTTTACAAAGGTGATAAACGAATATTTTCAAAAATAAAACGATTTAAACAAAAACAGGCTCAACAAATGAATATATTTGAGTTGTTAGATGACGAACCTTTTAATCCTGACTATGTAGAGGTGGAAAGAATTCTAGATATGTCAGAAAATCAAGACCCTGCAAATAATACTGTTGTAAAACATTATTTAGTCAAATGGAAAAGCTTACAATATGAAGATAGCACATGGGAATTGGAAGAGGATATTGATGTCGATAAGATAAGGCAATATAAGACATTTAGTGAAATACCTCCAAAAGAAAAGTGGAAATTTAAGAAGCGACCGTCTGCAGATCAGTGGGTTCAGTTAAAAGAATCACCTTTGTATAAAGGAGGAAATACATTAAGGCCTTATCAACTCGAAGGGCTTAACTGGTTATTATTCTCTTGGCATAATAATCGCAATTGCATATTAGCGGATGAAATGGGATTAGGAAAAACTATACAGAGTCTAACATTTGTAAATTCTGTTTGGGAATATGGTGTAAGAGGACCTTTCCTAATTATAGCTCCTCTATCTACTATACCTAATTGGCAGAGAGAATTTGAAGGATGGACAGAAATGAACGTTGTCGTTTATCATGGTTCACAACAAAGTAAGAGTATGCTGCAAGAATATGAATTTTATTACAAGAACGAACAAGGCGAACCAATCAAAGAAATTACTAAATTTAATGTTCTCATAACAACATTCGAAATAATTGTAACAGACTTTCAGGAGTTGAAATCGTTTAACTGGCGAATATGTGTCATTGATGAGGCTCATAGACTGAAAAATCGCAATTGTAAGTTATTGGAGGGACTACGTCAGCTTCATTTAGAGCATAGGGTTTTATTATCTGGCACTCCACTGCAGAACAATGTCAATGAACTGTTCTCCCTGCTTAATTTTCTTGAACCATCTCAATTTTCTAGTAGTGATGCATTCTTAAATGAATTTGGTCAACTTAAGAGTGAATCGGAAGTGGTTAAGTTGCAAGCACTTTTAAAACCGATGATGTTAAGAAGACTAAAAGAAGATGTTGAAAAAACATTGGCTCCAAAGGAAGAAACGATAATTGAAGTGGAATTAACCAACATTCAGAAAAAGTATTATAGAGCAATACTTGAGAGAAATTTCAGTTTTTTACAAAAAGGTACTGCGTCAGCTGCTAATATTCCCAATTTGATGAATACTATGATGGAACTGAGGAAGTGTTGCATTCATCCGTATCTGCTAAACGGGGCAGAAGACCAAATACAATTTGACTATAAACAAGCCAATGGGGAAGATAAACAAGCTTATTATAAAGCGCTCATTGACTCCTCTGGTAAAATGGTACTGGTTGATAAATTACTTCCAAAATTAAAAGCAGGTGGTCACAGAGTTTTGATATTTAGCCAAATGGTTAGATGCTTAGACATTTTAGAAGATTACCTCTTATTTAAAAAATATCCCTTTGAAAGGATTGATGGACGTATACGGGGTAATTTGCGACAAGAAGCAATCGATAGATTTTCTAAACCGGACTCTGATAGGTTTGTATTTTTGTTGTGTACGAAAGCAGGTGGTTTGGGCATAAATCTAACAGCTGCGGATACGGTTATAATTTATGACAGCGATTGGAATCCACAGAATGATTTACAAGCACAAGCGCGATGCCATCGTATAGGTCAACAAAAAATGGTTAAAATATATCGATTAATTTGTCGTAATTCGTACGAAAGAGAGATGTTTGATAAGGCATCACTAAAGCTTGGTCTAGATAAAGCAATATTGCAGAGTATGAATACAATCCAAGGAAAAGAAACAGGCGTAAAGCAACTTTCTAAAAAAGAAATTGAAGATTTGCTTAAAAAAGGTGCATATGGCGCTGTAATGGACGAAGATAATGCTGGTGACAAATTTTGTGAGGAAGATATTGAAATGATATTAGCGCGCAGAACTCAAGTTATCCAGATGGAGTCTGAAAAAGGATCAACATTTTCTAAAGCTAGTTTTTCTGCAGCAGACCAACGTTCAGATATTGACATAAGAGATCCAGATTTCTGGAATAAATGGGCCAAAAAAGCTGAAATTGATACTACAGAGAAAAAAGAAGATGAAGATTTGATTGTTACAGAACCCAGGAAACGGACAGTTATTAAGAGATACGGCCACGATGATGGTCCCATGGAAATGTCCGATATGGAGGTCACTCCAGATTCTGACGAGGATGAGGAAGGTGAGAATATTTACTGATCGTTATACCAAATTATTGATTCGGTTGTTACCGAATTCGGGATCGAGTTATCTTTTGAATATAGAATTTGTAATTATATCACACTAGCGTCCCCCGCCCCTCTGCTTCGCACGGTTTTTACGACTTGACGAAACATTGAGATTTCTTACTATATCTGGTGCAAAAAGACGTTTCACAAAGCTGCCACACGTGTCGTTATTGTTTTTTTTTTTTTTTTTTTGTACAGAACCATACTGGAACCGGAAGTTGAAAATAATTTTACTTAAAAAGTTTCCACAATTCCTATGCCGATGCATAAACCCATAGTAGCAAGCATAGTATTTACATGCGTAACATTGCGCGCTGCCCTAAACAGCTATTTTTTGCACCAAATATAGTTGTTTTCCAGCACCAGTTCAATTTTAATTTTCTTTCAAAGTTATGTAGTTTTTAAATGTATGTACTAAATGTGTAGATAACGGCTATGTGATGGATTTTTTTTACACCCAATATGTTAGTTAATTATTAATGTATTATACACTTAAACCATCCGGATTAAATTCGTTTCAATTTCGATTAAATGCGACTTAAATTTAAATAGACATAGATTAACTCTCCGCAAATTTATCTGACCACATTCTCTACCGCTGTGTGTGTATGTTCCCATGTTATCCCTTTTATTTTGAAAACTTTAGTTCAATAGTAAATGTAAAAATACACACACAGAACGTTCATCATCATCATGTTTGTTATATCAACTTATTGTATTGTATAACGAAGGTTAATTCAATTATTTTGATATTCAAAAAATTCAAATTCATTTTGATAAAATTGATTAGGTTTGTGGGTTTTATATTTTCTGTTAGGGATACCTTAATAGTATAACTTTTATATTTATAGTCGTCGTATGGGATCATGGCACTGGAAGTACGATATAAATTAGTAGACAAATTGATACAAAGTTTGAATTTATTTCAGGAATCAGTTTAAGAAGTAAAAGAAAGAAAGATAAACTCGGTAAAAAGGGACGCAGATACGCAAGCGATGATTATATACCCCGTCATGAAGGTGTTCCAGTGGATGAAGAAGTTGTGTATGGGTCATGGACAAGATCAGAATGTTTTAAAATAGAAAGAGGTCTACTTACATTTGGGTGAGTTGGGACTTAGCTATAATATTGGTAAAGTGGTAAGTTGCTTTAAGTGCCCCCCCATCTCACGTATCATAACGAAATCACGTGGACGGGTGCTAATTTGTTTAAACGAATAGCCTATTTACATGGACCACATTTGGCTGTTAAAATCAACCGTTGGCGATATTGACTACATCAAGGCGACGTCGCAGCCACAACCCAACCATAACGCGACGACAGTTACAGCCGGATTCGATCTATCTGCAAAGTATCGTAACCACATTGAACTTCTAGCGACAACGCACTGGAAAGTTGCTGCTTGCATACAGTTTATCGCTGCGATGTGGTTGTGTTACGTCCTGAATGGGCCGTACATCTGAGGTACTCCATGCTAACATCAATGATATCTTAACGAAACAAAGGGCGAGGGTTGTTTGGTTGTGGTTTTGTCGATGCATTGATAAATATTACAGACGTCCACGCTGACATAGTTGCAGACAACCGGTATTAAGGAAGCCTATTTTCACAGAACCTTTATTTGATGATAATGGATCTAATTTTTTTCATAGGGATAAAAAAATCGCAGCAACTGAGAATTGAGAACTAGAAAAGTCAGAATTCGTCATTTCGTGATCCAAATTGAGTTTTTTAAGATTGATAGACAGGCCGAAAATGATAAAAAAGAAAATTAAACTTGGTATTAAAAAAAAAAACAAAAAAAATATATACGCGTCGAATTGATCACCTCCTCCGTTTTTTTTCGTCGGTTAAAAAGAATTAGCTTCTAACCACAACTTCCTAATTCCTTCATAATGGTACCTTGCCAATTCATTTATGAAAGTATTAAAATTAAATTAATTAAAATATTAAGCTTATTTTTATTAAAAAGATGTTGATTTTTTCTTACATACTACATACATAATGTAAAAAAAAATCAACATCTTTTTAATAAATAAGCTAATACTAGAAATAAAGACAAATAGATAAACCATTTTTCAGATTAGCAAAAGTACATACATCTTCTATGGGGTAAATGTTACAAGAAAATCCCTTCTGATATATTGCAATTAAATGAAAGGAAGTTTAAGTCATATTAAAAGTACAGTTTGTAAACGAGCTTATTACAAACTAGAGGATTACATCCAAGAGGATTACATCCAAGATAAGAATGCTTGGAAACATGCTGGTCTCGCTTCATAGGACAGTGTTCAGAGTCTATCAAACTGGTTGCTAATTTAATTGTATAGTTTAGATTTTTTTTTTTCAATGACACTGATCTACATTCTGTGATTACTATAACTCATACACTGATTTGTAACTTGTAAAAATATTAGGAAATTCGTATTAATGTCTTTGCAATGTTTGTAAGTATCTGAGCACCATGTATCTATCATATAATTTATCTCATTGCTTCATTTTCTATTATTTGACCTGTTGTGGTATGGTAATTTTATTTTAGGTGCATCGTCTTCACATATATAATGCGGCGACTAGAATCTATTTTCATGTAAATGTTGACGTTCAAAAGTGCCTTTTTTGAGCCTATTTGAAATAAATGTTTTGACTTTGACTCTGCGGTCAAAGTTGGTACGTGGCCGCGTAGTGATGACGCACTTCCTTTAAATTATCGTAATTAGCCTTCTGAGAGGATGTAAACAATATCTTACAAAATTGATCGTCATATTTTGTTATAAGGTAAACTGCTGCTTCACATGTTGACTCCTTGACTTCTTATTGCAGGTGGGCGCGGTGGGAAGAAATCGTAGAGAAAAATCAGTTCAGAAAAGGTTGGACAATTCCTGTAATAGAAGACTGTGCGCGAATAATAGTGAGTTTTATTTTTTTAGAGATATTATGCATTTTATGAGGATTTTCTGTTTAGTTCTTGGAATTTCGTTTTCTAATGATGATTTGCCATGCTAATACCGAGAAAGTTTAAGACTTTCACTGAGTTGAAGTGTATCCTGATAATTTTACATAATGCTTGCAACAAAACCGATACATTGGTTGGTTTGGATTAATGTGACATTTCAATTTCAGGTTTTATATTGTTTACGCCATTATAAAGGCGATGAGAAAATAAGAAATTTTATATGGGATCTAATAGAACCTTGTGAAAACGGAGAAGTTACCATCTCTAGAAATCATAGTGGACTACATAATCCTGTGCCTCGCGGCAGAAACGCAAAAAAGAAAAACAGACCAAAGGATTTGCCTAAAACCAATGATCCTCAAAAATGGGAAGATCCAATTCATTGGAGTTCTACAGAAAAATATGACTGTGAACTGTATCTGGAAAACAGTTACAAAAAGCATTTATTTAGACATGCCAATAAGTAAGTACATATTTTTTAACAGACTGCCAAGAATGGTATGTTGTCGGTTTGTACCTTTGTATAAATGTTTTGTGGATTCTTTATTCGTTCGTAGCATCAAAATAAAGTATTGCAGCAGATGTATTTCACTTATTGACATGACACTCGATTTGCTGGGTTGGCAACGCGACTATACTCTCACACATGGACGCAATTTATCTTTATATCTGATATTAACCCTAGATTACTAAACTATCGTAAAATTAACGACGGCAAAATCATGATTCCTGGAAAAAACAAAGTTCGCAAAGTTCGTAGAGCAAAAAAAAAAAAACTATTTTCATTATTATGTCATCTCTTAAACCCAAAGAATAAGTAATTGTAATTTCTAAAATAATTAAAATTAATAATTCGTAGATTTATTGTTTTATTTTCCTGTCGTATTTTTTACGAATGTTTAGTAACAACGTCACTTGTGAGGATAGTTTAAGTAATCTAGGGTTAATCATCCTATTGTCTAACATGGAAGTCAAGTTCAAGAAAACTCACAATCTTAGACCGATGTAACAATTTATTCAAAAAATCATTGTTATAATAGCAAAATCGGTAATAGGGAGGTTCTCCATGTCATTAATTTTATTTTACGTCCATTTCAATCATTTTTTGATTCGATTTTCATATGGCTTTTAAAGGTACGAGAGCCCACGACTAAAACCATATTGCATTGTTGTACGACTAAAGCCGTATAAAGTTGTTAGTTTAGATGATCCAGAATCCGACTTGGTGGGCAGTACCGATCAGAGACGACGAAATAGTTTGTGTTCAGATATTTTGCGCGGCACACGTGGCTAGAAGGCATTAAAAAAAAAAAACGATTTTTTAAATATCAAACTGTTGATGATGATTAGACAGAAAACGGCCCATAACCTGATGAAATGATAACAAGGGCAATTTACTTTCGAGAACTAATTTATTAGAAATTTTACACAATTCCAACCGTATTTATTGAATAATGTTAGCACAGGATGACAGATAGAAAACACAACACAAGAGTCACGACAATGTCTCAGCTTGCTTTAACAATTGGTGCAGGCGCCCATACTCTTATCGATATTTAATCATTTTTTTGTATCAAAAAGTTGTCTGATTATTATTATGCTACATAATTTATATCTACATTTCGGTAACTTCTTTCATCATGTCTAAAAGTTCAGAATGAATGCTATGTTACATAGGCATACTCATGGGCGTACCCAGGTTCTGGGCCAGGGGGGGGCAAACCAGATTTATTATTATAAGCACTTGGTCAAATAAATAAACTTAAATTAAAATAGGTTTTAATTCTTTAAATATACAATAACTATTTTAAAAGTAACTTTCGACGGTTTGTGACGTCTTTCATGAAATAATCGCCCATAGCGTTAACAAATTTTCTATGTACACTGAGCATACAAAGCCCATTTAATCTATTACAAATATGATCGATCTTAGCTACGTTTTTACGCGTCTGAGTGTGCTAAATGACCTATCAAATGTAGTGGTGGAATAAGGTATTCATTGTCAGTAAAATTTCTAGAGCTCTCTTCACCTTCGGGTAAAAAGATTCGAAGAAAAAGGAGTAGCCGACTCTTTTATTAACTGTGTTATTCCAATGCTTTCAAAGTCCTGCTACTGCTTATTCATCCAACAAGTGCGCCATAGTTCGACTTCAGATGTGATCCCTATTAATTCATAAAATTTAGATACTTCCTCAATACATTTTTGTAATTTTGGAACTGTAATTTTGATTATTTAAGCAAGGTGCAACCCGTGCAACGATGAAATAGTAAACGCTGGTGAATGGTTTTTGCCGAATCTCGTCCTTAATAAAGATGATAACGAATCCAAATAGGGCACCCATAAGTCATAACTAGTGACGAAAATGATCGCTAAGGGGCTCGCTATAGTAGACAGCCGGTTGATTTGCCCTCTGTTGTTGGCGGCTTGCTGTCTTAGGTCAACGCAGCTCAAGGTTCAAAGCCGCAGCAATTTCTTCAGCTGAATCGATTAAATTTTCACTAACTTCTTCCGCGGAACGCCTGTGTTCTGCACATTTTATTATGTCCAGCGTTTTAGACTTCGGCACGCCACTATTGCGGCGGGTAGTTCCCTCTTTGAGGAGTGGCTAGAGAGGCGCCACGGTGTCCTCACCTTCCACCTTACGCAGGTCCTCACCGGACACGGCTGTTTCGAGAGGTTCCTGTTCCGGATACGGTGGGAGGAAACGCCCTCGTTTTATCACTGCGTGGATCGTCTGGAAGATAGGGTGGAGCATACGGTGGAGGTGTGCCCTGCCTGGGTGGAGCACCGCCGTATCCTCTTGTAGGCGATCTCCGGCGGCGACCTCACTCGTCTGGCCCTGGTGCAGGCCATGGTATGGAGCGAGAGGGCATGGGAAGCCGACACCTCCTCCTGCGAAGCAGTAATGCTCGCGAAGGAGGAGGTGGGGCGCGTGAAGGAGTGGCAGTCTCTGCGCCCTCACGTCCCTAGCCGCCGCGGGAGGAGACGCCCTGGGCGTCGGGAGTCAATAACAGACTCCCGTCCACTATAGGCGCGAGCTTGCGGGTGGCGAGCAATGGGTAGCTCGCCGCCCGGTAAGGACCAGGCTCGGGTCGACGGCGCGTAGTGTTCCAAGCGCGCCTCAAGGAGATGTCAGCAATACTGAAGGGGTCTGCTAGGACCGATGTCTGCCAGGGTCGCGAGATTCGTTCGAAAGAGTTACGTACCGTGGCCCTGGCATATGGGCAACTGAAGGAACACGGGTGGGTTTTAGTCAGTAAACGTTTGACACGCCCTTCCGTTCCACCCAGAGCGGGAGACGTCATTTGATGATTTTCCACAGACAAAAAAATGTTATATCTTTGGGGCGGGTGCAGCAGGGAATTGTATTTGTTAACCGACTTAAAAAAATTAGGTGGTTCTTTGTTCCAGTGTATTTTTTCTGGCTGATTTTTTTATTATTTTTTTATAGAAAGGTTTTGGCTTCAGGGTCCCATTTAAATTTTATTGACTTTGCTTTGATAGTTTTTGCGTTGGCTTCGATTACGTATTTAATCCACTTTGATCAGCGTGTTGATATTGTAATACTTCGTGTCTCTGCTATTGACTTGGCCAGTAATAGTATACGAATTAGTGCAGGCCAGATAAAAACGTTTTTGCAAAAAAAAACAACCGACTTCCAAAAACACACTACAAAGTGAAAAATAATCAGTGGCAAAAGACTAAAATACAGATCCAAAGACACCAACTTCCGGAATTAACTTTATTTTTGCTTGCAGCGCTGCTAGCAAGTAGGTAGAATGGGTGTGCACGATTTTTAACATGTTTTTATTAGCTTCATACGTATGTTAGTATATGCCTATGTAACAGAAACTTTGACCATGACTTTGACCCACTTTAAAACGTCGGATTAACTCGAAATTTGGCTTATTTATCAAGGACCGATTACAATACAATAATTTTAATAAATTTGTGCCTTGCGGGGATTACCAGGATAGCAAAAAAACCGTCTTCGAAAACTACGCTGAAATACATAAAACAAAATGAAATCTACGCTGACATACGTCACAAAATTTGAAACACCCTAAAAAACAAATAATAGTTTTAAAAAACTAAAAAACATGCTTGCAAATAAATTATTTTAAAAGTTCTATATTGTATTACAAATAGTAAAGAGTAATTGTTCATCATTTTTATCGACAAAAGTAGTTAGTATGGACGTTACCAAACTCCAGGGGGGGGCAGCTGCCCCCCTCTGCCCCCCCCTGGGTACGCCCATGGGCATACTGGAAATGTATAGCGTGATTTTTCGTCGTGTCTACTCTGTGAATAGTATTCTTTGTCATATTATGTAAATTGAACATGGTTATATTTTCAGGGTTTTACTACGAGTACGTATGATGTATTACATCAAACATGAGGTCATAGGTGACTACGCGACACAAATCGAGAGTGGAGTTCATGCCAGGTAAAAAATATTGTTTTAACATTTTAAATTAGATAATTAGCTTGCACACAATGCAAGTCTTTTGCCTGTTGCATACCATAAAATTAAAGCAATAATCGACCAGCACCGCGTAAATAACATGGATACGAGCGTCTTTAGAACTAAAATCTGCAATGTGACGATTCATTTCGCGTTGTTTTACATAACGTCTAATCGTTGACTCACTGCATTGTTGATAAATATTAACGAGCAATGCTGCGTGTTAAAGTTCAGTAATGATGTAAAACCGCTAAACGACGTTCGGTTATAAAACATAACGGAACACAACTAGCGGTTTTGTAAAACAGCGGATTCAACATTCTGCGAAAAATATACGACACTTATAAAAATTAAAAAAATTGTCGGTCTGTTCCGGCTAATATCCGAAACAGCTGGACCGATTTTGATGAAATCTGGTATGGGGTATACTTTGAACCCGGTCTGACATAGACTACTTTTTAACCGACTTCAAAAAAAGGAGGAGGTTATCAATTCGACTGTATTTTTTTAAATGTTTCTTTCCTCATAACTTTTGCTTGGGTGAACCGATTTTGATGATTTTTTTTCTATTTGAAAGCTGGTGCTTCCCGAATGGTCCCATTTTAATTTGGTTCCATTCGGACAATGGGATATGGATCCCTGTGTAACCATATAAGTCTTAAATTTGATGAACGAATAACGCGATTAGATTAGTGCGCGGTATCTACCATAACTAAAAAGTTAAAAATAAAAACTTTTTACAAAAAAATAACAACCGACTAACTTAAAAAAAAAACACTACAAAGTCAAAAATAACTTTAATTTCGGAGGTCGGTGGCAAAAAAACCTTAAATACAGATCCTAAGACACCGAATTCCGAAATTAAAGTTATTTTTGACTTTGTAGTGTTCTTTTTTAGGGTTCCGTTGCCAAATGGCAAAAAACGGAACCCTTATACATTCGCCATGTCTGTCTGTCTGTCTGTCTGTCTGTCCGAGTATGTCACAGCCACTTTTCTCCGAAACTATAAGAGCTGTGCTATTGAAACTTGGTAAGTGGATGTATTCAGTGAACCGCATTAAGATTTTCACACAAAAATAGAAAAAAAGCAATAATATTTGGGGTTCCCCATACATAGAATTGAAACTCAAAATTTTTTTTTTTCATCAAACCCATACGTGTGGGGTATCTATGGATAGGTCTTCAAAAATGATATTGAGGTTTCTAATATCATTTTTTTTTAAAACAATAATATTTGGGGTTCCCCATACATAGAACTGAAACACAAAAAAATTTTTTAATCAAACCCTTACGTGTGGGGTATCTATGGATAGGTCTTTAAAAATGAAATTGAGGTTTCTAATATCATTTTTTTCTAAACTGAATAGTTTGCGCGAGAGACACTTCCAAAGTGGTAAAATGTGTCCCCCCCCCCCCCCCCCCCGTAACTTCTAAAATAAGGGAATGATAAAACTAAAAAAAATATATGATGTACATTACCATGAAAACTACCAACGAAAATTGGTTTGAACGAGATCTAGTAAGTAGTTTTTTTTTAATACGTCATAAATCGTAAACCACAATTTACCTTTCATTCAGTCAACTCAAATATAAAAATTAAAAAAAAAACATTTAATTTCATAAACGATGATGACGAATGATGATGATGATGACCTGCAGGTTTGTACGGAACCCTCGGTGCGCGAGTCCGACTCGCACTTGTTTTTTTTAAGGAAGTCTGTTGTTATTTTTATGTAAAAAGTTTTTTATTCAAATATCTTCCTGGCGAGCGTGCGGGCGTGCGGAATCTACTAACTAATACAGTTCACAATTTTTTTTTTTTTTTAAATTACATTATAAAGGGCCTTTCTGGTTCGAACCCCGACATGCACTTTTCTTTCCCTAAAGATAAGGGAGGGACCCTTATCTTTAGGGATTCGCTTATCTTCTCATGTGATACACCTAAGATCATTGACCGTAACGACTCTCACAATAATGTCACCTAATCCAAATCCCACAATTTGGCAATGTTGGGCTAAGATTAATTTTTGTTCTTTTTTGCAGTTCCTTGGGAATGCGCGTACCTCGTGGTGTGGACAGCACACCTCCACGACTGTGGTGGGACAGTGAGTGTGACGTGTCCTTGCTTGTAGGAACATACGTCCATGGTTACGAAAATTATTTGGCTATGCGTTCAGATCCACAACTTTGCTTTGTAGACAAACTGGGGCCACCAGATGATGCTGAATGTACAGATATCAAGTGAGTACATGGGATATTTTTCTTTTCTTGTAATGAGGATTTCCCACCCGACCCTAGCCGGGTTGAGTGAATTATGATTAAAGGAAAACAAAAGTAGCAAAATAATCATTCAGCAAAATAATACTTTCTGCTTTTTTTAATCACCAACCATATTTTATCTAGGTAATCGGTACTATCAAAATGACAACCTTCGAGATAAAACGAAAATACTGTACTGATCAAATGCTCGAATTTGCAACAAGCCTTGGCATTGATGGAGTCACGTATGTGTTCCTCGGCCCACATTTTGACGTTTGGCCTTGTTCCATGATTTTTTTGCAGGCCCCCCGCTGCAGTTTTGTATTATTTCGCGAAAGTATCTATTATCAATTCAGCGTGGTTACAAAGTGAAACGTTAAATACTATGCTTGCCGCGTATACTATTTAAAATGAGTGAAAGGCGTGGCCTCCGGGGGTGCAAGGAAAACGTGTACCCGCGGGTGGTATTCATAACGTAGATTTTTTATAGGCAAAGTTGTGATGCACAATATGATCAAAAATTTAAAAAAATACAATTAATTATTTTTACCGATGATCTTAACATTTAATTTTCGATAGAAATTAAAAATCTATTCTGTATGAGGTACAAACTACTTCGTCGCCAAATTTAGAAAACCTAAAGCTTTACGGTACTAAATCTTTAAGCCCCGCTTGAAAGATCCGTCTGCAACGCGTCGTCGTAAAGCTGTGTCGGTCTGATAGTTATGACGCGTTGTACACTGGTCACTTATATGATCATTAAACGCTTTTATTGTCAGCGCAAACAGCCTTAACATGCACAACTTTAACCCTGCTCATAGTGCTCAAAGGTCGATTACTGCGCAGTAGAAATATTTATAAAATGCTTGTTTCCTGGTCAATACAATATTTAAGTAATTTTAAACGTATTGGGTGCATTAAGACGGCCACTTCCAAATAACTCGCCGTCCAAATAATTCGCTGTTTTAATAAACTTAATGATATCAATTAAGCAAATTATGAAATGTCTCTATTTTGCTTAAAAATATTGATAACTAGCACTTCAGCCGCGACTTCGTCCGCGTTTAGATCTTGCCTCTCGACTTTCTTTTGGACTACAAAATGTGATTTCTTATATTCAAAACGAGGCCTGACCGTGACTGACGTTTATGATATGTAACAGGAGTGAAGAAAGGAAAGTGAGAGGTAGTGTAGTAGGAGACGAAGATTGCACAGACGATGTATCTAGTGGAGCTGGAGCAACATCTCCCGCAGCGTCTCCTCGGCCTGATGATGACAGTACTCAAAGCAGTAGTGGTGGACATTTATGGCCCTCAATGCAAGATTTGAATACGAGGCTCCGGAGACTAATCACTGCATATCAAAGAAACTACAAAAGAGAGGAACTTAAAATGCAACAAAGAGCTAAGGTGCGTAATGTAAAAGCATTTTTTTTTTAGTATTTATGTTTTATCACATAATATCTCGTTACTGAAGGGGTTGGGCTGAGGTATATCACATTTCGCCAACAGTGTTTTTTTTTTCGCCAAATGTTTTACGTAATATTCCCATTTATAGGGCATAAAATGTGAGGCCATCAACTGGGCCCACATCCAGACTCCAGGTGGGTATTGAGAAAAGACAATTACCAAAATGTATAGAGCAATGGTGCTTTGTTTTGGCAGCCATTATTGAAAATGTCTTCCACCGCCAAGAAAAAAATTCTGCATACTTCAGCTGCCGTATACCGTAGGCTAGCGTTAGAAGGGTACATTATTACATGACTAACAAAACGAGGTGTCACGGTACTTCATAAAAGTCGGACGAACTGAGTTATTTTGTTGTTAGTCATTTTATTTTCTACTAAATTTATTAGCTTCGTTAATGGCTGCCAAAATAAAAAAGATACCTGAGGAGCAATTCTCGTAATTTTAAGAACATTCACAGTCTGATCTCAGTCTCAAACTGTCAAAAATACATACCTCGTGTTTCCATAAATGTTTGCCAAGTTTTTGACATTTCATAGCTGAGATGAGACTGCGACTAGATTTTCAACGTTTTTAATTACGAGAATTGGCCTTCAGTTCCGATTAACAAGGCAAAATATACATAATAAAAATTACGATTCTTTATTTGTCCTCCATCCTTTGTGGGTACGTATGGTAACTTTATTTTGCCTCAAACTGTCAAGTCACTGATAAGTCCAAGTACCTATAGATGGTGTCGGATGTGTGTATTTTTTCCTAATAACGGGCAGAACATTCGGTGCCTCGATGTACGACTCGCTCTATAGAGTTTGTTAGCTGGATGCCAAAAAATGGAACCCTAAAAACGCTCCCTTTAATGTTGTAAGAGTTAAGATTCGGAACAAATGTATGATCGATCACATTGATGTTTAATTATAACTTAACTCTGAGCAACAAATAAAAAAGAGGGAGCATATACCTATAAGATTATTAAGTAAGAATTTCATTCAGAAGATGGAGCGACGAGAGCGGATGGATCAGTTGGCCAGAGATGAGGTGTCACAATGGCGATGGTCGCGCGCAGACGAAGAAGCATTCCGTCGAACCGTTGCTTCCTATGGAGTGGAGTTCGACCCAACCACTAAAAGTCTTCGGTGGAGCCGTTTTAGAACTCTTGCACGATTGGACACTAAAAGTGATGACGCTTTAACTGATTATTTAAAGGCATTTATGGCCATGTGCAAACGTCAGTGTGGACTTTCTGTGGGAGAAGCTGAGCTACCAACTAGAGCAGATTTAAAAGCAGAGCCTATAGGAGAAGAGAGAGCTATTGCTACTCTTGAAAGGTAATGGTTTCATATTACTTACTAGCTTCTGCCCGCGACTTCGTCCGCGTCAAATTTTTGCTCGCTTGACCCTTCCCGTCGCATCGAATAGCCTGCCAGTTTTCGTCCATTTTTCGTTGCTGCTCCGCTCCTTTAGATCGTAGCGTGATGTTATATAGCCTATATCCTTCCTCAATAAATAGGCTACCCAACACAAAAAGAATTCTTCAATTCGGACCAGTAGTTCCAGAGATTACCGCGTTCAACCAAACAAACAAACTCTTCAGCTTTATAATATCACAAAGATTTCGAATAAACTTGGTTCGTAAAATCTATCAAAGGACTGCTCTACATTTTTTTTTTAAATGTCTTATTTACATCGTTTTTTAAAGCAGAAAAAAAAGGTTTTCCCGTCGAACTTTTTTCAATTGGACGTTTTGCCAATCGGAAGTTCTGTGCCAAGGCCCTATTTAGTTTTTAATCTTAATACCTTTTAACAGGATTGATCTTCTACGAGTATTGCGTGAAGAAGTCGCTCCACATCCTGCACTAGATACTCGATTGGCTTTATGTGAGCGGTCACCGGACACTCCACCGTGGTGGCAACCGGCTCGACACGACAAACTGTTGGTTTTAGGTGTCTGCAAGTAAGTTAATAAAACTTATTATACTGCATTGCTTTTAATTCAATGCACTTTTGTGTTTTTTGCAATGTGTCAAAGCCAAAGTTATTTGTGCAGGTACATACAAGACACCTCCACTGTTGAAAGCGAAAATTTCGGCCGCTTTCAGCTTATACTGTCAGTTTATACTGATTTTGTAACCACTGTCGTTCGGCCTGTCTGCGATATTTCAAATATTTAAACTTCTAAACCCCCTTTATAATAAACACGGACTAAAGTTGCAACTATGTAGTATTAAGTTCAGGTTAAATGTGCCTTTATCTAGGTTCAAGATTTGCATATACCTTTATAATGAGGGGATTAGGTTAACAATGAACCACCTACTTTTGAAATGTTCATTAGAGGAACATGCCATATTAATCACAAACGCCCGGTTTCTGGAACGAAAATTATCGACGTGTCAAAATTAAACGCAAATCAGGCGATGCGATTGGCCGTTGATATAATAGTTTGGGGAAAAAGTTTCTTCGCATTTTTTAAGAAAATTCAAAACATTTTTTAATAAGGTTTATTTACATTTAACTAAAGTATGTAGGTACCATTTTGTTCGATAACTTTTTGCCATCTTGTAGGTAGGGACATGATCCCATTGCTATAGAAATTTTGGGACTTCTGGTTAAAATACCGCGACAAGTGGTTTTGGCAGTCCTCTCGTGATGTTAACCTGACACTGCCTAAAGAATTCTGAAGAGACCGAAACAGGTGTAAATCTGAAGGTGCAAGGTCAGGACTATACGGCGGATGCATTAACACCTCCCAGCCAAACTTTCTTAATTTTTGTTGGGTGGCTAAAGATGTGTGAGGTCTAGCGTTATCATGATGAAAAACCACACAACTTCTTGCTTTAATCTCATCAGTTGTTCGCAGTAGAGTTCAGAATCGATGGTCCTGCCTGGTGGTAACAGCTCATAATGAATAATGCCTCTCCAATCCCACCACACACACAGCATCACCTTGTTGCGAGTTAACCCGGGTTTCGCCACAGTCTGTGAAGCCTGACCGGCCTTTGACCACGACCTTCTTCGCACGTTCTTGTCATACGTGATCCACTTTTCATCACCAGTTATCAGCTTCTTCAAAAATGGTTCGGTTTCATTACGTCGTAATAAAGAATCACAAATGAGTACACGGTTCATTAGGTTTCTTTCAGTGAGCTCGTGAGGTACCCAAATGTCGAGCTTTTTTGTGTACCCAGTTTTTTTCAAATGCGCCAAAACTGTTTTGTGGTCAATTTCCAGTTCTTCAGCTACGTCGTAACTATTGGTATGCCGATCTTGCTCCACTTTTTCAAAAATGGCATCCATTTTATCCGTAATAGGGCGACCAGAGCGACGTGCATCTTTGACATCAAAATTTCCGGATTGAAAACGCTTAAAACCAAATTTGTGCTACTCTCACAGACACTTCACTAGGTCCATAAATATCGCAAATATTTTTCGCGGCTTGCGTTGCATTTTTACCTTTTTTGTAGTAAAATTTTAAAATGTATCGAATTTCTTCATTAGATTCACTCATCTTGACGGTACGAAAAACAAATGAAAATCACACATTTTCCTAATTTGAATTTGGAATTATGTTCTTTAAAATTTAAACTTTCAATGATACCAAAACCAGCCAGATACAAATAGTATAGCCAAAGAGATTTTATTACAAGTTCATACATACTATAATGCGAAAAGACTTTTTCCCCAACCTAATATAATCAAGTTCACTATGGCGAATTATTTTAATGAGAATGTTTATAATGGCGATGTACGGAACTTCGAAAAAATGTCATAGCATGTTTTCGAAGTTCCGTACATCGCCATTATAAACATTCTCAATTAAATAATTCGCCAAAGTGAACTTTATAAATACAGTACATCGATATTTTAAACTTCGCAGTTCAGAATGACAGTCTAATGCAACCCATCACAGCAGGTTATGTGCACTTCATAATTTATAAGTTTATGTTTGCGTTGATTTTAGTTTCTAAAACCGGGCGCAAGTCAATTATAAAAAAAAAAAAATACTTATCCGTTTTCTAATATCCAATTAATTAGGTTAACAAAAAAAAAAAATGCTTATAATAGAAAAGTGTAATGACCTAAGCGGTCAAAATGTATGGGCAATTTCGAAAACTTCAAAATTTCTGCACAAACGGTTCAAAATCATGTACCTACTGAATCTCTGGTAACAGGTTAGGCACCGATGTCTCTATCACCCTGTATTTTATAAAAAAAACTGGTGCCATTTTTTGCCGTATCCTTTCAACAAATTCAACATTTTATAAGATTCTTATTCTAAACCAGAAGTATTTTTCAGGCACGGATTGGGTGATACTTATAGTAAGCTATTCTGTGATCCCAAAATGCCATTCGCTGATTGCGCTAGCAAGTGGTATGCTTGTCACAAGAGCGCGACTAGGACCGAAACACAGAAGATATCTTCCGACGAGGAAGACGCGGCCGGCTCTGAAGAGGCTGCTGGTGAAACGCGCATGTCCCTGAGGCGAAGCAAGAGAACGTCCAATAATTGCGATCGGACCACCGAGGAAGACACAGACGCCCTCTCCGAACTAGAGACGCTGGCCAAGCTCGGGCGGATCGAGGAGACGTTGCCTCCGGAGCGCTGGTTCTCCGAGCGGGCGCTCGAGACGCGCCTGCACCACATCGCGCACGCCGTGCAGAACCGCGAGTGGCCCGCCGCCGCCAAGCAGGAGGCGCGCGCGCCCGACGCGCTGGACGAGCGCAAGCTGGGCCCCAAGCGGCACATCGCCATCGACGTGGAGACCGACCGCGCCAAGCTGCACGCGCTGTTGTCCGTGCCGCAGGCGGCGCACTCGGGCGGCGGCGCGGGCACGGCGCCGCCCGACAGCGCGGCGCCGCCGCCGGCGCACCAGCGCGCGCAGCCCGCGCCGCCGCCCGCCGACCTGGCGGCGCCGCTGGACCTCAGTGACGTGCACGACTTCTCCGTGCCTCGCCGCGCGCACAGCCCCGACGCCGCGCCCTCCTCAACGCCTTCGCGCAGCCGACTTGACGACACTCTATCCAGGCTCATGAAAAGAAAGAATGTGGTGAGTTGAAACTCGATTTTTAATGATGTGGAAAACGTTTCCTGTAATTGTGTGTGTTTGTACTTGTTGCGTATTGAAGTTTAAATAGCTAACAAAAGAAGAAACAACTGATGACCTTATTTCAAAACAAGGTTCTTTTGGCATGGTTTAAACCAGCGGTTTCGGGTGTACATAATAATTTCTTGTGTCTTATGGATGTCAAGATGTTGTTTAAACAGGTTTTCTAAATAAAAATATGATAGCTTAAAGAATGCTAAGATTCTAATCGAAATAAAACGGACAGAAAAATCCTAATAATATTCTACGAAAACACAATGACCAAAATTAATCATTAACGAAACATTGTACATGTAGTAAGAACTACCCATAGACCACAACATCACGCCTGTATTCCCCGATGGGTTAAGACAAGATGTACCTAAAAGAGGATACCCATATTTCGCCTGTTATGTTTAAGTTTCATGTAATGGGAACCGACCCGATTGACATCACCGGAAAATTTCTGATGGAAAAACCCAATAACGCTTGGGACCTCATGCTCAACAACAGCGCTTAGGACCTATTCACAGCGGTATTGCTTGCGACCACAAGGCTAATTAAGAAATAAATTATGTATGGCCGTAGTAAAGCATACGACTTAGCGTGTGTCAAAATTAGTGTTGCAAAGGGCTCGACTCCTAGAGTCGTAATTTTACAGACTCGACTCAATTATGCAAGACTCGGTGTGCTCAACAGGCTCGGTCTAATGATGACGATGAATTAACTTACACTGCCATCTATTTGGATTTCATAGAACTATTGTCGAAGTTAGTTATGAACTAATTATGAATACAAACTATTGTCGTATAAATTTTGTTTTGCAAATATAGAGGATAATAAATAAAACTATCCTATCTTTTAAGTTGGACCAAATTACAGATGGTTACGAAATTTGATCAAAATCGATTCAGTAGTTACGGAGTTTACCCTGAACATACATGGTGACACGAGATTTTTGTATCTAAAAGACGATATTTTTATATTTATAAGACATAAGATAGGTACCTCCAAAAGCAACGCAATAGCTAACGTCGTTGTCTGTCAGCCTATAACTCAAGACGAATGGTTTATAGTAATTTTCTCTGCAATCTTGCAACTGCTTTTGTCCTTCAATCTGAAATCAGAAAGACATAGGCAGTACCTTAAAGTTTTAGTAAATCTTTATATCACTCAAATTGATTGGACACCAATCAAACACACACACTTAATCAAAGGTAATTTTTAACCTTCAATCTGAGTTACCTTTTCTAGAGCCAAGATTGATGAAAGTAGCTACATAACTTAGGCATGTTAGTTTGTTGAGATAGAACCCTCGGTGCAGATCAATTAGCACTCGTACTCCGGTTTTTTCTATACAACGTTTATCACATCACAATCAAAGCTTTGTCTAGGTTCCCGTACAAGAACAATGTTGAGGAATATATAACAATCTAGCTTTTTGTCTTTCACAGCCTGCACCCGAACAAATTGTTGGAAAAGAAAAGAAAAGAAAGAAGCTAGACGAAATAGTACTAGGTTTATCAGCGGCTAAATGTAAGAGCCCTACTACTTCGTCAGACAGCCTGCGCGGGCGTAGTGCCAACGTGTTGCCCGACGTGACGGTCACTCCAGCAGCACCTCCTACTTCATCCGCGGCTTCTTCAATCCAGAAACCATTTTCAGTTACGATGACAAATGTGCCGTCTCCACAGGCTTCTTCCAAGGAGTTATCTTCGTTTTTACAACAATCTTTGGAACAAGCTAAGATTCCTAAAGCTCCGGTTGTACCTCCGATGAAATCGTATTCTCA
Source organism: Aporophyla nigra (assembly GCA_947507805.1). Lineage (NCBI taxonomy): Eukaryota > Metazoa > Arthropoda > Insecta > Lepidoptera > Noctuidae > Aporophyla > Aporophyla nigra. The sequence goes on along the minus strand of OX382302.1, from coordinate 13,538,247 downwards.
TGAAGCAAAGGTAAACAAGTGGTTAGCTGAACAAGCTAGCGTGGAAACGCGTCGCCGAGGTGTAGCACCTCGGCTTGCACCTGAAGAGCACGTACCAGTAGTACATCGCGTAACTGGAAAGCGAATAGTTGGTCCGAAAGCACCTCAACTTAAGCATCTAGCCCAATGGATTGCTGAAAATCCTATGTATGACATAGATTCCAAGTGGACTGAAGGCATAAAAGAGCACATTAAGCTGCCTCAGGATGTGCGCAGTCAAAGACATTCTCCAATGCAATCTAGCGGAGGAATGAATGAACGCAAAAAAGGACGACCACCCACACTTGATTCTCCGTCTCCCAATGTAATGTCATCGAATTCTCATATGAATCAAAGTTTGGCTGGTTTAAACCCCGCCATTTTGGCAAGTCTGTCTAGCCTTAGTGCATTTGACCCGAAAACATTAGCTGCAACTCTTTCTAATTTAACAGGATTTGATCCTAAATTGTTGAACACCTTTGACCCAAAGCTACTTTCAAGCTTGGGGAGTTTTGATCCCAAAAATAATCCTTTGTTAAACTCATTCAATAGTATGCCAAATTTGTTAGGTAATATAGCCGGCGGAAATATATTTGCAAATTTAGCTGGATTGGGACTTCCTGGATTTTCGTCTTTAGACTTAAACAATCTTACTGGGTCCAGTGTTTCAAGTGAAAGTAAATCAAAATCTCGAAAAACTACAGAAAGTGTAAACCCCTCTAGTTCTAAATCATCCAATTCACAGTTTCCATTTGTTTTTCCTAATCCAAATATGTTGTATCCTCAATTAGGGCTAAGTGGTTTAAATCCATTCGGTATGCATTCTGGTATGTCGTCAGCATACGATGCATTAGGGTTATTGAGTAACAATATAGCAGCAAGTTCAGGTGCGTCTACATTACAAGGTTCAAGCCATAGCGCTTCACGTAGTACTGCGAAAACCACTACACCACGGTCGTCAACCGTTGTTACTAATTCATCCACGTCCCGACAGCAAAAAATGTCTGACAGACAGCAATCAAGTCAACACCCACAAATACATTTGCCCCCAGATCCCTATCTCTTAGAATCATTGTCAAAACAATCTTTAAATTATGAATCCATGATTAGACCAGAAAAGAGACCGCGGGATAATGATAACCACGACACCATAGCAACCGATCTGTCTAAAAGCGACAAAAAGAAACTGCCGTTTGATGCAATGAGGTCACAAGTGCCTCCGGAATTTGCGGCTGTCCAGGAAAAACTATTAAAGGGTGATAAAAAAGATATTGATATAAGTAAAATGTTATTGGAACAAATGGCTTCTGGCGCTCTTAGTGCTAGCCTCGTGAGTTCTGCCGAATCTAAAAAGGGTAAAGATGACAAGGACGTTTCCGAAAAATTAATAAAAAATTCTTCAGAATATATTTCGAGGACATTAATGTCTGAAGATGGAGCATTAGCATTGAGTACTTCTTTGGCTCACAAACGACCCCATGACGAGGTTATGAATGAACCAGAAAATTTAGCACTATCATCAACAGAATTAAATCCTACTAAAAAAGTAAAAGAGAATTCTCCTTCAGAGAAAAAAGCATCCATGGAAAAACAACCCGATCACTCGACGCACACTGGCGAAATGGACCTTGAAGACTTAATAGCTCCTTCAACGGTAATTAAAACTGGTATGAAACCTGATTTCGATACTACTGTTCCTAAATTGACGGCTACAGAAATGACAACTTCGACATCTGGTTTAAGTAAGGATGAAAAATCACCAGCAAAGCTACCAAGTTCTTATGCAGACGATTCTACCATTCTAAATCAAGACATCGCATTGGGTGAAGACTGCCAAGCAAAAATAGAAAATGACATTAAAGACAACTGCTCCAATGACGATGATACTAATATTGGAGATTTGTCTTCTCATGATGGGGGACGCAAATGCAATAAAAAGAAAAGCCGAAAATCATCCGAAGAATTGTCATCGACATGCCCGCGACGTGAATTAAGATCAAGCTCTGGACGCCAATCGACGGAGTCAATTAATACAAACCATTAAAATGTAATATGGCTCGAACGTAGTTATTAGCAATCACCGTGATTCAATATAAGTATAACTGTGTTTGTTAGGGTATCTTTCCTATGTTGCGTATTTCTGTCCGCGTGCATATCTAGGGTATACTCTCAAAAGTTCGTTAATGAACGAACGTGACCGTCTGAAGTAAAAACAAGTAACAAATTAAATTTTTTATTGTCTGGTATAGGGACAGTTGTGTCAAATCATGATATCATTCTATCTTTTCGGACCCCAAAGTAATCATTTGTCCGTTAGCAATACGGAGTAGTAAACGTCCCTAACTTCGGCCAAAACCTAGGAATTTTGTGCCTATGGGGTATGCCCCCAGGCCCGTATGCGCGCTGCCCGCACTCTAACGTTTCGTACATAATTGTCATGCATGGGTGCATCACACGCGCTAAGCTTATGTATTCGGGTGAGACACACACCGATGCAAACCAGCGGTACCGTAAAAAAGCCCGCAAGAATATAACCGCCAGTGGCTGTTTCTTATTAACAAATAATATCTATGAAGTTTCATAATACTAGCTTCAATCATTCGTTTCGGATAGATTAATCAATTTTTTTTTAATTCAAGCTGTTTCTACATCATGAAATAATAAATTCGATTAGTTATAAGAATAATATTCTTATTTATAACTTGTATTGTAAAATAACAGAAGACTTGATATTCCACAAACACAATCCACAGTTATACTAAAATTTCTTAGACATTACATTATTGTATTTACTAAGAAGGATTCTAATGTAATTGGAACAAACTAAAATATACAGCGTTAGCAATCACTTCTAGAATGAATCACAATAATAAAAAAATGTGTTTTAGAATTTCATAATGTAGTTTATACGATAAACTATTGACACTTAGAGATCTCTTGCAAATACTGTAGCTCAGTTTCCTTTTGACTACTATTTGTTTTAAAAGTAAGTTAGCAATGTCGAGTAAATATTAAATCATAAATGACGAGTGAAATTGTGTTAAAATTTATTCCTGGTTTAATTATTATTCTCAATTTTTTTTTATTTAGTTATTAATGTAAGATTTAAGTCAAACACTGAATGTGATAAAATTATTTATTACATGTATTCTTATTATTTTACACTGCTATATTGATGAAATGTATTATATAATTATGTGACAAATCATAAATAAACATAGAACGTATGTATTAGTTTTATTTATGTCCGTGACTACCGCTGGAATATCGCTAATTGCCTCCATACTCAATTGGTATATTAGTACTCTAACAACAAAATTGGTACCTTAGTACTAGTCGTTTTTGGGAAAATCGCCGTTGAAGGTGGTCTGGCCGGTGTGCTTTACGCGGTAGTCAGTAGGACCACCATGAGCGCCAGAAAAATAACCCTTTATAAGGCTCTGTCCCTATTTTGGACACCATACTAGTTAAATTTTTGCGGCTGAATGAAACGTCAGTCAAATTCAGTTTTTGTACTCTGTGATTTGACAGTTTGTTAGCAATAACAAAACGAAAAAAAAAAAGAACCAATATCTATGGACGGTATTTCACGGTGTGTTCGGATAACTTTCAAAATTTGGTGATTTTTGAGTGCTGTGTGTTTATCCAACTTCATCTTCGTGAAAAATGAATAGAAAGGTAAGTTTTATTTTTCAAGATGTTCAAAATATTGTTAATATGGGATAAATGTCTTTATTTTAGTAATAAATTTCATTTTACAAAGTAAACTTCGAAAACTTATGACGTCTATATATTGGACAGAGCCCGTTGGCCTGTCCGGCAAGTGCGCTATGCGCTATTGAATAAACTGCTTTTATGTTTTTTTCCTGTTTCAATTAGACAATCTTGAGGCAACTCTAGAGGAACTTTTTGGCTTATCGGATGGTGAGCAATCTGAAGACGGTTATGAAAGCGACGAACGGGAAAATGAGGCGATTTTCACGGAAATAAGTCAAGAAGACCTCGAAAATATTTTGGATTCTCCGTCGTCTTCTAGAAGCCAAGTTGCTATCAATTCACCTATACCTTCTGTAAGTGGAGTTTCTGCAATTCAAGATATCAACGAATCGGCACCAGATGATGCCAATAGTCCGGAGTCTGAAACTATTTCAGACACTGAAGACGACGATGATGATGATGAGTGGAAGAAAGTGTTTTTCCCTCATATGGCACCTATTGAAAAGTTTGATGATATTCCAGTAAAACCAAAACAGAATTTTCCAAACAGAAGTAGTCCTCATACATATTTTAGATTATTTTTCTCTGAGGAAATCTTGTCTGTAATTTATAGTTGAGCAAACGAATCTTTATGCAGCTCAAAACAAGCAGAAGAATTGGGTTGATGTTTCTGTTGTAGAAATCCAGGCGTTTCTTGAAACATTGGTACTGATGGGTGTACATCCTCTTCCAAATTTAGATCTATACTGGGCAACAGACCCACTGTTTTGCGTCCGGGAAATTGCGGATGTTATGACATCCAAAAGATTCAAAATGATCCTAAGGAACTTGCATCTAAATGATAATACGAAAATGCCTAAAAGGGGTAAACCAGCATTCGATAAACTGTATAAGATTAGGCCTTTAGTCGATTTTATGAATACGGCATTTTCAAAATGGGGCAAGGAACTCTTCCTCACAAAGCATAGATGAGTGTATGGTGAAGTTCAAAGGGCGCAGTACTTTGAAGCAATATATGCCCAATAAGCCCGTAAAGAGGGGCTTCAAAATATGGGCGCGGTGTGATAGCAACACAGGCTATCTTTATGAATACGAAATATATACTGGCAAAAAGGACAATGAAACAGAGTTTGGATTGGGAGCTAAGTGTAGTAAAAAGTCTCTGCAAAGCACTAGTGGAAGAAAAGATGGATACTGTTCACGTTGCATTCGACAATAGGGAAGATGCAAATATAATATTTATGAAAATTTTATGATTTAAATGTTAAAAAAGTATAAAAGAAGGGCCACTGCAATGTTTTTATTTTACATAATGTTGATTTTTAACAATAATTACGTATTAAAATTACTTGAAACGAAACGTATTTCAAAACACCAATCAGCGTTTAGTGACGTCACTCCCGTTACGACGACTTGTTGAGGTTATGGTTGTAAAAGTGAATATTATTCTATGGGAATATTAATTGCGTTTTTTAAATAAAAATGATAGTTGGGATTATCAAAGCAGACTCCAGGAATTTATTTACCAAGAGTTAGTGTTCACATGAGATCTTTTTTCAGAAAAAGGTTTCCTCCAGACATTTTAAACTTTTACCAATTATCGACGTCGATCTCAAACTGTAAAATTAAAAATCTACTATAGACAAGTTTTGTAAGTATTAGGTAGGTAACTAATGTGTTTTTACGTACAAGCAGATTAACTAAGTATACTCGTATAACAAGTATATTCGCCTTATGACGTATAACACACACTACATACAAGTATGTTCGCCTTATGACTTACGTCAAAGTGTTCTTCACAGCATCGAATAGTGGTCTTTGGAGAATAATTGTCATTTCTTTTTGCAGCTTAATATCACTTTTTTCTCAATTTTGGGTCAGAACGTCTAGTCAAAAACAATTTATTTCGAAACTTTGTTGAAGTAGACAGGGACACATTGGCACAAAAGATGAGTCAACACGGCTTTTTTCGGAATATTAGTGGTATTGTTATGATCACCTGATGTTGATGGATAGTCCATTTTAAATTTTTACAAAATATATCTTGAAAGTCGAAAAGATATGCAAAAGTATGAAAGCCGACGAACAAATACGGCCAGTGACAGATAGGAATGACGTCATCAGAACTATAGGTCCGTTTTCGCGGGAAAATTTAAACTGTCAATTTGAAACCGCATTTTCTCCGATAAATTACAATGTTTTAATTTTTTAATATATTTGTGGTCTATTCTACATGGAATTCTTTAAAGTGAAAACAAAAATAAAAATATTGCATGTTCCCTATTTCTTTTCTTCCACTGAGCTTATGCAGAGTCTATTTGAACAGAACATATATTCGACAGCGACAGTCCGGTCTAACAGAACAAATTTACCCCGGCGATTGAAAAAGCAGACTGCCAAAAAAAGTGGACTAAAACTAACTAAGGGGCAATATAAGTGGAGGGTCAATAAAAATGTTAGTTTTTTTTGTTGGATGGATACTAAGATCGTAAATATTCTTAGTACTGCCTACCGTCCAAACCAAAAAGTGTCATGCAAGAGGACACAACAAGATGGCAGTAAGCAGGAAGTGCCATGTCCACTGGGCGTACTTGAATATACGAAGAGGATGGGAGGTGTGGACCGCTTCGACCAAAAGCGTGGCACATATCAAGTGGCTAGGCGAAGTCGAAGATGGTGGATGAGGATATTTTATTTTCTAATAGATGCTGCCATCACCAACGCATATATTTTATATGCTCAAAAAATGCGGTACCCCATGAACAGTTTGCAGTTCCGCACAATGCTGGGAAGGAATTTGATTGGTTCTTTCAGCAGCAGGAAAAAGAGGGTGTCTAACTTACCATCATTTGTTTGCAAAAAAACCAAAACTTGATAGCCGACAGAAAGCCAAGTATGGTCTCCCAGACGATCTGCGGCTTACAGATGTAGGATCTCATCTACCTGGTCCACTGGAAAGTTACCGAAGATGCAGAGCTTGCAGCAGCAAGGAAAACAGCAAAAAATCCAAAATACAGTGCATCCGCTGTGAAGTTGCCTTGTGTGTGGTTCCATGCTTTGCCAAATTCCATTTAAAAAAAAACTCATATCTATATATATAAAAATGAATCCCTATTTCCCTTGGTCACGCCATCACGCGTGAACGGCTGGACCGATTTCACTTTTTTTGTTGTTGTTGTGTTTGTAATTGTCAGGAGATGGTTCTTATGAAAGAAAAAAAAAATACAAAATTACCCGGAAAATTAGAAAATTTAAGAACACTTATTTAAGAATACTTAACAACCATATAATAGGAGAATGTAAACTTTTATAATGTAACATTATGACATTTGACATAGAATTGACAGAATGCGTGCTCAAATATCATCAAAGAGACAGGACAACGTCTGTCGGGTCAGCTAGTTCTTAATAAAGAGGTCCTAGTTATCATATTTATCAATTTTTTATTTCCATACCCTTAGCAGTTTTCTGTGCCTTATAAAGGGATAAGGCATGCTATAGCTATTCTAAGTTGTATCAGTTGTACTCCCGGGTGGCGCCACATGGAAACTAAAAAAAATAAAAAATCCCCTCTTTGGCGCGGCCAGGAAGTGCCACGTATCAGTTCATAATGTCAACTTCGTATGTCATATTCTTCTCTTTATTACTTACCGTAAATGAAACTGAGCGCAGCGATCTGTGACTGCTGACACTGGTTTGGCCACCATCAGGGATTTTAACTTTAACAACAAAAAAAAAAAGTATAAGTAAATTATTTCACATTAATTCTTACACTATCTTCGCTATCCTCGCTATCTTTTTTTGTCAAAATTTGGTAGCCCTCCAACTGTCCAAGTTATTACTGAATATGAATTAAAGTCCAGATGGTGCACAGCCTGTAGATAGTTTATATCATTCAATCCCGGTAGTACAACGTTCCTGTAGAGTATTTTCCGACATCTACTTGGGTAAAGCGATGAGCACAATACCTATGTATTTGTACTGGGTCTGGGTTGTACAGACGCCAGCTCCTCACGGTAAACTGTGAGTACTGGCCATCATTCAGTACCGATTGACACTGCATGTCGTTTGTTTTATATCTAAGAATAGTTGTGTCAAATAAAAAACAATGTCTATGAATATACGTATATTTTAATAAATAATTCTTTCACAAATTGGTAGCAGAGCGTGGTTGTTTGCAAATAAGAAAAAATGGCAACAACTACGAGTTATAGAAATATAGAACCTTTGACCAAGTCAAACTATGATACTTGGTGTTTGCAAGCACAGGCGGTCCTGATCAAAAATGACTTTTGGGATATTGTAAGCGGCGAGAAAACTTTACCACCAGTTGCAGATGCGGCGGCAAGATTGGCGTTCAACAAAGAGGACTTGAAGGCAAGGGCTGAAATCCTACTTTTGTTATCACCGTCGGAATTAAAACAAATTAAAGTCTGCGCGACATCTAAAGCTGTATGGGACAAGGCTACTTACCAAAGCACTGGGCCTGCGAGGAAAGCTACCTTATTAAAACAATTGGTTCTAAAGCGAATGACCACAGGAGAAGATATACGTGACCACATAAATAACTTTATGGACATCGTGGACAAACTCGCAGATATGGATATAAAGGTACCTCCAGAACTGCTTAGCATAATGCTCCTCTACAGTTTGCCGACAACTTTTGAGAACTTTAGAATAGCCATCGAATCTCGAGACACCCTGCCTAATCCTGAAGATCTAAAAGTAAAGATTCTGGAAGAATACCAAGCAAGGAGTGGCAATGGACAGCCTGAAAGCTCATAGCCTATCACGTTAAGAAAAATAGGCAAAGGTTGTACTGCAAGAGCTGTAAAAAGAAAGGTCACACCATCGAGACATGTTGGGGCAAGAAGAAAAACCCGAATGAAAAGGACAACGGAAGCAAATACAATTTTAACGTTTGTCTGAGCACCGTAAATACAGACGCTGATGAAAATGCCTGGTGTCTAGACAGCGGCTGCTCATCGTACATGTGCGGTGACGAATCAAAGTTTTCTACTATGACCCCTGGAATTGGCACCCTAAAGTTGGCATCAAACAAATATACCAGTAGAATTCTAGGCAAAGGAAAAGTTACAATCAGCACCGCTAATCACGGCTACAATTTCCATGACACACTGTATGTTCCGGATATTTCTGTAAACCTATTATCCGTCGCTAAAATAATGGACAGAGGAAATAAGGTTTTTTTTTTTGAAAAAGAGAAAGCCTACGTCGTAGAAAAAACCGGTGAAATAACACTGACTGCTCGAAAGAGAGATGGGCTTTACTACTTTGAATCTGGACGAAAAGAGGCTGAAAATTACAAAACAAAAAATGACAGTGACATAATGGAATGGCTTCGCAAACTCGGCCACATAAATGAAAGAGACTTAAAGAAGATGTCTAAGGACAACCTAATGCATGGCTTAAACTTAAGTGATGAAGACATGCAAACATGTGAGACCTGCATCAAAGGCAAATTGTCCAGGTTACCTTTTATAAGACACAATGATCTGTACACAACTGATAACCTGGAAATAATCCATAGTGACGTTTGTGGACCGTTTGAATGCGATACACTAGCAGGATCAAAGTACTATGTTACTTTCATAGACGACTTTAGTCGCTATTGTCACGTCTATTTTATAAAAAGGAAGAGTGACGTTTTCAACGTTTTCAAAGAATATAAAAATGAAGTTGAGACGTTCCACAACAAGAAAATAAACAACCTGCAGACAGACAATGGCACGGAATACCGCAACAAGGAATTCGATGCTTTTCTCAAATCGCATGGCATCCAAAGAAGGTTGACCACAATTTATACCCCTCAACAAAATGGGATTAGCGAGAGAAAGAATAGATCATTATTAGATAAAGCCAGATGTCTGTTAATCGAGGCCAAGGCACCTAAAAAACTCTGGGCGGAGGCGGTAGCAACCGCAAACTACCTTATAAATCGTAGCACTTCCAAAGCACTGGATGGCAAAACACCATTCATGAAATGGCTTGGCCGAATACCATGTGGGCATCATCTTTACGTATACGGCAGGAAGACCTTTGTTTTGAATAAAAACTTTTTAACAAAAAATTCAACCGCCGAAAAAACTGAAAAGCAAAAAATAATTAACCTTAAAATTATGAGTCGGCGCTTTGAGTGGTCTTTGTTCACTGATTTATCAGCGCCGACTCAAAATTTTAAGGTTAATTATTTTTTGCTTTTCAGTTTTTTCGGCGGTTGAATTTTTTGTTAAAAAGTTTTTATTTCACAATTTTTTGTGGTTTTAATGTACTAATAATACTTGGCAAGGTATACCCTATCCAATGAAAAAAGAATGATCAAAATCGGACTACTCTGTATAAAGTTAAGCGTGGTAATACATTACAATCACTGAGTGAACAATCAATCATCCCCTGTTTTCTGACCCTTAGGGTTTGATTTTGTTTTCCAAATTTATATGGGACCACCCTCGAAGTATACTCTTTCCAATAAAAAAAGAATTATCAAAATCGGACTACTCTGTACAAAGTTATGCGTGGTTATACATTACAATCAATGAGTGAACAATCAATCATCCCCTGTTTTCCAACCCTTAGGGTTCGATTTTGTTTTCCAAATTTATGTGGGACCACCCTCGGAGTATACCCTTTCCAATAAAAAAATAATTACCACAATCGGACTACTATGTAAAAAGTTATGCGTGGTCATACATAAAAAAAAAAACAAAAAAAAAAATATACGCGTCGAATTGATAACCTCCTCCGTTTTTTTTCGTCGGTTGAAAAGAACAAACGAGGCAAACTGACCCAAAATGCCAAAGAAGGCGTATTCATGGGGTACTCACTGACCTCGAAGGCTTACAGAGTGTACATACCCGAAGAAGATGATGTAGTGATAAGCAGGGACATAAAAGAAAAATACCTTACAAAATTTCAATGAGCAAGAAGATGAAGTTTCTTCGGTAGAAGACATAGAGTCTTACGATGATGCATCAGAGGTTATAGAAATACCTGAAAATGGGAGGCGGCAAAGAGAGAGGCGTCCACCCGCGTGGACCAGAGATTTTATATTGGACCAGACTGAAGAAAGTCAACTACTTTCAGAGATATCCAACATATGCGATGAGAATGAAGATTCTGAATACTGGCATGATGCTATAAAAGCCGAAATTAGAGCACATGTTAAAAATGGAACCTGGAAAATAGAAAAGAAGAACAAAGACATGAAAGAAGTGGACTACAAAATGGTTCTTAAAAACAAAATAGGACCTGACAACAGTATTACAAAGAAAGCCAGACTAGTAGCACGGGGTTTCACGCAGCGACCAGGCATTGACTTCTATGAAACATACGCTCCTGTAGCTAAACTGAGTTCGATAAGATCTGTTGTTGGAATAGCCATGGAAGAAGGCTTGAAATTGAACCAGATGGATGTTACAACGGCATACCTGAATGGTGAACTAGAAGAAAAAATAGTAATGAAGTATCCTGACTATTTAGAAGAATATCTGACTGAAATCATGGTTGAAGAAAGTAAACAGGAAAATTTAACTTTGTACAACAAAACAATGAGTATGCTAAAAGACATAAAAAACAACCCTAAAGGGAAAGTTTGTCATCTCATAAAAGCTTTATATGGACTCAAACAGGCAGGGAGGCAATGGTACAAGATACTCTACACAGAATTAAAGAACATAGGTTTCAAAGCATCGGAAGCTGACCCATGTCTATACATACAAGAGAAAAGAGGAGTAAAAGTTATAATAATAATATATGTCGACGATTTGTTAATTGCCTATTCATGTCCCAGAAAGCTACAAGAAATAAAAGACATGTTAAATGCTAAATTTGAATTAAAAGACTTAGGAACACCTAAACGGATAATAGGAATAGATGTTACCTATAAGGGAGATGAAATCAAACTGAACCAAGAGAAGTTCATAGAAGACACTCTTAAAAAAATTAAAATGGAAGATTGCAAGGCTACATCGACGCCCATAGAACCAGGTCTTAAACTAGAAAAAGGAGAAAGAGATGATAAGAACCATCTGCCTTACAAAAATTTGATTGGCACGCTCACATACCTGGCTGTTGCTACTCGACCTGATATAATGTATGCCATTAGCTATCTCTCTCAGTTTAATGACTGTTACGGCGAAGAGCATTTCAAATGCGCAAAAAGAGTGCTGCGTTATTTAAAAGGAACCAAAGGCGTTGGTCTTATATTCAGGAAAACTCGCCAAGAATTACATGGCATGGCTGACGCAGATTGGGGCGCATGCAAGCTGGACCGGAAGTCTTTTTCCGGCTGTTGTTTTAAATATGCTGGAACGGCTATAAGCTGGATATCGAAGAAACAAAAGTCCGTTGCACTATCTACTGCCGAAGCGGAATATGTAGCATTGACTGAAGCTGCGAAAGAGGCCATTCATCTAAAAAGTGTATTCAGAGATCTTGGGGCCAACTATGAAAGCATAGTAATATTTAACGATAACCAAGCCGCCATCAAGTTAAGTCAAAACACTATAGTAAATTCCAAGTCCAAACACATTGACTTAAAAATGCACTTCATCAGAAATTGCATAATGGAGGGAATGATACAGGTCAGGTATCTGCGAACCGAAGACATGGAGGCAGATATACTAATAAAAGCTATAGCTGGACCGCAGCTGTTGAAATTGCGGAACAGCTTAGGAGTTTCGTGAACTCCTGATGTCCACGATCATGCCGTGAAGAGGAGTGTGAGTACTGGCCATCATTCAGTACCGATTGACACTGCATGTCGTTTGTTTTATATCTAAGAATAGTTGTGTCAAATAAAAAACAATGTCTATGAATATACGTATATTTTAATAAATAATTCCCTCACATAAACTCTATACATAACTATAACTACAACGCGCACTGCAGTGTTAGAAAGAAAGTATGTATGTACTACTTACTGTACGTAAAGAGCGTATAGGTAATAATTTAATGGTAGAATATGGTTGGTAGTTTTCCGGCACGGGGGCATTTTCACAAAAATGTATACCCCCTGATTTTCCAGTGTCCCTCGAATTTTATTAAATTTTATTCATGAAGTAGTTGCCAGAATTATTTATATTTGTCATCAAAGTGAATAAACGTATACAGTATTTTGATGTTTTAACAAAAACTTTATGATAATCTCAAATTAATTCATTTTAATTAAAAATAACAATTGAAAAATGGGTGATTTTGCGCTGTCCCCTGCGTAGTCTTACGAATACAATAACTTATATCTTAACTTTATTGTAAGAAAGACACCCTCTTTTAAGGTTTTTTTTTAGTCTAAGATAATCAAATATTGTGATACTAAGTAAAATATAAAAACCTATTAACAAAAAAATATTTAAAAAATGAAGAAAGTAAATCGAAAAAATTGTCCTTCCCGGAACATTCAGTTTTGTCACCCATTTTTCTAACAAAATATTTACTGTAGTTCGAATAGTTTTTCATTACTGACAATATCATAGTTGGCGCTATGCAATTAGTCAGGTTAGAAGCCGTCAGTATCAAAAAAGTGCTTAGAAAGAGGTCACGCGTGTTTGCAAGCCGCAGGGAACGAAATGTTGTCTCAGGTATGACCATATTTTGTATTATTTCCTGTAGTATTTATCTTGTAGTTTTTAGATAATTAGTTTTAAAATATTATGTTAACTAAGTTGAACAAAAGTTTTTATGAATTTAAGTATTGTGGCTATTTTTAAACAGTTTTTATTACTAGAGGATAATAAAATGTGACTTCCGTTGTGTGACTATTTGAGCGGTCACATACATGCTGAACGAAAAATCACAACATGCCTGAACACATAAAGCACAGTTTACATGGCAATTTTCTTGACCTATAAAATATTTTTCTAAGACGTTTTTGACTGAGTACCAAACCTCGGCAAATAGTAGATTTCGAAAGAATTATTATTGAAAAACAATTTGAAATATTTGATGTTGTATGTTTATTTGTTAAATTTTAATGTTACTTGTATGGGTGTACATTTTTATTTTCGTTTATTTGTAGGTTTCATTTTAGTAGTACTAAATTTTGTTTTAGGAATATCAAAATGCCTCTCACCGGGGCTGAAAAACTAGACGTTCTAGGGAAAAACTCAAACGAGATCGCCCGGAAGAATATAAAACTCAATGTAAAAAAAAAATGAAAGAATGAAAATCAAAAAAAAAGAAAATATCAGAAATGACGGAAGAAGAAGCAGAAAAGCAACGCAAAAAATGGAGAGAAGAAAAAAAAGAAGCAATATGCAGAAGAAAAAAAAGCAACTAGAACTAAGAAATGTAGATAATGAACTACGAAAGATAAAAATTAAACAAACATCAGGAAAAAATGTAAAAAATTATTAAGAAAATGCAGAAATTTGTTGACGCAGGATAAAAAAAAAAACTCAAAGAGAGGCTTACAAAAAACGATACCAACGTCTTACACAACGTACTACGATAAAGATAGCGGACTTATAAAATGAATTGATGAAGCAAAAATCAAGAGAGGAAGTGCTTAAATTTACATTAAAAAAGACATATCACAGGGCAAAAGCACATAAAGAGAAACAATATTTAAAACAACTTGTGAAAAACACCACAAACAAAAAATATGTACGCAAAATGATGGGCTTAAAAGCAAAAGACAGAAAAAAGAATAAGATCTAATTAAAATTATATCTGAAAGCTACAGATCTCAGTATGTAACTATAGGTTATCCGTTGTAGTTAGATATTTCAAGCCAACAATTGTTATGGTTTAAGGACCGGAATTGATTGTGTTGTTTAAGATTGCTTGCTATTATTAATGTTAATGATAAACGAATCACGAAGACTGATATAAGTGCTATAAAAAAGACTTAATAATCTTGATACTAAATAATTTACCTTTAATAATTAATAATAAAAATGGGATACCTTAGGCAAGAACTGATTGTGATAATTTTGTTAAAACTTAAATAATGTTATACATATATGTATTAATTGTGCCTGCGTACTTTTTTTCGCCATGTAAACGCACCCTTTCCCTTTTTACGTATTCAGTTACGTGACTGTCCCTATATTACGGAGCTGAATTTCTTGATTATTTGAGTAGATTTTACATTTAATGACCTTCATATTACTCTCTCAAATGGAAAATGATTCTTTAGTATAATATTTGTAGCCTTTTCTCTAAAAAACATATCAAAACATTTGAAAATGTAGATAATTATGACAGTTGAAGTAACAGAAGTCACATACTGAACATATTATGTACTTTTAATAAGCTAAGATATAAAAATTGGAAATGGTGAGTGTTTTTTTTTAAATTACATGAGCATTTAAAAGTCATTAAATAAAAAATATCTAAAAATTCTTATAATTTACACCGTTTTCTCAGCTACTACTGAATATAGTCACACAACTGATTTAAATTTGCGAGACTTTCCGTTATGTTCTCATATTTTTTACAGTATTTTCGTTTTAAGCCCATAATATTTTATTTTTCCTTAAAGGATATTGAATTTCCGTTCTAAAGAGACCAAAGACGGTTTAAAATATAATACTATCAAAAAAGCATTATTTTTCAAGGTGGGGGTACATTTTTGTGAAAATGCCCACGGAAGCCCGCGTTGCTCGAAGTTGGTAGTACTATAATAGGTACATACTTCATGATTGTCTATAGTATATACTAATTCCATGCATTTGTGGAACACAGCCAAAGAACTGACAGATTGAGATGTTATTTAAAAAAAAACCTCGAATGTGGCGATGTGGCCACTGGCGGTGGCGATGAATGAAATTGAAAGTCTGAGACGTACTGTCATCAATTTATCATAATATTCCAAAGAAACTTGTTAACTAAGTTACGTTTCAGAGCGATTTTACCACTGTGAGTAATGTTTCTCCTGTTGGATATCAGTTAAAAGTGTTCAACTATCACTAAAATGGAAGACCGAGCAGCCAAGTTAGCGCTAGCACGAAAGAAGGTAATAAATTTACTGTTTTCCAGATTATAGTTGATACAACGACGAATAAATTGGAATCTTGTCCGTCTTATGTGTTCCATACTAGACACTTCTTTACCATTACATTATCTCCTCTTTGTGACACGTCATACCATCATTGCTGAGTACCAATAAGTTTATCAATCCGCAGTCGGCTCAGTGTTTCTATCATATTTGCTACAGATATAATTTTTTACACAAACAAAATCTCTTATCACTTTAGTTTTTTCCATGAAGACAATTTGACACTCTTTTACACATATTAAAACTATTTTGTTGTAGATTAAGTTTTCATTCATGTGAAATAGTCTAACACCAGATGATGAGATAATCTCTCATTGGAAGAAAGCTATTTTCACGACCACATTTTCTAACTATGCTAGTCAGTTTCAAATTATTGTGGGGAATAGTATTAGTTATAGTATAATTATTACATTTGTAACTGGTGGTACAAACAATTTAGTCAGGCATAAGCGTCCAGTATGCTCATCAAGTGAATGAATGGGATATTCAAAAACTGACAATTGAACATTTGATTTTTAAGAATTGCATAGCATTTCCTGTCATGTCATACACCTTGCCAGTATTTTCCGGAACTGAATCATTCAAATCAATCTAACAGCTAGTGATAGATGAGTGCTGGTTGCTTGGAGCCAAATTGATTCTGAATTTCTGCATCATTCTCTTGCTGAGCAATCCAGATGTTTATGCCTGACCTTATGGGTATTCTGTCTATCTATCTAGTCAGTCAGTCTACAAAGAGCTGTTGAAAGTCCGATATCCCCCTCCAATCACCAAAGTCAGAAAAATCCCTGGATACACTAGAAAGGAACAAGAAGCTACAAACAAATCATCAAATAACAGAAAATCGTATGCCCAAGCCACAACAGAATTCCCTGAACAACCTAAAACTAATGAACTCAAAACCATTACGGAGACACTTGTTGCCCTGATGAACCAAATATTAATTATGACACAAACGCTAACCGACTTAATTTCAAAAATGCCATCACATTCACAGAACTAAAATTGTGTGTATGGAATGCTAATGGCTTGTCAAACCACTCGGAAGAGTTAAAAATATTTGTTAAAATACACCACATAGATGTTTTACTAATCTCAGAAACCCACTTCACATCCAAAAGCCACTTTAAGCTACCAGGATACAACATGTACCATACTGATCACCCTGACAACAAAGCACATGGAGGATCGGCCGTTCTTATCAGGTCAAACATCAAGCACCATGCACTACAAAATTACTGCAAAAATTACATCCAGGCAACAAACGTTGTGTTAACAGACTGGATTAGTGACATTACGATATCGGCCCTGTATTGTCCACCTAGATTCACTATCAAGGAAACTGACTTCAGTAACTTCTTTCAATCACAGGTTTATTGCAGGAGGTGATTATAATGCCAAGCACTCATTTTGGGGTTCCAGGCTTGTCTTACCCAGAGGACGAGAACTCCTTAAATGCATACAAAAAAGACATATGAACGTCGTATCATCTGGTCAACCGACTTACTGGCCAACAGATAAAAGAAAAATCCCAGATGTTATAGATTTTTGTGTCAGCAAAGGAATCGCAAAGAACATCATATTGTGCCAGAGTTGCTGGGACCTATCCTCAGACCACTCTCCTATCATAGTAGAGCTGCACACTAGTCCCCAAGAATGCGTCAGGAAATGCGTTCTGCATAACAACAGAACTAACTGGTCCATATTTCGTGAGCTCACAGACAAAGCATTCGAAGAATCAGTTAGTCTAAAATCGAAAGACGAAATAACAGAAGCGGTGCAATATTTCAACAAAAGTGTGCAAGATGCAGCTTGGTCATCGACCCCACCACTACCATCTAGAAATCTGGACACCCACGTAGCGAAACACATATTCGATTAAGTACTAAAAAAAAGGAGAATACGGCAACGCTGGCAAACAACAAGAGACCCTGTTGCGAAAAAACAACTCCATCACGCCAACAGACAGCTAAAGCGCACTCTAGAGAAAGATCGTAATGATGGATTTCATAACTACCTCAACGGCCTGGATGCTATAACTGCTTCCTCGGATTATTCTTTATGGAAAGCCACCAGAAGACTAAAACGGCCCGTCAATGTCTCTCCTCCTATAAGAAAATCTGATGGTACCTGGGCACGGACTGACCAAGAGAAAGCCGGAACCTTCTCAGAACATCTCTCAAACGTCTTCACTCCTCATCGATATGACGGCTCACCAGAAGATGCAGCAGAAATTACTAACCACTTAAATAGTCCAAAGATACGCAGGAAATGCCTCTTAAATTTACAAAAACAGAAGTTGCCCGAATCATAAAAAAATCAGACCCAAAAAAGGCTCCAGGATACGACCTTATTACAAACCGTTTATTACAAGAACTACCTGAATCTGGCATAACTTTCCTTACGTCACTGTTTAATGCCATGACCAGACTACAGTTCTTTCCCCTGCAGTGGAAGGTTGCACAAATTGTAATGCTGTTGAAGCCAGAGAAACCACCTGAAGAAACAAAATCGTATAGGCCCATAAGTCTGTTACCTAGTCCATCCAAAATATACGAATCTCTACTGCTACAACGAATCTTGCCTATACTCAAAGAGAAGAAGCTAATTCCTGATCACCAGTTTGGATTTCGCAGTAAGCATGCCACTATCGACCAAGTGCACAGACTAACAAAACATATCATGGAATCACTGGAGAGTAAATCCTACTGCGCCAGTGCTTTCTTGGATATATCTCAAGCATTTGACCGCGTGTGGCATGAGGGATTGTTATTCAAATTGAAAAATAATCTGCCCGATAACCTTTACGGAATATTAAAATCATTTCTCCAGCAGCGCCATTTCATAGTACAACAAGGGGAAGCTCTATCTGATCTCTGCCCTATAAAAGCAGGAGTCCCGCAGGGCAGCGTGCTGGGTCCCATACTCTACTTACTCTTCACTGCGGATCTGCCGACATCTGAATCCTTAATTACTGGAACCTTTGCTGACGATACCGCTATACTAGCTACACATAGCGACCCAAAATTAGCCTCACAAATACTCCAAAAAGGGCTAAATGACATATCCCACTGGCTCAAAAAATGGCGGATAAAAGCAAATGAGACAAAATCAGTCAACGTAACATTCACCTTAAGAAGAGACTCTTGTCTTCCAGTCACACTTAATAACATTGCAGTCCCACAAGCAGATCATGTGAGATATCTTGGATTGCACTTGGACAAAAGACTTACCTGGCAAAAACATATTTTCACTAAGAGAAAGCAACTTGGTATTCAAACCCGAAAACTTTACTGGCTCATTGGACGAAAGTCTCAACTGTCTCTCGAAAACAAAATACTTCTGTACAAGGCAATACTGAAGCCCGTCTGGACGTATGGTATCCAACTGTGGGGTACTGCGTCCCATTCAAACATTGAAATCATACAAAGATATCAAAATAAAGCACTCCGCATGATAACCAACGCCCCTTGGTTCGTACCCAACGAATTATTGCACCGTGATCTACGCCTGCCCACAGTGAAACAGGAAATTGTACGCCATACCAAAAGCTATAAAGAGCGAATCGAACGACACCCAAATACTCTGGCCCGGCCACTTATGGCAAACCACAACAAAGCGCGACGTTTGAAGCGCAAAATACCTCAAGATTTAATACAAGCACAGTAATCACTTCTGTGTTAACAATGAGGATGTGACACAGGTCACATACCGAGCGCGCCAGCGATAGCACCAACCAACTTACTGCTGAATGTCCCACAAAGGAGACAGATTGTAGTAAACACAGAAAACAAAAAAAAAAAAAAACTATCTAGTAAGTACCTATTGTGTGTGTAGTCATATAAAACCCTTTGTAGACGCTGAACTTTCACGTATAGGCATTCATATAGCCAATCAACGGGGAACAGGGATGAATGCAAGAACGTATATCTCCACACACTACGAATGACACTTCTCAGGAATTGCGGGTAACACACACCGGGGCCTTGCAATTTTAGTAAGAAAGGATGCCCAAATTGAAGCAGTTTACAGTAAAAAGTATATGGACGCGATATCAGCTACCCTTGAGGTTGGCATGGGAAAAGAAAAGCCAACTCCTCAGTACATAATAAATTCACATCCCAACAGCTGTACTTAGAAAGCAATCAGATCCTTCTCAAACGTGTTAAACTTGATTAGACGAAAAACAAGGAAAGGTGCGCTGCAAATATGGCACTTCAACGCCCATATTGGTAGCTAAGATACACTAAGTATCCAACGCAAAGGTTTGATGCAACACACGCTTCACCATGAAGATTCCAACTACAACGGTGAATATTGGCAACAAGGAAACACAATACAATAAAATAATTTGGGGACTGCCAAGACAGACACAAAAAGAAACAAACAAAAAGGGAAAAAAACCAAACACAAAAACAATGACAAAGTACAATTGAAACAACGGTTGAGACCAAGTATGTCAATCATAAACAATGCAACTGTAACGCGCTGAATAGAAATTCTACCAAACCAAAATACCTAGACTGTATAACAAACTAGCAAATGTAGTAATCACCACAATGAATGAAAACATCGAACTACCCTGGAACATTCTAACGAAGGTAACTTGACTCTTCAGCCAATTTACTCAAGGGACCACCGATCAGCCTTTCCTAACCTACAGAAGGCCAAATTCCTACAAAGCAAGCAACCAAATAACTCCAATATGCATAATCACGTAAAAGAAAGCCAGACAACACTCCAAAAGGTTAAATATCCTATAAATAAACCTGCTTCACCGGAATATGGAAAAAAATCACCCCGCAAAACACATGCAAACGCTCAACACATTCCATAGGAAAAAAAAATACCGATATCCAAATGGGAGAAAAAAAAGGTCCGAGGGCCTTCATATACCACCAACGGTTAATAAAACAAAACCGATAATCGAAGCAGAATGCGAAAGACCGACGACGAAAGATATAAAGGAAATCATCATCACTCCCGGTGATATTATCATTTTACGGACGACCTTACCCTTATTACCAGAGGTCGGAGTAGGTAGATTGATTTTACGTACTCGCATCATGAATAGTCATAGAAATCATAACAAGGATACGCCTTTTTTCCAGGATTTCATTTTGGTACTTACGGGATTGAATCAAATATTGTGAAAGTAAGGATTTTTAAACTAGGTACTAAATTAGAAATTTATAGAATGCGATAGATAAACTTTAAAATTGTTTTTTTTTTTACTATAGAAGGCCGGTCTCCTACTACTATTAAAAAGACAGCAAAAGGATAAACATTTCTTATTCATATTGATGTTTTCTTTATTCTACACATTAAAACATTTGAAATTAGTTTCAAAATACCGGAATCCCAGGGGCTTATCCGTACTAATACGTGCCAGTTCATTGATCCCATTTCAATCTACCTACTCCGACCTCTGCTCATTACAGATGAGCTGGAAGAACTAAAACGCATCCAATACCACATTATAGCCATACTAAATAGCGCAGGCCTCCAAATACACGCAACTAAAATTAAAATGCTAATTAGAGACCCCCCAGCAGCATAGCACCCCACCTACGAGACCCGTAATAGAAGAAGTATACCGACAGTGGATGAAATCAAACACTCAGGCTCACACATAACATCTGTATTAAGAAGAAAAAAACACAATTAGAAAACGATGCCAACAGGCCACAAGAAACACCAAATCATAACTACCAGTCATAGTAAACTCAAAGATGGACTGGAAGCTAGATAGACTTATGTTATGATTACACTCAGTAAAATATCACACTCAGTAAAGCGAAAAGATCAAGACTCAGTCTTCTGAGTCAATGAAGTCATGACTCAACTCGTTCATTTCTTAATGAACGAGTTGAGTCATGACTTCATTGACCAAGCTAGGAAAAAGGAAACCAGGAAACCAGGACATAAGAAAATGCATCAAATCTTAATCGGAAAAACCGTAACAAAACGCGTCAAGAACCACAGGATGTGCTACGTGGCACAAGGTGAACCACACCGCGCATGTATGCAGCAATGCAGTACAAGCCCAAATCCAAGAAGGTCGAACGACCTACTTACACATGGAGCGACAACCTAAAACAGGACATGAAATACATGTACTTTGACATGGGAATCAAGTTTTGGATGGACACAGCTGGAGACAGAAATAAGATCAAGAAAGCGGCAAGCGATATCTACAAAAAACAGAAACTCGTAGCAACGAGAACTTAGAAGACAACTGAAAACAACAACACGGAACATAGCGAAGCAATGACATAGGAAACAAAAGAGAAAACAGTTGAATTCCACCAACAAATGCACAGATGAAGCTAGACTTGAATCAACATGCTCAAGACGTCGTGAAAAGATGCCATGCCGTCGTGCTATAGATAAATACCACCCGTCTCTCCACTAGTCCAATGCTTACTTAAGGCTGCATAGTCGGTAGGCTCGTAATCCTTTCCTATCCTAAGGGCACGTCTTCCCTACCATTACAGCGCCCCCCGGTCTACTTCTTGATATGCAATGACCTATGTAGCACCATGAATCATGAGGCTTCAGGGGCTAGTGCAAATCTCGGGGTTCATTCGATTAATCGAGTCTGGCCAAACCACGCTGGGATCGGTGCAATTCATTTCATTTAAGAGACATAATCGGCCTTAATATTTTACTTCGAAGTTTTTAGCTATATCTGTAAAAGTAAAGTAAATATTTAGCAAATATGTATTTTCATAAAATACAAACAAAACGAAAATACAAATATGAAAAAAATTGTTAGGAAAAACTGGAAATAGTTGATTGTTTGGTGTTATATAATTTATTTATTTAATACTTTACGCAGAGATTTGCACAGAGGCGGGCTTAATGCTACTGGCATTTTCTACCAGTCAACCTTTTAGTTATACAGAGACAAACAGTGGTAGGTGCAATTATGAAAGCCAAGTAAACAAATATATTTAAAAATAAAGGTATATATACACATAGTACTTATATTGGTATACTTTCATCATCATATTTATAACCTATAATTAATATATAGGTTAAAAGCTATTATATTCCAAATTAAATATATGCACAATTAAATATACTGTTACGAGCCGGGATTAGGGATAAATTAATTTAAACCAATTGGACCGAAATCGCACAAATCAGTTTAAGGGCCTTGGTCCGGTTTAGTGCCGTAAAACGGTCACTTTATGAACCTATCTTCTCATTAACAACTTGGTTTGAAGATTTGAAAAAAATATATTTTTGCTATAGATTCATGTACATAATTTTTACAAGAGCACTTTTTTCGTAGGGTTAACACCTTTGCTGTAAAAAAATATTTACGACAACCCAATTTTTTGGCTTATATTTCATACTCCTACTAAACAGCTTTGTTATTTGGAAATATTTTTACACATAAAAATAAACGGTTATAGGCACTACGATTTTACAATAAAATATTGTAAATTAATCAAAATTTTGCAAAGAAATACCCCCCTTTTAAGCCGTCAAGGGTAGAGGGGCTCTGCGTAGGCGCGGGCTGCAGTCGTGCATTAGCATTCAGACGGGAGGGCTGTGTCTCTCGCTGCTCCGCTCCGGCTATCGACCGACTACGCGTGACGTGTGTGTTAGTGTAAATACTTACGAACGTATTGTAACAGTGTGTGTTTATAGACTAGCTCCTTGCAGAGGAGTCGATTTGTTTGTGCGCGTGAACGCTTTATTAGTGGTGGCATTTCTAAATACTTTTTTGTTAATATATTTTATTGTGTGAACTGTAACATAGTTTGTATTTAAATAAAAATGCCCAGGCAAAAAAAGTGTTTAATTTATTAGCGATTATCCTACAGTTATTGACTATTTCTGTTTTGTTGTAATTTTTAATTTTTAGTGTTTCCTTACCAAAACTGTGCGTTACAAAAACAATCTTTTTTTTTTTTTAAATTATGTTAATATTTCTCATGTAAGTGAAATTTGTTTTTTATGGGAAATAAAGATATCTCTAACCCGAAAAGTTGTCTTTCTTTAATCAATCACATACCTGCATATTTAAAGAAATATTTCCAGTATAAACATCAAATAGTTGCGTCTTTCTAAAGTATCAGCCATTGATCCACCATTCGGTACCTTTTACAGTCGTAGGCAAAAATACCGACTTTCGTCCGTCTCTGCATAATCTTTGGTCGTCGTTTTAGTTTAGCGCGCCGCCGCCACTCGTTACGTGTGTGCGGGAGTATGGAGCTTAGCTCCGCCCATATGCTCAAGGTTAACGAGGATACTATACACCTTAATAAACTAATCACTAACACTGCAGTAATTAGAAACGTCAAATAGAATCACTTGTCTCGCGATACAGTATCGCTTGAATCGTATTTGATTGCATTCGTAACTGAACTGCCCCCCAGTCCAGTCCAACAATCCGCTATTTATATGCGTCGCAGAACATGCTCGACCAATCGCGACTCTTTACCACAGTTCACAAGTAGCGTCGAAGCTTCTAGATATTACCAGAGATATCTGTCTCATTCCACTATTCGATAACAGATGGCAGTAGCGTCTACATATAATTGTCCGTGTAGTACTTGCTGCTTGATAATAGATGGCGTTAGCGTGTCGTTTCTAGTCTTTTCGATCTACGTAACAATATTAAAACAAATAAGGCAAATAATGGGAAAGCACTATTGTTGTAAAGATGCTGCCATCTTCTTTTGAATGTGCCCGCAAACTTTCCCTTTTAAGGATAACCAGTCGGTTGCGGTGCATGGTCATTAAACCTATAGGAAGTGACTGCTCTTATAATATGATTTCCATGTTTCAGCTGAAAGATCATCAAGAAAAGAAACTAGTTTCTGGACAAAAAGATGAAAATATTTATAAATCAGAAGGTTTTATAGTCAATGATAGCAATAATCCTATGCATTCAGAATCAAATTGTGATGATTTTGTCACTGAAAGCACAAAAGATACCCTGGACAATCATGATGTTTTTGAAACAAACAATGTGACACCTATATGCAATACAAACTATTTAAAAAATAATGATGATACAGGAACAGGAGATAATTCAATTCCAGAAGCAGATGTTAACATAACAGAAATCTTGATTTCAAATAAAAGAAATCTGGAATTACAAGTACACCATTTACAGACAAAATTGGGCCAACTAGAACAGCAACATGCTTTAGTAGTCAGTGATTATACAAAACGCAACCAAAAACTCAATGAGTTAGAAATGGAAATTGAAAATATAAAAGGCAATTACTTGAATTGTACTCAAGAAATTATGATAAAAGATTCAAAACTCAGTGAACTTAATTCAGTAAATTCATCATTATTAGAAGAAAACGGGAATTTGGCTGAACAACTAGAATTTACCAAAAGTGTTTTAAATGCTAAAGAGGTAGAAAGTGATTCCCTTCACAATCAAATATTTAATCTCCAAAACCAATATGATCTTATGCTCTTGCAACTGCAACAATTAACAAATGGTTCACCTGCTAATGCCCCAACAGCTACATCCAATAACAGTGATAAAATGGAAGCCATATTACAAAGAAATTCTAATTTAGAGCAGCAATTAAATTCATTACAAAAAGAAAGAGACCAGATTAATCTACATTATGAACACTATGTTGCGGAATTGAATCAACAAGTAGCATCATTAGTTAAGAAAAATGAAGAGCTTACTCGAGTAGTTGACAATCTATCCAATAGAGAAAACAGTTTAATTGAACAAATAAGTGACATGGAAATTAGAATACAGAACTTTAACCAAGATAAAAAAAGATTTGAAGTGGATCGCAACACAAGCATTGTGAAAGACATGCAAGATGATTTAAGAAAAGCTCTGGTAAATATGAATTGGTTTTTAATATGTAATTTATTTCTACTAGAAGAATAAGTTCATGAATATTAAATGGTTGTATTAATAATAACGGTAAATTATAGGAAAATATAGCATGCGGAATGTATAGCAACGGAAAAGGTTTTCAGATTTGAGTAATTTTCGCTATCTTTTTGGTATAGAATTTTGGTCTCTTACACTATTTGAAAATTCAACCTGTACTTATAGATTTTACTAGAATATTGTTTTGTAGGATGATTTGAGCGAATTACGGAGCAAACATGAAGAACTTCAAAATCTATATGCCGAAAGTGTTGCTAAAGTTAAGGAACTGTCAGAGGTGAAAGAAGCAGAATGTAATCATGACAATATCAGTCTGTCGAAATTAAATGCTGACATGACGAGTGATAAAGTGGCTGCACAAAGGGCTACGGAACAAAACAAGAAATTGAAACAAGATATCCAAGGCTTGGAAGACGCGTTTGTGAAAATGGTATGTCACATTATAATTATTAGGAGTCAAATTCATTTAACTGCTTCATTGGTTTTTTCCAATAATTTCTTAAAAGGTACAACTCTGAAGGCTACGGGAGACCGCAGCAGGAGGAATAGTCGCCATCCACGGAAATTTTTTCATAGAAATATATAATAGGTAGTGTTGCTGCAGTCTGATATGGCAGTTTTGGTGCAGTCTGCGGTCGGGCGTCGCCTTCGGAATTGTACCTTTAATTTACTGACATGAAATATGGTCAAACGTTACTAAAAACTTGTGTTCAACAATCATAAGATGAAACGTTTAACACCTTAGGGTACGTATCAATTATGCGGGGCAGTATTCGTCCATTCATTTATTATATACTAGCTTCCGTAGTACCGTGTACCGCTAGTAACGTGTGGTGCCGGACGTAAAGAATAACACCACCCCATTTCTTCCCGTGGGTGTCGTAAAAGGCGACTAAGGGACTTACTAGAGAATGGGCAGCAGCGTTCTCTATGCATTTTACCACCATACTGCGATCGCCAACCCGCCTGCCAAGCGTGGCGATTATGGCAAAGCCCCCAAATTGGGGGAGGCCTAAGTCCAGCAGTGGACGTCTTTCGGCTGAAATGATGATGATGATACTAGCTTCTGTCCGCGACATCGTCCGCGTTAAATTTCAATTTCTTGCTCCTCCGACCCTTCCCGTTGCGTCGAATCGCCTACCCTTGCGATTTTCCCCGTTTTTGCAACATTTTTCATTACTGCTCCGCTCCTCTTAGTTGCAGCGTGATGTTATATAGCCTATAGCCTTCCTCGATAAATAGGCTACCCAACACAAAAGTATTTTTTCAATTCGGACCGGTAGTTACTGAGATTAGCGCGTTCAAAAAAACAAACTCTTCACCTTATAATATTAGTATAGATTCATTTGTAACAGATTCCACAATAATCCATCATCGTCATCGAAGGCTTTACAGCCGCGCGTGGGCCTTAGCCAGGACACGTATATTTCTCTAACGTGACATATTTCCGGCTTATTCTCTCGAATTTTTCACTCCAACTGTTCTTAAATCTTGGTCTACGCCATCTAACCATCTGAGCTTGGGCCGCCTTCTACTTCTCCGACCATCCGGTTTACTATCCCGTCAATCTTTCAGTGCCCCTGGGTGCTTACTCTCGAATATAATTCCAATAGATCGACATTGGAATTGTCACTCAAACGTCAGGGATTGGCTGGACTCATTGAGTCTAGCCAATCCCTGACGTTTAACTCAACCAACTGACGTTTGACAAATGTCGATCTATTGGAATTATATTCGAGAGTAAGCACTGGTCTCGATCATTCTTGCGACATGTCCCGCCCATCGCCGACGTCGTATTTTAATTACATTAGGCTCGTCGTATATCTCTTAGTGCCCATGAGGGTCGCACTGCGTTCGCCATTGCTCGTTTTCCAGCACTGCGGATCGAATACTAATAGAGTTCTCGCCTTTCTTGCTTGTACCTAGCATTCCGAGCCGTATGTCAGTATTGGTTTTAGTAAGGTAGTAAATAATAGTAAGGTAGTAAAGTATAGAATAGTAAGGTCTTATAGCGGAGAAGTTTTATGATTCGTAAGTAATTTTGAACGAAAATACTTTAGCAAGCTGAAATATTATTTATTGGCCGCCATTATTTTCCTGCTTTTTTCTGAATATATTATGTCGTTTTTGTCCTTCACCAAGGAGCAAAGATACACGAATTCACCGATACACAAAGGTGTCATCCAGTGGAGTAGCTTGTCCTAAAGGGGCCCTGTATCAAGTTTTGTTCGGGGCCTTTTTACACGATTGCAGCCGAACCCAAAAACACGACATGAATATATGAAGAATTGTCTTGCTCCTGTAGCTTGAGGCTTTTGTAAGACAAACAAGTATAAGCAGAGATGTGCAAAATAGGTTATAAAATGTATTCAAATGCAAAATGCAAATACTTTTGTATTTTCTTATTTCAAATACAAAATAGTTTTTCATTTTATATTTAAAATACTAAATGCAAAATACGTATTTACAAAATGCTTTATTAAAATAAAATACTTTTAGTTTTAAAGTATCTTTATTTTGTTAAAAAGTTTATTTATTTCAGTCAGCTAACAGGCTGGTAAATTTACTGTGATAACTTACTTAAATTAAATTTACTTAACATATTTTAATAAAATAATTTGCTCAAATACACTGTCGCTCATCTTTCTCCTGCGTGGTCACATAATCATGCCACCATAAGAAAAAAGTAAAACTAATTATCTAAGTGGCCTGACAAGAAAGCAGTTCAATTCAGTGTTGCCATAGTGAGAAAAACAAGTACCATTTCTCATCACATTAATTATTAATTCTTTGATGTTTACAAAACTTAGAAAAAAGTATTTTGCATTTTGCAAATACAAAATATGTCCTAAAAAGTATTTCAAATAAAATATAAAATGCTTTTCTAAAAAAAAGTATTTAAATACAAAATGGAAATAGGTATTTTGTATTTTCTATTTTGCATTTCAAATACTGTTATTTTTAAAATGTCACATCGCTGATTATAAGTACTTACATTTCATATTTTCATTAGGTACATACTTACATTTTCAGATTTTCATAACATACTTTCATTTACATATTTTCATTATGTTTTCGTTCATTACGGACCTCTCATCAACAAGTGTTAGTGGTGTTGAACAATATTTTATTTATAAATGCTGTTTAATACGTCGGGGCTCGAGGCTCATTGATACGGCTGATACGGTGGTACCTACGCCCCTGGTGTTATCGTCAATGGTAATTTCGGCCGGCAACTTATTCAGGTCTTTGGACACTCTGAAATACAAATTTAGTCTTGGTCGTCTCGTCGGCTCGTCATCCGAAGACCAGCCTCCGTAAATGATTTGGCCAGGGCCTGGAAAGCATACTACACTCCTATTGATTATACGGAGGTCACCTGATCAGCCCATCATGGGCACAGCCACGAATAATTGGCATAGAATTAAAGCGGCAGTTCAATATTTGAGTTATGGTAGGTAAAAAATAAAATAAAAAACGCAATGTTTGCAAACTAGTTGAGCAGTAAAAACTGAGCAGTACACTAAATAAAAATGAGTCATAAAATAATTTAAACGGGCAGTTCAATAAATACTGAGCCGTGGAATAATTGAACCGGGCGGTTAGGCGCGTACAGTTAACAAATCGTAATTGGTTAGTAATAAATTTTATTTTAAGCAGTTCTATAAACGATGAGGCGGTAAAATGGGAGGAACAGAGCGATATTCAATGAATGACTCATATTCCAAACGTTGTTTTATGAGATAAAATCGTTTCTGGCACTCGCCGGCCGCTGCCGCGGCACCGCTCGCTTCGCTCGCTCGGCTGATGCGTAGGAGGTCACAGTTTTAACTTAACCTAACCTAACCTCCCCAAACCATATCGGATCTGCCCCGTAGTGTATTTCAAGGTATTATTGCTTCTAGAGGTTCGAACTGCCCATTCCAACCGTTTTACTGCTCATTAATTTATTAAACTACTTGAGTAATTTTTGCACTGACACTGAATGATGAAATAACAGACCAATATTTTTATTACTTACTGCTTATGTTTTACTGACTCACTAATTTACTAACCGCCGAAAAATTTAATGACTGCCCATTAAATTGAACTGATCATGATAACTTCTGTATTGTTTAAATAACAGTTGTAAAAATTAATTCCCCGAATAATTGATACGCACCTTTTTGTTTTACATGTATTTACCTAATACTTACTAATACTTACCATAAATTTGTAACATCATATAACAGTAGGTAACTTGAATTAATTAATAAATGTTTCAGACTAAAGATAAATTGGAATTAACAGAAAGAATAACAGCTGAGAAGTATCTAAATAGGGAACTTACAATTAAACTATCAGAAATAGATGAAAAGGCAAAAGATATGCAAATTAAATTGAAAGCCAAGGATGAAGAGATGATGAGATTACAATCAAATTATCGAGCAATCGAAAAACAGTGTGAAGAGTTAATGAACCAGGAAAGAAATGGAAATGTAATAGTCACAGAAATAGTAGATCCAAATTCGGAAATTAATGATGGTGTTGTAGTCGAATCGGATAAACGTTCGGAAACCGAATACAAACCTTTAATGGAAGTAGGTGAGAAAATCAGCCATAGCGATAGCCTCCAGAGTGCTGATGCGATGATGAAACTTCAGGACCGTTTCCTAAAGATAATGGGAGAAGTTGCTGATTTATCTGATGAAAAGCACAGGCTAGAACACATAATTTTACAGCTTCAGAACGAAACTGATACCATTTGTGAATATGTTGCATTGTACCAGCAGCAACGAAGTTTGTTGAAACGGCGAGATGAGGAAAGAAGTGCTCAATTAAAAGTTTTCCAACAAGAATGTGGAAAGCTCAAACGTGAGTTGGAAGAACTAAGTGGACTTCTCACTCGATTCGCTGAAGATAAAGAATTATCATTTTATTTTAAAACTGAGTCAAAGCGGATGGATATGGAGAATGTTATGTCTTTACTTTCCAATCTTAAGAATAATTCTTTAATTGATACGAATAAGAAAAATATTGATTTCAAAAACTTTTACCCCTGTAACTGTTGCTCTGGTAAACTAATTGATGTATAGTTATTTTAACACTATTATACTTTACTTGACAAAAGATTGCAAATCTGGTCTTTCACTATACACGGTCTGCGGGGCAGCGAGTGATATTATTTACCTTGCGAAAGTAGTTTAAAATTCTTTCGTTCTTTCCCAGCACGAAGCAGGAATGAAACAATTTGTTTTTTTGATATCATGGTATGAATACGTAAAATATGATTATAAGCTTGAAACACAATTATCTTGCAACCAGATTGTTTTGTTAAAGGTAGTGGTAAGTACGGCACAGAACAATCTGCTCAGGATTTTCCATCTATGCTGGGGTCGGCATTCATGTGCATACAGTTAGACTGGAATAACCGGGAGCAGGTGAAGATCAGTATTTGAAATAGAGCGACTGCTTTTATGTCCGCCACATCCCAGTTACCCCTTGGTACTTACAACCTGAATCAAACTGTATGGCGGCTCGTAACACGAGGCGCTGCGTAGAAACAAATTCACCTCTGAGTGTAGCGAGTAACGCACTAGCCACTATACTATAGTTTGAATAGGGCTGTAAGACTGGTTGCCAGACTTGTGGGCTTAGACTACCCGTAACGACTATCAAAGATCTACGAATGACAGACAGGGTGAAATGAAATTAGCTAGCGAAGCTCCGTAGACGTGATGGGTACCCAATTCTAAACATGATAAAACAAACAAAAAAAAAATCAACGACCAGTTGTGTAATTATTTCAAAATGTTTATTTTTGTAAAGACTTAACAAACCTACCTACGCTTTGGAATGGGAAACTAGCTTCATTTTTAGGGTACCGTACCCAAAGGGTAAAACGGGACCCTATTACTAAAACTCCGCTGTCTGTCCGTCTGTCTGTCACCAGGCTGTATCTCATGAACCGTGATAGTTAGAGAGTTGACATTTTCACAGATGATGTATTTCTGCTGCTGTTATAACAACAAATACTAAAAAACAATAAATATTTAAGGGGGTTCCCATACAACAAACGTGATTTTTTTGCTCGATATTGATAACGGCAACAGGTAGACGCTTGAAATATTCACAGAATATTTAGTTATATATATTCAATTTAAAACTAAATAATTAAATTAAAATAAAACAAATATTTAAGGGGGAAACAAATATATAAACAAATATTTATCTATGCAAAAAAACGCAATTTTTTGCCGATAATGGTACGGAACCCGTCGTGCGCGAGTCCGGCTCGCACTTGTTTTTTTCCGACTCACCGCTACTTAACAATTCAAGTGCCTGTAATTGGTTCACGTGAAATAAATGCTTTGAGTTTGAAACGTGATGAGAATTGAATCGATATAGATCAGAAACCCTGTGGAGTTTCGCTAACTTATTTAATTTACCCTGTTTTGTACTAGTCAGAAATGTGATTTTTTTTTTTAATTTTCAACAAATAGTCTTCATGCTTTATATGCCAAAATTATTTGTAAAATATGCAAAACAAATAAAATGTGATAAATAACCACTGTATTTTATCTAATTATTGACTTTTGTAATCAAAATATAATTCGACTTGAGGCAGCTTGGCGGCTTCAGACGTTTCGCTTTCAACATCGAAGGAATAGTGTGCGTCAAAAGTAAACTCGCCATCAGCAATAGAATTTCAGACTTTGTAATCAAATCTAATCTGATGTACTGAACTATCTTGTTGTGCCTGTATTTGTCACTTGCTTTTTCTACAAAAATATAAGTGTACACAACTTCAATTAGGATAAGGGCAAGCTGTATTGTCTTATTTAAAATAAAAAAATAAACTACTCAAAACAAAATAAGGGCCACTTGTACATTTACATTTTTAAGTAACTGAATGTTGACCCACGTTATGATAACTCACTTCTATGAATTGTGGTAGTTGAGGAACGATAACAGTCAAGTACTATTGTGAATATTGTGGTCGAGGGTACGATTTGACAGATTTTTTAACCCGCACCTTTTCAAGTGGGTAGTTTTGTTTAATTTTTGTGTTTTATTTCAATCAATTTGACGTAAGTTCGCTGTATGTAACGGTTGTTTTTGGAAGCTAAGCGTGCAAATCGAACGTGGACGACGATGCCAAGAATTTGACACCATTTGGACAACGCTACTGCTAGTAGAGCCGTAGCAATGATTGAGGGTGGTCAATCGCAACGTTCCGTTCAAAACTTGTGGAACCGGTACCAACCAGGAAACCGGTAGTTAGTGTCTCGGCGTCGTGGCTCTGGAAGAGAACGTGCTTCTTCTGTCAGCTAAGATCCGTACATTCGACTTTGGCAAAGCGTGAACGAACTGCTACAGCGCGCAATCTCAAAATCGTCTACCTGACTACAGATACAGTCTTTCTTAGAGGGAGCCAATATTCAGGTTTTGCCATCGTCTGCCTACAGCCCCGGTCTAAATCCGATCGAACACCTTTGGGACCAGCTGAAACAGAGAGTCAGAGCAGCTCTAGAGAGATACGCGCCCAGCGCCAGTTGATTGACCTCCGTAAAAGGTATTGGGAGCCTGTCTTGCCTGCACCTTATTGAGAGCTTGCCTTTGGCTTCCAAGGTGTTTTAAAAAGGAGAGGACATACTCGTTGCTAACTCCATAAAAAGCAACTGTACATTTTGTGATTTCGAGACTGTATTTGAATTTTTATGTTTAAATATCCGTAAATATGACGAAATCTAAAAAACATGATTAAGTCACTCATTATTTATTTAAACTTCTTAAAAATAATTTTATTTGATGAAAAAATAGTTGTTTCATTTAATTTAATAACCTCCAGCATCGTAAATTTCACAAGAATTTAATTATTCAGAAAACTACAGGTGACTCTTGTTTTGTTTTGAGTAGTATATATTATTTGATTTAATATATTTGGTTATACACAACCATTTTGTTTGTTTTTTTTTTGTCGGGACACGATCTCACGAACAGTCTTGTTTATTTTTTTTTATTTTTTTTTTGAAGGACATCTCGTAGTTAATCTGAAAAGATTCTGACTACTTAAACGGATTTTCGCCTGGCGATTTCTAAAAAGTTAAACTTTTACCTCCAGCCGGGCCATAGTAAAATTACAAACTAAAGCGAAAGTCCTAAGGGTAACCCCGAGGGGGGTTCGCACCTCGGCTTAGGCAATCACTAGGGGAGGGCAGCAAGGGACATGCTGGATCTGGGTTAAATTATTTAGGGGCTAATTTAAAGCTACAGGCGCAGCATCGCGGGCTGGCTCATGCAAGGGTCGGGAGGGACTGTTAAGTCGGGGTCGCGACGACGGACCTCGGCGGCAAGGTCGGTACGATTTGTGTCTGTGTGTTGTTCTCACTGTACTGGTCTCTTTTCGACTCTCCTGGAGGAGAGTAGTGGGATCATCGGGTTCGCTGAGAATGTGCCGCGGACGGCGGACTTTACTGATACGGGAGGGGGTATAGCTAGCTGCCGCGACAACCAGAGGGTTGCGGTGGGTCACTGCTTTATCGAAGAAACGCTTCGAAGCGCGTTTCATGTACTGCTGGATCGTAGGGATCCTGAGATCTAAATGGAGATTGAAATTCCTGACATACCAAGGCGAACCTGTGGCTTGTCGGAGAAAACGGTTCTGGAGGGTCTGCATCCTATGGATAAATCAGGGTCAGTCTTGTTTAGGCAAGAAGTTCCATTAGCTTCTCATCTCGTCATCACCGTTCATCTCCTCAGTTTCTCTGGCTCACATACTACGGAATAGCCGCATCGCGCTAGCAACGATTTGAAGTGGTAGTACAGTGGAGCGTCGATTATCCGAACGTCGATCAACCGAACGACCGCTTATCCGAACTACTACGCCCTCCCAACTCGCGCGTGCTATCCTCCTCCCACGCTACAATACACGCGAAATTGACTCGAACTGTTAGTTGTATGTATTTGTATGTCACTCCCAAGTAGCCGTTAGTTGATAAACTAAATTTTGCTGCGTGCAAGAAACTATTTGTCATTAAAGATATCTCCAGACATAAGGTTTTAATTCACCTGTACATAAATATGTATGGCTGAATCAATACAGTTCGATTATCCGAAAAACCGGTTTTCCGAACACCCCTGTACCCCAATTAGTTCAGATAATCGACGCTCCACTGTACTTACAATATTCGTGTCGTTCTTTTAATGCTCTCTATGCAACAACTCCCTGCACCTGAAAAATTTTTGCGATGCCAATACTAACGCTTTCAACGTGGCCAATTCCTGGTCGATAGATTTATGTCATCAATGGAAATATAATAATGTTCTTTTTTATCACCAAAGTTACAGCTCAATCGCGAATATTCCCAGTCGCCCCCATATGGATTGCCACCAGGTAGCAATCGGGAATAAACTTCCCAGTTGCCACCGGGTGGTGACGGGAAGTTGCCCCCACTTCAAATCGCTGTACACTGCGGCGTGGATCGCTAACGTCCCGCTCTCGCTGTCTATCTTACGGTGTTGGTGGTCAGAATTTTTCAATGTGGTTTTTTTTTGTAGAAAAGTGATACCTTTAATTAGAGACAGACAAACAACTTTTTTGGAGGCTCATTGACTTACTTCTTCATACAATAACCATTCAATGGGATTAAATGAACTAAAATTTGAATATCGCTGGCTTCCTTTGGTGCTCGATATTTAAGCTCAAAAAAGTTAAATTTAAAATACTCCCTTACAAAAACCTCTCATGAGTAAAAAAAAAAAACTTATTGGCACTTTAAGTTTTAAAGAAGTTGTAGGTAATATCAATGGATCGCGGATCGTCGTATCGAAGTGGTTGAACCAGATTAGATAAAATATGCCTAAGAACCATCGGTATATAAAAGCCTACTTTTAGTGTGCGTAGTCCCAGCGGAAAAGTGTCGAATTTCTTAACCCCTTATTGCATGAATTATGAAGGAGATGATGAAAAAAAATTTCTTTACTAAAAACATCTTTTATTTTGAATATATAAACAGTCTGAATAGGAAAAAAAAATGTGTGTACTTATTTTAATAATAATAATATTCCACAACTATCACACACCGCCATCTAGTCCCAAGCTAAGCAGAGCTTGTGTTATGGGTACTAGACAACTGATAAACATACTTATATATTTCTAAATACATATGTACATATTATAGATAAATTACACCCAGACACAGAACAAATGATCGTACTCATCACACAAACATTTGTCCTGGGTGGGAATCGAACCCACGACCTCCGGCATAGCAGTCAGGGTCGCTAAACACTAGACCAACAGGCCTGTCATTTTAGAAATTACTACACGAAGCCATATATGGCTTCGTATGCATTAATTAAAAAATGAATTTATGTTTTATGGAAATCTTTGAAACAATTTATTTTGTCATTGTAACATAAATTAACTTTATAGGTATTTCCCACATATGGTAAAAGAACGGAATTTCGAACAGTTCTGACAAATTTGTCGACTTGATTTCATCCACTCGGGGAAATGGTCCACGTTATTTGAACGTACAGAATCTAGTGGTAGGTCTTGATGCCTGGATGGAGTTTTTCGTGCTTTTTTATTGGGTACGGGCGAGTCCGGCAAGCTGGTTGGAGTGGCGAGCACGGAGAGAGTATGGTTCATAGCCAGGATCAGAGTCAGAAGCCAGATCGTCATCACTCAAGAAACCATCGCCCGGAATGAGATTTACATGCTTGGAAGTACCATAGAAGCGAGAGGGGTTCATTGCTGCAAAGGAAAGAAAAAGCATCTGAATGCATGCGAAGCCATATATGGCCCATAATGTTTTGACAAAAATGCATACGAAGCCAATATGGCAATATCAAAAGAAAGCTCAAAAACAAACCAAAAACACAAAAATGCTGAAACAAGAACTATTTATTATTAAAGTATTATGTAAATATTGTATTTTAAAATTCTAAGGATTTTTACTTACCGTTTTATTGCTATTTTCCCATTTATAAAACCACGAATTAATTGCACAGTAACGGTCGGACACGCTGCACATTATCCTCTAATATTTTGACTGATTTCACTTACCATAGACAACAAAAAATATCTTCCGTTAACCCTTAACTTGACAACGTACATCGTACTGTACATACATTTAAAAAAAATATTTCTTGTTACTACTGGGAAAAAAAATCGTTCTGTTTTGTACCAATATATTGTCAATTATAGTAGAATTGGTAGAATATTATTTCACTATGACAACACAATAAAACACATGTCAAAATCAAAATGTCCGCAAAGCAACAAGCTGTTCGTGTGACACGAGTAAGTGTTTTATTTTTTATTAAACTTTTTGTCTCGAGACTTGGCAATGATTTGTGTGTGCTTTGATGTTAAGTATATCCAGAATTCAATTAGTGCATTTTTACGTAGCTACCTAAATACTAACTCATGCTTTTGATTGAAATAAATGAATGTACATCGCACTGCACGCTGCCAATGACACGCTGAAGTACTGACCGTAAACTATGGTAACCACACTGTACATTGCCAGGTTTACGAAGTATTGGGTTTTCGATTGTTTTGGCAGTATTTGCTCGTTTGTTTTTTGTAACGCTTTGCTAGAAGGTGTTTGTTTTGACTTTTGTTTTCTGTTTTGCCTGCAGAATTTAAAACTAACTCGTTCGCACAAAATCTTGGCTTTGGTTCCTGCAAAAAATGCATGTTCTGAGGGTAGTTCTTCGTCCGATGAAGAAACCAATGTTTATATACCACCTTCTACAGATTCTTCTGATCCACCTTCGCTAGCATCTTCGCTTGAAGCCCTCAATTTACTAGATAGTTCGACTGACTCCAATAAAGAGCAGAATGAAGTCTCAATAAGTGTACCACTAACGCCAATATTCGATGAAGTTTTTCCATCACCGACTACGAGCAACTACAACATTTTACCTACACTGAACTCCATACAGTCTTTACCAACCCCTACCGTTCAACAACCGTCTCCTCAGCCCGGCACTAGCCGACAGCAGCAGCCACTAACCAGATCTAAGCGTAAAAAGACAACAAAGAATGCAGTGACCAAAAAAGTTAAAGTCAATAAATTTGTTCTAGATTATCATTGGTCCAAAGCAGTATTTCGTCATAGTGCTTGTCTTGAAGAAAACTTATACGACCTACATCAAACAAATATTGATACAGCACTGGATTATTTTTATTACTTTTTTTCACCTGACATAATTACTGACATTGTTCTTAATACA
Organism: Aporophyla nigra; assembly: GCA_947507805.1. Classification (NCBI taxonomy): domain Eukaryota; kingdom Metazoa; phylum Arthropoda; class Insecta; order Lepidoptera; family Noctuidae; genus Aporophyla; species Aporophyla nigra. The sequence continues at coordinate 13,500,370 of OX382302.1, read as the reverse complement.
AATTTATACTCAGTGCAACAACTAGGGCGATCTGTACAGTTGACAGAAGATGAGATAAAGAACTTCTTAGCCATCCAAATGTTGATGGGTATAGTGCAGATGCCAGCCTATACAGATTATTGGGCTAAAAGGACAAGATACCCTCTCATAGCTGATCTTATGCCTCTCAAAAGATATCAACAAATACGTCGGTATATTCACTTTGCTGATAACACCTTAGAAGACTCAGACCGTTACTTCAAAATTCGTCCCGTTATGGAAAGAATACGACAAAACTTTTTGAAAGTCGAAGAAGAAGGAAAATATTCGATTGACGAGATGATGATACCTTATAAAGGTCGTAAAGCAGGTAAAAGAAAGCAGTATGTAAAAATGAAACCTAAAAAATGGGGTTTCAAGAATTTCGTGCGTGCGGGAGTCTCGGGTATTATATACGATTTTCTTCTTTATGGTGGCGATGACACCTTTCGTGGACTAAAATTTAGGCACAACGAAGTTTCAATTGGTTTGGGGGGCAAGGTAGTGATTGCATTGTGCAAAACTATAACGCAAAAACCGGCCATTGTTTACGCTGATAACTTTTTTATGTCACCTGAACTAACGTATATACTGCGTGAAGAGTACGGGATTCTAAGTCTCGGTACTATAAGGACTAATCGCCTACGAGGCTGTCAGGAGTTATTGCCAACTGACCAACAAATGAAGAAGAAGAAACGTGGTTCTAGCGCTCAAGCTGTCTGTAATAAAAATAAGCTGGCGGTGGTAAAGTGGAACGACAATAAGGTCGTTACACTTATTAGCTCGTATATAGACTCGCACCCTATCGAAACTATCAAGCGTTACGATAAAGATGAGAAAAAGAAGGTACACGTAGAATGTCCTCAAATTGTAAAACATTACAATAAACACATGGGAGGGGTGGATTTGGCGGACATGTTAATATCTTTATATAGAACCCCCTTCAAAAGTCATCGTTGGTACCTGGGAATATTTTCACAACTTATTGACATGTGTATCAATAACGCTTGGCTTTTGCATAGACGGGATGGAAAAAATATTATGTTGAAGGATTTTAGATTTCAACTGTTCGAAGGATTGACTAAATCAAATAGAACAGTAAAAAATATAAACGTCACAGAAGACATAGGCGAGGATCTAAAAATCCATAAACCAGTCTCTGTTCGTCCAACAGACAGCGTCCGATTCGATGATAAGGGTCATCTCCCAGAAGCAGGGGATGAAACAATGCGTTGCAAGTATTGCAAAAGTGGTAGGACAACTGTCTTCTGTATAAAATGTAACGTACATTTATGTTTTGTTGTGGGAAAACAAAAGCGTAATTGCTTCCGTAATTTTCACACAAAATAATTAAGTTTTTTTTTGTATTTTCTCGTTTTCATTCAAATAAATAGATAATAAATATTAAAAATGTATTTCATTATCAACCTGGCAATGTACACCACAAGGTACAAACAATACAATGTCAACATTTCGCCATAATTGGCAGTGTACATTGTGATGTACATAGATTTTCTCGAAACCTAGGACATCTAGATTTTTATTTTTATTTTTTTCGTGTCTTTTAATCATAATTAAGGCCAAATATATCAATTAAGTACATTTTTTCAAGTTTTTTACTTCCTGCCAAGTTAAGGGTTAAACGAAGATATTATGTATAGGGATTCAACGTTGATTGCGAAAAAACAATATTTTAATAAATTGAAAAAAATAATTAACTTTTAAAGCCATATATGGCGTTGTATGCGGTAAGGGGTTAATTTCAGTTTAGCAGATATTTAGTGTATGACGTCGTGTAATTGTGTATATGGTAAATAAAAATTTGTGCATCCAACCATTGCAGAGATATTCAACAAAAACTGTTTCCGCTAGGACTACGTATTCCTAGCGGCACTTTTTTTTTCCTATGGACGTACAAGAAACAAAATACATACAATAATTAGTGTGTAACGAGAGGTAAATGTGTATGTTAAAATGAAATTTGTGTCTTATATTTGTCAAGATATTCAAGTTGCCGCTGCGCTGACGTTTGGCTGTTTTGATGAAAATCATATAAAACGGTTTAGCACAGAGTAATGTGTGTGAAAACAGAATTTGAAAAAAACCTACCGTTCAGAAGATATACACGTAAAAGTAAAATAAGGTTATTAGGTCCAAGTACTTAAAATAGGAACTCTAGAGCCTAACTCATCTCGTTTATTTATATCTTGTAAGGGTCTACAATGTCCTGCCAAGTTTCATTCATGTGCTCTTAGTAATTAATGAGCAGTGGCGTAATTTACTACGACTGGAACACTATATTTTATGACATCCGATTGTAGGACTTTTTAAAGGAAAAGCAAAATGAAACTTATTCCAATATTTAGTGTATTAATGCAACTATTCACACGTAAAATTTCAGCTCATTACACTGAATGATTAAAGAGATATAATAAAAATAACAGAACAAGAGCAAAACATCGATAAACCGACCAAGTTTGAATGGCTACATAAAAGCGGCCGTGCAGTATAAAGAGCTAACGTTCTAAAATTTCCAGTGTTTTACAGTTATTGGATCGGTACATGTGTGGACACAATTCTTGAAGAAGTAACTACTTAATAACTTTCGTGATAAAAATAGTAGGTAACTTGTTTTTTTTAGACTTACGAAATTATTACAATAATAATTGCATATGTATTAACAAATGCATTTATTTGTCAGAATATTACGAAAAAATTGTTACAGTAAGTAATTATTATGTCCTTAATATTCAGCTGCTTCCAGCGCACAAATATTTTGATTACAATTTGATTAAATAGAAATACTAATAATAATAAGAAGAAAAAAACATTAACACCAGTAGTCATTTTACCACCAGTAGTTATTTTTTTTTGTTGCTGTAAAAGCTCGAACGAGAAGACCAACTCCCGAAAACTTACTAGTAAACCTAAGATTTTCACCTTTATGGGGTTTTACAGTAGGCAATATATTTATTATTCATATTTAATTTTAAAAAAACTGATTTTTTATATCAATGTTAATATATCTCGGGATCCTAGGATCCCGGTCTTTTGGAAGGCGTACGAGGGGCCGAAGCCAACTCGCAGAGGCCCCTTAGAAAATTTAGATGACGTGAGGCACTAACCGACGATTATCCCCGTATGCACTGTGCAAGTGCACCCAAGGACAACCCCCGGCCGGTGTTGGACTATTGCGGGATGTGGAAACCAAGATGCTGGACTATTTATTTGGCTGGCTAAAATGGACTGGTTACCAAGAACTATGGAAAGCCTATGGCCCCTGCCGCATCAATGTTTTGAATTTACACGGATTAAATGGCAGGGGGTGACTTGCACACTCAATAATGGGCCCCCGGAAACCGTCACTGGCACATAGTGACGCAGCGACAAGGAGGCAACACTTCCTGAGGTGCTTGAGAAGTGGAGAGGTATTCCACGGCTTTCAGAACAATCCCAGAGCCCGGAAGATGGTCAAGATCCCTACGAGCACTTACTGGAATACTTCCTTTCCCCGAGCACGTTTGCTCTTGCGAATCTCCACTCAAGCCGGCCAATAAAGGCAAGAATGAGGTGGGAGCTCTGAACCTCTTCAGTGTTCAATATTATTATTATTATTATATCAATGTTATTATTACGTTGTTAATAATTTTGTTTTTTTTTTAAATTTTAATTAGTCATTAACTAATAAATACTATTAAGATTACAAAGCAGTTGTTTTATTTTCTGCTAAACTATTGTGTACGCAACTGTACGAAACTATTAAACACGATGACAATACTATACTGGAAATAGAACGTTAGCTCTTTATACTGCACGGCCGCTTTAGTCATTCAAACTTGGTCGGTTTATCGATGTTTTGCTCTTGTTCTGTTATTTTTATTATATCTCTTTAATCATTCAGTGTAATGAGCTGAAATTTTACGTGTGAATAGTTGCATTAATACACAAAATATTGGAATAAGTTTAATTTTGCTTTTCCTTTAAAAAGTCCTACAATCGGATGTCATAAAATATAGTGTTCCATTCGTAGTAAATTACGCCACTGCTCATTAATTACTAAGAGCACATGAATGAAACTTGGCAGGACATTGTAGACCCTTACAAGATATAAATAAACGAGATGAGTTAGGCTCTAGAGTTCCTATTTTAAGTACTTGGACTTAATAACCTTATTTTACTTTTACGTGTATATCTTCTGAACGGTAGGTTTTTTCAAATTCTGTTTTCACACACATTACACACAAATTCAAAGCAACCTGCGTAAAAAATTACAACTCTGTGCTAAACCGTTTTATATGATTTTCATCAAAGAGCCAAACGTCAGCGCAGCGGCAACTTGAATATCTTGACAAATATAAGACACACAAATTTCATTTTAACATACACATTTACCTCTCGTTACACACTAATTATTGTATGTATTTTTTTTCTTGTACGTCCATAGGAAAAAAAAGTGCCGCTAGGAATACGAAGTCCCAGCGGAAACAGTTTTTGTTGAATATCTCCGCAATGGTTGGATGCACAAATTTTTATTTACCATATACAATTACACGACGTCATACACTAAATATCTGCTAAACTGAAATTAAGAAATTCGACACTTTTCCGCTGGGACTACGCACACATAGCATACGATCTCGAGTTGCCAATCTCGCCACGAGATTCTCTTGTCAGGGTGCCCTAAGTTCTTGTCCGGTCTTGGGCTAATTACTTCAAGCGTTGTTGGGATACGAGATACGACTTCATTTAGGTAGGTACCTAACTACTGACATCCGGTACTAGGTACACATAGAAATACAATGGTGCCGATTCTGTTGTACACCGAACTAAACATCTCTAAAATTCCTTACTTTTGGCTATGAGAATTTTAACGCTATTCTGCAAGAAAAAATCTCCAAATTTAAAAATTATTTTGACACGACTAAAATCGAATTTGACAATCAACATGTTTTTTTTTTCTTTTGGTTTCGCAACGTGGTACTTGTGTGCGCTACGCAATGAATTCTTTAGAGACGAAGGCGCGCGCAAGGGGGCAGCTTGGACGTGTTTTAAAATATGGAATTTTTCACTTTTTGTTTGAAAAAAAAAAAAAAAAAAATTACTCACGGGTTGAGATATATTATGTTCCGGGGTTTCATAAAGGGGGTCGAAAATTTCATTATTTTTGCGATAGGACACGCCATTTTCGAGATATAAGCAAAATAAAAAATACACCACTGTTTTTGCACGTGAAGGCGAGGCGTTCTCGGGTCGACGGCGCGTAGTGTTCCACGCGCGCCTCAAAGAGATGTCAGCAAAACTGAAGGGGTCTGCTAGAACCGATGCCTGCTAGAGTCGCGAGATTGTTCGAAAGAGATACCGTGACCCTGGCACATGGGCAACTGAAGGAACACGGGTGGGTTTTAGTCAATAAAAGTCTGACATGCCCTCCCGCTCCGCCCAGAGCGGGAGAAGTCATTTGATGATTTCCCATCCAAAAAAAAAAAAGGCAAGGCGTGTTGGAGTGAATTTTTGTTCATGACCACTAGTTTTTAACCGACGAAAAAACGGAGGAGGTTATCAATTCGACGCGTATATTTTTTTTTTTGTTTTTATGTATGACCACGCATAACTTTTTACATAGTAGTCCGATTGTGATAATTCTTTTTTCATTGGAAAGGGTATACTCCGAGGGTGGTCCCATATAAATTTGAAAAACAAAATCAAACCCTAAGGGTCAGAAAACCGGCGGCGGCGACCTCTCGCGTCCGGCCCTGGTGCGAGCCATGGTACGGAGCGAGAGGGCATGGGAAGCCGTCACCTCCTTCTGCGAAGCAGTAATGCTCGGGAAGGAGGAGGCGGGGCGCGTGAGGGAGTGGCAGTCTCTGCACCCTCACGTCCCTAGCCGCCGCAGGAGGAGACGCCCCGGGCGTCGGGAGTCGATAGCAGACTCCCGGCCACCGTAGGCGCGAGCTTGCGGGCGGCGAGCAATGGGTAGCTCGCCGCCCGGTAAGGACCAGGCTCGGGTCGACGGCGCGTAGTGTTCCACGCGCGCCTCAAAGAGATGTCAGCAATACTGAAGGGGTCTGCCAGGACCGACGCCTGCCAGGGTCGCGAGATTGTTCGAAAGAGATACCGTGACCCTGGCGCATGGGCAACTGAAGGAACACGGGTGGGTTTTAGTCAGTAAAAGTCTGACACGCCCTCCCGCTCCGCCCAGAGCGGGAGAAGTCATTTGATGACGTCCCATCCAGAGAAAAAAAAAAAAAAAGGGTCAGAAAACAGGGGATGATTGATTGTTCACTCACTGATTGTAATGTTTAACCACGCATAACTTTATACAGAGTAGTCCGATTTTAATAATTCTTTATTCATAGGATAGGGTATATCTTGCCAAGTATTATAAGTATATTAAAGCCACAAAAAATTATAAAATAAAAACTTTTTAACAAAAAATTTAACCGCCGAAAAAACTGAAAAGCAAAAAATAATAAACCTTAAAATTATGAGTCGGCGCTGGAAAATCAATGAACAAAGATCACTCAAAGCGCCGACTCATAATTTTAAGGTTTATTATTTTTTGCTTTTCAGTTTTTTCGGCGGTTAAATTTTTTGGTAAACAGTTTTTTATTCCACACCTTTTTAATCGCGATTAAAAATAGTCAGATTTAGTCAAAATAAATTATAATAGTCAAAATTTTTGGTGAAAACCGGCAAACTCAGAATAGCAAAATTGTCATTTTCACTAAACTAATAACTCAGTGCTATCTTAGTGCTGTCAAACTAAAATATAATTAAGTTGTGTCACTTTAGTCTATTTCAGAATACGAAATCATCGTTTGACAGGAATAAACCAAATTTTAGTGATTTTTAGTTTAGTTTAGAGAATTTTGTACAACAGAATCGGCACCAATAAACATTTGTACCAGACTTATTTCTGCAGCCAGCGTTGGCACTTGGCAGATTCGAACTTTGTTGGTACATTTGCACACCCATTTAAAAAATACTAAGTATTAAAATAGGACATCGCAAATATTCTAGAAGGAAAAAAAAATACACACCTTACTTATATAATTATATTTACTATGCTAGAAACGTTGGACACATTCGTCTTTTATTGACTGTTAATGCGCAGATGCGCTGTTTCTAATTAAAGCCTTAACATGGTTTGGTACCGAGCTAGGTACTGCAGATAAACAGTTTTTCCGGAATATTTGACGTTGTACGCATATTGCAGTAGGTAAATAATATTGTAAAATATTATGTCGACTTCGTCTGCGGATGAAAGGGATTTGACTGAAGCAGCACCAGATCAGAATTCGAGCAGCAAATGGCAGCGGTTTGCGGCCGTTGTCACGTTTTTCATACGCTTCAACACTTTCTGTATTAACGTTCCGCAAATTTAAGGTTCCACTGCACGCGCAACTTTACCAATAAGAGTCTTTGATACCTATAGTCATTCAAAGAGTATATCCGTTACATTTATAGTCACACTGACACACATAATTCACTAGGAGCACTACACCTGGTGCTGACCTTTCCAATGGTCATACACATCACAGAATAAACTAATGAACATTTCCTTATATCCAAGATGTCAGTTCTGAAACAAAGATACAAAAACAAGGTTATATTTTGAAGCAGGTAATCACTACATTTTTACACAAATATTACAAATAAGATCTTTGGCAGCGTCTTGAATGACGCACTCTATTGGGTAATAAATGAAAGGGCTTAATTAGCATATTTAAAAAAATATAAAATGTTTCTTTAAGGGGGAAGCGCCAGGATCCACTAGCCAGGGCAATTCAAATTTTCTTACGTTTTTTGCAATCTGCACGTGCACCAAAATATAATTCGCGACCGTAACACCTTTATATTTACAGAATTATAATTATTATTCCGTTTATTTCTTTATATACATTTAGTTACATTTTTAAATATTTTTAGAAAACTAAATTTACAACAAATAACATTTAAAAATATAAAAAAATAGTGGACCTCCGGTAGCGGGAGCAGGGTCCAAGCTACCGGTGGTTAGGGCTCCAGAGACAGGAACCTCCTCACGATGCGAGCCGTGTCAAGGAGTACTGCCTTCTGGATCAGGCTCTTGATCCAACCGCCTAACGATAGCCTCGACAGGTGTTGGTCGAGGGTATCGGCCATCAGCCCATTGGCTGATACGACAATCGGCACAATGACAGCCGAGTCAACATTCCACATGTCAACAACCTCGTGTGCTAAGTCGAGATATTTAATCTGTTTCTCTTTCTCAGCTTTCACGAGGTTGCCGTCATGTGGAATGGTAACGTCCACTATCATTGTTCGGCGCGCTAACCGATCTATCACCACTATATCAGGCTTATTGGCGACAATAGTCCTGTCAGTAATGATAGACCGATCCCAGTACAACGTGACATGGTCATTTTCGAGAACTGGGTCGGGCACATACTTGTAATACGGTACCTCAGAATCCACAAGTTTATATTGCAAAGCAAGTTGCTGGTGAATAATCCTGGCTACTTGGTTATGCCTGTGTAAGTATTCGCCGTTAGCCAGACGAGAACAACCAGAGATAATATGTCTGATAGACTCACCCGGATGGTGACATGCCCGACACACGTCAACCGTCCCGTCCTTCATAATATGTCTCCGGTAGTTATTCGTCAAGACAACTTCGTCCATAATTGCACAGACAAAACCTTCAGTTTCCCCGAAAAGGTCACCAAAACGTAGCCAGGATACGGACGCTAAGAAATCTACACTGGGCTCATGAAGAGCCCTGTAGAAGCGCCCGTGAAGCTCCTTGTTTCGCCATACTTCCTTGCGGTCATCAGTAGTAAGTACTACAAGTTTGCGCCAGTTCTCTTTAGCCATGGATAGCGGGGTGAGCCCCTTGTCCACTGCGACCACATCACGGTGCATTCCCACTTCGGCTTTCAAAAAGTATTCCCTGAGACTGCACACCTCACGGTTGTGGAGGGTCTTTGCATTTAAAAAGCCTCGACCCCCGCACTTCCGCGGGATGTACAGCCTCATCACCGATGATCGTGGGTGATGCATCCGGTTTGCGGTCAGCATTGTACGGACCCTCCTATCCAGGGCGTCGAGTTCTGTCTGAGTCCATTTAAGTATGCCGAAAGAGTACATCAAAACCGGCATGACCCAACCGTTGAAGGCGCGCACCTTGTTTCCGCCTGAGAGAAGACTAATTAATACCTTCTTCAGGCGACCAAAGAAGCGCTCCTTCAACGATTGCTTCATGTCAGCATCGTTGATGCCTAACACTTCCGACATACCCAAATACTTATAGCTTTCGGATGAGGAAAGGGATCTGAGGTGTATGGAATCCGAAAGTTGGATTCCCTCGGATTCCATAACCTCACCTCGCTTTACATGCATGACTGCACATTTGTCCACACCAAACTCCATCCTGATGGCGCTACTAAAAGTTTCAGTTACCTTTAGTAGCTCCATCAGTTGCAGTTTGTTGGGGGCAAAGAGTTTTAGGTCATCCATGTAGAGGAGGTGAGATATAACCTGACCACCTCTCCTCAGCCGATAGCCTAGACCTGAATCCTCCAGCAGTGTGCTTAGAGGATTCAGGGCTAAGCAGAACCAAAGTGGACTCAAACTGTCGCCCTGAAATATTCCCCGCTTAATCCATACAGGTTCATCATTACGCTGGATCTGTGGACATCCCGGATAGCGAAGGACTGTCCTCCATTGCCCCATGCACGACTCTAGGAAAGTGCGTAGTGTTGTATCAACCTTGTACAACTCCAGCACCCTCCTGAGCCATGTATGTGGCACCGAGTCGTAGGCCTTCTTATAGTCTATCCAGCATGTCGACAGATCCTTGCGGGATCGACGAACCTGTTGGCTTATGGCCATGTCGATGAGGAGTAGCTCCATAGTACCGCGTGACCCGTTCCTACATCCATTTTGAGACACAGACATAATGTAGTTATTATCAATGTGTGTACTAATTTTTGCTCTCAAAATGGATGTAAGAAGTTTATAAACCGTCGACAAACATGTGATCGGTCTATAATTCTTAGGTTCCGCGGTACTACCTGACTTATAGAGAAGGTGGGTAATGCCTGTTGTTAGAAAGTGCGGTAGCGACCCAGACTCTAAGGATGACTGGAAATGAGATGCCAGGCGACTGTGTGAACTGGTGAGCCATTTTAACCAAAAGTTGTGCAGTCCGTCCGGTCCCGGTGATTTCCAATTCGGTAACGGACGGACTGCTTCGGCTACATCTGATGGCGTAATTTGAACTGGCTCCATTTCTGGTATTCTTTCACACACTCGCTTGACATCCCGTATCCAGCCAGCCTCAACGTGACAGACGGGCACTGACCAAATGCTGCGCCAGAATGCACTCGTGGTGGCATCATCCGGGCAGCATACGTCTGTCACATTTTGTTCGGGTCGCTCCCAAGCTCGATATACCCACCTCTCATCGCTCTGGAACATACGATTCTGCTTATATCGGTCAACCCGCCGTTTATACCGCCGAATACGGCTTGCCCATGCACAGACTTTCTGCTTCAGGAAGTCGATGCGCTCTGTGACACGGGACATGTAGTCTGGAGGACTGATTCCAGTCCCCGAGAATGCCCGCCTTACAAAGCGCATCACTCGTGGTCGTGTATTGCCCTCCCTGAAGCAGTATAGTTTGCCGATGAGTACCCTGGCCCCATCGATACGACGCTCGATCCTGCATTGCCAGGCTGGTACGGTTGGTATTGGTCGAGTAGCTCCGTCACAGCTTGGGAACTTGACGTTAGCTAAACGACATGCCGCAACAGCCGCGCAATACAGGATCGAGTGTGTATCGACGAGATTCTCGCTGCTCTCGAATAAATTCTTAAGCTGCGAGTCCAAGGCACACACCAGCGCCCTATTTTTCTTGTGCATAGGCAACCGTGGTAATCGGGGTCTTAGTTCGGTTGGGGTAGACCTATACTCGCGAAGCGCATCCTCCAGAGCGCTCCTCAGTCGGTTGTTGCACTGGCTACTTACTGTGGCAACCATATCATCTTCTTCTTCAACATGATGGGACCGCGGCGGAATTGCGTTAATCGATGACCCTTGTGCCGCGGTTTGTGTTGGAGTCGAGACGACATAGTTGCTCAGTACTTCTGAGCGCAGCCTTTCAAGTGCGGTGTCGTCCAACCTGTGATTGCGTTGGATAACCCGCACTTGATCCGATAGTCGTTGGGCCGAGACGTTGACGGTTGGTTCTAGTTCCTGGAACAGAGATAGCATCCGATCACGGTACGCAGTGAGGTTAGTTCCCCCCTCTGTAGACCCGTAATATGCGCGCATGACGTTCTCGTTCATAGACTGAGTCCATCTCATGCGCCGCACACAACCACCGGCAGCGGGGACCCGGCTCGGGGCCGGTTGGCCCCTAAGTCCCAAGCTCTTCGGTGGCCGGCCTCTCCCCTGCCGACGTACAGGTGTTGGCGACGTCGGCGGGGAAAAATATTCGTCGCTCGAGCTCGACGCAACTGCCACGGCCGGTGTCACAGCACTCTCGATGGTGCTGGGTTCCGGCGGCGGCGAGGCGGAGCTGAGCGACGAGTCCGGAGGTGGTGGGCGTGCGTTCCGTGTAGCTGATCGTGTCAACATTTCATCTTCTTCGTGTCAATTTACATTTTGTAGTTATTTTATTTCTATATTTTCATTTTGATTTTATCGGGGGTGACATCTGTCATGTCACCCCCGATTCGCCAGTTTTAAGATTAGTTTTTTTTACATTATGGTAAATGGTGGTATTTTATTATTCCAAAAGGATTTTTCTGTTGCGGATTTCGTTTCTATTGCGTATTTCTTGTAAAATTGCGTCTAATTTATTTTTGTTGTTAAAATTAGGAACACACGATGTCCTGTCAATACAGTGTTGCCAGCTATTATTATTATTATTAAAATCATCAATACAACCCTGTAAGCTCATATAGCCCTATTGAATGACTATTTCATGGAATATCAATTTCGTGGGCTTCCCTGGCGCCTCCCCTTAAACAAAAGTCATAATACTGGTGCCTGCATCCTTTGCAATAGGCTTTTACAAATGAAAAGATTTGTTAACATGTAACCCACCCATTTTTGTAAATTCTGTGTTACGTAAGTGGTTTTACATTTCACAATTTTACTTAATATTCCAATTTACAAGTCCCATAGTAAATTTACATTGACCCATTAAAAAGTGTAGGGCAAACAAAAACTTAGCTGTATAAAGGTGGTAAATATTTAATACCTAGTCATCAATATGGCGGGTACGCCCTGTATAAGAATATCATAATTATATTTATCTTAAGATCTTTAAGCGTACCTACCTACGTATTAAAATTGCATCGAAGGATTTCTGAGACATATATTTGAAAAAAAAAAATGTGTAGAAATATGTAAAAAAAGAAGGTAATTTAAATAAATAAATAAAATAAATAAATATCTTAGGACAACCAACACACCGTTATCTGATCCCAAACTAGGCAGAGCCTGTACTATGGCAACCAGACAACTGATAAACATACTTATATATTTCTAAATACATACATATTATAGATAAATTACACCCATTTAATTTCAAACATCATACATAATATATTTGGGGTCAGCGCAACCTGTCTTTTCTTCCAAACTTATGTCTGTATACCCCAGCAGGACCCTACGATTAATCCGATTGAAAGTTAAATGCTAACGTGCGTAGTATTTAGTACCTTCCGAATCGTATAAGTAAAAAAATAGTAGGGTGAGTGGGGGTAAGATGAAAAACGGGGTAAGATAAAAAGTTGTCCATAACGCCAGATTTAGTACAGTTTTTACAGTGATGGCAACATTGTTAAGACCGCCGTTTTGTTACGTCGCACATCTGAGTAAGCGTTTGCCGCTTTGAGTGGATGGATGTGTGTAAAGTGCTAATGTCCTGCGCAGTGGCTTTTATGTAAGTTAATCGAGTTTTTTAATCTTACCCCGTGTCCGTTACGTGGTCGGTACGTAGGGATTTTAGTAACAATTTCGATGTTTCCCCATCATATTTTCATCTTCCCCTGTTTTATTCTCGTGATGCAAACATTTTATTTAATTTTTTTTGTGCTTTGGACTTGATTTAACTGGATGTTATCAATTTGATGAAAAGTTAACTCTTTGCTCTTTACTAAATGCAAATAAATTTTTAGCATAAGCTAATATGTACTGTTCTACCAGACTTCAAATACAACACTGCTCATCTCATCAAAAATCCGTTCGATGTTACCCCCACTCACCCTACCTTAATTGTTACAGCGAAATCTTAAATTATATTCCAGCAGGACCCTCCGCTGTTTGAAGGTCTATAGACAAATTTTATATGGTCCCGTTTTGCGATGTATTAGTATGTACCTTAAAAATACCTTAGTTTAATTTTAAAACAACGATTATTTTATGAGGAATGCACCTGCAAAACTTTTGTCAAGCCAGCAGGACCCTATTTTGTTTTGAGGCTTTCAGTCCAGACAGTCATATTTCTTATAAGCATTTTATTAGTACTTTTCAAATAACATTAGGTTTAATTGAAAAAGTTTTTATTTTAGCAGAAAGTTTGTTTCATAAAACTTTTAGTACTTTTTCAGGGAACCAATGTTTCGTTTGGCCGATGTATGAGCTTTCACAGCTTTTGGTAGTTATGGTGGCGTGATCCAAAGAAAGAAAGAAAGAAAGGATAAAGGGAGGAAAGTGTCTGTACATCATTTAATAATAAACTGTTATGATATGATCTGTGTATTTAACATCGGTAAAAAATTAGAAATAATAATAAATGATGTACATAACTTTCATTTTTTTATTAACACCACCATACCTACTAAAAGCTGTGAAAGCTCATACATCGACCAAACGATACGTTGGTTCGCTGAAAAAGTACAAAAAGTTTTATAAAACAAATTTTAAAAGTACTAATAAAATGCTTATAAGAAATATGACTGTCTGGACTGAAAGCCTCAAAACAAAATAGGGTCCTGCTGACTTGATAAGTTTTGCAGGTGCATTTCTCATTATATAATCGTGATTTTAAAATTAAAATAAGATATTTTTAAGGTACTAATACACCGCTAAACGGGACCATATAAGATTTGTCTGTCTATACCTTCAAAGAACGGAGGGTCATGCTGGAATATTATTGAAGATTACGCTGTAACAATTAAGGTACTATTTTTTTAACTTATACGATTCGGAAGGTACTAAATACAACGCTAGTTATTGGTGCCGATTCTGTTGTATACACCGAACTAAACTAACTAAACTATCTCTAAAATTCCTTACTTTTGGCTATGAGAATTTTAACGCTATTCTGCAAGGAAAAATCTCTAAATTTAAAAATTATTTTGACACGTCCAAAAACGAATTTGACAATCAACATGGTTTTTTTTAGGGTTCCGCACCTCAAAAGGAAAAAGCGGAACCCTTATAGGATCACTTTGTTGTCCGTCCGTCCGTCCATCCGTCCGTCCGTCTGTCCGTTTGTCAAGACCCTTTTTCTCAGGAACGCGTGGAGATATCAAGCTGAAATTTATATCAAATACTCAAGACTACTGTTCCTTGGAGCTGTGAAAAAATCAAACTTCTAAGCTAACGTAATCAAAAGATATAGCCGTTTATGCCGCAAATTTCCACAAATTTTCGAAACTCGCAAAGGAATCAAAACCTAAAGGGTACTTCCAGTCGATCTAGAATTTTGAAATTTGGTACGAAGCAACGTCTTATAGCACACATAAAGGAAAAATTGCGAAAACCGTAAATTTTTAGTTACATCATATAATAAACAGAACAAAACACAGACAGAGAACAGAACTACGACTCGTTTGTCGTGATGGGTGAACTTTTACTTATATACCTACAGGTTTGTACGGAACCCTCGGTGCGCGAGTCCGACTCGCACTTGGCCAGTTTTTTTCTTTTGGTTTCGCAACTTGTGTGCGCTACGCAATGAATTTTTTAGAGACGAAGGCGCGCGCAAGTGGGCAATTTGGACGTGTTTTATATGGAATTTTTCACTTTTTGTTTGAAAAATAAAAAAAAATATTACCCACGTGTTGCGATTTATATGTTCCGGGGTTGACAAAGGGGGGTCGAAAATTTCATTATTTTTGCGATAGCACACGCCATTTTCGAGATATAAGCAAAATAAAAAATACAGCACTGTTTTTGCACGTGAAGGCGAGGCGTGTTGGTGTGAATTTTGTTCATGACCCCTAGTTTTATTCCACACCTTTTTAATCGCGATTAAAAATAGTCAGATTTAGTCAAAATAAATTATTATAGTCTAAATTTTTGGTGAAAACCGGCAAACTCAGAATAGCAAAATTGACATTTTCACTAAACTAATAACTCAGTGCAATCTTAGTGCTGTCAAACTAAAATATAGTTAAGTTGTGTCACTTTAGTCTATTTCAGAATAGGAAATCGTCGTTTGACAGGAATAAACCAAATTTTAGTGATTTTTAGTTTAGTTTAGAGAATTTTGTACAACAGAATCGGCACCAATATTTAACTTTCAATCGGATTAAACAAAAAAAAATGGGGTCCTGCTGGGTATACGGACATTCCAAACTTCTCTATTAGTCGTCATCTCAGTAGATACCGCCATATCATCATTCACACAGTCCATCCATCGTTTCTTTTGTCTACTCCTATTTAAAGCCATCGACATTCATACTCAAAACTTTCCTCACAACATTTTCTTCATTCTCCGAATTACGTGACCATACCATGACAACCAATTTCCACACAACTTGTCAGCTATCGGTGCCACTTTCAGACTTCCTCTTTTGTACTCATTTCTTAGAGGGAGAGTGACATTATCCTGAACCAGTTTCGGTGTATGCTAAACTGGTTCGGGGTAATCTCACTCTCCTCTCGCAGCCTTTTCTCTATTACTTTCTCACATACCTTCATACTATGTGAAATAAGCTTTATCCCTCGATAGTTGCAGTCCTGTACATCACCTTTATTCTTAAAGATAGGCACTAGCGAAATATTGCAAGATTCTTGTAGGATCCCTCCTTCATGTAACAACATATTGAAGAATAAAGTCAGCCACAAACATCAATCTTCTTTTAAACATTTCCATACTTCTACTCTTTTTTTGGATTTTTTATGTTCAATAGTGCTGATCCTCAGCCTAATTTGAATAAATGACTTTTGATTTAGTACTTACCGACTTTTAGTCAACTTTCTTTGGACTTTCTGCATTCGACTCACTATTTGGCTGTAAAAGAATAAAACAGTTACGATAAACAAAAAGAAATTGGATCAGGCGGATAGCGTCTGCTGCGCGTCTTGTCTTGAGAGTAATTAAGAGTAATCTTGCCATACACACTAGAAATGCGACAAATCTGGAAAAAGCTTCTTCCATAATTCGTGTTACTTATTTAAAAAAATCTTCACAAAACTCCAACAACAACACACAACAACTGACAGACAACGCACAACCTAAACTACGTACCTAAATGTTGTTGTTGTTTATAGCTTTATGTGACATCATTATTTAAGTACATAGAACAATGTACTAAGTGAAACTATTCGGAAATTAATTAACAAACAAAGGCCGAATACACATGTCATATACTAATATTATAAAGCTGAAGACTTTGTTTGTGTGGTTGACCGCTATTATCTCAGGCACTACTGATGGGAATTGAAAAAATATTTTACTGTTAGGTAGCCTATTTATCGAGGCTAAATAACATCACGACCAATAGGGGCGAAGCAGCAATTAAAAATTTTGCAAAAACTGGGAAGTATTCGTATCAGAGCTTCCGTTGCGGGGGAACAAGAAATTTAACGCGGACGAAGTCGCGGGCAGAAGCTAGTCATTTATATTTTTTTAAATGATTAACGAGGTAGGCCAGCGACAAGAGTCGAGAAACACTGTTACATTTACACATCATCTAAAAAGACTCAAATTATTCCATACAATACATAAAATAGTACTTGAGCCAATGCATACAATAGTAAGTGCGCGTTTCATATCATTAACCCTGGATTAGTCGCGTGGGCTACATATGTAGCCCACTCATACAAAGAGATTTTTTCGAACACAGAGGTTGTGATTAGTATTATGTTGATCATATTTAGTTAAAAAAAACTGTACTGATAATATTTTCATATATCTAATAAAATGTTAATGCTTATGAGTTTATTTATTTCAATTTGAAATTGGACACTCCCGTTACTTTTAGGTGCGCGACTACTGCAGGGTTAAGAGTTAATAGTCTTTGGTTTTACTTGTGTTCCGATTTTAATTAAATATTTAGCTCAATCATTTTATAATTTTTTTTAAACTGAGGTGTTAATTGACTTTTGCCGCTAACTGTTCAAAATACAAACGTAGGTAAAGGTAGATCTTTCTATTCGTGAAACCGATACATACAGCAGTTACATAATTCTTAGTAATTTTAGTTTTTTGTGACCTTTCGTTATTTGCTCGACATTTGCTGAGGCTGCCAGCATGAAGATAATTAGACTAGAGCTGTCACGATGAGAGCAAGCCTGAGTTCCTCACATGAGCCAGCTGAATCACGGCATAGCTAACCACACTATTACAAACATGACACAAATTTAATAAACGAATAGGTAGATACTTAACTCTCATATACATTTTAATCTGCAAAGGGTTTCATGATAAAAGTATATCTTTTAATACTTAAAAAAAAAGTTTCTTACCTCAAAATATCTGTGATATAACACTACACCGTACACACAGCCAATTGAAACTAAAATTTGAATGACTAGCCATATAATTACATTGACCACTTGAGCTTGACCAAATAGTTCTTTGCCATTCTTGATGCACAACATAGTCTCAGTCAACATAATAGCTCCATACACCCAACACTGGGTACCGACTCGCTTACAATTTGGATCCGTAACATACGTGTAATATTGCCTGAAACCAAAGGAACAAACAGATTAGTTAAACCTTCATGCATAATAAATAATGTTCCCTTGACCGAAGTTTGGCCGCGTTTGTGCACAAACATGTACGCAAACACAGGTGAACTCTCCTTCCCTCATTCGTCGGAAGGGATGGCAATCCGACACCACCGGGATGAGATCAGGACCGACGGTTTACCTACTGTGAGGTACGCCTTTTTGAGTGGTCGCAAGCACATTTTTTGAGCTTGAGGACCTGAATTCGATCCCCAAAATCCGAAATGTTATTATATTTTCGAATAGTCATCTCTCAGTAGCTGTCCAGACTCTGGCTTCAGGCTAAGTTGAAAGCAATACTTTCGCCGCACAATTTGGAATGTAACTGGTGCTATTTGGGGGTACGAGTAGTATACGCCTAAACTTTTGGGGAAAACGAGCGGGCTGTCTTCCAAATATGTTGCCAACCGTAAAGGAATCAAATTATCTAAATAATCAGGGCCCCACTGGCTATTTGTGAACTGTGTGTCTGTTACGTATTACGATACCAGCCTGTCGGAATACGTGTTGTCAGGTCTAGACCGGACAGGCCTTGACCTCAAGGCCGAGTTAAATACACATTTACAAGTAGACGGACGGCGGCTTGGCGAGCGTGGTCTTTAGCACTCGTGGCGACGTCATCAGGCAACGACCTGCCGGCTCAGAACTGTCAGTGTGGAGATTGCCAGTTAATAGCCGATATACGCTTATTACCAGCAGGTACGTAACAATAGCTGTGGAGAGAGGGTTACGTAGAACTTTGGCGGCAGGCCGCTCGACCAGCCAAAATCCTGCAGGCACACTTTATTACACCTTATGCAGGTACCTTGAGAAAGCATTTATACCGTTTTTGCAGGCATTTTTCAAAACTACAAATGACTTCCAGTTTGCTTTCTTAATTAAATTGGTAATTTAATATCACAGGTTCTTTTTATTATTTGGTATCCCGTTAGTACATGCTCAAAAATACAGCTTGATCACAATTTTCCTGCCTATGGTTACATTATTATTGGGTACATTCATTTTCCTGGAATATATATCTATAGTAGGTACTTGGAAATAAACATTACTATTTAAATAACATTATCGAGATCATGACTGGTTTTCACGTATGTTTCGGATACGGTAGTGGACATGTTACAAAGGCCATTGTACTGAGTAACCTACTGTATCAAGAACAATGAAATATGTAGATAAGTCAATTGCGATTAAAAAAATACATTACCTTACAGATGGAGCTACGATAACTCCTATTAGACAAAGTCGTGCGATGACCAGAGGATGTGAAGGTGGCATTTCAAATATATGTTTTAAGAAAAATGTATTCAATTCCGAAATTTGCCAAAAAACAACCAATTGGCTCAATGCGCAGAATCTCATATAGGTGCTTGTAGGATCCAACCATCGGACCGGTGTCCATTGTACAGGTGTGAATTGTAATATAGCTCGCTTTATTTTTCCAGTAGTCGATGAAATATCCCTAAAAAAAACATTGTGATACAGAATAGATAGTTCCAATAAATATTTGATTTGATTTGAATTATTTATGTATTTTGCCTTATAATGCTAAATACATAAATAAAATAAATACAAATAGATTAGCGCTCTCCCTCCTCTCTCCTATGCTCTACTATGCTGTGCCCGACAGGGTCCATTATAATTGTTTCTTTAATTTTAAGCCTATCATGCAATAAAAATTGAGAGTTGCAAAAAGGATTGAGGCCTTTTGCCCGCTACAAACAAACAAGCAAACACAACGTCTTAAATAAGCACAGGATACGTTTTTAACCAGTGCGCAAATTTTAACAAATTAAACTTAAACGAGTTATAATAATCATGCAATTTTTATTTTGATATATCTTAGTACAAAAAAATTAAGCTATCGTTAACGAAAGATGTTTATTTTGAAACTTGTTTTCATGGTAACTTGCGCGCGGCACCGGCGCGGTAGCGAAGGTGAACGACCGAGCGTAGCTACTAGTACCTACCAGCTGTTCGATCGGTCAAAATTCTAAGAAGTTCGAAGTACCTACGCACGCGGTTACTGACCTATTACTATTTCGTTATCATATTACGAAATATGTAGGGTGTCTACAGTCTACTGATTTAAGGTCGAATAAAATTTAACAAAAAAGTATTGAAAAAATAATTGAAATGTGTTCTATTACTGATACTGAAGAAACTGTAACGGTTTACCAACAGTCGATTGGTCCATGAACCGCTGGTCAACATTATTTTTAACCCACTAACTTTTCATCCAAAGGACTTTTCACCCACGAACGTTTCGCCAACATAACTCAACGTCAGTGAATGCTTTACCGTGCGGCACGCAGTCGTTTCTAGCACTCGCCGGCCGCTGCCGCGGCACCGCTCGCTTCGCTCGCTCGGCTCGTGCGTAGGAGGTCACAGTTTTAACCTAACCTAACCTAGTGTACTATGTGAGCTCAAGTATCACTGACGTTGAGTTATGTTGGCGAAACGTTCGTGGGTGAAAAGTCCTTTGGATGAAAAGTTAGTGGGTTAAAAATAATGTTGACCAACGGTTCATGGACCAATCGACTGTTGGTAAACCGTTACAGTTTGGATACTGAACCATAAAAATAAATTGCACTCTGGTAAAAAAAATCCTGTATAATAAAATACAGGTTGTTTTTTACAAAAGGTCTCGGGTTCGATTCCTTGCCCAGGTAGAAGCTTTTAAACAAAAATGAAATAAGCATTTTTATTTTTACGATTAGGTTTATAGATCCGCCTTGAAGTCACAAAAATCTCCGTTAAAACTCATATAACGCGAGTTTCGCGCTCTATAAAATTTACCGTTTAGATCTTCTAAACTACACAATAGATTTTGATGAGGTATAATTCGACACGACACTTCGCACGGGGGTAATGATATGAAAACATTGAGATTACTGTGCTATTTCTAACAAACGAGTAGTTTGAGTTATGCAGTCCACACAAAGAAAAAGTAACTTAGAAAATAAAAAATATTTTACCTACTAAAGTATGGAACCCTTGGTGAACAAGTATAGTTTTCTTTGATAAAAAAACAAAACTTTTTGTAGAACAACCAATACATATTAAAGTCTTACCTTATGCTGACCCATTTGTATTCTCTCATTTCTAAGGCTTTGCATATTTTTAGCCCACACCATATTCCAAGACCATTGCAAATTAGAACATCCAATATAACCGAATCCCACCAACATTCTAAGAAATTAGGAAGCAAGTGTGCAAATGCTATTTCAGTTATTTCCCACATTATAGAGATAGCCCATAGTAATCCTGCATGCCTGAATAATACGGCTTTAAACATCCACCCTAAAAAGTGTCCCCAAGCAAATACATCCACATGAGACCAGAATTTTGCCAAGCTTATATCTGAGCAATTAACCGCATACTCCTGAAAAATATAAAATCTTTCATAAATATTTGTACAAAATTTCAAAAACGCATACTCATATTAAAAATGTGAAAGTGAATCTGTGTGTCTGCCTGTCTGTTGGTCTGTCTCTTACTTTTTCTTGCCTTAAGGTGAATGCTCCAACCAGCCCGAGTTCATAAAGGCGTACGAACAAAAAAAAACAAAAAGTCATTCTTACAGCTTTATGAATTTAAAGCGTTGTATTGATGATTTTGATGATTATAATTCTGTAACTACATACGTCTTACAGCCGCGAATAATATTTTAATCAACATACAACTTAGCACTGGCCTGCAAATTCCAAAAAACGCAAGAAATTTTGAATTTCGCAGGCTGGTTGGGGCATTCCCCTTAATGGCTTTTGGAAAATTTTGTTTGGAACACAGGTAGACCATGATTTGGGTACATAGCTTTTTTATCCAGGTAGAACGTTCCCATGGCATTATTTTGCATACTAGATGCAGGCTAAGGCACGGGCTATAACCTAGTAAGTTATAAATTGTACCGACCATGTAGAATTACTATAGAGAAAAATTAAGCATTAAGATGAAGGTACATGCAATAAAGAGCAACTGACAGTCATAGTTACAATTTGTTAAATATTTCATAATATTACACAACCAAAATTCCAAGTTTTAGAAAGGCTCCGCATGTTTTTAATATTCAATAAAGGATGACTGACTTACAAAGAATGCGTCCTATATTATTACTCACTACTCATAATACTTAAGTAGGTACAAAACTCTCAGAAAAGGCAAAAATAAAAGATTTAATTTTCCGCTAAGGAATACTTCTTCTTTCTAACAAAGTTTATCTTCACTTATTAAGTGAAAGAAAGAAAATAAGTGGAATGAATATTTGAGTTCTTACATTGAAAAATTGTATTTTTATTTGAAAATTGTTTAAGGCATAGTTGATAAAGCTAAACTTGACATTTGCCAATAAATGAAAGAACATACCTTATCCATATCAATGTGGAAGTTTCGCAGATTTGGGTCTATCCAATACATGACTTCATAAACAGTGGAATAACTTTGGAATAAGAGGAACAATAGTGCCAGCAAGTATAGTACTGATGAGCCAAATACAATCCTCCAAACTGCTGGATGTGGTCGTGTAAATGGTCCATTGGGGAATGTAAGTACTGATATTATAAGGAAGAAAAACACTACACAGCATATTCCTGACCATATATTATCTTGAATATTGGATGTATCTCTGAAATAATAAGAAAATGTACATTGTTGAATAAATTAAGCTCTCTGTATAAAGGCATTAGACAGACTTGAGTCTTGAGTGAGGTTCTGAAATATGGACCTTAGTATTGAAAAGGTGAAATAGGATGTTGCCTTACAGACTCCACAAAATATGTTGTACCTGTTAATTTATCAGGGAAGTACAATACTGAAGGACTTTACTTACAGGCACATCAACCAGCAAACATATAAATAATTGTTTTAGTTACAAATTAATGCTTTTGTGGTATCTGAAGAAGTGTGGTTACATCATAAGTTATCATCTTAACTTAATTATAAAAAATTGCTACATATTGTGGAATACCTTACAAATGCTGTGTAGATAACTGATGCGATAGATACCGCCAGCAGAGTAATAGTATGAGGTTTATAGAAAAATTCTAATGAAATATCGTCCACCGGTCTCTCATTTATAGAGCTAAAAGCGACCGTATATTCATTACTAAGCATTGTGCTGCTACCAGACATTGTCCTTTCCTTTGTGTCCTTCATGTTTATATTTTGTTATGAATTTTGTACTGGAACACAACACTCAATAAATAGTATCACATTATGACCATGACGAAAACTGTGGCCCCAGTGGCGTTTGCTAATCGTCACAAACTCGCGCAATCGTCACAATCACATTGAATTGAATGAATTTCACTATCAGACATTGACATGATATAGTTGTCACTTGTCTGTCAGTGATGACAGAATAATCGTCAAGTCGTCAACGAATAAGTTGCCAGTGTATAAAAAGAAAAAGGATTTTTTTCAAAAACACTTAAAACAACTTTATCTGTAACAACTTTATACCACGTTTAACCCTGCAGTGGTCGCGCGGATTACAATTGTAATCCAGGGTAATAAAAAAATGAAATATTTCAAAAACAATTCAAGTGTGTTAGCCGAGACTCCATGTATTTTAAGTTCGATAGTCCCCGCCGCCACTCAGTAGTGCTCGCGCATTGCCGATGCGTGGTTGTGCCTGGAGAGGCTATTTAAGTATCACAAATTAACCCTGGATTACAATTGTAATCCGCGCGACCACTGCAGGGTTAAAGCAAATAAAGACTTATCTTTCACACTTGGCTAAAATCGGAACTAATGTGGTCATTTTGTTTTATCCATACATGTGAACATGTCACAAAATCATTGCATAAATGTTTACCAACAGCGCCCTCTTTTCGACTTCATTCGAATGTTCATGTTGACAGGTCCGATTGGGTTAAAATTAGAGATTTACACCTATATTCTTACGCTACGTCCTACGTAGGCGGATCAAAGCGAACGCGATTATGAAGCGGTGACACGCGAATTCAACGCGATGCGGTGCGACGCGGCGGCTATGTCCTACGTGCACGCGAATCGTCTCGCACAGCCGCCACAGACGCCGACGTTCAGTGGGCACTGTGGATTTGTCATGGACGGATGGAAACAAATATTATTGGAAAATTCATATGTTAAATATCAAATACTCAAGAAGTATGAACGGCGAAGAAGTGAGACTAATATTGTATACTTAGGTCCCAGTTAATTTGGCCCAATCCTCCCATTCGCGGTATGATTATAACCGGTTGTGATATTTTTTATTCCTTTTATCCTATAATATAGGACGTTCTTGAAGAGCATTAATTAAAATTTCTATAAATCCGAAATTATAACCAAAAAAAAAAATACGACGGCACCGCATCCAGTTCGCGCGGAAATATCAAGCCAACTGATCGCGTTCGCTTCGTTTCGCGCCGCTCCGCACCGCACGCATGTGCGTAGGACACTTCAATAGGTTTCGACTGTTTGTTGTTTTCGCGCCGCGCCGCGCCGCGCGCCGCTTCGCGTTCGCGTCTAGATCGCTCACGCAGGACGTCGCGTTATTACACGACCGACATGCAACTCACAGATTAAAAACTGTGAGACGATGTAATAAAAGCAAAGACCTAAGTATAAGGTCTTTGAATAAAAGTTTCACTTTAAAAACTTTTCCTTTCGCGTTTGACACTGGTATTGAAGCCATAGAGGAAAAACATCTTTGGAAATTGGTTATTTATTTATTATCTTTAAAAATATTAAGTTTGCCATTTTTATAGCGGTGTTATCTTTCTATTTTGGCTTGCTGCCTTCACCACTTCTTTTAATTGACTAATTTCTTCATAGAGTTGATCCATGTCAAAAACGAATCAAATTTTTAATTTTTCAATCATATCAACCAATGATGCGTAAGTGACTAACTCATCCTGGAGAGAAAATGGTCTAAATAAACCCAATTTACTGTCTTTGCATGAGCTCATATTTGGATTCAATGTAATTGAATACATTCATCAAAACATACTGATGCGAATGCGATTGATGAAATCCATATTATTTTTGGGAATGATAATTGTAGTGTATCTATTCCATAGATATGTAAACACTATCTCATGCACACAAGCGGAGTGTCACTAATTTCATCTGTCATTCTGGAGCAATGGCGGGAAACACAGACGGAAAAGCTGGGTCTGCACGGTCGCGCTTGATGTGGTGATGAGTCAGTGAAGGGATATTATTCAAATTAAATACGGAATCAACAGGATTTTACAATACTGGTTTTTAATAAAATTGATTTATCGAGACATTTAGCGTCGCGATCAGGTGAAAATCGGGACACGTCCCCAGACTCCTAAAAATCGGAACGTCCCGGGCAAATCGCGACACCTCACGCCTGGCAACATTAGTAGCAGTGTACACATGGCTACACATCAAGCTATACATTTCCAGTTTTAGCTGACCTCGCATTACATAGGCTTTTCGTACAGTGAGACGTCAGCCTAAAGAAAATGAAATATAGAAATGGATAACTTGAGTTGTGGCCGTGCGTACATGTTACCAGGGTATTACACTTCCCACTTTTTTGTGGGAGAGGGTTGGGTAGCCAGAAACTACGGATTGCCCCCTACCCGGACCGCTAACTCACACGACAGGTAAGAGAACGACGTACGCACGGCTACACATCAAGCTACATTTCCAGAATAAGTTGACATTTATCATTGTTCACACAGAAACTTCTGGCAGTAAGCTGAGTGTCATCAGTCTACTTTGGACACGTTACCGAATCAGTAGCAGCGTGGTAGAGTGACATGGATGATGAACTTGCATCACCACACGGCCAAAAACGTTTAAAAAATGATGCTGAGAAATCCTACAATGATGAAAATGCATACAGTGGTGGAACAATCATGATATAATATGGGTGGGTATTTAGATCGGCGGAAGAGCCGAACGAACAATCATTATTTGGGTGGGTATTTCGATCGGTGGAAGAACCGAACTGGATTTGGATCAGCGCAATATTCTTGCACAGATGTACGCTTAAACAATTGTATCGGAAGTTGTCATTCCTTTGCGGACCCATTGTGGTGTTTCATTTATGCTTATGCATTATCCAAGAGAAGTCGTTGTACACTCACACTTGCCGCAGCTAATATAATATTAACGTGCTACAATAGCCTGCTCAATCGCCAGATTTGAATCCCACTGAGCATGCATGGGATATGCTACAAAGAAGAGCTCTGCCATATATGGATACCACACCAGAAAAGCTTTTTAGCCTGTTACAACGGACATCGAGGCCATTCCGCAACATTAAATCATATTGAGTATGCCGAATCGCTACAATTGTGTTAATCGCGTTAATAATTGTTTAAGAATTAGGTACGCACGGCTACATATCAATAAGACAGACAGTCCAGTATAAGCTGACATCTCATTGTACGAAAAACCTTAAATGTGAGGTCAGCTAAAACTGGAAATGTATAGCTTGATGTGTAGCCGTGTGTATAAACATTAAAATTAAAGTAAAAATTAACAGATTTAAAGAAAATACAAATTAAAAGTTACGGTTTTTTTTAGATGGGAAATCATCAAATGACTTCTCCCACTCTTGGGCGGAGCGGGAGGGCATGTCAGACCTCTACTGACTAAAACCCACCCGTGTTCCTTCAGTTGCCCATGTGCCAGGGTCACGGTATCTCTTTCGAACGATCTCGCGACCCTGGCAGGCATCGGTCCTAGCAGACCCCTTCAGTTCTGCTGACATTTCTTTGAGGCGCGCGTGGAACTCTATGCGCCGTCGTCGACCCGAGCCTGGTCCTTACCGGGCGGCGAGCTACCTATTGGCCGCCGCCCGCAAGCTCGCGCCTACGTTGGCCGGGAGTCCAAAAGTTACGGTTAAGATGAACAAATCCACAATTTAGTTTTGTACATTATACATACATAAAATCACGCCTTTTTCCCATGGGGGTAGGCTGAAACAACAGAACGCCACGTGCTACGATCCCTACATACTCCTTTTAGCTCGTTTAAGTTCATACATCTGGTCATACACGCACGCCGGTTACCGGTACTAAATACCTGACCCTTCTGAAGAACATTACCAATAAGGTCACTATATTTTCTTCTAGGGAGCGTCCCATTCTGGCGAGACCAGTCACTTCTGTAAATACCTTTTGTTAGTCGCCCGTCATTCATCCTGTCAACATCACCAAACTATCTAAGAATACTCTTTTCAATTTTGTAACTTCATTTTCTTTTAAACCACACCGTTGTCTTATCGCATCATTCCTCAGCCTATCATTCACAGTCACATACTTCGCAATGGACGCATTTCCACGACATTTATTCTTCTTTCGTGCTTCTTTAGCCACACCCAACATTCCATTCCATACATAAGCGTAGGCACCAGCACACCATTGTGAACAGTCAGTCGAGCCTTTTCGGACATCAACTGGTTGGACACAATCGCATGTAGAGCACCATTTACTATATTCCCGCATTCACTTTTCTTTCCACATCATTATCATCTTTCCATCCCTTGTAAACAAACTCGCCAGATATACGAACTCACTTAGGTACTTGTTCCACAATCTTATCGTTTATTTTCACAATACACACCGATACACTCTCTTCTCTTTCGAACACCATGACTTTCGTCTTATTCACATTTATATTCATCCCCTTCATCTTAAATGCTTCATCCATTACAGTCATCATGTCTTGCAACTGTTCTGCTGACGATGCAAGTAGAACTTGATCATCTGCGTACAAAAGGCATTTGACAGGCAACTCACTCATTGTCAATCCACACTCACCCTCTTTTAAATCTGTCAGACAACTATCCATGTAGGTACAAGTTGAACAGCCACGGTGACGCTACACAGCCCTTTCTAACACCCCTCAAGATGCAGAGCGAGTTTGTGTATACCCCATTTATCCTAACACAAGTATTGGAATCCTTATATAAACATTTCAGTGACCGTACCAAGCTCCAGTCCACACCATACATGGATAGTGTTGACCACAGTTCTTCAGAATCAGAATCACAATGTTTATTCGTGAAACAGGTATTTACTTAAAGATGTTAGGTTATTATATGTGCGCTATGTTTTGCCGTGAAGGAGTACAAATATTGAAATAAAAACAAAATAACAATTAAACTACTAACATAAGAAAAAAAAAAACAAAATTAAACTCTTATATGAGAAAAGGAACTATTTTAAATAACTTTATAAAATGTAAAATTAAACAGAACTTAAAAAGACTGATCTGCACACACTGTCATAGTCCGTCCCCAAGTCAACGAAAGCACAGTAGACTTTCTTGTGCTTCGCTAGATGTTTTTCAGCCATGCACCTTAGAGAGATCTGATCCATACAGCCCATCCCCTCTCTAAATCCTGCCTGCACATCCCATATTTTCTCACCTGTCGCTCCTAATCACTCTATTTATTAAAAACTTCGTATACAGTTTGCCGACAACACTCAAAAGACTAATGTCGCGGTAGTTTTTAAACTTCTGCTGTGAGCCTTTTCGCTTTCGCATGTATAGTGGTACGATTATAGCCTTATACCAATCATCCGGCACACAACCGTATTTCCAACACAGTAGGAGAAGGAATGGCAGAGGCGTAGCGTGCCCTGGCGGGGCCCCGTATAAAAATTTGTTTGGGGGCCCTTATGAAGGGTAACGATTTCTCACAATAGGAAAAAAAAATGTTTGCATAAAATTAAAAGAAATATTTATTCATCATAATTGTCTATCTGTCACTTTTTCCAAAACTTTTATAAACAATTCAAATAAAATAACTCTCCTTGCCTTTTTTTTCGGCAAACTGGATATAATACATAATTCTACTGTTATCCAATTTTAATAAGTTATTTTACCAAGTGTGTATATTTTTAAAATCGAGAAAACAAAAAATAACTTAAGCGTTTGATGCGTGAAATGAGCCGCCCAGTAATAGAGATTGACGCACCATAATCGATAAAAAAAGATCGGCTATTTTACGAGTGCGTCTGCTTCGAAAGTTCGAATGCTTTCCGTGTGTTTCTTATTGTGCAAGTTGTTTAAATTGAATGCTGTTAAATTGTCAAGTTTTGTTATCTGTGCAGGACGACTTTACTAGAGCGGAGATGAGTTTATTATTGACTTAGGTGATTCGGATGACTGTTCGTCTTTGCCAATGCAATCTGACAACGAATTAGACTAAAATGATTTTTATGAATTGTTGTGTTTTTCTTTTTACATCCACAATCTTTATTAGAAATTATTTATAATTAACCAGATCTATTTAAAAAAATCGATTAATGTTCAATTGCAAAACTTCTCGATTTTTGCTAATAGTCGCAAGGAGACCTCACTATTTAAGTCATTTGACTAAGTGTCACTGTACCCAACCTATGTGAAAAAGACCATAAACGGGGAAATCCCGCAGCCCGCGATAACCGATGTAGGGTGTTGCCAACTTTGGAACGTACGCTTTACGCGGGAAAAAGAAATTGATTTTGTGACTTTTGTCATTTCTGAAATAAAAAAGGGGACATTTTTATGAATTTTTGCTTACGCACGTTGGGGGCCCCCGTAGCCCGGGGGCCCCGTATAATTGATACGGCAGATACGGCGGTAGCTACGCCCCTGAGGAATGGCCAACTGGGCAGATGCCAGCTTAGAGTATCCGACGTAGAAGAACTCAGAAGTAGATGAAGAGAATGAAATAGAAATAGATGAGATTGTACGAGCGCTGAAAGGAATGAAAATTGGGAAAGCTGTAGGGTACAACAGTGTTTGCTGAAATGATGACAGGGTGGTAGCAAGCCTGTTGTGCCGAATTTACTGTTGTGTGGTGCAAAAATTTAATAGTGCAGTAAATATTATCAGTATCAGTGTTTCAGTTTTGTGATATCGAAGTAAATACCTAAACCATTATACTTAATATTGCCTATTTTGAAGAACAACATGTCATGTACTCTTCTGTTAATGTTGTTGCTGATTCATCGTCATCGGGAATCGCTGATTACTGGGTTATAATTTGAGCATATTTTATAACATCATTAAACTGAATTAAGTAATTATCGATATTAAAATTTCAAAAAGTAATATAATTTTATCAACATGATAAACATCAAATAGCCGTCCTAGGCCGGCAGAATTATTTATTTGGAATTGTGTAATGGGGGGGTGTTAAACTCGCGATTTCAAGAAGGACCCATTAAGTAGTTATTTCGATGGATATGGATGATTGATGGATTTTATAGTTTGTAGATTTTTTAATAAGTAATAATAAAGATGGTGATGATGATATAATACCTAACGATGAAAAAAAAAACAGGTACTGGGTAAATTATTCCATAGAAGGTCTTTAAACATAGACCAATAGTGATTATTAATGAGTATGAAATTGGTGTTTTCTGCGACAAAAAGTTAACTATAGGTACTTTTGAAATGGTAAATTTTCATTTTTACTACTTTACAGAAACGGCAGACTCACGCATGCACACACTATAAATATGAAAAATTATATCATTCTATGTAAGTCGGTACTTGGTATTTATTTCTTACTTTTCTATGTACTTCGTTACTGGCGTAATGTTCGGAGTAAGGTCGACTCGGGGAAGACCGTCGAGCGGATAGGACCGTACATTAAGCAATACGACGATTTCTGAATAGCTACAACAAAGCCAACCCAAGATACAAAAACTTTAAACGGTTATAGTTTCAATAAATTTGCATAAACGGCGCTATTTATGATACAACGAGAAAAAATAATTTCTAAAATTTAGTCGCGTTATCAACTTGCAACACGACCAACACCACGCTGGCAAAAAAAATATTTTAAGTGCTTCTTCTTTATATTTATCAGGATTTGTGTAAGTAAGTTCATTAATGATCAATATCTTTACCTAATTATTACATTAGAATACATTAAAACATATTTTTTATGAAGTTACACCTGGTGAAAAAAATCTAACGTCAAAGTGCAATAGTGGAAAAGTTCGTCTAGTAGTTGGAGGGAAAGATCGGCATAATGCCGATCTTTGCCGTTTTCAGATGCCATAAACCTTTTACACTTTAGCGAAGGCCGTAGGGGTATAAGCATAGTGAAATTGCCCTTGAAAGATATCGGCACGATACAAAGAGGATTTTTAGGTAGGAATAAGATAATAAAATCCTGAAAGTTTGAGATCTCTAACCCATTTGGTTTTTGAGAAAATGAAAAAATATATACCTAAAAATCCTTTTAGTATCGTGCCAATATCTTTCAAGGGAAAATTCACTATGCTTATACCCCTAAGTCTTTTATAAAATAATTGATAACTGATTCGTATTTTTTAGCTTCCAGCGTAGTGAGTAATCATAAGGCCTAAAATCGGTAATCGATATTCATGTCATTTGTCGTACCGTATCCTACTCTTAGGTTCATCGTTTTCTCAATCGTAACGACGATTGAACGAATAATAGGTACCAAAAACGACGATATCGATCAAACCCTACTCTTAGTTGCAAATTTCAGTGACGAAATACTTCAATTTTACAACAACCCTGTCTATCCCTGTCAGCCATTGTTAGTACATTCTAAGACACTTATTAATTGTAAATAGCTGCAATACGAATAAAATTTTGATGTCAAGTATTAAAACTAAGTTAACAAGTACTAATTACTATAGAATATATTTTGTTTATTCACGACCGGTTGTTTGATATGAAAAATGTTTATTTGAACAAGTATTAGTTTTCATCATCATCATCATCATTTCAGCCGTAAGACGTCCACTGGTGGACTTAGGCCTCCCCCAATTTGGGGGCCTTTGCCATCATCGCCACGCTTGGCAGGCGGGTTGGCGATCGCAGTATGGTGGTAAAATGCATAGAGAACGCTGATGCCCATTCTCTAGTAAGTCCCTTAGTCGCCTTTTACGACACCCACGGGAAGAAATGGGGTGGTGTTATTCTTTACTTCCGGCACCACACGGTACGGTAGTATTAGTTTTAAATGAATGTTTTTTTTTTTTACTTGATCATTTTTGTATTCTATTGTTTCGGCGAATTTATTGGCAATTTGTGGAGAAAAGTTTACCATAATTATAATATTTTATTAATATAGAAAGAGAGATTATATTAGTACCTACTGTGTAACATCAAAGTTGGTAATCTCTTAAGTTCTTTTTTTCTATACATTTCTTTTTAAAGGTAATTCTTTTCAATAAAAGCTGATTTAAATACCAAACAAAATTTTCACCTAATTTAATAAAACTTGCCTGAAATATTATAGAAATGGCAAAAATTGCCTAGTCAATTAAATTTTTAATAAAGTATGCCGGTCTTTGCCGAGTCGACCTTAATAACTACGTTTAATACTCTAGTCTGCTGTGTGTGTGCACATGAATCGAACCTGGGCTATGCTTAGCAGCGTCACGCTAGCAACTGGAACAATCAGTATATGAGAAAAATAAAACAAATATAATCTTTTTTGTAGTTTTTATTATTGTAACATAACATTATTCTGTGTCAAGAATAGATCATTCAATAAAGTATTAAAGCATTGCATGACAATTCTTTCATTGCTCGTTTAGCATAAATTTAAATATGTCGACGCAAGGCTAACGTAAACTATAATAATATTAAGTTTTATGTTTAAATTTAGTAGTTAAATATTACTGGACAGGTTTAAATTAGTTTACATTTTATTGTTGTAGTCGATTTACTTCTTTTCAATGTAAAAAGTCGTGTTATTGTTTGAGATTACTTTAACAGCAAACCATAACTAAAGATTTGTTCTAAATTAAGTTTAAAAACAAGTTATCTATTGCTAAATTCATTTCTTAATTAATAAGCAATATGCGTGAGTTTAAAAATGATTTTTGGTTAATTTTTGTTTAACGGAAACGGTTGATTGAACTACTTTTGATCAACCGGAAAACATGGCGTGTTTAAAATGTTTAAATGTTTTAAGTAAAAGAGAACTAATTAAATGTTAAAATAAAGTGCTAAAATAGTAAAATGAATTAAGAAGTCGTATTTCGTAAACTCAATCAATGTTACCTGTAATTTGTTAAAAAATAATTGTAATGACTTCACAACGACGACGCCATTCTTAAGGTGTTAAAAAGGGTGACGCGCCGCTGTGAAGCCACATAGACGTGGAGAATTTTGTGAAGACAACTTGTGAGTACAATTTCGATTACTGTTACGATTTTAAGGCTGTTTTTAATTGTGTTTATTAGTCGTAGGAATAAAACGTGTGTAGATTAATTTCGTGTATTCATTTTTGCAATGAGTGAGCCTAGTATTGGAGATGGTGACGTCAGCTCAGCTGACGTCACGGTTCCAAAAAATCCGAATGGTCCTCCTTCTTCGTTATCAGAAGTGGGATTTATGCCCACTTCTGCCCGTCCATCTGACCTAAGTAATGAAAACTTAATCGCTTCTGTTAATGGGGTACCTACGGAGTTTTTCACTCAGATATTGCAAATTATGAAGCACATGTCCGATCGTATCACGACACCAGATACATCTAAAGTCAAAATAAATGATGTGTTTTTGCCGTCATACGATCCGGACTCCAATATTGGGGTTAGAGAGTGGTGTCAACATGTGACCACAGCCATGAATACTTATGGCCTGAGCGATTATGAAGTTAGAATGAAAGTGGGTAGTTTGCTCAAAGGACGCGCGAGGTTATGGGTTGACAATTGGCTTGTGTCTACCACCACGTGGCATGAATTGCGAGATGTTATGATCACTACTTTTGAACCGGAGAATAGATATTCCCGGGACATTGTGCGCTTTAGAGAACATAATTATGATAATTCCAAAGACATCGCGCAGTTCTTGTCACAAGCTTGGGTATTATGGAGACGTATTACTAAGGATAAGCTATCGAATGATGACGCAGTTGAGGCAGTTATCGGTTGCATCGGAGATGAGCGGTTAAGAATCGAACTGTTGAATGCAAGAGCCACATCAGTACCCGAACTTATTTCGGTTGCTTCTTCTATACGATGCGTTAAGCGACCTCAGCCGGGTACATCAGGTGCACATCCGGGCCCCGCTAAGCGACCACGTGGTGATAAGCCCTCGCTGTTTTGTCAAATCTGCAAAAAGCCTGGTCATGATGCACGTGAATGTCGCTTTCGTGACAAAAATGATAATTCTCAATTGCGTCAACTTGATAATAAAACCGCTACTCAAAATTTAGGTAAACCCACGTGCACATTCTGTTCAAGGACAGGTCACACTTATGAAACGTGTTATAAGCGAGAACGCGCAGTGGTTTCCAACGTCAACTGTGTAGGTAAATCTAAATTAAATTCGATTACTGTGGTAGTTGGAAACTTAAATATACTCGCGGTTTTTGACAGTGGAGCCGAATGTTCAGTAATGCGCGAGTCTGTAGCTGCTAAACTTCCCGGGAAACGAGTTGATCGAGTGAGCTACTTGAAGGGATTAGGTCAATTTACGGTGATTTCTCTTTCAACATTGACTACGATTTGTGTTATCGATAGTTTACAGATAGAACTTGAATTTCACGTAGTGCCGGACTACGAAGTGTGTTCAGACATTCTGATAGGTATGAATCTAGTAGAGAAAAATAACTTAAGCGTGCTAGTGAACTCTCAGGGTGCAACTTTGGTTCATCATCCGGTTGTTTACCACGTGCGATCTCAAAGTGAAAAGTTTGATAACTTAGATTGTGACTTGACTAATGACGATCAAATCAGCGAGTTGAAAATTTTGTTGAACAAATTCAAACACTTGTTTATTCACGGTTACCCTCACTCACGCGTCAATACCGGTGAGCTCGAAATACGCTTAAAAGATTATAACAAGTGTGTCGAACGCAGGCCTTACCGATTGAGCCCAGTCGAACGCGAAAAAGTTCGGAAAATAGTTAATGAATTACTCGAGCATAAAATTATTCGCGAGAGCAAATCACCTTTTTCCAGTCCAATAATATTGGTCAAAAAGAAAAATGGAGAGGACCGAATGTGCGTGGACTACCGCGAACTAAACAGAAACACTCTGAGAGATCACTATCCATTACCGATCATATCAGATCAAATAGATCAACTGGCGGGGGGTCATTATTTCTCGACATTAGATATGGCAGCTGGATTTCATCAAATACCTATTTCAGAGAGCTCAATAGAGAAAACGGCCTTTGTTACGCCGGACGGTCTATATGAATATTTGACCATGCCGTTCGGACTCAGTAACGCAGTGTCAGTCTATCAGCGTTGCATAAATAGGGCCCTAGCTCACCTCCTTAGCTCGGTAGACCAGGTTTGCCAGGTCTATGTTGATGACGTGTTATCAAAATGTAGGGTATTCGCTGAGGGCTTAGCCCATATCGAACGCATTTTGATTGCCCTCCAAAAGGCCGGTTTTTCTATCAATGTTGATAAAACTGCCTTCTTTAAACGCTCCATCGAGTATTTGGGCAATATCATTGCAGACGGACAAGTCAGTCCAAGCCCAAGAAAGGTGGAGGCTTTAACGAAGGCACCGATCCCGAAAACTGTCAAACAAGTAAGGCAGTTTAATGGATTGGCTGGATACTTTAGACGCTTCATTCCCAATTTCTCCCGTGTGATGGTTCCTCTTTATGAACTGACCAAGAATGATGCGAAGTGGGAATGGAACGAAAGGCATGATGAGGCTCGAAACCATATTATACAACACCTGTCTACTGCGCCTACCCTTACGCTATTTCAGGAAGACGCACCAATCGAGCTCTACACGGACGCCAGCAGCATCGGCTACGGGGCGGTGCTCATTCAGACCGTCGGCGGTCGCCAGCATCCAGTCGCGTACATGAGTCAGCGTACCACCGACGCCGAGAGCCGCTACCACTCATACGAGCTTGAGACCCTGGCGGTTGTAAGGGCAGTCAAGCATTTTCGGCATTACTTATACGGCCGCAAATTCAAGGTAATAACGGACTGTAACGCCTTGAAAGCGTCCAAGAACAAAAAGGATCTCCTGCCTCGTATCCATAGGTGGTGGGCCTTCCTGCAGAATTACGAGTTCGAGGTAGAGTATAGAAAAGGTGAGCGATTACAGCACGCGGATTTTTTTAGTAGGAATCCATCCTCTGAAATTTCCGTCAACTTTATGACCAGAGATTTTGAGTGGCTGCAGATCGAGCAGCGCCGCGACGACGTGCTGCGCCCGCTTATAGACACCATGAGCAGTGACAGTCCAGCCGAAGGCTATGTCCTCGAAGAAGGCGTACTTAAGAAGACTCTCACGGATTCTATACTCGGTATACATAAACCAATTGTAGTCCCTAGGTCATTCCAGTGGAGTCTGATAAACTCTTTTCATGTCGCTCTGCAACACCCTGGTTGGGAGAAAACCTTACAGAAGCTGAGGGAAACGTACTGGTTCCATAAAATGAATACAACTGTCAGGAGGTTTGTGGACAATTGTGTTGTATGTAAAACCTCGAAAGGGCCGTCGGGCGCTATCCAAGCCCAACTTCATCCGATTCAGAAGCCCACTGCAGCGTTCCAGGTCATTCACATGGATATTACTGGTAAGCTGGGAACGAGAAGCGCTGAGGGGCGACATGAGTATGTTATTGTTACGATTGACGCATACACCAAATACATTCTGCTAAGCTACTCAAATGACAAGAGCCCAAGCAGCAGCCTCGCAGCTTTGAAACGTGTTGTGCACCTGTTCGGAACCCCAGTGCAAGTCGTGGTGGATGGAGGTCGAGAGTTCCTTGGTGAATTCAAAGTCTACTCGGACCGTTTCGGAATCGACATACATTCCATTGCACCAGGAGTAAGCCGAGCAAACGGGCAAGTCGAAAGAATTATGGGCACTTTGAAAAATGCATTAACCATGATCAAAAACTATGACACTGAACAATGGCAGACGGCACTTGAAGCTTTACAGCTCGCATTCAACTGCACTCCACATAGAGTAACGGGGGTCGCACCGCTTACACTACTGACCCGTCGCCAACATAGTGTACCCCCAGAACTACTACTACTCGTAAATATAAGTAACGAATGCATAGACTTTGATTTGCTTGAGCAACATGTGCAAGAGAAAATGACAGCTGCGGGACAATATGATAAGCAGCGATTCGACAAGAGCAAGGCAAAAATGCGTCTGTTTCAGCGAGGAGATTACGTACTCGTAAAGAACAATCCCCGTAACCAGACTTCTCTAGACTTGAAATACAGCGAGCCATACGAGATATATAGGATCCTGGACAACGACCGATACATAGTAAAGCGTGTGACCGGCAGAGGGCGTCCACGTAAGGTTGCTCACGACCAGCTGCGCCGAGCACCACAACCAGGCGAGCAGGAAACCGTGTCGACGAATAACAAAGATGATCCTCAGCAAATAGCAGCCCGGCTAGCGGATGACTCGGCAATGAACTTGGCCGTTGACACGCTACAACACACTACAACTCAAGTCATCGGTAGCCCGCTGTCAAAGGAGCCACAGCCGTGTGCCTCCCAAGCTGCCCAGCTGCTGGACCCTTAAACAATGTAAGTTTCTCCCTAAGACTGATTTTGAATTTAAATTTGAATGGCTGATAATACAACAACGGCAGTGAGAATGTCTGTTATTAGCCTTTGTCTTTGTTGACTTGCTGACACCATCATAAACTACAAAATAGTAAGTCTGTACAAACCGTATTCCCCGCTTCCCTCCTATACTCTTTTCAGAGCCTCTGTGGACCACGGTCAAAATAATAAGGCCTAGGCCACAGCATCGTCCTTTCTAAATCCTTTAGAGCCCCTGTGGACCACGGCGTACAAGACCGCTCAGCACCGCAGCATCAGTCCCGTGAGTTTTTATCAACAAAGTTGTAATATAAATTATCAGACTCCCTGTGGACCTCGGTCAAAATAAGGCCTAGGCCACAGAATCGTCCTTCCCCAATCCTTTAGAGCCTCTGTGGACCACGGCGTACGAGACCGCTCAGCACCACAGCATCAAACCCTAACTACGTAAGAATTTTATTTCACTTTTCTTTTCGCATAGAGCCTCTGAGGACCAAGGTCACAAATATAAGGCTTTGGCTTCAGCACCAACCTGGTTCCGTTTTCCTTTAGAGCCTCTGTGGACCACGGCGTACAAGACCGCCCAGCACCACAGCATCATCCCTGTCTACGAGAAACCAAATCATGCATGTATGCGTGGAGCATTTGCATTGACATAAGTAAATAAACTTGTAAGCGTGTAGCGTTACAAGCACTTCAGTATCTTCACTCACTTCCCTGTTTACAGCAAACCCTATTTATTTACTTCTCATATGAACTTTATTCTTTCCATATTTACTTCAATATCTTTGACTACATAATCTTATGTTTAAGATTAACAAGGTATAAAAGTAATGGCTGATAACTTGGATTATTTGAATCGGTTATCATCGAAAAGTTCTGGCTACATTATGCTGCATTAAGATACAGAACTTTTGAACTCATTTTGAAACAACAACAGCTCCGACCACAAACAAGTTGTCAGCTAGTGTACCTGTGAATGGATACCTAGCTCAGAAATATAATTTTCATTTTCAGAAACGCGACTGGTGCAGGGCACGCACACCGTCTCGCAGAATGGCCGTGTCGACGCAAGGCTAACGTAAACTATAATAATATTAAGTTTTATGTTTAAATTTAGTAGTTAAATATTACTGGACAGGTTTAAATTAGTTTACATTTTATTGTTGTAGTCGATTTACTTCTTTTCAATGTAAAAAGTCGTGTTATTGTTTGAGATTACTTTAACAGCAAACCATAACTAAAGATTTGTTCTAAATTAAGTTTAAAAACAAGTTATCTATTGCTAAATTCATTTCTTAATTAATAAGCAATATGCGTGAGTTTAAAAATGATTTTTGGTTAATTTTTGTTTAACGGAAACGGTTGATTGAACTACTTTTGATCAACCGGAAAACATGGCGTGTTTAAAATGTTTAAATGTTTTAAGTAAAAGAGAACTAATTAAATGTTAAAATAAAGTGCTAAAATAGTAAAATGAATTAAGAAGTCGTATTTCGTAAACTCAATCAATGTTACCTGTAATTTGTTAAAAAATAATTGTAATGACTTCACAACGACGACGCCATTCTTAAGGTGTTAAAAAGGGTGACGCGCCGCTGTGAAGCCACATAGACGTGGAGAATTTTGTGAAGACAACTTGTGAGTACAATTTCGATTACTGTTACGATTTTAAGGCTGTTTTTAATTGTGTTTATTAGTCGTAGGAATAAAACGTGTGTAGATTAATTTCGTGTATTCATTTTTGCAATGAGTGAGCCTAGTATTGGAGATGGTGACGTCAGCTCAGCTGACGTCACGGTTCCAAAAAATCCGAATGGTCCTCCTTCTTCGTTAAATATAATTAGTGTAGGTAAGGAATAAAAAATATCATTTTAGAATAAAACTAAGTTTTTTCAACACCCTTCACTCGAATCGGCTCTTATTGCACAAACAAAGAACAAAAGATTGCTTCTATGTTCACAATCCAGTTAAGGTAGGACCTGCCCTTACTGCCCCGTCCCGTCTTTATAACAAACTCAATTTTAAGGCATGAAGAATATTTGATGAAAAAAAAAACATATTTGTTTACTAAAGGGAGTGTTTTTGAACAGGGCAGTACGGGGAAATTCGAATCCATAAGAGGTACCTACCTACGAGAAAATTGTCCTAAGAACCATTAAGTTCTGTATAAAAAAAAAACAGATTAAATTTTTTGTCATGTGCATACCTACAAATTGTAAGTTTTTTTTTTACCGTACTTTCTGCTGTACATATTTTTTCTTTCAAAAGGAAATGTTCCTTTCAGGTGTTGTAAAGCATAAAAAAACTAATGTCAATTTTACTCATTCTTAAGGAGAACTTTGTTCATAATTGACGTTCGTTAGAAAAAGATAGTAAATGCTTCCACCTCGTAGATCTAATCTAATATCCTTTGACTTTCATCAAGGTACCTAAACTCAATAAATTAACTTTTAAAATTATGATTCACAAAATCACAACACTGCCAATAAGGTCATTTTATTTCATAAGTGAAGATGAATACGCTGCAAAAGATACTGAATAAGTAATGAATAATGAATATTATTAATTATTTAGTATTAATGAATTACACTTATGGGAAACGTTTTTGTTGCGTTTTGTTTTTATTAATGGTACCTACTTAAGTACGCACGATGACATAATATCATACATTTCGTTTTAGCTGACCTCGCATTGTATAGGCTTTTCATACAATGAGAATTCAGCTTATCCTGGAAATGTATAAGTAGCTTGATATGTCGTCATGTGTACCTACTCTAAACTCGGTTGATCCAGAAGTCTTTTAATCCTTATACAAAACTGGCATACACCGAATGTCATTTTAAAATTAAACGTGAGAAATAAAGTTTTTTTTAGTTGACTGTAGGTATATCTTTTGCATTACCTGTGAATACAGTTAGCAATAACTGGAAAACTTAAGGTGAATGCCTAGATAGCCCTCGCCATACATTTTTCAGGTGTGGAAATCTCGGTAAATAAACAGTTTCTGCAGAATAAAAGCAACTGTAATGAGACTTTATAATGTATTATGTTCGCGTATAGCCCAAATTTTATAAAAAAAACAGTATTTCTAGGAGAATTAGACCGAATAAAAAACGAAAAATCTTTACATGTGTGAGTGACCTGAATCGCGCCATCTGACAGAAATTTATAGAACCACTGAGAAAGTTGGTTGCTGTTGTGTTACGAGTTTACGATTAGTAAACATTCATAATAGATGGCGCTGTTCGATATTCGAACATTTTAAAAGAATTTATCTTTTAAATTCGATAATGCGACGTTGCCATTCAAGAGGCAGCGCGCGCACACCGCGTTGTTGCCATACCGTCAATGCGTGATTACCTACTTGAGTCTTGAATACTTGCGAATCGTTTCCAGAATATTGTGTTTTTAGCAAGTTAGCGCCGGGCGCGCGGGTTTGCCCGCGGAGTTAACATTTTATGATTGATAAAATGTTTTTTATTATGGAATGAGAAAGAATGCTTTACATAAAGTGAAAAAAATATCTCTGCGATCTGCCCTTGGTTCACACAGATACAATACTAATGTAATTATTGTATTATCTAGTTTAAATATGTAGTAAGTAGTTACTAGTACACGACTTTCCAGATTTAAAAATCTTTTTAATGTATGTAAGTAGGTACTGATAACATTCTGATACGCTTAGGTACTAATCCATTGGTTTGGGTTGAATAAAATCAGAGAATAGAATTTGATGTATAAGTAAGTTATAACTAAATCA
This sequence comes from Aporophyla nigra, assembly GCA_947507805.1. Classification (NCBI taxonomy): domain Eukaryota; kingdom Metazoa; phylum Arthropoda; class Insecta; order Lepidoptera; family Noctuidae; genus Aporophyla; species Aporophyla nigra. The sequence continues at coordinate 13,459,147 of OX382302.1, read as the reverse complement.
GGCGATCAGCGAAGCTACCTACACAATGGTGAAACGTAGGTACTACGTACATCTATTGATTGAATCATATTTAATTCATGTGAAACCAGCAAGATTAGTGAATACACAGACAAACCACTTTGATTTTTCATAATTGCTTATTTTACTAGTATTATTAGCACACACAAAATGCGTCAAGCAGGGTTGCCAACTTTATTTTTTAGAAGATCGTACCATACATTTTAAAAGATCGTACTTTGCTAAGAATTCAAAAATAAAAATAGTACGCATTGAAATTTCAATAAAATAAATGGTAAACAAATGTGGTGGGTGTTACTATAACTTCAACGCAAAATTTAACATTTTGGTATAATATTTAAGAATCTGGACACCAATTTAGCAACTAAACTTTACGACGAGGTTTTTTTTATTAAAGAAAAGGGGCTCGGAAGAGACTTTGTCATGAAATCCACACGAAACAATAAACACCAGTATCATTAGAACTTAAAACGAGATATTTACCATGTTTATTATTACTTAAAAAAACTGTGCTACCTACTACTGAGAACCATTCAAATGAGTGCCATCCGTGAAACAGTTTTCATCAGGGCTTGTTAACGTTACCAAATTCACACTATAAGTATCGTTAAGTAACGTTATTTTCATAAAGTTAATATTTTAACGGTAAAACGGGTAACGATACTTTGGTATCGAATCTATAAAATAACGTTACCAATTAACGTTACTAGTATCGATACTTTTACATACATACATACATAGAATCACGCCTTTTTCCCATGGGGGTAGGCAGAAACCACGGAACGCCACCTGCTAAGATCTCTACACACTTCTTTTGCCTCGTTTAGGTTCATAAAATTGGTCATACACACACGCCGGTTGCGAGTACTACGCACCTGACCTTTCTGAAGAATATCACTAATAAGGTCCCTATATGTCCTCCTAGGGCGTCCCCTCCCGGTGTTTCCACTCACATCTGCCTTGTAAATACCTTTTGTGAGCCGACCTTCATTCATCCTCTCAACATGACCAAACCATCTAAGCATACTTTTTTCAATTTTTGTCACTACATCTTCTTTTACACCACACCGTTCTCTTATCACATCGTTACTTAATGCGTTGTTGTCAACCTGCGCAACCTAAGCGGCACGCCATGGGCGGCGGCGCTCTACGGCAACATCGCCAATGAAACGGTGCAAATGCAACTTCAATAATGTAGACGAAAGAAAGAGATGAAAGAAAATAAATAAAAAATTAACGGTACTCAGTTACCGGTAAAACGTATGCCAAGTATCGTTACCAAGCATTACGTGACCTCTACTAATAACGTTATCTTCGTCCGATGAAAGTAACGATACCAAATTTTTAACGTTATTCAAAGCCCTGGTTTTTATTCAAAAGTGAAGCGTTTTTGTGTTTTATTGACGGTAAGTGTTATTTTTATGTGCAATGAATGATTTTCAAGGTGATATAGAGTATTATTATAATGGTAATTAATTACCCTTAAAACTTTACAAAAGTGTAAGATTTAGAAGATGAAATACAAAATCAAACGTTAGCAACACTCGTTGATTGTCGTCACATGACATACTACAAATTTCAAATATTCTCTCTGAAAACAACAGCTTGGTGGTGGTGTTATTTCTGTTTCTTGAAACATTTCATAAATAAGATACATTTGCTGTTGTTTGTAATTATTCTTTTTGATTACAGATTGAATTGCAACTGAACTGCCTAAGATGAACCCGACTAATAAACTTGCATAAATGTATACGACATGTGTATTCAGGACCGCGAAAATCACGGAAAAAGTGCAAGCTGTATTGAAAAGACATCATGGAAGTTCTTTTAGTGATCTATAGTGAGTAAATTAGATTCCCATAAGATTTCGAATCAGATTTACGTGAGTGGAGGTTATTTGATACTCGTTGGTTCGTGTTGTAGTCTTCGTTTACAGCCATTTTTCCTTGCAGCCGAAAGCAAGCGAAGGAACAACAAGCATGCAAGCATGGCGTAACAAGAAACAGAAGGTAGTGGAAGAAACCGCGGTTTGCCCTGTTGTATTTAGGTACCTACAGACCTATCAATATTTTTCTGTCTCTCAACATTGTTTTTTTAACATATCTTTTATTTCAGTCCACATTCAACTCAAGATCATCATCAGCTGTCCAACCTTTCGACAGCTGAAGATACGCCCTAAACCTATTCGCGTGGTATACCAGAAATTCGATACGAAGCCATAGCCTGCAGCTCTAGCTTCAATACAGTTGAATCTGTTACAGAGCAAGTAGAGACTGTTGATTTTGATTGGCCACAACCCGATTCAGAGACTGAAGCTTATCAACTAACTGTGGAAAGAACATCAAGTGACAACTTATCAGGTTTGGTAGGGTACCATATTGTTGACTTGAAGAAGGTCATATGGTCACAACTTTGATTCTTCATCTGGAATGGTAAGTCCCAATTTGATACCATATTTTTGTGTTCATTACATTAGTACGCTTTTGCTTGTTTGTTGTGATGAAGTTTATGTTTGACAATACCAAAGTACAACATATTTTACACAATGTTCAGTGTAACAAATATCATTATTTCTTGGTATGTATGTATAAAAATAATGTATTTCTTGGATTGTTTCTTTTTAACAGCTATTATTATTTTGATTCTAGGTCCAGGGTCAATTGCGAATTACCAAAATGAATAAATGTTACTTCATTTGCTTTATATCTGTCACCCAACCATTGACTGTCATAGAAGTTAACCGGGATGAGGAAGTTATCAACGCTATGATGCATGCAACATTTTTTAAAACGTGTACTGCCGGAAATTATATTGAGAAGAGTTGAGAAAAATGCTAAATGTCTAGACATCAAGGAATTAAAAGGTATAAAAATATAAGTCTTACTCATTTCCTAACTTATTCCGCAGGTCTCTGAGGTGTGGGTTCAGTAAGAATAGTCTAACAAAACTGTGTAAATTCATTTGTTGCAGCGAAAACTGCGTCTTCCAGCATTTGATTCAGATCGCACGGAAATTATATAAATGGAAGTAAAAAGTGACAAGCAGAAGACTGATACGGCGCGGCGGCGGCGGCGACTGCAAAAAGTAGCGCGTAGAAAAGAAGATATTTTATTATAATATTTATAAGTATCTTTGTATGGTGGTACGAGTCGAAGGTTCGAATCCAAGCCGGCACTTTGCTGAGTGTAAATTATTTCATCACCACAGTTCAGAGGAGGCCTGAGTCTCAGCAGTGGGAACATTATAGAATAATTAATAAGCTATTTTTGCACGTAGCGATGTATAGTTTGTGTTATTTTGTTAGTTCATAAGATTTTTCTGTGTAGATAAGTTTCACTCATGTATTTAGGTACCAGCCTAACAATTCAATTGTAAAAGAATATTTATTGCAGTTCAAAATTGTATCATAAGTAGGTATTCTTGAAACATTAATAAATGTTATGGTTAGCTAGCAACCCCTTTGTGTTGTTGTGTAAGATACATGTGCCGTTATATATATGTCGGCGTCACATTGTAAGCAGCACGTGCATTGGGCTACGCGATAATGCCGTAGCGTCGTAGCACGCTACGCCATTCTCCCACCTCATTGCTGGTGGGCGGAGTTAGAGCGCGCTACGTCGTAGCGTGCTACGTCGTTGCCCCACCTCCAATACTTTCGTATAAAAGACGCCGCACGGCGGCGAAACGGCATTCTAAGTTCAGGCGTGGCCCGGTGCACAGGTTGTATTGCTCTCAACTATTGTAACTCTGCCTCACTGTACATTGATACTCTTTTGTATGAACCGTAATGCTGTAACTGTATTACTGGGTGTCATGGCTATTTTAATAAGGTGTTAAATTAATAATAATGAAAAACTGATTAAGTGCAGTTTCGTGTAAGGTCTATTGATTAAATAATTCCTTAATATTGAAAGAACCTCTTTTATTTTACAATATGACCCTCTGCCTTCATCAGAAGTGGGATGAAACCCACTCCCACCTTTATCTGGGACTGCTTGCAATCTAATACGGGAACAAATGTCATTTTTTTTGGGTAGTATGAAATCAATTAAAAATAAGTGCAGATACTTTGACACCTCGCCACATGACACCCAGTATGCAATCGATGTTGGTTCCTTTCGATCCTGATGTAACTGTAACCGACATTATTAACTGGTGTGCATTAAGTGAGATTGTAATCGACAGTAAGAAGCCAGAAGGTGTAGACCTTATTTTAGCCCTCGCTCACTCTCTAAAGGCTCGCGCCACCATGTGTTTTAAAAGAATTAATCCAGATAATATTTCATGAGATACTATTAAGAAAATGCTGGTCTCTAAATTTTCCAAACCCATGACAATGCAGGATAATTTGAATTTAATCGCAATCATAAATTGATAACAAAGAAACCCAGCCGAGTTAGGAAAACTTGTTGAAAATTTTCCTGATGCAAATTTACCGGACAATGTAATGACCGGTTCTGCTATCTGTCCTATTATGGTGCGATGACAAAATTCACCGTGAAAGAAACGAAGAACCGGGCACGTCCGAATCAGACACGAAAAATCCATCAACCAAACAACCAACTCGACTTCCAACCATCAACTCAATTTCGGGGAAACTGCAATTTCTGCGGAAAGGTCGGTCAACGAGGGCAGGAATGTCGGCACGTTGCTTCAAAAGGTACCTGTTTTAGCAAAAACTCCACAGACGAACTCTGAAATAACCTGCTTCAAATGTGGTGAGGCTAGCCACGTGGTCACCACTTGCCTTAAACGCTGGAAGAAGAAAAGAGATCCCCACACCTAGCAACACCAGCAAACAAGTGAACCTGTGTGCAGTGCAGCGCGTGGTGTTTTGGAAATAAGTGGTATGCAATTCCTTTCATATTTAACTCTGGGTCTGAGTGTATCTTCATGAAGACTGTGGTCTTCTTACTGGTGAAGAGTTTCATGAACTTTTAAAGGGGATTGATTGTAATAATTTTAATTGCTCAATCCAAATACAATGCCCAACCTTGGTACAAAACTTTCTTCTCGACGTTACATATCAAGTATCGTCTGACGAATGTTTCAATGAAAACGTATTATTAGGTCACGACATTTTAGGGCTAGCAATATCCGTTGTGATAATAAAGCTGCCTTAACTTAAAAAAAAAGGAAATCTTAGCTATAAATTAGAAATGCCTCTTGACATTAATTCTATTGACACAGATCTTACCGGTAAAGAAAATGAAGTTTTGATTGAAATACTCACTAAATACTCCTCATATCTACGAATCACGAATCTACGTAATCTACGAGTTACGAATCGTTAATGACAAAGTACAAGAATTACTAGATGCTAACATAATTCGTGAAAGTTCTTCGCCTTTCGCGAGTCCTACATTATTAATAAAAAAAAGGTCGGTACCGATCGTATGTGCGTTGATTACCGGGAACTCAATAGCAATACTCGACCAGACAGCTATCCTTTACTACTAGTTAGTGATCGAATCGATCACCAAATTTGCGTCCATAAGGAGTCTATAGAGAAAACTGCCTTTGTTACACCTTTGGGTCAGTCTGAGTACCTCACTATGCTATTTGGTTTATGAAATGCTTCACAGGTTTTTCAAAGAGCTATGAATACTGGACTTAAACCTCTAAATGATGATAAAATACTGATCTACATGGATGACGTACTTTCTGCATCAGAGACTGTTCGTTCGTTGGTTGTCTCGTTTAAATAGATAGCTAGATAAATTGTCTAAAGCTGGATTTTGTTCTAACTTAAAAAAATGTTCATGTATAAACCTAAAAATTGAATATCTGGGTTTCGGAATATCTCCTGGAGAAATTAGACCAAATCCCCATAAGACTGAAGCTCTAAAAAATATTCCTCCTCCAAGCACTGCTGCTCAGTACCAACAATTTATATGGTCTAGCCACATATTTTCGATATAACCTATATGGGCGTAAATTTACGGTTTTTACTGACTGTAACGCCTTAAAGGCCTCTCAGTACAAAAAGGACCTAACCCTTAGAGTACATAGTTGGACAATTTTGCAGTCATTATGTCTTTGATATCATCTGTAAAAAGGGAAAAAATATGGCACATATAGACTTCCTTTCACGTAATCATGCTGAGACATCTTTTACTCATAACCAGCTAAAATATGTGAAAACTTGTTAAAACGTTTGTAAATTCGTGCATCGCTTGTAAGGCTTCCAGAGGTCCCCCGGGTCCCAGTAGGTCGGTCAATATCTAATCCCTAAATTGGCCGTTCCATGGCATTTAGATTTAACTGGCAAAGTCACAGGAAAAAGTGTGTTAAAAAGCGAGCGCAAGGAGTATTTTTCCGTGATAATTGATGTCTTAAAAAAATTGTCGTGTTAGAACATACCTTAACACTAAAAATCACAAAAAAAAAAAAATACAGTGAACTCGTTTGGCGCTGCTAAAAAAAAAAAAAACATAGTTGCAGATCGTGGTAGATCATATGACAATACTGAATTAAAGAATTTTTGTAAAGAAAATCGTATCGATTTACAATATCCATTGGTTCGTCTGGCCAATAGTCAGGTCAAGCGCGTCATGAGGACCTTAAAAAAGTATGCTCACTATAGATTCGGATAGCTTATGGTAAGATCATGTAGGTGATATCCAATTAAGTCTCAATAGTACTCGTTATAGAGTAACAGGGTTCACACCTTTGGAATTAATATTTGATATTAAGGGTTCATTAGAGTTCATTCAATATAGTTTAAACGTTCAAAACCATTCGATCCAATTCTTCTGCTTGTATAAAAAAGCTGGCCCAATACGACACAGGTCAATTTATTGAAAATGCGTGCACTGAAAGGCACTGGTCCACTCAATCTGAGTGGTTCTTTCCTTAAAAGACCACTTCAGACACCAATCCACATGGTCTTCACATGATGTGACCAAGATTATGTCTGGACTTTAAAAGAGACTGTGAGCTCTGAGTTTTTTTCGGCCTTTCTTCTCAAAGTAGTCAGATAGGAAACGCCGACCACATCTAGTTAAAAAAAAAAAAATATGATTGACGTGTAAAAGTGTTTGTACAAACCTACTTGCAAAAATAAAGTCATTTATCATTTAACAAGGATAAAGCTATGGTAAAATGCTTTTCAGTACGTGATTTTGCCTTTGTTAAATTCGAAGAAAGAAACCAAATGAAACAGGACCGTAAATATAAAGGCCCTTTTAAAATCACCGCTATTTTGGAAGAAAATGATAGGTACGAATTGAAACACATTAATGGAAAGAATAGTCTACAAATACTCTCACAAATCTTACAAGAAGTACCCCGTGGTCAGTCATTCTTTCTGGAGTTCGCAGAATGTTATGATGAGGATGACGTGTCGGCGAAGAATAACATAGATGTTCTTGTCCACGAGACTAGGGAACAGATTAACAATGATGATATTCAGTCTCCTAATAGTGGTAATATCTCTGCCAATAATGATACCATGTCTGCCAAAAGTGACACTATATCTACCAGTTCTTATAATAATGCAAGTTGTAGAAACCTTGGTTAACGTGCTGTTTCAGTAGAATATATTGGCCCTGAATCAGTTAATATTGTAACAGAAGCATTTGTAAATCAACCAAAGTATTGAGCTATTTGTTAATTAAGCTAAAGGAACGATACTTGTTCGGCCTAGCTAGATCCGGTCCAGTTTAACTGAAGGGATACACCTGAAGGGCAAAACAATTGCCGGACCAGGAGGCTGATCTTGTAGGGTCAGAAGTTGACCGGACCAAGAGATAACCCTTGAAGAGTCATAATAGACTGGACCAAGTGGTTAAATATCTGAAGGGTCTAAGTAGATCGGACCAGAAACAATCAGGATGACCAAACGGTACTTAATCAGTTTTTCAAGTTCTAGATGTGACATTGTCAGCTGAGCGTACGAGGACGTCCGCACGTCAGTATGGCCGTGTCGGCGTCACATTGTAAGCAGCACGTGCATTGGGCTACGCGATAATGCCGTAGCGTCGTAGCACGCTACGCCATTCTCCCACCTCATTGCTGGTGGGCGGAGTTAGAGCGCGCTACGTCGTAGCGTGCTACGTCGTTGCCCCACCTCCAATACTTTCGTATAAAAGACGCCGCACGGCGGCGAAACGGCATTCTAAGTTCAGGCGTGGCCCGGTGCACAGGTTGTATTGCTCTCAACTATTGTAACTCTGCCTCACTGTACATTGATACTCTTTTGTATGAACCGTAATGCTGTAACTGTATTACTGGGTGTCATGGCTATTTTAATAAGGTGTTAAATTAATAATAATGAAAAACTGATTAAGTGCAGTTTCGTGTAAGGTCTATTGATTAAATAATTCCTTAATATTGAAAGAACCTCTTTTATTTTACAATATGACCCTCTGCCTTCATATACTTACGTATGATGTTATTTATATTGTAATCTACATACATAATTCTTTCTAATACTAAATTCAAAATCATAATTGTAAATATCAAAATATTTAAAAAAGTATCTAAGTAAATGTAGTGAGAGTAAATAAAACATTATTTTTATGAAAATATTAACCCCTTTTTACTAAATAAATATTATTAATTTATAGTAGGGTACAATAAAAAGCTTTACAATATAATAAATAGTCTTTTATTTATTTATTTAGTACACGTCACTATTTACACTTCCATTCCTTCTTCTGCCTTACATTTCTTCCCGTGGGTGTCGTAAAAGGCGACTAAGGGATTTACTAGAGAATGGGCAGCAGCGTTCTCTATGCATTTTACCATCACACTGCGATCGCCAACCCGCTTGCCAAGCGTGGTGATTATGGCAAAGCCCCCCAAATAGGGGGAGGCCTATATCCAGCAGTGGACGTCTTGCGGCTGAGATGATGACTATTTACACATTACAATTTAGGTTCAGTCACATTACTACAACTTATAGGGACAGTGTACCAATATTAATTTCATTTTAAACTGTTTGAATAAAACGGCATCTAGTGGTGTCGAAAGTTACTACTATTTACTTTGCATGTGTGTGTAAAGAGTAAAGTCAAGCGGCTAAATCTTTAGAATGTACAAATCTTTGTATGAGACCAGTTAACAAGCACAGTGACTATCTAAAAAAATCAAGTTAATGCCCTAGGTTTCGCATATAATAAAGTTATCTATTAAAGATTTCTAAGTTAGGCGTAAAAATTGAAAATGTTCCAAATTGTGGATCTAGCGCCATCTAGCGACAAAATGGCATCTGAGATAATCATCCATCCACCTTAAGGTGAATGCTCCAACCAGCCCGCGAAATTCAAAATTTCTTGCGTTTTTTGCAATTTGCAGGCCAGTGCTAGGTTGTATGTTGATTAAAATATTATTCGCACCTGTAAGACGTATGTAGTTACAGAATTATAATCATCAAAATCGCCAATACAACCCTCCAAGTTCATAAAGGCTTAGGAACAAATCCATGTTTATTTATTTATTTCTTTAATTAAAACGGTTTACAACCAATTACAGAAATTAAAGACACGTGCACAAAAATAAGACAAAATAATATTTAAAAAATGTATATAAAGATCAAACAACACTTTCATACATCCCTCTCGCAGTACTTCTGACATGCCGATAAAATCTTCGTCCATTCGTCCGCAAACAGATCGTTTGTTGGATAAGTGTCCAAGAGATCATTAAGCGCAGCCAGAGTACGTGGTACTGGGGACTTAGCACGCGCAACGGTGCGACATGGAGGCACAGCAAATAGCCTGTGCTTTCTGCCGCGGCAGTAATTGTCTGGGATAAAAAAACGAGCCAGCACAGCATGCAGGTCAGGCGCGTCAATAGTGCCACGGAGCGTCTTACAGGCTATAGTGAGCTGGTCCTTAGATCGCCTTACCTCTAACGAGTTATATCCAAGGCATCCCAGTAGAAATTTAGTCGGATAGAGGTAAGGATAATAGCCATGTTTACGCTTGTAGAGAAACCGAAGGAATGCTTTTTGTACCTTCTCTAATAAAAGAGCATAGGTACTTTCGTGTGGGTTCCATACGCAGGAGCTAGACTCCAGTTTGCTACGTACGAGTGCATTAAATAATAATTTGATGGCATGTGCGGAGCGAAAATCGCGGCAATTACGCAGCACAAAACCCAACCTTTGGTAGGACTCCTTAGCTACCGTGGCAATGTGGTCGTGGAAGGTGAGCTTTCCGTCGAATGTGACTCCCAGATCTTTTATGGCTGTTGTTTTCTTTATAGTATTGTTGTTTAAATAGTATTCATAATTAATTGGGTGCCGGAACAAAAAAAAAAAAAACAGAAAAAGTCATTCCTACAGCTTTATGAACTTAGAGCGTTGTATTGATGATTATGGTGATTATAATTCTGTAACTACATAATAATATGTCTTACAGGCGCGAATAATATTTTAATCAACATACAACCTAGCACTGGGTTGCAAATTGCAAAAAACGTAAGAAAATTTGAATTTCGCGGGCTGGTTGGAGCATTCACCGTCAAGAACGTTTCCCTGTAGCTATAACGGTTAAGGCACCTGCTCATGCCTACTGTCCCGCCTCAAAAATCTTTTAATATTACTAGTACTTCAAAAAGGTATTTCACTATTCATAAGAATTTATTTATCTACACTTTTTAAATTAACAGTTAAAACAGTGTAAATAATAATTACAAAATATCGTGGTTACAATCAACATTCATAAAGATATTATTGTCTATTTTAATTGATTATTATTTACTCTTGAATATCACAAAAATGGCGTTTAAGCAAGCTCGACGACCGCAACCTAGGTACCTACAAGTAGATACGTGGTTAGGGCACAGTTAAAAGTTAATGCATTTTCTTACAATAATATTTACGCCATTGCATCACACAGCTTATATAATTATCACATCATTAACCACCAGCTACCTATTGCAAGTTGCAGCACCCATATTAACACGTCCGGACCAGCAACGTCTTATAACGACAAATTTGTACAATTTATTGGTAACACAACGTCTAATCATGTCTAATAAAAATATGATAATCTTTGCACTCCGTCTCACAACGGCAGGAAGCCATAGTAAATTCCATTAGTTGAACATTTGCACCGCAGCACTTGGAAATGTCAAACATCTAGAGCCACAACAAATCAAATTTTTGCGGCTTGATCTTATAACCTCGGATCCACTAGGCAACAATTGACGCGCAACACGTGACGCTCAACATGTACGGCAACGTTGCACAACAGCGCGCGACGTTGCCAGCTGGCTCGCAACATGACGCCGGCTTGTTGTTTGTTTAGAGAGCGTCGTTAGTTGAGCATCAATTGTTGTTGAGTGGAGACGTGACCCGCAACAATGTTTTTTATGCATTTTTCGATAAAATTATAACCACTGCAGCTGAATCTCAATACTAGTTCCTCTGGCGACATGTTGTCGACGACTGACGTAGTAGTAGATGCGTAGACAGACAACGTTGTTACATTAAAGTTCTGCGCTGACATTCAACATATTGGGCAACATGCTGTGCAACATGTCGTGCGCTAAATGTTGCCTAGTGGAAACGCGGCTTATAACACTTTTGTATACTTGAAGAGCAGAACGTTTATCAACGTATGTCCATTTAGTATGAGAAAATATTGTGTCATAACGCTGGGCCGAACGTGTTAAAAACAAAAAAGAGTATAGTAAAGGTGATTTTTACTTTCAAGTTCTAATGACCATGCTACATAGTGCCACGTAGGGCCTGTTTGTAATCGTCAAAGGACAAACAAATCCTTAAGATTTGTAGTAGAAAGGAATCACGGGACTCTCCCTCATACGCGGCGACCGAAAATTGTCAAAATGTGATTTACCAGGTGCCCGCGATGAGTGATGACCACTTCATCATAATGCATGATCAGCCTATAGTGTTTCCACAGCTGGGGACCCAGGCTATAATCCACTACACGGGCGTAGCGCGGGTTGGTAGGTGCAAGTTTTCGAATATTTCGTTCCCATGACAGGCCGGTTTCCTCTGTAATGTTTTCCTTCACCGTTTTGAGAGTAGTGATGATGAAATTATTTATACAAAAGCGCCTTCCTAGGTTCACTAGTTCAGTGGCACTATGGGATTGTTCAACAATTACGTGATCATTTTTGGCCGTTTTTTTAACCCCCCCCCCCCCATGTGATCACAGCGTAATCTTTTGTTTTAACCCCCCCCCCCCTCGCCTTGATTACGTAATCTTCGTCCGTGCTTAATGTTTGCTGTTTTATTAGCACTGACACGTATGATGCTTGGAAAAGTCGATAAAATATGCCGAAAAAGTATAAAAATACTGAATCTGGTCACACTGTTCCACAGTTTGTCTATAGCAGGGGAAATCCCGTTCCATCTATCTAATAGTTAGTGTTACCAGTATAGACTTCAAAATTGGACGTAAATATTTAGTTATATAAATGATGACGTAATCATGGATTCTCTCCCCCCCCCCCCCCCAAATAATCCAGATGTATATACAAGCACCCGACCCCCCCCCCCCCCCTTCGGTGATCACGTAATTGTTGAATGATCCCTATGTAGCATGAGCCTAAAAGTCGTAAGTCCGGGCAGTTACCACTGGGTCACCACTGTGGGGCGTGCACGGCCATTCCTATTTTCATGGACCGGACTAACTTATTGTAGTTATTACATTATACAAACAATAGATATAACATAGACATTATTTTAAAATAAGCATAGTATAAATTATTATTTTATTACAGATTTTATTACAAGGCACTGACGTGGCTGATCGTCAAAAATAAATTCTTGTGGATACTGTCATTTCTGCATGCGGGACTTGTGCCTAATGAAATAACAGCCGTACGGGACGATCAACTAGCCCCCTAATTGCGTAATACACTTCCATTCACAATCTGAATTATTTTGAAGGTTATTTATTGCTAATCCATTCCTACATAATTAGACATGTGCGAAAAAAAAATGCACTGAGAGACCAGTACGAAGAAATATCACATCATAACACCAAAAACTTCTCGAGGACAGTGGGTGCATTATTCTGTTATTTTTGTATAGTTAGCTGGTTGGAATAACCACCAACGATAGCTACGGCCTCGCACAAATGGTCCACCTGAAGGAGTAGGTACGGAAACCCTCTAACATAACATACACCACAGCATAGCTGCCAAACCCGCAACCAGATTTTGTATTAGCTAATGCTCATTCTTATCTAATGATCATTTGCATTTCTGTCTCTTAGATTAGATACCTGTCATCCACTATCTCTCCCCTTTAGGGGATGATTTTTTATTTTTTTCCTTCGTTATACATTTATGAAAATCTCGTGCATAATGTTAAGCTTTAAGACCTAGCGGTTTAGCCAATGAATTCAATATTTGAATCATACAGGTTCAATGAAAAAATTGTTTCAATCTCCAAATACATTGTATATTAATATCAGAAAAGCTAAGCTAGTTTAAAATTTAGCACCGGTATTTAATATAATTATGTAGGTAAAGCAGATAGCTCTCTGAAGGTATAGGTACGAAGGTAAGTGTTCTTACATATAAATTCAAATTCTGGCGATACAACTGAGTCGCTTAGTATTAAAAAAAAGATTGGTAAAATTTCCTCTTGTACAAATTGTATGAATTTATCAATATATCACTCACTACGTCCCCCCGCCGCGTCTGTACGTGGCAAACACAAAAACTACGGACCGGAATTTCATACGGTTTCACCAAATGGCCCGAGTGATTCATAAAACGAGAAAAATTCATAACATACTCCCAATATTTTTGACAGAACTATGCCTTGACTTAACCCTTAAATTTTTTGCAAACCGTGTTTTTTGTCGGAATAAAATAGGTTAGGACTGTCATAGTTGTAACAGCTCTATGTATACTAAAACCTCTTCTTTACGGGTTCGTATTTCCTAAGATATATAATTATTGTCGAAGTGCATACTTTTGTTGGGAGGTCTGTAGAAGTACGTGTACACACAAGTAGGTAACCCAAAAGAAGAAGAGAATAGAAGAAATACGTAACAAAGTACCTACCAATTTTACTAACCTACTGCGACTGCAAGTTTTTATACTGTAGACACAAGAATCGAACAATAAATAGGTCTATGTTGCAAAAAGAGAATCGGCATAAAGTTTGGGATTTTACTTTCCCACCAATAGAAATATCTAATTTTTCAGTTTTTGTTATATTTAATACTTGTCCCATTTAAGAGGCCGTTGTTTACCTTCAGCGTCCTTTATGTTACGAGTATCCTATATAATCAGAATCACACTAGCTACATCTTCATTTATTATGGTCCAATGCATCTTATTGCTACTGGTGGGTCGGAAATGAATGATTTGCTATACAATATAAAACTCTACTACTTAATGGCATGCATTCAATCGAACCTCCAGTAATTCCCGTTTGCCTAAAAATATAAGTGAATACTAATAAAATGAATGCGTCTGTTTTTGTGAGCCCAGAATAGGAATAGGAGTTATTAGAGAATAACTCCTATTCTGGGGTCCTAAAAAAATATCAAGTAACTGCGACCAACTTGGACCGCTATATTCACTCGCTCGGCTCGCGCATAGTTGGTCACAGTTATAACTTAACCTAACCCGTTTGGTCGGGGTATCCTAGTTATTGCGACCAGCTCTGAGAAAAGGCTCAGGCTCAGGCTTTTATAGGTTCATTCATTTAAAAAAGTGAAGAAAGAAGGCCAACAAGATTTTAGAGCATCAGTTAAATATTTCCCTTATTTAATTCACAATCGCTTTCATCTTTCGTAGCAAAATATTAAACCTATTCTTATTAATTGATTCAGTAGTTGTGGACGAGTGTTAGTTATACTTATAAAAATGTGTACCATTCGGGACATTTTGTTCTAGGAACGTTTCTGCGCCCACTTCATGTCGTCAGCTCGGGGTTTACAACCAGTTACTGCTTCGATAATAGTCTCTAGTATAGACCAGAAGTGAAGAATTTCCAAAGGCCAGTTGAGCCAGCCAGTGGTGATGCAAAAGTAAGTCTCGTGCGGCGCTACGTGGTGAATACGATGGTGACGACGCGGCAACACTATATGCCATTCTTGCAACCATACCACCCATATTGGTAAACCAAAATATGTATGGGACCATTTATGGATCTGAAAAACAGTTTATTTGTTATAGGCATGTGAAAATACGAATCGGTTCTTAATACTATTTTTAGGGATCTTACAATAAAGGAAAAAAGGAGGATTTTGCACGACACGAATTTTAACATAATTAGAAAACAAGAAAGTTTTATCAACCTATGTTAACTTTAGGAACAGTCCCATGTACAATACCTAAAGGTGTAAGTATGAAAAATATTAAGTCTAATAAATGAGATGTAGAGTTTTCGCTTCGCGTTTAGTTTTACCCATACAATAAGATTGTGGAGTGTAGATGCGATGAGGTAGCCCGCGAAATTCGAATTTTCTTCCGTTTTTTGCAATTAGCAAGTCAAGTGTCAGGTAGTGTACGTAATATCGACAGGTTTTCAATATCGGAAATTCGGAAATGGTGTCCGATATTTATGTCGGAATTAGGAAATATTAATAAAAAAGTGGAGTCTCATAAAAAAGGCATTTAAAGTAAAATCTTTAATTGCTTTTGCGGGCTACCTTAGCTAAATATCGATAAAAAAACCTGGTCAAGAGCGTGTCGGACCACGCACAGTAAAGGGTTCCGTAGTTGGGATAAATACTTGTTTTTACGCATGAATAACGATCGCAAAAATGAGTTTGTATTTCATAGTGCAATTAGTACGTTTTTCTGTAAAAAAAACTGAAAAATGAAAGTTATTACCAAAAATATATATTTTTTTTTAATATTATGTTCCACTTAGAAATAATTATCATCATCTTTATACCTAAGATGGGGACCCTGTATGGGGAGACCCACGTGTTATTTTTCTTCGTAATTTCGTTACGCCATTGTTACACATATGCATAGAATACCCCTTTTTTCAATTTATCGATATAGTGCTTATTCTCTTCTCTACGTCTACGAGTAAAATGGATAACATCCGGACGAACGGACAAACTGGTACATAGTAGGGTGACAGATCGAGACGCTAGGTTCCGTTTTAGGTTTGTGGCTACGGAACCTTTTAAAGAGCGCACAAACGTTGGAAATACAATTTTAAACATTGGATCATACACTGTAGCCCGAATTTTATTGTACCCCACTGTCCCTACTTATATTAAAAAATAGAAAATAAAAAGATACCTGATTGGTCATTGCTACAAAGATACAACACAAGTACCAATAAGCAATCCAATGAAATTGTGCATTGATGCTTTCATCGTCATAGGTAAGGAGTTGCCACACAATCCTTGCTAAAACAGGAATAGTAATCGCGAAGTTATCGCCATTAGTCTCGATAAAATCGTGTCGAGTTATTGATGTCGGGTCGATGTGATGTTCACGAAATGGGCGCAGGAAATTCTGTAACAGGTAAAACAAAAAATGAAATAATTACGATTTGTTTCTGCAATTTTTTAAGTCTAATAGTGATCATGTTGGAATGAGGGTTTCATGAAAGTTCACGCCTCCAGTTGGCTCCATTTTGACAAGAAGTTTTTCATTTCGAAAATGAATTTAAAATATACGATGACGTTCATCATTCAGTCACGACTAAGGAAATATAGTCGCTTATGACACTTTTGACAGGCACCCAGATCTGACGTCTCCGTGCTACCTTTTGTGAACGTGAATTCAGAAAGCCATCATTTTTTTTTTGAAGGTGCTTTACCAATAAGCAAGTAGGTAACTGCACGTAACGCGATACTTTCGGGTTGCCGCCTGAGAGACAAGAGCATTTTGATGATTCGACAGGATGGTAAAATACAAGTAGCTATATCTATAGTAATTACTTTTAGTTACGTAGTATGCAATATAAGTGACATTAAGACAATCAAAACAAATGTTCTTGTCAATCTAACAATAAGTATGTGTATGTCTAGATAAGTACCTACTTTCAGCAAACATATGTCTAAGTTACTAACGAAAAAGTGACTCGGATTGAACTGCAAACTTGACTTTGTGGTAGAAAATAACTTTTGATCGAGTGTAGACCCGGCCAAATTGAATTAGACAAAGATCAGAGGGGTAATTGCGTAACTTGCTATCAATAGTAATCGGTTTCATTTTCATAGTTAAACAACATTCATTGCGTTATTTACGTTGCTGAGCCGACAATTTATTCGAACAAATGATGCAATGAATTACAAATAATCTTCAATACGATTCAGATTCTGAATTATAGTGCGTTCCACAATTAGGGTGCAGATTGGCATTGGCTTTCTGATTCTGAATTGAAGAATCGACATAAATTTGCATTTAAAATAAAATATTCTACCATACACCGTTTTTATATCACTCAACTTAAATTGTGTAGTTTTAGTAATTCCAAAAACCAATGATTTTTATCTACAAATTAACAATTTTTTTTTCCTTTATGGCTCCTGCAGGTGGGCGCAATGCTACTCTACTAGAACAAATTCTATGAAAACTTCAATGAACTTGAATTTACAAGAGTCGCGTCGCGACGGTCTGCGGGAGCCTTAACTTGTGCTGTGAGACCTTGATTCTTGCCAAAATTCATGGTTCTAAGTCATTGCGAAGAATATGGTTTTACTAGCGAGTGTCAAAACGTAGGGCATAAAATATGACCCATATTTTATTCGTTGACTCAGAAGCTTGATTTTTTTACAGCTTCAAGTGACCGTATGTAAGTAGGTATCACATTTGATATCATATTCAACTTGATACCGCCTCCTGAGAATAAGGCTCTAGACAGATATTCGGACAACGATCTAATATGGGATCCGTTATTTCCTTTCGAGGTACGGAACCCGAGAAACACTTTTTTAAAGATACAGTAGGGATACATTATTGAACGGGCGCCTCGTAGTCATTTTCTTTAACCGTAGGTTTTTAGTATGTACTTAAACATAAAAATCGATCTAATACACGCCCGAAAGACAGGTGCGCAAAAAGCCATACGCGCGGAAGGTCAATTGCGCGAAGGAGCGAGTACCTGAGATACTAACTTTATATTACAGATAATTTTAATATCGTATGACATAAAACCTTAAATGATCTACTTTTGATCTTGTTTTAAAACAAAAAAAAAACGAGTAAGAAGTGATTTAATTGCTTTACCATGTCTCTTTCGCCACAAGAGAAAATACACTTTTTTTTAAGTATAATAATTTATAAAAAATCTTACTTTAATTAATAAAATATGAGGGGATACCAGATAAGTACCTAGGTAGGTACATATCTATCTTGTACCGGGGTAGGTACTTATCTGTCATATACCTAGGTAGGTACTTATCCGGTATCCCCTAATATTTTTACCCGTACCGTACCCTAACGTTCCATGCTTAAATGGTAAAAAACAAGAAGTGCGGTGCGGTTTACTCTCAGTCCGTCTGTCACAGGTCACAGCTCCTTTTTTCAGCCCGGGCAATCAGTACCTTTGATATAATTATATACAGCGTGTATCAGAAAGGTGTGCTCATTATTACAAGGTGTGGTACAGACATGGACCCCATGGGATTTTTATCGTAATATTTGTGATCGCGAAAATAATAATTAAAAAAAAACAACTGTCAGATATAAAAATACAATATCGACCCAAATGTATGTGATGGATGATTAACAATTTTTCACGATTACGATTATGTTGGTCCCACGGAGAAAATTAAATCTGGTGACATGAGCTAATTTTTTAATTTGGATCATACTTAAACATGAATGAGGCTGATAAACACAATACGCTTCTTTGCGTCGCGCAGTAGGGTAAAAATGCGCCAGAACAACGAGTTAAAAACACGAGATTACAAAAGATCACCCGTAAGTTATTTTTTTATTTTCATTGAAAATGGAGGTATTAAAATTAATTTCAAGTGGGAATAAACGGATTTCTTTGCACTTGCAATTTTCAAAATACAGCGAGACTTGCAATAAAATCCAACTTATTGCTTCCAGGACATGAGAATGTGATCCCTTAAGCTACAATCAAGTGCCCCATGCAGCCCAGATTCATGGCATTCTAATAAGTAGGTATGATATGGACATGCTAGAATACAAAACAAACGTGCGTCTCATAATGTCATGAAATATTCCTGAATTAAATGGAATTGTAAAATTGCTGTGTTTTAATGTAAATAATATTTGTTTTTTGTTTTCATAGTTTAGTTAAGTAGTAAGTAATATGAGGTTTCTTTAAAAAGTCAGCTAATTCTTTTAACTAAGAAAATTATTCAAAGTTATTCATGAAATTACAAGCTTTATCTTTGATTATAGTTTATTTTTACACGCTTTATATTAGTTTCACTTGTATGTTTGTTTGTAACCGACTCCTTATAGCGCGATTTTGACCAACTTTAAACGACCAGATTTCATTTAAACTCTGTAGATGTAGACTTATCGAGGACCGATGACAATACTATAATTTCATAAATTTGTGCCATTATCCTTGCCAGGGTTACCAGGACAGCAAAAAAAAACTGTCTTCGAAAACTACGCTGACATACGTCACAAACCACGCTGACATACGTCTCAAAATTCGAAACACCCTAAAAATAGAAAATAAGTAATAGTTTTAAAAAAACTAAAAACACGCTTCCATAGAAAACCAAACTAAAAAGTAGAAAATAATGAAAAAAAAAGCGTGGGGTGCCTGATATCAATAAAAAAATACCTTAATAAGCACCCCAGGCTTTTTTTCCATTATTTTCTACTTTTTAGTTTGGTTTTTTAGTTTACGTTCAGTAACGTCATGCATCGTATGCTATGGTCTGTTCCAAAAGTATCTGATCAAAGTGTAAACAAATCCTGTTCAGGTTAAATTACTAACACTTTACTACTGTTTGCAACCATTATTGTAAGAATTACATACACTGTCATTTAAAAAAAAAACATGCAATGTACAATTTAAAAACACTTAAAACATAAATTGTAATTGAATAATCACCGAAGAAAATTGAGGAGAAAACATTAACATCAAGTGTCAAAATTAAAACATCTCTCAAGGTGATTTAAAATTAGAAATTTCAAGTTTTAAATAGCTATTCAAATACATAAATCGATTCAATATAATCAATTTTTACGGGGAAGGATAAATTTGCATTCAGAGGTACGTTGTCCGATCCATTTGTTTACATTAACATCGGATACTTTTGGAGATCAGAGTATAGATTAGCGTGGCTGACTGGCTGTACTAGATCGCAGTGCATGGTACATCGAAACTTTTGGTACTTATTTCTATAGGGGCTGTGATTGGTGAGTGCCTTAATTTTACATGATTTAGCAGTACGTTTTAAGAGCAATTATTTAATATGTATGTACATGATAAAATGTATTGATGTTATACAAGTTCTATTTATCTAATCTTTGATAGCAAATGTACGTGAACTTGTATCAAGTAATGACAAATGATTTATAAGGAACACGAAATATCTGCAATGAGTCGCATGGATATAGATAATATTAAGCATTCGTGAATATGAATAGACCACGGAGCAAATACAAAGTAGACATAGCACAGTAACAAGAACATAGCCAACTATAAGTACTTAAAAGTTTTAATGAGCATGATTATTACTTTGCCTATGACAGGTAGATCAACTGCTCCCCAAGTGTCAGCAGCCCAATGCACTACGCCTGAAGCAAAATCTGCTGTTAGAACACCAGAAATTGCCGCTAAAAATAATGAGGCATCCGCTTGTACGTGGCTGGCCATGAGAATACCAGCACACACACACAACGTGCAACAAATCACCACACAGACCCATTCTTGTAGTCTTTTGCCTGTTAAAACAAAAATTCCAGTCTCAATTCTTTAACATTTTAATTTCTCATACAAGTAAAACGTAGCAAAATGACCTTTAGGTGAGTCAACACTTACATTTTGTAAAATCAATGTTTGCTGTTTGTTTCACATGATAGCACAAATAATAATAAGTGCTTTAAAAACATATACAATATAACACATCAACAATGTCTAGGGATATTCAAAACATGCGCATGTTTTTTTTTCCATAATTGAGCAACGAAATATAGAAAATTATAATGTATTTTCACACCACGGTCAATAAGTCTACACTAATATTATAAGGAGGAAAGATTTGATTGTTTGTAAGTTTGTAAAATTGTTTGTAATAGATACCTAACTCATATAGGTTAGGTTAGCTAGCCTAGTTAACTTTTTTTTAATCTTTTACCTATGGTAAAATACATTATTCCGGAGTAACGTGAGCTATATATCTATTTTTTAATTGAATTCCTACCAAAATAACAATAATGTAACACGAGGTGTTAAAACTTTGCTTTAAAAATGTCATTATTTGGCGTCCGCCGCGAAAACTATTGATGATACATAACCATGATAAAATTAAAAGACCAGCAAAAAAATCCGCGAGGCTGTATTCTATGTCTATTACAGTTGAGCAACAATAACCCTTTTTTGTTCAAATAAGTCCGTTAAAACGTTAACCGGTAACGTTAAAAATGATGACATTCGTATCTTGATTATTAATCATTGTCCAATTAAATATTTTTATAATTATAACTGTAAATGTACCTGTAAATTATTCGAATCGGACTTTTCGTTTAGACGTTACATGCCGTACATTAATGCTTATTCATGCTGATATACTTAAAATGACTCCGACTAGCACTCGGCCTTTTTAGGGTTCCGTTGCCAAATGGCAAAAAACGGAACCCTTATAGATTCGCCATGTCTGTCTGTCTGTCTGTCTGTCTGTCTGTCCGAGTATGTCACAGCCACTTTTCTCCGAAACTATAAGAGCTGTGCTATTGAAACTTGGTAAGTGGATGTATTCAGTGAACCGCATTAAGATTTTCACACAAAAATAGAAAAAAAGCAATAATATTTGGGGTTCCCCATACATAGAATTGAAACTCAAAAATTTTTTTTTCATCAAACCCATACCTGTGGGGTATCTATGGATAGGTCTTCAAAAATGATATTGAGGTTTCTAATATCATTTTTTTTTTAAACAATAATATTTGGGGTTCCCCATACATAGAACTGAAACACAAAAAAAAAATTTAATCAAACCCTTACGTGTGGGGTATCTATGGATAGGTCTTTAAAAATGAAATTGAGTTTTCTAATATCATTTTTTTCTAAACTGAATAGTTTGCGCGAGAGACACTTCCAAAGTGGTAAAATGTGTGTCCCCCCCCCCCCGTAACTTCTAAAATAAGGGAATGATAAAACTAAAAAAAATATATGATGTACATTACCATGAAAACTACCAACGAAAATTGGTTTGAACGAGATCTAGTAAGTAGTTTTTTTTTAATACGTCATAAATCGTAAACCACAATTTACCTTTCATTCAGTCAACTCAAATATAAAAATTAAAAAAAAAACATTTAATTTCATAAACGATGATGACGAATGATGATGATGATGACCTGCAGGTTTGTACGGAACCCTCGGTGCGCGAGTCCGACTCGCACTTGGCCGGTTTTTTATCATATTAATTAGATAAACTGGGCCTCTTTACCGAAATACCCTTATTATAGTAAAAACTTCTTAGTATCTAGTGTCGAGTCAATCGGATCTCTCATTTAGATTTATCCATCCAAACTTCAAACACAAATTTCTTTTTTTACTCAAAAGTTCTAATGACAAACATTGTTAGTGTATGGTTCAAGTTTATTGGATCGCGCATTAAGATTTTCATACTAACTTTGTCACCCTATAGCCCTGATCCTCCATCGATGAAGGGGATTACAACCTGGGTAGGTTGATTCTTATATTGTATGGATTCTATTAGTATACAATTTGTTCTTATCGAATACTGGGTTTTCAGTCCACTCATGACTCCTTTAAAATATAGGACGGAGCTTGGGATTACGGGTTACATTGACTTATAGTTTGCCTGTAGGCCCTTGTCTGATCGGGTGACCTGCCGGCCACGTTCGATTCATCACGCAGACTTTTAACTTACGATCTCCACACACACACACTTGGTTTTTAGCCGGTGGTATGCCGGCAATCCGCGATCGGCAGTTCACCCGTCAACCCTCTTGTGTTTGACCCGGCCTTGAAATCACAGACAGGTCAGTATCATAATACGCCACAGACGCACAGTTCACAACAGGTCACAGGTTCAGACTGACCTTCAAATGACCTGCGGGGTAATTGCTTAACAAGTTAACACACACAAAATGTAAATTGATCGCAGTGCGTGTTGACGATTTCATTTTGACAGTTCAGCCACGTTCAATGCGTTATTAACGTTTTTGAGAAGAAGAACTGTATGAAACAATGGATGTATAGTTTAGGATTAGGAGTTTCTTCAAAACCCATGGGTTGTGTGTGATTGAAAGTGTGTTACGCAAATACACAATTGGGGTGCAGATGACCACAGGTAATGATGATAACTGACCAGCGAATATTATCTAGCGGACTATTTAGTCAACGGAGCCCATTAGATCTGGAAATACTACTTGACAGTTTTGTCAAAGCCCTTGTTTTTGTTTTACCCGAGTACCGAGTATTCAAATTATAAAAAACGGACAGACAGACGCACGGACGTGGCGAAACTCGTTGATTACGGAACCCTAAAAATGATGACTGGGAAGCATCACATATTTAAATTAGACAGGAAGTCTCAGTGCAAACGAAATAATTGATCGATGTATATTTTTATGATTAGCTTAATGATTCATTTATGATTTTTAATATGACCTTGAATGGATGATAACGATAAGTTCGTACGTACTTATAGGGCTAATCATAATAGATGAGAGGTTCTGCTACATTTCAGTTCTGTATGAATGATCATAAGTAAGTAAACCTTACCTATACGAGGCGGGGTGCTAAAAATTTCGAACTTGCTTTGCCCGGTTCCATTCCCAATTACCCTAAAGTTTCTAAAAGGCTAAAGACAACGCAGTTTTCAGTCATGACTGCAAAGTGACGGAAAGAGAGAAGCATGGCTTCATTGAAACTGATATTAATGAGTTCTCCTTTAATTTTAACTCAGAATCAGAATGTCTAGAGAGTGGTAGAGTGGTAGGTACAATGGGCTTAGTTCGTATTTACGGAGGTAAAAACCACTTCGAGGAATAGGGTTGCTGATTTTGCAAACCAACAAATATTTAAAAACAGTCTGAGATTTAAAATAATTATTATACAAATAATAATCTTTTTTTCGATTTTTATTTATTTACCCCATCTGAGATAAAAAATACTTAATTTCTTCAGAAAAAAAGTTGGCTCCCTACCTCCCGCTCTATGCTCTCTATCTAATCGAACATACTTTGATAAGAACTGTCTAGAGGTCGTTGAAATGAAAAATAAGGAAAACAACACAAAGTGACTTTAAAAAAAATACTCCCCAATCTGCACACCTCGCGGAGAAAGATCTTTAGCATTTAAAAAGCGTCAACACCCTGACTTCCGCGGGGTTTACTATCACATAATAATTGATGATCGTAGGTGATGCATCTAATTTAGGGTCAGCAGTCTTGGGTAGACTGCTAAACCTAACCCCGCTGCATCACCGACGACCAGTTCAGTTACGAGTCCATTGGAGTAACATGATCCAACCACTGAACGCATGTGTTATCGTTACCTACTGTTAGATACCAGCTAAAGCACTAGGAAGTGGTGAAGAACGGGCGTTTTGGAGACAGTCGTCTTATGTAATTTTGACGTCCAAAAAATGCTGACTCTCAACCAAGTTATAAATAAATATCGTAGGACAACCAACACACCGTTATCTGATCCCAAACTAGGCACAGCCTGTACTATGGCAACCAGACAACTGATAAATATACTTATATATTTCTAAATACATACTTATTATAGATAATTTACACCCAGACACAGAACAAATCAAAATCAAAAGTCATTTATTCAAACTAGGCTGAGAGTCAGCACTTTTTGAACGTCAAAGTTACATGAGACAGTCCCCCCAAAATGCCCACCTTTCGACACTTTCTAGTGCTTTAGCTGGGAAGAAGAAGTGGCGGAACAAACTCCCCAGCAGCACAGCTGTCTGTTAAGTTAGAAGAACTTGATTCTATACAGTATTATGTAAGTAATTAATATTATAAAACAAAACAAAACATACATCAAATTATGCGTCATATGTCAGCTAGCACACGCCAATATACGAACAAAACATTAAAAGACTAAACTCAAGCTGAAATAATAAAATCGTAAATAGAACTTAAAACCTAAATAAGAGCCTCCGTGTATAAAGGGCGTGCCCGCTTACATACACAACGATGAGGAAAGCTAATTCTGATTCTGGTTGAAAGAACATAAACATTGAGTTAATAACAGCGACCAACTAGTCTTATCGTTTAAGAAGTCGTTGATAGAATAGTATGCCGTTGAACAAAGGTTGGATTTTACTTTAGCTTTAAACTCATTAAACTGCAAATCTAGGAAAGCAGAGGGAAGCTTGTTAAAAAAGGTAATACTAAGACCAACAAATGTATTATGAACCTTATGAAGCCGGTGAAAGGGAGCACGTAGCTTGTCCTTAAATAATTGTGCTCATCACACAAAGATTTGTCCTGGGTGGGAACCGAACCCACGACCTCAGTCTTAGCAGTCAGGGTCGCTAACCACTATACTAACAGACCAGTCGAATAAACAACTCTTGATTTGATACAAGCCGTGTCCGTCGAGATTTTCCATTGGCTAAAATTTTACCTCCAATTTCACTTCCATAAAAGCTTTCATTATTTTAAAATCAAAATATTTCACATAAACCAACAAGGGCACTTATGAAATGTCACAAGTGGTCGTTTCCTATGGAGAAGAGCCGGCAAGAAACTCCACGGTTACTCTTCTTTACATATTACAAATCAAAGTCACTTCCCGCGTCTGTAAACTACATATCGTATTTTAATGCGGTTTTCATCATGGAAGGACCGATTCCAGAAGAAGGTTTATATCCTACTAATCCTCCTAATATTATAACGCGAAAGTTTGTATGTATGGATGTATAGATGTATGGATGTACGGATGTTTGTTCCTCTTTCACGCAAAAACTACTGACCCGATTTAGACGAAATTTGGCACACAGATAGTTTATAACCTGGAATAACACATAGGATACTTTTTATCCCGGTAGTATGTTCCCGCGGGATAATTTCCGACCTTCACGCGGGCGAAGCCGCTGGCAAAAGCTATTACTTAATAAAATAGAAAATGGTCTATGAATCAACTGTATACAAGGCCTACAACGTGAGAACGTTGTAGGCATTGTATACAAAAGCCAATAGGTTTATATATTAACCAAATTATGGCATGAATACCACTTTATAGAGTTGAAATAAGAATTGTCGGTATCTAACGTCAAATAAAGAGAAGATTATGTTAAAGTAAGTAAAAAAAAACACATTAATTTGGGAGCAATTAACAGACATTTACATAGCTATATTAGCTATGCTGTTAATGAGATACCAGGGAAGCCACATGTACAAAGGAATTGTTGCAAACTTCCTTGTCTTCAACGTAGTCTTTTATCTCATACTTTTGAAGCATTTTATTTTCGCAGCCATGTTTACATTATACATATTTTTTTGCTTATGCTTGAGTTATAGTTTTCATTTTATTTGTTGGTATATTAGGTTGGCTAGCTGGCATATAGCAAATCATTTAATTTAATGTTTTGTGTCTCTTAATGTTATACTATATACCATTGTATAGAATCAAGTTCTTCTAACTGGACAGACAGCTGTGCTGCTGGGGAGTTTGTTGGCCACTTCTTCCCAGCTAAAGCACTAGGAAGTGCGCGTTGCGCGACGGGTGGGCGTTTTGGGGGACTGTGTTTTATAATTTTGACGTTTTTAGAATAAAGGCTCGTTCAGACTAGCGCGATGCGACGGTCGCGCGTGAATCGGCGATTTATATCCGTAGAACAATTTCTATGAAAACGCGCGCGACCGTTCACACAGGGGCGACCAGAATGAAAAGTAGCCGATGAAAAATTTATTTAAATTTCGAATTAGGAACTCTTTGGGAATTAATAGATGTGTAATCTATACTAATCCATACTAGTATTATAAAAGGGAAAGTGTGTGTGTCTGTTTGTCCTCCGTCTTTTAAGGAAAACGAAGCGACGAATCGACGTGATTTTTTAAGTGAAGATAGTTGAAGGGATGGAGAGTGACATAGGCTACTTTTTTTTTCTTTTTTAGGTGGCTGGGTTGGACTTAGAAAAGCCGTGCTTTTCCCATGGAAAATTGTATGTAGCATGTTCGCGTGTGTCCAATGCCCAGAATCTTTACATTCTATCCCCAATGAAAGGACATATAATATCGTCTACAGTAGCGTATTAAAATAACATTATGTTCCGAGTTCTCTTCTGTGTTCTAAATCAGGAAAGGGGAACAGTGTTACCCCGAATTTAACGCAGCGAAGCGGGCAAAAGCTAGTAATATTATAAAGCTGAAGAGTTTGTTTATTTGTTTGGTTGAACGCGGTAATCTCAGGAACTACTGGTCCGAATTGAAAAATTATTTTTGTGTTGGGTAGCCTATTTATTGAGAAAGAATATAGGATAATACCATCACGCTACGATCAAAAGGAGCCGAGCAGCAACGAAAAACGGACGAAAACTGGCAGGCAATTCGATGCGACGAGAAGGGTCAGGGGAGAGAGACCACCAAAACAAAAACGCAAGAAAAAAACGAAACGAAATTTGACGCGGGCGAAATCGCGGGCAGAAGCTAGTTAATTCATATATCATAATAATATGTTTTTACAAATTGGCGACAATTTAAAAAGTGTTTCGTGCATCGAAATGGTTTTGACTAGAGACAATTTTCGCTCGATGATTTATTACGACTCTCGTTGCAGTTTTAATTAACAACAAAATTACGATAGACTTCGATTAGCATTTCATGAAGAAGCTCCATCCCATGCCGCCGTTTACAACTGGTTTACTTAGTTTAAACGTGGTCGGAGCATAGTCACTAATGGTTCGCGAGAAGGACGTCCGCAACTACTGACGACAACGTTTGTGCTGTGCGTGTGGCTGTGCGGCTAATGATAGAAGGGTAAGACAGCTTTAGTTAGTTGTTTCTTGTTATGAAAAGTCCTAAGTTTTTGCGAACCTTCAAAATACTTTCTAAGATTAAAAGAGAAGGCAGAATTAGTATTTCAATTTTTATGAGTTTGTTTCTATCGGACTTGCGAAGACCCGTTTAATATATCGCGCGGATTTCCGTCATTTAGTCAAAGGAAAATTGAATCTACGTCAGCTGCCGATTCCCATAGCACAACGCCATAAGATATAATACTGTGGAAAAAGGCGCAAAGTATACTAACCCAGCTGTGGCTATATCAGTAAATCATCCCTAATTTAACCCCTTTAGAGGATGAATTGTCAAATATAAATCCTTAGTGCTTATTTTCGATTTATAAGAAACACTTGTGTGAAATTTCAAGCTTCTAGACCCAGCAGTTTAAGCTGTGCATGGTCAGTAGGTGAATGAAATTAAGATTTTAATTAAATAGAAGAAGTAGATAAGCCGAGTCCATGGCGAACTTTCCCGTCGGCTACTTCTATGGAGCATAAAATGATACAACTAACTTTTATGTAAATATAAACATACTAAATACCACATTTTTAACTAAAACAAATGAAGATGTTACAAACTAACTTTAATATTCCATAAGTATTTATATCCCCTCTATAAGATGCAGTTAAAAATATACCTTGCTCTGACGCTAATGAAATGATATGTTTATTTATGTAAGTAGTAGCACTTATAAGACACTTTACATGTTTTAAAAACTAGATATTGGTGGCATTTCTTAGCTGATCCCTGAGAAGAAATGACATGAGATCATGATCTATTTTAGAGAACAAACATTATATTATAAAAAAAGTAAAGGCTGTCCGGAAGGGCATTTAAAAGTAAGAATGATTGCAGTTTTGAGGTGACCTGTCCAACAGATGGCATGTACAATCAGTAATTGTATAACCTTATTTTAGGGAACCACTACATCTGCAGGACATTTGCAAGGACTATATACAAAATACAACCACCAGACGGTTACAAAGTCATGTATTCAATTTACCCTGCACGGTACTCACATTTAGTTTCCTCTTTAAATGACATCAAAAATATCTTAGTGAAACTTCCACAAGTGATGTCATGTAAATCAATCATTTAAAATGACAATATAATCTTATATACTTAGCATATATAATAGTTTGTTGCTTGGTGGTACGTTGAAGCAACTTAACTAATCCCAAGCTTTTTGTCATCCCGTAATCTACAACTTTATAAAAACCTTTTGACAGAATTCATTTAATTATTTATTTAAATTGATTCAAGCTTAGTTCTTTAACTTAGCTTAAGAATTTGTTGTAAAAACGTATACTTTACCGTTCAAATTATTTACTAAGTTTTTAAAGCCTAGTTATGGGCACAATAAATAAATCTTTGCTCCTAGAATTTATTTTATCAATGTTGCTGTCTAACTATTTTAAATCAAAAGATAGTAATTTATTCCTGTTTTACAAACCTATTTTTAATTTGCAATTTATTTTATAATGAACACATTAATTTTTTTTCAATTAGACATTATTCTTAAACATTGTTGATGTGAATAATGTAAGTGTTAAGTCCCATACTGATAAAGAACAACTTTGTAAACAACTGAAAGCAACTGACCTGGACTGTAAAGTTCGGCTAGTTCCTGGGCTCCACGATGTCGCGGACCCCAGCGAGGTTGCTTACCCACCACGCTTGGTACTTGCGTATTTGCATTTGGATCGTCTTCTGACATAGAATGCTCAAGTATTTCACGTTCAGTTTTGACGGGTGCCAATAACGTTGTAGCCATAGTACTAGCATAATCGAAATGTTCGCAACTCAAGCCACTAAGACCATCTCTTTTAGCACACGGAGGTATCGGTAACGGCAAAGCCATCACTTACGTTGCCAATGACAATAGAGAACTGAAACAATGAGTTCAATAAAAATAAAACTATTTTCCAACTTAAAAAGTAGTGCTTGATGAGCACCGATTAAATAACTCCAGTGAAAATTCAATGCCACAAGTCATAAAGAATTTAAAGCAGATCCTTACAAAATCACTGCAACGAATAAATTAAACTACAGGCAAATAAACGTAATAAAATAGTCTCTCTACAAGGCACCAGTTCAGAGCACCAGTTTTATCAAGGAATGTCAGTGTCAAACAAACAAACTGTCAATGTCAATGCAATTTCAGGTTCATGGATTTCGTATGTACTTTATAGTATAACGAAGACCATAAACGAGACCACCAGTATGTTAAAAATCCGGCTCACGCGACGTCCTGCGTGAGCGATCTAGACGCGAACGCGAAGCGGCGCGGCGCGACGCGAAAACAACAAACAGTCGAAACCTATTGAAGTGTCCTACGTGCCCAAACGCACATGCGTGCGGTGCGGAGCGGCGCGAAACGAAGCGAACGCGATCAGTTGGCTTGATATTTTCGCGCGAACTGGATGCGGTGCCGTCGTATTTTTTTTTTTTTGGTTATAATTTCGGGTTTATAGACATTTTAATTAATGCTATCCAAGAACGTCCTATATTATAGGATAAAAGGAATATAAAATATCACAACCGGTTATTATTATACCGCGAATGGGAGGATTGGGCCAAATTAACTGGGACTTTCTAAGTATACAACATTAGTCCCACTTCTTCGCCGTTCATACTTCTTGAGTATTTGATATTTAAGATATGAATTTTCCAATAAATTTGTTTCCGTCCGTCCATGACAAATCCACAGTGCCCACTGAACGGCGGCGTCAGTGGCGGTTGTGCGAGACGATTCGCATGCACGTAGGACATAGCCGCCGCGTCGCACCGCATCGCGTTGAGTTCGCGTGTCACCGCTTCATAATCGCGTTCGCTTTGATCCGCCTACGTAGGACGTAGCGTCAGAATAAAATTGCTTTGCGAACATGGGTTGGAAGAAATAATTATGGAGCACATCTTTTCTTACTGCTCCCATTAAACTCCATCCTTGATTTAATAGTCATCGTCCTAAAATAAAGGTTCCGTTTTCAAACTAAGTTTCCATCGCTACTACCACATTATATCATGCTATTGATTGTATTATTGCATTATAAAGTGCTATTATTAACTATTTGTAATAATCTTTCTGTACAAATCTAACTTGTATCCGCATATAATTTTTCGGGTAAACACTGAATAGTAGCGCTGTGGTGTGGGTCGCCCATAGCTGGCATACAGGAGGAAATGTAATTTGACGTACTCGTTCCAGAATGTGATAGTGTGACGTTTTTTCAATTTGCAGGTAAGTACCAGGTTGTATGTTAATTACAATATGAGTCACCGTGGCATCGTCGTGGTCGTCAGGAGACTCCAAAGCTGCTCTGGCCGCGGCAGGTTAGGGCTTTGTATAGAATATCTGCCTCCTTACAGCTTGGCAAAAAAGAGTCTGGAAAATATGAGGGCGCCTGTTTAGCAGATATGGCCACCCTGTATACTAGGACTAAACCTGATAAGATACTTGATGTTTTAATCAACAAACACGAAATCCCAGATATTCTCAACAGTCAAGATTTCAAGACTTGATAGGCAAACAGGATTTTACTTTCATTGTATTTAGTAGATTGCGCATTATTTCGCTAGAATAACCTTTTAACTAAGAGATGCGAGTGCCATCATAATAACATAATGAAAACTTATTCAGTATAAAAATAAATTAAATTACACTCAGGGATTACCGATTGAACACATTTGCGGCCACCATCTAGGGTATTCACAACCATTCGATGGTTGGTATGCCTGTATCAAATTTGACATGAATGATAATGAACGAATCCTGTTAATGCTGACAGTTTATAGTCGACAAGACGGCAACTAACAGCTGCTTACTGTCGGAAACTAATCGGAAGTCGGAGAGTAGGTACTCTCGCAAGTACCTACTCCTACCTACAGTAACGTGTCGCATTCCAAAGGTACGGGCAATGTCGAATAAGCTAAAATTTAGGTTTTATTTAAAAAGAAAAACGTGAGAACATTTTTTTTTAAATAATAATAATAATTTATTTTATTTCCGAAAGAGATTACAGACTTAAATTATTAGTTTCACAAAATGGTTTACAACTAGTGGTAGGAAGTAAATACAAATTGAATTTTCTATGCTGTAGAAATCTGTAGACAGTTGGTGAGCCCTGCCTCTTAAACTAGGGTTACCTGTATCTTAAGAGACAGTGTTCGGCTATAGGGTTGATACAGTAAGATTTATACAACTCGTGGGTTGTGTCGATCTACCAAGTGATTATAAAAATTTGCTTAGTTTATAATTAAAGTAAAGTAAGGAAGAGTAGTTTATTTTTAATGGCGTCCATGTGTGCTTGGGTGTGGGTGTATGTGGGGGTGAGGATAAGTGTGTGTGGGTGTATGGGTGTATGTGTGCTTGTGTTAGTGTAAGTTGTGAAATTGGGTGAGGTTCCTTTGTGAGTATAAACTGATATATTAATGTTATTATTATTATTATGCGATGTATGTAAGTAGTGATTCCGTTTGTGGGTAATCCTGTTGAAGTAGCCATTCTGTCACCTTAGACTTTAGATTATGTTTATTTAGGTCTAGTATGTTTAATGCTTTATGAGCTTTTTTGTATATGTATGTGGATAATGTATAGTATTGGTGTCTGGCAAAAGAAGTTTTGTGCTGAGTGCCTGGGGGAATATTTATTCGTTTTTTGGGATCAGATGGGAGGACACTAGCGTTTCTTCTAAGGACAGATTGTAGGACAAAGAGCTGCCGCACTGTTAGGACCATGCATTGTGAATAAAGTTAAACATCATTCGTGTATTCCTTTTCGGTGCTATGATAGATTTTTCCATTAACACTGATGTGTCAGTTTTACATTTCTTATTTATGAAATCTAAATAGAGTAAAAATCTTTCTTAGACTTTTACGGCTCCCATTATTATTATCTTTTATTTCATAATATACACATATTAATTATATTTTTAAATATTAGAAAAACAAAAGTAAAAAAACATTTAAAAATATAAAAAATAGTAGCCCACCGGTATCGGGAACAGGGTCCAAGCTACCGGTGGTCAGGGCTCCAGAGAGAGGAACCTCCTGACAATGCGAGCCGTGTCCAGAAGTACCGCTTTCTGAATCAAGCCCTTGACCCAGCTGCCTAACGAGAGCCTCCTTAGGTGTTGGTCGATGCTCTTGGCTATCAAGCCATTGGCAGTGATGACTATCGGCACAATGATCGCTGAATCCACATCCCACATG
Organism: Aporophyla nigra; assembly: GCA_947507805.1. Taxonomy (NCBI): domain Eukaryota; kingdom Metazoa; phylum Arthropoda; class Insecta; order Lepidoptera; family Noctuidae; genus Aporophyla; species Aporophyla nigra. The sequence continues at coordinate 13,425,847 of OX382302.1, read as the reverse complement.
TCGACAACCTCGCGAGCCAAGTCAAGATACTTAATCTGTTTATCTTTCTCAGCTTTCACGAGGTTCTCGTCATGTGGGACCGTTATGTCAACAATCATTGTGCGCCGCTCTACTCGATCCACCACCACTATATCAGGCTTATTTGCGACAATAGTCCTATCAGTGATGATAGATCGATCCCAGTACAATGTGATATGTCCATTTTCGAGAACTGGGTCGGGCACATACCTGTAGTACGGCACTTCCGATTCCACAAGGCTGTATTTAAGAGCAAGTTGCTGATGGATAATCCTGGCTACTGGGTTGTGCCTAGGCAAGTATTCTTCGTTAGCTAGACGAGAACACCCGGAAATTATGTGCCTCATTGATTCGCCTGGACGGTGGCATGCCCGACAGATGTCAACCGTGCCGTCTTTCACAATAAATCTCCGGTAATTGTTCGTCATCATAACTTCGTCCATAATTGCACAGACAAAACCTTCGGTTTCCCCAAAGAGGTCACCGAAACGCAGCCAGGCTACGGACGCTAGTATATCTACATCGGGTCCATGTAGGGCCCGGAAAAAGCGTCCGTGGAGCTCCTTACTCTGCCATACTTCCATGCGTTCATTAGTGTCAAGTATTAGAGGTTTGCGCCAGTTCTCGTTAGCCAAGGAGAGCGGGGTGAGGCCCTTGTCAACCGCGACCACATCGCGATGCATCCCCACGTCGGTTTCTAGGAAATATTCCCTGAGACTGCATATCTCGCGATTGTGGAGAGTCTTAGCGTTTAAAAAGCCTCGACCACCACACTTTCGCGGGATATACAGCCTCATTACCGATGACCGTGGGTGATGCATTCGATATGCAGTCAGCAACGTACGGACCCTCCTGTCTAGGGCGTCGAGTTCAGTCTGAGTCCATTTGAGTATGCTGAAAGAGTACATCAAAACCGGCATGACCCAACCGTTGAAGGCGCGCACCTTGTTTCCGCCTGATAGAAGACTATTAAATACTTTCTTCAGGCGGCCAAGGAAGCGCTCCTTCAGCGATTGCTTCATGTCAGTAACATTGATGCCCAATGCTTCCGATATACCCAATTACTTATAGGTTTCGGATGTGGAGAGAGCTCGGAGGTTTATGGAATCCGAGAGTTGGGTTCCCGCGGATTCCACAATCTCCCCTCGCTTTACATGCATGACCGCACATTTGTCCACACCAAATTCCATCCTGATGGCGCTACTGAAGGTTTCAGTTACTTTCAGTAGCTCCATCAGTTGAAAATTGTTGGGGGCAAAGAGTTTAAGGTCATCCATGTAAAGGAGGTGAGATATAACCTGACCACCTCTCCTCAACCGATAGCCTATACCTGAATCCTCCAGCAGTGTGCTCAGAGGATTCAGGACTAAGCAGAACCAAAGCGGACTCAAACTATCACCCTGAAATATGCCTCGCTCGATCCTTATCGGTTCGCTGTTCCTTTGGATATTTCGACATCCTGGATAGCGAAGGACCGTCCTCCACTGCTCCATACATGAAATCAGGAAGGTGCGCAGAGTTGCATCGACTTTATACAACTCCAGCACCCTCTTGAGCCATGTATGTGGCACCGAGTCATAGGCCTTCTTATAATCTATCCAACATGTCGACAGATCCTTTCGGGAACGACGAACCTGTTGGCTAATGGCCATATCAATGTGGAGCAGCTCCTTAGTACCGCGAGACCCGTTCCTACATCCATTTTGAGAGACAGACATGATCGAGTTGGTCTCAATATGATTGTAAATTTTAGCTCTCAAAATGGATGTAAGAACTTTATAGACCGTCGGCAAACACGTGATCGGTCTATAATTTTTGGGTTCCGCTGTACTACCTGATTTGTGGGGCAGGTGGGTAATTCCTGTTGTTAGGAACTGGGGTAGCGAACCAGACTCCAAAGCCGTCTGGTACTGAGCCGCCAAGCGAGCATGCGATCCAATGAACCATTTAATCCAGAAGTTGTGCAGCTCATCCAGCCCTGGAAACTTCCAATTGGGCAATGGACGGGCTGCACGAGCTACATCTTGGGGGCAGATGGTAATAGCCCCCATTTCTGGTATTGGCTCGCAGGCTCGCTCGACTTCTCGAGCCCAATCCCCTTCGGTGTGACTGACAGGCACCGACCAGATACTGCGCCAAAAAGAACACATAGCATCATTATCCGGCAGGTGCGCGTCCGTCACACTTTGGACCGGTCGCTCCCAAGCCCTATATACCCACCTTTCATCACTCTGGAAGGTGCGGTTCTGAGTATATCGGTCCACTCGCCGCTTATACCTACGAATACGGTTTGCCCATGCATATACTTTCTGTTTCAGGAAGTCTATGCGCTCTGTGACACGGGACATATAGTCCCGAGGGCTGATATCAGTCCCCGAGAACGCCCGCCTCACAAAGCGCATCACTCTAGGGCGAGTGTTGCCCTCCCTGAAGCAGATTAGTTTCCCGATGAGGGCTCTGGCCCCACCAATCCGACGTTCAATTCTGCACTGCCAAGCTGGTACGGCTGCTTTCGGTCGTGTAGCTCTAGAGTCATTAGGGAATTTGACATGAGCTACACGACATGCCGCTACAGCCGCGCAGTACAGAATCGAATGAGTATCGGCGAGGTCTTTGCAGTCATCAAAATAGTTTGACAACTGCGAATCCAAAGCCGCCACCAGTGCCCTATTTTTGTTATGCATGGGCAAACGAGGTAAGCGTGGTCTAAGTTCGGGAGTCATGAACCGATATTCCCGAATCGCACACTCCAAAGCACTCCTCAATTCATCATTGCAATGGGTACTTACGTTTGTAGCCCTGTCATCCCTTCCCTCGTCAGCGTAAGTTGTGACTGGCTGCGGTGGTACTGCAGCAGTCTGCGGCGTGGGGACGATGACATGACTACTCCGCATTTCGTTTCGCAAGCGATCAACTACAGTGTCATCCAACATACGATGACGTTGGATGACCCGCACTTGGTCCGACAGTCGTTGTGCCGAAACGTTGACAGCTGGCTCAAGCACCTGAAAAAGAGAGAGCATCCGAACACGGTACGCGGTCAGATTGTTTCCCCCCTCTGTAGCCCCATAGTATGACATTTTCATTGATGGATTGTGTCCATCTCATGCGCTGCACACTTCCACCGGGAGCTGGGACCCTATCAGAGGCCGGTGGGCCTCGAGGTCCTAAACCGTCCGGTGGCCGGCGTCCTCCCCGTCGACGAATAGGTGGTGGCGTCGTGGGCGGAGAGAAATACTCGTCACTCGAGCTCGACGCAACTGCCACGGCCGGTGTCGTCACAGCGCCCGCAGTGGGGCTGGGTACCGGCGGCGGCGAGGCGGAGCTGAGCGACGAGTCCGGAGGTGGTGGGCGTGCACGGCGTGCCGCTGATCTTGTCAACATTTCTTCAGTTCATTATTTGGTTTTTTACACTATTTTCATTGTTGTTCGGAGGTGACATCTGTCATGCCACCTCCGAGCCGGCAGTTTTCGAAGATGTTTACATCTTTTTATCGTGAAATGGTATTTTTTATTATTTTATGCTATTTCTAATAGAGGTATATGCTATAAAATTGAAAACACTTGTGAAAATTGGGTTAAAAATATTATAACTATTTAAATTGAAAAAACTGAAAAACGTGACGTCTGTCGACGCGGTGTTGCCATTTTTTTATTTTATTATTTTTTTTTATTATTATTATTATATTATATTATATTATTATATATTTTTTTTATTTTTTTTTATTATTATTATAAACATTTATTTCAGACAAAGTCCATAGTGTGTTAGCAACAATATTCTTAAAAAACCGAATGTTAGTATTGAGTAACAAAATTAAATGACCACATGAAGTCGCACCCACCTTTGCAGCATGGGGGACTCCCACCGATCAGTAAAAACACCCAGTATAGTGTTGGTACTGCCACGAACGCGAGTGAGTAGGGAGGCGCATCTTTTTCTAATGATAGCGGCAAAGCCATCAACCCGCGCCTCAGCAAACATCCCTGACGCACTGCACCGCCATCGCCATGGCAACCCCAACAGTACCCCGAGTGCATTATTATATTGGACACGCAGGTCGCTGTATGCCCGCTGCGAATAACTGACCCACAGGCTGCAGGTGTAAAATGATTGGCATTATGCTTTAAAAAGCGTGATTTTAACCGAATTCGTACACCGTGCAAACCTGCGGGCCAGCATATTACAACGGACAGCCAGCGACCTGCGTTCCCTTTCAATGTCTAAATTATCATTCAAATCATCGGTGACCCAGTGACCCAAATATTTAAATTTATATACCCTACACAGAGGAGTACCACACAGTGATACATGGGGAAATGCCGGGTAAGAAAAACCACGAGCTTTAAAGAGCATTCGTTCACTCTTCCCGACATTATATTTGAGCCCATGGGTCACCGCATATGATTCACATATCGACACTAACTTTCTCATAGCACTGATTGATGGACTTAGCAACACCATGTCATCTGCATAGCTAAGATTATTGGTACACACTCCGTCAATATGACATCCGACCTGGTGCTGCTGAGCTCAACAATCAGCTGGTTAATGTACAGGTTGAACAAGCGAGGCGAGCTTAATCCACCCTGCCTTACTCCGCAATCCAACCGGTACATATTCGACATGGAACCGTTCCACCTTACACAGTTGCGTTGATTGCTATACCAAAACTTAAATATTGATATAACTTCAATTGGTACAAAAGTTTCAGATGCCAATTTGTTCCACATGACGTCATAACTGACGAGATCGAAAGCTTTCGATAGGTCTAAAAAACAGGCAAAGACAGGCGTCTTTCTATCCTTGTTATATTATGTTTACTGCACAGTCTGCTTGAGACACAATATAGCGGTTTCAGTGGACAGCCCCGGCCTAAAGCCAAACTGAGCGTCATGCAGTTTTAAGTGATTCGCTAATTGTTTGTCAAGCAGACTGTCCAGCACCTTTGCTGAAACAGTTGCCAAGGATATAGGCCTGTAATTTGAGGCATCAGAAGCATTCCCAGTTTTATTTTTAATAACAGGCACCACAACCGTAAACATGAAACTATTAGGCAAATAACAGTGACTAATGCATAAATTAAAAAAACATTGCAAGTACGCGGGACAAGTGCACCCCGGCGTATTTCAGATGTTGATAGTGAGGCCATCGTGACCTGGTGACTTACCTCTTGTCATCGATTTTATCACCGATGCCACTTCCTTTGGAGTAAATCGAACGTTAATGTCCCCAGAAACGGCGTCAGTATCGACCACCTGTGTCGTTCTAGCAAGTGGTGACTCAACCTTAAAGCGTTGCCTAAATAAGTTTGCTATTTATGTTGGCTCATGCACACCCGCCACGCTCACCGGTAAGCTCGACCGTGGATTTAATTTATTTGTAGCCTTCCAAAAGGCACCAAATTGCTTGTCTGTTTGATTTTTTGCCAAAATATCCATTTTTATTTGCTGTTCATTATCCTGGCAAAATTTTAGCTTTTCCTTAAAAATCTTCCTAGATTTACACATATTTGTATAGATGCACCCCGATGCGGGTTTGTTATGCAGCAACCATGTCAGATAATGCATGCGAGCCTAAACCCAAGGCAATTATAACCCAAGGCTCCTCAAACTAAAGGTAACATATTACGTAGAATAGGCACTATTCTACGACTTACACAGTACAAAGCTATCACTCAAATTACATGAAAGTGCAATTCGGTGTACCTCAAGGTAGCGTACTAGGGCCGCTCCTTTTTCTAATTTATATTAATGACTTCCCTAAAGCCATAGAACATCCGATGATTCTCTTTGCCGATGATAGCACCGTCGTCTTTACAGAAAAAGAATTAAATTCCTTAGAGTCTGCTATTAACACTACTCTTAAGCTAGTTATAGAATGGTTATTAAGAAACAATTTAGTGATTAACCTAAATAAAACAAAAATTGTCACATACCCACAAGAAATACAACACTCTTTGAATATAGAATATGATGGGACACATATTGAAGAAGTTAATAATACTAAATTTTTGGGTATCTGGATTGATAATGATATGAAATGGCAAACACACATTGATACAATATGTAAAAAATTAAACCAATATTCGTATGCCTTGTATAAATTAACGAAAGTAGTAGACCAATCAGCAGTACTGACAGCATACTATGCATATGTGGCATCAACCCTTAAATATGGTTTAATATTCTGGGGAAACGCCACTAATACAGAGTACGTATTTAAAGCACAAAAGAAATGTGTGCGTGCTATAGCAAATATTCATGTACCAGACTCATGTAAGCCTTTCTTTCAGAAGTTAAAAATTATGACTTTTACATGTTTATATATTTATGAGGTAGCGATTTTTGTCAAAACGAACAAACACCTTTGCAAAACCGCAATCTGTAAGGAATGCTATAAAGATTTCTTCGTTACCTCACAGAAATGCCCTTTTTGACAAGAGTTTTTTTAGTATGTCAACAAGAATATATAATAAACTACCTATAAACATTTTGAAGACAGTAGATTTACAAGATTTTAAGAAAAAATTGCAAGTATTTTTATTAGATAAGGCTTATTATACTATGTCAGAATACTTAGACGATAACATTAGATAATTTAGATGATAAAGTAGAATAGACTTAAATAATTATAATTTAAGATTAATGTTTTTATGTAGATTATACTTAAACTTAATATTTGTACGCTTTACTAGCAGGACATAGTGATACATTTATTAATATTAAGCACCATCTTTGTTAACCTATGACCACAAATAAAAGACTTTGAGTTTGAGTTTGATACTCAACATATGGTTCACAGCTCACACCAATACTCCTTATTGTTTTATTATTTTTTTATATGTCCAATAGCATTAATAATTATATAGTTAATTAGAAATAAGTGAAATACAACTGGGAACATAACACAATGACAAAGAAGCTACTTTTTGTTGATAAACAAAGCAGTGTTGCCACAAAAAATATATTTTAGTTCCAATTATTACCACGACAGACTCTTTTTTGCCAAACTGTTCCATTTTTAACTCAATGTGTTTGGACTTGGAGTTGACTATTGTCTTGTGACTTAACTTGAGGGCTTGTGATTAACTGGGTTGTATTTTATACGACTATACTTTTATAGCTAGCCCCAAGATCTGTGAATAGACTTTTCAGGTGAATGGCTTCTTTCAGAGCTTCAGTCATAGCGACATATTCCGCTTCGGCAGTCTATGGCTATGGCCGTTCCGAAAAAGACAGAGCAGATTGTTCCTTTCATCTCTCTCCTTTTTTTACTTTTACGACTGGTTCTATGCTATGGATATAGACGTGGCCTTGCAATCTTCCATTTTGAATATTTTGAGTGTCTTTTATGAACTTCTCCTGGTTCAGTTTGATGTCATCCCAATTATAGGTAACATCAATCTCTATAAGCCGTAGCGTATAGGTGTTGATAAGTCTTTTATTTTTATTTATTTATTTAATCATTTAATTCGAGCAACAAGACTCATAGTGTTAGTAACAATGTGCTCACAAACTATGTTAGTAACATACAAGACAAAAACAGAAACAGATTATGATATCACTGCTGCAAAGTGACAGGCCCAGCTGAAACCTTGCAGCAGTGGTTAACAAACTCACTATCCAGCCTACTAGCTATCATAGATAGCTTTTAATCATTTCTTTTATTTCATATCGCTTTCTGGGGCACGAATAGGCAATTTACAAATCATCGACATGAATTATTATTATGTACTCCTCTCTTCTCTTGTATGTAGACATGGGTCAGCTTCCGATGCTTTAAAACCTATGTTCTTATAATGCTGTGTCGAGTTTCTTGTACCATTGTCTCACGGCCTGTTTGAGTCCATGTAAAGCTTTTATAAGATGATAAGTTTCCTTTTGAGGATTCTTTTTTTATATTTTTTAGCACACTCATTGTCTTGTTGTTCAAAGTCACATTTTCTTGTTTACTTTATTCAACCACCCTTATTTGTACCGTTATCGTATACAATTTGCACAGAGAAAAATCTGAAATTATTCTATGTGATAGAAGTTTATATGAAGATTACATGGAATATATAACGATATCTCTAAATAGCATACTTTTTAAGAAATCATAAAAAATTCAAGAGATGGCGCTGACCTAAAACTGCAATACTAAAATATGATGGTACGAAACCCTCGGTGCGCGAGTCCGAGTCTTTCTTGACCGAGTTGTTTCAGTACTTAGTTTGTTAGTTATTCATACACAACTCTCAGAGCCACCCGTACCTACCACCTCGAACACAGCAGTGTAGGAGCAATCGCAGCGTTCCAAAAAAACACCGGCCGAGTCGGACTCGCGCACGAAGGGTTCCGTACCATTATCGGCTAAAACATCACGTTTTTTGTTTAATTTGATTATTTATATTTAAAGTAAATATGTAAATAATATTCTGTGAATATTTCAAGCGTCTACCTGTTGCCGTTATTAATATCGAGCAAAAACGAGAAAAAAAAACACGTTTGTTATATGGTAGCCCCCTTAAATAATTAAGTATTTTTTTCTAGTTTTTAGTATTTGTTGTTATAGCGGGAAAATACATCATCTGTGAAAATTTTAACTCTCTATCACGGTTCATGAGATAGAGCCTGGTGACATACGGACGGAAGGACGGGCAGCAGTCTTAGTAATAGGGTTCCGTTTTACCCTTTGGGTACAGAACCCTAATAACATGTTCTTTCTCAAGGAGTGCTTAGATTACTACCTAAATCATCTTCTTTACATGTCTTTGTCTGGTTTAGATGAAATAAAAATAAATAAAAGTTTGTCTAACCTACCATAACATTAACACCAGCTGGTCAAGTGACTGAACGCGTGATACGTAGGTAGCGGTCGTAGGTAGGTACGATATATGACATCAGTCTAATTTAACATCTATACATACAGTGATACAGCCCAGCGTTCTGTTTCAGCTAAAAATACTCTATGCGCATGCGCAACTCGTCGCTCAACTCATAACACGGCATTTGTTTTCTAGAAAGCATAAATGTAATCTTTTAGTTCTCATGGTTTGATTTTTTACTGGTTTTGGCAAAATCGACGTAATATTACTAATCGTGACAACTGAATCGTCAAAAAACCGATACATTGACGTCAATATTGGTAAGGAACGAAATTATGTCGGTAAGTACGACAATACGTACCACAATACAGTGATGACAAAAAGCTGTAAAGAGAAATTTACAGCTTTTTCAATTCATTTTTTTATTCAAACACATACTGCAACATGTACGTAATACCTATACAGAATGGCAGAGACATCGACGCACAAACTGTAAACATGTACATGATTCTAGAACCCCAGCGTAAAAATTTTTCGTCGTCGGTTATTGAAAAAACAAAATCTGCTGTTCCATAGAAAAGTTTGGGGTTCAGAATCATAGTACCTACTTAATCCATGGTAACAGGTTGCGGTTGCGGGTTATGCCACCCTGTATGAAGCACCTAGGCTTACGTTTACATTTTTAGGGTTCCGTTGCCAAATGGCAAAAAACAGAACCCTTTTAGATTCGTCATGTCTGTCTGTCTGTCTGTCCGAGTATGTCACAGCCACTTTTTTCCGAAACTATAAGAGCTATGCTATTGAAACTTGGTAAGGAGATGTATTCTGTGAACCGCATTAAGATTTTCACACAAAAATAGAAAAAAACAATAATATTTGGGGTTCCCCATACATAGAACTGAAACTCAAATATTTTTTTTTATCAAACCCATACGTGTGGGGTATCTATGGATAGGTCTTCAAAAATGATAAATGAGGTTTCTAATATCATTTTTTTCTAAACTGCATAGTTTGCGCGAGAGACACTTCCAAAGTGGTAAAATGTCCCCCCCCCCCCCCCGTAACTTCTAAAATAAGGGAATGATAAAACTAAAAAAAATATATGATGTACATTACCATGTAAACTTCCACCGAAAATTGGTTTGAACGAGATCTAGTAAGTAGTTTTTTTTTAATACGTCATAAATCGTAAACCACAATTTACCTTTCATTCAGTCAACTCAAATATAAACATTTAAAAAAAAAAAAACATAAACATAAACCTTATGCATAAACCGTGAATACCTGAAGGTTTGTACGAAACCCTCAGTGCGCGAGTCCGACTCGCACTTGGCCGGTTTTTTGATAGTCAGAAACGAAGTTTGTAAGGATAGTGCTAAGTATGCGAACGTGCTTAGAAACGAAGTTTAACTTACTGCAAGACGTCCACATCCACATGAATGTCGGAAAGCAAATGTCGCTATTGCCAATCAATGAAGTGTTAAAGTCAGCTTTAGGCTTTAGGTGCTTATCTACAATTTTTATTTTGTCGGTCGGTACCTAGACAGAACAAAAATTGTACGTCACATAATGGTGCCGATTCTGTTGTACCAAAATTCTCTAAACTAAACTAAAAATCACTAAAATTTGGTTTATTCCTGTCCAACGACGATTTCCTATTCTGAATTAGACTAAAGGGACACAACTTAACTATATTTTAGTTTGACAGTACTAAGATAGATTGCACTGAGTTATTAGTTTAGTGAAAATGACAATTTTGGTATTTTGAGTTTGCCGGTTTTCAGCAAAAATTTTGACTATAATAATTTATTTTAACAAAATCTGACTATTTTTAATCGCGATTAAAAAGGTGTGGAATAAAGCTAGTGGCCAGAACAAAAATTCACACCAACTCCTCGCCTTCACGTGCAAAAATAGTACTGTATTTTTTTTCTTTTGCTTATATCTCGAAAATGGCGTGTCCTATCGCAAAAATAATGAAATTTTCGACCCCTTTTAGTAAACCCTTTACTAAAAAAAATTGGTTTATTCCTGTCAAACGACGATTTCCTATTCTGATAGACTAAACTGACACAACTTAACTATATTATAGTTATTAGTTTAGCGAAAATGACAATTTTGCTATTCTGAGTTTGCCGGTTTTCACCAAAAATGTTGACTATAATAATTTATTTTAAATAAATCTGACTATTTTTAATCGTGATTAAAAAGGTGTGGAATGAAACAAGTGGTCATGAACAAAAATTCACACCAACGCCTCGCCTTCAAGTGCAAAAACAGTACTGTTTTTTTTTTTTCTTTTGCTTATATCTCGAAAATGGCGTGTCCTATCGCAAAAATAATGAAATTTTCGACCCCCTTTAGTAAATCTTTACATAAATATTCCATATAAATCTCTACACGTGGGTGGTAAAACACGTCCAGGCTGCCCCCTTGCGCGCGCCTTCGTCTCTCGACAAGTTCATTGCGTAGCGCACACAAGTACCAAGTTGCAAAGCCAAAAGAAAAAAAAATACCACTTTGAGTCGCGATTGTCAAAATTGATTTTAGTCGTGTCAAAATAATGTTTAAATTTGGAGATTATTTCTTGCAGAATAGCGTAACAATTCTCATAGCCAAAAGTAAGGAATTTTAAAGATAGCTTAGTTAGTTTAGTTCGGTGTACAACAGATTCGGCACCAATGTCATCTTTAGGTAAACTTTATTTAAAGGTCATCAACTAATCATCAAATCGATAGTGTATAAAGGTAACACTTTTTTTTAAGAATCGAAGTTTACAGTTTTACTTCTAGAGCATCTACCGGAATCAACGCAAAATTTTACCACCCAGCAATCCAATTAGAATATTATAAGTATAGATAACCATAATACAAATGTAGGTACACTAATTTATTTCTACTTTGTATAAAAAAATATCTATTTATTAAATTAGTAATACTGATTGTGAGAGAATAATGCGGCGACATTAGAAATCTACCTACGCATGCATTTTTTTTTTACTGTACAGCGGAAGTGTGTGTTTTGGGGATGTTATCTTTTTCACCCCGGCTCGGAATTGCGCCCGCCATGATGAGCCCGAAACAAAAAGCAGGGCACCTTTATCGGTTCGGCCTTTTTGGTGAATTTTTCAACACGCTTGCGCGAATAGTGGCTCAATTAATGCACTGCTTTTCATTCACAACGAAATCGAGTGTTTGTTAGTTTTGTGACTCATTAATCTGGCGCATATTTTTTACTATGTTCTATTTCCTATGGAATATATTCGGCTTGGTCATAGATATCCAGGCTTGGTCCAGTCATTACATGTATCAAAGAGGGACTGATTCGCACCGAGTAGTATCCATACTAATATTATAAATGGGAAAGTGTGTGTGTCTGTTTGTCCGTCTTTCACGGCAAAACGGAGCGACAAATTGACGGAGATAGTTGAAGGGATGGCGAGTGACATAGGCTACTTTTTATTATTCCGCGACTTCATCTGCGTCCGCGATAACCGACATTTACGCTAACGAAGTCGCGGGCAAAAGCTAGTAAGATATAAAAATAAAGACTGTGCGAATGAATTCATTACCTAGATTAATTTATCTGGCTAATGAATTCATCCGCACGCACGGTCTTTAAAGTCATCCAAATTTGAATGACGAATTAATAATAATTTGAAAAATAAGATAATAATTACTTGTTATATTCTTTCTTTTCGTTCTTAACAGTAAATCAGTAATACCTTATCATAGTTTTATTCATTTGCATCAAGTCAGCCTGTCTTTTGCAATATTGGCCGTAGTAACTCCTCAGCCTATAGTAGTCACTGAACATAGATATCTCCCAAAATGTGCAAAAACATCTGGTCTTCCACCATCAGTGCCCAGTTTGTCTCATCCTGCATCCGTCTTTTTTAAGGCTGGAAACAGTGCTTGACCGACGGTCAGCGCTGACCGTCGATCGGCGTAGCTATATCTATGCAAGTCTATGAACGCGCACACAGCTACGCTGACGGTACGCGCGTGATTTGGTACGCGCGTACGGTCGGTTCGGTCCGGCTCGTCGGTCGCGCGTACGTCAGTTGACCGACGAGTTATGAGATTGTATGGATGCGTTCAGTGCTTCGCTGACGGAGCGACCGACCGTACGCACATATTAGAGCATTCAGTAAAAGGATTCATTTTTACACGCTTTATATTAGCTTCACTTGTATGTTTGTATGTTAGTATGTTTGTTTGTAACCGACTCCTTATAGCGCGATTTTGAACCACTTTAAACGACCAGATTTCATTCAAACTTTGCACACCTGCCAAGGACCGATGACAATGCAATAATTTCATAAATTTGTGCCATTATGCTTGCCAGGGTTACCAGGACAGCAAAAAAAACTGTCTTCGAAAACTACGCTGACATACGTCACAAACTCATTTGTGCCATTATCCTTGCCAGGGTTACCAAGACAGCAAAAAAAAACTGTCTTCGAAAACTACGCTGACATACGTCTCAAAATTCGAAACACCCTAAAAATTAGAAAATAAATAATAATTAAAAAAAACTAAAAAACACGCTTCCATTGAAACCAAACTAAAAAGTACAAAATAATGGAAAAAAAAAAGCGTGGGGTGCCTGATATCAATAAAAAAATACCTTAAAAAGCACCCCACGCTTTTTTTCCATTATTTTGTACTTTTTAGTTTGGTTTCAATGGAAGCGTGTTTTTTTTTTTCTTGTGAACTGTACACACGCGTCGCAGTTCGCCGTCAGCGTAGCACTGAATGCATTTTCGCAACCGACGGTCAGCGCTGAGGTTCAGATTTCAGAACGTACGGTCAGGACGTACCGTCGGTCGAGCACTGTTTCCACCCTAAAGATCGTCGGTCCATCTATTTAGTTGAGCAGCTTCCTACCCTACGCTTGCCGATGCACAGTCTTTATACGATACGATACACGATATTTATTTGAAAGCTGGTGCTTCCAGTGTGGTCCTATTTAAATTTGGTCTAATTCTGACGATAGCATGCATGAAAACCAAACATTATTCCTATTTTGCCGAATTTGTGCGGGGTAGAGCCCACAACTAAAAAGTTAAAAATTAAATATTTTAAAAATAAATAATAGTTTTAAAAAAAACTAAAAAACACGCTTCCATTGAAAACCAAACTAAAAAGTACAAAAAAATGGAAAAAAAGCGTGGGGTGCTTTTTATAGTAGATTATTAACCAAGGGGATAAAGCAGTGTCTTCTGTCGCGGGTGACGATTTAAATCGCGAGCGTAATGAAGGACTAAGACCGACCGTAGCGAGGGTGTTAAAAACTTAAATCAAGAGCGAAGCGAGGGATTTAAGACGAGTCCAGTAGCGAGGGATTTAAATTCACCCAAGACTTACCGAGGAAAATACTCTACTTTTCGTACCATTTGTGAAAAAATTAACACAATAATAATATGAGATAAGCATTTATTAAAAATAATGACAATTAAAAATAAATTAAAATAAACTTAACGTTTATGTATTTGAAGAAAACAAAAACGCGGCAAATTCCTAGACTAATATTTTTTTTGTCGGAAAAGCAAAGGCATCAAGCTCATAAGGCCTCGTCGGTTTTCGTAATTTTATTTAATAATCATAGTTCTGCATAATAAATGCGTGTTCCTTTTTCAAAAAGATGTATAATGCTTTATATACAAACTCAATGGTGTAAACACAGATGTAGTTCAGTAGGTATAAATTTCGGTAAGTATTCTAAATTTAAATCACATTCGCCCCCTAGAGGATGAATGAAATTCAGTACAATTTTCTTTCCCTGTTTTTAACAGATTAAAAATGACTATTGTTATGTTCGCTTTTTGTGGCATAGAATGTCACTTTTTTGAGGAAGTGGTACAAAAAGGTATTTCTTTATTGATATCAGGCACCCCACGCTTTTTCCATTATTTTGTACTTTTTAGTTTGGTTTTCAATGGAAGCGTGTTTTTTTAGTTTTTTTAAACTATTATTTATTTTCTATTTTTTAGGGTGTCCGTGTTTCCAATTTTTAGACATATGTCAGCGTAGTTTGTGACGTATGTCAGCGTAGTTTTCGAAGACAGTTTTTTGCTGTCCTGGTAACCCTGGCAAGGATAATGGCACAAATTTATGAAATTATTGCATTGTCATCGGTCCTTGACAGGTGTGCAAAGTTTGAATGAAATCTGGTCGTTTAAAGTGGGTCAAAATCGCGCTTTATGGAGTCGGTAACAAACAAACATACAAGTGAAGCTTATATAAAGCGTGTTAAAAAACAACTAAGCTTTAATTTCGGTATTCGGTGGAAAAAAACTTAAATACAGATCCTAAGACTTCCGAAATTAAAGTAAGTTTTCATTTTGTAGTGTTTTTAAGGAAGTAAGTTGTTATTTTTTTGGAAAAAAGTTTTCAGTTTTTTTAAACTATTATTTAATCTTGAAGAAACTTGGATCCCTTGCTGCACTCAGGATATTAATCCCTCACAACCACAACTCATGAGTGAACACAAACAATATTGCGTTACGTTCGGGATTCAATTACGTGAGAAACTGCTGTATCCTTTTATTAGAACCTAAGTATGAAGCGCGTTAACATGAGTTATAAAGCAGGCTTCGCGTACCGCCAGCACTTATTGAAGAGGGTCCGCTAGGACCGATGCCTGCCAGGGTCGTGACTCGTGGATTTGTTCTAAAGAGTTACTGTGGCCCTGGCACAGGCAACTGAAAGATCACGGGTGGGTTTAGAGTGGGCGACGTCATTTGATGATCTTCCGCCCGGATAAAATAAATGAAAAAAAATTGGTTGCCTGTAAAGTCGGTATACGGGCGAAAGTTTTACGTGACAACGACTTTGAGTGGTAAAATAATTTTAATGTGAATATTAAGCGAAATAGAAGCGCAAGACATGAACCGGTGTGTATGCCTATCTCTCTCACTCTCTCTCTCGCTCTGTCTCTCTCGCTCTTAGGCGGGCTAACTGTGCTCGAGTGGAAGGGACGCGTGCCTTTCACTTTTTATGTCTGTCTCTCTCGCTCTTAGGCGGGCTAACCATGCCCGAGTGGAAGGGACGCGTGCCTCTCACTCGCTCTCATTGTGAGCGCATAACGTGAGCGGAGCGTAACGCAGTTTCTTGAAGTGTCACCCGGCAAACCAATTTATAAGACGTTGTCACGTCAAAAAAACTTTTTACAAAAAAACAAAAACCGACTTCCTTAAAACAAACACTAAAAAGTCAAAAATAACTTTAATTTCGGAATTCGGTGTCTTAGGATCTGTATTTAAGGTTTTTTTGCCACCGACTTCCGAAATTAAAGTTATTTTGAACTTTGTAGTGTTTTTTTTTTAAGGAAGTTGTTTTTTATTTTTCAGTTAAGTTTTATTTTTAACTTTTTAGTTATGGTAGATACTCCACACTAATCTAATCGCGTTATTCGTTCAATTGTTGCGCAAATATAAGACTTATATGGTTTTCACATGGATTCCACAGTCCGAATGGAACCAAATTAAAATGGGACCATTCGGGAAGCAGCAGCGTTCAAATTTTTTTTTTTGTTTTTGAAGTCGTTTAAAAAAGGCTTCGCGTACCGATTACCCATCTACAACTATATATTCGTCTTGAATGAGATTAGCCCTTAGTCTTACCTACTGAAACCAAAAGACAAATTGAACCTATTCCTACTTACTTAATACCTACCTAGGTATAAATTTTACACTGTCATCGACATAATAAGTATACTTTACTGTTTCAGGTGAATATGTCAAGATACAAACAACCTAAAAAGCTGGAGACCCTAGCATTAGGTAGACTCGGAGATTGGGTGGCTCAACAGGCTGAGCAGCAAATGTTGCCAATCGCAATGCTTTCGCAGCGAGATACTGAAGAAGCCCAAACAACACTGGCACGCAATGTTGAGACCATACGAACGTATTTAGATATTAACGTTCCTTGGATGCTTCATGATTTATTGGTCCATGAAACTATCAGAGCATTGACAGAAGTCCTGGAGAAAACTAAGCAATCATTAGGGTTTCGACGTTGCATGGGAAAATTCGTCAGTCAAATGAATGTAATTATAAAAATGGCAGAAGTGTTATTCACAAAAAATTTAACTGTAGTTTCTATTGATACTATTCCAAAGATATTGCGTTCAGTATTTTATTCTAAGCTAAACATGCTAAGCGGACTCGTTTGCCTTAATCTAGGTTCACTATCCGGAGGTTGGAAAACCGCAGATATGGAAGGTGCCATAGTTAAATCTTTAAAGGAACTGCACTGCTTAAAATATTTAACTATGAATTACGACTGTACAAATAACATATTACAATGTATCGTTGACAATTGCAAATTATTGGAAAAATTGGACGTGTCTTGTTCGAAATTCGTTACCAATGACAGTATAGATATTGTTGTGAAAATTAAAAACTTGAGAAGTATTCAATTATACAGGACTTTTGTGACTTTAGAGGGCTTCCTTAAAGTGCTTTTAAAGTGTAAAAACATCGAAGATATCGGTAGATGTGATGAAATTGGACGACTTTTGGAGCACATTGACTTAAATTACTCTGAAGTATTGACATTTAATTTGAAAACATATGTCAGTCGTTACGCGACAAGCAACCAATTGCAGTTAGCTGTACAAATGTGTCCCTTCATAAGATGTATGACCGTTTTTCACAACCGAGACATGCAAAGTGATTTAT
The DNA here is from genome assembly GCA_947507805.1 of Aporophyla nigra. Taxonomy (NCBI): domain Eukaryota; kingdom Metazoa; phylum Arthropoda; class Insecta; order Lepidoptera; family Noctuidae; genus Aporophyla; species Aporophyla nigra. Next base: position 13,408,333 of record OX382302.1, on the reverse strand, counting down.
TAGTTCTTATAGGCCTAAGGGATCTTAGAGAACTTAAATTGTTATCATGCGACTTTTACGCAGATCAGATAAAGCAAGTTCTTCAAGTAAAGGGCTGTAATATTGTTAATTTACACCTGGAGCATGTTGATCAAATTGATTTAAATGCTCTGATGTATATAAGTCAAATGTGCCCTTTCTTAGAATCCTTAACTTTGTACAACTGCACCTTAATAGAACACACGTCCTTTTATACAAAAAAACTAGAAATAGCACCATTTCGTAACCTTAAAAAGTTAACTTGTGTATCTACTTGTTCAGAAGAGCAATTATTATTTATGTTAACAAATTGCGTGAATATACAATTCATTCACTTAGGTACCGCAATACAACTTACAGACGACGTTATGTTCAAAATACTAGACAAAAATCCACTCATTTATTTAAAAGAACTGCGTATAATGCAGTCCGATTTCTTAACAATGATTTCCATAGAGAGAATTATACAAAGCTGTATGAGTTTAGAGGTTGTAGTAGAGTTAGAGAGTTGGTATCTGTTAACTGAAAATGATCGTGAATATGTAAGAAATTATATAAAAATTAACAATTATAACATAGACACATCTCCAATCAGCAGATATGATTCATAGTTATTTTGTAGGTAGGTAAGTACCTACGTACTATTTGCAGCAAAATGTCATTCATACATGTCATTACTTTTCATTTCATTCACAGAGGTTCATTTAAAGATAGGTGCAGAGAAAAAGTAGGTACCCGAAAGTTATTCGAGGTAAAGGGACTTTCTGGGCAAATATTACGCAGTGCCATGCATCCCTCAGGGTTTTGGTTTGCGGTTGAGCTTACAATTTGGGCACCATCTTGTACTAAGCAGAGCAAAACTAGCGGTTTTAGCGACTTGACCTATGTATTATAGCTTACAATTCTTTTATATTATTGTTTTTTTTAGGTAATGAATTTTTCTCGTATAGGTTCAAAAAAGTATCTATAGGTTTATACATAAATAAAGCCTCCGGAGTAAATTCTCTATAATTATGATTTTTGAGAAGCACATCAAAATAAATTCATTACCTAGTAGAGAAGAAGAACACGGTCACACATATAGACACGAAAACCGGCTTTAATTTATATAAAACTAGCTTTTGCTAGCGGCGTATCTATTATACATTTATGAACCGCATTAAAACCCGTTGCGCAGTTCAAAAGACCTAAGCGTACAAAAATGAAATGCGACTTCTAAGTAAAGATGAAAGTAGGTAAATGTACGATAGGCCACTCAGAAAGTATTGCGAAAAAAAGTTTTTTTGTATGAGAGACTGGCCAGTATATAAACTATTATAAAAATGATTATTTATAAGTAAAAATAGGTACGTTCCAATTTCAAAATTTCCCTCCACATTTTTTGCGAGCTAATTAAATTATCGTGTCTCATTGGAAAATGAATTTGCGCCGGGAACATTTTCGAGCTATGATATTTTACGATTTCAAGTGTCGCCTGAAACCGGACGAATCATACGATAGACTTCAAATTGCATTCATGGATGAAGGCCCTTCCAAGGCAACTGTGTATCGTTGGTATAACGAAGTCAAACGCGGTCGACTAACTTTTGGGGATGAAGAAAGAAGTGGTCGCCCTTTGACGGCTGTTACGGAGGAAAACGAGCTAGCAGTGAAAAATTGAATCCAACACAATAGGCGAATTACGTATCAGGAGATTCAACACATACCGCAGATTGGATCGGTAAGCCTTCACGAGATTCTACACGTGCATCTTCGCGTGAGGAGGATAGTTTCACTCTGGGTGCCGCATAACCTCAGCGATGCTCAGAAGCAGGCCCGGGTGGAATGGTGCCGTGATATGATAAACAAATTTGAAGCAGGCTCGTCTCGGCGTGTTTACGACATTATTACAGGTGACGAGGCCTGGATTTATCAATACGATCCATAAACGAAGCGCCAGTCGACGGTTTGGGTGTTTCAAAACGAATCAACGCCTACCAAAGTGAAGCGATCTAGAAGCGGGGGGGGGGGGGGGGAGATTTTGATCGCGACCTTTTTCAATTTGACTGGCTACTTAGTGTCAATCCCTTAACGGAACCAAAGAAGCATCAACGCCGAATGGTATACTACCAAATGCTTGGCAGTAGTTTTCTCTGTTGTGAGCATCAAGCGACCAAACACAGGGCTCCGCGGGCTACTGCTCCGCCACGACAACGTGCCCACGTACACCGCGCTCAAAACGAGGGACTTCTTGGACAGCACGCCGGTCAAACTTCTGGGTCACCCTCCTTACAGCCCTGACCTAGCACCGTGTGACTTCTTTTTATTCCCAAAAATTAAAAATCTGCTCAAAGGGATACAATTTTCGTCGCCGGAAGATGCGCTGTCAGCGTTCGAGCAAGCAACGATGTGTCTGCGGCGGACGGGAAAAAGTGTTTCGAAAACTAGTTCAGACGCATGAAACTTTGCATAGAGTATTTTGAAAAGATTTTTTTTTTTAATTTACCTATAGAACACTTTTTTTTATTTTCGAGAAACTTTCTGAGTGTCCCACGTATAAATGAAATGAAGATGAACATTCACCCCTAATGGTGGGGAGGTAAACGCCATCTATTATGCGAAAATCTCATCGTAAAACTTAAATGAAGTGAAGGCAACCGTGCCCTTTCCAAGCATCAGAGGGGTAATTGCGGAACTTTTTATCGGTAGGAATTGGTTTAATATTCATAGTTAAACAACATTCATTGTGTTATTTACGTAGCTGAGCCGACAATTTATTCGAACAAATGACGCAATGGTTTAGAAATAATCTTCAATCCCATTCAGATTCTGATAAATTGTGAGTTTTGCAATTAGGGTGCAGGTGAAATCAGCTCACATCACATACGTTTTCAAGGTGAATTTTACAGAATAGTTAAACGTAGGGGCCAGTGATGGGTTACACATGACACAACTTCAGAATTGTAGAGACCTAATTCTTAATAAAAGGCCTCTGTTTTAATAAGATTTTTATAAATGTTTGAGTCAACATTGAAATCTGAAGGTGCGATATTATGTGTAACCCACCACTGGCCACCATAACGTCATGTTTATTTCAACCAACCTACTTATCAATACGCTGAAACGAAAATACTGTCCAAATATGCATATGCAATGCATCAAATGTAACACAGCAATTAATGTTGCAATTAATTCTATGGTGTTACGATCCATGTCACTACCTACGTTTCATTTAATCTGTATTATTAAGACAGTTTTGAGGAAAAGAAAAATTGGAATAAAATATGATAAATAAAAATTGTACTTTGTCTAAATAAATTATTTTGTTAAATTAGTACTCATTTTTGATAAAAAATATATTTATATTTTTATAAGTCTGTATGGTGACTTCATACCTTTACTTCTCATTCAACGTGGGAAGACACGACGGAAATTGCTCGTATCGTAGACTCACAAAATGTTTAATAAAAAGTAGTATGATTTAGTTTTTTTTTACTTCTATTATTTAAAGAAAAATGGTCAATTATTAGTTGTTTGTATTGATTCGACGTCGCCGTAGGTACCTACCTACTGACCGAGTAACAGTATGTAAAATTGAAAACTGACAAAAACAATACAGCCTAGCACGCTGCAGCTGTGCAGTTTCTATTATACTAAAACCAGGATATGAAGCAAAAATGGTATTGTCATTAAAAAGGAATGTATTGTTTCATTAATTAAATATTTTTATCAACCAATAACTTTGTGTTTTAAATCCCAGCGACTAATCTGAAATTCCAAATCTTTTGTATTTGCACTTTTAATAGGCTGCTTCGTTGGTCCAGTGGTTGCTTCAATGAGGAAATTTACGTACGCGACTTTTCTTTTTCATACTTATTCCTTAAGGTGAATGCTCCAACCAGCTCGCGAAATTCAAAATTTCTTACGTTTTTTGCAAATCATCAATACAACGCTCTAAGTTCATAAAGCTGTAGGAATGACTTTTTCTGTTTTTTTTTTGTTGTTGTTCTTACGCCTTTATGAACTTGGAGGGTTGTATTGGTGATTTTGATGATTATAATTCTGTAACTACATACCTCTTACAGCCGCGAATAATATTTTAATCAACATACAACCTAGCACTGGCCTGCAAATTGCAAAAAACGTAAGAAAATTTGAATTTCGCCGGCTGGTTGGAGCTGTCATTGAAAAAGAATGAATTCCAAAAACAGCATAGGTGATACTCGTTCAATACTAGAATTTGGTAGAGACTACATGTGCCCCTCGCAAAAATAAATCCTGTATCTGCCCGTAATTACCATAGTAACATAGCACTTAAAAGCCATTCATAACTAGTTACAGACTACAGTTAGTAGGGGTAACATAGGTACAGGATGTAAGGGGAATGCTTCCGAAGCCAAAACGTAGGTTATATACAACCTAAATGCAAACGGATACCAACAAGTCTTCATATTTCATTAACCCGTAATGAAAATGATATAAAATGTGGGGTCTCTAGTTAAGATGGGCGTGCCTCAAGGTTCAATTCTTGGCCCTTTCTTATTTCTAGTTTACGTTAAGTAATGACCTTCCTTACATGATGGCTAACTTCTCGGATATAATTTTATTCACTGATGACATAAGATAAAATAGATAGAAAAGATACGGATGTCTTACATGTTAACGAGGGTCCAGCTGTTCTTTCAAAATTCGGAAGTCGGTGTCTTAGAACCTGTATTTAAGTTTTTTGCCACCAACTTCCAAAATTAAAGTTATTTTTCACTTTGTAGTGTTTTTAAGGAAGTCTGTTTTTTTTTGTAAAAACGTTTTTATTTTATAACTTGTTAGTTATGGTATCTAGTCTGCACTAATTCTTATACCAGTTCCTATTCCTATTCCTATACTGGCCAGGGGACATTTAAGACTTATATGGTTTTCTCATGGATGCCAATGTCAAAACTGGACCAAATTGCAGCAGCTTTCAAATAAAAAAGAATCATCAAAATCGGTTCACCCACTCGAAAGTTCTGAGGTAACAAACATTTAAAAAAATTCAGTTGAATTGAGAACTTCCTTTTTTTTTAAATCGGTTAAAACTAGTGACATAATAATTATAACCCATATGGGTGCAAAGTTCTCATCAATAGAAATGAATTAAGTCCAAACACCGGGTAATTGCTGTAAGTCGTTGAGGAGTTCCCTCGACTGTCTTTCGGCTTTATCATCAGAGCAACTTCAGACCTTCATTAAATAGTAGTGCTTTAAGATAATAAAAGCACTAGTCGCCACTACGATTTTCGAAGGCTCCCATCAACTTCTCTGGGATGCCATCATCAGATCCTGGTTTCCTTATCATGGTACCAGCCTTTTTTTTTTGAATGGGAAATCATCAAATGACTTCTCCCCCTCTGGGCGGAGCGGGAGGGCATGTCAGACTTTTACTGACTAAAACCCACCCGTGTTCCTTCAGTTGCCCATGTGCCAGGGTCACGGTATCTCTTTCGAACAATCTCGCGACCCCGGCAGGCATCGGTCCTAGCAGACCCCTTCAGTTTTGCGACATCTCTTTGAGGCGCGCGTGGAACACTACGCGCCGTCGACCCGAGCTTGGTCCGTACCGGGCGGCAAGCTACCCATTGCTCACGGCCCGCAAGCTCGCGCCTACGGTGGCCGGGAGTCAGCTATCGACTCCCGACGCCCGGGGCTTCTCGTCCTGCGGCGGCTAGGGACGCGAGGGCGCAGAGACTGCCACTCCTTTACGCGCCCCGCCTCCTCCTTCGCGAGCATTACTGCTTCGCAGAAGGAGGTGACGGCTTCCCATGCCCTCTCGCCCGTACCATGGCTCGCACCAGGGCCGGACGCGAGAGGTCGCCAGGCAGGGCACACCTCCACCGTATGCTCCACCGTGTCCTCTAGACGATCCTCACAATGGAAACACCCGGACGTTTTCTCCCGCCTTATCCTGAACAGGAACCCACCGAAGCAACCATGCCCGGTGAGAACCTGCGTCAGGCGGAAGGTGAGGACGCCGTGACGCCTCTCTATCCACTCCTCAAAGAGGGGACTTACCGCCGTAATTGTGTCGTGCCCTGCGCTGGGATGCGACAATCGTACCCGCCATGTCGCCATGAGATCCTGCCGGAGCTCTGTCCTCGCCGTGCCGCGATTTGTCGCGGCAGCGGAGTTTCGCCCCGGCGTTTCGCCTCCTCGCGCCACTCCCACATGTGGGCGAGGACCTTTGCCTCCAGATCCCATGGCGGCACTCCGGGAAGGAGGCTCGCCGCCTCGCAGGAGACCGTGCGGTATCCCCGGATTAACCGGATGGCCATGACCCTCTGCGCCGCACTCAACCGGCGCGCTGGGCGCAGCCTCAATGAGGGCGCCCACAGCGGTGCCCCATGGACCGCACGACCCCCGTGTAGAGTCTCCGGCAGGAGGCGTTTGGACCCCCCAGATTGGGCAGGAGCCGCTTTAAGGCAGCCCCAGCCCGCTCCAGTCTGGGAGCCAAACGTCGGAAGTGCTCGACGAAGTTCCACCGGCTATCGAGGACAAGTCCCAGGTACTTTATCGTCGACTCGACGCCGATGTGAACCCCTCCTTCCGTGAGTTGGGAACCCGCAGGTGGCTCGTTCCGAGGACCATGAAAACCCATGGCCTCGGACTTGTGCAAGGCCACCTCGAGGCCCAATTGCCGGATCCTATCGACGATTGTCGCAACCCCGCGTGTCATAAGTTCGGCCGCCGCCTCGTGCGACCTCCCCTGCGCCAGGACCAGCGTGTCGTCAGCGTAGCAAACTACGCTGACTCCGCTAGGGAGGTCGGCTCGCAGCACCCAGTCGTAACCGATGCCCCACAGATGCGGCCCCAGGACCGATCCCTGTGGGACACCGCACGACATCTATCGCCGGTTCCACTCTCTCTGGTGACCGGGGTAGATTACGGCCCTATCCGTCAGATAGGCCTCGACCACGCGACAGAGGTAGGTCGGCATCCGGTGATGGCGGAATGCCTCCCTAATGCAACTCCAGGGCAGGGTGTTGAAGGCATTGGCGAAGTCTAGAGACACCGCCAAGACGACCCCACCCCGGGCCACTGCATCCCCCGTCGTGAGGGCTCGCACGCGCATGATGGCGTCCACCGTAGAGCGCCCCTTGCGGAAGCCGTACTGGCCGTCCGACAAGTCCGGCCCCTCCGGCACCAGCCGACCGACGAGGCGGTCTGCAAACACTCTTTCAATGAGCTTGCCCACCTCGTCAAGCAGCACGATGGGCCGGTAAGCGGACGGAAAGTCCGCTGGGCGCCCCGGCTTCTTAATGAGGACCAGTTGAGGACCACCCTTGGGATATCTCCTTTCTAACAAAAAAAGAATCAATAAATCGGTTCATAAAAGACAAGTTATCTGCGAACACACATAAAAGAAAAACATACGAATTGAGAAACCTCCTCCTTTTTTGAAGTCGGTTAAAAACAGACCATTTTGCAAAAATTCATTATTTTATTTTCGATACTAGTACTTATTACTTATATCTTTACACACAATAGACCTCACGGGAGGAAAAACAGTACCAGAGATCATAAGTTTTGAAGTTGAAAAAACCAATAGCGTTTGAATCACTATTGCTTATATGCTTATTGTTATTATGTAATGACAGCTTGGATGCTAGGTGCAGTGCAGAATAAATATTTATCTGTTAAACCAATACAAATATATAGTTTAAATTTTATTTCATAAGTCCATTTTATTTTCTGGTATATCACAAGAATTTTTAAGTGCACCATTAGTCTTAGTTGCTAACTTCTCTAATTCTTTGTGATTAGGTACTAATGCAAACATATACACAGGGTATATGCCATTAGGAAAGTTAGCTTGTTTACATTGCTTGATTCTCTTCAAGTGACACCTTTTAAATATTCTAATGAATTGTTTATATGTTCGTGTGACTGATGAATCAGTAGAATCCTTTTCTATTTTTCCAGATGAAGTAACATTTTCTTTTACAACAATGATGCCACTTCCAGATAAAGATTCCCTGAAATAAAGAATAAATTGGATTCATTCACTGAATATTCCAATACCTAAGGATAACTTAGTTGTAGATGTTGTAGATAATATAACAGAATTTTGAAATAAGCTACCTGCATCGTATGAGATAAGTCTCTAAATCTTCGTCTGTAAGATATCCTAACACCCACTGATTCCAAATAACATCATATTTTCTTGAAGGTATAAACTCTTGCAAGCCAACCTTATGCAAGGTGCCTAATTTCGAGCTAAGTTCTCCCACATACTCTTTAATGGAGTTGATAAATTTTTCATCCGGTTCCACAACATCAACTAGATCAAAATGAGGTAATAATAACTGTTTTGTTATTCTACCAATACCAGCACCACAGTCTAACGCCGTGTTCGTAGAAGGAGGATTGTCAGAAGAAAGTAAAGACTTTAAGAATAGTTCAGATCCTTCAATGTCTGCATTCGAAATAAATCCAAACCCTCCAAGTACACCATCGACTGTTGGCGGAATGTCTGCCCAGTATTGTAAGGATTTGTTATAATTAATACTAAAGTCGTCATTATTGTCGTTCATATTGATGCACTGAATCAGTTTTGAAGTACCTACTATAGGTACTAATAAGTGAGTGGGAAGATCTTACAAAATTAGATGGCATGGGCTATTTCTTGTTTACTATGAATACTATAACATACAAAGCTCACACCACTTGAGCCAACAAACAAATTGCTTGTGTTATTTTAATTAACGCGTGACACTGACACTAGACACAGTTGACACTTTTAAAGTCAGTTTGACACCAGTGTTACAGCTTGGAAAAATGAGTCTGGAAAAAACTTGGGAAAAAGTGAGGGCGCCTGTTTTGCAGGTATGGCCATCCGGCATACTAGGACTAAAAGTGTTAAGATACTTGAGTGTTTTATTCAACAAACACGAGATCCCGGGAATTCTCAACAGTCAATATTTCAAAACTTGATAGGTACACAGGTTTTTACTTTTATTATATTTAGTAGATTGCGCATTATTTCGCTAAAATAACCTTTTATCTAAGAGATGCGAGTGCCTTCATAAAAAAATCATGAAAACTCATTCAGAACAAAAAATAACTTTAATCACATTCAGGGATTGCCCATTAAACCCGACACCCAAGAAATAATGTTCAGCAAGAGCATTTGTGGTTCCTATGCCTGTATTGTATTTGATATGAATGCTGATGAATGAATCCTGTCAATGTTGACAGCTTGTAGTCGACAAGAAGGCTACTAACAGTCTGTTGGACTAACTGTCGGAAACTAATCGGAAGTCTGAGACTATCTATAACATGTCGCATTAGAAAGGTACGGACCATATCAAATAAACTTGAACAGTTGACTAATGAAGCCATCAGTCAGTTTATGTGGGGTACATACCACTATCACTATCTACATGACAATGAAAATAACAGAACACGCAAACATTTAGGTTTTATTTGAAAAGAAAACCGTGAAATAACATCATTCGTGTATTCCTTTTCGCTGCTTTAATAGATTTTTCCATAGTATCTCGAGCCGGACGTATACATCGATAAGATGGGTCAAAATTCAGCGTGGTAACATAAACAAGAGCAGCATTCCGGCCATTGTTAAATAGATACTATCAGGGGACTTTTGGATAGACTGCTGTAAGAGGCAGTCGTTTCATGTATTCAGTATTTTCCTTGTCATTCTGTCTTTATTTTATAAATTGAAGTTATTACATTGTTAAAAGTACAAAGTGGTTTCAATTAATAGTTGAAATGTCTGAATACATATTAAGCTAAGATCTGTCAGTTTTACATTTCTTATATAGGAAACTTAAACAGGGAAAAATCTTACTAAGAGGTTCACGGCTCCCATTATAACCAATGAGATTATAACCCAAGTCTTCTCAAACGTAATAAATTACGTAGAGTAGGACCTGAAAAATAAAAAGTGTTAATTATAATTTTTTCACTGTGGTATGCGAAAATAGCATTTACAAACTACTTGCCTATTTCTTTACAGTGTAGAGTAGGTGAACGTTTTATCTCATTTCACACAAATCATTCAAGTCTTTCTTCGAGCGACCTTTTCGATGTTTTCCAGGTGTAGAAAAAAATCCATGATTTTTTTCACCCATCAACAAATTTTCAAATTGTATTGACAAAGTTACCTTAAAGAAATTATAAAGACAATCGTATTAATACCATGTATATTCCTTTGCCCAAACAAATCATTTTTGATACAAAATACAGAATCTAGCTTCACGAAGATCGCCGGTGTGAGGGTTTGCGCCCCAATGAGCTGCGCATCTTCACAGATGGATCAAAAACAGACAGTGGCACAGGTGCTGGAGTCTTCTCGCAGGACTTCAACATACAGATAGTCACACCGTTAGGAGTCCACAACACAGTTTTCCAAGCTGAATGCATTAGGATCAGTCTTGCCGCCTCAGACATTATGACCAGGGCAGTTAAAGACCACTCGATCCGCATACTCTCTGACAGTATGGCTGTTCTGCAAGCGCTGGATATTCACTCGATTGACCATGGGCTAATATATGAGTGCCACCAGCGCCTCAACCAGGTGGGTAGCCTCAATAATATAACCATTCAGTGGATAAAAGGACACAACGGTTCGCTAGGTAACAATGCCACCGATGAACTTGCCAGAAGGGGCTCGAGCATGACACCGGTGGGACCAGAACCCATCGCGCCACACCCCTTTGGGTTCCTACGCTCTCTGGTAAGGAAACGTACCAGGGATCTACACTTTAAGCTATGGGTGGACCAATGTGAGTGCAGGCTGGCCAAGAAAGCACTTCCTACCACCGATGCTCGCCTCACAAAACAGGTCCTCCGGCTAGACAAACGACAGCTGCGTATGGTTACAGCAGCAATAACTGGCCATGGGTCGTTTAATAAACATCTATTTGTCATAGGAGCTACAGACAGTCGGCTGTGCAGGGCCTGCATTTAGGACGACGAGACAGCAGCGCACGTGCTTCTAAACTGCCTGGCGATCGCCACATACAGAGCCAAGTACTTCGGTAACCCAGGTACCCTACGTGAGATAGTCAGCAACGTCAAGGCGTTGCTGGCCTTCTTCGAGGAGCTGGGGTGGATCGAATAACCGATTTCCCACCCGTACGCAAAATACGCGCTCAGACGTGGAGTTGCGGAAACCAGCCCGTTCTACCTATTACCTACCATGTACATTTTTACAAGTATGAAACATGAAGAGTCAACGTACACGCGATTTGTCAAACTAGTAAACATAACCTCAATTAATCCATTATTAAATAAAACAACAAAATGGCTTGAAACTCATAGTACCGGTAAAACTAAGTATTAGGAAAGAAAAACAAGTGCGAGTCGGACTCGCGCACCGAGGGTTCCGTACAAACCTCTAAGTATTCACGGTTTATGCATAAGATTTATATTTATAAAATTAAATGTTTTCTTTTTAATTTTTATATTTCAGTTGATTGAATGAAAGGTAAATTGCGGTTTACGATTTATGACGTATTAAAAAAAAACTACTTAGTAGATCTTGTTCAAACTAATTTTCGGTGGAAGTTTACATAGTAATGTATATCATATATTTTTTTTAGTTTTATCATTCTCTTATGTTAGAAGTTACAGGGGGGGGGACACACATTTTATTTATTTATTAAAACTTTATGCACAAGTAAAAATACTGTACAAAGGCGGACTTAATGCCTGAGGCATTTTACCAATTTGGAAGTGTCTCTCGCGCAAACCATTCAGTTTAGAAAAAAATGATTTTAGAAACCTCAATATCATTTTTGAAGACCTATCCATAGATACCCCACACGTATGGGTTTGATGAAAAAACAAATTTTGAGTTACAGTTCTAAGTATGGGGAACCCCAAATATTATTGTTTTTTTTTCTATTTTTGAGTAAAAATCTTAATGCGGTTTACAGAATACATCTACTTACAAAGTTTCAACACCATAGCTCTTATGGTTTCGGAAAAAAATGGCTGTGACATACTCGGACAGACAGACAGACAGACAGACATGACGAATCTATAAGGGTTCCGTTTTTTGCCATTTGGCAACGGAACCTTAACAATGAATAGCATTGTCAAAAAGATAAATTTCTTGTGACCCTGGCACGTGGGCAACTGAAGGAACACGGGTGGGTTTTAGTCAGTAAAAGTCTGACACGCCCTCCCGCTCCGCCCAGAGCGGGAGAAGTCATTTGATGATTTCCCATCCAAAAAAAAAAAAAAATACCTCTACTCCTTATTGTTTTATTAATTTTGTATATGTACTGGAAACAACACAATGACAGAGAAGCTACCTGTAGTGGATAAACAAACAAGTGTTGCCACATGAAATATATTTTAGTTTCCATTGTCACCGCGTCAGAGTCTTTTTTGCCAAATTGTACAAAAGCGACACTGTTGCTAAAAATTACGACTTTTGCTTTTTGAGGACTTAGGACCAATAACGACAAAAAAAAATTGACGACAAAAAATTGGGACTTCTCTTACGATTTCCGGAGTACAGTAAATCAGACAATTAAGTTAGTTTCTTGTCAACTTTTTAATGAATGCAACATTTTGTTTAATTTTTTTCTTGTTACCGTTAATACATGTTTCTGAAAACCCGTAAATGAAAATTTTGAAGTCATAGTTTCAATTTGTGCATCTGTGCCACCCTGAATATTATTTTCACTGAAGCAATCACAAAAAAAATGTGTAATTTACATTTTTTTTTTTTTTGACATGACTTCGTAGTTAACCTAAAGGTTGCCATTTAACCAAGCTTTCATGCGATTTCCTTAAACGTTAACGAGGCGAAGGCGAGACTTATAAAACTTAAAAACTAAAGCGACTAATACCTAAGGGCGCCCCCTGTATGGGGCGCCCCCTGTGGGGTACGGACCTCGGCTTAGGGAGTCACTGATAGAAGGCAACAACGGACAGGCTGGATCTCTGGGTGATAATTATTTTGGGACGTATTAAAGCTACAAGCTGAGCGATGTGGGCTGGCTCGTGCAAGGGTCGGGGGGACTATTTAGTCGGACGTGTCGCAACGGACTTCGGCGGCGAGTTCGGTAAGCCGGACGTTTCGGTTTAACTAGTGTTCTAGTGACCCTACTGGTCCTCAGGATCCAGGTGGTTCGGACGGCGAACTATACTGAAACGGGAGGGGACATAATTGGCAGCCGTGGCAATCATAGGGTTGCGGTCGATTACGGCTTTATCGAAGAAACGCTTCGAGTTTTTCATTTTTTTCATGAATTGGAGGATAGTAGGGATTTTTAAATCTTAGTGGAGGTTTATATTCCGAACGTACCAAGGCGAACCTGTGGCTTGACGGAGACATCGGTTATGGAGGTTTTGCTTCCTATGGATATGGTGTGGTTTCGCGTGTTCAAAGACTGCACATGCATAGGTCATGATTGGCCTAATGCACGCGGTGTAAATGCGCTGCTTGCACACAATGCGTTATTTAATTTTAATTCACAACCAATTTTTTGTCCCCCTTTCATACCCTCACCGTCCTCTTGTGGTCCTTCCACTCCTCTCATATTGAAATCCTGGATACACTGGGTAAAATCACCAACTTTGTGGCGATTTCTAATAATGAAACTAAGTCTGGATTATTTCATAAATAAGAATTAAAAATAAATTAAATCACATTCGGGGATCGCCAACTGAACCCACCATCCAAAAAATAATGTTCAGCAATCGCATTTGCGGCCACCATCTAGGGTATTCACAACCATTCGATTATTGGTATGCCTGTATCGTATTTGACATGAATGCTGATGAATGAATCCTGTTAATGCTGACAGCTTATAGTCGACAAGAAGGCTACTAACAGCTGCTAACTGTAGGAAAGTAATTGGAAGTCGCAGACTAACTATAACATGTCACATTCGAAAAGTACTGGCCATATCGAATAAACTTGAACAGTTTACTAATTAAGTCGTCAGGGGTACATACCACTACAATTATTATATCACTATCTACATGATGATGAAAAAAATTAAAGAACACGCTAAATTTAGGTTTTATTTAGAAAGAAAAGCGCAACATAACATCTCAATAATTAATTAATAATTAAGTAATTACCATACGCTTACACTGAACACCTCCAAAACCAAGTTCATTACTTATTCAATCAGTTCTGTTACACAACCTAACCCACCATTATCACTTAAAGCCCACACATGCAATTTGAAAACTCAAGCTTCATGCCACTGTACACCTATATCTTCTACGGATGAAATCAAATATCTAGGTATAGTCATAGATAAGAATCTTAAATTTAAACCTCATATTAATATCCTCACTGGCAGAGTTCGCAAACTTATATATATCTTCAAAACTTTAAGAAATATTGCAAATCCTAAAATTATACGTAATGTTTATTTTGCCTTAGGTATGCCTATCTATTATTACCTATTGTATTGCCTGTTGGGGTGGTGCTGCAAAAACCATTCTTAAACCGTTGGAAGTTGCACATCGCGCCATACTGAAAGTGGCTACCTTCCGTCCGATAATTTATCCAACTAATCAGCTATACGAAAACTGCAACGTCCTCAACGTACGGCAACAGTTTATTCTACACTCTATTCTGCTGCAACACCGCAAAACCCCCTATATTGAAATTACCAAACGTCGAAAAGATAAAATATGTAATACTCCAAGAACCCGTTTTTTGTTTACTAAAAGATTCTTTTATTATTTAGGTCCGTCTCTTTACAATACAATAAACAAAAATGCCCGATAAATAGATTGTCTTATAATAATTGTAAAAAGACTGTCCGCACATTCCTACAAAAAAAAAAACCTACGACGAAACCGAAAAATATTTAATTTAACTAACTGATGATAAGTTTATATCTTGTACCACTCACCAAACACAGACTCACACTAATGCAATCCCTTTACTTACCTACGCACGCTCACACAGTCGCACGCTCACGCACTTACACACAGACCCATACACGCACGCACAGCACTCACGCACACGCACGCACTGCTCACACGCACGCACACACACACACATACACAAATGCGCTTGCGCACCAAATAGTATGTAAAACATTAAAAATTTTACTTGCAAAAATAAAATTGTAGTATCCACATTAGAGAGGATTGGCACTGTTACTCCTTAATACAGGCTATTTCATAGCCTAGCGAGGAGAACAGCACGTCACCCACTTGATTGTAAAGATATTTTATACTACCTTCTTTGTAAAAACTGATATGTACTACAGTCTGTTTTATATAAATAAAGAATTATATTATATTATTATTATTAACATCATTCATGTATTCCTTTTTGCTGCTATAATAGATTTTTCCGTAAACACTAATCTGTCAGTTTCACATTTCTTATTTATGAAACCTAAAGAGTGTAAAATCTTTCGTAGAAGTTCACGGCTCCCATTATAACCCAAGTCTTTTCAAACAATAGGTAATAAATTACGTAGAGACATGACAGATATTTATCCAAGAAATTTATCTTTTAGTCAATGCCAGTCATTGTTTTTCCTTTCTAATACTTAGTTTTACCGGTACTATGAGTTTCAAGCCATTTTGTTGTTTTATTTAATAATGGATTAATTGAGGTTATATTTACTAGTTTGACAAATCGCGTGTACGTTGACTCTTAATGGTTGATACTTGAAATTGAAAAATGGTCATGGAATTAATATGATTGTCTTTATATTTTTTTCAAGGTAAATCTCACAGTACAATTAGAGAAGTTTTAATGAAGGTGAAAAAAATTAAGGATTTTTTCTACACCTGGAGAAACACCAAACACTTGGCGGAAGAAAGAATTGGACGATTTTGATCTGTGAACAATTAGACAAAAAGTTCTAATAGCAAGTCTATTAGAACTTTTTGTCTAATTGTTCACAGATCAGGTTATAATGGGAGCCGTAAACGTCTAAGGAAGATTTTTTACACTATTTAGATTTCATAAATAAGAAATCTAAAACTAACACATCAGTGTTAATGGAAACATCTATCATAGCACCGAAAATGAATACACGAATGATGTTATGTCACGTTTTTCTTTTTAAATAAAACCTAAATTTTAGCGTGTTCTTTCATTTTCATTGTCATGTGGATAGTGATAGTGTTATGTACCCCACATAGACATACCTGACGGCTTCATTAGTCAACTGTTCATGTTTATTCGATATTGCCTGCACCTTTCGAATGTGACATGTTATAGGTACTCTCCGACTTCCGATAAGTTTACGACAGTACGCAACTATTAGTCCCCTTCTTGTCGACTATAAACTGTCAGCATTAACAGAATTCGTTAATTATCATTCAAGTCATATTTGATACAGGCATACCAACCATCGAACGGGTGTGAATACCCTAGATGGTGGCCACAAATGCGATTGCTAAACATTATTTCTTGTGTATCAGGTTCAATAGGCAATCCCTGAGTGTAATTTAATTTATTTTTTATACTGAATAAGTTTTCATTATGTTATTATGATGGCACTCGCATCTCTAAGATAAAAAGTTTTTCCAGCGAAATAATGCGCAATCTACTAAATACAATGAAAGTAAAAGCCTGTGTGCCTATCAAGTATTGAAATCTTGACTGTTGAGAATTTCCGGGATCTCGTGTTTGTTGATTAAAAACAACAAATATCTTATCACTT
This sequence comes from Aporophyla nigra, assembly GCA_947507805.1. NCBI lineage: Eukaryota > Metazoa > Arthropoda > Insecta > Lepidoptera > Noctuidae > Aporophyla > Aporophyla nigra. The sequence goes on along the minus strand of OX382302.1, from coordinate 13,391,672 downwards.
TTAGTTCTAGTATACAGGGTGGCCATACCTGCTAAACAGGCGCCCTCATTTTATCCAGACTCTTTTTTGCCAAGCTGTAACTACAGTTGACAACTAAAGCAGTGTTGCCAAAAATAATGTAATTTAGTTCCAACTGTCACCGCATCAGACTCTTTCTTGCCAAGCTGTACTCCGTTGGGAGTCATCCATTTTTCGAAGGACCCTAAAATTTGAAGATTGTCTAAAAAGATGGTATTTCCTTAAGGACCTAGGCCTAGCCTCACCATCCCCACTTACATGTTGTATGGCAATCCAAATCTTTAAGCAAAAGCCAGCCCTTGGTTTGTGTGAAGAGTCGACCGATCGCTCGACAATGGTGCCGATTCCCTTATTCACAAACTAAACTAAATTTAAGTTCAGTGCATCTTTTTCTTTCTATTTCATTAAGAAAAGGACAGAAGATAAATTTTAGTTGAGTCCTGTCAAATTAATCAGCGTTTGACGTAAATTGACGTAATTTTAGTAGGCAAGTTTTTAATCACGTCTAAACTTGTATGGAGCGCTGATTAATTTGACAGGACTAAACTAAAATTTATCTTCTGTCCTTTTCTTAATGAAATAGAAAGAAAAAGATGCACTGAACTTAAATTTAGTTTAGTTTGTCAATAAGGGAATCGGCACCAATGTCTCGAAAACCTAAGTAGGCACTCGGTATGTTCCACTATACAGTCCTGTAAGCAATAGCAGGTATGACACCAAAATGTACTGGAAGTCCTAGTGATACTCGAAAAATGTTAATCATCAGTCAAGGTGAAACCCAGGCTGGTTGAAGCATTCACCTTAACGTTAGTTCTATTTTTTGCCATGTTCATGCAGAGTTAATTCAGGCTGTAGATTTAATTTATTTTAATACTTTGCCTTTACGTACCGTAGTCCGCATGCAAACATGTAATTTAACGACTTTAACCGGCATATTTTTATTATCTGACGGAAAATCAAAATATCGTCAACACGGATTCAGGAAATTCATTCGTGGGCAACACTGAGCATCGTTCTTTCAATCTTGCTCTTTTCTATACGTCAAAAACGCGAGTCGAGACGTTTTCAAAATGGTTTGTGGAAATATTTCTCATCTTTATAAATATAACCAATCTTCTGAAAATGAAAGATTGTCGAGGTTTAAAACATATTAGTGATATTAACTGCACTCTCGAAATTATATATTTTTTGACGGAATGCTGTGTCGAAGTCATATAAGACCGGCTGTAGACCATACCCCAATGTATAATGTTTTGGTGCTAGCTAAATGTGTTTGTATTAACACTGTGTTAAGATGTAGTTATTTTTGTTCTTCACGTTTACGTTGCTATATGTTTTTAGTGGAGTGAAATCATCAGTTTGTTAAGTTAGTGAAATCCGTTTTAATTTCAGGGTAAGGTTAAGTGCTCCGAGTTACGCACTAAGGACAAGAAGGAGCTGTTCAAGCAGCTCGAAGAATTAAAAACAGAGTTGACTAATCTTCGTGTTGCTAAAGTGACAGGAGGCGTTGCATCCAAACTCTCCAAAATGTGAGTTTTTATTTTAAATTCGTCAATTTCAGTGTTACAATACACTGCTAAACTTAAGTACTACTTAACCAATATTTCAGAATACACAAATTACATTATTCAATGTTGTTGAATTAAGTCACAGTTGGCTTACTCCTTAAAATTCTAATCCATTTTGAAATTTTTATATTATTAGGGACATACTTGTTAATACAATCTTGTCTAACTTATTGCACTACGGCAGGACAGTTTTAATGACTGTGTAAAGGTATTTTCTTCGTGCAGTGCTGATCAAAATTGAAGTTTGCTTTATTTATTCACTAACTTTCAAAGAAGAAGCCCATGCATTTAAAATATAAGTTGGAGGGTCAACTTAGGACCATTCAATCATAATTATTTATCTATTCTACATATCATAACTCTTATTCTGAATAAATCAGTTGTTACTTCTAGAATTAAAGAAATAAGAATTTGTGTTGTGTCTTATTCTGTTTGCCAGAAAAGAAGCATACAAGAGTAATTAAAAATTCTGCAACTAATTTATTTAGAATCCCTTAACAAATTAGTTGCAGAATTTTTTAATAATTCAGCTGCAACAAAGAAATGTATTTTCAATTTGTAAATAAAGGTACCACTAACTAGCATACACAAATACCCAATGTTGATTAATTTAGTTTTCACTAATTCTGTCATTTTTACATTGTTTTAGACGTGTCGTGAGGAAAGCGATTGCACGCGTATACATTGTGTACCACCAGAAAATGAAAGTTAATCTCCGAAACCATTACAAAAACAAGAAGTACAAGCCCTTAGACTTGAGGACCAAGAAGACACGGGCTATGCGTAAGGCTCTTAGCAAGCACGAATCTAAAATCAAGACCAGGAAAGAGATCAGAAAGAAGTCTCTTTTCCCTCCCCGTGTTTATGCTGTCAAGGCTTAAAATAAATAACTAACTGTAATTTGCATTTAATTTATACTGCCTCCTCTTTTATATCAACCACTTCAAATCACTTACACACCTGTGCTCTACAATCACATTCTTTTTCTACAAGAAATCCTTACAAAGCATTTATGATGCTGTCACATCTGTTTGTGACTTCAGGTAAATATAAAATTGAAGTATTCTACAGTTAAACCAGCTCATTATACAATTAATTTATTTAATAAAAACTTTTATAAAATGAGAGAGTACATATAGCAAACAGTTCTTAAATTTCCCATATGATTATAGGGCATGAAGATAATTTTTGATAAAAAAAACCAATCCAACATCACCAAGATCACTTGTGAGGGTTTGTGCCACACTGAGCTGTGTATCTTCACGGACGGATCAAAAACAGACAAGTGGTACAGGTGCTGGAATCTTCTTGCAGGTCTTCAACATGTACATAGTCACACCATTGGCTGAAAGCATTCAGATCACTCTTGCCGTTTCAACTATCATGGCTAGGGCGACAAGACTACTTGATCCGCATAATCTTAGACAGCATGGCTGTTCTGCAAATGCTGAACAGTGCGTTCAACCAGGTGGGTAGCTTCAATAACATAACCATTTAATGGATCAAAGGACACAGCGGTTCGCTAGGCAACAATGCAGCTGATGAACCTGCCAGCAGGAGGTTTAGCATGCCACTGGTGGGACCAGAACCCATCGCGCCACTCCCCTTCTGGTACCTACGCTCTCTGATAAGAAAACATACCAGGGATCAAGATCTTAAACTATGGTTGGCCCAAAGTGAGTGCAGGCTGGCCAAGGAAGCACTTCCTACTATCGATGCCTGCTTCACGAAGCAGGTTCTCCGTTTAAACAAACAACAGCTGCGTACAGTTATAGCAGCCATAACTGGCCATGGGTCGTTTAATAAACATCTCTTTGTCATAGGAGTAACAGACAGTTCACTGTGCAGGGCCTGTATTGAGGACGAGTCAGCAGCGCATGTGCCACTAAACTGCCTGATGATCGCCACATACCTATAGGGCTGACGCTGAAGCGCGACTGCTGAGCGTGGGGTCCTGGGTTCGATTCCCGGGTCGGGCAAAGTGTTACTGGGTTTTTCCATTAGGAATTTCTTAGTAGCAGCCTGGAGTTTGGAAGTTGGCGGTGTGATACCCCCGTGCCTCGGAAAGCACGTTAAGCAGTTGGTCCTACGCCTGATCTCTCTCCGGTCGTGTCGGATTGCCGTCCCATCGGACTATGAGAGTGAGTGCTCCTGTGTCTGCGCATACACTTGAGCACTATAATATCTCCCGCGCCGATGGCTAGTCTCCGTTGAGATTGGCCGCCGTGGCCGAAATTCGGTCTGGAGGACTATATATATATATAGGGCTAAGTAGTTCGGTAACCCAGGTGCCCTACGTGAGATAGTATCATCAAGGCGTTGCTGGCCTTTCTCGAAGAGCAGAGGTGGATCGAATAACCGATTTCCCACCCGTACGCAAAATTAGCGCTCAGACGTGGAGTTGCGGGCACCAACCCGTTCTACCTATTACTTATTAGGGCCTGAAGATGAAGATTAACTATGTATTTCTAAAATATTTTTATTACAAGTGCAAGTGATGATTTTTCAGAATTAAAATGGTAGGGACCAACCCGCCCGATCTGTGTGATACTCTCTGGCCATACCGCAGCGGAAAAAATGTATTTAGAAGATTTATTCAAAACTGTGTTTATAGAATTAATATAATATTGTTCCAAGACAAAGCAAAAGTCTTTTCTCACACAGAGAAATCATGAGCATTGACACAGTATACATTTTTACTGTGGCATTGATCACCACCTTATTCAAGACTGGTGATTTCAGACATTAATTAATACAGCGCGGGACACTAAACGCCCCCAGACATAATAACAATATTACTTTTACTGTCTCGTTCATCACCATCATCATCATTTCAGCCGTAAGACTTCCACTGCTGGACTTAGGCCTCCCCCAATTTGGAGGGCTTTGCCATAATCGCCACGCTTGGCAGGCGGGTTGGCGATCGCAGTATGGTGGTAAAATGCATAGAGAATGCTGCTGCCCATTCTCTAGTAAGTCCCTTAGTCGCCTTTTACGACACCCATGGGAAGAAATGGGGTGGTGTTATTCTTTACGTCTGGCACCACACGGTACTCGGTTGTCTCGTTGATCAAATAACAGAAAAAGTTTTTTTCTCATCAAGATCTGATTAGGTAAGTAATTTGCAATTACCATGCTGCTGTGACTGACAATGGCTTGGCCACCATCAGGAATTTAAATTTTGATAACATTAAAAATTAGTAGAAATTAATCGCCAAGTAGCAGAATTCGTCGAGCACTGGTTTAAAAGCGGTACTGGTGGCCAAGTGGTAACGGCCGCAACTTACGAGTGGCAGGTCGTGAGTTCGAACCCAAGCAGGCGCTTTACTTTGTGTAAATCGTAAGATGTGCGTTTTGTTGGTGCAGAATAAACATATTTTCTTTCTTTCTTTCTTAAATCACCACTGCTCCCAAAACGGTGAAGGAAAACATCGTGAGGAAACCGGCATGTCTAAAAACCAATAATTCGAAGACGTGACATCTACCAATCCGCACTGGGCCCGCGTGCTGGATTATGGCCTACTCCCTCTCACCGAGAGGAGGACTGTGTCTCAGCAGTGGGAACATTATAGGCTGCTGATGTTGATGATCATGGTTTATAAGTTATAAACGTTAATAGGTGGCCGATCTGAAGAGAGCTTACCTCAGCTTGGCCCATTTGAATCTCAAAAGTTAGGGCGCATAGCGAAGATCTGTTTTCTCCTAAATTTTGTCGGAATTACTCGCCGTATTTTAGAGCCTTTTTTAACGTGGAGAAATGCTTATGCCTTCTGCGCTACTACGTCCCCGTGGTAGCACAGAATGCATGAGCAATTGAGCATTTTTGCGATAACGCAATTATGTGGGACTCTAACCCACTCAAACTCCACGGTGTCCTCCTGTGCCGCTAATGGCGAGAACTAGGGCACGCGTTCCGCGAATCCGCCGCAGCTGCCCGTCAGTCACCGGAGCATCATCTGGGCGATTCCGCCCATCACCAGCGCACCAGAACACAAAGCACGCCGTGGCCACCCCGGGGTTCAAATAGCACATGGGTGTTAGACGACCCCGTGTATGGCGCCCTTGGTCCCCCAACGACGGGTTAGGACAGTAGCCCTGTCGCCTACCACTTGTCGGCCGCAGGAGAGCGGCCAACGCAATACCAACACTCCTCCCCTGCGGCCCCAAAGCATCCGCCGTCGGACACTGGCGACCCCGTAAAGGCCGCGGAAGGTAGGGAAAGCGGCGCACGTCATTACAGGCACTCCTCTCCCACCGCGGCCTCCAACCTTCGCCCGCGATGCCTCCCATACCATACGACATCGTGGCCCACCTCAGCTGCGATGTCACCAAAACGACATCGCAACCTACTTGTTGGCCACTACGTCGTCGGCTTGTCGGCAAAAGCCCTGACGAGCGGCCCGTCCTCGGGTTCCTCTTCGCTTCACCATGGCTGCCCAAGCCACGCTACTGAGCGCGCCCGCCTCGACTATAATAAATTATAGCCTAACGTTTTAATTTGGTAAAACAGTTGCATGCGACTATACCTACATCTTGACACCAAATAGACCAAGAGCAAAGTTTTTCAAAGAAGTTTTAAACCGATAAAACTAAAATACACATATTTATAGAAATATTTTTTTCTTGGTAATTTTTCGCAAACTCTTCGATCTAGCTCTTGGACTATATCTTAAAATTGAACTCATTTTATATTCTAAATTAAGACCCGACTATATCTGTGAGTTGGCCACTAATTAGCGACTAAATTTGGGAGAAAACAGATCTTCGCCAGGTGCCCTAGTTTTTTGAGATTCACATGGAGTCTCTCCAGATCGGCCACCAATACAGGGTGTATTGGTGGCCGATCTGGTATATATATACACTTAGATATACTTTTGAACCAGTGACCAACTAATCCTAATATTTGTCGAATAATTAGCGACCATTTTTTTTTGTTATCCAAATTAAAATCGCTGATGGTGGCCAAGCCAGTGTCAGTTACACAATCTCGGCTTAGTATTATTAACTGTGGAATTTAAAGCTACTTACTGGCTATAAAAAAATTAATTGATTTGATTTGAATGCTCAAAAGCTTTAGAATTGAGAGATTGCAGAATGAAAGAGCGGGCTCGAAAATGTTCGGATTTCACCTCATCATCATCATTTCAGCCGAAAGACGTCACTGCTGGACATAGGCCTCCCCCAAGCTCCTCCTCCTCCTCCTCCAAGATTTCACCTCAAATAGGTTTAATTTTTTTTTATTGTTTTAAGCGTTTCCGGATTTTTTGTACATTTTGCATGTTTAAAATAAATATCTTGAAGCCAGGGGATGCAAGTTGGAGGCGATGGGTGGCGGCCATCTCTCGCGTCCGGCCCTGGTCTAGGCTATGGTACGGAGCGAGATCAGCGAGAGTGCATGGGAAACCGTCATCTCCTTCTGCGTAATGTTTTGCCCTAGGCGTCGAGAGTCCATGGTGGACTCCCGAACCCTGTAGGCGCGAGCTTGCGAACGGCGATGGGTAGCTCACCGCCTGGTAAGGACTAAGCCCCAGTCGACAGTGCGTTGTGTTCTACGCGCGCCTCAAAGCGATGTCAGCAATAAATGAAGGGGTCTGCTAGGGCCAGGGCCTGCTAGTGTCGCGGATTTGTTCGAATGAGTTACCGTGGCCTGGCATAGGCCACTGACGGAACACGGGTGGGTTTTAGTCAGTAAAAGTCTGACACACCCCCGTTCCCCCCAGAGCGGGAAAAGTCTTTTGATGATTTCGTACCCAAAAAAAAGGAAAGGGGGTGCAAGTGCACCCTCTTTCACACCGCTCCCGGTGCACATGATAGAAGTGAGAATTTATAAACAACAAAGCGCACTCGTATAGGATTTCTTAATATATATTCCTGTCGTTTTTTTCCAAGTATGTATGCAATACGACTTTGGCAAGAATAAATAACAGACTTGGTCTCCTGATTAATCGTAACGACTCGACTGTCACAGATCTACAATTGACAGCCGGGACCAACTGTTTAACGTACTTTCCGACGCACTGAGGGATCTCGATATGTGATGAATAGTCACCCATACACTGACCGACTCCGTACTTAGCTTAGCCTTGGATTTAAATTAATTGACCTTTAGTTAATATTGACGTTCAATGCAATCCATGCAGTATCAATGTGAGTTTTAAATCCATAAAAGATTATACTTTCTCACACATGACATGACTAAGATTGATGTTGGAAAAACATTGTGAGGAAACCTGGAGTTGTAGTTAATGTAATTCTGAAATCGGCAACCCGTCTTGAGCAAGCGTGGTGATCAATGCTCCTGCCTTCTCTGTATGAGAAGAGGCCTTTACCCTGCAGTGGGACAATAATGGGCTGGTAGTATAGTTAAAGTCTTTACTAATAATATTATAAGGTAACATTTTGTTTGTAAGTTCATATGTAGGGATAATCTCTGGAACTAACGGTCACATTTAAAAACCTATTTGCATTTGATAGCCTAACTCTTAAAGAATAAGAAAAAGTTCTTGGCTATTAAACATTGCGCTAAACCTCCGCTTAGGAGCCGATCAAAACGAAAAAGAGTCGCGGGAAGAATGCTACGTGAAAACGGGGTAAAAGCGCGGGCGGTGGGTCGGGGTCAAAATCTACTATTGTGGTTGCTAGGGCCTCCATAACAGTAACCGAACACAGGACACATAAAAAAATGGTTAAGAGTTTGATGGTTTGATGAACAGCCTCTAGTGGTCTCGGGAATAAAAAATTAGCAACACTGCTATAACTAGTCTGTGGTAATCAGTGCCGGCGCGGCGCGCTATTTTAGAGCATATTGACAGACAATCCCTGATTGACATATTCCGAAAGGGCACTGACGGCACCTCTGTTATGTTTATTTTTGTAAGAAACGAAATTTCAATTTTTTTTCAACATGCTAAAATACTTTATCTTTTTATTACTTCATGTTATCCTTAACATTGAAAGTGTTTTCTGTTATGAAAAAAATGGTTTCATTCTATACTGCCCTTGTATGGGTAAGTAAACACACTTCAATAATTTGTAAATAAATCTTACAACTTGATATTCACACAGATCCTTCTACTTTTACTACAATTGATTTTATTTTTAGGCAGATTTGGTAATCAAGCTGATCACTTTTTGGGGGCTTTGGCATTTAGTAAAGGTTTGAATAGAACTTTGGTTCTTCCTCCATGGGTGGAATACAGATTTGGTGAGCCTAAATCTGTACAAGTACCTTTTAATACATATTTTAAAGTCGATGGTTTAGCTTTATATCATAATGTGGTCACAATGGAGGACTTCATGAAAGATTTGGCTGCTGATATTTGGCCAATTACGAAAAGAATCTCATTTTGTTACACTCAAAGAATGGGTGAACAAGAAAAAAGTTGCAATGCAAAATCTGGAAACCCATTTGGTCCATTCTGGGATACATTCAACATAGATTTTATTGATTCTGAATTTTACGGGCCTTTGAATTATGATGTATATAATGAAGCAATGATAGACAAATGGAAACAAAAATATCCTCCTGAACAATGGCCTGTTCTGGCATTTACTGGTAAGTGCATTCATATTATTATTCTCTACTTGCTTTTTCTTGTGGCAAAGCTTTTGGCATTACAGCAAACAACCCCATTATGGCAGCATAAATATTCAATTCCAGAATCGAATATTTTATTAAACAAATGTGCTGCTAACACAACAAGTAAAGAGAAAACTGAGTAAAGCCTTCCTATCTCCTTCAAACTTGTAGATGAAAATGCTGTACAGTTCTGCTATAGTTCTTTCAATGAAGTTCAAGCACAAAATTCCAAATTAAATAATCTCATTTAAATATGAACTCTACTGCTGTTTTAACTTTGCGTTATTAAGGTACTGTATGTCCCAAAATTATTAGATAACCTGAACAAATCATGTTTAGGTCAGAAGTTGATGGGAAATTAGCATTCTGGATTTATGTATTTAATAATCAGCTCAAAGATACACAAACATATTTGGTGTGTTCCAAAAGTATATGATGAAAATTTAAACACAAGGAACAGAAACTACAAAAACCAATGAAATGATCGACAAGTAATAAATCAATAAATTACTTTTATATAAACATTTTTGTAAATGTAATATTTATTTTATTATAGGTTAATGTTTATTTGATAATATTTTTATAAATCACAGGAGCCCCTGCAAGTTTCCCAGTACAAAAAGAAAATGTTCATTTACAAAAGCACCTATGGTGGAGTGATGATATAGTCAATAAGACAAGATTATTTATAAAGAAGAATATGAATGGAGGTGGTTTCTTGGGTATTCATTTGCGAAATGGGCAAGATTGGGTAAAAGCTTGTCAGCATGTTAAAGACAGCACTATGTTATTTGCCGCCCCACAGTGTGTGGGATATAAAAATGAAAGAGGCCCACTGTCATTATCAATGTGTCTACCACAGCCTGCTGATATAATCAAGTAAGGTCTTTGAATTAACATGACACGGGTGATATTTTAACACTCTCATCGCCATGCATATGATGAATAACCCTCTACAAATTAAATATAAATAGTCTGTCAAATGATTAAAAATAAAATATGGGCAGGCCGTATGGTCCACTAATAGTCACCTAAATTCAAACCAATTTCACTGATTGTTATTTAAATACATTAATAGCTTTGTGATCATCAATATAAATAAAAAAATGGCCAAGAGCATGTTGAAAACGGACAGTGAGGGGTTCCTTAGCCAAACATAAATTTACGCATGCACGCACAGAAAAAAAATATAGTAACAGAGTGTGTTTGATATCAATATTTGTAGGCTGCCAGGCCTGCCAGTGTACCACATGGTGGTGAGAGTATTAAAGTTTAAAAAACAAGATATACAATACTAATGTAAGACAAAATTACAGGCAAGTCAAGAGGGCCATCAAGAAACTGGATAACATCAAATACATATTTGTGGCATCAGATTCAAATCATATGATAAAGGATTTCAACAAAGCATTACATCGTAGTGATGTATCAGTTATCATGTTACAGCCAATGAATCCACATCTGGACTTGGCAATTCTTGGTCAAGCTAACTATTTCATTGGCAATTGTGTGTCATCATATTCGGCATTTGTGAAGAGAGAAAGAGACGCAAGAGGTTTACCTTCAGAATTTTGGTCTTTTCCAAACAGAAAAAAAAGTAAAAATGAAGAATTGTAGTTCTATAGATAATATTTTAAAATATAAATAATAATATTTTAAGTATAATAATTCATTATGTTTACTTGTTTTTTGTGCAAAAAGCATAGTGTAGTGTAAAAGTACGGTTTTGTACAAAAGCGGTGGCCGCCACATAACGGCCCCTGTGATCGCCGTCATGAAAATGATGGCCACAGGGGTTTGATTTAGGTGTCAAAAATGGCTCTTTAGGGAAACACTAGATTACATTCATGAATAACGTTTCAGTGACGACATTCGACGGCAAATTGCCGACGCTATGCCGTTTACCGTAGTCCAAATAACCCTTTTTTATCGTGGAGAAATGCTCGTGCATACTGCGCTACCACGAGGAAATAGCGCAGTTATGTGGGACTCCAACCCACTAAAACTCCACGGTGTCCTACACCGCTTATGGCGGGAAGTGCGGGAACACGGGCACGAAAGAACTCTTCCGCGAACCGGCTGCGGTTGTTCGTCGCCGTCCACCTCTGGGGAATGCGTCCAAATAAGCCTACCTTAACCCAAAAACCGGTAGCCTCAATTAGAGTATGTTTTGAGGTTTCACGTTCAGTTCATTCTGCGGGGTAATTGCGTAACACACTATATAATTATATAATAGAGAACACAATTTTTTCGAATATGACGAAGCAATCGATTACTTAGCAACATCCATCCAAACACACGTTCCTTGTGGTGCCGGACGTAAAGAATGTCACATCTCTCATTACTTCCTGTGGGTGTCGTAAGAGACGACTACGGGACTTACTGGAGAATGAGAGAATGGGCCAACCCGCGTGGCGAATGACAAACCTCTCCGAATTGAGGGAGGTTTATGTTCAGCAGTGGACGTCCTTTGGCAGAAATGATGATGATGATCCATCCAAATGATTGAAGATTGTGATTGATAGTGTGTTACAAATTTAGGGCACTGATTAATTTTACATAGGTACTTATTGAGATTTGAGATCTATATTTTTATAACTGATTTGTTCAAAATACATTTTTTTTTTCTATGATTTAGTGTTTTTTTTTTTTTCGTAGAGATCAACACCTATGTACGTACCTACCAATTTTAAATTTCAAAACACGTATATGCGGCGTTCCGCGCATAAAGGTACCAGGGTACCAGCATCAGCACGCGTAGCATGACCACCGTAGAAATGGGTTTTGTCTATTCTTGGTAGAATAGAGATAGAATTGTCATGCTACGCCCGCATAAAACGGTACAAATCTTTCTACAATCTTTAATTCTGTCATGCTCCAAACCAGCCCGCGAAATTCAAAATTACTTACGTTTTTTGCAATTTGCAGGCCAGTGCTAGGTTGTATGTTGATTAAAATATTATTCGCGACTGTAAGACGTATGTAGTTACAGAATTATAATCATCAAAATCACCAATACAACCCTCCAAGTTCATAAAGGCCTAAGAACAAAAAAAAAGAGAAAAAGTCATTCCTACAGCTTTATGAACTTAGAGCGTTGTATTGATGATTTTGATGATTATAATTCTGTAACCACATATGTCTTACAGGCGCGAATAATATTTTAATCAACATACAACCTAGCACTGGCCTGCAAATTGCAAAAAACGTAAGAAAATTTGAATTTCGCGGGCTGGTCGGAGCATCCCCCTTAATCTTTCTAAAATCTGTAATTTTGTCTATTCTTCCGTCGACAAAACCTATTCCTACGTTGGTCTGGTCATGCTACGCGTGCAGATGTCGGCATTTAGTATCAGAGTTATTTGCGTTTTTGTAAAATCGGGTGAAAATAGAAGAACCCAAAACCCCGGACGATCTTCTTAATTTACGCTCTACTCCTGAACTATCGGTCAACGACATCAATAATTATTTTGCAAGTGTAGGTAAAAATTAGGCAAATGCCTGTAGTCAAACGCACCTCAATCCGATGTCTGGGTCTCTTGATAATATCCCAATTACTACTCCCGGATCTTCCCAGCTTAACTCATTTGTAATGATGAACATGACTGAGGACGAAATAGAACATCTTATCTTAGGTCTAAAAACTGATTCTGCAGTAGGCTGGGAGAAAATCTCAAACAGATTATTAAAGAACAACAAAGACGCTCTAGTTCCTCCCCTTACATACATCTTTAATGTCTGCCTCGAGAGAGGCATCTTTCCGAAGCATTTAAAAAGATCTGTCGTGCGCCCTATACACAAAGGTGGAGACACAAATGTATTGCCTTACTTTAGACCAATATCAATCCTACCTGCATTGTCAAAGATCCTAGAAAAAGCTATCAATCTAAGGCTTGTAATCTACCTGGAAAAGAACACCTTGCTTTCAGGTAAATAGTTTGGCTTTAGGAGGGATCTACTGAAGGGGCAGTGCATATCTTAACTAACTATATTGCAACCAACCTAGATAAAAGTAGGAAATGCCTGTCAATCTTCCTCGACTTAAGCAAAGCATTCGACACTATTTCTATTCCAATATTAATAAACAAACTAGATATTCTGGGGATCAGAGGCACGCAACTGAATCTCTCCGACGATACTTGGGATGAGGTATTCAACGCTGCCCAATCGGGATTTAATGTGGTGAAAAATTGGCTCAGGGCCAATATTTTAACCTTAGATGTCGAAAAAACTAAATACTTGACGTTTAGTGCTCGCTGTCTCGGTGACGCTATTAATAATTGTCACATCATATCCCATGAATGCCTATCTGGCGTGGGATGCTCATGCAAATCTCTAGAGCGTGCCAATAACATCAGGTACTTGGGTATAATAATTGATAGCAACCTTAGTTTCAAAGAACACATTAAACAGTTAAGTGCACGCAGACATGCCGCCGACGCTAAACTTCTCAAGCAAGTTTATTTCGCGCTTTGCCAGTCGATAATTATGTATTGCATCTCATCTTGGGGAGGCGCTCCGAAAACCATCCTGAAAAAAGTTGAAATAGCTCAACGAGCTGTTTTAAAAACTATCACATTTCGACCTATTCTGTATCGTACAACGCAGCTATACCAATCATGCAAAGTGCTGACTGTTCGTCAACTTTTTATTTTAAGTATAATCATAAAACAACACGGTGATCTCATATACGATCTAAACACTTTACGCAAACGTAGGAAATATGCAGTATGCAAACGTACATGTGTACCCAAAACATCTTTTATTAAGAGTTTCTTCATTTTTCTTGGTCCTTACCTATACGATAAAATCAACAAAATTATTAATATTTACCCACTCAATAGGACACTCTGTAAAAAACAAATACAGAACTACCTATTAAAACTTACGACGAAACAGAAGCGATTTTGAACATCCCCAAATAGATAAACTACTACTTTACCCACTCATATTGAATAATCATCCCATCAACATCTCATACACACACACACACGCGCGCACACACACGCACACAAACACATTCACACATATACCCACTCAGATGTACACAGACAAAGAAACAGCTTCACACCACATTTACATTTTCTCTTACATTGTGCATACTTTCCAAGTTTCTAGATATATGACAATCTTATTAAATGTTTGCAACATGGCTATCAAATGATCACAATTTATGTACGGGGATCAAATGCAATCCGAGATACAGGTTTACTACCTAGTTCGGATGCAGATAGTCCCAAACTTTATGTATTACCAAATTTAAGCCATTACTTAGTGTATATTGTCATTTTCCTTTTTGTAATACGTGTTCTTATATTGGTGAATAAAATTATTATTATTATATTTCTTTATTATACAAGTGACAAGACTCAGTTGTGTTAGTAACAATTTTTCTTACCCCTATGTTAGTATTCATAATGAATATATGTGAATCACCGCCACACGTCTATCACCGAGGTGGACAGCTTGCAACAGTGACTCACATATAAACAGTCGAGTCTGCTCGCCACACAGCGCAAAATAAGGTTGGGACTGGCCCGCACGCGGCGCACCAGGGAGGCGCATCGCTTCCTCATCGTTGTATAGAAACAGTCGATTCGAGCTTCAGCAAACATCCTTGACGCACTACAGAAGCGGGGCAACCCCATCAACATCCTGAACGCATTGTTGTATTGAACGCGAAGGACGCTGTACGATTTCTGCATATAATCAGCCCACAGACTACACGTGTAAAATGGAGTGCAGTATGCACGGAACAAGGTTAATTTAACACTCCGTGAGCAACGGGCAAATCTGCGAGCTATCATATTTGCCCTAACCGACAGCAGCGATTATGTAAACTTACACCGAAAATTGGTTTGAACGAGATCTAGTAAGTAGTTTTTTTTTAATACGTCATTCAGTCAACTCAAATATAAAAATAAAAAAAATAATTTCATAAACATAAGCCTTATGCATAAACCGTGAATACCTGCAGGTTAGTACGGAACCCTCGGTGCGCGAGTCCGACTCGCACTTGGCCGGTTTTTTAAATCTGATTGTTACTTGAAATATTGGTATAGTTTATTATTTCTTTGTCATTTTGCTTAAGAGACTGATTAAAACGTGTTACAAAAGCTAATCAGATTTATATATTATATATATTTTACAGAAAAAAAATGAAAAATAACCGTATTATCCGCATTATCCGTATAGTAAAATATTAATATCCGTATTATCCGGATAGTAAAAACGAACGGATATTGCAAGCCCTAGCTACAACAACCGATTAAAAAACATGCCGCTGGGGTAACGTTACTCCAGCGGAATCTGTTTTTCGTGAATATCTTTGGATCGGCTGGACGCACAAATTCTAAATTTCGGGCACATTTACACGAGATGGGGTACTAATTATCTGTCAAGCCGAAATCCTGAAAAGCGACAACATTCCGCTGGAGTAACGCACACGAAAATATGGCATTTTATGATTTTTACTGATTAATGTTCTAGAACAAAGCTACAATTTGATATAATTAACATCTACAGACAACATTTCTAAGCACATTTTTTTTAAAGGAAATGTTTAGTAAAATGTTACCAGATGTCGGTAGGTCTTACAAATTTTTCATAATTATTATGTTGACGTTTTGAATTTTAATACTATTTGTATATTGGCAGTACAGTTTCGGTTATGTTATTGATACCATATAATGTGTTGGGATCTATGTGGAAAAATCTATGTAACAAACGAGTAGAACATTTTTTTTTGTAACCTTAACTTTCCAACTCCATTTTCTCGAAACTAGTTTTTTCAGAATTTCAACTTTGGATTTCTGTTACAAAAAAAGATTTCGGTTTTTTTTTTTTTTTGTAATCAGCGTAATAAAGGGACTCTTCTAGATTCTACATCCGGCCTTAACTCAATACCTCCCTGGTACCTTTCCATAGGTATCTATTTATTTTGTGCGATAGCTGGCCATGTAAGCCCAGCAACTATGATTTGATCGTCACAACACCTTCACCGCGATGTAGGTACCTCCACAGCGATGTTCGTTCTCCCTCATGCGTTACCATTACCCTATCTAATCATGGTCACCCTATCTAATCGGTCCCTTGACTCAAAGTCATGATGGTTTGGGGGTAGGGTTCCCAACCCTCCCGGATCGCCCGGGAGACTCCGGAAATAATAGTTAATCTCCCGACCTCCCGGGGAACAATAATTTCTCCGGTTTTTCTAAAAATTATACACATACACCAAGAAAACAGTGAAGCAATAACAAGCACTGAAATTCATGACATAATGATTGATCTGAGAACGAAGCTACAAAACAGACAAGCTGATCAATTTTATGGTAAATCTGCCATGGATTTATTAAAGCAGTTTGATGAACAGCAAAAAACAAATCTGAAAACTGTTGTCAATAACTTTTTTACTCGTTGTTTAACATATTTAGATAAGTGGTACAACTTTGATGATCCGGTATATCAAGCAATGAAAGTTTTATCTCTAAAAGAACCAATCACATGGTCAGAAATTACTAGACTCCAGGAATAGTTAAATGTTGACTTAGATAGCGACAAACTTTACGATGAGTTTGGACTTTTGTGTGAGATGCAGCCACATCTCGTTGAAGAGAAGCGAGTTGATTTACGCTGGGTTGACTTCTTTACTAAATCGAAAGATAGAAATCCTTGTTCTGAATTGAAAAAAAATGGTCACGTTTGTTCTTTCCATTCCTGTCTCTAATGCTTCTTGCGAACGTATATTCAGCATAATGGAACAAGCATGGAGCAAGGAAAGAAACCGAATGAGTATTTCTTTAATAAAAGCAGAATTACAAGTACTCACAAACTTCGATTTAACATGTAAAAACTTTTACGATTTTGTAATGAAAAACCGTAAAGTATTAGATGCTGCTAGAAAGCAAAATAAATATAAATTTAAAAATTAATTGAGTTTTTCTTTCCCCAAAGTCTCCCGGGTTGGTCCTTTCAACAGTTGGCAACCCTATTTGGGGGTCAGGAATATGGGAAATGGATAGGAAATTAAATACGGCTTGAAAATATAAAAATAAAATATATTTCGTCTATTTTTCTTGGACGTGACATAAACGTAAAAAGCAGTGAGGAAATAAATAATAGTTTAAAGAAATACGTTTCAAAAAGTAGAAAATAATGGAAAAAAAGAGTGTTAAAAAGCGTGAGGTGCCTTTTTAATTGATATCAAGCACCCTACGCTTTTTCCATTATTTTGTACTTTTTAGTTTGGTTTTCCATGGAAACGTGTTTTTTAGATTTTTTTGAACAATTCTTTATTTTCTATTTTTAGGGTGTTTCGAATTTTGTAACATACGTCAGCGTAGTAGTTTTCGTATTTTGTGAAGTATGTCAGTGTAGATTGCGCTTGCGAAGACAATTTTTTTTTACTTTCCTGGAAACCCCGGCAAGGATAATGGCACAAATTTATAAAATTATTGATGCTGATTGATGGATGCTTTACATCTATTATGTTACGTTCCATTGCCCTTTGGCCACTGTTGATTTTTATAGGTATTGAATACTAAATATGAACTATGAAAGAAAAATTTTAAAAAAAATTCAATGTCTAGATGTAAAATTGCAAAATATGTGACGTCACATTAGGGAGGGGGGTGTCAAAAACATAAAATTTCTGTGACGTAATTTATGGATGGCCCCATATACATTGTAGAACTTTTTAATTACAAAAGTTGATCCCGCCATTATGACGTTTGTAATTTGATCGGCCAAGTGCGAGTCGGACTCGCGCACCGAGGGTTCCGTACAAACCTGCAGGTATTCACGGTTTATGCATAAGGTTTATGTTTATGAAATTAAATGTTTTTTTTTTTAATTTTTATATTTGAGTTGACTGAATGAAAGGTAAATTGTGGTTTACGATTTATGACGTATTAAAAAAAAACTACTTAGGTACTAGATCTCGTTCAAACCAATTTTCGGTGGAAGTTTACATGGTAATGTACATCATATATTTTTTTTAGTTTTATCATTCCCTTATTTTAGAAGTTACGGGGGGGACACACATTTTACCACTTTGGAAGTGTCTCTCGCGCAAACTATTTAGTTTAGAAAAAAATGATATTAGAAACCTCAATATCATTTTTGAAGACCATAGATACCCCACACGTATGGGTTTGATGAACATTTTTTTTTTCAGTTTCAGTTCTATGTATGGGGAACCCCAAATATTATTGTTTTTTTCCTATTTTTGTGTGAAAATCTTGATGCGGTTCACAGAATACATCTACTTACCAAGTTTCAACAGCATAGCTCTTATAGTTTCGGAAAAAAGTGGCTGTGACATGCTCGGACAGACAGACAGACAGACATGACGAATCTATAAGGGTTCCATTTTTTGCCATTTGGCAACGGAACCCTACAAAAATACTGATCTAGAGTAAAAATAAAACAAACATATAAACTCTGTACAGTATATTAAACTAATCCAGAAAAGAAATCTGATGCGTTTTTTAAACTGCTCGATGGTAAATTATTGCTTAGGTCTCGTTTTTTATTTTGTTTTTGATTTACGTCGATAATGGAATCGATAGACTCAAAGTAAGAGATATTCCAAAATTTAACGTCATTGTCATGAGAGCATGAAGCGACAAATTGGCCATCGTGGCTTATGTCGAGGTGTTCCACTGGAAGTCTATGTTGACCTACCACACCTAACTGACGTTGTGGGAACATATGTGCTGCTCTCAAAATACCATCTTCACCTGACGTCACCACAATGTTCTGGGTGATAGGTATCATGCACTGAATGGCATGTTTTTGTCCAACATATTCATCACTGTGTAGTCCAAATTCTTTCCAATTAAATAAATATAATTTTCCTGTTGATGCGGCTACAAGTAGCTTTGTGTCTGATCTAAACAATCCCATGCAAGTTAACTCTGCATCGTATTCTTCTGATGTTGTGTAAATTTTACTGAAACAATATTTAAGTACCTGCTATTAGTATTTACATGATTCAATTACCTACTTTTGATTTCCAAATATCATCATTGCACTTCCATTATTATGCTTGAAATGTCCTACTACAATATGTAGTAAAATCCTGTCCGATCCGTAAGCGTATTAAAAGGTAATAAAGGTATAATGATAGGATTGTATTCATGTTTTGTTTTAGTCGAATAATTAACACATAATTATCCCAAAAAGTAAAAATAAATGACACTAAAGGCTGGTGCGGGAAGCCGTTCACCAGCCGCTGCCTAGGGCGTAAGGGTTTTTGACACGAAGATTCACCTATTGTTTGCTCATTTCTTAGTTCAGCAAAATTTAATACAACTTGGATGCTAAATTAGTTTTTTTTTAAATGATATTGTGGTACCTATACGTACCCCTCTACGATCGGACAGAATTTTTATTACACACTAGCTTCTGCCCACGACTTCGTCCACGTCAAATTTTTGCTCCCCTGACTTTTCCCGTCGCATCGAATTGCCTGCCAGTTTTTGTCCATTTTTCGTTGCTGGTCCCCTCCTTGTGATCGTAGCGTGATGTTATATAGCCTATAGCCTTCCTCAATAAATAGGCTACCCAACACAAAAATATTTTTTCAATTCAGACCAGTAGTTCCTGAGATTACCGCGTTCAACCATAAAAACAAACTCTTGCTTTATAATATTACTAGCTTCTGCCCGCGACTTCGTCCGCGTTAAATTTCGTGTTCCCCCGACCCTTCCCATCGCGTCGAATCGCCTACCCGTGCGATGTTCCCCGTTTTTGCAACATTTTTCATTACTGCTCCGCTCCTCTTTGTTGTAGCGTGATGTTATATAGCCTATGTTACTTGCAGATAATGTAGCTTTCTAATGGTGAAAGCATTTTTGAAATCGGTCCAGTAGTTTTTGAGTTTATCCATTACAAACAAACAAACAAAAATACAAATTTTTCCTCTTTATAATATTAGTGTAGATATATGCGCCATGGTCATTGCTCGTGAATGAAAAATATTTATCCAAACAAGCTTTAGGTTGCAAAACATTGCGTTTTTTTTTTTTTGATGCATGTAGTTCGAAATAGGACTTCTTCCAGTTTTAGATTTATAACTCGTAAAGGTGGTCTTACATATTGGTAAAGGCGCAGTCATATTATTAAAGTTTTACACTATTGGTATCTAACATCCCGAAAAATCAGTACAGTGCAATACGACCTATAATGTTTTAAATGATTGGCCTAACTACCCTTCCTTGTAGTTTAGTAAAAAGGGGTTGGACGCGATTGACACAAATAAATGATAGCGCTATTGGCAATACCACATCAATGGTAGGAAATTTAAAATTTGACATTAGTATCTTTCTGTATGAAAATTAAAATTTGTTAGGTACGAAAATTGCGAACATTTCAAAGTGTGTGACAGCTTGGTGGGGCTAAGTGAAATAATTCGGAAAAGTTATTCCAGATTATTTCACATTGCCCACACAATCATTACAATGGCCAATGTATAAACTGTCTAGTAGATTTACCTTCCTTTAAGATCAATTGCTGTTAGAACACCATCTCCACTTGCACAAACTAGATACTTCTGAGCATCATTTGTTATCATATCACTAACATGTTCATCACCAATTTTTATACTAAAAACAGGATCTGGCTTCCGCATGTCCCATAATTTGACTGTTCCCCCATCATCACCTGATTAAAAATAAATTGAAATATTAAATGAATATATCACATACTTAAAAAATGTATTGTTTTCATAAATAGTCAACATACCAGTTGCAATTTTGTCTCTGTCTAAATTCAAAAGTCTGTAAACTGGTTCATCATGTGCATTTTCGTAGCATCTCTTCAGCTTTCCAGTTTCAACATCAGTGGCCATAACTGTTTTGTCCTTAAAATAAACAAATATATATATTTTAGTATGTTTATCATTATTATACAGTCACATAAAAGGGCTCGGGGCTTAATAATACCAGACGCACGGGTCGAACTTCAAGGTTAAGCAATGCTTACCGAGGTCGGCCCGTGGATGGGTGACCATCTACATATGTATAATACCGAGACCTTTCCGTACTTGGAAAAGCATGTTAAGCAGTTGGTCTTGGGTGAAATTCGTAGATTTATGGCCATCACTATGGTATAGCCAGAAGCCCCAAATTCTAGACAAACTGTCTCGCCAAGGGGTGTATATTTATGTTACCCAGGAACTATGAATATGTTGTGTAGGTCAGATAGACAGTCACTCCCTGTAAAATATTCTAAGTTATTCAGGAGGCCGAACCCCACATAGTACGGAAAAGTCTAGGCAGATGATGATGACAGTATTGCAGTCAAATATTTAAGTCAATATTTTTTTGGTTTTGCAAATTTTATTTTAGGTACAGGTTGTTTGGTAATTACAAGGTTTATAACTTGGGGACTTATTGGAAATATAAAAAACATTGCACTCCTTTTTTGTATACTCGTGTAAAAAACCCCAATCAACACAATGAGTTCTTATATAACTTAGGATGATGATTAGTAGAGAAAACACTACAAACTTTGGCAGTTGAGAATAAAGTGGTTCCCTCGTCGTCAAATTCTATGTCTCTACAGGCTTTTAAATGCAATTCTAATGTACTCAGTAGTTTTGTCTCTTCATTGTTATATTCATACAATAGCACATCTCCTACAATGTTGGCAATTGCTATTAAGTTCTTGGAAGGATGAAGCGATATATCAACAATGAAATCTTCACATATAATGGTTGGAGGATGATCACGGGGCTTAATTTTTTCAGATTTTATAGCTTTGACAACTTCATCCTCATCTTCTTCCTCTTCATCTTTCTCTTCAATTTTGTTTTCAGTAGTTTCATCTTCGCTCATATCATTTTCATCTGGATCTGTAAATAAAAGACTCTATTACAATGCAGTTTTCCCACTAGCACCCTTGCTGCTACACTCGCCCATAAAATACCAAGATTTATAGAAAACGCTGCTGCCTACCTCTAGTAAGTCCCTTAGTCGCCTTCTATGACACCCACAGGAAGAAATGGGATGGTGCTATTCTTTGTGTCTAGCGTCTCACAGAACACACACACAGTTTCAGATGTACCAGGGTAAATAACCAGACAGCTGGTTTTGAGCAAATTTGAATTTCGAAAAGTGCTGTTCCTCAGTCTAATTTGAATAAATGACTTTGGATTTGGTGTGTTATTAAACAACACCACTAATCGATTTATTTTGAGAACATTGCATGACTTGTCTATTACTCTTACTGGTACAACCTGGTACAACCCCAGTCGTATTTAGCATACATCCATACTGGCATGCATTCGATTAATTCATAAATAAATAAGGAAATTGTACATGAACGGAAAGATAACATAACCTCTTTCTTAAAGATTTAGCACTGAAAATGACCAATATGTTTGTTTTTCTACAAATCTATTGTGGAACATTGTAGCAAACCCACAACTTATAAGATAAATAACAATAATTTCGGTCAGTGGGTCGTCATAGGGGCGGTTCATTAAGAAATTAAATTGATGTGATAACATGTGCTTATCATCTGGGCAAACGAGTCACATCGTGCCATTTTTACTTCGTTTTAAGAAAACAAAGTAAACTGGATCATCGAATTATCCGTCGTTGATCACATCCGATCTATCGTTAGTGTCGCTTTCGAGATATTGGTCCTGAACAGGCTCCCATTTGACCACAATCAAACGTGGGTCTGATAATAACCAATTAATAAATAACACATTATGTGCCACAAACTAACCATTATTAATTGATAACGCATCATCATCACTGGAATCATTGAAGATGCTAGATGAACTGTCCTCATCTGACGAGTTCTTATCAAATTCCTTAAAATTCTTCGTCATGTCTGAATTGATGATACACGTTTATTGGTTATTGGTGTTTATAAATTTAGAAACACATTTCTTTTACAACAAATGACACTTTCTCATTCTGACTGTTTGTGACTTTGTGAAACAGAAACAATGTTGCCTACTCGAAAAGTTAATTAAATTGTCGTACTAAAGAAAAAAGAATCTGAAACTTAAGAAAAACTTAAGACATTAATTTATTAGATAGATAACAAACGACAATACTAACAAAAGGGGTAGTATTAAATAGTCCTAGTTTCATCATTAGTAACGCTAGCAGCACAAACCGTAAATATGTTTTTTGTCATGGTATTTACTGTGTTTAGATGATCATCATTATCAGCCTTAGAGTTCCCACTGCTGGGACACAGGTCTCCTCTCTGTGAGAGGGAGTGGGCCGTAATCTACCACGCGGGCCCAGTGCGGGTTGGTAGGTGTCACATGTCTTCGAATTGTTGGTTCTAAGACATGCCGGTTTCCTCACGATGTTTTCCTTCATCGTTTTGAGAGCAGTGGTGAAGAAATTATTTACACAAAGTAATGCGCCTGCCTGGGTTCGAAACCAGGACCTACACTGCCACTGGGCCAACACTGCTCACTGGGCCACCACTGCTCTGTTTACATGATATTTATTTGTTTTCACCATAAAAATGACCTAATTTGGTAATTTTGGTGGTCGCTATTATCGTAGCGCGAAAAAGCGTCATTATTGAGGAGAGTGAGCTCATACCGGATGGATAGATACGATTTTCAGTGTAAAAATGAGCTAGGATAAAGTGTGATTAAAAACACTTTCCAGTAGTGATAGGCGGTGGATAAAAACTCGGAGGATAAATATCCGATTTATTAGAAATGGATAAATACTCGTTTTTACTCATTTTTATTGGATATACTCAAAATCGGCGCAACGGATGATTAATTTAGAATGATAACGTAACGGTAAAAAGCATGATGTCAAACTTTTCATATGGCCACATTTTAAAAATGTCAGATCAATGTCAAATTGTCAACCGAAGTTGTGTGTTGGTTCCACTGATTTTAAAATCAGTATCAGTGTTTTTGTTGTGTGGGCCACACAAACCATTACTGTGGAGCGTCTTAAAATACAGTTCTGGTAGCTGGACACTGGCCGGCCGGTGTGTGGTGTGCAGTACTCTGCTCTATCCACTGATGGTTTAGTGTTAGTTGATTTTTATATCTTCAGGCACTTCCACAGTGTACATCATAGATTCCTGCACATTAATGTAAGCAAGACGGTTCAGTCAGACAGCTGTTTAATTATCAGGTGTAATATTAATCTTACTACCTGATTTGAATCAGTGCCCTAAGTACTTCCACGCGAGCGGTTGAGCGACAGAGTGCAGTTTTTCATAAAAGGTAAAGTGATAATAATAGATACAGGCAATAATCATCATGCTCTTGCCCTTGTCCCAATTTAATTGTTATCGGCGCAACAAGTCTTTTTCCATACTTCTCTATTGTTCGACATCACAGTAGTCACTCATCTTCCATCCATTATCTTCTTTCAGCCTTTCTTCAGTCTGAATTTTTAATGCTTATTTATTATTGTTTTCTGAGACACAGTTCAAAAGGTCAGATGATTTTTTATTTTTATTGCAATACATACATTGTATAGGTACATTATGGACTATGTGGAAGCAGATTTGGGTAGATTTGTTTCATTTGGTGTACAGTGTGTACAAAAAAAAAAAAAAACATGTTTAACATTAACAATGGTTTCTGTAATGGTTTTATTTATATACATTGCTATACTACCTTATAGGTATGGGTTTAAAATAAATTTTAAGATTATTTTCCCAAAAAAAAAAACAACAATTAATAAATTAAAATTATGTACAGCAGTTTTCTTTGAAGAGTGTACTTGAGACACAAGGCTAAGGCTTCTTCTTGTGCTTTCCACTTATATATTTCTTGTGCTTATGCCACGCCCGGTTATAGTGATCCAGTCCTGAGGTCATATTCACCAACTCCTAATTTCTTTACCCCTCTTGCTTTTGATATTGCATTGGGTGGTTATGCTATTATTATTAGTATAGAAGTATTAGTGTAAATTATAACAATACTCGGATTTCAATTTATAACAATGTTGTATTGTTGTTGGTTGTGTTGTATCAATTGCTTTTGCATCTCAAGGCCTTTTTAAGACTGCCTGTAGCACAGAATATATATTAGTACCTTACGGTACAGAAGTTTCACTCCCGAGTTTAGGTATGATAAACGCAAGCGTCCGGCCACCGTACTAGTCTCAATAGGCTTGCACTCGCTCGACTTGTCGCACACGCAGCGCACGCACCCGCGGATCAAAAGTAAACTGTTAATACCGTAAAGTACCTACTATTGTATATTATTCTACCTCTCTGACAGCCCTAGCAGATTGAAGCGAGACGGCAGACAGTTATTGTACTATGAACGCTATACGCAATGCAAAAGTTTGAAATTAGGTTGTTTTCCAGAATAGTAGATAAATATCTCGGGGATTTTGCGCCGCTTGTATGGAAGTGAGACAGGCCTGCCTGTAGTGCTTTTATATAGCAGTAAAATATTGGTTTATTCTTTGATATTCATAAGATTCCCAGTAAAGACATTATTAAAACACCTTTATTTTCTGTAATTATTCATAAATTTAAAATAAAATCCTGAAAAAAATGTTACTATTAAATACGAATATTTAGTATAAAGAAAAAAGGGAATATTTGCAAGCCCTACCAGCAGTGTTTCATACATAACTAGAGATCGGATATTCACATGCATATTCACCTAAAGTTGAAATGTTAGCTAATATGGAATGTGCGTTTTTACCACAGAACAAAGAATAGTTTTCTTTATTCCGTGGTTTTTACCGTGTTTTGTGTGTTGTTTTAACCTTTTACTGTGTTTTGTGTGTTGTTTTAACCTTTTACTGTGTTTTGTGTGTTGTTTTAACTAGCACATACCACCCTACACACATGTATTTGCATCTAGGGTTAAACATTAATTTTTAATAAATATGATGATCCAAGAACCCGGCTTTAATAAAAAATGCGAAGCCACGTCCGTGCTTTCACAGCTAAATAGTAACATTAGGTAAATATGCATCCAAATATCCAACCACTGTACATAACATAATAGGTTGGGGAAAAAGTTTCTTCGCATTTTTTAAGAAAATTCAAAACATTTTTTAATAAAGTTTATTTACATTTAACTAAAGTATGTAGGTACCATTTTGTTCGATAACTTTTTGCCATCTTGTAGGTAGGGACATGATCCCATTGCTATAGAAATTTTGGGACTTCTGGTCAAAATACCGCGACAAGTGGTTTTGGCAGTCCTCTCGTGATGTTAACCTGACACTGCCTAAAGAATTCTGAAGAGACCGAAACAGGTGGAAATCTGAAGGTGCAAGGTCAGGACTATACGGCGGATGCATTAACACCTCCCAGCCAAACTCTCTTAATTTTTGTTGGGTGGCTAAAGATGTGTGAGGTCTAGCGTTATCATGATGAAAAACCACACCCCTTCTGTTGATTAATTCCGGCCGCTTTCTCTCAACTTCTTGCTTTAATCTCATCAGTTGTTCGCAGTAGAGTTCAGAATCGATGGTCCTGCCTGGTGGTAACAGCTCATAATGAATAATGCCCTTCCAATCCCACCACACACACAGCATCACCTTGTTGCGAGTTAACCCGGGTTTCGCCACAGTCTGTGAAGCCTGACCGGCCTTTGACCACGACCTTTTTCGCACGTTCTTGTCATACGTGATCCACTTTTCATCACCAGTTATCAGGTTCTTCAAAAATGGTTCGGTTTCATTACGTCGTAATAAAGAATCACAAATGAGTACACGGTTCATTAGGTTTCTTTCAGTGAGCTCGTGAGGTACCCAAATGTCGAGCTTTTTTGTGTACGCAGTTTTTTTCAAATTTTTTTTTCAAACTGTTTTGTGGTCAATTTCCAGTTCTTCAGCTACGTCGTAACTACTGGTATGCCGATCTTGCTCCACTTTTTCAAAAATGGCATCCATTTTATCCGTAATAGGGCGACCAGAGCGACGTGCATCTTTGACATCAAAATTTCCGGATTGAAAACGCTTAAACCAAATTTGTGCTACTCTCACAGACACTACATATAGATAGTCCATAAACATCGCAAATATTTTTCGCGGCTTGCGTTGCATTTTTACCTTTTTTGTAGTAAAATTTTAAAATGTATCGAATTTCTTCATTAGATTCACTCATCTTGACGGTACGAAAAACAAATGAAAATCACACATTTTCCTAATTTGAATTTGAAATTATGTTCTTTAAAATTTAAACTTTCAATGATACCATAACCAGCCAGATACAAATAGTATAGCCAAAGAGATTTTATTACAAGTTCATACATACTATAATGCGAAAAGACTTTTTCCCCAACCTAATATTATAATGATGGAATACATGGCATACCATTAAATCAAAGCAACAGCTGGCACCGTTTAAACAACACATACAATTGTTGTTCAACACAGGCAGGTTGCCATTCAAAACTGTCTTTGGTGTAAACAGGACGTACAATAAAATCACCTATGCAAAATCTTGTATGAACAAGATTTCACAAGTGTGGTTAAGAAAGCAAAAGACAAAACATTACATACCCAAAACAAAACATCAGTCATCTTCTTGAATTTAACAACAAAACCAATTTTTCTTTTAATTTTTCAACAGTCAACTTCTTAAAAAAATATTTTCGTTTCCGTCATTTTTCACCAATTTAAAAAAAAGGAGGAAGTTCTGTATTCTACTGTATGTATTTTTTTTTCTATGTATGTTTACCAATTTCTCCGCCAATTGCATACGCATTTTCAAAATTCTTTTTTAATGGATAGTTAATGCTTCTGGGGTGGTCCCATGTAAGTTTTATTGACTGTGCTTTGATTATTGCGTTAGCTTCAATAATACGTATTTAATCCGCTTTGCGTATCCTGAGGACGTTCTAATACTTACTGTCACTGTTATTTACCTGGCCAGTAGTAGTATACGAATTAGTGTCATCACTAAAAAGTGAAAACAAAAAAAACATATTTGCAAAAAAAAAGTTAAACTTAACTTTTTACGTACTCAGGTTTTGAATTTTTAAACGGCCATTTTAAAATTGTTTGAATTTTTTGACAAGAAGAAGGAAACCTTTTCTCGAAAAAAATAGTTGCTGAAAATGTTGATATGAATCAAGTCGAAATTTATATTTTTTAAATCACTAGGCATTAAGCCTGTAATATGGTATCATTTTTTACGATATATTTCGAATCTGGTGTAGAACCAGTTAAAGAGCGTTGCATCTAGCCCTTTTTCCGGGTACCGAATTATTCACCATACTTGCGAGGTTATGGTTGCTTTTACAAGCCGCATACTCCTTGAAGTTCGAGACCGGCAAGTCTTTCTGGCAGCTACACACGCTTGTCGCATCACCTGTGGGTCCGTCGAGGACAGCCGTCAGGATAAAGTACCTAGACGTGTGACGTTTTGGGTGTGCCAAGTTTCAGGTCAATCAATAGCCAGAAAGTGTTTGGAAACATACGAACGAAGTAACTTAGAAAAGACTTCAGAAGACTTTTAATAAAATTGAATGAAATATTTGGCAGCGCTGAGCAATATTTGAATCAAAGCATTCTAAAATGGTACAAGCACTCTGTTAACACAACGCTAAACTAGAATACAATAATTGCCAGGCAAAATTGCCTTGGTGTAAATAGAAGCCGCATTCAAATATTGAATGGCAAAACTTTTCATTCAGTTACTGTATACCATTTTATGGAAATCGCACGCGTGTAAACACTAGTATCAGTCAATCAACTCAGCCTATCGCAGTCAACTACGAACGTACGCTAAACACTTGCATCCAATTCTTGAATGGTAAAAAATAATTTTGCTTTAGATTTGTGACGATTATATTTGCTCTTGAACGTTCCCGAAATTTGCATCGTGCAAATGTGGCTTTAGCGATTTGGGCTGAGCCGTGATGTGTCACTCGGGACACTTTTATTTTATACTTAAAATAATATCTAGCAATCCGCACCTCCTTCACACGGGTGCAGTGTAACCTACTGATGAGGAGACATGTCAAAACAGAATTCTCGATTCTGTGCTCTTACATACATACCTACATTATTATAAAACAAAGATCTGTCTGTTCGCGAAAAGGTCATAAAATACTGAACAGATTTGAATGAGGTTCTCACCATTAGATAGAGTGATTCACGAGGAAGATTTAGGTGTCTATTTTGTTAAGGTTTTTTGTTTTAAATATGATGATAGTTGTAGAAATTGTCTGAAAAAGTAAAGCCGCCTGAGAGCTTTCATCGAAAACGCTGCCTAATCCCTTTAAAGGACAATAATTACTGAAGACGAGGCGGTATGGTCTAAGACCTTAGCCTGCCCTAGTAGGGCAAAGAGAAGAAAAAAAAAAAAAAACTAATCCCTTTGAGATATAACCAAACAATATATTATGACATATTCTTTTATTATAGGTCTACAGAAAAGTCCGAGATGGCATAATAATATATATGGCTTTTAAGGATAGCTTAAAATACTCATTCTAACTTCCATAAAAATGGTCATGCACACAGCGGTAATTGGAAAGCTATTAGACGGATACAGTACAGTATTCATCCGTTATAAATACGTTAGTTAGTAGTTATGCATATGCATTACATATGCATTGCATACCATATGCATTTCATGGTCATTATGATAATCATTTAGACCATATTATTGTGTTTTAAAGGATTATTAGGGGTCATCGCAAAATAAAAAGTACGCGCGCGAAAATAAAACAATCCTATGTTGTACCGTGTGGTGCCGGACGTAAAGAATAACACCACCCCATTTCTTCCCGTGGGTGTCGTAAAAGGCACCTAAGGGACTTACTAGAGAATGGGCAGCAGCGTTCTCTATGCATTTTACCACCATACTGCGATCGCCAACCCGCCTGCCAAGCGTAGCGATTATGGCAAAGCCCCCCAAATTGGGGGAGGCCTAAGTCCAGCAGTAGACGTCTTACGGCTGAAATGATGATGATGATGTTAGGCTGAATGATTTTAGATGCAAACCGGTACACAGTTTATAACCTGGATTAACACATAGGGTTTAGACACTTTTTATCCCGGTAGTAGGTACCTACGTTCCAGTGTGATAATTACCGATCTCCACGCGGGCGAAGCGTCTGGCAAAAGCTAGTAAATTATAAATATGAAAAACGGATTGGGATTTGTCTGACTTGATACTCTTGAGTGCCTAAAACTTACGGCGGAAAAATAAAATCGTACAGTGTCGTCTATTCCATTCTGAAGTCCACGCAGTGGAACTAAGCTCCATCTATACAAATAAATAAAATTGGAGTGTCTGTTTTTCATATTAAGATAACCACTTTTTACTAAGTGTATATGGATTTATACACGGTACATATACCAAAACTACATTTTTTACAATTTTTGTCTGTCTGTCTGTCTGTTCCGGCTAATCTCTGAAATGGCTGGACCGATTTTGACGGAACTTTCACTGGCAGATAGCTGATGTAACAAGGAGTAACTTAGGCTACTTTTATTTTAGAAACAATAAATAATAGTTTAAAAAAAAAACTAAAAACACGCTGAATTTGGAGACGTATGTCAGCGTAGTTTTCAAAGACAGTTTTTATGAAAAACTTTTTGTTAAATACCACGCGGACGAAGTCGCGGGTAACAGCTATTACCTATAATATAACCTGAATTAACACATCTTACCGCGGTAGTACGTCCTCCTGCGTTAATTTCCGACATCCACGCGGGCAAAAGCTAGTATTTTATAAATGCGAAATTAAGACCCTTTTTTAAAAAAAAAAAAAAAAAAAAAAAATTAAGACCCTACCTTGACAATAAATAATAGTTGGATTGTTTCCCCCGCACGCGGGGAGTGGCGGATCTATCTTCAGTGGTCGGCCGACACGTCAGCGCCACAAACTTTATTGACTTATTTTACCAATGGCCAAAAGTGGAACGAAGGAATTATCACTGACCGAAATTTAAAAACGTTGCTTAGCATGGCCTTTTGCTAAGCATTATTCGTGTCACCGTCACACAACTGTTAAAATAAAAGTGCAAGATAAAGACGGCAACATATTTAAGAAAAATGTGCATGCGAAGTGACGTTAATTTGTCTCGGTCTTTGAAATTTTTGCGCATAGTAAACTATGGAGTAGACAACTAATACAAAATATTTAAAAACCTTAAACTTAAATTTTGATTAATGGTATGCACGGGTAAAAAAAATAAAATTAATTGAAATCGAATAATGGTTTGTTATAGAAATTGAATTCCTGATTAACGGAAAAATAAAGAAAAAATTCTATCACGTAAGATTTTGTAAAAATCTTCATAAATGCTACCATAGTACAAATATGATATGATAACAATTATTATTTTCGGAAGGGCTTGTGGCTAAGTTACAACAGCTGCACGGGTCGGTCGTTCAGGTTAAGCTACGCTTGCCGCGGTTGGCCCGTGGATGGTTGACCATCTTTACAGACCAAGACCCTTCCGTGCCTCGGAAAGAACGTTAAGCCGTTGGTCCCCCTGCCAAGGTCGCGAGATTAGTTCGAACGAGGTACCGTGGTCCTGGCATATGGGCAACTAAAGGGTTTTAGTCAGTAAAAGTCTGACACGCCCTTCTGCTCCACTCAGAGCGGGAGACGTCATTTGATGATATACCATCCAAAAAAAAAATTTGTTGGTCCCGGCCGTCTTTCGTAGATCTTAGACAGTCGTTACGGGTCGTCAGAAGCCCGAAAGTATGACAACCAGTCTTACCAAGGGGTATCGTATTACCCAGTAACTGGGTTGTGGAGGTTAGATAGGCAGTCGCTCCATGTAAAATACTGGTACTCAGCTGCATCCGGTGAGACTGGAAGCCGACCCCAATATAGTTGGGAAAAGGCTAGGCAGATGATGAACAATTAATATTTTCGACTGTCATTTTACTTGTTGGTAGTTATTAAAAATATCTAGTAAATGTGATTGACTGTCGACTGATTGGTCTCTCTATCGACAAAACCGAGCCACAGCTATTTGCACAACCAGAATTAAACAACTTGGTGCGTAAATAAGATCTTTCTAAAATGGCAGCCGAACTTTTAGGATCTCGAATCAAAGAAAAAAAAAAATTGGCTACGGGCACTACTTTTCCATAGAATAGATATAGAGAAAAAGCTTTTGTCTCAATTTTTGCTCAAGATGGTGATTCAGTTTTACTGTAAAGATATGAAAATGAAAATGTTTAATGTCTAATATGACAAAGAAGCTTCAGTGACAAGCAGATAAGGTATTACAAGGATTTATAACAGTTTATTTCATCGAAGATTATAATCTTTATTTTTTTATTTAAGCACGCACTTATGTTATCTCAATTGATTTTTGCCAGAATAGTCGACATTGGCTTTGTTTGCCATAATAAAAAAATAGAATAGAATAGAACAGTTTATTTTGTCAGGTTAGTGCTAATCTATACTAATATTATAAAGAGGTAACATTTGTTTGTAAGTTTGTATGTTTGTAAGTTTGTATGTAGGGGGTAATCTCCGGAACCACTGGTCCGAATTGAAAAATTCTTTCTGTGTTGGGTAGCCTATTTATCGAGAAAGGCAATAGGCTATATAACATCACGCTGAAACCAAGAGGAGCTGAGCAGTGATGAAAAATGTTGCTAAAACGGGGAAAATTGCACGGGTATGCGATTCAACGCGACGGGAAGGGTCGGGGGACAAAAAATTTATCGCGGACGAAGTCACTGGCACAAGCTGGTATGCAATAAAAACAAAACCCTTTACCGCCCAACGAAGTGGGCACAGGTCAGCTAGTCGTTATGAAAATCTAAATGTGTAAGTAGTAGCTTTGTTTGTAATTTTCAAAAAGGTACATTTTGCATACCTTTGTTATTTACGACAATCTTCTAGAGGTATATAAATAAAATGGATGTTGATATATAAGAGATTGATAAACTCCAACTTCGTTTCACCGATCACCATACATTGGCTTGGTAAAATCATTACCCTCCTTTGGGCCGCAGTCAGATATAAATCCTAACCTTTTTCACACTTGTAATGCTACTCCATTCCTTCGTTGTGCTCTTGTATTTATAGTGTCAGTACTTGACATAAATATATTGTTGACGTACTTCAAATCTAAAAACTAATCATATATTTTAATTTATTTCTAAATGAATGATTATTATAAGTTTTTGGGATAAAACTGATGTTCTTCTCTAGAAAATAGGATGTTAACTCAATATTACTTTACAAAGTGAGAATATATTGTTGCTGTAATGCTTTAGTGAAGGTGGTGAATTCCTCTTACTGTTATCATCATCTTATTGGTATTGAATTCCCGCAAAATGAATGAACTAATTGCCCTGTGCAGGTACTCCTAAGCTTGAAGGTACTGTTCAATTTTGGTTTATGGTTCTTCCCATTTTCATACATAATTTAGGTCGTCACTAAATAGTAACAGAAAAAGAATGTAATATTATTCACAGTCACAAAAATAGACACATATACAGTCTAAATATAAAGTTTTTGGAAAGCCAACACTTATTATATTAAATAATTACAGCAAAATACTTCACTACTACCTTTTTCTGGGAACATAAATATTTAAAAAACGTAATTTTGATCGCACCGATTTGTAAAAAAGTGACATAGATCCGTCGTCGATGAGCCCTACTGGGCGACTGATTTATGAACGGACGAGAGTGATGACACTACTTATTATAGGCAAAAAAAGAGATGGCGATAATGTGTATGCGCTTGGAATAAAATAACGTATGTGCCAAAACGAACCCGCCGTCTTTTATGAATGAAAAGTATGATTAAAACGAAAACTGTTTTACAAAAACTTAGATAAGATTATTATCAATGTTTTAAAGTAAACTATGTTTAATAAATCTAACGCATTGCGCCTTGAGGCTAAAAAAATCATAAACATGGATAGAACTTTGCGATTTTTTTGTATCGAGAAAATTTTATCGTATCGTGTATTCCTTTTACAGGATACTAGATCATATAGTCAAAAAACATGCACTTAATTATTAAGTTCGGCTATCCTATGGTAAGAAAGGTACACTTAAAAGAAAAAGCACGGTTTTTTCAATATGTCACCTTAACTGGTATCTGCTAAAATTTTACGCCTTTACGGCTGAACAGATTTGGATGAAAGGAATAGACCATGACCTGGGTTAGGATTAGGAATGAGGATACTTTTATTTCGGCAAAAGCTAGTCTCAATTATATATTCATGCATTATAAACATAAATCTTGAGTAATAAATTATCGAAATTATCAGTTAGAAAATTTATAAAATCGGATCAAAATCTAGTGTGTTGTTTAGAAGAAGTGAAACTAAGCGCTCAAATACATACAGATTGACACGATAATTTACGGAAAGGTTCACAATAGGATATTAGACTAAACTTACTACAATTACTACTATCCAGGTTTTGATTGATAGCCCTTCATATAGTTAGGGAGCTGGCGAGCAAAATTTCGATATGATCAGCACACAAGGCAGACGTTATTAATAGTGATAATTATACCCTTAGAAACATCAAGCCATTATGGTGGCGCTGCGTTGTAAATTTACAGCATTTCAAAAATGTTTAAAAAAAAAGGGTGTGCTATATTATGCGCACACGTCTGCCTCTGGGGCTGATCATCACAGTCTTCCTGGAAATACAAAGAGTCGAAAAGGCAGACATCCAGGGCTCTGTAGACTTTTGTAGTATTCAATTTTTTAATTTATTTTTATGATTAAAAAAACTATATATGAAGTGCACACTTGGCAGATTTGAATTATTCGATTAAAAACAATAAGAAGAACCACGGAAAAATCTGCCAACATGTTTCCTCTACGTTGTCTATTGACAGTGCTCCAAAAATTAAAAAAAATAACGATGTTTGAATTCTTTATGAAAACCAAGAAAATCGATGAGGCAGACGTTCAGGCCTCTGATATTCCAAAGGCAGACCATTTGATTTTTTTTTTTCAAAACGACGCTCGCGCCAAGCCAAGCAGGTATAAAATATCCCCATAGTTCCTTTCGTGGTATCTCTTTTTTATTTGAGAATATGAGTGAGAACGGTATAACTCAGTTCCGACCTTTTCCGTATTGTGAAACTAAGTATATAGCATTGCAAAAAAAAAAAAAGAAATAAATGAAGGCTTGGTTCAAAATCTACGTATTTTACACAAATAAAACATGGTTTAAAAAAGTTAAAGACTGTTCCTATCCAGATCCTAATCCTATTCAGACTACATTCAAGCATGCAATTTAAAAACTTATCAACATTTTTTTTTTAAATTTTTGTTAAAAAGTTTTTTTTTTTTTTTTTTTGTGGCTTTCATGTACTAATAATACTTGGCAAGGTGTACCCTATCCAATAAAAAAAGAATTATCAAAATCGGACTACTGTGTATAAAGTTATGCGTGGTTATACATTACAATCCGTGAGTAAACAATCAATCATCCCCTGTTTTACGACTCTTAGGGTTCGATTTTGTTTTCCAAATTTATATGGGACCACCTTCGGAGTATACTCTTTCCAATAAAAAAAGAATGATCACAATCGGACTACTATGTAAAAAGTTATGCGTGGTCATACATAAAAGATAAAAATATATATACGCGTCGAATTGAGAACCTCGTCCGTATTTGTTCGTTGGTTAAAAAAAATTACTTTCTAATTAAAGTTCTAAGCGTTTTTGGTTGGCATTGAGAAAAAAATATGATTACATAGATTTCAGCTACAGAAGTTTAATCGTTACTGTGAGTTTAGAGGATAATATTAAACAAAATTATAATAATAAAACTATAAAGAAAAACAACAATCCCATGCAATACCCGCTGTCCCTTGATTCCGTGAATTTCAAACAGTTATACAGCTGAAAATCAGTGAGCAAAGTGTCTGCCACTTGTTTTTTTTCGAATCCACAGAGTCAGAGTGAATCAAATGGGCGCAATGAGAACCGCGTGCAAATGACTTGTAGAGCTTTTTTTTTAACATTTTTACAACTCCGTCCCATGATAATGCAGAGACCTGAATGTCTGCCTCTTCGATTTTCTTCGTTTCCAAGATGATTGTGATCATGAACTCCAGAGGCATACATGTGCAAATGATTTAATACCCCGTTTTTTTTTTAAGCAACTTCAATCCGCGATAGCGCGAAAGCGCAGCTACATAGGACCTTAATTGATTGGACCAAATCAATTCTTAATGATTTAAACTGCAATCCACCTAGACGTGAAACGTGTGCAAATCATAGGTATACCGAAATGCTCGCCAGCTCCCTAACTAATACTGATATTTATAAATAATAAATATACTCCCCGTAAATAATTATGTTAAATGTCACCAATGACATTTAATTTATTTATTTAGAATTTCCAACAAAAAATATACACAATACTTGAAACATAAGTAATGGGCAACATCAGGTATTAGGTAGGTGTCCACATTTACTTATACGAGAGCACAGCATGGATGGTGCATCCAAAATTAACAAATGTTAGGGATAGGGACATAACAAAGTTAAAATATTATTGTTTATACAGATTTCTAGAGAGCAGGAATTAACGTTACGGTATGTACCATGAAAAAACTTGGATGAAATTCGAAGTAATTTTCGCCGTTCATTGTTCTCCGAGGGCCGTGGCGTTGTTCATATAACAGCAAACGGACGTCATCCGAGGCACGGGGGAGTGGGAGGAGTAGGCACCTCGGTGAGTTGACGACGTTCACGCACGTGCAGTGTACACGCGACCGCGTGAGCGTGACCTACTATTGGCTGTGCTATTGGCGCTTTGGATAACGAACGTTGTTTGGTTCACGTGCGGGTTACACCTAGTATTGATTGATACCTCAATTCAAGGCGTAATTAACCCGTTTATAGAAAGTTTTTATGTTTTAATTTGAAAGCAAATATCATAAAGAACCTGGTGTTTACCCAAACACCAAGGCAAACTGTTCATAGATATTATTTTTTATAGAAGTACTTTGTTCTTGTTGTGTGTTGTGTTTGCATTCGGACACTTAATGGGAATTCGTACCTACTACTAATTATATTCACCCATGAGCAGTAAGTATATACAATAAATATTGACGTAGATGTATCAAGGGACGCAAAGGTGTCGCTGCAGATGATAACATCATCAGTATCTTTAAAGCAGATTTTAGAAAATGTGTTGAATAATTTTCATCTCTAATAGTCTAGATTAATTTGCATGGACAATTTATAGAATAGTATTTTGTTTTTTTTTATTTAGATTAGCGAGAGGGGACCTAGGACTGACCCTCGGGGTCCCCTGGTCTGATGTCGTAAAATCCGAAGTTATTTAATCGTCCTCTCCATTATCTCGAAATTCTGTAGTCGCTGTTACCCGAGCAAAGTAAAATTTGGTTTGTAAGTGTAGGCGATAATGCCATAGGTTAATGATCAATTGCCTGTTGCACACCTAGGAATGCAGTTGCGCAATATTTTACTAGATCAATTAACTAGCGTATTTTGGTTTCATAGTGTATCCAAGTACTTACTTTTCTATAAAATAAAATAAAAATCTTTTATTTCACACAACAAAGTCCATAGGCAAGGCAAGGTTGTTAGTAACACAGATTTTGCTTATAACTAATGTTAGTAATTAAAAGTAAAAGTAAAAATAACAAATACACACCGTCTACCCCCCTGCACAGTAGGTTCATCGGTCTCGCAAAACATGGAGTTCAGTGAACCTACTGAGCAGAACAGTATCGGTTCTCTCACCAATCATCCTTAGGACGCTATTCGGGCTCCCCCGTACTCGTCGCACCACCGACGTGGTTTCTATGAAGTGGGAAGGTTTTTTCGCGTATCTAAAGGCACTATCCCTCACCAGTCTCCTTTGATTTATCCTGCGATGTAGTCGTACTGCTCGTACCTATTTAATTATATGTATTAAGCTGCTGGTTTCAATTACCTAGTAGTTGTCAGCCTGCTCAGGGTGCTTGCAAAGCCCTAGCCGTTACAGTGGAATCTTGGATTTTTACATTATACCCAACTACCTCAGAAGGAGGGTATTGTTTTTCGAGGTATGACCTTTAAGAATTTGTGTTTATTGTGAAAAATTTCATTGTAAAACTTTTTGCGAGAAAAACAATCCACTTCCAAAAAGTAATACAAAGCGCAAATAACTTTAGGGTGTTAACAGTTTTGTAGGATTTCCCCTTATTTCTAAAGAATTAGGTTGAGGTTGAAGCAGGAAAACCTGTATCTAACGGTGGCTATTGGAAAAGCAATTTATGATTTATCAATAATTTTTTTTGCAATAAAATTACAAATACATACATTGACATAATTCGTAAAATATACCGAAATAATAATTTTCAAAATTTTGAAAGTCCTGTTAGAAAGATGTTCTAGAGAATTAGAGGTTAACAGCTCACTTAATATGTGCCTATGCATTAATTTGCCAATACAAAACTTGGAAAGCAATGTTATTGTTGTTTCGGGTGCATCACTAGCACCAATTATGACACCAGTATTATCCCGAGTCCTAACCAAATTGTGGCGATTTGTGATGCTCGTTCCGTCTCTTTGAGGCCTAGGTCTTGCAGTGAAGTAGGGCCCGATTAAATTACAGGTAACATTAAAATACTTACAATAATTTATATTGTTACAGATACAAGATGGAATGGGTCCTTCGAAGTCCACAAATTCATAGCACATTCAGCAACCTTGGATTTCTGCATCAAGATGGATATCACGTGAACGAAAACTGCAATGGTATTTATTTTACTTACTGTTGCTTTTTAATACATTTTTTGATTAATAAAAATAACAACATTATATAGGGTCATTTCGCCTGTTCGCGTCCATTTAGTGCAGTTGGCAAGTTTGACGGCGATAATAAAAATATCTCAGCACTAATTTCTATGAAAAATTTATGTAATGTGTTCATTATAATTAGTCTATTTTAAGATTAACTTTCAGTTTGGTTCGAAACATCTTGTGTTTTTATTGTAAATAGATAAACTTCAGATTTAGGCGTTTTACCCAGTTTGCGTCCACAAAATCCAAATTGCGTCCACCCGTGGACCACTTTGCGTCCACCAGCTAGAAAAGGAATATACGGGTGATATTTTTAAGAATTTGTAAAGAAAGATTGTATTTTAACAATTTCTTTATTTAAGAATATAAATATTAAAAATCAACATTATTATCATTAAAAACATCACTTTAAAAAAATTAAAATAGTTCTTCTCAACATTGATTGAACTTAAAATTAGGTAAGTAGTAGGTAAATAATGATTGCACCTTTAAGAATAAACAGTAATCAGTTCTGTTAATTTTACCCTAAATCACGAGGTATATTATTATTGCTAAAGATGAGCCTTGATTAATAATAAGTTTTTGGCTATATTATAGCAACAAAACACTACAACAATTTTAATTTTGAACTCCCCTTCTTGAATTATTTTCTGAACAGTATCCAATAATTCTTGCTTTTTCACTGGAAATCCACATTTGGAAATGTTAAGAAGCCACTCCTGGTGCTGGTTCTGGTCTCGGTTTCTTTACTCCATCTGGTCTGCGCGCACTGATTTTGTCCAATATTGTGGTCTTGGGAACAGCATATTCTTTGTATATTTGTCTTATCGACTTATTCTAATCTCAAATTTCATTTTACGCTTTCTTTAAATCGTCTTCTGTGTATGTTCTCTTTTCCTTCTTCTTTCTTGTCTCCGAAGCACTCATCTTAAATAGAAAAAAAAATGAGAATGAAATAAATTACTAAATTCATTTAAAAATAGAATTATAAACTCGTAGTCTTAATAAAAAATGTACAATAATAATAATCAATACATTTTAAATTATTTTTACAAGCAAGTCAGTTCTATTTAACTAAAAATAGTGGACGCAATTTGGTTTATTATTATCTCCTCTAGGTATAGTTTGCGTCCATTGCGGACGCAAAGTGGAAGTTTTGTAAATTCGATGTAGTAATTCGCGTCCACCTTATTTTATATGATAAATATAAAAAACATAATCAAATTCATAATTAATATTATTCCTTTTTTCATTATATAAGTCTAGAAACAGCTATGTATCCTAAAATTCACATAAACAATAAAAAACTTACCATCGAACACGCCGCTGCACACTATTTTTTATCTCAACATCCCGCGCGTACGCACCCCTTGATGAACAGCCGAGACTAACTATTTTTTCTAAACGGGATTGGTTTGGCGCACGGACCAGGGTGCTTACTCTCGAATATAATTCCAATAGATCGACATTGGTCAAACGTCAGTTAGTTGAGTTAAACGTCAGGGATTGGCTAGACTCATTGGGTCCAGCCAATCACTGCCGTTTGACTGACAATTCCAATGTCGATCTATCGGAATTATATTCGAGAGTTAGCACCCTGCTGTCCATGTGTACGTGCCTCTTATACATTGAGGTATTAGCGGTAATCACTTTTCGTTTGATTGGTGTATTAGTTTACTTATTTTCGAGGATTTTTAAAGGGAGATCCGTAAAATGGACGCGAATTGGGCGATGGACGCGAACAGGCGAAATGACCCTATTAACTGTTGCTTGAGTTTATAATATCTACTTTCGCTCACAAAGTGATACCTACCGTGTTTTTTATACGTTTTAGCGGCTTTGGAGACAATTCTTCACAATATCCTGACAGAAGATAAATACTTGCGTACATTTCGTAGAAGTATTAGCTTTGGACAAAATATCAAGAAAGATCTAATACCCCTGTTAATTCACACTAAAGGCGATGCAACGATAGAGCTGTTAATTAGAATACTAGTGAACTTGACAATTCCAATAGAGTGTTTGCTATCCGTTGAAGTAATTTCCAGAAATGATTTTGGAAGACATACAATATTCGAAATAAATAATCTGCTTTCTTCTACCAAAGTAGCTTTTACGGATCAGCGTGCGACTAAAGTAATTATAGACTTTTTAAAGAAAAATGTTGATTGCGAACAAAAAGCCAAGTTAACATCCAACCAATGCACAAATATAAGTAACAGCCTTTTGTTACTGCGGAACATCCTACACATACCGGAGGAGCCTAGTGGTCAAATCTACAATGGGCCTCCTCACGCTATACAGAATCAAATATTGTGGAACATATTTAGTCAAAGTATTGATAAAATTCTCATTAAGTTAATGATTATTCCTAATGCGGTAAGTGATGCAAAGCTATATTATATATAAGGTAAACTTATTTAAATTTTATGTTATGTGAAATGAATGCTATATTTAATATAGTTTTAATTTGTATTCATCTGTTTTAGACTGAATGCGTATAGACGCAACAGTGTGGCAGTGATACAAGTAACATTTATAAGTAGATATGCGAAATAGTTTTAAGAGCCTTGATGTGTGTTTTGTATTACGTTTTTCTTACAGAATAAATGGGCAGTTACAATGGTTCAACTAATAGCATTGCTGTACAAAGACCAACATGTTGTCAACCTGCACAAACTACTCAATGTGTGGATAGAAGCCTCTTTATGTGAAAGTTCAGAAGACAACGAGAGTAATACTTCTCCACCAGACCGAGGTATTTTTTTCATTTAAAATATTTAATCTACCCTTTCCTACTCGGGTATTCCTCTAAAATATCTAGGGAAGTAAGCCCTAACGGCTTACTTACCTAGATTTTTCAAAGAAATCATTGCCAGATAACGTTAACTTGTACTAATAACCTGATCCCTGTAGCATAAACAGCAATTACCGTTAACTATCTGTTATTATACGAGTACTTACGTCTGGTTCTTAGTTAGACACTACTTACTTTCAGATACTTACTGGATATATTTTTTTTTAAATATTTTCACATCATCCAGTAAATAAAACATAAGTTTCTCGTATTATGTTTATGGGGCAGTATTGGATGTAATTAATTGTATGCGATTAAAATTAATTTAACGAAATTTCTAAAAATTTTTACCACTATAATTTTTTTTATTGGTCAGAATTGATGCTAATAAGCAGGTGGCGTAAGAAACTGTTTTAAGATATTTTTACTTTCCCGGATTTTAATTTAAAAAAAAAGTTCAAGATTTATTGGGAAAAATTGACAGTTTCGGGTAGCTTGATGTACTGGCGTCTGTACCTACTCTGTTTTGGCAGGGCAACATTCGCATCGGTGCTCAGTCTCAGAAGGCTCACTTCGCTTTTGCTAAACATTTTTATATTTAGTTAAAAATGCGTTTTTATTACAGGTAGTGACTCTTCGCCAATGTGTACCTCTGAACCGACCTCGGACTCATCAGATACGGGTGGCAGCGGCAAGAGTAACGATGATCACAATTCTCTAAATAAGGATTGGGATGCGTCCTCTCAAATGAACAACACTAGTGAGAATGGTAATCCACCATTCCCTACACCTGAAGAAAAAGGGTCCTATGCGGAAGAGAAAAATAACTCTTTGGAAAGTCCCAACAATAATATACTGCACTCCGATAATGTATGTTGCATTTTTAATAGTTTTTCATTGCTACTCATTCAATTTAGTCATGTCATTGACAACTAATTTAT
The DNA here is from genome assembly GCA_947507805.1 of Aporophyla nigra. NCBI lineage: Eukaryota > Metazoa > Arthropoda > Insecta > Lepidoptera > Noctuidae > Aporophyla > Aporophyla nigra. The sequence goes on along the minus strand of OX382302.1, from coordinate 13,349,061 downwards.
ATCCAAACTTTATCAATTAAAGGGAATAGCGATGTCGTGCAGCAGTGGCGTGCAGTCTAACCGAAACAGTCATGGTCAGTCTTCTGGAAAGAATGAAAAGAAACCTGTGATTTCTGAAACTTCTGATTGCGGTTATGGAACACAAATCGAAAATCAAGAGTCCATTTCGACATCAAGCAATGAGGATGAGTTACCGTCAAAGAAACCTGTCCATCAGAAGCCGCACAACCCCAAGCAGAGGGTCAACACCAAGGCGCGCGTGCAACACCAAGGCGTCTCCATGCACGATCGGAAGCGGAAGAAAATTGCCAAGAGAGGCAAATCTAACATGTAAGTTCCATCGAAGATGTCTCCGTAAATAAGTACGGCACTTATTGAACATATAGTTATACTGATGTTTATTATTCCAGCCTTAACGTGCAAGGATTATCGCATAAGACACCGACAGATGATGACATCTCTAACATTTTAAAAGAGTTCACTGTGGATTTCCTTTTGAAAGGATATAATTCACTAGTCCAGACACTACATAACCAAATTCTATCTAATCTTCAACTAGAAATAGACACCTCGCACTTCTTCTGGCTGGTCACTTACTTTCTGAAGTTCGCGACGCAAATTGAACTTGATTTGGAGAATGTTCGCTCGGTCCTGTCTATTGATATCGTGTCGTACTTGACTGCAGAGGGGGTCAACCTATGTGAACAGTTTGAATTGGCCATCAAACTCGATGGTAATGATTTAAAGCCTAACATTAGGCGACTTCATTTGGTAAGTGAGCAAACTTACTCAAATATTAATTAATGATGTGTATACAGGGTGTCGGGTAATGAATGGATAACCTTGAAATGTCTTATAGTACAACTTATGGCCGTTCAAAAAAAAAATGAAACAAAATATATGTATTCATACATTTTTTTATACCCAAGATGTTTAAACATTGTTTAAAAAATAGATTTTGCAAAGTTTTTCTAAAATTAATTAATTTGCTAATTTTTTAATAAAAAAGTGCAATAGCTAGTCATACTATTCACTGTTTATCTATTAGCATAGTTCGTGTTTAATAATAAAATAACAACAAACCGATGGAATCCATTCATTTCTGATCGTAGTGTTCATAAAAGTAAAACAAGGTAAAAAAATTAGACCTTTCTTTAAAAAAAATCATATCTTAGGTACTACTTATGATATATTTTGTTTCATTTTTTTTTCTGAACGGCCATAAGTTATACTATAAGACATTTCAAGGTTATCCATTCATTACCGGACATCCTGTATATACCAGTCAGCGACATCATAACAATGTTCATTACGTAATTTCTATGAGTTAACAATTTGATCGTTTAATTAGCGACGGAAAACCAAGATCATTTTGAAATTTTAATTAATAAAAAAGCCTTTTATTCCGAAACCATACAATTACACTAACAATAAATGGTTAAAACGAAATCACAAAATGTCTCGAATTTCGGTGTGCCTCGTGGCATAGGCCTGAAATTTTAATTATTTTGTATCAGATAACCTTCTATTGCATGTGAATATTTTTTATAATAGCCTTTAAAATATGTCCTGCTCTTCAATATTTAGCAAATTTTTATTCATAAGTCCCCATGAAATTTTGGATGGTGTTAACCTGATTTCGTGTAACTCGTTTAAATCTAGCGAATTAAATCAGGCGTTACTTCATAAAACGAAATCTATAACAATGAAACCTTTATCTGTTTTCAGGTTGTTACGGCCATAAGGGAAATAATACAAGCTATTGATGTGTACAAAAAGCTTCCACACGTATGCAAAGAGAATAAAGACGCACTTCTCAAGTTACAACTTAAAATGTGTGAGACCGAAGAGCTCAGATCACTTCTTGTGCTGCTATTGCGTCATTACAACCCCAAGTATCACTCGAAACAATATCTACAGGTACAATCAACTAAACTGTTTGAGCAGTTGGCTTTTTGCACTCACAGACAAGGGCAAGCCATAAGCTGTCTCTCCGTTACCCCTTTGTATGATATTGTAATGATAATACATGTTTTTGTTGTGCTGTGTTTCAGGATATCATAGTTACAAACCACATATTGCTGTTGTTCTTGGACGGTGCTATGAAGTTGCCGGAATATAATGGTTCCACGAATATGGTTGATCATATCAGACAGTATGTATTCTATTTTTTTATTTTAACCTACTTCTACAAAAGTTGTATGGTCGTGTGTGTGTGTGTATTTTTATGTATCTTCATTGTTATTTTCATCAATGTGGATCGTTTTTGAAAATTCTTCATTTGTTAGAGAAAGCTTATGCAGTTGCAGGTAGGTACCATAAACGGGTGCGTCTCATAACATATAAACTCATTTGGTCTAATTTCATTTTATTGTCGTTCATAAGATATAATCAACGTGAGATATACCAACTATTGATATAATTTCTTTACATATAACATTTATTTATTTTAAAACTTATAAAAATAAAAATTAGAAATAGATTAGAGATTAGATTAGCTTATAAAAATTAGTTAATTTAAAATTATATCAATCTTTCATTATATTAACTAATCGCTATATTAAAAAAATATAGGTTCCGTTGTTATATGTTGTTAATATTAGAAATTTTGTTGTTATATCATCTATTACTTACCCACCATATACATGTGATTAACTTTGCTTGGGTAGTTTTTAATTTAGCTTCAACAATACGTATTTAATCCACCTGGTGTATGTTAATGATTTAATCAAACTTACTGTCACTATTACATAGCATTTAGGTATATACAAATTGGTTTGACGTAGGCACAGTCAGCGTCAATAATATCGGGATGAACAGACTGTTCAAAATTATCTAAACAACTATGAAAATTTTATATTTACTCAATGACATAAGGAATGTTTCAGAATGAAGACAGTACACGACAACTGTCACTCTGAAAAGAACGTTGTCCAGTTGAGACCAAGGTTTAATTTTCTTAATTGTTGAGATAATTTTGAACAGTCTGTTCGTCCCGATATTTTTGTCGCTGACTATACAACAGAAAAAAGTAAACAATAAAAAACGTTTTACTTTTGGAAGGCACTTGTTTTTTTTTAAAGTTTTGTTTATTATGGAGTATCATCATTATTAAATCAGCCTTAGGAAGAAAATAGGTATATCGCCTACCTATTATGAAATGTTTCTAAGACAAATAAGATAATCTTAATTACTATTATCACAAGAAATGATTTCCAATAGGTTTGCTACGTCGGAAATAATGTACCAGTACGGGTTGTTGCTGGAGGACTACACCGCTAACGGAGAGTTCGTCAACGATTGTATATTTACACTGATGCATCATGTGGGGGGAGAGCTTGAGAGCTTGATCACGTTATTCCAGCCAAAGATTTTGAAGACATTTACTACCATTTGGAAAACAGAATTCGAGATTTGTGACGTAAGTTTATTAACGCATATTTTTTGCTGATAAACATAGAGAGCAATAGTAGCCTAATAAAATATTATAGAAGTGAAGTTGACTGAATTTTACATTAAGGATCGACGCATTTTAACTCCTTTTGTAGGGTGTCAAAAAGCTCAACTTTCAAGTACATACAAATAATAATATGATACCTCTCATCTTTTCATTTACGCTAGTACATATAGCTACATATAAATCTTGTAAAATGGAGGTTCAAATTAAGTGGAACTGTATTTTGTGTCTTACGACCTTGCAAGCAAGCCTTACTTCACACTCACTTCTGGTTTTGACGTGTTTCATTGTGTTTTAGGATTGGTCCGATCTTATTGAGTATGTGATAAACACATTCATCAAGAAACCTCATTCTCTACAAAGTACACCGAACTTTCGTCTTGAAATTGAGAATTTCGATGATGTCACTCCAGCGACACAAACCAAACCAGAAACCACTGAGGAAGCTGCTGTGGTCAAGAAAAATCCTGTTGACAGTAGTGCAAGCTGCACCTCCAAAGAAAAGGTGGAAGTGAGGTAATATTATAATATAATATTATATCAGATATATCGATGCCTTAGTTCACAATTGCACTAACTACAAAATGTTCAATTTTCGCTTTTTAATGCTAAACACACTTTTATACATTACAATATTGAGATATTATGATGTAGTTAAAGGACTAGTCTTATGAATAGATGCTTATTTGATTTGTTGTTTTACTTTGTTTTTGTACTGTTCTGGTCTAAACTTTAAAAAACTTTAAAACTCTCTCCTCAAAATTGTCAATTTTGTAGTTAGTGCAATTGTGAACTAAGGCATCGATATTATATCTTCTGTTCAAATATTTTAATAAATACAATCACTACATATATAACTTCATATTATTGTATAATGCTTGCAGGTGGACGGAAGATGAACTATCATCGTTAAATTGGAATTATATGCAGTGTAGTGCTCTACCTGATGTAGTTGGCGAAATCATCACGCTGTATAAGGAAGATGGTATCATTAAATTGAGAGATTCCGTTATCAAGGAGCTTTATACGCAGAACCTGATAAACAAAGAAGAATACGATAAATATGTGAAAGGGGAGACCGATAGGAATATCAAAACTGTACAGATTATGAAAGAGATGAGAGATGACGAAATTAATAAACTTTGTGAACAACTGACACAAGATGGAAAGTCAAAGTTTTTAGATTGGGTGCAAAAAGTATTGTTGGAAACCTGTTTTGCTAAAATATACTTGGATAAATTATCTAGAAAAAGTGAAAGTGAATATGCCACAAATGATAATGAAACAAAATTAAGCACCTTGAAGAAATCCAATGATTTACACATACTGTCCCCGGTCTCATATCACTCCCTTCGTAAGTATTGTTTTTGCATTTGACTTTGTAGCGACATATTGAACTCATTGATATCCGATCCGGTTTCTTCATTAGAAAGTTCGTTTAGTTACAGTAACAATTTAAAAGCCAATGTGTCTCTCGTGGATTCACGTTCTGGTATATTAAGGGTTAATCGGTGTGGTTCATAGCTATGATTCATGAAAATCTGTTCACTCTTTTTGAAGATAATCAGCTTTTTTCTGGTCTAGTGGTTTGTGACCTTGACTGCTAAGACTGAGGTCGTGGGTTCGATTCCCACCCAGGACAAATCTTTGTGTGAAGAGCACGATCATTTGTTCTGTGTCTGGGTGTAATTTACCTATATGTATGTATTTAGAAATATATAAGTATGTTTATCAGTTGTCTGGTTGCCTTAGTACAGGCTCTGCCTAGTTTGGGATCAGATAACGGTGTGTTGGTTGTCCTAAGATATTTATTTATTTGATTTATTTAATGTATTGCACTTTTACTCGTTCAATCGACACACGACGTCACTATGTATGTGAGCACTGAAGTATTAAAATGTTAGACTGCTATAACATTAAATTTATTTTGAGAGTCCTAAAGAATATTTTCAAAAAGTGCGTGGTTTGACCAACCATCGCTGCGATTGTACTATTTTATCATTCGGTCTCTGTCCAATTGGTGGTTGTCATAATTAATTTAAACGTGAACACATGCATAGATTTGTATTAACATGTTATGTGCCCAATGGGATTTCCCCCCGCAACCATGAGGGACTACCATACATAATATCATCCCCAATTTGACGCCTTTAGGGGACTCATTTTCAAAAATCCTTCCTTAGACCCTAGCTTCTAGACGCAGCGGGTCAGGCTTTTATGTGGGGACAGTGAATTAAAGAATTTAAGATTTTATTAAGTAGATGTTATGAATGTTTGTTTTTTAGTTCTCAATCAATCTGTACCACTGGTCCCGTGGAACTGCAAGCAAGCATCCATTTGTAAGGATCTGAAGTTTCTGCAGCTGCTGCATAAGTTGGGATTCCACATGCCGGTAGATTCCGGAAAAGTATTTATTAGGATACCCCAGTTCTGGTCTGCTGATTTTCTGTATGATGTAGCGGGAAAAATTTCGCCGATAGATAAATGTAAGTTATTGCATACCTAGCTCAGTATCCTTTATTCTATATTTTGTGACATAAAATCCTTATTAATATCGAGTAAAACATTTCCATAAGCAAGCCAAATTGAAATCTACCTAGTGACTAATGTATTCTATGTGTTTTAATAGTAACATGGTGATGATATTATAATGTATTTTGCAGCTAAACTTAAGTTCTCTCTAAATGATATATCGGACAAGAGCATTTCGAAATCAACGCAACAAGAAAGTTTACTACAGTTGCCTGATATCGCAAAAGATATCACTATGATAGAGAGTCCAGAAAATGTCTATCAAATACACAAACAGAAGCACCTTGCCACTATGGTTAACTTTACACCAATGTGAGTACAATAGTCATATATTTGTGTGTTTACAACGATCAATCATTATTATGGAACAGCACATATGTGAGGACAATTTGTCATTGACTGTGCCCTTATGGTGTGGTAGTAAGGGCGGTTTTCGTATGGCAACTACTATCGTTAATGTGCGGTTGACTTTACCTAATCATCCGCTCAGCACGAAACGGTCGTGTTTCGAGAATCAAGTACCTTCTTATTTGTACATTTTAATTTAATTTCGTAGTTGGTGGTTTAGCGGAGTTATGAATGACTCAATTTAAACTTTTGTTGCTTGTAGCATTCCTTTCGCGAAGATGTGCAAGAAGTCAGACTCATTATTTGTAAAGACACACAAAGTAAACGTTTTCATTGCATTTTCTTTATCTTAATATTAAAATTTCTTTTTCAGGCCTGGCTCTTCGTTTAACTCTGATAGTGGTGATGTCGATAAGAACAATTGGTTGGAAGTGGTGCAAAAATCACAAGAGTACAAAATAGCCCTCAACTTGGGAAGGTAAAGAGATTGTGCTTTCAAGAAATAATTTAAAACATGTAGCTAGCTTATGAATATTCCGAAACATTTACAATAGTAACAGCAACAGGTTAGGTCAACATAATAATTAATGGATATAGTGCTTCCAAGTGGGCAAGTAAATGTATGTGCATTATAACAACATCACGCCTGTAATCTCCAATGGGTCAGGCAGAGGTGTGCACCCATATTTCGCCAGTTATGTTAAAGTCCCATAAATTAGGGGGCGAGCCTTTCGTCAACTGGGTACAACTCCAGTCTCTGGGCTGGTTCTGAGCAATTCCTGATAAAATAACACTGCCCGACCTGGGATTGAACCCTCCTGGGTTGGTTGAGGTCCTCCTCATGTTCAAACAGAAGCGCTTGCGAGTAGACCAATGTGGCAGTGAATTTATTTCTCAATAAGAAGTAACAGAGATTTCACTTTAACCGGTTTATTTTTATAGACAGGTTATCGCGTTGGATATCGATATCTTATCACAATAAAACAAAAAGAACAGATTTTCTCCACTCACATTTCAAGTAACTACACCAGCAGCTTTTTATCATATATTTTTTTTTTGTTTTATCATCCATCACATCTGCGAAGTTCCGCTAACTGACATAATGTGATCCTGTACATTGTTCACCGCTTGCATAGGCAAATAACATTTAATTTCATGCGCCGATAAGATTTACCAACACAGAAAAAAAAAATCTTATGAATTTACGCCCAGAAGAAGCTGCAATGCAATGCTGTCTTTGTTGATACATACCTTGGACCAAACCCTGTATTTTTTTTTTTTTTGTATCATATCGTTCTCCTTTCAAATCACACAGTGGTGACAAGTCACTACTAAAATAATCAGTCCTTATTTTTAGTACTATCATTAAAAACGACGAAGACGCTGCGTCGGACATCGTTATGCAACTGCCCGTGAAGGACGTGGCGGTGTCGGCGCCGGCTGCCAGCGTGCCGTTCCCCAGCGCTGTGCTCATGGTGCCTACCATCATGACCATCAAACAAGAAACCACACACTTTAATTTGCCCGTCCCTGACTCCGAACATTATAGGTATGATAAGAATTTCCTTTTTTACTTATTACATTCGTTAAAAAGTGTTTGGCGACATGTTTAGTTCCCTAGACTTCATTAACTTTCAGTTATGTTACATAATGCAGTAAAACATAAATAGAATCTAAATACATAGTGAAACAGGTCGAGTGGTTACGTTAATACGCACCGTGCACCTAGTTTCTGACGTTTCATAAGTGCCCATGTAGGTTTATGTGAAATAAAAATATTTTGATTTTGAATAATTAATTTATGAATTGTTCCCAGCGCGTGCGAGACGGCATCCGTCGCTTCCGACCTGACCCGGATGTACGTGTCGGACGAGGATGAAAAGCCCGAGGTGGTGCGACCCGTTAAACCAATTAAAGTCGATCCTATCGTTAACGAACAATGCGGTAGTTTGGATGCAGAAAATTCAGAAAAATGCGTGAATCTTTTTTCTCCGTATTAAATTAATTTTTAAGTTTTTTTTTGTTACGTTTTGATATTAATTTTATTTTGTTGCAAATCAAATGTTGAAACGTAGTTTCGTAATCTTTTTTCATTGATTTGTGTACTCGTTGTGTATTCATTGCGTTTTGCAGATAGATAGATAATATTATACATACATTACGTAAACCTAAGTTAATATAGGTATTTATCTAAGATAACATTTAGTTCTTATTTTTACAAGAGAATAGATCTATATGTGTTGACGGTGTAACGATATTAGGAATTATACAACTTAATCATTGCAACTTGTTACATTTTACGAACAAAAGGACTACACCGACATCACACATTTAGTAGGTACTTACCTTATGCATTCAATAAATTTTAAGCTAGCTGCCTAATTAATGTTTGTAAGATGATTAATATTATAAAATAATGTATTTGATACGATTATACGCTGCCTTTGCATAAGTCCTTGTAGGGTAACAGTTTTAAAGGAAGATTAAACTGTAAGGATCTTAGCAGGTGGCGTTCTGTAGCTTCTGCTTACCCCCACGGGAACAAGGCGTGAGTTAATGTATGAATGTATGTATTTTTAAAACATTTTTATTAGATGTGATGATAATAATGATTATGATAGTGAAAAATAAATGGAATTCGATATTATTTATTTGTAATAATTTATTGAAAATCAACACGCTATACACATCTAGCAACAACAATAAAATAACAAAAATAGACTAAGTTAATAACTTACATTACCGTTTGAATAAGCTGCTCATACGAGTCACACTCACAACACAAAAACTATTTATGTACAGGAAATAAACGTAAAACTATTATATAAACAATCCAGTCAGGTACGTTCCTACAAAATTTTATATAAAAACTGATTTAATTGTAGTTAAAAGTTTTAAGCCCAGCGCTATCTCCGCCTGGGTTCATTTTATGAAGGTAATCTTGTACAGCTTGATCATAATTTTTGGATTCAAAAGATTCTGCATCATTTCCGCCGGCATTTCCATAATAGCTGCTTGACGGTGCTCCGTAAGAATTACCAGAGGATCCCTCCGAAGAATATTCATCACTGTACGGTGCAAAACTTTGGCTGTGACCCGAATTTCCTCCGTTGTAGGATTGCGTTTCTGGACCGTATGAGTCTTCGTTTGAAGCTCCGTCTCGGGAATGTGCTTCTTGTACCTGGTAAGAATTGCCGGGATAGTGGTTCTGGCTTCCTTGGCTACCGAGCGCTTCGTGTGCGTGGACTTCCGCAGGAGATTCAACATGGGGAACCTTAACTATGTGTGGCACGGGTACTGGGTAAGGCTTGTTAATGTGAACGGGATAGGGCACTTTTTGGATCACTTTCACTGGGTATGGCACTGGTACCTTGACAGCTACAGTTTTCGTGATTTTTATCACTCTGACGGGGGTTTCATGGTTTTCGACGTGATCACCGAGATCTTGCAATTCAGTTTCATAGTTTTCGATCGGTATCGTTTGGACGTGTTGTGAATGGTGTGATGCAAACCCATAATACGAGCAGCACAGCAGTATTATTAATTTCTGAAAGAAAAGAAAAATAGGTAAATACAAAAAGAAAAAGCCTATTTTTTTAAAGTGCAATTTTCTCAATTGTACTCGATGTAGTAAATAATGCGCACTTCTTGATAACAAAATATCTTGCCTCGAAAGCTACCACTAATGAAAGCTATTGCCATCATACTTATGTAATGAATGTAGTATAATATAACGTCAAGCCCTTCCTTGCAGAGTTAGGGTAGGTGTTACCTACATTTTGCCCTAGTCAGTAGTCCCATGAAAATGTGAACCTATTTACTGCCAACCGGGCACATATTGAGCAGTGGTGGTGGATTCAAACCCAGGCAGGTGCTTTGTCTAAATAATTTCATCACCACTGCTTTCAAAACGGTGAACACATGGTGAGGAAGACCACGTGTCCAAGAAAAAAAAAACGACTTCCACCAACTCGTACTGGGCCCACGTGGTAGATTACGACCCAGTCCGACTTACAGAGAGATCTGTGTCTCAGCAGTGGAAAGATTATAGCCTGATTATTGGCAAAAATTTCATCAATTGATGATGATGATGGTATAAAATACGTAACAGTTGATGCAAGAGTTGCACTGATAAGTCTGCAACTATAACTACTGTCAACTGTAATCAGTTTTTTCCCTTACCTACGTAACACCTAGTGTAAAAACAGGAAGTATTATATAAAAAGTTACACAAGATCGACAGCTTTAGAGGCAATACAAAAAAAAAGAGCGCAGTCGTGGTAAGTGCAATGAGAGCAATTGAATTGTTTACTAACCGGTAATTCCATGTCGTACAAGTGTGCGTCTGCGGCGCAGTTAAAAAACTACCGAATGGCGAGTCAGCTTAGTTGCTTATATATCGCACATTCTCTTTGGGCGAGAGACAGGCTTACGTTCGAGATTGCCACCGTCCAATTACTTTCTTCAGCAGGGTAGAGAAGTGGTCAGACTCGAAATAACTGTGACCGTATTCAGAGCTATTCAAATCGTGAACATTTGTGAGATGTTTAGATCACGCTCCAATTAATCGGGGTTAAAGTTTACCTGGTAAGACTTAGGCTGTATGTAGCGGCTAATCACATAGGTATACGGGATACCTATGTGATTAGCCGCTATATAGGTTAACCCTTATAAAATATGGATGAATTAGATAATTATTACTGATTAACCGGAATAAGAGAGACATGAAAACAGTATTCCACAGTCGCAGTTACTAAGCGGTAGGTTGGTACATAATATGTCGCGTCGCTGGGTCGAGGCGCGATTATTCGTGTACCTACGTAATACGTAGATAGGTAGGTAGGTACTACAATTGTTTTCCGTGATAAAAGATTCAGCCTTAGATTAAAAATTTTTTTAATCTAAGGATTCAGCATTCATACAGTTTTTCCTACAGAGGAGGACACTTTGTTCGGTTTATGAATTGGTTTTTTGAAAGAGTTCAAGCTTTTGTTTTTTGAAAAGAGCTCAAGCTTTGGGTTTTTTGAAAAGAGAAGGGTCAGGCAGAATCTTTTTCGAAAAACTAAAAATGTAGTTATATTTTCCTCCAAAATTAAGTTCTTTTGACTACTTTGCTCTTCTAAGTACCTACCTACGTACTAAACATCGTCCCGGATTTCGCCTAAGCTGTATGACTGATTAAGCTGATCGGTTAGGTATTCTAAAGTTTGCAACAGCTTAAGCAAATTTACAGAACTTTGGCGCATAATTGTTAGTTAATCAGATGGTCGATCTCAAAAGTCTTTACCGCCATACAATTTATGTTAAACTTTTCTAAGATTATAGGCATAAATAAGAGCGTGTATACGATGCAGAAGGAACGGTTTCCACAACACAAGCCAGTAGGTAGGTACTCCGAGAGGCAGTGGAATACGGGAACTAACGCATGTTCTGGGACGGCGCGGCGCGTCATCGACGGAAAACGAACTGCTCGTGGGAGTCGTGTGCAAGAGTCATCGAATGTTCCTCAGTACCTACATAACAGAGATTATGAAAGAGCAAATTGTCCATTATGCAGGTTTTGTTGGTAGGGCATCATGTTATCGCATGATAATCCCCTCACTTCGTCTCATACACACCGGTTTAATACTTAGACGGCGAACGTAAACATAATAGTCGCACTGGATTTTCAACTCTCGGTGTTGAACTGATCATTGAGAATCCAACACAGTGTATTCCAGCGCAGTGACAAGACACTTCGATTTACAACACTCAGCGCTTCTTTTTTTTGGTTGGGAAATCATCAAATAACTTCTCCCGCTCTGGGTAGAGCTAGAGCGGAAGGACGTGTCAGACTTTTACTGAGTAAAACCCACCCGTATTCCTTCAGTTGCCTATGCCAGGGTCACGGTAATCCTTTTTAACAAGTCCGCGACCCTGGCAGGCATCGGTCCTAGCGGACCCCTTCAATTTGCTGACATCTCTTTGAGTCGCGCGTGGAACACAACGCGCCGTCGCCGTCGACCCGAGCATGGTCTTTACTATGGCGAGCTATCCATTGCTCGCCACCCGCAAGCCTGCGCCTACTGTGGCGGGGAGTCCGCAATAGACTCCCGATGCCCAGGGTGTATGCTCCTGCGGCGGCTAGGGGAGGGGGTAAGGGGCAGAGACTGCCTCTCCCTCACGCGCTCTCGCTCCGTACCGAGATCGCCAACGCCGATCACCTCCACGGGGACACGGCGGTACTCCGCCCAAGCATACCTCCACCGTATGCTCCACCGTGTCCTCCCGCCTGATCCTGAACGGGAACCTCCCGAAACAGCCGTGTCTGGTGAGGACCTGCGTAAGGGCTCTCACTCCTCAAAGAGAGGACTTACCGCCGCAATAGTGGCGTGCCCAGCACTGGGTTGCGACAATCGAACTCGCCATGTCGCCATGAGATCCCGCCGGAGCTCTGTGGTTTCTCGCGGCCGCGGCAGCGGAGTTTCGCCCTGGCGCGCGGCGGCGGCGTTTTGCCTCCTCGCGCAACTCCCATATAATTTTGCGCGAGGACTTTTGCTTCCAGATCCCATGGCGGCAATCCGGCAACGAGCTGCCTTACAGGAGAAACTCTCAGCGCTAAGCAGTAGGTACGTTGAAGATCCAGTGCGCGAGAAAATCCCACCACGATAATTTTACGTCCTTACTAACGTGGACTTAGAGACTAGGTAATTTGCAAGGTGTTGGGAATATGGAAATTAATTTCGGTTTGCATAACATAAAAGCAAAAGTATGAAATTAAACATTTCGGTCACGAAATTTTCAAATTAAATTGTCCCGTGGTTCCATTATAATCTAACTTCTCATTGTACGAAAAATCTACAACATATGCCGTAATTAACGCACACCCTCTTAAGGGTTCATTGTACTCATCATTATGAACAACTTTTACTATGGGACCAAACCTGAATTCGCGAAAAAAAAACATCTGCTGTTTCATACATTTTGGTCGAGTAGGTATTGAACTTTTGAATGAAACAGCTGATTTTTTTCGCTATTTCAGGGTTAGTCCCATAGTAAAAATTGTTCATAATGATGAGTACAATGAACCCTTAAGAGGGTGTGCGTTAATTACGGGACATGTTGCTCAGCTAAAACTGGAAATGTATAACTTGATTTCTCGTCGTATTAGATAACTTAGGTATACATATTTTCATACATGTTTTTAAAAAAACATATTTTTTTAAATTATCCGGTTATACATTCTGGAACTCGACCCCAACATAGTTGGAAAAAGTCTACGTAGATTGACTGATTTTTATATTATGGCTAGCTAAAACTAGCTTCTGCCCGCGACCTACTAAAATAAAAATCGCGTTTTTATAAAACATCCTTCGTAATTGTCGATCCTTTAGAAAGTTGACTGAAATAGCTGTTTTCATAATATGACACGATTGACAGCATAGCTCCACAAAGGTATAAGGGGATGATAATGATTTAAAAGGTTAAGTATACAAAATAAATGATTGATTGATTAATCAGTAACTATCTGCTATGTTCGTTCCCTACTCAGCGCAGTGAAGTAAAAGAATAATTCGACTGTTTCCAACTTGTCTTTATTGAGTTCTTTCTCGCTTCAGTCTCATTTCCTACGAAATTTATTGGAAGTTGATTTGCGATTTCTGACTTTTCTCACTTGCCGGTACTCAAACCTCAGTTGGTCCCATAATAATTGGACCCTATTACTAAGCCTCGGACCAAGTAGTGTTACAAGCTGTATTTAAGTACGTTTTTATACTAGAAGCTGTATAGTCTGGCTGTATAAGCGCTTATACAGTCCTTATAAGTACAAAAGAGCCCATATATACAGCCCTTTGCGGTAGTAGATCTGTATAGTAGCTGTAGTACCAATAGAAAAGCTGTATGTTAGCTGTATTAGAGCTGCTATTGGCTCTACCGACCTGGACCGATTTTGACGGAACTTTCACTGGCAGATAGCTGATGTAACAAGGAGTAACTTAGGCTACTTTTATTTTAGAAAAAATAAATAATAGTTTAAAAAAACTAAAAACACGCTGAATTTTGAGACGTATGTCAGCGTAGTTTGTGACGTATGTTAGCGTAGTTTTCAAAGACAGTTTTTATGAAAAACTTTTTGTTAAAGACCACGCGGGCGAAGTCGCGGGTAACAGCTATTACCTATAATATAACCTGAATTAACACATCTTACCGCGGTAGTACGTCCTCCTGCGTTAATTTCCGACATCCACGCGGGCGAAGCCGCGGGCAAAAGCTAGTAAATATACATATGTTTTAATGTATGACCACGCATAACTTTTTACATAGTAGTCCGATTGTGATAATTCTTTTTTTATTGGAAAGGGTATAGCTTGCCAATTATTATTAGTATCTACATTAAAGCTACAAAAAAATATATATATAAAACTTTTAAACAAAAAATTAAACCGCCGAAAAAACTGAAAAGCAAAAAATAATAAATCTTAAAATTTTGAGTCGGCGCTGAAAAATCAATGAACAAAGATCACTCAAAGCGCCGACTCATAATTTTAAGGTTTATTATTTTTTGCTTTTCAGTTTTTTCGGTGGTTTAATATTTTTTCAATCGAGCGACTGTGTCAACATACAAACTAAAGCTTTACTATAGCTATCATTATTTTTTCAGTTTTAAACCACCCTCATAGACAGTAGTCATCATCATCATCATTTCAGCCGAAAGACATCCACTGCTGGATATAGGCCTCTCCTAAGCACCGTCATCGCCACTTCGACCGGTTCTTTGCTTCTTGACTCCAGCGAATTCCTGCGGCTTTCACCAGGTCATCGGTCCATCTTGTGGGAGGCCTTCCATCGCTACGTCTTCCAGTACGCGGTCGTCCAGAAGTTTCCGACCCAATCGGCTATCTGTTCTGCGAGCAATGTGCCTTGCCCACTGCCACTTAAGTTTGGCATTTCTTAGGGCTATGTCGGTTACCTTGGTTCTCCTACGGATCTCTTCATTTCTGATTCAATCGCGTAGGGTATCTCCAAGCATAGCCCTCTCCATTGCCCTTTGGGTGACTTTCAGCCTTCTTATTTGGCCCATTGTGAGCGACCACGTCTCAGTGCCATAGGTCATCACTGGTAACACACACTGGTTAAACACTTTTGTCTTGAGACACCGCAGTAAGTAGGACGAGAAGATATTGCGTAGATTCCCGAACGCTGCCCAGACGAGTCAGATAAGACGATTGATCTCTTTCTCGTAGTTGGACCTGCCTAACTGGACAGTTTGTCCTAGGTAAAGATAATCGTCCAATACTTCGAGTGTAGAGTTTCCGATCTTCATGAGAGTGGGTGTGAGTTGGGCATTAGACATCACCTTCGTTTTGTCCACGTTCATTTTAAGACCCACTGTTTCGGAAGCTCTACTGAGGTCATCGAGCATTGTACTGAGGTCCTCCATAGTCTCAGCCTACTCTCTCTACTATATTGTCGGCAAATCGAAGATGAGTGATGTACTTGCCATTGATGTTGATGCCAGCCCCTTTCCAGTCCAGAGTTTTGTAGACATCCTCCAGTGCAGCAATGAACAGTTTCGGAGAGATTACGTCTCCCTGTCTCACCTCTCGCTGCAGAAGGATAGGTTTCGAGGCTCGGTCATGGAGCTGGACTGACATAATGGAGTTTTCATACAAACACTTCAGCACCTCGATGTACTGACAGAAGTCATATAACCATTGTATTTAAAAGACTACAATTACGCCATCAAAATAAGTTTCAGAACGGAGTTTGCATATACCATTGTCGAGAAACAAGTATCAAATGGTATTATGGTAAAACTTAGAGCTGTAATAAGTAAGTGATCACGTGTTAAATTCAGCTTGTTTACAGTTTTAACGATTAAACCAGATAAAAGTGTTACAAAATATTTTAGTAGAGTTTTAATATTCTGTTTAAGCATCCTAAGCTGTGGCTGTGGCTTCCTAAATAGTTTGAGCTGTATTTATAACTTTCGTTGTTACACTTTTTGCAAGTTTCACGAGTAACGTTTTTAGATCCGCACTTGTAAAAAGTGTAACAACGAAAATGGCCCCACGTTGGGCGCCATTTTCGTAACTGTGTTCATACCGTGATTATAAGACATTACGTTACACAAGTGTTTGATTTCCCAATCCGCTTCAATCCAGTATGAACACAGTTACGAAATAACTCAAAATGACAATGTTTTTACACGCTTTATATTAACTTCACTTTCCGTATGTTTGTTTGTAACCGACTCCTTATAGCGCGATTTTGACCCACTTTAAACGACCAGATTTCATTTAAACTCTGTATGTACCTAGACTTATCGAGGACCAATGACGATACCATAATTTCATAGTGCCATTATCCTTGCCAGGGTTACCAGGACAGCAAAAAAACTGTCTTCGAAAACTACGCTGATATACGTCGCAAACTACGCTGACATACGGCTCAAAATTCGTAACACCCTAAAAATAGAAAATAAATAATAGTTTAATTTTTTTTTGTTACTTGTATGTCTCTAAAAGAACTACGTTCTACATAGGCTGGTATATTGATGTTGAAAACGCTTGCCTGCTGCTTGGGCGCTGTTCGTCTGTCTGTCTGTGAGTGCCGTGAGTGGGCTGATCTCATGATCCGTTATAGGTACATAATTGAAATTTTCACAGAATTTATATTTCTGTTGCCGCTATAATAAAAAATAATAAAAATAACAACCACGTTAAGAATTTAAGGGAGATACCGTACTATATAAGAAACGTTATTTTTTCGGCATTTTTGCCTTGTGGGTCGGAACACATCGTGTGCGAGTCCGACTTGCACTACACCGGTTTTAGGTCATGAGACCTAAAACCGGTGAAGTGCAAGTCGGACTAGTCGAACAGCAGCCTAATTCCGCAACGCGTATTTTTCTGATAGGATAGATTAGCATTTATTATTTTTACTGCCCATTTGCTTAGTGCTTGTATTTTTTTCAACCTGTGGATGTAGATTAAAATGCTTAAAAAAGTTAAAACAGTCTCCTACTACCGTTTTCTTCAGTTCTCTTTTCCGACAAGATTAAGGTAATTGCCCTTATTGCCCCATCTCAAAAATCCACTCTGTATCTCTATATTACTTTGTCATAACTAGCTGTACCCGTGAGTTAATTAGCGCGAAAGCAAATTGGATTTCACGTTTTTTTTTACGCGAAACTTCTATTTTATTTCTTAAACAAAGTGGCTAAACTTGCTTCTTTTAACATCACTTCAGCTGGTCCACCAGAACAACGGAACAAACAGACATCAGGCGAAAATTAAATTTTAAAACCTGTATGTTATTTAGCTACCGTAGATACATAAATATTATACATTATATTTACTTTCATAAGCATTGAGTAAAAAGCTGTAATTTTGACATTACAAATAGACACTACAATTTTTTTTTAGGTATACAGGGTCAAATTAAATTGGCTTGCGAAACTCTACAGACGTGTTGGGTTATATATTTACCTAAAAACGATAAAATAAATATACCACCAATACTGCACGTACTGAGTGTCGGGCCGTCGCCGCGTCGCCTACGACCTAACATAGGCATTATGCTGGGTGACTCTACTTTCCAGTTCGCTACTGTCGGCGTCTGGTTGCAGTGAAGCTGTTGATCGCCTAGGACACCATGGCCTTGCTTGCAGCAAGAGCGCTGGTCGGGGTTGGCTGGCACAGCACGCCAGCATTAATGACATCATCCATCCAGCTCTTGTCACCGCCACCAGGGTGCCAGCTATTTTAGAATCCAATAGCTTGACACGCTATGATGGGAAGAGGCCAGACGTAATGACTATAATGTCTTTCAAGTTGGGTAGGCTTTTGGTGTGGGATGCTACCTGTATGGCGCAAATATAACAACCTCATTTAGAGCTCCGTGTTTGAGCCATTTGGGGTTGAAAGACTAGGGCCGTGGATCAAGGAACAAAAGGATAATAAACATTCACTGTTTTCTAATGTTGTGTTTTATTTATTACGTAATTTTTATTATTAGGTGTGGCTTAATTTTTTTATGTGCAATGTGTAACATCTTTGACATAATTCACTTTATCTATTTACAGGCTGACAGGAGCACAACTGCTCAAATTATATGTATAAACTACAGGCTGCAGTAATTGTGCCTTCATGATTCTGATACACTAAGACTTAGAAAATATACAAAAAACATACAAACTAGAATTTTGTAACTGAAAATAATACTTATGTGTGACATACAAAAACCATTTACTAAGTTTCAAATATAAATATTGTAAGAAGAAAATTAAACTCTCATTCGGTCAGACAATACTCTGACTATGGAACCAGATCCACCAACATTAAATGCTTTTTCATGCCATAGCAATAGATGTCCACTTGATCCTTCAGTGGGGAATTCAAATCCTCTATAAATGTATTTCATCAGAATGTCTACATCATCCAAACACAGGTTTCCCACGGCTTCTTCAATTTGAGTAGACTTTATGGCAAGCAGGACTTTCAAAGTTAGTTGAAGTGCATTATCCTGAAAAGAAAACATCTCTGATGAATGTATTAATATACCACACACATAACAAAACATCACACCTGTCCCATATTAACTACTCAGTTAGGTTGTATGTAGAATAACAATCAATGACAACAATTTATTTACAACAGTCAATGTTGAAATATTCCATACATTTTTATGATAATACTAGCTGACCCGGCAAACGTTGTTTTGCCATATAAAAAAATTGAGGATTGTATGTATTTTTGTATGTTGTATCATAAAAAAATAGAAATTAAAAATTTTGTCTAAAAAATAAAAAAATAAAATTAGGGGTGGACTACCCCTAACATTTAGGGGGATGAAAAATAGATTTTGGCCGATTCTCATAGATACCGGATAAGCACAAAAAATTTCATCAAAATCGGTCAAGCCGTTTCGGAGGAGTATGGCGACGAAAACTGTGACACGAGAATTTTATATATTAGATATTATGTCTTTGTTGCTTTTGTTGTTTGTAGTTACAGGAACATAAATAAAGATGAACTTCCTGGGCATATTTTAAAGTAAAATGAAAACATTCTAATTATGACAAGATCAGGGTGCTTACTCTTGATTTTAATTCTGATCGATTGACATTTGAATTGGAACTTTTCGAATTTTTGAGTTCGATGCTAGCGCCAAAATGTGTTTAAATTGGGTTTCCATTTTTTAGAACTAAGTGGAATCGCGATCAGTTGTTGTTGTTCCAATGTTGATACTACTGTTTTCAAGAGTACCGAATTACGTGTATGCAAAATTAACATTGGAATCGTATTGGCATTAGACAGGAATTAAAACTAGGTTAAATAGTAAGCCCCCCGGACTACATAATTCAAGTATGACTTACTTTGATTTGCTGATTGGCTGATCCTACTGGTGCATTGTTCAAGACAACTTTCAGGGCATCAATATACCGACCTGTATTGTAGAGTTAAGGATATCAAACATGACAAAAATAATGGCCATAGGTAGCAGTAGTATGACACTTAACCAACCTGGCTACAAAACAAGACGATCTACCGACTCATGTTTAAACCATCAAGCCATTATTCGATTTTGATTTTATTCAGACCAATTTCAAGTGCTTAATACAAAAACGAATTTTAAAACTGAGTCTATTCTTATCAGCTTATTTATAATTTACTCAAAGTAACAAAATGGGGTGGTTTAAAGGTTGCTTGGAAGCTTGGACTACAGTTAGAACATAGTTGTTTTGTAATAAGACGGCTCAAGTTTAACGAAAGTCAAAACACCACAAATTCTTCCAAATAACTATCTAGCGAAGTTTAAGTACTTGCAGGGCATTTAGTTGCAGGACAACCATAGATGGTCTGTTATTTCCTACACAATTTTCGTCAAACATTAAGTTTCGATGGATGTTACGGTATTTAAAGCATGTTAACAACAACGAAATATAATACGCAAAAACGTAAAACGCAGGCATACTGATAAAACAGGATGATTCATTCATATGAATTGTTACAAAAGGAAAATTAATGTTTTACTCAAAGCAAAGTAGGTACTTCTAATACGAGAAATGCGATTTATAGTGTAGAGCTGCTGTTGTTTCATTACAAAGTACTGTTAATCTATTGTTTAAAAAGGATATTGATTTAGTAAAGTGCAAACTTCTCCTTCATCCGGTCCAGTGGGTATGGACTGTTCCGCTTCATCTTCTCTAAAGTTATCTTCATTATATTGATCGATATCGATCTTACGAAAAGCAGAACTAGAAGTATTTTTCGCCATTAATACGGTTTTTATTTACAGTTTTGGTTTCAAATCACAAAATACGTGCAGTCTGCGATAGACAAAATTTGACATACCAACGCTATGAAGTATGAACACTGCTGTTGACAGTTGACCAGTGTTGCCAACTACTAGTACTATCTTTAGTCAGTACTTAGGCCCTTGCAAATAGTTGCTGATACTCGCTTACGCTCGTATTACAGAATGTCACTCAAAACTCATAGGCTTTTCGCACAGTGAGAAGTCAGCTTATACTGTAAATGTATAGCTTGACCTGTGGCCAAGCGTACATTAAAAATTGCCAAATTATTTCAATAGTGTTTGGAATAAAACTTGAGTAAAGAATTAGCACACATTTTCATTATTCTAATATCAACTTGGTACTTATATTAATACAATAGTGTTAAAATAGGTGCTAATAATGATTATGTAGTTGTTATTTAGACTAGGTAAAATCTGAAATCCAGGTTGCCAATGAAAAAAAATATTTATGCCCTATTCCGGCCTTTTCAGCATTCTCTGAGAGCTTGTTCGCTAACTTTAATCTTGAATCTGAAGAGAAAAGAGAGAAAAAGATCGTCCAAAAATTTATATTATTGATTCATTGTTATTCTCAAATGTATTTATTTATAAATTCAGACTTGAAAATTTGATCATTTAAACTTTAAGGCACGTTACCTGAACTCATGAGGAGCAGTAAAGTTATACCATTATTTAAATTCGGTAGTATAGCGTCGGTGGGGAGCAATTTAACCCCTTACCGCACGCCATTTAAGGCTTTAAAAGTTTTTTTTTTTTCTATTTATTAAAATATTGTTTTTTCGCAACCAACATTGAATCCGTATACATAATATCTTCGTTTAACGGAAGATATTTTTTGTTGTCTATAGTAAGTGAAATCAGTCAAAATATTGGAGGATATGTGCAGCGTGTCCGACCGTTACAGTGCAATTATTAGTGTTCGTTTTTTATATGGGAAAATAGTAATAAAACGGTAAGTAAAAATCCTTAGAATTTCAAAATACAATGTTTACATATACTTTAATAAGAAATAGTTCTCGTTTCGGCATTTTTTGTGTTTTTGGTTTGTTTTTGAGCTTTCTTTTAATATTGCCATATTTGGCTTCGTATGCATTTTTGTCAAAACATTTTGGGTCATATATGGCTTCGCATGCATTAAGATGCTTTTTCTTTCCTTTGCAGCAATGAACCCTTCTCGCTTCTATGGTACTTCCAAGCACGTAAATCTTATTCCGGGCGATGGTTTCTTTAGTGACGACGATCTGGCTTCTGACTCTGATCCTGGCTATGAACCATACTCACTCCGTGCTCGTCGTAACCAAGTTGGTACCCCAACAAGCCGAGGCGCCACTCTAACCAGCTTGCCGGACTCGCCCGTACCCAGTAAAAAAGCACGAATAACTCCATCCAGGCATCAAGACCTACCACTAGATCGTGTACGTTCAAATAACGTGGACCATTTCTCCGAGTGGATGAAATCAAGTCGACAAATTTGTCAGAACTGTTCGAAATTCCGTTCTTTTACCATATGTAGGAAATATAAAGTTAATTTATGTTACAATGATAAAATAAATTGTTTCAAAGATTTCCATAAAACATAACGTCGGTGCGCCGACCGAAAGTGATATGTGCATTTCGTTAACTTTTCAGGGGGCTCAAAAAACATCATTACTCAAACTGAGTCTTACTTAAGAAAAATCTATGAATAAGAAAAGTTGTACAAAAAATATAAAGTTTAGGAGATTTAAAGAAAAAGCTGTTGTTCTGGCTAGTTTAAGGCTCAATTTTTTTTTTCTCTTTTCGTGCACATATCGGTTTTGGTTTGAGACTTCCAAATTAAGGATGTGCAAGTTATACACATATCAGTTTTTATTATTCAATTAATGAACATAAAATGGGCTTCGTTATGTGCAAAATTTTGAGAACTATAGTAATTATTATTGGTTATTTTTATAAATAATAATACCAAAGTACATTTTATGCCTTTATTTAAAAAAAGAAAGATCTTCAAATTACTAATCATTACAAAAAGAAATAATCGACCGTAGTTCTTACAATATATTAATTATCTTAGACCCAATAAAAACTTCAAAAAAATGTACTAAACACTTTTTTGTTATTTTTTTTATATTGTTAATTACAAAGTTATTCTAAGAGATCAAACGTTTTAATACAATCATATTGTACTAATTTTGAGGTACATTTATAATAAAAAAAGTTCTACAAATGACTAAGCATTACAAAAAGAAATAATCTAGGTACCGTAATTTTAACGAGAAATATTATTTATTTTAGACCTATTAAAAACATCAAAAAAATATATTTTAAACTTGTTATTTTTTTTGTTATTTTTAATTACAATTCGAAGAGATCAAACATTTAATACAATCATATTGAACTTATTATGAGGTGCTCATTCTAAAAAAAATATTACTCAAAAATAGGTACTCTTTCTATATTAATTCTATAAAAATAAAAAAATTACTATTGTATTTTTTGGTCCCTAACAGTCTTGTTGAAAAAATCTGTTTTTATTTAGTTAAATTTAAGATTGTCGTAAAAAAAATGATTATCGCGGTGCATGTATTTTTTCAAAGACTGCAAGCTATCGTACTTGGACTTTTCAATTTTTCTTGGTTCAACGTATAGATCTACTAGATCTTTGTCATTGTTGTGTAGTCGTTGTGGCAGTAGCTGCCATTCATCTGTTTGACGAAGTTTGTAGAAAATTTCTCCACCTTTGTATAATGCTGCTCTTAAGTCAGTTACAACTGGATCTCCGGCTTTCTTTCCAGGCCTAATGGAATCCAACTGGCATACGTCTTCATAATTCTTAAAAAAAGTGTAGTCTACATTATGAATAATGTATGGCTTACTATGACGAGCTTGCGCCATTAAGGAGACATAGTGGCTAGGGCTGTAAATTGGAGGCTTAAACAAACCTTCTAGCGTTGAATGCACACTATCAACTTGCATCATAGTATGCCCTTTTTCCAAAATCAGTTGCTCAATGTCCAACTCTTTTTCTCTGGAAAGGTTTAGAAGAGCTGAAGACAACGTTTTATTCCGATTTTGATAGCAGCAACCGTCAGATATTATTATCATTTTTTTAAAGCCTTCCGTAGCTTTTTGTCTCAAAAAGTCTATAAGACAGGTAGTGAACTCATTTGCTGTAACGCCTCCGTCACCCTCATGCCATACATACAAATGTACTTCACCGTCATTGTTGCAGTAAATGGTGTAATTGTGCATTTGAAGTTTCTGCTTGTAGTACTGGACAGATACTTGCAGTTTGGGACAAAGCAGTACGCTTTGAACATCGACTGTAACCACCAGAACTTCAGAAGAACATAAAGCAGTGGCCTGCTCTTTCGCGAGGTAGGCTTCTTGTTTCATGTTTATATGCTTGTTGTATTCATCTTCAGCCAAATTACTTTCTTTAAACGCAGTGCAGGTGTCACACTGGTCTTTTCTGGGTTTGAAAATTGATATTTTCTTTTCTTTTAAAATCTTACAGAAAAGTTTTCTTTGTGAAAATGGTTTATTTTTGGATAAACACCATTTTTTGAAGACTCTATACATGTGTGTTTTATTCCTGAAAGAATCTTCTACGTAGGTTCTAGTAGAACTCGATCTGCAATAATGACTCGGTACCTTAGGTAACAAATTCAGCCATTCCTCGATTGCGGATTCTTTTCGAAGTTCACTTCTGTTGTTTGATGTTGCATCATTTTTAGTTTTACTACTCCTTTTGTGGGATGTAGAGGAACCAGGCCTGTTAATCTGTTCGTCTTCAAACATAGTATTTATCCAATCCCATAGGGTGTCATTATTTATGTCAATTGTACTCAACATAAAGTTTTTACAAACTTTCACCATCTCATTGTTTTCATTGGGCAGAAACCAGTCAAATCCTTGTTGTTTCTTCGAAGATGCTGCGCAAGATGTTTTGCGCCTTCTTATCACAGGACGCATACGCACTAGATTTTTTATGTAAGCTTTTTTAGCTTCCCACGTCTCAAGATCCCAAAAGTATTGGAAAATTAATTTTCTCTGTTCTTCATTTATCATGCCACACTGGAAACTCCGGCTTGTTTTTATGGTACATGAGTCATGGTTGCAAGTCTTGCTCTTAATACGCCTTTTCTTTTTTAAAACAAAGCTCTCTTTTTCATTCTTGTCCTCTTCTTTCTTGTCCTCTTCTGTCTTATCCTTTTCTTTCTGGTCATTTTCTGTCTTGTCCTTCTTGTGTACTTTTTTTCTGCCTACATACTGCTCACCTTTAAGTCTTTTCATCATGTTATACTTCCTGTCTCTTCTTTTATCATACATTTCTGCAAAGTTTTCAGAATCTGACTCCTGTATGTCTTCTTCCTGGCAACATTTATCAAACTCGCCTGTTTGATCATTCAATATCCATGTTTGTCCATATGTAATAGTTTTAGGCTCCATTAGCCCTGTCACGTCGTTAAGAATAAATTCATTTTCATTTGAATGTTTTGGTACGGCTGCATCATCATGTTCGCAATTTTTAGAAGCATGATTGGTATCACAATCATTTTCAACCAGCATAGGTTCTGGACGCTCAATATGTTGCACGCCTGTTTGATCATTCAAAATCCATGTTTGTCTATCTGTAACATTTATAGGCTCCAGGAGCCCCGTAACGTCGTTAGGAATGCAATCAGATTTATTTGAATGTGTTGGTACGGTTTCAACATCATGTTCGCAGCTTTCAAAAGCATGATTGGCCTCATAATTATTCTCAATCAACATAGGTTCCGGAGGCTCAATATTATTATGCATAATGATGTTTTTATGTTGTACAATGGACCTTGGAGATTGTTCTTGATATTCCTCATTGTTTGAAGTCAGATCATCATTTGTATTGTTAATAATTTGCTGCGGGTTTTTGTAGTCTACAGTAGGGTCATAGGCATTTGATACAAACTCGTCTGCATTTTTTTCAATTGATACATTTCCTGTACTTAGATCAACAAGCAATTTTCCCCTCCAATTATTTCTACCAGCCATTTTTAAAGCATTGTCTTTGCAAGTTGGCATAAATCTGAAGCAAAATAAAAGAAGAAAGCTTAAAATGCGAAAAGAAAACAAGTGCAAGTAACATGACTTTTACATAAATGGAAATAGAATGATGCTTTATAGAAGAAAATGCAAAAAAAAAACTCATACCAAACAATAGCTCAAGGACTTAACTTATGTACGGTTCTTTTTCTTCCGTTCTATGTTATTTTGTAGTAACATTCGATTAACAATGCAATTAAAAGCACTTACCAGATCTGCAATTGTTTTCCAAACGATAAAATGTTCACATAACCTCAAAATCATACAACACGTGTTCACGGAAAAATCTGATATGTGCAGGGCTACTACGAGTGTAAGCCAAATTCCGTATGTGCATTTGTACACATAGTTTTCTTGTCGACTTTAGAAATGCACATATCTGGATTGGTTTTTTGAAAACTAAGCCTTATATTCACATACGGGTTTTTGTAACGGATAGAGATTCTCAAACTAACGCCATCTAGCGAAAAAAAAAAAAAACCAAAAAATGCACATATCGCTTTCGGTCGGCGCACCGACGATAAATTCATTTTTTAATTAATGCATACGAAGCCATAATATGGCTTCGAGTAGTAATTTCTAAAATAAGTACACAAATATTTTTTTTCCTATTCAGACTGTTTATACATTCAAAATAAAAGATGTTTTTAGTAAAGAAAAATTTTTTCTTCATCTCCTTCATAATTCATGCAATAAGGGGTTAAGACTCACTTATTACGTTAACAGTTTATTGTTCAAGAAAAACAGCTTTTACACACAGAACAGTCTTGACAAAACTCTAATAGCTAGATTTTTATATTGAGCGCGAGGAGTTACCGCTCGAACGTGTTGCAGCCGTACGTCAACTAACCAACGCCCTCTAGCGGATAGCATACGAAATACGCTCTCGGGTTGCCACGCTATAGTAGGTAAAAAAAAATATGTTGGCTTGGCAATTTCAGATCTATTTCTTTTCTATCTTAACTCCAAAAGTTAATAATAAAGCTAATGCTAAGATATTTAAATTGATATGGCCTCCTTCAGAGTGAACAATATGGTTTTACGAAATATCATTCGATTACATATGTGAGTGTTGCTCTAGTAAAACACATATTTAACACATGGGAGGGTTCGCGAAGTGTTATTGGAGTTTTCTGTGTTCTGTTTTCTCCCGGAAGCCTTTGATAGCGTGCATCGTTACAAGCTTTTGCGTAAACTACGGTACATGGTGGCATGGGCGTAGCCACGGTGGGGCAGGGTGGGGCGCTTGCCCCACCCTGGCTCTGACCTGTAAGGTACCTAAGCAAACCTAAAAAAATAAATTATTTAGGTACTAACTACAATACTAAATATCCGTAAGAAAGTTCACACTCGACACAAAAAAAAATGCGATCAAAACAAAAACCGCGCGATTCATCAACACATTTTTAAAATAAACATCGTGAAAATGTGGACGACCACAGCGGCAGTTTCATAGCTGAAGTTCAAGTGATCACTCTAGAAGTTGATTTTACAATGCCAGACATCGCGAAAAGACAGACGCGCCGTGCAAATCCTCCGGCAGAGAGTCCTACCCAGTTTTGGAAACGACCGTTGATTATTCCCTACCTAAACTCGCTAATTATGTCATTGGAAGAGCTTTTCTCGGTGAACAACTTACTGGCATATTCTTTTCTTTGGTCTCATTGCACCCATATAACATGTTGCAATTGACATTCGAAGAATTTTTGTAAAAAAAAAAACAGAGGCCTTTCGCTTTGGCTGAAGAAGTTTGCAAAAGATTAAGCACGTCTGCGTATGCTCTTTACAGCCTGTCCAAGAAAGTTAACGTCAATACATTAATGGTTGCATATCACGGTTTGGTGGTCTCTGTCGTAAGGTTTGGTGTAGTATTCTGGGGTAATTGTTCCGAAAGGGAGTCTATATTTAAAGCCCAAAAACGGTGCATACGATCAATCTTTAATCTCAAGGTTACAGATAGTTGCATTCCTTTTTTCAAGAAACACAAGATACTAACCTTCCCTAGTATATACATACTCGAAGTTTCTATATTCGTTAAAAATAACAAACATCTATTTCCGGCATTAAATGATACGAGAATGCGAACTACTGCCTTGAGATCAAAATATCAGAATCTATTGTGTACTGGTAGATATAACACTGCTTTGCTTAAAACGTTATTGGTATAGGACCTATTATATTTAACAAATTGCCTAGTTGCATAAAGGATCAGCCTTTAATAAAATTCAAGAAACTCCTGACGTCGTTGCTGATAGATAAATGTTATTACTCTGTTACCGATTTTATAAATGATGAATTGTAATATTTGCTTCAGTATCTCATTTATTATGTTAATAATTTTAGACTTAGCTGATCCATGATCTCATTTTAAATATAAGTACTTAGTTTATAAATTATCGTTAAGTTAACCACTATATTTTTGTATGCCAACAGGCAGAATGTACTGGAAACATATCCAAAAGTAACACCTCTATTGTAACACCTGCATTCTATACAAATAAAGAAATGATTTGATTTGATTTGCAAGTTTTATAACTTAAGTGGTAGTTTCCACAGCGAGGCTGAACTGTGGTACCACTTGTGGGTAGAAAAAATATAGCACTGAATGTTCCGAAAGACATGGAAGTGCGAGAACTGATAAAGGATTCAGAAATGTTGCACCAGGTGTGTTTTTGCCCAAACATTTACGACCTGTACTCGTCTGTACTCGTCAAGACGTGGCTTCGCTTCATCATGAGTGAAAATCGTCTGAGCGGTCTCTGTATGCTGAGTGTTCACAGGATGAGGATCGCCGAAGCGAAAAATAAATTGGAAACCGAAGCACTAAGGAGGTTCTGCCAGAATCCACACCGGCTTCTCTTAAAGCAATATTATGAAGTTAGTTAATACCTAAATAAATAAACAACCTATAATACCTATGTGTAACTGTGTACTTACAGATAGACTGTGTACTTATCTATAGATAGATATAAACCTCTAAATTGACTGATTAACAAATTGGCATACACCCAGGGCCCAAACGGCTGAAGCTAGAGACACATTTTTGGATGGAAGATTTCGTAGTGTAGGTAGGTGAGCAATAAGAAAGTGTTTTGGATAATTCGAATTATACATACAGATACATGGTGCTATATGGTGTAACCTTAGAAAAAAATAACCGGGGTAAGACCGCGGGTATGTTTGCTAGTTAGATATTATTTTAGACTGCTGCCCCACCCTGAGCCCATGGCTGGCTACGCTCATGCATGGTGCTGTTCAAAACGAAGTTCTCAATGTAATAAATTCATATTTATGTAATAGGTTCCAATGTACCGATATTAATGGAAATCTTCCAAGCTACCATTTCAGTTAGGTGTACCTCAAGGCTCAATACTGGGTCAATTGCTATTTTTGTTGTATATCAATTATTAACCATCCTCTTCTAAGAGTATCTGTAAAGATGTACCATTGCTATTGTCTCTCCTCTTATATTTAAAATGTATAAACATCTATATTTATACTTTATTGTTCTAATGTTTGGGGAGTTTTGTTTTGTTGAACGCGTTAATCTCAGGAACTGTTTTTAATTGAAAAAATCGTTTAGTGTTAAATAGCCAAGTTGTTGTGTTGGTAATATTTATAGAGGAAGGCTATTATGCTATATAACAACACTTTAATGTGTGTTTTGATGACGTACAAAAGTGCTGATTCTCAGCCTAATTTGAATAAATAACTTTGAAGCTGGCAACACTAGACTAGGTGTATCCGATCTTTTTTTTTGTGACACTTTTGTGACTTGTGAATTGTGAAGTGTCAATTTCCTGCCAGTATTGTGTCAAACTGCTGTTTGGTAATAAATATTTAGTAAATCTCTTTCTCTTGGTTTTTTCCGATAATATCAAAAAACTAGGAGCTGTTACTTCGTATATTGATAAATCACATTTTCGTAACCACAATGACAATGGGTGATGAACTACCTGTTACTTCTTTAGTTTTACCCGTTCTCATACGTCCCGTTTTAACTCAGGTATGTTGTATTCACTATTCAGTTAGTTTTACTTTTTATTGTGATTTATTTGGGGTAAACAATCGTTGATCTGCATTTTTAAACGCAATAAACTTTTTCTGAGTCTTGACGGATTATTACATGGTTTTTTAGCATAGAAAGTAATGTAGGTACTGTGTCATAACTTAGAAGAATGTAAGTAGGAAGTATTGTGACAGTTTTAATTATCAGACAAAATATTGTTTCGAAATTTGACACATAAAAGATATTAATATGTATTATTTGTCACCAATTAATTTACCCTATCTGCAACCTGAGCAATGTTGTAATTTGAGTGTTGAAATTAGTACATGATACTTACACTATCTAAAGTTGCGAGATAAGATTGTTATACTCATGATTTGGTTGTAAGTGCTTATTATAAAACAATTGTCTTTTAGATATCAATGATTCATTACAATTATAGATTAATTGACATTCTTGTGTTCAATGAAAGGAAGAACGGATGCTTGTCTAATTAAGAAATATTTTTTTATTTTCCAGTTAGAGAAGTATGACTTGGGGGCTTCTCAGACACTCCGTGCTGCCTT
The DNA here is from genome assembly GCA_947507805.1 of Aporophyla nigra. NCBI lineage: Eukaryota > Metazoa > Arthropoda > Insecta > Lepidoptera > Noctuidae > Aporophyla > Aporophyla nigra. Next base: position 13,318,781 of record OX382302.1, on the reverse strand, counting down.
AACAAAGGCAGAAGCAGCTGTCCCAGGCTTGAACTATGATTTGGTGGCAGGTATTATGCGAAGAGCTGATATACCTGTCAACATGAATGAAAGCTTGCTGCGGCTTCAAGGAACCTTGACAGAAGCTGAGTGTTAGTATTCTATTCAGTTTTTTACGGTTATTTTTGTGATAACTCTTTAATTAAGGTAAAGAAAAGACATGTGAGTTTCCATGTGTAATCATCAGTCATTAGAGTGGGTAGATTAAGTTGGGGTCAATAAACTGGCACGTTTATGTTAGTATAAGATAGGATTAAGATTTTTTTTAAGAAATTTCAAATATCGATGATGAAGTGACAAGAACCTTTATCTACCAAAACATAATTTTACAGGAATCGAAAAAACTTTAGTTTTTTTTTAAGCACAACTTATGAATAAACCTTTTATTGGTAAAAAAGTTGTTATCGGAGGATGTGAGAGCCTAGTATATACCTACCTATACAACCAACTTTTTGATTTAGCTGATGAGAAAACGAAAATCGCCAAAATGGCAGTTAGAAGTTCTTGTCACTTCATCGTCTATATTGTAACGTGCAGAATATATATCAGTATACATCAGTATGAATAATAAATGTTTAACCCTTTTGCTGTCATTTTAATAGTTTATAGGTGATCGGCCTTCTATAGTAAAATAACGATGGCATGGCTAAATTTGAGAAAAAGTAGCAAACGGAAAGTGGGATTCTATTAAGAATAGTTATTGTTGTGCGTCCATTTGAAACTTACATAATATGAGTCATATTATGTAAGTTTCGAATAGATTGGATTGTTTTAAATGTTTATCCATCGCATACTATAAATTTGTAATGTAGATGTAAATGTCTTGTTTTCTAGTAGTTTAAAAATCCTTACTTTCACAATATTTGATTCAATCCCGTAAGTACCAAAATGAAATCCCGAAAAAAGGCTTATTGATGTTATGATTTCTATGACTATTCATGATGCGAGTACATAAAATCAATCTACCTACTCCAATCACTGGTCATCATCATTAACGTGACTTGAATTACGATAAGTGAAAACTATCATAAATTTAAATAGAATAAATAACCATCTGCGTGAGCACATTGTTCTCTTGAACTATGCAACTAATTTTGGTATAGTTTCCATCAAAACAAAAAGAATTTATTGTAGTTGGTTTATTTGTATACTCAGAATATTCATATTAAACTTAAATATAAAAAATGATCACACTGCTTTGCCAAACTGTGCAAAGGTAATGAAAATATCAGCCTATTATAAATATTCCTCTGATCTCTTCTGATTCAGAGAAGTAAAGAGTATTGGTCACCGTGCATACTCAAGGGGGATTGGCGTTTTTAGACTAAAAAGCCATAAAGCCAGGTTATCACACAGTGTTTTCCTTCACCAGTTTCAGTGATGAAACACTTAACATTTATTTAATTTTTCTATTTGTTGTTGTTTTGTTGCTTGTTTTTTAAAATGTGTAAGCTATTAATTACAGGCGCAGATTTAAGACTGAACAGGACTGAAGAAGCATTCCAAGAATTGAACAAAAAGTCTACAGCTTTGAAAAAAATCTTGAGTCGCATTCCAGACGAGATTACTGACCGGAAGACATTTTTGGAGACCATTAAGTAAGTGTGTATGTGACAAAAAATCAAGTAGCCAAGTATGTATTGGAATATGTACATTGAAGGTTTCTGTAGTTGGGATGCATTTATCCCAAAAACTAACTAAACAAGTCAAATCATGTTCTTCTATGCATCAATATCTCAACATGTATATATAGGGAAAAAAAAATGTGATTAACACTACAAATGAATGATTTTTGGATGTTTTCCTTAATGTGCTGTAAGGAAAAAGTCCGAAAATCATTAATTGGTAAACCCTAGAATCATGTCATTTGGCAAGCAGCAAAGGAAGTACTTGTATGGCCATATTTATTTTTACTTAACAGCTTGTTTTTATTTAGAAGCTTCATTTTTTATTGAAGTGACCAATATTGATTGAAGTGATCCTATAAGGGTTCCGTTTTTACCATTTCAGATACTGAACACTATTGATATTATCTGAGTATCAAAGCATACTTGATACTTGACATACATCATGATTCTATCTAGATATATGATAGGTAAATGGCTAGACCAGTCTAGTTAGACACTGGTCAATAAATCTATAGAATAAAATACACTTTCCTCCTCTTTTTTATTGTTCATCATCATAATCATTGCATCCAAAAGATGTCCACTGCTGGATATGTCCAGTCTCCCAGGTCAGGTCTCCCCCGAGCACTTCAACTTTTGCTTCAATTTAGTTTATTTCCTGTTCACAGAGAAATTGCTTCAGCAATCAAGAAGTTGCTGGATGCTGTGAATGAAGTATCTACATATACACCAGGAACAGGCAAACAGGTTCTAGAACAAAGGAAACGAGAATTTGTGAAATATTCCAAGAGATTTTCTAACACTTTGAAGGAATATTTCAAGGAGGGACAGTAAGTTCAATTTACTTGTTGTTACTATGTAAATAAGGCAGTGTGCTTTGTTTCGTTTACTCTAGGTTTATAAGTATGCCAGGAGTTGATCAGTACAATAATGTGGTACCTATTTGAAAATTAGTGAGTTTTTAAAGCTTGCCACATAATTATTTCACTCAACATTTAGTCAAACCTGTGCACTTTTACTAATGCACATATTTTATATGATTACAGGGCCAACGCAGTCTTCGTGAGTGCTTTATATCTGATACATCAAACCAATCAAATCCTATACACTGTTAAAAGTAAGTCTGAGTAAAATTTATTAAGGCAGTATTTGAAATTTATCAATTTTAACCAACTATCCTGTATTATGAAAGTGAAGATGATGGGGGAATTGCGCCTGTTACTGTTTTATTGTTAAATTAACTCCCAAAATAAATACTAATAAATATATAAGGTAATATGTTATTGAATATTTTTTGGTCACTGGGGGGAATTTATTATATTTTATGATAGAAAAACAATATGTAAATAATATAGCATACTTATTGTTATGTAAATTTATCATAGTATAACAACAATCATATTATGATTTTATTATTATTTTCAACTATATTTGTACCTAACATGGTTTGGGGACAGCCCTTATTTTTTTAAATAATTGATTTATTGTAAAGTACATAAAAGTTACAATCTATTTTTAAATGGTCTGTTGTATTCTTACACATACATCTAAAATGGTATTTAAACATACCTAGAGAGTGGAAATAAAGTTTTTATGGTTTATGCTAAATACACTCTCCATGGTAATTTTAAAATAAATAATAAAAAAATATTTTGATAAACTTGTACACCTGACGACATATTTATCAAGCTATACATTTCCAGTTTTAGCTGACCCCTCAATAAATAGGCGTTTCGTACAATGAGAAGTCAGTTTATACTGGAAATGTATGGCGTGACATGTTGTCGTGCGTACAGTAGCTGTGTTAGTTATGCTTTTAATGAGATAACTAGTAGTTCCTTTAAAATAATTATTTTTGCAGTACACCTTATTTCACCATACAACTTTTGAATAACCACTTGTCGCATTATTGTCAATTTTTATAGAGTTGTCATCGCCATAAATGACTTTATTAACAGTGATTGGATTTTTATTTTATTGCAAAGACTGACCTGCTACGATTCTTACATACTCTTTTTTGCTTTATTTATGTTCATACATTTGGTCAATATTTAGTAACTGACATAATTATTTGAAATCAAGTTTGCGTTTTCTGTCCAAAGTGCCTCATATCGAAGCATTGTATTGTTTGTTATTTTATAGAACACTTGCAATTTTTCTTTCGAAATGACAAAATTCCGATACATCTGGATATTCGTGAGCTTATTACTATCTAGCTTTTGTCAGCGGCTTCGCATTAAAATTCGTTGCGTAGTTTATAAGATCTGAGCGTACAAACACAAAATGCGACTTTGTATATCGACTATGTAAGGATGATATTGTTTGAGGTTGTTGACCTTAAACTGCATTATTTAATCCGATCACTGTTTATTACAGTCGGTTAAACAAGGCAAATCAGCCTAATCAAACTTCGAAACAGTAAATGTCAGCCTAAGAATTTATTTTTTATTTTTTTATAGCGATTTCATCATAGTGATTGACTTGCAGAAATATTGTTGAATGAGAAGCGATCACTTGTCATTTGTACAACTTACACTGATATTGTATCGAATAAAAACATGTAGAAAACAATACAATAAACTCCTAACTAAGCGTCTTCGTTAAAATGAGGTAGTGATCTACTTTGTATATGAAAATATTGTAGTAGTTACAATAATATTATGTTTTATTTAATTAACAATAAAGTCCAAGTAAAGTATGTTTGTTTTTGTTATTACTTAATACTAGCAGTTACTAAGTAGTATTCGAGTTATGTTTTTTTAGAGTAGACAAGTACTTACTCTAAACAAAACGTAATTTGCATGGTAGCCATAGCCATGATAGGGATAATAATCAACTACCTTTCTAGCTTTTATGTAATCGGTTCACCTTATGTTAATTACCAGCTTACAAAACAGGTAAATTATGGTTCGCAGAGACCGAATCTTCCGGTAAGTTGAATAAGACCGTTAGAGAGTCGTTAAAGGAAATTCATTCAAGTTCTTGAAACCTACCTTTAATTTTCTGTGCGATCATTGGTTGCTGAGATATCGCTAATCAAAGACAAAACGATCCTTTTCCATTTGAAGACCGATATCTCAGCGAGAACTGGACGTATCAATAAATGTCTATAAAAAAGAATTTAAAGCTAAATAAACATTAAGATTCTTATAGTAGTTAAAAAAAAACCACACCCGTAGACCAAAAAAAAAACAAACAATTTTTTTTTTTGTTGCCGGTTTTTCTAAGATTAGGTACTCAAAAACCGCTGAAGCTACAAAAATGAAGAAGAAGATCCCTTAATTTTTTCGTTTAGTGCATTTTTAAAGTGATAACTAAGTATTCTGTGAACATTTTAAGCGTCTACCTGTTACCGTCACGAATATCGGACAAAAACGAGAAAAAAAAGAACATTTTATTCTATTTTTTAGTATTTGCTGTTATAGCGGCATCAGAATACATTATCTGTGAAAATTTCAAATCTCTAACCATCACGGTTCATGAGATACAGCCTGGTGACAGACGGACGGACGGACGGATAGTGTAGTCTTAACGTAAAGTCCAGTTTTACCACGGATAACGAGGGATATGCCTTGGGGGCAGGCCTTTGAATAACGTTAAAAATTTGGTATCGTTACTTTCATCGGACGAAGATAACGTTATTAGTAGAGGTCACGTTATGCTTGGTAACGATACTTGGCATACGTTTTACCGGTAACTGAGTAACGTTAAATTTTTATTTATTTTCTTTCATCTCTTTCTTCCGTCTATATTAATGAAGTTTCATTTGCATCGTTTGATTGGCGTTGTTGCCGTAGAGCGCCGCCGCCCATGGCGTGCCACTTAGGTTGCGCTGGTTGACAACAATGCATTAAGTAACGATAAAAGTATCGATACTAGTAACGGTAATGGTAACGTTATTTTATGGATTCGATACCAAAGTATCGTTACCCGTGTTACCGTTAAAAAATTAACTTTATGAAAATAACGTTACTTAACGATACTTATAGTGTGAATTTGGTAACGTTACCAAGCCCTGCTTGGGGGCGTGGCACGTGCCGCCTCGATGCTATCAATTGATAGTATGTTCGGACGGCGGCTGTACGCTTCATTCAGTCGCTTTGCAACTGCGTACAGTGCACTATTGATGCGTAAAAAACCAAAATGCCGAGTTGTGCAGTAATTATTTGTAAAAATAGACCAAATACCATCAACCTGAAGACAAATGGCGTGTCCTACCACCGGTAAATAAACAATTAAGTCACTGTTTTATATTTTAAATCAATTTTTAAATGATTTACTAACTTACGTGCGGAGCGACACGAACTAGCCCAAATCTTCCCGAACGAAACGAACGTATTCGACTTAGAGAGGTGCAATCGTTTGCGTGCGGCTGATTTTATCGATATGCGTATCATTGCAGTTGAATATTTTTTTACAGAACTCAATGGATATCCTCGTATTACTTGTATAGTAAAACAGTTAAATTACTTATTAATTTAATGTTGTTTGAACCAAATTAAAACATTATAATTCCAATACAGTTACTCGTGAAGTGTGTGTGTTACTTAAAGTAATATTATGCTTAAAGATTTTCACAAATTAACAGTTTTTAATTTATTGTACAATATGATAAGTAATATGATAAATAAATATTATATTTCATCCAATTATTTATATTTGGTAAAAAAATTACAATAATTTGTTTTCGATATACAAAAATATTCATTTTTTTTTTAAATTCGCTATTTGGTGGTTTCGTAAGGTGGCCTACGAAACCACCAAATAGCAAATTAAAAACTATTAATAATATTGCGCAATATTATTGACCGAATAAGATTAATATTGAAGATCATCATCATCAGCCTATATTGTTCCCACTGCTGAGACACAGGCCTCCTCTCGGTGAAAGGAAGTGGGCCATGATCCACCACGAGGGCCCAGTGCGGGTTGGCAGATGTCACATGTCTTCGAATTTTTGGTTCTAAGACATGCCGGTTTCCTCACGATGTTTTCCTTCACCGTTATTGAGAGCAGTGGTAATGAAATAATTTACACAAAGTAAAGCGCCTGCCTGAGTTCGAACCCACGATCTACAACTTGTAAGTCGAGGTTGATACCACTGGGCCACCACTGCTCTGAAAAATATTAATAAATATTGAAGATTGCGATGGTAAAATATTGTTGAAAATAAAAATATATTTTGCGCAACATTATTGTATTGATCACTAAATCGCAAGCCCATCTTAGTCAATCATGAGGCCGACCATCTAAGGTTCGAAGTTTAAATTAGAAAATTCGCGGTCCGTCGCTATTTTGTCAAATCTTTGTCTATAATACTGAGGGTTTCACATTTTATTTTATTTCTATACAAATGTATTAAAAATGTCGTATAACTTGCGTGAACATTGTATTATTACGCTCTCGGCTCCAATCCGGCCTCAGACGTAGTAACAAACTTAGCCCACATAGGTATAACACGTTATGTTATACCTATGTGGGCTAAGTTTGTTATATTATATTAAAATATTCTTAGTAATAATATATATTTTTTTAAGATTAAGTAATATATTATTTATTTATGCAGCATATGTAACAGAGAGCGTTCCCTTTAACCGATAATACAAAATTTTAAAAACATATTCCCATTTTATTTTAGTAAAAGTAAACTATATTTTGATAGATATATATAACAAATATATATTTAAATAAAATTAAACGAAGTTATTATAATACAATAATGTGCTAAAATTAAATATCGATAAAAATAATCGACCATCGCTTTCGACTCCCTAATTGCATGCGTGTGCATTGGATATTCGCAAATAGCAAGTGTTTACAAGTGAATGCCCCGCCCATTCTATGTATGTGTGCTATTAGAAATTGATTTAGTGTGGCTGCTATCTTTTTGGTGTGCGTGTTTAAATTTTAAGTGTGTGTCGTCAGTACACTATTTGTTAATGTTGTAATTTTTTGGGTGGGAGATAAGCGGCGACACTAGGATTCCTTACTATTCCGCAATGAAGGCATATCTCTGGATATCTATGAGTTTTACCCTTTGGATACGGAACCCTAACAAGAGATACATTGGTTTATTAATAGTTGATCGCTGACTATGTACGCTACTGGCGAGAACATTCGTCTTTGCTCTCTGCTGCCCCGTTTGACTGACACTGGCTTGGCCACCATCAGGGATTTTAATTTTGAGGGCACCTAGCGAAGATCTGTTTTCTGCTAAAATTAGTCGCTAAATATCAGAATTAGTCGGCCACTGATTCAAAAGTTATAAGGACTTTAGACCGATAAAACTAGAAGTACCTGTATTACACATATTATAGGAATCTTTTTCTTGTTGTTGCTGAAGTTGGCGAACTGGTGAATTCATGGTTACAGTTTGCGCACTGGATAAAAACTTATCCTGTATAAAAGGAAAGAAGTGGTAGGGACCTATTCCATGAACCGCTAAACAATAATGGATGGAGTAATGAAATTACAAAAAACGTAATCGTAGTCGTCGCTGTTATTAAGAACATCTCCGTTCCCGAAGGTCCACCTACGCTACGTGTACCACCATTGAGCCCCGAACTCTCAGAGCCCGTTTACAGTGGGTTCGTGAACGCAGAAATTAGGCAGAAGAGGAGTGGTGTTTTGTGTAACCTCGCTTAGAGGTATGAGGCCAGATACTAAACTTATAGGTATTGGAGAAAATCCCTGGACAGCAGTCCTTCAAGCCGTTGTTGGGTTGCACCGATAACGTTGTTGGCGTTCGCCAACTTCAGCAACAACATGTCGAAAAAACACCTTATTTTATCTTCATCAGTGGTCAAAATTAAACTAACTAGTTGGCGAGCAACGACCGATTGTGTAGTACGAATAGTTTTATCACTGAACTATGAGCTTGAGTGCAACGGGCGACTAATCCCACCATTCTGACACTGGCTTGGCCACCATCAGTGATTTTAATTTTGATAACACAAAAAACTAGTCGCTAACTAGTCCAAAATAATCGCCATATATCAGAATTAATCGGTCACTGGTTCAAAAGTTACACGCGTTTCTAGGTGGCCGATCTGGAGAGAGTTTACCACAGCTTGGCCCATTTGAATCTCAAAAACTAGGGCAAGTTTGCCAAGCAGTTGCCAAGAAAAAGATTCCTATAATATGTGTAATATAGGTACTTCTAGTTTTATCGGTCTAAAGTCTAAAGTTATAACTTTTGAAACAGTGGCTGACTAATTCTGATATTTAGCGACTAATTTTAGCAGAATAATTTTAGCAAAAAACAGATCTTCGCTAGGTGCCCTCAAAATTAAAATCCCTGATGGTGGCCAAGCCAGTGTCAGTCAAACGGGGCAGCAGAGAGCAAAGACGAGTGTTCTCGCCAGTAGCGTACATAGTCAGCGATCAACTATTAATAAACCAATGTATCTCTTGTTAGAGTTCCGTACCCTAAGGGTAAAACGGGACTCTATTACTAAGACTCCGCTGTCCGTCCGTCCGTCCGTCTGTCACCAGGCTGTATCTCATGAACCGTGATGGTTAGAGATTTGACATTTTCACAGATGATGTATTTCTGTTGCCGCTATAACAACAAATACTAAAAATAGAATAAAAATACCTTTTTTTTCTAGTTTTTGTCCGATATTCGTGACGGTAACAGGTAGACGCTTAATATATTCACAGAATACTGAGTTATATAAGGTGTATCTATTCATACACGAAATATTTTAAGAGGCACACCTGTAGGTGGTAAAGAAGCTATAGAAGCAAAAAGAATTTTTTATCTAAGCGTTTTTGAATTTTTCGTAATGATTATAATTTAAAAACTGCTCGAGACGTTTTGCATAAAACCTTTACTCCAAATTCTATAAATGGCCCGCCTGACGCTGCGAAGCGGCGACCGGACAGCGCGAGCGCGGCCACTATAGAAACTAGAGTAATGGATGTTAAAAATAAGAAGGAGCCAGTATTTCTTATGTGCGTCAAATAATTTATAAATATTAATTTTTGAATAAAATACATTTCTACTTACTATTTTTAGTATTTGTTGTTATAGCGGCAACAGAAATACATCATCTGTGAAAATGTCAAATCTCTAACCATCACGGTTCATGAGATACAGCCTGGTGACAGACGGACGGACGGACGGACGGACAGCGGAGTCTTAGTAATAGGGTCCCGTCATTGGTTTATTAATAGTTGATCGCTGACTATGTACGCTACTGGCGAGAACACTCGTCTTTGCTCTCTGCTGCCCCGTTTGACTGACACTGGCTTGGCCACCATCAGGGATTTTAATTTTGAGGGCACCTAGCGAAGATCTGTTTTCTGCTAAAATTAGTCGCTAAATATCAGAATTAGTCAGCCACTGTTTCAAAAGTTATAAGGACTTTAGACCGATAAAACTAGAAGTACATATATTACACATATTATAGGAATCTTTTTCTTGGCAACTGCTTGGCAAACTTGCCCTAGTTTTTGAGATTCAAATGGGCCAAGCTGTGGTAAACTCTCTCCAGATCGGCCACCTAGAAACGCGTGTAACTTTTGAACCAGTGACCGATTAATTCTGATATTTGGCGATTATTTTGGACTAGTTAGCGACTATTTTTTTGTGTTATCAAAATTAAAATCACTGATGGTGGCCAAGCCAGTGTCAGTCACACTGCTGCCCCGAGCGAATGGTGGGATTAGTCGCCCGTTGCTCATAGTTCAGTGATAAAACTATTCGTACTACACAATCGGTCGTTGCTCGCCAACTAGTTAGTTTAATTTTGACCGCTGATGAAGATAAAATAAGGTGTTTTTTCGACATGTTGTTGCTGAAGTTGGCGAACGCCAACAACGTTATCGGTGCAACGCAACAACGGCTTGAAGGGCTGCTGTCCAGGGATTTTCTCCAATACCTATAAGTTTAGTATCTGGCCTCATACCTAAGCGAGGTTACACAAAACACCACTCCTCTTCTGCCTAATTTCTGCGTTCACGAGCCCACTGTAAATGAGCTTTGAGATTTCGGGGCTCAATGGTGGTACACGTAGCGTAGGTCGACCTTCGGGAAAGGAGATGATCTTAATAACAGCGACGACTACGATTACGTTTCTTGTAATTTCATTACTCCATCCATTATTGTTTAGCGGTTCATGGAATAGGTCCCTACCGCTTCTTTCCTTTTATACAGGATAAGTTTTTATCCAGTGCGCAAACTGTAACCATGAATTCAGCATATCACTCTAGACCCCCCAGCGTAGAAAATTTTCATCGGTTATACAAAAAAAAAAATCAGCTGTTCCATACATTTTGACCCCGTAGGTAAAGCATTTTTCTATGAAACGGGTGTTTTTTTTTTTGTAAAACCGACGAAAAATTTCTGCGCAAGGGGGTCTAGAATGACGTGCTGAATTCATGGTTACAATTTACGCACTGGATAAAAACTTACCCTGTATAGTGCCAATAGTCTAAGTAAATTGAATGTGATGTCCAGACAGACATGACGAAATTATAAGAGTTCAGTTTTTCCAAAATTTAAGGTCCATTTGGCGATAGATACCTATAAAGTCCTCTGCTCTAACGAGCTCTCTGCTTGACGAGAGTGTTCCGGGACGATTCAACTAAATTAATAGTTTGTCGTTGTCGTATTTCTACATCGAAATTAAGAAATAGCTCAATGTGTTTCAATAATTATTCCTCGAAATTAGTCGACGTGGAATATTTTTCATCTTATCCCCTTCACTTGTCAGCACATCTGACCCCAACTCTTTTGTATTCTAATTCTAAATTTACTTCACTGTTCGAATGTAACTAGAGTTATTTTATTGCCAGCTTGCCCGACATAAGCTTGCATCACCACCAAGCAGACAAGATCATTACATGCAAATTATTGCTATGATGTTGGTTACGTATGAAGCTGTTCAGGGCTGTTAATAATATATTAATAAGAGATCATACCATAATAAGTCACTTGCATTATCTCCGTTCCCGAAGGTCACTACGTCTACCACCTATTGAGCCCCACAATCTCAGAGTCCGTTTTCAATGGGCTCGCGAACGCAGAAATTAGGCAGAAGAAAAATGGCGTTTTGTGTAACGAATCTCACTTTGGTATGATGCCAGTTACTAAACTTATACGGTATTAGAGGCTTCTAAGCCTCCAAAACCGTTGTGCAACCTTTGTACCATTGTTCCGTAGCTCCAATAACGCTGTTCGCGTCCGCCAACAACATTTAAAATCATGCCAGGAAGTCCAGAAGAATTAGGCGTACTGTGGTGTAACAATCATGATATGGGCGGGTATTTGGAAACCAAACATTTGAAGTCATGTGACATACACTGGGTCTGCGTGGTGGATTACCACCCACTCCCTCTCATTTAGTAGAGGAGGCCTGTGTCCCAGCAGTGGGAACATCATAGATTGATAATTTGATGATGTTATTTACCTACGTATGCATAATCGCGGCATTATCTATACGAAATTATGTATGCGTATCCTTTTTACCGGGAAACGTCGACTCCAAAGATAAAAGGAAAAAAAAGTTAAAGGGAAAAGTAGATGGGTAAATCGAAAATAGTTTCACAGAGAGAGTTCGTGGGAACAAAGCAAGGTTTTTGGCAGTTCAAGTTGGTAGCTGGTGTCAGTGAAAGAGTCTGGTAAAATGATTTCGTGACCGCGTTTAATGGGTCATGATGCCTGCGTTGCGATTCGTCTCGTCGTGCGAGCGCGGACAATGGCTGGTCGTGCCTCCTGCCCTCCACGCCCCTCCGCTCCGCCTGCCCGTGACACTTGACACAGGAACCCGCACTCCTCGACCTCCAAATATTTCCGCGTACACCTTTTTTATCTCCCAGAAACGTGGACTGCCTACCTACGCATCAATTTACTGACCCAAGGTAAAAACGACAACATCGACTTTAAAATTAGGAATGAAAAAAGTATCGAATACTCGACTATAATACTTCAGAGCTTGAAATCGTTTTTTAGGGTTCCGTAGTAAAACAACCTTATAGTTTCTCCAAGTCCGTGTTTGTCTGTCCGCGGTTTCCTCAGAGAGTGTTTGTAGAAAAAGGTCTAAATTGGCATGATTCCTACATATAAATTAAGCGTAGGAACAGTGATCAGTTAGCTCTATAAGTTAACGAGTAATAGTCGACCAACTTATAAAATGTAATTGGATGTCAAAATATCGTTATTTTGTAGTCAGCATCGCCGCACAGTGCACGCGTTAAAACTTCCTCAGTAGTCAAGACCCACACGGGATGCATGGTTTTATTTATCTCAGTGATTTCAAATGCATTATGGTAAGTAATTTTGAGTTTTTTATTTTTTAAATATGGTAGAGGAGCCTAAGCGTTTCAGATGGGTACGAGCTTTCAGATTTCCATGATGGACGAAATAACGTGATCTTCAGCGTAGGTAGTTGATTTGCGTAGCTATGATCGTGTGCAGAATTCTGACGAAGAAATTGTGGGCTTTCTAAACCACTCATAATTTGTAATATTCAGGTTTAGACAATTAATAAAACGGATTGATGTAGCCTTTTGGCAAATAAGGACAAAAATTGATTAAAAAAAATACATAATAAAGTAATCATAATTTTGTACCCATCTCAAATTCAAAGAATCCAATAGTTTTATTACTACTTATATTAATTCGAAGCTGACATTTCGAAGGTTCGTCGGCATTCAGAAACTTGAAAATATGAACTATTGTGAGTAATGAATGATCAAAAGTTAAGTAGCAAAACTAAATCATCGTCGGGGTACACCAAAACCGACTAACAAATGATTAAAGAAACATCTTATGAGCTATCCGCAACTATTCCGGTAATCATACATCACCAATACTCTGCAGAATGGAATAGCTCTCCTTCATTTCCTAGAGCCATATTTTGTACGATGGAACTGGAGGATAAAATTCTTATTTTCTAAATATTTGTGCAGTACATCCTAATAATGGTCGCTTACTGGCACTGGTCAGAAAACCAGCGTACCTACCCCAGGTGTATGGATAAAAGTGGGGAAGGCAAAGAAACAGCACGCGTGCTAAAAACAGTAAAAGCGGTGTATTCGGTGTATTCGTGAAAATTACAAAAAATCAGATTGCCTCTTCCCTTTGGGCGAAAACCTAGATTTGCGCCTGAAACGTATTTAGGTACAACAGGTAGGTGCCTACGATACAATAGCGAACTTTCTTTCCGGATCAAATACGAACGTTAGGTACTTACTTGTTATGACACCGAAACTCAACAATGAGTCAATCACACGGAACAGTTAAAATATTCATAGCTTTAAAGCGGAGGCGTAATTGATTTTAACTTCGACACATTCAGTCCTGCGCCGGCGTCGCACTCACCAGATGAAAGTGTATGATACGCGATGCCATTTAAAATACCTACTTACAGGTTCAAATTAAATTAATACTCGGTACCAGCAGCCGTAGATCAGGTAGTAAGCTTCTATCCACTTGAAATTAGGAGGTAAAATAAATCGTTTGCTTTATCGTCATTAGCTCATTACCTATATTCCAATTCCACTAGCGATATCCATCACGTCGGCGAAGTTTCTCCAGCAAATTTAATTTGACCTCGTATAGGTGATCGTGATTGCAGTGTCATGTGGTCTCCAAGACATAAAACTTAGTAGGTAGGAATGATAATGTATGTTTGTCACATTCCATGTCGTTGCAATTGATTTCAAAGTAATCTTAGTTAAAACATTACACCTCTTTAGGGCTTCGCCTTAGTCTGATAAAAAAGAAACCAAACCGATGTAAGTAGGTACATACTTCTAATAAGTTTTATAGTAACTAAAACGTAATTGTTGCGGGAACGCCATTCTCAATTAAAATATAGAGTGTTATCAGTTATCAGAAGGTAGTAGTCACTATAAGTAGGTATATTTGCAAAGGTCATGCCGTCTGATGCGGCGTGTGGTATGCGCCATTGATGCATCTGCTTAGGCAGGATAATGGAGAGACAAGTACTTAGGCATAAAGTGGTTGTTGGAGCTTTCTCCTCAAAAATCATTATAATTTTGGTGAAGTCAATTAGGTAATAAATTGGTCTCTATAATATCCTAAACCCTTGTTTCTTGTCCATATAGAAAACGATGTGCATTACAATACATGTTCTAAATATCAACATATTGAAGTTAAACCAGATCTTAAAAATCACATTCGATATAAATGTAGACACCCGATATAAAAGCAGATGAAATATAAAGTGGGACGATGGATTGATCCTGTGTGTTACCATTTATTTCCACTTACATATTAGCATCACAGACTTGAAAAAAAGCTGTTTGTCGATGCAACACATTTTGAATGTATGCTTCAGGAGCATCCCGTAATTGTTGCACATCAATCTCCGTTCGTAGTTGCAAAAACAAAACATTTATTACTGAACATATTATGATTCTGGTAACCGAAACTGTTATCATGATTTATACCGACCATTCAAATTGGTACATTATTCAAAACGAAATGCATGAAAGTTCAACGACGACTGGAGTGCTTAATTCAGAACGGATGGCGCTAATGTTCTCACAGTATCTACCTATATACACGTTAGAATATTAACAGTCTATATTGCTTATATTACATACCTGTTGCCTGAAATAAATCACCTGAATTAAATAAATCAGTAGCTTAGTACTTATTGCTAAACAAAGCAGTACAAAAAAGCGCGTATATAAGTACATTAGTATAGGTACCTAACTCGTTCAATATAATCGTGCTACTTGAATAATAGAACTCTGAAACTAATGTCAAATTATTCGGCACAATATTACCTACGCATGTACAAGTGAGAGCGTGTTTTGGGAATCATAGATGCATCTTCGTCATTTAAAAACGGTTGTTGACTGGATACCAGACGTGTGCATGCATAATTTATGTGTTCATGTCTAGATTTCCCGTTTAATGAATAGAAAATCTAGGAGGATATTGATAGACACCAGTAGGTACCACATAAATTTCCTTAAATGTTTTCAGGAGATGATAAATTTCCATGTTTCAGTAGACAGATGTGTCGATGAAAAGTTTGACGGTATAGCAACCGGACTATAAATTGATGTTGAATGTTATGCCTGATACAATATTAATGGAGCATCTGCTGGCTGGCGAGGTTGGCGGGGCAGGCGTCGGGGCGCGGGCACGGCGGCGTCGCATATGCAATGGCGTCTCATGCCATCGGCAGCCGATCATGAATATACGACACACTCACTAATGTGCTGTTTTGACGGGTCAAGTGTCTGATTGTTGTATCACAATGTATTTTCTAGAACCACCCTTTTCCTTCATTTGTAAGCATTTCAATCGTAATATTCGTTTAGTTTAATACTATTACTACTTTTGATTGGCCTGTTAGTCTAGTGGTTAGTGACCCTGACTGCAAAGACTGAGGTCGTGGGTTCGATTCCCACCCAGGACAAATCTTTGTGTGATGAGCACAATCATTTGTTCTGTGTCTGGGTGTAATTTATCTATAATATGTACGTATTTAGAAATATACAAGTATATTTATCAGTTGTCTGGTTACCATAGTACAGGCTCTGCCTAGTTTGGGACCAGATAACGGTGTGTCGGTTGTCCTGAGATATTTATTTATTATTTATTTTATTACCATTAACTTATACAATAATTATGGCGTGGCGTAGCAAGTTAGGATAGTGTAGCATCCCAGCTAGCGCGCTATCGGTAGGTGTAGGTACACCTGTCTAACTATAAGTACCTTAAATGTAATATGTACAAATTGTGCTTGCTGTAATTCTACTGATTTATCGCATGTTAATTGAAAAATCAACGGCTCAATAGACACTTACACTATGGGTTGACAAGTACTCAGCATAATTGTGTAACAGTGATGAGTATTGTTATTCCCACAGGCGGCTTCATTTCCCACAGCTCCCACGAGGGTCACTGGTGAGACAACAATGTGAGTGACAGTGGCTGCGCGCCGGCCGCGGCCGGGCGGGCGCCGGGCCCAACGCGGCGCGCGGCATCTGCTCCCTGTCGTGGGAGTGCGTGCGGAAACCGATCGCACCACCGCGCCAACAATAACACACAAATCAACGAGCCGACGTGGCTGCTCACCCCTCTGGAAGCTGTGGGAACCACGCAATTAATAATATCATTCGCAAATCCCCAACTAAATCTAAACAAACAGTTCTCGAGTGCGATGTGGGGTGGGATAATGGGTAAACTTTTATATACAAGTACACTGACCGGAAGCAGCTTTATGTGTGATGCTTTATTGAGCAATATGCTTTAACTTTACGGGATTAAAATAAAATATTTTATTTTATAAGTTTAGGACTTTTCATATTACCTACTTACCTATCTAACTATTGTGGTATAATTATGTAACTACCTGGAACTATACATTACTACTTGGTACCTGGCATCTTATAGTACGCGTCTATCTACGCATAGAACCGCACCCTAATCGCGTAACAAATTATCAATCAATCTTTTAAAAGATTTGTTTCATTTGTTCGTCGAGTTTGTCTACTCATCAACATAAATATCGCAATGAATGTTGCTGAACTGTCACAATGAAAGCCATTCCTACTGTTAGTGTGCTACGCAATTACCTCACAGTTCTATATAACTGACAACGCGCCGCCTAAACCACTAAATAATTACATGTCATTTCTCAGATAAAGCGAAGGAAGGTGTAAGGTTCTGATAAGTAAACTTATATTAAAACGATCACATTATTTAAAATTTCTAATCTCTTCATCGAAAAATCTTAAATTATTTTTGTTGTTGTCTATTGTCTACTCTCCTAGATAAAAGATTTTTACAACTGCTACAGGATGTATTCGGATACCTATTCCAAGCGTGGCTTACCGTGGTTTTTCTAAGGGCTGAAACTGCGATAAGCGGGCGCCCGCGACGGTCACCCGTCCCGTGTCTACGCGCGTGGATAGGACAATTTTATTTAACGTAGTGTCCAGCAAAATAAACTCTATCGGCACAGACCTAAGGTTCGGATCGTGCAAGCCCCACCACGACGGGATATTAATATTATTCATAGGGCCTCCGCGACGAAATCGTCATACGTTGGCGAGCGCCGTTGGCCGGCGCGGAGCGGGCGTCCGCTTAACGCAGTTTCAGGCCTAAAAATCATAGTTGGTATTCTAGATCGTAGGGGTAGCTAAGAAATAAACATTTTCATTTTCATTCATTTTACACTGCTTTGTAATGCATGTGAAATGCGGCTCAGTGAACTTACCTAAAGTACATCGTGCCGTGCAAAAATGCATAGCAGATTGATGTTACTGCGCCCGTCAAGGGCGAGGGCTGAATGAAAAATCGAATCAGTTTGAAGCAACAAGATGACCTTTATACCTACTATTAGAAAAATATGATGTTCACACACCATTCTGTTCACCACCAGTTCTATGTGATGCCGGACATGAAGAATAGCACCATCCCATTTCTTCCCGTGGGTGTCGTAAGAGGCGACTAAAGGACTTACTAGAGAATGGGCAGCAGCGTTCTCTATGCATTTAACACCATACTGCGATCGCCAACCCGCCTGCCAAGCGTGGCGATTATGACAAAACCCCAAATTGGGGGAGGCATATGTCCAGTAGTGGACGTCTTTCGGCTGAAATGATGATGAATGATGACTCACAATTCGGTATTTTTCATCGATTACTGAGTGTGATTAAAGTTAATATAACTTTCAAATTGGCTAACAAAAAAATATTAATTAATTAACTAACGTAATATGCATTCGGTTCGGCGTAGCAGGGGTGGCTCACCACCACCTGACGCCCGTGATGAGCTGTGCGTGACCACAATAAACGCGTGCGCATGTACGATATTATCATTTGTATTTAATACTCGGTAAGTAACATGTTTTTGGGTAAGTATGTAATTTAGAACGAACCAACCATCGTTCGTTCTAAATTACATACCTACCCATGGAGTCCAGTCTCCAGTCCATGGTGTATTTTCTGGTTGGCCCTCTTCATAAATGCGTCTTTGCTTGAGTCAGTTAAGAGTAACTGCTGCATTATTTATTTTACTTACATACATAAACTCACACCTTCCTGCGGGTAGCCATGAGCTAGCAGGCATTTTATTGTAAAATGTATGATTCATACCTTAGAATTCTGGGGCCAAATGGCAAAAACGAAACCTTTATAATTTCGTTCTGTCTGTCTGTGCGTCCGTCCGTCTGTAAGGCACAGTCATTGGACTAATGTTAGTCTTAGTAGTATCACTTAAGATGTTTGGCAGGATGGTGTATTCTATGAAGAAAAAAAAATAAGTTCCTAAAGGAGTTTTTGTTCACGTCTTGCACCTGTTGTAAATGCACTTTGAAAGTCTCAAAAATTGTGAATTAACGTTTTCAGAGAAAATCGTTTTGGATACGATAGGTATGTCATGTACGTGAGGTATGGGATATTTTAGGTTACAGTGAAAGTGAGTTAGAAGAACTGTTTTTCACAGTCTCTTTGAGACACACTATGAAATAATTACTTACTTTGTTTTTGCTGCCGATAAAATCAATAACGCGTTTGCGTAAATATTGATTCCAACGCAAAACTCTGAGTTGTGCATGGTCTGACCCTGGACACGCACTTATCCGGGTTATCTTTTAAGCCCAAGAATAAGGGTACGACCTAATCGAAAATTGCTCTCGTACGAGTGATCTCGCCCAAACATAGCGGGCAATTATATTTCATGTAGTTAGACTAGGCGTCAACAAAATGAGCATCAGTGCAGTGTGCATCAGAGTAAATAAATGAGAATGAGTTGACTAGTGCTACGGTTCCGGACCATAAGTTTTTCGATTAGATCGCGCGCGTGTGCGCAGGGCGCAACTGTCATCGGTCGCGTGCCCTCTTAATAAGCTCTTAATGAAATTAACGACTGTGCCATATTGATGGGGGATGACCAACAAAAACGTAACAATTACAAATGTACTATGTTGTTGGATACGCTACCCTCTGTTGTCGTATAAATTACTATTAATGTGGTACCTGCATGCTTGTTGCACTACATCGGAAATGAAAACGTAACTATTATCGAATTTAACAATGGGTGGGTATGTAATTTATTTTTTTATTGTTTTTTTACATTTGTTTATTGGTGTGACGTTAGTTCGTAAGTCTACCGTAGGCGAATATTCTATTGTATCAATTTTCATAAATACTTTTACAATCTTAATAGAATAAAAGAATATAAAAATCACCTTGAAAGTATAAAGACTTTTGATGTGGGTCCATTAATGTAGAAGTGGAATACATATCGTAGACACGCGATAAAATCTTATTTCAACAAAGAGACAAAGAAAACCTTACATGTACTTTTTTTTTGTAAGTAGATACCTATTAAGATGACGGACGGTGACGTCTCGTGGCTAAATAATAACAGCCACACGGGTAAAAAGGAATCGAAGGGACAACTACGTTTTCCGAGGTCGGTGTGTGGAGGGGCGTCCATCAAATACATATCGAGGGCCCTCCGTTAAGCCGTTGGTCCCAGCTATAATTTGTAGATCTTTTACAGTCGCAGTGGTTATGGTTGTTAAAAGCCCGAAGACTGACAGCCACTCTTACTAGAGAAGTGTCGAATTCATCATCATCATTATTTTAGCCGTAAGACGTCCATTGCTGGGCAAAGGCCTCCTCCAATTTAGGGGGTTTGCCATAATCGCCAAGCTTGGCAGGCGGGTTGGCGATCGCAGTATGGTGGTAAAATGCATAGAGAACGCTGCTGCCCATTCTGTAGTTCGTTCCTTAGTCGCCTTTTACGACGGCCACGGGAAGAAATGGGGTGATGCTATTCTTTACATCCGGCAATAGACGGAACACGGAGTGTCGGGTTGCCAAGACTGAGTTATAGAGGTCAGTTTTGCAATCGCTCCATGTAAAATAATAATAATATCTTAGGACAACCAACACACTGTTATCTAATCCTAAACTAGGCAGAGCCTGTACTATGGTAACCAGACAACTGATACATATACTTATATATTTCTAAATACATACATATTATAGATAAATGACACCCAGACACAGAACAAATGATTGAGCTCATCACACAAACATTTGTCCTGGGTGGGAATCGAACTCACGACCTCAGTCTTAGCAGTCAGGGTCACTAACCACTAGACTTACCTTACAATTATAGGGGAAAGGAAGGTAAAACGGACCCTGTGGGCAAAACGGTCCACCTTGATAATTTTGAAACGTGTAACGCTATCTATGAATTTGTTACGTCAGAGTGTTGGCCACCATGTTCCCGCTCTCGGTCAGTATACTCAATTCCACCGACTGCACATGCACTGATTTACCAAGGTAAGTTATATTTTTTAGATTTTGATATAAAATTTGCATTTTTCAATTACCCTACAGTTTGGTTTGGTGTGTGATAGTGTGTTCTGATGATAACTGTATGTAAACTGACATATGGTTAAGCTAATAATCAAGTATGCCGACTATACCTCAACTTAAAACCACATTTTTTAAAATTTTGTTTTTTATAGGAAAAAGGCAAAACGGACCCAGGCAAAATGGACTGGGGTACCGTTTTGCCTCGCCTAGCCAAATTGACAGCCAACCTGCTATGACTTCCACATCAACAAAGAATGCTGGTGAACCAACAGTATTACAGCCATTATTTTAGAATCAAAGTGAAACAGAATCTTCAACATCCACCACAATTATGATTGTCAATGAACCTTGCAGTGTATTTCGTTTTGGACCTAAAGATATAATGCCTTTCCCGAAAACAGAAAGGACTACAAGAGCTGACATGAATCGAGGAAAAACAACAATTATTACGAACGAACTGGAAACTTCTCAAAATAAACAAGCTGAAAAGATTAAAAGCCACTTTGTTTCGATAACTGCTAAAGATACAAAACCTTCTGGCTGGACTGGCCTGTTAGTCTAGTGGTTAGTGACCCTGACTGCTAAGATTGAGGTCGTGGGTTCGATTCCCACTCAGGACAAATCTTTGTGTGATGAGCACAATAATTTGTTCTGTGTCTGGGTGTAATTTATCTATAATATGTATGTATTTAGAAATTTATAAGTATGTTTATCAGTACAGGCTCTGCCTAGTTTGGGATTAGATTACGGTGTGTTGGTTGTCCAAAGATATTTATTTATTTTATAAAAAAGAAAAGCAAAAAAAAAGAGCGAAAAAAATCAGGAAGAAGGAAAGTGAAAACAGACTAATAATTTTAAAAAAGGGAAGGCAAGCAAGAAATCTGATATAAAAAGATCAAAACCTAGGAAAAATTATAGTTCGTCTGACGACGATGACACTGAGTGTTTGTATTGTTGTTATTTGTATTCGGAATCAAGCGTAGGTTAGGTGCAATGTCTAAAATGCCGATTATGGGCTGCGCTTGCGCAGGAGTAGAGGATGAAGATGTCTCATCATCTTCATCCTCTACTATTATACTATTTACCGTATTATTATGTGAAAAATATGCTGACTGATTAATTGTATGTAAGTCCATTTTGCCTTCATGTGTGGTCCATTTTGCCTCAATCATGAAGGTAAAACGGACATATTGAAGGTATTAGAAATGATCTAATATCTTCATTGTCTGTGATTTTATCAAACTCTGATTCTTACGTAATATAGAGTTATTAATGTTAATTATTTTTGACTTTGACGAAGTTTAATAAAATGAATAGTTTTTTTTCTATACTTGTTTTTTGTTAAGTGGTCCGTTTTGCCTTCCTTTCCCCTATACGTAGTTCATTGTAGACAGTATTTACTTGATTATTTTGAAAACGTTTCGACTTTTGTTGTTGGATTGGAAGAGTCTCATATATCTAAAAGAGTGAGTTATCATTTACATTGTTTTTTGGAGTTCAATGAACCTATTTTAATAGAGTCTTTACGTCAGTATGTAGAAGTTTTTGCTAATGGTGCCAGGTTTAACTTACAAGCTTGTAAGTCGCGCAAGTCATGTATTTTGTATTCTTCGAAAGAAGATGCCCATTGTTTATATACTGGTACAGTTAAAATACTGGTATTCAGCTGCATCCAGTTAGGCTGGAAGCCGACCAACCACAACACAGTTCAGGAGAGGCTTGGCGGATGATGACCTATTAGGACGACAGCACGAAGCAGGTGAGGGCCGCAGGGTGAATTACCTTGCGCTAATACGACTATCGAATTTGGATGCGTTTTTATTGTATACGAACTCTACAATTTTTCTACAGTTGTTGCGACATTTGTTACAAACTGACGGTGTTTACAATTTTTGGTCGACATAAACGTGTGGTGGCGGACGTAAAGAATAGCACCATTCCATTTCTTCCCGTGGGTGTCGTAAAAGGCGACTAAGGGACTTACTAGAGAATGGGCAACTGCGCTCTCTATGCATATTACCACCATACTATGATCGAAAACCCGCCTGCCAAGATGGTGGTATGACAATCCCTAACCTTGGGGGAGGCCTGTGAAATAATGATGATGATGATAAACATACACATACCTTCTACCTTTAAAACCTCAAGTCTTTTATTATATTTACCCATGTCTGTTCGACAGTCCCGGGCACAAATATCTAGATAGGTAGGGTTAGCGGCAGTGTAATAAGTGTAATAATAATAACTTTTCATTGCGCCCTAATTTTGTTCAGCAAATAATGATAGATGGACTTACGATAAAAATAATATTTACTAAATATGAGCATGATATTTCCCATTCCCAACCATGGAAACTTACCGCGTTTCTACTATCAGATTTCCACGTTCTACATAAGTACAATTTGTACCTCGGTATTGGTTGGTACACCAGTGGAGTACAAAGATTTTCTTTGTAAACATTATCAAGGGCCGCACATGGGTGGTGTTTATCTATGGGTTGCTTAATGTCCCTTAGTCAGTATGCAAGCCCTCGCAAGATGGGGGACGGCTACCTACGGGAATGAACACGTGCGGTCTTGCAAACACAAGTGAGCCAGTGTTAACACCGACTCCTTTCAGAACCTGATTAGATAAGCAGAAGCTCTGAGGTAATTAAGTGCCACGATTGGAAAGTTGACAGGCTCAAATGCTTACTTGTAGCAGTTGTAGCACTTTTGACATCATTCGGAAAAGGCGGCTTACCTATATAGTTAAGTCTCTGTTCGATAACACTCAAAATTAGCAAAATCGTAAATTCGATTTATAAGACAGGTCTAAAATAAAAATAATATGAGTAACTATTGACATGATATTTACCTGCAGATTTCAAAGTCTAGCTAGATAATGTACATAATATGTTAATGACTATACTAACTGAAATGATGGTTATCAATGTATCCTAAAATACATTGATAAAATCATAATTTCAGCTGAAAAACGTCCACTGCTGGACAAGTACTTATATTTTTAATTCATAAGTTGAAGATGTGCAAGTATGCGCGTGGTTGAGGAATTTTCAGTCTTTATAAGTAGGCACACACAACACTAAACACCAAAAAGGAAAGCTTAATTTTTAGGTTTTATTGACTGGTTGACAATGTGACGTGTAGAAATAAGGAAGTCTAGAAACGCACAAATCCCTGGTCGTCTATATTCAATGCACCCTGCAAGTAAAATTTTTAGGGCAACTGTTTACTAACATTTAATTACAGGACCAAATTATATTGAACTAGCTTTTGCCAGCAGCTTCGCCCGCGTATTATACGTATAAACCTTCCTCTTATATAGCTCTAAAAACCGCATCAAAATCCGTTGCGTAGTTTTAAAGATCTAAACATACATAGGGACAGACAGAGGGAAGCGACTTTGTTTTATACTATGTAGTGATATCTGACGCTAAACAATTTATTCTGTTACATAATAAGTGTAATTGTTACTTACCTTAATACTACTAACTCAATAGTACTTACTTTAATATTTGTACGCCGTTAACGTAAAATCAGTGATAACATAGATCACTGTTTTTATTTACAACACCTATGGCGTTTGGCTTTGGTGCTTACCAGGCATGAGTTAGGGGGACATAGGTAGGTACTATATTTAAATCCATGAGGGTAACACATCTGGTTCACTGAGGTGATCCTACTAAGTGCATTCCTCAATCCACACCGTTGTTTTCCAGTTATTTCATTTATACGTCGTTAGAAATACGAATTTTAACTAAGGATATAAAATCCATTGATTCTACTCTGACTTAAAGTATAAAACCCGTGATTATTCTTTCTTATTTATTAGACTAGATTTTCATATTTATTATCATTACCTACATTGACGGGAGTAAATTAATTTTTAATCATTTTGTATGCTATTGGCACTAGGAATTGGTCTGTCTGTGTATAGGTTGCACAAAAGTAGTTCTGACTGAACATATTGGTCAAAAGCAGTTTTGACTGAAATAACTTGGACACGATCATGGGCTGGTTTAAGTAATGGGCTGGTAAAAGTATTATTTCCTGAAGTAGTATTTTCCTAAATTTTAAGTAGTAGGATTACTACTGAAGTGAGTGCCTACGGGAGTTGAGTGAAAGCCGGTATGTTCACTAGCTAGGTATATTGTCCGAAGTCAACATACGTATCTACACATATAATACCATATAAGTTTTCAAGAATAGAAGTTGAAAGTTTACTATAGGGGCATAAATATTAATTCTAATATTTATGCGATTTAATAAAGTAAAAAGTTATTTCAGTCACGTATAAACCTATTAACATTAACAGAATAAGGAGTGACGCTACACTACTACTCTTACATAATGCAAATACAGTTAGTTGCATTAAAATAATCAATAGACTTGCTCACGTGAGAGTATTTGAACTTTACGTTACATTATGAATATTCAATAAATAAGATTTATGGAATAGTTCAGTTAATTGTGTGTAACGTATGTTAAGTGCTCCACATCGTGTGATCTCAGAGACGGATCGGGCGCACACCTGCACACAGCTTCCGATTGAGAACTTTGAAAGGGAGAGCCCGTACGACCCGACAACCAGTCATCGTTATTCTCAAACAATGTATACTGGTTTATAATTAATTCAACATAAATATGCACTACTTTTTTATCGAGCATCTTTTGTTATCTGCCGATCGATTTTGTTGAGGTGTACGAACTAGCTTCTTGTCTGAAGCAACGTGATATATTGTTGCCGGTAACAATTCCATTGTCACGCCAAGGGTTATATTTTAAATAACTGTTCTTGTTAGTTTTATAACTTTTATGTAAATACTGAATTTCATATAATAAACATATATGTATGTCGTATGCTGGATTGGGTCAAGGTTTTATTCTGCTTCAAACAGGTGTACTCAGCATCTAAAGTGATTTCATATCCTCGAATCATATTATTGTGTAAAATGTAGTATTATGGCATATTTTACTATCCTACTAATGTTATAAATCTGAATTTTTTTGAGGATGTTTAGATGTGAGGATGTTTCATACTCTTTCACGCAAAAACTATTAAACGAATTCGCATAAAATTTGGCACACAGATAGTTTATAACCTGGATTAACACATAAGGTACTTTTATCCCAGTAGCGTAGTAAATTCTCCTACTCTCACTATATATCTTTCATCGAAGTTTAAAATACTTACTGAAATAAGGACTTTGGTAGAGACTTGATGACTGAAACAATTATTACGACAAGGACACTAAAAATCCTTGAATTAATAAAGAATTTGAAATCATATCTGCACTTAACCCAGGATGTCACAAGTATATTGCTACCGAGTGGTCGGCCGAGCCCCAAAGCACGGGTACGATGGACAGATCACGTTGCTATGTCAATAAATCATCGGAAGTAGTCGGCAGGTGTGTTTGATGTACGTATAATATCCTATTGCTTCACTTCACCAAAAATAGTGTGTTTCATCCGTTATCTGTACAATGCCCACACTCAGGTCTTCTATATTCAAAATGCGTTGGGGCACATGTACCTATGCAAATAAAATCAAGTTGTAGGTACCGAAGTCGCCGGTACTCGCTCCTACTCCGGATGTAAGGACTTCAAATACGAATCGTATTTACGTAAGAGGCGAGGGCACATACAACACGTGCTCGGCACATAGGTGTTCAGGTGAAGGGGAAGCGTACAGCTGTTTCCACAAGAGAAACATTAAACCACACCCGCCTTGTGCAACGTTTTAAGAGTTAACAGTCACATTTATTGTTGCCGTTTGTAGGAAAAGCGGTTGAAATAAAGGATCACTGTGTGTATTTCTTTCAACTGATTTAGATATGTTTATAAGGTACATAACAGCCTAAATGCAGCGCTAATAATTTTTCTTTTCGTTATAACTACACAAAAATATTTTACATACTAAATTTTAAAATTAAATAAGACTCAGAAAATCATTGGTTGTGGAATCGTGCAGGATATGCCATGGTCATATAGTACTAGTGTTCCTATATCCACTCGAAGCCACTCCTGGTTTTGCCGTGGTGCATACGTGATGAAGCTCTCGTACCTAATCGGTAGGCATAGCATGAGGTAAAATCTTATTGCGTAGGAGTGCTATAACCACAAACCGCGAAGTGCTGTGGGTTTTTCTTTAGTAATATCTAGAGTTCGACTGAAACACAATTTTTTGCCGTAACTGAAACTTCTAGTCTTCGCCGAAAATGAAACTTATAAGTTAAGAAAAGATATTTAATGAAATAACATTATTTTCTGAGACCCATTACTTTTAGCCCTTAATTAAATTATTTTTAACGAATCTACGAGCTTACAAATTATTATGATTAATGAATCTTGATTACATCCAAAAAAAAAAATACTTTTGCCAAATTTTGCGTGAAGAACTTTCAAAATTGAAAGCCAATAATCATTAAAATTCTTTTAATATTATACATAACTAACTTCTGCCCGCGACTTCGTCCGCGTCAAATTTTTGCTCTCTGACCCTTCCCGTCGCATCGAATTGCCTGCCAGTTTTCGTGTATTTTTCGTTGCTGCTCCGGTCCATTTGATTGTAGCGTGATGATGATAGGCTATATTATAGCCTATCATCATCATCATCATTTCAGCCGTAAGACGTCCACTGCTGGACTTAGGCCTCCCCCAATTTGGGGGGCTTTGCCATAATCGCCACGCTTGGCAGGCAGGTTGGCGATCGCAGTATGGTGGTAAAATGCATAGAGAACGCTGCTACCCATTCTCTAGTAAGTGCCTTAGTTGCCGTTTACAACACCCAAGGGAAGAAATGGGGCCTATAGCCTTCCTTAATAAATAGGCTACCCAACAAAAATATTTTTTCAATTTGAACCAGTATTTCCTGAGATTACCGTGATCAACCAACAAACAAACTCTTCAGCTTGATAATATTAGTATAGATTAAACATTTTTTAAGGGTTTTTTTTACAAAAAGGGTGGAAACACGGACTAAGTCTATGCTTTCTGCAGTTCGTATTCTATCAAAACTCACAGCTCACGAATGTCTGCGCCAGTTTTGGTTGGAAGATTCGGCTACGTTTTGGTCGAAACCGAAACCGAACACTGACACTAGAAATACATATTTCAGTGGCAGCCCAGACTCTTATGTCCGGTTAGTGGCAATACGCTGACCCATGATTATTAAATTACTTAAATGTGACTGACGAAATGTGTGTGTGCTACTACATCTGCATGAACCTTCGGAAAACAATATAATACGTGCTGTTATGCTATGATATGTAATGTATGTTTATATAACCAATCATCATACTCATGAACATTTATTTTTATCATCATATTTGAAGAAAGAATACCAAAGTTTGTTGATTTCAACGATAGTCGACAAAAAATCGACGTTAAACTATCACAGTTGCACATTGTCTGGCGGGGTGCATTCGAGCGAAGGTGAATTTCTTCGAAAGTGAGACCATTTGCAGCGTTGCAACAACCTGCAAAGAATCCATTGTAAGTGAAGGATCAGACGCGCAGCTGCCGACGCGACCGCGCGCACACTTGCGTCAACTGCCATTGATACTGCAAGATGTAGCCTGCAGTTGATGCGGATCATGTGGATATGTAACGATAACTTATCAAGTAAGATGTACTATTTCAATATGTATCTATAACATAATCATGTTTTGTAGTTTCATAAAGATTAGGTATATAAGTAGTCTTTATGAGGAAGTAATTATAATTTACAATGCATTTGATTAGTTACTATCTAACTAATTCTGGCACTTTCGTTTACCAAGGAATTAAACAGGAATACCTAACTGCTTGCCTATTTTCATTATGTTTTTTTACCAAAGATGAATGAACGTCGTTGTGATTTTATTTAACGACATTTTTTTTTTGTGCTCAGAATTTATATGGAAACGGCTTTTATTTATTTTGTGACATAAAGAATCGATTGCATTGTGTTCACCGTTCTACCTGTGCGTCAGCACATGCCAGTTTTTGTGCGAATACTTAGGTGAAGAATGCTTTGTGTGCGACCATGTGCCGCTATGACATATCTACCACACATCCACCTATTTTGAAGATATAAAGTTTTGAAGGTTTTTCTAGAAATCGTGTTTTTCTCTAACATGAAGTTGCGCAAACGTCGCCAGATCTGTTGCGCAGATAGGCGCGCTCATTGCTCAGGCCCTGAACTCAGCTAACCTAATTGACAAGCGGTGCCCGCGCACGCGCACACATCATCGATCAACTTGACCACCTCACAATCGAGTTACGAAATTCACATTCGTCTAGATATTGATCCTGTACAATTACCGTAACAGCTGGAGCTGGACTAGTTCCATTACAAGGAAGTTTAAAGGCATTTTAGTTAATGTTTTGTTGCAATAGATTTCGACAAAAAGGTACCTTAGATAAACCTATTACATAGTAACTATAATGTGGTATATACGGATCTATGGCCCGAAAGCATTAAAACCCAGCGCATCAATAAAATGGGCACCTGTTTGTTTATTAGGTACGTACTACGTAGGTTGTTTGCGTACCTACAGTTTGTTTTGGGATCTCTGAACAAGTCGGGCAACCATAGACATGAATAAATATGAATGTGTCTCACGAAAGTTATGGTATGAAAATATTTTATTGCCTGGTTATTCAAACATGTAAGTACAACGAGATCAAAAACAGGTAATAAACAAGCATTGAAATACTTTATTATTAGAGTTTATGGTAAACAACCTATTGCAACCACGTAGTTATATCTAGCTAGGCACCAATTCTTGGTAGCGACGACGTAAACCCAATAATAGCAGAATTTATTATTTATTGCGATAGTTATAGGACTAGTTATAGAACTGGACTCTATTTCCGCAATTTTGCACGGATTACAAACAATGGAACAAGTGGCCAGGGTGGAGTCAGTCCGGGCGTTCGCTCGTTTAAATCTACTACAGACTCGACTGAGTGCTACGAGATGGCGCGTGCGCATACCTGCCGGAGCGCCCGCGCAACGCGATTGTTAGTTTTTTCCACAACCTACGTCATTACCTCAGCTGACACTTTGGCGCTAGATAAATCTGTAGCCTCTGTGCTGAAAACTGATTCTCTGAATTGCCTAGACCGCATAATATTAGCATGAAATGATACATTATGATTCATTAATGTAGACAGATGTGGTCTAGAAAAAATCTATCTTCAAATACATCAATTATTTAAACATTGGCCGTAAACACCTTTATAAGAAAAAAATAACGGGTTTTTGTGCAGCTGTTATTTCTGGACAATAATGTTTTGTTTATACTTTAGTTTATTTTTTATCTAAGACCTAAGTAATAATTACCTATTGGTCTCAGTAAATGTTTTAAACAGATAGTCATACATCCATGTTAATTATATTTAAGCTGCAAAAACTAATATATAGATCATGGTAAATAATGGCTTTTTAGTCAATTTACACGCATTTATTCGCTCGAATTGGGCTCGAATTCGACAATTCCAAAAATACGTACGTTGTAAATTTTTTTTCACTGTGTTACATGTACACGCAGTGTCCTTTTCTCATAAATTTATTGCATACTAGCTTTTGCCAGCGGCTTCTTCCGCGTGGATGTGAGAAAATATCCCGCGGGAACGTACTATCGGGATAAAAAGTACCCTATGTATTAATCCAGATTATAAACTAACTGTGTTCTAATTTTCATCCAAATCCGTTCAGTAGTTTTTGCGTGAAAGAGTAACAAACATCCATACATCCATACTCTCAAACTTTCGCATTTATAATACTAGCTATTGCCAGCGGCTTCGCCCGCGTGGAGGTCAGAAAATGTCCCGCGGGAACGTACTACCGGGATAAAAAGTACCCTATATGTTAATCCAGGTTATAAACTATCTGCGTAGCAAATTTCATCCAAATCTGTTCAGTAGTTTTTGCGTGAAAGGGTTACAAACATACACATACACATACATCCATCCTCACAAACTTTCGCATTTATAATATTAGTAGGATTATAAGTAGGAAAATTAAAAATGTGCCAATGGTCTAATATATATTTCAGGAGTTGTCGATACGCCCACAAATTAATTAACTTCGTGCCAGTCTGTATATAATTTATAAGTGTTAGTTAGCCCTAATCGGGCGAGTAAATTCTTACGAATCAACTAATAATCCTAAATAATGACATACAAGCTTGTATTATATTAATTTAGAGCCATCGGCAGTAATCAGTACGCATGAGTAGGTAATAAATAGCGCCGTTAAATGCAGTTGGACTCAAAACTGGAGAGTTATGTCAATATATCTTATTAGCACATAGCAGTGGATGACATGTCGCTCGTCGCGTCGGACGGAGGAACAATCGGCGAGCGGCGCCCGCGCACCGATCTGATCTGCACTCCTGCGCAGCGGTGCAAGTCAGCGGCGAAACATAAATATGATTTAATGAACTATTGTGAATACAAAAGTATTTCTGTCAGCTTTTATGCTTAAGGCCCTCTTGTAGTTGAAGACGTTTCGGCGAACATTGGCCGGTCGTTGCGAGCGCTTGAGCTGCTAGATTTTGTGTATAATTGTTTCGTGGAGACAAGGAAAAAAAAAAAATTATAAAATATTTTCTCAGCATGCCCTAAAAACAATAAAACCAATCTTTTGGCATGAGTTTTACATGGTTTAATGATGGAATCTCTTCAAGGTACACGTTTTTTTTTTTTTTTTTTTTTGGATGGGAAATCATCAAATGACTTCTCCCGCTCTGGGCGGAGCGGGAGGGCGTGTCAGACTTTTACTGACTAAAACCCACCCGTGTTCCTTCAGTTGCCCATGTGCCAGGGTCACGGTATCTCTTTCGAACAATCACGTGACCCCGGCAAGCATCGGTCCTAGCAGACCCCTTCAGTACTGCTGACATCTCTTTGAGGCGCGCGTGGAACACTACGCGCCGTCGACCCGAGCTTGGTCCTTACCGGGCGGCGAGCTACCCATTGCTCGCCACCCGCAAGCTCGCGCCTACGGTGGCCGGGAGTCCGCAATCGACTCCCGGCGCCCGGGGCGTCTCCTCCTGCGGCGGCTAGGGACGTGAGGGCGCAGAGACTGCCACTCCCTCACGCGCCCCGCCTCCTCCTTCGCGAGCATTACTGCTTCGCAGAAGGAGGTGACGGCTTCCCATGCCCTCTCGCTCCGTACCATGGCTCGCACCAGGGCCGGACGCGAGAGGTCGCCGCCGCCGATCGCCTCCACGAGGACACGGCGGTGCTCCGCCCAGGCAGGGCACACTTCCACCGTATGCTCCACCGTGTCCTCTAGACGATCCTCACAATGGAAACACCCGGGCGTTTCCTCCCGCTTTATCCTGAACAGGAACCCACCGAAGCACCCATGCCCGGTGAGAACCTGTGTCAGGCGGAAGGTGAGGACGCCGTGGCGTCTCTCTATCCACTCCTCAAAGAGGGGACTTACCGCCGCAATTGTGGCGTGCCCTGCGCTGGGTTGCGACAATCGTACCCGCCATGAAGGTACACGTTTTAAACGGCGATTTAGTGTCAACTTTATGATTATTTTGTATCGAGCCAATTATTTTAATTCATGTTTCTATCTTCACACAGCGCTTAACAGTATGTTCAATTTTCCTAAATTTTTTTTTTTTACGGATACTAGCCATTTTGCTAGATTTACAGAGGTTTAAAAA
This sequence comes from Aporophyla nigra, assembly GCA_947507805.1. Lineage (NCBI taxonomy): Eukaryota > Metazoa > Arthropoda > Insecta > Lepidoptera > Noctuidae > Aporophyla > Aporophyla nigra. The sequence continues at coordinate 13,286,111 of OX382302.1, read as the reverse complement.
AGTTAAAAAGTACTGCAACCTCGCCTTAACTAGCTTCTACCCGCGACTTCGTCCGCGTTAAATTTCTTGTTACCCTGACCCTCCCCGTCGCATCGAGTCTCCATCGAAAATGAATACATTTGCCCCGTTTTTGCAACATTATTCATTGCTGCTCTTCTTCTATTAATCGTAGCGGGATGTTATATAGCCTTCTTCGATAAATGGGCTCCCCGACATTAAAAGATTTTTCAATTCCAATCAGTAGTTCCTGAGATTATAGCGTTCAACTAAACAAACAAATAAACTCTACTATTCAGCTTTATAATATGAGTATGTATAGATAGTTGGCGTGTATTAAAAAAATGCTTTTGACTGTTTTTCTGTGAATATAGGTACTTATTCAGCTGCATCTAGTAAGCTATCGTAAGCTGACTAAGCCTGACTGCTCGTTTACGAGTTAACTCACATAAAGGCGGAGAGGCTGATTATATGGTTTTGATTACGTAGGGTGAATTTCACCTATGAAACCTAACGCGATCAACACATCTAAGCCATGCCGCTGCCAGTGTCATCATTTCCATTGTTGTAGAATTTTGAGATTGATTTTAAGTAGTTTGATTTTGCTGAACAGGTTCAGTTTTATACGTATTTGTGAATTTTTATCTCATTGTTGTTGTATTATTTTGACTGGCCTGTTAGACTAGTGGTTAGTGACCCTGACTGTTAAGGCTGAGGTCGTGGGTTCGATTCCCACCCAGGACAAATCTTTGTTAGATGACTGATTGAAGAAGATTTAACTGCTTGGGATACCCCATGCGGCTTTTGAAGACGTGAAATATTCTGAAATAGTAAAAAAAAGTCTGGAGTTAGTTTTGGAGCAATGTAATGTAAAATTAGGGTCTCGCCAACCGCACGTATAGTGAACGGTGGTCAACATTCTTCACGCAATGGGTTCCTGAAAAGGATGGCACCGTCGTGGCTGGCCCAAAAGAGGCGGCGACATGAAGTAGACGTGTGCCATGAGGGCTGGTTCGAGACGGACCGGGAAGCATTGGCCTTTGCCTAGCACTGAGACAGAAATGATTAGAAAAAATATCTGCGTAGAGGTAATGATTAAGGCATCTGAAAACCTATAACAACCAAACTATAGCTTATACAGTTTAGAAGATAAAACAAGCTCTACATAAGTTATTTGGCCTGTTAGTCTAGTGGTTAGTGACCCTGACTGCAAAGACTGAGGTCGTGGGTTCGATTCCCACCCAGGACAAATCTTTGTGTTGTGAATCATTTGTTCTGTGTCTGGGTGTAATTTATCTATAATATGTATGTATTTAGTAAGTATGTTTATCAGTTGTCTGGTTACCATAGTACAGGCTCTGCCTACTTTGGGATCAGATAACGGTGTGTTGGTTGTCCTAAGATATTTATTTATTTATTTATTATTAATGCGGCTGGATGACTACACAGCAGCTAGCCCGTAGCCGGCAGGCATAAAATTGTCTGCTAAGGTCGCGAGATTTGTTCGTAAGAGTTACCGTGGCCCTGGCATATAGGCAACTGAAGGAACATGGGTGGTTAGTCAGTAAAAGTCTGACACGCTCTTCCGCTCCACCCAGAGCGGGAGACGTCATTTGATGATTTCCCACCCACAAAAAAAGGCATAAAATTACATTGATGAAATAGTCGGCCGACGATGCGTCTGCATATACCTTGAAATCCAGCTTTTGTCTGGCAGCTTATAACTTGCGGCTGGCTCTCAGCGCTATGGTATTGCTTACAATCGTTTCCTGCACGCAATGCGCAATATTATACGTACATCATTATTTCTTGTTACTGACAGCGCAGATAACTGAGTGAAGATGTTAACTGACGCGTCCTCCTTATTATATTGTTACAAACTGCACTTCATTTCAGCTGTACCGTTTTTGAGTGATGTAGAGTTGACAATCAGTTTGTTTGATGACTTCGAACGGACGTTAATCGGTGAAAAATATCTTTTGAGGTGTAACGAGAAAATACCTTTTTGTTTGTATATGCTGATGAACAAAATCAAACCTAATTGAAGGCATAGATTAAGCAAAATAGCGATTATCATACCATTACAGAAAGTGAGTCTTATTCATGTGAATAAATTTCAAATTTAGTAGAAAGCAGCTGCTTGAATCGAAAACTAATTTAATTAGAGACAAGGAGTATGTACCTCTGCAGTAGTGTTGCAGTTACACAGTGCAAGAAGAAGTATCCATCGAAGTAACTTATTCAATACTTAAGTGCATTAGAATTTGTAATGCTTAGATAATTTCGAACGAGAGCCGGTTTAAGGCCGGGTGGCACCGTTTTCACCTGTTTTAGAATTGGTTTTTAATAGGCAAATTATTACGTCCAGAATCTGAAAAAAATATATATTTAAGATACATTCTTTCTCCTTAACTTGTACCCGATCAAAACACGATACAATCAAATTTACTCGATAGAAAAAAAAGCCGAACTTACTTCGATTTGCAGTTTTTTAACAAGCCTAATTTCATTTTAAAGAAGTACTAATACTCCTATTTTTCTATAATTAGTATCAATGTATAGGTAATTTATTTTAGAATCGATTGAACCCGATCAATTTTTCTCATTTTATTTCTAAAAAAAAATATCGATCGTTCAAGTGATTTCTGATCGGCGCGTCGCTTGCCACTACTTGCCAGTGTCCTGCGAGACGTTATCGAGGTGAGACCTGTGACAAATTTTTGCGCGCGCGCTTCCTTTCTGCTGCGTAAGTAATAATAAGAGAAAACAAAATAAATATTGTTTTCAAGAATTTATTTAGTCCATAGTTGGTTAAGCTTTTGTTTTGTGTGTGGTTCTCATTGTGTAAATATTTGTAAAACTTTAAAAACAATGTTGCAATCCAATGCAATATTATTATGACATAGAGCTGATCTGATGATGGAGCTGGAAGTTGTCCATAGGATCTCTGTAATTAAACGACGCAGCCCCATCGAGATTGGGCTCGTTTGATTCGTCTTGACGAGTACTTTGATACTATATGGTAACCAGGGTCTGATGATGGAGTTGGAAGGGGCCATAGGAACTCCGTAATTAAACGACGCAACCCCATCGAGTTTGGGCTCGTTTGATTCGTCTTGACGAGTACTTTGATACTATATGGTAACCAGGGTCTGATGATGGAGCTTGAAGGTGGCTATAGTAACTCCGTAATTAAACGACGTAACCCCATCAAATTTGGGCTCGTTTGATTCGTCTTGATGAGTATCTTGGTAGGCGTGAATAGAAAGAGGTCGAAAATTATTCCGCGGCAACGTACTACCGGGGTAAAAGGGACCCAATGTGATAATCCAGATTATAAACTATCTTGGTGCAAAATTTCATCCAAATCTGTTCAGTAGTTTTGCGTGAAAGAGTAACATACATCCATCCATACTTCCATACACCCACACTCTCATACTCACAAACTTTCATAATAATATTAGTCCACGTTATAAACTATCTGCTTGCTAATTGTAACGAAGTTCCTTATCGGGCATTGTGAAAGGGGGCTAGACGGAAAAAAATCTCACGAAAAGTTATAACGACACTTTTTAACCGACTTCAAAAAAAGGACGAGGTTTCTCAATTCGACCGTATATATTTTGTTGTTAGTATTTGTTTGTATGTTGTTGTTTTTTTTTGTTGTGAGTAGAGAGAGAGTGAGGGAGAGAGAGAGAGAGAGAGAGAGGGAGAGAGAGAGAGAGAGAGGGAGAGAGAGAGAGAGAGAGAGAGGGAGAGAGAGAGGGAGAGAGAGAGAGAGAGGGAGAGAGAGAGAGAGAGAGAGAGAGGGAGAGAGAGAGAGAATAGTTTTGTTGAGTGTATACAGGTTTTTTGTACAGAATAAATAGGTAATAAAAAAATTATAACAATTATGAATCCTGGAAAGGAACTTCGTTCCATTCGGGTGTCCCTTGACACCTCTAAAGTTTTTTTTTTTTCATTCAAATGCGTTCAGTAGTTTTTGCGTGACAGAGTAACAAACATCCATCCATACATCCACACTCACAAACTTTCGCATTTATAATGTTAGTCCAGGTTATAAACTATCTGCGTGCTAAATTTCATCCAAATGCGTTCAGTAGTTTTTGCGTGACAGAGTAACAAACATCCATCCATACATCCATACTCACAAACTTTCGCAATTATATTTTTTTTTTTTTTGTTTTTTGTGTGACTAAGTCTTTTGTGTAAGTAAGTTATTTGTGTGTTTTGTATTATTCCAGGTTATAAACTATCTGCGTGCTAAATTTCATCCAAATCCGTTCATTCGTTTTTGCGTGAAAGAGTAACAAACATCCATTTATACTCACAAACTTTCGCATTTATAATATTAGTCCAGGTTATAAACTATCTGCAAGCTAAATTTAATCCAAATACGTTTAGTAGTTTTTGCGTGAAAGAATAACAAACAGCCATCCGCGTACTTCCATACATCCATACTCACAAACTGTCGCATTTATAATATTAGTCTTGTATTATCGTTTCTTCTGTGGTTTCTAATACTGTGGACATACTGATGTCGCTACACTATGACCTGTCTGTGCTACGCCCGCCGCCGCCGCGCCGCCCGAACTTTTGGCGCGCTATCGTGTTCGACAAGAAGGACGCGCGGGAGGCGCCCCGCGGATTTCCACGCACCTCACCCCCTCAAATCTGTATGAGTGTCGAATCACCTAGCCTTAACGTTCAAACAAGAATCGCAAGTGACTACTATGAGTACTAACAGTAGTACGGAACATGACTAATGAACTGATTACGCTTAAGGCGTCTCGCAGGAAAACGTTAGACGTCAGCAGGTATTCATTGATCGCGGCTATCAGATTCATTCATAGCGTATTTGTCTGTTCGGCGTTCATTCCATGATGTTAATTGCATGACGTTAGTGGTTGGTATTGGATCAGCTATCGACAGATACCGGCTGTAAACACGTCGTCAGTATCGCAACAATCTATTTATAATCACTGGCCGGCGAGACCACTGTGTGTTAAATGTCTGATATTTACGATTACGAGCCGAGACGCCAGCTCTAGTGCCGTTTGGCCCATTCCAAATTTGAACATATCGATACTTTTGACACTAGACTTTTTGGTTAGATCGTTAAAGTAAATTATTTCAAGCAAGTAACGTAAATAATAAGACACGAAGTCGTATTGTACGAGAAATCTTTTCTTTAACGAACGCTCATCTAGTGAGAACAAATGTATCGAATGACCAATAAAAATATTAACAGTAAGTTCTGTCATCCACGAGGCTACTCAAAAGTAACGTGTGACAAATTCAAATCAGCAATAAGAAGCCGGAGTGCCACAGTATGTAATGGCAATTCAATAGCTGACGTTAGTTAATAACGCGTTAGTATACAATTGGAGTAATTCCCATAATTATCTGGTAAATAAAATTTTTCAGTTAATCAAAACGATAAAAATGTCATGATCGCTCGTTGATGTCTTTTCAAGGGAAATAATGCGATTTACGAAAATGGTATTAGGAAATTCATATTAACGTGCTGCAAGTGTTTAATTAGTACTTGTCAATTATTATACGTAGAGTAGAAATTATCGACATGATTGTTAGGTGAGGCACTAACCTGGGAACGATTAGCGCAGCCGCGACCGCGGTGCGGCGGCGAGGCGGCGCGCACGTGCGCAGCCAGCCGGTGAGTAAGCTCGCGCTCCTACCTCACACAGATAACTTTGTTTATCAAACAAAACTTGAAAACCACCAAACGCTTTAATCCCACTACAATACGGTTCAATCTCTATTGACGCATTCCTGTGACATATGCAAATATGAAATTGTCGCTGCACTGGCCCTTAGCACAACTATCTCTAGACTGTCACGCAAACAAAATCCAAGTAAACAACTGTTCAGAAAATGTGTCTCGAGTATTGTAATTGTAATAATTGTAAGCAGTGTAGGATAATTGAGCACCTGTTTTTGTTAAATTTTGCTTGCGCAAGAACACAACATTCTTGCAACAGAAGTGGATTTTAAATATAGGTTACATAGATACAACGAGAAATTTAATAAAACCTAATTAGGTAGGAACATTCTGTACTATATTCTGTTCTGTGTGGTGTCGGACGTAAAGAATAGCACCATACCATTTCTTCCCGTGAGAGGCGACTAAGGTCCTAACTAGAGAATGGGCAGCACCGTTCTCTATGCATTTTACCACCATACTGCGATCGCCAACCAGCCTGCCAAGCGTGGCGATTATGGCAAACCCCCCAAATTGGGAAGCGTATGTCGAACAGTGGACGTCTTTTGGCTGAAATGATGATGATGATGATGATTCTATACTAATAGTCGAATAGTTGAGGACAATTCGCTTGCACCGTTTTGAGTATTTAGTATATGGCCTACGCAAATGTCCTGCAGATCTGGTAGCATCTTGTGACGGGTTGTTGAGCTGACTAAAATTGGGGTGAGCTACACGATGACTGATATGAAATATATATACATGCCGTCTGTTAAGACAGGTCAGCCCAAAGCTGCAATGGCTCTCTCTCTTCAAAAGGCTTTTCCAGACATGGCTCTGCATTGCTAGACTCACATAAAATTCTAATAATATAATGTTTGGACTTTAAAAGAGACCATTACCTCTGAGTTTGTTTCGCTATTTCTTCTCAGGGATCAGTCAGCGAGGAAATGTCAGAGTTTTAATATATTGACCGTAAAAGTGATCTTAGAAGATCTACTTACGTAAATAAGCATATCATGTACTGAGTTCATAATACATATTTCACTTCGTGTATTTTTTTTACGGATGAGATGGTTATGCCTTTTACGCTCCTTTGAACTGACACACTGATCCGCTATTACAAGTCGGTCTTTTTTTTACAGTTTTCAGGCATGAGATCTTAGAACCTCCAAACGCCTGCAGTCTACTTAATAGTTATCAATAAATTGCTTTTACAATCATGTGGCATGTGGTGTCGGACGTACAGAATAGTATCACTCCATCTCTTCCTGTGGCTGTCGTAAAAGGCGACTAAGGGACTTAGGGGCCATCCATAAATTACGTCACACAATTTTCATGATTTTTGTGACCCCCCCCCCGTCCCCCCCGTTCTTGTCACAGCTGGTCACATTTGTGAGACCCCCTCCTCCCTAGTGTGACGTCACATATTTTGTAATTTTACATCTAGACATTGAATTTTTTCGTATTTTAATAGTACTTTAAATATGTATATTCAATTTTGAAATGTGACGTCACAAAATTTAGGGCCCCTCCCCCCACCTTGTCACACACTGACACAATTCGTCGACCCCTTCCCCCCTTAACGTGTGACGTAATTTATGGATGGCCCCCTTTTTTTTTGGATTGGAAATCATCAATTGACTTCTCCCGCTCTGGGCGGAGCGGGAGGGTGTGTCAGACTTTTACTGACTAAAACCCACCCGTGTTCCTTCAGTTGCCCATATGCCAGGGTCACGGTAGATCCCTTACCAGAGAATGGGCAGGAGCGTCCTCTATGCATTTTACCACCATTCTGCGATCGCCAATCCGCTTGCCAAGCGCGGGGATTATGGCAAATCCCCCCCCCCCCCAATTTAGGGAGGCCTATGTCCAGCAGTGGACGTCTTACGACTGAAATGATGATGATGATGATGAGAATCATGTTTATTGAGTTAGTAATAATAATCGTCTATTTCGCGTAGGTACCTACATGACGTGGTTACATCCTTTGAGGTGACCCCAGGGCCGGCTGCGACGGTTACTATTTACAAGTAACACAATAAATCAAAGGTTAGCAGAAAAAACTGCGATAGATATACAAAGCGCCACAGATGCGCGGCGCGGGCGCGCTGATACTGTCACCTGCGCGCACGCACGTGCGCAACAAACACGCTGTGACGTCATCGCTAGGACTAATAGACAAACATACCGTATACAGCTACGCAGTGTTTATTATATTCGCAAGTATGGGAACTACTTAGGTAGACTAGAATTAGGTAGGTACTACAAGTAAAATGTTTTATTTTTTTCATTTTCATAGCTTGTATATAAAAGCTTTATATCGAAGATCAAATCATATTCGCACCAGATTAGAATACTAATTACCTAATTACTGAAAATAAAAGTGTGGTCGGTTTTTAGTTAGGTTGACCCAACTACGAAAACCGTAAAAATGTTAAATACGCATGCACATTAAGTATTACTTTTATGATTCGCGAAAATAAAAAAAAGTATTTCACACTCTTTCTCGAGAAAAAAAAAAGATTTTAAAAGAAAATATCGAATAAATATAAACTATGTATTGATTAAAACAACATGCTTCATCAAAATTACTAAATAAAATTTAAAAAAATCCATACTTCTATATTTAAGTAGTAACCCCCCCTCCATATCATCTTTCACACTCTCCATCCATCGTCTCTTTGTTCTGTCATATTTCTTTCTTTCTTTAAAATAACGCACGCTTATGTGCATGGACTCATATTTTTGATGTGAAAACTTCTTTAGCGGCGTTGAGCACTTTTTCTGTAATGGGTATAAAATCTTAAACTCGCGTCAGGACACGTGACCTGATCGAAAAAGCGTAGGACGGATGGAGAGTAGACAGCTATCCCCTCTCTACGGCGCGGCGAAAATGTATGCCTGGGCCTACTGTTTCGTTTAGGCGGCGCAGGGCGCTTGCGCGAATGTTCGTCTATGTTACAGCGTGCCACGCGCATCCATGGATGGTGACAGCTGATGGCTCGACCGTCTGTGTAGTGATCACATTGTTGTGTATTCGTAAAATTCGTGAATATAAAGTGCTTAAAATATGGAAATTGAACAACAAATTATTCCCTAACCATTCCAAAATATCAAACATGCTCAACGTTAATAATCAAGTTTTCACTTCTGCCGGCACTCCCGGAGTGCAATTTTTTTTTTTCATCAGTTCGTTACATTTCTTTAGTAGCACTACACCATTATTTAGTTGTGGACATAATACATCAATTTCTTACGAATTTTTATCGATATAGAACACGAGTAAAAGACTGAAGACTGTATTGCTTCCGAACAAACTGAGAATTGAAATAATGCATTCCCAGAGTAAGACGAAAATAGTAGCCCTAACGAGTCTCGGGGTCTACTCTCTCAGTCCATCATCGAAGATACGGGCCGCTCTGAAAGTAGTCGATCCTTCAAAACAAGTGACAAATACTTCGGGAGTAGGAACAACTGTCAAGTTGTGTTGACATGCATTATTAGCTGGTCCCTGAACTAATTTTACGTCCGTAAGTGATACGCAATAGGAAACTATCGCAACTTCGACCAAAACTACGGATTTCGTGATGCCATGATTAGTACTAAGTACTTGGGATATGTTTATACCTAAGTACTGCAGAGGTTGTATGCATGTCACAATGTTACGATTGTATAGGCTGGTTATAATAACTTTATAACATGCGAACTGTCAAATTAATTTAGAATATAAAAGAGAAAAAACAATTCAAGCAGATCGGGCTGACGGGCGGAAGAATAAAGTGATAAAAATATTCGGAAGGAATTAGGAATAATTATATTCGTCCACAATTATTGTTTTATCCCGGTACAAGAGACTTCTACGGTCTCACACTACTCACACTTCAAGTAATTTAATTGAAAATAGTCGTTGTTATATACGCCCAATTCATAGTAACATTGTAATTTAAAGTTTCAAGCTTTTACTGTACATACAAGCATTGATAAGGTGCTCCTACCGAATTTATAGAATACACGTATACTTGTATGTATGTATTTTTTTAATGAAACGCTCAAATAGTACAAAATGCGATATTATTAACGTGAAGTTCCAGCTCGGTGTTACCTGCTTGCATTAGTGCCGCTCATCACGTCACTGTTGCGACCACCCCTTCACTCGAAGCGTGGTAGCCTCGATTAATTTTCATTAACCAATATCCATTTACGTTCTCTAATGAATTTAAGATGATTCTACGCTATTTTGTGAGTCCCAACCGAATGAATAAATATTTAATTAATATGTTTTTATCAAAGTTTCGTGTTTCTGCTTATTTTTTATGAGCTGTGGTTCGTGAAATATACCTACCCTTTAATTACGTCACTCTAACGAATACTATCGTTGTTATTGTTGTATTTACCTGTAGTAATGTATACTGCATTGTTCCTTTTGTAACGTTACCTTTATTTTTCAACGGTAAAAGTTAAAATTGTGTCCTTTGTTACACCTCGGGCCGATTAAAGAGTTATATATCTAAATCGTTTTAATATTGTAGGTTATATAATAAAACGCATTTAATGTAAGCGCTACCGGTTATTACAATTTTGATCCCCTCATTAAGGAACAATTGAAAATTTAAATAATAATATACCAAATAAAAATATTCTCATGGGTGTACCAGATTCAGAATTGCTTCATTTCAAGTTCACAGGGGAGGGCGATTAGGTATCGACAAAACATAAACTCGAGACTAACAAAAGGAAATTGCACCCATTATTATGCAGAGCTGTTATAATTTTGTGTGCCCGCAAATCAGCTAAAAGGGTTCCATCTAAATTATTTCCCATGTAATACGACTAAAAGAACAAATAGGAATTGGTAATGCTGTTTGTGAGCTTCCCCCGGGTTTGTTTAGGGATCGCCAAGACAAGTTTTTGTAAAGTATGCGACAAAAAAAGAAACAATTCCTGCAATTCCGAACAAACCGCGTGCGTTTAAAGTAAAACTAACCAAAAATAGGCCCAACAATTACTTACAGGTAGGTATACTAATGCATACAATCGCGAAAACTCAAGTTTAATTCAAAGAAAGAATTAAACATTTATGTAGAACGTTAATAAACTCTACAGACTTTATAGTAGAGATACTTAGCTTTAATATTAACATAGTTTTATCAAGTTTTAATGAAATCCCTGGCGCAGTACGAATGGCAATTACCCGCCTCTTTGTCAAGCGAGATAAAGGGCTTGGCAGCGCGACACTAAATAAAAGATAGAAAGTGGCTTTATTTCACTACAAGAATAGATTCAAGGAGCTAATTTACCACTCGTTTATATCGGTGCAAACTAGTTAGAATACAGTTTTGGTCTTATTGTGCTGCCTGTGTCTGTTTTTAGAGATGTAGGAAACAAAGTCGTCGGTAGTTTAAGTTCATTAGTAAAAAGTTTAAGGTTTCAGTTTAGTATGAGACTTTGCGTAACTTTTGTTACCAAGAGCTAAAACAATTTTGTAAGTTTTGCAAGCTTCTAACACATTTAGTGTGTGTTCCTTTATTACGATAATAAATAATAGTTAAAAAAAACTAAAAAACACGCTTCCATTGAAAACCAAACTAAAAAGTACAAAATAATGGAAAAAAAGCGTGAGGTGCTTTTTAAGGTATTTTTTATTGATATCAGGCACCCCACGTATTTTTTAGGGTGTTTCGAATTTTGAGACGTATATCAGCGTAGTTTGTGACGTATGTCAGCGTAGTTTACAAAGGCAGATTTTTTTGCTGTCCTGGTAACCCTGGCAAGGATAATGGCACAAATTAGTTTGTGACGTATGTTAGCGTAGTTTTCGAAGACAGTTTTTTTGCTGTCCTGGTAACCCTGGCAAGGATAATGGCATAAATTTATGAAATTATTGCATTGTCATCGGTCCTTGACAGGTGTGCAAAGTTTGAATGAAATCTGATCGTTTAAAGTGGGTCAAAATCGCGCTATAAGGAGTCGGTTACAAACAAACATACAAACATACAAGTGAAGCTAATATAAAGCGTGTAAAAAAGATTCATAATATAAAAATAAATAATAGTTTAAAAAAACTAAAAAACACGCTTCCATGGAAAACCAAACTAAAAAGTACAAAATAATGGAAAAAAAGCGTGGGGTGCTTTTAAGGTATTTTTTTATTGATATCAGGCACCCCACGCTTTTTTTCCATTATTTTGTACTTTTTAGTTTGGTTTTCCATGGAAGCGTGTTTTTTAGTTTTTTTAAACTATTATTTATTTTCTATTTTTTAGGGTATTTCGAATTTTGAGACGTATGTCAGCGTAGTTTGTGACAGTTTTTTTGCTGTCCAGCACCCTAATTGCGAAACGCACAATTTATCAGAATCAGAATGGAATTGAAATCATTGCGTCATTTGTTCGAATAAATTGTCGGTTCAGCAACGTAAATAACGCAATGAATGTTGTTTAACTATGAATTTTAAACCAATTCCTACCGATAAAAAGTTCCGCAATTACCCCTCTGGTAACCCTGGCAAGGATAATGGCACAAATTTATGAAATTATTGCATTGTCATCAGTCCTTGACAGGTGTGCAAAGTTTGAATGAAATCTGGTCGTTTAAAGTGGGTCAAAATCGCACTATAAGGAGTCGGTTACAAACAAACATACAAATATACAAACATACAAATATACAAACATACAAGTGAAGCTAATATAAAGCGTGTAAAAATGAGTTTTAACACTGGAACGAAAACTAAGAACTACTAGAATAAGTCTCTCTGTCCTAGAGCATAGGAGACTTTCCTCGTTTATTTAATCGCAATTCTTCTGCGACGATGCACTACGTTGAATGGTTTATATTAATTTAGTCGAGATTGAGTTAAGTGAATGTTGGAAGCGCAGGCGGCGGCGGCGGCGGCCTCGCAGGCTACGATAAAGCCTGCGCCACGTTAGCGCTAAGTGAGCCGGTGAGCCCCGATAGCCGCTGACGAGTCAATCGCGCCCACGCAAACTGTCGCCGCCGCTGTCTTTAATAACGTACCCTACTACGAACAAAACCTTATAACGATTTAATTTAAAACAGCTTCATTGTTCTTCAAGTTTTGTATCAAAATAAGGTTCGTTAGGACTGCAATTCACTCGAGTTATTATTGATTTTAAGATTGTATACAAAGTTAACCTACTAATGTTTCTATCCATTTGTATAATTAAAGCCAGAGTGAGATTGTATATTCCTACAGGCCAGCCTGTGGAAATACAAGTTGACAAATGTCAAAAAGTTGGCTCATAGCAGTTTTACTTTACTTGTATACTACGACTAGGTATAAAGAAAGATAAGAATACCTATTCTCTAAGAAGAAAATTTTCAACTGATAAGATACACAGTAGTAAACTACGGCATGCATAAATCTCGGTTGACCTTATCTGTATCTGATATCTAAAAGCAAGCGCTTAAAACTTATTCCATATTTACATGTATATTGCGACGGGGCTTAAATAATTAACTGCCTTTTAAGTTATTCTTTTAGTCTTTATTTGTGCACACAAAAGAGAAATGCAAGCGCGATTACATGTTAAATGCGCTTATGGCGGCAAAGGAGCCCGCCGGGCGGGCGTAGGAGCCCTAATGCAGTGTCTATGTACGCGGATAGCCGCCGGCTATCTGCGTCGCCGCCTGCGCCCGCCGCCGCACCGCGCACCGCTACTCACGCAGAATTACAATCGATAACCCTTACGACGATGCTTCGAAGATCTTATTTAAAAGCCTCACTAATCACCCTCGCTACCTACGAGCTTTCTAGAAAATTACGGCTCTGCAAATGAGTTTTGTTAGAAAAAGATTGTGATTGTTTAGCTACATGAAATTTTTGAAATTGAAACAATTAAACTTAGGTATTACTTGTCATGATTGCATAGAATGTATTTAAAAAAAAACGCAATCGCATAACATTGCAAGCGAAACATAGTACTTAGTGTCAGCCGGTACTCTATCGTTAGAGCGCTAAAACAATTGAAATATAAAAGACTCGTTCGAACAAAACGTTTCACAACGCGATGATAGGCGAGGTGTGATGCCGAAGTGGGTACCTACGTATTCATTAATTGAAAACCGTCTGCAAGATGGCGTGTGGCAATAACGCCAGCAAGCCACAATTATCTCGTCATAGTTCTGAGATCAATCAAACCATATCACGTTATGTGGGTCATTAATTACTGTAAACAGTAATTACTTTAATTATTCTTGACAGTCTTTGTGTAAAGTCGTGAAGTGGCCGCACGCCGTCGAAGGTCGGCGTGGTATCTATTACAAAGAGGACTCGAGGTACGTGATCATTCTGCTGCCCTGTCAAATGTAAGAGTTTCAGAATGGGTAAGTACTTATTTATGATTGTACAATACAAAATATTGCAAGGGACCAGCAATATTGTGTAGACTGTAGCTGAACATCACCTACCAGCAGAGTTCAGCGTCGCGCGTCGTCCGCTAATAAGAAAGTTTGTCGTGAAACCGTGTACTGAAAAAACATTCTACAATAAGCGCATAAACTTTGATTAAATATAACTTACAATATCTCTTCAGTCTCTTCATAAGTGCAGTGCTTAGGACACTAATCCTGAACCCAGAACCCAGAACCCAGTGGGTTCTTCTCCATCCTTCAATTTAGTGGATTTTATTAATTCTTGGATCCATCAGTGGAAGACCTTTTTATACGTTGTGTGTTATTTTTTACACAACTTAATATATCCGAATATAATAATCGGAACTGGTTTTTATATAATAATTTCTGACTAATAAAGGCTATTTTCAAACTTCACACTTATTTCGTTGTTTTTTGTTGCTCACACTTTTTGCTTTGGCGAGTAAACGCTAAATTGCTACCTTTTTGATTATAGAGGCATTACCCTGCAGGATGCAGTAACAAGGTGCTAATTTCGATGTTTTGTTGTAACTTTCAACACGTAATTTAATGAAACGCGCCGTTTGTTATACTTAGTGTTACATAAACATAAATGATGATTCACTTGGAGTAATTATATTTTTATTTTGAAGCGTTATTAGTATTACGTTAGAGCATGGATGTATTATGTGATTCATAGAATTTAGTGTTCATATGTATGTAGTATAGGTTAGGCACAGTTAGGTGGTCGGCGTGTGTACTGTGTGCGGAGGTGCGCGTGTGCTGGTTCGCGCGCTGTCAAAGCACCCCGTCAGGTGATCTTTGGGTCCGTGACTCAACAGTTACACTAACGAACCGGTGCACGGTGCGGCGCGCGGCGCGTGCTTCATTGTGCCGTATTATCTATCATTATCTCGGTTAGCCTAGATACAGACGTATTCAATAACGCATGTAGCAATATGAAATGTAAAACAATAAACTTTTAATAAAGAGAATGCTTACCGCAACTTCTTGTGTTGAACCGGATTAATAAGTTGTGTAACTTTGATCGCTGTGTCATGAAAGGTTGCTACAAGCGTAGCTGCGGGTCAATGTTAGAATGTCCGATATTTTTAGCATTAATTGTTCGTCAGTAATTGTGCAATTCTGAATGAAAACGGTTTATTAGTCGATTCTCCCTGATCGGACGAATCGGCGCTTTTACATTATTTTTTCTATAGGCGACTTGCACGAAGTTAATTAACTTATGAATAAGCCATGACAGCATCAGAACTATATGTTAGGCAATAGGCACGTTTTGAATTTTGTGCAATAAAGTTAAGAAAAAGCTTACTGGAAGTAATAGTAGTCGAAGTATTCAGTAGTTTTAGTTTCGCCCGCATATTAGTTAACTTTGTGCGAGTCGCCTATGGCAGATAAAATATTATATTGTTTATTAATATTGTTTTCAACTTTCAATTCGAATCAATTCATAATCAAACTTTGTAATAATTCTGATTATATTCTAATAGTTTTTATTTTATTTAATGAGATTGTCAAATGTTCTTTAATTCTAATTTGCTTTTACAATTCTATTTTAGTACTGTATTTAAATGATTAGTATTGAACTTAATTTTAAGTAATGTAAATTTGACACTATTTGCTGCACAAAACATGCATATTTGAAACCTAAATGGTCTAAAAAGAAGTCACTGGCTTCTGAAATACTGGTACTTTTACTTAGCTCCGGAACTAGGGTCTCAAATTTTCTGAATCCTGTTTTATGGCAATAAAGGAATTTATTATAATTTGAAAAGTGCGGATTCGCCCGTTTCGGGCGAGTAATTTCGTGCGAATGAACTAAGAAGCCATGTTTTTTTTTTTTGGTTGGGTAATCATCAAATGACTTCTCCCGCTCTGGGCGGAGCGGGAGGGCATGTCAGACTTTTACTGACTAAAACCCACCCGTGTTCCTTCAGTTGCCCATGTGCCAGGGTCACGGTATCTCTTTCGAACAATCTCGCGACCCTGGCAGGCATCGGTCCTAGCAGACCCCTTCAGTTTTGCTGACATCTCTTTGAGGCGCGCGTGGAACACTACGCGCCGTCGACCCGAGCTCGGTCCTTACCGGGCGGCGAGCTACCCATTGCTCACCGCCCGCAAGCTCGCGCCTACGATGGCCGGGAGTCAGCTATCGACTCCCGACGCACGGGGCGTCTCCTCCTGCGGCGGCTAGGGACGCGAGGGCGCAGAGGCTGCCACTCCCTCACGTGCCCCACCTCCTCCTTCGCGAGCATTACTGCAGAAGGAGGTGACGGCTTCCCATGCCCTCTCGCTCCGTACCATGGCGCGCACCAGGGCCGGACGCGAGAGGTCGCCGCCACCGATCGCCTCTACGAGGACACGGCGGTGCTCCGCCCAGGCAGGGCACACCTCCACCGTATGCTCCACCGTGTCCTCTAGACAATCCTCACAATGGAAACACCCGGGCGTTTCCTCCCGCTTTATCCTGAACAGGAACCCACCGAAGCAACCATGCCCGGTGAGAACCTGCGTCAGGCGGAAGGTGAGGACGCCGTGACGCCTCTCTATCCACTCCTCAAAGAGGGGTCTTACCGCCGTAATTGTGGCGTGCCCTGCGCTGGGATGCGAAAATCGTACCCGCCATGTCGCCATGAGAAGAAGCCATGATAACGTGTCTATAATGTTAAACACTATAATTTGTTTCATTGTTCCATGTATTTTCCAGTTGGAACACTTACCGTATCTGTATGGTACGTTTAAGGTTCAGTGGCTGAGCAATATCGCAGCAGGTGTAAATAAATCACCGGCAGATTAAAGATACTCACCTAGTCCGGCGAGCTAAACGTTTAAGGTCCGTGATTAATTCCATTATGTTCACTTTATGATACTTATCAACAGTTATTATGTTTCATTAGCGATGTAAACTATCGGTACGGTCAGAACGATCAATCAAGGTGTTAAGTAGACTCATCGGCGGTTTGGGGGCACAAGGCACCGTCGAGTGTGTTAGAAGCCCGATGTATAACACCTGCCACAGATATCCAATCGTAACATATGAGGCGATCGTATTCATCGCGTCGTTAAATCATCGCTGAACATACAGGATGGTCACTGATCGACAAACCGAAAAGAAAAGCCTGTTTTTGGTATTGATCGTTTTTTTATTATTCCATATAATTTAGGTACTCATCAATTATCTATTCATATTATACCTAAATATGGCATGCATGCCAGTGTTGAATAGTTGAGATAGAGATTATGTACTTACTTAATAAAAATGTTAAATTCATTCATTTAGTGACAGACAATGTGAAACAATATTGCTCAAAGAGTTCCCTAGGTAACGAAAGTGAACATTTGGAAGGATTCTTTGAAATTCATCTCCTATGACTCCTATAGAGATTAATTAGGGGATGAAAGTTTGTATGGAAGATTTTAATTTTTAGCGATTTGAAATACCATATGATACACAGATTACTAACTTTAACCCTTGCATGCTTCATTTGCCATATTTTTAGTTTTAGTCATTGTAAATATAAGAGAGCAGCTTGTCCTCTATAGTAAAAGTTTTACTTTGTTTGGAGGTCAAGAGTTTCATTAAATGTATCACTAATTTATATGCAGTAAACGATTTTTTAAATATTTTTTTACCTTCTCAAAATGGACTACACCAATTTCATTGTATAGAAATAACAATTGCCAGTTTATGATAAACCGTATAAAATGTTTTAATTCTAGGTAAAATATTTTCTGCGAACCATCCTGTACCTAAACTGTTTGCTGATGGAATTGATGACGTGGTGAAAAGTCAATCTCACACATTATTTAGATAAATATGACTGATACCGGAATCATTTCATATTTTTAATAGCTTTAGTTCTACAAATAAAACTATAGTAGGTATTGATTACCATCAATCAGTGATCATCAACTAAAAGTAATAAAATATCGGATATATTGTTACTATTATGTATGTAAGCAATACAAATATATCCAATCTTTTCGATTAAATATCGAGACATTTATTATTTCAGGAACAGGGATTATAAAAAAAAAACCTTAGAATTTTGATGTAATAATGTATATTTGATTATTTTGGTTTAGATATATATAAAAAATTCAACTATCTTTTTTAATTGGCCATATATGACATTTCCCGCGATTTTAGTGCAAACATGACACGTGCATACGGAGGTGTCAAGCACCCCAGCGTGACTGAACTTCAGTATGTGTTATCGGCTTGCGCACGCGCACACTTTTGAAAGCTTCGCAGTGCAAACGATTGCTCCAATATTTGTCATTCTTTCGTCGCAGCCTCCGCTCATGTAAACGATGATCCGAAACCGTTAGTCACGATCTGAAGATTAATAATATTTTATGCGGTGTCGCAGTCGTTATCGAGACGAGCGAGGTGACTTTTTCACAACGCGCTATGTGTACCGGTACGAAGAAGGAGGCTAAGTTCAGCATCACGATGTCGCTACTCAACTTTCGACTACGGCTATCGATTAAGAATCACTTGCGCCAACACCGGGTTGATCGATGTAGCCCTTGGCATTTGTGCGACATAACTGTACACTTTATAACAAACAGATGACACAGATAGTACACGGCACAGTTACGAGTGTTGCTCGATTGACACGATGTTTATATTGATTAATCATAACGCATATACATACATAATGAGAGTCGAGGAACCGAGACGCAGCGCGCACAGATTAGGAGTAGGTGGGCAATCTCACAGACGGAACGCGGTACGTGGAATTCGCCAAGTGCTTTTATCCAGATGCCTTTTAAATCTGCCACGTGAAGGCATTTCTTGTCGTACGTATAAACAACCGTAAAACGGGTAGCGTCTTCTTAATAAGCTTAACATGAGAACGGGTTGTAGCGACCGCACGTGGATAACCGCCGTGGCCGGCGGCACATCAAAGCAAACACTCGTTTAAGCCAATTGTGCGTGCCGGCGCGCGCGCAACTACAACGTGTAATTATACGGTTATAGGGCGCACCCCCGCGCTCCACGCTCGGCGCCCCATCATGGCATCACCGCGACTGATAAAAAACAACCATCTGTTGAACCGCGGCCAGGATAACGCCTGCTGGGTCAGTAATTGACCGCCGACATTGTGTTTTCTATATTAAGTTTTTTTTTGTATGAAAATGATTACGAATGAGTGAATTATCATTAAAATTGGGTCGATTACTAATCTAAACATACATGGTACCTACCTCAGTCGCTGTAGGTATTCGCTTCTTGATAATTGAGATAAAAATAGTGATCGTATGTGTGTTTATATAGGTCCTACGAGGTGAGTTGCATTCGAATAAATAATATCGCAAGACGTCCACTGCTGGACTTAGGCCTCCCCCAATTTGGGGGGCTTTGCCATAATCGCCACGCTTGGCAGGCGGGTTGGCGATCGCAGTATGGTGGCAAAATGCATAGAGAACGCTGCTGCCCATTCTCTAGTAAGTCCCTTAGTCGCCTTTTACGACACCCACGGGAAGAAATGGGATGAATGATGATGATGATGATGATGAAATAATATCGAGCATCATCACATTCTATTTTATTGTGATTCGTTCGGTTGTATCGATTAAACGGCGATAAAAATCTGTGATCAATAAATAAAGAACGTGAAGGCCACTTATTTACTTCAAGTCTTGAACTAATCATTAGAAAAAAAATAAGGATTATATAGACGAGATTAGGATTTGATGTTTTAATTGGCCTTCAGTTGGATAGATTTCAGGGATCCTCTTACAAAGCAGGTGATAAAAACTAGTTCAGAAACATAAACAAGCTACTTAAAGTTCTATTTGACCAAACCCAATAAAAACAACTTTAATCACTAGTTCCTTTATTTCAAAATTAATATTTGTTTTCTTGAAATCAATAAATTGTCTTAAAATCAACGTGCAATCAATTCAGGTGTCTATAATTATTATTTTTTCTAATGATTCAGGGCTGCTTTTTTGGAAAAAACGTTCCTACTGGAACATGATATTAATATTATTAATAGCATAATTTAAATCAATTTCCGCCGCACGGGTTAACCCTTTTAGTGAGGGCGTTACAATCATTTATGTTTCATAATAGTGTGTAATCGCCTTATGATCTGTGGCGCTCGCACCAGCTGTGATTCTAACTGAATTCTATTTTGGTCCACCTTGATGGGTGTTATGATTTTATGAACCGTATCAATAAATTATGGAATAGACTGCTTCGATGCGGTTCTCTTGTTGGATGGATATCTCATATCATTGTGATTTAGGGTGAATTTTACCAAACTTTAATATCTAGAATAAGTCTTATTTTGAGAATAAATGTTGAATTTTTGATAGTTTTTCATACTAGATTGTCAAATTTATTCAACGGATATATTTTTTTTTGACTTTGGTCAAATCAGCCCTTAATATTACTTAATATGTAGGTACCTTAAAAAAAGGAAACCATTTACATTGGATGAGTAGGCATTAGATCGGTTGTTAGTTTATTGGTCTATTTGTATTACTTTTTGGTTTTAGCTCGGTAACTCATTTTTCGTCATCATACGTACAATGTTACGTCATAGGCCGAATGCATTATTATAAAAAAACAAGATCTATTTAAATTACCTAGCGAAACTCCATAGCCGTCGACATTAAAACAATAGTGTTTTTAGGGTCAACGAACGCAGGTAGTGTAGTTAGTTACCTACTTGAAGAAACAGTTTTTATTTGTTTCATCGTGGTGAGATCCCATCATCTGTCTGTGGAGTTTCGCTAGCTTCGCACAGGGTATGAAATATAGGCCCTAGTTATAACCCCTGCAGCCCTCTAGTCAAGTTACGATGATACGATGATAGTGATGTGAATCACTTTGGCTTAACATGATTTCTTTTTTTTATGGGTGGGGGATATCATCAAATTACGTCGCGCAGAGCGGCGTGGAGCGGACGGGCGTGTCAGACTTTTACTGAATAAAACCCACCCGTGTTCCTTCAGTTGCCTATATGCCAAGGCCACGGAAACTCTTTCGAACAAATCTCGTGACCCTGGCTGGCATCGGTCCTAACGGACCCTTCAATTGACACCATCCATAACAATGCGACGAAACCACTGATTTACTTGGGAATCGTGATTTATGTCAAATCTTCAATTGTATAGGCAGGTATTAAATGGCGAGTAATAACGCAGTGCCTCAAACGTATTATATCAATAAACGTTGTATGACAATTCTACAAGGGGAATGGTCCGCTTGCTAAACTGTGTAATAATCAGCTATCACAAAGTGAGTCAGCCAAGCGAAGGCAAGCCACCTGGAAGAAACTCGTACCTAAACTCTAGAGACCATGCTTTTGGGTGTGAAACTAAGCCGTTCTCGGAAAACAAACTAGTCATGTTTCATCAAGACAAAGATAAATCTCAATGGGAATAACATCTGGGATAGAAAAGGACAATACAAATAAGTAAACCATGAACTTGTGTGAATGGTTGAAACACTGAGACAGTCGTGTTCATTCAGTGACAGCGGGCTGCCGGCAGAGTGTCCCGTAGTCTTAATGTCACGTTAAGGAAATTAAGTAATAAAGTAATTTAAATCAGGTGGTCGCGAAGCCATTGTGCTACGTAGGCTCCACGTGCTGCAGTCGACGACAGCGTGGCCTTAGGTCCATTGTTCCGGCTGCGGTAGTAAAGCACGGCACTGGAGCCGGCGCGCCCCGCGTCTGGCCGCGCCTGGCACGCAGGTGGCGCAAACATCCTTGTTTTAAAATGAAAGTCGATTGTTTGTATTTTACGATTATTACTCAAGTTACAGTGCTTTTCTTAAATAATTCATTTGTGAGAAATATTTTAGTGAGAAAAAAAAAATGGGTAGGTAACCAGCGTTCGCTAGTCTTCCGCGTATTTAGTTCTCTAGATCGTAGTTGTCAGCATACACGGCACCATTCTTGCAGCTCTGTTAACAAAATACGTCCAGTACCTACTTGGGATTTTATTTATAAGCCGTTTAGTAAAAAAAATCCGTTTTAAATTTTTTATGGTAAACGGCCTATCTATCTAGCCCTTTCCTATCGCAAGGAAAATAAACCAGCTAGCTCTTATTATTAAAGTAAAGCATCTGCCCGCGACTTCGTCTACGTTAATCTTTCTTGTTTCCCCGACCCACCCCGTCACATCGAATCGCCTGCCTTGAGAGATCTTCGTATTTGTGACTTTTTCTTTTGCTCGAGTCCTTAGGGTCTCAGCGTGATGTTATAAAGCCTTCCTTGATAAATAGGCCACCCAACACTAAAATATTTTTCCAATTCAAACCTGTAGTTCCTGAAACTCTTCAGCTTTAAATAATATTAGGATAGATCCGCACTACGTTATTAACTCTTTTTTGTATTGTCTCTTCCTATACCAAAGACAGCCCCAGAAAACGGTTATGTGGTATAAATGGTGGTATAAACTTTTTATGAATAAATAAACAATAAAACACAATCCATTGGGATGGATCAGTGTGGACAAATCTAAATGGAAATTTAAAAAAGTAAAGGAGTTATCACGTTTTCGATAAAGATATTCAAATCTCAAGGGATTATCTTGTAGGTAAATTTTTAGTATTATATTTATTTATATAACCTGCCAAATAACTTATGTCAACATATTTAGCAAGGTTGAAAAAAAATTTGGTTTACTAGAGTGCGCCTGCGTTTGAGATATAAATAGGTAGCGTCACATTCGTCACTCCTATTCTGACAGCAATTTTGAAACTACGGGTGTAACATACCTTATTAAACGTCGAAGTTATAAAAACTATCGCATGAGACCATTTCTTAGTTATTGTTTTAAATCGAAACAAAAATTAATGAGAAGATGACACAGTAAGATTTTTAATATCGATCGCGGTCGCAACTATTACCATCTATTACGTAGATAAACTATTAATAATACTTGGACCATCAATCACCGTAAGGTCAAAGCTGCACGCGGAAACGGAATGTTCACTGTTAGCAGTTTTTTATGAATTGTTTTTTTTCTGTGTTAGATATCATTAAGTATGGAAGTGTACCGGTCGACGTTGGTGGGCGCCGCAGCGACACGTAGCAACGGATTATTTCGATGGACTATTTATAATGTGGGGCTCGGAGACGCGGATTGCGGACGATGGAATCTGCTCCTTTGTCATTGGAGCAACCTGTTCTCTCGGGTTGGAGCTCACGGCGAGCACAATGTAATATAACGGGCCACCTGATTAACCGCCATTCCGGCCGGCATGCAGATATCGAGTGCCGGCGAGCCGCGCCGCACCACCGCCACGCCGCCGATCACTGATCATTTTAATTTCAAATGATAGATTGCTTTTATATTGTTAATGCCTTATTATGATAAAGATAAGAACATCAAGGTTACTGAACTTTCTACGGCTTAAATGGAGGCGGGCACGATATTGTACTTACAGACGATGCTCCTATGATCGATAAAGCACTGTGGGAACGGATCTCACAAGTGCACAACTCTAAATACTTTTTTGTCTGATCGTACGTACTCATCATAACCGGCACCATTTACGTTTCCTTCTTGTGTTTTTTGCTTTGAGTTTTTCAACCGCGACACTGTAGCAGGTGAAGGGAACAGAATTTCACACGAGTTATGGTTTGAAATAATGAAGTTTCATTTCAGCGGAGATTTCAGATATGATTTTTTGCGATTATGGATTTTACTCTTCCTTTTTTTTTTAAGAAGTCGTAAAATTTATCGAAGGAAAAAGTCAAAAGGTTAAAGTTTATTATTATACTTATAAATAGGTTCATATGTAAGTATACCCACCTACTAATTGAGGCTACAACTGGAACGGTCTTAAGTACGAAGTAAGAACATTGTGATCTAATGTAAAAAATGTCACTGTTTCTTCGCATCATACTAAATTGTTCAATCATAAGTTGAAGAGCTGTTCTCAGGAATGAGTAAACAGGAGACGGAATCACCCTTAATCCCATTTCATCAATATGTAACACTCATAAAAAACGGGGGCACCTTTTGCAACATCCGCTGTCAATTCTCACGAAACAGGTAGTAGCTTCCGTTGAATCTTTTATTAAACACACTGAGGATAATCATTACAGTGTGTGCAATGTAGGATATGGGTAACTGTACCGGTCAGGTAACATTCCCGGCTCGTGATTCAAGCGAAATGTATCACAGTTAATGAGACAAGTCCAATTTGATCTGGCTCGGCGTTCGACTCTTGATTGTTTTGATATCGATATGACATGAGCTTTACGTATCGATTTACATTTTATAGATTATTATATGACACATAGGTCCTACCTACATGTGGATTGTGGTTAAAGTTCGTATGAAGCTAAAACTTCATTGTTATTACGCACCAGCTATAATGTTCATAAGTACTGTCGGTCAATGTTGAGCGGCTTGGGGCCAAATAATAACAGCGGTTGGTCTATGGGTGGGTGGCCATCTTTATATATACCAAGACCACTACGTGCCTCGAATAGTACGTTAAGCTGTTGGTCCCGGCTGTCATTTAGAAGCCCGAAAGTCTGATTACTAGTATAGTCAAAGGAGGGGGTTACCCAGTAACTGTGTTATGGAAATCTGGTAGGAGCGATTGCTCCATGTAAAGTACTTATACTGAATATTATTCAGTTGCGTTTTTTTTTTTGGATAGGAAATCATCAAATGACTTCTCCCGCTCTGGGCGGAGCAGGAGGGCGTGTCAGACTTTTATTGACTAAAACCCACCCGTGTTCCTTCAGTTGCCCATGTGCCAGGGTCACGGTATCTCTTTCGAACAATCTCGTGATCCTGGCAGACCCCTTCAGTTCTGCTGACATCTCTTTGAAGCCCGCGTGTAACACTATGCGCCGTCGACCCGAGCCTGGTCCTTACCGGGCGGCGAGCTACCCATAGCTCGTCACCCGCAAGCTCGCGCCTACGGTGGCCGGAAGTCAGCTATTGACTCCCGACGCCCAGGGCGTCTCCTCCTGCGCGGCTAGGGACGTGAGGGCGCAGAGACTGCCTTATTCAGATGCATCCGGTTTAATTGGAAGCCACCCCCAACATACTGGGGAAAAGGCAGATGATCAGTATAGGTAAGTTGTTAAGTACCCGTATTCAACGATTTTGTGGGACAAAGTATTCATTAATTCAAACTTTATATTAGTTTCATAAATCATATCCCTGCAAATTACCATAACTACTTAATTTTCATGAATGCAAATTCCGGTGTACCTACTATCTGCATTATGCAAAATCTTTTTGAAACTGTAACAATTAAACATTATTTATTTAAATGTTATTCCGACTCATATAAAAAAATATATTATGCAGGTACGGTAAGATGCAGTGTTATGCAAAAAATAAAGTGCATAAATTGCATAAATAATTGAGGAAGTAATTTGACAGGTCACCTTAGTTCAGGAACTGGTTCACAGCAACAAGTTGTAGTCACGCAGACGAAACAGGGAGCGCGCCGCGCCGGGGAGCGGCGCACGTGTATACTGCGGTCACAGAAGATTGCTCACTGCGAATCTGGTGCAAAACGACCGTTTAAGTTATCTGTTGAGTAGTTGGCTCTCATATTTGGTGTACGATTAGGACTTAACTGCTTGGGTTACCCCAAGCGGCTTTTGAAGACGTGAAATATTCTGAAATAGTAAAAAAAGTCTGGAGTTAGTTTTGAAGCAATGTAACGTAAAATTAGGGTCTCGCCAACCGCACGTATAGTGAACAGTGGTCAACATTCTTCACGCAATGGGTTCCTAAAAAAGGATGTCACCGACGTGGCTGGAGGGCTGGTTCGAGACGGCCCGGGAAGCATTGGGCTTGGCCTAGCACTGAGACAGAAATGTCTAGAAAAAAATATCTGCGTAGAGGCAATGATTAAGGCATCTGAAAACCTATAACAACCAAACTATAGTGTCCCTTAAAAGCTTATACAGCTTAGAAGATAAAACAAGCTCTACATAAGTTATTTAGGCCAATACACATCAGCATGACTGCACGTAACTACTCACATGAACATTGGTCGGTCGGTCGGAGTGGCGCGCGGCGAGGTACTTCCAACCCTCCATACATCCGCGCTCGGTGATCTATTGTTTGCCGCGAGAAATGAAACGAGAAAAAACCTCGTTCCCAAACGCATCGTGAGAATTCATCAAATGTGCTCCCAACTTACTGGGAGATGCACTAGCGGGAACCAATAAAATAATATCAGGTTACCTTTCACTGGCCGATACTTTTTTTTAAGATGGTCGTCGAACCTTTGAATCTTTGCCAATTAGTTAGCTTTTGTATGTCTCTATGAAGTTACTGGTCGGGTGGCTGGACTCAATATTACTTAAAAGATGGTAGATATAAATAATAAAAACGATTTTTTTTACAAATCATGAACCCAAATGTTTCGTGGTAGATTAATTTGAAATGTAATTATAGCACCTGCTTATAAGTATGTAATGTAGTTTTTGCAAGAACTCTTCTCCATTACGTAGCCAGTGCTACGCGCTACGCTACGGGCTACGCATTTTTAAGTAATTGCCTGTCAAATAAGACGAACGATGTTGCTACGCAATGTTCCTTGTTCAAAGTTCTAAAATAGTAATGCAAGGCGTAGATCGTCTATATCGAGCGTATAGCATCGCCTTGAACTACCCTTGTTCATATTACCATATCCCATTCCGTTTCGTGATAGTTTTTATGTATTTTTTTTTTGGTTTTCTTGCATATTTGTTTGTTGTTGTAAAAACCTCGTGACTTTTTGTTGTTCCGTTACAAGTGTCGTTCCCATACTTTTTTATTAGACTCAGGAAAAGGAAGGTTAATGAGTTTAACCGTAAATATAGGTAAACTTATTAGGTTTATATGTAGGTATGGGTTAAGATGGAAAAATAAGGTGTTGAGATTTATGTCTGGAGCAAACACTACGTTACGATATACACTTGAGTGTCATACATAATGTAACTACTCATAAACTATGTATTTTTATTGAGATTGTTTTTGTGAAAAGTTATACGATAAGAGAACAAGTACGCGTTATTTTGGTGAATATCCAGGCGGCTTTTTAGATAATAATATTTCCTGATTCGTCGTCAGTGAACATGCTAGCCATTTTCAGCTGGAGAAAGACCTAAGTCGAGAAAAGAATATGGAAGAGGCTAAGACATTAATTAATAATAGTAATCTCCTCGTATATGTCGTGATGGCTCAATGGTTGCTAGTCTCATGCACGAGATTGTAGATTCAAATCCGAACAAGTATCAATGTGAGTTTAATGCATATGTATATTCTAAGTTTATCTTAGACATTACTGACACCGGTGAAGTAAACATCGTGAGGAAATGTGGACTAGTTAACTAGCTTTTCCAGCGGCTTTTTATGCGTATTAGACATATAAACCTTTCTCTTGATGTCTATTGATGAAAACCGCATTAAAATCCGTTGCGTAGTTAAAAGATCTAAGCGTGCAGACGCGGGAAGTGACTTTGCTTTTATACTATCATATGTAAAGATATAACTCTGAAATCGCCAAACCGTCTTAAACAAGCGTCAAGAATGCCTTCTCTGTTTGAGAATTAGCCTTTGCCCTGCAGTGGGACAATCATAGGGTGGTATTATTGTCACACCCTGTAGCTCACCTCGACCCTGTCGGTGCGGGCGGTGCGGTGGCACGCTGGTGTTGCGCCATCGCCACTGTGCGCACGAGACGTCGCGCCACCGTGCCGCCGCCGCCGCCGCCGCTCGCCTCACCGCCTGACTCATGCCCATGGATTCCTGTTTTGTACCAACTACCACTGTACTATCACCGTAACATTATGCCCAAACGATCTGCCAACGCATTGTCTTTGAACTTACTGTTTGGCGATAAATGTCAGTGTTGATTTACAGTTGTTAAATCTCGACGACCGGCGCATTGTGTACCGTTCGCGGAATATTATAATATTCATATTGACTAAATTACGTTTCAGTAAAATGATTATTTTTACTCTATTGAAATAAAGTGGAAAAGGACGTATCCTGTTCCCATGCAGTGTGTTAGCATAATATACTACCAGCCCTAAATTACCTTTAAATCTTAGTAAAAAACTTAAATATAAGAAATAAAATAAATAAGGACATAATATGTACTTCATACTAATAATATGCATTTGCTTTCTCTTTCTTTCTTACTCAATCACACACAAACATCCTCATACAGACACACACACACACACAAACGCACGCGCACACACACTATCACACACGCGTACGCATACTCTTACACACACACACACTCACGCGCACACTACTCTCTCGTCAATAGTGTACCTTATTAATTCTTTTTTTTAATTATGTAGTCTTAGTTTTGTTATTGTACCAACTTTGTTTAACTTTGTAGAATTAACAGGCTTTGTATGTTGTTCACATAAATATGGAAGAGGGAGGCCTTCTGGTACAGGTATCATCTATCTCCATACTTAAAAGAAGGCCTCTACAACTTATTTGTTAAAACCTGTTGATTATGAAATTATTAAACTTAAAATAAGAGTGTTTTCCGCTACCAACATAGCCGTATATCGAACCTGCTGTAACTTCACTGAAAACCCGAAAAGGAAAACGAGACTGAGGAGATAAATATAGTGGTGACATTCTACAAATATATGCTGATAAATCAAAGAAAAGATGAAAAACGGTAGTGATTATAGAATCAGGATAGTTTTGCTAAGTATGCAGATATTTAGAGAATATTTAATAGATAGGTTTCAGCTATCGTTGGCCGCAGCTGCGTCACTAATAAACAAGAGCCGTCCCTCGACTGTCATATTGTACGACTACAAGATTTAGTTACAATATGATATTTTAACCTGCGTCAGTATCGGCCATACCGGAGAGTTTACTATATAGCATTCGCATAATCAATTAGCCTATATCGTTCCCACTGCTGGGACACGGGTCTGCTCTCTGTGAAAGGAAGTGGGCCATAATCAGTGCGAGTTGGTAGATGTCGCATGACTTCGAATTTTTGGTTTAATGACATTTCGGTTACTTCATGATGTTTTCCTTCACCGATTTGAGAGCAGTAGTGATGATAACACTGGTCAA
The DNA here is from genome assembly GCA_947507805.1 of Aporophyla nigra. NCBI lineage: Eukaryota > Metazoa > Arthropoda > Insecta > Lepidoptera > Noctuidae > Aporophyla > Aporophyla nigra. The sequence goes on along the minus strand of OX382302.1, from coordinate 13,256,947 downwards.
CACTAGTTTTGGTGCCAAGAAACTGTATTTTTTTATTAACTTAGGACCGTATACTATTAACATTTATACTAATTTTGACTTCCTACGTGGAGTTTTCTAGATATGACTTGTACAAATCTACAACGAAAAACAACATTTATTAATTTGTTATGTTCATAAAAACTTTATTTTTCACGAATTGCGTGAATTAGGTGTATTGGGACAATCACATTGCATACCCCAGTAGTAGTCAGCCGTCATATGCCGATCCTAACGGCCTTGGTACCTCTACTCTATCGTTTTTAGGTCCTGGTGAAACCACTTCCCTTGTTATCGCTATAGAGTTCAAGATTCTCTGGAAATTGATCAAGATGACTCTGGCGGTAGTGCACTTTGATGAACAAATTACATCCTAAGTTCTTGGAGTTCTCTACAAGGGGAAAAATACCATTTTCCGAATGAAACTCTTGCTACCTTGTACGATAGAACGTCACTTTTGTATCTGTCGCCAACAAGTTTTTTCTTTTAATCTGGAAGCCAATACTTCCGCAGATTCTTGAGGTAGCTCAAGAATCCTTATGAAATCATTCAATTCTTCTTAAGAGGTTTTGGTCCTGTAGACGCTATGCCTTCGAAATCACTGTCGCTACTCACTTTATTAAAGATTTCGTCAAATGATGGTTCACGGGTAGGACAAAATGTTGGAACAGGTACTTCCTCTGAATGCGGCAGAGGTCTTCTAGCCAATTTTAAGTCAAAAGTCAAAACTCTTTATTGTGAGACAGTGGTTACAGAGTTGTTATAGATATATTTTGGTGTCCGTTTGCACTGCTCTACCATGTTAGGCATACAATAGTTTGAAATAATTTGTCTTCTTAGACCTAAGTTTATGTGATATGTGTAAATTCAACATGACATTTAAATGGAATTAAAATAATTTTTTGCATCAAAACATAAAAGCAGTTTGGCACTAACTCATCACGAATCTGTCAGACAAGAATTCGTGTACTGTATAATATGGCCTATTTACTAAGAAGTCATTTAACTTTTTCTTAAAAATATTAATGTTTTCGATTTCTCTTATTTGTTTAGGAAGTCTGGGCAAACCATTTTTTTAACGTTAACACCACGCATATCAACACAGCAGAAGTAACAATCATCGATGTGATTTTATTGTTCTTTTCATTGGATAAGCACACCGAATGTCATAGGTAGGTACGGCTTCTTTTATCTCTGACCTGTCTCAAGTGTCCACAGCCTATTTTACACACAATTTGAGGTATCCACCCACGGCTTGTATTCATCCACAATTTTTGAATTAAAGTTAGAAAAATAAGATCTTTTATGAAATCTTTCATAGGTTTTCTGTACTTTTAAACTGTGTATGTAACAATACACATATGGTACATTCAGACAACTTTTTTGCGATGAAGACATAATATTAAAATCAATTTATTTATTAAAATGTACCGAGAAACCGCAAACCGAGCGCATGAAAGTACTGATTACAGCCAATACACAAAACTGAAGGTAAATCCAAAACTACACGTAGGAAAAAAAAATAGAAAATTGTTTTCAGTGTTATCAATGGCTACTTAATAAAATCCATCATCGCTATCTCGGCACCAATTTTTTTTTTTTTTTTGACCTGTGTAATTTACCCGAAGTAAAGTACCTAACGAGTTGTTCTTGTAGGTCGTGGGTTCAAACCGCCTGAGATCGAACCTACAACCGTACAAATCTAAAGTCGCAGCGGTTACCCAGTGGTAACAGCTGCGACCACGTAGCCCAGTGGCCACCACTGCGCTATTTATATTTAAACCTCGGTATTTTAACTTAATATTTAATTTAATTATATAGCTTGAAAAACTTTAATAAGTTGATTTAAAAAATCTTCTTTATTTCGAGCTATAGATACTTTATTAGGTGATCAACTGGTGACTGCGACAACTTCTACGGACTACCTCTATGTCCATATTGTTCGTTACAACTGGCCCCAGTCCCACAAGCATCACCTTTCGATCGTTAACCGTACGACCCACACGCGATGTTGCAAATGTCGTCTGTTTGTGCCCGGAGCCCATACGCCACGCTCGACATATTGTTTTCTCGACTGGGTATCATTTGTCACAATTAAAAGTTTGTCATTCTAGTAATATATTATAGAGATGGATCTTGACTGTTTATTAAATATAATTTATAGGTATATAAACGTCGCAAGTGTTAGTGGGGCGGCTGGCGTCTGCGGCACGCGGCGCTTGACGCGCGGAGACGCAGGTAGGTACTACGTAGCCGCGCCATACTGATTTTATTGCGATCTTGATTAATATTTATGATTCAATTCTTTGTACCACTCGTGAATTACATATGACAGTACGGTCCGCAGAGCTCGCGCTGACCGTAATTTGATAAATCGGTTTAGGCAAACTCTTAAGTATTAGCGATTCGCAACGCATTTCCACGGGTGATGTAGGTGTTCAAGAGTCGTAAAATCAGCATGAATCATGATTAAATGTAACAGTAAATAACATGCAAATAAACCTATATTTAAAATTGCTTTCACCCTTTCGTAGGTATACAAGTTAAGAATGTTGTCAGTTTTCAGACTGCGCAAACCCTGCACTTTAAGGTAAGGAAAATGCTTTGCAAGATATGCTGGTGTATTGTTGTAGATCTTAAAGAAACTCTCGGGCTTATTGATATGAAAGTAACAATTGTCGCAGGCCGCTGCAGCAGCCCACCCACTTTGCGTCATCTGATAGAACAACTTTCTCGGTTTTTTTGTTCAAATTCAAAGGGTAATCCAATCTGACAAGCACGAATGATTTGCGACAATTGTCAATCATGTACCTACTTACAAAATAAATCTGAGATGCGAATAATTACCTAAATACTTATGCTAATTCTCGCACGTGGTGCTATTAGAAAGTTGGAAGAAAATAGTGGGTTGCTCAGAGTGATGGACAGCTGATAGTGGAGTGCGGACATGTGCTCGATGACAGCGGGGCGGTTTCGTCGTCCGGCGGTGTCGGCGGTGTCGGCGGCGGCTGCGGCACGGTAGCAGCGCTTCTCATAAACAAACGCTCCTGTTTGACAGATACAATCAGCGGCCGCGCGCCGACGATTGTCAGCGGTCCATTCTATTGTGACAGCCACGAACTGTGCCAAAAAGAAAAGTCATTACAATTAACCGGTTACATTTTTAGTTCACTTACCTATCAGTGGACACGAACTAAGGTGTTCATCAACGTGCATGGTGCTCTCATTCAGGCATCGAGAACAGTATGTGCACAGTACACTATACAGACAAATCAGTTCACTCAATTAGACACGTGTATAAAAATCGAAGAACATCAACACTGTTACAATAAACATTAGTCGGGTTTTTAGTTGCTTCAGTTGATTATGTGCACGTTGTTTATTTGTGTAACAAATTATCGTTTAAAACTGAAGAGATATCCGAGTTTGGTTGCTGACTGTAAATGCTCTCATTCATCATCGTTTCACAGGTACCTACCTGTGAATCGATGATGAATGAGAGCATTTAAGATTTTTTTTTAAAGTATGGATTAAATTATCGTGTCTTTGAATGTGATTGAGGAAACTTCATTTATTTTCTTACTTTTTTTTAACAAAATCTTTGTTTGTGGAAGACCGAGAGAAGATTAAGATTATTACGGTATTCTCAAAATGATTCACTAATAACTTGACACTACTTTGCATAACTGTACTTAAATTGTATTCTTTAGACAGGAAAACATAAAAGTCATTGCAACTTCGGGACAGTAGGTAAATTGGGACGTATTTTATTCCTAATGGGAAACTAGATAAGACCGGATTCCCGGCAGTAGATCGGATTTTGAGCGCACATCTACTTACAAAAGAATGTCTTAAAAGTTTGTTACAGGCAGTCTAGATAAATAAGTCTAGAAAGTTGATCACACACAACGCACACAAACAAAGCCAATATAGATGCAGCCGGATTTATAATAAGTAGGTTTAATTCGAAGAATTTCGGAAAAGGCAGGATTAAATACAACACGTCTGCATTATAATGTTGGACTCATAAAACAGTTTCGTTCGCCGCCGGTGCTACGCTTGACACCCGGATCCAGGAGCAAAAAACAAAGGCTTAATTAACCATTATTATAAATACAATGCAGCATTAATAGCGTCGTGAATTAAAAGGCTCCGTTAGCCTGTTATTTATGAATTGATCGACTTCTGTTCGGTGACGAAAGCAGACCACTTCGTGATCAACGGTGCTCCAAAATCAATGCTAAACACAGTTGTCCCAAGCTTATCTTTACGACTGGATTGTATGGGTACCCACTTACAGCGGAATTTTAATTCGTCATGAATTCTTTTTGTCTTATCTGACCTATTGGGTCTGTATCAATATATTTTTGATAATGAGTTTAAATTGCGCTTTAAGGTATCGTGTGAAGTGGGTGATTTAAAAATCTATAAATGTACCTACATTAAAATAACATATTTTCACATCTTTTTATTCGCAAGATTATTAAATAATAATATAACATCACGCTTTGTTTTCCCGATGGGCTAGGCGGAGGTGTACCTATAGCACACACACATTAATTCTCCAGTTATGTTTAAGTCCCATGTGATAGAGAGCGAGCCTATTGCCATCAAGCGGGAACGAATCTAGACTTTGAGAAATTCCAGATGAGAAAAAAGAACCCTATAACACTTTTCCAGACCAGGGAATCGAACACAGGACCTCATGGTCTGCAGTAGTGTTGAACCACTTGCGACCAGTAGACCGACGGGAGCGACGAGGCATCATTAATAAAAGTCATGAATATTAAAGGGTTATCATATCATCACTGTACTATCAAAAATTAAATTCCACATTCATCACCACCCATAACATCAAGGTACTTACTACGTAGCATTGAGCACACTTCGAAAGTCACGTAAATATCGCGTAGAAAACAAAGTTGTTTCGTAGTCAAACGCGCAAAATGTAGTTTATTGCGGAGCCGGCACTCGATAGGCTAATAACCTGTCGCCACTTACGAGTTACGCGTAGTCGTGACCTCTGACCTATCATTCATTGCTTGTACTGTCGCTACTCGCTACCGACCGGTCGTTAGCGTAGAAGGCTGGTTCAATATAAATAGTATCTACCTAACACATTTTAGAATGACAGTGTTGTTTTAAATCAAAAAACTAATCTGTAATATTTAAAAACAGAATCCGTTCCAATTCTAAACATGATGAATTGATTAAATAAATAACGTAATGTTAAATCTAAATATTTACATCTCTTTAAATAATTACTGTGCTATACATTTATTGGGACTACATTTAAATGAGAAGGAATCTAAAGTTAAAAAAGAACCCACGTTACGACGAGGATGGGATTCGAACCCACGCGTGCAGAGCACATTGGATTAGCAGTCCAACGCCTTAACCTCTCGGCCACCTCGTCTTCTGCTTTCCTATACAAATATATAAACTGTATTCATTTATATACGAAATATTTTAAAATAAACATCTACATAATAGGTAGCAAAGGTTCAATGACAATGAATATTTTTTTATCTGAATATTTAAAAAATATACATAATTTAAAATAACTTGACGCTCATAATAAATACTGGCCTATTTATAATTTTTTAACATCCATAATGCGAGTCATATCTGTACATCATTTTAGCCTAAAGACATCCACTGCTGGACAAAGGCTTCTCCAAACTAGAGGGTTGCCATGATCTCCACGCTTGGCAGGCGGATTTACGATCGCAGTATGGTGGTAATAAGCATAAAGAATGCTTCTGCCGATTCTCTAGTAAGTCCCTTAGCCGCCTCTTACGATACCCACGGGAAGAAATGGGATGGTGCTAGTCTTTATATCCGGCACCACACGGAACTATACGTATCTGTACGACATCTCTTAATACTCCGATAGGAATTATTATTACACTCTTCTAACAAATAATGAAAATTGTGATGAAAATCTGGAAAAGAAATTGTGGAAATGTTTAAATACGCCTCTTTACCCATTGATATTCTATTAATACCGGCACAGTACAATGCCATGCCGTATTCCCAAAGTACATATTTTATGGCCCTAGACTATATTATTGCTGATCATATGATATCCGGACAGGGTCCTTATCTTTATTGCCTTTCTATCTTTGTTCATGTTTGCCTTCTATCTATATGTCAATTTAAAATCAAAATATACGCATATAAGATGGAATCAATTGTATGGCAATTGTTTACTTTGTTCGTTATCTGCACTTCCGGAGACGTTCAAGACCATTAGTATTTAAATACTTATATATATGAGAGCTCTAAGTTTGGTAGCGGTAATGTAATGAGGTACACATTAAAAATATTTATTCATGTTTACTATTACGAAGGTTTTTTTTGAGTTTTTTGTTGTTTAATAATGATGTGAAGCATCAAAATGTTTTTTCTTTAGTAATTAAAACTCCTTTCATCTTACTGCATATAATAATATAAATGTGAAAGTTTTTATGCTTGGATGTTTGGACTTCTAAACATACAAACACAAAATACAAAATTTCAGCCGTTTTTGCGTGATTGAGTAACAAACATCCAAATGTTTGTTACTCAATCACGCAAAAACGGCCAGTATGCATTTGAAGGAAATTTGGCACACAGACTATAACCTGGATTAAGTACAAAGGATACTTTTTATCCCGGTAGTACGTTCCTGTGAAATAATTTTCGATATCCACACGGACGCAGACGCTGGCAAAAAATAGTTATTAAAAATAAACTAGTTAGTTATGCATCTACCTGCTCACTAATCAGTCTTTCCAGTCTCGCTGAATTCAATTAATCAATTAAGTAGTGGTTAGATTACATTGGAATGGATTTTTTAATAAAGACCAGGGTTAGGCACGTCCGTGTCAGTAGTCTTGAAAAACGGTGGATGCGTGGCTTTTGTAATATGTCCACATTCTCGTTGGCTACGCACGTAGCACTGCCCTCCCGAATATTTTCTCGTAGGTGACAGAAAAAATCAAAGAAGTAATATTGTGTCGGGGGTTGTTCGCGCACGGTCAACAATTTACATTCCTCACGACTTGAGGTCGGCATCGGGTCGGGTCGATTTCTACATGTAAAGGATCATAAAAAATCGTGACAAAAGAAATCATTAGGAATTTACAGAAACCTGCGTGGTTCACGGAACGATTGTTAAATTGACCATTGGAATTTTTGAGGAAACGGGTATAAATCTTCAATTCCCCAGAGGTTGTTCGGTTGTTCTAATCAGATGAGGGCACGAGTTAAACAAATAGCTGGCAGGAACGGGGAGGCTGCGGCGCGGGCGCCGGGCGAGCGGCCGGGCAGGATCAGGGGTCACGCAGCGTGCAGCGGCTGCCCGATTAGTTAGTGGTTTAGTACGACGTCGTGCACCCTCCAGCCGACTACTGGACGTACCTGACTACTGATAGACTGCACTACTCGTAGAAACGACACACTCGTTTAACGGACAATGGGTGAATCACAGCGGTAACTGTTGTCGGTACTTAAGGAATTGTTGATGAGCATTCTTGTTTGTAGAATAATTAAGATCAATTATTTACTAGGTACCTACAGCTTTTTAATTTGTTGGTGTTTTTGGTAGTGTATACATTTTATATTGGGTATGTCTTGTGAGTATTTTAATTAGGTATTTGGATATTATTCACAAAAACTTGTACTTACGTAACGGATATGAAAAAGATATGAAAATAAGTTGAATGTAACAGAAAATATAACAGATACGAATTCTAAGGACTAGTGCACAGTACTAAGCTTTAAAAAATTATTATATAGTAATGATTAAATAATTCATGTGTTTAACTGTGAAGGTTAATAAAACTCCATAATTAAATGTCATTTTAAATAAAAATTCACTAATTAAAGTTACGATTACAATTAATCATAACTTAATATAAAGAAAGTTTTTTCTAAAGAATTAGTTGAGATCATTTTTCAGAAAATATAATTATGGATAGTTATGTAAAAAAAGTAATATTTACTTTATTACTATTATTATAGGAAAGTAATTTTGAGGAACCATATAGTATGGATGGATCAAAAACAATTATAGGCGAGAAAATAATGGGTTACAACACTTGTCAATAACAAGAGTAAATAAAGGAATTCAATTTTCTATTTCGTGATACAGAAATAATTAACACGACATTAAAACGTAATTAAGTAGTTTAATTATATTGTTTGCTTTAAAAAGTGATGTCACAAAAAAAAAACTGAGAAGGAGTCAGAACAACTTTTAAATTAATAATGATTTTCGTAATGCAGTAAACTTCTTTGCCATGGACATAGCTTTACCTTTTCATATCAGAGAAATGTAACTGAAAAATAACGTATGTGTACAATTAGCACATGTCTACCCTACAAAATACTATGTGGTGTCGAAATTAGTATGCTTCTACGAAAATCTTCTACCTATTTAACTTCTAACACCACATTTCTATTCTTGTAATAATATGAAAACGAGAAAATACTTACCAAAGTCAGATAAACCACAAAAACGAATTCCTGACATAAAAGATGAATTAGAACGTCACACAAAAAGATACTCGTACTTTGCTAAAAAATAAATAGGTAGAATCCTTTTTTTATTGTAGGACATCTCGTAGTTAATCTGAAAAGATTCTGACTACTTAAACGGATTTTTTTATTTTTTTATTGTAGGACATCTCGTAGTTAATCTGAAAAGATTGGTAGAATCCATTGTCACACCACCTGTTATAGTGTTTGATGTGTAACGTTGCCAGTAAATAATTTTACTAACAAGATGGGTACAATTTTGTAAAACCCTGTAACTGAGAGGAACAACGGCGAAGAAATTAATTTTGGACATGCATTAAAGTATGTAAATGTTATGGATTAATAACTATGTATAGTATTTTGATCATTTATATTAACATAACTTAATGCATACCAAAACTAAAAAAACATGAAATTCCATACCTATACAATTGTACTTCGAAAAATTCTTTTTAATGTCACTTTATGTAAAGTGAAATTACTTCGGCCACAGTATTAAAATTTTAAATTATGAAAAATCTATTTATTTATCGACAATTTTAATAAAAGCTAATGGTAGTTCAATACTTTTAGAATTAGGGTGAACTGAAATTTACTGATATTGAAATAGCAAATATAAAATAAACAAGCTGGACGCGGAGAGCGCAACAAATGTACATTTTTTTTGAATAATCACCATTTATGGTTTTTAATTGTTGTTTAATAAAATTAACAAATGTAACTGAAACGAAATCAATTAGAATTGCTTTCAAATATGTTATAATTACCTATATAATAATTGTTGTGCAGGTTGTAGGTAATGTGTTATAGCATACTTTACTTAGGTAAAAATATATGTTTAAAAAAATTAAGTAATTTTATTAGAAACTCGTTCGACTCTTTTGACAACATGTTTTCAATATCGAACTGAACCACGATCCCGATACCGGTCAGACAGCGGTTACATCAGGCTATTGTCTCAGTTTATTGACTTTGCTCAGATAAGTGAGCTATTAGCTTGCGATCGGCTCTCGACAAATTTGGCAATACATTGGGTCCCTGCGCTTCGTGCAGGATTAATGACAAGATGTCGCAGTAGTCGCCTCAGGCATTGAGTTAGTAAGGCCATTGCTACAACTGCATTCTCGATTTTATTGATTTTGAGAAGGGTCATTGATGTTTATTGAATGAAACATCGTCTGTATGAAGCTACTTTAACTTTGTGAACATAAATTTCAATTCATGAAATTTTGGGTGTTTTCACTGAGAAATACTAATCGTGCACATTAGAATTATTCCTGTTTTAAGCACTCCAAGTCTCTTTGTTAAGTAAGTAGTGCACAGGGATCGATTTGATTATAGTTTGAACCCACGACCTCCTCGCTCGCCGTTTGTACTAGTGCCGCTACATTATAACATACCCACCCCATCTACTTAGCGTCAACCTCGATTTTTAATGAGTCGCGAATTTGTGTTTTTTTTTTGTGGTTGGGAAATCATCAAATGACGTCTCCCGCTCTGGGCGGAACGGGAGGGTGTGTCAGACTTTTACTGACTAAAACCTACCCGTGTTCCTTCAGTTGCCCATATGCCAGGGCCACGGTATATCTTTCGAACAAATCTCGCGACCCTGGTAGGCATCGGTCCTAGCAGACCCCATCAGTACTGCTGACATCTCTTTGAGGCGCGCGTGGATCACTACGCGCTCTTGATCCGAGCCAGGTCCTTACCGCGCGGCGAGCTACCCATTGCTCGCCGCCCGCAAGCTCACGTCAACGGTGGCCGGGATTCCACAATCGACTGCCGACGCCCGGGGCGTCTCTTCCTGCGGCGGCTAGGGGCGTGAGGGCGCACGGACTGCCTCTCCCTCACGCGGTCCACCTCTTCCTTCGCGAGCATTACTGCTTCGCAGAAGGAGGTGATGGCTTCCCATTCCCTCTCGCTCCGTACCATGGCCTGTACCAAGGTCGGACTCGGATGCGGGAGGTTGCCACCGGCGATCGTCTCCACGAGAACACGGCGGTGCTCCGCCTAGGCAGGGCACTCCTTCACCGTATGCTCCACCGTGTCCTCCAGGCGATCCACGCAATGGAAACACCCAGGCGTTTCCTCCCGCTTTATTCGGAACAGGAACGTTCCGAAACGACATGTCCGGTGAGGACCTGCTTAAGGCGTCGTGGCGCCTCTCTATCCAACCGAATTCGTGATCTTGACATTCATGATAATTAATCATTTTTATTACTGCAAACCCACCTTTCTAAGATCCAAAAGATTAGAAAACCACAGAAAAACGGTATAAAAACTTGCAAAGTCTAATCATTTAACGAAAGAATTTAGCCAACAATTTAGTTTTCTTGTTCATAATAATATTCTACAGAGGGTCTTGGCCCTAGCGAACTAAAGCGAATCTATGAAATCGTTAGCAACCAATCAGGTACGACCGTACGATACAGTATTGTAAGTTATTATTACCAAAGTTAATATTTATTAGTTTTTATTATTAAAAAATAATACTAATCTCACTGAAATAATATATCACATTTTGATACCACATGTTCACTGCGGTATCTATGTCACAGTATAAATATGGATAGTACAGAAACTACGAACAAACTATCGAAACGGCACACTCAAACAGACGCGCGCATCTACGAGACCTCTTAGCGATAGCCGCGGTGCCTTCAGTGGCGGGCGCCGCTGCTGTGACGAGACGAGTTGTGCGCGTTATAAGTTTATTGCTTATGAGGCGAACCTAGATCTTCCTTCGAAGAGCGAAGATCCTTCTCACGAATTAGTAAAAAAAAAATACGCATTCATCATTTTGAATATACATTTAGACCAAAGAGGAAAGTCGTATAGATTTCTACCAGTGGACTCCTATACCGCACAGTGGGCCGAAACTGCTATATGAGTGACATACGATTTTTTGATAGTAATTCCATTAAAAAAATATACATATCTATAGGTACTCGTTTATTTTCAATTCATTATTAGCATTAATTTTAAAAAAAAAACTTTTTCGATAAAAATATGTTTTAAAATTATTATTATTCCTTAATTAGAAGTATTTTAATGTGACACAATTATTTTATCTTTGATATTATTGATAAAAAGAATTTTTTGCTTACTTTTTTTTTCAATTTACCGAACCTCATAACCAAAACTCTTGAACGGGTAACGCTGATATTTTAAAATTGTACCTAACAAGCCAAAGAATAAGACTAAAGTAGGTTAAAAACAAAATCTGTCAAGACTTAGCTAAAATTTTACAGTTTTGGTTTCATTCCTTACAACAAAAAATTGAAAACAAAAAACCGGGCAACCTATCAGTTTTTGGGAAAAACGTATATTAACGAGATCTTCCGAAAGTTCTTTTGTAAAGTTATTTCTAAAAAAAAATGTATGTCTCTCTTATAAGAGTTTCGACCCACTGTGCACTTCGTTTCAATGAAACACTTTTCAATTTAGAAACAGTAAGTGACAACCCTAAGTATGTATTAATAGGTCTGGTTACTATACTGTCCATATTTATACTGTGCCTATGTAGTGTAGTTCTTTAAACAAGTGATATATTTAGTTACTGTTAGTGTGTTGCTCGTTTTAACTTCGTTTTAATAAACACATTTCAGTTAATCTGACGCAATACTATAATTGTCAATTCACAATCACTGGGTCCACAGCGAACCATAATAGCCAAGAGGGTGCTGTTGATCTTTTCCGCATAAGGGTTTGATTAATTGAGATTAACAAAAATACTAGAAAAAATAAATATAATGATAAACATTACAAAAAACATAACTTTTCTGCGATTTCCGACCATGCATATAATCCAAATACCAATACATGTCACCTGTACAGTTTTTATTATTAATTGCCAAGAGTTTCAGTGAGTGCCTGCTGAAAAATACGCGCAATTGTAATCAATTTTTTTGACCCACAATAACAATAGGTACCCAGCGTATGCGCATTCTTTACTGCCTTCCTACCTTCTACATATTGACTTGACTACATTAAAGGTCCAAAAACTATCTTTTTCTTTATACTAGATTTTTGTGGAAGAAGGAACCTAGATGTCAATATCTAACTATATATTACCAACCGAAATTTTAAATATTCATCTATTTTCTATTTATTTTTAAGATTTGTCCCATCCTGTTGCTTTCATTTGAAATGATACTTATTATAAGAACTGAAATCGGTTTGGCGCGGAGTTTTTCTTTCATTCGGTTTTTAAATTATTATTTAACTCAGAGTACGGATAAGAAAAAAAAACGAACGAATGTTAATTAAGTATCTGCCACTGTAGGTTTAACTGTACATTTTAATAACATTTTTTCAGGAGGACATTTATACCTACTTATTAGAACAATGCTACAAATGTTGCTGCTAAACTATTAACTGTTATACCTGATAGGGCAGCGTACCAAACAAATGAACAAAATCATTTTAAAAAACATCCAAAAAACTCTAGCAAAAAGAATGCTCCAGGTGAGGCTCGAACTCACAACCCCGGCATTGCTCACGAACACTGTCTTATAAGTACCGTGCGCTAACCAATTGCGCCACTGGAGCGATGGTCGGGCAGTCCAAATTACAATATGGTTGCCCCGTGCCCCCTCGCCCCGCTCAGCGACCCTTGCTACTCCATCCATTCATGAGGATGTGGATGACTTTGAGAATTGCGTCATAATTTATGTTAATTATGACGTGTTTACAGCATTAGTAACATATGGTGTTTCACACTTGTTTGATAAATTGCTATGTCTAACAGTGGAATCATTTCCTTATCTTATGACCATGTAGTATGTGCTCATATCAGTATGTCAGTAATACTGTTAATTGTTAGAATTTTTATCAAATTAACCGTTGTTGTTATGCGATACAGTAGATAAATGACTACAGTACGTACTTAGAACAGTATTGTTATTCGTTTGTTTTGCACGTAATCTTACTCTTGGCAAAAATAATATAGGATGATAGTTATTTATACTTAACTAAACTAAATTACGTTAGACTTCTAAATGTTTTTATTGTTGCTATTAGGGTTCCATAGTCAAAGAGACCGCCGACCCTACTACCAAGCTTACGCCTATTTGTCACAAAGTTTTTTTTCAAAACCGCGTTGTTACTATCTACTTCCATCATGGTAAAAAGAAGGTAGTTAGTAATAGTTTGTGCTCCGGAAGCAATAGCGCACTAGTACGACTCGCAGTTGGCCGGTTTTATTTCCAAAAAGATCGTACTTATTCATGTTTTATTTCGGTTTTATATAAACGGTAGTATTCCAATCTGTGAAAAATATCTGTAATTTACCATCCCACATTTTTATAATGTTTTTGACATTAGATAATTATCATTTGGCGATTAGACGAACGAACGTTTGTATACAGGTGAACTGGTGAGGTAGGGGTGTTGACGGGTTCATTATTCAAGTTATCAACAAAATATTAATAGCTTTTATTTGTGCTAATTTGAGAAACAAAATAAATAAAATTATTTTTAAAAACGTCTTAACAAAAATAAAAAATAAATTATATTTTTATGTGACTATCATAAAGAACGTTATGGACATTAAAAGCAAGTTAATCTTTGATTTGGTATAAATTTTTTTTAATCACGGATTTTATAAAATTAAGTTTCATAAATCTCAAAAAATCAAAAACATATAGTAGAACAGTAAAATTATTTAATAAGTAACTAAACTAACAGTTCTTTTTTTAAAGATTTGCTAATTTCTCACACATTGGCGATTGATGTCTCAAACATGTCCGCCTATGATTCACAATTTACGTACGGAATATCAACTCGCTATTCAGACGGGACGGGGGTGTTACCGGAAATTCCCCCTTTACATTTTTTACTCAATATATATTTGGGATTAAAAGTTTTGAAAGTTTTATTGGGAATATACACTTTGACATTGACTATAATATCTTACAATATATAGGGACATAATTTAAAATCTAAGTAAAAAATATGTACATGTATATACAATATAAAAATAAATAATCATAAAGCATCAAAATATTCGTCTGCATCGTTGTCAACAGGAAACGTGCCCAAAAGGCTGGCAGCATTGCCACGTTGTATGGCAATGCTGATTCTTTGACCAAAAAATAGGCCAGCTCTCTGGTCACGTGAAGAGTCGACTAGCCGCTTGGCAATGTCTCGGAATACTATGTGAGCACTCCGACCCCATGGCCCTAGAGTTTCAACCCCAAACGGCTCGAATATATAATTCCCAATTAGGTTAGAATATTTGCGCCGTTTGAGGTTTTCAGCACCTGCAGCAGCCGCTCCAGCACAGCCCTCCGTGCTGAGAAGATGGGATGGCGCAAGGGTGTCGACACATGTTGCGTCCCACACCAGAGGCCGACCTAGCTTCCAAGGCATTATGGTCATTCCGTCAGGTCTCTTCCCATCGTCGCGTGCCAAGCCATTCGGTTCTAGAACAGCTGGCACCCCGGCGGTGACAAGAGCACGACGGATGATGTCATTGATGCTGGCGTGCCGTGCTATCCGGCCTGCGCATCTACTGCAGGATAGGCCATGGTGTCCGAAGCAGTCGACACCTTCACCGCATTGGCAGCGATGCAAAGCCACGCAAGGAGTGCCCAGACGCAGGCATGTAGCAATCCGGATGGTGGTGTCACTCAGCATAGTACCTATGTTGGGTGACGGTAGTGCCTGAAGCCAGAGGCCCGACTCCCACTCGCCCACAGCCAGAAGGCGGGCACGCTTAGCAGTATTGGTGGACGTATTTATAAGATTATTCCGTACCAACCTGCAGAGCGGCTCATCCCACTGTCTCTGGGAAGATGGGTTCACGGGCCGATCTGTATCCGGGCAAGTCATTTTCCAGGCATTCACTGCATCTGTGAAGCACGGCACATCAGAGTCAACCAGGGACGGAGCTAAAATTTTCCCGGTCAACTTTTCAGTGCTATGGATAGAGGATAGGAATGCTGGTAAGCTAATACTAGTAATTTTACGGACGCCGAGACCACCAAAGCGGATGGGTAGAGCGGCTTGAAGCCACGCTCGGTCGTCCAAGGCCACATTTAAAATGGATATTAGTGTACTGCGAATAATTTGGTCAATTTTATCCAGGAGCTGTGGCTGCTTCCATAAGGGGGAAGAGCGAAGAAAATATATAAAATTTGGGCCAAAACAACAGTATTTTATTGGGGTGAATGCCGAATGTAAATTTATTTTGGAAAGCGTGTCCAAAATATCGTTTAAATGTTTAATTTTATCGTCGATGAATTGAGAAAAGCTGTCTTCTAAAATTGGGGAACCTAGGAGGTGCAGTGAACTTTTTTCTATAATTTTGATTTGTGGGGCTATTGCGTTAAATTTATCTAGTGTGGTGTCAGTTGTCTGTCATTAATGTCAGAAAAGAAAATTTCACATTTTGATGAGTTAAGGTCCAGGCCAATAGATTTGAATTGCTGTTTGAGCAGTTGTAGATCTTTCAAAACAGTGTCTGCGTCACCTCCTAGCGTTCCATCATCTAAATACCACACGTTAAATTTTGAATTTAGTTTCTGAATGATTGGATGAATAGCTAAACTGAAAATGCCTTGCCCAAGAGGGTCACCCTGTTGGCATCCTACTGCTGATTCCAAAACTTTGTCCTTATATAGTAATTTAGAGGGGTACCTGTAGCATTGTCACATAAAACCATAAATTTCGGGTATTTCCTTACATTTGGGTAATTCCCACTATCTTATGCTTGGCCTTACTAGTAGTTGGTGGATAGGTGTTCTGTGTATTTGCATTAAAAAAAACCGGACAAGTGCGAGTCGGACTCGCGCACCGACCATACCATAACATATAAATATTCCATAGTGTTATTTTATTGCATATGGTATTGCAGTTTTAGGTCAGTGTCATCTCTTGACCGATGGTGGAACTAATATAATGTTCGTTGCATTGAGTTAAATAACTAGAGATGCAAACCTCAATAAAATGTGTCAAAAAACTGTTACCACTATTTAAACGCGATGACGTAACTTTGACACTTCTAAACATTTAAAGTAAACATATATCTGTCTCACTCACACAAGTCGCAAGAATAATACTGGCGCTTAGATTAGAAAAAGATCGCAATATAAACATGCAATGGCGGGATGGGGTTGCCTACCCATGCGAAATTTTACCCAACTTTTAAGCCATAAAAACGTTTAATGAAACGTTATTCGTTAAATTATTTTTAAAATATTTGAATTATGTATTTCTTATTGAATGTGCGTCAGAAGTTTATCTCTAATGAAAATAATTAAGACATTTTATTTTTGGATATGTTTTATTTATTAAATAATAGTGAAATCATACTCCGCTAAGTAACATTAGTTTTGTATATTATTGCCTTTTAGACTCGTTTCTTGTAAGTGAATAATTTGCTTTATTAGACGCTTGTCACATGCTCGAATTAGTGGGAAACAGAGGATTAATCGTGGAACTTTTTATCGGTAGGAATTGGTTTAAAATTCATAGTTAAACAACATTCATTGCGTTATTTACGTTGCTGAGCCGACAATTTATTCGAACAAATGACGCAATGGTTTAGAAACAATCTTCAATCCCATTCAGATTCTGACAAATTGTGCGTTTCGCAAAGGTTTGCATCAAAGAAAACGTTTTGTAACAAAAATAACGATAAAATAGAATGGAAGTATGTAAACGGTTTACAAGAAATTCAGGAAATTGAAGGGCTTTTTTTCTTTTTTTTTTTTTTTGGATGGGAAATCATCAAATGACTTCTCCCGCTCTGGGCGGAGCGGGAGGGCGTGTCAGACTTTTACTGACTAAAACCCACCCGTGTTCCTTCAGTTGCCCATGTGCCAGGGTCACGGTATCTCTTTCGAACAATCACGTGACCCCGGCAGGCATCGGTCCTAGCAGACCCCTTCAGTACTGCTGACATCTCTTTGAGGCGCGCGTGGAACACTACGCGCCGTCGACCCGAGCTTGGTCCTTACCGGGCGGCGAGCTACCCATTGCTCGCCACCCGCAAGCTCGCGCCTACGGTGGCCGGGAGTCCGCAATCGACTCCCGGCGCCCGGGGCGTCTCCTCCTGCGGCGGCTAGGGACGTGAGGGCGCAGAGACTGCCACTCCCTCACGCGCCCCGCCTCCTCCTTCGCGAGCATTACTGCTTCGCAGAAGGAGGTGACGGCTTCCCATGCCCTCTCGCTCCGTACCATGGCTCGCACCAGGGCCGGACGCGAGAGGTCGCCGCCGCCGATCGCCTCCACGAGGACACGGCGGTGCTCCAACCAGGCAGGACACACTTCCACCGTATGCTCCACCGTGTCCTCTAGACGATCCTCACAATGGAAACACCCGGGCGTTTCCTCCCGCTTTATCCTGAACAGGAACCCACCGAAGCACCCATGCCCGGTGAGAACCTGTGTCAGGCGGAAGGTGAGGACGCCGTGGCGCCTCTCTATCCACTCCTCAAAGAGGGGACTTACCGCCGCAATTGTGGCGTGCCCTGCGCTGGGTTGCGACAATCGTACCCGCCATGTCGCCATGAGATCCTGCCGGAGCTCTGTCCGCCGTGCCGCGATTTGTCGCGGCAGCGGAGTTTCGCCCCGGCGTTTCGCATCCTCGCGCCACTCCCACATGTGGGCGAGGACCTTTGCCTCCAGATCCCATGGCGGCACTCCGGCAAGGAGGCTCGCCGCCTCGCAGGAGACCGTGCGGTATCCCCGGATTAACCGAATGGCCATGACCCTCTGGGCCGCACTCAAGCGGCGCGCTGGGCGCAGCCTCAATGAGGGCGCCCACACCAGTGCCCCGTAGAGGGCCATGGACCGCACGACCCCCGTGTAGAGCCTCCGGCAGGAGGCGTTTGGACCCCCCAGATTAGGCAGGAGCCGCTTTAAGGCAGCCCCAGCCCGCTCCAGTCTGGGAGCCAAACGTCGGAAGTGCTCGACGAAGTTCCACCGGCTGTCGAGGACAAGTCCCAGGTACTTCATCGTCGACTCGACGCCGATGTGAATCCCTCCTACCGTGAGTTGGGAACCCGCAGGTGGCGTGTTCCGAGGACCATGAAAACCCTTGGCCTCAGACTTGTGCAAGGCCACCTCGAGTCCCAAAAATTGAAGGGCTTAAAACAGGAAACAAACTAACTAACCGCCATATTTATTTCCGTACTGCATCTTTAGGCACCCTGCAACGATTTTATTATTTAAAAAAATATTTAAAATTCTTTATTCAATAAATTAAAAACTCCCACAAATGTGGGAAACTAAAACTAAGTTTTTAGTGGTAGCACTGAACCTAATTTACAAAATTTTACATTTTATTGCGTTTTTACTTTGATATAAACACTGAAACAATAAACTTTCGTGTGGAAAGTAATTCCGGTTAATTTATTATGTTTTTGAGATCTTGAATCACACTCTTTCACAACGCATTTACCCATTTTGGGGATATTTTCTGTCACGTGTCACTCGGTTGGCGTCACATAGAGCACTGAAGTGACGTCAGCTACGCATAAGGCTGTGGCCTTATGTCCAGTGGCAACGCTTTGACGCGGTAATTGCTAATCTAGTGTAACATATATATCAATGGTTCGTTGATGATTTCTGAAAACGTGTGCTATTTAGAGTAATCGTTTTATTTTACCTGTAACCTTTATATAAAATTCTATCACAGAAAATTTTCAGATTTTTCTCTATGCAAACTACGGAGATAAGGGAGATGAACGGTTTTTTTTTGACATTTTTGTCAGAAGTTGAAAACGGCTTAAAAAAACAAAATGTTTCAGAATATGCAACTAGCTCTCTTTCACATGATACCCCACTTGCCCTCTGCGGCCTCTGCCCACTTCATATTTTTATGACCCCCATTTAATCCGAACTTCCAAAAATGTTGCAAAAAATGTAAGTTTTCTTTCTTGTTAGCAAAACACTTGGGCGAACGTCACCTAAAACTTTTCCAAACTTCAAGTTGATAGCATTAGTAGCTCTAGACATATCCAGCTGTGACAGACAGACTGAATCTCACCATAAGGTTTCCTTTTTACCATTTTGGTACGGAACCATTAAAATTAAAAGTAAGTAACACTTTCAAGTTGGTGAGAACTTATAATATACAAATAGTACCTACCTATTTCATTGAACTGTTTAAGTTGTAACGAGTAGCTTTGGTAGTTGTTGGTGGCTGGCAGCGGTCAGGTTCCGCCGGTGTACACCCGCGCTTGCGGCCATTCGATTAGCGCACTACAATGATATGTTAATGGCCTATCGAGAAATATAGTTTATTGTTCATAGACCTCAACCGCGCATCCTGCTACGGCTGCTACCAGCTATGCGTCGGCGCAACTTCAACATCGCTGCAGGCGCAATTAATGATTTGTACTACCTATAATTATTTTGTTTGGTGGTGTGCGGGTAACCGTACGTACCCCTGTATAATATGTGATGAATACCTATGAAGCGGAATTGGGCATGGCCAGGGTAAAACATCCACTAGAAAATATTTATTGGATGGAGCTCTATAGTTTGATGGTAGCGGTATGGTAATAAATTGGTTCATTATCTTTAATTAGAAAACAACGTCGTACGACTACAAAGTTTGGCGATATCAACGTACTACCACTGACATGGCGCGAAGGAACCTACTAGAATTATTTGTAAATACAAGAATACAGCAGGATATATTTTTGAGACTGATTGTTGATGACATAGTCGACCAGAATGGCCATGCTACTGGCCTTTACATTTTATTTGCATATAAGTGATTCTAGTGAGACGAATGGTGAATGGTGTACTTACTTCCTTGCAGAACGCAGTATTGTCAGACAGCAGAAGCAAATTACCAAATGATGCCTTACATATTTCGGGATTTGGTCATACAGACTTAATTAAAGTAAAACACAAACAAAGTTGAGAGAAGTGGTGGCCCAGTGGTATCGGCCTCGACTTACGAGTGTGGGTTGTGGGTTCGAACCCAGGCAGGCGCTTTACTTTGTGTAAATTATTTCATCACCACTGCTCTCAAAACGGTGAAGGAAAACATCGTGAGGAAACTGGTATGTCAGAACCAAAAGTTCGAAGACATGTGACATCTACCAACCTGCACTGGGCCCGGGTGGTGGATTACGGCTCACTCCCTCTCACCGAGTGGAGGCCTGTGTCCCAGTAGTGGGAAAAATACAGGCTGATGATGACAAACAAAGACTATAGATCAACGTTTTGTAAGGGCCTGGACACAGTTGGTAGTATATCATAATAATCGACGGCACTCTATAAAGCTATAGCTTTATAGAGTGCCTTCGATTATTATGCAGTTGCGGAGTAGGCCAGTTGCGGGCTCAGAGCGAGCAAATAAAATGAGTGAAGATCAGGTCTTCTCAGTTTATGTAGGAATTTTCAGGAACATTCTGTAGAAAATTGTGTACAGGATCGTAACAGGTGGCGTTCTATAGTTTCTGCCTGCTATTGACGGGGCAAATATTGCCCGCAAGTTTCCATGACCTCTCACTCCATACCTTGGCCTGGACCAGGGCCGGACGCGAGAGATCGGCGCTGTCGATCCCCTCCACGAGGACAGTCCTCTACCGTATGCTCCACCCTGTCCTCCAGACGATCCACACAATGATAACACCCGGGCGTTTCCTCCCGCTTTATCCTGAACAGGAACCTCGCGAAACAGCGATGCCAGCTACTCTTAGTTTTGGCGTGCCCAGCACTGGGTTGCGACAATCGTATCCACCATGTAACCATGAGATCCCGTCGGAGCTCTGTTCGCTGTACCGTGATTTCTCGCGGCAGCTTAGTTTTGCCCCGGTGTTTTGCCTCCTCGCGCCACTCCCACATTTGCGCCAGGACTTTTGCCTCTAGATCCCATGGTGGCAATCCGGCAAGGAGGCTCACCGCCTCACAGGAGACCGTGTGGTATCCCCGGACTAGCCGGATGGCCATGACCCTCTGGGACGCACTGAACCGGCGGGCTGGACGCAGTCTCTATGAGGGCGCCCAAACCAATGGGGCATCGCCCACACTGATGTCCCGTAACCGGGTCATGGACCGCATAACACCCGCGTGGAGCCTTCTAGATTGGGCAGGGCTGCTTTAAAGCAACACCGTCTCGCTCCAGTCTGGGAGTCAACCGTCGGATATGCTCCACGAATTTCCACCGGCTGTCGAGGACAAGTCCCAGGTACTTCATCGTCAACTCGACGCCGATCTGAACTCCTCCGGTAGGGGTACCATGGGGTACCGTGTTACTTGACATTTTTTGTTCGTCTATGTGTCCTCTACCCATACTTACCACTTTCATCGTGCGCCGCGATTTCTAAAAATAATCAAAATGGCGGCGGGTCGATATGCCAGCTCCCATACAAAAAAATTCGAACCCTTTTAGCACTATGCTTCAGATGAGTTAGGTTTTTAAGTAGGAGTTTATTAGATTTATATAGAAAACTTTTAAGAATTAAAAGTCATAAGGCTGTAAGAGCGAGCGAAGCGAGCTCGAATATTTTTCCAGCAACATATTATTCAAATACTTCAGATCAATAATGCTCCAATTCACAAAGGGCGCCAGCGCTGTAGTAAAAAAATAAACAAAATCGGGTCGTCTTCGCACTTTTTAATATTAATAGATTAAAGTGGAGAATAGAGAGCTTTAAAAACGGAGAATTTCTACCAAAATTTAACTGCGCCCCCCGCAATCTGTTTACACCATTTGACGCCCTATGTCTACGCTAATCAGGTAGTGTTTTCCTTAGTGCACAGTAGTGCGATACATTTATCGCACTACTGTGCAATTGTTTTCTTTCTCTGCGAGTGCGCAGAGAAAGAAAACAAGTGCTGTGCATCTCATTTATCGCCAAGTTGCGGTGGTGATCTTCTCTGCCAAGCTTGAATTTGCCGCCCCATGAAGTGGGCGACTGAAGCACGGGCCCCGGTTTGCTCTCCCCGGATGGTGGGGCTGGTACATACCAAAATACGTTATACTTGATAAAAAAAAATATCTTAAAAAATACGTGCGTTAATAATTACTCCGTACAGGGTGGGTGGGACAACGACACTAACTTGTTACCATAGATTCAGAACATGATTCTGAACACTGGGTAGAAATGTTTCGTTAATAATGAAATAAAATGCTGTTCCAAACATTTTGACCGCGTTAGTAATGCATTTTTGTAGGAAACAGATTATTTTTAAGAACCGACGAAAAATTTCAATTCATGGCAACGTCCTGAATCCATAGTAACATTGATTCAGGACACCGCCATTGTGCATCGATCTTCCGATCACCCTAAATGAAAAATGAACCTCACACCAGGTTAAATTAAAAGAAAATAATTTAATATGCATGTTGTCAAAAATCACGGGTATTTTAATGGAAAGTAAGATTGTGGGATGCAAGAGAGAAAGAGGCGAGTTCAAAATTTTTAGAGCTCGTCGCGGAATTCTCAGTTAGGTCTTTTTTAAACAATAATTTAGAAATAGGAGATGATTTTTCGAATAATACAGAAAGTTATAGAATTAATAGAACATAGGATGCAAGAGCGAGCGAAGCGGACTTGAAAAATTCTCAAGTGTGTTAGTTGCACCTCGCCTCAGAAAGGTTAAGGTTACTTTTTATATAAATAGGGTTTACGTTGTAGACTTTTGTAGACACCATAAGAATAACGAATAAAAGGTCAAGTATATAGCACAACAACTTGTGGAGGTTCGGTTTTTTAACTATGTATACAGAAATAGGAGTTATATGTTTACTCAGGTATGCAAAAAGATGACAATTAAGAGAATATTTTCAGAAGCGATCGTAGCGAGCTCGAAAATTTAAGCACCGAGTTACTTTTTCGTATTATTCATGCAAAAGAGTTCGAGGAATACGAGGGCATAAGTGAGCGTAGCGAGCATATTTAAGTATTTCGCATATGCAACAGGCCTTGGACGCCCCTTGCCGCTTCTTACTGAACATATTTTGAGATAAGTGTATAGTTAGAACTGAATCTGTCTATATGTCAACATTGATAATTGTCAACTAAAGACAAGGTTTATAAACTATCGCCAACTAAATTAAAGCTCAGATAGGCGCATGTAACGTAATTCATGCAAGAGTTGCGTCGTACGAGGCGGGCTAATGGTATTGAGTAGAAATATCGAGCGGCGGCAAACTGACTGATCAGACCGATTGAGCAGGACAATTGCCCTTAATGAAAGTAATTAACACGACGCGATCGGCCGGCATCGATAGCGAGCCGCCATGCCACGCTGCGCCAGCGCAACTGACCGCGCAGCCCGACACCACAATATGCGCCTAAATCAACCTACACACGCTCCGATTTAATTAGAAAATAAATCACTCCTCTATTACACCCAATTCACTTGGTATAAGGATGCAGAACATCTGTACCTGGACCTCCTCGATGACATGTGAAAGTTACGACTCGGCTGTCTCACTGCCTTACTTATTACTTATCTATTATATTAAGTGCACATTGATAGTTCTCCCACAGTAAGTTGCGCGTTTCTCGACGCAATTTCGATTCACCAACAGGTAATTTTGCTGGGTAATATTTTTTCTGTGTTCATTCAAGCCGTTCAAATTCTCAAAATCAGCTGATTCAGGTAAACATATTCCGCAAAGAGATTCGGTTTGTAAAGACAACTCAGGAGCCGACTGACTGCGTGAGAAAGTATATTACTGGTTGTACACACCAAATATGAAATATGTTCTGGCAAAAATGGATTAGATTCTTGTTGATCGATTTAGCATTGCAAAATATTATTATCTACTATTAGTTTCGAAAATAATAATGCCCATTTTGCTCGGGTCGAGGAGCAGAAATTGCAGCAAGCTTTAAGATCTCACAGCACTCTGCGTTCTTATCTGTATCTACCAGGAGAAAACGCGGAGGTATGCTTCATTCAAAACCACAGTACGTACCTACTTAATAAACTTGAAGGTTAATCCATATTATTGTTGACACAAACGTTATATAATTCGTGGAATATGAACTGGCAAACAACACTAACCCACCTTTGTTTGCTCACATTTTCCAATATCAAGATGTGTGTAGATCAAGGTTACGGCTGCATTTATCTTTTATGGGCACTGTAAATCAAGAACAAATTTATCGATAAAATGGTATAAAGCTAACAGTACGACTTGTTGATCTGTTTGTTTATGATATTCTACAGATATCTATGCATATGTAAATATATAAAATAAATATTAACCATGTCCCGGCCGAAATATTCAAGGTTAACTTCATGAATGTAGGAAAAACTGTCGTTATTTAAAGTAGTGTGAATAGATACCGTAATATCTATGTTAAGGAATCAGTAGGTTAGGCGTAATGTTTGTCGAATTAATAATGGTAGATGGTTCTGTAAATATTTTTGTCTGGATTTAAGTGCGAAAGAATTAAAGTTAAGAGCGCAGGCGAGTCGTGTGGAAGTGTCGGGTTTAAATGGGCCATCGGTATGCGACAACGCCCCGCTCGTAATGTGTTGACCAGCACTTTATCAAGGTTACCGTCAGCACGTGACGCGCACTACAAAAATATTATGGCAGTGCAAATTACATCCCAAAATTTCATGTGTATTCTCTAGATAACATTTTGTTTGAAGCGCGATTAATAATAGGTTCAATGAAATCTATTTCATAACAATGCATTGTTTAAGTACTGACCTATTGCGACTTAATATCTCCAATTTCACGTAGTAAGTACCTACTTACTTTCTTCGTTTGTTTGTGCTTGCGGTGCGTTTAATTAATTGTTACACCTGTGCTACGTTGCAGTTTCTTTATCATGATTTTACAAATTAAGTTGTTGTTTAGGTTACTTGAAAGATGTTTTGGTTCTGACCATGTCATCTATGTTTTGGTAGACCGACGTCAGAATGAGTAACTATAGGGGCCTATCCTACGATACGATATGTCCCTATTCATTAAAATCAAATGATCTACATATAAATAAGTATGATCATTAATACAATCTCCATATCCATCGTCGAGGCACGGTCATATCGTCAATGTGAACCAACCAGACAATAAAAATAAGATCGAGTTCGACCAGCAAATATAAAAGAATTCCACGGCGAACGATGAATGAATCGGGCATCATTCTCAAACGAGCATGTAGTTCGTTTTGTTTGATTGTATGTCCGTAATGAAAAAGTGCGTCTGGGCTCAGGTGCACACCTGTTGAGGCGCCGAGGCCGTGGGATACGGCTCATGCAGGTAAGGAGACGCGCAAAAACCGACCTATTGTACTTACGATCTGTAATGCCGAATATCTAAACAGTTTGATTAATTTTAATCGCTGTGAGTAGAAACTTAACTTAATCGGTACCTATTCTTCTCTCTTCAGTAATATAGTTACAAGAAGAATAACATCATTAGTAAAACGAGCCAAGTTGAACTTGCGCGCTAAGAGTTCCGTATCACCAAAACTAAATATAATTTGGTTTTTTTTACTACTAGTTAGAACTTCGCTTAGCTGGGCCTATTAGGTAAATAAAGGCCTCTGTCTTTTTTTAATCGTAATAGGTATTACGATTAAAAAGACAGACAGAGGGATGGAAATCGGGTTAGTAATAATACGTAACAAAAAGTACAAGCTATGCTATAGGCGCCAGGCCAGGTTTAGTACGCATTCGGGTGTCTGAATGTCTTTATCCGAATTCGGACATGAATGTGGATTTGGGCGACGAAGCTGAACGAATATTGTGCTCGACATCGTTCGTTTTGGCCCCTTGTCCGAATTATATTGGCATCCGAATGAGGGGAACAACTAAGTGTAAGAAGACATATGGTACCCTTACGGATATTTTAACGAAAGCTTGCTTATAGGTCAGACTTAAGACACACATTGGCAATTAAATAAGCAACTAAACGCCTACATAATAAATTATCGCAGGTATGTTAAGTGTTTTAATTGAAGATTGAGGGTTGCTGATTAAATACCTACCAGCTTTATTTAAAGTAAGTAGTGCTGCCTAAAAGACTTCAAGCTATTTTCACTTAAATAGAAATTTGTTGTAAAAAGCCTGTGAAACCTGCGTGACATGCAGATCGTCGACCAGATTTTATTTTCTTTACCATACAGGGGCGGGACATAAAGAAAGCACGAACGCAACGCTTTATGTGTAGGCAGAGGCCCACTCAGATATGTACGTTCCGTGTTTCAATTTTTGCCCATATCTGGTAGCGGCGGTGTGCCGCCGCGTGTAGACAGATTCAGATATGCTAAGAACGTGCAGATCGGCTCGGCAGGCGCGAGCGCCGCCGCAGCGCCCGATGTAGGCGTGAACAGCGCGCACCGGCCGCGGCCGCTCGACCTGCAGATTTATGCACACAGCTCCCAACACTACCTGCACCCTGCGCAATGCCACATACCTACTGCATAACGCTTCAAACCCACTCACGAATTTGCTAGCCGTCTATCCCACGCACAAAGCTTCCCGGCTATACCGAATTTCTCTTTGTGGAGAGATATTTTATCTTCAACATTTTTTTCTTACCGTGAGGCGTAAATATTCTTTTACCCTACTATTGAATAATCGGGTATGTGTGATTTAATGCGTTGTTGATTTTATCCACATTCTTCGCCGTTGTACAATACGCCGACTGGCGCAATGCGAAATTCCATTAAGCTTTTTGAATACGAATAAAAGGAGATTTTGAAAAAAATCCGACGCTGCTCTCGAACAGGTTCTGTTCAAGGTTTAAAGAGGAACAATCGCACTGTTGTGTTTCCAGTTAACCATGACAAATGGTGTAGTTTAGTTTACCTGTGGACTACTTTGTTATTTCACGTGTTGCGTAATTGTTACAAATGTGATTTGATAAAACGATTGTAGAGGTAGGTTTTACTACTTTTTACATATCTTATTACTCAAGACAGAATATAACATTTATGTCTGATTTTTGGTATTCATTCATAAAGCAGACACTTAAAAAATTGATCACTTTGTTAATAGGGTTAAACTAGGTTAAAGTCCTTTGAACTTACGTGTTTATAATAATAAAAAATATGCACAGATCTGCAATAAGTCTAAGCAGGTAATGCTTAGTTTGCGTCGTCTCATACTGGTATAGTGAATCAGCAGATTCACTATACCAGTAAAATTTTATAACATAATTATAAAATTTTAACTTTTTTTCTTTGTTAAAAAAAACATCACGTCTGATATCCAATCCATCGTTCTTCGGAAGACAGTATTGAGTGTTACTTGGTGGTCATTCCAGATGGTATGAAGATAAAGCTCGACCTACGATGGACTTTTCAAGATATAGTACTTCATTTGAGGGTTCTGGAAATGCTGCGTCACAAAGGTTTCCTTTTCAACCCACTACTCTTCAGTGACTAAGATGATAAAATAGGCTGATGCTTAGCTTTAGCAAACGTTGGAATCGCTTTCAAACAAACCAGATGTTCAAAATAATATTTCAGAAGAAAAGAGGCCATACCAATTTGTTCATAGTTTTCCTGAATAAAATGGTAACCTAGGGCTGATGCCATACTTAAGTGCTATTTATTCCCAATCAAATATTAATGAGCGACTGACAAATTGATGTTAGAAAAGGACGCAAAGGGTGATCTAGCAGGTTCTAACTGGCAGACTACTGAAGTAAAGCGCCTTTTTTGTTTTTTTTTTTATATTATGTTAAATTCGTTTTTTATACTCTCCAAAAGACTGTCGACTGGGTATTTTAGACTATATAATTCATGTTTTATACAACGTGAACCAAAATCATGCATTTCGTCAAAATATGATACTCACGAGACCAAAGATTCACGCGACATTAGGCTGCAGCCCGCACGATAAGCAGTCTACTTATATAATGTACAGTTTACAATACGAAAGAAAACTAGGTTTATTTGTCACAGTAACACGTGCATGCAACAAACAGATCTATAGTCAAGAGCACAGAACAGAAATACGAAGACGCAGATTTAATTCAGATGCATTGCTATTTCATTAAATGAAACTCAAACGTAAGAACGATTACAAAACAGAAAAAGCCTTTACAAAGCAATTATTTCAAAGGAGGTTGTGACTGTGGTGCTCTGAGACGACGATGGGTGAAACACTTGTCGCAGCTTATTGCTTAAGGCGCGGACTGACTACGATTTTAAATGCTACAACTAC
Organism: Aporophyla nigra; assembly: GCA_947507805.1. Taxonomy (NCBI): domain Eukaryota; kingdom Metazoa; phylum Arthropoda; class Insecta; order Lepidoptera; family Noctuidae; genus Aporophyla; species Aporophyla nigra. Next base: position 13,228,297 of record OX382302.1, on the reverse strand, counting down.
ATGCTACAGCTCCAACAAATAAGGTTGAAAATTGAATAAATATTTGGATTGACGATGTGACTAAGCTGCGAATTGGCATTTATTTTACGGGTTTTATTTAGATTATTCGGACTACACACATTAAATTAAATAATTGTCTGGTTAAAGTTTTAAAGTAATGTTTATTCTATTGAACTCTTTAAAAAAAAAATGTTGTTATCGCTGAAAATACAGAGATGTTCGACGTCAAAGTTTTTTTTGTGAAACAATTTTTATTGGGAATATCAAACAATTTTTCACTATTCTATTCGGTTAGAATTTTTCTTTAAACCCTTCTCTGTTCACTGTATTTTTTGTGTCGTATATTTTCATTGCGTTACGTCATACTCGATTGTCAAAGACACCAGTGTTTTGTGAATATTGAGGTAACACCGCGCCTTAAGTGATTGCAATCTTTATGAAACGGTACAGTGCACCATGATGATATCGTTCGCAGTCTTGTATGACCCATAACATAAAAGAGAGCAACATAAGCTTTTATTTTATCTTGGTAACATCATTGTCTCTGTTGCCCTTGATATGACACAAACTTCCGTGTTTCACATGCGATGTTGATTTTAAATGAGCATTTTATCACGTGGTCATCGATACGTCGATGTGATCGCGATGAAGACGGGGATGCGCGATAATAAAACTGTGTTACTTGGATAACGCACGTCCGAACAACGTGCGGATGTCCTCGCCAACAGATAAGCCCCCACAACCTGTCCAAGCCTTATCGACGTACCTAAGTTCAGTCAACAGTGCCTATGCAAATAACACGTAGATACGATTTTTATTATTAAACTTAGCGTACAATAACTTGATGCAACCCTGAAGTGTCAATCATGTCCGATGTGTATTTTCACATGTAGATAATAAAATTCCCATTGCACTATAGTAAGTAGCAGTAAATAAACCTATACTTATTGTAAATGTAAAAAGTCATAAGGAATATATCGGTAATGCAGTTATTGCAATAGATAGAATTGGCCTCACCGAACTTAATACCTACGTAAAGTATCCAGTATAGGTACCCATTTAATTTGGAAATCGTTGTGTCATGTAGAAGTAGACGTTCCAGTTCGCTATAACATCGTAAATCACGTCTCGATTTGTTTATTCCGGATAGCAGTTGCTGATCTCGGAGGCAGGTATTGACAATGACATTGGCTGGTTACGACTGACCGACCACAGCTCTGTTGCAAGCACACGGAGTATTTGGCGCGTGCTCTATTGGGCTGGCGAAAGTAACAAAGTTGTAGTAGTACAGGTAGTGGGATAAATAAATAGTATAGAAATACGCGAAGGTCGCGGTAAGTGGGTCGATGTGAGGCACTTCCGGCTGCGTGGACGGCACGTGCTCGCAGGATGCGCATGTGCGCTGAGCGCCCTTCCGTGGCGCTGCAATTATGTAACAAGCGATCCTCCCATGCTGCACTCTCATACATAGTCATGTTATGTAGCTGCACTTCACGTCGCGTTGTACTTATTTATTCTAAGTTTATTTCACAGTTCGCTTCGTGACTATTTTAGTATTTAATTGAATAAAGGTCTCTTTTTTTTCAAGCGGTATTTTGACTTTAATTTATTTAAGAAAAATCCCTCAAGTTCGCTGGTACTTCCTCGTCGTGTCAGCGAGGTCGCACTCGATGTATTTATGTGCAAGTAAAGGTATTCTATTTTGGGTACGAAAGATAGTCGTAAAACATCACAATTTACAATTGAAAAGCGGTTACGAAAGCGCAACATAAGAAGGAATATTTCTTTCCAGTTGTGATAAACGACGACATTCATAAAGGTGAAGAAAAAAAATTAATTCGTGAATTCCTTAAGTTATTGGCACAAAAAGGGAAAATTTAAGACGTGCCAACTCAGACAATGCGGAGTGGTGTTAATCTTGCCACGATCAATAAACTCTCTGATTACACATTCATGGAATACTTTGTGGCGTGTCCCTCCGAACAGCTCGAACAGTATGAGCCGTGTGCCCGTGTTGCGTACGTACATACGTATGTACACGACTACCTACTTACATTGTAATGTCGTGCTATGCATATAAGCGAATGTAAGTAATTCTTTAAACGGTTATAAATGCTTCTTATTGTTTGTCGAGTCTGTTTTTTTTTTTTGTTCAGAAGGTGTTTCATTTATTTCAAGGCTTTCACGTGGATGGAAACTTCGAATATCGAGAATTAATACGGCATAATTTTGCAGTTTTTGATTTCCTCTAGAGCGTTAATTAACGTTTAGATAAATGTCTTCAGGTAGTGATGTCCTCCATTACCTGTTTTCTCAAATTATCAGGTGATTCTGAATTCCTTCATTTTAATAGTCAGTAATGGCCTGGTTTCTTTTAATTTATATAGCGTATAATTATTATATTGGTGTGTCGAAATTCGTTTACGAGACATATGGGTCAGCAGACGCATAAAATTCGACCAACTGATCCAGATTGGAACAAAAAATATGCCAGCTGACCGTTTCCTATACAGACGAAGTTAATAGTTGTTGTAGGGAGGCGGGCGAGGTGACACGGGCTAAATTGGCACATCTGTCATTGCTCACCTAGCTGAGGCGGACGAGCGGCCTGCGGGCCCGTGCGGCCGCGCGCGCGCGTCATCTGCAGACCACGGACAACGGTCTCTAGGAGATATATTACTTTTTATTGTTTTAATAGGAAGAAATGTTGAAATACCTTAATTAAATGCACATTTGAACTTCCTTTAATAAGATAACTTTTGTTCGAATGGTACTCTGCAGTTTTTGAATTAGAGGAAACTGCTGAGTATAAAGAATTACTACGCTTTAATAACACTTTCCATGCGGGTTATTCCCAAAATACTCCAAAAAAAGTTCCCAAACGACTCCATGAGAAATATTATATTTTTAATTAGGTTTCATTCTACTCCATGATAATATTAAAATGTTCTCAAAGTAATCCACTCCATTTTATTCAATAAGCTAATTTAAATATGTAGGTACCGAATTACTATAAAAGGGTACTTGACGTACAGTCAGGCTCAAAAGCTTTGCAAATATATTTTTAAATAAAAAGAAATGTAAAAATAAAAGACTTTAATTCCTAGACTAGAATTTTAATTGGAAGATGAGCTAAAGCACTACAATTAGCCACGTGGTCTTTTTCTTCTTTGGTTTTAATCCCAACATCGCGACTTTTCCTCAATAAAGCTTGCTTAAAATGGAAGTTACATCCTTTTTTTTTTGGATATCAATCAATCAATTATCAATTATCATCAATTGACGTCTCCCGCTCTTGGGCGGAGTGGGAGGGCGTGTCAGACTTTTACTGACTAAACCCACCCGTGTTCCTTAAGTGCCCATGTGCCAGGGTCACGGTATCTCTTTCGAACGATCTCGCGACCCAGGCAGGTATCGGTCCTAGCAGACCCCTTCAGTACTGCTGACAATTCTTTAAGGCGCGCGTGGAACACTACGCGCCGTTGACCCGAGTCTGGTCCTTACCGGGCAGCGAGCTACCCATTGCTCGCCACCCGCAAGCTCGCACCTACGGTGGCCGGGAGTCTATTATTGACTCCCGACGCCCGCGGCGTCTCCTCCTGCGGCGGCTAGGGACGTGAGAGTGCAGAGACTGCCACTCCCTCACGCGCCCCGCCTCCTCCTTCGCGAGCATTACTGCTTCGCAGAAGGAGGTGACGGCGTCCCATGCCCTCTCGCTGCGTACCATGGCTCGCACCAGGGCCGGACGCGAGAGGTCGCCGCCGCCGATCGCCTCCGCCAAGACACGGCAGTGCTCCGCCCAGGCAGGGCACACCGCCACCGTATGCTCCACCGTGTCCTCCAGACGATCCTCGCAATGGAAACACCTGGGCGTTTCCTCCCGCAAGTTACCTCCATTGATTATACATAGCATTGGGACATGTATTGCCCAGAACACTAATGATTGCTATTTCTAAGTCAACAATAACTGTATGAGGATTCCATCCAGGCACGTGTTGTTTTATTAAGTTCAGCATGACTAATCATGTATGACGGAATTATTCCTCTTAAAAAGTTCTAAAAAATAAAAACGTCTGCGAGAGCATAAATGTCTATCTTTTAAGGTTGACTCACTATAACTCTTTTAATTGTAATCAAATCTAAATACTATACTATCTCTAAACTAATATTATAAAACTGAAGAGGTGGTTTGGTTGAACGTACAAAGCTCAGGAACTATGTTAAATGTTGGATAGCCCATTTATCGAGAAAGGCTATATAACATCACGCTGCGACCAAGAGCAAAAATTTGACGCGGACGAAGTCGCGGGCAGAAGCTAGTTACAATTAATTAAAAAGTTTGATAATAATCAGTTCAGTAGTTTACCCTTAATATACATCCATCGTGACACGAGATTTTTATACTATCGGTATTTATGTCAATGGAGCATTTTGAGAATTGATAACGAATAATCGGTGGAGTACTTGGTGAATAGTTCCAAATACCTATGGAGCAGAATGGGAACAATATAATAAGTATTTTTAAATAATAAAAAATCCTTGGAGTAACTTGGGAATGAATGTATGAGATTCTTATCTTTTTAGAACAAAAGAATGGAGTACTTTGGGAATAAGCCTTCCATGCATACTCAATTAGTTATTGTCGACTATGTCAATGGTTATAGCTATGGCTATGCTCATGCAGTATTCGCGAGATTAGCATATCTCTGTGATGTTAATTATGCTAGTCAACATTAGATTAGTGACGTGACAACGCTTACTAAACACACAATTGTCTATGATTAACGTGGAAATGAATTCAACAAGTTATAAGTTCGTAAAATGAAAAAAAAATCAATAGAACTAAAGCCTTCGCTCATTCCCATATGAATGAAGTTAGTAAGCCTTTTTATGAATGCTTGGCCACGCAACGCCGCGACTATCTCACGCGCAACAAAGTCCCACATTTGACAACATGTCGCTCTCTATAGTAAAATCCGATGACACATCTCAGTTCTTCATCGCTCATTTGAAGCGGGTGACCATATAAATGGTAATCTCCAATGGCATTTCATCGTTTTATTATTTCACAATAGCTTACTAACTTCCCTTAATTTTAGTCACCAAATCGCTTTCTTGCTACGTTACTATTCCGACCATGATTTAAATACGATTGTTGTTATAACGTAGATAAGCGATTAGATAGATATTAATGGCTTTTTAGCTTTTGTACAGTTCATGCAAACAAGTTTCCACTGTTTGTGCCACAATCAAAGTCAAGATAATAAAGTAATTAACTATTCAGTTGCGTATTTTAGTATTGTTAAATCCGATACCGGTCCACGAACTTTCGATCAGTTAAAGTTGAAAAGCCCGAACCGAGCTATGAATAATGTTCAGGTTACGAACTTACGAGACGTCAGAGATCAGCGACCGTAAACCTCCTAAGACACACCTGCTCTCTATTCAGAACGCCAAACAGCGAGCACAATAAGACCTATTCAAATGTTAAACAAAAATGGCGTTCGATAGACAGCAGCACTATATTGAATTAACTCGAAGGCGGAACAATGCTTACATCGATATCTCTACCTACTTTCTTTTCGAGAAAGACAACAAAGTTCCTTCTTGCGAGGACGCTGACAAGCAAGCCGCGACACAAAGAAGATCGACGGCGGTTGCCCGTAATGCACAAAGGTCAGCTCGGCTCGAGATCACCTTACATCGGTCGCAGCCGCCCGCACCGCGCTCCTCCGCCGCGTCGTACCACTATGCATCGTGCGCCTGCCGCCGCGCCGCGCCGCGCCGTTCTATACTTTTGTGAGTCGACGACGACGAGTATTATCGCGCGATCTGGGAGCGGAGATGCTTCTCATAATGCGTCCAGATAAACCCGCTTTGTGTCGTGTGCTCTCTATAACAAGAACAATATTCCATGAAAGGAGTGCGCAACGCAACAGGTACATGCCCCCGCGATTATCTTCTAGTTTAGGTGACGTGTGGTCGCCACTTTTCAATTCTCTAACTATAGATATATTTTTAACATGGAAGTAGAGAAACGACCACTAACTTCACTAGGAACGTAAACAGCATGATGTTCTATGAACTATAGGTATCTATGTAAAAATTGATAAGACCATACTTGAAGTTGATAATTTATTCAACATCGTTTGTAGAATCAACCCTAAGGCACAGTAAAACTTAAGCCGAATTCCGCTAAATATTAATTGACTAAATACAAAGTAAACTAATATCTGCGCAAGCTTATGAATCAAAGTAGTAGTAGTGACTGGGCGCATGCGCCACGAGCCACGAGCCACGACGCGTTTAGAAGCACTGAATTAAACAATCACGGCTGAGTCATAATACCGGTTGGCTATAAAGACAACTCAAATAATCTGTGTCTAGTTTATTTCTCAGACAAAACGCCATGTTACTACGATAGCATAATTTAACATTGTTTTATACTTACTCCCAAAGCTTAAACAACATTATCTCTGATTCATAAATCGCTACGGACGGTGATTCAAAATCATCCAATTTGTTTTGTTGTTGCGTTGGTTTCCTGATCCTGGTCTTTAGTTCATAAGGTACTATGTAAGAGTTGTGTAGAGGTAAAAGTAGATGATGAACAAGGTGGATGCTGGTGTCTTACATCTTCATAGACACTGGTGCCGATTCTGTTGTACACCGAACTAAACTAACTAAACTATCTCTAAAATTCCTTACTTTTGGCTATGAGAATTTTAACGCTATTCTGCAAGAAAAAATCTCTAAATTTAAAAATTATTTTGACACGACTAAAAACGAATTTGGCAATCAACTCATGGTTTTTTTTTCTTTTGGTTTCCCAACGTGGTACTTGTGTTCGCTACGCAATGATTTTTTTAGAGACGAAGGCGCGCGCAAGGGGGCAGCCTGGACGTGTTTTATATGGAATTTTTCACTTTTTGTTTGAAAAAAAAAATATATATATTACCCACGTGTTGATATATACATGTTCCGGGGTTTTATAAAAGGGGTCGAAAATTTCATTATTTTTGCGATAGGACACGCCATTTTCGAAATATAAGCAAAAGAAAAAATAAAAAATACAGCACTGTTTTTGCACGTGAAGGCGAGGCGTTGGTGTGAATTTTTGTTCATGACCACTAGTTTTATTCCACACCTTTTTAATCGCGATTAAAAATAGTCAGATTTAGTCAAAATAAATTATTACAGTCTAAATTTTTGGTGAAAACCAGCAAACCCAGAATAGCAAAATTGTCATTTTCACTAAACTAATAACTCAGTGCAAACTTAGTGCTGTCAAACTAAAATATAGTTAAGTTGTGTCACTTTAGTCTATTTCAGAATAGGAAATCGTCGTTTGACAGGAATAAACCAAATTTTAGTGATTTTTAGTTTAGTTTAGAGAATTTTGTACAACAGAATCGGCACCACTGTCTGGCCTACTAAATTAACCTCTACGATTCATACGAATGAGTGACAAAGGGAACAGAGAGTCTCGTGATTATCGGTCGTAATCCCGATCTAAGAAAGCGAAACAAATTGCGCAAAACACATTGTCTGCGTATTTATGTTCGTGGTGTGTGGTGCGATGCAGCGGTGCGGCGGTGCAGCGGTGCGGCTGTGGTACAGTGGTACCTGCGGCGAGCAATGTGGAGCATGCGATAGAGCGGCCCACCCAGCGCGGTGCACCAACAAAGGCAACGCGACCGTGAAGTGAACGCATTCACGCAATCTGCGAACCAACCCTAATAAGTTATCTACCTACCCGCTGTCCGTAGCGCACTAGCGCACCAGCGCCCGACACACTCTGACACACTACCTTCATGCTAGTTTATACGTACTGGTCTCTTCGGACTACCGGCCACTGTGATCCTACGTAACTATTCTATAATGTTACATTATGTCTGGATGATGCTGAGATAACAAAATGAGGTTCTTATAATCGCTACACGCGAGGCCGTATCTCCTACATGTTCGGAATTTATTTGATAGCTTGCTATATGGGAGTCATAAACATGGGGCGGATATTGTAGCTGTGTCTCAATTAGTGCGTCCTACAGCAACTGAATGTTGAGCGAATATTGATCGCTTCGCTGCAACACAACATTTACGTTATGTTTAATTTCAACTTGTCAATTATTTTAAGAAAATACTTTAAATTTCAACATGGTATACTAAATTAAACCTGAGTTATACCTAACTTAAATATAAATAGACTATTAATCACCTTAAGATATCGATCTAATTAACTCTATCTAATGCTAATGGCGTTTTACGAGCAAGCGGCTGTAGGCAAATTGAAGTGATTGAATGTGACATGCAAATAGTATAGGTTCGCATACACTTGTAGCTGCCAAGTGGCGAGAAATTGTGCAGCGAGTCGAAACAGGCCAGTTGCGAGTCACCGTCTGTGTGGTACAATTAAATCACGAGAAACAACGCCGCTTGCGCAGCTCCCGAGGGTGCGGCGGCTCGCCCCGCGACCACTGTCCCACTGTACCACTCCACCTTGACGTTAACTACCCATGTTTCTTACGAATGTATTTGTAACTCCGTTTACTATATTATTTGGAAAATACCAACATCTTATTATACGTCGTAAAAACTACGTATTTTGTCTTTGTGCTCGTTCAGTCAACAGTCTTGACAAAATTCAATAGGCATTCATCAAACCTGTCTCTCGCTTATTCCGTTGGTTAACATATTTAAATGTCGTTTAACTCTTATATACACAGGAGTTAAGCAGCATTTAATTTTGTTACTAAGTAGGTTTAATAATTTTCCAATAATGATTGCCTAATGCAAACCTGAACGGCTAATGAGATCTGATTAAGTTATGATGTCAGTGGATATAGAGCAAGCGATGCGGTAACTTGACGTCGCATTGATTTCACTGTTTCATCGGCGGAGCATCGATTATTGTGATTGCGCAAGCGCCGGCTGAGCTCGCCGAAGCTTGCCCGTGCCCGATGCGGCCACTACTGTGCAAATCGGTCCAATTATGCAAGTGACTCGATTAGAAAATGAGATGGCCTGTGCGATATTTGAACTCGATTGATTTACTTACGTAATGGATGCCGGAAACAATGTCAGAGCTGCATTCTAAGAATAGGATCGTTAGGCATTGTTACAAAAATGTCAAACTGCAATAGGTACGAGTATAGAGTAAGTATATTATTATTGCGTTCGGAGCTGCTGCATATATAATGTGGAGCTAGGACTTTTTAGAAGCTATGCTTGAATGTTGTGACCAGTAATGGCCCAGAGGTACCGCTACTTACGAGATGTTGGTAGTAGTTTCGAACCTAGACATTACCAGCACATTTACTTCATGTATTTTTTTAAATTACCACCGCTCTCAAAACGGTGATCAATAGCATCGTGAGGAAACCGGCATATCCGGACCCAAAAATTCGTAGGCATGTGACATCTACCAACCCGCACTGAGCACGCGTGGTGGATTACAACCCGCTGGCTGTCACAGAGTGGATGCCGGTGTCCCAGCATTGGGAACAATTTAGGCTGATTATGTTTTTTTTTTTTTATTGGATGGGAAATCATCAAATGACTTGGAGTCTTGGAGCGGGAGGGCGTGTCAGACTTTTACTGACTAAAACCCACCCGTGTTCCTTCAGTTGCCCATGTGCCAGGGTCACGGTATCTCTTTCGAACAATCACGCGACCCCGTTGCTTGAATTTATTAGCTGATAGACAATAATATAACAATAATCTTTCGAGTCATTGTTATCCTCAATTATATCAATATACCTACGAGTTAGTACATATATACCTAATTTTGTAAACAAATAAACATTATACCTACTTATGCATATGTTGCTTAATGAAATGTTATGTCACCGAGTTATGAATTTACATTATTTGGCATGTACGTAGGGAGGTAAGTAGGTAGATATGTGCAGGGAACCGGTCGAACAATCATGTGCATACGCATGTCACGTATTCTCGGCGAACGTACCTTAGTAGCCGGCGAATTAGCTTGCTTCTGACTATGGTAAAGGGATAATTTCGGCCTGAATGGACAATATTGGGTGTTTTTATTTTACTAAAATAATGGACGTTTATTTTCTCTTTAGTTCTTAAAGCCAACCAATAAATATTCTTGAGTTTTTCTCATAGTAGTCGATGGGTATGTGTTCTTACATATTACGATTTGTTGGATAGTACTTGAAAAAATGCGAACATTACTTCTAAATTAATGAAAGCCTTTCTATTAATTTATGAAACAAAAAAAAAACTGTAACCTACATATTTGTAAACTCCCTAATAAACAAAAACCGGCCAAGTGCGAGTCGGACTCGCGCACCGAGGCGCGAGGGTTCCGTACAAACCTGCAGGTATTCACGGTTTATGCATAAGGTTTATGTTTATGAAATTAAATGTTTTTTTTTTATTTTTATAGTTGAGTTGACTGAATGAAAGATAATTGTGGTTTACGATTTATGACGTATTAAAAAAAAACGATTTACTAGATCTCGTTCAAACTAATTTTCGGTGGAAGTTATCATATACACAGTACCTACATCATATATTTTTTTTAGTTTTATCATTTTAGAAGTTACGGAGGGGGGGGGGGGGGGGACACACATTTTACCACTTTGGAAGTGTCTCTCGCGCAAACTTTTCAGTTTAGAAAAAAATAATATTAGAAACCTCAATATCATTTTTGAAGACCTATCCATAGATACCCCACACGTATGGGTTTGATGATTTTTTTTTTTATGTTTCAGTTCTATGTATGGGGAACCCCAAATATTATTGTTTTTTTTTTCTATTTTTGTGTGAAAATTCTAATGCGGTTCACAGAATACATCTACTTACCAAGTTTCAACAGCATGGCTCTTATAGTTTCGGAAAAAAGTGGCTGTGACTTACTCGGACAGACAAACAGACAGACAGACATGACGAATCTATAAGGGTTCCGTTTTTTGCCATTTGGCAACGGAACCCTAAAAACGGGTACACGACCAAGCAAAGTTTAAAACATTCGTGTGATACTTTTGTCAAATTATCTATTTATCCCATAATCAATAGGAATGGTAGAAAACAGTTTAACTATGTGAGAAAATTGAGATGTACGGCGTAGCCACCATTACTTTAATGAACAAATTATGGTGTTGTATGTTTCAATTACTACATAACCACAGTCTGGCCACCATATAATTGATTTGAAGGCTTCTGCAGTTACACGATAATTACAGGTTGGCTGTTATTGTTATTTATGTGCTTTTTATTTAACAATTATTCTCGTTTTAATATCGTATTATGACATTAAATGATATTTGCTGTACAAAATAACTAAGTATTCACGACTTTACTCGCACGGATCAGGCAAATTGACACTTTTTAAATAATTTTTCATTTTCTATAGACGACTCGTACGTAGAAAAATTTATTTTTCGGCGAAGCAACAAGTGGATATAATTCAAAACGTGCCATTTGCCTATTAAGTATTTTTGCCCCACAAAATAAATTAACTTCGAGGTACTTCTTTAAGGTTTTCGCCCGATTCGAGCGAGTAAATTGAAGAGAATAGTCAATTCAAACAATAAGACAAAACATTTTAGGACACTTCTTGATTCTTTATCCCATTTTCCACGAAGAAATCAAAATGTAAACATGGAAAGTGTTTCTAGTTGAAATACTGAGGTTGCTAAGCTTTACTTACTTGTTAGAAACATATGTAGGTATCTTTACGTTGAGATTCATAAATTATCTCCATTGGTAGGATCATAATAAATTATTGGCTCGTAGGGTTATTAATAAATGCTGTCTTAAAATAAGTTGATATAGATGTATATTTAGTTTAGATATGTAGTTTCAATTCTGCATTACCTACCGACTAGAAACTTCTTATATTGAAAAACTTGTTTCCAGATCATGAGTTCATGACACACCTGAGTTTTTTTTAACAATGTAACTACAAAATCCCTGCCATGTGATACCGATCGGAAGAGATCGTTATTTTCACTAAGCTCGGTAAAAGTAAGAGAAAGGTCAAAAACATATGGTTCCGATATTTTTGAATTTCATGAGGGGAGCAAGCTGCGCGCCGGGGTCAACGTTCTGTTTGATGTAAAGGAGGGTTGTCACCGTGCGGTGCGACGCTTACGTGGGACAATATGAGGTCGCCTTGTGTGACTCGCACTTCGGGAAGCGCCCGCGCAGGTGACGACCTCCTACACACTGTTGTATAGAACTCCTCACAATCCCTCCACGTTCAATACAACAGAATTCCGCAACATAAAACGACTCTAGATTACTTTAGGCTAATGAACTTCTCAATTTCACGCTTTACGTTTGATTTTGATTGCTTAATTGGAACATTCTGGTTTAGTAACTTATTCTGATATTGGCTACTCATTATAATAAACTGAGGTAACCATTAAGAAAATGTAAGTTGCGTATTGAACTATAACATTATTTTTCACGCCTGCGTTAGCGAATCATATTGCGTTGATGCCGGTAATTTGAATTTCTAAGACAAAAGTTGACAAAGACAAGTAGAAATTGTTGAAACCCAATTAAAAAAATGATTGCATCCGTATTTTACGATGACTTTACAGACACTTGTTGTTATACAATAAGTAAATATAAAATACGTGTGTTTACCAACACTGATGCCTATAGGTATTTTCTTATACCAAAGTATAAACAACACTGTACTAGGTATCCAGTTTCAGCTTTCCCAATTATGTAATAAAGTCGCAGATGTTTTAAAGAACTTTGTAATACCTATGCATAAATATACGTTAGTGTTATTATTTTACAGTTTCGTGATTCACTGGTATACAAGTAGATATAGCGAGTACGAGCGGTAATGTTACAATATCGTATTTTACGAAGCTTAGTGACTGGCTTATGATGATGATTTATAACGTTTGCCGATTTTACGATATGTATTGATGTCCTGTTAGATCAGAGAGACATTGCCAATAAAATAAACAATAAACAGATAGATGTATGTACGAGCAGGGCGATCTTGTTCGCGATATCAGCCGGTGTACGATTTCCTTACAATGATATTTAAATTTTATGGTACGTGCGCTTGTTAGTCACTACATAACGTATACTATCCCAAAGCTTTTCTACTTCATGTTTATGAGCTATGATTTACATGTTTACCACTTCAGCAGGTAGGCACATTGCGGATTTAACGGGATGAATGAATAGTTTATGGCGCTCCCATTTACCTATGCAAGGAAAAACAGTATCTAAATTAAAATGTTGAACTAACTAAATGGTGACGTTACGTAGGTAACCCCAGGTATATACAAAGTTTAACGTATGCACCTTGAACAACAACAATGTATTCAGAAGCGGATAAAATTATACAGCGCATGTCATTTCTTACACTTCACAGAATATTTTACATACCATATTTCACAATAACGTGAGGTATCGAAATAGTCATAAAACGTTTGTTGTATCGATGAGTTCGTCAAGTGATGTTATGGATGAAGGTGGTGCTCGGTGCAAGTGGCTGGCTGCTGCCTGCTCCGACTGCTCCGAGCCATTAGCCGCCGCGGTCGGCCGGCGGCCGCGCCTGTGCTTGTCTCATGCGAACGCCATAATCTTCGCTCCACTGCTCTTTATAATCGCTCAGTATTGTTTCCAACTCCATTATATTGTCAGATATACTCCTTCGATAAATTTAGCCGTCGTTGAGCAATATTGTGTTTGATTGAGCGAAACAGGATACCTATCGAATTAATTTCCTGAAGACATGATTGTTCAACGACTTTTATGGGAAAATATCTTCGACTCATGTATGTAAATAGTACCTGCATAATCTGATTTTGTATCCTGAACGATCGCATGATTGAGTGAAAACCTGTGGAGTGGCACTTTGTGCTAAGCGACGCTATTCAAAATGATGGACTCCGTCGGTTTATCAGCGGAGACAGACGCAGCGAGCTCACAGATAGGTGAGGGTGACAGTAATTGACAGGTCGGCGGGCGCAGGACACTTGACGCACGTGCGAGAGCGGACTCGGGCCCCCGCACTAAGCAGGATGTCTTTAAATAGACTAAATGCCTTTGTGAAGGCATGCCCTCCGAAGGGTGGCGGCATCCGGCTCCGATCGCGCACACGATTCGCTTCTAAAGAGGAAACTTATAAATAACTTCTTCAATTATTCTGAACCATTCAACTATAAACATGAAATACTCGTTGCGTCTGAATCAATGCAGTGCGGCGCGGGCGCACCGGGAGTCGTTTGCGCGCTACCGGAGTACCGGACCCTTATCGCCCATCTCGCCGACACACTGTTTCACGGAATGCCTATTGTTTGATTAATAATATCTGTGAACAACTTGATATATTATTATTTGTCGTAAGTGATGTAACGAGAAGTTCGTAGATTGGCCGCTATGTCCTCATTCTGTCCTAAACTTGTTATACATTGTTTATAGAACTGCGTCGTAGTAAATTATCTTGACATACATATATTTCGTTAAAGGTACGAAGAATTAAAACATTGATGAAATAGGCAGCATACCGTATCTCTTGATGCAAAATAATTCAACATTCAACTATTTTTAATAGAAACTTCAAAAGATTCAGAAACGGCAAATGGGTTGTAAAAATGAAAATAACGATCCATTTTGATAATTTGGAAGACCTGTGAAGTAAAGTAGATGTGTGAGGTAACTTCAGAGTAGGTCACATCACATAGTCTTCATTGTTCGACAGTGAGTACCTAGTTATGTGAAAGACTTTGTAAACATTCAAAGTAGAACGACGCAATAAAATCCGGATCTCAGTGAGGGGATTACGGTGAGTACGTACAGGCATGCACGTGTTCATGTAAAGGGTTCCGCGGCCCTCCTCCCGTGGGCATGTATGTATGTGTACGTGGCGGCAATGGGAACCTACCTGCGAGTACGCACAAACAAGTGTTTCCGGTCATGACGCGATATCCGGCGCGCTTGCGCAACTTATCCTACGATTTATCGGCGGATCTTATTTCAGTTTTGAGCGTCATCGTCACGAATACAGCGAAACGATTGTGAACCGAACATACATTGAGATGTGACGGAAGTGTGTACCTGTAAGACGGTCTGTTTGTTACTTCTGCTATTCGGGTTTGGAATTACAAACCCATTACACACAGACACATACATACATATGACATTCATTCGTTTAATTATTAGATTCCAAACGCTTGTATTGAATCCTTTATACATCCCTCTTTCGTAAGTACATACATGTGTATATGTATGTTCTTAAGCAGAATTAGCCCGGCTGGAGGTCTAAAAAGTTTAACTTTTTAGAAATCGCCGCCCGGGCGAAAATCCGTTTAAGTAGTCAGAATCTTTTTCAGATTAACTACGAGATGTCCAACAAAAAACAAAAAAAAAAAAAAAAAATAAGCAGAATTATTAACTTATACCTTTTACTACTAGGAGATGATCACTCGTTTTGTTGGTCTCACTTTGATTAAGTGATCAAACTGAAGTTACAATCTCATCATAAAAACCCTATAATGTTCCAGGCAGGATACAGGCCTACTCTCAGTGAGAGGGAATGTGCCGTACTGGCCAATTCCTCACGATATTTTCAATTACCGTTTTGAGAGCGGTGGTGATAAAATAATTTACACAAAATAAAGTGCCTGTTTGGGTTCGAACCTACGATCTACAACTCGTAAGTCGCACTCGTTACTACTTGGCCACCACTACTCTCTCATAAGTCATTTATTCATTTGTTTAACATACGTATAATAATGATGATATTTAAAGAAAATAAAAAGTGCGCTATGTCATGCCATTGGGCGTACAAATGTTTGTGATGAAGTATAAAACCAGCCAAGTCTCAATGATAAAATAAATACAATACGCCTGAACAATAAAATAATTATAAAGAATTACATTATACACAATAAAAATTATTAATAGCAATTGAAATTAAAGTCAATACATGGCATGTCACAGAATAAGTCCAAATACAATACTAATGTCGATATAAAATACCTATGTCAATATGAAATACTAATGTCAATATAAAAAAAACTAACTAACTCACAGTTAGATATGCCTATATACAATCGCGAATATTCAAATTTATTTAAAAGAAAGAGTTATAAAATTATGTAAGACCTTAATTTTACCTTTAAGCGGTTGACTGGGTTCGAACCTACGATCTACAGCTGCAGCTCAGTATATCGCGGCCGTTACCAATGTGCCGCCCAAGGTGCCGCCACTGCTCTTGCTGCAGTTGCAATTCAGTGAAAATCAATAACAAGTTAAGTTTTATGCAAACAACACACTTTTTGACGGATAAGGAATGAGATGCGAACTTTCTTAAAAATACGAGAATTGGCTGTTAAGTTGTTAATCTAAATCAGTAAAATAAATTATAATGTTCTGAGTATGATTTACAGAAGTCATCAATACTGCCTACTTAGACTGCTTGGTCTAGCTTGTGGTGTGTGTTCGATTAACCGGTCGGTAAATTATTATTATAGAGCAGTTGTGGTCCAGTATTAACGGCCGCAACTTTCGAGTTGTAGGTCGTAGGTTCGAACCCAAGCAGGCACTTTACTCTGAGTAAATTAATTCATCACCACTGCTCTCAAAACGGTGAAGGAAAACATCGTGAGGAAAACGGCATGTCTTAGAACCAAAAATTCGAAGACATGTGACATCAACCAACACGCACTGGGCCCGAGTGGTAAATTATGGCCCACTCCTTCTCACCGAGAGGAGGCCTGTGTCCCAGCAGTGGGAATATTATAGGTTGCTGATGATGAAAGTGTTATTATGTTTTCTCATCAGGAATTTGTGCCCGGTTGATGCCAATATGCTCACCCCTATTACAATGGACTTAACTGGCGAAACGTGGTGCCTACTCCTCAATGTGATGTAATGTTATGCAGTCGTTAATTTTCTGGAAGGATACGATTCTTCCAAAATTATGTTATATAATGATGATGAGCTGTAGTTTCCTGTACCTAATGTACCTGAAAATAAACACATCAACCGGTCTCTTAACAAATCTATTGGTCGGGGTTTAGGGACCGCTTTTATAATAATACAAATAGGATGTGAACATAGGGTGACCACATTTGCCCAGTGTGTGATTGAAAAATAAATAACAAAATAAATATTTAATAAGATTTATATAAACTTGCGTGTTTGATATTTAAAAATATTGCAAGATCGACTAGTTAACAGAATATTTCCAAATAAATAATAGTTTAACAAACTAAAAAACACGCTTCCATAGAAAACCAAACTAAAAAGTAGAAAATAATTGAAAAAAAAAAATCGCTGGGTGCCTTTTGAGGTATTTTAATTGGTTTTCTAAGGAAGCGTGTTTTTTTAAATTATTATTTATTTTCTATTTTATAGTTCGGCTAGCTACAAAAGAGTGTTTTTAGTTTGTTTTTTTTTTTTTGCTATCCTGGTAACCCTGACAAGCAAAATGGCACGAATTTATGAAATTACAATGTATTGTCATCGGATAAGTCTAAGAGTTTAAATTAAATCTGACCGTTTGAAGTGGGTCAACATCAAGTCCAAAGAAGTCGGTTACTAACATAGTTACATACACGAGAAGCTAATAAAAGCGTGTTAAAAAGATGTAAGATTGCAGACAGGCCACAAGGGGAATGAGTAGCGGTCTTATGACTGTGTAAAGTTTTCATAGAGTCATCATCATCAACTGCCTAGCCTTCTCCCAACTATGTTGGGGTCGACTTTCAGTCTAACCAGATGCGGAGCGACAGCCTATCTGAACACCACAACCCAGTTACTGGGTAATGCGATAATCCTTGGTAAAACTGGTTGTCAAACTTTCGGGCTTCTGATGACCCGTGACGACTGTCAAAGATCCAGAAATGACAGCCGGGACCAACGGCTTAACGTGCTTTTCGAGGCACGGAATGGTATTGGTATCTAAAGATGGTCACCCATGCATGGACAAACCGCAACAAGCGTAGCTTAACCTGATCGATCGATCCGTGCGGCTATTATTACTTAGCCACAAGCTCCTCTTTCGGAGTGTGTACTTAACTTAAGTGTAATAGTTGCCGTAGAGCTATTGTTGAGGATGCGTAGCGTTTCTGTAGCGGCAGCATTGCGTCTGCCTCGTAGTTCCGTAGAATCAACGTAACGGCAGCGTAGCGTTTTTCTAAAGCTGGCGTAGCGAGTGCGTCGTGTTATCGTAGCGTAGGTATAGCACGTAGCAAAAGCGTAGCGTCCCCGTAGCAGTTGCATTGCGTCTGCTTCGTAAGCCCCTAGCGTTTAAAAAGCGGTTGCGTAGCGTTGCCGCTGTAGGTAATCCGTCGTATTTTCGTAGCAAAATCGTAGCGTTTTCGTAGCGGTTGTTTTAGGTTTGCAATGTGTTGCATAGCATCTACGAGACGATTGCGTAGCGGCTCCGAACTGTAGGTGCAGAGCAGATCCGTTAAGCTTACAAATACGACTTACCGAAAAAGAACAAACAGCTCAGCATCTCATAAAATGGTTTAATTAATATTTAACATCTGATTGCAATAAACGTAATCATGAACTGCAGGAACTTCGAGACAGTTTATGAAGTACATGATTATCAGCGACCCTAGCGGGGCACCCCGACGCGACACGGCTAAGACGCGGTCCACGGCGTCATTCAGCCCCGACTGCCTCGAACCACAATATAAATAAGTACAGAAGGTACACTTCATACAACGAGCGAAAACAGACAAACACATAGTCACGCCTCTAAGTACAGCGCAAAAAAGCACAGTCGCAACTTTCTTTTAAATCGCCGTAGACGCCGTACGCATCTATGTGTAGATTTTCACTCGTTGCATGGAGCCGACCTTTTGTACGTATCTGTTTTGCGCCGCGGAGCCCGCAGTCACAATAACAACGAGTCCTGCAGGTGACGGCTGCTCAATAGCGCTGATTACACCGCCATTCAATATGCGCCACACTCGAACAACCTGTTCCTATTAATAAATCACTTTTATACGTATATAATCAAATATGTTAAATTGTAAACCCATTCGACTTCAAATGTTACCGGTTTTAATAATGTGCTGTTGAAAAACATACTTCTTTATTTTCTTTTTTTTCTTTATTATCATCATTTCAGCCATTAGACGTCCACTCCTGGACATAGGCCTCCCCCAATTTGGGGGGTTTTGCCATAATTGCCACGCTTGGCAGGCGAGTTGGATCGTAGTAAGGTAGTAAAATGCATTGATAACTTTGCTGCCCATTCTCTAGTAAATCGCTTAGTCGCCTTTTACGACACCCGCGAAAACAAATGGGATGGTGGATATTCTTTACTTCCGGCATCACACAGACAAGTAAGTTAGTTAGTTTTCATGTTCAGTTAAAATATATATTTCAAGAACAGCTTGGCAGACTAGAATAGAATTAATATACAAAAAAAAAAAACATCTACAAGATTTAATCTCTTCAAACAATAAAAAGTTTTGAAAAAAAAAATAGCCTTCTTCCGAAATAAACACTACAAACTGAAAAAAAACTTCGGAAGTCAGTAGAAAAAAAATGAAAATACAGATCCAAAGACACGG
Organism: Aporophyla nigra; assembly: GCA_947507805.1. Classification (NCBI taxonomy): domain Eukaryota; kingdom Metazoa; phylum Arthropoda; class Insecta; order Lepidoptera; family Noctuidae; genus Aporophyla; species Aporophyla nigra. Next base: position 13,208,756 of record OX382302.1, on the reverse strand, counting down.
AGAAATGTTTTATTTTTACTTTTTAGTTGCGGTACCTTCATAAGCAACCTATAATGTTCGCCCTGCTGGGACACAGGTGTCCTCTCTGTGAGAGGGAGTGGGCCATAATCCACCACGCGGGCCCAGTGCGGGTTGATAGATGTCACATGTCTTCGAATTTTTGGTTCTAAGACCTGCCGGTTTCCTCACGATGTTTTCCTTCACCGTTTTCAGAGCAGTGGTGATGAAATAATTTGGGTACTCGTAAGTCGCGGTCGTTACCACTGGGCCACCACTGCTCCGAGTTCCGATGCACCACACCAATTCGTCCAATTCGTCTACTTGCTATGTAAGTAACAGTGACAGAAAGCAGTGGAATATCATCTAGATATACAAGGTGGATTAATCATCGACGCTTACGCCAAAAAGCAAAGTAAATAAAATTTATATGGGATCACTTCTGGGGCACACCCTATCCGTTTAAAAAAGGAACCTTAGAAATCGATCCACAATTGCCGGAGAAATATCGGAATATACATACAAAAAAAAACGTAGACGACTGGAGAACTTCTTCCTTTTTGAAGTCGGTTAAAGACAAGGTGGCGGTTTCGTCGCTCGCAGCAATCCAGACAACCTTTGTATGGACCCGAATCTTACGGAAGTAATAAGAATATTATATTTTTGGAGGGTAGGTACATAAGTACTTATATAAAAAAAATACGTTTCTTTTATGTTATAAAACACATGATTCTTTTTATGCTACAATATAATATAATCTTAATAGTAATCATGCAAATATTAAAGTGCCATTTATAGTATTCAGTTACAGTGTAGATTTATTGAATGCAATTGCCATATCCGCTTCCGCTGCGTAGTGTTGCGCACGCGCCGCGCGACTCTCTCTGAGAGCTACTTCCGCTGTTGTCGACTGAACGCCTCTTCGCCCTTTCTATACGAATAACCATAAATCAACTGAAATAAATTATATATTTTTTTCTCCAATGGCGCACGTGTTCAGTGTTGAGTAATAATCATTTAACTAATTCGACGACCCTATGTGCTGAGAACTTGTCTAGGATGAAATGTGTTATATTTATTTAATTATGGCGCTCCAACGACTTATTCACAAATATTTTTTTTTAGATACTGTAATAATTCAACTTAAAATCTAGAGTGAATTTGTCACTTACAGGTGTACACAGCACTTACACATATTTCAAGTTTTATAATATTCCATAGATTAGCTTTGGTAAAAAATAAAACTACACGAAAACAAAAAAGAAAAGAAATAACTTAATCTATTTTGTTGCTCTAACTAAAGAATTATCAAGACGGAAATAGACTATTTGAACCTAGATGATTATCTTGATAAATATTAGTATAACAAAAGGACAGTATATCTTCAGTCCTCCGTCAAGTCTATTCGAGCGAGTCAAGTTCCAGTCAAGTGGCAATGCGTAAGTGCGTCTGCGCAAGCGAGGCGCGACGCTGCGCCCGCGCGCCCTGAGGAACCATCCTATTGTCTTCCATATCATTAAGGCCATTATATTTGCTTGTTCAAGCGTGCTTTTATCGTTTGTTATTATAACTTTGATCAGTGGCTGACATCTTCATAATGATTTTCAATAATCATTGTTTTATGATTCACAAACAATAGCTGTAATCACAATGCTAATAATAACCTCGACTCTTTTATAATTTGCTTAAGCAGAAAGCGATATCGGGGTTGCTCCGGGTACGTAGGACGTGAAAAGAAAGTGGGTTAGATGAGACTTTCTATTGTTTCAGACGTTCACATTAATTGATTGTAATGTTTGTGCTGTCTATCAATACGGCTATCGAGTACTTATCACCAGAATTATAGCTAAGCTCATTACAATGGGCTTGCTATGCAAGCATACCTATTCGGAATTATACCGGTATTGAAAAGATCTTGTTACAATTTTTTTTTGCAATTAACGAAGTCATAGGACACCGATCAACGACACAAGTTTGGCATACATTTTTGTAATTGAGTCCGCTCAATATTCCAACGAAATTCCTGAGTCAGGCGAAGTAAAGAGGTCAATGACAAAGTACAAAGGAGAATTATGTAATAATACACAACGGCTCAAGTTGTAACTAAAGTTCTTTACTACATTGTAATTTGTATCGATCCTTTGATTAACTATTTGGGGTGAACATAGAGTCCGTGTACTCTATGATCTTTGCTATAGGACCGAAGAAATCAAGGGTACGCTGGTAAGTTTCGACATGTCATTTAATATTTAGTATTGCTCTATTACCTATAATTATTAAGGAGAGATGAGAAAGACTGGGTTAATCTAATTCCTTCAAATCACTAGTCGATTCAATAAGGCTACGACTGTACGTTGATATATTAGGTAACCAATACAATTGACTATGATCGTACTTAGTGTAGTCGTTATTTCTCACGGTAGGGGCACAAACCTTTCGCGCTTCAATGAACTTTAATTCATTACCGTATTCGTTTTCAATCATAAAATGATCGTACGCGACCATGATTATTTACTATTAAGAAAAGTCTGTAATATCTTTAAGAAATTACCGACTGGTCGTCATTTATTACGAGCCCAAAACATGGAGTCCTTCTCAAATCACGGATTTAAGTTCAAGACACGTCAAAGTGATTTACCTTTCTTTAGCACTTAAAATTCGAAGGCCATTAAACCGAACGAGATTTCAACGGAGACGATGGCCCGTAAAAGTTTCGCAAGAGTCGGTCGTAACCCATTTTGGTTATAACTCGCCGTGACGCGCCGAGCTTTTACACGGCGAGCGAAGAAAATAGGGAGACGGGCATCGCCGAAAACAACAAAGAGGTACTGTTACCATAATGACACTTTATGAGCACAAACATCGGGCCGCAGCCGAACACGACACGGTCGCGGTCGCGATGCACGAATGTGGTCCGCGCATTGTTTCCGCATTATACTCGTACCGCCGGCAACGAGGACGACATTGATGTCTCGCGGACAAAGGCACCCATTGCAACAGCGACCCGCCGGAGCCGACCTCCATCGACATTCAGATCAATTCTGTGAAATGGATTTGATTGCTGAACTCATAATTTCCTGGCTTCTGTATATTCAATATCTAACTTTATGTCTATTTGATAAGAAACTTGCACCAATAACTGATTCCAAATCGCGATAAGTCGTTGCCTTTATAGCACACATACATAATGACTGAGTAAATCTATGTCATTCCTATCCTAGCTCATTTTAGGTAGGTATATGAGATCTTCTAAGGATGCTCTTATAGTATACTGATGTTGACTCTTATCACTTAATTTGTGAATTACCTATGAAAAGTCGAACGTGTAGGAAAGAGTGGCTAGACTAAGTCATAATTCCTTAGAGTTGGAAGAAAATTGAATAGGTTTTTCTTTTACGGCTAATATTGGAAAAAGTTCTTTAACGCAGTTTGAGGTATTTGTATTTTGCTTATTTTCATTACAAGTAATGCAAACCACATCATTGTATGTATCATTATGCAAGTGAATTCTTGTACCGTTCAACCCAGCTCACGTCTGCATCTTTATGTCCGGGATGATGAAGTTGTAAATAAATACTTACGTAGCCACAAAATTGGATGACTTTACTCATTCCTATATACGTATAAACGATAATAGCTTTAAATTGAGACATAAACTTTCTGATTTCGTGTAACTTTCTTCGTAAATGATATTGTGGTAAACGGTCATTGTGGGTCAGTGGAATATCCTGACGGTTGGGTTCGCGCATGCTAGGTAAACGACAGTATCGTAGGATATGAGACCACATAGTCGGTGCTCGGTGGGCGGTCGATAACATGACACGTATCAACATTAGCGTACACGAGGGCCGCAGCGTCGCAGCTCACCGTTGAGCGCGCGCACGCAATGTTCTCTGCACAAAGTGACGCCGTGTGGCTTGCACTCCGCGTACTAGCTCGCCGGCCGTGTGGTCCTGCAGTCAGCAGAGCCCCCAGAGCTTACTAATATTACGACATAATATGTCTACTAGATTGTTGCAGTCTTGGCAACTTTATGTATCATGTGTAGCTATACTTACATAAACTATTCTTAATATAAAGAGTAAGGAACTTAGAATCATCTTTAGTTCCTGGAATCCGGTTGTAATAAAAGCTATTTGATATTATTTATATCATTTGAAAATTACTGACTAATCTTAGATCAGATTTACCTACTTACATATCTACATAGGTATGCCACATACACGAAAGCTTTAGGTAATTGTTTACTTTATCAGTTTCACTTTTAATAGGTACTCATATTTGACAATTAGTCATATCACTCATACTATCAGTTAATTTGCCAAGTTACCCTATTACTTGGGGGATTTAAACATAACTGGCGAAATATGGGTGTACTGTAGGTAAACCTCTGCCAAACCCTTTGGGGGACAAAGGCGAGTTTCTAGGAGTAATTTTTGGAACAAAACTTAAATACTATATATGCCTAAATTATTATAATCGAATCGCACAGCAAGTCGATAATGGTGCTTAAAATAAAACGGGATTAAATATAATGACCACCATAAAATGCTTTGACACCCTTAGTTCTTTAACCAAGAATATATACTTGACACCAGAAAAATAAACTCTAAAATTACAATAGTACTAGCTATTTCAGTCACGACTGCACTTCAAAATGTATTCGAACACCAAATGTAGTAAATGATCACCAAATCTTAATAATTGGTTATACTACGTGAGCTCGACAAATGATTGTGCGAATAACACTTGTGCGACACACTCCTCACATAGTACACTAGGTTAGGTTAGGTTAAAACTGTGACCTCCTACGCACGAGCCGAGCGAGCGAAACGAGCGGTGCCGCGGCAGCGGCCGGCGAGTGCTAGAAATTACTAGATTCAGTGTGTCGCACAAGCGTGCATTCGAACTATGGTGAGTTGCAGTACAGTTTTGTCGTACACAAGTGTTATTTGCACATCCATTTGTCGAACTCACGTAGTTACACTCTTAATAATTTGGTGTTCATTATTTTTGGGTTAACAATGGTTTTTTTGGAGTCAGTTTGCTTAAATAGGATATCAAGATGTAAAAACTTTGGTGATAGTTTTACATTGAAATGCTGGTTTAATTTTGGTGATCATTTACTAATTTTGGATTAACAGTGATTTATTTGGAGTCATTTTGCTTAAATAGGATAGCGAGATGTTAAAACTTTTGTTACAATTTTACATTAAAATGCGGGTTTAATTTTGGTGATCATTTACTCTTTTTGTCTGTTATATGTTACTATATCTGCTGGTAAGTTAAACATAAGCCAAATAAAACTACAGAAAAACCGTTGAAATGTTAATAATTTAACGTTTTTGATAGATATTTATAATTCAAATCATTATGAATAAACATAATTGACAAGGACAGAGGACAGGGTACGTACATCCCATGTGCTATGTGCAAGTGAGGCGCGAGCGGGGCCAGGTGCGCAACAATCTCGGCAGTTGCCGCTGCGCACGCGCACCCTCGGTGTGCTTTTAATAAATTTCAGTACGTCTATAAAAAAGGATCTATCAAAAGACGGCGACTAAATCAACCGGTGTTCGGGTGCAACTATGCAGCGCGGATCGGTCGCCCTCCGCGAACAAAACACCGTTTGTTGGGTGTGCAAACAAGTTCTGATTAAATGAAAAGGTGTCCCGGAACGGGTGTGTCCGTCGTTTGCTCAAAGTAATTACATTTCATTTGATATCTGTGCCTAAATACATACTAACTATGTCGTTTGAACGGCACCGTTAATTAATTTACGTACCAAGCTAAAATGTTACCTACATAAGTATAAAGCAGGTATATAGAGGTACAACTTTCAAGTAATATGTCGGTTATGCCGAGAAACAACGTAATATACACATGTTATGCTATTAACTTATTATACACTAGCTTTTGCAAGTGGTTTCACCCGCGTGTTATACATATAAACCTTCCTCTTGTTATACATATAAATCACTTTTTTTTTCTTTACTTAGATTATGGGCTTTCACGCATAGCGTATGTCAGTCCCATAGTAAGTATCCTAAACAATTTTACTTTCACAAGATGTGGGCTATGAATTTGAACAAACTGTTCGCATCGTCCAATTGAATCACTCTGTCTAATGGTGAAAATGCATTAAAATCCGTTGCGTAGCAGGTCTAAGCGTACAGACGCAGGAAGCGACTTTGTTATATAAGTATACTATGTAAGGATTTTTAATTAATTGCACGTTATGTAGTTGGTGTTAGTAAGAAATAGATTTTGACTATTCTCCGTGGTCTTTGTTAATAAAGAGGTGAACATACCATACATAATACTACGAAAATTCCATGTTTTTGGATATTAGTTCTTATTTCCGGCAGTGGTAAGGCGTCCATTAAAGAATGATAGTTCTTATTATCATTTCCAAACATTTATACTACCTACGACGCAAAAATATTGTTAATTTAGCAGGTATATAGTAAAACGTAAGCACATCAGGTAATAATATTGCCCCATTTGTTGCAGATAAAAAATAAAAATGTAACCGTTATTCGTCATTTACGGTTCTATTAATCCTGTACCGAATGATCTACTTGTTCGAGCTTGCTCCGGCGCATTGGATGCAGCTGTCCCCGCGACCCCAGGTCTCTCTCCCCTTCATACCGTAACACTATAAATACCTTTTCGCTCTAAGAAATGCAAAAAAAAACCCTATAACGGTGAGATTTCTGAAAAAAATATCGAATGTGGGAAACGGACGATTCCTGTTTCCCTAGATTGCAATGTTATTGTTCCTACACATTGTAACGGTATGAATGACGTCACTGTACAACGTAGGTATGTCACGCCTGTGACATAAGCTTCAATCAATGATGAGCTAAATAAATATTTGTAAAGACTTGTACTTCTCAATACTTTGTCGTATACATCGTGACATTTTTATCGTCTTACAACAGCAGCTAATTCATGTATCCAATGATTACTACACATCCATAAAAAAAAAAAAAAAATTGAATAACTAAAAAATAAAAATATTATTCATTATGATGACGCAAGACGTAGTTTTAAATAGATATTTTGTCTCATTTACAATATTTTTATTTTATATTTTTATTTTACAATGGAGATGGAATGATCTAGTCGACTTGTGCGCTGGGTAGGTATGTTCTTTACCGTCTGATACGTAAACATTATTAACTCTAATGCATTATTTATTTTTCTTAGTAACTATTATCTTAATTAATGGTAACAGTTTTTTAATCACGCCTAGAGTTATATTATGTCGGATACATTGAGTGGACAACATTTGTAAAACGACTAAAATGTCACGGTGTATAATAGGTTGGGGAAAAGGACAAAACATTTTTTAATAAAGTTTATTTACATTTAACTAAAGTATGTCGGTACCATTTTGTTCGATAACTTTTTGCCATCTTGTAGGTAGGGACATGATCCCATTGCTATAGAAATTTTGGGACTTCTGGTCAAAATACCGCGACAAGTGGTTTTGGCAGTCCTCTCGTGATGTTAACCTGACACTGCCTAAAGAATTCTGAAGAGACCGAAACAGGTGGAAATCTGAAGGTGCAAGGTCAGGACTATACGGCGGATGCATTAACACCTCCCAGCCAAACTCTCTTAATTTTTGTTGGGTGGCTAAAGATGTCTAGCGTTATCATGATGAAAAACCACACCCTTTCTGTTGATTAATTGATTCCGGCCGCTTTCTCTCAACTTCTTGCTTTAATCTCATCAGTTGTTCGCAGTAGAGTTCAGAATCGATGGTCCTGCCTGGTGGTAACAGCTCATAATGAATAATGCCCTTCCAATCCCACCACACACACAGCATCACCTTGTTGCGAGTTAACCCGGGTTTCGCCACAGTCTGTGAAGCCTGACCGGCCTTTGACCACGACCGTTTTCGCACGTTCTTGTCATACATGATCCACTTTTCATCACCAGTTATCAGCTTCTTCAAAAATGGTTCGGTTTCATTACGTCGTAATAAAGAATCACAAATGACTACACGGTTCATTAGGTTTCTTTCAGTGAGCTCGTGAGGTATCCAAATGTCGAGCTTTTTTGTGTACCCATTTTTTTTCAAATGCGCCAAATCTGTTTTGTGGTCAATTTCCAGTTTTTCAGCTACGTCGTAACTACTGGTATGCCGATCTTGCTCCACTTTTTCAAAAATGGCATCCATTTTATCCGTAATAGGGCGACCAGAGCGACGTGCATCTTTGACATCAAAATTTCCGGATTGAAAACGCTTAAACCAAATTTGTGCTACTCTCACAGACACTACACTAGGTCCATAAACATCGCAAATTTTTTTCGCGGCTTTCGTTGCATTTTTACCTTTTTTGTAGTAAAATTTTAAAATGTATCGAATTTCTTCATTAGATTCACTCATCTTGACGGTACGAAAAACAAATGAAAATCACACATTTTCCTAATTTGAATTTGGAATTATGTTCTTTAAAATTTAAACTTTCAATGATACCAAAACCAGCCAGATACAAATAGTATAGCCAAAGAGATTTTATTACAAGTTCATACATACTATAATGCGAAAAGACTTTTTCCCCAACCTAATACATACAATGTATAGACATGTGTCAAGACTTATAATTTTTGTACAGCAAAGGTTTCTTTAAAAGGCATTGTAAAATGTTATTACTATTATTATTATTTTTTTCTTTTAACTAGCCCTTCGCCCGCGACTTCGTCCGCGTAACCCACAGGAACTGTGCATTTTTTTGGGATAAAAAGTAGCCTATAATACTTGGTAATAATGTAGCTTTCTATAGGTTAAATAATGTTTTAAATCAGTTCAGTAGTTTTCGAGTTTATCCATTACGAACATACTTACAAAAAATCAAATCAAAAGTTTATAATATTAGTTTAGATGAAAAAAGGGAAGTTACTGTAAAAGGATAACTTAATAATAAAAAAGAACACCGTTTGTAAAAGTATAACAATACATTATAAGGCCACGACTAGAGGTTGCAATCGAATATTCGAATTATTCGAATTTGCTTTTCAAATTTATATTCGAATAGCAAATAAATATACATTCGAATATTCGAATACTACCAAAAAAATTACTAGTCTAAAGTCTATGTTGGTAGAACTTAAAATTTGTAGTTGATATTCACAAAAAAATATTTTAAACAAAGACCTTCAACGACAACTTATACTGGCGCTTCTGATGACGAAGATGACATGTTTCTAGCAGACCAAAAGCATTGTCAAAAGAAGAATTGTCGAAGAAGCATCTAGAATCTCAAATATGTCAATAAAAGAACAGCTGCAGAAAAAGATAAATGATGAAATCTATGCAAGACCTTTTACGTCCACTGCAACTTGCGAAGATGATCTAAAATCATCAATAAAAATGCAGATGGCTTTATATGATGCAGGAGCGCCAAGACAAATACACCAAACTCAGGCTTATGACAGTGTAGAGTGCGAAAGGGTATTTTCAAATTCGAAGTATATCTGTAATCATCTCAGATATAAACTAAACGATGATTCCATAGGCGCTTTACGTTTCCTCAGGTCAGGTTTACGTATTCTTTGAAAGTAAAATAAATAAATAAAGTATAATAATTATTATGCGCTGTGACTGAAATGATTTAATTTTTTTTTAATGGCTTAAAAAAGTTACCCATTTGTTAATTGTTTTAATATTGTTTTAATTTTATGTGTCCAATTTTATCATGTTTTGATTTTAATTTTCTAATTGACGCTATTACATAGATTTTTTATTTTTTTTATTTGATTTTTCCAATTAAAATTTTATGTGTCCAATTTTATTATGTTTTGATTTTAATTTTATAATTGTTGCTAAGACATTGTTATTTTTTTTTAAATTTTATGTATAATTAAATAAAAGGCTGATTTTTTAAGTGTTTTTTTTATATTATAAAAATATTCGAATATTCGAATAATATTCGAACATCACTGAAAAAATATTCGAATATTCGAAAATCAAAATTATCGAATTTTTGCAATCTCTAGCCACGACGTAGTTCAGGACTTTCGTACTTCATTTCTCTGATGACGTAGGCAGTCATCGGTGAAATTATCCTAATGCTTTATTCGAAAGGTATTTTTTGTCACAGAGAAATTAAAATCCTTAAGTGCTAAGATTATTTTGGCCAATAGTTTATTTTATATATGGTTTCTCTGACTACTTATTTGCTTGCGTACTTTAACTAATTTAAAGTTAAAAGACAGAAAAAGGACGTTGTTTACCTTCTATTCGTAACTGATTACTTTTCTCCTGAAAAATTCACGGGGTGGCAGAGATATCAACACGCAAAATGTAATCATGAATTCAACACAAGATTCTAGAATTTGACGTATAACAATCTCTTGGGATAAAATAAGAAGCATTATCATGATTATAGCTGCAAAACGTCAACTGCTGGACATAGGCCTCCCCCAAAGGGGAGTTTTGCCACGCTAGGCAGGCGGGTTGACAGGGTTGCTGATCGCATTATGGTGGTAGAATGCATAGACGACGCTGCTGCCCATTCTCTAGTAATTCCCATAGTTGCTTTTTACGACACCCACCAGAAGAACTAGGATGGGACCATTCTTTACATACGGCATCACACGGCAAAAAGAATCAGTTTTCAAAAAAATTCAACGCAAGGTAGATCAGAATCATGTACTGTTCATCTTTGGTAACTGGTTGTGCGTCAATGTCCGCTGCCACCCTGTACGTATTTCAGGAGGATCCAAAACTTGTTGTTGTACAACCCAGGATTCATAATCAATACATCTCCTTTTACATTGCATAGCATTTAGTTTTGAACTTATTTGAATTGTTGTTCAAAACTTGTCAAATGACTCACTAATTACGGGTAAACAAGATACTACTTATAAAACTATGAGGATCGAAATAAATTCAAACTTTTTACAATTCATCTCATTTACAACTTGCTTTCAACTGAAGACTATTAGCTAAAGTAGGTAGTATATTTTATAAAGTAACTTTATTTCTTAGATAAAATTATGAAGAGACTGTAAATCAACAATCAAGGAACTTCTTTTTCTGACAAAAAACAAAAAGCTTCAAATCGCAAAAAAAAAAAACAATAAATGTTACCACTGAATCTGAGCTTACAATTACATTGACATTTATGTGACACCAAAAACCATTCATCACCTCCATACCTACCTCAAGCGATCGTTATACATAGGACGTTGCGCATATGCGTAGATATAAATAGTGCGTCTGTGCATACAAGAAGGCCGCAAGTCGCGAGGGAATGCGCGAGGGGTGAAAGGTGGCCGGTGCGCGGCGCGGTGACGCACCGGCCGCGTAGCGTGTGCCCAAATCTCAGCTGTTGCCGCGACAAACTGTACAGGGTGGTGCTTTTATTTAGATATTATTCCTTATTTAAAATTAGCAAAACCAATAGCGCGTACTGGGAAGAATAAAGACATAAACAAATTGTGGATAATCCTTGCTACGCCGTAGCACGTTGCATTTTTATTTTAAAGTGTTATAGCGTCAATGGAAACACACATAATAAGTAGATACTAACAATTATCAGTTAGGATTTTAAATATTCTCCTTTTGTGTTTTTTTAAATTGATCACCACGTAACTATTTATTTGACGTAAATATTTATTGTATAATAAAATTTGTATCATTATCAAGTTCAGAACATTTGGAAGTATATCGAACTATCACTAAGCAGATTAACTATATCTTCAAAATGTCATCAAATAAATTAAAACGTTAAAACTTCCGTTTAAAGAACGACCTGTATAAGACTCAATCCATCTGTATTAAAAGTGTTTATAAAAGCGTTGAATGGCCCTGTGCGCTTTATATAGAAAACTCTACAGCTATGCCATTATTTAAAATTAAACTACTCACCTACCTGCACGCAACACTCTGGGTACCAAAACTACATAAGTCATACAACATTTTTCTATTCAATTTTGGACTTTACGACCAAAATTTTATTTTTAATCCAGCACCCTGCTGCATACGATTAAAAACCATATTGAGAGGGTCATACGGTTTATCCTTACTTCTTCCTCTATTACAACGATATAACCGAAATATACATTTCTCACTTCCAAAGTGACAAAGCTGCTACGAGCAGAGCGGTGGTAGAGACCTTTCGTCGTCCGGGAGCGAAACAATGAATGGGGGAGACCCTAATCGAGTTGCTTATTTCCAGAAGGTACTACGTGCCGTTGTATTGTAGGGGTTGGTATGGCGTTTAGACTTTTTGGTTACAAGGCGGCGGTTCCATGCAGATGTGCGATTCGGGTACAGACATGTGATTCTGCACGCGCAGCCAGCTGCTGGCATAGCTGTGCACTGATTCAATACAATGCAGGGTCGGACTCAGCTCGTGGGTGCCTACGCTTTGTATAACATTGATGTGTAGGCAAGCTCAACAAACAATGATACAAATCCATACAACAACAATGGTGGGTACAGTTCAGGTGTGCTCTGGGTCGTCGTTAGTTCGACGTAATAATAATAACAGATAACTGTCTAGATAATAATACCGATAAACATTATGGCTCTCTTATTGTCTTACTTTAGCACTTAAATTCAATTATCATGATTATACAGTGATAAGTGGTCATTAACGATAGTCACTGTTTTTATAAAGATCAATTTATTTCTTAGAAAAAAACGATAAGTACTACAATATGTAAAATATGTTTCATATTATGAACATCATCACATCATCATCATCATTACAGCCAAAAGACGTCCACTGCTGGACTTAGGCCTCCCTCAATTTGGGGGGTTTGCCTTTATGACCATATTAAGCATGTCAAATTTCTAAGCTTTCCGAAGAAAAGATAACTTAAATACAAGTATTCGTCGTCATCCTTTAAATTTCGATTCGTTCAATCAAATTAAAAGTCAAATATTCAAACTAGACTGAGTGTCAGCACTTTTTGAACGTCTAAAATAATAAGACAGTCCTCCAAAACGCCAGCCTTTCACCTGTTCCTGGTGCTATACCTGGGAAGATGGATTACGATGGCGGTCGTTGTAAGTCTCAACTACTAATAATGGAATGAAAGAAATTCCACTAGTAATTTGATCTATAAATCATTAAATCTACATATATTATATAAATGATTTAAAAGAACATCAAAATTGAATTCCATCGCACATTAGGTTCATCTGTATGCAATGTATGCGAGGAATTAACCGCCAATTGTGTGACATTGAGAGCGCTGTATGGCACCACCTGCCCCGGGCGCGGCGCCCCTGTCCATCGCTATTTCCGCCATACTCCATAGCGCACGGCGCGCGGCCCCTGCGCCGCTCGTGCCGCGACCGTTACGCACGCGCCCCTGCCCCCGCGACATCGCACCTGGCCGCCGCACAGCCGCCCCGACACATATCACACTTGTTAATAACGAAGACGATGACACCAACGTATTTAACACCTATTATATAACTTAACTATAATAATTAACGATACCCAAAACAGAAACATATATTTTTTTCACGTTTCCACGGGCACGAACTTTTCGTAGATCTCGATGCTATGTAACATTCTAAACGTTGCTGTTACTCCAACGGCCATTGGTCTAATTTACAATAATGAATACAACATTTTAATGAACTCATTCTACGAAATGGTTATTAGTTTTGTCAATAAGGTAAACAAGGTGATAAACATTAGTCAAGCAAGACAATTTTATTCTCTAACGAGTTGACTAAGTGCTTGTCTATTATCAATATGCCATTCATTTCGATTAAACAATATGTCTAATGTTGTTTACAATCAACCATCTTCCGGTGTTATGTTTACGTTTCCCAAGCGTAATCGAGATAACGTTTCATTCACAAGGACCCAAAATAATTAGTTAATGAGTGACTGTCTGTTTGTTAGAGTCATATCACTATCGCCTACTTACAGTGTCGAAAGCCTGCAATGACTCGATAATGAAGAGCTCTCGTTTGGCCATACCAAGTATTATTGGTATTATCAAGTATAGTTGACGATCGGTCGAAGCGATTAGTCACAGTATTATTAAATACAATCGAGATGTTGATGTCAATTACACGTCGATCCCTTGACACATACTTGTACGTACGCTGAGTCATGAGGTGAATTTCACCTCGCACCATGATCCTCGTCATCATGATATCATAAGCGACTTGAACGTTGAACTTGCACACACAGCAAAACGTACGGTGAAATCATATCGCAAAGATTAACTTCCTTGCTTATTCTTAGAAATCATACAATGAAACGGAGACGATATAATCGAAAACTAATGCATATTAGATTAGAAAACAAAGTCAATTTCTTTATGCATATCGCATGCAGATATAAATGTATACGTAGGATTACTAGTACTGAGAATGTGATCAAATCATCCATCACTATACGTTTAGTTTATACATTTGGTAGAAATCTGATGAAAATGCAGCTACAAGTTTAAGAGCGACATCATTAAATATCTAAAAATAGAACAAAAGAAATGGTTAGGCGGCAGTTCGTCGTCGTCAGTAGCGTCACGGTCAAGGCTCATATTGTGTTGTGAAGTTGTGATTTATAAACATGAGAAGAGTTCGTACTTTACCAACTCTTATAGATTTTGAAATACACAAATTTATATACGGTCTACATTAGTGCATAATACCTTGCCTGAGGGGGCTGCACATAGCACTTTGCCTTTGTAAACTGTGAACTTGTTCTGTGAGAAACCCAAATTGCCCAACCAACAGTCTGACCTGTGGGAATTAACACTGGCGGCATAAAAAATATAACAAAGACGCTATGGACGTTATATTTCCGCGTTGCGTTGGGAAGGGGTTGTAAAAATATCTTGTTTGGTTTGATACACACAAGGAACTGTTTTTGTTAACGATCTGCAGTATAAACGGGTTCTCAGCCTTCCGGTTCCCGTTTATTACTATTATTGTATAAGTAATCCGTTAGGATCGTGTGATTTTCGGAGTGGACATTGCAACATGATTCTGTGACTTGTTCCGGAAGTAGTTTTTATTTGAACTCTGTATTGTTAGGTCAAAGTTAAAACAGGTATATCGTTCATTTTCACACGATCTTATTATTGACGACATGTGACCATTGATATTCAAACTGTTTATTTAATATAAACATTTAATCTTCTGCATTGCTTAAGAATAGTGCTTCCATTTTGACATTAGTTTTACGTACTTATTAAAGAAAACAGACAGTTAAATTAATTAAATATTGAATGAACACGTATATACCTGCTTCACAAAACGTATTCAAATGCTGATCCTGCATTCCTACAATAATAACACGTAGCTCTATAATAAACCCATTTTGTTCAAGCAACTCAACCATTAATAAATGTTTTCAGTTCCGATCGTTACAAAAGGCAAGTGGCGGTGAGATATGCAAATAAAATTCATTCCGTGTATCTTGTAGTCAGATATGATAAGAGTTACTCTTATGTAACTGTTGGTTTTGGCGCACAATCGTAAAAGGAAGACGAATCGCAACAGGAAGGAGGACAAGGTCAAATGAGACGATAAGTTCGTCCCGAGTCGAATAATTAATAATAACTCGCTGAGTGTCATCGCGGTTTCATATAACATACCTATTTCGCTAACTAGGTCGATACATAATCGCACCTATATGATTTTGATTACCGTAGCTTTTAGATCAAGTTTCATTTATCTGTGATCGTGACGTATAAGTGCGTTCTTTGTTTGATGACATCTTTAGTAATACATATTTACTTGAGTCATACGGCTTATTGTTTTGTTTGTGCTTTTCGGTCGTTTAGTTTACTGTCATTACTTCATTAGAAACTGATGTTTTAATTTTTCTGGGACTTCATTAGAGTAAGTTTTGAACGAATGGAGGTTTCGCTCTATGGGTATTGTATTTAAAATCCGCGGCCTCTCATTGATGTATTTACATACGTTCAGAATTAAGTGCCTAACTGATGTTTGGATATTCACTTATCATACTTACCTATTACATGCGAGCACTTTACAGTTTATATTGTGTTACCAGTGAATTCTGCGAACGTATTTTGAAGTACGCAAACAAGCATTTGCCAAATTAATAAAGCTCGTATTCTATGGTGCACCAGTGCCTCGTCGTGCTTCTAAAGAGAGTGTGTACTTGGTTTGTAACTATTACTTGCGAGGTGTAAGTTGTAAGATAATGCAAAGGAACTATTGTCGTATGCGTGGGTCGGTACCTACGAGTATTTCCACTTCCTATCTCCACATTGCTTTCATATTTAGGTGTTCTATAAACCATAATTCTTTATGTAATTCAATCAATTAAGTTCTAATGACATCATTATCAGTGTAACATCTTTTAGCATAATCTTATACACAAGTATTCTGGGTACAGATTTCGCACGAGAAACGTCCAGCTGTTGCTGA
This sequence comes from Aporophyla nigra, assembly GCA_947507805.1. Classification (NCBI taxonomy): domain Eukaryota; kingdom Metazoa; phylum Arthropoda; class Insecta; order Lepidoptera; family Noctuidae; genus Aporophyla; species Aporophyla nigra. The sequence goes on along the minus strand of OX382302.1, from coordinate 13,192,366 downwards.
ACTCGTCAACTTAAATTTACAATAGATTTAACCGAACAAAGGTATTGTAGGCATTTCAAAAACGGCATTGGTTCAGTTCAAAGGTGCTTAACCCCAAGTTTTTTGCAAAAATCGTTTCATTTGCAGCGAGAGCGTTCGCACCGGTGCTATGGAGAAGCTGGGCATATCGCACTGAGAGGCAGCGGTTCCGCCGCGCCGGGTGCGGAGGCGCAGGTGCCGGCCGCCCCGCGCCGCGCCGCGCCGCCATTGGCCGCGGCCCCGCGCCCTCCGCCGATTGGGTACGCCGCACGTGCGAGGCCTACCCGCCGCCACCTGGCCGCGACGCTGACGGGGAGCGCTTTATAAGCGACGAACCTTCCCTCACCGCACCACTCGAGCTCAGGACGCCGACGAGTGCACGTACACGTTTGTCGCGTCCCGAACACGACACTGTCAACGCGATTTCTACGATATTTTGTGATGTTTGGATTGTTACGATTATAAGTGAAATTGTGATACGTTTTACGAACATTTTTTGAAGACGTTTTTTAAGTGTTAGTGAATATTGTGCAAGATGCTCGTGGAGGACTCACAGACCACTCGCGCTCTGATGACGAAGAAGTACGCACATTGTCCGCTGAAGAAGCGGCCGGTGCTGGTGCGGGAGGAGCGGCCGGCGACGCCGCCCACTACGCCGCCTCACCCCGCCCACCTCGCCACGCGACTTTACTACGATTATCATTGTAAGTATCGTTATGTCATCAATTTGTTCATAATAACTGCTTAATTGAAATATCTTCAGACTAAGTTTACCTGCCTATAACTTTAAACTAATAAGTGCTAACTTTGAGAACTCAGTTTAACTAACTACAACGCTATAAAGTTACAAGACTTATAAGTATTGTAAACATTATATATTTTTAATAAACAAAAAATATTTTCTAAAATGTTAAAATATTAGATTGATTATTTTAATAAAGATTTACTGATAAGTAAATGAGAAAACAAGAAGGTAGAATTTAAAATAATACATACCATCATTGAGTTTTCCCTTTTTATTGTCAACAGGTGACACAGAAAACGATGAACCACAAAATCTTAGTACAAAACCTGAAGACCTGTCTAAAACTGGCAACTACCCGAGCAAAGCTTCATCGCCGGTGCCGACGACAGCAGTTAAGGTGGAACCTCGCGAGTGGCCTCAACAACAACTCGAGTACCTGGCTGCGTGTCGCGCTCGCCTGGAGCCTGCTCCGGCAGAGCTGGCTCGCCCCACACCGCAGTACGCGTACCTGCCGTCGCTGTACGCACCTTACCCCATGGAAGAACTGTACCCAGCAGCACCTTCATTGTCCCCACCTGCGCACCCACAACTTTACGCGCATCATTACTCACCCGCCTCACCACCATCATCAGTGTCACCGCCACCTTGCCCCGAAGATTTACGCTCACCCGGATCAGTCTCTTCAGACTCCGGAATATCCGTATCAGCACCTCGACGCCCACGCTACCAGTGTCCAGATTGTGCGAAGTCCTACTCGACTTACTCCGGTCTGTCGAAACATCAGCAATACCACTGCGCCGCGGCTGAGGGAAGCCTCGCAAGGAAATCGTTCAGCTGCAAATACTGCGCTAAGGTATACACATCTCTCGGAGCGCTAAAGATGCACATCCGAACCCATACCCTACCTTGTAAATGTCACCTGTGCGGCAAAGCGTTCTCCAGGCCGTGGTTGCTCCAGGGACACATCCGCACGCACACTGGGGAGAAGCCGTTCTCTTGCCATCATTGTCGCCGCGCGTTCGCTGACAGATCGAACTTACGCGCTCACCTCCAAACTCATTCAGACGTTAAGAAGTATTCTTGTTCCGGTTGCGGCAAGACATTTTCGCGAATGTCCCTGCTGAGCAAGCACCTGGAGGGAGGTTGCGGAGTCCCCGGGGCTTCGCCTTACGAGTACCGCCCGGAGGCGATGTCCTCGCCGCACTCGCACCAGCCCCTGCCTCCACCCGCTCCTGTGCATGCCTATTAAAAAGACTGAGCCCTGCAGGATCCTCGATCTCTTATTTAGCTGTACCACCCTCTAAGTGTAAGCGTTAGCTGAACGACGCTCTAGTAGTATAAGTATTTAAAATTAAATTATTTTTGTAAATGTTTTAAATCTCAACTGTGTGTACATTTATACTTTACGTTTCTTGTGTAGGGGAACAATGTAAATTTAGACTATTTGGCATAAGTTAGAATAAGTTAATGTAAGGTTATATTCAGTCACGTCAACCGTGACTACGCTAGTCATATGGCATTTGCCGAGTGTCATACACTTATTAAAATTATATTCGTATCCTAAGCCATGTACAAAGTGCCTTAAATATAAATGATTAATATATTCTGAGAAAAGTATAACATTATGCTATTATTTTAATATACTGTATTAAAATAATACTTATCAATGAGGCTATAGCTAAGCCGATGGTCTAATCGCGTTCCTTTCTGTTACCTCCATAAGCAGAAAATTAAACATGTCATAAACTTAACTAGCTGTATTCTTTCATAATAACCCTATTTCCTATCATGCCACAAGTCATCTGGGTTCGTAGCATTGGGCATAATATGTTCTACGAAACAATGGTTAGTTCAGCGAGATGCGCGTGATCATGATCATGATGCGTGATCTCCATTTTGGGAAATAAGTACTTTTACAAGTTCTTTATGTAGAAATCGCTACTACAACACTACGAAAATTTCACTTACCTACCTAGTCAGGTAGGTAAGTGAAATGATACAAGGAAACATTCGTTACTTTAATTAACTCAAGTATAGACCGCTCAGAACTAACACTACGAATAAATAATACCAATCAGTCTCAAAATTTTATATAAAATACCAAAAAGATATGGAACGTTCACAACAATGTACGTCCCGGAAATTGTCCACCGGTTTCGACCCCAAAGAAGATGGTGAGACGAGACAAGATCGAAAGGACTAGGATATCTTCAAGAGTCCTTTGGTCTGCAGTGGGCGTCCGATACAGGTACAAAAATATATACACTGATAAAGTGTAATTGGTGAAACACTGACATGAGACTGAAATAGGTGTGATTAGGAAAGAAAAACACACAAATAAACAGTCAAATAGGTTCATTGGGAATATTAGAATAGGCCCAAGATACTGTTGAACGACTTGCGAAATAAATTAAGAGATGGAATTTTGATATTCATTCGGGTTTTTATTTTAGAGAAGATCAAACGATAATTCTTATCTACGATGGCAGTAGACCGATATACCTATCCACTAATTCAAAGAATACCAACGTCGAATCATCGTGTACAAAATAGAGGATGATCTAATTTTATGCGAACTGGAACCTTCTATCGTTTAAACCCACTAAATAAACAATGTAGCATCAAAATATAAACTGTAAACCATAAGCAATGTTTTAATAGGCAACAAACAAAGTTCACGTCGCGTCTACTTTAGACGCAATTTGTGGTTCAGTAAGTGGTTATTTAGCGGCAGCGAGTTTATCGAGACAATAGCGCAAAGCACGGGCACCGGTCTGATGTGGGTCGAGCATTAGCCGGTGGGCGCCAGCCGCCGCCGCGCCGGTCACCCGGCCACGAGGTCACAGCGGTCCGCACCCGCCGCCACCTCCCCTATACCTAATTAATGGAAATACCGAAAATGTCCACCAACATTACTCATTCAACACTTCGGGACTAAACTTTCTTCAAGTTCCTCTTAGCTTTTCATACTATCGTGTCCGGGATACTTTCGTTTAGGATGCTTCTTCGAATCCATGCTAACACAAAAAAATAAATAAAAGGGTTTGTCTAATGAAGTCACATAAGAATATTTAAAGCTATCCTTGTGATATCAAGGCTACCGTTATAACGACTTTTCTCCGTGTGTGCGGTAAGAAGAAAGGGCTAAGTAAGTAGGTATGCAGGTACTTTACGGTTCACAATAATGAGGCAAGTAGCTATTTAACGTCCCGTAACCCGTACGTCGCCGCGTCGTATGGTTTTTTCAAGCTACAGGAAAATTAATAAAATTCCTTATCTTGCAACTCTAAAAGGTTGAAACTAACAGCCATGTTCCATAAAAAAGACCCCGGAAATGGTAGACTGATGAAGAAAAATAAATTATTAGGTCGTAACTCAAGCCTGAACCCTAATTGCGAAAGGCACTATCAATCAGAATCTCCATCATATTAAAGATTATTTCCATTGCGTCATTTTTTCGAATAAATTGTCGGCTCAACAACGTAAATAACGCAATGAATGTTGTTTAACTATCAAAATGAAACCGATTCCTACTGATAGTAAGTTACCCCTCTGGTTTTCCTCGGCTAGTATCAAAAGCTCCGAGGTCTACTTAGGTACCCCTTTTTGGCAGAAAAAGCTTAGGGAAATTGAAAACCACAAGGAGTCCTAAATGTATGATCAGAAAGCTCTTCTTATGATAAAATACCTACATATTGTTATTATGACACAACTTTAAATTAGGTTATTCTTACTGAAAATTACCATCACGTTATTAGTTGCCTGCTTCTTCCCAATTACAAAATCGTTGTGGCATAGATTTTTTATCTTTGTACTTAATTCAAATCATCAAGCTCAAGACATTGTTTCCCAACTTTTACACAAACCACTGACTCATTCAATGAATAAACATTTAAAATTTAATTGACATCATAATCCAATAAGTTTATCAGAACATAAAGCAGATCATGAGGGTTACTAGTACGAAAGTTGTCCAATAAGATATTAATCTCTCCGTTAACCTCTGACCCTGTCAGACAAGTGCACGTTTCTTAAACGTCAGTTAGGTACTTATTATTGGCACTTTTCTAAAGATTTGTTTGAAATTAAGATATTATCGGAGCAATTTACGAAACTTATTATCGTAACAATTTATTAAGCATTGAGACATTTTTTAATAGTAGCGACATCTGTTGACGAATAGTGACAGTTTAAGAACGCAAAAAAAAAATTGTTGATATATAATTCAACCCTCATTTCCGTCGTCAAAAAGTATATTTACTTAGTTAAAGCACAAAAGTAGCCTTCAAGTTCTCACAGAGAGAAAGAGATTTACTCTTTTCGGTAAATCATATACTTACTTACTTAATTAGTCCTTCGTTATGTATGATACCTTTCTCAACACAATCAACCTGGAGCTAGAGCCAAGTTAAATTACGGTAACGACAGTGCGAGGACACACACGGCTGCAATAATAGGAGAAAATACACATTATCTTATACGAATGCCAATTAGTGGTAGTCAGTGAAGACGTGTTGTTGAGAGCGCGAATGCGTGTGCGAGTCGCAGTGATTGGTCGCCGACGACCACCGGCCGCCCGCACCGTTCGTGGCGCGTGCGCTGCGTCCCCGCATTGCGGCCAATCCAATGCATTCTCATTAATTAATTCTGTTCCTATTTGCATCGTGATTATCTAATCTGATATCGATCGCTGATATGCGGTACCAATTAGAGTTCACACCTAATAGTCTAATAGAACTTTGAACTTTTCTATTAGTTATAACTTATAAGTGATCGCCTTAAAGATAACGCAAACGGGTTTCGACACTAATTTGACCTCGTTCGAGAAGAGCTTTTGTATTGTTATGTTTAATTATTTATATCTTTTAAACTAGAAACATTATTAATGTAGTACGGAGATTATAGATAGATAATAACATGAACGTGTGTACGTACGTACTTGTTCGTGAAATAAATAAACCAATTTGCAGAGTTGCGCAAGGCAGCTCAGTGCGGCGTTACCGTTCCGTGCTATGTTATGTGCAGCGCTGAAGAGGCCACGTCGCAAGTAAATATCTAGATCCGTCTAGATTTAGGGCTGGCGGCGGCAATGGACCAAGTCAAGCTGCGGCGATAAGCATGATTTGTAACGTCGCGCGTCGCGTCGGCGCGTGCGCACAAATAAATGTGATTTCAATGCGCACCTCTCAATAAATTATCTAACCCACTCTTGATATGACATTGTAACGATTTATAATCTCCTCACACACTCGATACATTTTGATGTTGAAGATTTCCGCCTGCAAACCTTTGTCTGGAACATGCTGTGTGATGTCAAAATGATGTAGTTTACTGTCACATCGAGCGTTTCAGACAGTTTACGGGAATACCCATTGGAGAACACTTTTAATCACGATAAACATTTTATTCAATGATTTTATCGTATAGGTACCGTATAATTATTGAAGTGTTGATTACTTTTATTAATAGGTGTGTGTAATATGACTCGGCGTGTCTACGCGGCGCATTGCAATTACACAATAATATAATCGTAGCACGATTAATCAATACTATGAACATGGCCAATAAAGTTAGTAACAGCTACATGCACTAATCACATAAATACTGCTCGTGATAGGTACAGTACTAAAGCAGTTATTTGATTTGTTTGATAATACTATTAAAATGCTATTAAACAGATTAATTCGTGCATTAATATAGGCATTTTAAAGGGATACAATAAACAAGTTCATGTGTTAACAATAAATATGAGATGTTTATTCATCTAAATCTATAAGGGTAAGGTTTTATGTGATTTTATGTTTAAGCTGTATTGTGCTACATCAACGTAAATAAGCACTTACTACATTAGTGCTTAGATGGCTGCGTATAATAAAAACCTTTATTGGTTGCAGACAGACGGTAGAAGTAGCGTTGGCAGACTAACAATGAGTTGAAGACCTACAAAAGATCACGGGGAAGAGCAGGATGGGGCTCGCTTAGACCAGGGCAGAATGGACCAAGGCTGCCAATGAATTTGTTTATTTTATGTGACTCTTACCAAGGCGTATCGTATTACCCAGTAACTGGGTTGTGGAAGTCAGATAGGCAGTCGCTCCATGTAAAATACCGACAGTTAGCTGTATCCGATTAGATTGGAAGCTGACCCATTATAGTTGGGAAAAGTGATTGATTGATGTGAGTCGCAATTTTGTTGTGCCTGTAAAGATTTTTGGTAGAATCATGAAAAAACGTGAAAGTCTACACGTAAGTTTACTTACCTTCCTACGTTTGAGAGTACTTACAGAGAAAAGATGAAAGAAAGCATTACATATAATAGTTATTAGTTAGGTTTATATAGGTGCTTAAATGTGTTTTTGAAATCCCTCGGGAATCAAACTCGGGTTGGTCTTTTATTGTAGCTTTTGTTATAAGGTACCTAAAAGTTCCATATGGCATGTCAGGTTATATCTACAGGTCAAATTAGTCTAGACACAGGGTAGCGTGTCAAGCCAAGTTCAAAGAAAAAAAAACTGGTGACGTGTGTTACACGAATTCGTTTGAGCCACTTTAGACTTTTCAATAACTCAAATTGATTTAACATAAATATATGAAATTTGGTTTATTTATTAAAACCAGAACAAGAAACCCAAATTTCATCCATATAGCTCAAACGGTTATTGAGATATTAACGTCTAAAAATCCGTATTTTTATCACTAACTGACTGATTTATAGAACGAAAACCTAACCCACTTTCAGATCACCTAGAAAATTGACGTTTGGCGTCTAGCTGGGTTATTGTGGGCATACGAAGGAATAAATTGGAAAACAGTGGTTTTTCTCATCTGTTGAATAAGCTAGCGCCTTTTAAAATTATACCAGCAACAAACACCTTTTCTTTCTTAACTTGGCTAATTTTTATCAGCAAACAATTTTTTTGAAGAATAAAATTTGTTGATTTTGCATGTAAAAACTGTAACTTGCGTATAACATAAAGAAGAAAAGTTGATTACCCAAATGTGAGATAATGTGACAACTAGCCAAGTCAAATCTTTAGCTTCAGCTTAAATACAAACATTTCAGGATTATGTACCGAACTTGGCACCCATTTAGATCTTTATTCTTTGGTCGGGCCAGTCGGCAACCACGCATTTTGTTAATAGTTAACTTGGCTCCCATTTTTGCATTTATGTTTTTAATGGGTTGAATCTACTGAAAACATGCCAAAGCGCTTTTAATCGTCATCATCATATGCATAGCCTCTTCCTAAATATATTGTTGTCGGCTTCCAGTTTAACCAGATGCAGCTGTAAACCAATTTTTTACATAGAGCGACTGACCTATACAACTCAGTTACTAGGTACGATACCCGAAAGTCTAGCAATTTTTTTTACTAAATTTGTTGTCAGACTTTCGGGCTTCTAGCGGACCTGTTAGGACTGTCAAAGTTCTACGAATGACCGCCGGGACCAACGGCTTAACGTGCTTATCCGAGGCAAGGAGGGTTTTTGGTATGTACAGATGATCGCCCATCCACGGACCAACCACGGCAAGCGTAGCTTCACCTGATCGATCGACTCTGAGTGGCTAGTATTACTTAAATAACGATTATTTAAGGAGTTTACAAAATATAAAATCTGTATGTTATCTAAATTATAAGTAGGTACGTAATTTCGTCACTTGGGCTGGAGCATGAACTGTTCCAACCCGCAGTAAATACGACAGCCGTGTCATAAAGTATCAAGCACATTATGGTACCAGTGCCAATAATTTATAGCTTTGTTAATTGAGTTTGATATCGTTTGCTCCAAGTTTCATAACTAATAACATTATATTGATCAGTTTCTGAGTGAGTACCCATAAAATCTTAATATCGTTATTATATTGCGCTGTAAAACCACTGGACTGTAGCACTTGTTGCACCGTTTTGTCTATTACGTAACAACATAACATGAGTTGTTAACTTCTATAAACGATTTCTACAATACAAATATAAAAAGTTACAAACAAGGTATAAGGTATCTAAGTCTGGTTTTACAAAAATATCATGTCATGGATACATTAGTAGCGGCCGACTACAATCAGTGAACAAACACGCGTGAGTACGTCATCTCGTACGTTTTATGATTACGCGGGAGACAGATGGTGTCGTTAGCGCGCAAGTGATCGAGGTGCGAGCCACGTGTGTCACCGGAGTGTCGCTGAGTGGCGCAGTGTCCGGAGTGTCCGGAGAGCGAATGTCGCGGCGCGCGGCGCGGCGGAGGTGTGACGGCGACGCGATAAATCGCGCGATCCTGTGCCAATAAGCACGACACAGCGGCCTGTGAGCTATGGGTAGCTGCGGCGCGTGGGCGGCGACGGCGACGTCGCGCTTCAACGAGTCTGAAAAGATTATTCACCGGTAGCGATGCTTTGTGGATTCGCGTAAATGGATTCTGATGCTTTATTTCCTTAAGCTTGGAGGCTGTGACTGCGCAATCTTAGTTTTGTATCAACTTGATAAACAGAAGTGAAATAAAAGCAAATATTTATAGCTTAGATGTCTATATCTCATTGTTTTTGAAACAATACTTACCAGATAAATTTATTTATTGTCCCGGAATTCAATGGAAAGACAGTTTTAAAGTGCAATAAGTAGTTTCAATCTATTTTGTGCTAAAAAAGGGTCACCTAAGCGTCATTTTTGTATTGCTTGCACCTATTCATTAGTTCAGTATATACTTGTAACTTTTCTTTAGTTTAATAATGGTGAGTTTAAGTGACAGCAGTTTTACCTGTCTATGAATATTAGCAATAATATAGCAGCTTGAAAATTAAAAAAAAAAAACTTGAAAAATATAAAATCAAAAGGATAAAAAGGTTTTGTTCTGTATAAATGTAAACAAAGTTTTGAAACTTAATTGAATTCGATCAAGTTTAAACATTTCGTTAGCCTAATATAAAACTTACAAGCGGTCGAGCGGACTGCCCCGTGCCGCTAACAAAAGACATCAACGGGCAGCGCGTTTACATCATTAACATGGAAATGTTTCAAAAGTTATAAATGTGAATGGTTTTCAACATAATAGTCTGTAATTTATCACGGTGATGTAAAATCGGAAGTAGGTATAATCTGCTATTCGTAACTTTCATTGACATTTTTTATTTAATACCAATAAATAAACAAAGATTATGGAAGTGTGTAGGCAGGATGAGTCACGGGTCGAGCATCTCGAGACTCGCAATAAAAACATATTTAAGCATACTCCTCGGCAGTCGAGCACCCGTCGCTAACATTAGCATCCAATGTTAATTACGAACCGTCCGCGTCGTCTCTCACTGTGCTTATGCGAACCAGATAATAAAATATGCTGTCAACTTTTTATCCACCATTTTAGTCAGTGGTGATGTTGTTGTCACCAGATATATCTGAACAAATTATTTGATAATTACATGTTACTGTCTCAAAACAATATTTCTTTGTAGTTAATAGCTAGTTAGTTACTCATTTAATTTCGTAAGTATTTAGTGTAAATTGTTCATAAACATTTTAATGTTAATAATAAAAAAACTACCTGATTCATGGATATTTTTCTTTAATAAAACACCAAAAGTTAAACTTACTTTCTTATTACATCACTTTTTGACGCATACCATCAAGATAACGATAACTCGGTAACATCAGCATGATTTTCAATTTCCTTGACCCACACGGAACGCTTTTTTAAATTGTCATAAAGAAAACAAGATACGAATCAAACGAACATAATTCCGTTATCAACATTTTCTTGAGTGACGTGACATTTATGTAAAACTGTGATACGAATTTAATATGATTATTATTACAAAGCGCTCGGGGCATGAGTTATTTTTTACATTTCACATCGAGACAGTTACTCGGATCAAATCGAAGCGGTCTTTTGTTCTCGGTCGGTTTCCTTGTTCGCTAGAGGGCGCGGGCGTTAATACAATAATCTGGTGTCTGCATAAAAATTAACCGGTGTGTAACGGTACCGCGCGTAGGAGGCGCACCTCGCCGCGCCCGCCCGGCCCTCACCTCCGACCTGCTCGTCACTCGGATCTCGGCGCCGATACATCAGGTTCATGTATCACCAATTATGTCATTCCGGTATTACGCCTTTTTGTAGCTTACTACATACGATACAGATTAAATTAGTGCCGACACATAACGTATCAATATGCGCTGTTGCAGAATGTTTTGCTACTAGGCATCTCAAATTGGGGCTTTCAATGGCTAAAGTCATTTGGACAGTGGCGTAGGTACTTAGTGGCAAGACAGGTGGCCATCCCATGGTTTGACTGTATGTACTCCAATAGTGTCCAGAAGCGTTATGATATGATTTTTTTTGACACATTAGGAAAGTATTAGGTATGTTGGATTGGAAACAACAGAGCTAATGTAAGTAGTGGTAATGCATCCTGTTTATCAGACCCTTTAGTCTATAGGACTTAGAAAGCTTTCAAGCCAGCATCAACACATCATACCAAATAATGTTTTGGATCCTGAAATTCAGTGTGATTGTATAGCGGGTACTGAGTAGGATAATTTTTAGAGTTTTCACCATCGATATTTCTTTATGATTCTGTAACTGTACTTAACGTTAGTTGCACAAGTGCTCACACAAATAATTAAGTATGTAGAAAGTATGTCCTGACATGAGTCGACGTTAAATTGATATCCCAAGAATATTAATAATTAATGAAAAGGATCATCAATATCAACCAAAGGAACAAGAACATTTATTATATGAAAGTTAAACATTAATGGTAAATTCTCTTTTACTTTCTTTTTACATTGTGTATCTGGACTGGTGGAACATTAAAAACTTAATCATATCAATTAAATCGGCACCGCTCACTATAAGATGAGATCGTTACACGTGCGCGTTTATAAGGAGAAATCAGCACGGAGATATAGTCTCATCATTAAGAGCCATTCGTTAAAACCTACAGACAGTAAAATCTGTAACAAGCAACGTAATAAATGCAATAACAATGAATAAAATGGCAATAATAGCAGGTGAAATCGCGACAGGTCCGGGTCTCGGGTCGTCGTCCGTAATTATAAATAAAATACGGCAACCGCGCAGCGCCGCCGCCCCCGCGCGGCCGTGTGCGCGCCGCGCCGCACAGAGCCGCGTCGCGCCGCACTCCTCCCGACACCTAACCTGTATTACTTTACCCACTACTTTCAGAGCACAATAGTGCATTATTGTCCTTATATGGACTTTTATACACACTCGTTCCAAATTTTGTTACGAATACAAGCTCACCCAGTAATGCAAGGATACGGGCGTTATTTGGACGTTTTGTTGTTTAATAAAAGTCACTTGGTCATACCGTTTTATGGTAACTAGTTGGCGTAGGTACAATTTAATTCTGTCGAAAAAGTAAGAACACAAAATGCTTAATTTTATGCAGCGATTCAGATGTATCTATGCAAACCTGTGGCCGTGCGCCGTGCGGTAGCTGTTGGTTTCTGTTTAGTCTTTGTTGCCTTTACTGATGCTATCGCTTTTTCCCAAAACGAGCTGAAGGTTTCTGTCAATCTGTAAATTACATATCATACTACTACTACTCTACGCACCAGCTCTACATAGCATGTAATGTACTAACAGTAAGGCAATTATTCATTTTAAGCATAGTATTACACCAGCACACTGCTCTTCCTTTTGACCCAGTACTTTCTGACAAGAGAAGAAAGGATTTGGTTTGCATAAAGCCTCAAACTAGACATGCGTTTGCTAAGCGATTTTTTGTGTTCTTAGGACCTCTTCTGTATTATTATACAGAAGAGGTCCTAAGAACACAAAAAATCGCTTACGACTTAACAAGTTATTAAGCATCTATAGTTTAAGTTATAAAAAATGTAGTACAATGTCATCCGAATACTTAGCGGTACTTAATTACACAGACACAGAAAAACTTCTAGAAATTATGTCATGATTATAATTTATTCCCTCGTAAGTATTTATTTTTGTAGTATTTACACTTGCTTAGTTTTAGCAATTATTGTTTTATTGTGTTGTTTTACTAATGTGCTTTTTCTCATAGTTAATAATAGATTACTTTTATATAAATTATACTTAAAATATTATTGCACCAATTTAATTCAAATGTAAAGTGATAGCCCGAAACACAGGTTTGAATTAACCTAAATCGGGCGGGTCGCTACCTTACATTTTAATTCCAATAAATCATCATCTGCACTTGAGATAAAAATATTTTAGAAATAGTTTATCTTTAAGCACTATAATTGTATGGAAAATTTAATACTGTATGCTAAATGTACTCTTTTTGTAATCGTTTTTATTAAATAAATTATTATTATATTATTATTATACTATTTAATTACGAGCAAGGGCTTTTACCAACTATTGTGGTCACTAAGGAGGTCGGCGTAGGTAATCGACGCGTTTGCGCAGCGCATACGTTCGCCTAAGGTAGATGCGAAGGGTACATTAATAGACAATTTTAAATAGGGTAAGGCATCGTATGTCACGATCACATAAAATGACTATGCTGGTCTCGAGCCAACCATAACTTACGCATCCCCCGTTGTTTTAATTACACGGGCGCGTTAATGCTATAGCAGCGTTATCAGTTATCAGCGTGTAAGTCCAACTGCCGCGCACATGACGGTTCGAAGAGTAACATGTAAAAAGTGGTAACGTAGAGGATAGGGGTAGAGGGTGTGATGCGGTGGAGCGTTGCGGGCGGCGCGTGCGCAGGACATGCACCGACACACGACCAGCACGCGCTGAATTCATTATTTTTTCCACTCACTTGACCGTTGATCGTTGGTCCTCGTTACCGCTGTTCAAGTAACAAACGCCGACTAAAATGTATGTTGCGTAAACTCTTTTGCATGGCAACTGGTGGTCGCTGATAACCTTTGGCGCCTGCCTCAATGAAGTTAGCGTAGGCGATCTAGTTGTTTGTTCACAGCGGCCACCCAGTGTGCAGATATTATCCTTCATATTTTTACATGTTTTCTTATTTTATTGGTTTTCTTTATGGCCTTTTTAAGTTTTTGCAAATATATCAATTATTGTTAAACCCACGCTGTTTGCCAAAATAAAATACTTTATTCTAGACTGAGAAGTAGGCGTACGAGTAAAATTAAAATTTCAAAGTATTTTTTTGATTCACCGGAACTTTGCCACACTATCCAGGCTGGCAGGGATATTGAAGCGAAAACTGTAACCATGAATTTAGCACAAGTTTTGAGACGTATAAATTTTACGTCGAAAATCAAAAATTAAAATTTGCTGATTCTAAGATAAATGGAAAACCACCGGGGTCAAAATGTTTGGAACAACAAATATTTTTTATCACCGACAACAAAATTCAACGCACTGGCGTTCGGATTCATCTACTGATTTCCCATGGTTGTGCATCGATGTCCCTGCCACCAGTGCCACTCTGTATATATTATTGTGATACATTAATTATTATTATAGAAATTATGGATATTAAATATGTTATCAAGTCCATCTGTAACGAGGCCGCAGTCGACATTATGTTAAACGACGTCTTATAGAAACTTTAATAATTACATAAATACCACACATTATAAATATCAATATCCTCTCAACGTTATGTTTATTTCTGGTTAGAAACAGGTGAATGTGTGGCAACTAAGCGGGTACCTGGCGTACCCGCATGATTTCTAGAACAGGCGACGTGGAATTAAATTGTAGAATTGTTGTAAGGACACTTGCCAGTGCACTGGTTCGAACTCAATTTAGGTGTAACGCTCTCCAGTCTCAGGCAAAGAATACAGGCCAGCTGGTGCATGGTTTCTATAGCGGATCTCCTTAAAAAAATTGTAGAATCACGGTGCACTAAGTTAGAATGATTTATTACGTAAGTTCTGGACTCCTGGAGTGGAGAACGCGTTTTGTCAAAAATAGCATGGGGCGCTCCGCAGCTAGATTGACTTAAACAAGTGGCTAAGACAGAATAAATACGGAAGCTGGAAGACAGAGTTGTGGTGCAGCCTCGGAAAGGCCTATGTCCAGCAGTGGGCTGCGATAGGCTGAGTTAATTGATTGATGGATTACTACTGTCCCAAAAGAGTTCATACCTATTCACTTCGATAAGCTTGCCCAAAACATTATATTTCAATATTTAGTGGCGTGGTCGCTCACAATGGGCCTTATTAGAAGGCTGAATGTCACTCAAAGGGCAATGGAGAGTTGCCCTTCGTGATTGAATCAGAAGTGAAGAGATCCGCAGGCAAACCAAGGTAACCGCCACTGCCCGAAGAGCTGTCAAACTTAAGTGGCAGTGGGTCATCTGTTTTTCGAGCAATGTACCCTACATTGCTCGAAAAACAGATGACCAATGGGGCCGAACTGGAGAGGGGATCGCGTACCGGAAGACGTAGAGTTGGAGGCACAAGGTGGACCGATGACTCTGTGAAGGCCGCAGGAATCCTCTGGATACGGGAAGCACAAAACCGGTCGAAGCGGCTGAGCTTGAGGGAGGCCTATGTCCAGCAGTGGACGTCTCTCAGCTGAAATAATGATGATGATGATTTGGTAGCTATTGATTCTCCTGCCTTCAGCTATTCTCAGTTTATCACTGAACTGTCAAGGGATGCATCGATTGGAATTATCGGTTAAACGGTTAAACAATCTAGGTATATCCTAGCATAACTTAAGCCTTACAGGATAATAGCGTGCATATTAGCCTAATTATAATGTTAAGACAGATAATTTAAAATTGCAATAAAGAAAATACTGTTTTGAAAGAACTATTTAGTCACTTACCACTTTGGGAAAATGGCGTTCTGTTCAAAGATTCTAACGAAGATCTTCACTGCTAAGGTAACAAGCGTTGCTACCGGGTTAGTTAAACCCTTTCCTTCGAAGGTTTGTCTTTAATTAGGCTTTGGGCGCCCTATCGTGAACTGATCAGCCCTGGAGAAGAAAGAATTGGTGAGCATGAACCATAATAGGATATGATAGAATTTAATAGGGTAGGATAGAATTTTGGATTATGATGCCCTCACGCTACAGAATATTGGAACGGGTAAACTAATGACGTTCCTAGTAAGCTGGTCTAACCCGACACAAGCTTTTAACTCCTTGTACCCACACAACCTTCACCTTGTGTTTTAGAGTAAGGACCAAGCGAGTAAGGTGAACGAAAGCGCGAAAATCCTGGAAAACTAAACTATTACGGATAGTGGTCGGCCAGAACAGCGACATCCTTAGCTTAATTCTTTACTTGCTTCCGTGTTAAAAAACAAACTTCAGAAATTCACTATGCCTTCAATTCAAACTGAAAACTCAACCTCGCAATTGCAAATGTAAAGTATTTGCCATTAGGTATGTATGTTTCTTCTGTATGGCCAAGGATTGTCATAGCAACGGCGCGGGTGACGATATGCGGCTGTGATGGCGCGTCAGGTGTTGTCCACGGTGGGTGCGCTCGGCGGCAAGTGCAGGCGCCCGCGCCGCGCCGGCCACGGTTGAGCGTCGCCGGCAGTTGGGCACGCGCCGGCACGCGACAGGTGGACGTCACGCAACGTTACATACATGTACTAATGTCACTACTTGGATAGTAACTCATACTTAGTGGAAAGGCTAGAAGAAACAACAAACTGGAAGTGTTTTTGTATGTTTTTCTTGTCAAAGGTTGTTTTATGGCTGATGTGGTACAAGACTTTTAAGACTGTCTTATACCAGTCTGTGTTGTATTTTGAAGTTCTTCACAGAAATATTCTTTATTTGGTTTCCCTACGTATTGAATTACTTAAGAACAATCATATTTCAACCAAATCTGTCTAAAAGTTCCGTTTTATTTAATTCTGATCACTATCTGTATCACTTCCCAATTACAACACCACATTAAAGTTTTTTAAAACGTACTAAAACCATGTATCAAATAGCAGACATAATGTTTCAACTGAAAGTGGCCTTGGTATGGACTTAATGGGCGCTTTATCTTCATGTATAACAAACGCGACATTAAGGTTTAATGTCACTTTTAAATATCAATTTTAAATGTTACAGAAGTGGATCAATCGTGAAGTCATGACAAGTGTAAATGAGTCGCATGGTTGGCGATTTATTCGACAGCTACCAAAGTATCGATTCTTCCATTTGAGAGTGGACAAGCGGCTCGGGGGACCGAGGTGCCTGCTTGAGAGTGCTTCGAACTCACGTACCACAATTTACAGCTTTATCACCCGTTATTATTCTTAATAACATGTTGTAGGTACGGCGACAACGCATTAACCTCGCGAAATTCGTGAGCTTTTCGTATACCTACGCGATCATAATTTATATTACCTTTTCATTGCTGAAGGAAATAATGAAAACGATATTGCCTTTATGTGTTCTTAAATAAACATCTAAGTCCAGCAGAGCAAGGCCTTATTTCGAGCTTAATAGTTTCCCAAATGCGAACATAAATCACATGATTCCATGAAGAATTTTTCGGAGAATATGAGGTTCACTTTATACAAGTTCAGCGCATCGTGTGTATACATCTTGGATCTTCAGATTAAGATCCTGCCTGTTCGCAAAGATTTTGAATTCCACGGATCGAAAAAACTCTTTAAAACTCATTACACCACCGTTACGGGCCGATAACAGCGTGAAATTCTGGTAATTGGTAATGTTGAGGGACCTGCGCATGTTCGTGTATGTACCGTCTGCATATTCCAACATTTAGGTATCTTCTTCTCTCGTATCGGCAAAAACTGTAGGTAAATCATTCGGCATCCCCTCTATATCTTCCCTCACCTTCAATCAAAATCATGACAATTATCTTACTACTAACTTATCTACAAAATAAAGGGTATTCTTAGTTACTACCGTCATGAGACTTTGTAAAAGGTGCTACGCACGTTGAGTATTTTTGAACTAACCAAATAAGAACTAAAAGAAAAACTTCAAATTATATCAACGTAAGTACTAACTGGAATATTGGCGCTCGCATTACAAATTCCATAGTGTAGTCGCAATGGTATTTAAAATACCGTATTGAGTGAGTCGCAGGCAGGCGTCGGTGTCCATTACGTTATAATCAATCATCGTGTACGTTCAGGTTTCAATCTGCTTTGCGCCGCTTTTGGCCAGGCGAGGCTTTCGACACGGGCGCAATCAATATAGCAGATAAGTGCGATAAGATCCGACGCAGCCTCGCGGCCGTCGTCGTCGTTTTGCAGCGCACTTCCGCGCCCCGCGCTCCTCCTCGCACCTTCTCGCGCATCCCCCTCCCCCACTCAACTAGCCCCAAGACATCTTCATTTGAAGCCTTTAACTATCTGACACACAGACACACTGCCTGCTTTTATATAAAGATATATTTCCCTGTAGAGCTATTTCCTTTTAAATCAAGGAAGTTTTATTATGTTCCGTGTAAAATTAGAGTAGATATCTACTTTCATGAATTTGGTACTTCGAGCTGTTCAGTATTCAGAATTTCGTCGTAAATAGTAAGCTGTCAACAAACGATTATAACCAAGCGAGAGAAGTAAATTCACGTTTCTTAAATTTACCCATTATCGTGACTCAACATTTGTAAAAAAAAAATTGGAATCCACCTTAATACGTACGACGGACGTACTCGTAAGTGCATGGCAGTAGCGCGTGCGCAGTGTTATGTGAAGTGCCCTTAACGACTTAAGTGTTGATGTACGGGAGTGGGATCATTTATTATTTTATCGTATGATTGAATCTTGTTTTTGATTCAGTTCATGTTACAGACAGACATATCTCAGATATTCTTGAAAATACACTGATTCAATTTAAATACCGCCTCATAACCTTCCGCTGTATGTTCGACATGTAACGGTACATTTGCATACTCATCAAAACACATTTTTTAAATTCTTTTACTTACAAAATTATTTTCGTTTCATTTATTTTTGAGTAAGTCTCTAATAAATAAAAATTCATTTAAGGTAAGTTTTATAATTGTTACTTTCTACAATCTGTGCAGTATATTGCGAGATAGTCGGTGTTCGTGACAAACGTAGAGTTGGAAGTAACAGGCTTCTCACCTGATATGGTGATGAATAGGTTCATTACGTTGCATGTGGCGTGGTGTGTGTGTACGATATCGCTTGAACCCACGTAATAATAATAAATCCAATTCTAAACGTAAGTAGGTAGGTATGTCGCGACTGGACGAATGTATCATGCTGCGTGTTTATGTGATCATCATTTATGTAGAAGCGGGTATGCGGGCACAGGTGCGCACGCGCCGACTTCGCGCAGGTAGCCGCTCTGCCACTCACACCTCGTATCTCCTGTCCACCTGTGTTCCTAAACACTGACCAACATCACTAAAACCAAAGATTAACAAAAAATAATTGCTTCCACAGATGGTGCTGATTAACACTTATAACCAAAGGGTGTCAAAAAACAACGATAGTAATCTTTAACGGTCCTGCTGTGTGCATTATTAGTTTTATCTAAAGTTGTTGTGCCATAAATATAAGTGCGACTTGACCTGACTCGCTTGATTTCAAATGGTTATTTAATAATAGGCGAATGAGATAATTAGGTGCCTACCAGCCTCTTAAATAACAATGTGAAATGTTGTTTGAAGTCGATTAGTAATGGAAACTATCCATTAATGAGCGACATGAGACGGCTGCTATCGTCGGCAATAAGTTACACGAGCATTAGTAAACTAGGGAGTAATTGCGGAGGCGGGCCGATTTCCTAGCTAGTGCCGAAGCAATTAATACTCACAACGTGATCAACAGCGCCGATCCCCTCTTCGTAGTGCATTACAGATCGATGACACAGTTCACAAATAACGATATTATTTATCTATGTCCCACACATTGTTGCCTTATTTAGTTGTGAGAAGCAGACAATATTTTTCAGAGTAAACTTAACCAGGAACCGCATTTTTTTTTAAATTACCTATATGGAAAATTACAAGTTCATATGCTCTGCGTGATGTCGAACTGTATTAAATAAATAATAAACCGTTTATCAATACAAAAGAAGGAACAGGAACTAAGGTGATGAGATGACTTGACACGTTATTTAAATTTGAAACAGGTCCATGCGTCCGATTTTTTGTTAGTTTTTTGATTGTTTTGTTGGTGTAGTTCCATTCTGTTTTTGCACGGAGACACAAAAAATATTGCACCATATGGAGTCTTATCGTCTTTAAAATAGGCTGTTTAATGAACAACGAAAACATATGGCCAATTAATTTCTGCTAGCTTCTAAATGAACACATTTGGAACGAATTTGAAAGGTGCAATAAAATGTTAGATCTGCACTGCCTTATGGCACGAGCCTACAGCACTATTTTTACAATATACTCATATTTTTAAATGAAACAAGAAGCACGTAATATTGGTAGTCGTAATACTGGGTGCCATACTGCTAGCCTATGCAAATTTAATTATGCAGACGAGAAGTTATGACCTTGAATACATTTCTCCACCTACAGTGCAAGAGACATTTGGCTGTTCACAGTTCGTAACGATTAATCGTATTTGTTATTCAATTTTCCCTGTATTCAAAAGCGCGAATAAATATGCGTGGTAAGTCACAACCTGCTCAAAAGCGGGTTTCTCGACGCGTCGAGGCGACCATCTGGTGGGCGAGAGCTTTTTTTATTTTCCAAACGTGTCGTCTTGGATTCTCGTTTTTTGCACTGGCTGGCGCTCGCTTCTTTTCTTTTTTATATTGCTGAGTTGCAGTTAACAGGTGGCTGGCCGTTGCAGGTGAGACCTGAGATTTTAACTCGCGTCAGGTTCACCTCAGTGTGAAAAATTACGCGTGCTACCAGGCCAATTAACATGTTCCAAATTTTTATTTAAAAGTATAATCAAATTACATGTTTTTTGTAGAAATTCGACCCGACAGTTAAAGTTTACTGTATAAAAAGTGTTATCTTAATTTAATTATTTTAATACTTTGCTGGTCCAGTCCAACTCAACTTAGCACTTTTCATTTATAATTTAAATTAGCATATACGCACAAATAAAAAAATAACAGACAATTTTCAAACAAAAAGAAAAACATTAAGACAAATAATTTGAATTTTTAAATATTTTTTTTACGAATTGCAATAACTTAAATTGCCTTCAGACACTTAAACAAAATTAAATGTACAAAGAAAAGCTTCATAAGTTATCAGAACCCACCATGACAGTTCAAAAGAGACGCATTTTAACGGATAATCAGGTGGGTGGGTCGCGGAGGAAAGGCTATGTCCACCAGTGAATTAATAAAGCCAAGATGATAGCGATACATAAATATCGAGTTGGTTATTACAGTAATTAAGTTTAAGAAGTATGTTTTTTTACTAAAAATGCGCATAAGAGTGCAAAGGATCGAGACTATTCGGATAAAAAGAAAGATTGCTAAGAAAAATTCAAATAATTAAAAACGAACCCTCAATAATTGTGCGTTTTCTTGGAAGCAGGAAGCAGAAAGTACTGAATGCTTTTTGAACTTTCTAAGACGTTTGATCATCTAAATCACGGTAAACGAAAACGATGAAACTAAAACAGTACGATATACAATTACGATTAGAAGTCGATATTGGAACGATAGTATTAGCTAGTAGAAGCGGGGGAAAAGAGTAATTATCACCAAAATGATAAACTTGTCTATTGCAAGCTGTCAAGTTAAAATGAGTGTTCCCCAAGGATAATATTGGGGCCAATGTTTTTCTTTGACGAATGATTTTTATTTTTTATTTTTACGTTTTTATTTCAAAGTTTTCCGGATATAAGATTAAATTGAGATGGGAAACAATTGGTGAAGTTACAATCCGTAACGTGCCTAAACTTATATTATGTGGTTCATATAAATAGATAAACCGACTTAACTAAATACCACTTAGAAACACTCGCTACTTGTCGAGTATAATTTTAAGATCAAGACGTACGACGCTGAAAGACTACCCAATGGACTACAAAGTCTGAGCTGATTGATTTAGTTACAGCAATAGTCAAACTTCTATCGATACTGGACATATACACTGGAGATATACATATCTACATACATGGGGATTAGTTGTTCTTGTAGATACGCCAGTCCGTGTTTTCATACATTTAGAATATTTACATGTTATAAGTTCAAAGCACCAATTTTTGCTTTATAAACGTACAACAATTAACAGTTATTTATTTTTACAAATCAGCAATCTTGGATAATACATCATTCATGGGTTTTGGGCTTAACCGGTATTAGTGTGGACTTATGTGAAAGCTTGAAAAATTGTGCCTATTACAGAGAGCGCACTCAATAGGCTCGCAGACCTGCACCGTTAGACTCCAGATCACGACGCGGCGGATTATTTGAGAACACAAAGAGATCGAGTGCCGAGCGACGGACGGACACAATCACTCATAGCGTTGCGTTTGTCATAGAGAGCGAGCGCGACAACGACGCGTCGATCACCGGCCGACACGCTTTGTCAGCCTGCTCCGATTTGTTAACTGCCGCGACACTCGGGGCCCGCCCGACCCACAAACAAGCGTGCGTAAATATCTCACCCGATAAACTTACGTGTTTATTATTCGATGTGAAACAACATACAGCCTACAGACATTAAGAACTTTGCGGTTCGTGCATCTAAATTCCTAGTCATTAAATATGTAGTAAGTTTAACTTAGGTTATAGTAAGTTTACTCAATGAAAAATCAGCAAGTTATGAACTTGAGGTCACTGCAATAAGGAAAACTTGGCTCTGTGAATTGTCTGATTATTTCGAAACAATTTCAGAAACTTTCTACAGAGCCGTAGTCATTTGGATTGTCCGCGAGAAGGCTGTAAAAATCGTTCACCCATAAAGTGAAATATAGGTTAAGACGGTCTCTCTCTCAAAAAATCATTCAAAGTACCGTAATCTCGTCCTTTTATTTTGTAATATCTTCTTACCACCAATTTTGAGCAGTCGTTTAACATTTTAGGGCTCGTTTTATGGTCTTGTGTCTGATGAACATCCTCTTTTATTTCTTGTTTTGACTCCACGAATACGAATGTTGACCGCTACAATGCATGGACTCCACACGTCTTCACGAACATGCTACTTACTTGTTGTTATTTTTAAATAAACTATAACATTACCATACAACATTCTATCTTTATTTAGAATTCCACCTCTAAGCTGTTGGCATATGAGATTGTTGATTGGTGCAGAAGGAGTACACCGTCTACTGTTAATTGTCAAGACAATATGGTGTGGCATACGCGGTTGCTTTTCGGAAGTTGACACGAATGTTTAGGTAGAACAATAGGTTTGTTAGTTTTGGCGAGCGCGAATAAGGCGGTCGACGCGTGCGGTGGCGGTGTATTGTCGGGGCGGAGTACGGGAGCCGTGCGCCCACGCAGCTCCGCAGCGCCAGGAACAGCGCCTTGTCCGTGTCACCAGTAAGATGCTCAGCCGCTTAAATATCTTACTTTCACAATTGTAATAAGCGAACGTCAAGTACTCATCATGTTGGACAACAATAAGGCACGCGTCTCTGTCGGCTCCGAGCATTGCGATTTACAATCTTGCAATGATCGCTGCGATGTCTTGCCTTTTACATCCACTGATCTCATTTAAAACTTGAGAAAACTTTATAGTTATAACGCAAGTACTGGAGATTCTAGAGAGACTTTTATATATTCCCACTTTTACCTCGTCATAAAAAACTGATTTGGATTCAGGAGAATATCACACTGACCTGTTCACAAACACAGTTCCCAGAAGTATTAAAAAACAACTGAATTCTTACAGATCGAAGTGTAGTTTTCATGACAGTAATTCATATAGGTACTTATGTACTACTTACTTATCAACGAGACTTTCTCAATTAGGTACTTATAGTTACTAATACATTCTCCGCAGAGATATTATTATATTATAATTTTGATGGCTGGCATGATAACTATAGCGTTTAAGATATGCAAATAAAGAACTTTCATTTCGTTGTCGGAACAATGGTGATGTATTCGCGGGGGTTTGTCTAGTTGACAGTGGAGATAATAATACGATGAATAATAATAGTGTGAAAGCACAGTAATTTTACACTTAACATTTTATTATTATCAGTGATAAATGGCGAATCCTTCGAATACCATTATATTCTGTATGTAAATTCCAGCTTAACTGAAAAATTCTAAACAAAATCACTGCCTTAGTGTGAATAATATGATAAATTCACTTTTAAATAAGGAATTAATTATTCATTCATTCAAATGTTCCGTTTAGTTTTTATTGTTATATAGATGTCAACGATAAAATATTGATAAATGTCACAATAGTCTGCACCCGCCGCTGTTAACAAAATAATTTAATGCTAATCATTACATGTAGTGCTCTATTATGGGACAAGACACAGTGAGAGCACATCTCGCCACGCCCTCTTCCTTCGAACAAGTGAGTGCACTAATGAAGCTCAACTAAATATTCATGAAACCAGTCATCGTGCTCGCTCCCAAAACTGGAAGGTAACATTAACGCACGTAGAGTGCTCGCTACAAAAGGACCACGGGGATATGCGCCCCTGTCTAACAAATGCCTACACATGACATGACAGAAACAACCACTACTTAATTGCTAAGACTCTCTATAGGAATACGGAGACAGTAGAGACAGAACTGACTTTAATAAAAATTGTTTTAGGCACCGCCACACACGTAGTTACGTTATTCTTTGCTGATCAGATTCAGAATTTTTTGCAAAAATCTTCCTTTAAACTATACGAACATTAAATAGCTGAATAGTTTTTTTGTGTGTTTGGTTGAATGCGCTAATCTCAGGAACTACTGGTTCGAATTGAAAAAATCCTTTATTGTTAGTAGCCCATTTATCAAGAAAAGCCAAGGGCTATATAAAATCACGCTACAACTAATAGGTGCCGAGCATTAATGAAAAATGTTGCAAAAACGGGGAAAATTTATTCCTTTTGAGAGCTTCCGATGCATGCTCTGCGTAAACAGTTACGCAACAATAATGTATGTCGGAATCGTTCCTCTTAAAACGTTACAACAAAAAGTCCGCGATAGCATATGTTTATCTTATATAACACATAAACATAACATCACGCCTAGTGTCCCCGAAGAGTTAGGCAGAGGTGTACCTATAGTAGGTACACCCACATTTCGCCTGTTATGTTTTAAGTCCCAAGTAATAGGGGGTGAGCCTATTGTCATCAACCGGGCACAAATCCAGACTCCGGGCGGCTACTGAGAAATTCCAGATGGAAAAACCCAATAACCCTTTCCCCGACCCGGGAATCGAACCTAGGACCTCATGCTCAGCAGTAGCGCTTGCTACTCCTAGGGGATATCCATAAATTACGTCACACGAATTTCATGATTTTTGACCCTCCCCCGTCCTTGTCACAGCTAGTCACATTTGTGAGACTCCCCCCTCCCTAGTGTGACGTCACATATTTTACAATTTTACATCTAAAAATAATTATTGAATTAAAACAGTTGTTCCAAAATTAGTTTTATTTCAATTTAAATATTTTTTTAATAAGATTAACTTCATTGCAAGAAATTTGATTCATTTATCTACAGATAGAGTTGCAAATGTTTTTGAGTTTTTCGTTAATAGTTCAAATAGATTTTGAAATGTGACGTCATGAAATTTAGGACCCCTCCCACCCCCTTGTCACACTTTGTCTACTCCCTCCCTCCCCCATAACGTGTGACGTAATTTATGGATGGCCCCTAGACCAACGAGGCATATCTATCTTATATGGTTGGCTTAATTGAAATCAATTCTAAATTAATAATATTATAAAACTGAAGAGAAGAAGAGTGAAGAGAAGAGAACTGAAGAGTTTGTTTAGTTGAACGAAGGTACCTTAGTAGTACTCTTCTTGGGGACTAAGTTCACTATTGGATAGCCCATTTATCGACGAACGCTGTATAACAACAAAGACTATATAACTTCACGCTAGGACTCTTAATCGAGCAAAAAGCAAAAAGAGTCACTAAAACGAAGATCTCGCACGGGCGGGCGATTCGATGCGACCGACGAGGTGAGTCAGAGAAGTAAGAAATTTATGACGGACGAAGTCAGCAAATTAGGCATAAGTTCAGTGTATCCAGTCCGCTCCAGTTAGTCAGGTCCAACTTCGATAAAGAGGACAATCATCGAATGCGACTCGACGGAGCACCGTTCGTGAAGCTACGCTATAACTTCTCGTCCCACATAACACAGTCTTTGACCAGTGCGTATTGCCAGTGATCATTTATGGCACTGAAACGTGGTCGCTCACAATGAACCCCGTCAAAAGGCTGATATTCACCCACAATGGAGCATATTCCCAAGCATAGCCCTCTCCATTGCCCTTTAAGTGATTTCAGCCCAAGAAACTCCATAGCGACTTCCCGACGCGATCGATCCAAAAATGGAAGAGATCCGTAGGAGAATCAGGGAAAACCACATAGCTCGAAAAATTGTCAAACTTAAGTGCCTGTGGGCAAAGCACATTGCTTGCAGAACAGATGGCCGATGGGGTTGAAAAGTTCTGGAGTGGTGACCGCGTCGGGGGAAGCCTATAACGGTGGACGTTATTCGGCTGAAATGATAATTATGATAAATTAGGTATAATGGTCACAGGTACTACTGTTCATTCACCTGATATAATCCCTAATCCCACATATATACCTCTCCATATATCCCTTCTAAGACACCCACATGAGCTATGTTAAAGCACATTATTCTTAACTTTAGCCAATGACGATGTGGAAATAGTTATTAGTTCGGTGTGATACTTACAGTTTGATAGTTGTTATTAAATCATTAGCATGTCGAAAAACAATGACAATAGAGCCGGTTCATACCTAAGGATAAGGATCTCTCAACGACTGCTGTTATCCACTATCACTGCGGTCTAAAAAGAATTGGTGACAGCTAGGTTTAAAAAAAACGGAGTATGCTCAAAATTCAGTTGGTGCACTCAGACACCTGCGGCACGCCGCAAGTGTGAAAGAAAAGAAGAATCTTTCCTACGAGGCGAGCACGGCCTCTGTGATAGGCTTGAGTCACGCATTTTATCACGGTTTTTACTCCCAAACTGTGATAAAAATGTATGACTCAAGCCAACAGTAGGCCGTGTGTTGCCCCACTGGTAATACGTAGAATGATTATCGATTCTTAGTAATGGTTTAGAGTCATGAAATACTATGATTTATATTCAGTCAATAAAATAAATGTTTTGGATAACATAGTAGATACAGATTGAAGAGCAGAGGTGGACTGAGAAATAAGCACTCAAGATTGCAAATCAGTACGGAGGTCGCGCGGTCTCGCGCCGTTGACTTGAATGACTCATAAACACCTTGATTTACTGAACACACCGAAGATTTGTAGTGTATTAATTCCAATGTCGCTGGCCGGAAGATATTCCCGAGCCGCAACATCACTCGCAGCACACATCTACACATTGTTATTAGTGCGGCAGGCTAGGTCGCGCAACCTCTCAACAAACAGTACCGACGCCATACCTCCACCAACATCAACCATCACTGAATCACGGGTGGCACGAGCTTTCCTGATCAACATAAAAAAAATCTTATCTTTATTATCTCATTGAAAAACGAACGCGAGTAGGTAATACATCTATAAAAGAGACGATATTTATGACCATGATTTATGGTTTTTTATTTTTACGTGTCGTATTTTTGTGTAATCCATCGTAAATTGTTTTACACACATCACATGCCTCGAATCGTTTACAAGATATCATAACACAGGTGGTAGAATCGACATAGGTGTTACAACAAACAATAAAATTGGATGATGCTGTATTTCTTATCTTTACAGGAGTAATTCCAAAATGTATGTTATAATGTAACTAGTATTCATTGTTCAAATTATATATATAAATGATTAATGAAAAAATTACAACAAAACGGAATGTGGTTGAGGTGAGCAACCCTAAAGCTCATGTTCTAAATTGGAACGTAATGCTCGTATTAATTTTATTGCTATTATAGAGCAAGCCGCAAATCAACGATTGTAAAAGCAAACTTTGTAAAGGGACGTAGGTCTGTATACTTACAGGTTCTCATACATGCACTTGATTCTTGAATTGTATAATCTAAATTTAACCATTTCTCTTGATAAGTCAAGAGAAATGGTTCATTTTGAGAGTCCGACCAAAAATGTTTATTTTTGTTTGTTTTTATTTATTTATTTATTTAACCATTTATGTACACACATATATAAACAGACAAGAAGAAAAGAAAAAGAAATGCAGAAGAAAGAAAAAAAAGAAAGAAATGTAGAAGAAATGCAGAGTGACTTTTAATTTTTTTTATGTTTAACTATTATATTTAAAATTACATCATACGAAACTTTACATACACTTCACTCAAAGACGTAAAAAACAATTAATCAAACTGATTTTATATACCTACGAGACTGAGGACAATTTTTCACATGTTCATAGTTATTATAACAGAACAAGTTTTACTAGTTATAAATTCGAGTTTCTCTAAAAGATTGAATTGAAAGTAGGTTTTGTTGCCGCAACTAAAATTGCTGAAAATGGATATTGCAGGCGAAAACTTCTAAAAACCAACAACAACAAAGAACTTCGGTCGGAGTCTAGCCGTTACTAAAAGTTTAGATTTTGAACTAAAAATACCATTTGGAATCTTCTTTTGTAAGTAATGTGTAACATTTTTATACCAAGTTGTAAATCAATCTATCTTCGCTGATGTACTAGGTACTAACAAACTGCAGTGTTCAACAACTAATGAAGGCAACGGATGCCCTCCTAAATTTTGTACAGGCTGATTTATAGGATTATAATTATACACGAAAGTACTCGCTGTACATAAATACAACAATTACTTTGCGTTTACGACTAACATAATTTGTATGTTAATGTAATAAATGTTTAAATTACTTAGCGTTCGTTAAGTAACACAAGGGACAAACAAGCAAAGCCATTTGGTTGTTGTAAGTAGCAGTGTTCTGCACGTCATAACATTTTACTGCGGCTCGTGAAATCTAGTCAACAATCTACGTACAGTAACATTACCATACCTAAAATAACCTCGTGAATTATGCAATGTTTTCTCTTTGTGCAGCGTTGCATCTCAGCATCCACGTGACGTGACGCAATGGACTTACGTTAAATATCAATGGATGCGTAGTCGAATCTCTTCCACGAATAAAAATATGAGCATAAATTAATATACATATTTTCCCTTTAATAACTGTGTGATACATTGTGATCGATGGTCCTCTTATATCACAAACGCCTGTAATTATTCAGATGAAATCGGACAGTTAAGTCATTACGGTGTGACTAATATGCCTGTGGAAATCCGCGCGCCGCACCAATTATAACATGGCATAGTGAGCAGTATTGACATGTGGTATATAAATACCAATGGTGAAGGTCCCTAGAAGTTAGACATTCGTTAGTTTCTGTAGATGGCTTCGTTCGATATTAGAATATTTGTTAGTTATTCAAAAATATTCGCCCTCGTTATTGACTGTAGCGGCGGCGTGAGCTATTATTGCCAGTTGCTCGAGGAATTCAGTTATAGCGCTATTGATCGACATCTATTTGGGTTTCCAACTTAAGAACAGAGCAAACACCCATTATTATATTAGCGTGTAATAAAAACGAGTCGTGAACTCTGTCCATCGCAGTTTAGTTAAAACCGTTATAAAGATCACGGTCAATCGTCCTACAAAGCCCGAGTTTAAACTATATTGAGGTGGTTGCTTTCTAAATTTTCTAAATTATTGATTTTTCATGACTGCACTGTGATGCGTTTAAAGTTTTCAAATAAATGCTTATAAAGCTTATGTTTAGGAGTTATTAGCTCAACTATAAGCTCCATATGTTTTTGTTTTCATGCGTACCTAAAGTAAAATTTATACGAATTAAATTAAAAACAATTTTTATTGCAAATCTCTTAAACCAAACGAAACATTTTCAGAGCAGTAGCAAAATATTCCACGACAGGTTCATGTTATAACTTAGGATAAAAGAACCACCACCTTAAATATGGTTCGAAGTATTAGTACCATTGTCACTATTAAAATGACGAAGGGATGATTTTTACGATTGTCAATAGGCATTAAGTGCGGGACTCGCCATGTTTATAGAGCCGTAGATTCAGATTAGGTGCCATTAGTACGCCGCGCGCGGCTGGACGCAGCTCGTACGCCCCGTATCATTAGCGTCAATAGCAAACAACATTACTACGATAATAGCTCACGAGACCGGTTCTTATCGAGCTATTGATAAAGCCTTTTTATATCGACTAATTTATTTTGCAAAAGATTTGGATCGCACGATGAGGATTGTTGAAAACTATTTAGGAATTCGACAAGATGCACCAAAATGTTATTTTAAATAAATTGTTTATAGAAGAACAACTCTTAGCTAGCTATGTTCATTATGAAGAAATCTTGAATTTTAAAGCTATTTTAGGGCTGTTCGCTGCTGGAGAATAACAGTTTCTATAAACAAATACTGCGAAACTAAAGTGGAAGAAACACGAAAAGAAAATAACTTAACAGTAAACAATTTTCTTGAAGACAAGAAAGCTCGTCATACCGCCGCAGAGTTACAAGTACTCGAATGTCAGGAGAAAGCAGCGCATAGTGTCAGCCGCGAACCCGACACGTGTCGTAGTTGTTAATTAGTGTAGGGTGTCGGGAGCGACCGCAGCCTGCAACGGTTACCTGCGGCGACCGGCGACCGGCCGCGACCACGCCGGAACGTAACGCAACACCGCAACCTTACGGAGATCACATGCCGACAACTCACACGCTTCCTGAAACTTTCCAAAAAATTTCCTCAATCCTTCTGGCTTGGTGAAACAATTTCCCTTTTTTGGTGGAAAGTTATGCAGCCATGCAAGGTAGGGTTAGATCACGATCAAAAGTATGGTTCGGATAAAAACAAGTGCAACGCTCGTAATTTTACGAGCTTATACGATACGTACAAGGAGCTTTTACGACTGTTGCTAGACGATAAGGCGCTCTATTTTGTTATCCTTTCTCTTCAATTAACTAGTCCCAGTTATGTGTAGACTGCTGATTTACTAATCAAGTTACTAAATTAGGCAACCTGCATATAAAATTTTAAAAAAAACACTCCATTGTGTAAGCTCCCTAACTCTTAGTTAATTTTCATCAGAACATATTTTAAAATTGATGATAGGTATACACAAATGAGTTATGATTCTATATCTATAACTTCTTTTGTGTTAAAAGCGTGTATCGTGTTAAGTAACGTAGTTGGCTAAGTCACGTTCAACTTTATCGATACGGCATCGCAGAAATGACGTAACAACAAAACAATCATGTTTCGATTGTAAAGAAGACGTACCTACGGAATCACTGATGCTGTTTACTTGTATCATGCTGTCATCTCAGAAAGAAGTATCAATTTACCCACTTTGCTATACTTGTGGAATAAGTTACAATCACATGCAGTTTCCCAATTATTTATTGGTTGTTTAAAATCATTATCATAATGAGACGGTTAAGTTTGTGCAATTGATTTAGTCCGAATGGATTTAGGCAGATGCGACTATTATCGAGGATTTATGCATCACAACGATTTTGTATAAAAAAATATAGCAAACCAACAAAGCGTTGTACAATTCTAACATCACTTAGTTACAGTTAGGCTGTAGATATAGCTCAAAACAAACAAAACAAAATCCATAAATTAGATTATGGATGATATACTTATTGTGGAAAGTGAAAGGTAATCTTTATCTATGTTTTCATTTTAATATAAGCCTACTTTGGTAAAAACAAACAGCATAACATATTTTTACAAAAAAAACATTAAAATTTTGTCTGTGTTCTAAAACCAAAATCAAAACGCCCAACAAAAGACATCAACGACATCAAACATTTTAACGGTTCAAATTGAAGTACGGAAATAATATTTCACTAGCCGTTATAACAATTTGTCTGGAATTGTTATAAAAAGTATCTAGTCCACTCTGTGTTACGATGCTAGTCCATTTCCCACATAGTTGGAGGTCCGTACTAGAAGAAATCGAAGGTGGTTCGGCATAAATCGTGGGAAGATCTACATAGTTAGCCGGCGCGGGATCGGGTCGGCGCGTGTTGCTGCGCCCGCGCCGCTCGGGGTGAACGTCTCACTTAACTGTTGTGTGCACCTGAGCACCGCACCGCACCGCACCGCACTGCCGCCGCACCGCCCGCCGCTACTTACAACCCACTACTACGTGTTAATCCATCATCATTTAAAATGCTCCTAATTTCTTTAATCATGTCAAGTAGCTCTACTATCTTAATACCACATCATAAATGATGGCATATTTGAGTTACACGAAGTAGGTTGAGGATGTTGTGCTGCAATTCCAAAGGTTGGCCTCCAGGGATTGAACATCTATACAATACAAATAAATAAAATTGGAGTGTCTGTTTTTAATATTAAGATAACCACTTTTTACTAAGTGTATATGGATGTATACACGATACATATACCAAAACAACATTTTTTACAATTTTTGTCTGTCTGTCTGTCTGTCTGTCTGTCTGTCTGTCTGTCTGTTCGTTCCCGCTAATCTCGGAAATGGCTGGACCGATTTTGACGGGACTTTCACTGGCAGATAGCTGATGTAACAAGGAGTAACTTAGGCTATTTTTATTTTAGAAAGATTCTTTTATTTTAGAAAAAAATAACTATCTTCGAAAACTACGCTGACATACGTCTCAAAATTCGTAAAACCCTGGCTGAATCCTACGAAATAGATCAAAATAATGTACTACAGTATTGTACACCTTAAAAAGGCCTACAAAAATGTCCTCAATGGTATATGTCTATCTCTTAGGGATAACCCACAATAACCATTTTTTATCTTTTACTTTTTACGAGAAATAAGGGCTTATTTACGAAGCGATTTTAAGCAATACAGCATTAATCCTTATCCAATTAAGTACCTTAAATACATTGTGCATTTAATATAGATCAATATGGCCCTTTACAGCATGTAATTTAAATGAATATCTTAGAAGATATTAGAGATTTAAAAAGTGGGCGCAGAGCGCGTTGGCAGGGGCCGGGTAGTACAGGATAAGTAGGATTGTAATTCATATTACTTTGGCTTCAAAGTAATTGCGAATATCATGTGTGTTCATTATACTCAAAATAAACCTAATGGTATTATTTCAAGTAAGAGACCGCGAAATTGCTTAGATGTTTAGATTTTTGGATGTTTGTTTCTCAATTATGCAAAGACGGCCAAACGGATTTAGCTCGAATTTGGCACAAAGATATATTATATCATGGATACGTAACAGATAGGATACCTACTTTATCCCGGTAGTAGGTTCCCGGGTGTTATTTTCCGACAGCTATACGGGCCAAGCCACTGGCAAAAGTACTATTCCTATAATTAAGTTCGGTGTCTGGTAAATGATTGAATGTCTGTATAGGTAAAATAGGAGCGTTAAGAAAAACCAGGAAGACTTATATTCAACTAAACCAAGCCCTATGTCACAGTCTTCTTACTCTGAATACTATTACTTTTATTTTAAAAACACCAACACACATGATGTTCTCATAAACTATGAATCCTAAGTAATATGAGTTATACTCCTACTACTAATAATATTATATATGTGAAAATATGTATGATTGGGTGTTTGTTTCTCAATCACGCAAAAATGGCTGAATGGATCTGGATCGAAAATAGCACACAGAGTCTATATTACCTATATAAAACATCGAATAACACATTCTTATCGCGGTAGTACGTCCTCTTGCATTAATTTCCGACATCCACGCGGGCGAAGCCGCGGGCAAATAATATTATAAATGTGAAAATATGTATGATTGGGTTGTTGTTTCTCAATCACACAAAAATGGCTGAATGGATCTGGATCGAAAATAGCACACAGAGTCTATATTACCTATATAACCTGGAATAACACATTCTTATCGCGGTTATACGTCCTCTTGCATTAATTTCCGACATCCACGCGGGCGAAGCCGCGGGCAAAAGCTAGTAGAATATATAATTTTTCTACATGGAGGAGCACTGACTTCGATATATTTAAGGTTACATTGATTAATATGTAAGATGTTATTAAATAAAGTTTATACTTACTTGAAACGCAAAATTATAGGTCTATACCCGCGTGGCTCAGCGTCAAAAACTTTATAAATAAATACCTTTTGCCAGCAGCTTTGCTCGCATAGTGTAGAGGTCGAAAATTATCCCACGGGAAATTACTGGGCAAATTTTACACAAATCCGTTCAGCCGTTTTAGCGCGATGGGGTAACAAACATCCAGACATACAAACTTTCACATTTTTGTTGGTAGGATGGTACTTACAGATATTATAAACCTTAACACCATTTGAATCTGTAGCAACACGATATCTACCCATCGAACAAGGTGATAAATCCTACGTTAGATAGATATGTATCGAAAAATTACCTTCGCTGGGTCGGCACCGGCACAACAATCGAACATCGGCGCTTTTGAGACGCCGTTCCACAAATACTTGGAACAAATATTTTTATAATGAACATACGTTACGTGTTTTCTATAAATACTGGCAATTCTTTATATAACATGTCGTAGGTATGTGAAGGTGTGTGGAGATCAAAACGAGACTGTGAATGTAGGCTATCGCTGAGTATAAACAACACGACTCTTTGTCTCGCTTCTTAGAAACTCTAACGAAATAAAATCAGAATACCATGTTTTTTACAATGTTGCTGTAGACAAAGCTTAGTCGCCTGTCAAAGTTCTAAAATTAATAGATGTTATTAATTTTAACATAAATGTTAATTGGTTATTTTCTGTTAAGATGCTCAAAATTATTATAGTTGCGACATTTTTACGATAGTATTTTAAAACCTTGTTTTGAAGGATTTTACTTTATCTCCATAACAAATGATTCTGGTTAGAATCCGAATAGCTATCAAAAATATGTTACTGATGTATTAAAAACGTCTCTACGCCATAACTACACTAAACTAGTTAGTTACTACGAAAAAACCGAATAGATCTGAAGGCTAGGTATACTTCCACAGCAACTATTCGTGGGTAACGTTCTCTAGTTTTGGAACAAAACATCATAAAGTAACCATTGCGCAAGCATAACCATCTACAGACACAACACACGTTCGTACTCAAGGCTAATTCCTAAAAACCAAACAATATAGGTAAAGCATGCAAATGAAGTGAATTGTAGATCGATTGAAAATAGATCGTGTGTCAGCGATCGGGAGGCTTCGGGGCATGATCATCGGTCCACGAGCGCACGCGCACGATCCACGTCGCGGCCCCCGGCCCTCCGCCCCCGCCCCCGGCGACACTCACTATACACTACCTTACATTCCCAACTATTCTGCTAAAGTGCACGCAAAAAAATTAGACCAGTTACAAACTGTAGCAGCCACTTGCTGTGACGTTTGGTGTCATTTTGATGTATTGATTGACTTCCATTACGCTGCTCAGCACCAGTACGAAGTTGTACAAGTGGAGATTTACATCCACCTGCATTAGTGTTGAGAGCAGTGGTGGCCCAGAGGTATCGACTCCGACGAGTTTGTAGGTCATAAGTTCGAACCTAGGTAGGCACTTTTCGTTTTGTTTATTTAATTTCATCACCACTGCTCTCAAAACGAAAGGAAAACGTCGTGAGGAAACCGGCATGTCTTAGAACAAAAATTCGAAGACATGTGTCATCTACCAACCCGCACTGGGCCCGCGTGGTGCATTATACCCAACAGTGGGAACATTACAGGCTGATTATGATGATGATGATGTTGACACTCGTGTTAAAATAGCTAAGAAAATAAAGTACAAGCCTTGCAATAAATTGTACATCTGAACCACTATCATCGGACATGGTTTTAATAAAAATTAAGGCAAAACAAACAATCAATGTTAAATTATGTTTCTGAAATGTTAATAGAAACTAGAAACACGTATAAAAGCCTTAAACGGCCACCATTCTTCAAATTGGCGCTTTTGGACAACACAGTTTATTGGTGAAAGTGCATTTTTTAGAACAGAAAATAAAACGATTTCCCACTGACCTTACCTATTGTTCGTGAAACAAAGGAGATCGAAGTAACCGCTATATAAACACGCAATTAATGATTTCTAAAATAATAATTTATGTTTCAAAGTGGTGGCTATCTCATTAAAAGAAATTTGTTGCCTAACAGACACATAGTTTTGCGATTATATCGTATGTTTCATCGAATTATCATTTACAAATGAATAACTCAACATAAAATCTAGATACAATAAAGGTAAAAAAATAATAATATTGCCTGCTCTTATGTTTATTCTCGTATTATTTTGGGGTAATTTTATTCGTCAAGTAATCTTAGCGCACATCATGCAATTATAGGTACAGTCGTAAACAAATCAATGTAATATCTAATATTGATATTACGAATTCGCTTAAACATGAAGTGGAGGCCAATAAATCTCCGCCACCTTAGCTGCTTGACATTGAATTATGGAAACACAAGGCGCCAGTTGAATAGGTAAACCGTAAGTACAACATTATGATGAAACGTAATTGCCTATTTCATCCAAATGTCCGTCTAAGGTGTCCGAATGTAATTACCAAAAGTCAAAATGGTCCCGCCCACGAGTGCTCTCCCGCGCCGTGACGCCGTGACCTCACCTCACTGACAACCTGCTCACAAAAGCAAATTACACCACTATATTTAGTGGACTGCTTTTTGACTATTATCTTTATTATAGGTTTGTAACGTAATGGCTTATTTTTGTTTATATTGCCAATATACACGTACGGTTAAGTTTTATCGATTAGTTTGCTCAGCCACGCTGGTCATAAACAGTCCATTAAGTTTAAATCTTTTTATAAGTAAGCTCAGCGAGTTATTTTAACTGTGCAATAACTAGAGCTTTTGTTACTTAAAACTTTATAGTGTATATTAAAACTAACCACAACTTTTGTATATTAATATTATCAATTTAGGTAAATATTGCACTAGTAGATATCTTGATAGTGACAGCAAAGCAGTTTGTCTTGAGTGTTGTCTCTATTTAAATATTATCATACATGCATTCCCGGAACGGGTGATCTCACATAAAGAAAATGTACCGAGTGGATGGAGCGCGTAACTCCACCGGAGTGACAAGACAATCATTGTAGTGCGCCAGTGTACGACGCGCCGCGTATATCTAGTCGGACAAATTTACGTTCGCGCCGATGATAGACAAACAATTCAACTACAAACCTTGCTATTCATTCCACTTGGTATTCTCCAATAAAACTTCATTTGTCGAAATACTAGCACATTAATTTCTAAGCAAATAGATTATACAGATGCTAAAGATAAAACGAGCCCATGCTTCTGCACAGTATTTATTGAGACTGAACGATTTAATTCACTCATCGTTTCGGCTCGCTACGTGTCTCCGCTTGGGCGCACCTTGTGTTGCTCCGCACCGTTGTCACTGCGGTGAAGCTGTCGACAGTCTAGGGCACCATGGCCTGTCCTGCTGCAGGAGCGCAGGCCGAATAGCACGACACGCCAACATAAACGATATTATTCATTGAGCTCTTGTCACCGCCGGCGTACCAGCGGGATTAGAACCAAACGGCTTGAAACGTGACGATGGGAAGAGACCAGACGGCACGTAGTTGTTGCCTTGGAAGGTGGGTAGGCCTCTGGTGTGGGACGCAACCTGTGTCGACACCCTTGCGCCATCTCATGTTCTTAGCACGGCGGGCTGTGCAGGCGCCGCTGCTGTGGCTGCAGAGACCCTCAAGCGGCGCAAATACTGTAACTTTATTGGTAACTACAGTTTTGAACCGTTTGGGGTTGAAACGCTCGGGCTATGAGGCCCGAGTGCGCGTCCCCTTTTTAAGGAAATCTCTCATCGACTGGTCGACACTTCACGTGACCAGAAGGCTGGGTTATTCTTTGGCCAAAGAATTAGCATTACCATTCAACGTGGCAATGCTACCAGTCTTCTGGGCACGTTTCCAGATGACAGTGATGCGGATGAGTACTTCGACCCCTAAGTGTCTTTTGTTTTTGTATTTATTTGTATAGTTAGTTATTTATTTTATTTTTAATGTTATTCAACTAACGATAATGTATCGAATATAAAAATCAATAATGATAATTCACTGGATCATAGATAAAAGCATGAACTTATATTTGTAAACATTCATAAACAGTCATTGGACCCGGCAATTTAATAAGTAGTACATTCTTTGATTCAGCAGACCGCCCGCTCTAGTCAGTTCCATCAATTAGAGTGAGCATTTAATCGGATAATGATGACAGATACCTAATAATCTCGAGACCGTTAAAATATTTTAAGCGTTTTAAAATAATAATGGCTGACATTAGTCTCTGCTAGAAGCGAATTATTATTTATTATAATACATACTTTACGTCTTTAACTCTTCTGGCTTCATGCAGCGTGAACTATTTAATATTCGAAAGTATTAATTTTTATGACGATATGCGTAAGACATAAATGTCTTCACGAAAATAAAAACAAGAGTCATTAAAATCGTATTTGCATACATCCTGGATTATGAAATGCACACGACTTCATGACAAGTTACATTATTTATTTATTTACTAGCTTTTGCCCGCGGCTTCGCCCGCGTGGATGTCGGAAATTAATGCAAGAGGACGTACTACCGCGATAAGAATGTGTTATTCCAGGTTATATAGGTAATATAGAATCTGTGTGCTATTTTCGATCCAGATCCATTCAGCCATTTTTGCGTGATTGAGAAACAAACACCCAATCATACATATTTTCACATATATAATATTATTAGTAGTAGGATTATAACTCATATTACTTAGGATTCATAGTTTATGAGAACATCATGTGTGTTGGTGTTTTTAAAATAAAAGTAATAGTATTCAGAGTAAGAAGACTGCGACATAGGGCTTGGTTTAGTTGAATATAAGTCTTCCTGGTTTTGCTTAACGCTCCTATTTTACCTATACACTCAATCATTTACCAGACACCGAACATAATTATAGGAATAGTACTTTTGCCAGTGGCTTGGCCCGTATAGCTGTCGGAAGATATCACCCGGGAACCTACTACCGGGATAAAGTAGGTATCCTATCTGTTACGTATCCATGATATAATATTATATCTTTGTGCCAAATTCGATCTAAATCCGTTTGGCCGTCTTTGCATCATTGAGAAACAAACATCCAAAAATCTAAACATCTAAGCCATTTCGCGGTCTCTTACTTGGAATAATACTGTTAGGTTTATTTTGAGTATAATGAACACACATGATATTCGCAATTACTATGAAGCCAAAGTAATATAAATTACAATCCTACTTATCCTGTACTATTACCCGGCTGCTGCCAACGCGCTCTGCGCCCGCTTTTTAAATCTCTAATATCTTCTAAGATATTCATTTAAATTACATGCTGTAAAGGGCCAAATTGATCTATATTAAATGCACAATGTATTTAAAGTACTTAATTGGATAAGGATTAATGCTGAATTGCTTAAAATCGCTTCGTAAATAAGCCCTTATTTCTCGTAAAAAGTAAAAGATAAAAAATGGTTATTGTGGGTTATCCCTAAGAGATAGACATATACCATTGAGGACATTTTTGTTGGCCTTTTTAAGGTGTACAATACTGTAGTACATTATTTTGATCTATTTCGTAGGATTCAGCCAGGGTTTTTCGAATTTTGAGACGTATGTCAGCGTAGTTTTCACAGAAAGTTATTTTTTTTCTAGAATAAAACAATCTTTCTAAAATTAAAGTAGCCTAAGTTACTCCTTGTTACACCAGCTATTCGCCAGTGAAAGTCCCATCAAAATCGGTCCAGCCATTTCAGAGATTAGCGGGAACAAACAGACAGACAGACAGACAGACAAAAATTGTAAAAAATGTTGTTTTGGTATATGTATCGTGTATACATCCATATACACTTAGTAAAAAGTGGTTATCTTAATATTAAAAACAGACACTCCAATTTTATTTATTTGTATAGATGTATATAGATTTATTAAAACTTTATGCACAAGTAAAAAATACTGTACAAAGGCGGACTTAATGCCTGAGGCATTTTCTACCAGTCAACCTTAGGGTGATGCAGAAACAAAACATGGCAGGTGCAACATAGTGATAGATAATTCGGAAAATAATACATACAAATACATAGATTTATACATAGATACATACATACATATATATATAACGAAAATAAACATTGTCTGGAGAAATAACGATAGGTAGAGGAGAAAACGAATCCAGCAAATCAGCGCTGGGATGATTCTGCCAACTTCTTATGAATATGCTCACGTGCCTTCACTTTAAAGGATAACCGACTGGTTGCCAACCTGATATTCAGAGGAAGCGAATTCCATAGAAAGACCGCCTGCACAAGGAAAGAAGATTTAATGAAACCAGAGCGGTGAGAAGGACATCGTAGAAGACGATTGTTAGTGGAACGGAGATTTTTAGTATGCGCAGAGCACAAGTATTGGAACTGGGAAGTCAGGTAAGAAGGAGAAGTGGGCTTGTCCAGTATGGAAAACAGCATTAACAGAGCCCTTAACTCTCTGCGCTGATGGATGGGTAGCTATTTTAAAAGCAACCGGTGCTCGGACACATGATCGTACTTACGAAGATTGAAAACGAATCGAATGCAGTTATTTAGAAGGCGGTCAAGTTTATTGAGGAGATCTGCATTCAGGTCGTAGTAACACACATCGCCATAGTCAATTATGGGAAAGATTAGGGACTGTACAAGCAATGCCTTTATGTGTGATGGAAGAAGATTTTTCAACCGATAGAGCGACCGCAAAGTTCCGGTGACTTTTCTACTGACAGTCGTGACCTGCTTTCGCCAGTCAAGACAAGTGTCGACATGCAGACCAAGATCCTTAACATCGGAGCTAAACGGGATTACTGAGTTATCGAAAATTACAGGTGGCACAGTTAAGCCATTCAACTTCTTAATACTGTGTGGGCTCCCTACAACGACCGATTGACACTTAGCAGGATTAACCGCCACCCCAAATCGATCAGACCAGCTTTTAACCATTTCTAAATCCCGATTTAGCTCCTCAATCGCATCCGATATGTTGCCAACACTTGCCTGGCAGTAAAGCTGCAAATCGTCTGCATAAAGATGATACGCATTCCGAAGTTCAGTGGTAATGAGATTAATAAAAATAGAAAACAAAAGAGGAGATAAAATACCGCCTTGAGGGACACCAGCTGTAAGATCACACAAACTCGACGAGGAGTCTCCAGTACGAACAGACTGCTGACGCCCCTGAAGATAAG
This sequence comes from Aporophyla nigra, assembly GCA_947507805.1. Classification (NCBI taxonomy): domain Eukaryota; kingdom Metazoa; phylum Arthropoda; class Insecta; order Lepidoptera; family Noctuidae; genus Aporophyla; species Aporophyla nigra. Next base: position 13,151,355 of record OX382302.1, on the reverse strand, counting down.
AGGCAAACCATTCCAATACCTCCGGAGAGACCATAAGATACGAAAGGATAGATAAAAGGACTTCGTGACTCACGGTATTAAAAGCATTGGAGAAGTCTATTAACACTAAGACTGTGACTTTAGTGTCTTCCATGCCCCACCTAATATCGTCAGTCACTTTAAGGAGAGCTGAAGTGGTACTGTGCCCAGGCCTGAAACCGGACTGGAAAGGACTGATAAGGGAGTTGCAGTGAATAAAGTGCGAGAATTGTTTATGCACAACGGCCTCGAGCACTTTAGATAAAAAGGGAAGGATAGATATTGGGCGAAAATGACTAGCAATAGAGGGATTGGGGATCTTAGGTAAGGGACGAACAAGGGCTTTACGCCACAGGGAAGGAAAAACATCGGTATAAAGGGAGAAATTTATGATATGGGAGATTGCAGGAAGGAGTTCATCCAAAGCCGCTAAAATCATATGGCGACTGATATCATCGCAGCCTACGGCCTTGGATTTAATGGAAAGGATAATCTTATTAATCTCTTCTGGGTCGATTGGGGTGAAGATAAAGGGGTTAATATTTGGACGCGTCAGACCAGCAAGGAAATCGAGTGTTTGACATTTGGTTAGACTATCCAAAATAGGAACGGTGGAGAAATGGCGATTTAGCTCGTCTAAACCAATTGTGTGAGGAAGGTCCGAATGTCGCGATTTGCCGATACCCTAAGTTCCAAGAAACTTCCAAATATCGGCAGGAGAAGAAGAAGTGATGTTATCTAGAATGTGGCGGCGTTTAGCGTTGCGTATCATCTGATTACACCGATTCCTAGCAGCCTTGAAGAAAGCCCAATTGTCCTCCGTGCGATCCTTCTTAAACTTCCGAAACGCGCGGTCCCTCCGTCGCATTGCCATCCTAACTCCCCTGTTCATCCAAGGCGCAGGCGAACGCTTCAACTTGACTTTCTTGACAGGAGCATGGGCGTCGTATAGCTTGATCACAGTATCGTTAAAGAATCTAACTTTATCCTCAACTGAGGCAGCTGCCTCCAGGGGTGACCAGTCAATATTGGACGCATCTTGTCGAAGCCGCTCATTATTCATACGCGCAAAGGCACGCCTGTACTGGAACGTTGGTTTAGGTTTAGGGGGTTTAAGGACATAGGATAGGAAAATAAGGTCGTGATGGGAAAATCCAGGAGCATCGTGTTGCCCATGCGAGGAAACTAGGGAAGGATTAGAGGTGAGGAGCAGGTCAAGCCAAGTGTCATCACCAACTATATTATGATGAGTGGGATGCAGAGGCAAAACATGCAAACTGGCTGAGTCAATTATATGCAGGAGTTTACGGGACCGAGGGGAGTTGCGGGCAAGGAGGTTGGTATTAAAATCACCCATAACAATGTGATGTGCATACTCCGAACCCAAAGATTCAAGTACCGATTCGAATTCAGTGAAGTAATCAATGGAAGGGGGGCAATAAACGACACCAAGTACGGTTTTAGCTCCTTTGACGCAAACCTCTAGGAAAAGAAACTCTGCTGAATCGCTGGGAGAAGAAGAAGCTAGAATTTTAAATTTGAAATTATCGCGAAGGAAGATGGCTACACCACCTCCCCTCCTACCGATACGGTCATTCCGAAGAAGAACGAAACCGGGGAGAGAGTAAGTGGTTGAAAGCAGATCAGGTTTGAGCCAAGTCTCTGAAATCAAGATGGCGTGAACGTTATTGTTAGCAAATGTGTCGTATAATTCGTTGTAGTGACTAGGTATGCTCTGAGCATTTAGGTGGCACACATTAAATAGTCGTCCAGAATTTTGGCTGAAATGTTGGCGTAACAGAACACCTAAGGTGTCTGTAAAAGAAGTAAAACTGTCATCGTTGGAAGAAGCAGTAGATTCATTAGCAGAGTAAAATGTTTCGTTATCAGAAGTCATAAATAAATAAAATAACTAAAATATATAAATAAAAAAATACTAAAAACACTACACAAATGACTGTTACGACGTTTGCATCTCTGCACCACCCGCCAGCTCACAACATCATCTAAATTTAACACAGGTTTAACAAATTACAACAACACACAACAACATTATCGATGGTAACTACTGTTCAAATGTATTTGGTAAGTGGCATTTAAAGTTTGTATCTATCAAACATTTACGCTAGACCATTTAGAGGTTTTCTTTTTAATAACAACCCTAACAATAAAGATCGACTAATGGCAACCTAAAAACACCGGCCATTTACTTTTTAGATCACAGCTTAAAACATCACGACATTGTCTCGCTTGAAAAGTAGATGGTATCATTGCATCAGTGAGTGGTGCGGAGTGCGGCGTGCGCGCAGGCTCCCGCGCCTGCGCAGTGCGCAGCGCCGCCGCGCCGCCGCCACGTCCGCGTCCGCGCCCGCCGACAAGTGAACGCAATCACTAATTGAATCAGTCGCTAGTCATCGCCACCGGCATGCACCATGTAGGGCCCCCATCTGTGTTTCTAAATACGGGACATTTAAGGGAGTAGAGCCATGACTCATGTCACACCAACCACTACCTAGATTGCAAATGGCAAGATTAAAAGCTACCAGTATACAAAGATGCCACTTTACCTAATTACTTATAAGTACACTTATCATTAATAAGGGTAATGACTAAAACCTATAAATGAAATTGTTGTGCCAAAAAGCAGCTTATAGATAACTAATACAATCAACGTGTCCCGGATTCGTTAAGGTGTTCCCTGACATGAATTCATGCCATTTTTTGTCACGTGCATATGTAGGTAATAGTGTGTGTGTGGTATGTAGTGGGTAATAAGTTATCATATTCTTAGAAGAATATAAAAATGTTAGAACAGATACCGAAACGGCTGATAATAATAAAAATTCGACAGCTAAGATAAGCCGTCGAAATAGAGACTTTAATTTATTAATCAACAAAAACAGCGCTACGAAGCGCTATGCTTGAAACAGCTTCGGATTTTTTTCCTTTGTGATTTTATATGTACTTACAATATCAAAAAATAAAAAATAAACATCGTGTGATGTCGGGGGACCCCCTTTAGAAAGTAAGTTCCTTATACTTTTTCTTCAATTCCGAATTCAATTCGGTATAGAGATTAAGATTGTCGAACTCCATTAAAACACCACCTATGATGAAAAATTTTAACATCTTCGCAACCGCCATGTTGTGTTTTCATTTCGACATCACGAAGGTTTCAGTGCCCTCAAATACCATGAAAATTATCTCTCGGTCTCTCTCTCTTTTGTTGGTGCATATTTTAAAAATAGGTGGCTCGGGCATTTTCTAGGTGGCTGATCATTGAAAAGAAATGTCTAAACAAATTCAGAAGGCATGGTCTCTTTAAAAAAAGTCCTAACAACATATTATTTCAATACAACACAAAATATTACAACACAACACAACAACACACAATAATTTTTTTTATTGTTTTGTTGGTTGTCGTATTTATTTATTTATATTATATTTATTTATTACGATTTTATGTGAGTCTAACAATACAAGGCCATTTTTGGAAGGGTCTTTTAAAGAAAGTGCCATTGAAGCTTTGAGCTGATCTGTCCCAACAGACAGCATACATGCATCAGTCACCATGTCGCTCAACCCTATTTTAGAGAGCTCAAAGACGCGTCACAAGGCTGATCTGCAGGAGTTTTGCGACGATTTCTACTAGTTTACTCCTACCGCAGGTTGCGTTAAAGAACTTCGTTCTAATAATATACAAGTCCAAATGGGTGAGGCTACATATAGACACAAGCATTAATCTGCATAGTATACTTAACTTAAGCACATAACTCCTTTCGTAGCAGCTACGAAATCTGGTGAAAGCTACGAGAAAGCGTAGCCGGTATGCAGAAACTTTAAGCAATTGTAACTAGCTAGAAAAAAAAAGCCACTGAAAATATGTTATCAACAGAGTCCAACGTGTCCCAGCGAGGTCTCACTAGTAATAACTGCATGGTAACCTCAGCTTGCCATCACTTTGAGTTGACGAAATTATGATTTCTTCCGCGTTATCACACTAACAGATTTCGAAGAATCTCCGATGAAACCGCGATACTGCCGACAATGCGTGGCTATGAGTGCTCAAGTAGCAGCCCGTAGCAGCCGGATCTATGGCCATCTGATGTCGAATCTCATCGGATTATCAGTTAAGAGACAGTTTTTTAAGTCGGCGATGACTACGATGCAATTAAATCAATGTCTTGTTTTACTCGTTTCTATGCTAATCAATGTTGCAGATATCAAGTGTTGTGTCACCCCGCATACATTGTGAGAGTCATCATAACTCTGACTCAACATTGTCACTATTTACAGACACTTGTTACTCGATACTTTACTTCGACTCATTGACGCCCTTAAGTTCGCTTCAAGTACCACCCACCGATAGAGCATCACTTTGCGTTCATAACAAAAGAGCATTTCCTGTTTTGACGCTAACGAAATCTATGGGTAATATTTTCTATAAAAAGTTGAACGGTTTCATTCTGTAAAAGTTCAGTCATTCATATGTCTATTAACAATTTAATTTCTGTCACTTTTCGAAAGCCAAATTACCATACCGCACCTACACATCATTGAGTTGATAAGTTCTCGTAGATAGGTACCAACACGCGCGTGGATTTGTTACAGGCCGGTGATAATTATTATTGGCCGACAAATCTTCACTTAAGGGAACCGTTACTCGTGTTTTGTTGCAGTGAAAACATTCATTACTTCATTTGCATACAATGGCCTGGTGCCAAAAAATATTGGAGTGTAAACGCTTACCACGAACGCTTTTATGAAAGTTCTCTTTAGATTTATTATTATGAATAAGTATATGCATACGGTGCATTGTTGTGACAATATAATACTAGTTAGGTACATGTATCATGTATGTGACTGTAGGTTGTATATACCTAGCGAGTAGCGGCAGTTTGTACCTACAATGTTGAGATTATAACTAAGATTAATATAGCTACCGTTTTCGATAGACATTTAAGCTGGTTGTACTGACTAGATTTGAATATTGGACTAGCGTCTGCCCGCTTCTTTCGCGTGGAAGTCGTAAGACATTACAATATACTAAAATCTCAGCCAAATTTTTATACCACTTTCCGGGTATAACTCCTACGTTTGTAGTTTGGTCTCCTGCTTAGTAGTCGTTTTCATAAAGATATACCATGAAGATAATTATTTAATGGGTTAATCCGATAACTAATTTCAACCTGAATGTCCTAACTTTTACGCGCGTCTTTTTACAATTTGCGGAGAGAAGAACGAACATAATGCAATATCGCTCATCCCCCATAGCAAATTGCGTAATAATTTACAGCCTACAGACTAACTAGACTTAAGGCTCGTTCAGACTAGCGCGACGCGACGGTCGATTGTTCTACGGATATAAATCGCGGATTCGCGCGCGGCCGTCGCCGCGTCGTCGTGTCGCGCTTGTCTGCACGAGCCTTTATAGGGAATATGTATGCAAAATTTGAACAAAATCTATCCGGTTCTTTTTGCGTGATGAAGGGAACATACTCGTACATTCAGACAAACAGTTTAACATACTAAAATTCCAAAACATACAATTTTGGAATGACAATCGCAAAAAATACTTTTAAAACAATGTACAGTTTTGACTTTGCTATGATTTTATGGTAATTGTAAAGATGATATCGATCATTGCTACAGGGGTTGCTTTTATCATGAGCAGCGAAAAGAATAAAAGAAGCTACGTATGAAAGTACTGAAAGTTTACTCTTTGTGTGTAGGGGATATTCTCAGCATGAAATAAATTATTTTATGACAGTGTAGGTATGTGTTGCCATTTTCCTCGGAAATATTTAATCATTAAAATTCATAATGTGTAATGTAATGAAAAAAAAGAGCTATTTGGTTACTGTGATTCATGAAGTCGTCATTAATAATATAACTTGGTTATCCCCGTTGAACATCAAATATGCATATAGATTGGCAATACAATATGTTAAACAGGTCTACCACGATGGCCCATTCACATTTGGACCTGCTATTAATTCATATAAAAAATAAACCGTAATTAAATCGGCCATTGTGATTCCTACGTGTGTATGCAAATGTACTTTTTATTATCTGGTTCAGATGCAATAATATGGAAACAGATTCATTGTATTACCACCGGAAGTTCAATGAAACGCTTACAACATTGTCCAAAACCTACGTAAACAGGATTCGTGCTCTGCAAAACGGTCATGATGCGCAGATATGCTCTTTAAGCATTAAGAATGCAGAGAAAGATGGGATTTAAATAAAGACGAGCCATCTCCATAGTTGGCGAACGATCTCGTAGGACTTTCGAGCGTTTGATCTGGTGATGGTCGATAAACATATTTCGGCACCGAGTTCTCTTGACGCAGATAGAGTGAGCTAACGGAGCTTTTGTAAACGCAATTGTTTTAAACTATTAATTGTAACGATAGTGGCACGAACAATACACGCACTAAGTAACAATGAAACCGGAAAAATCTTTGCACTGATGTAAGGTTTGGCCTGTTAAACGTCTCACCATACAGTAAATTACGGCTCGCGTCGTGTCTCTCGCTACGTAGTTATTAAAACATATTTCATGTATATGTACCGTGCTTGAACCAATTTGTAAAGGTAAGCGAGATTTGACACTGCGATCTTCCATGATCATCGGCACTTCAGTATTTGTTTCAGGACAAATTCTACTTTCGTAAATTGCATTCTGATCAAGTAAACACCTGTAGGCGCACAACTTTCATAATACGCAACTTCATAAAATTCACGCAAAGTAAATGACAACTTTCACTGTGACAAGTGACGTTACTTGAACATCCTTTTTGAAAGAATCGCGTCGGTTGAATAACTTTTTATGTCCGTCATAAAGGCATAACAGCAAGTGTTGTAGGCCGTGTGTGTATATGTGCTATATCGTTAAAGATTAGGAGTGTGGGGCGCAATGATTCGGTTTCGCGGGCGGAAACGGGCGCGCCCACGCGCAGGTCAGAGCAGTGACCCCGGAGCTCACCTCGCGCGGCACCGGCGGCGCACGCGGCGCTCGGCGGCGGCGCGGCGCGGCGCGGTCGCGTCTCTACAGCCTCCTTGTTCAACCTCCGGCCTGTGACGAGTGCTGCTTGTTACGTGTTTAACTCAACATGTTACATTAACAAGTAGCGAGGAGTTCTAATTAGGCTACCTGCCATATTAATCACCTTAATGTTCCGCTATTTCAGAATTTACCACAAAAGTGTGTTATTATAATATAATTATTTAGCTTATTTGTCCTCCAACAGATGGGAAGGTTAAGGACCTTTGATACTTTCATTAATAATTATATTTCTATGGATGAAGACCTAATAGAATATTCAATTTAGTCTAACGAGGATAATAAATTTCACTTGTACCAAATGAACTGAGCTAAAAGCCATAAGCACACATTTATTGTTGTGAGTTATTCGGTGGTTCGCCCTGTCATCTACGTTCGTCCCAGTCATTCCATATTCATAAGTCGTTGAGTAAATCAGCCGTACAATGTCCGTCCACGTCGCGCCGGGTTCGCGGATTGGAAATTGCAACATTAGAATCCTACAGTTCACACACACGCATCGTACAAACAGAACCATTGATGTGATGGGTAAGATATCTGAAAATGATATCATAAAACAAAAGACAAATATGTTTTTTGGAGTCTAGTTTAAATATCAGTTTAAAAATTCTGGTTGTTTTTGTAAATTTCTCAACCGTGCGAAATTACGCAGATGTGATTGATAGCTAAATACAACAAAAAAAAATAATCTCGCCTCATACTTCAAGTATCAACACTACCTGCGTCACAAAAATCATTTAAAAAAATTGTCGTGTTATGCTATCGATGCCATCACGTCTGCGGAGTATCGCTGGTTAATTTAATTTGACCTTGTATGCACTCATAAGTTACGTCACGATACATTGGTACTAAATAAAAAAAAACCGTTCAGATTTCCTCTTTGTATACAAAGATCGCACGATATCAAGCGGTTAAATTACCTTTAGTAATTAGAAACAGCAATAGGGCAGAACGCCCGTCACTGCACAAATTACACCTGCGTTACTAATACGTCTGGCATGGATATATGTTCTCGTAAGTAATTCTTTACTCCTAACCGTGCTCAAATTGTATTTATTGCCTCCATCTGTCACTGCGGTAATGACTGCCACGTGATACCTGCTAGCCGCATCAAACAATCAATTAGCCCGTTTGAGAACATCACCTTAATGATTGTAACAAAAAACGTAAACATATGAAAGATACGTTTCGCTGAGATTTTAATAATACATAGTTACTTATCATTATTTTCGGGAAAAATGGAGGAGTAAAGGCCGATTTAACCGTTACATCATAAATTCGTTTACTTCGAGCAAAAATCTCTTACATATAAACATCGAACTGCGTAAACCGGAGCATTACAATCAATATTTTCGTTTAAGCTACAGTTCGGATCTTGATTTATGGATGTGCGGTTTAAACCTGCGCCTGCGGTATTATTAACAAGTTGTAAATCATTGATCGGAATTAAGACCACGTTCAACTGACTGTTCAGGATTTGTTGACGAAGTCGATAATAATGGCTGAAATGTGTGACCAACTTAAACCAGTGATCTGTTAGCCACATTTATTAAAGATTTCGAATATCATTTAGTTTTTATTACAAAAAAATAAACTGAACTACGATTTACTAAGGACATTTTTATCTTTCTCGCATTAGTTACATCCGAAGGCCAATTCTTGTAATAAAAAAATAACAACCGACTTCCTAAAAAAAACACTATAATGTGAAAAATAACTTTAATTTTGGAAGTCGGTGTCTTAGGATCTGTAATTAAGGTTTTTTTGCCACCGACTTCCGAAATTAAAGTTAGTTTTCACTTTCTAGTGTTTTTTTTTAGGAAGTCGGTTGTTATTTTTTTGTAAAAAGTTTTTATTTTTAACTTTTTAGTTAAGGTATATACCCCGCACTAATCTAATCGCGTTATTCGTTCATTTGTCGCGCTAATACTTAATGCAAATTTAAGTGTTATATGGTTTTCACATGGATCCTAATGTCTGAATGGCACCAAAATTAAAATGAGACCATTCGGGAAGCAACAGCTTTCAAATAAAAAAAGAATCATCAAAATCGGTTCACCTAGTCAAAAGTTATGACGTTATGAGGTAACAAACACAAAAAAAAATACAGTCGAATTGATAACGTTCCCTCTTTTTTTGAAGTCAGTTAAAAAGGTTCAAAATCAAATTGCAGTCGCACCTCGGCGACAATAAAATGTCATAAACTTAAGGATATTTTGACAGATTGAGACTGAGATCAGACTGAATGTTATTAAAATTATGAGAATGGCCCCTCTGATCAAGCTCGTAAACGTATACGGTCTTATAATAACGTAAATAGGGATCTACCTTCCTACCCATAGTTTTACCAATTTTACATTCATGAAATTAGCGATAATACGGATATATTTTAGGGCTGTTATGCCAAGGCATATATAGACTCGATTTTTCCAGGAAATAAAAATTTCCACGTTTTTATCTTATAGCGTAAAAACATGCGTCTAAAATAAAAACTTATTTAATCATGTGACACAAGTGGCGCTATTGAAAACAAAGCATAAGGTAAATTCTAAGAAATATTTATACTTGAGAGCATGATGTGAAAATTACGAGTTCCTCCAGTACTAAACAATTGTGTTTGATCTGTCTAACATATTTATGTTTGTGTCCATATAATTTAATGGTATTGCTCTGTTGGTGCCTACTTACCGTCCTTGCATGTCTCAATTGATTCAACTACGTTTTATTATGATGCTTTAGACGTACCTATTTACTAAATCAGTTATTTCAAATAGGTATTTTGACACGTCCAAGGAATATATTGAGACAAGACCCTAATCAAATTAAATATGCAAGAAACCTGTTACTTGAAAAACAGATAATTTTAAGTTGACTACTAAAGCTACTGTTGTTGATTCATACTATTCAGTTCATGAATTATTTATGCAAACTCCAGGAAACGAACGAATCCTATTTAAATTAAATTTTGAAGCTGTTTTTAGTGTGATACGTGTCAAGGTGACCCTCGGTGTTTTTTACGTAGATAGACAGGACATTCTGTTCCTTGTTGCATTAAAAACTCCACTTACCTCTAAATAACAACATAACGCCTCGTTTGACCGAAGGGTTGGGCAGAGGCGTACCTATAGTAAATCCACATTTCGCCAGTTATGTTGAGATCCCATGTAATGAGCCTATTGCCACCAACCGGGCACAAATCCTGGACTGCTACTGAAAAGTTCGAGAGATAAAAACCCAATAACATTTTTCCCGACCTGGAAATAGAACCCAGGACCTCATGCTCAATACCTACCATTTATGACCACTAGAGCAACGAGGCTTTAGCTCTAAATTTTCTCTCATTTCAGATCTTTTAGGCTGTACCATATCTACAGAATCATCACGTAGACTGTACAGCAAGATTTTACGTAAAAGGAATACGCAACACACTATGTGTATTGGTAACTTTTAACCTAGATTGAATGAAATAAATATAAGACAGAGACATACGAAATCAACGATGATTGTTGGAGCTATATTGGAGAGCGAACATTATGGGACGCGGCGACGGTGGGCGGCAAGCGAAATGCATCACGCGCGATAATGAACCAGCTCGTGTGCACGACTGCGCCAGTGCACTCACACGTAATCCACTATCCTCACCGAGAGTCGTGCTCACCCGGCGCACCGCAGCGTTACCTTATAAAACAACCCTTCACATGATATTTGGCTGAAGTACACCTCACAAGTGCAGCAGAATATACCTACTATCAGATATTGTTTGTAGTTAATACAAAATGTTTCCAACATGTCGCTGTTAACTATAGACTGTCGAACAATTCGAATAGTCAAGGTTAGGTAAGTAGGTAAATACTGAAACACAATTCAAATTAAATCGATACTTATCTACTGTGAGTTTTTAATAATGTTAACTATTCAATTCTTAACAATTGTATATCAAGATAAAAGTAACTCAGGTGCAAAAATAAGTAGCATGTTATTACAACGCCGGTATCTCGCTACCTACCGTACTAATCCTAGTATTTTAATATTACTAAGATATTATTGATACTGTAATAGCCCATTCCACATTTTACTCGACCAACTATCGCAAGTACGTTTTATTGTATCCATATTTCCACATGGTAAACTATAGTACCTGTTTAATGCATTTCCAGGACAAAGTTGCAGTGAAAATGGACGCCATTTGTGAACAAGACAGGATCTCGGATTTCTTAAACTGGCACCTCCCACGTGGTGTCTTGTGCCCTTAACCTTTGCAACGGCCGTATCGCGGTTTATGCGCCTTATAATGCGCTCTCCTTACAGGCTTATACGGCTGCGAGTTTTGTCTAAATTTGGAGCAATAGCTACCACTTCACAATTAAGGAAAAAAGCTCTTATAGATGTATATTTTGCCGTGCATAAAAGCAACTTTACTGATTTAGGAAGACGAGTATTTAAATTTAGCAATTAACATTAATAGAGACTGGAATGCGCCTCAACCAGGTGGGTAGCCTTAATAATATAACCATTCAATGGATAAAAGGACACAGCGGTTCGCTGGGAAACGATGCCGCCGATGAACTTGCCAGAAGGGGGTCGAGCATGACACCGGTGGGACCAGAACCCATCGCGCCACTCCCTTTTGGGTTCCTACGCTCTCTGGTAAGAAAACGTACCAGGGATCTACACTGTAAGCTATGGGTGGACCAAAGTGAGTGCAGGCAGGCCAAGGAAGCACTTCCTACCATCGATGCCCGCCTCACAAAACAGGTCCTCCGATTAGACAAACGACAGCTGCGTATGGTTACAGCAGCAATAACTGGACATGGGTCGTTTAATAAACATCTATTTGTCATAGGAGTTACAGACAGTCCGCTGTGCAGGGCCTGCATTGAGGACGACGAGACAGCAGCGCACGTGCTTCTAAACTGCCCGGCGATCGCCACATACAGGGCCAAGTACTTCGGTAACCCAGGTACCCTACGTGAGATAGTCAGCAACATCAAGGCGTTGCTGGCCTTTCTCGAGGAGCTGGGGTGGATCGAATAACCGATTTCCCACCCGTACGCAAAATACGCGCTCAGACGTGGAGTTGCGGACAACAGCCCGTTCTACCTAGAGACTGGAATTCTTTAAAAGATCATTGTTGTTCTCTACAGAACAGTAGCCGGCCCATAGTTACTTATTTTTGTATTTACTTCAAGTTAGCGCTACCGGTATTACAACAGGCAACCGACACTGTAAAAACAGAAGGGAATATTTAAACGGTTTTAATTTAATCTCAGTTTGTGTGTTAATTGCAAAGGTGTATCTTTGAATCAAAATCTTATAATGTAATAACGTGCAACAAAATTGTAATATTATGAACAGCATTATATCAAAATTCTGAGAAAAGTCTGCGTTATCAAGGAACTTTGACATTTATAGTAAGTAATCAAATGATTATAAGATACTATCCGATCACCGATCGGTTGTAAGAACCCTAACTGTGGAACCTATGTACATTTATTGATAAATCACCAGGTAATTTTAGAAGCAATCAATTGCAATAGCGTAGTGCACAAGTGTTCAGAGTTTGATCTCGTATTTAAGTTTAATGCTGTGGCGTTATCTCAGGCCGATCCGCGACAATCGCGCACCTGCGCCGCGCCGCGCCGGCGCCGACGCCGACGCACTTTCAAAAAAGGCTTACGTACGGTCATAGTCACTTTACTCTAGCTATTTGTAACTTGCTCTATTTTCCAATTTGCGTAAACAGGTGTTAATAAAAGTACAGAAATCCATCGACTGTTTGATATGATCCATAATAATCTGCCTATGTTTCCACTACTAGGACATACGAGTAGTTCTACTCTCGTCGAGACGGAGTTGGTTATAATCTACCACAACCTTGTGCGGGTTGTATGTGTCTTCAAATTTTTGGTAATAGAACATACCGGTTTCCTCGAGATGTTTTCCTTCACCGTTTTGAGAGCAGTGGTGATTAAATTATTTAAACATTGATCTAATTAGAAATTACTACAAGAACAGCTAAAACCAAATCGTTTAGCACCTCTGTTAATGTGGTACTTAAGTATAAGTAAAATGTCAGTTATCGGTAGCGTTGGTTTTATGAAATATTTTATTTAGTGCTATCGAGTCTCCCACGCCATTGGATTCAATTATGGAGGAAAGGCAGATAGGTCGGCGCGCGAGTGGTCCGCTCGTGACCCGTAAATTGGAACGGTCCGTCGCACGCCCTTGTCGCACCTCGGCCACGGCGGCAGCGGCCATCGCTGTCCCGCAACACGGCCCGATACATATTGTAACGGCATCCAAATCTACATCGCTACAACACACATCCCATACCACTCTTCACGCACAACCAATTTAGGAGCCCTGCTGCAAGTGTAAACGCTCCTTTTGTGGATTCTCGATTTCTACCTACAGCGACGGATGCATGTTGAGCTTGAGATTGCGATAACAAAGAAGGAACGGTAAGATAAAACTAAAAAGCCATAAAAGTAATCACAACGTTGTTTTTGATGGAGGTTATAAAAAATTGACCCTTCAACTCATCGTTACCAAGATATCTATTATATGTGGTCACAAAATTAGTATAAATTTGGATTTCATTATCTACCTATGCAGGTCTCTACTTTCATACTGCCATATTCGTTAAAATCTGTAATGGAATTACCATACCGCGCGTACTTTCTAACTTAACTAAGTAAACTGGTAATACATTTATTAGACTACTAAGTTAATAAAGTAGGTTAAGTTAGTAAGGTATCGGGCAACACTAACAGGTGTGCACGCCGTATTTGGGCCATAATGTCTCAAACAATGGTCGGGCGGCTGGGACTCGAGCCTTAACAGAAATTCAAATCATAACTATTCTTTATTTAACCGTGTTCAAATTCGTAGCCTCTCCTATCTAACGTCTGTAACAGTGTGTTGTATAATGAGAGAATATATCGTACACCTATTTTAGGGAACGTGTAGGTAGTAGATTTCTATTTAATTGTCAACTAAATATTTCCGTTCCCTAAATGGAATCGGTAACGAATTACATCCAACAACAAATTAAACTGAGATCATGATGATTCAATTGAACAATAGAATGAATCATCTGATTCAGTTGTTTGTACAAGAGGTACATTTTACGGACTTAAATAATGCCTAACTAAGTATTAAGGCATGAAGGAAAATATTATGAAGGAACCATAAAAGTTAATGTAGTAATTCTGTCACGAGCTGCTCCTTCATAATGACTTCCTGAAATATTTGTGACAAATAGTTTGGTAGTCATCTTTTATGGCAAACTTGTCATCATGGCGTATGGCACTACTTATAGGCTACAAATCACAAAAGATAATTAGCTGCTAATAAAGGTCATAAGAACTCTACTTTCAACCACCCATTGACCCACTTTGGCTCATTTTATTATTCAATTAACGAGTCGTTTTAGACAATAAACCTAAGAAAATATAAACTACTTGATCCTGCTTTTTCGTATAGATGCACTATAAAGTCTACAAAACAAGTTTTCCAGAAGCGTCCGATTGTAAAACAATGTCCGTATGTGAGGCACCAACAACACCAAGACAGAGCTATCACAGTTAATCTCATTGCCTCACTGTCAATTAGCCATACACGGCGGCGCGGAGTATTTAGTTCCAAAAGATAATATCTCACTTTTAACATGTCCGTAGCGTAATGCAACACACGCGAGTATCAAACACTCTCTGTATATATTTACGGAAATGTCGGCTGTTTATTATTGTAGCGTTTAAAGCAGGGTATTTAAGTTTAAATAGACATTATTCTTGTTTTGTTTAAGAATTATGATTGCTATAATTGTCGGCTCTGAGCTGCCGGTGGTTAGCGCATGCTTCTTAGCTAATTTTCCAGGTACGCTAATAGTGCTTGATTAAATGAGAATGCAACAGGTCTCGGTGCAGTTATGGAATAGAGATGCGAGTGTATTGTAGCACAAGTAAAAATAAAAGGCTTCCTTGATATTGAGCGTAAAGACTTCGGATTCCACAAAAACTAAAACAACCGTTTGCTCTCGCCGTGCCTACATTCTAGAAAAAGTAGAGCCTACCTGTTTATCGTTATATTCAATATGGGCAGCAAGATTCAAATGAATGGTAAGAAGTTCGGAATGCCATGAGATTGATAATCCGACTTATTGAAAGGAGAGAAATGAATTGATAAAAGGTCATTCGAAAAGTAATCATAAAATTATGGTAAGAATTTGAAAAGAAGACTCAAGACTCTTCTTTTCTCTCTCAAAACAAGTCTATAAATAGGCAGGCGAAGACATGTTTTACATTTAAAAACACAACCGTATACTTGTACTTATGAAGAACTCAATAAAAAAACCCTAAACATTCCCTAATAACAATAAATATGAAGAAACTTGATACATTTGATTCATCTTTCTTACCTAAGCAGAATAATCTAAGCAGATCTTATAAACAGATAAAATGGATTATCTAAGTAAACGAGTCATAAAATGTCAATTACTAGTGCCGCTCTATCGGGTCCGGGCGGTGTGCGCTGTAGCGCGCGGCCCGCGGTCGCGTGCCCGCTACCAATTACAAAACAGCTTCTACAGAAAGTAGAAAAATTAAAATATCTACTCTTAAACCAACATTTTATTTATATAGGTACAAGTGTAAAACATGTATGCTACCCCTAAGCATGTATGCTAGCTTATTACTTTGATTCTAATACCTGCTATTTAAGGTACTTTCGAAAGTACATAATCTGTAAAAGTGTCTGGACTTCATCTTCTTCTTATTCAAGCTCTTCTTGGCAACAATTTGTTAAAAGGGCGCGCGACGGCTCCGCCTCATTAATATTAATATTATGTACAGGAAACTCTCCAGGAAATAATATGGCGATGATGTAAAATCGTGAAGTGAAAACTGTATTTAAAATTCACACAGTACTTTCATACATCTTATGATTGTTGTACCTAATACTATCTTATGTATTTATTATTTTTCCTTGCAACAACTTTACTACAGACTTGAGAAAGATAGTTTAAAATAACAAATTACCTTTTTGCACAATATTACTAATTACAAACTTTTTGTTTTTGTTCATTACATCACATACTATTTAATTATAACTTACAAAAAAATCCTTTCGTTTTATGTCACAATTATGTATATTTTAAATCTTGGCCCCAAATGAACCACGATATTCTTATTATTGTAAAAAAACGGAGTCCCACTAAAACTAATTGGTGATACCCGCCGTAGATAAAGGACTATGGCTAGAGAAAGAGAAGCAACTACAGAGAAGAAACTTTAGCAGTGAACGTTTTTGATGCTTCTGTCCACCTTCTAGATTCTTTACTGCAACCATCAACACCCACGTTGGACATGTGCAGCCAATAATCGAGAACACACAACATCATGTTTTGTGAGAAATATAAACTTCACAGTAAGCCCATCAACGGCCATTCAAAATAATATCAGTATAGAGTTTGCCTCGATCGGTTGTTATGATGTTTATTTACTATCTATGTTGTTCTCTATAATAAACGCACTGGTTATTCTGGGTTAAAAACCGTATACTCAGTAAATAACACAAAAATTAGTGTAAAGACAATCTGAAAATTTTTGTTTCTAACAGATTATAGTTGATGAACTAAAATCTCTTGAATCAGTGAGTTTAGTTGAAACAAATTTATTACCGGCGGCTCAAACGAGATTATTAATTCTGCTTCGTCATCGTAGAAAACGTTCACTGAGCCCTCCCTGCATAATAATAAGTATTTGTGTCTTAATTATGTTATCATTCAATGACGAGGTACCGAATGGGTCGCATTCATAAATATTTAAATAAGGTACACGTTTATCAGAGCCGTCAAGTTGTTCGCGGAAAGCGGCAGGCGTGGTCGCCGGCTCCACAGGTCGGCGCGAGACACTATTAAACTGAGGCCATTGTTCGCCGCGGCCCGATCGGCACTGCATATACTGCTAACGACGATTCTCACATATCATCTTTGATACATTCAAATAAATTCATAAGCACCGCCGAGAACATTTAGCCAGGACACAATCTTTGCCTGTCCCACATTCGTTTGCAAAAATAATCACATCAACTTGTTACACAGCGAGGAAAATGAAGCGCAAGTATCAAAGTAATTGAAAGTAAGTATTACTCAAAAGATACTGCTTACAACGTATCTTGTCAAAATAAAAGGACGTAATTTATGGATTTCGAACTTCGAATAATAAATGAATCGACGCAATAAAAAATTATTCACGTCGTCAGCTTTCCCTTAATACTCATGTCATACATATTTAACAATATGAATTTTGTTGAAAACATTGCTCTCTGAAAAAATGTCGTTCATCATTTTATCAAGTTGTATTGAGTTGAGACCTTCCAAATTAGGATAATAAATGAGGACACGTGCGGCGGCGGCGTGACATTCATTCAGTAGGTATCTAACTGATTCATTTTGCTCTACATCTGTTCCGTTGGTAGGTGATCTGGAGCATCAACGTCACTAACAATCAAAGATGTTTTGATTGTCAGAGTTAAATGTAACCAGTCAAATAATTGAAAATGGTAACGGTGTGATTTATGCAAATCGATAGCTTGACGTTCAATTTAAACTGTGAGGCACGTTGCGCCCGCGGCGATGTCGGCCATTAGGCGCTTCGCAGGACACGCGCTGCCTCCCGCCTTATCTTGTGCATCAGACGTGTCCACAGCAAACGCCACGCACTCGCTATCTGCGCAGCATCACTTACTATGTTATGTTATTACCGTTCTCAAATTGATAATAAGCTAAATTATTAATAAAACTCTCAACGAACATACATTAATGAGCTTAAAACAATGTGAATCCTTGGGTAATACGTACGTAAATAAGCACTACTAAAATTTAATTGTTTCTGTTATGTCAAGTTGCATACCAACTGGATTGTACGGCACTTTTGTAATAATTTTGTAATTCGTGATTTTAATGTTTTAATTTTCTATTCCTTTTAAAGAAACTCAATCGACTATTATTTGGAATGCTAGCTACTTCTAATTAATATAGATCAACACAACGAGACAAACTACACCTACTTCAGTGTGTGAGTCATCTACTTCAGTGAAAGCGGCGCACAATTTTCGTTCAAGATACTAAAATCGATAGCACCTGACAATCAACAATAAATCACATGGATCGAAACCACACAAACATATCACACATCACTGCATGGCCCCGATAGATTCTTATAACAACAATGCTTTGGTATACCAAGAAAACACTTGAGAGTGGTAAAAGAACGAACAGTCAGATATCACAATGGCTTGTTGGAGAGCCGCACGTGGACAACAGGTTAAGTGCCATTGAAACCTTTAACTCAGTTCATTATATTTTGTTTACGGACAGCACCCACGCCACGCTGTGCTTAGTGCTTTCAACTAGTGCACTCATTCGATACTCTATAATCAATTCAAATTGAAATCCGATTCTGCTCTGAGTTCTATACCACTTGCAGATTAGATGGGCGCCTATTTATCGATCTACAAGTCTGATGTCTTCATTTAATTTCTCACGCATCATCCTACGAGCCGATTTGCAATGTACCGCGCTAATATAAATCCTTTATATGAATTCAATACATTTATAAGCAACGTAATGTATAAATTTCATCACATCTGAAGATTACTCATTCAAATATACAATAGTTGTTAATAGAGCACCTTGCAATATAAGTGAAACTTTCCAAGCAATTGACAGTAGGTAACCTTGCTTGTTTAATTGAGTGCTACTTCCACACAGACGTTTATTGGGTAGATATATGCCGATACCTTGACACGTGGGTCATTCACTGAGTTTTTTGCTTTATGCGTAGGTGCGAAACTAAAGTTGATTGACGCAAAATCTAAGCAAAATTCACCTTTGAACTTTTAAGAGCATCTATTCAGAAACATATACTTCTTGCTGTCACAACCTTTTGTATTGATCTACATTTGCAAGTGAATAACACGACGACACGAGTTAAACGAAACTTGTATAATTGTAGTCTAGTATTATTGAAATATTATACTACATTTTGGTTTTCACTGTACACAAGCAAGAGCAATAATTTAATTTACACTTTCTTCTTTTGTCGTTTTGATGGCACCGTGTACTTATCACAAGCCTACGCCAAAACTACACGCTGAGGTTGCAGTTACTGGATTCGTCCCACAACGTCAAATTCAAGCCGTTCGCGACGTACCGTGGGATTATTCAAAACTTCGTCAAAAAGAGCATTGCCGTTGGAGAGCAAGCCGTTGTTCCATCGTTTCCGCTGATAGGTGCCACAGAGATAATCTGGTGTAAAGTGTAGTGCTACTAACACAAGCTTATTTATTAGCACAAGTTTGTATTCACTTCTTCTTCTTAGCGTGTCGACAGCAATCTAAATATAGTCAGCCCAGAATTTGGCTAGGAGCTTAGCACTTTCAAAGGCATCCATCAACTCCTGTATTCACTTTAAATATGCTAGTTTGTAAGGTGTATGAGCCTGGTATCTGTGATAGGCAGACATGAATGATTCATTATACAATTTTATTTTATCTATTCCGTGTAGGGCACACAGGACAAGAAGTGAGATGATGCCATCGTTTGTGACATAACACCAATAAACTCTAAAAACACCTTCAGAGTTAACTGTCCGCATCCGTGTCCAGTATAACCCCATCTGGGCAAGTTCTCCTTGCTTTAGCCGACTTGGGTTCGGAATTAAAGACTTTCAGATGGATCTCTACAGGTTGAGCCCAGGGTTGAGTTGCTCGAAATATGGAAAAAGGTTCGAGTAAGCATTCGCACCAAAAATGAAGTATGATGATGAAGACTTTACTTAAAGGATCTATTGATCTTTTCAGGTCACTTCAGGAAGCTCTTTGTGGTCTCAAGCCTCCGAAACACAATGGTGTTGCATGAAAATAGTTTGATTGCGATTTATGACTTGTCTAGTAATATACTCTGACCTTAGTTGGTCGCGGAGTCTTTAATCCTTATAGGAATCGGCATGGTTTTCTAGAGACCTGTACCTCCATCTCAACTAAATTTGGGTCGATTCCCAGTCAACATCACTATCAGCCTATATTGTCCCTACTGCTGGAACACATGCCTCCGCTGTGAGGGGGAGTTGGCCGTAATCTGCCACGCTGGCCCAGCGCGGGTTGGTAGACGTCACACGTCTTTGAATTTTTGATTATAGAACATGCTGGTTTCCTCACGATGTTTTCCTTCATCGTTTTGCGAGCAGTGGTGATTAAATTATTTACACAAACTTTCCAGTCAACTTTGTGCCCATAAAATATTTTCATCTGTAGCCAAATCTCAACTGCACCGGCAACCGGCAACCGGCTGCAGCTGAATACCAGTATTTTACATGGATCAGCTGCCTATCTGACCTCCACAACTCCCCTTAGTAAAGGAGTCTCGTATTCGGGCTTCTGACGACCAGTAAGGACTGTCAATGATCCAGGAATGACAGCCGGGACCAACGGCTTAACGTGAATTCCGAGGCATGAAGGAGTCTTCGTATGTATGTGGTCACCCATCTACGGACCAACCGTGGTAAGCGTAGCTTAAGCTAATCGTTCAACCCATGTGGCTGTTATTACTTCAACACGACCCCCAGCAAGCCATAGAGACCTACCATTTTCCGACAATCAGTATGGAGAAATTTAAATGATGGGTAAATGAGAGAGAATACACAACTAGGTACTATAAAAGTTAAGGAAGGAAATATAAATATTCGTTTTAAAATCGTTCGGCTACGGCCGAAGAAAAATTATTTCCGACAAATCAATACCCGTACTTCATTTTTCAGACAAAATCTATCATTTGGTACAAACAAGTAAAAGCACAACTAACACAATGCAAAAAATACATTTTCTCGCATCGTTTATGCATATAATTGTACCTTGGAAAACAGTATAAAAGTATTTTTGTTGTAATTTAATTATAAAAGGTGAAAATCAATTGTTTTAAGACTGACCATGCATTTCATTTACTTTTATCGAACAAAAACCAACCCTCATTTTTGCTGTTTTCGGCTTTCATTCAAAAATGCAAATCAGACCTAATTCATTTCGTTACAAGAAGAAAAAAAATCGATTGGACACTAAAAACCAATGGGTACAATCTATTTCACAAATGCGGTCGAGGCTCATCGTAATAAAATCAACATCGACGACCAAAAATAATAAAAGACGATTAAGCAATACTTACTTGAGTCGATATCAGTTGCAAGATGCGCTTTTCAATAAACATCGTTTGCTTTTTAACATGGACAGGCGACAAGTTCGAGGTCAAACGTCAATCTCATCTAATCTTGTGAAATTCAAATAATTGTGATATGACATTACTGGCTACTTCGTCAAATCTGTGTAACTTATTTTTCGTATCGAAGATAACATTGACCTTTTGGAATAGTTTGGAAATTTTCAACAGCCTTATTAACTTCGTCGAGATCAATAGATCTCGTCGTAAGTGCGCAAAGGGTCACAAATTCACCATTCATATCTTCATCATAATAGTAAGCCTATCTATAGAAACTAACTATAGCCAAATTATGATATGAAAATGGATTTGAACTGCCTTCGCATTAGACCAAACAGCTTTTACTGGGGATGTATCTTACACATCTAGACTACACTTTCCTAATGAGGATCCAAATGCTTGATAGCTTTCCTATATTACAGCGTTTTCGCAGTTTTCGATGATAACAACTAGTTAGTAGTTTGGAACCGTGCAGGGCATGGAATAGCACTTACATAAATAGTATTGGAGGAACCCCGCGTCCTAAGATACAAAGTACTGAGTAACTGATAAGTTTGGGGCTCAGTGGCAAATAATAATATAAAGTATTTTGAGCTACTCATATCGTGTCAATTTACTGTCAACCTGTGAACCTACTTACTGCAAAACCTGGACAATAATTATTTTATAATTCTATTGAAGCTACGTTATGTACGTAGGTACCTTATCTATTTCAGCAGTACCTCTGAATCCTCGTATGTCCATGAGCATCAATTTAAAAGGACACAGATGTTCTACTTGGAAATGTAAACCTGTAAAATAATTAGAATGTTGACTGATTCATGCGTGCCTTTCTTGGCGATAAGGAAAGATAAGGATACCTAAAGATTGACCGTGACGATGCAATCTTTCGGGTGTTTTGCTGTTTTCCTTTTCTGTCGCTTGAAAATATGTTTGTTCCACAGAGAATTTGTACCAAACACCTGCTTGGGAAGAATAATAATCTCCTTGTCTAGTTACAAATGACACATGGAAAATATTGTCAAACATTACCTGCTGTGAACGTTCTAAAGCAAACTGTCAAATTAATTAATTGGGCCAAGCACAGATCGTGCACGGTACATGTTCAGAAACAGGAGTCTAGCAGCAGGTATGAGTTATTGAACCTGGCTGTGTGCTGCTGGGTTAGGCGTCACGTCACGGCACATCACGCGTCCCTCGCGCATGCGCCGCGGAGCACTTGCGCCCGCGCCACGGGACAGCGCCGCCACCCGCTCCACTGCATCGTGTCGCCGCTATCGCTTTCACGTCGTGGTTATCGCCCCAGTGATAATCTGCATAGTGCGAACCGTTATTGAAAGCCACGGTACTAGTTTGTGCGTGAAGGCTACAATAGCGGCACTTTAATCTGATATTTATTGACCGAGAGATCGAATGAAGCTGGCTGTACTGAGAGGTGACCTAAATATGCAGACTAATAATATGTGTAGCTTAGACACCTAACATTATAACCTGCACAAGCTATGCCTATAGTCTTCCACTGTTATCATTGTGGTTGACAGTACATTTTCTACAACCTACATAAACATTTCCTTGTATTGATGTTATTAAAATAAATTGCCAATTTTCAGAAACAAACTTCTTGAAATTAAAAAGAGTTAACATTGTCGTGGGCGTGGGCTGGTGGCAGGCGGCAGGACGCGCGCGCGCCTCCTATCAATGATCAATTTTGGTTCCGGCGAGATTATCTTTTGATCGGAGCAATTTCTCTTCGGTCTTGTGTCTGATAACATCTGGAGAACAACGGTTTGCATCGTTCTGCATAATTATAAACCTGGAATTTACTCCGTGATTTTACCGTGTGAGTACATACTCATGGCATTCGTTATTATTTTTGATGGGTTGTTGTTTAGGTATATCAGATTCCGAGGGGTTTATGACCCCTCGGAAGCCTTAGTATCTTTATAAATAAATGTAAAATAACAAAAAGCTCATCTAGATAACGCTGTTAGGTAAGTATCTACTAGGTACTGATAATCAGCGGTTAAACGGCGAATGGGATTTTAGTGAAGGAAAGGCATAAGGTACGTAGGGTACCTATATTTTATAGAAGAATCATGCAAAATTGACGCCGTAAGAAGACAAACGAAACAACAGTACCATGAGTACCTAATAAAAATAGGAACGTGGACGAGTAGGCGATCAAGTAGGTAGAGAGCGAGGCAATCAGAAACAATTTTCTATTACTATTTCTCGTTGGACATATTCCGACAACAAACACGATCGTCCCGAGAGCCGTGGGAATGCCCCAGTCGAGTAACGGACGGACGGACAAATGATGTTGGGCGATCTATTGCCTGTAATTGATGACGACTATTGTGTGCCTTTGAAAGAGCCACGAATGTTTGTCTTCGTTCTGTTACCTTCCGTTTGTTTGTTGCTATTGTTAATCTGAGACTTGTTGCCTTAATTCGCGCTGCTATTATATAAATAACTGCTTGTAGACTCAAGATTAATTCTTTTTCTCGTTGGTACACTTGGCATTCTCAGGTGCCGTTAATCCACTTGACATAGTTGATGGAAAACATAGTTCAATTCGTTGTGGAACTATTGAGGATATTAGATGGAGCTTACATTTATTCTTTCTTCAGTGAGTACGAATGTCGAAACTGTTTGTTTTGATGAGGAAATTAGCCATTGCGTTATATTATCTACTGCAACAGCTATTGCTAAAAACTAGTACAGTATCTTAACGAACGAGAGAGTTTCAGTCACGGATGAGACCTCAAATATGGATTGTTTGAAAATTACTGGATTCGTCAGCTTTGATTACGAAATAAACATGCTTTAGTGGCAGTTGGTGAGCTGGTCATATGGCCACCTCAGTTATTCTTTAAAGGAAACGAGCTTTTGAGTACCTCTTATGAATTCTGAACTTCTAATAAAGACCTTGAATCAGCAATTCTGCACACGGTAGTAAAGTCGCGAGACGCTTGAAGCGCAGCTTTTTGAAAGCAACCCTTGGTATGGTGTTACGGTGATAAACAAGGCTACCTTGGTCAGGGATGTTACAGAAGCATCTATTACAACGGACGTGGATAGCCGAACGTTATAGGGTCTCTGGATGACGAATAGTAGATATGTCGCAAGACGTTAGGGTTGTTATTTTAAATGATCCCGGAGGTCGTCTACATGTTTAAGCCATTAGAAGAATGTTGAATTAGAGACACATTAGAAACAATTAAGAAGGTTAAAAAATATGCAATATTAAAAGCCAACGAACTACCTATTAGATATGGACGAAACTGTAAGAGATTAAATCCATAAATTCAGAAACAATCGACCCACCGGATTGAGAAGTTATACCTCTATAAATTGACTACGATACACATTTTAAATCCTGTCTGATTAACTTGTTTTCAAAATAATTCTGGAGTATTTTATTTATTCATTGATATTATGGATTCATAAATCAGATCCAGGTCTAGATCGAGCTAAGATCTTTTCTTCGGCTAGAATTATAGATGCCTTTATTCAAAACTACAGTACGCGTGGTAGGCGAATACGAATGGTGATAAATTTAGAAAATAGCACTGGGCGCCGGCGCCTGCGATAGCTATCAGCGACATGAATCAGCGTCGTCGCATCGGCGACCACCCGGCTCTGCGCCACCGCGAGCCCGCGGCCCGGCCTGCGCCTGCGCCTACACTGCCCCTTGCCCTAATGCTTCTAATATCTATACACGCCCTCAACATTATTCTCTGCAGATTTTATTCGCACAAGTAACATATAATTTTGTGAAAAACAGTCTATTTTTGGTATGAGCATAGCAACTTTATTTTGGAATTAACCTTCATATTTGCCTAGGACTAAGTAAGGTCGTGACTCGTCATCCTTGGCCCCATAAATTTACTAGATAAGTAAATGTTACAACATTTTATTATGTTATTTATTACTGTTTATTTATTTGTTTAAACACATCATCACACAGGTTTACCTATAGTAACTTTCAAAGATTCGACATACAAGAAATTGAAAGGAAATTTCTAATAACATACACGAATACGTATATTCAAAAACTTTTATTACAATAACAAATAAGTACAAAACATTAGTTTCTATTTATAATTAATTTTATTGATAAAACACATTTTTATTAATGCGAAATAGATGGTACAAAAAATGTAAGCATTAATAGGTACCATCAACAGTAGGCAATATCGATAAACGTAAATGCATTCATTACTTATCATCACTTGGTTACAAATTGTAATATAAAATAATCATTCTAGATTAAAATATCTCTAGCTAGGACTAAAGATTAATACGTTGTTTATTTTATTAGTTGCCCACATAGCCAGACAGATCACAGACTTATTAATTTTAAATATAACGAATGTAACACAATATAGCGTAATTTAATTTGAAAATTTATATTATTTCAATTAACTTCTTGATTTTTATTTCGCGATACGATCTTGTTATGCCAAAAAGTTATGAGCGCGAAGGCCCGAGGGCCCGCGCGAGCTTCTCTCATTAATTTCCCTCTGTAAATATTGCCTCTACATTATGCGATTGTTTTACGATTTAATGCTCTCTCCTCCGACCTCTTTTCGATTTAGGGGTCCGTACCGATTATCGTGTGAAAATTATTAAACATTTGTACACTACTAACAAATTCCCCATTTTAGTTTTTTTTTTTTTTAGTATAGGGCTATTTGTCCTTGTTCTTTTCATGGAAAAGAGACACTATTTGAATAAAAAAGAAAAACATTATATATATGGGGTAAATGTTTAATAAGATTAATTTTATTAATACGACCATTAATTGATCATCACTATTTCTAACACCGACAATCTGGGCTTGTTGTTGTTATCACTCGCTTTATCACATTAGTAATAATATTTGATTAACGAAAGTAACTAGTACATAATTAGAGTAGAATCTTTTAGAAAGCAATTAGAAAAGATAAAACACTATTTGTACAAAAAATGAGTTGAACTTAATTTAATTATAAAAAACGCAAAAACAGATGATATTGCACTTGAACTTAAATCTATCAACTAGTCTAGTTAACAGTAAATTAAAAAAAAAAAACTAACAGTACACATGTGTACTAAGAGTAGCTTAAATCTACTAAAGTGATTGTAAAATTCTATTCTTCCTACAAAAATGCTATTAAACCTTTTGAACTTCCAATATAGAAACCCGAATAAAAACAGCAAAAAAAAAAATCAATATGAGAATTACAAGATATCAATATTAAGTGTAACCGTACATGTAAATAACTCAAGTGGACACGGGCTCTCAGCCGATGTTGTGAACATTTATCTGAATATCGCGAACTGTAATTATGGAACTTAACGTTCGACGCGCGCTGTTACAATTAAACTAGCGGTGTCTTCACCAAATAATAAATTAAACAGATTATATCAACAACATTCATTGTAATTTTTCGACGATTATTACATGTAAGTTACTGTCGACCTTCACTTTAAGGCTATAAGTTTTTGTAGGTAGGTTACATTAATTTGATTTATATGCAAAGAATCTTCGGCTTTTATAAGGATACAATTTTCACCTTTGCAAATGGAGTTTTTGAGAAAATTCATGAATCTACAGTAGTATTTTATATTAAAAACATACCAAACAACAATGGCCGTAACAAGTGCAAGACAAATCAGAACATAGAAGTTTGACATCGAATAATCGATCCGAGCCTTTCAACCCTTAACTTTTTTTTTTTTTTTTGGATGGGAAATCATCAAATGACTCCTCCCGCTCTGGGCGGAGCGGGAGGGCGTGTCAGAGTTTTACTAACTAAAACCCACCCGTGTTCCTTCAGTTGCCCATGTGCCAGGGTCATGGATTCTCTTTTGAACAATCTCGCGACCCCGGCAGGCATCGGTCCTAGCAGACCCCTTCAGTGTTGCTAACATCTCTTTGAGGCACGCGTGGAATTCTACGCGCCGTCGACCCGAGCCTGGTCCTTACCGGGCGGCGAGCAATCTCGCGCCTAGGGTGGCCGGGAGTCAGCTATCGACTCCCGGCGCCCGGGGCGTCTCCTCCTGCGGCGGCTAGGGACGTGAGGGCGCAGAGACTGCCACTCCCTCACGCGCCCCACCTCCTTCTTCGCGAGCATTACTGCTTCGCAGAAGGAGGTGACGGCTTCCCATGCCCTCTCGCTCCGTACCATGGCTTGCACCAGGGCCGGACGCGAGAGGTCGCCGCCACCGATCGCCGCCACGAGGACACGGCGGTGCTCCGCCCAGGTAGGGCACACCTCCACCGTATGCTCCACCGTGTCCTCCAGGCGATCCTCACAATGGAAACACCCGGGCGTTTCCTCCCGCTTTATCCTAAACAGGAACCCACCGAAGCACCCATGCCCGGTGAGAACCTGCATCAGGCGGAAGGTGAGAACGCCGTGGCGCCTCTCAATCCGATCCTCAAACAGGGGAATTACCGCCGCAATTGTGGCGTGCCCATTCAACCCTTGACTTAAACCACCGCTACTGGAAGGAAACGTTTGAGAACTATTTTTGAAAAAACACTTGCGAAGATTTTAGACACAAAAACCGGCCAAGTGCGAGTCGGATTCGCGCACCGAGGGTTCCGTACAAACCTGCAGGTATTCACGGTTTATGCATAAGGTTTATGTTTATGAAATTATTACGGAACCCTTATAGATTCGTCATGTCTGTCTGTCTGTCTGTCCGAGTATGTCACAGCCACTTTTTTCCGAAAAAAATATATATGATTTACAGTACCATGTAAACTACCAACGAAAATTGGTTTGAACGAGATCTAGTAAGTACTTTTTTTTTAATACGTCATAAATCGTAAACCACAATTTAGCTTTCATTCAGTCAACTCAAATATAAAAATTAAAAAAAAAAACATTTAATTTCATAAACATAAACCGTGAATACCTGCAGGTTTGTACGGAACCCTCGTGCGCGAGTCCGACTCGCACTTGGCCGGTTTTTTAATTTTGCACATGCTGTTGGCCTCAAGTTAGGCTCTTTTGTCAAAGTATGTGTTTTAGTTATATTTCCTATGGATGTTTGGGGCTTTAGCCATATATGTATTGTTATTGTGCAAAAAAAAAACATTTAATTTCATAAACGATGATGACGAATGATGATGATGATGACCTGCAGGTTTGTACGGAACCCTCGGTGCGCGAGTCCGACTCGCACTTGGCCGGTTTTTTTTGCCATTTGGCAACGGAACCCTAAAAACATTATGAATATAAGCTATCATGCTGACGGGATTGCCAGCAGAATTGACAACTTAAATTATAGTATCAAAAATTAAAATGTCATAATTTGTAAATTAAAATTATTATAATTAGTCTGGTATTACATTTTTCGGCAACAACAAGAGCAACATATCATAGCCAAAAGGTAAATGTACTGTTAACAATAGCATTCCGGTGACGCAAACCCATAAGATTTTCTCCTACCAAATATCGCTCAACGCGTCTTAAGAAGTTTTTACTTCAAAAAGCCTGTTATAAAATTATAGAATCTAGAATGCTAAGTATAATTTGGGCACCCCGGGTTCGAAACGCTAAGGATAAGGCCAAATACGATTGTCGCGACCCATTGCTGGGCACGCCTCTATTGCAGCGATAAGTTTGAGGAGTGGCTAAAGAGGCGCCACGGCGTCCTCACCTTCCGCCTTAAGCAGGTTCGCACTGGGCATGGCTGCTTCGGGAGGTTCCTGTGCAGGAAAAGGCGGGAGGAAACGCCCGGGTCTTATCACTGCGTGGATAGCCTGGAGGACACGGTGGAGCATACGGTGGAGGTGTGCCCTACCTGGGCAGAGCACCGCCTTGTTCTCATGGAAGCGATCGGCGGAGGGGATCTATCGCGTTCGACCCTGGTCCAAGCCATGGTACGGAGCGAGAGGGCATGGGAAGTCGTCACCTCCTTCTGCGAAACAGTATTGCTCGCGAAGGAGGATGCGGAGTGCGTGAGGGAAAGGCAATCGATGCGCCCTCAAGTCCCTAGCCGCTGCAGGAGAAGGAGCCCCGGGCGTCGGGAGTCTATCGTAGACTTCCGGCCACCGTAGGCGCAGGCGGCGAGCAATGGGTAGCTCGCCGCCCGGTAAAGACCATACCCATGGGTCGACGGCGCGTTGTGTTCCACGCGCGCCGCAAAGAGAAGTCAGTATAATTGAAGGGGACCTCTAGGCATTTAGGTAGTCACGGTGACAGAAATGCAAATTTTAAACTATAAATAGCAATGGTTTTCTTTTTTACCAAATCTATCGGCACACCTAGTACAAGCTTAGTATGTTCTACTTATAGCTACAGATACACTGTTTACTGTAACATTAGCATATCGATAACGCGAACCTATAAGATTTTACCAAAAATCGCTAAACACTCTCAAAGAAGTTTTCACTTCAAGAAGCCTGTTTCGAAAATTTGGGAATCTAGACTGCAAGAGCGAGCGAAGAAAACTCTGGATTTAGGTTCCCCACAGTCCAAATCCTAAACTGCTGTAAGACGAATTAAACCTTTCTTCATAAATCGACATCTAACGTTAAAGGAAACAAGTTCTCTTTCTGTATAATGGTCAAAAGAAAGAGAACCTATTCACGGTGAAATGCCAAAATTTTCATACTTTTCAAACTTTTCTGAATATGGGGACAGGGCGGGCGGCCATTTAGCTTTGCCGCCCTGACCCTTAGAAAGGTTTAGTCCATCGCTGTCAGGCAATGGCATAAAAGAAAAATGTATTGCATGTTTTTTTTTAAGTTCTCTTAGTGTAATAATGTATGAACATCAAGTCAAAAACATGCCACTATCGCAGGTTGCCTCAAACCGACCCCACTCAACAGTGTCATCGTCCTCCATTGTACAGTTGGTATAGCGCCTGCACAAATTCTAAGAGAATTACGATGCACAGTGGAAAAATACAAACAGGCGTCTGACGCAAAACACATTATTCAGCGAAAAGAATAAAAAGCCTCATAAACGATCCCTGATCGCGGCCCGATACAAACTATGCCAGGAAATACTTCCCCCAACCTGCACTATCTACCACCAATTGTGCAACTTCCCGCGGATGCACTTTGGTTTGTCGACAAATTGTCAATAAGTTGCGGTTGCAGGGGCACAAGCTATGTCTCAACCCCTAACATAGATCGATCTAGGGTTTCACCCAATCTGAGCGAGCGACCTTAGCGCTACCGTTGATAACACTAAATAGGAGCTGAATATTCGGTTTCGCCTGAAAATCGTGCTTTGAATCTAAGTTGGGAAGCTACTGGTCGATTTTTGTGACCAATTTTGTATGAAATAAATTTCATTTCGAGTAGGTAGTTGTTTAATATATATATATAAAAATGAATCCCTATTTCCCTTGGTCACGCCATCACGCGTGAACGGCTGGACCGATTTCACTTTTTTTTTTGTTGTTGTGTTTGTAATTGTCAGGAGAAGGTTCTTATGAAAGAAAAAAAAAAAAAAAAATCGCGGAAAATTAGAAAATTTAAGAACACTTATTTAAGAATACTTAACAACCATATAATAGGACAATGTAAACTTTTTTAATGTAACATTATGACATTTGACATAGAATTGACAGAATGCGTGCTCAAATATCATCAAAGAGACAGGACAACGTCTGTCGGGTCAGCTAGTATTGAATAATCATGAATCGCCGCACCTAGTTACGAATTTAGCCCGGATGCGCCATCGCAACAATCATGTTCATTTACTTTTTTTTGTAACAACATCTCTCAGGATAACCTAGGAGGTTGTCTGCTTAACCGGACACGTGTTGACATACGCAGCTGAAATATATTATATTCCCCCACTTCCATGCAGTCGCCTATTATTTTTGACTTGAAGATGATACCTAAAACCGTCCCATAAGGTTTTGGCGCGATAAGATATAATATGATATGTCTTTTCCCAAGTTTTTTTTACAACTTTGATATCCTCTGACTTCGTTCTCCCCCACTACTGATGTCTATGCACTAAGGAAAAACTATTTTATGTGTGCTTTTCAGCCGGTATATAATTACGGTTTCAAACTAACGCCACCGAACTATTATGGCAGTTCTGCCACTACGCAAGATGACAAAAAACGACTGAATGTTCTACTGGAAACTCCGAATGTCCGACTCTTACAAAGCATTGAGCCATGTTGTACAATTTTATGTAATTAAATAGTGAGTAGGTATTGACTCACAATTATTTTTTAACTTAGGTACTTAAGCGACATCTTGTAATAATACCGCTACGAACTAACGTTAAAGCTACCGCACTGAGAGTAGTAAGCGTTTCATACAATGTTTTCAATGCGCATTTATAATACTAGCATTCGACACATTTAACATTATAACGAGATTCAAAACTACGTAACAAAAGTACTTAACACCTAGTTTCACTAAAATTGGAATGATTTAAAAAAAGTAAAACATTTAGGAAGAAATATCACAAGTTAGGAAACCGAAATTGATGGCTGTCTTACAATTCTTCGTGTGCTCGCCGTACTCCGGAGACTTCGAGGAAATCATTGAAGGCTTTTTGTTGACGCACGTGTTCCGCACATTTCTCAACTAACCTCAGAAACTCGCGCACGTCGAATGAATAGTTTGTGAATTTTGCATGTGAACCGCCACCGGGCCCATGACCCTGAAATTAATGTTTCATCACTACATATTATAAAAAAGCGTGTAACAAGTGCCCCGCCGAATCCGGTCTGAACGCGATAAACTCAAAAACTATCGAACGAATTTTCATTCGGTTTTCACCAATGGGCAGAGTGATTCAAGATGAAGATTCGGCGGTATAATTCATTAAGGCTTTGTGTGAATTCAGTTAAATAAGACGGAGATGGTTTAAAGTGTCGGAAAAAAACACGGAGAGGGGAAGCTTTAATGGCGTGCGCCGCATTAACACTGGATGAAATTTTGCACAATAATAGTCATAATATTTTAACTTAAAAATACAGACACAAAACTCCGTAACTACTACTACTACTGCTACTTCTGATACTTTAAATCCCGGTGGTTGGTCTCCGTGGGACATTTTCCTACCTCAACGCGGACCCAGCCGCGGGCAAAAGTTAGTATTAGAAATGGTATTGTTTAGAAGTCGCGTTAGACTAGCCTAGCCGCTAGGTAAATCTAATTCTACACTAGCGTTCTTCTAATTTTATGTTATGAATGCGGTAAGTGAGGCTGCCTGCCCAGGGCACACTGAATTCTACCCTATAATAGTGTTAGTAGATATTTAAAGCAATGTGAAATCAAAATTTACCTCATCTTGTTGCACAAGTTTTGTTTTATCTTCCCAAGTTACATATTTAAGTCCACGAAGTCTCGTTAGATCTAAATAGCAGTTAGGATCTTCACAGTTATAGCTGAAAAAAAAACAGTTAAATTATGCAAGTTTTTTTTTTAAATGTTTTTGGCAAAAATAGTATGTAAGGATCGTAGTAGGTGGTGTTTCGTAGTTTCTGCCTACTCCCATGGAAAAAGGCGTGACTTTATGTATGCGTCTATGTATTTATTATATGGTTTATTTGTGCTTGACTTATTTCGCGTATTGTTTTTGAAAGAGAAAAGAATTTATCAGTGTTTAATGTGAAAATAAATGATAAAAGTGTTGAGCAAGTAAGTGAGTTCGTCTATTTGGGGAGTATGTTTACAAGGGATAGAATGATTGATTTGGAAAGGAGAGTTCATGCAGGAAATAAAGTATATCAAAGTTATTTTAATCATGTAAAGTGATGTACGTGCGATTCTCGGCTGTTCACAATAATATGCTTGTGCATTTTAATTAAATGGTGCTATATTTGCGATTGTGACCAACCAGTTAATGTCCGAAAAGGCTCGACTGCCTTTTTTTTTAAAGTGGAGAAATGCTCATGAATACTGCACTACCACGGGGAGATAGTGCAGTTATGTGGGACTCCAACCCACTAAAACTCCACGGTGTCCTCCTGTGCCGCTTGCGGCGGGAACACAAGGTATTTACAAGGCAGATGTGCCTGGAGACTTCGCAAGGGGACCTTGGAGAATATAATATTGTGAACTTATTGGTGAAGTTCTTCAGAAAAGTTAGGTGCGTAGTAGTCGCAACCGGCGTGTGTGTATGACCAGATGTATGAACATTAACGAAGCACAAGGAGAATGTAAGGACGTAGCAGGTGGTTTTCTATAATTTCTGCCTACCCCCATGGGAGAAAGGCGTGAGTTTATGTATGTATGTATATATCGCGTATTCCTACATAAACAATCGTACTTACAGTTCAAACACGGCCGCCCAATCAGGCAAGAAAAGAAGATGCGTTAATCCGGCCCCGTGCATGCCAATGAACACGTCTGTATTATGAGTTATTTCCAACTGTTTTAGAAAAGGCATCGTTTTATCGTACACCGCCCGATTCACTTCGTAACCCTCCACCTTCCTCAAAGCTTCAATAAGGGCCTTCTCGTTCAATATCGAGCGATATGTTGTACCTCTTGATAGCAGGGTTACTCTCACTTTGTCGCTGGTCCGTGGGTGTAGTTTTATATTTAAAGAATGGATTATGTGTTTTGAGAACGCATGGAACAAGCCACTCCTTTCGCAACCATATATCTGCAAAAGACGAACAATAATAAAAATACATTTTTTACATGATGCAAAATATTAGAAAACGATTAAACAAATTTCGTTATCTGATTGGAGCTCGTAATATGGCAGGGTTTTTTTACTGCTGGACAGTGTTTTTACTAACGTTTAAATAACAAAATAAACTTACCAAGGGAGTGTTGTAATAAAGGCCGAAGATCATTCTAGGCAGAAGAGGTAACACAACATTTTTGAAACATACTACTTTCCCTCTGAACGTTTTTAAGTCCCAAATTGGATTATCAGTAAATGCTTTAAATGCTTCTTGAAAGGCAGACTCATAAGTGAATGTTTCCCACACCAATATGTGATTGTCTTTAGAAAAAGTAGAAGGATGTGTTGAATTCACATGTAGAGATGCATACAAGTTGAAAAAGTCACAGAAATGGTGGTACATGTTAACAGCTGAAACACAGAAATATATTAGTGATAAGTAGACATGGCCGACGATAGACCAGATGTGTGGATTAGAAAATAACATACTTGCATCTAATTTCATAATGTATGTTGGTTTATTTATAGTTATATCACACATTCCATCAACTATTGGTCTCTGAGGTGTTTTCACAAAATGCACAAGTTCGGGACCCCACGATTGTAAAGCACTCATGTGTTCTGCTTCCTTTTTTAACCGCTCAGAATAAAAATTGCAGAATCCACCTGAAACATTACAAATATGTATTTGTCAATCTGCTTCTAACTTTTCACCTTGTCTTGAGTGTAAAAATTATGTTAGAAACTATGATGGGTGATGATGACTATTATGTTATGTTGTAGATTATGTTATCAACAATTGTAATTAATACTTTTAAATACATTAATTATTCTTAAATAGCTTTTGCCGATTACTTCGCAAGTCGGAAATTAACCCATGGGAACGTAGGTAAAATTTTTCAATTTTGACGAGACAGTATTGCCAGCTAATTTGATTCTTCATTGAAAACAAAACCACTTCAACTCAGTCTATCGCAGTCCACTGTGCCAAAACACCTTGTCCTCCGCCTGCCGCATCCAGTCCATCTAGCTGGGAGGCGTCCCACACTACGCTTGCCGATACGCAGTTTTCACTCCAGGCCTCGTCTGCTCCATCGGCCATCGGTCCTTCGACAAACATGACCAATCTACTGCCACTTCAGACTGGTTACTTTGCAAGCTATGTCTGTAACTCCAGTTCTTTTCCGGATAACTACATTTCTGATGTTATCCTTCAAAAAAACTCAGCATAGCCCGCTCCATAGCGCGCTAAGCGACTATACATTTATGGACCAGCCCAACTGTCAGTGTACACGTTTCGGCACCATATGTCATAACGGGTAGGACGCACTAGTTGAAGACCTCAGTTTTCAAACATTGCGGTATTGGCGACGAGAAGACTTGACGAAGTTTTCCAAACGCTGCCCAACCCAACTGGATCCTCTAGTCGGCTTATTTCTCTAAGTTTTATCTACCATGCTGGAGGACTTGCCCTTGGGAGACATTCTCCTTCACAACTTCAAGAAGCTACCCTTTTATGCGGATTGGACTCGGCAAGTGGTGCGAATTGTACATGACTTTCGTCTTGTCTAAATTCATGCCACCCACCAATAGACTACATTTAGGCTATCCAGGATCTGGTCTAACTGTTCCAGCGTCTCAGCCATTATGACAACGTCGTCAGCGAAACGAAAGTGTGAGATGTACTCGCTGTTCACGTTGATACCTTGTCTAGTCCAGTCCAGCGTCATAAAAAATCAAAAGTCATTTATTCAAACTAGGCTGAGAGTCAGCACTTTTTGAACGTCAAAGTTACATGAGACAGTCCCCCCAAAACGCCCGCCCTTCGACACTTCCTAGTGCTTTAGCTGGGAAGAAGAAGTGGCGGAACAAACTCCCCAGCAGCACAGCTGTCTGTTGAGTTAGAAGAACTTGATTCTATACAGTATTGTGTAAGTTATTAATATTATAAAACAAAACATACATTATTCGCCATATGTCAGCTAGCACACGCCAATATACCAACAAAACATTGAAAACTAAACTCAAGCTGAAATAAATAATAAAACAAAATCGTAAACAGAACTTAAAAACCTTAATAAAGCCTCCAGGCATAAAGGGCGTGCCCGCTTACATATACAACGATGCAAATGATACATATACACAATAAATGAAATTAAAAGAAAATAAAAATAAATTAACAAAAGCAGTTAAATAAAATAAAAAACAATTATATGAACTACCCATATAAACTGTCAGCAGGAAGACTAATTCTGGATTGAAAGAACATAAACATTGTCTTGAGTTGATCACAGCGACCAACTATTCTTATCGTTTAAGTAGTCGTTGATAGAATAGTATGCCTTTGAACAAAGGTTGGATTTTACTTTAGCTTTAAACTCATTAAACTGCAAATCTAGCAAAGCAGAGGGAAGCTTGTTATAAAAGGTAATACCAAGACCAACAAAAGAATTATGAACCTTATGAAGCCGGTGAAAGGGAGCACGTAGTTTATCCCTACTTCTAGTATTAATATTATGAATATCACTGTTTTTAGTGTACAAGTGTATATTTTGCCTAATATATAAGATGTTGGCGAAGATGAATTGTGATGCCACCGTAAGAATACCAATATCTTTAAACAAATCTCTCAGAGAAACTCTAGCACCTAGTTGGTAAATCGCGCGAACAGCTCGTTTTTGAAGAACAAAAATATTTTGAATGTCCGCGGCTTTGCCCCACAGCAGAATGCCGCAGGACATTATGCTATGAAAATAACTAAAATACACTAATCGAGCTGTATCAACGTCCGTGTACTGTCTAACTTTCCTTACGGCGTAGGCGGCCGAACTGAGCCTTCCCGCTAGGCTTGATATTTGTGATCCCCACTGAAGTTTGGCGTCTACTGTTATGCCCAGAAAAACTGCCGAGTGTACAGTTTCAAGCACCTCATTATCTAAAACGACATTGGGTCCCAGATTCCTAACATTCGGTAAGGCGAACTTTATACATTTCGTTTTCTTAGCATTAAGAACTAGGATATTTGTGGTAAACCAATCCGTAGCCATAGAGAGCGCACTATTCACGTCATCAAAATCTTTTCTATTCCTGTCTACTTTAAAGATAAGTGAGGTATCATCAGCAAATAGTACAATGTCACAGATATTCTTTAAATAGAATGGTAATTCGTTAATATACACTAAGAATAAGAATGGACCCAGTATTGAGCCTTGAGGTACACCTAACTGAACTAGTAGCCCGGAAGATTTTACACCATTGACATCTACACACAGAGTTGGGCAAAATTTATTCGAATGACGAATAACGAATGAATAAATTGCTATTTCGTTATTCACGAATAATAAATAATTTCTTTTATTCAAAGGAAAATTATTCGAATGACGAATAAATTATTTTATTCGTTAGTCGGTTAATGAATAAAAATAAAACAAGGAATAATGGCATTTAAATCAAATATATTTTTTTGCTTTCAATTATCATGTATTTACAGGTATGATTATTTCTTAATATTCGTTTTAATCACTACTCTTTCTTCAAACATGTTGTCAGACAACCTGCTTGACTTTGGCAGGTTTATCATAGTGGCGTAAGAAAAAAAGCGTTCTACTGATGCAGATGAAGGCAATGGTGTATTGTATTTTTGAAATATAGTTTTTATTTCGGGATAGCGATCTAAAACATTAAAAGTACGATCATCTTCAGCAAAATATTGAGATACTATTACATCAGCCCTGGTTTTCGGTGATTGCTTTTGTATGTCAGCTTCGCTTCCCGAGTCTGATTCGAAATCAAAAAATGAGTTTTCTGGATCAGCAGCAACTGTATTTTCAGAATATGAAAGATTCTTGGACACTTCTTTTGCTATTTCATGTTTAAATAATGTTTTGATTCCTCTTTGTTCATGTGGTGTAATGCAACTAAACCATTTGTTCTTGAACCTCGGGTAGGACAACGTCGCAATTATAGCATGTGGACCTTTAGGCGTAAATGGTTTAAAAAACTCGTCAAATCTTCTTTCAACGCTTTGCCTGTATGCTGCTGTTAAATCATGGCAGTACGTTAATGGTATGTTCTCTAATTTTTGCAGTTTCTTGCGTAAAACCATTAAACTTGGAATTAAACGTTTACCTCGTTATACAGTTTAGTCGAGGTATACAGGACCATTTATAATTTTCTTAATTTTATATTGAAGGCATCTGTGTCTGAACTAGAAAAATTTAACCGCCGAAAAAACTGAAAAGCAAAAAATAATAAACCTTAAAATTATGAGTGCCGCTTTGAGTGATCTTTGTTCATTGATTTTCCAGCGCCGACTCATAATTTTAAGGTTTATTATTTTTTGCTTTTCAGTTTTTTCGGCGGTTAAATTTTTTGGTAAAAAGTTTTTATTTTATAATTTTTTGTGGCTTTAATATACTAATAATACTTGGTAAAGTATACCCTATACAATGAATAAAGCATTATCAAAATCGGCCTACTCTGTATAAAGTTATGCGTGGTTAAACATAACAATCAGTGAGTGAACAATCAATCATCCCCTGTTTTCTGACCCTTAGGGTTTGATTTTGTTTTTCAAATTTATATGGGACCACCCTCGGAGTAGGTATACCCTTTCCAATAAAAAAAGAATTATTACAATCGGACTTCTATGTAAAAAGTTATGCGTGGTCATACATAAAAAAAAAAAACAAACAAAAAAAAAAAAACAAACAAAAAAAAAAAACAAAAAAAATATACGCGTCGAATTGATAACCTCCTCCGTTTTTTTTCGTCGGTTAATAAAATATATCTGTATCTCAGACATCAGCGCTCTTCCTTGTGAAGACCATTGTATTACTAGCTTACTTTGACATAATAATATTAGGAGGTATATCTTTACACAGGGTTTTTTTTTTAAATTAATGAAAATCTTAAAATAAAATAAAATAAAAACAAGCAAGGGTGTGTGAAGTGTTAACCTCTCGGTGAGTAATGTGTGAAAGTGTGTGAAAGAGTGTGAGAGGGTGGGAGTAGGAGAGATCTATTTATTATTTAAGTATTTTTAATAAGTTTTCTGTTTCTTCATATGTATGTTTACTAATATATTTAAACAGTTTACTTTTACAAAGACTTTTATTTAGCGGGTACATTGCCAAAGTGTCATTAATCTTATTATATAAGTACGGTCCCAAGAAGCAGAAGTATTTGTTTACGTAAGCATGTCTGAAAGAAGGTCGGTCATTATTACTAATAACGTTACATCTTCTAGCTAGATCACCTTTTGAGAATTGTAGTAAAGAGTGTTGCTTTAAAACCACAAGCAATATAAACAACTGACGAACTGTCAGGACTTCATACGACTGATAAAGAAGATGGGTTGGGTACAAATAAGGACGAAAAGTACTAACTTTTA
Source organism: Aporophyla nigra (assembly GCA_947507805.1). NCBI lineage: Eukaryota > Metazoa > Arthropoda > Insecta > Lepidoptera > Noctuidae > Aporophyla > Aporophyla nigra. The sequence goes on along the minus strand of OX382302.1, from coordinate 13,111,987 downwards.
GAACCGCCCTTTGGGCTATTTCTAAGGGCTTTAGTATGGTTTTATGTGTACCTCCCCAAACGGTGATGCAATATTGAAGAATGGACTGTGCGAGTGCTAAGTAAATTTGCTTCACTAATTTTGGGGGCGCAACATGTCTAAGGTTCTTGAAAACATAGATCAGTTTTCTCGTCCTAGATGTAAGCTGGTGAATATGGTCTCTGAAGGTGAGATTACAGTCAAGAATAATACCAAGGTATTTAGTTGACGCTGTCTTTATTAGTGTTGGGCAAGAGCATACTAGGGTATTGCAACAACTATGTGCTGTAATCGAGGAGGTATTAGGAAGTCGATTATTTTGAGTGCTCATCGAGAATGTCATGTACTGAGTTTTATCCGGGTTAAGAGTAAGGGAGTTATTCTGCAACCAGTGGGTCACAACATTGAATCCATCCTGGGCCTGCTTGTATACTTTGTCCCAGGTATCAGCTGAGAACAACAGAACTGTGTCATCTGCATAAGATATAATTTTACCTCCAGCAAGGTCTAGTTTACAGAGGTCATTCAAGTATATGAAGAAAAGTGTTGGAATCAGAAGTCCATAATACATTATTGTTTCTCCATGCAGTATATCTAAAGCCTCGGCAATAGGACATGAACATGTGATATATTCGTTTATATATTCATATTCACGGTCACTAATATAATTTCTGAGGCACAAAGCTCTATGCAGTTGAATGTTCTTGTCTTTGATGGAGTAAATTTGCTTCATAGCGTCATATAAGCTATTCGATCTTGTAACGCTAAGTGTATGTCCTAAAACACCTTGAATGATTTCTGCTGTCTTGGGACGTCCAGCTGCATTCCACAATATGTTACATTTTTCAATAGCATTATGATGCATTTAAGATAATGACGTATTATTATCTACTTTAAATATTCGATTAGCATCTATAGTAGCAGACAAATTCAGAGTATGAGCAGCGCATCTGAAATGACACGCTAATTGAAAATCACGTGGATCAATAATTTCTCGTAAATCATCTTCTTCATCATCCAAATCATCTTCTTCTAAATCAATCGAATCTGAGTTTAAAATTGATACACCAAATTCTTTGAATGCTTTGATGAAGTTGGAATCATTATCAGTAACTGTTGCGACTATCTTGGTGGAATTCAGATTAAATTCAGTGTGAATTTCGTCAAGTGTCATGGCAATTCGTTCATAATTATGAATTCCAGGAAACCTCCCGCAAGCTAGTGTTTTGCATTGTCGGCTGAGATCCGCATCTATCCAATGAGCAGTTACTCCAAGAAAACTTCGTTTACGACTCGACCATATATCAACAACAGTGCATATATATTCTGCAGCTTCTAACGTCGATTTGATCGCGGACATTTGCAGTGCATGTTCAGCATCAATTCTTCTGCTCAATGTTCTTCAGCTGATGACATTTATTCCGTGGTTTTGTAACCCTAAATTATTTAACATCGTAATAAAAAATGGATCTTCTACTGCATTCAGTGGAATCATTGAATTAATGAAGAATAGTACCAAATCATGTTCAAAGTTTGTTTGGGAAATTGTGTTTGACTTTGAAGTTAAAAAAAATCCGCTTCCAGTGTCGGCACTATGACTTCTCTTTTGTTTCATCAGCTTGGCATACTCGTGATATTCAGCAACGGCTTCATCCCCATGTTTTCTTTTTAAATGGCTCAAAAAGTTTGACGACGAGTTTGGACAACCTTTAATTTTTACAACTTTAGGTTCACACTTCACACAGGTCATCAGTATGCTTTTTCCATACGAAGATGAAGAGTCATACTTAAAAAACTTGCCATCCAACAAAGTTAATGTCGTTTTTACATTGTTTTGATTCACCGAAACATTGGCAACATTTTCATTAGAACTTTCCACATTGATTGAACTAATTTGATTTGACTGAGAATTATCCTGAGAGTCCAAACTCTCTAACTCCATAATTTCGATGAATAAATCACACACTTTCAAAATCCAAAAATATCACAATATAGTACTTGTGATTTGATTAGCCGCACCGCTCTGGTAAACAGATTCCGAATGACTGGGGAGAGTACCCAGAATATTAGCAATTTACAAAAACAAAATAATTCTTTTGTGACCACAACTGATAAGAAAGTGCGCTCTCTCTCTCTCACTCTTAAATACAAGTCTCGTTCTCTCGTATTGTAATGAATAATGATCCCTTTCTTGTGCCGCTATTATTCATTAAATAAAATATTCCGGAAATCAGGCAGGCAGTTGACGATATACGATTGGCACCAATTCGTCTTATCGCTTTATTTTTCATAAACAATAGGACAAAAAGTGAGCAGCCTTGGTGTAACACAGGTCTCATCCGTAGAGTCCAGTGTTACATATGAATTTACAAAAAATATTTAAAATAACGAATAAAATCACGAATAATTTATTCGTAGGTTTATTTACGAATAATTTATTCGTAAATAATTGCGAATAATTATATTGCGAATAAAATTTTATTCGAATAATTATCCAGATAACAAGTTATTCGAATAATGCCCAAATCTGTCTACACATTGGTACCTATTTTGCAAATAAGAACTTATGACTTTGAGAGCTTCGTTTTGAACACCGTAATGACGTAGTTTACGCAAAAGTGTGTCATGGTGAACGCAATCAAAAGCTTTGGAGAGATCACAGAAAACTCCGATAGCATTTTGCGAGTTCTCCCATGCGTTGAAAATGTGTTTCAGCAGAGCAACACCCGCATGTGTTGTCGAACGACCTATTGTAAAGCCGTATTGCTCATTATGAAGGAGGCTATTTAAATTAAAATGTCTTAGCAACTGCTTGAGTATTAATTTTTCAAATATGCAGGTAAGATAGAAATGGGCCTAAAATTGCCAACGTTATTTTTATTACCTGTTTTAAATAATGGTATGACTTTACTACTCTTCATGAGGTCAGGAAAAGATCCTGAATCAACACATTTATTAAAAGTTACAGCTAGATAGGGGGCTACGATGTCTATTATATTACTTAACAGTTTAACGGAGATGCCCCAGTAATCTCCAGTGTTTTTTGACTTAAGTGTGTTAAAAATATTAACCACGTCACGAGGCGTCACATGTTCGAAACTAAATAAGCGACTACATCTGGGCACACTACTAGGCAAAAGTTTTCAGCTTTAGACGGGGACGAATTTAAGGAGCAAGTCGTAGTTATAGGTATGTTGGCAAAAAACTCATTAAATGCCTCAGCTACATCGGCAGCTTTATTAACCAATTTGTTGTTAATCATAATCTTTAGTTGTTTTTTCCTGTTTAATCGATTTACCCGTTTCATTGTTAATAATTTTCCAAGTGGTTTTTATTTTATTACTGGATTTTTTTATGGTATCGCTTAAAAATTTAGATTTAGCGAAAGCACAGATTTTTTTAAATAAATTTGAATAATTTCTGACATACTCTAGAAAAGAAGTATCAAATATATATATTTTTTAAACCATATAACTCGTATAGTCTCGCTCTACTTTTATAAATACCTGGAGTAGCCCATTGGTTGAAGCTAACAGAGGTGCTATTAATGTCAATAGTTTTGGTCTTGAAAGTAGATTGGTATTCTTTTTGTACAATATCAAAAAGGGCTCCATAGATTTCATTAGGAGTCTCATGTTCTACTATAGATGGTGGTGTAATCCTATGAGCAATATTATTTTTAAATTTGTTGCAACGACTAACTGTATAAGGCCTGCATTCTATTTTATGCGACTTTTTAAGTAATGGCAAAGGGAAGCTGGCTAATAATCCACGGTGGTCAGACGTTAAGTCACGTAACACTAACTTATTATTGGCATCACAATCACTAAATATATTATCAAGACAAGTCGAAGACGATGCTGTGATCCTAGTAGGTTCGAAAAACAAGTTTATTAAATTAAAAGACTTAACCAGATTGAGCAGTCTAATACTTAATGGAGTAACATCTAAAATATTAATATTGAAATCTCCACATAAAATTATACATTTATTAATTGATTTTAATTTATTGGGTGAGTCCTCCATGACTGACACGAATCGAATAAAATCCCCAGAGGGCGGACGATAAACGCATATTATGACGTAACGCTCTAGTTCAACACAAGACAACGCAATAGTGCGCTCGATGGAAAGATTAACTAAATCTAAACGTTGTTTACATTTCAACTTGTTTGAAACAAGAACTAATGATCCACCGCGTATAGCACTTTTTCTCACAAATGCACTTTGCACAGTAAAAAAATCATCATTCATAAACACTACTTCATGTTCTTTCAACCAGTGTTCAGTCAAACATAATAGCTGAACAAACAAACTTAACTCTAGTTCTTTGCCAGACAAACCCTGCATATTTTGATGAACAACATTCAACACATGCAGCTTACCCGTTGTCGCACCTAACAGTTTAAACTACTAGGTGTATCAAAAGTGGTTTTAGTACCACTACTAACAGCAATCGATGGTACGCTACAGGTACCAGTGTGACGGTGTAAATTGTATGCTAAAAGATTAGCAATTTGTCTCCTACAACTAAGTGGCAAATACATAGTGTAATTTGTCAATTTGTAATCAGTAATAAATTGATTACAATCAAAATATAAAATAGCGTCACTGTGACAACTAGTCCTATTATTAATTAACACATTTAAATTATAAATGTGCTTATTTTGCTCCTCAGACAAGTATTGCGAATAAGGCAAGGCACAGAAAATAAATTTACAGTGATTGGTCTCATTGAGATGTAACATCAAATGGACACATTGAACTATTTCTTTTTTTCTAACATTTAAACTATCGCCATATAATAATATTACAGTAGAACCAGGGTTTATTTTTGACAGTTTAATTTTATTTAATAATTGGCTAATACTGGCACCGGGTGAACAATTATTAATTACATACTGTTGTGAACACTGATTAAATATGCTACCATAACCTTGACCGAATTTGTCAGAAAAAATATAAGTTGTGTTTATGCTATTATTATCAACAATACAGCTATCTACTGGGTGAGCTGCTGAGGGTGTGGGTGTTTCAAGTTGAGGCTGGGGTGTCTGGGAGCAAGCACAGCTGGAGAAGTTATTTGTCAGAGACTCATACCTCTCCGCATTGTACTTGACCAAGTCTGCCAACTCACTAGCTTCGTGCATGCGCTTACTCAGGTCTTGTTGAGTAGCCTCATATTTACTAAAGATATCCTTTAGAGCATATTCCCTAACAAACAATTCATCCCGAAGGTGCTGAGTGTCCGTATCATACAAAGTATTACATAATTGTAAATCACTATAACACTTCTTTAATTCTAGTTTTAAATTTAGATTTATTTGACTAAGTTTTGTGTTTAATCTAGTAACTTTTTGGCATTTCAATGATTTTTGGTATTTTCTGATTAGTCTATTAATTCTAATGTATTTTTTTTAACTTATTGTGACTAAAAACATCCTCCAGTGCATTGATGAACAGTTTCGGGGATATCACATACTCCAGTCTCACCCGCTCAGCAGTTGGATTGGGCTGGTTTTTTTTATCCTGGGACTGGACAGTCATCGTTGCAGCGTCAAAAAAACATATCAAGACTTCGATGTATCCCATCAATCCGCTATAGCCAGTCAATCCGAAATCGTAGCAGAGAAACCAGAACGGCCCATATTTCGGTGAAGTCGAAGGCGTTCTCATAGTCCACAAATACCATAAATAGCGGCTGATTGTACTCTTTGGTCTTCTGTACAATTTGCCGAACAGTATGAATATGGTCTATGGTGCTGAGGCCTTTTCGTAAGCCGGCTTGCTGTAGTGGCTGGAACTCGTCAATTCTCATGGCGGGACGGTTTGTGACGACCCTAGCAAACAGTTTGTATATATGGCTCAGAAGTGAGATGGGTCTATAGTTCTTGCTGAAAAACTATTTAGTTCAGGTCAGTGACAGTGACCGCAGAGCCAATCCTTTCGCAACAATGACCTTGCCCAAGTAGCACAAAACTGCATTATAAATTGTCACATAAGGCCCACAGCGGTACTCTGAGCATTTACATAGAGTTATTAGTATTCACCCGGGGTGTAACAGCTGTTTAGAAAAAAACGTGGCCAACTATAACGCTATTAGCTGTACAGTAATTCTATTAAGCACCACAAACACGCCACAAAGTCACTGTTATTGAGCGCTTAGTAGTGCAGTGCCCTATCAGCTGTAAGTTTTCTGAATAATAGCCCACACGTGTACTATACAACCGTTGCATTTTAAGAGAGAACATGTAATCCACTATAACGTAATCAGTTACTTTGTGAACTTATTTAACAAAAATTTAATGCTTTATGCTGCATACAGGTTCACTTTTCCCCTATTAGTCAGGTGTTACCATACACTCGAATAACAGCATGCATCGAAGTGTCGGCATGCGCGAATGGAACATTGGACGCGACGGGTTCCGTATGTTTAGATTTATAAAAAAATAAAATAAAATGAAATCAATTTATTTCAGACATAACCCATATTACAAAAATTAAGATAAAAGTAACAATGCTGCAGCAGAAAACAATAAAATGTTATTAACAAACTAAAAATATATGTCACTTAGTTGAAATAAAAGCAAATGTCAAATTTACGTCGGATTTAAATTAAAGTAAGAATAAATAATAATTGCACATATTAACAAAACAATACAAAAAAGCCTTTATAAATAGAGGTCAGTGTGTTTGGTGCCATTAGGCTGAGTAGGTACTCTCTGCTACAAAAATCTTCTTATAACCTAAACATTTTCGGGACTAATATGGTTGCCACAAAATTAATATTTGTATGTTTCTGGTACTTTCTTGAAAATGAAGAAGATTTATTAAGAGAAATCCAAGATTTTTTAAATTATAATACATAAATTAATTTCGAGAGTTTTTAAGATTCCAGATTTCGACAATTATTGTCAGAGGTAGTCAGTTAGGAAATACCAGTACAGCTAGCATCTAAAAAACAACGTAATTTTCTTTATGTTTATTTAATTTTGCCTTTTTAAAGAACAATTTAGGGTGTACCACCCTGGTCCAGGCCTTGAATTTTCATTTTTTTATAATTTCAAGGATTATAAAAGTACTTCTCGGTGGCCGCCATAGAATTTCCTTAGTTTTCCACGATGCAGGAACGACTGTTAGATCGTCAACACCGGTCTCTATAGTCCGAACTATTTTGAAAAGCTTGTTCTGTAAAAAACAAGAAAAATATATTTATTATAATAGAAGTTTCAGTTTCTTAAAATGACAACACTACCTATACAGTTTTTGAGGAAAAAAACCACAAGATTCAATAACATATAAAATACCTAAACTTAACGTAACATAATAATTATATACAAAACATCTACAAACACAGAGGACCTACTTTACTACCTCCCAAAATAGCAGGAATTAAGTCGATCGCAACCTATTTACTTCTATTCGCAACCCTAAATTGAAATGATATTGTTCATCTATCGTAGAATACGAAAGCGTCTTAACTTGTAACAACCAACCCAGTTGCGATTTAGCGATAAACTGATGATTTATGTAAACAAATAATGCGACATGACGTCGCCACCGCGCCGCGCGCCGGCGCGTGAACGATAGCGTTGCATGCACCATGTTGCAGATCAAGCGAAATGTTTCATAAAAAATACTTTTCGCGCCGCATAAATACCGTGCGTATGGCATGTCAATTTCAATTTCATATGGAAGTAATTAATTATTATTAGGCCAGAAGAATACATTACTTGTAGATAGGTACCTAATAAGTTATAGATATTTCGTCGCATATTGAATAAATCATTAACTTATGTATTATACATACCTATAATTAAATTATAATATCAGCTACTTAAATTTCAATTTTAATTAAGTACTTATCGTCGAATAACAACTAAAAAAGGGAACGGCGGAACCCTAAAAGCTTGGATCCATAAAGGTAGTTATCTAGGTAACTGATGCAAATGTGAACCAATATAACTCTCCTAATCGATCCATGTCTGATTTGTATTTCACAAGTGCTAAACTATTTTACTCTTTGCTGGATTAAAGGCCACATGTGAACACCCGTACAGACCTTAGCATTATATTAACATTAAAACTGTTCACTTGCCATCCGCCATATTCACTGCGTTACTGTGTATTATTATAAAATTTTATCTTTATATTTTTGTTTATTTTATAGGGTATCAATCGTAATTAATTTTGATTACAAATTAATTACACGAAAACAGTTTTTTTTTGTTTTGTTTTCTTTGTACTAAAACAAACATATTTATTTTATTTTCATTCAAATTTTATTACTTTTCTTTTAGTATTTAGTGGTATTCCGAAGGCGCGTGAAAATTTTGAACTAAATATGTATGGTATTTGACAGTAAAGTTACCTTCCTAATAAGATTTCAAATATAATAGCAAGAAATCGAAGTTTAACTTACCTTAAATTTTATGTATATTCTCACAATGGCTCCTGAGATCTTGCACACAACGATACACTTCATGTTTTACAATTTGACAGTTCATATTAAAGAAAAATAAATAATGTTAAGTTATTGCATTCCACAATTTCGCTCAGTGTGTCATTTCAGCTGTTTAAAAGTACACACAATGTAAACATTCGTATTCCTTGCTGTATAGTAAGTCACACGTGCCTTGTTAATCAGGCAATATTCAGCTCTTGAGGTGACTGTTACACACATAAATGCTACTATAATGTTATTATAATTCAATTATTTATCAATTGGAACTCTTAATCAGCTATGTGCTGAATAATTTGTGCCCAAATTAGAGTTATATCATCTGAGGATGCGCTGTCTACGCTATTATTCAGCAACTAATGCATTCACTGTGCACTGTAAAAATGCTGTTATACAGCACTTTTGTGCTACTTGGGTGTTGCCCATAAAAAAAGAACTACTAAGTAGTAACTAATAAGTAGTAAAATAATTCTAGTGAATCAGAATTATGGATTAGAGACATGCTTAAAAATTAATTACATAATATATAAAATATTGATACTAAAAAAACGCCATCAAAAATTGTAAATAAAAAAAGATGCATACCTATCTGACCAGGCCCAAGAATATCCATTTTATAGCGCAAGTTGTCTCCACGGCCCACAAGGCCTGTAAAATTTAACATCATGTTCCGACCGCGACAAAACCTGGAATTCAAACATATTCATGATTAACTAAGTGTAAATCAATGGTAACCCTTGATTTTAATATGTATAGGTACAGGAAAATTTTGTAACCAGTGCGCAAATTTTTTTTTGGTGGTTCTTATCAGTAATAGAAGACATTTCAATTATTTTTTCAATACTTTTTTTTAATTTTTATCCGACCTTAAATCAGCAAACTGTGAACACCCTACATATTTCGTAATATGATATCGAAATAGTAATAAGTCAATAACCGCGCGCCGCCGTAGGTACTTCGAACTTCTAAGAATTTTGACCGATCGAACAGCTATTAGGTACTAGTAGCTACGCTCGGTCGTTCACCTTCACCGCCGCGCCGGCGTAGGTACTTCGAACTTCTTAGAAATTTGACCGATCGAACAGCTGTTAGGTACTAGTAGCTACGCTCGCTCGTTCACCTTCGCCACCTTATCATAAAAACCGGTTTCAAAATAAACATCTTTCATTGTTTCAAAAAAATTAAGTTATTGTTAACTAAATTTTTTTGTACTTACATATATCAAAATAAAAATTGCATGGTTATTATAACTCGTTTAAGTTTAATTTGTTAAAATTTACTGGTTAAAAACTTATCTTGTGTAGGTACTACTGTAATAAACCAAGTTTCTAATGTGGGTTTCACTGTAACAGGTGAAACTTTAGTCTTACTTTCAAATTAAATGTTATGAAACTAAATTAAATACCTTAAATACTTTGAGCATTCCAGAGAAGTGTCATCAGGATATGTAGCTTCACACATGACCATCAAATCGTCTATTTGTTCTTTTACATAGCCTGTAAATACAAAAAGGCACAATTAACTTAAAACAAAATTTTATTACATATAGTAAACATTAGTAAACCAAGGTAATAAGTACCCGGTCACATTTGATGGGGTGGGTAATATTGCCTAAAAACAACTCACTCCACATAAAAAATATTTTATAAATAATAAAATATTTGTCAGTGAGCAAGCCACCTCCTATGGTATTAAAATATATACCCCAGAGGATCACTATGGCAATAGCTTTAAAGATTGTATATGTGTATATTCTGACATTCAGCTAGGTGGGTTATATAACACAGTCCTCATGTTCACCAATCCTTGAAATCCAATCACGGGGAATAATCCAGATAATTAGATTCACAATTTATTTTTTTTAGCCTATACAACCTCCAGACTAGTGGTGGCCCAAGGGAATGGCCGCGTCTTACGAGCTGTAGGGTATGGGTTCGAATGCAAGCAGCAGGCACCTTACTTCGTATAGATTATTTCATCACCACTGCTCTTAAAACGATGAAGGAAAACATAGTGTGAGACCAGCATGTTCTAGAACATAAAATTGAAGACATGTGAGATCTAGTGACCTGCACTGAGCCTGCGTGGTGGATTAAGGCCCGCTCTGTCTCACAGAGAGGCCTGTTGCTGATGATGATAAACCCTCATTCACACTGAACTTTGTTTGGCACACTTAGTTCAATACTTACCAAAATCAGCTTGAGTATAGAATGTATCATACTGAGCCTCTTTCGTCTTCACCCAACCCCGGTGATCACCAGGACAGACAGCTTGCACAGGGTATGAAATATTTCTATAGCACTCATTTTCATAGCCCCAACATCCTTTAATCCCCGCTAAATCTTTGTATCTACATTGAGGTTCTGATAGACAAGCATCAGCAACACTAGGGAAAGCATTGAAAACATATGTTACATGTTCTGGGGGTAAATTGAGATCATCAATTCCTATTGAATTACTGCTATTAAATAATATCAAAAAGTATAAAAAATAAAGCGGCAGCCACATTTTTACAACATTCATTTAGAGTTTTTATATCCCTACAACACACTTGAATATTAATATATTTTTATAGTTAAAAGTTTATGGAAATAACAAACTTTGAAAGCTTTTTGACAGATGACATTTATGAATGACATAGATGAGGCACAACCGCACAAATCCAATTTCCTATGACATTGACATTTTTGTATCTGTTCGGAAATGTACTCAGGGCACAACATTAACTTTTTTACCGGTCTTTGAAATCTACACCGGTAAAAAGCACTGGTATGGTAAGGCTTGCTGGGGTGTTCTGCACTTGGCCCCTGGGCCAGTCAAAAGAAAACACACACAATCTGGTGTGCTAAAATTATCGACCTCACTCCGCTCGCTATTGCATCCCATGTTCTTCTGACTCTCTAACTTTTCTAAAAAAGTGGACAAAGCAATTACTATTTTCGATTGCATTTTCAAAAAATAACTCGCTCTTACATCCCACATTCTTGCTTTTCGATGAAAATTTTCGTGAATATTTTAATCGACAGGATGATTTTTTCAGGGAGATTAAAAAACATCATATACAAATGGAACATAAGTTTACCTCCGCTGAATCTTACCGGTAGCTCCTGTGTCTATCGGTTTCGTGAATATTTTAATCGACAGGATGATTTTTTCAGGGAGATTAAAAAACATCATATACAAATGGAACATAAGTTTACCTCCGCTGAATCTTACCGGTAGCTCCTGTGTCTATCGGTTTTACGGTCTCAACTTTTATTTGAGTACAGAGCACAGTAATTAAAAATAAGCACGTGTCAGAGGAATACGAATAAACGAACTATGAAAATATAAACCAACATTTAACTGTGTCAGTTCCACACGCTTGTCAAATCTCTACAATGTATCACAAGTTCAAAAGACAATTTTACATAAAACGCTTGCGATTAGTGTTGGGATTTTATCCGGATAAATACTCAAAATGGATAAATACTCGATAAATATCCGTTTTTACTGAGTATTTCTCCAAAACAGCGGCTAAATACTATTTCAAGTTTCATAACGAAAATTTTGTCATTTTACAAAGAAAAAGATTGAAATTAATTAAAATTAAAAAAAGAAGGTTGTGTACCGTACTTTAACAGTTAAAAAGTCTATATTTCCAATAATTTCGCTCAATTATGAATAGAGTTCGTCAGAAAATAATCACTTCAATCATTCAAAATAAACCAATTATATTTAATAAATGCAAGTTTTGCCGCTTTTTATGTCGTCACATTTTTTTTTCTGTGAATATTTATGTGTGGTCTAAAAAGCTTTTCTGTTGCGACAGAAGTATACGGTGTTGAAAGAATACTCACTGCTAGTTTAGTTAACTTTGTCAAAAAACATAGATCTTTCCATCAGGATTTTTTTTTTTTGGGTGGTAATCATCAAATGACGTCTCCCGCTCTGGGTGGAGGAAAAGGGCGTGTCAGACTTTTACTTACTAAAACCCACCCGTGTTCCTTCAGTTGCCTATGCCAGGGCCACGGTAACTATCGAACAAATTCGCGACCCTGGCAGGCATCAGTCCAAGCGGACCCCATCAAAAATGCTGACATCTCTTTGAGGCGCGCGCGGAACACAACGCGCCGCGTCGACCCAAGCCTAGTCCTTACCGGGCGACGAGCTACCCATTGTCGCCGCCCGCAAGCCCGTGCCTACGGTGAACGGGAGTCCACAATTGACTCCTGACGCCCGGGAAGTCTCCTACGGTGGCTAGGGCCTGGGAGCGCAGAGATTGCCTCTCCCTCACGCTCGGCTTTTTTTTTTTTAATGGGAAATCATCAAATGACTTCTCCCGCTCTGGGTGGAGCGGGAGGGCGTGTCAAACTTTTACTGAATAAAATCCACCCGTGTTCCTTCAGTTGCCCATGTGCCAGGGTCACGGTATCTCTTTCGAACAATCTCGCAACCCTGGCAGGCATCGGTCCTAGCAGACCCATTCAGTGCTGGTGACATCTGTTTGAGGCATGAAACACTACGCGCCGTTGACCCGAGCCTGGTCCTTACCGGGCGGTGAGCTACTCATTGCTCACCGCCCGCAAACTCGCGCCTGCGGTGGCTGGGAGTCTGCCATCGACTCCCGACGCCCGGGGCGTGTCCTCCTGCGGTGGCTAGGGACGTGAGGGCGCAGAGACTGCCACTCCCTCACGCATCCCGCCTCATCCTTCACGGCCAGGTGCCGGCTTCCCATGCCCTCTCGCTCCGTACCATAGCTCACACCAGGGCCGGACACGAAAAGTCGCCACCGCCGATCGCCTCCACGAGGACACGGCGGTGCTCCACCCAGGCAGGGCACACCTCCACCGTATGCTCCACTGTGTCCTCCAGACAACCGGGATGGAAACAACCGGGCGTTTCCTCCCGCTTTATCCTGGACAGGAACTCCCCGAAGCACCCATGCCCGGTGAGAACCTGCGTCAGGCGGAAGGTGAGGACGCCGTGGTGCCTCTGTATCCACTCCTCAAAGAGGGGACTTACCGCTCGCGCTCGGCTAAGGGGCTTATTTCGTTATTATTCTTCCAAATAAAAGCTTTTCACCAATAACCTTTACTGGCCTTAGGCAGCGAATGTTGTTGTTGTATGTACTTCCACATTCAACAAACCATTTCGACATTCCGTTTATAAAATCTTTGGCATTCAGTTCTTTGTCTTGATTCAACTCGATCGTGTTTGTGACAAGCAGATCATCATCATTATCATCGGTCTTCTGACCTTATCCCAATTTATTTGGAATCGGCGCAACTTGTTTTTTTCTTCCACAACGCTATTAGTCGCCATCTTCACACCCTTTCTATCCATATTATTCACACAGTTCAGCCATCGGTTCTTTGGTCTCTCCCTACTCTTTTTGTCATCGACATTCATACTCAAAACTTTCCTCACGACGTTTACCTTATTCCTCCAAACCACGTGCCAAGCAGCAAGCTTTTAGAGTCAAGTAGATAGGCGGAAAAATTTAAAGACAATCGTTACTCTTTTTGCCACTGCTGAGAGAATTTGGTTCTTGGTTTTATTATCAAGAAACTTAATTAGACAAAATAAACCTCATTTTAGATTTCTTATCCTAGAAGATGATATACACTAGGTGGGCGCTTGTTGGGCTCTATTTGAAAGAGAGAAGCATTGATCTATGCAATCCCACAAAAAGAAAAGCTGCTTGTGTCATTTGACATGACAGTATCTTCTATTGTTAACATTAAGAGAGTGGCTTTTGTATTTATCAGGTGCCCCATCTTGTGCATCATGGCAGCTTTAACTTTGCTCCCAATTTCCTTTCTAGTTTATAAAATTGTTGAAATCTTCATATTTCAGACCCATTAGTCAGCAAATTAATAGTGCGTGCTTCGCAGTTTAAAGGGTGATCATTTTTTACTGATTGCGTTTCTAGCGTGGTCACTAAAAACATCAAATTTTTTTTCGCCGTGTTTATAATGTCTTTTAGAACTTCTTCACGGAGAAATTCACCTGTGTGGCGATTCTGTACACTCTCCTTAAAGAAAGGTTCTAAAAAAATATCTACGAGCATGTTCTATTAGAGACAGAGGGACTTCTGACACAATTATAGCCCTGGCAATTGATGACAGAACTAAATAATGTCAAAAGATAGTATTTCGGAAAGTTCAAATAATAATACAAGTAATAAACATTATAAAAGAATCATTAAATGCACAAAAAATATATTTATCCATCATTTTGGGTAAATACTCGATGAATATGAGTAAAAACTGAGTATTTATCCGTTTCGGATAAATACTCGAGTATTTATCCTCCGAGTAATTATCCACTGCCCATCTCTACTTGCGATGCATAGAACGTTTGTATTATTGTAGAGGTTTTGGTTTGAAGCAAGTGTCAAGTGTGTGGAAACGGCTTAACAGACCGCATAAGAAGATGCGCGCGTTGCGTTCAAGCGGTTAACAGTGATGCTGTTGGCGAAGAAAAAATACGTAGTCAAACCTTGTCACCTTATACAAACGCCGCGACTTAAAAATCTCACGTCCACACACATAATTTGACGGTAGATTTGTCGCTAGCAATTCCAAAATCTGTATATTGAAACGAATAAAGTCACCGCATGTGTATGTCCTAGCCATTAGATTAATGTCTATTGTTCAGAATGTGTGGGAATCAAAGGGCCCTTATTTAATTTTTTTTTATTGTGTAATTATTGCCATCGGAAAAAATAGAACATATGAAGTTTTAAGTAAAATTTTACTCCATAGATGGCGGTATTTTCTAATTTATTTGGCGCCTTTTCCAGAATACAAAATTCCCGGCGGATGCCACCGCGATTACCACGTGAACACAACAGCAGTTGTCCAATCAGCTGGTAAATCATAAAACCGCCCGCCCGCCTCTGTCTATTTACTCTTCCGTTGTTTTAAATTGTGCTTTTTCGTGCGTTGTTTATAACTTTGTGCTTATGTTTTGTATACCTAATTAAGACGGGCTTAGTGATGTTTAAAACAAAGTGATTTATAGAATAAACAATAGAATTTGGTTTGATTTTTCTGACCTTCGAAGTTAACCCAAAACTAATGTCGCCATTTTGACCATACAAATCGAGTTTAGTAGGTATTATTATTTTGTTTGGTCATCAACAAATGTTTGAATGCTACATTAGTGAATTACGTAAATGGCCGTACATTTGCGAAGAATTCGGAGAAAATGTCTCAGACGAATAGTACTGTAAATTTTCTTATACATGACGCTAATGGTTAGTAGCCAAGCTATCTTCGTGAAGCTTTTACTTTACTTTGTTATCATTATCGCATATTGTTTACAGTTCCGCTTGTAATATAGTCATGCACTTTTAATAAATTACAGAATCCGTAAAGTGGATACATGACGCGCCCGTTTGGGCAGTGCTTCCCGTTGTCAGTTATTTATGCATTTGTTACTCATCAAACTTGTCGTTGTATGAATTAATGCTTGCCAATGATTGCGATACCATTCCCACTGTAAAGTTTTTTTGTAGTACCTACTTGCCCAAATATCCACCTGTGATCGCCTACGAAGGAATGGGGAGCAAGCATGTCATGTCTAATTGTCATGTTTTATTTTAGGGCATCCACAAATGGTAAAGGTTGTACAAAATAATACAAACAATCAGACACTTGGTCAGATCAAAATTAAACCTAATCCTGTGAAAATTATAAAACTGCCTACAGCAGTTGAAGGAAATATTAAGGTATGTGGTATGCCATAGCCATTATATTTTTTAGCATGGAATGTTTGCTTCTTTCCATTTTTGCCTAACCCCTAAGCAAAGTTTGAATGCATTTAATACTACAGAATTACTTAGAACTATCGTAATAAGCCATGAGACTGCTGGAAACCTTAAAACCTGTTTTCTATCCAGCCTGATAAGAGTTAGTAGCACTTAAATTGATGATATGATACTGCTGACTCTGCAAACCTTCAATCCTGTTTTTATAATTAGCTTCTAGAGTTTTTGCAATCAACATTGATTTTGTTTATTAAATATGAAATATCAATGGTATTGTAGATTTACAACACCATCTGTCTTTGTCTTGATACACATAAATTGTTATCAATGGATTTATTACAAAAAAACAGTCTTACTTAAGGATAGCATGTCTTTTAAACCTTGCCAGAGGTTTTTATTGTCTTGTGCAAATTTAGAGCAATCTATTCATAATTTGCTGTTGTTAACCATTACAAGTAAAACCTAAGTATTTTGTAATTGCTCATAAATTTAATGCCAATTCATTGCAAACCATAATTGCATTGCAATTGTGTAGGCTCAAACATAAATATGTTTGAGCCTATAATTGCAAACATACAAACAATTATATATATTAAT
Organism: Aporophyla nigra; assembly: GCA_947507805.1. NCBI lineage: Eukaryota > Metazoa > Arthropoda > Insecta > Lepidoptera > Noctuidae > Aporophyla > Aporophyla nigra. The sequence goes on along the minus strand of OX382302.1, from coordinate 13,095,155 downwards.
CACATTGCTTTCTATGTTGCTAATTCTCAAGAACTTGCAAATTTAAGTAATTGTACTTATGAACCTGTTTTGTGATCAAATAATATATTTTGCTACCCCTCATCCTAGTCACACATTGAGTCTATAAATAACCTAGGATCACACAGGGAGATGGTTCCTTAGTTTGATTGGTTTAAAAGCATGTGCTGATGTTAAAATTAATTATGTAAGTTCTGGCAGGTTTGTAAAACAATATTAGTCATAAATCAATTTATCTAAGACAGCATTCAAATCATTAATGTGTAATTCTAATTAATGATTCTCAATCTGATATACTTGTGAAATCAATATCAAAATGAGTGCTAATTATTGTTAGATAATAATAGAAAAATTTAGAGGGGGTTGTATAGTATATTGAAGTTTGATCATTTTATGTGAATGGATGATATCGGCGAATAAAAATTTACTATCATGCTTGTTCTCAATATGTATTTGACTTTTTAGTTTTCAAGTTAATCTTTTTTCTCCACTGAAAACTTTGAACTGTGATAGCAAAATACCAAATTTTTTTTTTTTTTTTTACGTCATAGTAGGTACCTAAATAACATTTCTTTTTACATTACAGACGTCATTGTATAGAGCAGTGAAGTTGACTGGACTCAAATGTGCATCAAGTAAGTTGCTATTGCACTATCTCTTGCCATTATTTTGATCCTGTTGTAATAATCTTCAACATCATAATTTGGTACCAAAAAAAAAAACAAAAAAACTTTATTACTCCTCACAATGACAAGCTTATTCTAGGTTTTGTATATTATTTGTTTTTTAGCAATGTGAGGAGCTGGTGTCCGAGTTAAGTCTAAAATGCCTGTATTACAAATCACCAGGTCCCCACCCCACGGATGACAGAAAGTTTTACTTAATAAATATGATATTACAATCTTACATTATAGAAAACCATGGTTACCTAGTGACTTAGGTACTTCTTCAATTGTGTTTCAGCATGTTTTTTTCAAAAACATGATCCCTTTGGAATCTTGGAACTGCTTTTCCCTTATATGTTGGGGCTGTCTTCCAGTCTAACTGGATCCAGCTGAATACCAGTATTTTACAAGGAGCAACTGCCTATCTGCCCTCCACAACCCACTTACTGAGTAACATAAAACCTTTTGGTAAGACTGATTGTCAGATTTTGAGCTTCTGACAACCTGTAAACTGATAGCAGGGACGAACAGCTAAACATGCTTTCCGAGGCACGGAAGATTCTCGATATGGCATTGATGGTCACCCATCCAACCAAACGTAGCAAGCGTAGCTTAAACTTCGATCGACCCGTGCGGCAGTTATAATTTGGCTACGAGCTCTTACTATGATAATTATGTAATTATTTAGTCTTACTCATCGTCAGATTTGCACGTAAAGCGCAGTACCTACGCTACCATCTCAGTTGTCTGGTGGGGCGGAACAGTTCCCGTAATAGGCAGGTCTCTTATCATTCCAGCCAATTCCACGTTCCCAGTAGGCGGAGTCCGCTATTTCCCCTTTCTAGGTTTATGTGAAATAGCTACTGTTCGCGTGAAATTTTGGCCCTCCAACCCGACACGTCGTAACCCATCGGCCGCCCGCGCTATTACGTAGTTTACACGTAACAACTTTCCGACAGTTTTTTTTTCCATTTTTCTCGCCTCCTTTTGTCATAGTGAGATGGTAGATAGCTTATAACCTTACTCATGAATTAGGCTATGAAAATCAATAATATTTTTTAAATCCGATTGGTAGTTCCAGAGATTACTTCCTACAAACAAACTTACAAACTGTATCTCTTTATAATAAATGTCATCATCTCAACCCGGTATCACTCACTGCTGGGTATGGCCTCTCCCTTTTTCCGTCATACATCTCGGTTCCTTGCGTCTTTCATCCACGCCTTTTCAGCGACCTTGACGATATCGCCAACCCAGCGCGCTTTTGGACGGCCTTTGTTTCTTTGGCCTAAGTTTGGCCACCATTAGGTTGCTGCATTACTCCATTGGCCATCTCCTCGTCTTACTAAATGTCCTGCCCAACTCCACTTGAGGCGCATCACCCTGTCCCCGATATCGAAGAATTTTGTCCGACAACGGATTTCGGTGTTATGCACTCGGTCTAGTAGGGTTATGCCAAGCCTGGCTCGACTCGAATGTGGTAGACAGACTCATTTGTGAGCCTCCATGTCTCGGCACCGTAGGTCACTATTGGCAGAACACATTGGTTAAAAAGGCGGGTTTTTAAGACACTGGGGTATCTTTTCTTTGTGTTTGACACGACTTCCGCGCTAGGTTTGCGGCTGTTCGATTACAGAACACAACTTCGTTTTCCATGTTTGAACATGATGCACAATATTTGGATGTTAGAAGCTGCTTCCCAAGCATAAGCATGGGAATTCGCAAGTAATTTAGAAACTAAAGATAGTGAGGTTAAAATTCCACAAATTCAAATGAAAACAAGATACCGTCTCAGGTTAGGATTGCTATCTCAAGATGTTCTTGAGTACAGGCTCCAAATCAATGTGCATTTCAGCAGCCAAGTTTGTTGTGGTCCCTCAGGTAGAAAAGCCTTTGACATATCTAAGGCAGTTGAGTCAGACTGGGTGCAGATAACTGGTCTTTTAAAGCATAGGAGGGGTGTTGATGACCAGATTGTGAGTCATACTGGATGCAGATATATGTTCTTATAAGGCTTAGAAGCATGTTGATGACCAGATTTTTTAAAACTATTTGGCTAACCTAACTGGATATTATTCTGTTTCAGAGTTTGTACATATTGATAATTTAGCAAGTTTGCAAAACATTAAAGTGGAGCCAAAAGAAGTTGAGGACCTTCAAATTGAGGTAAATGTATTTTTTATTCTTTTATTAAAAAAATACACAAATCAATGAAATTGTTACCCAACTTAATAACCAATGACTAAAATGAAAAACTTCCTTTCCTAGGTAAAAAAAGAGCCGACCGAACTGAAATTTGCACATGTGCCAGATCTAATTTCATTACCATCAAAGCCCGAAATCCGAGTAACAAGCTCGGGCTCTGCAAATAGCATATCTCCAGCTATGTCGCATGCGTCTAGAAGGCGACATGATTCCGACAATGATCCCCCTGCAGAATAGTGAGTACAATTCTATTTAACTAGTTTCTTTGGAAGAAATTCCTTTAGATATATAGCTAACCTTCTTTTTAAGCAGTTTATATGGAGACCTGTTGCTCGGTAGTCACTGAGTTGCGGTAGGTATAGAACAATACTCAAAGATAAGGGTAAAAGTTCATGTAGTCAACATTTGTGATCACCCTCATCCACATATCAGCATACTAATGAAATGAAGCAAGCAGCAAATATTATATATTATGTACATATGAATAAGTAATTGAATTACTGAGTCAGATCTGCCACCCCTGTTGTCTTGTAGCACATTAGGAGTATTCTTCCACTTTTTTCTGTGTCATCGCCTTGTAATACAAATTCGTTATGTATATTTTCAGTACCACTAAGAGACGTAAACACGCAGACAAAGTTGGCAAAGGTTTGAGGCATTTTTCAATGAAAGTATGTGAAAAGGTCAGAAATAAAGGCTTCACTTCTTACAACGAAGTAGCAGATGAATTAGTGCTAGAATTTGCTGCAGGAATGCATGGTTCAGCAGATAGCCAAGTATGTATATGAATTAAATTATGTATCTATATACTGAAAAATTATTACCAATTTGGGGGGTTTTGCCATAATCGCCACACTTGGCAGGCTGGTTGGCGATCGCAGTATGGTGGTAAAATGCATAGAGAACGTATATTAAGACACCCACAGGAAGAAATGGGAAAAAAAATGTGCCAAATAAGTTTAAAAAAAGGTTCAATGGCAAAGTCAATTAGTAAAAATGTAATTCAGATTAATTTAACATTACAGCAATATGACCAAAAGAATATCCGCAGAAGAGTATATGATGCATTAAATGTCTTAATGGCAATGAATATAATATCTAAAGAAAAGAAAGAAATAAGATGGCTTGGACTACCAACAAATAGTGTGCAAGAATGTACTGCATTAGAAAAAGAAAAACAATCGAAGCTAGAGCAGATTCAAAAGAAGACACAACAATTACAAGAACTCATATTACAGGTACTTATTTTATCACCTTAACGCATTCAAGTCCACCCAGTTGTCATAGAGCCTGTATTCCAGAGATGGCGAACCTCTATCTCCGTGCCATTTTTTCCATATTAATATTAAATGTGCCATAAAGTGCCAACAAACAATCTTAACTTAGTGGCTATTACAAAAAAAGCTATATACTTTCACAGTAATACCTTCATTATTATACATTAAAGTTCACTAAAATAAATAACCAATTAGAACAACTGGGATGAATGAAAGGCATGCAGCTGAGATGAAGTTGTGTGGAAATCGGAAAGAGTATAGCAGAGCAGACCAAAGAAACGATGGATGGACTTTACTGATGTCGCAAGTGTTTTGAACATATTATTCGTAAAAATACACCAAAAAGGGCACACAGTTTGGTTTATAACAAAAGGAGAATATTAGTAGATAACATTACATTTTTTTTTTCCGATCACTGCTATGGTGTGATAAGTTAAATTTTATTATATTGTAAAGAAGAAAAAAGAAGGTCGTCCAAATGACTGAATGAATCTCGACGATTTTTTGGTATTTTCGAGACTCGGGACTAATATTTTTGGTCTCGGTAATTTATAACTTTTTTTACTGAATGTAGGTTGTCCAATTATTTTTTTTTCATCTTCATAATATCGTCTGGCTGTCGCCATAATGAATTTCTATTATTGTCATGTCTTTAGTGACACTCGCATGATTAAGACTAATCTATTTGACGTAAGTATATTATCATAATCGGCCCACGCTTTTGGGCTCGTAGAGTGCCGCAAAGGAACAAACATACACAGGCTTTTTTTTAGATGGGAAAGCATCAAATGACGTCTCCCGCTCTTGGGCGGAGACCGCCCGTGTTCCTTCAGTTGCCCATGTGCCAGGGTCACGGTGTCTCTTTCGAACAATCTCGCGACCCTGGTAGGTACATACATAGGCGATAAAAACAATACTCTCCGCAGTTGGGTAATGTGTGATACACAACTCCTATGTCGAAGGGTCAAAAGAAAATCCAATCTAAACCCAAGATAGTACTTGCAAACATTTTCCAATTCGCTACATTCGGTCTTGCACCATGCGTTGTCATAATTCTTGAGTGTTTCTGCATATCTAACCTAATCTGAAGGGAATCCATATATTTTCGATCTCGCTTCGCTCGCTCTTCATCATCATCAGCCTATAGCAGTCCACTGCTGGACATAGGCCTCTCCAATTGCACGCCATTCAGCTCGATTCTCGGCAACTCTAATCCAGCTGCTACCAGCCACCCTGCGAAGACCGTCGCTCCACCTAGCCTAAGGGTGTTCTACCTTACGTTTGCCGATTCGCGGTCTCCACTCAAGAACACGTCAACCCCAGCGGTCATCGGTTCGACGGCTAATGTGGCTGAACCATTGCCACTTTTTAAAGACGAAAGTCTTCAACCAGTGCGTCCTACCTGTTATGATCTACGGAGCAGAAACGTGGACACTCACGCTACGGCTGATCCATAAATTTAAAGTCGCTCAGCGAGCTATGGAACGAGCTATGCTTGGAGTATCTCTGAGGAATAAAATCCGGAATGAGGTAATCCGGAAGAGAACCAAAGTTGTCGCTCGCTTTTATCACACAATAATTATTATCGTAATCCTACCAGTACCCATGCTTTCTTAACGACTAGCTTACGCCAGCAGCTTCGCCCGTGTGGAAGTCGAAAATTATCCCACGGGAACGTACTTTTATCCCGGTAGGATAAAAGTAAATCAAACATGTTTTGTGTTAGTTAATCCAAGTTATAAATTATCTGTTTGCCAAATTTCATCCAAACCCGTTCCGCCGTTTTTTGCGTGATTGAATAACAAACATTTGTGATCTATATACTAATATTATAAAGCTGAAGAGTTTGTTTGGATGAACGCGCTAAACTACTGGTCCGAATTAAAAACATGTTTTAATGTTGGGTAGCACCCTTAGGAGCTGAGCAAGAAGAACAAGTGTCTCGAATATGAAGACCAGGCAGGCGATTCAATGGGACGGGATGGGTCGGGGGAGCAAGAAATTTGACGCGTACGAAGTCGCGGGCAGGAGCTAGTTTATAATAATTGAATATGATATTGCAAAAAGTATTGACATAGACCAATATGGTCTTCTATTTACAAATTCGCCTCAGACAAAGTCAGAAGAGTGAACTTATACGTGGGACACTCAGAAAGTTTTGCAAAAATAAAAAGAAGCGTTCTATAGGTAAATATTTTTCACATCGTTTACAGCCTGCTCAAACGCTGACAGCGCATCTTCCGGCGACGAAAATTGTATCCCTTTTAGCTGATTTTTAATTTTTGGGAATAAAAAGAAGTCACACGGTGCTAGGTCAGGGCTGTAAGGAGGGTGACCCAGAAGTTTGACCGACGTGTTGTCCAAGAAGTCCCTCGTTTTGAGCGCGGTGTGCGTGGGCGCGGTGTTGTGGTGGAGCAGGAGCCCGCGGCGCCCTGTGTTTGGTCGCTTGTTGCTCACAACAGAGAAAACTTCTGCCAAGCATTTGGTAGTATACCATTCGGCGTTGATGCTTCTTTGGTCTCGTAAAGGGATTGACACCAAGTAGCCAGTCAAATTGAAATAGCTCGCGATCAAAATCTTCCCCCCGCTTCTAGATCGCTTCACTTTGGTAGGCGTTGATTCATTTTGAAACACCTAAACTGTCGACTGGCGCTTCGTTTTTGGATCGTATTGATAAATCCAGGCCTCGTCACCTGTAATAATGTCGTAAACACGCCGAGACGAGCCTGCTTCAAATTTGTTTATCATATCACGGCACCATTCCACCCGGGCCTGCTTCTGAGCATCGGTGAGGTTGTGCGGCACCCAGCGTGAAACTATCCTCTTCGCGCGAAGATGCTCATCTAGAATCTAGTGATGGCTTCCCGATCCAATCTGCAGTATGTGTTGAATCTCCTGATACGTAATTCGCCTATTGTCTTGGATTAAAATTTTCACTGCTAGCACGTTTTCCTCCGTAACAGCCGTCAAAGGGCGACCACTTCTATCTTCATCCCCCAAAGTTCGTCGACCACGTTTTAATTCGTTATACCAACGATACACAGTTGCCTTGGAAGGGCCTTCATCCATGAATGCAATTTGAAGTCTATCGTATGATTCGTCCGGTTTCAGGCGACACTTGAAATCGTAAAAAATCATAGCGCGAAAATGTTTCCGGCGCGAAATGGATTTCCATTTTCCAATGAGACACGATAATTTAATTAGCTCGCAAAAAATGTGGAGGGAAATTTTTAAATTGGAACATAGCTATTTTTACTTATAAATAATCATTATTATTACAATCGTTTATAACTGGCCAGTCTCTCATACAAAAAAAACTTTTTTTCGCAATACTTTCTGAGTGACCTGGTATAATGCTTAAATGAACACTTAAATTACACTTTCAATAGAATTAATTGCGTCGTTACTCTTCCTAAAAACGTAATGTTAGGGTTGAAGGGCCCAAAATTCAAATATTGTCAATGGTGTTCATGATGACGCTGGTGATGCCGATTACGATAGCATGATATGACATGCTTCCAATTATTCAACGATGTTCTTAGGAGATCTTCAACATATACATACATATACATAACATAGGCACTTTGCTCGACGACAAATACTTTCCGCCTCGCTGCTTCTGTAAGACTAGGAGCTCCTTCTTGTTCCCCTCATCGCTGCCACTGTGGCAAAGTTGTCAACTGTCTAGAACACCACGGCCTGTCTTGTAGCCGAAGTGCGGGTCGCTTAGCGCGGCACGAGAAAATTAACTACATCATCCGACGAGCTCTTGCCACCGTCGACGTTCCAGCTATATGAGAACCCAATGGTTTGGCACGCGACAATTGCAAGAGACCGGACGCTATGTCTTTATTTCCTTGGAAGGTGGGTAGGCCTTTAGTGTGGGATGCAACGTGTGTCGATACTCTTGCGCCATCCCATCTTCCTAGCTCTCGGTTTGCTGCACTGGCGCTGCCGCTGCAGCTGGCGGCATTACCACGTTGTATAGCAACGTGGTAATGCCTCCAGTCTCTTGGGTGCGTTACCAGTCGACAGCGATGAGGATGAATTTTTCGACGCTTTATGTGTGTGTATAGTTTTAGTTAAGTTAATATATTATTTTGTTATTTTTATTAATCAATTAGAAATCTTAGTTTATTATTTTTTCAATACAAGGTCCCATTAAAATGTAATCTATAGAAATGAAATACTGTTCGTTGGTGAGGGTATTACTTAAGAACGGCTGCATGTATTGCTATTTTTTGTTTTATAATGTTTGAAATTGAACTGTTTTAGGTTTTATAGAAAGATACAGTGGAAATGCCCGGAAAATTTTCAAACTCTGGATAAACATAAACTGAATGTCCTTTTTATGGGATTTTTGTATGAATGTTTGAAATTTGGGCAGGGTAACGTTTTTCGGGTCACCTAGTACAATGTAAATACTTTATTCAACCATATCAAATGATGGGATGCGCGGCCTCCTAGCAAGAATCCTTCACAGTTTTTTTTTAAATTCTATGTTTGCCTTAGCAGTGTACACATAAAATGTTAGGTATTTCTATTATTTCGTCATGATAATGGCTGCTTTGCAAAGAAGTGCGTGAAGCACGATGAGACATGACGACCTGAGTGCCACTTTTCCCTTCAATAGTATTTAATGAAACTATTCATTTCCGCCATCTTTTGATGTCGTACTGTTTCCAGCATATTTTACTCATATACTCTTTGGTTAATTGTAATTGGTGTCAGTATAAACGGAGCCACCCTTGCTCTTTAAACAACGTTTTTCTGGCGAAACCCAATATTATGAAAATATGGCTATGATTACCGTTTGTCCGAGATCTGTCTTTTGAAAATATTTTACGAATGTGCACAAAGTCTAATTTGCGACACAGAGATAACATGGAGTCCTGTCATTCTTTTAAGTCTATAGCACTAGCTAGTGAAAATGAAATTAGCAGCTGCGCCAAACTTGAGAGAACAGACGGACTCATAAATATTACTTCTATACCAGTTTAATTCGGGAAAAGCCTCGATTGTTAAGCTTATGCTCGTATTTTAAAATTTCCAAATAAATATTTTTTTTTAATTTATGCAGCCATTCGAATGGTTTTCCACCCCTGAAGTATGGGCTTCCTGACCCCAAATTCTAACCAAAATAAAACAGCATGAACTTTAAAAACAACGCGGATACTATTAAATCTAAAAATATACAGCTGGTTATATTATCACGTGTTATATTTTCTTAGAAAAATCTATATTTAAAAAGCGCCCTCCAAAAGGGCTCTCAGTATCCCACTAAAGGAAGCCCTCAAGGAGAGCTCCTTGAGGTTCTTTTGAAAACTTGTTAAAAACCATATTAAATTATTCTATATGGTGCCTAACACTAATAAAAAATATTATTTTCTTTTCAGCATATTTCATTTAAGAGTTTGATAGAAAGAAACAAAGAAGCCGAGAGCAAAGGAGTTAAGCCATCTCCATCATCAGCAATCCATTTGCCATTCATTGTTGTGAATACTAGTGATAAAGCTTTAATTGACTGCAGTATTTCTAATGATAAGTGAGTAAAAAATTCTTTCGTAGAGGAAACAAAATAATAGCAATAAATTCCTTGATTGACTTATTGCATATCTGACAATTTGTTACAATATCCCTGAGTGAATTTTCAAAATATCTTTTACAGGACAGAATATATGTTCAATTTCAACAAAAAGTTCCAAATACATGATGACATCGACATTTTGAAAAGAATGGGTCTCCTGTTTGGTAAGTGTTTCTTTTCATCAGTATACCATCATCTCCATCATTAATTCATTATACAGGATGGATTTTTGAGATTAGTAAGGGCAGACACCTAACTGCCGTAGCTACAGGTAGTAACGGTATTAGGAGACGGGTTCTTATGTTTTTGACAAATGTTAATCCCATACATTTCGTAGGAAAGAAACTCCCAACTTACTTTTTTATGAGGACAGATTAGCCAAGAAAATTAAACCTTCAAATGAATGTTAAAAAAATATTTGCTTTAACCTTTTGACCGCCAGAGTCATGTATAGATGACAAACCAAAACGTGCCCAGCACGCCACGGTCACGATACCGTGACAGACTTTTAAACGTAAATAAAACTCATAAAACAACATTGTTTTTTTTATTTCCTTTGCTAATTATGTTCCTTGACTCATCCTTATTTATATTAGTTGAGCTTCTTTCTTTATATTTCATCCATATTAACATAAGATGGCAAAAACTAACACCAATTATAAAGTTCGAAAAACATAGTGCCCTCAGCGCCACAGTCATCATATCATGACACGTAGTGATGTAGCTCGCAATCAATATAACAAGAATATCGACTTCGACGTTAACCTACATTATGTGTAATTTCTTTAAATTTTTCAACAATAAATAAATAAAACTTGTGATATTGAAGTTGAATGATTCAGGAATCATGAAAATGATTTAAATATTATTAAAATACTGAACTATCTGCTCATTAAATGTCGGTGTCAGTTGATTATCGATAAATCATAATGAGTGTAAGGCCCATCTCCACCACACAGTTATATTCTGTGCCTGGAGCGCCAGAGTCATCTAATCGTGACAATCCTATGACGTCACATGTGGTCGATTTGTAAATAGAGCTGTTCCTTTACTTGTAACAGTAGTTTGTTATCATTACTTTATTATTCTGGATGACTTTTTTTTTTGTGAGTGGGACATCATCAAATGACGTCTCACGCTCTGGGTGGAGCGGAAGGTATTGGTGCCGATTCCCTTATTCACAAACTAAACTAAATTTAAGTTCAGTGCATCTTTTTCTTTCTATTTCATTAAGGAAAGGACAGAAGATAATTTTTAGTTTAGTCCTGTCAAATTAATCAGCGCTTGACGTAATTTGACGTCATTTTAGTAGGCAAGTTTTTAATCACGTCTAAACTTGTATGGAGCGCTGATTAATTTGACAGGACTAAACTAAAATTTTTCTTTTGTCCTCTTCTTAATGAAATACAAAGAAGAAGATTCACTGAACTTAAATTTAGTTTAGTTTGTGAACAAGGGAATCGGCACCATTGTCAGACTTTTACTGACTAAAACCCATCCGAGTTCCTTCAGTGCCTATGCCAGGGCCACGGTAACTCTTTCGAACAATTTCGCTACCCCGGCAGGATTCTGAACGGCTTAAAATGTCATATTGAAATATTCGCTTATCATGTCAATCCATTTTGTGAGATTAATATATCAGACTATAGTCATCGGAACATACTTCCTTGTTTAACGATACTATTGTGTTATAAGTAATTTGTTTCAAATAAAACTACGAAGTGAAGTTCAGATTTTGTAATTAATTACGAAAGAGAATTAAATTCATGTAAACCATTTCAAACAGCGCGGCTGACGTGTCATAAAATAAACACGGATCTGATTGAGGTTTATTTAAACTAAGTTTCATTTGTTTCCAAGGATAATATTGTCCCTTTCTTCGTATTTATTATAATATTTGTACTTACAAATCTTGAGTATAAAAACTTCGTTTAATGATTTAAATTTGCTTTCGCCCATTTTCGTCGTATTCTGATAATTATATATCTACAGTAAATGGTATTTATTTCAGCTGAGACGGTACATTAAGGCATTATTACTGGTTGTTCTTTCAAGGAAACTTAAATCTATATAAATAAAAATGAATGTTGCTAAGCGCACAATAGTAAAAATAAAACTTTTCTTTTTCACATAAAAAATATGCATACGATGCGACGGAATAGGTTAGAGGAACAATAAATATAACGCGGACGAAGTCGCAGGCAGAAGCAAGTTGTATTAAATAAAAATGCTGCTACTGCTTTAAAAAGCGAAACCATTAAAATAAAATAACTCTTATTATTTCGATATTATTCATAAATATCGGATGCGCACCTCTAGTGCCGAGGCGAGCAAATTAAGAAAAGCCGTACCAGCTACGCCAGTGTCATCATAAGATGACAAGAAAGTACGTCTTGACTGAACATAGTGCTGTGATGGTATTGACTTGCTTTTATCGACTGTAGTTTTGAAATGTGAATTTAACGCCGAAACTGTGACACATATCGTATCATTTCTGTCATAAAAGACAAAGTGAGATGAAATAAAACTCCTTTATTATATATTTCCGGTATAGTAACCTTTTATTAAAAACATACTGTATGTTAAAAAATTAATAGTTAGTTCTTTATCGATATAATTTCGAACTCACTACTATTTTGTAGGTATTAAAGGATGAATTTATAGCTTGGCGCTGAGGGCACGATTTTGTTTTTTTGTCGTGGCGCTCAAAAGGTTAAAGAACGAGATGTTGCTTGTGACTTCCGACGTTCTATGAAGACAATGTTATCAATTAATTTAGAACATTCAGACTTGTATGGGAAACATTAAAATACACTGCACTACAAAAGTCAGAAATTGCAATGAACCATATAGAAAAGTTTTTTCAAAAGCAAAAAAAACATCCTTGTTCTCAAAACCAAATAAAATTTTAACACATAGTGTTTGATCCTTATATGAAACGATTGGCAACAAAAAAGTTTTTGTAAAAAGATTTTCTTCAGAGGGATCGTTCAACAATTACGTGATCATTTTTGGCCGTTTTTTTAACCCCCCCCCCCCCCCCCCTATGTGATCACAGCGTAATCTTTTGTTTTAACCCCCCCCCCCCTCGCCTTGATTACGTAATCTTCGTCCGTGCTTAATGTTTGCTGTTTTATTAGCACTGACACGTATGTCATGTTTCTATGGGTCTTAAATGACCTAAATTTGGGAAGAGGGTGTGTCATTTGTCAAAATGCAAAAGGTAAAGAACTATAAAGTAAAATCAATAAAATAGATAGTTTCATTAGTCTTTATTGAAACGACGAAATGAAATCAACTCTCTCTTTCTATTTAAATATTTAGTTATATAAATGATGACGTAATCATGGATTCTCTCTCCCCCCCCCCCCCCCCCTAAATAATCCAGATGTATATACAAGCACCCGACCCCCCCCCCCCCCTTCGGTGATCACGTAATTGTTGAATGATCCCAGATCAAAAAGTTGAGGATGGTCTGAGAAGGTCATTTTCTTTTAGCAGCCTTTACTATACCATCCCAAAAATATACCTGTATATTATTGATGGTGGTTTGACTATTTAGACAAGTAATGAGATAATGGTGCCGATTCCCTTATTCACAAACTAAACTAAATTTAAGTTCAGTGCATCTTTTTCTTTCTATTTCATTAAGAAAAGGACAGAAGATAAATTTTAGTTTAGTCCTGTCAAATTAATCAGCGCTCCATACAAGTTTAGACGTGATTAAAAACTTGCCTACTAAAATTACGTCAATTTACGTCAAGCGCTGATTAATTTGACAGGACTGAACTAAAATTTATCTTCTGTCCTTTTCTTAATGAAATAGAAAGAAAAAGATGCACTGAACTTAAATTTAGTTTAGTTTGTGAATAAGGGAATCGGCACCAATATATATTTTTTTTAAATACTTTATTAATAAGAACAAAATTCTTAGTAATTAATTACGATCTAGCCAAAAAGGCTAATAAGCAATTTAACTCTAACTTAATATGTTACGTAATAGATTATGTTAAAACTAAGAATAGTGTCCATTTGCACTTTTATACAAGTCCGTAGCACTTTCTTAGAGTCTAATACAATTTTTAAACACTATGTTTATGTGTTATATGTATAGCACAATATTGTTACTATTATTAACTCACTTTTTACACTACACTAATTCAAAAGGTTTAGTTCTTTTTAGTCTTCGCACTAAGTCTGTGTTGTCTAGTAGCTAGATTGCCTCAACATTCACGTGTCGGTGAAGTCTGTGTTCGTGGGCTTCAGCAAATTTTTGGATAATGGTGGTGACGAATTCCATTTTTAGGTCACGGTGAAGGTCGTCATTTCTTATGTACTCAGGGATGCTGTCAATGCACCCTGCATTGACAGCATCCCTGAGTACTTTATTTTGGAATTGTTGGATTATTTTGACGTTGCTTTGTTTAGTACAGCCCCAAAGTTGGATACCATACGTCCATATTGGCATCAGAATATGCTTGTATACTGTTATTTTATTATGTAATGATAGACAGGATTTCCTTCCGAGTAACCAATACATACTTTTATAACGTATATCGAGCTCCTGTCTTTTCTTTTTGACATGAGCTTTCCAAAGCAGTTTCGCGTCGAGAATTATGCCAAGGTATTTGGCTGTATTAGCATAAGGCACTTGCTTGCCATTTATGTAGATTGGATGATAGTCCAAGTGTTTATTTGTGAAGTCAATGTGAATTGATTTTGACTCATTCAGTTTGATCTTCCATTTTTGTGTCTAGTCATAAACTTTGTTCACAGCTAGTTGAACTTTTTCTACTGCTTCTCTGTGGCTTGATCCAGTAGCCATAATTGCAGTATCATCTGCAAAGGTCGCAATGGTGTTGTTTTCCAGTTCTGGGATGTAACAAGTACAAAATTGGGCCTAGGACACTTCCTTGAGGCACACCAGCTTTTATAGCTTTTAGCTCGGAATAAGCGTCATCCTGCCGTATTCTAAACATTCTTTTAGTTATATATGACTCTAGGATATCTGCAAATTCTGGCAGCATGCGCCTGAGCTTGAATAATAGACTCTTATGCCAAACTTTGTCAAAAGCTTGCGCGACATCCAAAAATACGGTGGCGCAAACTTCTTTATTTTCAAGCGTTTTTTCAATGATATTAGTTATTCTATGTACCTGGTCAATAGTTGAGTGTTTTTCCCTGAAGCCAAATTGATGGTTTGGTATAAGGTCTTTATCTTCTATTAATGGTTTTAACCGTTTCAATAACAGTTTTTCGAATACTTTTGATAATACCGGCAACAGAGAAATAGGTCTATATGATGATGCTTCATGGGGTGATTTCCCAGGCTTCGCAATCATGATGACTTCAGCAACCTTCCATGACTCAGGTACGTAATTTAATATAAATGCAGCATTGATAAGCTTGGTCAGCTTTACTATAGCTTTGCGCGGGAGGTGTTTAAGAATTTCAACTGTAATGAGGTCGTAACCCGGAGATTTTTTCGAGCTAATGTTATTTTGAATTTCTCTCATTACTTCGTTAGGAGTCACAAGCTTAATTCTTTTATTTTGTGCTAAATTTTCACTCTCAATTATTTCTATCGAGCTTTCATAGGGTTGAAAAGTCTCTTCCAAGTGTTGAGCAAATCTTAACGCTTTTTAGTCATTGCTTATGGCCCATTTTCCGTCGTTATCTCTGATGGGTGGTATTTGTATAATCGGCCTTTTTAGATTTCTTGTCGCTTTCCATAGGGAGTAATCCGTTGATTTGTCATTGGTTAGCTGCAGAAGGTTTGTATTCAGAGATTCATCCTCAAATTGTAGAATATTCCTCTTTAATCGTTTAGTTAGGTTATTTAGTGTTGTTTTATCTCGCGGGCACCTTGTTTGCTGCCACTGTTTCCTTTGTTTCCTTTTCTCAGACAGTAAATCCACAATTTCTCTAGGATAGATAAATCCCTTATATTTACGTTTTAATTGCGGTGTGTTGTTCCACGCACATTGTTGGATGTTAGCAATAAATTTGTTCACTTCTGAGTCAAGCTGATCTTGCTTTTTTATCGGAGTTTTAAGGTCGATAATATTATCTAGATCAAGGGCAAAACTTTCCCAATCTGTGAACTTATTAACCAGCGTTTTTTTTTTTTTTTGGATGGGAAATCATCAAATGACTTCTCCCGCTCTGGGCGGAGCGGGAGGGCGTGTCTGACTTTTACTGACTAAAACCCACCCGTGTTCCTTCAGTTGCCCATGTGCCAGGGTCACGGTATCTCTTTAGAACAATCACGTGACCCCGGCAGGCATCGGTCCTAGCAGACCCCTTCAGTACTGCTGACATCTCTTTGAGGCGCGCGTGGAACACTACGCGCCGTCGACCCGAGCTTGGTCCTTACCGGGCGGCGAGCTACCCATTGCTCGCCACCCGCAAGCTCGCGCCTACGGTGGCCGGGAGTCCGCAATCGACTCCCGGCGCCCGGGGCGTCTCCTCCTGCGGCGGCTAGGGACGTGAGGGCGCAGAGACTGCCACTCCCTCACGCGCCCCGCCTCCTCCTTCGCGAGCATTACTGCTTCGCAGAAGGAGGTGACGGCTTCCCATGCCCTCTCGCTCCGTACCATGGCTCGCACCAGGGCCGGACGCGAGAGGTCGCCGCCGCCGATCGCCTCTACGAGGACACGGCGGTGCTCCGCCCAGGCAGGGCACACTTCCACCGTATGCTCCACCGTGTCCTCTAGACGATCCTCACAATGGAAACACCCGGGCGTTTCCTCCCGCTTTATCCTGAACAGGAACCCACCGAAGCACCCATGCCCGGTGAGAACCTGTGTCAGGCGGAAGGTGAGGACGCCGTGGCGCCTCTCTATCCACTCCTCAAAGAGGGGACTTACCGCCGCAATTGTGGCGTGCCCTGCGCTGGGTTGCGACAATCGTACCCGCCATGTCGCCATGAGATCCTGCCGGAGCTCTGTCCGCCGTGCCGCGATTTGTCGCGGCAGCGGAGTTTCGCCCCGGCGTTTCGCATCCTCGCGCCACTCCCACATGTGGGCGAGGACCTTTGCCTCCAGATCCCATGGCGGCACTCCGGCAAGGAGGCTCGCCGCCTCGCAGGAGACCGTGCGGTATCCCCGGATTAACCGAATGGCCATGACCCTCTGGGCCGCACTCAAGCGGCGCGCTGGGCGCAGCCTCAATGAGGGCGCCCACACCAGTGCCCCGTAGAGGGCCATGGACCGCACGACCCCCGTGTAGAGCCTCCGGCAGGAGGCGTTTGGACCCCCCAGATTAGGCAGGAGCCGCTTTAAGGCAGCCCCAGCCCGCTCCAGTCTGGGAGCCAAACGTCGGAAGTGCTCGACGAAGTTCCACCGGCTGTCGAGGACAAGTCCCAGGTACTTCATCGTCGACTCGACGCCGATGTGAACCCCTCCTACCGTGAGTTGGGAACCCGCAGGTGGCGTGTTCCGAGGACCATGAAAACCCATGGCCTCAGACTTGTGCAAGGCCACCTCGAGTCCCAATTGCTGGATTCTTTCGACGATTGTCGCAACCCCGCGTGTCATTAGTTCGGCCGCCGCTTCGTGCGACCTCCCCTGCGCCAAGACCAGCGTGTCGTCAGCGTAGCAGACTACGCTGACGCCGTTAGGGAGGTCGGCGCGCAGCACCCAGTCGTAACCGATGTCCCACAGATGCGGCCCCACGACCGATCCCTGTGGGACACCGCACGACATCTCTCGCCGGTTCCACTCTCCCTGGTGACCGGGGTAGATTACGGCCCTATCCGTCAGATAGGCCTCGACCACGCGACAGAGGTAGGTCGGCATCCGGTGATACCGGAGTGCCTCCCTAATGCAACTCCAGGGCAGGGTGTTGAAGGCATTGGCGATGTCTAGAGACACCGCCAAGACGACCCCACCCCGGGCCACTGCATCCCCCGTCGTGAGGGCTCGCACGCGCATGATGGCGTCCACCGTCTCCACCAGCGTTAAATGGCTTTCTTTGAGTAAGATTTTTTGACTAAGCATTAGTATAATTGAAGAGTGGTCGGATTTCATATGAAAACCTTCCTCCAGACTGACGTAATTGGTGGATATATTTTTGCATATGAAAAAATCTATAAGATCCGGTATTTTCTGGTGGTCAGTGGGCCAGTACGTTGGTTTACCTGTGCTCATGACTTCGGAATGTGTATCTTTAACTGCACTTAAGAGCTGCCTCCCCGGCAGCGTATGTTTAGCATTAAAATCGCCGCCTAGGATAAATCTCCGGCCTAATAGTTCAAAGAGATGTAAATATCTCTCTTTTCTTATCATATGCCGTGGAGGACAGTATACGGCTGCAATGGATACGTGACAATATTTGGTTTTAACAGAAACTGCCACGGATTGAATGTCTTGTTCTTCATATTTACACTGCACGTAGTGACTAATGTTGTCTTTGATTATAACCGCGCTACCTCCCCTGGCAGAGTTGTCTGGGTGGAGCGAATTATATACCATGTATCCTCTAAATTTGACAAAAGATTGCTTAGTGAAGTGCGTTTCAGAGACCAAACACACGTCTATATTTTCTGTGTCTAGGACTGCCTGCAACTCATTTTGATGTTTGAGGAGCCCATTCGAGTTCCACGCCATTATTTTAATATAAAATAAGAGATAATATAAAATTAAACACAACATTGAAACTAATTACAAATTTGAATTTCGGATGCGACTCACGAAATCGTGACCGCGTGGGTGGGTCTCTGGGGTTCTGGTCAGTTGAAACTACACGTAAATATGGAATGTTACTGACAAACGTACTAAGTATAAGTAAGAATTATTGATAATCTGGCAGACAGCATCTGACACGATTGTATTAATCGCGATTAGGTTACGGTAAGATAGGTTTTTGTTGTTAGGACACTATGGGATTTAAATCTCCTTTACCCATACCTATATTCATAGGAAACAAAATTGCATAACATTGGAATACACAGCTTTAAATTGAGGAATACTTCAATCACATAAAAAACTTTCTTTTTTTTTGTAAATTCGTGCATTGTCACTAATATTTATGCAATCCAATCTATTCAAATTACACAAGTCAGATTGTTAGTTCTTTTCTTATTTCAAGTTATTTTTTTCTCCACAGGGTTAGATAAAGGTGAATGTTCAGAAGAGGACATAGAGAGAGCAAAAAATATGGTTCCAAAATCTTTAAAGACATATGTAGAACGTAAGTATAAGTTTTTTAATAGAAGAATGGGCGAGCCCTAAAAGCCCTAGAGTGACCCAGTGGTAACGGCCGCGACTTACAAGTTGTCGGCCGTAGATTCGAACCCAAAAGGCACGTTTAAATTATTACACCACCACTGCTCTCAAAACCCTCTTCCTCATTGAATTGGAAAATACAACATCAAATTAACTGACAACTTCTCTGATTTCAGAAATGGGCAGGGGAGTCATAACGAAACTTTCAACAATGCTTGAAGAAGAGGAACTTGGTGATGAAGTAGGTGAGGAGGAAGAAGCGTTAGAAGCAGAGGCCGAGGTAGAAGAGGAGCATGAGGAAGCCGAAGGCAACGAGTATAGCGACGACAGCAGCGATGTCGATGTGTAGCGAGCACGCACGCGCAGAAGTGCGCATTTATAACTATTTTGTTTATATTAACTAGGTGTTACTGTTGCATGTGGGCTAAGTTTATGTAATATGCCACACAAGTTCAAACATTATATTAGCTTAAACATATTTTGACACAATGTAATAATTTAATACTATATTTAAAACAATTCCTATGAAACCAATATGATTTAATATTTGTAACAGTACTTTGTTTATGTAATTCAAAATCGTGCTGAATTTTGGATGCATGTATGTAAATCAATTAAACAAATATGTATATCAGGAAACAACTACCTTTTTGCCGTCTCAGTTACTTTATTGTACTGTACATTTGCTAAATGATCTCAAGACCTATATTGCTATAGTTTGATAAGTATTGTTATGATCTTTGTTTGTTCTATTTTATACAATTTGGGAAAATATACTTCTCAATGTATGATTAAGCAATTTCTAAAAGAAATAATGGTGATGATTCTGTTGTGCACCAACTAAAAGGCTATTGCTGTTTCCTTCTAATGGAACAATAAAGAGAGAAATCAATTGAAAGGATTTCTTCAACACAACTACAACCTAACTAAAGGAGGTGGGTAAAGTTTAGAACATTTTTCGCCTATCATAATCATGAAAATTCAAAGTATTTATTGTCTGCATGTTATTGTGTTTATGTGAAGTTTGGGTATCGACCTTTACATCTATTCTAAAATAGTAAGAAAAAAATAGCAAGTTGTATATTTTTTTTTATCAAACTTGGCAAATTCATTGAAGTTTTGTTATTTTAAGCAATTTTTTAACTTTCATCACAAAATAAACAGTTAAGCGCTTCATGCACCAAAATATTTTTTAGTCTCTCAAATACTACAGTAAATAGGCTTTTTAACTGGCGAAAAAAGTTCTAAACTTTACCCACCTACTTTATTGTGCATATCAATCAATGCAAATGCAATTTAGTTTGACAGTGCTAAAGCGTCACTTCTCTTTTTATTCACAGTATGTCAGTAAGAAATAGCAATATTCTTAGTTTAGGTGGTAAAGAAAAGAATCGGCACCATTGTCTTTCCTAAATACAATAAAGCCACAGTGTGTGATACAAAGAATCACTCCTAATTGACTATAGAAAGATTTTTTTATTTAGACATGGAATTGTTTTAATGATAAGTGGAATAAATGTCAATAAAAAATATGAATTGTTTTTATTTTATCTATTTAATTTGGTTACATAAGTTATCTCATTTGAAGAACAAATCACTTTAAGTCATCATCATCAAACAAGTCTTCAAAATCTGAAAAAAAAAAGTTATTTTAGACTTATTGATTTGAGAAATAGAGAAATTTGATTTGACAATTTTTATTCTCATTGATTTGAAAGGGTTGAGTTACAACAATGTATCAAACAAGAGGCTAAAGAGAACACGACTTTAAAACATTTAAGCAACACTAATGTTCCCAGTAGTTGACCAAAGATCTAGGAATTTTCCATAGGTTGCACAATAACAATACATATATGGCTAAAGCCCCAAACTTTCATAGGAAATATAACTAAAACACATACTTTGACAAAAGAGCCTACCTTGTGGCCAACAGCATGTGCAAAATTAAAAATGGCAGGGTAGCAGACTCAACCACCTCTTTGCTGCATTTTGCAAGCTAGGTTTTATCTTACCATTAAAAAAGTCGGAATGAACAGCCTTTTCATTAGCAGCCAAATCCATAAGTAAATTTGAGGGGCCTCCAGCCTGTAGACAGAAGAATACAAAAATTAGATTCTTCAATTTTTATTTTATATCTTTTTGATTGTTTGAGAAGGGGATAAGTTCAGCATTAGCATAGCAGGTACTGAATTTGAAACTAAAAATGTCTCTTCTAAACTCGAATCAACTCTGTGATGATGATATGTAAAGGAGATAACTACTGAAATTACGTTTTTTTTTAAGAAAAACCACGTTGCGTTGACCCCCAGATGTATTGGGATGAGGACAGGAGAATGATGAAGGGTATAAGTTCAGCATTAGCCATAGGTACTGAATTGAATATCAATAATTTATCTCTTCTAAACTCTAACTCACTTCTTCTAAATCCATGTACGGTCCAACACCTTCAGGAAACATTTCATCAGCAGCTACTGTTGGTTTCATGTTTAATTATTGCAAACAGCAATCGCAAAACTATTTCAACGATGCCCTCTTGCACGCATCAAGCAAAATGTGAAGTGAAAATAAAAATAAATAAACAACGTCACTGTCACTGTCAGTGTCACAAACAGACTACATGGGGGTGCTTTCCGAATTAGAACATAATCGCTCGCAGTGCCCACATCAATAGTTTGCATTCCGATTTGGATATAATGACACTATGACAGATGAGAGCTGTCATTTTTGTCAACGTATGTACAGTCAGCACCAAAAGTCGATGAACAGAATCAACATAACAAAACACCTGTTCACAATAAAATGCCATAAGTTATAGTCGCAACTAGGAAACAAAATAGCCTGTACACCAGAAATTTACAAAAGTCGTTAAACACGACTATTTCAAAAGCGACTTTAGGAATACTAGTGCACAGATACTTTTGAAATAGTCGTGTTTAACGACTTTTGTAAATTTCTGGTGTACAGGCTATTTTGTTTCCTAGTTGCGACTATAACTTATGGCATTTTATTGTGAACAGGGGTTTTGTTATGTTGATTCTGTTCATCGACTTTTGGTGCTGACTGTACATTCAGCACGGACAGGTAGGGATGTCGGAAATGCAATAAAGTATCGATATATATCGTATCGATATTTTTTTTAAATATCAATATCGATATTGATATTTTTATCAAAAAATATCGATACATCGATATATCGGTATGATTTGACCGAGTATATTCGTGCTCTAAAAAAAATATTTGGCCTAATCTACGCGCCACTCCCCTTTGGGTTCCTACGCTCTCTGGTAAGGAAACGTACCAGGGATCTACACTTTAAGCTATGGGTGGACCAAAGTGAGTCAGGCAGGCCAAGGAAGCACTTCCTACCATCGATGCTCGCCTCATAAAACAGGTCCTCCGGCTAGACAAACGACAGCTGCGTATGGTTACAGCAGCAATAACTGGCCATGGGTCGTTTAATAAACATCTATTTGTCATAGGAGTTACAGACAGTCCGCTGTGCAGGCCCTGCATTGAGAAAGACGAGACAGCAGCACACGTGTTTCTAAACTGTCCGCCGATCGCCACATACAGGGCCGAGTACTTCAGTAACCCAGGTACCCTACGTTAGATAGTCAGCAACGTCAAGGCGTTGCTGGCCTTCCTCGAGGAGCTGGGGTGGATCGAATAACCGATTTCCCACCCGTACGCAAAATACGCGCTCAAACGTGGAGTTGCGGACACCAGCCCGTTCTACCTATTACCTATTACCTTGGCCTAATCTACTTCAATCATCTTACATTACTAGATAAATACTAATCCATACACATCATTTTTAATAAATCAAGAAAAACGATTTAAAAAAATCAAACCAATATTTGTATACAGACATAAAGAAAAATTCTTTGGTTTATGCGCTCGGCTGTAAGAAGACTTCTGTTGTTGGGAACTGCGAGATTTACACAGATCCCACTCTCGCTGAGGAAACCGAGGACATGGGCGATTAGAAGCCAAAGCTGAAACTGTTGGTCACATTCACGTCACTTGAACTTGCGTTTGTATTTTTAAGTTGCAAAAACGCATGGTAATGCTTATTTTTTAGATGTGCAGCTAAATTCGTCGTGTTCCCACTGGTTTTATATGTTTTTCCACACAGATTATATACAGATATACATCAGTCATGGTAATAATATGGACGGGCAGTTGAAGTTGAAATTGACAGACAGAGTTGCCAACTTAAAAACCAAATTAAAAAGCAGCAAATCGAGTCAACCATAAACAAAAAATACATAAAATTTAATTTATTAAAAAGATGAAAGTATGTAAATAAATTATTCCTTTTAAGGATTTTTCAATCTTAAAACTTGTAAATGTTTATTGGCCTGAAAAATATCGATTTTTATACCTTTTTGATACTTGGATTTTTATATCGATTAATCGATGTATCGAAATATTAAATATCGCTCAAAAATATCGACACATTGAAAAAATAATATCGATATATCGATGTATCGATATTTTTTCAACAAGCCTACGGACAGGGTCAATTTATCGTATTCCGCAATAATTTAATTTAAATTGGGGAGGAAAATTTGCTGATTCCCCTCAAAATCTATTGAACGCGCTAATTTCAGGAACTACTGGTTCCAATTGAAAAATTATTTTAGCGTTAGATAGCCCAATTATCGAGGGTGGCTAGAGGCTATATAATATCACGACAAATAGGAGCGGAGCAGCAATGTAAAAATGTTGCAGAAACGGGGACAATTTATTCATTTTGATAGCTTCCGTTGCGTGCGCTGCGTTTAAGTTACGCAAAAATTACGTACGACGGAATTGTTCCCCTCAAAATATTCAAAAAAAAGTCTGCGTTAGCAAGTCAATCTTCTAAGGTTGGGTCATTCTAACTTTTTTTATTCTTATCACATCTAATATTAAAAAGTTGAAGAGTTTTTTGAACGTGCTACTCGTAGGAAGTACTGGTTCGAGTTAAAAAAACTATTTATCGAGGAAGACTCTATTACTTCACGCTAGGATCTGTAGGAGCCGAGTAAAAAGAAAAAAGTTACGAATGTCAAGACCTTGTACGGGCAGGCGATTCGACGCGATGCACCAGTATGGGTCAGGAAATTTGACGAGGACGAAGTCGCGGGTAGAAGCCAGTTATTCTATAGAATGAAACAAGTTTCAACTAGGTATATCATTATTGTGTTAAAGTTAAAGTCAAACAATTTTCATGCGTTGGAAAACGGCAGTACCAGCAAAAACGCCATCACAATTTTAATGTTTGCATTTTCTTAAAATTTTATTCAAACATTAACCGTGAAGTTATGAACTATCGATATTATTTAATGGTGTGATGTCAGAATTCCCACATTTTCCCCGCATAACGGCAATATGTCGTTATTTCGTTAATGTTCACATGCCGCGCTAATCGACCCGCACTATGGCTGCAAAACAGACAGTGGAGTTCTAGACCATTAACAACTGCTCCACAGTGATCATCAGTGATGTCGATGAAGAGAACAAAAATGAGCTCCCAGTTGCTAGTCTTAAGAGAGAGTAGTCGAACAAAGTGCTTATATTCGAAGACGTATCCGAAAAGAGTCTCGCACATGAACGTCAATAAAATGTCAAACTGACTTCTTAAGTGCTATTGACTTGACAGTTTGTCAGTTGCTTACTGATAATAATATTGACATTTTCAACACGTTTTTATAGTACATGATTAAAAGAATATTACAATGTTATCTTATGAAAATAAATTAATACTTGCGCCAATGGTGCGTATTGGGACCTTACCTATGCGTCTATTGGCACTAAGATATGGCGCAGATTTGGTTTATACCGAAGAACTAATTGATTGGAAATTTTTAAGATCAAAGCGCAAATACAACGGTAAGGGTTATTCAAATCATGAAATCGTAGAAAATACATAACATCTGTCATCAAACTATATATAACTAGATAAATAATCAAAGAACAAAAATGTTTTGTTATTAAATAAAAACAAATTGGGAGTAGACATAACCCTAGTACAGTTAGTACTCTGCATTACCAGACCTTAGGAGGGCTACACAGAAGAAATGAGGAAAAGGGGTCAGGTAACGCTGTGAACTGACTATACTAGCTTTAGATTCAAGTAATAAACATGAGAAAGTTGTAATTCTTTGGTATAATCGCATCCACAATCTACAAGTATAAGAAAGAAAGCTTACAGTCAGTAGCAAAAAATTAAGGATACTGGATTAATGTTATTAGTGGTAATCCCATGTTGACTACCTGCCAGGGTCGCGAGATTGTTCGAAAGAGATACCGTGTCCCTGGCACTTGGGCAAATGAAGGAACACGGGTGGGTTTTAGTCAGTAAAAGTCTGACACGCCCTCCCGATCCGCCCAGACCGGGAGAAGTCATTTGAAAAAAAAAAAACCCATGTTCAACAGAATTACCAAAAAGTTAAATATTAATCCAATAAATGTTTACAATTTTTTTTTTCAGATATATTAAACACAGTTGATTATGTAGACCAAACGGATGGAACTATAGTCTTTCGAACTTGTGATGAAGAAAAGGATAAAGTTATTCTACAGTTAGGAACATGTAATGCTGAAAGAGCTTTAAAAGTAGCTAAACTTGTGTAAGAAAACTTGAAAGCTGATTTTTCTATCCTTTGGTTTGTAGAGTTCTTATTTAACAATCATCCTAAAGATGTTTTCTGTTTTTAGAGAAAAGGATGTGGCAGCTATAGACATAAACATGGGATGTCCAAAAGAATTTTCTATAAAAGGAGGCATGGGAGTTGCTTTGCTCGCTCAACCAGAGAAAGCCCATAACATCTTAACTACTTTAGTTGATAATTTATCTATACCTGTTACTTGTAAAATTAGGATTCTTCAAACACCACAGGAGACACTAAACCTTGTAAAGAAACTGGTGAGTTCAGGAATTAAAGCAATTGGAATTCATGGCAGGACAAAGGATGAACGACCACAACATGCAGTGCACACAGATATCATAAAGTATGTTGCTGAAAGGATTTCAATACCAGTCATAGCAAAGTATGTCTTGTTTTGAAAAGCTTAAGTTAATGTGGCTTTTCAATAAATGTGTTTTGTGTAGGTATAATTATATTTATTTCTTATACAATTGCAGTGGAGGGTCTAAAGAAATTGAGAAGCATAATGATATTTACAAATTCAAGGCAATGACTGGATGTTCCAGTGTGATGATTGCACGAGCAGCTGAATGGAACTGTTCCATTTTTAAGAAAGAAGGCATGCTTCCTATGGATACTGTCATAGAAGACTATCTTAAGCTCGCAGTTGATTTTGATAATTCACCTGCAAATACAAAGTACTGCATCCAAAACATTTTAAGAGAATTGCAAGACACTCCAAGGGGTAGGCAATTTTTAGATTGTCAAACACTAGAACAAATATGGTAGGCATTAACCTCATCATAATAAAAAAAAAAATTCACTAGAAATAACTTAATAAAACATTTTTTTGTTTTTAAATGCAGTGCCATTTGGGATTTAGGAAAATACTGTCGAGAAAAACAGTCAAGTTATCAAAAGATGGGAATACAGGGGCGATGGCAAGTGTCTCCTGATGACCTGGAGCCACCACAAAAAAAGATAAAATCCTTTCATACTGATCTTTCTGATGTCGTCCAAATGAAGGTATTGTGTTTATAAAATTTTTGCCATCCTGGCTTCTAGGTAAAGATTTGATTATACTTCTTAAATTAAAATTTCAGGTATGTTTTGTAAGAGCCAATTTCAATGACCTTAATTTACCCAAGTCCAAATTACATGCATGGGCAGGAAAGAATGGTCAAAAATTGCCACTGTATGAAACACAGCAAGTGGAAAAGTTGTTCCGTACTATAATTACTTTCAATGGCAAAAAATACACATCTTCATTTTGGGAGAAGAACAAGAAATTTGCCGAACAAGGTGCAGCTCTAGTCTGCTTATTCCACTTAGGATTGATGACAGAAGAAGATTTAGTTAAGGTTGGAAGCATAATAAAATGAGCTTTTATAACAATGCAGTCATTACATTACACCCACATACAAACTGTTCTTTTCCATTGAGATTATGTGGAGTAAACAGGTTTTAACGTCTGAATCAGACATTATATAAACAAATATTTTTGTATTTAGAATACACTTTGATGGGTATTTATGTTATATACAATGAAAGAGAAATGAGTTAATTTATGTAACTAATTTATTAATTATATTTATATAAATAAAGTGCTAAGCATGTTATGTTTTGAAATGACATTCTTGTAAAATCATACTTGCCTATTAAAAATCTAAATCTGGTTATTGTTTCATATTAGCTATATTTTCTACTAGCTTTTGATTTAGTTCGTCTAATTTAGACTTCAGCTCATCTTGTTTCATCAGATCCTCTTGCAACTGCTTGAAGTTTTTGAAACAACTATGAGCATTTAGTAAACATTCATTCCCTTCAGCTAATTTAATAGGATGATCTTTCACTTGCAAAATCTCATCATCAAATAAATCCTCCAACACAGCCTGCGTAGTCGGAATGTTCGGTCGGGTATATTTTTCCATAATTTTAGCAAGGTTTTTCATAATATGTATGTTTCTTGATACACTGTATTCCTGAAAAGACAGTTAAAATTTACACGATTCCCAAAGTATGCATTCAATGTTAAGTGCAATATCTTACACTTTACAGTAGATTTGATATTACCTTTCTAGAATTACTAAGCTTATGCTATTCTTTTTGTTAAATAATAATGCCTAAAAAATTACTCTGTGCAACGTCTGAAATTCTCAATAATTGTACTATTGTTTGGACGGACATCTGGAGTTTGACTTCTGTCAAATTTTGTAAACCGTAATTCACTAACAATTACGGTTATTTTTAGTCGAATAACATTTTTTGTGTGTTAAGCCAACATCACATCGTATAGGGAGTCTTTAGAAGATCAATCTGGCATTCGTCCATTCAAGACTAAAATTCGAGCAATTTAAAAAACAGATAAAAAAATATCAACTTATAGGCAATTCACAAGAAATGGCGGAAAGAAGTTTAGAATTATGTACATACCTTGTACCAATAATTATGAGATTATTCTAATACATTTTTAGTTACAAAGTTAATAAAAAAAAACTAGCCAAGTGCGAGTCGGACTCGCGCACCGAGGGTTCCGTACAAACCTGCAGGTATTCACGGTTTATATTCAATTCAATTCAAATTTTTATTTAAAGTAACTATGACTCAAATTGTTAGTATACTTATTCTATGTTAGTAACTGAGGTAAATTTAAACATACATCCTTACATATATAGCGGCAGCACTGTCCGACGCGTCACCGCGGCTGTACCATTCCATGGGGAATGGCGCAGCAGCGATTCACGTACGGACAGTCTAGCCTGCTCGAGATTAAAGACAGGATACTGTTGTCGCTGCCCCACACCCCACGCACCAGGGACGCACAGCGCTTACGCATCGTGGCAAAGAAACAATCCACACGTGCGTCTGCGAACATCCCTGATGCGCTGCAGTAGTGGGGCAGCCCCAACAGCACCCTGAATGCGTTGTTGTATTGGAGGTGTGCCCTGCATGGGCGGAGCACCGCCGTGTCCTCGTGGAGGCGATCGGCGGCGGCGACCTCTCGCGTCCGGCCCTGGTGCGAGCCATGGTACGGAGCGAGAGGGCATGGGAAGCCGTCACCTCCTTCTGCGAAGCAGTAATGCTCGCGAAGGAGGAGGCGGGGCGCGTGAGGGAGTGGCAGTCTCTGCACCCTCACGTCCCTAGCCGCCGCAGGAGGAGACGCCCCGGGCGTCGGGAGTCGATAGCGGACTCCCGGCCACCGTAGGCGCGAGCTTGCGGGTGGCGAGCAATGGGTAGCTCGCCGCCCGGTAAGGATCAGGCTCGGGTCAACGGCGCGTAGTGTTCCACGCGCGCCTCAAAGAGATGTCAGCAGCAATGTAGGGGTCTGCTAGGACCGATGCCTGCCAGGGTCACGAGATTGTTCGAAAGAGATACCGTGACTCTGGCACATGGGCAACTGAAGGAACACAGGTGGGTTTTAGTCAGTAAAAGTCTGACACGCCCTCCCACTCCGCCCAGAGCGGGAGAAGTCATTCGATGATTTCCCATCCAAAAAAAAAAAAAAAAAATGCGTTGTTGTATTGCACGCGGAGGGCATTGTACGATTTTTGAGTATATCTAGCCCACAAGCTGCTCGTGTAGAACGTAGTGCAGTACGCTCTGAAAAGAGTAATTTTAACGTTCACTGAACAACGAGCAAACCTGCGGGCCAACATGTTTGCTCTAACCGACAAGGCCCTCCGCGCCCGATCAATATCGTCATCGTCCCTGAGGTCAGGGGTAAGTATGTGGCCAAGATATTTGAACTTGTATGCCCTCTCTAATGGCATACCATTAAGGTATACTGGTGGTACGTAAGCAGGATACCTACCCCCAGACCCAAAGACCATGACCTCACTCTTCTTATAATTGTACGTTAACCCATGTGAGTCAGCATACTCCTCACAAATGGCCACAAGTTTTCTGAGGCCACAGATTGACGCACTCAGCAGAACCATGTCGTCTGCGTAGCTGATATTATTTACGCAGACCCCATCTATATGGCAACCGACCTTGACGCTGCTGAGCCTGCCAATCAACCCGTCGACATATAGGTTAAATAGCGTTGGTGAGCTCAAACCCCCCTGTCTCACCCCGCACTCCAACCCATACGGATCAGACAAAGCCCCAGCCCATCGCACATTGTTGACCTGGTTCCTATGCCAATAATTAAAGATGTTGATTATTACAGGTGGAACATGAGCTTCTTTGAGTTTATCCCACAGGATATCATAAGAAACCAGGTCAAATGCTTTGGATAGATCCAGGAAGCAGGCGTATATGGGAGTGCTGCGGTCAGTGTAGTATGTGACAGCATGCTTAAAAGACAACACAGCGCTTTCCGTTGATAGTCCAGGTCTGAACCCGAACTGGTTATCATGTGGTGTTATATACTTATTTAATTGTCTATTAAGCACACTGTCAAACACCTTAGATATAACAGTTGCTAATGAGATAGGCCTATAGTTATTTCTGTCAGCAAGATCACCAGATTTATTTTTCGGTATGGGCACTACCACAGTCCGTATCATCTCCCCAGGCATATAACCATGTGACACACAAAAACTATACAACATGGCCAGAACTCTGGGTAGATGGGGACCAGCATATTTGAGGTGCTCAATGCTGAGCCCGTCATGGCCAGGAGACTTGCCACGTGACATGGATTTTATTATTTGCCCAATCTCTTTCGACCTGCACTTTAGTCCCAGTTCCTTGCCAGGCTCAACATTCAGCACCAACTGAGAAGATCCTAGTGGAGACTTCACAATAAAGTGTTCCTTAAAAAGGTTGGAAATCTCCTTAGGTTCACTTACGCCGCCGACGCACACAGGGAGACTCGGCTTGCTGTGCAATTTATTGGTGCTTTTCCAAAAACCACGGAAATCGCGTTTCGAATGATGTGAGGTTAGAATGTCCATCTTAATTTGGTCTTGTCTGTCCTGACACCATTTCAAACGCGACTTAAAGACTTTCCTAGCCTCACACATTTGGTCATAGATATTACCGGAAGCAGGTTTGTCAAACCAAACCCATAGCATAAATTTATTCCGGGCCTCCCTGTGCGCCCCCGCCACGTGTTTATTCCAGCCTATCACTTTTCTTCTTGACAAAGGCCTACTTGTTTCTCTGCCAACAATCGCAGCCCCACACAAGGCCTGAACAATATCACTGTACAATGTGTCAATAACTTTACTGTGGCTACCAATGTTACAGGTGTTATCACAACAAAAATGTAATTCTGATGGAAAATCTATTAATTTCAGTCTATCATTACATTCTTTCATGTACACTCGTATTTGTTCCAAATTCCTCTCACCCCATAAAACTTTGTTTTGTGGTACATTCATGTCGGAAAGCATTGGCGTTATCACATTTAGATTACATTCCATTACAAGCGGAAAATGATCCGACCACAACACATCATATAAAACATAAGCATTAATAACAGACTGTACAGCAGACTTAGTCACTACACAATGATCAAGCCAACGCTTGGAGCCATGAGACTCACTGAGAAAAGTGTGTGTGTTTGTACACAACCCTAAGATCTTAGTATCAACACAGGTCCATTCTTGGTCCTTACAAAATTCTAATAATTCATCGAAAAACAACTCCGATGGATGCGCATTATAATCGCCGAGAATATAAACGTAACTTACATTAAAGTTTTCAATTATCGCACTTATCGAACTAAGAATGTCCGTAAAACACGACAAGTTAGTATATGAATCCGTGGGCATGTAAACACTGAACACTAGTAGTGATTTGTTATTTAGCACTATTTTAATTGCACATAGCCGTGGGTTGTCACACTAAACACTAACATCGTGAAATATGCTCCGTCTCCACAACAGGGCCACACCTCCGTGTGGCCTTCCACGTAGCATACCCGTCGACGTGTCTACTGCAGATACTCCGGTACAGTTAAACTCGTCACTAACTGTGTTTAAGAACGAGATTTCCTCCGGCAATAGCCATGTTTCCTGTAACGCTATTATGTCTGACACTTGACATAAATTACGTATACATTGCATGGATCTCTTCACATTCTTACAATTGAAAGAAACTAACTTATGTACCTGTGTATCCATTAACGTTGAGTTGCTGCGCCGGTTCCGTCACCAGTGACGTCACTAATCCGCTTTGGCTTAAAATGCACAAAACGACGAAAGATAACTCCTTGTGGCCATAATTTGTCGTCGAGAAACACAGGTAATCTAGACTGCGAAACAAAGAACTTGTAGGCATCATGTTCACATTGTCTCTTAATGGATATTTTTTCCAGTTTGACCGTTTCGCCCGTTTTATTCTTAATATAATTAACTATATCCGAATCAACGGCGTTCTTATCTACGTTTGTAAAGAACATCGGTACTAGTCTATCAGCGGCTTTAAACTTTTCTTCAGATGCGACTACAACTGAACCCATCTTGCCCATAAGGCGATTCTTAGACTTTTGCTTCCTGTACTGTACTGTCGCCTTATGCATAAGGTTTATGTTTATGAAATTAAATGTTTTTTTTAAATTTTATATTTGAGTTGACTGAATGAAAGGTAAATTTGTGATTTACGATTTATGACGTATTAAAAAAAAACTACTTACTAGATCTCGTTCAAACCAATTTTCGGTGGAAGTTTACATGGTAATGTACATCATATATTTTTTTTTTAGTTTTATCATTCCCTTATTTTAGAAGTTACGGGGGGGGGGGGGACTCATTTTACCACTTTGGAAATGTCTCTCGCGCAAACTATTCAGTTTAGAAAAAAATGATATTAGAAACCTCAATATCATTTTTGAAGACCTATCCACAGATACCCCACACGTATGGGTTTAATGAAAAAAAAATTTTGAGTTTCAGTTCTATGTATGGGGAACCCCAAATATTATTGTTTTTTTTTTCTATTTTTGTGTAAAAATCTTAATGCAGTTCACATAATACATCTACTTACCAAGTTTCAACAGCATAGCTCTTACAGTTTCGGAAAAAAATGGCTGTGACATACTCGGACAGACAGACATGACGAATCTATAAGGGTTCCGTTTTTTGCCATTTGGCAACGGAACCCTAAAAAGGAGATTTACACAGCAGGTGATCCAAACATTTTTTTTTTTTGGCTGAGCTCTTAAAATAAAGTAAAGAGGTATGTCGCACGAAACAATACAACTTTCAAAATAAATGGGATAAAACAATCGATAATACATTTTATTTATTTCGCTCATATTGACCGTCTAAAAGTCCCTTTATAGGAGTACTTTACAGTTTGCCGCTGCGTATCGAGAGCATTATTTATTTGCCGTTTAAAAAATATAATATTAGTAACGCCTGTACCACTGATTTTTCAGGTTATTGATTTAAGTAAAAAGGTTTGACAAGCATTAATGAGGCGAAGTGTAAGTGCGTCATAATATTGAAGCATTCTTTTGATTTTGTATCGGGACTAAATCATAGATGGCGCAATGAAGTTAGTAACATGCAAAATTCAGGCAAAGAACATTTTGTATCTTTTTCCGTTCTGTCAAACCAACAGGGTACTTTTATTATTTTATTAACAAATAATAAAACAAAGAAAGATAATAATGATTAACTGATTTTAAAGGAAGAAGTCGCTTAGGGTTTTTTTTATCATTCCGATCAAGCCCGTCGTCCCTTACTGGTAGGGTTGCCACCTTTTTGCTTGCGATTAAAGTACATTGGCTATTATTATACGTAAAAAAAAAGTACATAGTATAAAAATAAAGTATGATTTATCTGTCTTTATTTTTATATTTAAAAACATATTTTTTATTGCTTTTTGCAGTTTGTATCACATAAATTTCGTTTAACGAAAAAGTACTTAGGTACAACTAAACTTTTCAAAATTCCAAAGAAATGATCATAATTTCAGCCGAAAGACGTCCACTGTTGGACATAGGCATCCCCCAAAGAAATCAAATCTTGCAAAATAAAGTATTTTCGTGTACTTTATTGTTCTCATACAGTATAGAGCAGGGTTTCTCAAAGTTCTAGCTCCACGTACGGCCATTCAAGTTTTCAAATGACAGCGAACCCCCCCCCCCCCCCAACACGAAAAGAATAACATTGCATATAGAATAAAATAAAGTTTATTAATTGAATAAAAGGTCACGCGCACCGCCACCATGTCACTCCACGACCGAGCGTCTTCATGCTTTCCGTATCCGCTTGCCCAGCAGCCATTACGTAAATTTTGTCGCGAACCCCCTACCGTCGCATGGCGAACCCCTAGGGCTTCGCGAACCCCACTTTGAGTATCCCTGGTAAAGAATACAATTATGTGAAATAACGTACAATACTTTATTATAAAGTATGGGTGGCAACCCTACTTACTGCCCTCTACCAGCGACGCATCCGTACGCGCACCGTGACTACCATAGTCGCTTAGTTTAAATTTTTAACCGACGAAAAAAAACGGAGGAGGTTATCAATTCGATGCGTATTTTTTTATGTATGACCACGCATAACTTTTTACATAGTAGTCCGATTGTGATAATTCTTTTTTTTATTGGAAAGGGTATACTCCGAGAGTGGTCCCATATAAATTTGGAAAACAAAATCAAACTCTAAGGGTCAGAAAACAGGTGATGATTGATTGTTCACTCACTGATTGTAATGTATAACCACGCATAACTTTATACAGAGTAGTCCGATTTTGATAATTTTTTTTTTATTGGATAGGTATACCCTTGCCAAGTATTATTAGTACATTAAAGCCACAAAAAAACAACTTTTTAACAAAAAATTAAACCGCCGAAAAAACTGAAAAGCAAAAAATTATAAACCTTAAAATTTTGAGTCGGCGCTGAAAAATCAATGAAAAAAAATCGCTCAAAGCGCCGACTCATAATTTTAAGGTTTATAATTTTTTGCTTTTCAGTTTTTTCGGCGGTTTAATTTTTTGTTAAAAAGTTTTTATTTAAGTCCAGGCTGAAGGTTAGGAATTTATTAAGGTAGCCACAGGCAAGTCCGGTTAAGCAGTTGTCAACCTCCTTTTTTTTTTTTTTTTTTTTTTGTCGTGGAGAAATGCTCATGCATACTGCGCTACTAAGGGGAAATAGCGCAGTTATGTGGGACTTCAACCCACTAAAACTCCACGGTGTCCTCCTACACCGCTTATGGCGGGAACACGGGAACGAAAAAACTCTTCCGCGAACCCGCCGCGGCTGTCCGTCGCCGGACCCACCTCTGGGGGATACCCCCATTCACGGCGCGCATGAACACATAACACGCCGTGACCACCCCGGGGACCAATTAGCATATAGGCGCCAGACGACCCCTTGAATGACACCCTTGGTCCCCCTGCGACGGGTCAGGACTGTGGCCCCGCCGCCTACCAGTTTTCGGCCGCAGGGGATAGGGAGAGTGGCCTACGCTATACCAACACTCCTCCTCCCCTGCGGCCCCACCGCGTTCGCCATCGGACGGTGGCGACCCCGTTCAGGCCGCGGTAGGTAGGGAGAGCGGCGCACCTCAATACCGGCACTCCTCTCCCACCGCGGCCTCCAACCCTCGCGATGTCGCCAAACGACACCGCGTTGGCCGCTACGTCGTCGGCTTTGAGCGGAAAAGCCCTGACGAGCGGCCCCTCCTCGGGTTCCTCTTAGCTTCACCGTGGGGTTCTAAACCACGGCTACTGAGCCCCCCCGCCTCGTCAATGCGGGAACCCACTGGGGGGGAGTTGTCAACCTCCTAGGTTGACCTAAGAGATGTTCTTGCCAAAAAAGCGTTTCTTTTCTTAGCAAAGAGGGATAAGTAAGTACAACAGATTATTTCTTTAAATTTCAGTAATGATAGATAAGTTCGTCGTATGTCTACTAATAATGTTATAAATTGTCTATAGAGGGTTTTGAACAGAAGGTACATCTTTTTATTTGAAGCCGAGCTAGCTGTTCAGTGTTCATCAAAGTAAAAAATAACACAACTCTGGTTGTACTGTAGATATTTAGATGGATAGTTTGCGGTTTCCTGTGGTAACCGCGACTGGATCGACCTCGATTTCATGAGCTTATGTTACGCTCATTTACTACAAAAATAAAACACGTTTTAACGTCGGCGTAGCAAGTTGCAAGAGATATTATGCGTAGAAATTATATAGTCTATGTATATAGGTAGGTACCTAATATTCCTACTACGCTAAGTTAAACAAAATCAAATAAATTCGATGTTCATGGTGCATTGAATTGATAGAGATCAACATTACCTATATGTATCTAATTTTATTGTATAAGTGGTTAGGTAGCGAGCGACCCACCTCTGTTTCGAATGAGTGGTTAGGTAGGTACAGTAGACTTCTGTGAAATATCCTACTTTATTACTAACTAGCTGTGCCCGCCGCGGCTTCGCCCGCTTAGTGTTCGGAAATTATTGACACAGGGACGTGTTACTCAGACCAAAACTATGTTACTCCTTATTACACCAGCTATCTTCCAGTGTAAGTCAGTCCAGCCGTTTCGGAGATAAGCCGGAACAAACAGAGAGACAAAAATGTTTAAAATTGATTTTTTGATGTAAGTACCATTTATAATTTCATATGCATTTAGTGAAAAGCTGTTAATTTGAAATTACAAACAGACACTTCAATTTTATTTATGTGTATAGATATATTATACTTATCTAAGTATTACATCCTACTTCCTACTAATATTATAAACGCGAAAGTTTGTATGTATGGATATGTGGATGTTTGTTCCTCTTTCACGCAAAAACTACTGAACGGATTTGGATGAAATTTGGCACACAGATAGTTTATAACCTGGATTAACACATAGGGTACTTTTTATCCCGGTAGTACGTTCCCGCGGGATATTTTCCGACCTCCACGTGGGCGAAGCCGCTGGCAAAAGCTAGTTAATAATAAAATTACAGTGAGATTGTGTGAGTTCAGTGTACTGTGTAACTACGGGGGTCATATTGAAAGTTATTAGAATAGGCCAGTAAAGAAAGCAGCCGATGCAAAATGTATTTAAATTTCGAATTAGGATCTCTTTGGAAATTTGTAGAATTGTATGTAGTGAATTCATATACCTATCATTTGTTTTTACAATTCGGCAGCAATCTATCGTGCGTCGAATTGGATATGGCAAGAGATAATTTTCGCTCAATCATTTATTACAACTTTGAAGGGTTTGTGGCTAAGTTACAACAGCCGCACGGGTCGATCTTCATGTCCGCAGGTTGGTCCGT
This sequence comes from Aporophyla nigra, assembly GCA_947507805.1. Lineage (NCBI taxonomy): Eukaryota > Metazoa > Arthropoda > Insecta > Lepidoptera > Noctuidae > Aporophyla > Aporophyla nigra. Next base: position 13,058,355 of record OX382302.1, on the reverse strand, counting down.
GGATGGGTGACCATGTTTACATACCAAAAAACTTCCGTGCCTCGGAAAGCACGTTAAGGCGTTAGTCCCGGCTGTGTTTCGTAGATCTTAGACAGTCGTTACGGGTCGTCAGAAGCCCGAAAGTCAGACAACCAGTCTTACCAAGGGCTATCGTATTACCCAGTAACTGGGTTGTGGAGGTCAGATAGGCAGTCGCTCCATGTAAAATACTGGTACTCAGCTGTATCCGGTTAGACTGGAAGCCGAAACGCTTGGCAGATGATGATGCATTTATAACAACTTTCGTTGCGGTCTTACTCAACAACAATGTTACGATAGACTTCGATTAGCATTTCATGACGAAGCCCCATACCGTGCCACTGTTTGCAACTGGTTTAATGAGTTTAAACGTGGTCGAAGCATACTCACTGATGATTCGCGAGAAGGACGTCCTTCTATACCGACTACTGAAGATAACGTGAATGCTGAGTGCTGTGCAGCGAATGATGGAAGAGTAACATACCGACACATTCGGGCAGCTTTAGGCATTTGTATGAGTCAAGTAGAAAAAGTCTCACATGAACATTTAAGCGTCACAAATATGGATACCTCGTAATCTGACGGAAGACCAAAAACACCGTTACTGTCGTTCAGAAATGAAAAGACAATCTGCGCAATGGATGTTTCCATTCTAAGATTAGGCTATAAAAGTACAGAAGAGCAAAAGTAAAGGGAAAAAGATGATTGCCTCATTCTTTGGAGGGACGGGTCATTTCGCAACAATTGTCCTAGAAGATAAATGGACTGTTACTGCAGATTGGTATGCAGTCATTGTTGTTTTGTCTTGGAAAATGTTCCAGCTCGCTTCGCCAACCGGACTATCGAAGTTGTGACGTTAGTAAGTCGTCCTCCTTTCAGTCCCGACCTATGACTATTATTAATTTCCAAAAATAAATAAATAAATAAAAATAAATTTCAGGACAACCAACACAACGTTATCTGATCCCAAACTAGGCAGAGCCTGTACTATGGTAACCAGACAACCGATAAACATACTTATATATTTCTAAATACATACATATTATAGATAAATTACACCCAGACACAGAACAAATGATTGTGCTCATCACACAAAGATTTGTCCTGGGTGGGAATCGAACCCACGACCTCAGTCTTAGCAGTCAGCGTCACTAACCACTAGACTAACAGACCCTAAATAACAAATAAACTTAGAAGAATTCGTTCTACGAACCCTGAAGATGCCTTTGGCTGCGTTTGAAAAAGGCGTGCAAAAGATTCGTAAAGAGTAAGCCCACTTCGTCAGTCAATGGTTCTATCGCATGCGAGCGTAGGTACTTAGAAAGCAACGGAGACTACTTCGAAAAGCAATAATAATATTAACAGGCTTCTAAATCATTCCTTTTTTTTTCAGTTTCTAAAACTTTCATCACGTACACTTAGTGACAAATAAAGTTATACATTTCCAGTAAGTATAAGCTGACTTCTCATTGTACGAAAACTCTATACAATGCGAGCTCAACTAAAATTAGAAATGTATAGCTTAATATGTAACCGTGTGTACATATAAGTCCTCCGAAATAAATTCTCTTAATTATGGTGCAAACCGCACGAACATCCATTGTTGAACTAGTTTAGAAGAACTTAACCCGAAAAGCGAGTTTGTATTATCCTAGTTAGTATACTTATTAAATACCCTCTTCTCTGTTCCTTGCTATTCTTCGTCTTGTTCTTAGTAGCTTTATGATTCAGTGTTTATTATTCAGTAGAACTTATTCAAAGTCAGCAACGATTAACACTATAGATAATTGATAAATAATGAGCAGGACATTTAAAAATTAAGACAGGTAATAGACAATCTTCGTTATTACACGAAGTGCCAAAAACATTTTTAGGTACCCAATTAGTTTGTGTCTCTTTGGAGGATATGTAAAAGTAACAGTGATCGGATCTACGGCTGGCTAAACAATCCGTTTCCCTGACTGTACATAGGTATACAGTCAGGGAATATAAGCTATAGGAACTACCATGGCAGGTAGTAACTCGACTCGTAGTACCAAAGTAAAATAAGTCCCCGTTCCAGTTGAGTGCACCGCATGTCTTGTGTGTGATACTGATAGCTGAGAGAAATGATGTCAGCCGACCACAACACGTGTGGTCTCCGATCTATCAAATAGTTACCTTTCGATAGTAACTGACAAGCGTCGAGTTACACTCTGACCATATCATCGTGTAACGCTTCTGTGATTATTGAAAATACCAACACAGTATAATAACTACTTCTCTTATTAAAGAGTTGAATTGAGTTTTTGAGTGATCCATATAATCCATAGGTAGCCCCAAAGAGATTGTATACTATGTTCCATAGGTAGTCTCAAAATTATTGTATTGTACCTATATTATGTTATGTACATTCGTGGGACACTCGGAAAATTTTACGAAAGTAAAAAGAAGTGTTCTATAGGTAAATATTTTTTTATTAAATCTTTTCAAAATACTCTCCACTAGCCTCTATGCAAAGTTTCATGCGTCTGTTCTGTGTACCAGTTTTCGAAACACTTTTTCCAGTCCGCCGCAGACACATCGTTTACAGCCTGCTCGAACGCTGACAGCGCATCTTACGGCGACGAAAATTGTATCCCTTTGAGTTGATTTTTAATTTTTGGGAATAAAAAGAAGTCACATGGTGCTAGGTCAGGGCTGTAAGGAGGGTGACCCAGAAGTTTGACCGGCGTGCTGTCCAAGAAGTCCCTCGTTTTGAGCGCGGTGTGCGTGGGCGCGTTGTTGTGGTTGAGCAGTAGCCCGCGGAGCCCTGTGTTTGGTCGCTTGTTGCTCACAACAGAGAAAACTTCTGCCAAGCATTTCGTAGTATATTATTCGGCGTTGATGCTTCTTTGGTTCCGTTAAGGGATTGACACCAAGTAGCCAGTCAAATTGAAAAAGCTCGCGATCAAAATCTTCCCTCCGCTTCTAGATCGCTTCACTTTGGTAGGCGTTGATTCGTTTTGAAACACCCAAACCGTCGACTAGTGCTTCGTTCCTGGATCGTATTAGCTGTAATAATGTCGTAAACACGCCGAGACGAGCCTGCTTCAAATTTGTTTATCATATCTCGGCACCATTCCACCCGGGCCTGCTTCTGAGCATCGTCGGTGAGGTTGTGCGGCAGCCAGCGTGAAACTATCCTCCTCACGCGAAGATGCACGTGTAGAATCTCGTGAAGGCTTCCCGATCCAATCTGCAGTATGTGTAGAATCTCCTGATACGTAATTCGCCTATTGTCTTGGATTCAATTTTTCACTGCTAGCACGTTTTGCTCCGTAACAGCCGTCAAAGGGCGACCACTTCTTTCTTCATCCCCCAAAGTTAGTCGACCACGTTTGAATTCGTTATACCAACGATACACAGTTGCCTTGGAAGGGCCTTCATCCATGAATGCAATTTGAAGTATATTGTATGATTCGTCTGGTTTCAGGCGACACTTGAAATCGTAAAAAATCATAGCGCGAAAATGGTCCCGACGCAAATCCATTTTCCAATGAGACACGATAATTTAATTAGCTCGCAAAAAATGTGGAGGGAAATTTTGAAATTGGAACGTACCTGTTTTTACTTATAAATAAATCATTATTTTTATAATCGTTTATAACTGGTCAGTCTCTCATACAAAAAAAATATTTTTTCGCAATATTTTCTGAGTGGCCTGGTGTACGTCGGACTCAATATTAGGAAATAAAGGTTGAAGACAATAAAAAGGGTCCTTGCCCGTGTCTATCTATCTTTTTGGGGCTGACTACCTACAGTTTCAAAATGTTGGTCCAAGCGTCCGTCATAAAATTGAGTCCTTCGTCCAAGCATCATTTCTACAAATTCTGAAGTGCTTTCTATTAGAAGGTTGCAAAAAATTGGGCACTAATTCAAATGTCATGCGATGAACCTCGTTTATGCTAGAATGTTTTAAAACCCGTTGCAATTCTAATGAGATTTTTGATTTACAACCGCTTTCGCCAGCACAGTAATAATGTCTGCATATTTGAAAGAAACCGCGAAATTACACGTGAACGCAGCCACGACGACCACGACCGAAGACTGCGCAGTGCCGGCCAAACCGCAAACTCTTCGTCCCGACACCCATTGCCGTCATTCCTAAGAATCTGAATTATCTTTAGAAACTTCACTGTTGCGGTATTTTATGACTGTAGACCACAGAAAGTTATTGTACGTAGCAACGAATAATAATAATATTTAAAATATCGCCAACATTCAACTGATGCTGGTAGAGCTGAGACCTTTGTTTTGACTCGACAATGACAATGGTCCGCCGCGCACCCGTGAGTAATGTGTCACCCTACATATTGCATATTTAAATGACAAGCAATGCGACACTGTACGCAGTTCTATGAGACAATATTTTCGACAATTCAATGAATGCCTCTTCAAATCGCAACTCGAAGCATCTCATTACTGCAGATGAAAATGAGGGGTCACAATGTTCAATTGAAATATTTGAAAACTTGATTAAAAAAAGATTTCGTTAACGTTCTTTAGGGGATCGATTCTAAACAATTTATCCATTAATTTATTTTTATTTATTAGGTGTATACCTAGTGTTCTTTTAATCTAGGTGTCGTCGTGTTTTTTATGATAATTAAAAACTAAAATGTTATGTTTAGATTAATATGTAGGTAGGTACTGTTATGTATTAGGTATCATGTTAGCAGTTTTGTTCAAGCTTTCCGAAACTACATCGTTTCTTCGTTCATTACAATCCAATTAAATAGCACCAAATGAAGCGCACCTAGAAGCTTCATTCGGTCTAGACTAGACAGTTCTTGTCTAGCTTGATGCTTCTTACTTAAATTACAATTTTGTATTTTGGCGGACTAGCATAATCAGGACTCGGGAATCGAGTAAAGGATTCGTAACATGTATGAGTAGGTTGAAATAGCATTGTATCTAGGTTATACCCTATCTACCCAAGTTCCCAATTCCCCAAAAATATTTTTCATACATTAATTCCTTCCGTCGTCCCCAAATATTAAATTATTTGTAAAGTTTACACTTAACCAATCTTCGTACTGACGTGTTCAAAATTGTTAAGATAAAAAAAAACAGTACCTAGTTAAAATTTACCATATTTGGCTATTTCTTGTAGTACCTATGTATATTTTGCGCTATTTGGTCTTAGATATTTTCGAGATAATAATATATCCAGGGTATGTTGACCTGACTCAACCCCTAGATACATAGAGATAGAGAAATACATTATATGTACATAGAGAAAAATGTAGGGACGGTATGTAAGGGAAGAAATTAGGCTGTGTTGGAAGTGCATGTATCTAGCAAGCAATTCGTTAGCTAATTCTTCATCATTATCATCATCATCATCATCTGTCTAACCTTTTCTCAAGTATGTTGGGGTCGGCTTCCAGTCTAACCGGATGCAGCTGAGTACCAGTATTTTACATGGAGCGACTGCCTATCTGACTTCCACAACCCAGTTACTGGGTAATACAATTCGACTTGGTAAGACTGGTTGTCAGACTTTCGGGCTTCTGACGACCCGTAACGACTGTCTAAGATCTACGAAAGACAGCCGGGACCAACGGCTTAAAGTGCTTTCCGAGGCACGGAAGGGTGTTGGTATCTAAAGATGGTCACCCATCCACGGAACAATCGCGGCAAGCGTAGCTTAAGCTGAACGATCAACCCATGCGGCTATTATTACTTAGCCACAAACCCTTCGTTAGCTCAATCAGTTAGATTTAGTAATCTCAATTTTATCGTACAATTAAAAAAGAAAAAATATACATAATAACAATGCTTCTCGGTATAATAACAATCACAGCAATTGAAACACATTTTGAAACAACTAAATCTTTGACAGTCACTGCTTGTATGTTCAATAATATCACAATAACAGTGAAGAAAACGCTTTATTTAGTGCTCTGAGCTTTACAGCATTGGTGTATTCATATTTAGGTTTAACTTCCATCATGCAAGAACTGATAAATCATCTTTTAACCATGCTGATTCTAATAGGTACGATTCAAAAAACGAACTCCTTAAGACTTCATTTAGTCAGGACATTTAATCGGATCCACATGGAGCGCATAAGTTCTGTAAACAATGGGCTGGAACTTCATTTCTTTCTAGATTTTGATATGGAATTGTAAGATTTTCCAGTGTTGCGCAATGTCTTACTAATCATTTTCTTCCAAGATGCGGGATTACGCGCCCTTTTTCTTGACTTTCTTTTTGTCGTGTTCGGTTCATCAGTGTTACATGTCACAAGGTTGTTGTGTCGCTTGTTGAGGTGTTGTATCTCAGGTTGTGAAATAGTCTGTCGAGGAATAGGAGAAATTTCTAAGACGCGTTGAATTTTCGTCACTTTCAGGAATGAAACAACGTCGTTTGTTATCTATCCCTTATCAGTACTGCATCTGCCGGGGTCGCGAGATTGTTCGAAAGAGATACCGTGACCCTGGCACATGGGCAACTAAAGGAACACGGGTGGGTTTCAGTCAGTAAAAGTCTGACATGCCCTCCCGCTTCGCCCAGAGCGGGACAAGTCATTTGATGATTTCCCATCCAAAAAAAAAAAAAATCAGTACTGCATAATGTTAATAATATTTAACGAATGAAAGAAAAATTGCAATGAGAAGATATCGTTTTGTACCCCATTGGTTCTCTCGAGTACAAATAACATTCAACTATACCTACGTAAGCTTTGACTCGGTGACTATACCATTCACGATTTCGGTCTAGACAGATTTGTTGATTTTTAGTTTATAATCGAAGGTTTGGGGAACTTGGAACTCGGGGAGATCACCCTTGCAACTCTTCTTCCATGTAAAATCAGCGGTATAGCAGCATTGCAAATCACACTATGAATCGTCACAAATTAATTTCTAATCAAATAATTCAGGTCTCGTAGCAAAACGGCTACGGGCTACGGGCTATTATCAAAATAATAGTTATCGCAGAGTCACTATTTTCTATTCTTTTATTCCCATGTTTTATTAGTATCCAGTTTTTTTTCTTTCGGTATTTCACAGTATAAAACTACCTATATGATCTTGACTTGACATTCCACGCTATAAAAAATAGCTTCACATACAACGGTATAGGTACTGATAGTTAGGCGGGTCTACTTATTCTGGAATAGCTGAGACGGACGATATTCGAAACAATTATTTACTGCCTTAAATTGTTATTGTAAGTTTCCAGCTATGGTGTAAAAAAAACCGTATTCATTATCCATTACAATTTTCCTAATGAAATTCTAAGTTAACTATGAAATCGCTACGAATGAAATCATCAATTCTAGTTTTGCCCAATTATTGTTTAACAAAAGCTCGAGATATTTAAGAGATTTCATTCTGTTGAGAGCGATTAGGACGCGTGTCAGAGCATAATCGGTAGATCTCATAAATAAACAGGGCGCTTTATATAGAAAAACAAAAGGGGGTTAAGTTATTAGTCTCGTAGTGTACGAGGAGCCGTCTCGAAGGGCGCGTGGCGGCGCGGGTGGCGCGGCCGACTGTGTACGAGCCGCCCGGCGAGAGCGTCTGTCATCTAATATATTGCTTTCGGAGACAGATGATGCAAACGAAGAATGTTGTTTTAATACCTTCTGTAGCTATTTACTATGTTACTTTTCTGAGATGACATTCCCAAGCATCTGCTCGTTTCCCTGTTTTATTCATTCTTTTATAATCCGTCTTCTGATGCTGATTGTATTATTGAATGAACAGTTCCGTTCTCAAAAAGGGAAATAATAATAATTGTATAAAATACAACGTGTACTTGTAGAAACTTTCCTGTTTTACATTCAACCATGTTGGTATCTAGTGTATATCTATAATAACTAAGTATACTACTACTATATACTAGTATAACTTGGGCGATTATCTTTGAAACTCTTCATGTAGGCTAGGTTACCTACCCAATTATGTAGGACTAGGAGGTTACTCAACTGATGAAAAACTTGGTGGCTTACAAGATTATTTTTCACTTTTACAAACGGCTTCTTGTTGTTGACTACAAAATTCGACAAGAAATAACATTCCTAAAGTCAAAAAAAGAAGAAAAGTAACTCGTAGTAGTCACGTATTTGAGTTATCTACATACGAAGCTTTAAAGGATTCATTAGGACAAGGCTTACAACTCTTCATTCGTTCAAGCAAAAAGAAAACTATCATGTTTAGACAATTTAGAGCCGAATGATATATATGTTTAACGGCGACACGAGCCAACTGCTCAGTTGTCTGTGGAATTTACGAGCGCGCTTCAACACGGCAAATACATTTGTTAATAGACACATTAGCCGTTAAATGCTCCTACGCCGGTTCTTAATTGCCGACACATTGGCTTCTGTCGCCTGTCGTTTCTCCTCACAATATGCCCATTGTAGATTAAATAGGTACAAATTAAGCGCCTACATGTTTCTAATTGATTTACCAAGTACAAACAAAAGGTCTTTTAAAAATTGAATTGCAGTCAAGACAAAAGCGATTGCCAAAAATGTGATTATTTTATGTAAATATCACTTTACGTCTTGCTTCAGTTAAGCTTTTTTTGTATTGCTTAGTGGTCAAATTAGGGAGGTAAAGAATGAGGATACATTCATTATAAGTTCAATCATAACGTGGAAGCCCTAAGGCAAACAGCGAATTTATTTTTTTACATTTTTCTTGATAATGTCTTGGGATTAAATGAACTTATAGGGTGGCTTTCAATAATTATAATTATGTAGTTCAATTACATATGTGTTACGATAGCGAATTATATTTGAATCAACATAAAACCTGACACTGACCTGCAAATTGCAAAAAAAGCGAGCCTCGGCGCTTCCACCTTAGGTCCAAAGAAACCTAAGGAACCTAAGGTCCTTAGGAAACAAAGGTTTCCCCTCTGGTTCCTCTTTAGATTCAATTAGAGAAAACATTTAAGTAGGTGACAGTCTAAACGTCTATCAAAAAGAGGAGTACTTGGGTCTACTAACTAATGAAACAATAAAATCGTCAATGTTTTTGAACAATAAAAAATGGATGAAAAACAAAACATGGTGTGTGCGCAATTAGCGTAATGGTAACGTATTGTTTTAGTCGATGGTGGAGCCAGTCGCTAACGAGGCTCAAGTGGCGCGTGCGCACATACACGAACACGACGAGACTGCTCTCGCGGTGCCACCCTTTGTTCCAGGCATTATGTCCTCCCCCATTCTTGAAACTGAATTCTTACTAACACAAATTAATAGCCAATACTTGAAACTAAAAATCATTTAAGATCAATTTTGGCCAGATCCAAGGGTCGATCAAACAAAATCAAATTCAGTAATTACTGATGAATTTAATCGGTTAAATTATACCGCATCCCGCCCAATTACGCAACCTTAGTAGGTCTGTACGCTTTCGAAAGATGAAATAGAAGCGAATTCTGAAAAAAATGAAATGCTGTAGCTGGAATTTGTACAAAACAATTTAACTTTATTGAATAAGATCATGACATATGTACCTCTATACTGACCAGACAAGGAAACTCGTATAGATATTTGCCACAGACCGTTATGGACAAATGGCAAATGGATATCTTTCTGCAGTGAGCGACCGCCACTGCGTAAAGCGGAGGAGACACATGTGGAAAAGTATGCAGGAGACCTTTGGGGTACGATGGTCCATAAAAATTGCCTTATTTTTTTTTCCAGATAACTGCGACTCAAATAAATTGTAAGCGCTACTAAAAGGATTTCTTTAAAATGAAGCCGTTTCTTAGCTACTATTATAAACGTATCTAAATCTAAATGGACAATGCTAACAATATCCAACAAAGGAGCGACGTCGTAGTGTCTACCAGACTCAATAAGTGAAGCAGTCCGGTAGGATGCACTCGATTGAGACTCGGATAACGAGTATACAATGAATACTTTTCATTGATTCTTCAGTTCTGGAGAGTAGAGCTTTACATGGATAAGAATAGCGGAAGACATTGATGGGCAATGAACGGAGACCACCGGCGTCGGCGGCGCTTCGCAAGCCGCGCGCTGGAGCGTGCTCTTCCGCTTAACTATTCAGTGCACACTGTAGTAGTTACAAGGCTGCTAAAGGACATCACTACCTTGAAGGTGGAGATGACCAAGATGCAGTCCCGTATGGAGGTTGCGGAAAAAACCAACACTGAACTGCGAGCAGAAATAACACTGTTGCGCAAGGTGGGTTCAGTAATTGGGTCACCTGAGGCCTCTAAGGTGAACACACGTCGAGGGGCGCAAAATGCATCAATCGGCAGTTTAGAATCGGCGAACACAAGTGCGTCACCGGCTGCCGATAATGCTGAGCAAGCGTCGCCCGCCGCCGCCGTCGCCCGCGCCACAACACCGGCTGCGGAAAAGTGACACGTAGGTACGTCGACCCCTAAACGTGCCTACGCCGCTATTGTCACCACCAGCAAATCAGGTGTGTCGCAGTCTATGCGGCAGAATAAAATTGGGGAAAACCAAATAAAGGGTGCACAACCTGCCCTGGCTGCGGTCCGTAGCTCCTTGCCGAGATCGGGCCAAGTTGATGAAGAGGGTATCACGAAAGTGGAAAGGAAGAAGAAGAAGCCCTGTTCACGAAACCAGTGTGGTACAGCTCCGAGTGGACCCAACATGCTGCTGCGCCCTGCTGTGCCTACGACGCAGCTGTATATTTCACGTCTGCATCACTCCACCACGATTGAGGAAGTTGTGCAGTACTTAAAAGTAAAGACCAATTGGACTCTGAGGGTCGAAAGGTTGGAATCGCGCCACAACATCAATTTTAAGTCGTTTGTGGTACGAGTTCCAACCCACCATCTACAGACCTGCTTGAGAGAGGACTTTTGGCCGAAAGGTGTCTTATATCGTCGTTTCCGAGGACGGTTATGCGACACCACGCAGCGGAACACGACGCCGTCATCATTACGTGTTTAGTGATAGTTTAAGTTTTGTTTTTATAAAATATATATTAGTTTATAGTTATTGTTTTATATTATTTGTTTACTGTGTTTTTATGGGCCTAAGTTGCCTGAAATAAAGGATTGTATTGTATTGTATTGTATTGTAGTAGCCATGTTAAACTATTGTCAGTATTGTCACTTATTTTACATCTTCACTTAAATAAACCTCCTATCTGAAACTGCTCTCCGAAAGAACTTGTTTTTAAATAAAATCCAAGTCCATCCTAAACTCAAGCCATTATGCCCGATGATAGAGTTTAGGCCTAATTCTCTGCTGAATTAATTGTTAAATTGTAAGAAATACAGTTTACATTTATATCTTAAGTATATTTTATAATTTATTTTATTTCTTATATGTATTATTTTTTGAGTGTGGGATGAATCACTTTATCACGTACCTACGTAAGTGTGTCCGTGGCATCACAGTGGGCCCTATCTGAATACCAGCGCTGCGGTAGTTGTTTTTTTACAAATATCGCAGCATTATGCTGAGATCTTACTCTTTTAATTTTTATATCTTTTACAATTTTGTTATTTGTTTTAATCCTAAATTTCTGTGTTCTTTATAATGTTTTTTATGTCCTGTGCGTGTCACAAATAAATATTTTTTCTTTCTTTCTTTTTCTAATTAAAATCGGATCGGTAATTATAATCTCGGATTAATGTTTAAACAAGATGATTAGGAAAAAACGCTAGTGAAATCAAAATGATGTAAAACTTCAGAAATTGACGTTGTTCGTCGAAAATGTATCTTACCTATTTCTTTATATTTTACAATAAAATAAATATACGCATAAGTAGCAGAATGATCGCATTGTCAAGCAGCCATTCATCGTACTGCCATTGAATACCAATCAATACTTGTCTGAAGATCTCTTATTCACGCATACTTTAACAAACAACAAACAATATTGCAACTTGCTCATCGCACCTCTCTCACAGGGCTGATGTTACTTCATTTGAGTATCGTCTTTATGTCACCAACTGTAAGGATCCTTTTGGTTTGCTTTATAGAAAATCGGAGGCGGCATATCATGACACAAGGTAATGTTACCTTTTCTTCAATAATCCATTGTACAACTTTAAGTTCTTATAAAAACTTTTATTGAAATGTTTGGCTCTACTTTAGTAATTCGATAAAAGAAAATCCGTTTCTGCTGAATACATTTACAGTATACAATAGTTTCTTTTCAAAAATAATTTGTGAATTGAAATATATCCAATAATTTTTTTCCGTTTGATCTGTTCATCAGCAGTATAATATTGAAGATATCCGTGTCTACGCGTTGTATGAATGATATCAGCATTAAGAAACGTTATTGTTTTAAAATTACAAGTTTGATTGAATTTCGTATCGGCAGAGACAATTATGTGCGTCTGCATAAAGATAGTGATTACGGCAATCGTAATCGGCTGCCAGTTTACGCTCCATCTTAGTGAGCAATATAAAACGTGATGGAGCAAGTGGCACGTCCACGCCCCGCCCCCGCACGTCCGCGCTGCCGCAGACAAAGCTTCTGTTATTTGCCAGCAGGAGTACCCTCGCATTATCCACAATTGTAATATCAACGGAAATTAGTTCAAGCTCCACAGGCCACATAGGTACTTATGTTTGAGTCATAATTTGTTTTTAAACTGATCAGAAGAACCTTGAGCTGTCGCTTCCTAGATTAAATGTATAATATACATTACAATACGAGGCTGCCGCTAATGAGATGATAGTCGTAGAACAGGCAATAGGATTTTAGTTTGGTATCATCCCTAGTTCCCTGTTATAATAGAACCTACCTGTTTTTAACAGACGTTTTTGCTTCATCAGAAAAGTAAAAGAACGGAAACAAGCATTTATCGTGGAGACTTAATTGTAGTCGTCATATGTTAACATTACAATAAACGAGGTAACAGAGTCATTAAAGATCGCTCAGGTCGAGCAGGCGCGGGCGGCGCGACCCGCCCTCACCGACTCCGGGCACTCAAAGGCAGGACCTCACTATATCATCGCATCGGTCACGCGCGCCTCGCTCCAATTTCATCCCTCCATAAAAAGCATAGAGCAGGAAGGGTTGGATTTTAATTACGATATTTTTCTATTATTTTGTGCGCTGTCTTAGTTTCGGGGCAAGGGTCGTGAGATGTAATAAATTCTGCTTTTTATGAGGTCACGGTTAACCCTCCTGATAACGTTTATCGCACATCTGGTGGAAATGAAAAACTCTATTGTTGTGTAGACGTTAATGTTCTATTAATTTTGTAGTCTTTACCTATTTTATAAAAGTTGATAACGTCAATACATACAAAATACTATTTCTTCTTTTGGCCTTCGGAAGGATTCCTCGAAGTAATTCTGTCTTCATAGTTAAATTAATATTCACATTAAGCTAATACTGGATCCACCAGCCCGATATTTCATTTCCCTGTACATTTAATAATTTCCTATTTTGCAAGTTTCAATATTTGTAAAAATCTTTATTTGTAGTGTTCATTTTGCACAATAGTACATGTCAGGTCGGACGTCCCGACGCGTTCGTGTTCACATTGACATGTCACATGAGAACATGTCACGGCAAGCTACTCCGTCATGCATGAAATGAAGAGCCCGCTTTAACATTTTCACCCGATTGCGCTCGGGAAGCGTGAGTTCGGATAATTTTATTGATTACCTAATGCACACGTTCGACTGAATTCAATAAAAAACTGTATAAAAGGGTTTAATGGATACTAACCCGCCGCATTGTTACAGCAATTTATGTTATGATCCGTGACAGGATGTATCTGATATCATACTTTGAAACTTCGCTGAGGAAGTACTTACTTATAACCCGTTTGTGAAACATGATAAGTTGTGCTACTGCTGATGGACTGGCAAGCTTTACCATAATTTATACTTAGCAAAGTTCGGGCAAGCATTATGCAAACATTGTATGTAGATGGAAAGGATTGATGTCGGTGTCGCCTATGAATAATTATAATTCGTTAGTAGCGAGAATGGATTTGTGTACTTAAGCGATTAAAGTTATTTGAATACGGCTTTATAGCAGTGCGCGTAAGAGTGGGAGCGCCATACGCAAATACAGATGTTCACACTTAGGGATCGCGCGCATTGGGCATAGGTACAGAGTGATGTAAGCCCTTTAAGCTTAAAATTGAAACTAATGGAATACAAAATCACATTATGCAAAGAGAGAACTGTTTCTGTCCTCGGCGTGAAAATTACTCATTGTATTGGGTGTGTAGAATATGATTTTGCCACAGATTTCATAGCGAAGCGTACAACAGTACTCTGTGATCGATCACCCGACACGTGCTTACACATCGAACGTTTTTTCGATAAAAAAGCTATTTTATACAAAAAAAAAAAAACGAAATTCAACAATAGCTTAGATCGCGATAGGAGTGGGCGCATAAAGATAAACAAATATTTGAGCGAGGGAGTAGCGGAGCTTGAAACTGACGCACAAAAGCATTATCCAAGGATTAGGATGGGTATTAACGTTATTTGATTACTTAGACACATACACGACTATGAGAACATTGGATTCTTTTCTTAACATTGCATAAAAAGAGGCGATCCTGTTCACTTAAGAGGATTTAAGCGGTAAAGTAGCCTAAACAAGCAAACTTCAGACCTTATATTCTTATTTAACATTAATTTTAAGATGCTATTGAATAAAAGGTTATCTTTATATTCGTTTTGTAATCGTTGTTAAAGAAACATATGTAGGTGAGTACCTCATTATCATCAGCAGCCTATAATGCTCCCACTGCTGGGACACAAGCCTCCTCTCGGTGAGAGGGAGTTGGCTATAATCCACCACGCGGGCCCAGTGCAGATTAGTAGATTTCACATGTCTTCCAATTCTTGGTTCTAAGACAAGCCGGTTTCCTTACAATATTTTCCTTCACCGTTTTAAGAGCAGTGGTGATGAAATAATTTACACAAAGTAAAGCGCCTGCTTGGGTTCGAACTCCCGACCTACTCGTAAGTCACGGCCGTTACCACTGGGCCACCACTGCTCACCAGTGCTCCCGGTAAGTACCTACACTTAGGTAATAAATGATAGTAAGTATACCTAATTCAAAAAAATCCCCCTAAAATAAGCAAAAATGATAAACGAGTAAAAATACTCGAAATTTTTATGGGTCTTTGTAGGTAAGGTCTTTATAATATGAAAGGATTGAGTTTATTTATCTACTAGCTTTTGCCCGCGGCTTCGCCCGCGTGGATGTCGGAAATTAACGCGGAGGACGTACTACCGCGGTAAGATGAGTTAATTCAGGTTATATTATAGGTAATAGCTGTTACCCGTGACTTCGTCCGCGTGGTATTTAACAAAAAGTTTTTCATACAAACTGTCATTGAAAACTACGCTGACATACGTCTCAAAATTCAGCGTGTTTTTAGTTTTCTTAAACTATTATTTATTTTTTCTAAAATAAAAGTAGCCTAAGTTACTCCTTGTTACATCAGCTATCTGCCAGTGAAAGTTCCGTCAAAATCGGTCCACCCATTTCAGAGATTAGCCGGAACGAACAAACAGACAGACAGACAGACAAAAATTGTAAAAAATGTTGTTTTGGTATATGTACCATGTATACATCCATATACACTTAGTAAAAAGTAGTTATTTTAATATTAAAAACAGACACTCCAATTTTATTTATTTGTATAGATTTGCTCTTAAAAAGTCACGTCATTTTGAAATCAGTAATCGTAAGTACGCGTTTTCGTAGCGCGTGTGTTTCGCCTGATCAGCGCGCAGGCGTAGCTACGCTGCGCTACGCCTGCGTACCTTCGACGACCGACGCGCGAAGGCGCGATCAATACACGTAGACTTCGCGTACCTACACATGTTTCACTAGAACTTTACCATCATTGATGATTTGATCCGAGCTTTACCTACATAGCCGACTCATCCAAGAGTGTATTTTTGGCGTAGACCCTTTGTAAATGTAACTACTTACATCCACGCGTATACTTAAAAGTTTAACTCTCGTGTATTCTAGGAACTACTTACACTAAACTTTTTTTACATCTATGTTGAAATCCTGAATTACTTCATATTAAATTGAAACCGATTACCATAAGCAATCCATGTAAATTGAAATGTACTACGTTCTATCAAATAAACACTAAATAAGACCATTAAAAATTAAATGAGGGTGATCTAAGAGTAGATACAGCTTTGTCTCCTTAAATAGCAGCGCCTGCGCCGCGTGCCGGCTTTCAATTAACATTCATTAGTATTATAATAAAATGGAATCATATCTCACTTATTCAAACAAGATCGTTTGTTAACTAAGAACTTTCACAGATTCGCAAGCTAAATTCTTAAAATTTTGTTTTTTTGAGCTAGTTAGCTGTAGTTATTGCGGTACTGAGTACTTTCATAATTCGGATAACAATTGTTCACACGTAGTAAATAGAACAAAATAAAAAGTGATATTGATCTAAATCGGTAAAATATGGAGCGATAAGGCACCGACATTAATCACTGGACTAGCGTGAAATCAAATTACCGTTTACCAGTCACACACTAAATGAAAGGGTTGCAGCCACTGCACACTTTGTGTTACCAAACCCTACTCTGACCATGCTGTCTCGTTCTGTCAAGTACATAAATGTGTTAGATTGAAAAGGACAGAGAATTTCTATTTTACACGAAGACCTAGTAGACCGCAAATCAAGAATTGCGCAAATCTAAAATGCAAACAAATTTGGACATGAAATCGGTTGTGTGTGGGCGATAAAATAAGTTATTATTGGCGATAATAATGTCACGACATGGTGTTAGACACGCGGAAAGCAATAAAGTTTCGATTTTTAGCTAAGCTTCGACTGTGGGAACGGGTTATTAGACAAACACTCTGTAAACAAAGTAAACATTTTAGTAATTAAAATACGAAATGAAATAGGAATTAGTGGCATTACGAATTTTACAACTACTACTAAGTAATCAATGCCGTACTCTACACTTATCGGTTTCCGAAAACTAATATCAAAGGGCAAATTAATCTCTTTAAGAATGACATCCTAATAGCAGAAACTACAAAAGACTATAAAAATAGTTGGAAAAGGTCTGTTCACGTCAAACTTTAATCCCGCGATTGACTTTTGTAAATGGGGCTCGAGGTTTAATTAGAGCGAATGGACGTCCGAGGCGCAGGCGGACGTGACGGCACAATGCACCAGTGATTGACACAAATTACCTCTAATCGAGAACATCCAACCAAATGGCCGTTCCAATCCATAAATCTAAAGCCATTGTCGATAATTTTGCACAATTTTACAATAAATATTTTTTGTTATAAAACCTTTGAGCACGACTATACGTAGTTTCGTGCCATTTACTAGCACGTCTTGTAAAGGGTTGCACAGAATTTTGTGCTCAATTTAAAATTAAATTTAATTGTATTTTAATCCCGGCGATAAACGTCAATCAAGTCTCTCCTGCGACTGTGATACATGTATCAAGAGAGCTCAACATCACGTCGCGCCCCCATCTATCGCCATTCAAAACGGATTTTGAGCAAGGGTGAAATTAAAATGTCAAAATAGTAGCGACCGCCGCGCGTTGTATTTGTCTCCGGCTTTATCAGACGCCATTGTGTATTTTCTATTCTCTAAAGCTTGCATGAAAAACGATACCGTTTAAGCTCTTTATTATCTGTAAAACTAACGTTAAAGAACTCGGCACCTACCTGCCACTATATTAAAGTTTGTAAGTAATAAAACACAACGTGTACTGTGATTGGTGTATCCTTAAGTTCTGAGTCGGTAATAAAATGCAGAGCGCCGTATTTATCACAAACAAACGATGCTGCAGGATACATCGGTGTTCACAACATCAACATAAGAGATTCATTACATTCCAGTACATTCCCGGCCTCGTGTAAGTTTAATGTGAGCGGCATGTTATAAAAATCTTAATTAACTTCGCGTGATACACATGCTTATTTATATTTAAATGTACAGAATGATCTGATTTCCATATTTTTAAAATTTTAACTACTTTTATAAATTGTTGATTCAACTTTTAAAATGTTGTATTTAATATCGTATTCATCACTTGAACGTATGGAGCATCTACTAATAGAATAGTAAATTTTTCAAAAAAGAGTTAAGTACTTACCTATAAAAAGTGGTTTTTAACATCCACTCTACTTTTTATATCGCACTAATCATCAATCATGTCTTTGAACTATTCAATTTCATCATAAAAACATTCGATTTTAATTGAAACTTGGGAAATACCAACAAATGCGTACTTTACAATTCTACAATGGTCGATGAGTAAATTAACTGTTATGCTATTCATGAATCTTTTTTATCCAGTACAAAAAAGACTGGCCTAACCCATAGTAGTGTTGAGTAATCATACAATATTGTGATACTTGATAATTTTATAATAATAACAATCAATGAAGCGATATAAATAAAGGCTCGTTCATACTGCGAAAGTAATCGTAATGTTATATTTCGTATCTTGTATGTAGAAGCAATATTATACTCTCCCGGCAGTTTTGGGAAATGGAGATCAATTTTAAACAGCTTTTCCCAAAATGTTCATAACGTTAGTAGTAGGTATGCCAGAAAGCCCAGTTTCCACATTCCTTGAATTTCTCTGTTGTATTGCGTTCGCATTGTATTTATTTGTATGGTTGTTGAAAGGCTGAGTGGAAGCAGGGGCAGTGAGGGCTCAGAGGGCAAATAAATAATTACACGCATTCTGCAGATATTTGCCTCGGGCAGCCGTGGGGCGAGGAAAGCAACTGACGATTGTATACCAGGGGGCTTTTGCATAAAAAAAATCGTACACGCATTAAAAGCATTTAAAGAATTCCATTTAATAATGCTTTTACTAGGGTTACCTACGTAAAAAAATATTTTAGATTAAAATTCTTTTCTCTTTGATCTAAAATAATTTCAATCCAAGACTTTAATGATTTTGCCAGTAAGAAGAGAAAGTAAGAAGACCTTGATTTTTTTAAGGGCAGGTTTTCGATCGTTTTCTTACAGATTTGATTGAATGTAAACATAATTGGATACAATCAAAGTATCCATTTTTATAGTGAGAGTGCAACAAATGAAGGACCTAGTATAGTCCCTTGAGGTCAACCTACCCACATTTTTATTCTATTGGTAAGTATTCTACAATATGATAATTATTATTATCTAATAATCAGGAAAATACCAGGCCACTCAGAAAGTATTGCGAAAAAAAGTTTTTTTTTATGAGAGACTGACCAGTTATAAACTATTATAAAAATAATGATTATTTATAAGCAAAAATAGGTATGTTCCAATTTCAAAATTTCCCTCCACATTTTTTGCGAGCTAATTAAATTATCGTGTCTCATTGGAAAATGGATTTGCATCGGGAACATTTTCGCGCTATGATTTTTTACGATTTCAAGTGTCGCCTGAAACCGGACGAATCATACGATAGATTTCAAATTGCATTCATGGATGAAGGCCCTTCCAAGGCAACTGTGTATCGTTGGTATAACGAATTCAAACCTGGTCGACGAACTTTGGGGGATGAAGAAAGAAGTGGTCGCCTTTTGACGGCTGTTACGGAGGAAAACGTGCTAGCAGTGAAAAACTTAATCCAAGGCAATAGGCGAATTACGTATCAGGAGATTCAAAACATACTGCAGATTGGATCGGGAAGCCTTCATGAGATTCTACACGTGCATCTTCGCATGAGGAGGATAGTTTCACGCTGAGTGCCGCACAACCTCACCGATGCTCAGAAGCAGGCCCGGGTGGAATGGTGCCGTGATATGATAAACAAATTTGAAGCAGGCTCGTATCGGCGTGTTTACGACATTATTACGGGTGAGGAGTCCTGGATTTATCAATACGATTCAGAAACGAAGCGCCAGTCGACGGTTTGGGTGTTTTAAAACGAATCAACGCCTACCACAGTGAAGCGATCTGGAAGCGGTGGGAAGATTTTGATCGCGAGCTTTTTCAATTTGACTGGCTACTTGGTGTCAATCCCTTTACGGAACCAAAGAAGCATCAACGCCGAATGGTATACTACCAAATGCTTGGCAGAAGTTTTCTCTGTTGTGAGCAACAAGCGACCAAAGACAGGGCTCCGCGGGCTACTGCTCCACCACGACAACGCGCCCACGCACACCGCGCTCAAAACGAGGGACTTCTTGGACAGCACGCCGGTCAAACTTCTGGGTCACCCTCCTTACAGCCCTGGCCTAGCACCATGTGACTTCTTTTTATTCCCAAAAATTAAAAATCAGCTCAAAGGGATACAATTTTCGTCGCCGGAAGATGCGCTGTCAGTGTTCGAGCAAGCTGTAAACGATGTGTCTGCGGCGGACTGGAAAAAGTGTTTCGAAAACTGGTTCAGACGCATGAAACTTTGCATAGAGGCTAGTGGAGAGCATTTTTGAAAGATTTAATAAAAAAATATTTACCTACAAAACGCTTCTTTTTATTTTCGCAAAACTTTCTGAGTGTCCCCACGTATGTAATTCTGGTATAAATCTGCTCTATATTATATTTTCCGTTTTTTTTTTAAATAGACCTATAAATGGATAACTTACCAAGGGGTATCGTATTAATTAGTAACTGGGTTATAAACATCAGATAGGCAGTCGCTCCATGCAATACTGGTACTCAGCTGCATGCGGTTAGACTGGAAGCCGTCCCCAACATAGTTGAGAAAAGGCTCGGTAAATGGTGACCTAGGTAACTTGACGATTGATTATATATTTTCAACAATTGTTGGCTAAATCGTTATGAAGAGTTTTGAAATAAAAATTAGGTCCCTAACTAACATAACACAACGCGTCTGCAGCATGTCGGTTGAGCTAAGGGCGAAAACAACAGTCACCGGATTCCAAACAGCTACGTATAAACGACTTCACGGCGGCGCCGCGGCGGGCCCAAGATGGTGGGCTGGTGGATGTCTAGAGTAGATACTGGCCTCCGATGGCAGTAGACAGGGACTAGTGGAAGAAGGGAAGGCAGGTGTTCATCCGGCAGTGGGGCGCTTTATTATGAAGCCAAACCAAGTGTTCAGTCATTCAGTAAACTATCTTTACAGTCTGTCGGTTTAGTTCCAAACTTTTAGTTATTTATAAAATCTTGTTAGTAGTTTGCCAAATAAAACGAAAATAGATCTATAGAAAATGAATTAACCTTTCGCTTGTCATAAAATATTGTTAGAAAAATGGAAGGGCTCGCCGGAATCAATGCTTTTATGCGCCATGACGTATTTTAGTGTGTCAATTAGAGTTCTGTGTACCGACGGCGCAGCGTGAAGTGACGGCGCGCGCCGGGGACGCAGTAGGGCTCCGCCACCCCCTGCACTCTGCTCATTGCGTATTCAGACAAATTGATCGTGTTGTTTTGGAACAAAAATGATTTTGCAGATGTTTATTCGTGTCGTTTTTGTTTTCACGTGCATATGTTTTCTCTACATTTCCGCTCAGAATGTCCAACATGTTTCGCTCCTGCTGGGATATCTTTGTCTGTTTCCGTAAATTGTATTTTTGACAAACTGCTTTTTAGGTGCCTATTATTATAATAGTATGAAATAAATCATGCTTGATATACTGGCAAAAATTTAAGTTTACTGAAATTGTACCTACTGTGGGATGTGTAGAGTACGTCTATCCACTCGACTAATATGGAGCCCTCTTCTCTTTACCATCTCAAATCTTTGAAGCTTTAAACGTTGTGATTCACTTGATACATTAAAAGATTACATATGGAAACCTGCCTTAATTTAATTTAGCTCTTTTTCTGTTTGCCTTATGTGTCGCTTTTTTAAATACCTACCTACCTGCGGAAATTCTGTAGAACGCGTTATCGTGTCGAGGAGTAATTATTTCTTCCTCGAATTTTATTACTAAAATAACAAAAGATGTTCACAAAAAATGTTTTTATAGCTTACACGTATAGACGAAAAAGCAATTATGACTCTGTTCATAGTCGTTACTATTAGTATGGAAGCTACCTGCTGCGCTGCTCTATAATTACGCCCTGAGTGACATTTCCAAAGCTTTTGTAAACGATAACGCGGAAGCTGCTACGAAAACTTAAAAAACCAAGTAAGTATTGTTGCATTAATGCATTTGGGAGTAAATATTGAGGAGGCACAAAGCGGGCCCCGACAACCCTTAACTATAGTCCGCGGGGTGCCATTAGAGCGGCTCAAAGAGTTGGGTGTGCCCACGGAACTGCGAGCACCGACTTTGTAAATCTAATTAAAATATCAATATGTTCACTGGAGTCCGCGTTGACAATTTGATTTCACGCCTTGTGCCCTTGGTCTCGCTACCCTGCAATGCCACGATATTAAATATTAATACAATGTTACTACACGGCTTTGTTTTTTATTCGATGTGAAAATAAATCGATGGTTTATGAAAAATTCGGTACAAAATAAAGGCTAGGTTGCAATATTACTTGAAGTCGCTAGTTTATAAAATTCAACAAAATATAAATAAATTCTGCGAATGAGCATCAATTATCCCGTCGACATGATACTTTTGACTACAATAAAGTCAACGACTCCTCCATGAAACTCACATATTTTTCGTTGAGCGGCGTGAAAGGCTCCAAACTGTCGACGCGCAATCAATACGAACTACCCTTGTTTTTTTGTATAGACAAGTTCAGGTAGCAATACAAACAACAATAAAAACGTGACATATCAATCGCCTTTTTTTCTGTCGATGTCGCAAATTCGCACAAATCAAACATTGAAGTGTTAAAAATTTCTGATTACAAAGGGCTTTTAAAGTCGCCTGACAGGGAGCGAGCAGCAGCTTTGTCACACGGAATCATTAGTTAGCAAATGTCAAGCCCGAATCCGCTTCTTTTATTACACAAACAGCCTTACAAGACGTTAAGTCAAACAAGTAGGTAAACAACTCGCAACTTAAATCGTGATTTATAGTTTCTTTTAATATTGATCTTGAATAGTTTATTTGTATTTCACTTGTTACTGTTTCTACTGCACATTCCGTAACGGAGACTAGTTTTTTCTATGCACCAGTTAGGATTATGAATGATGCTATGTTCTTCTATGTTAGAAACATTTCAAGCATGCCATTGAATTATTTGAAGTATTAAATTTAAGCAATAAATACATTGTAATGTTTTGCATTTCAAATGTCTGACTTTGTATTAGAGACTTATTACTGACTCTAAGACCAACACTGTACCAATACTTATTGCAAATACATGATTATGATTCGTTTTGATGAACGTTAAGTTTACGGTTTACGTACGATATTTTTATAAAAGTGTGCTTACTAAATTAGTTGTGCAGATTCCTATCTGACAGCGATATTAATATTATAAACATCATTATGATCATAACAGTTTGTCTAAATAGGTAGTAAGGAACAACTGTTACAATGCACGGCTGGCGCAATATTTCATCGCGTCGTTCCGGCAAAAACGTAACCCTTTTTTTGTTTTCTATAACAATTGTCACCCTTTCACTTCCATTTCAATTAAATAATGTCTGGTCATTTGGGTTGGGCGGGAGATCAGCAGGACTGGCAGCATTGCGCAGGCGCGCAGTGTCGTGTTCGCGCCTCCCTTAGCCCTCGGCAAAGTGCGCGTCATCCTGTGAGCACATTAATCACTCCTATTATTAAACTTGTTATTGTGTTCATTTGAAGATAACGTTTTATAAACGGTGCCGTCCGTTCAACAAAATAAGCTTTATGTAATAACGTGTAAGCGAATGCTTTCGTAAAAACCTTTGATTAATGATATTTTGTGCTCTATCGATAACAGCAAATCGGATTACGATTGTGAAATATGTTTTTTTTTTCTTTATGCAAGTGGAATGTCGTTCCAGTTGTTTTTTTTTTAAAGAAAACTTTATTCTAATTACGCAATGTGTTTTTTAAGCGAGCGGTAAAACCCATGGCCGTAAGACTTGAGAAGTCCCGAGGCCAATAGCCGCGCGACTGATTCTGTTTACTTTACAATCTGTGGCACGAGGCACAGTCTACACAACAGGTGAGCCTGCGTCGCCACTCGCGCCGAAATAGACAGTCACGATGAGGTATTTCCGATCGTAGCTTGACGTAACCGAGCGTCGCCGCCGCTGCGCCGAGGTCTTTCGGAGGCTTGGCGCGCCGCCGTCTATTTCTAAGAAGCACGTAAAGTCCAGTGTGCCTTTAATTGACGGTTTTCCTTATTTACCTTAGTTATTTAAAGAAGTGTCTGTACAAACTTGTTAGCGTTGTGTTATACATTAAACGGTAGATTGTTTATTCCACTATTACAGTTATGTAAAACAACGGTTAAGATAAGCTTTAGTATTATTTATTTAAAAATAAGCTAAGTAAAAGTACAGCAAAAACGAAGCCTTGCCTTCGATTTTTCTTAGTTTAGAATTAAATTTTTGTTATGAGTTGGTCCTGCGTAGCATAGGCGCTGCGTAGGCCCTGCGTAGGTGTTGCGTAGCCGCCGCGTAGATACTGGTCAGATGCTGGGTAGACAGTGTAGTATCTTTGTAGTCGACTAGTAGACGCCATTCATTTCAGTAAAATCATTAACTAAATGATTTCAGTGAAAATACCGCTGTTTGCTTTCTTGCTAAAAAGAAAACTAAATTGAAAAAGAGAAATAAAAAAAACACTATGGGTGGACCTGTTGTGGAGTTTTCGGTAGCAATTTATTTGTTGTCTGGATCTCCTTCTCCATCTGGATTCTAGAAGATAAAATGCATGCAAGAAAATGCGGTATAATTATGTGCAATAAAGTAGAAACTTATGTGAACTAGTAAGCAAAAAGTCGTAGTCTATTTTTTTTGTTGGTATATGAAGACCTCGAGCTTTGTATGTGTCCTACTATAATCCTACTATATATCCTACTAATATTATAAACGCGAAAGTTTGGATGTATGGATGTTTGTTCCTCTTTCACGCATCCGATTTAGATGAAATTTGGCACACAAATAGTTTATAACCTGGAATAACACATATGGTACTTTTTATCCCGGTAGTATGTTCCCGCGGGATAAATTCCGACTTCCACGCGGGCGAAGCCGCTGGCAAAAGCTAGTTTGTCATTATTCTCTTGCGCTTATACCATGAATGTCATGTATCAAAAAGAAAATATGTCAACTAGCGTCGGTTTATAATATTTCTACAATTGCAGACATCTTAATCCTATATTTTGTTTTCAGGTTCGATTTAATTTGTTCAAATGTGTTCCTTGCTGACAAACGTTCTCTCTTTCTTTTCTATTGAAGCTTACGAAATAAACTGCTATATAGGGTCGTTTTGAAAATTTATAGGAGTTGTTTCGAAAAGCCCTTAAAAAGTAGTTTAAACGTCGTTTTATGGACCACGCTTTATAGCAGTTTATCCCGTTAACATATACGCTACTCTGTATAAAACATTTATTACAATTGCAAAATCCGTCGTTTACAATCACACTCCTTATGAGTCAGACAGTAAGTAAGTTGTTCAAGTGGACTGAACCGGAACAGAACCAGTATTTCGCTAAAGCCTTGTTTATGTCCAATTATGTAAATAGCGCAAGCTTACTGGGATTTTACAATATCATGCAATACATACGAAAGTTTTTTTGAACACGGAATAGGGGAAATCCAATAATGATATATTCATATCTGTTAATACTCTACAAATGCATCAGGTGTAGGTTTTTTAACCGACTTCAAAAAGGAGGAGGTTCTCAATTCGGATGTTTATATTTTTTTTATGTATGTTCGGCCATAACTCCGTCATATATAAACGGATATGCAAAATTCTTTTTTTCTTTTAAAGGGGTTTATTCCGAAATGGTCCCATATAAATTTCATATAGATCTGATGATCAGTTCCAGAGATAGACACCGGAACTCTTTAAAAAATGACAGCAAATCAACCGCGATTTCTGCTATCGCATAATTAATATGCATTGTTTGTTTGGAATTAGTGCGGGGTGGATACCACAACTAAAAATTTAAAAATAAAAACTTTTTTACAAAAAAAAAAACAACCGACTTCCTTAAAAACACTACAAAGTGAAAAATAAATTTAATTTCGGAAGTCAGTGGCAAAAAAACCATAAATACAAATCCTAAGACACCGACTTCCGAAATTAAAGTTATTTTTCACTTTGTAGTGTTTTTAAGGAAGTCGGTTGTTTTTTTTTTTTTTGCAAAAAAAGTTTTTATCTGACTGTGGACAGTCCCAATTAACAAGACAGAAGATGCAAAACGTAATGAATTTTTGTAAAAATGAAAAACTGTAACAAACGATCAAAAGTTAAGTAAGTATGTAATAATTTCCTTAACGTTTTTTTTTTTTGGATCATCAAGAATTCAATATCATTACTGATATGGCCAGAACAACACACATATTCCAGCTACAGTTACAGCGATTTTGCCATTCTGGAAATTAAAGAAGTGTTAATTTATATTTGAGCGTAGCTCCTAAATTGTAAAGAGACAATTTCAATCTTTACTGAAGACTTTCCGGAATTTATTCGGATATAATGGTTAAAACACTGAAAATCGTTGAAATCCCAATAAAAAGGAAAAAGTACAGTTCTTACATCGGTTTTTCTGGTTTTTCGTTATAATTTACATTTTTTTATACACGTATATGTCACTTTGATAGCTTGAATGGTGATTGATTCCTCAGGTGGACCAATGCGGCGGTCAGTTCGTCAGAACGGGGCAATTTGTTTTTTGGTCTAATCGCCAAATAAAAATGGCAATATTGCCAGTTCTTGCTGAAACTGCCTGATTAATACGCAGCATGATTTCTTCGTTATCGTTGACATAAACTCCAACTTTAAAAGAGATCTCCAGCTTAATGATTCAATGTTGCAGACATAGCATTGTATCCTGCAACATTAAATAAGTAGAATAATTACTAGAGAATAGAATGCAGAGACATTCCTATCTTCACGAACAGTTATGTAGATAAATATTGCCGGTATTCCCCAAGGCAGGTATTTCCGGAGCTCGAGCGCTAGAATACTCTTACGCTTGTGAGGCAGATCTTACGCAATAAAATCACATCATGTAGATTGTAGCTATTTCATAATCTATAAGATAGAAGGCACATTAGAGATTGCGGACACTGGACTTTCCTATATTAAGTCCAAATATAATAAACTTAACAGTTGAAAAGGAACACAATAAAGAAACCAATATTAGGACCCCATAATGATAGTCCAAGATACTTTTATTCGAGACTAATATTTTACGAAATCTTCCTTCTCTGTATAAGATACCTATGCTTGCTGTGGGACAATGGTAGGCTGGTATTATTCTAATTATTATAAGTAATCCGGATAAGTGACACATTCAACTTTGAGCTACAATTGTACTAAATTATCTAATTGAATTGCACAAATACTGTCTTTATGTTTGATTGTTCTATAGACAGTGCAATCATTTTAGGCGTCATGGCTTTCTGTGTAAGATCATTGACATACAATGCCTCAAGTCAATGGCACAATGAATAATTTACCTACTTATCGACAAGGACACGCCATACGCCATGCAGGGAATTCCAAAACATGAATACATATGGCAAGCCCGTGCCGCGTGGTCGACGACACCACATCGAACAAATGTTGTAGAGAACGTATTCACTTTCACGATATTTAATCAACAAAAATACAAAACACCTTTTTCCTTATAGGAGTACAAGCAGATACCATAGCATTGCTTGCGAGAAAGTTTTTTAATTTTTGTGAACATTAGCAGCATGCGGCTCTTTCGATGAAAGGTATAGGTAAATAGTATATACATAAATAGACAGGTACCTAATGGTAGTAGGTAATATCAAGGTATGGTAGTAGGTAATATCAAGGTAGTAGCTGCATTTTTTTTTAGTCTCTCTAATAGTTCACGTTAATGAGAAAACGCATAAAAGCCGTGATTTAGTTGCGATTCTATTGCGATTTTTGCACAATTTTGTTAGTAGATTCGGTCCCCCGTTCATGTAATACCCGCTCATACTAAACATTTAGCATTTACCAGAAAAGTATACTATAATATAGCTATGCTTTCTTTTCTAAGTTAATGTTAAGTTCTAGTTAGTCCTTTGTATGCGTTGCAATTCATTTTTTTTTTATGAGGAACCTTCTGGGCGCATACATCAACTTACCTACCAAAGAGACATCACAATAGGTTAAGCCGTTTTCGAGTTTTTCGGGACTAATGCACGTCAATTGATTTATAAGTAAACAAAAAAGATATACATCAAATAAATTAGTATTCAATTTTCTATTCTAGATGTGGTTTCTAATTCAACTAAGTAAGCGATAATCAAATCATCACGTTCGAAAGCATTTAAATATGCTAGAAAAGATTAGAAATATTCTGAGTAAACTAGTAGAACTGTTCTACTAACTTAATTATTGATGTATTCAATTAGAATTAATAGGAAAAAAAAATGGGAGGAACTCCCCGAGCTCGTCCCGCGTCATATCGGACAATCGATGACGGTGAGAGAGACGCAAACGGAACTCAACAAACCGGTTCGGATTTACTCGTACTACACATTAGCATTCAATGCGAACGGTCTATGACTCAGATCAGATTCACACACCATACGGCCTCATAGCGAAGTTGTATCACTTGATCATTTTACCTTACTTCTACAGTATTTATTTTTTTGACAACGCGTTAGGGTGCGCTTTAAAAAAAAAACATAAAGAAGGGTTTCCTTAGCATTCGCAGCACAAAGGCTAGAAGAGAAAGTTACTTTTGTTTCTAAATATTGTGATTGTGAATCCAACATTGTAATGTTGGCACTGTTGGCAGGTATCCAGAAAGAAAACAATTGCTAAAAGGTACCGCTATGCTCCGCACCCTCATTATAAAATAATAATAGTTGAAAGTTACACGCCCATAAAACAATAGTCCGTATAAACGGCGAGCCGGTCGGTTCGGACCCGTCCATAACTATGTCTGCAGTTTACACGTTTACAGTTCTAAATTTAACAAAGGCTAATTTTGTTGCATTTTATTACTTTGAAATAGGATCAGCACCCATTAGGGCACTTTTTGCCACGCCTTTTATTAGGGTGTCGTCCGAAGGCCGCGCGGTGGAAGACAAAGCGGTGACCGGAATTGCTCGCATAAACAACGTCTGACGGCTTCTTTGCCGGTTTACGACCGTCCACGGCCGCTGGTTTGCAGCAGGCGGCCTACTCTAATG
Organism: Aporophyla nigra; assembly: GCA_947507805.1. NCBI lineage: Eukaryota > Metazoa > Arthropoda > Insecta > Lepidoptera > Noctuidae > Aporophyla > Aporophyla nigra. The sequence goes on along the minus strand of OX382302.1, from coordinate 13,029,193 downwards.
AAACGGCCATAATCTTTGAATTTGCACACGCATGGCTCGTAAAATTAATGCTTGAAATACTAAATTAGATGGATGTATGGACAAGTTCCAATTATATCATTTTATTAGGGTAATTTCGTCACCCCGGCCGGATGATGAGTTTCATGGACAACACAGGTATTCAGTAACATGTTTGGGTGGTCTTTGGAAAATTTACAGTTTCAGAACACCTACCTCAGACCAATCATAAAATAATTTTAGACTTAGCTGGTTTATGGTGTTGGCTAAAATTCATACAGCCGTAGGTAAGGTGTCTTCAATTCCTTACAATTTAAGTTTTACTCGAAATTAGTTGGTTGGTACATATTTGATGGTAACGGCCGTGACTAACGAGTCGTGTGTTCGAACCCAAGCAGGCACCACACTTTGTGGAAAATATTTCATCACCACTGTTCCCAAAGCGGCAAAGGAAAACATGGTGAGGAAACCAGCATGTCTTACAACCAAAAATTCTAAGATATGTGACGTTCACTAAGCCGCACTGGGCCTGCGTGGTGGATTATGGCCCACTCCCTCTCACCGAGAAGAGGCCTGTGTCCAAGCAGTAGGAACAGTGTACGCTGCTGCTGATGATGATGATTACTTGAACTTGTAAAGGTCGCACGAATCCGCTTGATGCAGGAGGCACAGTACCGGTCGAAGTGGCGGAGCTTGGGAGACCCCTATGTCCAGTAGTGGTCTTCTTTCGACTGAAATGATAATTATGAGTTGATACTCAGTAGGTACCCAAAAACCTCATCGATTGGTCGAAGAATACAGATCATCGTTGACTGTGAGCGTATATGGAATCAGCACGTTCAACTCTGAAATAGCTGGTATAATCGAAAGAAAAATACTGGGTGTGAAAAGTAGGAATTGTACGAGTTAAGAGTAGGTAGGTATCGTATTATACCTACAGAACCTTCTCTAAACTCTCACCAATGATAGATTCGATGGTTAAGCGTTTTTTAAGTGCTCTGAGTTTTGTTTCGGCCTTAGATATTTTCCATTCTCAAAAAGAAGATCTGTTCGTAGAATATCCTGCACAACTGTCGGCATCAAGCTGACAGAAGAACAACAGCATACAGCAAAATGTTTCAAAACGAAATTAGTAAAGAAATTAAGGAACAAAAAACGTTATTTGAAAGGGTGGCAATAAAATAAAAGATCGTAACAAATGACTCAACTGCCCGAACGCGCCTCACATTAAAATACATGTTAATGGGAACACGTTGTTGTAACCCTTTTCTTTATTGTGTACTTTTTGTTTTATTCAGGGGTCAATGCGTACTTTTTGCTCTACAACTATGAAAAGGTTTATGAATCAATTAATTAAATGTCTCCACGGTCATTGTCACTGTGTGCATATGTAAATGAGTGAGTAAGTAACAAAGCTGTGATTTATTGAGACTGGCCATAAAAAGCTTGTACTAGTAACAGCCGAGGTGAGAAATACGGAACATTTGTTCAGTGCACCAGTAGGTTAAACAATTTGAACGACATGTTAACAATGACGATACAGGATTTTATCGGACTGGGCGTAACGAGGAATAAATTATTTTTTGTTCATAACTTTATGTCCTTTAGCGGGCGCCATATTCGTGAGTCACGTCACATAGCCTATAACCAGCGGACGATCAAGACGCTTCCAACTATACCTCATTTGATAGATTGTGATAAGAAGTTTAGCAATTATGAGGGATCAGGTGAACATATATACATACATAGTAGTCAAAATCCCTTCTTTTTTCCCAGCCGTAGTCGGGAAAAATATGAGTCTGTGTAAAATGGGAATGCTAAATATGTAGTACCTAAGCCTGAAAAAGCTTTTTGGTTCTACAGCGGGTGAAGACATGATTATGTGTTTGCTAGTTTTATTACTTATCCATCTACATATGTACCTACATATTTAAATTATGCTTCATTGTTTTAGTACGTTAGCATGTAATTCGTATGCTACATATTTGGTACTGAATAAAAACAACACATATTTCTACTACAGGACATATAATTAAAACGAATTTACGAGTAGGAACTTATCTAAAAGGATGTGGTTTACGTCGCGATATCACAATAGCTACACTATAAAAATGTTCACATTATCTACTAATATTAATTATTGTAACTTGTAAGTAGATAACGAAGTTTGTGGACTTTTACAGTTTAACATGATCATATCATTCCTACCATTCATAATAACCATGATTCTTTCGATTTATACTTCGGCGTCCTGGCTAATTACACCGACATCATTATAATGTCGTTGGTATTAACCCCGAACTAGGCAAAAACAGCTACTAACATAAGCAACGACAGCTATTAACATTATAATTGAAAAGGTACACGAAGAAATCGTCAATAGTTCTCACTGATGACGATCTCTTTGTTTAGCTACTTTAGCATACTGGATGAAAGAGAGGGGTGGTGGTGGATATTCCACCCTCCTCTCCATCCTCTCATCTCTTCTTTTGGTTCTTAGATGAGCATGTGTTATGGACCCTTTTCTCTTGGGAATAAGATAAAAACAATGTCTATGATTTTTCTATGTAGCCTAACAGAATAACTGACTGGATCAAATTCTAAATCGAAGTTCATTTTAAAACAAATGTTTTCAAGCATGATAAGGTTAAAACTTTGATAAAAATAAAAACCCAAGATTCGACAGCTAGATAAATGAAGAAAAATGTCAAAACTTGTACACAAAAACAGTGTATCTTTGAAAAATTTGAATAACTTGGTGGTAGTGAATCTAACTGAATAGAAAAATAATGATTGTTGGTTAATATTGTGTTGAAATCGATAGTTATAGTGAGGAATGAGGAAAATGTCGTGAGATTGAATGTGGATGGCTAAAAGCGTAAAAGACCAAAGAAATTATAGATGAACTGTGTGAACGATGATATGACCAAAGAAAGGGGACTACCGAAATGACGACTAATAAAGAAGTACCTAGGTATGGAAGACAAAGACATGTTGCGCCGACTCTAAATAAATTGGGATAAGGGCAAGAAATTAATGGTGGTTAAAATTATAACAAAACCATGTCTTGATTATCAATGAAAGAGGCTTTTTCCAGTAAATGTGAAGCTAAATCTAACTTCGTAGTTTTACTTTAGTTCATGATAAACCGCTATCAGGTTCTACCTATATGGACAGTGACGATATTAAAACTCGTGGGCGTGAGAATATTTTTGTGGGAACTACGTTATCAATTACATATTTTTGTAAAACAGTTTATAATAATTTTGTCCACTCAGATTTATGGAGTCACATATTGTCATCATTCAAATTTATGCATTTGTATTACCAGGTGTACAAACATTATGAGTAAAAGGCACACTAAAAAAAAGGCGCCATAATGCATTAGAATTGAAATTTTGGCGACTGCACTGTGGATCCCTGCCCCTGCACAAAAAAAAATATCTCGTTTATCCGTCTGCTTCAAAAATCGGGTTCCTACTTCTTTTTACGTCTCCGGAACAGCCTTTATTATCATCGTTATACAAACGCCAGTCTTTAGTCCAGACTCCAGCTATCGACGGCATGATGCTAAAATATGGCGATAATGATGAAACTTGCTACGAGTTGTCTATGATCATTATCTACCAAGACTATCTACCAAGACATCAACATAGACAGAAGCCCCATACCGAGTTTGCGCGTAAATGTTGGATATGTTGGTAAATGTTGACATCCTGAAATACTATTAATACAAAAAAAAAAAACATATAAAAGGGTCTAACATAGAACCTTGAGGCACTATACCCATTTTCTACTAAAATCCTTAATTTGATTATAAATACAAAATTCTGTATTGCGCACCATGATAAAATGCTTATTACGAATTTTATTGACACGTGGGAGGGTGTTTCTAGTTTCGTCAAAGCTCCGCACTACAGCTTGCATAAAGATCAAACGTTGCGCACTGGCCACGTGGCCATCCCTTCATAATAAAGAGATACGTGACGAATTTAATATTTCTAGTGTGATTATTAGAACAAATAAGTGAATGTTGTTCTTTGATGTTGAGCACGAAGTACTTACTTACATTTTATTTCCGTAACGCTTTTAAAATCTTATGTTCAAAATGAAACAATCTACATAGATTTTATTTTTTAAATAAGATTTGCGTTTACTAGTTTCGCAGATAATTTTACAGTGTTTTTAAGTGAATCCTAGCAATATTCATTCCAAAGCAGCACTTTTTACATCGTAACACAATTATTCAGAGATACATATTTGATTTAACACGTACATTTACTTATTAGGAGGTTTATCCTCTATAGAACCCTTGATCAACACTTCCATTTATTACAAACCACTGCTGCACGCGTAGCATGACTACCATAGAAAGAATTTTGTCTATTGTTGGTAGAATAAAGATAGAATTGTCATGCTACGCCAGCATAAAACGGTACAAATCTTTCCACAATCTTTAATTCTGTCTTTAATCTTTCTAAAATCTGTAATTTTGTCTATTCTTCCGTCGACAAAACCCATTTCTACGGTGGTCATGCTACGCGTGCTGTAGTATAGGTACATTTCCACGTGGTTAAGTATTATAGAGCCAGCTTGGTAGTACTGACACAAATTTATAATAAGTAGGCACACTAGGCCGTTATGCTTCTGTCTTCAGTTCACCTCTTATACCTTCTTCTACTTATGTCTTATTTTATTTAAGGGACATCTTTTAGGTAGCTATTTAATGCGACAGCAAAAACAGTTCTTCAATAAAAAAGTAGCATCAATTCCAACACTTAACATATACATATTATCGAGTGCCGATCGTACTCGGACGCTTTCAACAGCACTCGATACATTTCACAAGGCGTGCCGCTCTTTGTTACCAAACAGACACATTTCGGTTCGCCTGACTGCATCATTGAGACGTTTCACTTCTGTCCAAATGTTTAGATCTATATCTGCTAATTGACACTATATTTGTCTAATCCACCACTACAACGGGGACCGTAGGAAACCATTGCAAAACAATGTAATCGGATAAGTGTAAGTCTTAGGTTATTGAGTTACATTTTTTTTTAATTTTCTGCAGCATGTTCTTTTAAGATGCATCTTCAAACTAAAAACTTTTGATGGTAACAAGATCGTCACCTGTGCTACGATAAAACAAGGGTGAATATCCGTACCCAGGGTAGTCCGGCGGTATGTATTTACAGAATGATATTCATTGAAATCATCAAGAATAAGTATCTACAACTCTCGAGATAGAATTAACCTATTAAATGACTACTTATTTAATTAAATTATACATTTTCGTTTAATTCTAACTTAGAGACTCGTATTGATGATTTTAATTATTATAATTTTGTAAAATCGTATGTATAAGTTACAGACACTTTTAGGAAATCAGGACTATAATCCTTACCAATTTATTTACTGGCACAGACAGAAAAATAAATTGACGAGTTACTTGGAAAAGACAAATAAATTGAGTATCTACCTACTACCTAACTATACTGTACGAAAGACGTGTTGTGTAAACAGGCACTGCATCTTAGAACAATAGTTCGTAGAATTCGTGTCTGTCTATAACAGTTTGCTTAGATCACAAAGTGTGGTCTGTAAGACGGCAGTAACTAAACCAGGTACCCATCCTATTTAGGGAGTTAAGCTATCTACTGATAAAGGTATGACTAAGTGAATAAAGAAACATTAATTAGACTTCATTTTCAAAAATCCAAACACTAAATAGGACCTTAATTCGTTAGTCCCGGTTGTCTTTCGTGGATCTTAGACGGTCGTTACGAGTCGTCAGAAGCGTCAGAGTTTGTCAACCAGTCAAGAGATCATGTTACTCAGTATCTGTGAGTTGTATAGGTCAGATAGGCAGACGATCAATGTAAAATACTGGTATTCGCCTGCATATTATTAGAAGGCGACCGCAACATAGTTAGGAAAATGCTTGGATGATGATGAAAAGAAACAATTATAGAGTCTTTCAATTATCGTAGTTAACTTCAAAGTTCCAAACTAAAGCAACTTTCTATATAAACTAAAGCTCGAATAGGTTCCTCGTACTTAATTTCTTCCAACTAAAAGCTGCAGCTATATGGATAGATTTGAACGTCGAGTTCAGACGCCATATCAATAACAAGAACGTGTTAATAATAATTAGTAAGTACATACGAGACCCTTTTATTGAAATGTATGCCATGATGGAATACAATTAGGCTACTGGGCGTCCAATAAATGCAGCTTTTATGCCTTACAAAAATATCACATTTCATGCGCTGTATCGCATCCTGGGATCCTACTCCCCTTTTATAAAGCTATATATACCGTACATTTATCTCGTTACAAAGGAACAAAGGATCTGATACAACTACATAAAACACTTCAAACGTCGAAAGAGGATAATGCCCATCATTATAAATTCATGTGTTTTGTCGTTTACAGTATTTATTTTGAACAGTTTCGAGGGGGGAAACCCTCTTTTCGCTTGAAAGCTCCCGAAAGCGCGTAGAGAAGGCGTCGGGCGGTGCCACAGGGCCCCGTCATTGGCCCACTGTTCCCCACCCGGCGGAGACTCCGCCCTGATGGAAATGCTCCCTGAACCTTTGAGCGAGCGTTCATTCAGTAAGCGTTTGTCGCGGTGACAGGTAGTCGTGCGGCACGGATATAAGTATTGCGAACGAACACCCATTTGAATCATCGGCGTCGCTGAGTCAGTGTGGTGCGCGTGTTAACACTCGGGTGTGATGGTGAATAGTATTCTAGTGTATTCTTAATTTCGTGTAATGCACGCCATGAGTGATCCAGCTGCTTTGGCAGGCATGTTGCCTTTCGATTCCATCGGACTGTATGAACAGCCGAAACCTCGTTTTATCTTTAAAATGCCGCGGGTAGTTCCAGATCAGAAAGCTAAATTTGAATCAGACGATCTCTTCAAAAGACTGAGCAGGGAAAGCGAGGTATGTAATGTTTCTAAATTACATAATTAAATTTTAAACGTCACAATATAAATATTACACACAGCTACTTAATTAAATGCGTTATTGAAACCATTTTAATCGTAAGTTAACAGGAAAATTAGTTAAATTATTAAGTCATCCGTTTGGAAACATTGTAATTGTTTCATTTGTATTGTTTTCCTTTTACAATATTGTATTCACATTTTATTAGTTGATTGTATTCAAAGCTACAAAACTACTTCATGGAACAGAACAGAGCAATCCGTAGATCATACTTCATAATAGGAACATTAGGAGTTAATTGGTGTTTTGGTGACGTCAGGTGAGGTACACGGGCTACCGCGACCGGCCGCCGGAGGAGCGCCAGATGCGGTTCCAGAGCGGGTGTCGCGAGGGCCACACGGAGATCGCGTTCACCGCCACCGGCACCAACCTGCAGCTGGTGTTCGACCACTCGCCATACAACAACCGAGGCTGCGACTTCCAGAAAGAGAGCGGCAAGGTAATTAACTACTATATTATTTTCCTTTCAAAACAACTGTTATCGCTTCGTGACTACATGCGAGTATGGTTCGAGTATAACTCATTATTAGTCCCTAATATGGTAATATAGCATGGAGCTGACCGGCTGATTATGTGTAGTTCTGAGTATCCTAAATGAGTAGATTCATTTTCATGTAAATATGTGTTGCATAAAGCCAGGTAGGGTTTTTTCCACGTTTTTTCCAAACGAGGCGAGGTTGTTGTAGCGCGTAGCAAACAAGCCACATCTTGCAGTGAAAGGTAGCGTACACCTAGCAATAGCAATAATCAAAGAATCGACCTTAATCGTTATACGCCATTATAAACAGGTAATTTTAGTGCGTAATAAATACCTCCATTAGTTTAATTACGATCTTAACATTAATCAATATTAAAAGCTACCTACATTTTATCTAGGGATCATAAAAAAATAATTCGACTATACATAATATTACTAAAACATTTTAATTAATATGTATAGATAGAAAAATTTCATAATAAAATGTATAAATCCGAACGGTCTTAAAATAATAATAAGTACAAATTAATATAAACCAAAAGAACTCTCAAGAAATTTGTTCGTCGTTTTCAACGGGAAAAGTGCCCAAAGGCTGGCAGCATTGCCACGTCGAACGGTAATAGACCAGTCCTCTGGTCACGTGAAGAGTCGAACAACCGCTTAGCAGTGTGTCGGAAAAGTAAATGGGCAGTCGGACCCCATGGCCCTAGCATGAATAAACAGCCTATAGAATAGAATAGAATATTTATTTATTAAAGTAACCATTGTAACCAAGGCTAAAAAAGATTTTTAGTAAAACTTACGACTATGTTAGTAAGTACAAAAAATAAACGAAACAAAGAAAACACTACAAGAAATAAATAACGGTTGGTCACTGTTGCGACATCCCACCATGAGAGACGGCACAACAGCGATCCCCATATGCACAGTCCAGGCGGCTCGCGACACTGTTGGAACTGCCCCACACTCTGCGCACCAGGAAAGCGCACCTTTTACGTATTGTTGCGTAAAAATAATCTACATACCTACGCATCTGCGATCATCCCTGTCGCGCTACAGAAACGGGGCAGCCCCACCAGTATCCTTAACGCATTGTTTTACTGAACGTGGAGAGCGCTGTACGATCCATACCATCGCTATACTGCTGGGACACAGGCCTGCTGTCGGTGAGAGGGAGTGGGCCGTAATTTACCACGCAAGCCCAGGACGGGTTGGTAGATTTCATGTCTTCGAATTTCTGTTCTAGGACATACCGATTTCCTTACGATGTTTTCCTTTACCGTTTAGAGAGCATTGGTATTGAAATAACACACAGTATAACGCCTGCTTGGGTTCGAACCCACGACCTACAACTCGTAAGTCAGGGCCAATACCACTAGGCCATCAATGCTACAGAGTTTCAGTTTATTCAATTAAATGAGACATAAATACGTTCCTTCCTACAATTTCATGAATCGCTGATCGAAAGGCCAGAAGAATCTCGAATGTCAAACGGAAGGTAAAGGCAATACCTACGAATAGTAAGTGTAGTTGTAGAGGTAGGTAGGTGTATGTACGTGTGTGTAGATGGTAGCTGGGTATATTTACAACAACGACTTCAAGATATTTATTGCTGACTAGCTGTAGCCCGCGACTCGCTCTGATTTTATAATTAATTAAAAATGTCTAGATCGAGAATTAGCCTATTTTCTTTTTTGGGAATTGGGACAAATTACCTGTCTGTGCCCCCCGCCCCCGGCAGGGTCACCAGGGGCATAGATAGGTAAGCTGTCAAATTTTATAACGATTTGTTCGGTGGTTCAAGCGTGAAAAGGTACAGACACCCCACAGACAGAGAAACTTTCACGTTTAATATATAACTAGCTGTTTTTGGCCGTGACTTCGTCTGTGATCCAGGATGAAATGTAGACTACGTCCTTGCTTACATTATGCTTTATCTAAACTAATAAACAAACAAATTTTCGCATGTATATTATTAGTTAGGATTAGAATTCCAACAACATAATTGGCCTGTATACCGAAGATAGGTCTTAAAAAGGCAAATTACATCATGTACGTGGGACTGTTTGATTTTTCTTACAATATGATACTGTTGCACTCATGTTCGGTGACTTTTAACTAACGTTAGAACAATGAAACAATTTTTCGTTACTTTGCATTTCAAAGCTAGCTATGTCTTAAACGTATTGCTTTTTTGTTCGTTGAATAAATACCACGGTTAGTCGATTAGCTAATAACTAATTTAAATATAAGTAACTTAAACTGGTAAGGAACTATACCGTATTAAATGAGATATGTTTATACAAGACAGTGAGAGACTGGTATTCGATTGAGATTCCAAGCGAATAAAATTGTAAAAATAACATAGGATCTACACTAATATTATAAAGCTGAAGAGTTTGTTTGTTTGATTAAACGCGCTCATCTCAGGAACTGCTGGTCCGAATTGACAAATTCTTTTTGTGTTGGGTAGCCTTTTTATCGAGAAAAGCTATAGGCTATATAACATCACGCTACAACCAAGAGGAGCGGAGCAGTAATCAAAAATGTTGCAAAAACGGGGAAAATCGCACGGGTAAACAATTCGACGCGACGGGAAGGGTCGGGGGAACAAGAAATTTAACGCGGACGAAGTCGCAGGCAGAAGCTAGTATTATAATAGATAAATATGTTTAAAGTCATCGCTAGTCGGTAACGAGCTATGATAGTGTATGTTCGTGTACTAAGAACATATGTAATGTACCTACTTTCCATCGAAAATATTTTTTTTTAAATAACTTATGCAGGTTCTCAAGTTTGAAAAGAAAATGCAATAAAACATTTTACATAAAAGTTACTTTACCATTTTATTCAGTGGGGGCGTAAATAAATAAACAAATACCAAGATATTATGGGCATTTAGTAAGAGGTGAAGATGATTATTAAGAATTCAAATAAATAAATCCGTGGAAAACCATCTATTGGTACCTACCTGTCGTCGAGGAAACTACCCACTAAGCAAATCCATTCTTGATGATCTTTGGCGTAGCTAGGCTTGATGAAAGATAGGGAAATCGAAACCTTTATACCAACGTACGTAGGCGAGGCACGCACAGCGATTCTCAAATACAACGCAACAATAAAACTTTATGAATCATAGTTATTACGGCGACTGTTTAGTAGTACCAATGTAGCACTGAGTACCTAATACTTGATAGCCTCATTTGTCAGCAGTCGTCATTTCATTCCGACGCGCGTCATCAACGCATAGAGCTTCCGGCCCACATTTTCATAACCAAAATTAAGACATAAATAACTTTGAAGCCGCTAATGATAAAGCATAAAGGCGTAACAACTAACACCGCATATAACGCGTCGGTCACGCTCTGTCGTAGCTTAATACACTCTCCGAGCGGCGTATGACATCTTTCTACAAAGAATCATTCCGCCTCGACTAATGTCATGTGCATGATGATGGGACATGTGAACGAATTCATTTAGGAGCTAACATTATCATTACTGATTCCATTCAAATAAGATAATATGAAAATTGTAGTCATTTAGTATACTGGATCGTTGAGTGGACCAACTATTTATAAGAACCCGAGTTCATTACTGTCCAGAGACGTAACAAGAAGTTAAAGAAGTTAGTTAAGTTTAATCTTTAACTTCCCTCGATCTCTAAGCTATACATGTAATATAATAAATGCGAAAGAAATTCTGTCTATCTGTCAGTTAGGTACCTTTTTTGCGCCTACACCACTGATCCGATTGCGATATCTGACAGGAACAGGATATTTGCAAGGAACTTGGAAAAAGACTTTGGCTACTTTTTATCCTCGATAAAATGCTGGAATTGGCACAAAATACAAATTAAACTCGGCGTTTATTTCAATCAAACCACACGTTTGAATTGCCAAAGGAGTAAAAAAAATGAAGCCATGGCGTAGTAGGTTCCTAAAAAGACGAACAGGCAAGAAAATTCATGAACACTCTTTTAAATGATACATAAGCGTTACATCATTATGTTGAATATATAATTAAACTGCATGCATACCGCATGTGAGACTGAGAATATGTAAAAAAACGTGCAAGTTTAGAGCGTCAAAAGCAAAAAGAAACAAAGAAAAATGTAAATTTAAAAATTAAATACAATTATTTAAATAAGCCATGTTAGCTAACAGATGACGAGTCCTTACTGTCGGCGCCTATTCATGGACATGAAGCTTGGATCAGTACCATTCAGCCCAACTATTTTGAAGGGAACTATTATGCAAATGATTTAAAAGAAGCGTCTCCACCCGCGAGATATTTGAGTGATCATGACATACTTTCAGCCACCAGTGCTTATTAAAAACAATGAAAGACATACTCAGTAAATGATAGCTTTGTAGTAAATAGTACCTACTTACAAATTTACTTTGCAATCATATATTAAAAAATAAATTAAACATACAGGCACAACGGAGACTGAGTTTATACACTGCAAAGATGATCTAACAATCTTCACTATCATCACCGGTATTCTCAAATGGTTATCAATTAGTTTATGCGCTCTTGTGGTTGTGCGGCTGGTCCAGCATTGAGTCAAACATTTTTATCAGCGATATAATCCGTTAAAATGTGCCTGCCTGCATAGTGTGCGTTATAAACTAGATTTAAATTCCATCACATTCAGTTTAATATGTAGTGAGGTCATTTATTGCAACATTTTAGCCAGTACTCCATGAAAAATGAGTCTACTTGAGCCTGTCAGAAACCTAGTTTGACTAATAGCACTTCTAGTATAATAATCATGTATTACATTTCTTTTACTAAAAAGTGCAGGCTGTAGAAATCCGCTGGATGCGAGAAGCATAGAACTGGTCGAGGTGGCGGTGCTTAGGGGACATCTTTGTCCAGCATTACATGTCTGTCGCTGAAATGATGATGATTATGATGATGACTAAAAAGTGCGAGGCACGCTGAGGAAGACATAGGCAACAGCTAGTCTAAAAAGTATTTTTTGTGTTTGTTTGTTACGCTTTCACGCTGTCACGGCTTAACGGATTAGGATGAAATTTGGCACATAAGTATACTATGATTTGGACATGGGATACTTTTTATCTCGATATTTCAACGGGATCGAGACTTATGCGGTTGAAACCACGTGACGCAGCTAGTCGTGAATAAATAACTTAGTGAGCCAATCGTATTCGGGTGCTGCCTCTTCCAATTTGTGACAAAACACCGGCTCTAGGCATTCTGCATAGTCTCTCCCAGTTACATTGAAAACTCGATCATCTGACTGGGTCGGGCGCGACTTAACGTGCTACGTTTTTCCCTCTCAAATCGTAGACAATCTTTGGTCATTTCAAATCCAGGCGAATAATTGAAAGCTGTCACTAGGACTAACACAAGTTCCAGCTGCACTCAGCTGTTTCACAAACCCTGACATAGTTCTGTTATGAAAAAATATTTTGGCTTTGCTTACAAAACTACGCAGTACCTATGTCATGACTTCTGGGATTCTACTCAAAACTTGTTGGCGAATTCTATGTCATCCTACAAATTTTCCGTTATTTAGGTTTTAGAAGGAGACAAGATTATCGTTATAATAACCTACTCCATCCAAATACAGACGAGAACAGTCCTTTCTTTAGATACGAGTACCTCACCTAAAAGGAACTCGACTTAACACCGTTAAAAATCACATGTATATTTATAACAGGGCGTCTGTGTGTCAGCATACTCTTCCAGCACGTTCTTTGTATGTATTTACGTATGTATAATGTGTAATCTGCTATATTATGGAGGAGCACATTTGGTGCGGACTTATTGAATGTAGCCCCCTACAGACCAGTGGAGCCCGCCTGCTGCGCCGCTGTATGAATACTTATATTTATTTACACTCGGTTCATTTAACAAAGCGCTCGAGTGCACGAGCCCTCGTCTTGTAACGATGTTTTATTATAGCGCACTTCAAACGACTCGTAGATTTCATATTCAATTTAATCGATCTGAAATGATTAGAAAATCATAATCATCTCAATTCGATTTATAGATATCTTGACATTGTAAGCTTGATATTCGATTGAGACGCATCCGTTTAGTGACCCTACAATTTTCAAATCAATCAGGACCAAAGAGTTTTAGTAAAGTATAAGTATTAGTATGTTAAGAGGCCGTATACGAAATATTGTCGATTTCGCTGATTTACTTGATTTTACAGACGTCCTTTTATAGTTAAAGTACTGCATTCCCATAGTAGTAATGCACAACGTGAAAGATCGTTTCAGTTATTATCTAATGAATGAGCTCCTTTTTCAAATACGTTGAGAATTATAATGCGACATTTAGGTTATTTTGAAAGATTATTTACTGCCAGTTCCTTTTAATTTATTGAATTTTGTTTTAGGGGATGGATTGATCTTGAACTGAGATTTATTTCTATTTTACTTTTATTCTAAACCTCATATTTCAAAATTTACATTTAAATCACGTAAATCAGGAAAATCCAAAAATTTCGTATACGGCCTCTTAATAATTGAAATGATATATTATGCAACACTAACAAGGATGCTGTCCTGTATTGCGAATCTCTTTGGATTACTGTCTCTAGGGATAACCTGTCTATCACACCACCCCCCTCTAATCAACTCCATGAACTTGACTGTGGGGAGACGCGTTTAGGAAAACATGGCATCAATGCTTTTCTCCCTCCGGAAAGGGAGAAAAGCATTTCCCCTGAAATCGATAAAGGAAAAGCGTCGGGATTGGTAGGCGCCCCGACGCCGCGCCCGCCCCGTCAACATGGCCGCTGCGCGACGTCACTGTACCCCTCTCACATCTCATTAACCCTACGTGATCCCGACTTATCTCGATTTTAATCAATAGTAAAAACATATTTGAAAAAAACTTTCGTTCAAAAACCCTTGCCATACTAGCTTATTATTTTTGACCAAAATTACATTTCTGCATGTAACAACGGATAACATTAATTATAAACATACGGCAGGCGTCGGTTTTCAGTATTACAAGTTTAAAGGAACCTAAAGAGAACTTGTTATTAGTTAAATTGCATCCTGGTTGAATGTGTGGCACAATTAAAGGTTTGTTGGCAGCGGATGCGGCAGCCGGAACAAAGGCAGCACGCGATCTGGATCCACACACGTCTGCCTTCTGTCGTGTTGTCCTTCTGCTTTGTTACCAAAACTTACAATTACATACCTAATTGTTTAAAATGAATTTAAAAAGAATTTAAAAATTATAAGTAACACACATTTATTCATTCTTATTTGACGTAGTTTTATTTAGGTATAATATATACCTAGCTTAAATAATGACTTGTCAACAAAATATAAATCTATCAACCCAATTTCTGAGATTTGTTAAAGCGTGGACCAAGAATGGACACATCTACCTGTACACTTTTTTTAGGACCACTTCCGAGCCATATGTGACTGACAAATGCATTTCAACTTTTGCCACCAACAGTGTGGCAGTTTTTGTTTATATTTTTTGTGCAACATTTTAAAAGTAACTTTTTGTCAACAGGCCCATATCGTGTCCCGATTTATAATGAACGGCGTGTGCGTGAGGTGGCGGGGCTGGATCGATTTGGAGCGGCTCGACGGCGTCGGTTGTTTGGAACTGGACGAGGAGCGAGCAGCAATCGAGGACGCGGCGCTGCGCGACCAGATCGAGCGGTACAACCAGCGCTTGCGTGATTTTGAGGACAAACAACGCGCATACCGCGAGCACGGCGAGGAGCTGCGTGCTCACGCGCACGTGCACCAGCGCTGCCATCAGCCACGCCAGGCGCCGCACGCCGCGCATCCCGCGCATCCGCACCCGCCCCACCCAGGTCACATCAAGCCGCACTCGCAGGGCGCGCTCATCTCGTAGATATATATTACCAATACAGCATCAGCATTAATAAGTGAGAACTATGTATATAAAGCCTAAATAACTCTATAAAGACCTCGAGACGTATGGAAGGTGTTACGTATTGCGGTGTTAATAACCAATAATTAAGAACGAACAGTTCTCGTTACAAACACCATACGTTTCATTTTTCATATCTCTGGAGAGGTGCTACGTTGTTGGAAATAGTTGACGAGCTAAATAGTGAAAGTTACGTGGTTTTCCATAAGGTGTGTCAGTATCAAATGGCTTCAATCAGCCATAGTAGGTAGTATTTGCCGGAAAGCCCTAAGACTTTTATATTTACAAAACTGCCAGATTCTCTTCTAAAATCTTTGAAGTTATCAACTTGTTTAACTCTTTTATCCCTAATTACCTACGTTATGCTCGCATTGTTTCAAACGATTCAGAGAACCTTATTTGTATTTTATCATACAAATAAGGTTAAAGTTTGCTGGTACGCGGCGAACCAAATGTGGTATCTCAGGGACTTACAGGTAGTTTACTGTAGGCGTACCTATTACAGAAGTATACTTCTTTATCTACTAACCACCTACCTTGAAAAACTCAGACAATGTTATCCAAAATCGAATTGTAAGTACCCGTGGGAAGGCACTTGCTTGTATTCAAGTTCCAACCAGCCCGCGAAATTCAAATTTTCTTACGTTTTTTGCAATTTGCAGGCCAGTGCTAGGTTGTATGTTGATTAAAATATTATGCGTGACTGTAAGACATCTAGACACGTGGTAGCGTGTTGTGCGGGTTCGCGACCGAGTGAACAAGTAATATACAAAAATAAGTTGTAAAGCGTAAATTTATTAAAATATCAAGTAACTAAAGCTAGCAGTTACACTTGGCCTTAAAATGTAAAATTAGATAAGGCTATATGAAAAGTTACAACTAGACAGACAAGATCACGGCGAGCTTTGGCGAGTAATGATCGGGGTCAGAAAAAGGACCTCGCACGATCGTAGTTAGAGACAGACTGCCCGCCTCGACCAAAGCTCGGAACATCCTTCCCACACCTGCAGTTTTCTAAACAAAGGATGCGGCAAAACGATTAATGTCACAAAAAGTTACGTAAAAGTATAATAAGACACAGGACATATAAATACAAATGGGTACAATAAACGATAACTAAAAATAACAGAACAATGAACCTTAAATAAAGATAAAGAATTCCAAAAGACAATAGTACCTATAACTATAAAGAATTATAGAGTACAATAGTACCTATTACTTAAATTGCTTTGCAGATGTGGGAACGTGGGAAAACACAAAATTAAACTTTCTAAAATAATTATATAATATTACATTAATAACTATGCAAGGGATGACTACGTGAGACACAGTCGCCACAGTACCCCCCTACCAGTGATACAGATCACGAAAAACTTGCCTGATAGTAATCAGGAAATTTAACTCGCCTACCAGAACGGCGAGGAATATGCTGTCGCTGTTGTTGTGTGTTACTATCGGCCCTTAGTAGCTGATCGGAAGCAGCGGTTTGGTGATCATTTTGATTCACAATATAAATTGTGATGTTCTCGCTAGGCGCAAATTGATTTTCTAACAGTATATGAGCCGGTTTTAACCTATCAATTGTGACTTTAACGTCACGGTACCTAATTCGAATGACAAATGTTTTTTCATTCCTTGTGATGACTTGGTAAGGCCCATCGTAAGGCTGTACTAAAGGAGCTTTAACAGAGTCATTGCGCAAGAAGACATGACTGGCTGTTGCCAAGTCTTTGAAAATGAAGCTCTTTCTATCACCATGTGCAGAGCCATTTACTGGTTTTAAAGAATTGAATTGAGATCGAAGTTCTTGAGCAAAGTCTGGCACCACTAAGATACTACTATTTACAGTGATTATTTATTTAGACATTGACTATAATATCTTACAATATATACATAGTTTAAAATCTAAGTAAAAAATATGTACATGTATATACAATATAAAAATAAATAATCATAAAGCATCAAAATATTCGTCTGCATCGTTGTCAACAGGAAACGTGCCCTAAAGGCTGGCAGCATTGCCACGTTGTATGGCAATGCTGATTCTTTGACCAAAAAATAGGCCAGCCCTCTGGTCACGTGAAGAGTCGACTAGCCGCTTGGCAATGTCTCGGAATACTACGTGAACACTCGGACCCCATGGCCCTAGAGTTTCAACCCCAAACGGCTCGAATATATAATTTCCAATTAGGTTAGAATATTTGCACTGTTTGAGGTTTTCAGCACCTGCAGCAGCCGCTCCAGCACAGCCCGCCGTGCTGAGAAGATGGGATGGCGCAAGGGTGTCGACACATGTTGCGTCCCACACCAAAGGCCGACCTAGCTTCCAAGGTATTATGGTCATTCCGTCAGGTCTCTTCCCATCGTCGCATGCCAAGCCATTCGGTTCTAGAACAGCTGGCACCCCGGCGGTGACAAGAGCACGACGGATGATGTCATTGATGCTGGCGTGCCGTGCTATCCGGCCTGCGCTCCTACTGCAGGATAGGCCATGGTGTCCAAGGCAGTCGACACCTTCACCGCATTGGCAGCGATGCAAAGCCACGCAAGGAGCGCCCAGACGCAGGCATGTAGCAATCTGGAAGGTGGTGTCACTCAGCATAGTACCTATGTTGGGTGACGGTAGTGCCTGAAGCAATTACAGAAGGTGCTAAAAACTCACCCGGCAGTCTAATACCTTGACTGTATAACATTTCAGCTGGGGTAGCTTGAAGATTTTCCTTCCAGGCTGACCTAATACCTAACATTACTGTTGGTAAGATGCGTACCCAATTATCAGTTGGTAAGTGACATTTTATTGCGGCTTTGAGTTGCCTGTGCAGACGTTCTACCATTCCATTGGCAGATGGGTGGTACGCAGTAGTACGAAGATGTTTGGTTCCTAATAGGGTATTGAGATTCCTAAATAGGTGCGATTCAAACTGTCTGCCTTGATCTGTAGTAACACGGAACGGAACGCCGAAGCGTGATATCCAGTGAGTGTAAAATGCACGAGCAACGGTTTCAGCTTCTTGGTTTTCTAGAGGTATGGCTTCAGGCCAGCGCGAAAAACGGTCGACACAAGTTAGACAGTATCTGCATCCATCTGCATACGGCATTACAATTAAGTCTAAGTGGATGTGCTCAAACCTAGCTGACGGAGGTGCAAAATTTCCTGGTATTGAATGGACATGTCGTGAAACTTTAGCATGCTGACAATCAATGCATGCCCTAGACCATTGTTTACAATCTTTGTTCATAGAAGGCCATATAAATCGCTTCGACACTAGCTTCGTTGTAGATCTAGCACCCGGATGTGATAGTTTATGTACGGAGTCAAAGGCTGCTCTGCGAAAAGATTCGGTAATAAAAGGGCGAACGTTTGGTGTACTAACGTCGCAATAAATAGGTTCAGATGTACCAGGTAGATTTATTTGCTTCAGCTTTAAGGAAGAATTATTATTTTTTAGTAATGATTGCAAAGATATGTCACTGCTTTGCGAAACTGCCAACTCTGTCCAATTTATACATGAATTGAGTGTTTCGATCCGCGATAGGACGTCAGCTGGTACATTGTCTGTACCTTTAACGTGGCGAATATCGGTTGTAAATTGGCTAATGAAGTCCAAATAACGAAACTGTCTAGGAGTATTTTGTTGATCTTTCTTTCTAAAAGGTTAAATTGGTTTATGGTCAGTAAAAATAATAAAATTACGCGCTTCAACATGATGTCTAAAATGTTTTACTGCAGCATAAATAGCGAGGAGTTCGCGATCATACGCTGAGTACTTTTGTTCAGGAGGTGACAATTTCTTTGAAAAGAAGGCGATAGGTTGCCAATCATTACCTACCTACTCTTTGTTGTAGCGCGGCGCCTATTGTGAAGTCAGACGCGTCAGTAAAAACGGCTAACTCTGAATCTGAACGCGGATGAGCTAACAACGCGGCTTGAGCTAAACTGAGCTTACAATTTTCAAAAGCATCTTTGGCTTCGTCGGTCCAAGCGATTGGTGTTTTGCCTTTAAGGTTGCCTCGTAAAAGTTCACATAACATAGCTTGACTACCGGCTGCGTTAGGCATAAACCTTCTATAAAAGTTTAACATTCCCAGGAACTAACGCAGCTGTTTTGCTGTGGCTGGAATTGGGGAAGTACGGATCGCTTCGACCTTTACAGGGAGCGGGCACGTACCATCGGCTGACACAAGATAGCCGAGAAACTTAATTGTTGATTAACCACACACACATTTAGACGGGTTTACGACCACGCCATAAAGCCTTAATCTATTGAATACTGTCTCTAAGTGTTCAAAATGTTCTTTTTCACTACGCGAGGTGATTAAAATGTCATCAATATAGCAAAAGTCTAGATCACGTAGCACTTCGTCCATAAACCGCTGGAAGGTTTGGGCTGCATTACGTAAACTAAAAGTCATGTATGTAAACTCATAAAGCCTAAACGGCGTAGTAATCACGGTTTTGGGAATATCTTCTTCCGCGATCGGAATTTGATTGAACGCACGCACTAAATCTAGAGTCGAAAACACTTTTTTATCACTAAGGCACTGTGCAAAGTCTTGGATATGACGCACTGGGTATTGGTCCGGTTCCGTTCTGGCGTTGAGTGCGCGATAGTCGCCACATGGTCTCCATCCGTCGTCCTTCTTAGGCACCATATCGCACCCCTAGATCTAAAGGGAACTAACTCAAAATTCTTAATTTATGAATTATGCACACCTTCGAGTCTGTCATTTCAATACCTATCGACCAATAAACCAGATTCAAAAGTAATTTCAATATTCGACTCCAAATATTGGAAATAGTTTTGAATCTGGTTTATTGGTCGATAGGTATTGAAATGACAGACTCAAAGGTGTGCATAACTGAAAAATTAAGAATTTTGAGTTAGTTCCCTTTAGATCTAGGGGTGCGATATGTAAAGGTGATGCCCAGGGGCTTTGCGAAGGCCGAGCGATACCTAGCTTCAGCATCGCGTCGAACTATTTTTTTGCAGCGCTGTATCGATCCGGAGCAAGACGTCTGGGTTTCTGCGCGACGGGTGGTCCGGGAGTAACAATGATATGATGTTTGGTATTATGTTTCACTTGGGCAGTACCATCAGGGCGTGTGATATCTGGGTATTTTGAGAGCAACTGGTGATATGGCGATGAACCCGTTATTGTTTTTATGGATGTCTCTTGATGGCCAGCCACCTGTCCGTTAACAGATAATGTGGTTGTACCATCAATGAGTCGCTTGGCTTTGGTATCGACCATAAGGTTGTAGTGTTCTAGGAAGTCGATACCTAGTATTGGCTTGATTACGTCGGCAACTATGAATACCCAAGTAAAATCTCTACGTAGGCCCAAATTTAACGTGAGAGTTATAGTACCATAAGTTTTGATGGGGGTGCCGTTAGCCGCCACAAGTTCGTACTCGGTATGTTCTCTTAAAGGTAGCACTAACCGGTGAGGAAAGACACATAGCTCTGCTCCAATGTCTACCAGGAATTGTTCTTTGGATACACAGTCGTACACGAAAATGCGACGTGAGGTGAGCTGGGAGTGCGCGTCATCCGCCGCTAATGACTCCCGCTGCCGTTTGCCGGCTGCGACTGGTTTCGATTGTATGCGCACGGCTGTATACACTTATGAGCCTGCGCGCCGAATTTTAAATGATACCAACACAAGCCCTGACTATTGCGGCTCTGCCACGATGGTGACCTGCCACGTGGTCTGTAGCTGGAGCGTGACCGCGACCTTTGTCTAGGGTATCTACGATCGGTCTGCATTATCTCTCCCAACATGGTCATGGTTTTCTCCAGCATTTCTGCTAACATGTCATTGGGCTGACGCTCAACGTTAACGGCTGCAATGACTGAGCTGCCGCTACACTCTGGCATTCGTTGCGTTTCAAGGTCAAGCCAAGTTCAAGTAACAGAACTGGCGACCAGCACCGTGTGTAATATTACACAAACCATTTTTGACCCCCTCATAACTCAAAAACCATTTCACATAAACGTGTCAAATTTGGCTCATATATTGAAACTTACAAGATACATATGTGCTCCAAATTTCATAAACACATCTCAAACGGTTATTTAGATATTGACGTCCAAAACTCGTCATTATTATCACTGACTGACTTATAGATCAAAACTCTAACCCAGTTCCAAATGACCTAGAAAGTTCAAATTTGGCATGCAGATAGGTAATTAGGTAACAAAGGAATAAATCAGAAACTGGTAAATTTTTATCATTTTATTATAATTTATCACTAAATTGATTCTATTAGGAACACTTAGTGCCTGTAATAACTGTATGTAAAAAAATATGTAAGAATCAGCAATCAAAACTTATGACAGCCGGTCTTTATGTGGATTTTAAGGTCTTCTCGTGAATATATAAAGAGTTGAATACCACCCTTAATTTTTTTTACCCAAATATTTCCGTTTTAGTACTTATAACTAAGAGTGTAGTCGATTTCGTATTTATTACGTTATTAACTGGAATTTAGTATTAATTTTTGTTTCCATATTTAGCGCACATCAATAATGTAAGATCATTTTGTACAAAAAGTAATGATATCCCATCAAAAACATAAATAAGAAATGAGAGCCAAGTTCAATATTATGATATATACCTTGATTGTTGATTTCAACGACAAAAGAAGTGAGATCTAAATGGGTGCAAAGTTATTAGTATTAGTATTGTAGCCTAAGGTCTGACTTGGCTAGTTCTCATATACGAATTATAGCCTTCGCAAGTTCTAAACCTGTTACTTGTCGGTTCTTATTTTATTATTCCGAAAATTTGGCTTGCTGGTAGAAACTAGCCATCGAACATGATAATTCGTATATGAGAACTAGTCAAGTCAGACCTTAGGCTACAATACTAATACCAATAACTTGGCACTCATTTAGATCTCACTTCTTTTGTCGTTGAAATCAACAACCAAGGCATATATCATAATATTGAACTTGGCTCTCATTTCACATTTATGTTTTTGATGGGATATGTAGTTACAGAATTATAATTATCAACACAACGCTCTAAGTTCATAAAGCTGTAGGAATGACTTTTTCTGTTTTTTTTTTTTTTTGTTCTTATGCCTTTATGAACTTGTATTGGTGATTTTGATGATTATAATTCTGTAACTACATACGTCTTACAGTCGCAAATAATATTTTAATCAACATACAACCTATCACTGGCCTGCAAATTGCAAAAAACGCAAGAAATTTTGAATTTCTCGGGCTGGTTGGAGCATTCCCCTTAAGTTACATTTTGTTTGAATAAAACATCACCATACAGTGTAATTGAAATGAAGGAATCCTGGATAATACCATCTTCTTATTTCAAAGTAAGGCTTTTACCAAGCATTTATTACTTTAGTCGTTTTTGTGGTCGTTACTCGTCGTGATTTAAAAACATCGGCGATATTATTTGCAATGTTAGTAATGTAGATAGTTGTAAGTAAATATAGTTTCTAGTATCATGTGAAATTTATTTTGTCATACATAAAACACCTTTCACAAATCACCTGAAATAAAGAATGACTTCTATTAGGTACCTATAAACAATTATGTTATGAGTCTCAAACTCGATATTATATATATGTCGTTTACAATGCCCGTTTGTTGAAGAAATTAGCAAATACAATGTTCCGAAGACAGGACTGTCTTCGGAACATTTTATTTGCTAATTCCTTAAGGCACATCTTACGACGATCTTGATCAGTCAATTACCAGTAGAAGAATTTTCTTTGAACATTTACTAAACTCTCAATATGTCATTAATATTAGCCACTTAGCAAATAGTCGATTTAAATAACCTACCATTGAATAATGTATACTTGTCTACTAATACTTTTGTTACAATATAAGCAATTAGGTTCCATTATAAAACCAGCCCAAAACGCTAACTTTAATCATTTAGGTCAGTAGTAGTTTATACCGTAAAGGCTCCCGCAGACAGGCGCGACCCTGCTCTAGTAGAACAGTATCTAGGAAAACTTCATGTAAATTGTTCTATCAGAATGGCGTCGCACGGTTGCCTCGCGCCAGTCTGCGAAAGCCTTAAAGCATACCTAAGAACAAGTTGTACCTATGCATAGAATAGCAATCTAAAACATATTAAAATTCTGTAACAATTCGTATTATGATGGATCCAGTCGTTAGGGATCATTACTTGTCATTATTATTAGTTAACGTTCTTGTTCAGATTTAGGTACATGTTATTTATTTTTAAGTTGATTTTATATGTAACGAAATATAAAGTATTGTGATAATAATGTAAATAAATCTTTACTGAATTTTAAACTTGTGTCCGGTATTTTTTTTTTCTATTCCCTTTTTTTCTACACCTCATTTTATATGGATGTTTAGGTGACTACAATTTGTCTACTACATATATTTGATTGTGTATGTACCTATATAATTATAACTTATAATTATGCGTCGTCAACGGACCTGTCAATAATATGCCGTTATGATCAAATTCTTCCCATCATTCTGGAAAAAGTTCTCGTCGTGACTATTTGATCGCGTTGTCTGTCAACAAGCTTTCACAGTGATCCATAAAATACTGATGATGACCAAGTCTGCTCACGGACAATACACAGAGACGCCTAGGTTTACAATCCGATGATTGTAAACGAATTGCCAGATAGGCTAAATTGCGTGTGAACTTCTTTTGAACGCCTACGGAAAACGCCGCTCATCACTATATAGCTACTCCGCCAGCGCAACGGATACGCTGTGCCACTGCTACGTCTGCATAAGAAAACCCTACGAAGCTGCTACGCCACTGCTACGACCCCGCTACGGAATCGCTCCGTAGCTGCTACATCCTCGCTACGGAGACGTTACGTTGGCGCGTAGCATTTTAGGCTAATTGTCTACCGTTTCTCTAAGGCTGCTATCACACTGGCGTTTTACGAGCGTTTGCGCTTCCCCAACGTCTGCGCTGCGCCACCGTTGCGCAAACGCGATGTCGCAATTTCTAGTGGCAAGCGTTACATCCGCTGAACGCAACGTTAACGTCGCACACGTGCTGCGGTTTTTACAATCAGAGACAAAATGGATTCCGACGAAGAAACACTACTGTTGGCTTTGCTACTTTGACAAAAATTACGTAAAAGAAAAAGAAAGTGTCAACGTCAATTTTGGGAAAATATAATATTTATGGTCCAATCGATTACACGAAAGTGAATATTACTGTTTTGTGGACTTACAATGATCTGTAATCGGTAACCCACACTGAGCAAGCTTGGTTTTTATTGCCTGTTCCTCCTGTGATGAAGCCTTGCAGCACAACTATTATGAAGTAAAACAATTATACCAAAGTAGGACATTTATAGCAAAGTAGTACAATTATAATGAAGAGCACCAAGTTGTTACAAATATACGCCAATAAACAGACTAATAGACACAAAACGCGGCGTGGTTGGTGGTTGTACCTGTTGCCAAAAACGCAAGAAACTCGCGACGTTAAAGTCGCGTCTGCGCAACGTTGGCGTTTTAACACTAGAAACTCGCAACGTTGACGTCGCGTCTGCGCAACGTTGACGCTGCGCAGACGTTGGAGAAGCGCTAACGCTCGTAAAAGCCAGTGTGATAGCGGCCTTACGTAGGTGCGTAGCATTTCATCCATGTAGGAATTGTAGGACGTATCAGCCGCGCGGCGTATCCGTTGCGTTGCCGTAGCAGCTTCGTAGCGTTTACGCAGTGAGGGCGATGTGTCTCTGGAGTATTTAACGCGCCTGTGAATTACGATGGCTATAATCTGCCTGAGCTCACATTCTTAGATCGACTTTTGGCACCAAGCAACCTACCCACTCGACAGCTTATTTAATTTTCGAAGGAATGTTTATAATCTTATAATTAAGTACTTGAATAGAAGTTTAAAGCTCAAGTTGTGTATTCATTAGTAGTGCCGTTTGGTAGTGTCTCTTCATGTGACTTAATATTTCCGTCCAAACGTAGCAATTCTGCCGGGGTCGCGTGATTGTTCGAAAGAGATACCGTGACCCTGGCACTTGGGCAACTGAAGGAACACGGGTGGGTTTTAGTCAGTAAAAGTCTGACACGCCCTCCCGCTCCGCCCAGAGCGGGAGAAGTCATTTGATTTCCAATCCAAAAAAAAAACTTAGCAACTACCTGTTGTGAGCACTACGAAGGTTTCGATATCGTTTTATTATAACGTGAGGGTGGCGATCCCTCGAAAGTTACACGCTGGTGAAATTGGGCATAATTAGTCGTCGGTGGCATGTATCGAACAAATGCCAGTCGCCAGTCTGCCTGCCGCGCGGCGCCCGCGCCTCCACACCGTGCGGGGCGAGCGCACACGCGCGCCGCACCTGCGACCGCGCCGCCCTCTACCCGCCCTCGCTCATTCATTATACGCAATTTACCCGACTAAGGAAATGTTCATAATATCCTTCATGCTCGTTAAACACAACACACATTAAACACTTGTTGTAACATTTAATGATAGTGTTCGATACTCATTTGAAATTCATAAATCTTGCTCACTACTTTGCATTGTTCACTTTTAAAATCCTAAAAAATGAATCTGATTTAGGTACGAATCAACAAATACCGAACAATCGAACAATAAACGAACAATTAATACAAAATAATGCGGCCTGCATTATTGTTGCTATTGTTTGTTGTTGTTGTAGTTTATTACTTATTTAATTTTTTTTTTGTTTCTCACTTTCGTAACTTAGTTGTTAATATCATACGATGTAGTTACAAAGTTGATTTTACTATGACACGCAATAGAATGAGTTAAGATGAAGTGGCATCTTTTGGCTGGTATTGGAGAACGCCACTCATCACCACACATCACAAATCACGTAGTATTCTTGTGCTTATAGTTCGCTACTTAAAACAATAGTTAATTAAGACTTAGTGGATATAACAAGAGAGGTAAACACATGTTAATCAAACTTAAAGCAATAACTGGGCCGAAAGATGCAAGTAACTTAAAAAGATGTTACCGTATCGAAGAAAGCTGTGCTAATATTTAACTAATCGAAGATTAAACATCGCCACATAAAAAGGAGCATGTAATTTATTCCTACATAAAAAAATACCTACCTTTATTTCAGTCAAAATTCAAGTAAAAGCAGAGTTTCCCTAAGACTTACTATGCAAGTTAAATCGTAAAGTAGGTAGGATATAGCTGTGTATTTATACTAAGAGTTATTCAGAAAGCATGAATGAAAGATTATAAAATAGGTGCACCGGATAACGACATAAAGACTCTAAAGAATGAAGAACATAACACAGATTGCGCGGATAGAGGGTAGATTTTCAAAAATATTATAAGAACTAACCTAATGCCACTATCTCTATAGAAATCATGATGACGTTGTAAGATATTGCAAAATTATACGCGGAACTGAGCATGATCCGGACGACATCGACACCATTGATGTTATCGTAGGGTTTTATTGTGACGTACGGCACCTTGACCGTCAAAATTGAGCAGGTACCTCCTTTATTGGACATGATCTCTGATCGATGCCACAAAAAACTTGGTATGTTACAATGCATAAATCGGAGAACGCTATCCAGAGGCGGCTCACAATGAACCCGTGATTTATCGGAGCATTCTTTTTGCGCAAAAAGCTCAGGTCAGTGTCGGAGCGAAGCACCAAAAGGGCATTTCGTGTAATCCGCGCGCAGACCGTGGGAACGACCACGCATCGGCTTCTGAGGATGTTTGAGTATGATACTATCTACTTATTTCATACCGAATATTCATCGCATG
This sequence comes from Aporophyla nigra, assembly GCA_947507805.1. NCBI lineage: Eukaryota > Metazoa > Arthropoda > Insecta > Lepidoptera > Noctuidae > Aporophyla > Aporophyla nigra. The sequence continues at coordinate 13,002,040 of OX382302.1, read as the reverse complement.
GTAATGAGAGTACACTTTGCGGTCAACTGGTCCACTTTTGGTACACTTACATAACTGTTAGGTTTGATTCTACTTGCATAACGTCACACTAATTAATCATATCTTGGTTAATCGTATAAAATTGTATATCACGATTATTCCTACGGTTTTTTTATGGAACGTTACAGCCGTCACCTGAAATTCGACTTTTTGAACCTAAGTATATGTATTTTATATAACACATCTACATGTACTAAGTAGAAACAGGAAATTTAAATTAAATACGCATAAGTAACAACTTAATCAGATACCCAATTATCTAGTTACATAATAAAAATAAAATATATTATCCTAACCTGACTAAATCTCGCGACCGAGGTAAAAGTCAGTCCTTAGGTCACGGAAAGTGTTAACTAGCAGTTTGGAGCTTCTACTGTGTAGATACCTATATTAGGAGAACAAGCCGAGCGGTTCAGAGGTGGTGTACCTGATGGTACCGAGTCATCACTTAATAATATAACTTTTCTTTGACTCCCTAAGAGAAATTGAGGTAACTTGAAAGTTGTTTGAATGTGATACCCATCTTAACCGAACTTACAGGGCTTCCCAAAGACACGTGAGTCGACCAGTCTCGTCTCACAGTTGAGTGGCGCGAGTGCACACGTATGTGTCAGGCTTCCCGAGCTCGACCCAACGTTGACACTTTTGCCAGGAGTAAACCACTATGATCGTGCGTAGACGAGGCAGGTTTGAATAATACATAACGCATGAAATAAAAATACTTTAAGTAATCATACCTAATCAAAAGATTGATGAAAGACTACACAAACTTTTTCAAAATGCTACGAAACTATATTTTATCTGGTGTTGTCAGATAAAGACATTATTTACGTAACTCAACATTTTAATTATGTGAAGTTGTAAAACAGATAAAGCTGTTTATTTATACAGCGTTTCTAAATGACGGAGCTGCACAGCAGATACATCAAATGTTAGCGTTTTATAGCCGACGAGCCGACATCGCGCCAGCGAGCGCCGGCCAGCGGCACTTTGAAACCGAGTACCGTCATCTCATCCATATGTTTCCTCGAATTAACGTCTGTTTTCTACGAAGAAAACGGCTGTCATAAAGCTCGTTATAGATTTTATGCGGGAACCTACATTAAACATAATTAACTGTTAGTTTATAATAAAAAAGAATAAAGATTTAACCGGTTAGAGCTGGTCTTGCAGGACTTTAAAGAATTTAGCAATAATTCATAGAAACTAGGTTACTCTCGTAAGCTAATTAGGTGCTTGCATTAGGAGCTTTTACATTAGAAACTAGCTTTTGTCCGCGGTTTCGTCCGCGTGGATGTCGGAAATTAATGCAAGAGGACGTATACAGGTTTAAGTATCTAGGTCATATATTGACTCCCGACCTCAAAGACGATGATGACATTGAACGGGAGCGGAGGGCGTTGTCGGTTAGAGCGAACATGCTGGCTCGCAGGTTTGCACGATGCTCACTTTCCGTCAAAATCACGCTCTTTCGAGCCTACTGTACCGCCTTCTACACGTGCAGCCTGTGGGCTAGATATACGCAAAGATCGTACAGCGCTCTCCGCGTTCAGCATAACAATGCGTTTAGGATACTGGTGGGGCTGCTTCGTTTCTGTAGCGCGTCAGGGATGTTCGCAGATGCGCATGTAGATTGCTTTTACGCAACAATGCGTAAAAGGTGCGCTTCCCTGGTCCGCAGAGTGTGGGGTAGCTCCAACAGTGTCTTAAGCATGGTTGCGAGTCGCCTGGACTGTGCATATGTGGGTCACTGTTGTGCTGTCTCTCATGGGATGTCGCAACGGTGACCAACCGTTATTGATTTCTTGTATTGTTTTCTTTTTTTCGTTTATTTTCTGGGCTTACTAACATAGTCGTAAGTTTTACTAACAATTTTGAGTCTTGGTTACCTATATAAATAATTATTCTATTCTATATTACTTTGGCTTCATAGTAATTCCGAATATCATGTGTGTTCATTATACTCAAAATAAACCTAATAGTATTATTCCAAGTAAGAGACCGCGAAATGGCTTAGATGTTTAGATTTTTGGATGTCTGTTTCTCAATGATGCAAAGACGGCCAAACGGATTTAGATCGAATTTGGCACAAAGATATATCATGGATACGTAACAGATAGGATACCTACTTTATCCCGGTAGTAGGTGCCCGGGTGATATTTTCCGACAGCTATACGGGCCAAGCCACTGGCAAAAGTACTATTCCTATAATTATGTTCGGTGTCTGGTAAATGATTGAGTGTCTGTATAGGTAAAATAGGAGCGTTAAGAAAAACCAGGAAGACTTATATTCAACTAAACCAAGCCTTATGTCGCAGTCTTCTTACTCTGAATACTATTACTCTTATTTTAAAAACACCAACACACATGATGTTCTCATAAACTATGAATCCTAAGTAATATGATTTATAATCCTACTACTACTAATATTATAAATATGAAAATATGTATGATTGGGTGTTTGTTTCTCAGTCACGCAAAAATGGCTGAATGGATCTGGATCGAAAATAGCACACAGAGTCTATATTACCTATATAACCTGGAATAACACATTCTTATCGCGGTAGTACGTCCTCTTGCATTATTCTAAGATATTCATTTAAATTACATGCTCATGGGCCATATTGATCTACATTAAATGCACAATATATTTAAGGTACTTAATTGGATAATGATTAATGCTGTATTGCTTAAACTCGCTTCGTAAATAAGCCCTTATTTCTCGTAAAAAGTAAAAGATAAAAAATGGTTATTGTGGGTTATCCCTAAGAGATAGACATATACCATTGCGACATTTTTGTAGGCCTTTTTAAGGTGTACAATACTGTAGTACATTATTTTGATCTATTTCGTAGGATTCAGCCAGGGTTTTTCGAATTTTGAGACGTATTTCAGCGTAGTTTATGACGTATGTCACCGTAATTTTCGAAAACAGTTATTTTTTTCTAAAATAAAAGAATCTTTCTAAAATAAAAGTAGCCTAAGTTACTCCTTGTTACATCAGCTATCTGCCAGTGAAAGTCCTGTCAAAATCGGTCCAGCCATTTCAGAGATTAGCCGGAACAAACAGACAGACATACAGACAAAAATTGTAAAAAATGTTGTTTTGGTATATGTACCGTGTATACATCCATATACACTTAGTAAAAAGTGGTTATCTTAATATTAAAAACAGACACTCCAGTTTTATTTATTTGTATAGATGTATCTTTGACTTTAAGTAAATCAAAATAAAAAAGGGACCCTATTACTGAAGCTCCGCTGTCCGTCCATCGCATCCTGCATCCGCCTGTTACATCACAGGGCTGCATCTTATGAACCATAATAAATAGGACTGGACTATGATTTCATACCGGAATGGTTTAAAAAGAAATATGGCAAATACATAACTAACCATTTCATTGTTAATCAAAAATCAATAAAACGTAATTAATGCAGGTATATTTCAATAGAGCGTAGGATAGCGACATGTAATCCTGCGCCACGTGCGGGATAATCCCGGCTAATTGAGGGCGCCCGGCGCTGATCCCTAGATCATCAGGTGCTCATCCTCGCGCGCGGCGGTGAACGCTCTTCAACGCTCTCGAGCACTCAACCGTTATTGATTAGAAATGTCAAACGACAAATTAAATGAAAGAGCTTATTTTTATCGATAGTACATTTTGATGCAAGTGTGGCAAATTTGTGATTGCACTCAAGGTGAGTGGAGCCGAGGGTGCAATGAAAAATTCCCAAGAGTATTAATACTCTTGTGAATTTTTCAGGAATTAAATCAATAAAACACAAACTTATTTTGTTATTAAAGTATTTAATTATTGAAACAAATACTTTTTTATGTCAACACCATATTTAGGTTTCCGTGCCCAAGGGTGCCAACGGGACCCTTACTAAAGCGCTATCCGTCCATACTGCATCCGCCTGTTACATCGCAGGGCTGCATCATTTGAACCATAATAGAGACACTTGCTTATCAGTGTGTTTTTTACCTGTTAATTATACTATTGCCGCTATAACAACACATAAAGCGGGCCTTTACAAAAAGTGAGTTCATGGTAGGTATTTAAAGCAAGCACCAAGTCACCAGATCTGGCTCCTCCCGTACTTTGAACGGAACTTCTTTGAAACTGGTCACCTGTTTTAAATACATTGGGCACATAGGAGGCACTAATGTGCTACGCGACGATGAAGACATGGACAGGAAGCATAGGGCTCTGTCGGTCAGAGCAAATATGATAGCCCACAGGTTTAAACGTTGTAACGCTCAAGTTAAAATAACACTGTTCAGTGTGCATTGTACATCTCTATACACACGTGGTGCCTGTGGGCTTATACGCAGAGATTATTCAGCGCCCTGAGCGTGCAATATAACAATGCATTCTGGGCATTGTTGGGACTGCCGCGCTGGTGTAGTGCATCAGGCATGTTCGCGGACGCACACGTTGACGGCTTCCACGCATGCTCCGCAAGCGATGCGCTGCGGCGCTCTGCAGGTTGCGCGCCAGCACTGGGTTAGTACCCAGGTACCCACATAGGGAAATAAATTATGTATTTTAATGTTTATTTTATTTTTTTAATACTAAAACTAGTTTCTTAAGTTTTACCGTAGGTACACTAACATTCTATAGATTTTTAAGTCTGAAATAAAAAGTTTTAATTTTAATTTTAAAAGGGTTTTATAAATAAAATAGGTAATGATATATACTCGAACGCGTGCTAAGCTCGTATTTATTTGCCAGTTTATTGAATTAAGCCAAAAATACATTCTCAGAAAATTACGGCAATTTGACTGTTCTTCCACTGGAGGGAATCTTCTTATTCTCCTTTTAACTATGAAACTATATTTTCGATTTTGATAGCCACATGCCACCGCTTGCATTTTGTGCCGCAGTATACATATCAAATATCAAGTCAAAAATAACCGGCGGCGTACATTAGAAAAAACTCTTCTTCATTACTAAGTAGATGACGGATGATATTGGTAACGTAACACTGAAACAAGTGAATAAAATTCGAGATGGGTTTGATCGTAGACTGCAAGCTGGCTCATTGATAAAACATGACAAAGGCTGCCCAGATGCTTAGATTTTTGAAGCGCAAACCCTTAGTGCGCTGATATCAGGCGCGGTCCGAGGGGGGGGGGGGTTCTAGGGGTCATGACCCCCCCCAAACCATCCAAGCTGTTGAGAGCCTGAATGATACAAAACCGTTTTAAATAAATATACTTGTAACTCTACTTACTTAAGCCATAAAATATAAAACAAAACCTAGCATGTACGAGACGGGTTGTTAAAATTTTCGAGCTCGCTTCGCCCGCTAGGTATATCTTCCTAAAATATTCCTCGGCACTCATGGTGACCCCCCCCCAAAATCTTGGGCTGCGAACGCGCCTGGCTGATATCGTAAGTAGATATGCAAGCAGTGTAGATATGATGTCCACTCGCAACGTGTGGAAAACATACAGCAAGCTTTCACGAAACCTACACTTCGCGATCGTAGACGTTTTTTTAATGGATGCATCCTCCATGAATGATCACAAAAAAGAAAAAACACAGTGCAGTTTGATAAGTGTAGGTATTCTTAACAGTTCTAAGAATTTACGGAAGGGCCCAAAAAATTTAAATCTTTTTGATAATCCTTTTGTAAAAACCAGTTTCGGCTTACAGGGGCTCGTGGCTAGGTAATAACAGCCGCAAGGATAGATTGGTCAGGTTAAGCAACGCTAGCCGCTGTTGGTCCGTAGATGGGTGACCATCTTTACATACCGAGACCCGTGCGTACCTCGGAAAGCACGTTAAACGGCGTTCGGTACTGACTGTCATACCTGGATCTTTGTCAGTCGGTACGGGTAGTCAGAAGCCCAAAAGTCTGACAGCCAACCTCTTAACCAAGAGGTATCCTATAGCCCAGTAACTGGGTTCTTAAAGTCTGATGATGAGATACTGGTATTCAGCTGCATCCGGTTAGACTGGAAGCCGACCCCAAAATTTTGGGAAAAAGCCAGACAGCATGCGTAGCATGACCACCGTAGAAAGGGGTTTTGTCGACGGAAGAATAGACAAAATTACAGATTGTAGAAAGATTAAAGATAGAATTAAAGATTTTAGAAAGATTTGTACCGTTTTTTGCTGGCGTAGCATGACAGTTCTATCTCTATTCTACTAAGAATAGACAAAGTTCTTTCTGTGATGGTCATGCTACGCGTGCAGATGATGATGGTCCTTGCCAAGTTGTTTTTACAACCTTTGCTGGTTTGCTACCAAGCGTAATTATCTACGCTGGTCAGTTTTTAGTTAAATATTTAAAATTATATTAGAAGAATTAGATTGCATCTAGCATACGTGTTATGTTCTTATGATTGAATTTAGCTGTGCTTTATAATATCTTTAAATATATAATTCTACTGTACGTGTGTAGATATGTCACTGAACTCCTCCTAAACGGCTGGACCGATTTGAATGATTTTTTTTGTAGCAGCAGCTATCGAGTTCTAGGAAACAGGACAACGTCTACGTCTGTACGGTCACCTAGTAATCTATACATCTATACAAATAAATAAAATTGGAGTGTCTGTTTTTAATATTAAGATAACCACTTTTTATTAAGTGTATATGGATGTATACACGATACATATACCAAAACAACATTTTTTACAATTTTTGTCTGTCTGTCTGTCTGTTTGTTCCCGCTAATCTCTGAAATGGCTGGACCGATTTTGACGGGACTTTCACTGGCAGATAGCTGATGTAACAAGGAGTAACTTAGGTTTATTTTAAAAAGTTTCTTTTATTTTAGAAAAAAATAACTGTCTTCGAAAACTACGCTGACATACGCCTCAAAATTCTAAAAACCCTGGCTGAATCCTACGAAATAGATCAAAATAATGTACTACAGTATTGTACACCTTAAAAAAGCCTACAAAAATGTCGCAATGGTATATGTCTATCTCTTAGGGATAACCCACAATAACCATTTTTTATCATTTACTTTTTAAGAGAAATAAGGGCTTATTTACGAAGCGATTTTAAGCAATACAGCATTAATCCTTATCCAATTAAGTACCTTAAATACATTGTGCATTTAATATAGATCAATATGGCCCTTTACAGCATGTAATTTAAATGAATATCTTAGAAGATATTAGAGATTTAAAAAGCGGGCGCAGAGCGCGTTGGCAGCGGCCGGGTAGTACAGGATAAGTAGGATTGTAATTCATATTACTTTGGCTTCATAGTAATTGCGAATATCATGTGTGTTCATTATACTCAAAATAAACTTATTAGTATTATTCCAAGTAAGAGACCGCGAAATGGCTTAGATGTTTAGATTTTTGGATGTTTGTTTCTCAATGATGCAAAGACGGCCAAACGGATTTAGATCGAATTTCGCACAAAGGTATATTATATCATGGTTACGTAACAGATAGGATACCTACTTTATCCCGGTAGTAGGTTCCCGGGTGATATTTTCCGACAGCTATACGGGCCAAGCCACTGGCAAAAGTACTATTCCTATAATATGTTCGGTGTCTGGTAAATGATTGAGTGTCTGTATAGGTAAAATAGGAGCGTTAAGAAACACCAGGAAGACTTATATTCAACTAAACCAAGCCCTATGTCGCAGTCTTCTTACTCTGAATACTATTACTTTTATTTTAAAAACACCAACACACATGATGTTCTCATAAACTATGAATCCTAAGTAATATGAGTTATAATCCTACTACTAATAATATTATAAATGTGAAAATATGTATGATTGGGTGTTTGTTTCTCAATCACGCAAAAATGGCTGAATGGATCTGGATCGAAAATAGCACACAGAGTCTTTATTACCTATATAACCTGGAATAACACATTCTCATCGCGGTAGTACGTCCTCTTGCATTAATTTCCGACATCCACGCGGGCGAAGCCGCGGGCAAAAGCTAGTAATATTATAAAGCTGAAGAGTTTGCTTGTTTGTTTGTTTGGTTGAACGCGGTAATCTCAGCAACCACTGGTCCGAATTGAAAAATTCTTTTTATGTTGGTTAGCCTATTTATTGAGGAAGACTATAAGCTATATAACATCACGCTAAAATCAAAAGGAGCGGAGCAGCAATGAAAAATAAACGAAAACTGGCAGGCAATTCGATGCGACGGGAAGGGTCAGGGGAGCAAAACTTTGACGCGGACGAAGTCGCAGGCAAAAGCTAGTATATATATGTAATTCAATGGTTTAATTTGCTGCTTTCTCGCGCCGTGCCTGCACAAGTTTGAAGGAGAGACAAAAGCCACCCAGCCTAATACCTACTAAAAAATCAAAACCAAATATTTCTGTTTTTAGAACACAAATTTATAATTAAGTATTAATTTGTTTACAAATGCAAATAATTTGATGGAAACAACGGTTCACAAACATCTATACTGACATACTTATCTGCACTAATTTTGTAAAACTTATGAGTTTGTTTGGTTGAACGCGCTAATCTCAGAAACTGCTGGTTCGAATTGAAAAATGGGTCTTGTCTTAGGTAGCCTATTTATCGAAAAAGGCTATAGGGTATATTGTTGCAAAAACGGGGCAAATTTATTCCCATTAGGAGCTTCCGTTGAATGCGTAAACAGTTAAAGTATTACAACAATCATGTATGACGGAATTGGTCCTCTTTAAAAGTTCTAAATAAAGTCCGCGATAGCATATGTCTATCCTTTAAGGTTGGTTTACCATGACGTTTTTAATTGTAATTAAACCTAAAAAAAAAATTACGCGTGCGAATTCGCGGGCGCTCACTGGTTGCGAGTAGTACTCTGCATCTGACCTTTCTGAAGGAAATCACCAATTAGGTCACTATTATGTCCTCCTACGGCGTCCCCTCCGGTGTTCCTCACATCTGCCTTGTTAGCCGCCCTTCATTCACCCTTTCAACATGGCATCTTCTTTGCAACCGCACCATTGTCTTATCACATCATATCATTCGTTGTCACACCACAGAAGATTTGCTCGCAAGGAACGTATTTCCACAACATGTATTGTACTTTTATACTTCTTTTTATACACCCAGCATTCACTTCTATACATAATCGTAGACAGTCGAGCCTTTTCAGACATTAACTGGTTGCTCACAATCGCATCTACTCACTTTTCCACATCTTTTGGATAAAGATGTGTCTTTCCATCCCTTGTAAACAGAGATCCCAAGTGTATAACTTCGTATGAACTCCATTGCTTTACACTTATTTCAGAATAATAATTCACAAACATTTTAGACATGTAAGGATCGTAGCGCACTACAGAACGCCACCTGCGTTCTGTAGAGTCTGCCTACCCCCATGGGAAAATAGCGTGTATATGTACTAGCTGACCCGACAGACGTTGTCCTATCTCTTTAATGATATTTGAGCACGCATTCTTTCAATTCTATGTCATAATGTTACATTAAAAAAGTTTACATTGTCCTATTATGGTAGTTGAGTATTCTTAAATAAGTGTTCTTAAATTTTCTAATTTTACGCGCAATAGATTCGTCATGTCTGTCTGTCTGTCTGTCCGAGTATGTCACAGCCACTTTTTTCCGAAACTATTAGAGCTATGCTGTTGAAAATTGGTAAAAAAAAAACAATAAAAGAAAGAAAGAAAGAAAGAAAATACATTTATTTAGCACAGTTTAAAAGGCACACAATAGGTATACAGCAGGAAAGAGTAAAATAATAAAAAAAAACATTTAATTTCATAAACATAAACCTTATGCATAAACCGTGAATACCTGCAGGTTTGTACGGAACCCTCGGTGCGCGAGTCCGACTCGCACTTGGCCGGTTTTATTTTTTTTCTTTCATAAGAACCTTCTCCTAACAATTACAAACACAACAAAAAAAAAAAAGTGAAATCGGTCCAGCCGTTCACGCGTGATGTCGTGACCAAGGGAAATAGGGATTCATTTTTATAAATATAGATATAGATGTTTTCGTACCACTTGCTCAAAAAAGTGACATTCTATGCCACAAAAAGCGAACATAACAATAGTCATTTTAAATCTGTTAAAAACAGTGAAAGAAAATTGTACTGAATTTCATTCATCCTCTAGGGGGAGAATGTGATTTATTGGAATACTTGCCGAAATTTATACTGAACTACATCTGTGTTTACACCATTGAGTTTGTATATAAAGCATTATACCTACATCTTTTTGAAAAAGGAATACGCATTTATTATGCAGTTATGATTATTAAACAAAATTACGAAAACTGACGAGGCCGTATGAGCTTGATGCCTTTGCTTTTCCGACAAAAAAATATTGGTCTAGGAATTTGCCGCGTTTTTGTTTTCTTCAAATACATAAACGTTAGGTTTATTTGAATTTATTTTTAAGTGTCATTATTTTTAATAAATGCTTATCTCATATTATTATTGTGTTAATTTTTTCGCAATTGGTACGAAAAGTAGAGTATTTTCCTCGGTGATAAAGCTGTCTTAGTCTTGGGTGAACTTAAATCGCTCGCTTCACTCAGGACTATTAATAATAATTTATCATGATAGCTCTAGTATTCAGCAGTAATTAACATATATCAAAACGAAAAAATAATGGTTTTTGTTGAAAATAAAAACAAATATGTAATAAAAGGTAGAAATTTCGTAAATAAAAGACAAAAATGAAATATTTTCGGAACCCTTGGGTAAAAATGTTTAAAATTTTTAATTGTTATAGTTAATTATCTGGTTCATCGAATCCTGAACGGTGGACCACTACTTACGCCACATCCTGCATAATATCTATGGACTGGCCTGTTAGTCTAGTAGTGGTTAGAAATATAAAAGTTACTAGCTGACCGTACAGACGTTGTCCTGTTTCCTAGAACTCGATAGTACCGGGTTCAATAGTGAATCTAAACCATCCAGGGTGCCACGCTAACGCATACAAAAAGAAACATTCAAATCGGTCCAGCCGTTTAGGAGAAGTTCAGTGACATACACACGTACAGTAGAATTATATATACATAAAGATTTATTAGTTGTCTGGTTGCCATAGTACAGGCCTCTGCCTAGTTTCGGATCAGATAACGGTGTGTTGGTTGTCTTGAGATATTTATTTATTTATTATTATTATAAATTACGTCATTTCCTCAATAACCTACAATTGGTCGATACATCAAACTTATAGCTACCTATAACTTTTTAACCTATACTGTCCCGCTGCTGGGCAAAGTCCCAAAGTTCTTCCAGGAACTTTTTTCCCGCACCACCTCGAATCAGCCGTTGCGAACTTTTATGAATGAATGTAAAATGTTTGAACTGTTGACGTAAAAAAACTTTTTTGCAAAAAAACACAACCGACTTCCTTAAAAACACTACAAAGTGAAAAATAACTTTAATTTCGGTAGTCGGTGTCTTAGGATCTGTATTTATGGTTTTTTTGCCACCGACTTCCGAAATTAAAGTTATTTTTCACTTTGTAGTGTTTTTAAGGAAGTCGGTTGTGTTTTTTTGCAAAAAAGTTTTTATTTTTAAATTTTTAGTTGTGGTATTCACCCTGCACTAATTCCAAACGTGGGGTCCTGGGTTCGATTCCCGGGTCGGGCAAAGTGTTACTGGGTTTTTCCATTAGGAATTTCTTAGTAGCAGCCCGGAGTTTGGAAGTTGGCGGTGTGATACCCCCGTGCCTCGGAAAGCACGTTAAGTAGTTGGTCCTACGCCTGATCTCTCTCCGGTCGTGTCGGATTGCCGTCCCATCGGACTATGAGAGTGAGGGAAGAGTGAGTGCTCCTGTGTCTGCGCATACACTTGAGCACTATAATATCTCCCGCGCCGATGGCTAGTCTCCGTTGAGATTGGCCGCCGTGGCCGAAATTCGGTCTGGAGGACTATATATAATTCCAAACAAACAATGCATATTTATGCGATAGCAGAAATCGCGGTTGATTTCCTGTCAGTTTTTAAAGAGTTCCGGTGTCTGTCTCCCGAACTCATCATCAGATCTATATGAAAATTATATGGGACCATTTCGGAATAAACCCCTTTCGAACAAAAAAAGAATTTTGTAAATCCGTCTATATATGACGGAGTTATGGCCGAACATACATAAAAAAAAAAAAAAAACATATAAACATCCGAATTGATAACCTCCTCCTTTTTGAAGTCGGTTAAAAAAATCATAACGAACCATGACCAGAGACCCTGTGCATTAAATTAATGGACTCTGGACACTGTTCGCGGGCGAATTTGACTTGACTTTTTTACAAAATTCTAATCCATTTTCAAATTTTCCTTGGTAAAATGTCTTCCCTTATTCACAAACTAAACTAAATTTAAGTTCAGTGCATCTTTTTCTTTCTATTTCATTAAGAAAAGGACAGAAGATAAATTTTAGTTCAGTCCTGTCAAATTAATCAGCGCTTGACGTAAATTGACGTAATTTTAGTAGGCAAGTTTTTAATCACGTCTAAACTTGTATGGAGCGCTGATTAATTTGACAGGACTAAACTAAAATTTATCTTCTGTCCTTTTCTTAATGAAATAGAAAGAAAAAGATGCACTGAACTTAAATTTAGTTTAGTTTGTGAATAAGGGAATCGGCACCAATGGGAACATTGCAAAACCAGCCTTGCAGCAGAGACATCTAGCGGCATTTTACCGTTAATGCCATGAGGGCAGCCATGGAATTAGTAAGTGCCATAGAGTGACTTTTGCCAGCAATTCTTTCACGGTTTTTTTTGCAATTTGCAGGTTGTATGTTGAGCAAAATATAATGCGTGACTGTGCTAATAGTATACTTTCATTCAGTAGGATAATTTGAGCTAAGAGAATCGCATTAATAATTTGAATGATCAGTTTTGTAATACAGAAAACATCTTATGAAAACATCTAATCTAACCTATTATGATCCCACTGCTGGGTTACAGGCCTCCTCTCTGTGAGTGGGAGTGGGCCGTATTACACCACGTAGGCCCAGTGAGAGTTGTAATACTTAATTGTCTGACACAACGAACTTTATAAATAATTTTCTCAAAAACGGTTAATAACTTATTTCATTTAAAAAGAAACAATAATTTTAGTCGATTGACTGCTCCTTACTTGGTCACTTGTCAAACAAAAACAATGTTTGACAATGACATTACGTTTCGTCAAACTTGACAATTGACATCACGATAGTACGTAAAATAAAATTAGGAATATTATTATTTATTTTTTGTATTTAATTAAATAGGTAAATATAGTTATAAGTTACTGTTGTATTATGAACGACGAGATGAAGAATAATGTTAAAGAAACTAGGGAACTATATTCTATGATTCATCAAGAGTACGTTATTATGGCAGAATAGTAAGAGCATATTTTTATTTATTTCATTTGAAGCTTGAGGAATATTTAGCCTTATAGACTCCGTTATCTAAGAACGCCGTCTGCCGCTTAGTATATGTCATGCTTTTTCCATATTTTAAAGATGCCATAGAAGGAATAACCTGATGTAATAATCTAAATTAATTCTGTATTTATCTTTTAGTCGTATGTTACAAACGGAAAACCTTCAGGGAATTTATGTGATCCCATCGTATGAGAACTCATTTTGTAAGTAGAATAGGTTGAACAAATTTATATATGATAAAAGAACTGATAGATTGAGTATGTACCTATGTATTAACTTTTCCAGTGTGGTTTGGAGTCATTTTTGTGAGAGCTGGTTTCTATGAAGGGGGTGTTTTTAGATTTACATTAACATTGCCAGAAAAGTTTCCAGATGAGGAAGTCCCTGTAAGTATTACTAATACCTGTTTTTTTTTTTAGGGATAAAGGAAAACTTTTTAACTTGCTGTTTTCAATATCACCATATCAGCTCCTGTTGCTAAATAGGACTGATACTGATCACTTTACTATGAATAAACATAACTCATAATAAATTATAATGATCATTCCTAGCACATAGGTCAGTGAATCAGAGGGGTAGTTGCGTAACTTGCTATCAATAGGAATTGGTTTCATATTGATATTTAAACAACATTAATTGCGTTATTTACGTTGCTGAGCCGACAATTTATTCAAACAAATGACGCAATGGTTTAGAAATAATCTTCAATCCGATTCAGATTCTGATAGATAGTGCGTTTCGCAATTAGGGTGCAGTTCTTTAAAAATATTGTAATAGTGTGTGACTCAGTTGAAAAAATCAAATGACCTTGTGATGTAATTTCTTATCAATACTTTTCTTCACATTACAGTTAGAAAGGGACTTTTATCTATGCTGTTTTCCCATACATCCTTATGAAATGTATATAAAAATACTTAATTTTCAGGTCTTGACATTCACATCAAACTTATACCACCCAGCAATTGATGCACATACTGGTGTCCTGAATTTAAGTGAAGTTTTTCCACAATGGGACAGAAAACAGAATCACATTTGGCAGATATTAAAATATGTATATTCAATATTTCATAACTTAAATGTTAAAGCGCCTGCAAATGTTGAGGCCTCAGTTGCGTAAGTATAACTTTTTGTAATCATCATACTATTTAACTTTTGCATTAATAAGAGGCCACTAATCAAAGCAAAACCTCCTCAACTTAAATGTTTACCTTTTCAGATACAAAAGCAATAAAAAAATGTTTATGGAGAAAGTAAGAGAGTGTGTTGTGCTAAGTATAGACCATGTTTATGATGATCCACCTACAGAAGACAAGCATTTCATAACATTTAAGCCATATGACCCAGATGTTCATGATACTGTAAAAAATATAATGCTTAAAACCCCCTCCCCAAATGAAGGTGCTAATCAAGGTATATCTTGGGTTCAACCAGGGTCTTTCCAAGCTTTTTCTAAAGAAGAAACAACATAATTTTTATACATTTTTAAAAAGTTTAAATATATATATTCATACAATACAAATATTTATAAAGAAATTATGTATACAATCACAAAAGTTCATTTTAATTCGCCATAATTATATCCTGTGATAATATAATCCATTATTGTTCTCTAATTTATTGTTTGAACCACCTATTAAAATATATTATTATAATAAAAGTAATTTTACTTACTACCCCTAAGTGAATTTTGCCTTTTGACATCCTAGCTTATACATTGTCTGGTTCAGATCGTATGGTCAGTTTATGTTTTTTAACTTGTTCCATAAACCAACACTGATCCAGTTCATATGTTTTATTTTGCCATTTAAAGTGTGTGGGTGCATTTAATTCACTATTATTAAATTCAAAATATTTGCTAAATTCTATGGCTAACTTGGATTTTACTAAACCTACACCACCATACTTGTCATCAGCAGGGTGATATACTCTGCCAGTACTAGGTAGCATATAGATTTTATCAGGCATAAATTTCGACGTCATTAAGTCACCTGCATATCCATAACTTAGAAAATCGCTGTCATTTATATTAATGATATTTGTATACACTATAGGAACATCATCACATCGTATAAAATTCCTTTCTCTTCCACATAACGAAATAAAAGGAAAGTCTTCTTCATATCTACCACTTTTATTGAGACGAATCCTTTTGAAAAAAAACTGTAGAAACTTCTTTTCTTTAAAGCACGACGTGAAGTTTTTCATCTTAGAGTCATCTAAAAATAACTAAACAAAAGTCACATAAGTAGGTAATATTGTATGGCCAATATACTACGGCGTACATATGTTATCACATAATTTTTTTTTAAAAATGATAATGTACTAAGTACCTTCATAACTTTTTAACATCATTTAAGCCAAACTACCAATTTTCTCTATAGTATTTTGTAATAAAATCCATAGGTATTTCGTTAAACGAAGTAGGTACAAAGGTTACTTACCATTCCTTGATGATCAATATAATAAAAATATTCCCTTATTTTTGGTTCGGGCTCCTGACCTTGAATATAATGAACATAACGCGCTTGGGAATATTGTGATACTAATACTGATTTAAAAATTGACCGCAAATTACATTTTAAAGCCATTTTAAGGTCAATATTTTATTTCAATACGCAAAAGTGTTTATTTTGATATTTCTAACCTATGTATTTCTACTATCGTAATTTATTCAATCTGACAACTGTAGAGTTTAATTTCGTTCTATCATTTTATCGTTTACAGCGGAATAATAATTTCAGATAAGTCATGTTTGTTCGTAATTTTACTATCCATTAGAAAACAAAAATCTTAAGAAAATGGTCTTCTTAGGATTTCTGTATTATTTCAAGTTATCTGTAAAGTATCAAAATTTGTTGATATGAATATCGTCTATTAGTTTGTTGCTTATATTTAATTATCTGTACTTACGACTCAGCATCTTGATAAGCATTCAATGAAGCCGTGCTTGACGTATAGAGTGTGGTATTTTGTTTAAAAATGCTTCAATCAAGCAACTCAGTCTATCGCAGTCCACTACTGGAAATAGGCCTCTCCCAAATTGCTTATTTTGTATAAATTATGAAACAAAATCTGAGCGTGTTTTTTTAAATTGCCGGGTACCCAAATTCGCTGCGTGTGTTTCTAGCATTATGAGATTTTAGGAGTATTGTAAATAATGTACGAAGGGCTTGTGGCTAAGTTACAACAGCCACACGGGTCGATCGTTCAGGTTAAGCTACGCTTACCGCGATTGGTCCGTGGTTGGGTAACCATCTTTACATACCAAGACCCTTCCGTGCCTGGGAAAGAACGATAAGCCGTTGGTCCTGGCTGTCTTTCGTAGATCTTAGACAGTCGTTACGGGTCGTCAGAAGCCCGAAAGTCTGACAACCAGTCTTACCAAGGGGTATCATATTATCCAGTACAGCTTGGCAAAAAAGAGTCTGTCGTGGTGATAATTGGAACTAAAATATTTTTTGTGGCAGCACTGCTTTGTTTATCAACAACAAGTAGGTAGCTTCTCTGTCATTGTGTTAAGTTCCCAGTTGTATTTCACTTATTTCTAATTAAATATCAATTATTAATGCTTTTTTACATATTTAAAAAAAAACCGGCCAAGTGCGAGTCGGACTCGCGCACCGAGGGTTCCGTACAAACCTGTAGGTTTATAAGTAAAAGTTCACCCATCACGATAATCGAGTCGTAGTTCTGTTCTGTTTCTTGGCTTGGTTTTATTTCTGTCTGTGTTTTGTTCTGTTTATTATATGATGTAACTAAAAAATTACGGTTTTCGCAATTTTTCCTTTATTTGTGCTATAAGAAGTTGCTTCATACCAAATTTCAAAATTCTAGATCGACTGGAAGTACCCTTTAGGTTTTGATTCCCTTGCGAGTTTCGAAAATTTGTGGAAATTTGCGGTATAAACGGCTATATCTTTTGATTGCGTTAGCTTAGAAGCTTGATTTTTTCACAGCTCCAAGGAACAGTAGACTTGAGTATTTGATATAAATTTCAGCTTGTTACCTCCACGCGTTCCTGAGAAAAAGGGTCTTGACAGACGGACGGACGGACGGACAACAAAGTGATCCTATAAGGGTTCCGCTTTTTCCTTTTGAGGTGCGGAACCCTAAAAATGAATAAAACAATAAGGAATAGTGGTGTGAGCTGTGATTTACCAAGTTTTCGTAAGATATTTGGCGGAATCTGAAGCGGAACAAATCTTGTCTCCGATTGAAGTTTTATCGGTATAAAATATTTTTTTTGTGGCAGCACTGCTTTGTTTATCAACAATGATCAACAACAAGTAGCTTCTCATTGTGTTATGTTCCCAGTTGTATTTCACTTATTTCTAATTAAATATCAATTATTAATGCTTTTTACATATAAAAAATGAATAAAACAATAAGGAGTAGTGGTGTGAGCTGTGATTTACAAAGTTTTCGTAAGATATTTGGCGGAATCTGAAACGGAACAAATCTTGTCTGCGATTGACAATGTTTTCGAAAGTATTGCCGACATGACAGGTATTTATCCAAGAAATGTATCTTTTAGTCAATGCCAGTCATTGTTTTTCCTTTCTAATACTAAGTTTTATCGGTAGTTTCAAGCCATTTTATTGTTAAATTTACTCATAGATTATTGAGGTTATGTTTTTTAGTTTGACAAATCGCGTGTACGTTGACTCTTAATGGTTGATACTTGAAATTGAAAAATGTGTATGCAATTAATATGATTGTCTTTATATTTTTTTCAAGGTAAATCTCACAGTACAATTAGGGAAGTTGTTAATGAAGGTGAAAAAAATTAAGGATTTTTTCTACACCTGGAGAAACACCAAATCAGTTGGCGGAAGAAAGAATTAGACGATTTTGTTCTGTGTGCAATTAGACAAATAGTGCAACACTAAAGAAACAAGCAAGTATTTTTATATATGTGCTGTTATCGCATACCACATACCTACCACTGTAAAAAAAGTATACTTTACGTTTATTATTTTTCAGGTGCCTATTTTACGTAATATATCACCTATAGTTTGAGGAGACTTGGGTTATAATGGGAGCCGTAAACGTGTAAGAAAGATTTTTACATTATTTACATTTCATAAATAAGAAATGTAAAACTGACACATCAGTGTTAATAGAAAAATCTATCATAGCACCGAAAAGGAATACACGAATGATGTTATCTCACATTTTTCTTTTTAAATAAAACCTAAATTTTAGCGTGTTTTTTCATTTTCATTGTCATGTGGATAGTGATAGTGTTATGTACCCCACATAGTCATACCTCACGGCTTTATTAGTCAACTGTTCAAGTTTATTCGATATAGCCCGTACCTTTCGAAAGCGACATGTTATAGGTACTCTCCGACTTCCGATTAGTTTCCGACAGTAAGCAGCTGTTAGTCGCCATCTTGTCGACTATAAACTGTCAGCATTAATAGGATTCGTTCATTATCATTCATGTCAAATTTGATACAGGCATACCAACCATCGAATGATTGTGAATACCCTAGCTAGATGGTGGCCGCAAATGTGATTGCTGAACATTATTTCTTGTGTATCGGTTTCAATCGGCAATCCCTGAGTGTAATTTAATTAATTTTTATACTGAATAAGTTTTAATTATGTTATAATGATGGCACTCGCATCTCTTAGGTTAAAGGTTATTCTAGCGAAATAATGCGCAATCTACTAAATACAATGAAAGTAAAAGCCTGTGTGCCTATCAAGTCTTGAAATCGTGACTGTTGAGAATTTGCGGGATCTCGTGTTTGTTTATTAAAACAACAAGTATCTTATCACTTTTAGTCCTAGTATACAGGGTGACCATACCTGCTAAACAGGCGCCCTCATTTCTTTCAGACTCTTTTTTGCCAAGCTGTAACTGGGTTGTGGAGGTCATATAGGCGTTCGGTCCATGTAAAATACTGGTACTCAGCTGCATCCGGTTAGACTGGAAGTCAACCCCAACATAGTTGAGAAAAGGCTAGGCAGATGCAGATGCAAATAATGTATGAACGTACCCTAACGTGGTTACCCAATTGTGTGCGCCTCACTACTAACAGAATGTAACGCATGACATAAAAATTCTAAATGACATCTTTGTGTGTACTGTGTATGACAGCTCGTGACAGATGTGAAGACTGAAGAACTGGTAGAGGACCAAACCATACACAAATAAATAACTACGTAAAACAAATATGTAAATTATAATAGTGAAATGTTTAACGATAGAAGACAAAATTATTCATTTAAGTTAAAATAAATCATTTGAACGAACAATTGATTTGGAGTCAATATTTGGTTCCACAAGGTTACATTCACCGTACATGGAAATCACATGAATCGAATTCACGATGGAGAGTGTTCGAAGATCATGGAAACTGCGTATGTATATTATACATCGTTATTGTTAAAGAAGAACATTAATAAAAGTGTAATAATGAATGTTGAATGACTTTTACCATTTGCAGAAGAATTCGTTGCTCACAAATCAAATGTCAACTGCCTGGCTATGGGCCACAAGTCCAACCAGGTGCTGGCAACTGGTGGCGACGACAAAAAAGTTAATTTGTGGGCTATTGGCAGACAGAGCTGTCTCATGGTTAGTACCTTTACAATACATCATTTCAGCCATAAGACGTCCACTGCTGGACTTAGGCCTCCCCCAATTTGGTGGGCTTTGCCATAATCGCCACGCTTGGCAGGCGGGTTAGCGATCGCAATATGGTGGTAAAATGCATAGAGAATGCTGCTGCCCATTCTCTAGTAAGTCCCTTAGTCGCCTTTTACGACACCCACAGGAAGAAATGGGGTGGTGTTATTCTTTACGTCCGCCACCACAACTTTACAATACAATTATCTCAATTTGCCTTTTGTAGTTCCACAAAAAATGGTACTGTTCAATTTTTTATAATTTTCAGAGTTTAAGTGGGCATACAACTCCTGTAGAATGCGTATGCTTTGGCCATTCCGAAGATTTAGTTTGTGCAGGATCACAAACTGGTGCCTTAAAAATTTGGGACTTAGAAGCAGCTAAATTGTTAAGAACATTTACAGGCCACAAAGGGGCTATAAAATGCATGGACTTCCATCCCTATGGAGATTATCTAACAACAGGCTCCTGCGACAGTAATGTTAAGTTATGGGACACAAGAAAGAGAGGGTGTATTGTTACTTACTCCAGCCACCGCCTTGCTGTAAACAGCCTTCAGTTTAGCCCTGATGGACAATGGATTGCGTCTGCCTGTGAAGATGGTATGTTTATTGCAAATCAATCTGTAATAATACTGTAAGTAACTGACACTAAAAAGGTCCACTCCAACCCACTTACAGGTTTAGTTAAAGTTTGGGATGTGCGTGTTGGTAAAGTGCTCCAAGAGTTCATGGAGCATACCTCAGCAGTGACATGTGTCAAGTTCCACCCTCATGAGTTTCTGCTAGCTAGCTGTGGAGCTGACCGAACTGTTAACTTTTGGGATATGGAGAAGTTCCAGTTGGTTTCCAAATTTGATAAGGATAATACATCTATTAGGTATGTTGACCCTAAAGACCTTTGAATCTTGTATGTTCGTTTGGTTTTTTTGTTTTAATAGGTTAATAGTTTTGCATTAACTGCATGTAACTATTCATTATATGTGGCATTCGCGCATAATGGTACCAGTAGGGAGGTATTAAGTTAAGGCTGGATGTAGAATCTAGAAGAGTCCCTTTATTATGCTGATTACAAAAAAAACTTTCCTAATACTTTTTTTGTAACAGACATCCAAAGCTGAAATTTTGAAAAAACTAGTTTGAAAGTTAAAGTTTTTTAAAGTTAAGGTTACAAAAAAATAATCCACCATTCTCGGCAATTTCTGGCTAATTCCCAACACATTATATACCTCAATGTATCATTAACATAACCAATACTGTACTGCCAATATACAAATAGTATTAAAATTCAAAAACTCAACATAAAAATTATGAAAATATCGACATTTTATAAGACCCACCGACATCTGGTACCTATTTACTAAACATTTCCTTTTAAAAACAAATGTGCTTAGAAATGTTGTCTGTAGATGTTAATTGTATCAAATTGTAGCAAAGTTGTAGACCAATAATCAGTAAAAATCACAAAATAACATATTTTCACCCGATTTTACAAAAACGCAAATAACTCGGAAATTAAATACCGACACCTGGTACCTTTATGCGCGGAAGGCCACATATTATACATAAAAAAATATATATATTACGTATTAGACTAGTAGTGACCCAGTGGTCCAAATTGGGCCGTAATTTATTTAAATTATAATAAATTTGTTATGAAAGTTTGTATTTCTAAGGCATTATTATTTAAACAAATTTGCTTTCTGCTCTCCTTCTCCAGTTAACTTTAACTGGCCAATTTCATGCTCGTCCGTCACCATAATTTTCGTAAAAAGGGGGACAAAGTTTTTGCTTCATGTATTAATATATATATAGTTTGATGATGCAGCTTGAAATCTAATCTGTATGATTGTGGGGGAAGAGCCAGGTTTATATGACTTGATCATGACGTATATCATTAAGTGTAAGAAATATCAGTAAGTCTTAGACTTAGAGAGAGAAAATTTAAACTTAATTCTAATTTAAGATAGTTAATTAGCATCATGATAATATATTCTTTTCTTAAATAATTTTCCATTGTTTAGACACATGGTGTTCAGTGATGATGGTGCAACATTGCTTGGTTGTGCTAATGATGGCTTGCATGTTGTTGGGTGGGAACCAGCCAGAGTGTTTGACACGGTTCATGGACATTGGGGTCAAATTCATGATATCACTGTTGCACAAACACAATTAGTAAGTGTACTACTAATGTCTGACTTATTTTATGATCCAACAGTATATTTTATTCATAACTTTCCATAAACTATTACAGATAGCAGGATCCTTCCATTCAACTTATGTGGTTTTATCAGTTGTTGATCTCACTAAAGTTCATCCATTTGGTGGACCAGCTCCAGTGTCGTCATCTGTTGTGAGGGATCTTTCACCTTTTCAAAAGGGACATTCAGTGCGCAAAAGCTTCTCAAAGGAAAAACCATCAAAACCAGGTTGGAAATTGAATTTTGAAGACATTAATTAGTAGTAGTAACCTATATTTAAGTTCTAAAAGTAATCCATCTTAATATTTCATCACAGTCATGCATAGACCAACCCTCCTTGATGAAAAGACTGCTGAAGAATCTACATCAGGAACGGAAGCAGATGAGGATTCAGGTGCTGTTATACCCAATTTTAATGACTACACTGAGATATTCCGACCTTCTAGAGCATGTGAGTAGATTACACAAACCCAGCCCGTCCACAGAAATATGCTCAAACAACATCACTATTACAAAAATCTCAAAATTTATTTATTTTATTTTTTTAGTAACACGCACACCTCCACCCGCTACCAGTTTGTCTTCAGAAGATTATTCAATAACAGGTGAAATTCATATATGCTAAAAATATAATTAAGGGTGTAACACTAACAAGAATAACATGCAATCAATATTGTATATATATCTTGCTCAGTTAGGCCGCGGCTTAAAGTTATCACTGGTTAGATGAGGAATTTTACAAGAAATCATCTTGTGAAATTCGTCAACAAACCAAATTCAAATTTCGACGACATTGTTCAATATTATCGATAGATGTCGATCGTGTGGGTGTTATAACAACGTTACTATCACAATAAAACTTACACAATTTTTGCAACCTACTTACATACCTTATTTTATAAACCTTAATTCTCCTGATACCTACTAGTGGATTATATACCTAGAAAAAACGGCTGCGTCATATTTTATTTCTATTTGTTTTATAGTGCAAGAGCCAACAGAGAAGTCGGAACCAGTGGTGAATACGTGCCTGCGCGACCTGATGCTCGACGAGCCCGTGCCGCTGACGCGACCGCTACCGCAGCCCTCGCCGCCGCAGCGACAGCGGTCAGAACATTACTCACGCATCCCAACCTCCACCAAAGAACATTTCGCTGTTGTGGAAAAGAAATCTGAAGGTTTCACAAGTAAAATTTCTGTATTATTTATTACTGATCTTGCTTCTAGCTTTTTATTACTGCAGGTATTTATGGTTGGGTTAGGGTAGGAAGAAATCGTTTTTAACCCTCGGTCGGTCGCACCTATTTTGTAACGCGAAGCCCCAGAATAATAACAGTTTAAAAACTTGTTTAGAGGCTTTTACTAGCAATATTGGCTCAGCGGCGCGGGATTCCTCGAGCATGGGCGGGGGCGGACATAAAATTGGGAAGACGCGGTGGATCTCGGCGGCGAGGACGAAAGGATGGCGGTCTGTGTTTGTGTGATTTTTTTGTAATTTTCTAGCCGCCTGGCATTGGTAGATCCCGCGGGACGTATGGAGGGTTAATAACAACGATCTTATTCTACTAATTGTGGAGACGAGAACTGTAATCTCGTTAATACTACGACCATTAATGTTGCGATAGCCTACGCGCTCGGATCGACCCATTATTTTAATTATTTTTTAAATCTCGATTAGGTAGGTAACGTTGTACGTTAGGTACGTAAAAGTTGCAACAAAGGTCTCACCCTCTTGTTGCAACTTCCAATTGAACTAGTATATGGAAAAAAGTCAAAACTAATTTTGCAAATGCTAAGATCCTTCTTGCCTTAACCCAAAGTTTTACTTTCGTTCATAAATAATTGTACGAGTTATTGTTTAACCGTACGCAAAATACGCGCATTAACATGGACTTACGGATACCAGTCTGTATAACCTATTAGTCATAGTACTATCGTAAAAAAGGTCGTTTTTTTGTCAAAACATATGCAATACATTACATGGTATTAAGGGTGTAATAATATGCTATTTGCTTAATCAGGGGTGACGGACAACACAAAAGAAAATAATACATTCACTTCAGCTCAAGCACTAAGAGATTACGCCGCCAGCCCACTCACAGCAAACTCGCTTAATCGACATAACTCATACAAAGAGACAAAGTCTACCACAGATTTAAGTAAGTTCCATGGAATATTTCTTTGTTATCATATGACATTAAGTAATGGTTGTTCGTGATTTTAAAATAATATGCCATGTTTTAGCTACCTGCAATCTCCGGCCAAGTAATAGTGATATATCCTTGGGTCCGCCAACATTAGGACCTAGATCACTGTCCTTCACCAGAGCTACTACTGATGCTTCGAGGTATGAACTTATTCTAATATGTAAAAATGATGAATGATATGTGAGCTGCTCGTGATATTATAAAATTAATGTTTCCAGGAGAAGAGTGGAGCCTGTTTCCAGAGAAAACGTAACAGTGTCCCGCAGTGTGGAGACACCAGAAGTGGACCCGGAGCCTGAGTTCGTGCCACACACCACTGACAGGCCTGTCGGATTAGATTTCGACGAGTTTTTGCCCGTGAGTTGCACAATTTGAGACTCGTCTACCAAAATGACAATTTTTGCTCCAGAATAAAATGTTAAAATATGAATCTTACTCACACTTACCTACTCAATTATTTGAACAACAATAGGCATGGTCCGTGGGAATGGTGTTCGACTGTTCGTAGCAATTCGACATGTACAGTGATAGAACTGAAATGTACTAGACAGATGTATCTTCTAAGTTCTGTCACTAGCAGCGCCGCCCTAGGGGAGCATTTACTTTGTGTTGTGTAGTGTTGATGATGCCTTACGTGGCGTGCGGTTGCAGCGCGGGCTGGCGGGCAACGGCG
Organism: Aporophyla nigra; assembly: GCA_947507805.1. Lineage (NCBI taxonomy): Eukaryota > Metazoa > Arthropoda > Insecta > Lepidoptera > Noctuidae > Aporophyla > Aporophyla nigra. Next base: position 12,976,940 of record OX382302.1, on the reverse strand, counting down.
CTCGGCGCGGAGCGCGCGGCGTGGTGCAGCCCAGCGAGCAGGAGGTGCTGGGCGTCATGATGCGCGGCCACGACTCCATGATGGCCGTGCTCACCGCGCGACAGCGCGCCCTGCAGGTACGCTCACATTTCTCATCACTACTCTTTGCTTGAAATGCACGGAATACTAGCGGAGATTGACTGTACATGTATTCTGACATACGAATGGAGCCTTCTCACACCATGTCAACTCGCCCCAAACACTGTTTCAACTCCCAACGGATCGTCAACAAGTCGGACCTACAGTATAATAGTTTTTGATTGAATTCCATCTCACTGCTGGCTGCAAGTTATTTTATTTTACTTTATTGGGGCATAACTGGTACACGTTACGGTTTAAGGATGACAGAATAGGTGAATTCAAAACGAATAACCGTGTAACCCACGGCAATGTCCACGAAATGATTGTTTAGAAATAGTTAATTGCGTGAGAAAAGAAAGAAGTAGGTATGGTGTACTCATGGGTATTTAAAATTTACTTAGATCTACTGTTACAGGATAACCCAATGCGATAAATGCAACTATCCCTACTTATCTATAATAAAATACCTATCTATAATAAAATACCTATCTATAATAAAATCTATATCTTATTATAAGAAGCGAGAAAATAATTATATTCGATGAAGTGTGTGTGTGTGATATGTATGTATGTATGATGTGTTGGAGAGGCGCCCATGCACCAGCGTGAGTTCCACACGGCAAGATGCAGTGCCGTGTGGAACATCCGAGGCCCGCGCGCCTCTCGACGCATGACAGTTCTAGGTACAATGGAACATAGGTTATTAGTAGGTAATATCAGCACCCTAATTGCGAAACGCACAATTTATCAGAATCTGAATGGGATTGAAGATTATTTTTAAAACCATTGCGTCATTTGTTCGAATAAATTGTCGGCTCAGCAACGTAAATAACGCAATGAATGTTGTTTAACTATGAATATTAAACCAATTGCTACCGATAAAAAGTTACGCAATTACCCCTCTGGACAATATAACCCATTATTACTCAGACCATGAAGATCATGGACATTAGTAGGATGCATCTCGACTCCAAGCCTACAAGCTTAAAACGTTTTGAAAGTTTTTAATTGGAACATTTAAAACGCAGTGGCGGGCGGGCTGGCCACGCGTCGTAAACTACATTTACTATCAACTTATTTCTTTTTTTTTTTGTATTTTCAGATCTTTCATTCCGTCCGAGTTAATAAAAGTCTGAGATCTGCGTTAGAATCTGTTATTGCTCTCGAGGACACATCTGTGATACTCGACATTCTCAACGTTATGGCACATAGACCGTAAGTTTAAAAAGTTTTAACTGATACAAACATGTAGACGTTTTTTTTTTAGCAGAAACTTGTAATTAAGGGGGAAGCGCCAGGGATTCAATGTTTTTACGTTTTTTACAACTTGCAGGTCAGTGGTAGGCTGTATGTGTCATCTGCAAATTGCAAAAATTGTAAGAAACATCGAATTTCGCGGGCTACTTTAGCGCATCCTCCTCAATGCTATAGTGAAGAGTCTAATGTTGTTATAATTTATTTTGTTACAGATCATTGTGGAACTTAGATATTTGCCTTTTAATGTTACCCAAGATATATGAATTATTGCAGAGTAAATATGAATCGTATGTATTACTATACTAAACTTACTAGTTATTTAAAAAAAAAAAGTTTATTCATTGTTGCTTCTTATATTACAGATATATGCAGTGTGGTTGCAATGCATTGAGGCTCATAGTGCGTAACTTCTCATCAGTGGTGAGAGCTAATGTAAGTGCCCCAGTGCGTACACTGGGAGTAGACATTCCTCGTGAGGAGCGGTTTTCTAAATGCATGCAGATACATCGACTGCTGCTCGACGTTCGTGCTTTTTTGCTCAAACGACAAACGCTCCAGGGACGCCTCGGAGCTGCCTTCAGAGATCTTCATAACCTCATGCAACAGGGACTTGACTGACACATTATTATTTTTAGGACCACATGATGAAAACGTGTCAGAAGTAATGAAATAACTGACAAACTAACTGCCCATACTTATTCATATTTTATAGATTTAATTTTCATGAAATTTTCTCACTATTGACATAAGCTGATTTAGAACTTACTGTTAGAAATACAAACATACAGCTACTTACATATTTATTAACAATAAAGGATAAAAACAAGCATTGTTTATTTTTAGACATACACTTCTTTGTAATTATCTTAATATATCTTGCAACATTTAGATATCAGAAAGGAATATCTTTTGGAATGGGATTTGTTTAACCCTCTTCACAAAAACCGGCCAAGTGCGAGTCGGACTCGCGCACCGAGGGTTCCGTACAAACCTTCAGGTATTCACGGTTTATGTTTATGAAATTAAATGGTTTTTTTTTTTAATTTTATATTTGAGTTGACTGAATGAAAGGTAAATTGTGGTTTACGATTTATGACGTATTAAAAAAAAAACTACTTATTAGATCTCGTTCAAACCAATTTTCGGTGGAAGTTTACATGGTAATGTACTGTACATTTTTTTTTCTGTTTCTGTACAAACTAAAAAAAATATATGATGTACATCATATTTTTTTTTTAGTTATATCATTCCCTTATTTTAGAAGTTACGGGGGGGGGACACATTTTACCACTTTGGAAGTGTCTTTCGCAAACTATTCAGTTTACAAAAAAAAATGATATTAGAAACCTCAATATCATTTTAGAAGACCTATCCATAGATACCCCACCCCACACATGTGGGTTGGATGAATTTTTTTTTTTTGAGTTTCAGTTCTATGTTATGGGGAACCCCAAATATTATTGTTTTTTTTTTTCTATTTTTGTGTGAAAATCTTAAGGCGGTTCACAGAAAACATCTACTTACCAAGTTTCAATAGCATAGCTCTTATAGTTTCGGAAAAAAGTGGCTGTGACATACTCGGACAGACAGACAGACATGACGAATCTATAAGGGTTCCGTTTTTTGCTTTTGGCAACGGAACCCTAAAAAGGAGGAGGTTCTCAATACATGTGCATTTTTTATGTTGCTTACCACAGATCCATTTTGAAAATTCTTCTGTTGTTTGACAGCATATACTTACCAAGCTGTACCATATAAATTTGGTCAAGTTTTGATTAGTGGTTTTGAGTTAGCTTCAATAATATATATTTTTTACACTTGTTTATATTGATGACTAGCTGCTGCCCGCGGCTACACCTGCGTATATGTCAGAAATTACCCCACTGAAACCTACTACTGAGACAAAAAGTGGCCTTAATGTTACTCCTTAAAGTATCAGCTATCTGCCAATGATAGTGCCGTCAATCTCAGTCCAGCAGTTTTGTGGATCGATATTTTGTCATGAGTCCTGTAGTAAAAAATGGTTTGCTTATCAAGTGAAGGTTGACGATTTTGTGTGGGGTAGGCATCACAGCTGAAAAGGGATAAATAAAAAGCAACTGACTTCCAGAAAAAACACTATAAAGTGAAAAATTACTTTAATTTCGGAAGCCGGTGATGAAAACACGAAAATACAAAAAGTGGCACTTGTTCCATTTGAAGATAGGTAACAAGATAAATATATTATCTTCTTGTCTGGGCTAACAATATTTAAATTGCTATCAACACACTAAGAAGATTAATTCACTGACAGACAATGCACAGCTAAAACTACTCTGCATCTAAAGCTTAAAAAGAGAGCAGAAGAATTTCGTAAATTATATCATAAAGGTGAGCATGACACAGTATTTTTTTTTTCTTCGCCTAAGAGATGAATGTTCCATTCTCAGAATACACAGATTGATATGGAGTTGTGGATACCAGCCTGTATAACCTAAGGGATGAAGCTTTGTATAGAACTTTGTAATTTTTGAAGTTGAGAACATACAAGCTAGTATTATGAGATAGTTGAAGTAAGTTGTGTTATAGTTTATTGTAAACTCACGCCCTAATGCTTCTGAGAAGTCGCTGATGAGAATTCCCATCAAGCACATTGTTTGTTATAAATAAATTATCGCATTGAAACTAGGTAGCGGACCCCGGGCTCCGAACGGATGCACCTGGGATTACACAAGGATGATGATGATGAAGCTAGGTATCCATTTATGTTATATTCAAATTCCTATATCTCTTTAGATTATTGTCACATATTTATTTCAGGAACCATTAGTACATACACATGAAAAAATGGGGACTAATAATAAAGTAAAGTAATACTTAGAAATAAATACATGTATTACAACAGTTGTATTAACATTTAAAAATATTCTATTTTATATCACTGGTCATACTTATAATATTACAGATCAAGACCTCAAGATACAGAACTATTTCTTCCTTTTAGCATTTGTCAGCTCACTAACTGAATTCTGATTTGGTCTTTTCATTTTATTAAACTTTTCCATTTTCTTTGCTAAAATATCATCTGAAACATCTTTAACCATTTCACCACTGCATGGTTCACTTTTAACTGCATTTTCCAGCTCCATAAGCCTTTCAAGCTCCGGGTTCATACCTTTGAATGATAGTCTGCCTTCAAGCATTTTTTCACAAAATATAAAGCTTGACTCTGATATAAAGTTACTTGATGCATCTCGCATTTCGTTTGTAATTATTTTAGAGTATAAACTGTTATGGTCTTCAGTGTTTTCTAATTCTTTTTCTATTCTCTCTCTTGTTTTCTTCATGAACTTCATATCCAGAACTGATTTGGGTAATTGCATTTTTTTGGTTAAGCCGGCCATAGTTAAAGTTATTAATTAGTTAGGTTCTAAACTAGACTGCGCTTGTTGGACTATGTCAGCTTTGGTTAAGTTTTCTGGAATAGAGAACTAAATAACCTAATACAACTACACCAAAACTCCAAATTTGATATCTTCGCCACTACTGGTTACTATTTGAAAACTACAGTTTTGTCATGACTGGATTAAACTACCAATTTTATACACTCGTTGATTAAAACTCGTAGTAAATTTAAAAACACGCGATATAATTTTCTTATATCCTAAACTGGCTAAACTGCCTTTTTCAGTCACAGTAGTGTCAACTGTCAATGTCAAAATACTGCCAAAGCAGTGTTGCTAGGTCCAATCTGAAAAAATCAGTAGAACTAGAAATGTACCAAAAAAAAAGATTGAAAAAAAAAATCCGTAGATTTGACATAGAAAAAAAAACACATTTATACATACCTATATCCGTGCATGTCATTTTAGTCTTGATTTCATTCTATTATCCCTCATATGGCTCTATGATCTCCATTTGAAAAGGCTCATTTCCTGTCAGGGTCGTGAGATTGTTCTAAAGAAACACCGTGACCCTGGCGCATGGGCAACTGAAGGAACACGGGTAGGTTTTAGTCAGTAAAAGTCTGACACACCCTCTCGCTCCGCCCGGAGCGGGAGAAGTCATTTGATGATGTCCCATCAAAAAAAGTGAGGCTCATTTCATTCCATTAAAAGTTTTCTTTTATTTACGTCATTAACTATATGTAGGCTGATGATGATGATCTATAAGAAAAGCAAAAAAGGTGCGCTGTTAGGTTGTGTGCAAAATATGGAGCTAGTCCTTTGTGGTTGAATTTAGTGGCTACTATTGTCTTTATTTATTCTGTAAACTTTATATCATTTGTTTGATTGCACAAAACCACTTACAGATGACCACTGCATTCAACCACACTGGCTTGGATAATTAATCTATAATCAAAATTTAATTTATTAATTTTTAAATCATAATTTAATCAAATTTAATTGAGGAGTAAACTCATAAAATCCAGTAGATTCTCTTGCAAAATCAGTAGAACAATAGGTATAGCCTGAAACCAGTAAATCTCCTGTGAAAACAGGAGACCTGGCAACACGTTAGAGACCACAGAACAAAGAATTTATTTATTAATTATTCTAGTTTTCTTTATTCCGTGATAGACAGAGCAAGCAACGAGCTTTTAGCTTTTGCTAGAGGTGGGCGTTATGAACCGTAAATAGGTTCAATAACTATGTATTGGTGTAACATCTTAAATACGGTATTGGCTTCCACAATAACTGTTTACGCGATTGCGAAACTACTTATTTGTGAAAACTACGTGAAGTTCCGGCAAGCGAACCGATTTCCGCCGACTCACGTATTGGCACTCGCGCGGCTAGACCGAGCGAATAGAGTGCCTACTTACATTACGACCTCCGAAGGGCTGGCCGAGTGCTTCCGAAATAATGTGAAAACGAAAAACCAAATCAAGATTTTAAAGATTAACAAGGCATTTTGCATTTATCCGTATAAAAATGGATGCATTTATTGAAAAACCAGGGGCCATTACTATGTAAAATAATAAAAAATTGATTGTACAGCTTGGCAAAAAAGAGTCTGGAAAAAATGAGGTCGCCTGTTTAGCAGGTATGGCCACCCTGTATACTAGGACTAAAAGTGATAAGATACTTGTTGTTTTAATAAACAAACACGAGATCCCGGAAATTCTCAACAGTTACGATTTCAAGACTTGATAGGCATACAGGCTTTTACTTTCATTGTATTTAGTAGATTGCGCATTATTTGTGGAATAACCTTTTATCTAAGAGATGCGAGTGCCATCATAATAACATAATTAAAACTTATTCAGTATAAAAAATAAATTAAATAACACTCAGGGATTGCCGATTGAACCCGAAACACAAGAAATAATGTTCAGCAATGTCATTTGCGGCCACCATCTAGGCTATTCACAACCATTCGATGGTTGGTATGCCTGTAACAAATTTGACATGAATGATAATGAACGAATCCTGTTAATGCTGACAATTTATACTCGACAAGAAGGCGACTAACCTGGGTTTCTGCGCAGGTCAAAGTGGGTTTCTGCGCAGGTCAAACTGCTGCAACCCAGACCTCTGAGGTGCTTCCGTTGCCAAATGGGCAACCATGTTGGAGTGAAATGCACCTCGGAGGTAGACCACAGAGGTCACTGCTTCCGCTGCGGTCAGCCCGGTCACAAGGCCGGCTCGTGCGATGCCATACCGCACTGCTACTTATGTGCGGCAGCTGGCAAGCCGGCCGATCACCGGGCCGGAGGTAAGGCCTGCGCTCCACCCGCCAAGGCCAGGAGAAGGGGCAAGCCCTCAAACAAATCAAATCAAATCAATATATTTTTATTTCATATAAACCTACATGGGCACTTATGAAACGTCAGAAGCTAGGTGCACGGTTCCAAATTGTTGGTTCCTATGTAGAAGAGCCGGCAAGAAACTCCACGGTTACTCTTTTAAAAATAATTAGTTTTAACAATTGTTTCAAATTACAGTGTTAATAGGGATGGGAGGACGGTGTAGGCCTGTCAACAAGTACCAGGTACTGAATAAGATAGAAAATTGTCTACAGTCTACAAGGCCTACAACGTTTTCACATTCACAAAGTATAAAAGTATGAAATAATCTACTTAAATAATAGTTTTTCATAAATAAGACATATTACACTATTTAAACTAAATGTCATTATTGCCATGACAACCAATATTAAAGAGTACAATGTAGAATTGTAGGTATATAATTTCAAAAATGAGTAAATGTCAAAAAAATATGTAAAAAAAAAACTTGAATACAAAATGTAGGTACATCGTCATTTGGGAGCAGTTATAGACACAGGTCGTCCTGTAATGAGCTACTAGGGAAGCCACATGTGCAGAAGGAATTATTGCCAAACTTCCTTGTCTTCAACGTAGTCTTTTATCTTATAATATGCTTTTTTGATAAGGACACGTTTGATGTGTGATTTGAACTTTCCATAGCTAAGTTCAGTAACAGACTTTGGCAACTTGTTATAGAAGCGGATACTGTTTATAAGAAATGATTTACTAGTTTTAGTTAATCTAAATTTTGGTATCACAATTTCATTTTTACTACGCGTATTTATGTTATGGAAATCGCTTCTTATTTTGAAAAGGCCTAAATTTTTGCGAACACACAAAATACATTCAAAGATATAAAGAGAGGGAAGAGTCAGTATATCAATTTCTGTAAATTTGTTTCTAAGAGACTCGCGAGGCCCCATTTTATAGATTGCGTGGATTGCCCTCTTTTGCAAAATGAAAACTTAATCTACGTTGGCTGCAGAACCCCACAGCAGAACGCCATAAGACATAATACTGTGGAAATAAGCAAACCCGCCACCGCCACCGTTGTCACCGCTGCTGCCGATGCCAGCTCGACCACATCTGTCGCTGCCAGTACCGCCACAGCAGGGCCCTCACAGGGGGCTCGGGAGGGGGCTGATATGGACTGTCAGTAATGACTGCTCCATTACGCTTCCTCCAGGCGAACATCAGTCACTGCGTTTCTGCTCAGGATCTTTTGCTCCAGAGCATGGCGCAGTGGTCGATTAACATCGCCGTGGTCGCTGAGCCGTACTTTGTCTCGCCCAGGGATGACTGGGTGGAGGACCTGAGCGGCTCAGTGACTCTCATTTCATCGGCCGCCGCCGGAACCCGGACCCTCGAGGCTGTCAAGAGGGGACGGGGATGCGTAGCAGCACGGTTCGGGGAGATTGTCGTGGTAGGAGTTTACTTCTCCCCGAGCCGAACTCTCGCCGAGTTCCACAACTCCCTTGCGGAGTTGAAAGTTGTCGTCGTCGGGTTCCGTCCCCTCCCCGTGCTCGTACTCGGGGACTTCAACGCCATAAATTTGGCTTGGGGTTCCCGGTATACGGGCACGTGGGGCAGGATGGTGGAGGACTGGGCTCTGGAGACAGGCCTAGTCATCCTTAACCGGGGTTCTGTCCCTACGTGCGTACGGATGCGGGGCGATTCAGTGGTGGACATTTCGTTCGCCAGTCCCGCTCTGTCGCCGCAGGTAATTAACTGGCGCGTAATGGAGGGGGTGGAGACGTATTCCGACCACCGGTATATCCGGTTTGACGTCTCCGCCCAGACCTCGACCGCGCCAGTCCGACAGGCCCCGTCCCCGTGTCGTCCGCGGTGGGCGCTTAAGAAGCTGGACCGGGAGCTCCTCCTGGAAGCTTCGATTGTGCAGGCCTGGGTGTCACCACTAGACAGGCCTGCTGACATCAACGACGAGGCCGAGTGGTTCCGGGAGGCCATGTCCGAGATTTGTGACGTGGCTATGCCCCGAGTCCAGCCAGGATGGGCTTGGCGCCAGGTGTACTGGTGGTCACCGCAGCTGACAGCGTTGCGCGTTGGATCTGGCAACATATAACACGCGTACACTTCGGACCGACGACAAGATCGCTGAACTGGAGGAAGAATTGAGCAGGTTACGATAGGATATATACTCCATTTGTTTAGGTAGTTAACTAAATGTAAACAATCTTAACATGTCTTTTATCTAAAAAACTGTCTAAAAATTGAATCTAAAAATGTTTACAATTAGGTATTTACTTAAACCGATGTTAGGTAAGTAACTTAATTTAAATAATATTTGTTGGTCTTTTATACGATTTATTTTATATAAAAAGACATATCAAGATTGTTTACCTTTAGTTAACTACCTAAACAAATGGAGTATAGTAGGGTTATCTGAAGTCCGAAGAGAGGGGGAGGACTCGATAATCCTCAAATCCGGAAACCTGCTCTATTTCCGAAAGGGCGACCAGCAGTCCCAAGGTGGTGTCGGTTTTATCGTCCATAAGTCCCTTGTGAGCAACGTGGTGAAGATCGAGAGTGTGTCGACCAGGGTAGCGTACCTTATACTCAGAATATCCGCAAGGTATTCGCTGTGAGATTTACCTTGAAAAAAAAAGACAATCATATGAATTCCATGTACTTTTTTCAATTTCAAGTATCAACTATTAAGAGTCAACGTACATACGATTTGTTAAACTAGAAAACATATCCTCAATAATCTATTAGTAAATAAAACAATAAAATGGCTTGAAACTTATAATACCGATAAAACTTAGTATTAGAACGGTAAAACAATGACTGGCATTGACTAAAAGATATATTTCTTGGATAAATACTCTCAAACCTCAAATACCTGTCATGTCGGCATTTCTTTCGAAAACATTGTCATTCGGAGACAAAAAAATTTCCGCTTCAGATTTCGCCAAATATTTTACTAAAACTTGGTATATCATAGCTCACACCACTACTGCTTATTGTTTTATTATTTTTTTATATGTACAAAAGCATTAATAATTTATGGTTAATTATAAATAGTTGAAATACAAAACATAACACAATGACAGATTAGCTACTTGTTGTTGATAAATAAAGCACCACAAAAAGCTGCCACAAAACATATATTTTAGTTCCAATTGTCACCACGACCCACGACAGACCCTATTTTGCCAAGCTGTAACTGACGTTGACGTAACTGTGTACTAGAGGTATAAGGCTGTATTGGCTGTCAACACGAAAAGCATGTAAAGTGTTTTGAAATGTGAAGATTATTTATTTGTGATAATTTAGACCCTAACACTCGATCTGCTTCTCGTAACAATCATGCAGCTCTCTGAAATAGATAACGTTAAGATCTACAACCTCAGCGTTGGAAAGTCTCTTCCAGATGTAAGTGTTATTATCCTAAATAACCTAACAGTGCTTACATTTTTGCAATCTTTACACATTTATTCCGTTTATAATTTACAGTGGTTGACAGAAAGGAAAAAACGTGCTCTTTTGAAAAAGAATGTAGACCTGAGGCGAAGAATTGAATTAATTCAAGAGTTTGACATGCCCGGAGTGAGTACCAGCTTGCGGGTTTCTAAAGATGGACAGTATATAATGGCTACAGGCATCTATAAACCAAGAATAAAATGTTATGATGTCAATAATTTGTCCTTGAAATTTGAACGGTGTCTTGACTCTGAAGTAATAACATTTGAAATATTGAGTGAGGATTATTCAAAAGTAAGTAACATAATCATACTTAAAGACTAACGCTAGATTAGGAGCTACCTTCTTTTATATTCTAGCCTGTTTAGGCAAGGAATATATTGTAATACATTTCCTTCTTTTCAGATTGTATTTTTGCAATGTGATCGATATGTTGAATTCCATGTGGGACATGGTCGTCATTATCGCCTACGAGTACCCCGGTTTGGAAGAGACATAGCTTACCATCGTCCATCATGTGATCTATTTGTTGTTGGTGCCTCATCAGTATGTGGATAATTTGTTTCCAACTGGTTCTTAATAATATTGATTGATATATTGTGTCAAATAATAATAATGATGTTTACAGGAAGTGTACAGATTGAATTTGGAAATAGGTCAGTTTTTAGCACCATTTATCACAAAAGCAAATGAAATTAATTGTTGTGCTGTGAACGAAGAACATGGATTATTAATGCTTGGCACAGAATCTGGCCATGTGGAAGCTTGGGATCCTCGCACTAAATCAAGACAAGGAATACTAGATTGTGCAATGCATTGCACAGATTCAGAGTACAAGTATGTAAAAACAAAACTAATTTTAGAAAGCATTCATTTTAAACCTGAAATTCATTGTTCCAAAAAAATAACTGTTTTCTCATGGGAAATGACATAATTTTTTTTATGAAACATCGAAACTACAATAATAACCCCCTGTCCGGTGTGGGCGCCGTCATTGAGGCTGCGCCCAACGCGCCGGTTGAGTGCGGCCCAGAGGGTCATGGCCATCCGGCTAATCCGGGGATACCGCACGGTCTCGTGCGAGGCTGCGAGCCTCCTTGCCGGAGTGCCGCCATGGGATCTGGAGGCAAAGGTCCTCGCGCACATGTGGGAGTGGCGCGAGGAGGCGAAACGCCGGGGCGAAACTCCGCTGCCGCGACAAATCGCGGCACGGCGGACAGAGCTCCGGTGTGATCTCATGGCGACATAGCGGGTACGATTGCCGCAACCCAGCGCTGGGCACGCCACAATTGCGGCGGTAAGCTCCGTCTTTGAGGAGTGGATAGAGAGTGGGTTCCCGCATTGACGAGTTGGGGGGGCTAAGTAGCCGTGGTTTGGACACCCACGGTGAAGCTAAGAGGAACCCGAGGAGGGACCTGGTCATTACATAACGGAACCCTTAGATAGCTACTAGTAAAGTGTGTGAGTGTGGGCTCATCAGATTTGTCTCAACGAGTCCTATTTATTTTACCTAATGACGATGACCTGGTGCCTGACCTGGACGCTGGATAACGGAACTCTTGAATAGCTTTTAGTAATCCCATCTAGTTTGGGCTCATTAGATGTTCTTAACGAGTCCTGTTCATTTTGCCTGATGACGATGACGTGGTAACTGAACTGGACACTAGATGATATGTTTTCTAGTAGCTATTCAAAGGTTCCGTTGTATTCTATTCAGGTCATCGTCCTCAAGTCAAATAAACAGGACTAGTTGAGACACATATAATAAGCCCAAATACAATGGATTTACTAGTGGCTATTTAAGAGTTCCGTTATCTAGCATTCAGATACATCATCAGACCAGCTGGAGGGTACTCGTCAGGGCTTTTCCTCCCAAAGCCGACGACGAAGGGGAACACGTAGGTTGCGATGTCTTTTGTCGACATCGCAACTGAGGCGGGCCGCAATATCCTAGTAGGTATATGAGGTATCGCGGCTGAGGGTTGGAGGCCGCGGCGGGAGAGGAGTGCCGGTATTGTGGTGCGCCGCTCTCCCTACCTTCCGCGGCCTGAATGGGGTCGCCACCGTCCGATGGCGGACGCGGTGGGGCCGCAGGGGAATATAATAATACATGAGACAGTCCCCCCAAAACGCCCGCCCTTCGACACTTCCTAGTGCTTTAGCTGGGAAAAAGAAGTGGCGGAACAAACTCCCCAGCAGCACAGCTGTCTGTTAAGTTAGAAGAACTTGATTCTATACAGTATTGTGTAAGTTATTAATATTATAAAACAAAACATACAGTATTCGCCTTATGTCAGCTAGCACACGCCAATATACCAACAAAACATTGAAAAGTAAACTCAAGCTGAAATAAATAATAAAACAAAATCGTAAACAGAACTTAAAACCTTAATAAAGCCTCCAGGCATAAAGGGCGTGCCCGCTTACATATACGATGCAAATGATACATATATACACAATAAATGAAATGAAAAGAAAATAAAAATAAACTAGCAAAAGTAGTTAAATTAAAAAAATAAAAACAATTATATGAACTACCCATATAAACTGTCAGTAGGAAGACTAATTCTGGATTGAAAGAACATAAACATTGTCTTGTGATGATCACAGTGACCAACTATTCTTATCGTTTAAATAGTCGTTGATAGAATAGTATGCCTTTGAACAAAGGTTGGATTTTACTTTAGCTTTAAACTCATTAAACTGCAAATCTAGCAAAGCAGTGGGAAGCTTGTTATAAAAGGTAATACCAAGACCAACAAAAGAATTATGAACCTTATGAAGCCGGTGAAAGGGAGCACGTAGTTTATCCCTACTTCTAGTATTAATATTATGAATATCCCTGTTTTAAGTGTACAAATATCCCTGTTTTTAGTGTACAAGTGTATATTTTGACTAATATATAAGATGTTGGCGATGATGAATTGTGATGCCACCGTAAAAATACCAATATCTTTAAACAAATCTCTCAGAGAAACTCTAGCACCTAGTTGGTAAATCGCTCAAACAGCTCGTTTTTGAAGAACAAAAATATTTTGAATGTCCCCGGCTTTGCCCCACAGCAGAATGCCGTAGGACATTATGCTATGAAAATAACTAAAATAGACTAATCGAGCTGTATCAACGTCCGTGTACTGTCTAACTTTCCTTACGGCGTAGGCGGCCGAACTGAGCCTTCCCGCTAGGCTTGATATATGTGATTCCCACTGAAGTTTGGCGTCTACTGTTATGCCCAGAAAAACTGCCGAGTGTACAGTTTCAAGCACCTCATTATCTAAAACGACATTGGGTCCCAGATTCCTAAAGCCGCGTACGCACGTACGAACAAATTTGTTGCGTTACATGATACGCAACAACTTGGTTCGCACGTGCGTACCACTATCGAACATCGAACACTCTGTTCGTCAAACATGTTCGCGGCGATCCTTGTAGTGTGTTCTGTATGGACGGTGTTCGAAGAGCTTTAATAAATGTTACGCAACAAAACTGTTCGTATACCTAGATCTGGGCGGGGTGCTATAAATATGGCTACTAAGATAGAGTTCACGACTGTTGTTCGCGAACTCGACTCGAACTATGTTTGCGTTCGTGTTCGAATATGCCGTCCATACGTACGAACCAAATGTTCGGGTCTGGTGTTTGTGTTCGCTATGTTCGTGTTCGTACGTGCGTACGCGCCTTAACATTCGGTAAGGCGAACTTTATAGATTTCGTTTTCTGTTTTTTTTATGTGTTCTTGCGCGCCGTGAATGGGGGTATCCCCCAGAGCACAGTGTGTAATTTTGACTTAGATGTGGCCAGATATATTTTATGTATTAATTCGAAAGAACTTGTGATACTTAATAATTGGTAAAAATTCCAACAGTAAAATTATCTATATTTTCAGAGAAAAGATTTTTTTTGTGAAAGTTCAACGACCTCAAAGAAAAGTTATTGTTTTTTTTTCTCCAAAAGTATTAACGGTATCGTTTTTTCCAATACCACAAACGACGTAATATCAGAATATTTATCCATATAAAAAATTAAGGAGCTGTAGCTTTGATTGTTAATGAAATACATGAACATTTTTGAATTTCACTTTTTATTGATTTTTTTTTTACCCCTATAATTACCGCATTTTTTTCTTTGCTATAAATATGTAGATAACTGTTGTTTATCACGTCCTAAAAAATAACATACGTAACTCAAAGGGGTGGTGAGAAAAAGCGTTTCTAAATATTTTAGAAATTTCTATGGAAATAGGGTTGTCCAAACGATAAATAAAAAAGTTATATTTTGTCGTTGCCGTCATTATCGCAATCGATAAATACTTCGTCTGACGATAACACGATGTTGATATCGTCGGAATCACATTCAAATACATCGACAGTTTTTTGCAACAACTGGTCGCCGTGTATGAGTACATTATCCTGAGTCGGCTTTAAAAGTTTTAGAACTTTTTCGGGAATTTTAGACCGCTTATTGTTTTTTTGTCTCTTATCAATTGACATACTCGACAAAAGCGGGTCAGAAGACTCTAAAGCTCGGTGAATCAAGTCAAGGAAGGTTGCTTTACGGCTGAACTTACGAGTGTGATGCTCACGATCGTAGCGCCAAAATTTGTTGCGTGTATCACCGGCTTGTTCTGAGAGCATTCCTATAGGTATAGGAATCGAATCAATAATTGGTGCACCATGCATTAAAATTTTGTGCATGGTGACAGACATGTTGTTCCAACTGTATTTTTGTACATATTTTGTTGCGACATCATTGCAGAACTCCTGAAACTTCTTAGATTCTATTTCTAAGCCGCATGATATTGTCACCAGAATTGTATGTAGGTCATTGACGAGCCATTCTGCAATACCTAAAATATTGGCAAACGTCAATCGATTGGAATCAGACAAAGCCGTACGGGCAGTGTTCCCATCATTGGTTGTACCTGAATTTGGACGAACGACGTCAACCAATAAGCCCATTTTTATATGAAGCTACGTTCCATATTGATATAATTATGTACATATGAATGGGAGTTTTTGCCAGTAAAAACTGTTACCGCCTTCACCACGTGGAGGTACTCCCAGCTTATGTTGTTAAAGTTTTTGTCTTTCACATTTTAGGAAAGTATAACATTATAGGTTTATAAAGGTCTTATAATATCAATAAAATAGAAAAAAATATTCTATCGAATTGAAACATCCTTCTTTTTCGAAATCGGTTCAAAATGCTAAGGCTTTTGCGCGTGTGATATATTCATTTAAATAATCTAGTATAATTAAAATCAATCAAATGACGATTTTATTAATGACCAGAATAAATTAATCAAATGGTTAAGAAGGTTAGTGACAACCCTAAACAAAAATTTAAAAAAATTATATCTCATCACCCCTTTATTCTTTCGAGCTGATATTTTTTATTCAAATGTATTATTATGTCGCACATATTTTCCATTAAAAAGAAAATGCGGTAATTTAAAAAGAAACCGGCAAAAAAATATTTGTGGATTTGCTAAAAACATTGAATAGCGTCTTAATTATCAGCGTTTCGAATCTAGTTTTTGGCAATATTATAGTTTTGTATTTTCTTAATGAGAAGATACTTAATTCATTCATTACTGATGTACCTGAAAAAAGATATTGCAATTCTATGGTATCTATGGGGTTTTCTCGATAATTGCTATGTTGCCAAAACTAATCAAAATAAAATTGTCATTGTCTTTGATAAACCTCCAAAATAGTAAAAGCTATCAAATAAACACATAAACTGAACCTGGCCACAAGTAAGCCAAAATTACACACTGTGCAGAGGTGGGACCGGCGACGGACAGCCGCGGCGGGTTCGTGGAAGAGTTCTTTCGTGCCCGTGTTCCCGCCCTAAGCGGTGTAGGAGGACACCGTGGAGTTTTAGTGGGTTGGAGTCCCACATTACTGCACTATCTCCCCGTGGTAGTGCAGTATGCACGAGCATTTCTCCACGATAAAAAAAAGAAAAAAAAAGGTTTTCACCGGGCATGGGTGCTTTGGTGGGTTCCTGTTCAGGATAAAGCGGGAAGAAACGCCCGGGTGTTTCCATTACGAGGATCGTCTGGAAGACACGGTGGAGCATACGGTGGAGGTGTGCCCTGCCTGGGTGGAGCACCGCCGTGTCCTCGTGGAGGCGATCGGCGACGGCGACCTCTCGCGTCCGGCCCTGGTGCGAGCCATGGTACGGAGCGAGAGAGCATGGGAAGCCGTCACCTCCTTCTGCAAAGCAGAGTCTCTGCGCCCTCACGTCCCTAGCCGCCGCAGGAGGAGACGCCCCGGGCGTCGGGAGTCAATAACGGACTCCCGGCCACCGTAGGCGCGAGCTTGCGGGCGGCGAGCAATGGGTAGCTCGCCGCCCGGTAAGGACCAGGCTCGGGTCGACGGCGCGTAGTGTTCCTCGAGCGCCTCAAAGAGATGTCAGCAGTACTGAAAGGGTCTGCTAGGACCGATGCCTGCCAGGGCCGCGAGATTGTTCGAAAGAGATACCTTGACCCTGGCACATGGGCAACTGAAGGAACACGGGTGGGTTTTAGTCAGTTAAAGTCTGACACGCCCTCCCGCTCCGCCCTAGAGCGGGAGAAGTCATTAGATGATTTCCCATCAAAAAAAAAACCCCCTGTCTGCTATACTTTGTAGTACCAAAAAATTTTTTTGCCCACAATATTTTGGACATTTATTTAAAGACGCACAGTGAGCCTACGGTATAAATATTCAGACTTAAGTAGCAGTGGAACAGTTAATTGTATACTAATGGTAAAAATTGTTGAGGTGTTATTTCCCATAAGAAAAGCATTTTTTTTTTCTGGCATGCCACTTTTATTTTTCGGGGCAAAAAGTTTGTAACCTGATTCATATTTGTATTCCACTCCTTTTATTCATTTTATTATTGTTTTGATTGTCTTTATTTGTTTACAGAAATGACAGATTGCCTGCTATAACAGCTGCTAAATTTGATGGCCCTCTTAGAATGGGTGTAGGCACATCTACAGGTCATGTGCTACTGTATGACATAAGATCCAGTAAACCTCTTCTTGTTAAAGATCATATGAACGAAATACCTATAAAATCATTAGAATTCCATAAAACAATGAATTACGTTTATTCTATGGATGCCACTGTTGTGAAAATATGGGATAAAAATACAGTATGTTTACTTAAACTATTACTAAGCCTCGTTGCTGATTTAATTATGATATTAATAAACATTCAAAACACAATGTTTTTATTTTAGGGCAAACAATATACCAGCTTAGAATCATCAGCGGATTTCAATGATTTATGTGTTTTTCCGAACACAGGATTAAGTATGATGGCAGTTGAAGATCAAAAAATGCAAATATATTACATTCCATCATTAGGTATGTGCACAACAACTTGAACACTATAGTATAACGAAAGTATCTATACAGAAACAAAAATAACGGGATTTCTGAAGTTTGTGTCTTTTGTTTTGTGGTCGGTTTTTGATTTTCAGAATTTTTTATATTTCACTTTTGAGTTGTTGCCACAACTAAAAATCATACTGGCGTATTATGTTATGGAATAGTATACACAGTCATACGATCGCGACAAGGTCACATGTTAGTTATAGAATAGAAATTGACTATTTCTGAAGATCATCATTCGATCCTAATATATGTGGCGTTCCGCGCATAAAAGTACCAGTAGGGAGGTTTTGAGTTCAAGGCCGTATTTAGGATCTAGAAGAGTCCCTTTCTATGCTGACTACAAAAAAAAAAATTTCTTTCCTAATACTTTTTTGTAACAGACATCCAAAGTTGAAATTCTGAAAAAACTAGTTTCGAGAAAATGGAGTTTGAAAATTAAGGTTACAAAAACGCAATTGTTACGTGCCTGTTAGGGCAGGACGTTTAAAAGAAACAAAAAGGATAGAAGGTATATAAGTGTAATTAAATTAGGATTAACAGTATTTAAACATGATTGTCTAGCCCCAGCAGAAGGCTAGCGTGAGTTCTAGATATCGAGCGTGTATTCAATTCTAGCCCGCCTAAAGAAAACCACTATCCTGGTAGTTCTCACGTCGTAGGTGACCGGTGTCAGCCAGGTAGGTAGGTAGGTCTTCCAGCAGGAGGTAGGCAGCTCGCAGGTTGTCCAGCCACAACCCTTGCAGCGGCGAAAAGGATATCCCTTCCGGTATGGAAGAACCCTGGAATCCACGAATTAGGCATTTTACTAAATGTCCGAATTCCTGTTATGACTGCAACATCCCGACAACCGTCGGACCCTGAGTCTACGTGGGAAAGCGGTGTTCTAGCATCTATTAGCCATCGAGATGAAGCAGTCTAAGCAGCGTGGTACATTTTTAAAAGCGTGAATAGCAGAAAATTATATAATGAAAATGTAGGGTAGATGGGAAAAAGTAACAAAAATTATTAAAAGATTTACGGAAAAAGAATCACTACAAATTCACTACGACAGATTACATATAAATATGAAATTAAAACAAAGAAGAAATACATTCATGTTAATTTAGTCAACCAGCTAATCTAAACTATATAATAAAAAGTTCTAACCGTCATGATCGTTACATTATTGTTACGGTCACTCGGTAAATCAATTTAACTCAGCATGGTGTTTAAATGATTAAGGACGGCTACAAAACTAACGAGAATGAAGCACATCGGTATTTCGGTTAACAAAATGGTAGTTACTAAAACGCAAAAGTGAAAATTAGCTAGTCATGCAACGAATACTTAAAACTAAACTAATTAATACTAGGTTTTGCAACACTCACCCGATTTGGGGTTACACAGAATTTAATTTTAAAAAGATTTAAACACTAAGGTTTTTATTTTTAAAATATAGATGTAAATTAAAAAAAGATTTAAAATGTTGGCCGTTGCGAACAGTAGCTAGTGCACGGATACTTTCATAACACGACCACTCAGCAGCTCCGTAGTGTCAAGTGAATCCCTCGAGATTCTTCCTTGACCGCCGCCGGTGGCTCGCCGACGTTAGCCATATGTCGTGGAGAGGGGAGACACTCACCAACAACCGGTTCGTGCGCGAAGCTCGCGACAATATTAATATTTGCAAATAGACGTATATCAGTTGTCAAGCGTAAACTGTTGTTATGATGAATGTTTTTAGAAAATGTTATTGAATATTAGTTTTTACCTGCTTCCAACCTTGATTCAGATGTTAAAAGATAAGATCATAGTACTCACTAGATTGATATAAAGTACGACGTTACAGTACCCCCCTTTTTAGCGTAGGATTTTTCCTAAGTAAAATCCGCTGCCACTGCTTCTGAAGACATTTTATTAACGCTTCTTTTTTATTCCTATCTCTTACATTCATCCATTCTTCCTCTTTCATTCAACGTTTAATCCGCAGCAACACATTAGTAGCATGTGTTACCGCATGCTAACATTCAGAGTGTCTCGTTTTAAATACAGCACAAAACACTCCCGATAATCAAATGCAGTTTTTGAAACAATATTGAAAGTACAGAGCAGTCTACATGTAACTAATCCCATATTTATAATAAGATATATAGAACTCAGTTATACCTATGGTGTAGGGCCATTGGTATAGGTAAAAGAAATCAATGGGGTAGAACCATGATTGCTTTCTTACTATGGTTGTAGGACCGATAGTATAAATAGTACTATAGAATGAAATGTTGTATGTAGTTGACCATCATCCTGTAATGACTGTTTGTATAGACTAATTATATACTTAGACATTTAAATAGATACAATATAGTAGATAGAATTTAGTTACATGTAGGTAGGCGGTTTTTGAGGTAGGTACGTACGTTTAGGTTGGTAATTCTTTTATTATAATATTAGTTTTTTTAGAAGGTTTTATTTTATTCGAATTTGCGCTAGTTAGTAAAGTATTTAGTTTTAGGTTTTAATCTTTGTAATTAGTTAACTTGATATCTTTAATATGCCAATGCCCGATTGATTTTCCAGACGTATCGGCCAATTCATATACTAATGGTGACTTTTTTTTAATTACTTGACATTTTACAAATTTAGGTGCTAACTTCTTGTTAAAATATTTATCCTTGTCACTCTGATAGAAAGTTCGTTTCCACACAACATCACCTATATTAAACTCTGCAGGTTTCCTTCGTAAATTATAAGACGTGCAGTTTCTAGCATGAGCCTGAAGAAGCGCTGCTTGAACCTTATTAAAGATAGAAGATAAATAGCCTAGGTTTTCTGCATATGAATCGCGAGGGACAAAAACAAGATCTTCATCGTTTTCCGAGTTGATATACTGTGAACCACAAGTTACCAGTTCTCGTCCGTATACAAGAAATGACGGAGTATAGCCCGTTGTTTCGTTTACAGAACTATTTATGGCAAACTGAATTTTCGGCACAAGTTGATCCCAGACACGTTGATCGTCAGCAATAAACGTTGAAATTGCAGTCATGACTGTTTTATTGTACCGTTCAACTGTGTTGATGTGAGGTGAGTATTTAGGTGTAAAATGTAAATTGGGAATTTTATATTTGGTAATCATGTTTTTTAGGGTAGCGCTAACAAACTGTTTCCCGTTATCAAGTATGATAGTAGAGGGTATCCCATGTACGAGAATTACGTTTTCTTCGAGAATTCTAGTGACGATTTCCGCGGTTGCTCGCTTAATAGGAAATAAAAGGCAATATTTACTGAAACAACAAGTAATCACGAATATGTAGCAATTTTGTTTTCGTGATGGAGGTAAAGGTCCAACTAGATCTACACTAATAGTTTGGAATGGTCTAGAACATACTTTAGGCTCGCCCATTTTGCCTAGAGGGGCATGGTTTTGATGCTTATGAGCTATGCACGCATCGCAAGCGGAAATAAACTTCTGTACGTCCGCGTGCATGCCTGGCCAGTAATAACATAAGGCAAGCCGTTTATATGTCTTAAAGACTCCCAAGTGCCCTGCAGAAGGTACAGAATGGTGCTTTTCCAACATAGCATTACGGAATTCCGCAGGTACTACCTCTTTCCATTCGAATTCTCTACGCAAGGGACACATAGTTTTCATGTATCTATATAATTTCCCGTTTTTAATTAAATAGTTAGGGAACGAAGTAGGGGAAGACTGGCAACCATTATAGATGTTAAGGTACCAAGAATCAGTAGTTTGCGTATTAATAGGAAGAGTATCGACAGCAGTTATAGGCACAGCGCGTGATAGAAAATCAGGAACTACGTTTTCTGAACCACGGCGGTGTCTAATTTCAAAATTATACGCAGATAGTCGTACACCCCAGCGAGCTAATCGACCTGTAGGGTTATTCAATTTTAAAAACCATTTAAGGGCAGAATGGTCCGTGTAGACAACAAATTTTTGGCCATTCTCTACATAACAGCGCCAGTGCTCAACTGCTACTAGAACAGCAAGAGCTTCACGCTCGGTAGCACTGTAGTTGCGTTCTTGAGGAGACAGTGACTTGCTCATGTAGGCTATGACTCTCTCCTCACCATTAATATTTTGGGTCAACACACCACCCATACCGTAGTCACTCGCATCGGTGTGAATTTCAAAAGGTTTAGAATAATCTGGACACGAGAGTACTGAAGCAGAAACTAAGCATTCTTTTAATTTATTAAAAGCTGTGTCTGATTCTTCAGACCACACAAACGATGGTGCTTTTTTGCTTTGTGAGGTTAATTTGTTCAATGGTGAAGCCAAAGAGCTAAAATTTGGTATAAATCTGCGATACCAGGAAGCTGCGCCCAAAAATCGGCGAACTTCTTTTCTATTAGTGGGGGTAGGATAGTTTTTGATTGCATCTATTTTTTCCGGGTCAGCATGTAAGCCGTTAGCATCGACTACATAACCCAAATATTTGAGTTTTTCTCGGAAAAATTGACTTTTTTTAGAATTTATAGTTAAGTTTGCAGATTTTAATTTATTTAAAACAAGAAGCAGTAGGGAAATATGCTGCTCAAAAGTAGAAGAGACAATGATGATATCATCGACAAATACAAAAACACGATGTTCAAATTCAGGCCCATAGAACAAAATGTCAACTAAACGTTGTTGTGTGGCTGGTGCATTAGTGAGACCAAATGGCATAGATTTGAACTGATAAGTACCACGGGTTGGTATATAGAACGCTGTCTTGCATCTGTCCTGCTCACTGATCAAGATTTGCCAAAAACTTTTTGAAAGATCTAAACTAGTTAAATATTTTGCGTCTCGTAAATTATCAAGAATCTCAGAGATATAAGGCAAATTATACGCATCTTTTTTTGTGATAGCGTTTAATTTTCTGCTGTCTAAGCAAAACCTAAGCTCACCAGTTTTTTTAGGTGTGAGTAGTACTGGTGATGACCATGGGCTCTCAGCAGGTTCAACCACATCATCTTTTAGCATCTCATCTAGTTGCTCCACTAATATGCGTTGCTTCTCAGGGGACATTCTGTAATACCTTTGACGAATGGGGGCAGCTTCTCCAGTGTCAATCGTATGCGTTATTAGAGAAGTACGACCAAGACCTCGTACTTCGTAGGATATTTCCCGGAACTGTGATATTATATTATCAGCTGTTATCCTTTGGTCTTGTGATAAATGATCATATGACTGAAGATGTTCTGAGCGATCAGACTTCAGTTCAGCTAACTGAGCGTCTGATGGGCTTAAAAATAAAACAGTGTTTAAGTGACTAGGGAACAGACCGAATTTTCTCCAAAAGTCCATGCCTAAGATTAATGAATTTTTTACTTCCGGAATGATGTGGACATTTAAATCATGTGTTTGATTTTTTAGAGTGAATGTTAATGAAATATATCCTAGAGATAAAAGTTTCTGCCCACCCGCTGCAACAAATGTCATAGGTTGACTCAAGTTCCCTTGGCAATGGGATGAAATAAAACTCTTGTGGAGGTCTTTTCCCATTATAGTGACGGCAGAACCTGTATCTAGTAACCCAATAACAGGTTTAGTGTTAATAGTAACTGGAACGTAAGGCCGTGTGAAATCTATACTATTATTACGGATTGAAGAAACAGTATAGCAGGAACTGAATCTTGAAACAGTTTGTAGCCAATTTTCCCAATCATTCCTATCGAAATTGGCACTATTTCTGTTTCCACAACCCTTGTTACTTAGTTTTTTGTTGTGTTAGAGTGACAATTAGGACATTCTGGGAATTTCACGTCTTTCTTACCACATTTAAAACAGATTAGAAAATGTGGCTGTTTACATGAACGTAGTGAATGTGATTTAGTTCTACATCTTGGACAGTATACATTTCTGTTTTTGTCGTTAGATACATGTGCCACCTCATTGACGTGTAAATTTGATTTAGGATCGCTAGTATTCTTATTATTTCCAAATGTATTTTTAGAGTAGTTGGGTTTATAATTAGAATCAGTGTTTTTATAGTTACTAGAATTGATATTGCTAGGCTGGTGTTTATAAGCGAATTCTGGTGCCAAGGTCTCAGTACTATCTTTAGGCGGTTCGCGAAATTGTTTTAGTTTAGTTTGTATGTTTTCGTAGTTTCTGCATAATTTTTGTAGACTACTTATATCGGTTATAACTGCAGACGACGCCAGCGTACTTGCATAGCAAGGTCGAATGTTATGCAGCAATATCTCTAGTTGATCTTCTTCTGCTAACTTTCTATCCAAACGAGAAAACATGCCACGCATAATAGAAATGTAAATTGTTATATTTTCTAGTTCACCCTGAGTGCGTGTCCTAATTTCGGATAAAAATTTGTAGTCGTAGTCACTTTGACTAAAATCTTGTTTAAGCAAGGAGACAATGTCATCCCAAGTTCTAGCCTGATCTTTAACACATCTGAACCAATGAAGAGCGTCGTCAGTGAAAATTTCAAAAGCGAAAGAAACCATTTGTTCGCGAGGTATAGCTCTGCTCAAAATAAATTCATCTACCCTCTGAATAAATGCACGGACGCAAGTTTTTCCGGAGTATTTAAGTTTACTTATTTCTGAAAACAGCCTACGCTCACAACTGACAGCGACATTAACTGGGTTAGTTTCACGAATTGGTTCCGTTGGAGTAGACACCTGAGGTTGAGTAGATAAAGTAGTTTGTGGCCTAAGCAATGTCATATCCTTGTATTGGGTATTGAAATTGGTCAAGCAAATTTTATAGACCTCCGCAACATCACCAGCTGAGTAATTAACCCGATTTAGACGATGATGTACGTGGTGCAATAAGTTTTCGGTGCGTGTAAACAAATTCCTTTCAAATTTAGATTTAAGGGTAATTATGCTATTATGAGATTTTAACAAGGACTCTTTGACTGCTTTTAAGTCATCAATAGGATCTAAATGTGATTCTAAAATATCCTCAGAAGGAAGGGTAGAAGACAATTTAACTATTTGTTTTCGTAGCTCATTGACAGAATCGGCAGCTGTACCACCACGAACCGCTACTTCATATTCTAGTTCCGCTTTTTGCAAAGACAAAAATTTTATAACATAAGACATATTTGCAAAATTTTTCCAGTTATTAAAATTTTAATAGCAGAAATAAAATTTTCCGAATAACCCTAGAGAATAGATGTGTGTTGCAAAATTCACAAAACAAAATTAAAAATAGTTAGGCACAGTAACAAAACAAAATCAAGTACTCGTGCTACCAAAATGTGTGAAATGGCAAAACAAAATATATGTGGGTAGATTTTTTTCCACTAAAAAAAATATATGAGGGTAGATTTTTTTCCATAAAAAAAATATATGTGGGTGGATTTTTTTCCACTAAAAAAAATATATGTAGGTAGATTTTTTTCCACAAAAACAGTTTTTAAATTTAAAGAATTCTATGATTTTTTACAGTAGACTACACAAGAACACCTTTGGTAGCTCGTAATCAAGTTATAATTACTAACACTACTGTTATAGACAGCCAACACCAAGAAAACCAAAAGAAATGCCTAGCAGAAGAGAACTAAATACGGCTCGATATCTACCACTAGTATGGGCGCCACTGTTACGTGCCTGTTAGGGCAGGACGTTTAAAAGAAACAAAAAGGATAGAAGGTATATAAGTGTAATTAAATTAGGATTAACAGTATTTAAACATGATTGTCTAGCCCCAGCAGAAGGCTAGCGTGAGTTCTAGATATCGAGCGTGTATTCAATTCTAGCCCGCCTAAAGAAAACCACTATCCTGGTAGTTCTCACGTCGTAGGTGACCGGTGTCAGCCAGGTAGGTAGGTAGGTCTTCCAGCAGGAGGTAGGCAGCTCGCAGGTTGTCCAGCCACAACCCTTGCAGCGGCGAAAAGGATATCCCTTCCGGTATGGAAGAACCCTGGAATCCACGAATTAGGCATTTTACTAAATGTCCGAATTCCTGTTATGACTGCAACATCCCGACAACCGTCGGACCCTGAGTCTACGTGGGAAAGCGGTGTTCTAGCATCTATTAGCCATCGAGATGAAGCAGTCTAAGCAGCGTGGTACATTTTTAAAAGCGTGAATAGCAGAAAATTATATAATGAAAATGTAGGGTAGATGGGAAAAAGTAACAAAAATTATTAAAAGATTTACGGAAAAAGAATCACTACAAATTCACTACGACAGATTACATATAAATATGAAATTAAAACAAAGAAGAAATACATTCATGTTAATTTAGTCAACCAGCTAATCTAAACTATATAATAAAAAGTTCTAACCGTCATGATCGTTACATTATTGTTACGGTCACTCGGTAAATCAATTTAACTCAGCATGGTGTTTAAATGATTAAGGACGGCTACAAAACTAACGAGAATGAAGCACATCGGTATTTCGGTTAACAAAATGGTAGTTACTAAAACGCAAAAGTGAAAATTAGCTAGTCATGCAACGAATACTTAAAACTAAACTAATTAATACTAGGTTTTGCAACACTCACCCGATTTGGGGTTACACAGAATTTAATTTTAAAAAGATTTAAACACTAAGGTTTTTATTTTTAAAATATAGATGTAAATTAAAAAAAGATTTAAAATGTTGGCCGTTGCGAACAGTAGCTAGTGCACGGATACTTTCATAACACGACCACTCAGCAGCTCCGTAGTGTCAAGTGAATCCCTCGAGATTCTTCCTTGACCGCCGCCGGTGGCTCGCCGACGTTAGCCATATGTCGTGGAGAGGGGAGACACTCACCAACAACCGGTTCGTGCGCGAAGCTCGCGACAATATTAATATTTGCAAATAGACGTATATCAGTTGTCAAGCGTAAACTGTTGTTATGATGAATGTTTTTAGAAAATGTTATTGAATATTAGTTTTTACCTGCTTCCAACCTTGATTCAGATGTTAAAAGATAAGATCATAGTACTCACTAGATTGATATAAAGTACGACGTTACACAATGTTCTACTCGTTTGTTACATAGATTTTTCCACATACATCCCAACACATTATACTAACATAACCGATACTGTACTGCCAGTATACAAATAGTATTAAAATTCAAAAACTCAACATAATAATTATGAAAATATCGACATTTTATAAGACCTACCGACATCTGGTACCCCTTTACTAAACATTGCCTTTTAAAAAAAATGTGCTTAGAAATGTTGTCTGTAGGTGTTAATTGTATCAAATTGTAGCAATTTTTTTGTAAAAAAATAATCAGTAAAAATCACAAAATGCCATATTTTCACCCGATTTTACAAAAACGCAAATAACTCGGAAACTAAATGCCGACATCTGGTACCTTTATGCGCGGAACGCTACGTATTATAATTATACTAAAACCTTCCCTGAAAAATATACATTTAAATAACGAAAACCCCATCCAACCCAAATCGGATCAGCCGTTTTAGAGAAAATCATGGATGTTTATCCATGATTTGAAAAACGACTGATCAAATATACAAACATGGATTGAATACAGAACCTTTTTTGGAATTCGGCTAATAATAATGACTGGAATCTAGAAATAAAAGTTTACATAAAAGCTTACTCTGAACTAAAAGTACTTTCACTATTTTCCAGGTCCTGCACCCAGATGGTGTGCTTTCTTGGATAATTTGACTGAGGAATTGGAGAGCTCAGCATCACAAACAGTTTATGATGATTATAAATTCATCACTAAACAAGAACTAGAATCATTAGGATTAGATCACTTGCTGGGAACAAATCTATTAAGAGCATACATGCATGGGTAAGATTAGCTTAATCAATTAGGAAAATGTAATTTGGGAGTCTCGTCTTCATTCATATAATAATTATGTAAATTAAAATTACAGATACTTTGTTGATGTGCGTTTGTACAAGAGAGCGAAGTCAATCGCGGATCCATTTGCATTTGAACAATACAAGAAACGTAAGATAAGAGAAAAGATTGAACAGGAGAGGCCATCAAGAATTAAAGTTGAGGACAACTTACCAAAAGTTAACAGAGATTTGGCATCCAAACTCATGGGTGATGGAGGAAAGAAGAAGAAACAATCAGCTAATCTACTCAAAGATGACCGTTTTAAGGTGTGCTTAAGTTTTACAATGTATATTGTGAATGAAAATTAATCTATTCACTATCACTGATATTTAAAATCACTCATTACAGGCCTTGTTTGAAAACCCTGACTTTGAAGTGGATAGAGGAGCTGAAGAATATCGTTTACTTAACCCAGTTCTGTCTAGGCTAGATAAAAACAAGAAGAAAGTGGAAGCTGAACCAATGCAGGTAACAAAGAATATTCCCTAATTTCCTTCATAAATGTGCAAGTATTTTGTATATGCTGTTTGTGTTCTTCACACAGGATACAAACTTTTATCCTAGAAATCGAATTAAAATATTGTAAGAATATAATTCTTTTTTACGCTTTGCATAAATATGTATGAAATACGGCATTTTCTCTTTTTCATTTCGCAGGTGGAAGAAACAGAAGATAAAGATTCTGATATGGAATTGTATGAAACTAGTGATGACGGAGATAGTTCTGATGAAGACCGATCGTGGGTAAAAGAAGTTAAAAAACAGCACAAAATTATTAGAAATAAATCCCGAAGAGAAGATGATTCACAACCCAATGAGGAGCAATTTTATAACACAAACAAAGCCCCAAGAACTTCAAATATTATTAAAAGTATATCAAGGGTGAGCAAAGCAAGTTTAGGAGATCGATTAGCTAAAGAAAGCTTTTCAACAATGGTAACCAATAGCGGTGGAAACCGCGAAATGAAGTTTAGTATGAGAGGGAAGAAGTCAGAATCAGAAAATAATCGACAAATGAAGAAACACCATCAAGAGAGAAAACAATTTGTGCGACGAACAGGGTTTTTAACGAAAAAGAAGCTGCCTAAATCATTTTAATAAAATATATTCAAATAAGAGTAAAGTGCAGTGTGCATATTGAAACTTATATCTTTTATTTTTTTACATAATTACGTGTCAGCCCAGATTCTGAGAGGCAGAGTTGCGTTCACCTTCAGTGGAATTATAAAAATGTTTTGGAATTATAATACAAATTTAATTCACCTGCTAAGCTGCCAGTCAAAACGTGTGTGACTTGCGATTTGTGACTACGCTTGTTGCACGTTCATGTGCACCTTGCTAGATAGATCAAAATTTTTAGCCATCTGCTAACTCGCAAAAACCAAATGATTTAAAATTCAATAATATTAGTCTTTTTCACCATTATCTTTCTGGCTTATCAAAGTTCATTGTCCATAGTGAGCGTTTATTGCTAAGTTCACGTCCATATACCTATGCCCTCTAACTCAAATTTAATGTACCTAGTTATTTTAAAACATACCATATTACATAAATCATCCATTAAGAATAATAATTTTGATAATCTAACAAAATATCTTCATGATGTGCTTACCAATATGAAAAAAAAAGTTGTAGGGTCGCGTTGTAAACACAATGACATTGGCTATTATCGGAGTGAATGCATTGACTCAGTGCAATACCTACAAGTACACAATGATGTTATTACGTATTATAAAAAACATTGCAGTGAATCGTTATCTGTTGTTGTTAATGTATCCTTTTAACTCTCCCCGAAAGTGAAATTAAATGTGGGGAATAGCTCAAATATATTAGTGAACGAGCAGGATAAAAAAAATGCAAAATGATAACGCCTCGTACGGTAGTGGTAAGCACAATAAGCTTTTATTTACCTACCGTCATTATTGAAATCTTAGTTGTTTGCTACATAAATGTTCAATTATTGATATATTATCATTTCGCATAATGTGCGTATTGGTAATTAATGTGTAGATATGGGTAATAAACTGAATAATGTGAATTTTTTAAATGATTATGTAGCTAGTGATTTACTGGACAGCCATGTACTGGGGAACGACAAGCTTGTGGAACCAGCGATGGAGAGATCTACCAGGTCCAGTCTCGACGCCAATAGTGTGGACGTGAGTAATCTTTTATCATTTCCCACTAAAATGGGGACCTGTGTGCATTTGAACCCATCTTTTGTGTATGAGAAATTCAATTAATATTGTGTTTATGAGGCTGCAAATCGCATGCATATAGGTACATATTTAATAATATACTTTCAAAATAGCAACATCTTGTTGGTCTTTTCTAGATTGGAGAAATAACAGAGTCCCCAGATACTGAATACATGAGTACTTCTGCTATATTACATTATTGTAAATCTAAGGTAATATTTTTGTGACAAGTTCTACACTTTTTATCCCGATTCACTTTATTATTTTATTGATATAACTGTGTGTTTCAGATATTACTCCCATATTTAAAACTTTTAACTATTATGGGACTGCGGCCGGTACTGGATGTATCGAATTCTTCTCGATGCGCTGTTTGTTGTTCACATTTTCATTCAATACAAGTTGCGATACTTATGTTTTTAGGATATGTACTTCAATATATGGCTTGTTTCAGGTAATATACATATAACTTTCATGTTGTTAGAATGCAAATTGCGCTACATGTTGTCCCATAATTAAGTGTCAAATATGTTTCAGACGGGATAGAGGGTTTTGTTACAAGTTAGTACCTCTGGCGTTAACATCCACTTTAGAATACGATAATTATAAAGAAGTGTGTTATGGAAACGTTATATTCACCTACATTGGACCCAGCATATTGCACTTTGTGGGCTTTTTGTATGCATTATATCTTTTTCGGATCTCAGATAATGAACAATTGCAAAATCTAATGGAAAGAGTGAGTATTCTAAGGCCACTATGATTATTTTTGAAATATTATAATACTAGCGTAGCATGAATTCTGAAGTTACAAACTAACTTATAGCACGTAAAAATTAACGTTAACTATAGCTCTTCTTGTTTAGGTATTTCTATTGTCGTCCTACTCACCGCAAGGTATGCCTACAACGAAGCCAAAGCGCCTGTTACACATGTTGTGGTTCTTCATAATACTTAGCGTCCTGTGGATGTGCTTATCATTGTGTTCAGTAAATTTAATGCTGGCTAGAGGCAACATCATCTTCAGATGGATGGAAACAAGGTAAAGACAAACCTTACATTTTAGATACGTACCGTCAAGGAACGTAAATCTTTGGCAATTTTCATACCCACATAGCAGGCGTATGTCACCATTTCAAACTGTTATTTTCATTCAAAATATTGGCAACGATAGTGAAATGAAACATTTACCTTAAGATGCTTAATATAATTATTTATTCTTTGACCGTACATACCATACGTGCGGTCAACGGGGCGTCGGTGGTAATACTTGAACTACTAAAACCACACCGACTGCTACGACATAAAGGTACTGTCAGTGTAAGATTGTTACCAAGGACGGTTGATTTTAAGTACCTAGGTACTGATCTTATAATCATTTTATTCCAGTTCATATGAAGTACGAATGTTGTTGAAGATCTTACTTATAATATGCACATTGATTCACGACATGGTGCAGGCGACTATCATCACAAGTTACTGCCTACAAGCGCAGCTGTTGCAGGCTCATCTCATGTTCCTCAAAGAGCGCCTTCTTAACCGAACCATTACTCCGCTTAACTGGATGAGAGTGAGTTTTCTTTTGCCCAAATTACTTAGAACTTCATAGAATATGGTCAACCACGAAAAAAAAAATCTTTTTTGCAGGAAATAGCAGAATTCCGTAAGCTGTTAAAATATTTGAATGATGACCTAGCGCCCGCAGTTTGTTTGTTCACCATCGTGAACATTTCATGGGCTAGCTCTGGTCTCATGTGGCTGCTCAACTTGGACAAAGTGGACACTGAAACGGAACCCTTGATTGGTATAAGCATCCTTAATGAACTCTTGTGGATATCAGCGGTCGTAGTGCCATTTGTCCAGGTAATTGTAAAATATAATATTATTTATCATAAACTAAGCCTAGACCTAGACTAAACAAACTGTTGAACATTAGCCGCGTCATAGAACAATTCAAAGCAACATTGGCAAGGTTTGCACTAGATCCGGATTTACATTTTTTTTTAATGAACTTTTAAAACAAATTGTATTACAAATTTTGTTAAATTGTTTAGTAACGTAAATAATTGTAAATGTCTATTTTTCAGTAAAATCGTCAGTAATAACGTCATAATCGATATTGTTGGCTATTATGAATTTGTTTTGGGGAAAAACTGAGTGGTGACTGGCCGCACCCTAATGTTTGCTGCCCGAGGCTAGTGCACCCTATTACCTAGATCCTTACGTTAATTTTATGACGACAGGCCGCCCGGCTGTCGAAAGAGTGCCGGCGCACGCAGTCGGTGGGCCACGAGCTGTGCGTGCGGCCCTTCCTGCACCAGGACACGCCACAGGAGGACATCGCCGCCGTGCTGCTGTACGCCTCCACGCTGCGCCTTCACGCCAAGCTGTTCCACTACCCCATCGCCGGCCGGTACCTGTGTCTCGTACTTACCCTTACCGTAATAATACTTTTCTCACTTGGAATGTGTCACTTATTACAATAATTTCTCTATACTTTAATGTATTAATTTAATGTTGTTATTTTTATTAGAAATCCTCGTGTAAATAAGCATAATTTAATAATCTGACATTTAAAGTTATTTAAATATCAAAATTTATATCGTCAGAATATAAGGATACTGAATAAAATATTTAAGATATTTTGATCGTTTTTATTTACGTTTCCAACTATTTTGGCACTAACACAGGTATACTTAATTATTAACATGTTAAAATAAATTTATTCATTTTATAATTCCAATTCGAGTCAAACCAATATCAATCTGATTTTGCGACAAAAATTCATACATTAGTAATACATTTGATTCTGCGACACGGAGTAGTAAACAATTGGAGGGCTGCAGACAGGTGTTAGTGTGGCGAGCACTAGTCAGCGTCGAGCATGGCGAGGCGAGCGACCTGCGCGCCCCACCACGAGTGCACGTCGTGCAGCACGGGCTGGTCGCGCGCGCCGCCGCCGCTGTTGTGACTCACGCGCACTCCAGTCTTTACCGACGCTGTCGACACAAACATTATCTTAAAAACGAGAAACTATCCCAACTAAACAAATCATCCATTGGATATTTTATCAAAGGATTGTTAGGCCGTCAGCTGCGTCTAGCAGAACACGAGTTCGTCCTCCTGGCGCAGCGGACAGTGATATAAGAATAATATAGGGTCGCGTGAAGTGGGCCTTGGAGGAAAAGTACCCTAAATACTGATATGATCAATAACAAAAAAGAATGAAAAAATGCATTCCATATTTTTTTTAATGTCGCTTGCCTGAACCGGGTACGCAAGTTTTAAACTTAAAGCACGTTCAGAGTCACGAATTTTATATGTACTGCTGTCTCTAGATGTGTATTCCAGTTCATCCCACTGGTGGGGCGATCGATTAAATAAATAACATAAAATTTATTTCCGCTCGTCCCACTGTCCACACTGTCCCATTGTCAGTGGGACGAACAGGAATAATTTATAGTTTTATTTCCGACCATCCCGACCCACCACTAAATAATTTGAGTCTTTTTGCTCAACGGTAAAAATAAAATAAAGAAAAACCAAATCCTTTATGTAGAATAATACTAATGATTAAAAAAACTATCGTGAATTCATGTGAGCCTAGTCCTTTTTGGTCCGAAATTGTGCAAAACGTGTCCTGAACAAAATACCGTGTTCTCTTGTATGCATGCAGAGCACTACCTAGATAAAAAGTCCTATGTCATGGTCTATCCGCCAAATTCTTCAGGTCTAAATCCTTTCGGCTGTTTTAGCGTGAAAAAGTAACTATAATGTTATAAATAAGTTATATTGCTTATTAATAAGTTAAAGTTAAGATGAATAAATATTTTTTCACCATTGAAGAAAATGTCTCAAATTACTTAGTGGTGGGACGATCAGGGATTGAAAATAAAATATTAAATCATTCCCCTTCGTCCCACTAACAATGTCAGTGGGGCGAACGGGAATAATAAATTACTTATAATTTATTAAATGCCCGATCGTCCCGCCAGTAGGACGAACGTCTAGAAGATGCTGGCGGCGACGGAGGATTTCGTGCCACCCGCGCTCTTAAACTTCTAAATCGAGCCACTCTGCGTTTGCCAGAATATGGTCTATAACATTTTAAATGGTTGTGAACTCAGATTTGAAACATCTTTTCTTCAACACTTCTTCCTTGACTCATCATTATTATGATGTTTTTCAGCTTTTACCTAACATGGAAATGAAAGGTGGCTCGATAAAGGACCCCAGGAGTGTACTATAAAGGTTGTGTGCAAATTAAAGACGACCTTGTGTTGTACAACTTGTACAGGATAGCGATAAAGTATCTTAATCACTTTCGAACTATCAAGCTAATTTTGAAAGAGAATAGCAAAAAGCAGTAGGCGTGAGATTAGGCTGACAAGCAAAAGGCATGATTTTGGAATAATTACCGTTTATCCCACAACAGACGTGTTTCAATGTTCGATCCCGGTGCAAGGAGACCCTAAGTCCCTATAGTACCTATATCTTAACCTATATTAAGCTTATTATACTATATTACCGATAATATCAGTAAAGAAAATTTGACACTCACACTTACAAGAAGTCTTCTTTATGAGGGCAGGATGTGGGTCACTGAGAGTTGGCTGAAGATACTTCTTGATCGGGCTCTCCGGTCTGCAAGTTAAGCAGTTATATTGGACATCACTTCTTGAAATTATTTTTGAGATAAGTAGGGGCAACAGTTATTCCTAAGTTCTACTTTACCTCGGAATTGTGACAGATGGCAATCCAGGCCTTTTGAATTGGCTTTTTGTCGACGATCTTTTTGGTTGTGAATCAAACGATGATGATATACCTGTTAAATGAAAATAAATATTAATAACTTGAATACAGAATCGGTTTGTAAGGAAACAATTAGTAAATAATCTTACTAGATATAACAGGCTGTGAAGTGGACTCTGTTATTTCCGTGCGTCCTGTGCTCGCGATCACCTGCTGGAAATTAATTTAAAGTGTTATATTTTTTTCTAAATCATAAAGAATTCTATCAATGTCAAGTAATATGTCTACCTGAGCTTCAGCTTCCAGTTTTTCTTTGTCAACTTTCTCGCTGCTCATGTCAACAGCTTGTTCATTTGTTTTCCTCAAGCCAGCGATTAAACTAGTTTGCTGTTTCTGTAACACAAAATAACGTAATATCGATTTAAAATAACTATAAGCATAAAATTGAAGTCAGAATTAGATAATTATCATCTTTTGGAACTACATACTTATTGTCATGCTTGATTAAATTCGAATTACATTGCAAAAACAAGGTCCTTCTTCTAAATGTCACTTAAAAATCAACTAAGAATACAGAATACTAAGGTAGTTAGTTGAGTAAGTAGCAGTAAATGTAAAGTAGGTATCTCAGATTCTAAATTCAAGTACATTTTGCAATATTTAGGAAATACCTTACTAGCGGAGTCGCTAACAGGTAATCAGTGTATTGAATATTATTGTTGTATATTATTATCACTTACGCTGCTGTTGGCGCGTATCTTCTTGAGGCAGCCCTCCAGCCACGTGCGTATAGTTTGCTTGGCAACTTCCTCCTCGATCAGAAACTCAAACTCCTCCCGCGCTAACAGCTCCTCCATTTGCAGTGACTTGCGAATGTCCACCGTGCGGTACGACAGCATACTGTTATCATTCATTTAAATAAAATAGATTCATATATCGTCAATAATGATAGAATAGCAACATTTTTACGGTTTTAATCCCGACTAACTCCTACCATAAAGTATGGTTACTTACTTGATGACGTCATGAAAGGTAACATCTTCGCCGTTATGCAGTCGCTCGAGCTCATAGCACATGTACTTGAACAACAGCCTCTCCTTGTGGGTGTCGCATTCTAAGCGACCTTTTAGAAGCCGCAATATGAATTTCACCTGAAATGCGATAAAACCATACATTTAACCTGGTGCAATGTCACTTCCATAACAATTTTAATAGAGAACGCTTTTATTTCGTAGCAGTAAGGGTGTTTTTTGAGATAACATTTATTTATTTGCTCAAACCACATACAAGAATAAAATCGTGCACGGAGTTAACATAAAGAACAAAAAAATATACAAGTTCAGATATGGTTGCTACGTACTATGGCGTGGAATAGTTGTGAATTGTTAATTATTAATTTCAAGTCAATATTAAAAGAGAACAAGTGAGTGAGTATGTTATTTAAAGTGAACTCACCAAACAGTAATAAATTTGCAATGTCAACAGTAAATAAAAAATAAGGCATACCTACAAATCTATCTCAAAATAAGTACTTCAGCAAAATATTATAGTAAAATTAGGTGATATAATTTAGCTATTGATAATAGATAGAAGTTTAAATGTTGAACTTACCTTTCTAACTGGTATAACACCTTTTTGATGCACATCTACAACATTCCATGTATTTTGGAAGTTTCTTATGTCAGCGTAAGACAGAAGAGCATCTTCTTCATTTGAGTAGAATAATGAAAAGTTCTCCATGATTATAGCTGCAAGGTACAAAAATGATGTTATATTAGTGATATGGTCTACTCTTATGAAAGTCAGTTATCATTATGCTGAAGTCCGCTCTCGCAGAGGAGGCCTGTGACCCAACAGTGGGCAACATTAAAGGCTGATTGTGCTCATACTTAGGTTAGTTTACAGTTAATCTAAGCAGTGTATGTATGAGGGCAGCTAACACATCATATGGACATTTCGACTTTGCCTGAATTGTCTCCTTGGTTTATAATAATAATAATAAAATGCTTTATTGATATGAAATGGTTTGACAACATCAATTGAAGCCCTGACTCCTGAGCTAAGTGTCTTCACCCGTTTATGGAGCAATTAATAATTTATACAATCAAAGAATAATAAAAAAAAAACAATAATTAAAAGAATAAATATAAAAAAAAAAAAAATTTAATACATGCTTGCTCTTGCGTGGTATGGCGTGTCTTTGTGTATGTGTGTGTGTTTTGTGTGTGTTGTGTGTGAGTGTTTTGTGTGTGTGTGTGTGTCTGAGTGCCTGCGATAGGTGGTTGTGCTGTGTGTTATATGAGACTGTGTTTGCCTACATCACTATAAGGGTTATTGTTCTTTAATTATGTTTTCCGTCTGTGAGTAATCCAGTGATTTAAGCCATGTGGTTAGTTTCATCTTAGTTTTCTTTTTTGTAAGCGGGTTGAGGTTAAGAATTTTATTTTAAGAAACGGCTATCCTTTTGCACACAC
This sequence comes from Aporophyla nigra, assembly GCA_947507805.1. Lineage (NCBI taxonomy): Eukaryota > Metazoa > Arthropoda > Insecta > Lepidoptera > Noctuidae > Aporophyla > Aporophyla nigra. The sequence continues at coordinate 12,939,775 of OX382302.1, read as the reverse complement.
ACTTTTATACAATTGATCCAATTAGATTGCCTCGTTGATCCAGTGGTCGCAACCGCTACTACTGAGCATGAAGGCCTGAGTTCGAGTCCCAAGTCGGAGTAAGTGTTATATTGTTTTTCCCTCTGGATTAATTGAGCTCGGTTGACTGCAATGTGCTCGCTAAACATAGGGCTTAAACATAACTGGCAAAATATGGGTATACTAAAATACTACTACTATATATGTAGTTACATCTCTACCTAACCCTTTGGGGATCACAGGCGTGATGTTATGCCTAAACACCAATACCAATAACTCAAAAACGTTGAACTAACCCACAAGCAAGTTGAGCACAATGTACGTGATGATGACGTAGAAGGTGCAGAAGTAGGCGAGCGAGGCGGTGAAGTTGCCGCAGTCGGTCTCCCAGTAGTTGTCGGCGGGCGTGCAGTAGGGCGGCGCCACCATGCAGTCGTGCATGATCTTGTTCCAGTCCTCGCCCGTTACTATGCGGAACAACATCGCCACGCTGTGGATCGGCGAGTTGAAGTTTGCGCGCCTGCGAAACAAATTATATACAGGGTTATTTGTAAAACACCGGCAACCTCTCAGGACTATGTTACTAACATCATAATTAACAACTTTTGTTCTATGGCTTTTAAAAATTCATCAGATTAAAAAAAAAAAATCGCTCGCCCGTAAATAGGTCAAGTTCAAGCGACTCCAAAGCCCTAACCCCGCTCCCCTCGCTAAAGTAATATCGCTTTCTTTAGCTTCGCATAGACTTCCTAACATTTAGAGCGTCCAATTTAACGATTTATATTTTTGTATGAAAATCTGATGAACTGAAATATGATGAATTTTTAAAAGTCATAGAACAAAAGTTGTTGCTTATGATGTTATAGTCTTTTCGCCATAAGAAGAGTTCCCTGACAGTTCATGTCTGACAATTGTAGTGACGTGGCCTAACGAAATATAATCGATTTTTTTATAATATCGATTCAGTTGGCAAAGAAAATGGAATCGGATTATCGATTTTAGATTTTCAAAATATTTTTTTAATAAACCGGTTATCCTACTTCCTACTAATATTATAAATGTGAAAGTTAGTATGTGTGTGTGTGGATGTTTCTTACTCTTTCACGCATAAAGTACTGTACGGATTTTGATGAAACTTTACCGTAATATAGCTTATATATCAGAATAAGACATAGGCTACATAACGTCACGGGAGCAGAGCAAAAACCTGACATAACGCACTCGTACTGACGCGACGCGATCGCGATTACAAAATGGCCGCTCCGATTCATCTATTTTTTTGTCGATTAGTGTATTGAGTAGTGGCAATCTCTATTGGCCGACGTTCCGATCAACGCATTAAACATTTTTAAGATTTATACTTTTTTATTTTATTTACTTAATTTATTAACAGTTAATTATAACTACAATAATTTACTTAGTAATTTACGAAAGGGAATATTATTTTTATCATTTCTTTTTTTCATTTTTTGGCCCGTTTATTTTTTATTCCTCTAAAGTAGTATTGCGCGCCACGGAAAAAAATGAACTGTCAGGGAACTCATCTTATGGCGAAAAGACTATAGTAACAAAGTCCTGTTAATAGCAAAGGCTGATTTAATACAGCCATTGAACATCATGTTTAGTAGAGTAATCGTTTAATGAAGTTTGGTACAGTCATCGTCAATAATATCGGGACGAATATACTGTTCAAAATGATCTAAACTATGAAAATTAAATGATAACTCAATAATATAAAACCTATTTCAGAATGAAGACAATACACGACGGCTGTCATTCTGATAAGAACTGTATCCAATTAAGATAAAGTTTAATTTTTAACAGTCTGTTAGTCCCGATTTTTTTGACGCTGACATTGCAGTGTCAAAAATGTGGACGCAATTAATGGTATGTGGTAGATCATATTATAATAGTCGGTCTGATGTCAATTTAATGTGTGTTACTTATACTACTTAGTTAAGTATAGGAACCTAAAATACTACTTGTACTCAAATACTACTGTACTGGACAGATTGTTTACCTGCCAATTCCTTCGCCGTATTTGACGTTTCCAAAAACGATGGTACCAGCGAGTGCGTAGAAGAAGACGAGCAAGAACATGCCGAAGATGATGAAGAAGCTCTTGCAGACGCTGACGCCGACCGTCAGCATCAGCATCTTAAGCGTGGTGTGCTTGCCGGTGATCGTGAAGAAGCGCAGGATCACCACCATGAAGCCCACGAAGTACGACAGGTCGTTCTACAAACAACATGGGACAAATTATTCAAGACAAATATTGTACATTCAGCGTCAAAAATATCAGGACAAACAGACAATGATCGCAACAACTACGGAAATTATACTTTATTTCAATTAGTTCTCGTCAGAATGACAGTTGTCATGCACTGTCTTCATCCTAAAACACTCCTTGTGTCATTGAGTAAATATTTAATTTTCATAGTTGCTTACATAATTTTGAACAGTCTATTGGTCCTGATATTATTGACGCTGATTGTATTAACATCATTTTTGTGTTGTTTTGAGAGTATTATTTTGTAAGAAACCTCTCAAACATTATGTGTATTGTTTATAAGCAATAGATATGAACATTACATAACATCGAGTCTGTATTCCTCGAGAGGGATGGGCACAGCTGTACCTATAGTAACACCCGCATTTCTACAGTTATGATTTAGTTCCATGTAATCATTGGAGATGTAAATATAATTTGACCTTGTATACCGCAATCAGCGTTTGGGTAAAAATAAAAGATTCAAACTTGATACATAGGCCAACATTTTTGGGCAGCTTGTTTCATGAGTTGAAGGCCTAGGACATATATCGTTAATTTTTTTTATTTAATCATTTAAATACGAGCAACATGACTCATAGCGTTAGTAACAATGTGCTTACAAACTATGTTAGTAAGACACTTACAAAGACAGAAACAGATTATGATATCAGTGCTAGAAGGTGACAGGCCCAGCTGAAACCTTGCAGCAGTGGTTGACAAACTCACTATCCAGCCTGCTTGCTATCATAGATATGTAGGATGCTGTTGGCACTGCCACGCACACTAAGGACCAGGGATGCGCACCGTTTCCGCATCACTGTGTAGAAACAGTCCACGTGAGCTTCAGCAAACATCCCTGATGCGCTGCAGTATCAGGGCAACCCCATCAGCACCCTGAATGCGTTATTGTATTGTTTTTTGGTCTACAAAAAAAAAATAACTACGAGGTGCTTACCTTCAAAGTAAAATGCATAAAGATCCAGATGCAGCCAGCGACGGTGACGAGCAGATCGTATCGGTTGCGGCGACTCTGCCAGTAGCCGCGCGGAGTGAACGCAATGGTCTTGAGGAGCACTTCCACCACAAACACGAGAGTTAGCAGCGCCGATGTGAGGGCCAGTTGCTCCGTGTACGGGGAGTAGCGAGACCACTGGAATGTCGAAGTCGGAACTTAAATACAGTACGAATACTTTGTCGAAAGTTTTATCAGTTAGTTCAGGGGTTCCCAACTTGTTTACATATGCGCCACGCTTACTTTATTTTATAATCATTACGCTTACGTTACTTTTTTGCAGAAAAACTTAAGCTCAGTTAATACTACCTATTTAAGTATTACGAAACGTTCAGGTTTTTATGTATTAACCCTTCGGTGCTTCTACGCGACCAAGGGCGGCGCATCCACGGGAACCCATGACTTAGCACACTGACACACTGACTACTAGCTTTTGCCAGCGGCTTCGCCCGTGTGTATGTCGTAAATAATCCCGTGGGGACGTACTATCGGGATAAAAAGTAATGTGTTAATCCTGGTTATAAACTATCTGTGTGCCAAATTTCATCCAAATCCGTTTAGTAGTTTTTGCGTGAAAGAGTAACGAACATCCATACTCACAAACTTTCACATTTATAATATTAGTACGATAGTAGGATAAGAAAAAGCTCAGCATTATTGAGAATTGTGTGTGTCTCTTTCTTAAGCTCAATGTATGATGTTGACATTTATATGAAATAAATATCTCAAAGCCCGAATCTGTCCGTCCAATTGCTGAGCTAAGAACTCGATCATTTGCATTACCTACCCAAGTTTCATACACAGTACGGGTTTTGGTAAACTAACGAACACGTGACTCAATGTATGGTAGAAGGTGACTAACCGTGACAGCTAACAATCCACTGTTGATGAGAACAACGATCGCGATCACTCGTTTGAAGCTCAGGTTCTGTGTGACGTCATAGGCGAAGGCACGCACTTTGCGCTTGTTCGGGCGAGGAGGCAGGTGCAGCGGCTGAGCGATTTTCAGTCGCTTCTTTAGGTCACACCTGGAAACGAACTTAGTTTTATAGTAAACTAGCGACTCGCTCCTGTTTCGCTCATATCAAAAGACTAAGATTTATGTATAGCAATTTCTGTTGAGCACAATAATGACATGACATGTGACTTTAAGTTAAATCATTATGTATTTTACTCATATGCGTTTCAGAAAAATACTCTAAATAATAAAAATGTATTTCACCTGGACCAAGTAAGTAATCATGTTTAATTTCTATTCAATAGTATGCATTACGTAATTACAGTGAAACCAGAAAAGGTTTGGGATTCGGTAATCTTCGTGTTTCCATATTACGTATAACCCCCCGATTTGGCAAAGCATAAGTTAGTGAAGTTTTATACTGCCACGCTTTGTACTAGTACACCTATCATTTGGTGACACCTACTCCAGTCGCAGGTCTGCCACTCAAAAGTTTATTAGAATTGCATAGAGTTAAGTAATCTATAATTTTGTCATAATTATACTACAAAAAAGGCAAGTACTTTCATGGTTTTAACATCTCTACATTAGATAACATCAACGCGCGTTCGTATTTCCGAAGATAGGCGATGACACCCGAAGCGCATACTTTGCTTGGAGTGTGTAGTATAAAATATATAAATTAGTATCTTACCAACGTCGCTGGTCGACAGTCAATAGAGCAGTGCCTTTGTTCTCCGAGTAGTTAGCAATCACCACACCGACGAACAAGGTTAGTCCAATCATACACCCAAGAAATATGTAAACGTGTATATAGATTGCGTGTACCTAGCAACACAAATTACGGTATTTATAACTAAAAGTACAAAAAGAAAGATGAATATGAAACCTGTTTTAAAAGAAAATTATGCGTACTAACCGGTCCTAAAGCTTTGATCAATACATCCCTGACATCCAACCAGCCTTTGAATGACAGTACTTCGAATAATGTTAAGAGTGCATCACCAATGTTATCGAAGTTGAATCGTTTGGGATTCGCCCTGAAATAATAAATATAGTCAGTAGGGAATACACACAAGATCAAGAGTTTTCTAATAGATCTGCAAACCACTGAATATAAAAAAAAAAATATCTTCATTATATAGCATCGTTTTTTTTTGCCATTTGGTTATGCATATCATAATTATTTTCATACATGCGAATGACGTCAAGAACTGGACATATGATCTCCTCAAAGCATCGCCTTGTACTACCCACGATGTTCATCAGGCCATCGGTCCACCTTGTGTGCTTACCGACGGTGTGTCTCCCGGTACTCGGTCGCCTCCGTAACCTTTCGGCTGCATCCGCTACGTATTTTATAAGCAACTAGCTTTGTGCCCGCGACTTCGTCCGCGTTAAATTTCTTGTTCCCCGTCCCTTCCCATCGCGTCGAATCGCCTACCCGTGCGATTTTCCCCGTTTTTGCAACATTCTTCATTACTGTTCCGCTCCTCTTGATTGTAGCGTGATGTTATATAGCCTATAGCCTTCCTCGGCCTTTCTAGCCTTTCGGTGTAAGGGGGGGCACACAACATCCGGACTCTTCAAATGTCAACCTCACCTGCACGCGGTACACCCTGCCACTGACAGACGAGGCGCTGGCGACCGACTGATGGCGGTATAACCATCCAAGAAGCCAACCTAAATCCTCCAGAGCGATGGCGGGCAGCAGCGTCATCGCTGCAAAAGGATTGGCTCTGCGGTCACCAACCCGCATGCCCAGCGTGGTGACTACGGGCATTAATCCTCCCAAATGAGAAAGGTGCAAAATCAACGGCCCCCAGTTCCCGGTGGTCCCGCTATTCCTGGTCAAGGTAGCGGTCACGGTAACGGCGGGACGGGGGGTGCGAAGAATCTCCGGGTTACGGCAGGCTACCAACGACGACTACATCTGGCTACGTATAATGGACGTTCGATGAGGCTGGACCATCACCTTGCCGAACTTGAAGTAGAGTTAGGGCGCATTAACTGGCATATACTAGGGTTATCCGAAGTCCGAAGACAGGGGGAGGATACGATAACTCTGGAGTCAGGCCACCTACTCTACTTCCGCGAAGGTGATCAGCTCTCCCAAGGCGGTGTCGGCTTCCTGGTCAACAAGGAACTCACTAGCAGCGTTGTAGAAATCAGTAGTGTGTCGACACGGGTAGCGTACCTTGTACTAAAACTCACGGACAGGTACTACCTGAAAGTAATACAGGTATATGCGCCGACTTCGACATGCTCTGACGACATAGCTGAGGCCATGTACGAGGATGTTGCCAAGGCAATGCATAGTACGACTAAGGCCCACTACAACGTTGTTATGGGGGACTTCAATGCCAAAGTGGGATTACGGGAACGCGGCGAATCGAAAATCGGACCGTTCGGTGTGGGGCGCCGAAATCACAGGGGGCAAATGCTGGTCAACTTTTTAGAGTCACAGGGGCTCTTTTTGATGAATTCGTTCTTCGAAAAGAAACCCCAAAGGAAGTGGACCTGGCAGAGCCCCGATAACGTGACAAGGAACGAGATAGACTTCATCATGACGGATAAAAAGCACATATTTAGAGATGTCTCTGTGATCAGTAGGTTTAGTACCGGAAGCGATCACAGACTTGTCCGAGGCACTCTAAATATCAATTTCCGAGCTGAGAGAATCCGCATGATGAGGCCTACCCTCCGACCTACGCAGCTCCAAGCCGTGCTAGGGTCCGAAAAGTTCCAACTGGAACTCCAAAATCGATTCGCCCTACTGGAAACCACTGGCACTGTTGACGAGAAGGCCGACGAGGTGGTCAAAGCACTGCGCGACGTGTCCCGCAAACTTTTCCCGTCGCAGCGGAAAAGTAAGGTGTCCAAACTGTCCTCGGAGACTCTCGGACTTATGAGGGAAAGACGAGAGTTGCCATCCACGCAGCCGTCTTCGTCAGATAAGAGGGCCTTAAGCTTAAAGATCAGGAAGCTGACGCGACGCGACCTTCGGTGCTCCAACACCCGCGACATTGAAGTCGCGATTGAGCAAAATCGAGGGTCGAAAGTGTTCGCTCAGCAACTAGGGAGGTCCCATCTGACGAAACTTAAAACTGAGGATGGCAAAATCGTGACTTTAAAGTCCGAGATACTTGAGGAAGTCGAGAATTTTTATGGGCACCTATACTCCGCGCGGACGGCGAGACCAGCGGGACATAGTGCAGATGACCATCGAGCCGAATTAACGCGCCACTACACGGAGGACATCCCAGATGTCGACCAGGGCGAGATTAGGGCGGCTCTCGAGCAGCTTAAGAACAACAAGGCACCAGGGGATGACGGAATCACGACAGAGCTCCTTAAAGCGGGCGGGGCTCCAGTCTTGAGAGAGCTCGCGAGTCTCTTCAACTCCGTCATCCAAGAGGGTACAACGCCCGAAGCGTGGAGCAGAGGTGCGGTGGTTCTGTTCTTCAAAAAAGGTGATAAAACCTTGCTGAAGAACTATAGACCCATCTCACTTCTGAGTCACGTATACAAGCTGTTCTCGAGAGTCGTCACGAACCGTCTCGCCAGGAGACTTGATGAGTTCCAGCCACCAGAACAAGCCGGTTTTCGAAAAGGTTTCAGTACCGTAGACCACATCCATACTGTTCGGCAAATTGTACAGAAGACCGAGGAGTACAACCAGCCGCTGTGTATGGCATTTGTGGACTACGAGAAAGCCTTCGACTCTATCGAAATATGGGCAGTTCTGGCCTCTCTGCAACGATGTCGCATTGACTGGCGCTACATCGAAGTTCTGAGATGCTTGTATGACGCTGCCACGATGACTGTTCAGATCCAGGATACGAAAACCAGCCCAATCCAACTGCTTAGGGGGGTGAGACAGGGGGATGTGATATCCCCGAAACTGTTTACCAACGCGTTGGAGGACGTATTCAAGACGCTGGACTGGACTGGACAGGGTATCAATGTGAATGGCGAGTATATCTCACATCTTCGCTTTGCCGATGACATCGTCGTAATGGCAGAGACGCTGGAACAGTTGGACCAGATGATGCATAGCCTGAATGAAGCCTCCCGGCGGGTTGGCCTCGGCATGAATTTGGATAAGACGAAAGTCATGTTCAACTCGCACGTCTTGCCGAGTCCAATACACATCGAGGGTTCGCTTCTCGAAGTTGTGACGGAGTATGTCTACTTAGGGCAAGTCATCCAGTGCGGTAGACACAGCTTTGAGAAGGAAGCCGACAGGAGGATCCAGTTGGGTTGGGCAGCGTTTGGGAAACTTCGTCAAGTCTTCTCGTCGCCAATCCCGCAATGTCTGAAGACTAAGGTCTTCAATCAGTGCGTCCTGCCCGTAATGACATACGGTGCCGAAACATGGACACTGACAGTTGGGCTGGTTCACAAATTCAAGGTCGCTCAGCGTGCTATGGAGCGGGCTATGCTCGGAGTTTCTTTGAAGGATAAAATCAGAAATGAAATTATCCGGAAAAGAACTGGAGTTACCGACATAGCTCGCAGAGTAAGCAAACTGAAGTGGCAGTGGGCTGGCCATGTCTGTCGAAGGACCGATGGCCGATGGAGTCGAGTCGAGTCCTGGAGTGGAGACCGCGTATCGGCAAGCGTAGCGTGGGACGCCCTCCAGCTAGGTGGACCGACGACTTAAAGAAAGTGGCTGGGGCAAACTGGATGCGGAAGGCGGAGGACAGGGTGTTGTGGCGCAATATGGGAGAGGCCTATGTCCAGCAGTGGACTGCGATAGGCTGAGTTGATTGATAGCCTTCCTCGATAAATAGGCTACCCAACAAAAATATTTTTTCAATTCGGACCAGTAGTTCCTGAGATTAACGCGTTCGATCAAACAAATAAACAAACAAACTCTTCAGCTTCATAATATTATAGTATAGAAGTATAGATATGCTGCCCACTGCCACTTTCAGTTCCATCGGCTGTGATCGTTGAGTTGTCGGGTATTTTGGTTCTGCATTCAGCCGCTTTTTAAAGGCAGTTTATAATATTAACGTAATGTATACGTGTTACAAGATGGACCGATAACCTGGTAAAGGCCGCAGGAATCCGTTGGAGGCGAGAAGCACAGAACCGGTGGAAGTGGCGGTGTTTGGGGGAGGCCTATGTCCAGCAGTGGACGTCTTTCGAAATGATGATGATGACGATGATAAGTGTTACATACCAGACCCTAGGCACGAGCATGGAAGGGAAGGTCTCGTTGGGGCCGGGCCGGATCTTCATCTTGGTGACGAACACGCGGCGCATGAACACGCCCACACAGTCCTCGCGCTTCGTTATCGTGGGGTCGTTGCACCGCGCTAGTCTGAAACGTGCTCGTACAGTAAACATCATTCCACTCATTGGACATCTTTGTCAAAGCCGGCCTCAGCGAAGGTAGTGTGACAATCTGGATAGGTTAGCAGGCCAGACGCGGCCAGATATCGTCAAAGATAGAGAGGTTTGGAAGGAATAAGGGGGGATTTTTTCCCAGCAGTAGTACAAAAAGTAGGTAGCCAAAAAAAACTTACACAAGACGTTTGGTATTTTACTGACCAATTATTAAACCAGACACTTTATGGGATTATCGTGTAATTGGTATCAGATATTGTCAAATAAAGCCAATTCGATTTATTATCATGAAAGTATGTTGCCACTCACCTGCCCCCGTATAACTGCACCCCATAGCTCGCAAACACGAACATCAGGAGGATCAAAAGAGTCGATACCTGTTGAAAAGTAAATTGTTCAGTTTAAATCTCAAGCAGACAAAAATATTTCATTATTTTAGTATTCTAGAATGACTTAACAGTAATGAAATAATTATCGAAAGTATAGTGAGTATCGTACTGTCGAGAATCTATATATATACAGGAAGATTTTTTAGTCACCGTCCAAATTATGATATATTAATATTTTGCGAAAATCATTTAATACGTGTTTTTTCTTTTAGTATCACTCAATACAAAAATATTGAGATATCACATCACAAAGTTATCTATAAAAAGTTGATGATTCTGGACACCGCCGCGCGCTAGGTAATAGTGCGGGCTATTACCTAGTGCGTATGCACCGCGCTAGGTATTAATTTCGGCGACCCACCCCGCGCGCCGCCGAAGTTAATTGAAAACAATAATAAACAAAGTTGCAAATTTTCCCTTCATACTCTCACGGGCGGCAAGTGTAGTATTATTAACGTTTAACTTAGTGACCACGCAGAGCGGATAATTCTTCCGAGAAAATGATTTAAAATGAAAATTTTATGTATAGTTTTTTTTTCAAAAATGGATTTACTGAATGATACCTAATGCCTAGAAAAAATTTGGACGGTGACTGAAAAATCTTCCTGTATAATTCAAAGTCCTGAGTGACTGACTGACTGACTGACTGATATATCAACGCACAGCCTAAACCGCTGGTCCTAGAGACATGAAATTTGGAGGGTGTATTCTTTATGAAGAGTAGGTATCCACTAAGAAAGGGTTTTTTGAAATTCCATCCCTAAGAGGGTGAATTGGGGGGTTGAATTTTCAAGCGGGCGAACCCGCTGGCGGAAGCTAGTTATTTATATGGCCATAAAACGGCCATCGACATAAGACTCAGTTACTGGAACGAAAATTATTACGCGTCAAAATTAAGCAAAAGTCAAGTGATGCGATTAGCTGTTGACAATTCATTCAAGCAATCATAGCAATACGGTCGATAGATTTTTTTAAATCAAACTTTTTGCGTTGATTTTCGTCCCAGAAACTGAGCGTAAGTTCCATATAAATAAAACTTGCATGTTGGCAGGCCTATAAAAATACAATAAAAAGTAATTTATTAAAATTAGTCAGAGGAACAGCACTTTTTCAATGTTAATATTACCTAAGTCAATCCCCCACAACGCCCGCCCTTCACTTCCTAGTGCTGGGAAGAAGAAGTGCCGCAACTCCCCAGCAGTTATGTGTAGTGAACTCACGAGCAGTATCTCCTTGAAGCCGCGGCACAGCTCGTAGACCACCTTGCGCATGTGCGGCACGAGCGTGAAGATGCGCAGCGGCCGCACGCAGCGCAGGATCATCAGCATCTGCGCCGCCGAGCCGGGCGGCACGCGCAGCGGCATCCAGCACAGGAACGTCAGCGACACCTGCACGTATGCCCTATTTACTTCGAGTCGCCGCTACTTTTACCTTTCCATAAGCCGAGGTCCGCCGTACCCCACAGGGGGTACCCTTAGGTATTAGTCGCTTTAGTTTTAAATTTTATATATTTAAGCCCTGGCTGGAGGCCTTAAATTCACAGGAAAGCCCGGTTGAGTAGTGACGACCTTTTAGGTCAACTACGAGCAGTCATATATATATTTTTTTTAAACTTTTACTTTTCTTCCATATTTCTCTATGAGGCGTCATCTCGGCAATCTCCACCTTTCTAGACATCATCTTCCACACACCCCATCCATTTCTTTGCTCTTCCCTTACTCTTATAGCCATCCACATTCATTTTGCACGACATTTCGCACGAACATTTACACGAAATATAAGGGTAGGGGACACTATAGAAACGATGGATGGACTGTGTGAATAATGATATGGTTAGAATGGGGGTGACCCGCGAGATGACGATTAATAGAGAAGTGTGGAAGAAAATGACATGTTGCGCCGACCTCAAATAAATTGGGATAAGGGCAGAAGAATGATTTATATGAAATATACATATATTATATACATATATTTTTATCGACAAAGTACGTTTTATTAATACCGGTTGTATGACTATGCTAAAACTGCAAAAATAAACTACCGAGATGCTATTTGTGCAGGAAGCTATGGGGTTCAATAGCAAATAGTTTTTAAGGGTCTGTATTTGTGTGTAGAAATAATTACATAATTACATTTCTGCGTAAAATATTATTATGTGATACGTTGAAGATACTTACAATATAAATAAAAACGTCTAGAACTGCGGCAGCATCTTTCAGATAAGCTTTAGGGGTGAAAAACAATCCGTCGGCTAAAATTTTCAGCGCCAACTCCAAGCTCATGAACACCACAAACCCGTATTCAGCAATCTAAACAATAATAAAACATTCAATTATTTGCTACGACTTTTTTCCATAGTTTGTGATTATTTATTGGTGAATCTGGTAAATGATTATTTATTGGGTTTCATTTACCTGTAAAACGAAGTTTTCCATAACTCTGTAGGTGGGTGTTTCGAACATCATCGACAAGCATGAGAGTGTAGTGACCATGATCATGACCCAGTCCATGTAAGTCACAAGTCCGAGGAAATTACTGAAAAAATATAATGAAAGTAATAAAACTTTATAATATTTGACGCGGTAAAAAATTACAAGAAGTAACCTAATCAGTCTATAATGTCCCTCTGGTGGGCCACGAGCCTCCTATCAGTGACAGGGAGTGGGCGTTGCCACTGGGCCACCACTGCTGCATTAATAATAATAATCATCCCAACCGATTTCCACACGTGCTTTCATAAGGCACGGGGCGGTGTCACAACACCAAATTCTAAACTGCGCGCTGATACTGAGAAATACCTATTGGAAAAACCCAATAACACTTTGCCAAATCCGAGCATCGAACCCAGGACCCACGCTCAGCAGTCACGCTTTCGTTCACGAGACCAACGGGACACAAAAAGTAAATTACTAAACTTTAAGGTGCGTGCAGCCAGATACAAACATTTTGTCAGCAAGCTAACATATTACCATAATCATGGTTAGCACAGGTACAAAAACTAGTTGTTATAAAAAAAATACAAATAAAAAGCCGTATAAATATTCATGGCAGTCATAGTCATAGGCACATTAGTCAAACTTAATAATTGATTTATCCAAAAATAAAAAATAAGAAAAGTATGCAGGTCAAAAAAAAAAATGTTTACTACGTCAATATTCAAATGAAGTTAAACAAAGAGAGAGAAGAAATTACCTGATGAAAGCATTGGATTAGGAATGCTTATTCTACTAAAATTTGCGGTAGTGTGTTTGTTAGTTTGTCATTATTTTAAGCAGTGAAGGAGCATCGGATCAATGTGATATTGAGGACCAGAGAGAGACATAGGTATTTAATTTTATTCCGAAACAAGGTACGGTGCCTTTGGGATCACCATGCAGGTGAAAGGAGTAGGTAGTCATAGATAAATACTTACTGAAAACTCTTATAATGTACTTTTCTCTCGTTGCCAGTGACGGGGTCTCTCAGCCGGGCGTCATAGCGCGCGTCCACAATGGCGCGACAGATCTTCCTGAAGCGAGACTCTCGCGGCACTATCAGCAGGGGAGTGTCGAACAAAGGATGATTCTCCCGTAAGTCCTCTTCTCGCTGATTCCTAAAATACAATTTGATTATACAGTCAAAATGGGTCCACCCTTTATGGCAGAATTTTTTTCATCATAATATTATTTTGCATAACAGCGGATAGCATAAACTTCATTTCGCAGAAAATCGTTTGGCATACACTCATTGAGTCATTTATCATACATTCACAACGCATAATTTTATAAGTCAGAATCATCTTTATGCATAAATTTTATATCCATAATAATGAAAAAGCAGAACCATCATATCGCAGAAAGTTCGCAGTCAGAATCATCTCTTGGCATTATTTCATATGGATAGTCATTAAAAGGCAGAACTATCATATCTCAGAAACTTTACAGTTAGAATCATCTTTTGGCATACATTTTGTATCCATAATTATTGAAACACAGATCTATTACATTATATACAAATCATAGTTAGCACGCGCATGCAGACATGCAAACAAGCATACACCATGCATGCAGCATACAAGCAAGCATGCAGCAAGCAAGCAAGCAAGCATGTAGCATGCAAGTAAGCATGCATCATGCAAGCAAGCTCACAGCATACAGGCGAGCATGCAACATGCATGCTTTCTGTCACGGCTCCGGCGCTGCGTGGCTCCGGCGGTCTCACGCGAGCTCATCGTCACAGATGGTTTTACGCCCACCACCACTCGCCCCTCCGCGCCTACGCGGGCTTAAATTACACTCTAGGGGTAGGACAGACAAGACTACGTGGAGTCAGTTCTGCAGCGATTCGTTTCTTTCAATAACTTTTGTATCATAACATATTTTTAATTTTAATTTAAGGTTAAAATGCAATTTTATAGAAATGTCAATACCTATGCCTAACAAAATTATTCTAAATGAAATTCTGCCATCTCCATAATATGCCAAGTGAAATTGTACCAAATAATCGTCGCTCTAAATAAATGATATGCTAAACGAAATTATGCGGAATTTTAAGTCTGCCAAAAGTAAATATGCTTAGTAAAATTCTGCCATCTTAAAAGTATGCCAGCGTAAAGTCGGACATACAAACATTCGGCCAAACAATGATTATGCTAAACATTTTTTATGCCTTAGAAATATTCGTTTAAAGAAGATTATGCCAAGTGTGATATACCAAATAAAATTCGGAGCATCAAGTTTCTGCCAGATAGAGGGAACCCAGTCAAAATTAGTGTAAGACTGGCATATTAATCACCTACCCACTACCGTCTTTATTTTTTATTACTAGGTGACACCTAAATGAATGCATAATAAAAAGCGCGCTGTTGGATATTCAGGTTTTGGTGCAGCGCTGAAAGTTGACGACTCAATGAAAGTGAGACATAAAAGGTTCAAATACTCAACGCCAGCAATGTCGAAGTAGTGTCAAGTTAGCTGGTTTCATTTTTTCACTATACGACTACTGTGCGATAAGGAGCCGAAAATTTATTTCACTAGATTTTTTCAAGTTGTCTTTGATTATTAAATTTTGCAACCGTTAAATTATCAGCATTGTTCTGCTGATAATCTAGCTATACCTACGTACATTATTATTTTATAATTTGAAGTCATTTTTCGAGTCTGCATGTGTGACCGCATTGTCTACTAAATGAATGGATGGAATTTAACTTGGTTTGCAACATAATTTAGAGTATTTATTCAAAAAAATGTTATGTGTATATTACATTAATATTTAAATTTACACTAATATTATAAAGCTGAAGAGTTTGTTTGTTTGGTTGAACGCGCTAATCTCAGTAACAACTGGTCCGAATTGAAAAATATTTTTTGTGTTGGGTAGCCTATTTATTGAGAAATGCTATAGGCTATATAACGGTACGATCAAAAGGAGCGGAGCAGCAACGAATAATGGTCGAAAACTGGAAGGTAATTCGATGCGACGAGAAGGGTCAGTGGAGCAAAATTTGACGCGGATGAAGTCGCGGGCAGAAGCTTTAGATATAATAAATAAATCGTCCGTATCGTGCCGGACGGAAAGAATGGCACCATCCCATTTCTTCACACACGTGTGTCGAAAAAGGCGACTAAGGGACTTACTAGAGAATGGGCAGAGCGTTCTCTATACATTATACCACCTTACTGCGATCGCCAACCCGCCTGCCAAGCGTGGTAATTATAGCAAACCCCTCCAAAATGCCACTTCACACAGCATTCATACAGCGACCTACGCGTTCAATATAATAATGCACTGAGAGTGCGGCTGCAGCTGCCGTGGCGTAGTAGTTCGCCAGGGATGTTTGCAGATAAATAATATTGATGGTTTGCCGCCATTATTAGAAATAGATATGCACCCCTGATGACTCGTGTTCGCGGTAGCACCAACAGTATTCTCAGTGTATTCGCAGATCGGTGGGATTCCCGATGCTAAGGATATGGATGCGATTCCATGCTGAATTATAATTGTATATTTTTATCTGTGTCTGTAACCTACTAAAACTAGAAGTTAAGATTTTTTTTACTAATCCTATGGACTCCGTACTGAAATAAAAACGTTCTATTCTAATCTAAAATGTTTGCGGGAGGCTTATGTCTAGTAGTAGACGTCTTTCGGCTGAAACGATGATGATGGTGAAAGAAATCGTCATGTTTTGTCAAGTCGTAAAAGCCGTGCAAAGCAGGAGAGGGTGACTAGTCTATACATAGTATAAAACAAAGTCGCTTCCCGCGTCTGTCCGCTCGGATCTTTTAAACTGCGCAACGGATTTAACTGCGGTTTTAATCAATAGACAGAGTTATTCAAGAGGTTTATATGGAGACTGGCCTGTTAGTCTAGTGGTGACCCTGACTGCTAAAACGGAGGTCGTAGGTTCGATTTCCACCCAGGACAAATCTTTGAGTGATGAGCACAATTATTTGTTCTGTGTCTGGGTGTAATTTATTTATAATATGTATGTATTTAAAAATATATAATTATACTAGTATCTGCCCGCGACTTCGTCCGCGTTAAATTTCTTGTTCCCACGACCTTCCCCGTCGCGTCGAATCGCCTACCTCTGCGATTTTCCCCGTTTTTGCAACATTTTTCATTACTGCTCCGCTCTTCTTGGTTGTAGCGTGATGTTATATAGCCCGCTGCTTCCCCGATAAATACGCTACCCAACACAAAAATAATGTTTCAATTCGGACCAGTAGTTCCTGAGATTAGCGCGTTCAATCAAACAAACATACAAACAAACAAACTCTTCAGCTTTATAATATTAGTATAGATTTATTAGTATTCTGGTCGCCATAGTACAGGCTCTGCCTAGTTTGGGATCAGATAACGGTGTGTTTGTTGTCCTAAGATATTATTATATGTATTAGATACTGAAGCTGGCAAAAGCTAGTTAGATATAAGCGGACAGACCTTCTCATCTCGGCCTGCTGGCGCTTGGCCTGCAGCAGGCGGATGTCGAGGTAGGGCGGGCGCGCGCGCGAGGAGGGCACGAGGCGCGAGGCGGCGCCGATGTCGCCGTTCTCCAGCAGGTGCTCGTACGTCTGCTTCAGCTTGATGGAGCCGCTGCGCACCGAGCGCCGGATGGAGCGCGAGCCGAACCTGAGAGCCATATTATTGCTCACTCGTTAATCACGCCATCTCTTTTAAACACCCTCGTACTGTCACTTGAATTCAGAATCTATTTGTATAAATAAAATGCTGTTCGTTGATATGCGCATTCCAAATGGCTGGACCGATTTGGTTGTTTTTAATTAACGGTAAAGGACTTCCGTGGAAAAAAAAAATGCGTAGAAAATGTGAATATTCGGGAAAAACTGAAATTGCATTTTTCTATGGGATTTTTGTATGAGACAGAACAACGGCCGTCGGATCACGAAGTATTAGATCATAAGCATTCCTTTGCCACTTACTCAATTATTAAGTTCAGCGTTATGTAATCTTAGTTGAAGTTTGGTTACAATGCAATTTGAAATTTGTCTTGTATGACATTGAGTTTGTGGTTCCAAACTAGTATCGAAGATTCTGAATTCAAGTTTAATACTGCAACCAAATTAAATACATACTTCTTCTGATCGACCCGCAATTGCTTTGCGCTCGATATAGTCCCTTGTGGCTTCAGACCAGACTTGCCTCCAGTCGCTAACATCGCTGAATCTCCCAGCAGGGGCCGGTGATTATTAGAGTCTCTGAAATGGCATCAAAGAATTTTAAATTGTCATTACAAACTTAATAATCAATCGTAATTAAAAAGCAAAACCAAAATAAGAAAAAAATAAACCTTAATCACGCGACTGCAACAAAATCAATAAACCTGTAAATGTAAAAATAAAATCAAAGCAACAAAAATCTATGTAAAACATTTCGACAACATAATATCCGGTATGGCAGACGAGAGTACGATACCCATATTTTAGTAAAAAGAGCTATAAAAACATTTGTTCTATATAGGACCTAACATAACAACAATAAAAAAGAACAACATGCATAGAACATTTACATTGCGCGTGTCTCATTCAGCGTAAGCTGGGTGATAAAAGCCCAGCGCTTAATGCTATTACCGCGAACAAATGTCATGCAGGCCCACCGATAGTTCGGCAGGGTGTGTTGCACTAACTCAATGATGGAGCTGACGACGTGGCGGCGCAGCGCGGAGCTGGGCCGCTGCGAGGGCGGCGCCACCAGTAGCGTCTTGACGAGGCAGCGCTTGCGGTACGGGAAGGCGATCTTGGCCACGCCGATGTACTCAAAGGCGCGCCGCGACACGTCGCCGCCGCTCGCCGCGCCCGCCTCCTCCTCGCCCTCCACCTCGCACACGAACTGACGCATGAACGACTCGCGGACCTGCGTTACACCACAACCACATAATACTCCCAAAATAAATAGTTTACTTTACATAGCTATAAGCCGTGTGCTCGATGGGATTTCCCATCAGCAAAAATTACAAACTTCCATACAAAATATTCTCCCTAGTTAAAGGAATTACCTCACCTTCATTACATAAGGAACTCTCGCGCAGAATTCATGCTTCTATTCCTACCTGTTAGGCTATCAGTGAATAATCTATTAGTGAATTCCACATTTATATTGTGTTAATCGCAACAATACCACATGGCTAGATTTAAAAGCTATTAACAGTCGGAACTAATACATGAACAACTTCAGCGTAAACGCGACAAAAAGTTACACAAAAGTGTCTGGGCACTGGGTTTTTTGTCCGTAAGTTTTATATTTGGTATGCTTTCATGCTATCATGCGTCTTTATAGAGTATTGACGTTTTTGTTCTCAATGTAACATCAAATATGTAAAACAATTTCACGAACCTTGGGTAGATTGAAATCGCCAGGGACTTTGTGCAGCTTAGTCATTTGCGGGCTATCGGGAAACTTCTCAAATATTCTTAATCTGAATGGCAGGCTTTCTTTGATTTCTGCGCTTTGTTGGCGGTACCTGAGTTGTTTCAGTTTTTTAATATCCTCATCCAATTCCAAATTGTCTAAGATTACTGCTACGAAAAGTGACAACACAATCTGGAATATAGTACAAAATTATGAGCATTTTATAATCAGTACAGTACAAGCATGATTTTTGCTAGGATAATTATCTTCCTTACCAGAGTAACAAACAGGTGGTACAGTATGAAGTAAATGGCAACAAGGGGTGTCAATGTTTGACTTGTTCTCACCATGGTCTCGTCCATTACCTCTACCCAGGCTTCTTGAGTTAGAATTTGGAACATAGACATGAATGCCTAAAACATAACATTATTGTCATAGATTATTATGAACACTACAATTATTTGAATTAACATTATTTATAAGCATAGTCTAAGTATAAAGCTCTTATAGGTCTGAAGGTCCTGTAGTTCATGTGCCCAATAATTTTATCGACAAAACCAATGAAATTTTATACAAACTTTCATCCACTATTTAACCACTTTAGGGATAGACCTTCCCAAATTCCTTCCTTAGTGCTCACTTTCGTAAGATAAGCAATGTATATACAAAAATGCATGCTTTTAGACCAATGGTTCAGGTTGTCGTCTGTCAGGGTCAGTGAACGAATTTAAGATTTCAGAAGAGTCAATTTAATTATAAAAAATAATTATTTGAGCATAATTTTGAGATATTACTTACTTCATCAAATGTCTCAAATTTAGTAAACTCGCACAGGAAACAAAACAGTTGCATTGATATAGAAGAGCTAATGATGAGTAAACACATTGTGAATATAATCAGGCTGCCAAGTTTCTTTCCTGGTCCAAAAATTTTGTAGACAAATCCCTCCAATAATGGTGATGCTTTTATCAACCTTACTATACGAAGAACCTAAAATTAAATCAAACACATAAATAACACTTTATTTAAATCTTTTTTTATTTTCAATTTCTGTAAGTAGGTACAAACACTTTTACATGTCGATGATAAGACTAGATGAGGTTGATTATCTTGCTAACGAAATGTATTTTCTTAGAACAATTGTAGTTACCTGAAAATATGTAAACCCTGACATGTACAGCTGGGGTATTATATGAATCGTAGTGCCAATGGCTAAAAGTAATTCAAACTTATGAACAGAGTGCTTGAAATAGCCCTTTAGTCCCAAACACCATATTTTGATTAATGCCTCCAAATCCAAGAAAATGGTAAATGCAATCTGCAAGTATGGAAAATAATTGTTTCATTAAATAATAATTAACTTTAGATTATAAACATGGCTTATGAAAACACAATGTCAGCTACCTCTATGTAATAGTATTTCTCATAAAAGAACTCTCTGGGGTTGTCATCATGTTTGAAGTTCATTGTTGCTGTTATTATTCCATTAGCCAAAACAACCCCCATTACTAGGAGTCGGAAATATGCAGACCTTAATAATCTATGGAATATTTCTGGTGCACTGCCTGGAAGAAAAAAAAGTGATGTGAAGATTATCTTGTCTATCTAAATAAATATCCATTTAAATTCAGTATTATTTATAATAATTACCTGAATGTTTATTTTCATCAATAGTAACCAGTTTCCACCCATTATCGTCACCAGTGAAAAACTGGGTAGTGCTACCCTTAGTAATAGGGTTCCTCACACCCCACATTTGTTGAAATTGTACCCTTATTTCATTGAATGTTTCAGTGATCACAGCTATGAAAACGTTCTTGACCAGCCAGGCCAAAAAGAATATCATTGTGCTGTAAAGATTTTACAATAATTTGTAACATTCACTGATAATTTCTACAATGAAGGTAGGTATGTATTCCTTTGATTTTACCTGAAGTATAGAGCTGATCTCCAAGTTGGTAGAGAGTCGATAGCGCGATACATTATGAAGACCCAACCTTCCTGAGATGAAGCTTGGTACACGGTGAACAAGCTTGTTGCTAAACAGAAATAAAACTTTCTTTAATAACAATATACCTTGGTTTGATTTATAGCCCAGTAATATTGTTGTTTTCATACTTACTAAACTCTTCAAACCCATTAAATCCCATGATGTATTTGGATAAATTAAGTTTCATACACTTCATTCCAGGAGGACATTGATATCCTGAACCAGGGTCAGGAGAACAAAAAGTGTCAGGAATAGCTAAGGAATTTATTGTGATTTCACTGAAAAACAAGAAGTCATTTAATTATACATTTTATTCAATTTATTATTAAAACCTGTGTATTATAATCAGAGGTCGGAGTAGGTAGATAGATTTTACGTACTCGCATCATGAATAGTCATAGAAATCATAACAAGGATAAGCCTTTTTTCCAGGATTTCATTTTGGTACTTACGGGATTGAATCAAATATTGTGAAAGTAAGGATTTTTAATCTAGGTACTACATTAGAAATTTATAGAATACGATAAATATTTTTTTTTTTTTACTGTAGAAGGCCGGTCTCCTATATAGTACTATTAAAAAGACAGCAAAAGGATAAACATTTCTTATTCATATTGATGTATTCTTTATTCTACACATTACAACATTTGAAAGAAGTTTCAAAATACCGGACTCCCAGAGGCTTATCCATACTAATATATACATGCCAGTTCATTGATCCCATTTCAATCTACCTACTCCGACCTCTGATTATAATAAACATAAATGAATATATGTATTAGGTTTTTGAACAAGCAGGTGGGCCAACCAATAGAAATATACAGGTTTGATGTTAGAAACTCTTCAGGTCTTTACAAGCATATCAAAAATTCTCTTAGCTACCATAGTACCCTTTTCAAAACCCCAAGACTATAAAAGAAGCTTTAAACTTTACTTTAAAAGAGATTATAATACTAACTATGGATTTGTATCATTCCTGACACAGTGATGTGTTAATTCTCCAAAAAACTGTACACCTAGTAAGCTGTACAGGGACATGAAGAACAAGAAGAATAGGGTCACATTATAGATCTGTTGACTTGATCTCCTGTAAAACACAAAACAAAAAAGTGTGAGCATTATGTGGTCAATTCTTACATAGAAGAAATTACAAGGATTTTTTTTACCTATACAGACCCTGCTGGGCAAAGGTCAATTAAAATTATTAGAATGCTTAATAGGTCCATTTTTTTAAATGCAAGCGACATAAGCAGGGCAATCTTTTTATTAAAAACCACTTACTTGAATATCTGATTGATTCTAGATTTTGGCATGGAGAATTTTAAAAATACTCTTAAAAATCGAATCATTATCAATGGTCTGGGTGCTCTTAATATACTCAGGTAACTGTATCTGGGTACTATACCAGTCAACTCAAACATTTGTAAAAGAACAGATACCCAAAGAAAGAATACCATTGAGGCATCAAACTGGCACCAGTGGTCTTTTAAATAGGCTACATCCCCCTGAAAAACAATAATTACAATAAGTATTACATCCATAGATTAGTGGGCAACACTGTCTGAGTGACATGTCAAAATTCTGTTCCGTATTTTAAAATTAGTTTTATTTAATTTTAAGTGTAATTAAGGTGTATTAATATAACTATATGTAAAATAACTGCCTAACTACTAAGGATTATTGTTTTCGTGCAAATTAACAAAGTAAAACACAGTGTTTGGTTACTTGTCGATACCGGTAACCTATCACGAACAGCTGATGTTCGATCTGCGGATTTAAACGGGGAGTATTGTTTATTTTGTTTTATAATTAGCATACAGTCGTCACTTATACTTAGTAACACATTTATCCAGTCTTAGTCTATTAGTTAAATTGCAATCTTTAAATATGCAAAACTAGAACTAAACTTTTAATCTAGGCATCCTACCCACTTATGTAAAAGTAAAATTAAGGCAATAAAATCAATATATCTTGTACTTAATCTAATCTCAATAGTTGCATTTGGATAAGATACACCAGCCTATCTCATTACCATTACCACTAACATTAACTATTATCTATCTTTTATTTCTCCCATTTTCCCTTTCACTTCTAGCATTCCATTTTTTGTTTGTCTTTCTAATTAGTTCTCACTGTTCCTTTAATTATCCTTTCAGTACTTACTCTTGAAACCATGCCTGTGATGACCCGTAAAGCTGCTGCTCAGGAATTGGAGCTTAAGTTGAGAACGACCCTTCACGAACTACAGGCTTCCAAAAATAAATGTCAAGAGCTATTAGACGAGAGAGAGGAAAGTGAGAAGGAAGTCGAGAAAGTTGTCTACAAAAACTCAAGCTTAAAACAGGAGCTAGTAGACCTACATCTTCAATACCTCAGTGTTGTTGCTGAACGGGATCAACTAAAGGTGGTTACAGATGGTTTCAACAACTGTAGTAATTTGTATGAGGAGGCTTTATGTAAGATTAGGGACCTAGAGGATGAATTAATCCATGCAAATGTCAAAATTCAACAGTTAGAAAAGGATAAAGAACGTAATCAGGTCAAAGAAACTGACCATTTGTTTAACGAATTGTTTAATACAAATTGTAACCCACACTCTATAACGACAATTGACCTTACCGAGAATTCCTTACTGAAACATAACTGTAGTCATAAAATAAGTCAAAATAAATTAAAAAAATATGCAAGACTGAATAAAATTATTAAAAAATGTAATAAATTCAAGAAACATCAGAAACATTATTCCAAAAATATTCAATTAAGGAAAGAACGTGTTTCTCTTGTCAACAAATTGAAAAATTATCAAATTAAATTAGAAGATAGCATAAATATATATGAAATAGACACTCAGCGCTTACAGTCTGAAATTCAAGTTCTTGATGAATCCCTTAAGTCACTTTATAATAAATATGTATGCTCTAAGCACCAAATTAAGGAACATATCCTTGCTACAAATGAATTGGTAGACAGAGTGGATTTGCTGACTCTCAATAATACTCAGTGCACTTGTCAAAGGGTATCCAATCTTGATGCCCTCCAGCCTGAGGCAACGGTGGACCCGTCCCAAGTTGTGAGTAGTCTGCACTGTATCTCCATTCAAAATATACCTGATACTGTGCATGAACAATCTCAAGGGGTACAGTCAGTAGCTAGTAGTGTTACCCCTTGTTGCAGTCATCTTGGTTTTCAGTCCGTTATGTTCTCAGATAGTATAGGAAGAGGTTTAGGAAAATTAGTTAGTAACAAGTTGAATATTTCTAATCAAAATAATTGTTTGCCTGGGAAATCCTTTACAGAAATAATGTCAGCAATTATGAGATATCAATATGATTGTAATACCAACATAACTGTGTTTGTAGGTAATAGTTCACAGGTCAAACAAGATGATATTACTGACAGTGTTACTGAGATTTTAAAGATTAATTGTAACAAAATTATTTTGTGTGCTTTTCCATATTTTGAGAAATTATCTAGTAGAAAAAACAAATATATTCATATGCTTAATAATCATATGCAGTTTTTGGTCAGTCACTACAGTGATAAACTTATATTTTTTGATACCAACATTTTTGTTGATAAGTTAAAATCAACAAGGAACTCAGTGTATCTGCCCCTTATGTTTAGACATAAAATAGCGAGGCTATTAGCTTATATTAACTCAGACATAAGTAGTATGTCGAAGTCTTGTTTATTTACTGTTGGTACTTATATTAACTCAGACATAAGTAGTATGTCGAAGTCGTGTTTATTTACTGTTGGTACTTATATTAACTCAGACATAAGTAGTATGTCGAAGTCTTGTTTATTTACTGTTGGTACTTATATTAACTCAGACATAAGTAGTATGTCGAAGTCGTGTTTATTTACTGTTGGTAGTGATACTAACACTACTATTGATACGCCTAGTAGTTTAAACTAGTAGGTGCGACAACGGATGAGCCGCATATGTTGAATGTTGTTCATCAAAATATGCAGGGTCTGTCCGGCAAAGAGTTAGAGTTAAGCTTATTTATAGAGAATCATGATGTTCAGGTGTTATGTTTAACTGAACATTGGTTGAAAGAACATGAAGTAGTGTTTATCAATGATGATAATTTTACTGTACAAAGTTCATTTGCGAGAAAAAGGGCCATCCGCGGTGGTTCTTTAGTTCTTGTTTCAAACAAGCTGAAATGTAAGCAACGTTTAGATTTAGTTAATCTTTCTATTGAGCGCACTATTGAGTTGTCTTGTGTTGAACTCGAGCGATATGTTATAATTTGCGTTTATCGACCCCCCTCTGGGGATTTCATTTGTTTCGAATCAGTCATGGAGGATTTACTCAATAAGTTAAAATCAAGTAATAAAAGTATAGTTGTATGTGGAGATTTTAATATTAATATTCTAGAGGTTACTCCATTAAGTATCAGACTTCTCAATCTGTTTAGGTCATTTAATTTATTTAACTTGTTTTTTGAACCAACCAGGATCACGGCATGTTCGTCAACTTGTCTTGATAATATATTTAGTGATTGTGATGCCAAAAATAAATTAGTGTTAACTGATTTAACGTCCGACCACTGTGGTTTGCTATCCAGTTTCCCTATGCCATTGTTTAAAAAGGCGCGTAAACTTGAATGCAGGCCTTATACAGCTAGTCGTTGCACCAAGTTTAAAAATAATATAGCTCGCAGAATTGCACCATCTATAGTAGAACACGATAATCCTAATGCAATTTATGAAGCCCTCTTTGATGTAGTGCAAAAAGAGTACAAATCTACTTTCAAGACCAAAACCATTGACATTAATGGCACCTCCGTTGGCTTTAACCAATGGGCTACTCCAGGTATTTACAAAAGTAGAGCGAGGCTTTACGAGTTATATGGTTTAAAAAAATACAGGTTTGATACTCCTTTCCTAGAGTATGTAAAAAAATATTCAAAATTATTTAAACAGATTAGTGCTTTTGCTAAATCCAAATTTTTAAGCGATCAAATAAAAAATTCAAATAATAAAATAAAAACTACTTGGAAAATCATTAACAATGAGACGGGTAAATCGGTTAAACAAGAAAAACAACTTGAAATTTTGGTCGACAACAAATTAGTTAATACGCCAGCTGACGTAGCACAGGCGTTTAATGAGTTTTTTGCCAACATACCTGTAACTACGACTCGCTCCTTAAATTCGTCCCCGTCTAAAGCTGATAATCTTTTACATAGTAGTGTGCCAAAAAGTAGTTGCCTTTTCAATTTTGAACATGTAACGCCTCGTGATGTAGTTAATGTTTTTAACACACTTAAGTCTAAAAACACTGGTGATTTCTGGGGCATTTCCATCAAACTATTAAGTAATATAATAGACATCGTAGCCCCCTATTTAGCTGTTACTTTTAATAAATGTGTTGATGTCGGAACTTTTCCTGACCTCATGAAGAGTAGCAAAGTGATACCATTATTTAAATCAGGTAATAAAAATGACGTTTCTAATTTTAGGCCTATTTCTATCTTACCTGCATTTAGCAAAATATTTGAAAAGTTAATCCTCAAGCAGTTGCTAAGACATTTTAATTTAAATAGCCTCCTCCATAATGAGCAATATGGCTTTACAAAAGGTCGTTCAACTACAGATGCGGGTGTTGCTCTCTTGAAACACATTTTTAACGCATGGGAGAACTCGCAAAATGCTATCGGAGTATTCTGTGATCTCTCCAAAGCCTTTGATTGCGTGCACCATGACACGCTTTTGCGTAAACTACGTCATTACGGTGTCCATAACGAAGCTATAAACGTAATAAATTCTTATTTACATAATAGGTTCCAATGAGTAGATATTAATGGTGTAAAATCTGCCGGGCTACCGGTTCAGTTAGGTGTGCCTCAAGGCTCTATACTCGGCCCATTCTTGTTTTTAGTGTATATCAATGACTTACCATTCTTTTTAAAGGGTATTTGTGACGTTGTACTGTTTGCAGATGATACATCTCTTATTTTTAAAGTAGACAGGAACAGACCAGATTTTGACGACGTGAACAGTGCACTCTCAATGGTTACCGATTGGTTTACGGCAAATAACCTAGTTCTCAATGCTAAGAAAACCAAATGTGTAAAGTTCGCCTTACCGAATGTTAGAAATCTAGGTCCCAACATCGTCTTAGATAAAGAGGTGCTTAAAACTGTAGACTCGGCAGTTTTTCTGGGCATAACAGTGGATGGCAAACTTCAGTGGGGCCCTCATATTTCAAGCCTAGCGGGAAGGCTCAGTTCAGCTGCCTACGCCGTCAGAAAAGTAAGACAATATACTGACGTTGATACAGCTCGGTTAGTCTATTTTAGTTATTTCCACAGCGTTATGTCTTACGGTATTCTACTGTGGGGTACAGCAGCTGATATTCAAAATATTTTTGTCCTTCAGAAACGAGCTGTTCGAGCAATTTACCAGCTAGGTGCCAGAGTTTCCCTAAGGGACTTTTTTAAAGATATTGGTATTCTTACGGTGTCATCACAATTCATTTTCGCCAACATCTTATATATTAGGCAAAATATACACTTATACGCTAAAAACAGTGATTTTCACACTGTTAACACTAGAAGTAAGGACAAACTACGTGTTCCCTTTCACCGGCTTCATAAGGTGCATAACTCATTTGTTGGGCTTGGTATAACATTTTACAACAAGCTACCACCTTCTTTACTAGAATTACCTTTTAATGCGTTTAAAGCTCAAGTAAAATCCAACCTTTGTCAAAAGGCGTACTATTCCATCAATGATTATTTAAATGATAAGAATAGTTGGTCGCTGTGATTAACTCAAGACAATGTTTATGTTCTTTCTCCAGTATTAGCGTACCTAGTGATAGGTTCAATATAATTGTTTCCATATTTTTTTCCTGTTTATGCCAATTTTATTTTACTAGTATTGCATAATGTGGTTAGCTAGCGACCTCGACAAGTAATCTTTCAATTCTTGCTTGAGCAACCGGCAGCAAGTTCGTCATGCTCCCTTAGATGTCAATGCTTGCGGTAGCGTCGGGGGTCGGGTTGCCTCCTTCCCTCAAATATGGCGAGGGGGGCAATGGCTGATCTTTGCGTTATGCTCGTGAACGGGTGCTGCTTGTGGTGACTGGTCGTCTTGCTGACTTTGATGTTGATATTATTATTAATATTACTTACCTGTTTAATTTATTTTACGTCGATGGTCCTAGTTTATCATTTGTGACCTCGAGTTGTAACTCAGGTCGTAACAGCTATGTGAACATTCAGCATTGCATATGTAAGCTGTCACGCCCTTTATGCCAGTTTTTTATTTTTGCAGCCATGTTTCTATATACATATTTTTTTTTGCTTATGCTTGAGTATAGTTTTCATTTTATTTGTTGGTATTGGGTTGGCTAGCTGGCATATAGCAAATCATTTAATTTAATTTGTGTCTCTTAATGTTTTACTATATACCATTGTATAGAATCAAGTTCTTCTAACTGGACAGACAGCTGTGCTGCTGGGGAGTTTGTTGGCCACTTCTTCTTCCCAGCTAAAGCACTAGGAAGTGCGCGACGGGTGGGCGTTTTGGGGGGACTGTCTTTTGTAATTTTGACGTTCGAAAAGTGCTGATCCTCAGCCTAATTTGAATAAATGACTTTTGATTTTGATTTTGATCCAATATATAATCCAAAATTAATAAATATTGAATATAATTACTTAAAACAGGCAAAATCTTAGAGTAATTTATCTAGTTTTCCCTTGAGTCAGGCTTTTAAGTATTGTATTATTATAACAGTAGTGGTCAATTAATAGTAGAGGCAGATGTAACATAATTTAAACAGAAGACAAATACTATTAACATCACAAAAATAATCTCAAATCTCTTCAGCCACTTCTGTCATAAATCTTCACTCTTCAGTCATAAATCCTCCTTATTTATTTAATAGGACTATGGACTAATAAGAGAAATAAGCTTAAAATTCTGAAGATGTTATTATTAGATGCTGCAATACCCTTATATTAGTTGACCACAACAAAAATTTGTTTAGGGCTTACCTTTAGTATTCCTCTAATATGCATTTTAGCAATCATTTCTGCAGTAAATAAAAGTGTAACACTGCAGTCCACAGCAAATGTTATAGTTTGTAGAGATGGGTACTTTTCAAATGATTTTGGAGTATTCAGTGATACAGACATTAAACTTAATAAAGCACATAGTCTTAGAATTCTTCTAACCCATAACTGTAATAAAAAAATGTTAGTTGTGTTATTTTTTTTTTAACCCCTTTTTAAAGTACTTCTCTTCTCAAGAGGATTGTTCGACAGAAGACCTGTACCCTGCATTGGGCAATGATATTTTTAAACGAATAATTTCTCGAACTCACGCTGTAAGTGCCAAAGATGACTCGATGGAGATCTGGCAAGAATTTAGCCGAAATACTCCAATATGTAAAAAAATCGATTGTATTGCATGTATTACCTTGTTGACCCATTCAATATCGGCACTTTCATTTAGAGATTCTTCTGGGCCGTAGTCTGCTAGTACTGGTTCCCCTTTAAGGCTTTGTTTTCGACCCAACATTTTCATGAACTTAATAATTATTTTATTTGAAATCTTGCGTTGAAAATATCGGCTGTGTAAGCCGAACTTTTAAATATACAAAAGCTACAAAATGCAAAGGACTCTGAGCTGAATTAACTGTTTAAATCGAAATTACCAGTAACAATACAAATGATTGAAAATTGAATTATTTCATGAAGATTTCGCGAAAACTTTTTTGACATGTTTTCAGTATATTGATTTTTCCAATGTTGCCAGATAAGAAAAACTTTAATCGATCGCCAATTTAATTTTTTTTAAATTCGGACCATGGGGTTTTGGACTTTGTATTACCCAGAAACTGGGTTGTGAAGGTCAGATAAGTAGTCGCTCCATGTAAGGTACTGGTACTTAGCTGCATCCGTTTAGACTGGAAGCCGACCTCATCACAGTTGGCTGGGAGATTATGATGGGGTTTTCAACTTTTTAATATAATGTGAAAGGTTTCTGAGGGGCTCCGTAAATGAGTATGATCAGGCAATTTGGACATTCAAACATTAGATGAGTCATAGTCTGATTAGAAGTACCGCACTGACTCGGCCTGGAAGTAAGATGAATCAACACCCCATTTCGCCACATTACATTTATGTTTGCAGCGGTTTACTTGGATACGCAATCCATTCAGTGCTTCCCAAATAGACCACTGCAGCTCACGACTGCGATGCAAGTGTTCTTGGGGCCCATCTTCGATAGGTTAGATTGTCTTTTGACCATTCATACAGAAAGAGGAATTAATTTATCAATTCTTGCAGAAAAACTGAGTCACAAGCCCCAGATTCGTTCGGTTTACTTATGATCATTCATACAGAGATAGAACTTTTCCTGTCGATTTAAGAATGCAGCATGATTTTGTTCTACGACACTGTATAACTAACATAAGGTTGAGTGTTTTGAAATTGAGCTTTAATATAAGCTCTTTGAATCTTATGATTAACGAAACTAACTTATGAGCGGGGTTCCCAAATTCCTGATTTTGATAAGCTCGTAATAATCTGGCATTTTAATAATATTTTTTATTTTTTTCAAGGGTTTTTATTTGTATACGCCTACTGTGACTCAAATACAGGTTTAAAGTTCTTTAGGGTGGTTTCCCATAACATTTTGCTGCATTTGGATACTGCTGCCTAAAAAAGTTGTACTATCTAATACAGGGTTACTCAAAGTGGGGTTCGCGAACCCCTAGGGGTTCTCCATGCAACGGTAGGGGATTCGCGATAAAATTTACGTAATGGTGGCTGGGTGACTGGCAGGCACGTACGGAAAGCATGAAGGCGCGCGACTGTAGCTCGCTCGCTTTTATTCAATTAATAAACTTTATTTTATTCTATAATTATAATGTTATTCTTTTCTTGTTGGGGGGGAGGGTGTTGAGGGTTCGCTGTCATCTGGAAACTTGAATAGGGGTACGTGGAGCCAGAAGTTTGAGAAACCCTGATCTAATACATACATAATAAAAATTGCAATAGTTGCGGAATGCACCAGATGTATGAACAATCTACCAACATGCAAACACAACAAAACTTTTTTGACAGCACTTGCTGCAGTTGGTAGTTCACCAGTTTTAGTTGTTGTTTGTAACTGTTTGTTTCATGTTGGGTTGTAATTGAAGAAACAGTACAAAACACGCAATAAAAAGCATAATATTCTACAAATACAATAAAACTGATTGGGAACATATTTTCAAAATGTTCATATATATGAGCAAGAAGGTAGTTAATTTATTTTGTTGTTATTAGTGTTTCCATAGAGATTTTGTCTAAAGATTCAAATATTTGATCTCTTACTTATTTAATTATCTCTGAGGCTCAGTTATAAATGAAATCTATCATTTTTTTTGTATTTGACATTTAAAAAATATATTTTTATTTGACCTAGCCTCTATGTAGTTTACCAACTTTATTGTAGTGTGCCCAGTTTATTTTTTTATGTAACTCACTTGGAACTCATCTCAATTTTGTTCTAGGTACATATAAATTACTGCGATAGCTAAAAAAATATACCTATATCTCTATCTAAACTTTTGAAAAAGTAATATTGTTATGAAATGAAACTGCGATACATATTATAATAATATTGTGCTGTGTGCATCTAAATTTAGTTACCTTTATTTTAGCAACTATATAAAATTACTACTGGTCGCTCAGAGGGCGAAATTCGACCATAAATACATTTAATTAAAAATACGTAATTAAATAAAAATATTAGGTTTCCTTCTCCATATAAACTTTACCTGTGCCAAATTTTTTAATCCTACATCCACGTAATTTTCTTTAACAGGTGTACAATGTTTTTGCTTCACATAATTTTTTTGATATTTAGATCCTTCAAATTGAAAAAACTCAAGTCTACTTAGTGTGGTAGTATTTTTTTAGAACTAAATGCATAATATCTACATCTAGGCTTCAATGACTTAGTTACTGGTTAACCTTAGAGCAAAGAGACATTGTTACTCATATAAACACACTTGTTTGCTAGTGGTGTGCTTTGAAAAAAGAACAGCTAATAAACATACCTTAACTGTATGTTTTCTATGGGTATAGTTTCCTATAAGAGCCTTGGCCACCCTATAGCACCTGCAATTTACAGGTGAATGACATCACTGAAACATTTATTGAAGTAAGGTGGTGTGTTCTCATAGAGAGCGCTTATGACACAAAAAAGTCTAACCCTGCTTGCTTTCATCATTTTCCTGACAACCATTACTGCAACCATTATGTGGTGTCCACAGCTCTTCTAGGAAACTGTAGCTTAAGATGTGTGGTACTACAGATTTTAATGAACTATAAGGAACAGAGAGACTATTTTATAATATGTTTTTAATGTCTTTTCAGATTGCAATCCCTAAGCAATCAAACGTAACTTGCATATCATGGAACCATTCATCTGGGTACATTGCTGTAGGTGGAGAAGATGGCATGTTAAAAGTTTTAAAATTGGAATCTGGTAATAAAAAAACATTTTAAGTTTAGAGGTTGGGCTAAATTTGGACTAAATGCATAAACGATTTTCCATCATTTTTCATACATACATAAACTCACGCCTTTTTCCCATGGGGGTAGGCAGAAACCGCAGAACGCCACCTGCTACGATCCTTACATACTACTTTTGCCTCGTTTAAATTCATAGATCTGGTTAATACATGCACACTGGTTACCAGTACTACGCACCTGACCCTTCTCTAGAATATCACTAATAAGGTCACTATATGTCCTCCTAGGCCATCTCCTAGAAGGACATAATTTTCCTTTTTGATAGAAAAAGTGACTTCTCTCACAGCGAAATGACTACTATCAAAATCCATTTATTTGATTTGTACCTACTGGTGAATGATTTAATAGTAGCTGTTCTCTTTCACAAACCTTATTTGAGAATAAGCAAAGATTACTAGTTACTCCTTTTACTAATATCTTGTGAGTCAATATAAGATGGGGGGGATTGATCAACTTCAATCAAAACCATTCAATTAGAAGTAAAACAAGTAAATCGTCTGCTGCAGCTGCTTGGATGATTTTCTGGTGGCAGGGATGACCTAGAGGTACTGGGCATTCATTCACATTTTGTTAATGAATTGCAGGAGGTGGCGGGAATCTCTCAATGAATCTAAGCTTGGAAGGCCACACTGGTCAGCTGTGTGTGGCTATTTGGAATGAAGTCTTTCAGAAGCTGACAACTAGTGATGAGCATGGTGTTATCGTTGTTTGGATGCTGTATAAGGTGATTTCTACTCTGTCAGCATCTAAATGTCCTCGTAGAGGCGATCGGCGGCGGCGACCTCTCGCGTCCGGCCCTGGTGCGAGCCATGGTACGGAGCGAGAGGGCATGGGAAGCCGTCACCTCCTTCTGCGAAGCAGTAATGCTCGCGAAGGAGGAGGCGGGGCGCGTGAGGGAGTGGCAGTCTCTGCGCCCTCGCGTCCCTAGCCGCCGCAGGAGGAGACGCCCCGGGCGTCGGGAGTCGATAGCTGACTCCCGGCCACCGTAGACGCGAGCTTGCGGGCGGTGAGCAATGAGTAGCTCGCCGCCTGGTATGGACCAAGCTCGGGTCGACAGCGCGTAGTATTCCACGCGCGCCTCAAAGAGATGTCAGCAAAACTGAAGGGGTCTGCTAGGACCGATGCCTGCCGGGGTCGCGAGATTGTTCGAAAGAGATACCGTGACCCTGGCACATGGGCAACTGAAGGAACACGGGTGGGTTTTAGTCAGTAAAATTGTGACATGCCCTCCCGCTCCGCCCAGAGCGGGAGAAGTCATTTGATGATTTCCCATCCAAAAAAAAAAAAAGTAGCATCTAAATCAATTTAATTATTCTTACATATAACAATAAAGACCATTAAGTTCATGTGTCATCCTAGAATAAGATTTTATTCATGCATTTTGTAAGGTAATGAGTTTTGAAACTAATACAATATGGTTTGTTTAACTTTCCAGGGGTCCTGGTATGAAGAAATGATTAATAATAGAAATAAATCAACTGTGAGAAGCATGGCTTGGGGTTCTGACGGCCAAAAAATCTGCATAGCTTATGAGGATGGTGAGACTGTTCATTTATTACTATAAATTAAATAACTGCTCCGTTGGTCTCGTGGTCGCAAGCGCGACCGCTGAGCGTGGGGTCCTGGGTTCGATTCCCAGGTCGGACAAAGGGTTATTGGGTTTTCCCATTAGGAATTTCTTAGTAACAGCCCGGAGTTTGGAAGTTGGCGGTGTGATACCCCCGTGCCTCGGAAAGCACGTTAAGCTGTTGGTCCTACGCCTGATCTCTCTCCGGTCGTGTCGGATTGCCGTCCCATCGGATTAAGATAGTGAGGGAAGAGCGAGTGCTTCTATGTCGCCGGTGGCTAGTCTCCGTTGAGATTGGCCGCCATGGCCGCAATAGGGTCTGCAGGACCATCAAGTAAATTGTTAGTACCAGGACCGTACATTTCTGTCGTTATAGTGACTGTGAATGTACTTACAAAGAATAATTTTAAAGACTGAAGAAAGAAAGGGCTGTATGGCAACATAGCTGTATGTCTATCTTTTCTGTCACTTACAGGCGGCATCTTCCGCGAAATCGCTTTTTTGTGCAAATGGACGTTTTGCTACAGTGACTTGCATATCATGACAGAAAAGGATGCTGTTGTGTGTGCATTTACATTAGATTTCGCCTTAGGCAATCAGTCGTTTGGTGTTGAGAGATGACGTTACAATTTAAACCTTATGTGATTTAAATAAACGCACGCTCGTGATTTGCAACGACCCTATCATATATCATTACAGGAGCTGTTATTGTGGGCTCTGTGGATGGTTCTCGAGTGTGGGGCAAAGACATTAAAGGGCCAGGGCTCGCTGCAGTTCAATGGTCGCCCGATAATTCACAGCTTCTCTTTGCTCTGACCAATGGCGAGCTGCACATATATGATGATCAAGGAAATTTTACAGTAAGTACATTGTACACTCACCGACAATAAGTGTAGCCCAAGCCCTACACGTAGTTTTGTGAAAAAACTAAATTCCTTGTTATTTTTTTTTTAAATACAAACTAATGCCAAGTAACCTCTGTAGTCTCTGCACCTTCACGTCCCTAGCCGCAGGAGGAGACGCCCCGGGCGTCAGAAGTTGATCGCGGACTCCTAGCCACCGTAGGCGCGGGCTTGTGGGCGGCGAGCAATGATTAGCTCGCTGCCCGGTAAGGACCAAGCCCGCGTCGACGGCGCGTAGTGTTCCACGCGTGCCTTAAAGAAATGTCAGTAGTACTGAAGGGGTCTGCTAGGACCGATGCCGGCCAGGGTTGCGAGGTTTGTTCGAAAGAGATACCGTGTTCCTGGCACATGGGCATCTGAAGGAACACGGGTGGATTTTAGTCAGTAAAAGTCTGACACGCCCCAGTGGCGTGCAGTCCATATAGGCAAAAAGACACTGCAGACCCTAGGGTCTAGACCCTAGATCAGGACTAGTTACTAATATTTCAAAAATAAAAGAATTATACTAACAGTAAGTAATAAAACCATTCAAAAAGTTGAAACGCCTAATGTAAATATAATAGCAACGTTCATACCGTTCTATTTACTACGGCAACGCATTCATAACAGATCGCAACGTAAGCAGGCAGCGAACGATCGTGTCTTTATTTCATTCATAAATGTACGCATGTAGTGGTAATTTCTTCTACATTTTCGTGTCTATACATTGCACACATAAAGCGAAGTCCTGCCGCAGGATAACCAATCACAGGCGTCCCTGCGCCATTCAATAATGGCGCAGGGACGCCTGTGATTGGTGAGTATTATCACAGCGCGCTGTGAGTATTATGCGATCAAGTTGAATATGTACGTAGCCTCAGGAACATTACGATTCGCAATGATGCAATTTTATTTGTCAACGTTTTAGTTTTCAAAATTTAGAAATTGTTTGTTTACGAAAGGATCCATATTGATTTCGTACATGTGAAGCGCGCTGTTTTATGTTTTTATTTTGATTGAGTTTTCTTGTGATTAATTCATTTACAAACGTTAACTTTTAGGTAGATTTGTTGCTTGTTTCAATTAGTTTTTTGAATTTTTTTAATTTTTACTTACTACGCGGTTTGTTTGTTTTTTTCAAAATGTTGTTCGATTGTGAGGTTTGTGTTGAAAATGTGTGTTTGTTAAAAAGTGTATCTAAATGGAAATGTGTACCTGAGTAACGAGAATTATAACCCAGCAAAGAGGTAATGCAACTCGTAAGTTTCATAGTAATAATTAAGCACCTAAAACCGGCTATGTTGTTGTTTACACACATTTAATAATTTTTTTCCTTGCTAGTTTAGTAGTAGTCGAGTACAGTGTGGAATTGTTCGGGATTTGCAGATTTACATGATTACTATCCCGCGGCGTGCTCAAAGATTTTGGTAATTATCGTATTGAGAGAAGTATTACGAAGACGTTTTTCATTAAAACGTATTCTTACGTACCTATTTAAGAAACACACAAAGTCAACAACAAGTACCTACACATCTTTCTGTGCTTTCGACGGAAAAAGAATTATTGGTCGAATGAAGACGCATACCAACTTTTTATGACGATAAAAGATAGGCGC
The DNA here is from genome assembly GCA_947507805.1 of Aporophyla nigra. Classification (NCBI taxonomy): domain Eukaryota; kingdom Metazoa; phylum Arthropoda; class Insecta; order Lepidoptera; family Noctuidae; genus Aporophyla; species Aporophyla nigra. Next base: position 12,903,316 of record OX382302.1, on the reverse strand, counting down.
GTAGATGTCATTTATAAATGAGTTTGTTTACTTTATTATTTTTGCTGTTACCCGTACTTAATTTACCTATTAAATATATTTACATATACGAATCACATGAAGGGCCTTTTTCAACTATCACTCACTTGGATCAGATATTTGAGGTGGCCGAAATCATTTATTAGCATTATCAGGAAATCGCCATTTCAAACTTTTAAACCACCTAGTGAGTTTTTCTTCACTAACTTGAGCAATTACGAAAGACGTTTTTTTTTTTTGAACTGCCTACCCGCTGATAAAACCCTGTGCACGCCACTGACACGCCCTTCCGCTCCGCCCAGAGCGGGAGCTGTCATTTGATGATTTTCCATCCAAAAAAAGGCACTGTCAATGAGGAAATCTTCTAATGACGTATCCCGCTCTTGGGATCCCACTCACAAAAAAAAGAAAACCTCTAACTTCACATTATGTTAGTTTACAATTGACTAAAGGAAAAATATGATGCAAAAGGTTGTTTTAAAATTCCCTAAAATTAAAGTAGTAGAAACATAATGTTTTAACTTTTTTTACGATTATTTTTATTGATGTGCAGGTTATACTGATCTCGGGTCGGAACCGAATTGAACATTGGGTAGGGTAATCGTAAAACTTGCAGGTCATTGACAGGTTTTATGTTGGTCAAAATATGGTTCGCGGCCGTAGCTAATATGTTTTACCGATATAAACCCATTCAAATCAAATTTTTAACCGACTTCAAAAAAAGGTTAAGGTTAAAGTTATCAATTCGTCTGTATTTTTTTAAATTTTTGTTTGCTCATAACTTTGGACTGGGTGAACTGGTTTTGATGATTCTTTTTTTATTTGACAGCTAGTGCTTCCTGTGTGGTCCCATTTCGTTCCATTGTGACAATGGGGGCAAAAAACCTTAAATACAGATCCTAAGACACCGACTTCCGAAATTAAAGTAATTTTTCACTTTGTAGTGTTTTTTTAAGGAAGTCGGTTGTTATTTTTAGGGTTCCGCACCTCAAAAAGAAAAAGCGGAACCCTAATAGGATCACTTTGTTGTCCGTCCGTCCGTCTGTCAAGACCCTTTTTCTCAGGAACTCGTGGAGGTATCAAGCTGAAATTTATATCAAATACTCAAGTCTACTGTCCCTTGGAGCTGTGAAAAAATCAAACTTCTAAGCTAACGCAATCAAAAGATATAGCCGTTTATGCCGCAAATTTCCGCAAATTATCTTAACTCGCAAGGGAATCAAAACCTTCCAGTCGATCTAGAATTTTGAAATTTGATACGAAGCAACGTTTTATAGCACAGATAAAGGAAAAATTGTGAAAACAGTAAATATTTAGTTACATCATATAATAAAAATAATTTTAAAATTTTAAACTTTATACCTACAGTTTTTTAGACTCGCACTTGGCCTGTTTTTTTTTGCATATTGAAAGTATAAAATAAAATTGTTTAACTGACATTTCCGAGGAACGCTTAAAAAACGTCACTGGCATAATGTTTAACCAACTAAACATACCAACATAGACTCACGCCTTTTTCATATAAGGGCTAGGCAGGAACTCCAGAACGCTAACTGCTACGATGTTTATATACTCCTTTTGCTTTGGTTATGTTCATACATTTTAACCAAATTATTCAACACGATATTTCTACCGTTATAGATGCCAGTTACCATTCACGGTGTGTCGGGATCAATGGATATTGTTACAATGGATTGGTATTCGGGAAGTGCTCCAGCCAACAGACCCGTTCTAGCAATATCCTACAGAAGTGGCGTGATATTGTTAATGAAAAATTGCAATGAGGAAGGTAAATCGATAATTTAGATAATGAAAAAGGTTGATATTTTTTTAAATATAAGTTAATTAATTCAAGATTGGGTACAATGCCATCAATGATCCTTTACTAGAAGCTACAGGGCACCTGTAGTACATACAGTGGTAACTATTTTCCATCGGTGGGGTGAATTGGAAACCTATAAGCAACGTAAACAAAGTAAAATAGTTATTGTTCCCTTCATTGTAATGAAAACCATTTAGGTAACATGTTGTAAACAATTTCAGATAGTGTCGTTGTAGAATCAAACATGCTGATTATTGATAGTCGCTGGAATCATAATGGCACTATACTGGCCGCTGCCGGCTGCACGGCAGACAAGACCAATGTAGTTCAATTTTTCGGCGCATATGGGGAGGTATGCGCGTATAATATGAAAATGAAATAAATTCCTTGAAGTAAGCAATAACTTATACAGTTGGTGTTATTATTCTTTTATTCTAGCATATACGTACGTTGCGTGTACCGGGTGGTAACATGAGGGCATTATCGTGGGAGAAAAAGTCACTTCGACTTGCTATCGCCATCGACTCCTTCATATACTTTGCTAACGTCAAAATGGACCACAAGTACGCGTTTTATGGGAATACATTGGCATATGTATCAGGCACAGAAACCGTTACCTTTTGGGATACTGTAACACATCAGGTTAAGGAACTTATGTTTTCATGGCATCCTTTAAATACTCCATGTACAGTCTCCAAAAGAAATAAGTAACCAGGGTCGTCAATATAGTTAAACTGTAGTAAGAAACCGATGGATGTTTTCGAATTAAATTAAATTTGACAAATTAACTGCTTCATCAAGTAGCCTATAATATTCCCACTGCTGGGACACAGGCCTTCTCAGTGAGAGGGAATGGGCCATAATCCACCACGCGGGTCCAGTGCGGGTTGGTGTCTTCTATTATTATTATTTTTTCCGGACACATCCATCAGTTTCGTACTAAACTTTAACCATATCCGACGACCCTGCTTACTTATTACTTTTGGCGACCATACACAAACAATAATGTTTGTTTTTTTATTTATAAATTTAGTCCTGGATAAATCATATACCCGATGTTATTGATATGTGCGCAGTCGACGAATACTGTGTGATAGCCACTTTGGGACAAGTAATAATATCAAACCAGCAAGGAATTCAGTGTGATGGTAAGAACAATCATAATGTTACTAAGTAATATGAAGTCTGTGATCAGAAAATTGTCGAAATTAAATAAAATGTTTATCTTTATAAATAGATTTTTAGCTAACTGATCCCTGAGAAAAAATGCCGATACAAACTCAGAGGACATGGTCTCGTTTAAAGTCCAAAAATTGTATTATTAGAATTTCATGTGAGTCTAACAATGCAGGACCAAGTCTAAAGAGGCCTTATAAAGAAAAAGCCATTGCAGCTTTGAGCTGATCTGTCCCAACAGACGGCATGCCACGCATGCATCAGTCATCATGTAGCTCAACCTTTTGCCGAACAAGTTCCAACCGAGTTCAACGACCCGTCACAACATGGTACCAGACCTGCAGAACATTTTCGTAGGCCATTATACATTCAATCTAGCCTGCATAATGCTCACATTCAGTTTTCTCTTCAAATACCATAAACATATTATATCATATGTTATATCACGTAAACTAATTAACATTGGACTTAGCTTAATTAATCCCAAGCCTTGTGGTTATAAGCATTATAAACTTGTTAAGACAACTTCATAAAGATATAAAAGGGTAAATAACTCATAGTGCAAGGTCTAGTCTCATCAGCGCATTTGATTAGTTTTATGTGTTAAATTTTAGCCAAACCAGTAAGTATCCCGGTGGTATATGTGACTATCAACAGTAAAGCGATTGTAATAGCGGCGTCTAAGGAATCGTTTATAATATGGAAGTTCTCTACACCAACCAGACCTCGTAAGTATTTGTAGTAATCTATCTTCAGAATTGGGGGTGAAAAATCCTGCTTAAAACATATCAGTGCTGAACAAGATTAATTCAATCCAATGTAATGTCATCTTTGAATTTACGATCGTATTGTTCAAATAAATTTATTCTTTTTTGAAAGGAATAGAATGGTGTCACGTTTCAAACATTATATAATTTTAACCGACGAAAAAAAAGGAGGAGGTTATCAATTCGACGCGTATATATAATAGGTTGGGGAAAAAGTATCTTCGCATTTTTTAAGAAAATTCAAAACATTTTTTAATAAAGTTTATTTACATTTAACTAAAGTATGTAGGTACCATTTTGTTCGATAACTTTTTGCCATCTTGTAGGTAGGGACATGATCCCATTGCTATAGAAATTTTGGGACTTCTGGTCAAAATACCGCGACAAGTGGTTTTGGCAGTCCTCTCGTGAAGTTAACCTGACACTGCCTAAAGAATTGTGAAGAGACTGAAACAGGTGGAAATCTGAAGGTGCAAGGTCAGGACTATACGGCGGATGCATTAAAACCTCCCAGCCAAACTCTCTTAATTTTTGTTGGGTGGCTAAAGATGTGTGAGGTCTAGCGTTATCATGATGAAAAACCACACCCCTTCTGTTGATTAATTCCGGCCGCTTTCTCTCAACTTCTTGCTTTAATCTCATCAGTTGTTCGCAGTAGAGTTCAGAATCGATGGTCCTGCCTGGTGATAACAGCTCATAATGAATAATGCCCTTCCAATCCCACCACACACACAGCATCATCTTGTTCCGAGTTAACCCGGGTTTCGCCACAGTCTGTGAAGCCTGACCGGCCTTTGACCACGACCTTTTTCGCACGTTCTTGTCATACGTGATCCACTTTTCATCACCAGTTATCAGCTTCTTCAAAAATGGTTCGGTTTCATTACGTCATAATAAAGAATCACAAATGAGTACACGGTCATTAGGTTTCTTTCAGTGAGCTCGTGAGGTACCCAAATGTCGAGCTTTTTTGTGTACCCAGTTTTTTTCAAATGCGCCAAAACTGTTTTGTGGTCAATTCCCAGTTCTTCAGCTACGTCGTAACTACTGGTATGCCGATCTTGCTCCACTTTTTCAAAAATGGCATCCATTTTATCCGTAATAGGGCGACCAGAGCGACGTGCATCTTTGACATCAAAATTTCCGGATTGAAAACGCTTAAACCAAATTTGTGCTACTCTCACAGACACTACACTAGGTCCATAAACATCGCAATTTTTTTTCGCGGCTTGCGTTGCATTTTTACCTTTTTTGTAGTAAAATTTTAAAATGTATCGAATTCCTTCATTAGATTCACTCATCTTGACGGTACGAAAAACAAATGAAAATCACACATTTTCCTAATTTGAATTTGGAATTATGTTCTTTAAAATTTAAACTTTCAATGATACCAAAACCAGTCAGATACAAATAGTATAGCCAAAGAGATTTTATTACAAGTTCATACATACTATAATGCGAAAAGACTTTTTCCCCAACCTAATATTTTTTTGTTTTTTTTTTTTTAAGTATGACCACGCATAACTTTTTACATAGTAGTCCGATTGAGGGAATAATTTTTAACCGAAAATACATCTATCCTATAGTTATTTGGCATAAATTGTAACAACCACAATTAGGTACAATTAAGCCCATTAATCTATACTAATCATAAAATTGAAGAGTTTCATTTATGTTTTTTTCTTCATTCGTTTGGATGCGCTAATCTCTGGAACTATCAATCGGATTTGAAAAAATCTTTTTTATCTGGTAGCCTAATAATCTCACGCTTGGACTTCTAGGAGTCGAGCAAAAACAAAACTGTCAGAAAAAACATTAAGGTAAAACGAAGTGTAGGGCACGGAACGGGTTTGAGTAAAAAAAATGGACCCGGACGAAGTTACGAACAGAAGCTAGTATTTTAACAACCGAAACCGTAGTATCAATTTTAAAACCATGCGGTTACGAAACGTTTACGCCGCGCGGTCGTGTTAGATATACGGGACTATTTTTCGGTATTGAGTTTTTTGCATTTGATTTCGTACAGACTGATGTTAGCAGGACTAATCTATCTATGTATATATATAAAATTCAAAGTCCTGAGTGACTGACTTACTGACGGATATATCAACGCACAGCCTAAACCGCGGGTCCTAGGGACATGAAATTTGGAGGGTGTGATCTTTGTGAGGAGTAGGTATCCACTAAGAAAAGGTTTTTTGAAATTCCATTCCTAAGAGGTTGAAATGGGGGGTTGAAATGGTGAATTTTTCGACATCCACGCGGGCGAAGCCGCGGGCAGAAGCTAGTTGGTTAATAAAGTTGCTATGTTTTGAGAATAATTAGAAGGTAGATTAGATATAGTGCCGTGTGGTGCCGGACGTAAAGAATAACACCACCCCATTTCTTTTCGTGGGTGTCGTAAAAGGCGACTAAGGGACTTACTAGAGAGAGAATGGGCAGCAGCATTCTCTATGCATTTTATCACCATACTGCGATCGCCAACCCGCATGCCAAGCGTGGCGATTATGGCAAAGCCCCCCAAATAGAGGGAGGCCTAAGTCCAGCAGTGGACGTCTTACGGCTGAAATGATGATGATGAGATTAGATATTATTCAAAAAGCATATTCATCCTAATTGTTAACATTAGTTTCCCAGGTCCGGCAAAGTGTTATTTAGTTTTGATATCTGAAATTTCTCAGTAATAGCTCGGAGTCTGCATTTGAAAAATCCTGCTTAAAACAAAATTAATTAAATCCAATGTAATGTCATCTTTGAATTTACGATCGTATTGTTCAAATAAAATTATTCTTTTTTGAAAGGAATAGAATGGTGTCACGTTTCAAACATTATATAATTTTTAACCGACAAAAAAAAAGGAGGAGGTTATCAATTCGACACGTATATATTTATTTTTGTTTTTTTTTTTTATGTATGACCACGCATAACTTTTTACATAGTAGTCCGATTGTGATAATTCTTTTTTTATTGGAAAGGGTATACTCCGAAGGTGGTCCCATTTAAATTTGGAAAACAAAATCGAACTCTAAGTGTCGGAAAACAGGATATGATTGATTGTTCACTTACTGATTGTAATGTATAACCACGCTTAACTTTGTACAGAGTGGTCCGATTTTGATAATTATTTTTTCATTGGATAAGGTATACCTTGCCAAGTATTATTAGTACATAAAAGCTACAAAAAATCATAAAATAAAAACTTTTTAACAAAAAATTAAACCGCCGAAAAAACTGACTCATAATTTTAAGGTTTATTTTTTTTACTTTTCAGTTTTTTCGGCGGTTTAATTTTTTGTTAAAAAGTTTTATTTATTTTACTTACTGTTAACTTCAGTGAACCAAAAACAAGGTATTTAAGGAGTATTGTTATTATTGTTGTGTTACTTACAGGTCATGTGACATTTCAGGCGCTACAGAACAGTTATACCAAGCCGATGGATCGCCAGTCACGGCCAAAGACGCAGGGTTCCAGGACGATACGATATGCTGCATCACAAGTTCTGACACGCATTTGTTAATTGGAAGAGATTCTGGTTCCATATTGCTATTTTCTCTTGTGAATTTTAAGAAAATCACTTCAATAAATATGAATTCGCGGCCCTATAGGTTGGGGCTCAACTCTAACTCCAGGTATGAATGTTTTATTATTTGATTAAGAAATACGCAGAGGAAACCCGTGTTGTGTAACTTTCTATAGTGATACATGTAAACTCACTTACGACTCATATTCATTACAAATTCAAGGACCTAGTCATAAAAACTTTTCATGCGGGTCGATAAATATATGTTTCTATAGATTTATTTGAAAGACAACGCGCAATTTATGAAAAATATTATTTATTTGTAGCAAGTTCTATGTGATCGACCAACCAGGCTCTCTGTATTTGTTGGAGACCGACATGGCCAACAACATAAGTATCGGACAAGCGTTACGTAAAGATGTGTGGAGCGCTCTCTGGGCGTCCGACAACCCGCAAATGTTGGCAGTGGCAGAAAAAGCTAGACTCTATGTGATGAGAGATACTGAACCTGAAGAGCCCTTGACCATGCAGGGCTATTTGTGTAAGTTTAAGGTACGTGCAACCTTCAACTTTTCGTTTGTCGTCTATCTGCTATTCAGAGACTGCCTTCCTTGCGTAGATCTACATCGATAGGTTTCGAGCTGTTTTAATGGGCCCTTTTTTCAGACTCCTGTCCTAAGTTTCTCCACATTGTAGAGGGCAGTATCTGCATTAAAAATACAAATGTTTCTAGGAATTGGAAATCACCTCGGCTCTTCTGGACAATGTGGACGATAAATGTACACCTCAACACATAGTAAGAGTAGAGGTTAAGTCTCTGAGAGACACGCGACAGCTCATTGAAAAAGTAGGATTGAAAGAAGCGGAAAACTTTATTAAAGATAACCCACATCCGCAACTATGGTATGAGTTTCTATACTTTACTGTGATAAACAGAAATGCTGATAAAAAATGATACATACAACTAATCATCATCAGGGTGTTATCTATAATATGTATGTATTTAGAAATATATAAGTATGTTTATCAGTTGTCTGGTTGCCATAGTACAGGCTCTGCCTAGTTTGGGATCAGATAACGTTGTGTTGGTTGTCCTAAGATATTTATTTATTATTATCATCAGAATCATGATTTTCGGTACTCCAGATATTAGTTGTCAATTCAATATTTGTCTATAGGTAAGATATTTCTTCCAGGCTGCTGCTAGCTGAAGCTGCTTTAAAAAATTTCGAGTCCGAATCCGCACTTGATACTGCTGAGGCAGCGTTTGTTAGACGTAATGATTACGCTGGTATAAAATTTGTTTCTCGTTTGAACGCATTGCATTCAAATGCTCTTAAAAAAGCTGAGATATTAGCTTACTTCAAAGATTTTGATGGAGCTGAAAAGATATATCACAATGAAGACAGACGGTTTGTTATCATTTACTACGCAATTATTATTTAAACTAGTGCTTGAAGTGCGTCTGGGTTGCCCCCGAAATTTAATTTTTCTTGCAATTTGCAGGTCAGGCTCTATGTTGACCGCGTTGTGTTCCACGCGCGCCTCAAAGAGATGTCAGCAAAACTGAAGGGGTCCTAGGACCGATGCCTGCAGGGTCGCGAGATTTGTTCGAAAGAATTACCGTGGCCCTGGCATATAGGCAAACTGTAGGAACACGGGTGGGTTTTAGTCAGTAAAAGTCTGACACGCCCTCCTGCTCAGCCCAGAGCGGGAGACGTCATTTGATGATTTCCCACCCGCAAAAAAAGGCTCTACCTCGATCAAAATATTATTTACGACCGTAACACGTGTTTATTTATGATTGTTTATTTCATGAAAAAGTTATTCAACTGGATTTAATGAACTTAGAGGATTGTATTGATGAGTTAAATGATTATAATTCTGTAAAGCCTTACTTATTACGGTCGCGAATCATATTTTAATTAACATACCTGCAAATTGTAAAAATCTAAAAAAGAAATAGAATATCGTGCGTCTTACCGATTCCTCCTTAAGCCCAAGCCTTTACACTCATACTCAAGTTTACTCATTACATTACAGAGACTTGGCTATAGCTCTTCGGAAACGATTAGGGCACTGGTTCCGCGTAGTTGAGCTATTGAAAATGTCTGCAAGTACAACCGATGCGCAGGTCAAACAGGCATATAGTAACATTGGTGACTACTTCATTGATAGACAAAACTGGTAATACACTTGACTAATTACAATTAGATACGTATACATCTTTCCGATGTTAAACTCCCGTCCCAAAGAATACTAGTTATCAGATTATTAAATGGCGTGTACCTAATCCGTCCTAAAAATCCATTTAGATTTCCTAATATATTGATGTATACTCTAATCAATCTAACAATAATAAATGTGCCCCTTTTTGTGGACCTCAAATAATTCCCAATTTATTGTTCTAAAACTGCTTATTAATAGTAATTGCGACTAACTTTAGATGTAGCGCTCGCCGGCCGCTGCCACGGTACCGATCGCTTCGCTCGATCGGTTTGAGCTAATCGCGGTTGGTCACAGTTCTAACCAAATTGGTCGCGGTACCCTTGCTTAGTTACTACGACTTGCGAGTGGTTAGTCACAGTACTAACCTATTCAATGGGTTAGGCACCCCGACCTACCATGGTTGGGGGTACCCTAGCTTAGTTACTGTGACCAGCTTTGAGTAAAAGTCGGAAAGTTAAGAGAGAGGTTATTTATTTTAAAAAAAGCGTCATCATTTCAGCCGAAAGACGTCCACTGCTGGACATAGGCCTCCCCCAAGCACCGCCACTTAGACCTATTCTGTGCTTCTCGAATCCAACGTATTCCTGCGGCCTTCACCAGGTCATCGGTCCATCTTGTGGGAGGCCTTCTAACGCTCCGTCTTCCAGTACGCGGTCGCCACTCCAGAACCTTCCGACCCCATCGGCCATCCGTTCTGCAAGCAATGTGCAAAAAAAGCGTATATCATTAGAAAGGGAATACATATTTAGACGATTAATTAAATATTTGACCTAATTCAATAGATGTGTGGCAATTAAAATGCCAAAGAATAATAAAAGAATAATTCTGATTGTACAGGACAAATGCACTCGAGTATTACACTATGTCAAATAACACAGAAGGCTTGAGGAAATGTCATATGGCGCTCGAAGATAACGAGTCCTTATCAAAATTGTTTACGGGCTCTCCAAGACATAAGGTATTTAAAGAAGTAGATAAGTAATGAATGACTGATCAAAATAAAATCCCTCTGTTATTAAATAAATTGTTTTAATTACTTTTTGTTTTACTGTCATCAGGAGGTTGGTGTAGCAAAGCAAAATGCATTAGATGACCTAAATGATTGCATTGGACAAGAGCCATCTATACAAGGTATTATGCAATTAAAAGAGAGCGGCAGGATGACACAAGCAGCTGAGATGGCGTTTCAGGCAAGTTACAAAACGCGTTTTTTCCACGGTTAAGACTGCATTCGACTACTGGTTTTACTGAATAGGAATAATCGGCCGTATTTTCGGTGGAAAGTTAACCGAACAAAATATTCGACCGAATCGTTGGCAAAATTTGGCGCACCTTATCATGTATCTCAAACAATCAAGTCTATGCTTGTTGAGCGTGTTGAAGCGCGCACTCCCTTCTGTCCGCTGATGCCGCTACCCATGGACGGGCCGGATTATTATTGCATCAAGTTATTTATGCATTTTGCGCTTTTGTTAGCAAAAAAACATTTTTGGTTGTTAAAATGCCACAGTTGTTCTTATAATTGTCCGTATTTATGCAAAATGGAACCACACGACAAATTTAGTTTTTTACTTTTTTTGAAGAATACTGATTTAAAAGTGGTCTAAAATCTTATACACAAAAAAAAAAAAAAAACATGTGTGCAATTCATACGTGGTAGAAGTGAAACCTCCAAAAATGTTGACTTCAAGATAATGCGACGAATGTAAAAAAGTCAAATGTCTATTTGTCCAAAAAGCTTGCTCGAAAAACGTCAAACAGAAAAGTAAACTTTCTCAAGAAGCACCCTTTACTTAAGGATTTCCATTACCCCAAGTGTTAGAGCGAAACACAAAACATAATGACATTGTTATGTGTCTGTCTCTTTTTACACGCTTTATATTAGCTTCACTTGTATGTTTGTATATTTGTATGTTTGTTTGTAGTAATAATGGAAAAAAAGCGTGGGGTGCCTGATATCAATAAAAAAACACCTTAAAAGCACCCCACGCTTTTTTTCCATTATTTTGTACTTTTTAGTTTGGTTTTCCATGAAAGCGTGTTTTTTAGTTTTTTAAACTATTATTTATTACTATCGCTTTTTCGTTTCATAGACTTTCAAATCACAACGGTGCTAAAGAAGTTTTCAAAAAAACACATGATTTTTCCCTTGGAAACAAGGTATACTAAAAGCAGAATGGAACCAATAGCAACAATAAATATTACATATAAAGCAAAACCGAACCACAACACAATGGGACTCGATTGTTCAAACAAATAAACGATATTACTACTATGTCATTTTATACAAAACAGATCCACACATACTTGGTACCATTATACATTACACACATTTCTATTATTAACAATTATTTTGAATACAGCAAATGGAAACAAGTTACATAGTTTGATTGATATCAGTAAATCCCTGGGTTGTGGTTCTTTTTTTGTATGAGACAACCTATCAATTAGTAAATGTTAAAAGGAACTGCATGCACATTTTCTTAATTATCTAGTACGTTTAAGAGTATTCAGAGCAAATTTATATACGCATACTTAAATAAGTAATTTATGAATAAATTTAAATAAAATAAATAGTAATTATACTTCATCTAACAGAGCTGCACATGTTTTTGTAAATCCTTTGATATCTCAGAAAGTGCGTTTTTGCTGGGTGGTTCCTTATTGCATAAATACGGACAATTGTGCTACTGTATAAGAGTTTTATAATAAATATAACATTTTATTAGACCAAAAACAATAAATGCATAAACTTATGCTCAAGAGTAACTTAGTTATTCTAATTAATAATTGTGTCTAATCGTTGGCATCCGCTGCCAATCTAATGCATTATGATTCGGTAGAATGTTGCTGTTACATTGTTGTAGTAAGCGGCCGAATACGAATGTTCGGTAAACCCGTCGAATACCGAACATAAAACGAGTATTCGGCAGATTCCTACTATCTTCGACTTTATTTTAAGAAACGCAATGTTAATATTGTTTTAGTATGATCAACCACTGCGCTGCGTCTCGCTTACTTAAATTGTGTACAGTTTTTTTTTAACCAGTGCGAAAATTTTATTTTGTGGTTCAGTATCAGTAATAGAACACATTTCCATAAATTGTCTAATATTAAAAAAAAAAAAAAATCGATAAGGTCGAATAAAAAATCAGCAAATATGGCGACAATAATCAAAGATCGCGCGCGGCACACCTGCGGGCAAAAACGTACGAGCAGCTTGCAGGATGTGTCATGCTCTGCCGCAGAGCCACCATTTTAGAAACCGGTCAATTACATCTTAAAATGATGTACGTCAAACGTACATAATGTACGTATACCGTTATCGCTGTACGTGCATTAGGTAATTATAAGATATATAAGACATTGATTGTGGCTCTGCTGGAGAGCATACTCTTTAGCTTTACTCTTTTGCTCTTTAGCATGTACTTAAGAAAGATAAACTCTACTGTTTTTTCATGAAAACTGTTGTACGAATAGTGTTTATTGCGTACGTGTTGAAAAATATCATAATTACGCAGCGGTTTTACTTATTTAACTTAACTAAAATATTCATAGAAAAGCGACTGGTAATTTCGTGTCAGCAAAATGTTTTATAGCATTTGTGATTAGGGGATAACTATACTTACTATTATGAACGAGGAAAATTAACATGTTATTTATTATATAATATTAGTAGATTCATTTACTTTTCGGATGTGCAAATAAATTATACCTATTTAACCTATTTTCAATCATAGTTTTTAATGGTTGCATTTTGTTTTGTCATTTGATTAAACTACAGAAAAGGTAGTATTAGAAAATATGTGTAGTTTTTGATACGTCCATGTAGTTTCATTATCATTAGTGACATTAGTGTTCAATGGGAATTTATGTTGTATTCCAATATTAGTCACATTAATTTTACTTATCAAATTGCAATGAAGCGCGGAAAATGTATCTCAGTGTGTTTAGAAGAACAAAAAGCAGGATTTAAGGACTTAGAACACTTATTTACAAATGTGAAAAAAAATCCATCGAGTGAGGGTAGTGTTTTTAAGGACATAAGCAAGAATTTATCCTTCATTAGTAGAATTGTTGGTGGTGAATCTTCAGTTTTCGTTGCTGCTCCGCGCAGCAACTGGCAGGCAATTCGATGCGACGGGACGGTCACGGGAACAATATTTGACGCGGACGAAGTCGTGGGCAGAAGCTAGTTGTATATAAAGGGAGATGTGTACCTGAGTTACGAGAATTAACCCAGTAAAGAGGTAGGTAATGAAACTCGTAAGTTTCATAGCATCTAATATTTAAGAAACATACAACTGGCTGTGTGGTGGCTTGTTGTTTAGTAGTTCGAGTACAGTGTGGAATTGTTCGGGATTTGCAGATTGACATAATTTATATCACGCGGCTTACTTAAAGATAAATACGTTTAGTAATTATCGTATTGAGACAAGTATTACGAAGAAGATTTTTCGTTTTGCGAAGTTTATTGTTACTATCCTAGCAAGCAGCGCATCGACAGAACGTTCATTTTCATCATTAAAGCGTATTCACACGTATTTAAGAAACGTACAAAGTCAACAACGACTACACATCTTTTCATGCTTTCAACTAAAAAATAATTATTGATCGCGTACTAACTCTTTATGACGATGATTTAAAATCATATTTAAAAAAGGAAACAGCCACCTCAAATATCTAATCCAAGTGAGTGATAGTTGAAAAAGGCCCTTCATGTGATTCGTATATGTAAATATATTTAATAAGTAAATTAAGTACGGGTAACAGCAAAAATAATAAAGTAAACAAACTCATTTATAAATGACATCTACGTGCCTATCTTTTTGTAAATATGATTTTAAATCATCGTCATAAAAAGTTGGTATGCGTCTTCATTCGACCAATAGGTAATTCTTTTTCCGTCGAAAGCACAGATAGATGTGTAGTTGTTGTTGACTTTGTGTGTTTCTTAACGTGAGAATAGGTTTTAATGAAAATGAACGTTCTGTCGATGCGCTGCTTGCTGGACTACTAAACTAGCAAGGAAAACAAAATAATTTAAATGTGTGTAAGCAACAACACAACCGGTTTTATGTTTCTTAATCATTACTATGAAACTTACGAGTTGCATTACCTCTTTGCTGGGTTAATTCTCGTAACTCAGGTACACTTTTCCCTTTAGATACACTTTTTAACAAACACACATTTTCAACACAAACCTATTAATCGAACAACATTTTGAAAAAAACAAACAAAAAGCGTAGTAGGTAAATCGAAAAATTAAACCAGTTCAAAAAACTAATTGAAATAAGCAGCAAATCTACCTAAATATTAAAGTTTGTAAATGAATTAATCACAAGAAAACTCAATCAAAATAAAAACATAGAACAGCGCGCTTCACATGTAAGAAATCAATATGGATCCTTTCGTAAACAAACAATTTCTTAATAACTAAAACGTTGACAAATAAAATTGCATCATTGCGAATCGGAATTTTCCTGAGGCTACGTACATATTAGGTTGGGGAAAAAGTCGACGACGTAATGAAACCGAACCATTTTTGAAGAAGCTGATAACTGGTGATGAAAAGTGGATCACGTATGACAAGAACGTGCGAAAAAGGTCGTGGTCAAAGGCCGGTCAGGCTTCACAGACTGTGGCGATACCCGGGTTAACTCGCAACAAGGTGATGCTGTGTGTGTGGTGGGATTGGAAGGGCATTATTCATTATGAGCTGACCAGGCAGGACCATCGATTCTGAACTCTACTGCGAACAACTGATGAGATTAAAGCAAGAAGTTGAAAGAAAGCGGCCGGAATTAATCAACAGAAGGGGTGTGGTTTTTCATCATGATAACGCTAGACCTCACACATCTTTAGCCACCCAACAAAAATTAAGAGAGTTTGGCTGGGAGGTGTTAATGCATCTGCCGTATAGTCCTGACCTTGCACCTTCAGATTTCCACCTGTTTCGGTCTCTCCAGAATTCTTTAGGCAGTGTCAGGTTAACATCACGAGAGGACTGCCAAAACCACTTGTCGCGGTATTTTGACCAGAAGTCCCAAAATTTCTATAGCAATGGGATCATGTCCCTACCTACAAGATGGCAAAAAGTTATCGAACAAAATGGTACCTACATACTTTACTTAAATGTAAGTAAACTTTATTAAAAAATGTTTTGAATTTTCTTAAAAAATGCGAAGAAACTTTTTCCCCAACCTATTATTCAACTTGATCGCATAATACTCACAGCGACAGCAACAATAATGGCGCAGGGACGCCTGTGATTGGTTAGCCTGTGGCAGTACTTCGCTTTATGTGTGCAATGTATTGACACGAAAATGTAGAAGAAATAACCACTACATGCGTACATTTATGAATGAATTGTAGACACTTTCGATCGCTGCCTGCTTGCGCCGCGATCTGGGAACGCGTTGCCGTAGTAAATTAATAGAACGGTATGAACGTTGCTACTAATTTATATTAGACGTTTGAACTTTTTGAATAATTTTATTACTTAGCATATTTTTTTATTCTTGAAATATTAGTAACTAGTCCAGATCTAGGGTCTAGGGTGTGCAGTGTATTTTTGCCTATATGGACTGCACGTCGCTGTTCAACCGCCAGGACCTACCGGTCGAATATGTTAGTTTTGATTGAACATTATTGTAATTAGTAAGTTGGTTCATTTTTTTAAATTACGGCTGAATGCAGAAGTGTCAATTTAAATTGTATTAAGTAGGTTTTTACTAAGTTCCTTAATTAAATTGATCATAATGATTTATTTTATGCATTTGATGGTCCTAAGCCCATGAGGAGGAGGAGGAGGAGGTCCAGTCCTGAAAGAGCTTCGAGAGCTCTTCAATTCGGTCCTGTTCTCTGGGAGAACTCCAGAAGCGTGGCGAAGGAGCGTAGTCGTACTTTTCTTTAAAAAGGGGGATAAAACCCTTTTAAGGAACTACAGACCCATTTCGCTCCTAAGCCACGTATATAAGCTGTTTTCAAGAGTCGTCACGAATCGTCTAGCGCGGAGACTCGACGAGTTTCAGCCACCGGAGCAGGCCGGGTTTCGAGGAGGATACAGTACCATAGATCACATCCACACAGTGCGGTAGATTATACAGAAGTCCGAAGAGTATAATCGGCCGCTGTGTTTTGCGTTTGTGGACTATGAGAAGGCTTTTGACTCTATCGAGACCTGGTCTGTTTTGGAGTTTTTGCAGCGATGCCAAGTTGACTGGCGATACATCCAAGTGCTGAGATGTCTTTACGAAAACGCGACAATGACCGTCCAAACTCAGGACCAGCGAACTGAACACATCCCCCTGCGTCGAGGAGTGAGACAAGGGGACGTAATTTCCCCTAAATTGTTCTCTAACGCATTGGAGGATGTGTTCAAGACGCTGAACTGGAGTGGACGCGGTATTAACGTCAACGGCGAGTACATCTCACACTTGAGATTTGCAGACGACATCGTCATATTGGCTGAATCGCTGCAGAACTTGCAGCAGATGCTGGACGACCTAGTTGATTCTTCTAAAAGCATTGGTCTCCGGATGAACTTGGACAAAACCCAAGTTATGTTCAACGAACACGTAACTCCGGGACCGATTTCTGTTAATGGCGGTACCCTCAGGGTTGTTCAAGAATACGTTTACCTCGGGCAAACTCTGCAGTTTGGTAAGAACAACCTTGAGAAGGAGGCTAACAGAAGAATTCAGCTGGGTTGGGCAGCGTTTGGGAAACTTCGTCGAGTCTTCTCGTCGCGTATTCCGCAGAGCCTAAAGACGAAAGTCTTCAATCAGTGCGTCCTGCCTGTTATGACCTACGGAGCCGAAACGTGGACACTCACGGTACGACTGGTCCATCAATTCAAAGTTGCTCAGCGAGCTATGGAACGAGCTATGCTTGGAGTATCTCTGAGGGACAGAATCCGGAATGAGGTGATCCGGCAGAGAACCAAAGTTATCGACATAGCTCAAAGAATTAGCAAGCTGAAGTGGCAATGGGCCGGCCACATTAGCCGTAGAACCGATGACCGTTGGGGTAGACGTGTTCTTGAGTGGAGACCGCGAATCGGCAGACGTAAGGTAGGACGCCCTCAGGCTAGGTGGAGCGACGATCTTCGCAGGGTGGCTGGTAGTAACTGGATGAGAGTTGCCGAGAATCGGGCTGAATGGCGTGCAATTGGAGAGGCCTATGTCCAGCAGTGGACTGCTATAGGCTGATGATGAAGCCCATGAAAGTATGAAGGAAAAATTGGATTACTCTTCAAATAACTTCAAGTCACGGCCTAAACTTAAAAAGTCTAGTTCGAACCTGATAATAGCGGTCAATAACCCGATTCGAACTGGATTCACGGAATTGAACGAGCGGCCAGCAACGGCTGCCGCCGCGCGTCGGCGAGTTTCCATAAAACAAGTTTCAAAGTAAACATTTTTCGTAAACAATAACTTAATTTTTTTGTACTCAGATATATCAAAATAAAAATTGCATGGTTATTATAACTTTTTTTTTATTTCAAGAACAATTCACATTGTGTTTGAAAACTATAAACTATATAAAATACATAATAAATAAAAAAAACAAACTCATTAAAATTATAAACTAAAACATTCATAATACAACAAAATCTCTGATATGATAAATTAAAAATTTAAAAAAATCAATACAATTAAAAAGTTCAAAATCATTACAGTTGCTATTACATATGGACTAATATTACCCAGTCTCACATTAACGTAGTCGTCGTCTATTGAATACAGACATTTCTCCAATAGGAACACTTTGAGTCTTGACTTAAATGAGCTCTTGTAAATTAAAGTTTTTAAGTCCAATGGCAACCTGTTAAAAATCCGCACTGCTTGATATTGAGGACTATGTTGAACAATGTTGAACTTGTTTAAGTTTAATTTGTTAAAATTTGCGCACTGGTTAAAACTTTTCCTGTATATATATATATATAGTGTGTAACCATTTTTTTTATTTTTGCTTCTAGTTAGCTAATGTAGAAGCTTCGAAGAAGGCATCGCCCTTGAAGATCAAGAAGCTCTATGTTCTAGCCGGTCATTTGTACAGCCAAAGCAACGTTGGTTAGTGAGATTTATACTCACTTCTATATCTACATCAATACCCCTACATAACGTAGTACTAGCTTTTCCCCGTTGGTCTCGTGTTAGCTTGCGCGACTGTTGAGTGTGAGGTCCTGCGTTCGATTCCCAGGTCGGGCAAAGTGTTATTGGGTTTTTTCTATTACTTATTTCCTCCCCGGTCGTGTAAGATATTCTCCGTTGAGATTAGCCGCTGTGACCGGAATTCGGTCCGTAGGATGTTATTATTAGTTTGAAGTGACAGCTATATGCAGCTGAGTGTGTTTGCGCAGAGGGGGCGCACGGCCGCTCGGCGGCGCGGTGCTGGCGCGCGGCGGGCGCGGCGCACTGGGCGGCGGCGGGGGCGACGAGGGCACGCGCGCGGCCCCAGCGCCCCGACGCCGCACTGCGCGCCGCCGCGCGTCTCGCCCAGCACCATCACTCGCTACACGACGCGCAGCAAACGCAGGTCAATCACACGTTCTATATAATAATTTCCTCGCATCTTTCCGTAGTAGGATATCTCACCATACTTATTTACAAGGATTTGGCCCGAGCCGGTCAGACACTTCTTAATGTCGGATGACTAAGAGTATCCATTGTGAGGGAGGGGTTCACACTTCACATCGGCGTCGAGTTGACGATGAAGTACCTGGGAGTTGTCCTCGACAGCCGGTGGAACTTCGTGGAACATTTCCGACGTATGGCTCCCAGACTGGAGCGGGCCAGGGCTAGCATAGCTCTACTAAAGCAATAACCTATGTTGTACGCCTGTTTTAACTTATAAGCGCTTATACCATCTTTATACAGTCTGAATATACAAGTTCTTGTATAATATCGAACATTAATACTGCTTTTATACAGCTTACAATACTACTTGGGGCATGCTCATCTGTGACTGACATAAATCGATCAAGAGTCGCGCCATGCCGGCTCAAGCATACCCGCGGTACAAAATAGTTGCAGAGGTAGTGCGATATCGGCTCAGTACAAATATGGATAGTACCGGAACTACAGCACACTCACACAGACGCGCGAATCTACGAAACCTCTCAGTGAAGATCGCGATGCTCTCGCCGAGTCTCGCCTCTTAGGCTCTCAGTGGCGGGTGCCTCATCGAGACGACTGGACGCGTCATACCTACGTTTATCTCTTTAGCTACGGATCTCCCGCGAACTTTTAAAAGAATGCCACTAGCGTATTTCGTAATAAAAGATTACCGGGCTGCGCACATAACGACCGGATAATTTATGCTTCTTTCTCTATTAATACTGCAGGTATTTTTATGATCAAATAATTTAAAATAGGTATATATATAATAATTTATAATAAGTTTTATAGATAATAAAAGAAAGAACTTTGTACCGGAGCGAGTCTCCCGATCGAAGGTGCACGTACCTTCGATCGGGAGACTCGCTCCGGTACAAAGTTCTTTCTTTTTAAGTACAATTACCGAACACCTACATTCAAACTTTACAATGACACGAAGGTCATGAATATTTCACAGATATTTAGGTATAATACCTGCATACTTGTACATACGATTTTAAACAAAAACATACACACACAAATATCTCTTACAAAACAATCACAATTAAAAAACAGATATAGAACTAGGCAAGCAAATGACATAGCGTTACGGGCACCTAGAACAAAATACGGCAGGAGTACTATTCTGTATGAAGGAGCACAGCTTTACAACAAATTGCCTCGGAATGTAGAAGATCAAAAATCCATGTATAGTTTAAAAATCTCTAAAGAATGTGTTTCTTTAGTGGATTTAAAATTTTAGGCTATCTTTGGTAATAATTTAACCATTTTTGTTGTGTAACCGTCGCATCGCGTCGGTTAATATTTCTAATTAGAAATAAGTATTTTCCCATATAAGTATCGCGTGGATGTCGAAAAATATCCCACAGGAGCGTCTTATCGGGATTAAAAGTACCCTATGTGTTAATCCAGGTAAACAATGTCTTATCGCATTGCTTGCTTTGTCTTATCCGACCCAGAGAATAAAAAGTTTCACAGAAAATTACAGAGTCAGGGAGACAGCCCCATTTCACCCTCTTAGGGATGGAATTTCAAAAACCCTTTCTTAGTGGATACCTACTCTTCACAAAAACACACACCCTTCAAATTTCATGTCCCTAAGACCAGCGGTTTAGGCTGTGCGTTGATATATCAGTCAGTCAGTCAGTCACTCATGACTTTGAATTATTTGTAAAACACCGGCAACCTCTCAGGTCTATGTTACTTACATCATAATCAACAACTTTTGTTCTATGACTTTTAAAAATTCATCATATTTTAGTGCATCAGATTTTCATACAAAAATCGGCTGCCTGTAAATAGGTCAAGTTCAAGCGCCCCCGCCGCCCTAACCCCGCTCCCCTTGCTAATATACTATCGCTTTCTTTTGCTTCGAATAGACTCCGTAACATTTAGAGCGTTCAATTTAAATATTTTTATTTTTGTTTGAAAATCTGATGAACTAAAATATGATGAATTTTTAAAAGTCACAGAACAAAAGACCCTCTCACCGAGAGGAGGCCTGTGTCCCAGCAGTGGGAACATTTATAGGCTGCTGATGACAGAACAAAAGTTGTTGATTATGATGTTAGTAACATAGACCTGAGAGGTTGCCGGTGTTTTACAAATAACCCTGTATAGATGTAATTCTTTTTGAGAAATAAAGTTCTTAAACCATAATTATATCAATATAATAGTCTTATACCTACTTTGAGTTGTTGATGGAGTTGAGTTGAAGGGTTATCAGATTTTGACATAAAAAAGATGGTGGTGTAAGAATGAACGAAATTGAATGAACTTGAAATAATGTACTTATATGCAAACTTTTCATTTTAAATTCAATAACACGATATGCGAGCTGGCTCTAAAACAGCTTAAAAATGGGAAAGCTCTTGGTGAGGACGGGATTACCACTGAACTCCTGAAAGCGGGAGGAAGTCCTGTACTCAAAAAGCTTCGGGAGCTCTTCAACTCTGTCCTATTCTCTGGGAGAACTCCAGAAGCGTGGCGAAGAAGAGTGGTCATAATTTTCTTACAGACCCATTTCGCTCCTAATCTACGTATATAAGTTGTTTTCAAGAGTCGCCACGAATCATCTAGCGAGACTCGACGAGATTCAGCGACCCTAGCAGGCCAGGTTTCGAGGAGGATACAGCACCATAGACCACATCCACACAGTTCGGCAAATTATACAGAAGTCCGAAGAGTATAATAATCGGCCACTGTGTCTTGCGTTTGTGGACTATGAGAAGGCTTTTGACTCTATCGAGACTGGTCTGTTTTGGAGTCTTTACAGCGATGCCAAGTCGACTGGCGATACATCCAAGTGCTGAGATATGTCTTTGTGAAAACGCGACAATGACCGTTCAAACTCAGGACCAGCGAACAGAACACATCCCCCTGCATCGAGGAGTGCGACAAGAGGACGTGATTTCCCCAACAGTGTTCTCTAACACACTGGAAGATGTGTTCAAGACGCTAAACTGGAGAGGATGCGGTTAACCCAGATCCAGCATGTCCCTTGCTGCCCTCCCCCAGTGATTGCCTAAGCCGAGGTGCGAACCCCCCTCGGGGTTACCCTTAGGACTTTCGCTTTAGTTTTAATTTTACTATGGCCCGGCTGGACGTCTAAAAAGTTTAACTTTTTAGAAATCGCCGGGCAAAAATCCGTTTAAGTAGTCAGAATCTTTTCAGATTAACTACGAGATGTCCTTCAAAAAAAAAAAAAAAAAAGAGGATGTGGTATTAACGTAAACGGCGAGTACATCTCACACTTGAGATTTGCAGACGACATCGTCATACTGGCTAAATCGCTGCGAGACTTGCAACAGATGCTGGACGACCTAGTTGATTCTTCTGTACGCATTGGTTTCCGGATGAACTTGGACAAAACCCAGGTTATGTTCAACGAACACGTAACTCCAAGGTTGTTCGAGAATACGTTTACCTCGGGTAAACTCTGTGGTTTGGTAAGAACAACCTTGAGAAGGAGTCTAACAGAAGAATTCACCTGGGCTGGGCAGCGTTTGGGAAGCTTCGTCGAGTCTCCTCGTCGCGTATTCCGCAAAGCCTAATGCCAAAAGTCTTCAATCAGTGCCTCCTAACTGTTGTGACCTACGGAGCCGAAACGTGGACACCCACGGTACGGCTGGTCTATAAATTCAAAGTCGCTCAGCGAGCTATGGAACGAGCTATGCTTGGAGTATTTCTGAGGGACAGAATCCGGAATGAGGTGATCCGGCAGTGAATCAAAGTTGTCGACATAGCTCACAGAATTAGTAAGCTGAAGTGGCAATGGGTCGGCCACATTAGCCGTAGAACCGATGACCGTTGGGTTAGACGTGTTCATGAGTGGAGACCGCGAATCGGCAAACGTAAGGTAGGACGCCCTCAGGTTAGGTGGTGCGATGATCTTTGCGGGGTGGCTGGTAGCATGGCAATGGCGTGCAATTAGAGAAGCCTATGTCTAGCAGTGGACTGCAATAGACTGATGATGATGAACACGATATATACTATATCGAAATATATATCGTCTATGGTTGCCAGGGGAAATAAAATTACAAAAGTAAAAAAAAGTACATTGACATGATTTTTATATTTTGTTTGTTTCTATTAATAATAATAAGCGGCCTGAATTGTCTCACTGCAGGGCAAAGGTATGGCTTTGATGTGCAAATGAATTATTAGTCTTACGATGCGTAAATAGTTAATCATTATTAAAATCTTCTTCATTCATGATCATCATCATCATTTCAGCTGAAAGACGTCCACTGCTGGACATAGGCCTCCCCCAAGCACCGCCACTTCGACTGGTTCTATTAGAAGAAAATAAAAAAGGAAATAACTTTTATTACAAATTATTCATTATTCTTATATTACACATCTTAAAAACGATTTTTTTAAGTGTTTAAATTACACCATTTCTAGCATTCGTTCTATACCTACGCGAAATGGTTCATTACCCCAACACTACTAGTTTTAGTTGTTGAACTGTGAAGTTACTGAATACAATTAAAAGTCGAAGTATAGTTTCTATACTATCCATATTTATACTGTGTTATGGGCGAGTAGTGCCGCATTCATAAGGCCGGTACGGTTTGGGGAAGCAGGAGGAAGAGGAAGAAATTAAATAAATATTTAGATTACGTTATTATAAAAATGATGATTTTAAAATGCTTGTAATTAATACAGATTTGGTGTACTATAGCATCGATAGCGATTCAAGCCCGAGCGTTTGAATTGTGTTCCAAGGCTTTGATCAAACTAGAAGCACTGGATGTAAGCAACCTCTATTTATTTATTTTTGATAATTTTATTTTTAACCGACTTCAAAAAGGAGGAGGTTCTCAATTCGGATGTTTATATGTTTTTTTTTTATGTACGGCCATAACTCCGTCATATATAAACGGATTTGCAAAATTCTTTTTTTGTTTGAAAGGGGTTTATTCCGAAATGGTCCCATATAATTTTCATATAGATCTGATGATGAGTTCGGGAGACAGACACCGGAACTCTTTAAAAAATGACAGCAAATCAACCGCGATTTCTGCTATCGCATAAATATGCATTGTTTGTTTGGAATTAGTGCAGGGTGAATACCACAACTAAAAATTTAAAAATAAAAACTTTTTAACAAAAAAAAAAAAAACAACCGACTTCTTTAAAAACACTCAAAGTGAAAAATAACTTTAATTTCGGAAGTCGGTGGCAAAAAAAACATAAATACAGATCCTAAGACACCGACTTCCGAAATTAAAGTTATTTTTCACTTTGTAGTGTTTTTAAGGAAGTCGGTAGTTTTTTTTTTTGTAAAAATGTTTTTATTATAATATTTATTAATTATAATTTTTGATCGCCCAAAATATATAAACGAGCCTTGCAAAGCATTTTCCATAAAAAAATGTCTCTAATATATTAAATTATACTTTTTTTATGTGCGTTGGTTTTTCAACGCACTGTTTAGCGGCGATATTTCAAAGTCCAATCATGTGTTATTTTGAAGCGCTGGGTAATCCCAGCGCCGAGTATCCAACAGAGCGCCATCATTCTGTCGGGTTCTCAACATTCGGCTCAACACTAACAGTTAAAACTTAAACGCGTGATAAAAAAATCGTCAGGGCATTTGTTTGATGTGCAAATGAATTAGTATTACGGTGCGTAAATAGTTAATCATTAATAAAATTATTTTCCAGCACGAAACTTTTGAAAATCTAGCTATAGAAATATTTACAAGATACAAACCTAAAGACGCGAAAGGAAACAAGATTGAATGCCCGAACTGCGACGTCAGCATGCCTGAATGGTAAGTACTTGTACGACTATACACAGGTTTATTCACGTGGAATCTACTGAGCAGCTAATGTTTATAATTTATTGCATGACTGACATGTGTATTTCAGACTCTTTTAAGCAACAGTCATGAAACAAAAACTGTTCATAGAAAGCATTGTTTATCACAATATTTTATTATTAAATAATGATCTATCAGGCTTTAAGCCTTATGCTTATCTAACCAATATGGGTTGTCTATGTTTGCAAATATACTACCAACACCATTGGTACTATGATGATATAACTCATCGTTTCGGTTCGCTACATGTCTCCGCTTAGGCGTACCTTGTGTTCTTCTACATCGCTGTCACCGTGGCCAGTCCTGCTGCAGGAGCGCAGGTCACATAGCACAGCACGCCAGCATCAACGATATTATTCGTCGAGCTTTTAACACGCTATGCTATGCTACATCATGCCTTTCATTTTGAGAATTCAACAAAATTCATTGCTTTTGTTATAAAGTTGTCGAGTAGACGAATTTCTTACACATAATTATGAAGCAATGGATTAGGAATTTCCTTCAAAATCCTAAGGATTGGAATAGAAAGTGTTTTACGCAATTGGGATGCTGCCCTGCCCTGGAAGAGGTGACGACAGTATGGGCCCCTGATTGCAGCATGCGGCTTGAATCGCGATCGCTTCTTTCTGGTTGTTGTTGACTTGTTTTGGAGCCCAGCTAATGGGCTCATAGTGTGGGCTTTATGCTTACTATCTACGAATAAGTATAGTAATATGTTAAGTTCAATTATCAATGTTTCATGTCTCTTATTAGGATGTCGACTTGTCCTGGATGCAGCAGCGAGTACCCCGAGTGTGCGGTATCGGGCCGCGCGCTAGTGGCGCCACACACAGTGTGGACTTGCAATACCTGCGGAGCGCGGGCCCAACAACATGAACTTGTATTGCGGCACTCGTGTCCTATGTGTCACGCACAACTTTCCTAAGACATCAAGAAAATAAACAAATTCGTCAAGAGGACATAAATTGATGAGTTACATTTGTGGGTGCAAAGTTACAAACTAACAGTTATTATCTTTTACCGATAAGATAACATTCATTTTATACCTATGTTTACGATGATTCAACTCAGGGCTGCCTATTATTTGATATCGAGAATATCCTACTTAAGTTTCCTCGTACCTGTGTCCTACTCGATCGCGAGCCGACTAACATATCATCGCTTACCCCAAAACCACTTATGCTAGACATTCATTCGTTTATATTTGATCATCTTTAGTCCTAATTGGCCAGCGTTCGTGCGATGATGTGTGTATCAACTTAATATCCTAATTGACGGTTGCGAGATCATGCAATGCGACCAAATTGTATAGTTTTCATCGCGCGACCATCAACTCATCCATCGAGATCGGATGATCGTGCGATCAAACATCCCTCATCATCTGCTATATACTGAATGTTTTAATTACACACCGACTAAATCTGTGACTTGGCAACTAATTCCGACTAAATTTGGGAGAAAACAGATATCCGCTAGGTATAGGTCCCTAGTTTTTGAGATACAAATGTGGCCAAGCTGGGGAAATTCTCTCCAGATCGGCCACCTAGAAACGCGTATAACTTTTGAACCAGTGACCGAATAATTCTGATATTTGGCGACTAATTTTGGAAGTAAACAGGTCTTCGTTAGGTTGCCTAGTTTTTGAGATTCTAATGGGCCAAGCTGGGGTAAGCTCTCTAGATCGGCCACCAATAAATCCTTATAACTTTTGAACCAGTGACAGACTCATTCTGGTATTTGGCGACTAATTTTTTGTCTCATCAAAATTAAACTTCCTGATGGTGGCCAAGCCAGTGTCAGTCACACTCACACTACTCTTCCGTCAACAAAACTGTTGTTCAACTGTGTTCAAAGTTGCTCGTGCTAAGCCTGCAGTATACTAAAATTCTTGTAACAAAAAGGAATACTTCTTAACACGCTTGCTTCATACGTATCTTAGTATACGCCTATGTAACGGAAACTTTGAACATGATTTTGACCCCTTCAAAACGTCTGATTAACTCCTTTGGCATACTTAGCAAGGACTAATGACAAAACAATAATAAGATTTTGTGTCATTATTCTTGCCGAGGCTACCAGGATAGCAAAAAAAACTGTCTTCGAAATGTAGGTACGTTGACATACATCACGAAATTCGAAACATCCTAAAAAAAATAGAACATAAATAATAGTTAATTTAAAAAAAAAAACTAAAAAACACGCTTCCATAGAAAACCGTTAGCTTTTTGAAGCATTTTTAATTGACATCAAGCACCCCACCTTCTTCCATTATTTTCTGCTTTTTAGTTTGGTTTTTTATGGACGCGTGTTTATAATTTTTTACTATTATTTATTGTAACTTTATTGCGGAAATTTAATTCGATAGTAGGTTAGTAATCCTATCCCACTTTATAAGATAGTTTTTATTTTAGAAGTAAGATTTATT
Source organism: Aporophyla nigra (assembly GCA_947507805.1). NCBI lineage: Eukaryota > Metazoa > Arthropoda > Insecta > Lepidoptera > Noctuidae > Aporophyla > Aporophyla nigra. The sequence goes on along the minus strand of OX382302.1, from coordinate 12,875,905 downwards.
TATCTGTGTATGAAGATTTTAAAATAAAAGGCAATAGATAATAATTATCTAAACTTTTATTTAATTAAACAGGGTTGCACAAAGAAAGAACATTTGTTTTCTTTATCTTGATCATCACTGAAAGTAATCGCCTGACTAGATAAATAAAAAAGCAACATATTACCAAGTGATTGTTGTAGGTTGAGCAAATTAACTTATTTGTACTGTGGGAAATATTGCAAAATAAGTGAAGTTATTTACTTACATTATTAAAAAAAATCTCATTTCTTCGCTTCAATCGATCGGATGAAAATGAGGCATTTAAAAGCATTTTATTTTTAATGCATTCCTAATAATTATTAATCATAAGTCTTGCTAAATTTCATACTTTAAAGTAGTAGTATGTACAGGTCAATTTTTGGGTGTGGGGGCAGTGAAGTTTGAAGGGAAGCGGCCAGTGCTAGCGACTTATTGGTCAATCAATGACCTTCCCTGTCTCGCTCCGCTCACACTCAATCACATTTAATCATTGTGTCCGTTTCGACTGCTCGGACATAGTGTCGTAGAAGAAAAACGACTACGTCAACCTTACGATGGAATTTGTAAAACACAAACAGTCATCATCATTCATCATCATTGAGAATTGCGTGGCCGCGCGGTTCTTCATGTTCCGACCATGGTTAAATCTTTATAACTTTCTGAATATTGGATCTACGAATTTGCGACTTTCACCGTTAGTGTTTTACAAATTCCTTCGTAATGTTGACGTACCCGTTTTTCTTCTACGACATTATGTCCGAGCAGTCGAAACGGACACTGATAATTTTATGTGTACACTTGCGCGATCACCGCACCATTTTCGCTGAACGCTCTAAAACCGCGTCAATACATGTGATTATGCAGATACATACTATTACTTTAATGAGTTCAGACATTTGTTCATTGTTTAAGAATTTCATTTAGCCTACTCTCATCAAACTGAAAGAAATCATGAAAATAAAAAGTTTATTTTAATAATATGAACACATAGAATTGAAAAACTGTGACAACATGTGATATTGAACAACTAATATACCAAAAATGTAAAGTGAAGGGTGCCAAGGGAACTTTCGTGAAACAAATGTTGCTGAATATTTAAATGAGATAGGTCGTTCTTATTTTCATACATATCATTTAAATATTCACAAAAACATTTTCCATAAATTACTATTAATAAACAATATAATATTGTATTATGATGTATTGTTTCAATGACAATGTTGGAATATTTCTACTTATGTTTATAATCATAAATATGTCTGTTTTAAGGTGCAAATATGATCAATTCAAGAACAGAATTAGTTTTGGTAGTACTTTTATGTTATGTATGTATCTTCATTATTTGTAAAACTTGCTCTTTGATTATATGAAAAGTAACTAAATACCTCCCACATTGCGCAAAGGAAACTGACGCGTTTACAGCAACAACATTTTGGTTTACGAAAATTCCTCATGACATGTGCACATTACCATTACAATTGTACAAATATATTGTTTCGCCACACTAGAGGGTTTCATTGTTTTCTACGTAAAACATAAAATTTCAGTTTTTGCATATATTTCACCCTTTTTATCTTAATAACCTCAGTCCCTTTTATAAACAATATGCAAAAAAATGCAACAAAAATATTACTGCACAAAGTTACTATTGGGCAGGTCCATTTTTGAAAACTGCAATGTATTGTCAATTATCTGAAACAGCTCGGGAGGTTGTGGAATCCGTCCTGTCTCCAGTTTTGACCACAATGGAATGTTATTCAGAGATATTTCAAATGCTCCAGATGATACTAGCTGGCCTTCTATCATATTAGCTAAGAAGAACATCATCATGCATGCATATAGCTTGTTCTCAATACACCAGCTCCACCAGGCAGGCTGTGGTTTGTTCAGCCAGGCAAATATGTTGACCCCACTTAGTATGCACATGATCAGTATCATCTTGCCAAAACCCTGCAACATAAATTCACACTGAAAACTCTTCAAAGAGGTATATTTACTTTTAATTTTCTGGTTTAATATGGTTCTGTCTGAGATATCTTGCTGTATTTAGTGAAAGATGCGTTAATTTGAAATAAATACACCTGAAGTTTATTATTTCCTTATTTAACTGAGGCCTGCCTCTGCTTGTTGAAATGTTGAAGGTATTTCAACAAGCATATTCTGCAGAACTGTAAATGCTTGCTGGAAAAAAATGCTGGGCTACAATGAGATTTCTGAGCGATATATTTTTTTCTGGGTGGAAAAGCGTCAAATGTATCATTAGGCAGAGTGGGAGAGTTTGTCAAACTTTTATTGACTAAAACCCACCCATGTTCCTTCAGTTGCTTGTGCCAGGGCCACGGTAACTCTTTCAAACAAATCTGCAACCCTGACCTTTATCTAAGATTTTATTAAAGTACTAGCTGACCCGACAGACGTTGTCCTGTCTTTTTGATGATATTTGATCATGCATTCTGTCAATTCTATGTCAAATGTCATAATGTTACATTAAAAAAGTTTAAATTTTCTAATTTTCCGCACAATTTTTAATTTTTTTTCTTTCATAAGAACCTTTCCTGACAATTACAAACACAACAAAAAAAAAAAAGTGAAATCGGTCCAGCCGTTCACGCGTGATGTCGTGACCAAGGGAAACAGGGATTCATTTTTATATATTATATAGATAAAACACTCTAATCAATAGCAGCCTCTTTACATAACATCAAAGTCTCCTTTTTAATACCTACTGGATGTACCAATGAAAAAAAAAAAACATTTTCTTTTGTTATTTTACTGAATTATCTGTAAATACCAAAGATATTGTAGGTATCAACAAACCAAATCAAATTGGATTTACTTACAATCAATCTGGATAGGTACATGTTTAAACCTGGAGGATCATAGTTTGCTCCAATTACAGATATTTCTGGATATTTTTGTTGTATTATTCCTGCATAATCTTCGAACACTTTTCTGTATCCGCAAGAATAACTGCAAACATGTAAATTGTTGATATAAATTATAAGCTTACCTAGAGAAGTATAGATACGGTTAAGAAATAAATAGTCCGTGATAACCTCACCAGTAATAAATGTTCATAATGTGACCTACGCCTTGTCCAATTTTAGTGATGCTTTCAACTTCATTTTCACTAGCATACGCATAATTATCGCTAGATAAAATAATACAAGTAATGACTATTGTAAGAAAACTTAATGAAATACAGAAATTAGTTGACAAAGACATTTTCACCGGAGCTATCACTTTACGGTAAAATCAACGACTTGTTTTAATTGGTATTACACAGCAATTAAAACGCATTTAACACGGCGTAAATTATTTATAGTAAGATAGGATATTATTTTACAAATAAAATATCACTGACTCAGACTGACTGATTCTGCTCCTGACATACTTTACTCTTTGGCCTCTGATAAGCACAAAGTCACAACCACAGACTTAATATACCTCAGCCTATGGAATTAGTATGTACTATTCATGGAGCTAGTACATTACTAAACAGTATGACAGGGACATCGACATACTACCTATCAGCATAGGTTCGGTACGTGATTCTGAACTTGCGATGAAAGTTTCCGCAGGTTTCATCCTACTAATATTATAAACACGAAAGTTTGTGAGTATGGATGTTTGTTACTCTTTCACGCAAAAACTACTGAACGGATTTGGATGAAATTTAGAACACAGTTTATAACTTGGATTAACACATAGGGTACTTTTTATCTCGGTAGTATGTTCCCGCGGGATATTTTTCGATCTCCACGCGGGCGAAGCCGCTGGCAAAAGATAGTACTACATATATACAACTATTACACAACGTGGTGACGCGTCTCCACGCCAATAGTCGGTCTGACCCGCAGCTATAGATGTTTTACATCAAAAAGTACCTATTGGAAAAATAATGGAAATGTGTTCTATTACTGATACTGAATCATCAAATCAAAATTTACAAAAGAAACATACAAAATCATTAATTTAAAAAGGTTTAAAAAAAAGTTTTTTTTTTTTCTCATTTCGACGTACCTTCTGTAGAGAATAAGTATTAAATTTTTATTGATTTTTATACATTTTAAACGATCAATTCTTCACACAGTGACGACAAGCGGGCGTCCACTTCCAACCTATGCGACGCGCGACGCTGGTACTTCCCGAAACATCCATGTCCAGTAAGCACCTGCGTCAGCAGGAAACTGAGGGCACCAGGTTACCTCTCTAGCCATTCCTACATAACCGGCCTTACCGCCACTATTGTGGCCCATCCCCATCTTGGTCGTGCAAGTCACTCTCTCCATTCGTGCTTCAAAATCCCGGGGAACTGGACGCTGATCGCGCGTTGGCTCCCCTTCCGCCAACGATATAGGGACGCAAGAATTTTTGAATCCAGATCCTAGGGCGTTGATCCGGCCAGGAGAGTTGCCGCCTCGTAGGAGATCGTACGGTATCCCCTAATCACCTTAACAGCCATCGCTTTCTGCGGCCTTCCTAATATTGCAACGTTGCCAGCTGTTGCGCGTGTTAGATTAGGCAGTATATAACTATAAGTGTATATATTATGTATCATCATCATCATCATTTCAGCCGTTTGACGTCCACTACTGGACATAGGCCTCCCCCAATTTTTGGGGGGGTTTGCCATAATCGCTACGCTTGGCAGGCGGGTTGGCGATCGCAGTGTAGTGGTAAAATGCATAGAGAACGCTGCTGCCCATTCTCCAGTGAGTCCCTTAGTCGCCTTTTACGACACCCACGGGAAGAAATGGGGTGATACTATTCTTTACGTCCGGCACCACATGGTACTATTATGTATATACATATATATTCATCATATATACCAAACATCAAGCTTTGAATATCAGAATGGTTACGGCTTATTTACTGTGTATGAAGGTTTTATGAATATGGTTTGTTGGAAAAGGGTTTCATTAAGTTAAGCACAGAAAGACAAGACTAGACATTAATTTCAATAAGGTTTGCCAGGAATTAATCAGAAAGCTAGTCGTCTGTTCGAAAAATAGGTCTTCATGGAGAAGAAGGAAAAGAAACTACATGGGAACAGTACTGAAGTATTTTATCAACACATTTCTTATATGCCATAGATTATCATTATTTTAAATACATTAATTCTATACACACACATACATTAGTTCTCTTGGACACACATTGTCCAAGAGAACTCAGAATAATATCAACATAATCACAATAATAACAATAGCTGGGAAAAGCATATGAACATTCCATTTATACAATTTAAAACAGTAGATATATTGGCAACTATATAAATGGTACAACAACACTGTCATAATTAGCAATAATTAGGATATAACATTAAATTACTTAACTTACGTGACCTTTGGTCGATCTTTTCCACACAACAACAGCTCTAGAACTAATCAACTGAACATCATCATCATCATCATCATCATTTCAGCCGTAAGACGTCCACTGCTGGACTTAGGCCTCCCCCAATTTGGGGGGCTTTGCCATAATCGCCACGCTTGGCAGGCGGGTTGGCGATCGCAGAACTGAACATCACAGAACATAAATACCCTGAACATCTACCGAGTAACTGCTCGCTATGACGGTCGGACACAGAATGTATCACATCGTTTTTTTTTTTTTGGTCGGACATCTCGTTGTTAATCTGAAATAGATTATTACAACTTAAACGGATTTTCGCCCGGCGATTTCTAAAAAGTTAAACTTTTTAGACCTCCAGCCGGGCCATAGTACAATTACAAACTAAAGCGAAAGTCCTAAGGGTAACCCCGAGGGGGGTTCGCACCTCTATGGCGATCACTGGGGGAGGGCAGCAAGGGACATGCTGGATCTGGGTTTAAATTATTTAGGGGCGAATTTAAAGCTACAGGCGCAGCATCGCGGGCTGGCTCATGCAAGGGTCGGGAGGGACTATTAAGTCGGGGTCGCGACGACGGACCTCGGCGGCGAGGTCGGTACGATTTGTGTTTGTGTGTTGTTCTCACTGTACTGGTCTCTTTTCGACTCTCCTAGAGGAGAGTAGTGGGATCATCGGGTTCGCTGAGAATGTGCCGCGGACGGCGGACTTGACTAATGCGGGAGGGGGTATAGCTAGCTGCCGCGACAACCAGAGGGTTGCGGTGGGTCACTGCTTTATCGAAGAAACGCTTCGAAGCGCGTTTCATGTACTGTATCACATCGTCCGATTCCGTACCCTCATAAACTGTGTAACAAACAACTCTGGTAATTTAATTTAATCACCTTTAATATGAATGTTATGCATGCCTTTAAGTGATGTATTTGCACAAAACTATAATCCGTCATCACATTACGTTACTGTCTTTGTAAATATGTCGTTGGTCTGCCTTGCTTCATAAATCTATACATCTTTATACATCTATACAATACTTACATACAAATAAATAAAATTGGAGTTTCTGTTTTTAATACTAAAATAACCGCTTTTTACTAAGTGTATAAGGATGTATACACGGTACATATACTTAAACAACATTTTTGAAGTGAAAACTTCTTTAGCGCCTTTGGTTCTGGATTTGAAACTCAATTAAACGAAAAAGCGACAGTAAAAAGAGACAGACATAGCTTCATAAGATTTAACGTGGGAGAAAATGAGATAGGAAATACATGACGTCATGACCATGGACGAAAGAAATATGGATACGGCAAATATTGTCACATCTGAACTTCAAAACATTAAAACACATTAAACACGTTTTATGTACATACCTGACATATTAGAATTTAATCAAAAATGTTTTATGTACGTGTACATATTATTATTATTTCAAGTCTATTATCGTACCTTTAAATTATTTATATAAATACGGAAAAAAATGAAAACTAAAAAAAAAAAAAGAAAAGAAAATTATAATTGCGATAGCACGACGAACAGTAATGCTGGTGACGGAGGCACTGGTAATGCCGGCCCAGGTAATGGCGAGTAATTGGCCATAAACAGTAATATTACATACCTACATATGTGTCCAATATCCTCTTTTTTGAAGTCGGTTAAAAACAAATCACCCAAAAATTTTACCATTAAAATGTACGGAAGTCATATCCACACCTTTCATCATCCGTACAAAACACAATGTCGATTTTAGTGTCACGTGACCTAAAATTCCCGGTTCAACAATCGAGTTCCTTCATCTTTTTAAATTTCGTATTTTTCATTACAATGTTACGCAAATATCTTATAAATGCATAATAACAATAATACAATACATAGTAACCTAAGTAACGTCAATAGTTTGTTATCAATAGTAGAATTATTACCCGTAATACTGCGAAATCCGACGCCGGCCGCGGACAAATGGCGGCAAAATGGATGACGATGTTTGTTGAACTAACTATTTACGTGCAAATCTTTGTCAAAAACACAATCCTGGCAATAAAATCTGTATTTTACTTACCTGTCCATCTTACATTTCAACAAAAACATTTCACACACACAACTTTGCACTTAAAACTTAATTATAATCGTACGGATCACCACGCTCATCCAAATGTTTATGTCAAACTGTCAACCTTCGTTGGCGCGTTCCAGGGCTGAGATAAGCGATTATACTACATTGTCCGTCTATTGTGTACTCACTCGTCCATGCATAACCACCATAAATGCAGATTATTATGCTAAATTCTGTAAAAATGAAAGTTCGCCGCTAATTGATGAACCATCGCGACCAATCGCGACTGACAGATCGAGTTATTTTTGCGATCAAGATAAAGCTTGAGTAAAGGCGTCACAACAACCGTGGTGTTTTGTTTACGTGTACGTAATATAATTTTATAGTTTTTTTTAATCATTTTTATAATAAAATTCATCAAATATGCCGAAAACGAATGCAGAATATTGTCGCGATAAATCGATGTAATATATACGAATAATAAAATGTAAAATAATTATCAAACTTTGTATCACTATAATCATTACTAAAACCTACAATTACCCTCTTCTCGTAATTTTACATTCGTATCATTATCTTGAAGCCAAAAATTTTGAAGGTTTCACTTCTACCACGTGTGAATTGCACACATGCCATTTTTTTTTTAATTTGTCAGTCTATCTGTCTGTCTGTTTGTTCCGGCTAATCTTTGAAATGGCTGGACCGATTTAGACGGGACTTTCACTGGCAGATAGCTGATGTAACAAGGAGTAACTTAAGTTACTTTTACTTTAGAAAAAAAAAAATAGGATCTCACGAAAAAAAAATAAAACGAATAAAACACTTTTTTGTTAAATACCACGCGGACGAAGTCGCAACATTATATTCATTGTTTGTTCTCTGTTTATTAGAAGCAAGCAACATTTTTTTTACACTTTCTATTTTCACCAAGCAAAACTAAAGTTGTCGCAACATTCAAATAGGTGGCGCTGTTTTATGTCATTTTGAGTAAACGCCATAAGATGGCGCTGTTACACATTTTTTAGTCGTGGTGATACGTATAAAAAATTATAGATGGCGCTGACGTAGATTTCTATAAAACATTTTTTTAAATAATTTATTTATTTATTGCAATAGTTGTGATTTGTTGGGTAATTTAAAAGAATATAACGCGTAGTTTTTTCTTAATAATAATCTAGACAAATAAATAAAATTGGAGTGTCTGTTTGTAATATTAAAATAACCGCTTTTTACTAAGTGTATATGGATGTATACACGGTTAATATACCAAAACAACATTTTGTTTATTTTTTTTTATTATAGAAAAAAAAATAGAATATCACGAAAAAAAAAAGAACGTAAAACTTTTTTGGTATTCGCGGGTAATTACCTATATAACTTGGATTAATGCATTCTTAATACATTAATTGCGGTAGTACGTCCTCTTGCGATAATTTCCGACATCCACGCGGGCGATTCCGCGGGCAAAAGCTAGTAAATAAATAAACTCTAAAAGAACCATGTGAGCCATGCCCATCTAATGATTTTATGATGTACGATTCATTACAAAGGTTATCAAAAATTCTCGAAATATTTACTACATAGCTATATGATTCTTGCTATAAAAAGAACACGTGGTTCCTTAACAAAGTATAACAAACATAACTTGACGTAAACAACAAATGTTCTTTATAACCTATATTTATCTTTATTGAATTACTCATTGATATATATGTTACACTAGATTAGCAATTACCGCGTCAAAGCGTTGCCACTGGACATAAGGCCACAGCCTTATGCGTAGCTGACGTCAGTTCAGTGCTCTATGTGACGCCAACCGAGTGACACGTGACAGAAAATATCCCCAAAATGGGTAAATGCGTTGTGAAAGAGTGTGATTCAAGATCTCAAAAGCATAATAAATTAACCGGAATTACTTTCCACACGTAAGTTTATTGTTTCAGTGTTTATATCAAAGTAAAAACGCAATAAAATGTAAAATTTTGTAAATTAGGTTCAGTGTTACCACTAAAAACTTAGTTTTAGTTTCCCACATTTGTGGAAGTTTTTAAGTTATTGAATAAAGGATTTTAAATATTTTTTAAATAATAAAATCGTTGCAATAATAAAATCGTCTAATAAAGCAAATTATTCACTTACAAAAAAAGAGTCTAAAAGGCTAATAATATACAAAACTAATGTTACATAGCGGAGTATGATTTCACTATTATTTAATAAATAAAACATATCCAAAAAGAAAATGTCTTAATTATTTTCATTAGAGATAAACTTCCGACGCACATTCAATAAGAAATACATAATTCAAATATTTAAAAAATAATTTTAAGAATAACGTTTCATTATACGTTTTTATGGCTTAAAAGTTGGGTAAAATTTCGTATGGGTAGGCAACCCCATCCCGCCATTGCATGTTTATATTGCGATCTTTTTCTAATCTAAGCGCCAGTATTATTTTTGCGACTTGTGTGAGTGAGACAGATATATGTTTACGTTTAAATGTTTAGTAGTGTCAAAGTTACGTCATCGCGTTTAAATAGTGGTAACAGTTTTTTGACACATTTTATTGAGGTTTGCATCTCTAGTTATTTAACTCAATGGAATTACTAGCTTTTGCCCGCGGCTTCGCTCGCGTTAAATTCGGTGTAACACGGTTCCCCTTTCCTGATTTAGAACACAGAAGAGAACTCGGAACAGAATGTTATTGTAATTTATTTTAATACGCTACTGTAGACGATATTATATGTCTTTCCATTTTGGGATCGAATGTAAAGATTCTGGGCATTGGACACACGCGAACATGCTACATACAATTGTCCATGGGAAAAGCACAGCTTTTCTAAGTTCCCCCCAGCCACATAAAAAAGGAAAAAAAAAGTAGCGTATGTCACTCTCCATTTCTTCAACTTACTCCACTTAAAAAAATCACGTCAACTCGTCGCTCCGTTTTGCCGTGAAAGACGGACAAACACACACATTTTTTCCATTTATAATATTAGTATGGATTGCTATTAAAAAATAGGCGTTGATGGTAGAAGAAAGAAAATTTAAAGTTTTGTGTATTTTTTGATGCGAAATCATAATAAAAGAAAAATTGTCAAAAAAATTAAAAAAATATTTAGGGGTGGGTCACCCTTATCATTTAGGGGTATAAAAAATTGATGTTGGCCGATTCTCAGACCTACCCGATATGTACCTATACAAAATTTCATAAAAATCGGTCCAGCTGTTTCGGAGGAGTTTGGTAACAAACACTCTGTGCATGAGAATTTTATAAATATATATTAAGACTAGCTTTTGCCCGCGGCTTCGCCCGCGTGGATGTCGGAAATTAATGCAAGAGGACGTACTACCGCGATAAGAATGTGTTATTCCAGGTTATATAGGTAATATAGACTCTTTGTGCTATTTTCGATCCAGATCCATTCAGCCATTTTTGCGTGATTGAGAAACAAACACCCAATCATACATATTTTCACATTTATAATATTATTAGTAGTAGGATTATAACTCATATTACTTAGGATTCATAGTTTATGAGAACATCATGTGTGTTGGTGTTTTTAAAATAAAAATAATAGTATTCAGAGTAAGAAGACTGTGACATAGCGCTTGGTATCACTCACTCACTTCAGCCGTAAGACGTCCACTGCTGGACTTAGGCCTCCCCCAATTTGGGGGGCTTTGCCATAATCGCCACGCTTGGCAGGCGGGTTGGCGATCGCAGTATGGTGGTAAAATGCATAGAGAACGCTGCTGCCCATTCTCTAGTAAGTCCCTTAGTCGCCTTTTACGACACCCACAGGAAGAAATGGGGTGATGTTATTCTTTACGTCCGGCACCACACGGTACAGTCGCTACATGTAGCGCTTGGTATAGTTGAATATAAGTCTTCCTGGTTTTTCTTAACGTTCCTATTTTACCTATACAGACACTCAATCATTTACCAGACACCGAACATAATTATAGGAATAGTACTTTTGCCAGTGGCTTGGCCCGTATAGCTGTCGGAAAATATCACCCGGGAACCTACTACCGGGATAAAGTAGGTATCCTATCTGTTACGTATCCATGATATAATACCTATATCTTTGTGCCAAATTCGATCTAAATCCGTTTGGCCGTCTTTGCATCATTGAGAAACAAACATCCAAAAATCTAAACATCTAAGCCATTTCGCGGTCTCTTACTTGGAATAATACTATTAGGTTTATTTTGAGTATAATGAACACTCATGATATTCGCAATTACTATGAAGCCAAAGTAATATGAATTACAATCCTACTTATCCTGTACTACCCGGCCCCTGCCAACGCGCTCTGCGCCCACTTTTTAAATCTCTAATATTTTCTAAGATATTCATTTAAATTACATGCTGTAAAGGGCCATATTGATCTATATTAAATGCACAATGTATTTAAGGTACTTAATTGGATAAGGATTAATGCTGTATTGCTTAAAATCGCTTCGTAAATAAGCCCTTATTTCTCGTAAAAAGTAAAAGATAAAAAATGGTTATTGTGGGTTATCCCTAAGAGATAGACATATACCATTGAGGACATTTTTGTAGGCCTTTTTAAGGTGTACAATACTGTAGTACATTATTTTGATCTATTTCGTAGGATTCAGCCAGGGTTTTTCGAATTTTGAGACGTATGTCAGCGTAGTTTTCGAAGATAGTTATTTTTTTTCTAAAATAAAAGAATCTTTCTAAAATAAAAATAGCCTAAGTTACTCCTTGTTACATCAGCTATCTGCCAGTGAAAGTCCCGTCAAAATCGGTCCAGCCATTTCAGAGATTAGCGGGAACGAACAGACAGACAGACAGACAGACAGACAAAAATTGTAAAAAATGTTGTTTTAGTATATGTATCGTGTATACATCCATATACATTTAGTAAAAAGTGGTTATCTTAATATTAAAAACAGACACTCCAATTTTATTTATTTGTATAGATGTATAGATTAGTATATGTATCGTGTATACATCCATATACATTTAGTAAAAAGTGGTTATCTTAATATTAAAAACAGACACTCCAATTTTATTTATTTGTATAGATTTGCATTAATTTAATAAATCATCTATACTATTCTGTACTAATATTATAAAGCTGAAGAGTTTGTTTGTTTGATTGATTGAACGCGCTAATCTGAGGAACTACTGGTCCAAATTGAAAAAATATTTTTGTGTTGGGTAGCCTATTTATCGAGGAAGGCTATATACCATCACGCTACAACTAAGAGGAGCTGAGAAGTAATGAAAAATGTTGCAAAAACGGGGAAAATCGCACGGGTAGGCGATTCGACGCGACGGGAAGGGTCGGGGGAATAAGAAATTTAACGCGGACGAAGTCGCGGGCAGAAGCTAGTCTTCTCTCATATATGATAAGACTATTGAGAGTATTAAAATACATTTAATTAAATTAATTACGTAAAATATCACAGTCAAATTATTACTATTTTATAACACGCGCAAGAGTTGCTGCGATGTTAATCAACTTGGGTACCAGCTACTGAATGTGCGGCCCGAAGTCCCACCAGTTGTTGAAGACGGGTCCCAAATATTACAACGTCGACTGAACACCGATGCGGACGCCTCCTCCTACCACTATGTATGAACCCCGAGGAAGCTTGTTCCAAAGCCCATGGAAACAGAGCCCCTTAGACTTGTACAAAGCCACCTCGAGACCCAGACGCAGAATCCTTTCAACGACCTGTGCAACCTCTGCCGTGGCCAGTATGGTCGATTGCCGATGCGTTTGCCGTCACCAGAGTGTCATCGTCGTATTAGGTTACGTAGACGCCATGGGGAAGTACACCGCGCAGCACCCAGTCTTACTAAATGTTCCACACTAGCGGCCCAAAGACCAAGACCTGTGGAACACTGCACGACGTCACTCACCGGTTCCATCCTTCCCAACCAGGGTAGATTACGGCTCTCTCTGCTAAATAGTCTCCAATAATGCCGTGGAGGTAGGCAGGCACATGATGATATAAGGGAGGCCCCTTATGCAAATCTAGGGTAAGGTGCTTAAGGCGTTTGCAATATCCAGGGACATCGCCAATACGACCTCTTACATGCATTATGGCATCCGCGGTGGAGAGCCCTCGACGAAAACGAAACTGGCTATCCGCCAAATCTGGCCTCATGCCGGTCAAATGTTGGACGGGGCGGTCAGCGATTATCCTCTCTAATAGTTAGCTCGCCTCGTCCATAAGCACAATAGGCTTTTATGCCAATGGAGAGTCTGCAAGACGCCCGTCCTTTCTCAGTAGAACCAGCTTGCAACTGAAACTGTTGAACTGACCCACGTACGTGAGCACCGACATTCGGATAAGGACAAGATAGGCGGCCTCTACAGCCCACTGCTCCAAGACTTTACCCCGTGCATCTGTTCTTAGGGAATCCCAGGCCGTGGATTTTGCATCAAAGTAACCAAGAACCAACACGGGAACAGGATTGCATACTAGTTGATGATTTAACAAATTCCAAAAGCGATATCTAAAGAAATTTATCAAGGAGAATTTGATGCGAAATTAATTTATTTCAACTTTATTCATTAAAAAAAAAAAAACTCCAAAACAATGATGTGTATCTTTATTTTAGATCATATTTTGGCATTATGTTCGCATTATATGTTTTGTTATATAATGTTTGGCATTAAGGTGAATGCTCCAAACCAGCCCGCGAAAATCAAAATTTCTTGCGTTTTTTGCAATTTGCAGGCCAGTGCTAGGTTGTATGTTGATTAAAATATTATTCGCGCCTGTATGACGTATGTAGTTACAGAATTATAATCATCAAAATCGCCAAAACAAACCTCCAAGTTCATAAAGGCCTAAGAACCAAAAAAAGAGAAAAAGTCATTCCTATAGCTTTCCATACATGCCTAAGAACAAAAAAAGAGAAAAAGTCATTCCTATAGCTTTCCATGCATGCCTAAGAACAAAAAAAGAGAAAAAGTCATTCCTATAGCTTTATGAACTTGGAGGGTTGTATTGGCGATTTTGATGATTATAATTCTGTAACGACATACGTCTTACAGGTGCGAATAATATTTTAATCAACATACAACCTAGCACTGGCCTGCAAATTGCAAAAAACGTCAGAAATTTTGAATTTCGCGGGCTGGTCGGAGCATCCTCCTTAATGTTTGTAATCTGTGGTTTTCTTGCTATTAGAATCTCTAATTTGAGGTCATGTTGAGGTTGGTGACACTGGTGACAGCCATAAAGGGTGAGGTGACAGTGTGACAGGCGTGACAGCACCTATTCGATGACAAACAGAATTGTTAGTGTTATTAGTCTTCAGAGCAATCATTGTGTCAAAATCTGCATGTCGCGGTCTGCAGAGCCAGTAGCGAAAAGTATCACAGTGCATTTGCTTAGACCGGGTGGAATAGCACAAATCTGAATGTTACATTTATAATTCTATCGTACATTACATACAGAACTTAACAATAATGTCCCATCATCACTGCCATGGTCATGATCATGATCATAGCGACACCGACGAGCTCGGCATACAGTATAATCTGTATGAAAAAATTGATAAAGAAAATTTAGAATGTCTAAACGAAAGTATTGAAGGCTCGGGCAAAACTGTCTTCAAATCTTGGGACAAACGACTTGATAGAACTCATGTGAGTGTTAATCATTCTATTTATTTATGTATAGTATATTATAATACCAGTCCAGGTCACAGGGTCGTCTTATGGGCGGAAAGGAAGGCCTCTTCTCATACAGAGAAATCAAGAGTTCCTGCTCACAACCATTCAATAAGCTTCCATACCAAATTGAAAATCAATCAGTGTTATTGTAGTAGTCCTTTTTAAAATTCAGATTTATTAATTCAGTTACAATCAAATAGAGCTCTATTTATCCAACATCTGTTTGCTGTCAGAGGCAAGGCAATTTACCTGGTTTGCCTCATGGAAATGTGTCATTTATGATATGATAGCTTATAACATGCTTGTGAATAGCTATGCTGATCTGCTTTTTGAACCTTGGACAAAATTAGGATGAGGATATTGTAAGATCAAACCTTACGGGACTCTCATGATGAATTATGTCTACCAAAGAAAAAAATAGGTTCTAGAAGAATAGAAGTTGCATTCATCGCGGTCATAATTTTTTTTTTTTTTCACAATTTGCTGCCATTTATCTTTCAGTTTGTTGAAAGTGATGCCGATGAAGAGTTGTTATTCAATATACCCTTCACAGGAAATGTGAAACTGAAGGGAATAAAAATTTCTGCTGAAGATTCCGATTCTCATCCTGCAAAATTAAGATTGTGTGTATAAAATCATTGGAGATACAGTAAGTTATTTTAAATATAGTTATAGGAAGGTTAACATGCTATAATTACTTTTTAGGTTTAAAAATAAACCCAACATGACATTTGATGATGTATCAATGGAACCGGACCAAATATTTGAACTTCAAAAGGATAGTGAAGGTGTTTTGGAATATTCACCAAAGTAAGTTTTTGTATTCTGCATATAAAAATAAAAACAGACAATTGGCATAATAAAATGATTTTGGTTATTCATGATGTTTAGTTAGAATTAACAGTTGTTTTTGTTAATATTTCAGGATTGTAACATTTTCATCAGTATATCATTTAACAATGCATTTCCCTGCCAATTTTGGTGCAGAAAAAACTATAATCTATTACATTGGATTAAAAGGAGAGTTTAGTCCTGGCCACAGACATGGAGTAACTATCTGCACATATGAAGTGAGGCCAAATCTTGATGACCACAAACTAAAAAATATAGATTCTGTATCTAAACAAATTCAATGACAGTTATCGAAGTACACATGAGCAAACATGAGAGTTAATAAGGTTATGGGTATAAAAAAATCTGCTAAATTGTATGACTACTTTACATTGAAGTGTAAATGATTTTCTTCTCATAAAATCCATATTAAATTATTTTTCTGTAAAAACTTTTATTTTTTAGAGGCTTTTGTCTTACAAAGTCAATGACATCAGCTTCATCATACCCTAAACTGTCACCTTGGCCATTTACTCAGTGTTGCCAACTCAGTTTTTTAAAGAGAGCTAGAGTACCTTCGAAAAAGAGCTAAAATAGAGCTAAATTTTTGGAAAAAAAAGAGCTAAAATAAAAGAAAGTTTAAAAATCAACATTTTAATTATTAATATAGAAAAACATAACATGATATTATTTTTTGTTAGATTAATGAGAGTTTTTTTTTATTCGTCGTCAGAACTATCGAAATTGTGGGTTACTAATTGTAATCCACTTGTGCTTGGTCCTGAGTTTTCCACATCATAAATATGTTGCCATGGCACCAATTTTATTTATGACTTCTTTTGGCACTTTAAAGTCGTGGCAGCATTTTTTTGTCCGTCGTAATCCAGATCTGACAGTTAAAATCGCATTGGTGGTGTCATTTTTAAGTCGATTTCTAGATTTGTTTTTGACAATATTTAGTTGGCTAAATACTCTTTCTACTTCTCCGTTTGACCATGGCAATGAAATCATTGCAAGAGCAAAAGAACGAAGTTCTTTGAAGGGATTTATGTCAGCCGCATTTTTGTACTCGAAAACTTCAGTCCAGAATGCAATTGTGTTCTCCTTCTTTTGCCATGGCACCAGGGTTATGCTGTTCCATTGCATTTCTACTTTACTGATAAATTCTTCATCGTGGCCCATTTCCTGCACCAGTGGTGCAATATTCTCTTTGACTTGTTTTAAAGTGTTTGAAACTGATAATTGATTCACTTTTTTTAAAATACGGTAGTTGTCTGGCAACCTTTGTTTGAGCTGTTTAATTAACGCTATCGTAAAATTTATGCACTTCTCTCGGAATTGTTTTTCATCTTCTGCTGAAAATCGATTAGTGTTTCTGATCTCTTGGAGTTGGCTCTCTATTCTGTATCCTAAATAAGGATGTGGAATCAAAAAATCTTCTAAATTTTGAACTTCGAATATATCAATTTGTCTGTTGGGGTTAAGGACCTTTTTACCAAGAGATTCAATGGTAATTTAGAAATCATTTAATAATTTACTAGGGTCAATATTGTTCGATTGGAATATTTTCACGAGACTTTGCAAATGTTCCAAAACAGAATGAATATAAAGCAAATACGCTTCATTTGTAGGATTTTGATATAGGTTGTATAGAGTTTCTGCGGCGTAACAATTTTCACTACGTCTCGTGAGGTTGAAATTTAATTTTAATTCTGCCCACTGGTCCAATATTTTTTTTACTGCTGGTTCTATTGAAAGCCATCTCGTGGCACAGGCTTGAGTTATATTGTCAAATAAAGATTTTTGTACTCGTTTTGCCTGTTTGAGGACTTTGAAAACCAATTATAAGTCTCCTGAACTAGATATTCTAAATGTCTGGGTAAGTGTTCGGCAGAAGCATGAGAAACAGCGAGTTGTATAGAATGACAAGAGCACTTGATCATAATAAGATGAGGTACATCCAATTTCAGTCTTTGGTATACTCCATTGTGTATTCCTGTCATAACATTTGCATTGTCAACTCCGATACCACAAAGTTTTTTGATCTCAAGTCCATATGACAGCAAAGTACTTTTTACAGCTTCTGTAATAGATTCAGAGTCCCCTTTGTTTAACTCTGCTAACGTAAGAAAGGAAGTGACAATTTCGAATGATGTTTTGCTAAAATATTGCACTACTATTCCTAGTAACTTGGTTACACTTATATCGGTGCTCTCGTCAAGCAATAAGCTATATAGTCCATCTCCAATATCATTTCTTAGGACAGAAATAAAATGTGGTGCAAGTACATTCTTTATTACTGCGGTGCACTTAGTTCGGTGGATTTTAATTTCGCTTTTGAATTCTTTTTTGCAAAGAACTCCAAGATGATCTACCGACAATATAGAAGTATGAGCAGCTATGAATAATGATAAACAAGCCTCAGCTGAACTTTTTGCATCGTCAAATTTAGGTTTGGGTTGGAAGACCAATTTCTGTTGTCGTGATGTAAATGGCTCTGCAGCTTTGATATGTTTTTTGCGTGTAACGTGGTTCAATAAATCATTTTTTTCGCATTTAATTCACATCGACAATAGCAGCAATACGCATTGGTTTTGTCATTACTAACTTCTTTCAACCAACCTTCAGTCTCGGAGAGCCATTCTTTACGGAACTTTTGTGTGTATGGCCTACTCGCTGACATTTTGCTTGTTGCACTTTCCTATACTAATTTATTGTAATTCGCACTACAACTACACAAATAATCAACACAGTACTCCACCACGATCGTACACCAATTATCAAAATCAAAGAATGAATTATCGAACGAAACGTAGTAAGTACATAAATGTAACGAACGACATAAAACTATACGGTAATTCCCCGCCCGTAGTTCGAATCACAGACTAAATATGGCTCGATGTATTATTTTACTCGTTGGTCTGCATGAAATTCGGATACACACCTAACATTTTGAAGAACAGAAGTTGGTTTTTCATGCATTGGAATGGAGCTGAAATTTTAAAATTAAAGAGCTAACATCGTTTTTATGGAGTTGATTAATTGGAAATAGAGCTAAATTTAGCTCTAAAAGAGCTAAATTGGCAACACTGCATTTACTTGAATGAGCAATTATAGTATTAGGGCTTGTAAGCACATTTGAGGTTGTACAACCACCATGCCTATACCTGTCACTAGGGTTGCCAACATTTCTTCGACGAAATATAGTATTTTCCAAACTAAGCCAAAAAAGAATATAGTACACTTAAGAAAAATATAGTATTTTATGGAAAACTCAAAAAATAGACTAATTTATTTAAGATTTCAAACTTCTTAAAAGAAAGAACAATATCTAATTGCAAATAATCACCAAAATCCCAAAACAAAAATAACTAACATTCGTTTGACATTGACAAGTTTGGAACGCAGTGAGACAGATACGTTAGGATACACTATAGTCGAAACGGAGAAAGAGTAAGTGGTGATAGTCTACGACGACGACTCTTTCTCCGGTTCGACTATACACGCTCCCACTTCATCATCACTCAAAAGTTATTGTAAAGGCACGTTGATAATTTTTTTAAATGTAAGATTGGTTTGTTAGATTTCGGTGTTGAAAATATAGTATTTTTGCGTACTATATATTTCTTCAACCGTATATAGTACGCAGACCTGAAATATAGTAATCAAAATCAAAAGTCATTTATTCAAACTAGGCTGAGAGTCAGCACTTTTTGAACGTCAAAGTCACATAAGACAGTCCCCCCAAAACGCCCGCCCTTCGACACTTCCTAGTGCTTTGGCTGGGAAGAAGAAGTGGCGGAACAAACTCCCCAGCAGCACTGCTGTCTGTTAAGTTAGAAGAACTTGATTCTATACAATATTGTATAAGTTATTAATATAATAAAACAAAACATACATTATTCGCCATATGTCAGCTAGCACACGCCATTATACCAACAAAACATTGAAAACTAAACTCAAGCTGAAATGAATAATGAAACAAAAATCGTAAACAGAACTTAAAACCTTACTAAAGCCTCCAGGCATAAAGGGCGTGCCCGCTTACATATACAACGATGCAAATGATACATAGACACAACAAATGAAATTAAAAGAAAATAAAAATAAATTAACAAAAGCAGTTAAATAAAAAAAACAATTATATGAACTACCCATATAAACTGTCAGTGTGTGAGTTACAGTAATTACAGAATGTAAAACAGTGTCATAGAAGAAAAAATAAATATTATCTACACAATTAAGTTAGCAACTAGTTTGATAAACTCTAAGACTGTCCTATGGAGCGAGACCAGCATGTTTCCAAGCGTCCTTATCTTGAATGTAGTCCTCTAATTTGTAAAAAGCTCGTTTACAAAGTGTACTTTTAATATGACTTTTAAACCTCCTTTCATTTAATTGCAATATATCAGAAGGTATTTTGTTGTAACATTTAACACAGTACCCCATAAAAGATGTATGTACTTTTGCTAATCTGAAAAATGGTTGATCTATCTTGTCTTTATTTCTAGTATTAAAATTATGTCTATCGCTTATTTTATTAAAAAGATGTAGATTTTTTCTTACATACATAATATTTTCGTAAATGAATTGGCAAGGTACCGTCATAATATTAATCCTTTTAAATAGTTCCCTGAGGGATTCGCCGCGACATAGATTATAAATGGCTCTGACAGCTCGCTTTTGCAAAATAAAAATGGATTCAATGTCAGCAGCCCTACCCCACAGTAAAATGCCATACGACATAATGCTGTGGAAGTAGCTAAAATAGACCAAACGCGCGGTTTCTACATCTGTTAACTGTCTTATCTTTCTAACAGCATAAGCGGCCGAGCTTAACCGCCCCGCAAGAGATGTTATATGAGGTCCCCATTGTAATTTCTCGTCTAGCGTGATTCCTAGGAAAACCGTTTGATCAATAAATTCCAGTTTTTCCCCATTCAATAAGATGTCACATTCGCTACCTCTGACATTAGGCAATTGAAATCTAATGCACTTGGTTTTTTTTTTATTAAGTACAAAATTATTTACCGTAAACCAGTCTTGGACCTGAAGAATGCAGTTATTGACGTCGTCAAGATTTTGAGACCGTCTGTCGATTTTAAATATCAATGATGTGTCATCTGCAAATAACACCATCTTCGGTTGGTTTGGAAGTAGATGGGGTAGATCATTAATGTATACTAAAAAGAGGAATGGACCCAATATCGAGCCTTGAGGAACGCCCATTGCCATTTCAGACCCCAATGAGTTTACGCCGTTTACTTGGACTTTGACCGTTCTATCCTTCAGGTATGGTCAAGAGCTGTATTTCTAATTCCATAGTGCTCTAGTTTCAGCAAAAGTGTCTCATGGTTTACGCAATAGAACGCCTTGGAAAGGTCACAAAAGATTCCAATGGCATCTTGTGCTTCTTCCCAGGCGTTAAAAATGTTCTTTATTAGGGTAACACCAGCGTCAGTGGTACAACGCCCTTTGGTGAAACCGAACTGGTATTCATGAAAGATGGAGTTTTTATTAAAGTGACGTAACATTTGATTGAGCATTAACTTTTCAAACACCTTACTGAGAACTGGCAGAACTGACACGGGCCTATAATTGTTTGGTTCTTTACTATCACCGGATTTAAACAAAGGAACTACTTTGCTGTGTTTCATCAGATCCGGAAAGACTCCTTGGTCTACACTGGTGTTAAATATGAAAGCTAAATAGGGTGCAATGGTTTCAATAATAGAACTACAAAATTTGACAGACATTCCCCAAAGATCTTCTGTTGATTTAATTTTAAGATCTTACAATACTATATGTATATTATAGTACGGTTGGCAACCCTATCTGACACGTTGCTGTGTTCCAGTTTGAATAGTATGGGCAAAGAGTACTATAACATAGTGAGTATGGGTCAAGGAGTACTATAACATATTGGGTGGGTGCCGCTCGACCAAATTTACACAAAGCAAAAAAAGGTTTTATTTCCCTAAACTTTAAAATGAATGGATCCACTTATAAAGAGAAAAAGAATTACGAAACGCTGAAGTTTTTTGATAAACTTTTTAATAAAACTAACCAAACCTGTTTGGCACCTACCAAACTATTGTAAAACATATCTATTAAAATTTGATTAGATGGGTTTTCCATGCTTCATCAAATGTATGACAGAAGGTGTTGGTTTTAATTTAAACAATATTGGTTTACCCAGTTGTTGTTAAAAATACATTTAAGTGGCTTCATTAAAACACTCGTAGATCGACCTTAAAGCCATAGGCAAAATGAACTCAAATACTCAAAAAATAATAATAAGATAGTTAAGATTAAGATAGGAGGTATTGGCACTTCGCCGTAGATAGGAGATATTTCAGTGTTGTCTCAGAGATGGCCACTTCAGCCACTTTGGGTGGTTGTTACCATGGGTGCCAAGGAATATTTTTGGGAGGGTATCTACACCTTGGTCTAGTAGTTGAAAGCGCTACTGCTGAGCTTGAGGTTCTGGTTTCGATTCCCAGTTCGGTTAGTGTTTTTAGGTTTTTCTATTAAAAACTCAGAAGCAACTCAAGAGTCTGGATTTCTGCCTGGTTGATATAAATGTCCACCCACTGTTGATTTTTTGGAGGTACTAAATCAAGTACTAAATACTGGTTGGATCAGAATGATATAATTCGTTGTAGTTTTGGAATACAGTCATGGGCTCCTCATTATAACGCATCATAATGGCGGGCAGAAAAACGTTGAATTTTTTCATTTCAGTTTTGCAGATATTTGAGTCCTATAGAATCAAAAGCGGATATCTGCATTTTGACTAAATAGTGGTAATGAAAAAAAAACGTTTGTACTTAATTAGGTGGTATTTATTAAATAATAATTGTTTGTTTAGGTATCTTTAGTTATTGATGCTATTAGAAAAAACACAAAAAACGATGTGAAATCAACATCAAAGACGTAGGTGACGAATCTTTTTTGCACATAGCCGGCTTTGATTCTAAACATTGAAGATGGCCGTATTTGATGTTAAGCCTATTGCTGATTTCCGTATTTGATCCCAACTGAATTTCAGATTGCCGTATCTGATTCTAAAAAAACGGAGATAAACCAAGGGTTGTCAATAACATAAAAATGTAAATTATTAAGTTTTTAATTAAATATATTAACGTAACCCAGGGTTTAGGCAGATTAAAACATAAAATAAAAGTTTTTTAATACGCGCGTATCCAAGGGCATTTTTTTATGTTTTTGTTCATGTTTATTATCATTGGAAGATGTTTAATTAAGTATTGAACATCTTCCAATGATTCCTCACAAAAATCTTCTACTTTTGTATCGTGTTCGCTCACCGTTTCCGGCAAAGTTTTTGATGAATACCTGAATTAACAAAATAAAAGTAAGTAACTAATTTGATACAAAGAGGCAGTTTGGGAGAGGTCTACGTCCAGCAGTGGATAGCGATAGGCTGAGGTGATGTTGATGAAGTAGTTTTATTAATTTTACAAAAACAACTGATAGCATGATTGTTTTGATGTAGATCCTCTACCTAATCTACGAGTACCAACAACTAACTCTTTATTTTTTATTTAGATATGTTTGTCTTCAAATTCAGCAAAACAAAACAAAATAACATGCACAAATGTACCAGTCCAGCAATGCGAGATAATAAAAGTATTAGATTAATTTTATAAAAGAAAGTGCGAACCCTACACAAGATACTTACCTCTTTCTCTTAGCTACATTTATTTTCCAATTATCCGGATCCTTTTGGCGTTTTCGACCAAAACGACTATTCACAGGTGTTGAGTGGCAATTCATGATTGTAATTTCATAGAATCTGTTTAACTGCAACAGCAGAAACTTTAATAAATCAATAAAATCACAAAGCTCAAAATAAGTAAAACTCGTGCACCGCCGTGACAGCATGCAAACATAATGGACGCCTGTGATTGGTCGAGCGAGCAGTTTGCCGTATTTGATTTTGAATTTTTACAGAAAGCCGGATTTGTCACTAATCTGTGACTTTTGAGTGGATTCTTATGAAAGATAGCCTTCTCTGGTATGGACCTGAATAACTGTTAGAAAGTATTTAAAATTTTGAGTGTTACCTTATTTACAGTTCGTTTTTACCAAAAACGTCAGTTAGCCGGATTTGATTCTATAGGACTCATTTAGTGTAAGAGGTCGTGTAATTGTTTATGGTGAGTACGAAGTTGTGCATCCAACCATTGGGAAGTTAATCTACAATAGTTATTTCTGCAACAAGAGAGCAAAGTCGTTTTTTGCTGCGAGTGCTGATTTTGAATCCTGAGTGTGGCGAGGGATTCAAAGGCACGAGATGCAAAAAACTTTGCTCTCGTGTAACACACATAACTTTTCACTTCAGCAGCGAGTAACTTTAGGAGATAAAATAATAAACAGGAATAGATTAAAATAACTATTTATTGTGAATCAAAATAATTAACATTGTAGGTAGAGGTACCAATTCAATAAAATGGAACATTTTAAAAGTTAAAAGTAAAATTAATGCAATTCTGTAAATTAAAAGTAACAGATTTATTTGGCAACGTTATCTATTGTTGCATTGAGTTTAGTTTGATTATCTGGGGTTAAGGTTTTTGTTTCGGTGGCGGATTGAGAAGGAACAACGGTGAACGTTGGTGACTCTGATCAGCTTTCTGACTGTGCGTCGTTGGAAGTGGATGGGCGTGGGTGAAACCAAGGATCCGAGGTCGAATTCAGACTTATTGTTTCCACTATATGTACGCTTACAGATTTTCGACTTATTTTCTATTGAGTCTCAAATATTAATAGCCTTCTGCAACCGTATTGGACTTCCACCCGCCGCCGTGACGTTTTAAAGTGGTGAGATCGGCTCCGGAATCAGCCAAGAGCGTTGCCGAAGTTCTCCGAAAGCAGTGACCCGAGTATAGCTGAGGCTTTTCCAGTTTTAAGAAAGTGGCAATTTCTCGCGGTATAGCACCTATTTTATTTACTCCAATAGACTGTCTTGACCATTTATTATTATGGTATTGTATGAAAAATCGGTCGATTTTTTAACCGACTTCAAAAAGGAGGAGGTTCTCAATTCGGATGTTTATATATATATATATATATTTTTATGTATGTTCGGCCATAACTCCGTCATATATAGACGGATTTGCAAAATTCTTTTTGAGTCGAAAGGGGTTTATTCCGAAATGGTCCCATATAAATTTCATATAGATCTGATGATGAGTTCCGGAGACAGACACCGGAATTCTTTAAAAAATTACAGCAAATCAACCGCGATTTCTGCTATCGCATAAATATGCATTGTTTGTTTGGAATCAGTGCGGGGTGGATACCACAACTAAAAATTTTAAAATAAAAACTTTTTTACAAAAAAAAAAAACAACCGTCTTCCTTGAAAATACTACAAAGTGAAAAATAAATACAGATCTTAAGACACCCACTTCCGAAATTAAAGTTATTTTTCACTTTGTAGCGTTTTTATATTGGCTGGACGTAAATGTTGGTATTTTTCTACAATAGTACATATTCTTCGCGTACGACAAAAGACCTGTCAAGTTTCGTCTTCGTATTTTTCAATTTTACTAACAGTAATTTATCTGAATGCTTATCGATATTGCGACACGCTCCACTAATTCCTATGATCAGTACAACCTGTAATGAAAATATTACGTAATTAATATGCATAATTTAACATTTACAGCATCTTTTACATATCTTATTAAATATTTTAACAGTACTGCTAAGCCAGACTAGGATTCATTGCGCCTCCAAAAATTAGTAGTAAGCAGTAAGTACCTTTATGCAAAACAGTCTACACACAAATTTTAATAACTAACAACAAAGATTCATAGGTACTAAGTGGTACCTATGAATCTACCTATGTTGTTAGTTATTAAAATTTAGCGGCAAGTAAATTGCAGTCCGGAGCTTCATTGAAAATTTTTTCTATGTTAAGGGCCGTGAAAATTTTGGACTTTTTAGCCTTATGCCCCCAACTGACATTCTTTTTAGAAAAGATACGAGTTTTGCGTATGTTTCAATATGCACGTTATGTTTTGTTTTTAAAGTAGCTTTCAACATTGAGTAAATACTCCACATTGTAGATGATCGCCTCGTCTGTGATAAATCTAAAAAATAAGATAGCAACACCGTCTCCGAAAAACTGCTTGCACCCTTTGTAAGTCTCTATTCATTGAAGACATGGTATGCTTTCAGATATTTCTCGCGAGACTTCTCAGGTAGGAAACTTAATTCTGCATTAATAACTTGTTGTTTTAACTCTTCCGGTGTTAAAATACTGTTCTCTTCGCTAGTTTCACTCATATTTTACGATTATTTTAATATTTTTAACTTATTCAACTTTTTACGCCAGCTACGAAATTTTATTCCCGCTCTTTTATTTAAATTAAGGCGTGTTCGGAAATAGCACCCATGATATTTTATTATTCAAAATATTTAGGTACGTAACATTATTGAAACTAGCAATAAATATTTACAGGTTAAATATCAGTTTTATTTGCAGTTAATACTTATTTTCGTTTAAATACAACAATAAGTTAAAAATTCAATAAATTACATTAAAAGACATAATAATTATCTTTTTGCAATTTTTTTTTAGTTAAGTAGTACAAATTTCCGAACGTGTTTGTCTTTGAGGTTGAATTCAAAATCGGAACTTCGAAAGGGCTAGTCTTTGTCTCTCTCTCTTTCTAATGGCAGGAAAGAGATAGAGTGTAAATGTTTCGAATTGTATTATATGATTAACCCAAGGCTGAATAAGATATTCGCGGTTTTCTGAAAACAAAAATCAAAAAGTTACTTTGTCTCACTCAATGAGCAAAATCGCATTTTGCTCACTGATTTCAGGCAGCAAAACCTACATGTTTGAGCTACTGAAGTGAAATAGTTATTTGTGCCCGTTTTTTATTGACTGCTGTCTAATATAAAATTGAAAACGAGGAGAGTTGAGACAGCCTGTTTCAAATCTCCTCAGTAAGAAAAAACCTCCCAATTTTTATTCAATCCACAATCAATAAGCAAATACACAGAAATCAATTGTACCAAACATATATAATAAACCTTTAGTTAATGAGCTTTCAAAACATATGTAACTTAAACCAAAATACAAATCCCTTATCAAAATATAGGCATCGTAAAAATACGTTAAAGACTTACTTTTCACGATTTTTGTCACATGGCACGCAGAACTCCACAACCATGCGACCGACGCAAACTAACACGTCAGGGGGCTAAGAAAAAATTAAACCGCCGAAAAAACAGAAAAGCAAAAAATAATAAACCTTAAAATTATGAGTCGGCGCTTTGAGTGATCTTTGTTCATTGATTTTTCAGCGCCGACTCAAAATTTTAAGGTTTATTACATCTTGCTTTTCCGTTTTTTCGGCGGTTTAATTTTTTGTTAAAAAGTTTTTATTTTATAATTTTATGTGGCTTTAATGTACTAATAATACTTGGCAAGGTATACCCTATCCGCGAAAAAAATATACGCGTCGAATTGATAACCTCCTCCGTTTTTATCGTCGGTTAAAAAGTGATTGTTATGTAACATTGCTAATTCGCTAATGGTTTGAAGTTCCGAGAAATCGGTGCTGTTTCAAGTCACCTTTGTTTCAAATCCCCTCGGTCGCCCCCTATTAACCCAACCACAAATTCTGCCCGAGACTAGACTATGTTGATCTCGTGTTTTTGGGGTCGCTGATTCCGAATTGTTTAATGAAAATAATTGATTAAACTTGCTGTTTCCAGGGTCAGGTGGGTTAGCCTGCTAATGGTTTGGTAGGGGTCGTTTTTAGGGGTTGTTTTTTTAACTTACGAAAATTTCTGACCTTATAGGGTGAATTAGACCTCGGATTCGGAATCAGCGACCCCAAAACACACAAGATCAACATGGTAATTATATTCGCCACATTTATACAAACTAGGTTACGTTAACTGTCAATTAGTAAGGTACTTGATACAAATAAAGCCTACGCTCAAATAAGGCCTGTAGTGCGGAAAAGTCGGATCAAAAATACTTCACACACGCATCGACGACAGCCCCACGAGTGGGCAAACAGTGCGGGAGAGGCCGCTCGCGCTCACAGCGCAGCGACGGTAGTGGCCGGTCGTTTGTGACAGACGGGCGTTTCCATTGCGCGTTATTAATTTGCCGTAATTTCTATCTAATTTTAATACGTTATTGTTTGAAGTTTTGTTTCAAGTAATGTATGCGAATCACAATATAACTCTTCAAAAAGGTAATTATTAGCGACGAAAGGAGTTTAAAGTTCATATTTGTTTCATGGAGGTTGTATGCATGACGATCGTACAGGCTGGTCATAATTTGTACAGGCTGGTGATAATTATGTCAGTTCAAATGTCATGATAACCATATAATAATAAAAAATAAAAATATTTTTTTTTGTAATAATTGGTTCCATATCCAGCAGTTAATAAGTGTTAAGAAAAAATAAAGAAGAAAGTCCCTGAAGAAGTATTCTTTTACTCATTGCACCTACGTCCTGGTCCTGGTCAGTATCATCCCGCCAGCGAACCCTCTCCACACAAGTGCAACGTCAACAGTAATTATGACTTTAAATTGTAATTTTTTGAATATGCGAATTAAATACTGCTTATAAGATTGATGAAGTATAATGTACTAAATAAAGCCTACTTTTAAAATAGGCCTGTTTTGCTAACCCTGGGCCTTAATAAGAGTTCTGTTGAATTTTAACTTGATTATGTTTATTGACAGATTAATTATCTCAGTATGTCTCCAGTCTGACTACAGCTTGCTAAGAACCGTCCACGTAGAAAAGCTTTGAATTATAAAGGTCGGAGAGAAACTTAAGATTTATTTAATACGGATAAAAACCAAAAAAAGAATAATTCTAATAACACAAAGAAAGGAAAGAAACCTTTAACACGTTGGCTGCCATATGGAAATCCGAATATATATATTTGCGTTTTTCATCAGTCGTTTAAATGACGTAAAACGACTTATTTATAAGATTTCTATATATAATATATGTTTAAAAATATATAAATAAAATATATAAATATTTTGAGGCCAAGTTCTCTAAAGTGATCATTGGGGCCGCGCCGGCCACTTGTAATGGTATTTTGCGTTACACGCATGGCCGGCAGCGAGCAAAAGGTGTTCAAGTTTACCTTAGTTGTGCCGGTCATTTAAGCCCCCCATGGCCCCAACGCTTCTACCAAGTGCCGGTCATTTTGACCCCCCATGGCAGCCAACGTGTTTAAGAAAACTACAACAGAAACCCAGAAACAAAACAAGAAACCTTCGATTAAACCAAAATCAACTGAAGCTAAAAGAAGAAAGATGAGAGGATTGCAGATATGAGACAATGCGTGGAGTGTCATCAATGGTACCACGAGGATTGCGTCGGCTTGACAAAAATGATCTAGACGCATTTTTATGTCCTAATTGTCAGGAAAATTAAAGCAATTTATGCTACTTATTAAGTTCAAAGGCCTTATTTAGTTACCTTGTTTAATTAAGGCCTGTCAAAATAATTTTATTTTTCCATATTTAATAATATTTTTGAGAAGATATGTTAATTTTCAAATTTTTGTTTGTTTTGATATAATTTTTTTATACATTGTCTTTATTTCTTGTTAATATGCGACTTCAAGTTTGACTAGCAATTTAAGCAGAATATTTAGTAAAATAGCTTACAAAGTTGTTCAAGGATATCATGGAAACACCTGATAGAAGGCTCTGAAATGTATATTTTAATATAATAAGTACTCTAATAACAATATTCCTATAATTTAAGGATATAGGCTTCGTTCAATCACTGTGTTTTAGAAAGGCCTAAGGGTAAGGTTTCTGAATTACCTCTTTTTAAGTGATTTTTGATAAAAGATTAAGGTCGACTCGGGGAAGATCGTCGGGCGGATAGGACCGTACATTAAGCAATACGACGAATTCTGAATAGCTACAACATAGCCAACCTAAGATACAAAAACTTTAAACTGGTAGTTAGTAGTCTTAAGCTTTAATCTTGGGTTGGCTTGGTTGGCCTACTAGTACGTAAATTGTATGTAGGTACTAGCCTCAATTATGAGACAGCATTCCTGTGTCCAGCTCAGTGCACTGACTGAAAAAGAAATGTTAGGGAGAAGACGTTTCGATCTATTTATATCTGTTCCATGTAGAACATCATTTGCTCAAAAGTTTAACATGTTCTTGGGCCCAAAACTGTTCAACATTGCCAATAAACAGTTGCAAATTTTCTCCATGAATAAAAGAGAGTGCAAACAGAGTGTGATCACTTGGCTTCTATCCAAAACCTATGAAGAAACTGAAAAGCTGTTTAAAGTACTTGCTTAGTATTATTATTTTTAAAATTTAATTATTGCCTACTAGGTAAATAGAATATTATTTATACCTTTATATGTTGGTGATGTACATTATTGTAAGAAATCTATATCCTAAGTTTTCCTTTAGCACACACACACAATACTCACCACCCCGACACACAAACCCACAAACACACACACACACACACACACACACATCCACGTATACATACTTACCCCTACTCTCACCTATGCACACCGTTTATTCTGTTTTGTTTTAATTTTATTTTTTTCTTTGTTAATTTTAATTCCAGTTTCTCACATTTTACACCTTATTGATCATCGGCTATAATAATAACGAGGGTGGGCGCTGATACCTATAATTACAAGATATTAAATTATCTTAGCTTAGGTATTGGCTGCAACTCCAATATTCAACCTTAATAACCCTAAGCCTATGTGTGTTGCTAATTGTGTATATTTTGTTTTACTTAAAGGTGCAAAATAAACTTTTTTTTTTTAAATTTATATTAATAACGAAATAAACGCCATTGTATTTTAGGCATATTGCCGTCCGAGCGGCCAACTAAAATCGACTGTAAAAAAATATTGAACCTATTTTCTAGTATTTTTCTTGTTTATTTGCTGCAACAAATTAGCAACTAATTGTCCATACACATTAGCCTCTATTAATTTGATATTTATGGTGAGATACGTACCTAAACTTAACCTGAAAACGAAATATAGCATAACTTTTTGTATATTTAAGTTTTGATGTTTTTTTTTTATTTTTGTAACAAATACAACATATTAAGACCTTTCTTTTGATATATCATTCGCCTATCTACATTATTCAGTTTCTGTGTAATCACAGGCGATGACTACGGCAAGTGGCGGTTCTAGCGGCCAACTGTGTTTGGTCGTAGCGTCTTTTTGTAACAAATTCAGGAAAAGAGGTGTGTATTGTAACAAATTACAACAAATTCCTGGCAAAATTTCATAAAATTTTGTAAGTTGGCCGCGCGGTGGAAGCGAACATAGGTTTTGGAATCTGACCTTAACCTTAGTCTTTCTACCCCTACGTATGAGTGGGATGCATTCGAGTTTAATTTCTAGATTTTACGTTACTAATATTATACGTAGGTTGCTCCAAAAGTTTTGCAAAATTAAATATATTTATTAAAAAAATTCAACGTATTTACCATCACAGTCCACTTCTTCTTACATACAAACCAACTACCTATTAAAAATCTCTTGCCATTTATCCTTTGAAACGGAAGCACAGGCATTATCCCAAGCACCTAATAGGTAATTCCTCCTCAGTTACGAATTGTTGGCCTTTCCATTTATTTTTTACGAAACGAAAGAGTCCAAAATCACACGGCGCAAGGTTTGGGCTATAGGGAGGATGATCCAACAGGGTGAGATAAACTCCTGAGATCGTGATGAAAATGCCAAGTAAATACTGAGGCGTGATTTTAGTCGCAGTCCCTTCAACTCATTTATAACTTGAGGTTAACAAGTGCCTGTGTAGCAGGCAGCAGTGGCAGTCTTCTGTGAATCCATTGCCATTCTTTTTATAAGGCCCCTTTGAGCAAAGAAAACTACGATCATTCTTTTTTAGGGTTACGTATCCAAGGGGTAAAACGGGAACCCTATTAAGTACTAAGATTCCGCTGGCCGCCCGTCCGTCCGTCCGTCTGTCACCAGACTGTATCTCATGAACCGTGATAGTCAGAGAGTTGAAATTTTTACAGATGATGTATTTCTGTTGCCGGTGTAACAACAAATAGGTACTAAAAAAAACAGAATAAAATAAATATTTGAGGGGGCTCCCATACAACAAACGCGATCTTTTTGCTCGTTTTTACTCGATATTGATAACGTCAACAGGTAGACGCTTGAAATATTCACAGAATATTTAGTTGTATATTCGCTTTTAAAAATAAATAATTGAATTAAAATAAAACAATTGTTTAAGGGAGGCTGCCATACAACGAACGTGTTTTTGTTTTTTTTTTTTTGCCGATAATTGTACGGAACGGTCGTGCGGAAGTCCGGCTCGCACTTGGCCGGTTTTTCTACTGATCTCTGTTGTTTTACCGTGGTCGGTGCCGGCTCATCTTTAAACACCCATTAGTTTTGATCGACATTTAGGTACTGGGAACATGGAAAAAATATAATCATGTATCGTCGCCTGTGACGATTGAATCAACATCCTTTAAACGGCCGGAGTCATATTTCTTTATAATTTTTTACACCAATTGACACGCGCTTTTCGCTGGCTGTCATTGAGGTATCCATAAAGAACATAATTTTCTAACGTTCGTATCTTCATGCAAAATAGAATTCGAAGTAGATGCACCAATATTGAGCATCTCCTGGATTTGTGTAAGGTCAAGGTGGCGAAGTCCGGCATAGTTTATTGCAAGCTTGATTTAACAAACGCCCTATAACTGATTTTTAATTTAATTATTGGTTTTCAATATTACTGATGACTAAAGATTACTTTTACAAACAGCAATGTAACTGTTGTCAAAATGAAAACAAACGCCTTTTTTCAAAGCCTGTAAGTAGACGGACTTCCCCGAATAATTGTGACAACTCCGTCATAAACAAAACATTTTTTATATTTTGTTAGATATTTGCAGCATCCATATTCACTAAATATTCGGTAATAAAAGTTAATCACAAATATGCTTTAAGCATCCTAATAAACGCTTGCAAATATAATCTAATGCTGTAAAATTATAAAGTCGTGTAACTCTGGTATAATTGCAAGAAAAGGGATTGTCAACATATAAGTCAATACAATTATTTATTTATTTTATTTATTATTTATAGTTAATTAACACGGTACAATATCAATTACATTAATTAACATAGAAAAAGAAAGAAAACAAAATTATACAATTAACAATCTGGTTACTAACATGGAACAGTGGACACCCTGGCATACTGTTTCTCACAGAACATCAGACATACGCGCATAATTCTACTCCATTCGTCTGCAAACACATCACATTCAGGGTTGACTGTCAGGAGGGCATTGAGCATCCTCAATGTACGACATACAGGCGATTTAGCTCTGGCGACCGTTCTGCAAGTCAGTTGCGTGAACAGATTGTGTCGGTGACTTAAGCGGTGGCGGATGTATTTGTTGGGCAGAAATAGTCGATAGAAAAGGCCATGGAGCTCAGGGCAGTCGATATGACCGTTAAGGGTCTTACAAGCTACCGTGAGCTGATCAAGGCCTCTTCTTATCACCAATTATATTTGAATATTCTGAGTGAAGGGTATAGTAGATAAGTATGTTTGTTAGTTGCATCTAAAATATTGTACAATGTGAACTTTGCTAAGTTTAGGTATTAAGATGATACAAACCAGATCTTAAGGGTCTTTAAACCATAGAAAAACCGAATAGTAATATTAAATTATGTGATAGAAGACTCCTATCTTATTGTATTGAAATGTTTCTAATTAAATTTTATTCATAAAAAGCCCAGCGTGTTGCCAGCTTTGACTGTATAACTAAATAATGTTTTAAGAAAACGCTTAAACCAAAAAAGGTTTTTAACATCTGCTTTGGGGCAACATCGGCACATGACGGTCTTTCCCTAAAATACTAGACAGACTTCCCCCAATATTGAATTTATATGATTAGGTTTTAACACGGCTATTATTTCTGTAATTATATATTTAAATTCGATTTGAATAGAACAAAACAATAAAATGCAATACTAGCTAGACACTTACCACTACAATACGTAAAAATCCGTTGATATTCACAATTCACGTTAGCTAAAACGTCGACATAATTCACTCGTGTTTCAACTAGTCAACTACAAAAAAAGATTAATTATTAATATATAATAGATACCGTTTTTTGCTATTAGGAACCCATAACAGCGCTATCTTATAATTTAAAGGTAGAACGCAATAGTGACTCTGTTTCACCGATCGAGCTATCAACGTCGTAGCTATTCAGAAACAGCCTAGAGAGATGGTGTATGGTGTTCCCCGGTAGACGAACTTCCCCACCTTGACCATAAAATATAAGGTATTACATATTATGTAATACGTCGGTCACCAGTAATAAAACTTGTAACTGCACCAACGTTTACTTGAGTCCTGCTCGCCACTGGGCGGCCTGATTTTTCATTATCATCTAAATTTAAACTTCCACGTTGAAATTATTTGTACCAACCGAATACAGTAGAGACAGAAGGGCACTCATCGCTGAAAGTTTCAGATATTTCGTCGTAGCACTCTACGTACGATAATCCACGTTTGATGTTGTAGTAGAATATCACTCGGTAATCACGGTGACTGACACAAGCCATTTTAATCAATTTAAACAACTTTCCACAAATTATACAATAAACACACTGACTAGACTGAGCACAGCAATACGTCGTGTTCACGTTTGTACAACTTGTTAGTATTAATACTTATTTAAACAATCAAACAAGTAAAAACTTACTAGGTCTCTCATATTGCAAGACTTATGGAGCAATCTACGTAAATGTGAAAGTTTGTGAGGATGTTTGTTACTCTCACTGAAAAACGACTGAACGGGTTTGAATAAAATTTGCCACACAGAGAGTTTATAGCCTAGGTTAACACATAGGGTACTTTTTGTCCCGATAGTAGGTACGCTCCCGCGGGATAGTTTCTGACCTCCACGAGGGCGAAACCGCTGGCAAAAGTTAGTATTTTAAATCAAGCTTTTTGAAGTAAAAACTTCTTTAGACGTGTTGAGCGATATTTGGATAGGAAAAGATCTTATGGGTTGGGTGGTTTAGATTACAAATTATGACATTTTAATTTTTTATACAACAACTAGCTGACCGTACAGACGTTGTCCTGTTTACTAGAACTCGATAGCAGCGCCATCTGTCGGGGTGATTTGTGAATCTAAACCATCCAGGGTGCCACCCAAACGCATACAAAAAAAATCATGCATATCGGTCCAGCCGTTTAGGAGGAGTTCAGTGACATACACACGTACAGTAGAATTATATATCATCATCATCATCATTTCAGCCGAAAAACGTCCACTGCTGGACATAGGCCTCCCCCAAGCTCCGCCACTTCGACCGGTTTTGTGGTTCCCGCATCCAGCGGGTTCCTGCGGCCTTCACAAGGTCATCGGTCCACCTTGTTAGAGGCCTTACAACTCTACGTCTTCCGGTACGCGGTCGCCACTCCAGAACCTTTCGGCCCCATCGGCCATCTGTTCTGCGAGCAATGTGCCCTGCCCACTGCCACTTCAGTTTAGCAATTCTTCGGGCTATGTCGGGTACCTTGGTTCTCCTACGGATCTCTTCATTTCTGATTCGATCACGTAGGGAAACTCCAAGCATAGCCCTCTCCATCGCCCTTTGGGTGACTTTCAGCCTTCTAATAAGGCCCATTGTGAGCGACCACGTTTCGGCTCCATATGTCATCACTGGCAACACACACTGGTCAAAGACTTTCGTCTTGAGACACTGCGGTATGTGGGACGAGAAGATATTGCGTAGCTTCCCAAAGCTGCCCAGCCGAGTCGGATTCGACGATTGACCTCTTTCTCGAAGTTGGACCTACCTAACTGGACAGTCTGTCCTAGGTACACATATTCGTCCACAACTTCAAGTGTAGCGCCTCCGATCTTCACTGGAGTGGGTATCTCACGAGCATTGGACATGACCTTCACCTTCCTTCCCTTCTTCCTTCCTTTTGCTTTGACCTGAGACCCACTCTTTCGGAAGCTCTACTGAGGTCATCGAGCATTGTACTGAGGCCCTCCATAGTCTCAGTCATGACAACTATATCATCGGCAAACCGAAGGTGAGTGATGTACTCGCCACTGATGTTGATGCCAGCCCCTTTCCAGTCCAGAACCTTGAAGACATCCTCCAGGGCAGCGGTGAACAGTTTCGGAGAAATAACGTCTCCCTGTCTCACCCCTCGCTGCAGAAGGATAGGTTTCGAGGTCTGGTCCTGAATTCGGACTGACATAGTGGCGTTTTCGTACAGACACTTCAGCACCTCGATGTACCGATAGTCGATCTGGCACCGTTGAAGAGACTGCAGTACAGCCCAGGTTTCGACCGAATCGAAGGCTTTTACTTAGTCCACAAACGCTAAACAAAGAGGCAGGTTATACTCTTCGGTCTTCTGTATAACCTGCCGCAGCGTATGTATGTGGTCCACGGTGCTAAAGCCTTTACGGAATCCGGCTTGTTCGGGAGGCTGGAAGTCGTCAAACCTGCGCGCTAGACGGTTCGTGATGACTCTTGAAAACAGCTTGTAGACATGGCTCAGAAGTGAGATGGGCCTATAATTCTTAAGTAGGGCATTGCCACCCTTCTTAAAGAAAAGTACCACCACACCTCTGTTCCATGCCTGTGGCGTTTTGCCCTCGAGTATGACGGAATCAAACAGCTTCTGAAGGGCCTTGAGAACGGGTTTCCCGCCAGCCTTCAGGAGTTCAGCCGTAATTCCGTCATGACCCGGCGCCTTGTTGTTTTTAAGCTGCTTCAGAGCCATCCGAATCTCGTACAAGCTGACGTCCGGGATGTCTTCGGTGTAATGTCGGGTCAACCTAGCTCTTGGGTCATTTGCCAGATTTTTAACGGGGTTACTTGTTGACATGTATAACTGTCCATAGAACCTCTCAATCTCCTTAAACAGCTCAGGTTTGGCGGATACGACTCTGCCATCATCGGTCTTCAGTTAAATAACCCAATAGACAGATCCTCAGTAAATACCTTGGAGCCTTTATTCTGCTCTATCGCGTCCTTGATCCGCTCTGTGTTATAGCGGCGAAGGTCGCCTTTCAAGGACTTAGAGATCTGCCTATTGAGCTGCCGGTACTCGAGCGCAGCTTCTGAAGACTGCAGGATCATTCCGCGCCTCTGTTCCATGAGCTGTAATGTAGGATCTGAGAGTTTCTTTTTCCTATTAGTACGGCGGGTCTTGAAGAACTTAGACCCGACCGTATGAACAGTTTCCACGAACCCATCGTTAAAATCGTCCACGGAGCTCCCTAGGCACTCAAAACGATTCTGGAGTTCGAGCTGAAAGCTCTCGGGGTTTTGAAATTGGATCGGTGCTGAACGGAGCGTTGACTTCATCAGCCGACATCTTTCCAGCTTGATATTGAAATCCAATGTGCCTCTTACCATGCGGTGATCGCTCCCGGTTTTCACCGCGTTAATCACAGAGACATCATTGAATATTTGCTTCTTCGTCGACATAATGAAGTCAATCTCGTTTTTTGTTGCACCATCAGGACTCTGCCAGGTCCACTTCCTGTGTTCACGTTTTCTGAAGAAGGAATTCATCATAAAGAGGCCTTCCTTCTCCATAAAACTAGCCAGTAGGTGACCCCGGTGGTTGCGACGTCCAACTCCAAATTGCCCCACTCTCAACTCATCATCGCCTCGCTTGCCCAGTTTCGCGTTGAAGTCCCCCATGACAACGGTGAAGTGAGTTTTGAAACCATGCATGGCTCTGGAAATATCCTCATACATGGCTTCCACCTCATCGTCGGGGTGTGACGAGGTCGGAGCGTAAACCTGTATGACCTTCAACGAATACCTTGCGGATATTCTGAGTATAAGGTACGCTACCCTGGTCGACACACTCTCGATCTTCACCACGTTGCTCACAAGGGACTTATGGACGATAAACCCGACACCACCTTGGGACTGCTGGTCGCCCTCCCGGAAATAGAGCAGGTTTCCGGATTTGAGGATTATCGAGTCCTCCCCCTCTCTTCGGACTTCAGATAACCCTACTATATCCCATCGTAACCTGCTCAATTCTTCCTCCAGTTCGGCGATCTTCTCGTCGGTCCGAAGTGTACGCGTGTTATATTAGGTTGGGGAAAAAGTCTTTTCGCATTATAGTATGTATGAACTTGTAATAAAATCTCTTTGGCTATACTATTTGTATCTGGCTGGTTTTGGTATCATTGAAAGTTTAAATTTTAAAGAACATAATTCCAAATTCAAATTAGGAAAATGTGTGATTTTCATTTCTTTTTCGTACCGTCAAGATGAGTGAATCTAATGAAGAAATTCCATACATTTTAAAATTTTACTACAAAAACGGTAAAAATGCAACGCAAGCCGCGAACAAAATTTGCGATGTTTATGGACTGTGATAGTAGCACAAATTTGGTTTAAGCGTTTTCAATCCGGAAATTTTGATGTCAAAGATGCACGTCGCTCTGGTCGCCCTATTACGGATAAAATGGATGCCATTTTTGAAAAAGTGGAGCAAGATCGGCATACCAGTAGTTACGACGTAGCTGAAGAACTGGAAATTGACTACAAAACAGTTTTGGCGCATTTGAAAAAAACTGGGTACACAAAAAAGCTCGACATTTGGGTACCTCACGAGCTCACTGAAAGAAACCTAATGAACCGTGTACTCATTTGTGATTCTTTATTACGACGTAATGAAACCGAACCATTTTTGAAGAAGCTGATAACTGGTGATGAAAAGTGGATCACGTATGACAAGAACGTGCGAAAAAGGTCGTGGTCAAAGGCCGGTCAGGCTTCACAGACTGTGGCGAAACCCGGGTTAACTCGCAACAAGGTGATGCTGTGTGTGTGGTGGGATTGGAAGGGCATTATTCATTATGAGCTGACCACCAGGCAGGACCATCGATTCTGAACTCTACTGCGAACAACTGATGAGATTAAAGCAAGAAGTTGAGAGAAAGCGGCCGGAATTAATCAACAGAAGGGGTGTGGTTTTTCATCATGATAACGCTAGACCTCACACATCTTTAGCCACCCAACAAAAATTAAGAGAGTTTGGCTGGGAGGTGTTAATGCATCCGCCGTATAGTCCTGACCTTGCACCTTCAGATTTCTACCTGTTTCGGTCTCTTCAGAATTCTTTAGGCAGTGTCAGGTTAACATCACGAGAGGACTGCCAAAACCACTTGTCGCGGTATTTTGACCAGAAGTCCCAAAATTTCTATAGCAATGGATGGGATCATGTCCCTACCTACAAGATGGCAAAAAGTTATCGAACAAAATGGTACCTACAACTTTAGTTAAATGTAAATAAACTTTATTAAAAAATGTTTTGATTTTTCTTTAAAAATGCGAAGAAACTTTTTCCCCAACCTATTATGTTGCCAGGTCCAATTGTCGGTGTTTGTGGTAGCCGGATCTCCTCCGGTGATTCTTTGCACCCCTTGCCTCACCGTGGCCTTGACCGCTACCGTAGCCAAGGTTAGGTGGGCCGCCGGGCACTAGGGGCCATTTATTTTTGGTGCTTGTCATTTTAGGGGGGGGGGGGGGGGGTTGCCATAATCGCCACGCTTGGCAGGCGGGTTGGCGATCGCAGTATGATAGTCTGCAATGCATAGAGAACGCTGCTGTCCATTCTCTAGTATATCCCTTAGTCGCCTCTTACGACACCCACGGGAAGAAATGGGGTGATGCTATTATTTCCGTCCGGCACCTACACGGCCGGTTGAATTATATATATAAAGATTAACTATTCTGCCGGCACATTGTGGGCTGGATTTTGGCTTTCATAGACATCCCATCAGTAATCTCGAAAGCGGTGACTTTTTAACCGACTTCAAAAAGGAGGAGGTTCTCAATTCGGATGTTTATGTTTTTTTTAAATTATTTTTTTATGTATGTTCGGCCATAACTCCGTCATATATAGACTGATTTGCAAAATTCTTTTTTTGTTCGAAAGGGGTTTATTCCGAAATGGTCCCATGTAAATTTCATATAGATCTGATGATGAGTTCGGGAGACAGACACCGGAACTCTTTAAAAAATGACAGCAAATCAACCGCGATTTCTGCTATCGCATAAATATGCATTTTTTGTTTGGAATTAGTGCGGGGTAAATACCACAAATAATAATCACAAAAAAAAAACAACCGACTTCCTTAAAAACACTATAAAGTGAAAAATAACTTTAATTTCGGAAGTCGGTGGCAAAAAAAAAACCATAAATACAGATCTTAAGACACGTGTAGTGTTTTTAAGGAAGTCGGTTGTTTTTTTTATGCCTGAATTTGTTTCGAAAGACCCCATACATACCTACTCCAAAATTTTATCATTATAGACTTACTAGCTTCTGCCCGCGACTTCGTCCGCGTCAAATTTTCACTTCCCTTCCCGTCGCATTGAATTGCCTGCCAGTTTTCGTCCATTTTTCGTTTGCTGCTCCACTCCTTTTGACCGTAGCGTGATGTTATATAGCGTTCCTCAACAAATGGGCTACCCAATACAAAAAGAATTTTTCAATTCCGACCAGTAGTTCCGCCGATTCTTGTCATTCCCCTTTTCGTACAAACTTTCATCCCCTATTCCCTATTGTTATTTTACCCCCTTAAGGGTAAAAATTTAACAAACTTTCAATATAATTCATAAATATATATTATGTAATAAAAGCCAAATAA
The DNA here is from genome assembly GCA_947507805.1 of Aporophyla nigra. NCBI lineage: Eukaryota > Metazoa > Arthropoda > Insecta > Lepidoptera > Noctuidae > Aporophyla > Aporophyla nigra. Next base: position 12,835,229 of record OX382302.1, on the reverse strand, counting down.
AAAAGTTTCATCATTCTAGCTTTTAAAATGACAATACTTCCCTACAATCTTTCATCCTCCTTTTCAACCCCTTAAAACCCCTTTTCCGCAATAAAAAGTAGCCTATGTCCTTTATTTATTTAAACTTCTCGCACACAAAAAAGGTACAAAGGCGGACTTAATGCCTAAGGCATTCTCTACCAGTCAACCAAGGGTGGTGAAGAGATTAGATGGCAGGTGCTTTGATTGTGAGGAACAGTTATTGAAAAAAACTATTAAAATACATCCTATATCAAATTATAAATAAGACGGGGAATATAAATAGATTATAAACTTATAATACACACATACATATTTACTATAATATATACTTACATACATATATATATTTATATATACACAGATTAAACCGAGAGATGTTGAGATGATCCTTTCTCAGAATGCTGTGCCATTGAACTTGTTACTCATAAGATTGTTTGTGTTTGTATTTATAGAGTACCTAATGCTAAAAATTACAACGAATGCATGAATAAGTTAGAAATAATATTACAGACAATACTGAAAAATAATTATAAAAATATTGTTTTGGTAGGTGATTTTAATATAGATGTTCTTAAGAGAAATAAACAATCAACTGAATTTGAAAATATGTTATTGAGCTTTAACTTAAAATTAGCACTTCATCTACCGACACGTCTTAAAAGCCAAACATGCATAGACAATTTTGCGCATAATTTAAAAAAGTCCTGTAAAGCCACAATATTGGAGTTAGCGTTATCTGACCATACTGCGCAGTTATTGAAATGTCCAATTAGTAAAGTATGTACTTTTAAACGATGGACTAAGAGAAGACGTGACTACAATAACGATAATATAAACAAGTTTAAAGGCTACCTGCAAAACTTAACTGTTTCAGACGTATATGCAGCTAAGGACCCAAATGTAGCATATACAGAGTTCGTAGATATTTTCATTTTGTTATACGATCAGTGTTTCTCCGAAAATATTATTTCAGTTAAGGTCCTAAATAAACCAAAATGGGTATCACGTGGTATTAAAAAATGCAGTGAGAAGAAACGACAATTATTGTGGCAGTATCGAATAAAACCTACACAACAGAATAAAACGCGATTTAAGAATTATTCAAATCTATTTAAAAGAATCATAAAGTTAACGCAGAAAGCACAAAATAATTACAAAATAAAAACATAAGTAAATAAATCCAAAACTACCTGGCAAATTATAAACGAACCAAAATTAAATATTCCAAAGAATAATATCACCAAAATTAGAATTAAAAATGACATTATCTCGGATCCAAATCACATTTCTAATTCATTTAACGATTATTTTATTGACAAAATACAACCCTCGATAAATTCAGGACACAGAGTAACAAAAAACATTGTGAGCAGAAAGGATTCCATGTTTATCGCCCCAAGTTTGCCGAATGACATATTAAAAATTATTCTAGCGTTAAATAATACAAATAGTGTGGGCTACGACGGGATTAGTACAAAAATCTTAAAAATAGTGGCTGATGAAATAAGTCACCCTCTCAGTCATATTATAAATTTGTGTTTAAGTGAAGGTATTTTTCCAGATGCACTAAAAAAATCAGTAATAAAGCCATTGTTTAAAAATCAAGACAGGGAATTGATGGAATGCTTCAGGCCAATTGCATTAATACCGATGTTCTCAAAGGTAATCGAATACCATATTTATAACCAACTTAGTTTTTATTTAGAAGTGAACAATATTCTCTGTAACGAACAAAAAGGATTTAGAAAAATGAAAACAATAAATATGGCAGTTTATGACTTTTTGCACTCGATTATAACAAATATGGATAAAAATACCCCAGTCTGTGCCATTTTTTGTGATATGACTCAGGCATTTGATTATGTTAAAAAACTTGATGCGTACGGTGTTAGAGGGAACGTTCTTGAACTGATAAAATCTTATTTGCGCGACAGAAAACAAATAACCGAAATAAGGAGACTAAATACTACAACCAAATATGAAGAAAACGTTCTATCGGAGGAACGAACCGTTACCTACGGAGTTCCACAAGGAAGTGTTTTAGGACCTCCACTTTTTACAGTTTATATAAATGACTTTCCAAAGTCAATTGACCATTCTATGACACTTTTCGCGGACGACAGTACTATAACTATACCCTGTAATAATAAGAACCTTTATAAATATGACATTGATAATACTTTGATCAAAACTATACAATGGTTAAACAATAATAATTTAAAAATTAATTTAAGTAAAACAGTAATTATGCATTTTAGTCAGCGCTTATTGACATTTTCCAATCTTGACATAACATATAATAATGTAATAATTGACACGGTTAATACAACTAAGTTTCTGAGACTAATTATTGACCGACATTTAAATTGGAAGGAGCACATAGATTCTTTGAGTAACAGAATTAGTAGTAGTGCCTATGCATTGTACTTGCTGTCACGGAATGTCAATCGGGAGGCGTTATTAACAGCGTACTACGGTCTGGCTGAATCCGTTCTCAGATATGGTGTTATCTTTTGGGGTAACTCGACTAATAGAGAAGTAGCCTTTAAAGCACAAAACAGATGCCCTAGGGCGATGTTTCATTTGAAAACCACGGACAGCTGCAAACCTTATTTTATAAGACACAAAATTTTAACATTACCATCTATATACATTCTTGAAACGATTATGTTTGTCAGGAAAAAATCCAAAATTATTTCCGCGCAGAGCAGATCAATTTCCCAGGAACAGGCGGGACCAAACGCAACTATTTGTACTTCCCTGTAGGACTGCACTTATGCGCAAAAGCGTTTATCATATGGCTCCAGTCATATACAATAAGATACCTAAAAGTTGGAAGGAGCTCAATAACGTGCACTTGAAACGAAAACTTAAGTCATATTTAGTAAATAAAGCTTATTATAACATTAACGAGTTCCTAGACGAAAAAATTGTATTGACATTGTAGCTTATTTTATTTGAATATTATTATTTTAGTTGTGTTTATTATTTTCAATGACATTGTTGAGTTATTTTTAGATTTTTATTATTATTTTGACATGATTATTGTATCAATCTTTTACAAACTTATTTTAATTTTAATGTTCTGATTGATTTATTGTTATTTTAAATATGCCACAATATTATTATTATTATTTAATTGATTCGTTTTTTTGCTGTTTTAAGAGAATGCTTTAATAATAATATGCTTTCATATTTGCACGTCACATCATGTGGCAAACATGTCAGTACTTTCAATGTTTTGATCATCTTGCATGCATGTTTTTCTGTATGTATGACACATGTTTAAGCAAATAAATATTATCTTATCTTATCAGGCTCTAAACTATGTGTGTACCAAATTTCATTTAAATCGGTTAAGTAGTTTTAGCAGGAAAGCAAGACAGACAGACAGAGTTACTTTTGCATTTATAATATTAGTGTGGATAAAAATAATGGCTCCACGAAAATATATGAATATACAATAAATACACATTTAAGTGCCAATTATTGAACTGTTTTTTTGTTTTTAATAATCGATATTTATGTGTTTTGTATCTAAAATTTAATTTTATTCCAGTTTGGCATAATTAAATGACAGTGGTACCGATTCTGTTGTCACAAAATTCTCTAAACTAAACAAAAAAATCACTAAAATTTGGTGTATTCCTGTCAAACGACGATTTCCTATTCTTAAATAAACTAAAGTGACACAACTTAACTATATCTTAGTTTGACAGCACTAAGATTGCACTAAGTAATAACTTAAAACTCAATTAGTAAATATAAACTAATAAGTTTAGTGAAAATGTCAATTTTGCTATTCTGAGTCTGCCGGTTTTCACCAAAAATTTTGACTATAATAATTTATTTTTACTAATTCTGACTATTTTTAATCGCGATTAAAAAGGTGTGGAATAAAAGAAGTGGTCATGAACTAAAATTCACACCAACGCCTCGCCTTCACGTGGAAAAACAGTACGGTATTGTTTTCTTTTTGCTTATTATATCTAAAAAATGGCGTGTCCTATCGCAAAATTAATCAAATTTTCGACCCCCTTTAACCCCCGCACTTATAAATCTCAACACGTGGGTAATTTTTTTTTAATTTTTCACACAAAAAGTTAAAATTCCATATAAAACACGTCCAGGCTGCCCCTCGCGCGCGCCTTCGTCTCTCAAAAAATTCATTGCGTAGTGCACACAAGTACCACGTTGCTAAGCCAAAAGAAAAAAAATACCACGTTGAGTCGCGATTGTCAAATTCGATTTTAGTCGTGTCTAAATAATTTTTAAATTTAGACATTTTTTCTTGCAGAATAGCGTTACAGTTCGGTGTACAACAAAATCGGCACCAATGTAGAATAAAAATACAAATATTAACGACCTAAATCTATATCACCTCTTGCCTTATTATGCAATATACCAAAAATTTCAAATAATTCAAAGATTGAGTTCCTAAAAAATAAATAGGGCCAATTGTGTGAGACCGGAGATATATCTTTTAACTGTCACCTCCATATAAATTTTTGAATAAAATTTTCTCAATGAGCCGTTTATAAGTCTGTACTTTAATGATACAATTTTGGAGGCTCTTGCGATTGCGAAACATATTCCGGCATAAAAGTCACCGCTTTCGAGATAAAGGTGTCTTCAGACAGCGAGCGGGGCGTGACGTGACGCGACGTGGCGGGGCGCCGGCGCGACGCCGGCGCGGCGGGAGCCTTCACACTGCGGGCGCGATCACGTCCCGTCCCGCCGGCGCACAGTGGATCGTCCCCATACAAGAGGTCAGACATAGAATCAAAAATTGAAAAAGTATTTAATTTAAAAAAAAAAACAAAATATACAGTTGCATTCCTCTATTAAAGAACAACACACATGTGCAAAACACACAAAAATAACTATAACTAGCAATGAATTTGATAAGCTAATTATGACATGAGCCAATTGTGATTGGCTCATGTCATAATTAGCTTATCAAATTCTGCTGCAGAGCTTAAGGGCTGTGAACATAGTAATTACAATAACTCATTAGATTGAGCAAGTACTGGTAGTCGTTACTTAATGACTCATTAACGCTTTTGTTATGTTGCAAAAAAAGCGTTCATAAGTCATTAAAGTCCTCAAAAATGCACCTGTTATTTAAGGAACTACTTAGTGATGACTAATTCTCAGTAATAAGTATACTTAATGTACCTCCATTCCATCAGTAATACACATACAAAGATAGTTACTATAGGCAAAATATCTCGGTAGGGGCACTCTGGGGGCACCATGTGTCCTTGAAGAAAATGTGGCATAAAATGGGTAAATAACAGTAGTGAAATCCACAAGTCGAACAAAGAGGGAATCATGAGATACATACATTTTTGTGTTCGTTTCCATACAAAAATAAAAGTTTTCATCGAATAGCGCCTAAAGTGCTGGTCAAATAAAAAAAGCGTAGAACAATTTTTGTTGTACTTTAATAGAGAAATGCAACTGTATATTTTGTTTTTTTTTTTTTTTTAAATTAGATCCTTTTTCAATTTTTGATTCTATGTCCGACCTCTTGTATGGGGACGATCCACTGTGCGGCGCCGCGCCGCGATTCATTCATTGAAAAAATGTTGAGCGATTCAGACGTGGAAACGCTCTTGCTCTTATTTTTTAATGAAGTATCTAACTAATATCACAAAAAAAATAATTTTATGGTTAAATGCTTTAAATATGAGTATGCTTAGTCAAGTTCACAATATTTTTTATACTATAAGCCAAGACAGTCTAAAAAATCACAAAAGTTCGTTTCACTAAATTGAAATCACATGGTAATTATGAATTACCTTTCTTATCTCGCGATTTGCAACCCACTGTGCGGCGCCGCGCTGTCTTGTCACGTGAATGATCAAAAAGTTACAAAACAGAAAACCAAATCATTTCAATTGTTAGGAAGTTGGTCCTATGCTTTAAACCGAACTGTTTAAATTTTTTTGCCTTTTCAATAAGATTTAACGGGTTTCTTAGATTAAATGTATTAAATTATACACTTTAAATTAATTGAGTTTACTTACTAAATAAAGGATACAGTCATTGTAATAAACAAGCTTGCGTCGTGTGACTCTGATCACATTGGCATAAAGTTCAAATTCAATTGATGCACGTGCGCTAGTTGTTTGAAACTGTACTCGTAATGAAAATGTTTTAGTCAATCACAGCTAATGTCGGCGATCGCTCACTTTCATTCACTATCCATTACTCGTATCAACTAACATACAAAAATGTTATTAAATGTAAGACGCAGTCAATCAATTTAAAACTTGTGATACTTCTGCAATTTATCGCCATCCTGCCGACGCTGCGCTCGCGCCCCGCCCGCGGCACGCCGGCCTCTGAGTTGTATTCCGACTCGGCGCGGCGGCGGCGCACAGTGGGTCGAAACTATGATTTTAGTGACTTAGGGCTCAACTTTGCTTTTTCACTTTTTTTTTTATGCGGATGGGTAGAGCTCATTAACCTCAATAATAATTGTTCTGATGTATTTTTTCCTAAACTTTATACTTTGGGTAGAAAAATGTGTTTTGTTATTTTTTTGTATGGAGCGGCTCAAATAAACTTAAATTCCTGCTAAGTAGCGTGTGATCCCGCGTTGAAACTTTATTTTTCATATACCTTGTCTGGTCTATTATCATTTGATGCTATAAACAAATGCATAAAGTTGCAACTCTGCCAAATAAATGGATCGAAAAAAATGAAAAAATACATAGAATAAAAAGCTTCATTTTTTACTTTCGTAAGTTATTTTAAGTTAAATTTGATATGGAATAGTAAGTAAAAGCACGTAATAATACACATAATTACTTAGCAACTAACAACAATACATTTAAAAGGTCCCTAATTAGCTTAAATTTACTAATACTACATATATTAGTAAATTTAAGCTAATTAGGGACCTTTATTTAAAAATGTGGATATGAAATCAATTAATTTCTATTTGTGTGTTTAATTACTGTAATTAGCTTAACCTTTTACCTTATAAAAAAACAATGTTTTTCACTTTTAGTCATTACTGTAATATTAATTAGGATAATTAGTTAATGAGGGTAGTAGAAAAATTAGTAAACATTGTTTGTCACTGGATTCTGGAAGTATAAAATGACCATAATTTATTATATACTAACTAGTGTTCGTTTATTCGTACTACTACTAACATCTCGTGATTCTGATCGTCCCTTTTTCGTTATAATGGATAATTTAGTTAACAATTTAGATTTATTTATGATTTTAAGAGAGCAGGTCAAGTCACTGTCGGATAGTCAAAAATTCTTTCAATTCCTACAACATAAAATAAACGTGACCGAAGAGAACAGTGTTGAGCTCCAAAAATTCTGTACGCGCTTTTGTTCAAATATAAGTGCAAGATGGGAACGAAGTAGTCGCACGTTAGCACAGTTTGTAAGAAAAAATGGTGATTGGTTGGAACGTGCAATAAACTGGCCCGAAGGAATGATACCTGAAGCTGTGAACACTGAACAGGAAAGGCTCGAGATTTGTAATACTGAAGATGTCGAAAATCTACCACCATCTACTACAGAAGCTTCGACATCTACATTTACACCTCGAAAACCTTTCGAGGAATTGGGCTCCAGGCAAAAACGAAGACGCGTTGATCAAATTAACCAATCGCTTTCGTTATCCCCGGATGAACTTAAAGCTACTACAATTGCTAGTTTAAGAAACACCGGAAATGAGGATGTAGGAAAAATTATGAACCATTTACTAAATCACCCCGAAGATCTAGAAAAAGTTAAAGAGTGTTTAAGTACAAGTAAACCGAAAAGTAGTACATATTCACCCGATAAGGCACTGTCTTTATTAGTTTCACTTAAATTAAGTAAGTGGCAGTATATAAGCCTAAGAGAAGCAGCAAGTGAAAATAGGTCTGATTTATACCCTTCTTATTATAAAATAAAACAAGCGAAGGCAAAATGTTATCCAGGGAAAGAAGACATAATTATAACTGAAGAAGGAGCTGCTATTAAACTGCAAGCTTTACTCAACTTGACGGTATCTAGGCTTTTAGAAGTGATTACTTTAGATTTGGATTCGCCAACTGAGTTACTGCTAATAAGCAAATGGGGTTTTGATGGAGCCTCAGGTCAAAGTAATTATAAACAAAAGACTGAAGCAGAGTTTGATGACTCAACTATCTTCATGGCCAGTCTAGTTCCTATCAGGCTTCAACAATGTGATGGAACAATTGTTTGGGAAAACGATCGACCCTCATCAACTTTCTATTGCCGTCCGATAATGTTCAAATTTACCAAAGAAACGCAGTCAACAGTGGTAACTATAAAAGCTAGCATAACCGAAGAAATAGAAAGACTTCAGCCAATCAAGTTCAATCAAGTTGAAGTTAAGCATCAATTGCACTTGACGATGATAGACGGCAAAATATCGTCATATTTGTCAGACACATCTTCAGCTGTCTGTGATATCTGCAAAGCAAAACCGTCAGAGATGAACAATTTAGAGTCACTTGCTCAAAAAGAGAACAACGAAGAAGTGTTCCAGTATGGAATGTCATCTTTACATGCCTGGATAAGAAGCATGGAGTGCTTACTTCATATCGGTAAATATAATTTTATTAGTTCATAATTTTTTTCACGTTATATAGTTACTTGTGAGATTTTTATTTAAGTGATATTTCTTTTTGTTTGCAGCTTATCGTTTGGACTTCAAAAAATGGAGTTGCAGGGGCGATGACAAAGAAAAAATGTCACTCAGAAAGAGCGCTATACAGCAAGCGTTTAAGAAAGAATGCGGTTTACTTATTGACGTAGTCAAGCAAGGAGTAGGCACAACCAATGATGGCAATACTGCCAGAAGATTTTTTAGGGATGCAGAAACAACAGCTCGCATAACAGGAATAGATAAAGATTTAATAGAAAGGTTTCATGTGATTCTTCAGACGGTTGCATCTGGAGAGAGCGTGGATCTTTCTAAGTTTTCCGAATTTTGTAGAGATACTGCACAATTGTACGTTCACTTATATCCCTGGTATTATATGCCTTCCAGTATACATAAATTGTTAGTACATGGGAGTGATATAATTAAGCACTTTGGTGCCATACCTATAGGTAAACTGTCGGAAGAGGCAGCGGAAGCTCGTAATAAAGATTTCCGGAAATATAGAGAGAGTCATTCTAGAAAGGTAAGTAGAACGGCGACAAATGAGGATATTATACACAATCTTCTTTTGTCTTCTGATCCAAAGATCACAAGTCTAAGACCTCGAATGGTGAAACAAAATATAATGGTTCTCTCTCCAAAAGTCAAAGAGCTTCTGCTGATTTTTCCCACAGAATCCGATATAGATTTTATTGATGTAGATAATTTACAAGATAGTCATAGCGATAGTGAATAAGATTTTTTGGTAGTTTGTAAGTTTCTTGTTTTTTGTATTAGTTTATAAATGTCAAACTCATAATTGAAAGGAAATAGTAATGTTTGATGTTGTTTATAGTTAGTTTTTAGTTTGCTTGTGTTAGTTGTAGTAATGTTAGTTTACCTTTACTAATTTGTATTATTATGTACCTATCTTTACTTACTATTCAGTATTAAATCTAACTTAAAATAACATTTCATAAACATGTTAAAGTCATTAAAACAAAGAAATTGAAATTCATAGATCCCTAATTAGCTTAAATTTACTACTACTACATATATTAGTAAATTTAAGCTAATTAGGGACCTTTTAAATGTATTATGATTAGTGTGATTAGCTTTAAATTTACTAATACTACATATATTAGTAAATTTAAGCTAATTAGGGACCTTTTAAATGTATGATGATTAGTGTGATTAGCTTTAAATTTACTAATACTACATATATTAGTAAATTTGAGCTAATTAGGGACCTTTTAAATGTATTATGATTAGTGTGATTAGCTTAAATTTACAAATTTACTAATACTACATATATTAGTAAATTTAAGCTAATTAGGGACCTTTTAAATGTATTGTTGTTAGTTGTTAAGTAACTATGTGTATTATTACGTGCTTTTACTTACTATTCCATATCAAATTTAACTTAAAAGAACTTACGAAAGTAAAAAATGTAGCTTTTTATTCGATATATTTTTTCATTTTTTTCGATCCATTTATTTGGCAGAGTTGCAACTTTATGCATACGTTAATAGCATCAAATGATAATAGACTAGACAAGGTATATGAAAAATAAAGTTTCAACGCGGGATCACACGCTACTTAGCAGGAATTTAAGGTTATTTGATCCGCTCCATACAAAAAAATAACAAAACACATTTTTCTACCCAAAGTATAAAGTTTAGGAAAAAATACATCAGAACAATTATTGTTGAGGTTAATGAGCTCTATCCATCCACATGAAGAAAAAAGTAAAAAAGCAAAGTTGAGCCCTAAGTCACTAAAATCATAGTTTCGACCCACTGTGCGGCGTGGCGCGTCGCGCCGAGCGCTCTGTGTGAAGTCGTCCATAATATCTAGTACATTACAACTACTCAGCGTCGCGTCGCCGCCCGGTCCCGCCGCGTCGCGCCCGCTGTGTGAAGACAGCTTTACTGATCGAATGTCTATGAAAGCCGGAATCCAGCCCACAATGCGGCAGTCCCTTTGACCTTGATTGATTATATTCTTAATCTTTTTGCAAATGTACATCGGCGTCTCTGAGGCTTAATTTTGAACTTTTTTAAATTAGTAAGACAGGTAAATCGCCCCCTAGGACCCCCTCGGACCGCGCCTGGCTATAGGTATTCCTGTTTTGTATATTCACATCGGATCTCTGTGACTTTAGTAAGTAGAGTTTTAAACATACTTATTTAAAACTAATGTATCATTCAGCCTCTCGACAGCTTCCTCCTGGGGTCATCCCCGTCGCACCTCGCCTGATTGAATACGTACTTTAATTGTCTGTTATTCAAATTACAACTGTTGTATGAAATGTCTGTAAAACGTCTTTGAGTTTGTTTTTCCATTTCTTTTCAGTTTAAAATGTATGAAGTATAAGTTGGATAGAAAATGGCTAATCCATCTAGTCTATATATACTTCTATATCTTATCTATACTTATACGTATCTATTCTAATGTTATAAAGCTGAAGAGTTTGTTTGTTTGTTTGGTTGACCGCGCTAATCTCAGGGACTACGTTTACTGTTGGATAGCCCATTTAAAGAGGAAGGCTATAGACCATTTATCATCACGTTAGGACCCTTTGGAGTTGCTCGGCTCGTAAGGGTATTTGCACGGGCAGACGGTTTGATGCCACGGGGTGGGTCAGGGCAGCAAGAAATTTGTCGCGGGCGAAGGTGCGGGCAAAAGATAGTTTTTTAATAATATGACGTGTAAAAGTGATTCGAATATTCTATTTACAGAATAAACATTGTCGTTTAATTTCAGTCACCTGTTTGGGTTATTAACTCCGAACTGACTAATAATGTGCCGGATATTCGTATCCGTATCCGCGGATATCCTAATGATTAGAAGGATCCGTATCAGTATCCGTTACTTTTTATGGCGGATCTTTCACCTTATTTTCAATACATAGACAAAATACTATATAAAGGTGATTAGACAGCAATGAAAAACTATTAAATTCCATTCACATTATTTGTATTTCTTAATTTCTTAAAATCAAATCAAATCCCGCGCTATGCAAGTCAAAACATGTCTTGTCAGCAAGACGTTAAGTGGATTCAACTATTGTTATCGACACCGATTGAGTAAGAAAGTGAGTCTGTATCAGTATCTGCGGATCTTGACGCCAAATATCTGTATTCGGATCCGTATCCGCGGAAATACATTTTTTAACAATACGATAAGTAGAACTGACTAGCAATTGGGGAAAGTCGTGTCAGAGCACAGATTCTCCTCGAAAAGTTATTTCAATTGGTAATTATATTTTTGGCTTCTCGTCCAATTAGGTTTGTATATTACCAGAATCGCAGCCAAAGAAGTTTTACTTAAAAAATCTCAATTTTGTTTGACGCAATAAAAGCGGAGGTATGTACTCACAAGTAGGCAGTGTAACGCCCAAAGAGAATATAACCACTAGAGAGCGTATACGCCGATTTCTTCTAAGCACGCGACTCACCACTGCGGGCCGGGGGACGAGGAAGAATGCGCGGCTGCAATTGGTCAGTTCAAGGTCAAGTTTCGTGGGTATGCCCGTCGTGGGGCTGGTTTACTTCATAAAGGGAAAATAGTCGATATCGATAAAATGGATTTTAAAATTGTGATAAATACTCAATTAAAATCAAAGAAATCATATTTAATCAAAATCAATCACTAATAAAATTAAAGTTAGAGAATCCAAGAACAAAATTTATGCCACTATCATATTTGGTGTAGAAACGAAGTCGAATATCATCCCCAAGGCAGAAGTTACTATGGCCACGTGAGTTTTGGCGCCAGTTTACAAACGGATTGTCAAGACGAAGCTAAACAAGCCACAGTATTCGAATTGAATAAAACTTACATTAATTTTTGTTTTTATTTTCGATATAGACTTTCAGCTATTAAAGATAACAGCACTAATTTTTACGATAAAAATACAAAGGGAAAGTAAGGGATAGATGCATTAGAATTGTCTAATGAAAGAACGAGACTTTTCCAAAAGACATCAACGCGGGACTCCTGGTTTATCCAACCACCATTTTAAATAGACCTCTACGGTGGATAATAATCTGATTAAATCAAAATTATTTTTCGTACTGTTTACGTACCGATGAAAAGTTATGCGATCCTTTTTATAACTAGAAGTTTTGGAATGTTTCCCACACCACTTCACCGCGCATGAAGGCATTTTGATGCGTTATAATTGCAGATGAAGTTATATTATTTGCATTAATTTAGCGTGCACAGAGGTCTAACAATTGGTCACAACTAAAATGGTTACTAGAACCGTAGCCTATGCATAGGCGACAAAATACTAATAGTTTTCGAGCGGCGGGGCACTGTATGCGCAGTCAAGTGGTTATATAGTCTTTGGTAACGCCTGAATACGTTCGCTTTGTTTATCGTGCCGCCAAATGTGGTCCGTGTGAATAAACTATATACTTAATCATTTGTGGTGTGGCTGTGGAACTTTTGACCTTTAGAGCGAGCGATGCTAATACGAAAAATTTAGCTACCTTATATTTTGCATACGTACGGGGCCTCCAACTCGAAACTGTTTGTTACAGAACATAATTTTGACCGAATTTGCGTTCCTGCTGCCTATTAGCCCGTTAGTCCGTCAGCAGGTTTTAATTTTAATTAAAAGGGAAAATATTTGTCGAAATAAAATATCTGGTGTTTTAAATTGTTTTATTTTTACTCTATTCGCAACTAGGTCGATAATATTATATTTACAACACTATTAATAAAGTGCTTCATTTATCGGACTAAGTCCTGGCACAGTTTTACAATCCTGTGGTCCTGGTAAACATTTTATGTTAAAGACTTGAATGTCCAGTATACAAGTACCATGGAGTTATTTGAATAAATATTACATTTAGTAGTACTAGGTAGTACCCACCTATTTTCCTGTGAACGTTACTTGTTCGACTTCAGTTGATGTAAACTATTTAGTTTCAGTAAAACAAACAAAAGCTAATATATTTATCGTAATAGATATACATAAAATATTAAGTGACTATTTCATTGTAAATTGATTGCATAACAAATGATTTGTGATAATAGATTGCGATAGTAGGTATTGCATAATTATGTATAAAATTATGAAACAAAAGAAATCAATTAAATACTAATAAGTAGTAACATAGTTATACATAGATACTTATTTAATTTTGGCAGTGATATACTATCCTATCCGTATTCTCTTCCTTGTTTTAATTATTTTCACCTATAGAATCATCACAATATTTTAGTCCTACAATTAATGTTTCAAGTGAATCTCAGAAAGATTGGCCAGTCCTTCACTGTTGACGGCGTCTTCCTCGCACTCCGCGGCGGTAGTACGGCCGGCGGGGGTTGTACGGACGATACGGCCGACGAATAGCGGCGTTAGGTACTGAGTTCAAGTCTCCTACCGGCACCGTAGGCAGCCGTACCGAGCTCTTGCGCGGCACCGGCCATTCTCTTATGCAAACTGCACACCTGTATATTAAAAAAAATTATAAGTTTCGACAAAGCATACCTGCCTACCTAGTAACAGGTGAGTTAGCTTACCAACAACCGATCACCAAGCACCAACAACATTGAGAAACATTAATGTGTTTATAATAGATGCTACGTTGCCTTTACCAGCTTTGCTAGCCTTCAATCTGACTATAGTCGCAGATACGAGTTAACGGGAGATGTCTCCTTACTCTTGACTTGCATTGCATTTATCAGTGGGAATAGAGGAAGTTTGGTAACTAAGTAAATTCCGACATTTTGCTAGAATTTGTGCAATAAATGTAACAGAAAAACAATTGCCAACACTGCCTCGTATTATAGAAATCTGAAGACAGTACCTAAGCAGGTAAGGGAAAAATCGGATCTTTACGCAAAACAAAATAGCACTTAAAATAGTTTGCTTACCTGCTAACTTTAGATACTTGGTCCGCCTTTAAGGTTTGCTGTTCTGGTTTCTCGAACATTCTATAATCATCTATTATTGAGAGCCAGTAGGAAATGGCCGTTGCAAAGAAGTTGCAGCGACCAAGTCCGTTGCATTCGATGAAAGGACGAGAGCGGAACTGTCTCATGCACGATCCGGGAGAAATAAGGCTTTGTCCTGTTGCATGGCGCGCTCCAGCCGTGTGCTGTAAACGATAAGACAAGTTAATGCCACACTTTTTTCCACGATTTTATTAAGCTTGGCCCCGTACCTATATGTAAATAATTTTACTTAATTAGGTCAATTCAACTATAATTCAGTGCAATAGATAATTGAGTAGCAAATTATCTTACCATTAAGAAACTGTAACCTTGCCACAACTCCCTCCAGCCATTGGGACAAGCAGGTACTAAGTTGCTTTGGCTGTGGATGGCGATAGTTCGTGTGGGTGCTTCGCATACTTGGCATCTGAAATGTTTTTGGAAATGAAGAATATGTACATGTAACAGTTTGTATGTACAAGTGACAAGTGTGAACGCTTAGATCTTCTAAACTACACTGAGATTGAGCATTTATTCCGGAAGGTTGATCTGTAGGTATATTTGAATACATTACATATTTAACTTAGATTTAGCAAAAAAATCTCGATGTTTTGGCATGTTGACATTACAACCACGCAAAGCACGGGCGGGTCGCTAGTTTAATTATGGGTAAATTAAGGACCTGCTAAAGGTGGATAACGCTAACGCATTTGAGGTTTGACCCGCGTTAATGGTCTGATTTTTATCAGCTCATGAAGCTGGAGCTGCAATTATAATGAAGCCTTACCTGGATATATAATTTCCAACATCTTTAGCTTGTATGGGAGTCATGGACATAGGCATAGGTTCTGGAGTTGATAACCAGAAACTGTAATCTTCACGCTGAGCGAAATTGCAGATTTCGTTGAAGTTACAGAACATGTAAGGCATAGTCGAAAATTTGCGCAAGCAGCTCCCCGAGGCACCTTACAGAAATAAAAATTACATTATTTAAGTACATGTCATACCAACTTTCGAATTGTTTTTACACTTTAACTTAGGAAAATCATGAACTTTCTCATTTGCAAGAAGTTGATAGAGTCATCTCAAGAGTTGATTAATTAGATTCGTTTTTCTACATTTAGTTACGTATGTTTATCTCTATTGAGTTTATATATTTTGTTAAGTAGACTATCTGTATTATTAACCTATTATTGTATTTTATTTATAACTATATTCAACTAAATTTTATATACTTTTGCACATGACTTATGTTTAGTATCTACATAACCCTAACTATCTCAGTCTACCTTGATTAGTTATAATAAATAAATAACTCACCTAGATCTTGTCCATGTGCTTTTCCGTCTGCAATAATATGAATAAGAGAATATCCGCTCCAAAGTGGTGAGGTTCCTGACGGACACTGTGGAATCATTCTTTCTTGTGAGTGAACAGCAAAATAAAAGCCTCTAGATTTGGGTACAGGCTGCACAGCAGGAGGACCAGCATCTCCCATTGCTCCACGATATCCTTCATAACCCTGCAATCCTTTGATGCCCTTCAATCCTTCTGGTCCCATTAGTCCTGGGGCTCCAATCTCGCCGGTGAAACCATCATCTCCTTTCATTCCTTTCTGTCCTGGTACACCATTAATTCCAATTTCACTTGGTTTACCATCACGACCCGGCCGCCCATCATATCCACGCGGACCCATGTCACCAATCGTACCAGGTATAATATAAGAAGAATCTAATGAATCGCCCGTATCACCTTTTATACCTTTAAGGCCAGGTGGTCCATATGGCCCTTCTTCGCCTTCATCTCCCCTCAGTCCTTTAAAACCTTGCGCACCCTCTTGTCCCAACCGCCCAGATGTACCAGAATCACCTCCATCTCCTTTTTGTCCTCTAGCACCAGTGAACCCTTGATACCCTTGGTCTCCCTGTACACCTTTAGGGTTGTACGAGTCACCTGTTTCGCCCGTGTCCCCCTGAAAACCTTTTATGCCGGTGTTTCCAACCAGTCCCGGATTTCCTGGTCGTCCAGAAATACCCCGTGGCCCTGGTGCCCCATCCATTCCGATCATACCCTTTGGTCCTTCGAATATAAGACCCGGGGGACCACGCAACCCATCAGGGCCATTGAAACCATATTCGCCAGGTTTACCCTTCTGACCTCTAGCACCGGGCCATCCTGGAAGACCATCAAAGCCAGGTTTTCCTTGTTCTCCCCGTGGAGCATTTTCTCCATTAATACCAGCAAGACCGGGTGGTCCTTGATCACCAATTGAACCGCGGTATCCAATTAAACCTAAATCACCTCTTGCTCCTTGATAGCCTTCATCTCCTTGTTCACCCTTGATACCTTTGAGTCCATAAAATCCTGCTTCACCGATATCTCCTGGCAAGCCAGGGAGACCTTCCATGCCCATGTCCCCAATATCACCGATGGTAGGGGGAACGTACGTAGTAATTCCAATATCACCCCGCTCTCCTTTAATTCCAGGGTTGCCTAAGCGTCCACTTGGACCTTGGAAGCCAATTTCACCAGGAAGTCCAGGATTACCTATGCGTCCAGGTCTACCTTCGAAGCCCTGGTCGCCTTTCTGACCAGGTAACCCAGCAGCTCCTTGTATCCCATGTTGACCTTTGTTTCCAATTCCTCCTGTCCTTCCTGGCCGACCATGTTCTCCATAGAAACCTTTGTCACCTGCATCACCACGCTCTCCAACAAGACCGAAATCTCCCATTACTCCTTTTCTTCCCGTACTTCCAAATAGCCCAGGGTACCCAGTATTTCCTTTATCGCCTTTTAATCCAGGTGAGCCTGCAATACTTAGACCTGGTGTTCCTGATTCACCTATCATACCTTTATAACCTTTTAAACCAGGTCTTCCATTAAGCCCATCATAACCAGGTACACCCATGTCACCTTTCTGGCCTCTTGCGGCATCATCACCCTTATAACCCTTTAAACCAGGAAAACCCCAATCTCCTCTCGATCCCTTAAAACCGCGACTACCTTCATTGCCTGGGTAACCTGTAAGACCTACTTCACCCATAATACCTTTAAGACCAGAAGGTCCTACTTGTCCAGTAAGACCAGGCTCTCCGACAAATCCTATGGGGCCTGTTTCTCCTCGTTCTCCCGGAGTACCTGGGTTTCCGACAATCCCCGCTCTGCCCGGGAATCCGTTTTGACCCATTATCCCATCTTCTCCCTGCATGCCCCGAATGCCACTGGGGCCTATGTTCCCCTTCATTCCTTTAGGACCGTTTATGCCAATAACTCCATTAGAGCCTTGTAAACCTGGTTCTCCAATTAATCCTAAGCGTCCAGGCCGTCCAGGCTGACCAGCTAAACCTGGGGCTCCACGTATCTCTATGCCTGGTATTCCTTTTCTTCCCTGTTGGTAAAAAGGACAGAATTTATAGCGATGAGCAAAAGAAAGAGCACTATTCCTAACACATTTTTTAAAGTAAGTAAATGTAAATTAGGTACCTACTAAAAGTTACTATAAAAGGGGTTGGCCAAATCCCGCTGTCAGTCGTGGAAGTTTCGATTAATGAAATTGCTATAAAAGGTGTCGGTGCCAGACATGAAAGTTCCTGCCAGGGCCGCGAGATTTGTTCGAAAGAGTTACCGTGGCCCTGGCATATAGCCAATTGAAGGAATATGGGTGAGTTTTAGTCAGTAAATCTGACACGCCCTCCACCCAGAGTGGGGGAGGTCATTTGATGATTTCCCACCCACATTAAAAAAGACATGAAAGTTAAAATAAATATTCATTTTACCTGAGGTCCTTGTGGTCCATCAAGACCCATATCTCCTGCTGGACCCTGCTGTCCTTTATTTCCCATAGATCCAGTTCTTCCTGCCATGCCCGGATAACCTTTTTCACCATCTTCTCCTCGTTCACCGGCCAATCCATCGAAACCTTTCTCGCCTGCTAGGATGGACAAACCAGCATCGCCACGACTTCCTTTCTTTCCCTTATTCCCCATAGCACCCACAGGCCCCGGTTGACCTTGAGTGCCAGGAATACCGTAAGGGCCTATACTACCTTTTCTTCCGATAAAGCCTTTGTAACCTTTCAAACCCTGTATAGACCTGCCAGGTGGGCCTTGTTCGCCATATGAACCGGGGGTACCGTCGAATCCCATTTCACCTCGTTCTCCTTTCATTCCAACGATACCTGCAAAAGATTTGTTAAAAATTAATACGTATACTTATATAATTATTATACTTACTACTTACTTGCTCTAACTAGCATTAGTAAAACTCATCAATTTAAGTTTATTTAATATAACATAATATTTATTCAAAAATATGTACAGTTTTGCTTATATATAAATTATATTCTAAGATATACGTGCCTGAACTAGGCAATCCTGTGTTTCAGGCAAGTAAATTAAAAAAATAAATATATATATCTATACTAATATTATAAAGCTGAAGAGTTCGTTGAATGCGTAATCTAAGGACCTACTAGTTCCGAATTGAAAAATTATTTTTGTGTTGGGTAGCCTGTTTATTGAGGAAGGCTATAGGCGATATAACATCACGCTACGGTCAAAAGGAGCGGAGCAGCAACGAAAACTAGCAGGCAATTTGATGCGACGGGAAGGGTCAGGGGAGCAAAAATTTGACGCGGACGAAGTCGCGGGCAGAAGCTAGTCAAATATATGTTTACCTACATATATTTTAGTACCGGGTAACTTCATAAGACTGTTGCACACCCCAAACATAGAGCCCCAACGGCTAAATAAAGGGTGTATCTAAGGGGAACACTTCCACACGAAGACAGGTCAAAGGGCTAGTTATTCTCGATACGAAACCATTTTTTTATATTTTTTTGTTTGTCATAAAATTTTGCTTTTTCTTTTTTGCATTTTTTGTACACTATGTTGTGAGAATAGTTAAATGAACCATTATTTGAGATTAAATATAAACTTTTTTTTTTTTTTTTTCACAACTTCGACATCGACAATTGTCAAAAATAGACACGTAATAAGTCTGTTTTTAATAATTGTCGATGTTTACCTTCAAATATCTCGGTAACCTGACACTTTGCGGTACCATATTACTTGACATTTTCTGTTCATCTACATGTCTTCTTCTACCCATACATACCACATTCAACATGTGCCGCGCTTTCGAAAAAAAAAACAAAGTGGCGGCGCGGCGGCGGGTTGATATGGCAGATCGGTTCTAAGCCCTTTAATAAGTAAACCCAATTAATTTAAAGCGGATAATTTATCTAAGAAACCCGTTTCATCTTATTTCAAAGTTAGAAAATGAAAAACAGTTTGTTTTAAAACATAAGTACAATTTCCTAAAATTATTTGATTTCTGATTTAATCATTATTGTGATTTGTTGATCTTTGTACATGTAAAAAACACCGCGTCACCGGCGTCCGTGCGTTTGTAGGTACCGCGCGCATGTTTGAAGTTGTTAGTATTCTACTTATTTCTTTTCGACAAGTCGAAAAGAAATAAGTAGAAGGTAAGTGGAAGGTTCGTGAGAAGACGTGCGTTACGTCTAATCGATCGCTAAATATTGGATCGTATTTAATACTGTTTTGTTAGTTTCAAGTAATTGTGTTTACTTATTATTGTTTTGTTTTAAGTGCTTTTTATTATTTTTTGTTGTGATAAACAATGCCTGAGTCACACCAAGACACTTTACAAAATTAAGAATTTTAATCGTATATGTTTAACACATTGAAATTGACGGAGGCATTTTACGTACCCGTCTAAATCTTTTGCGGTCATATGAGGTTTAGCTAGAAAAATATTTAAAGTGTATGTGTTAAATCTCAAATAATGGTTCATTTAACTGGTTTGTTGATGGACTGGCTCGTTGGTCTAGTGGTACCAAGCGCTACTGCCGAGCATGAGGTCCTGGGTTCGATTCCGAGGTCAGGCAAAGTGTTATTGTGTTTTCTATGTGGAATTTCACAGTAGTAGCCCGGAGTCTGGATTAGTGCCCGGTTGATGGCAATAGGCTCGCCCCCTATTACATGGGACTTAAACATAACAGGAGAAATTCAATAAATCAGGGTGTACTATGGGTTACACCTCTGCCCAAACCTTCGAGGAAACGAGGCGTGATGTTATGTTATGTTAACTGTTCTTTCAACAACGTGTAGAAAAAAAAAATTTGTAAAAGTTTATAAAAAAAAAAACAAATGAAATATACGTATCGAGATTAACTAGCCCTATTACCTGTCTTCGTTTTTGGAAGCGTTCCCCTTACACCCTTTATAGTCGTATATAGTAGTGAAATGTACCGATATTGTGGGTATGATATTTGTATGGTGGTGGGTAGATTGATAACTTGTTCAATAAATTAGTGTGTTGCTAACCCTCGCCTTTCATTGACGCTGCATTGGCGACGAGTACGGGATTAAAAAAATTTTCTTTTGTGATTTCATAAGTAGTATCAGTGTACGTTTAAAATGCCTATCGGAAAGTTAGAACCATTTAATATAACTTCGAAGCAATGGCCTGCTTATATACGCCGGGTAAATCAGTACATTTTACTAAACGACGTAAAAGACAACCTAAAAGTGCCGATGTTAATAACGATCGTGGGCGAAGCCACCTATTCACTGATGTGTGATCTGTGTTCCCCTGACTTTCCCGAGGACAAATCTTACGAGGCATTGGTGAAGCTAGTTACCGACCATTTGGAACCGCAGCGATCTGAGATCGCCGAGCGCCACGTGTTCCGGTTGCGGCGACAACGGACCGGCGAACCCATGGCGGAATATTTACAGGCATTAAAACACCTCGCATCAACTTGTAATTTTGGCAAATGTAAGAAGTGTTCTACGCTCGAGGAAAATCTAAGAGATCAGTTTGTTTCGGGTTTGAACAATGACGCAATGCGTTCAAGAATATTCGCCGAAAGAAAAATAGAATACAAAGAGGCTGTAGAGTTAGCACTAGCACTGGAGGCTGCAGAGAAGCACACGGAGGTGAGCGGCAACACGGTGCCGACGACGACCTCAGGTGCCGGCGGCGAGGCAGGTGAAGACCTGCACTACACACGCGGGGGGCGAGGACGCTTCCGCGGCTCGCGCAATGTGGCTGACGCGGGCGGTGCGGCAAGCTCAGCCGGCGCAGCAGGCGCGGCGGGCGCGGCGGGCACGGAGCGCATGGCGGGTATATCGCGGAGCGACGCGGCGGCTGCCCCGGCATGCTGGCGGTGCGGCAAGATGCATCGCGCGGACAGGTGTCGTTACGCGAATTATAATTGTGATGAGTGTAAACAAAGAGGTCATTTACGAGTGATGTGCAAATCAGTGAAAAATAGTGGCAACCGGGCAGACAATCGGCAAAATTATATGAGTGGTGAGGACGATTCAGACGATATGTTTAAGATGGTTGGACCAAGTGTGAAATCGACACTGGTAGTCGTATTTCGGCAATCAATGAGGACTTGTATACCCGCAAATTTTCGCATAAGACAATTATAACTGATAATTTGATGTTACGTAGTTATGCTGGTTCATGCATCGAATCGCTCGGTTATATAGAAGTCCAAGTTAGGTTACGAGATGTAGAAGTAAAATCCTTGCCATTGTACATAATTAAAAACGGAGCGTGCCCATTACTGGGACGAGATTGGTTACGTGCCCTGAAAGTAACACAAATAAACCTGTATAAGATAACCGACGATGGATTCGTGAACCGCTTATGTGTTGAATATCCGGAAGTGTTTACGGATAAGTTAGGTACCTGTAAGCGAGCCATTCGACTACAGCTAACTAATGATGAACCTGTGTATGTGCGGGCGCGGCCCGTGCCGCTGGCGCTGCGCGCGCGTGTGGAGCGTGAGCTGACGCGACTTGAGTCCGACGGCTCCATCTATCGCGTCGACTATTCTGACTACGGAACGCCCATTGTGCCGGTTGTAAAAAAAAATGGGGATATACGCATTTGTGGGGATTACAAAATTACAATTAATCCAAAACTCAAGCGTGATTATTACCCCTTGCCCCGCATAGATGAGTTGTTCGCGAACTTAAGCGGAGGAGAAAAATTTACAAAAATAGATCTCACTCACGCTTATGAACAGTGTTTATTAACAGAGGATTCACAACCCTATACAGCAATTACAACTCATCTCGGGACATATGCCTACCGTCGTACGCCCTACGGACTAGCGTGCATACCCGAGAAGTTCCAGAAATTAATGGAGGAAACCCTACGTGGTATTCCGGGTTGTGTTGTTTTTTTGGATGACATTTGCACAACGGGGGCTAATGATAAGGAACACATTAGTAATTTACGAGCTGTACTCGAGAGGTTGCGCGATGCGGGTTTAACAGTTAAGTTAAGTAAGTGTAGTTTTTTACAAGACAGCGTAAAATACTTAGGATTTGTTATTGACAAAATGGGTTTACGGCCAGACACTGCTAAACTGGATGCAATTTCCAGCGCACCCCGACCTGAGAATGTAACTCAACTGAAAAGTTTTTTGGGAATGCTAAATTATTATGGCAAATTCATTAGTAATTTGAGCACATTGTTGTATCCTTTACATAATTTACTCAAAAAAGATGTTTGTTGGACATGGGATGCCAGTTGTGAGCAGGCGTTTAAAGAAGCTAAGCGAGTTCTCCTGGGCGAGCGAGTGCTAGCACATTACGAGGAGGGGCGGCCGCTCGTGCTCGCGGTAGACAGTAGTGCGTATGGGCTAGGCGCAGTGTTGGCTCATCGCTATCCCGATGGCAGCGAGCGTCCGGTCAGTTGTGTGTCCCGCACACTTAACGCGGCTGAGCGGAATTACAGTCAACTCGACAAAGAGGCACTCGCAATATTGTTCGGTATAACAAAGCACCATCAATACTTGTTCGGTAGGAGTTTTATATTACGCACGGACCATCAGCCGTTGACTCACATTTTTGGGGCTAAGGGTGGTATTCCACAGACGGCTGCCAGTCGGCTACAGCGGTGGGCGGCGCGCTTGGCCGCATACGACTTTAGTGTCGAATTTGTCCGCTCGGCTGACAATGGGCCGGCCGATGCTTTATCGAG
The DNA here is from genome assembly GCA_947507805.1 of Aporophyla nigra. Taxonomy (NCBI): domain Eukaryota; kingdom Metazoa; phylum Arthropoda; class Insecta; order Lepidoptera; family Noctuidae; genus Aporophyla; species Aporophyla nigra. Next base: position 12,811,598 of record OX382302.1, on the reverse strand, counting down.
GCTACCGCTACCACAGGAGGGTCGCTTAGTAGACGCACTCACTTACATAAATTTAATAGAGGAATCTATTCCAATTAGCTTTAAGGATATTGCTAAGGAGACGGAGAAGGATACATTGTTAAGCAAGGTTAAAGGTTATGTCACATTTGGTTGGCCGCTGACAGTGTCGGATACTGAGAAGCCGTATTTTACAAGGAAACAGGATTTAACTATAGAATTAGGTTGCCTCATCTATAAATACAGGATCGTTATACCGAATGCATTACAAAAACAAATTTTAGATGAAATTCATGACGGGCACTTAGGAATGAATAAAATGAAGAATATGTCAAGGAATTATGTGTATTGGCCCAGTTTAGATAGGGACATAGAGGAGTTATGCCGCGCGTGCCCGGCGTGCCGCGCCGTACGCGACGCGCCGCCGCACGCGCAACTACACCCTTGGGAGTTTCCGCTGCATCCGTGGCAGCGAGTACATGCTGACTTCGGGGATTGCGGGGGAAAACGGTATTTAATTATGGTGGATGCAAACTCGAAATGGATAGAAGCTATTGCTATGAGTAGGACGGACGGGCAGGCAACTATCACAGCAATGAGAACAATTTTTGCCCGTTTTGGCTTACCGTCATTACTCGTCACTGACAACGGCCCACCATTTTTCTCACAGGAATTCAAAACTTTTTGTAAGAAAAACTGTATAAAACACGTGACCACAGCTCCTTACAGACCGCAGGGAAACGGTGCAGCAGAAAATGCGGTAAAAACCGTTAAGAAAGCATTAAAACGAGCTTTGTACGAGGGCGAGGACGTCGCCACAGCACTTAGTAAGTTTTTATTCCAATATCGCAACTGTCCCCATGCAACCACTGGTGTCTCCCCTGCGGTGGCGTTGCAAGGACGTAGGCTCCGCGGGCGCCTCGATGCACTTCGGCCCGACGTGTCTGCGGTAGTGCGCGCCGCGCAAGAGCGGCAAGTGGCCGCTGCGGGCGGCACGACGCGCGCGCTGGCGCCGGGCGACGCGGTGCTGGCCCGCGACTACACCGCAAGGGGGGACAAGTGGTTGTCAGGGACAATAGTCGACCAGACTGGACCGGTCTCGTACAAAGTAGACGTTGGTCGCGGAACCGGTTGGCGTAGACATGTCGATCAAATTATGCCCGTACATAGCAAGGATCGACACTCGTTATCTCGGACTAGCATTGTTTCCGAGAGTAAAGGTATATCCCCAGAACGAGGGGTCCCTGCTGTCTGTGAGGAGGCGGGGGACACATTCGAGGACGCGTCCGACGGTATTGGTGAGAAGTCACAGACCACTGGTTCTGAAGCGGCATCCGGGCCGAAGACACCACCACCACCGTCAGGTGCGTCTGCTCGTGCTTTACGGGCTTATAATCGGGCTCGAGCAGGAGTCACCCAATAACATGTAAATGTTTATGTAGATTTGAATTATGGATATGTTTAAGCATAAAGGGGAGAAATGTACCGATATTGTGGGTATGATATTTGTATGGTGGTGGGTAGATTGATAACTTGTTCAATAAATTAGTGTGTTGCTAACCCTCGCCTTTCATTGACGCTGCAGTATAAGTGGTTACGTATTACTGAAAAGACCCCACTTAAAAGCCACCCTAAATTTTTTTTGTAACGATCGTTTTCCACAAATTTTATTTAAAAACTTTTTATCTGACTGTACAAAACAGCTTCAATAATTTGAAGGTGTCCGAATTGCTAGTGAAAAAAATATTAACATTAAAATGTATCAATTCGGACACTTTATCTGAATATATTGTGTCCGAGTCATCAGCAACTCTCTCTTTTCACCCAGTAACGGTAAATAATCATCGGTAGGTAAACTTGACTTAACTTTACTGCTTCGAATGATGGCAAAAAATTTACAGAAATTTGGCCAAAAATTTAGCTACGCGTATAATAATACAGATAATATAAAAGTTAAATAAATGAAAATGTATGAAAAGATCTTTCAAAATGCAATCCCTGCCGGGGTTACAAAAAGGGAATACAGTTTGTATGAAAAATGACATTCGTTAGAATTTGGAATTTGGCAAAAAAATACTTATCGAGGTAAATAATAAAGATCGTAATGATTAATATTTCAAAACTACCCTTAAAAGAGGTGCAAGGTGTTTAAGGTCGTAGGGGAAAGAACGAAATCCACGCGGGCAAAGTGCTAGTATATTTAGGTATTACATTATACCTGCATACAAAAGTGTAAATCAATTTTATGCATACCTTTGAGTCCGGGTATTCCAGGGAAACCTTTGGGGCCTTTGGCATTTATTCCATGAGCAAGCGATTCTCCAGCTTCACCAGGGAGACCAGGCTCTCCGGGCTCACCAATTTCACCTCTGTAATGTATTCAGTGAGTTATTAATAGAATACAAATAAGTTGAAGCAAGCCAGGAACCGATAATAATTTAAAGGGTAGAGACGTACCTGTGTACGTCTTTACGGTACCGATTAAATGCGTTTTGATTTTATTTGTAGGTAGTCCAGGAATTTTAGATCTTTGTTTATTAAGAGGCCGTTTACGAAATTTTATCGACTTCGCTGATTTCAGTACTTGATTTTACAGCCGTGCTTTTACTGTTAAAATACTGCATTCCCATACGTTTAAATGGACAACATGAAAGATCGTTTCAGTTTTCAACATTGAAATGTTCTTTCATATGGTGCATTAAAAACTTATGCAGTATTATAGTAGAAATGCAGTATTTTGACTGTAAAAACTTGTCTATGAAATCACGCAAATCAGCAAACAAATATGTAGGTGTAGCGCAGGTCTGTTAATACACATTGTAGAGTTTTTTTATTTATGACAGGCCAGGGATCTTGCCACAGACTACTCAGATATTTTCAGTATAAGTCCGACACATTTATAGCCAGTCTTTAGGGCACCGTAGTAAAACAAGGCACACCCTCATAGTTTCGCCAGGTCTACCTGTCTATTTGCAAATAATCTAAGACCCTTGGACAATATATCTTTTCGTTAAAAAGGACCCTTCAAGCTGAGTACCGGTAAACCTATTTTTTTACCTTTAAGTAATAAGGCCAACTTTTTTATGGGAGGCAGTATTTTCCTGCTGGTATAACTCGATCAGCAATCATGTAACGGCCGCGCGGATTTTATATCAGTATTGGTTTAAAGTCCGCGCCGCTGAACAGTTTTTTGAGTAAAAATAATAATTACTTTAGTCCAGCTTCGCCTTTTTCCCCAAGAAGGAACTGAATCGGCATAGTGGCTGGCCTGCCCGGATATCCCATACTTCCGTCTCGTCCTCTCGTGCCATTTTGACCCGGAGTACCAGGATATCCATCGTCACCCATTTGTCCCTTAACTCCCTTGAATCCATGATCACCAGTTAACCCTGGCATGCCTGCATCACCCGGATTGCCTTGTAGACCTACGAAACCTGAAATAAAACAAATACAAAATTTAAATAACTCTTTACTAATCTTACCATTTTTGTTGCGCTGATAATAAATAGGTACAACTTGAGTGACTGGTCTCACTGTCCTGTCTGGAATACTCAATAGAGTTTGAGGAAGAACTGGAGGACCGAAGCCATGGATTTTGGTAAACTTAGTGATGCGGGGATCGGTTCAAGTCAAATACGAGAACTTCAGTTTTAACGTATTTGGGTACTACTACTTAAATAGGTAGGAACTAACATAACCGTAGTTCAATAAGTATTTATTACTAAGTACCTATACCTCCCTACACAAAATCGATACTATCCACATGGATTTGGAATATATTTTTCGGTATTATCGTACCTCGATCGCCTGGTGCTCCTTTATCGGCTATGATTAGAGCTTCGGGCGGTAAAATAACTCTTCCTTTTGGCCCCTTTGGCCCTTGTGGTCCTGTGCCGCCTGCTACGCCCTTGCTGCCTTTTGGCCCCGTTTGTCCATTTATCCCATCTCTCCCAGAAAACCCTCGGTCTCCTTTCCTTCCTTGTTCACCTACAGGTCCTGGGGTGCCCTTAATACCAGGATAGCCGTCATCTCCTCTCTGTCCTTTTGGGCCATCTAAGCCTAAGAAGATAAATTTAAAATGTTAGTCTGTTGACATCTTAACAGTGACTATTAACAGCTAAGCCGGAAATTAAGAAATGGATGCCGTTATGCTAACAACCAAGATGCTGGATTCCAAGCTCACATTAAAAGTGTGCATCTGGAACGTAAATAGCCGGTCAGTAAATCAGGAAATAGCCACTGTTTTATACCGTTATCCTGTTGGTATTGACATGTTGTTAATATTTGAATCACGTTTCATTTCAAGAAGTCATATAGTAATTATCCTATCACACACAGTATTGGAAAAGTACCTACATGGTGGATCAGCTGTATAATCATCAAAAGCAAATTAAGAATCAAAATAGTACTGCAAAGCACTAATTCAAGCAACAACTGTCATAGGTTAAATTTGGATTAGCCCCGTTACTGTGTTAGTTAGACAGTAGAGCCCGTCTATCAAAACCATTTTCATGCAGGAAAAGTTCAGTGTGTCCTGCATTTTTTTCAGCGAACGGTTCCACGTTGGCTGGCTTCTATGCGAAGCATAAGTATTGGGGCTCAAGGTTGACCTGCGAATTTTCTGAGACCCACGCAAGAATATTGAAATACTAATCGTAGAAACTAGATTGCAACAAGTGAACCTACTTATCAGCCCACTGATAGCAAAAAAGTACCTTACGTTATAGACTTCTGCGCTATTAAAAGTATCTCAAAAAATTACTTTACTTTCTCTTTATTACTTTACTTTATTACTTTTACTGCTGCGAACAATCGTTGGACCATTCACTAATCACAGATCCCTTATTAAAAAAAAAGAAACCACAGAAACCTGCGTCTTTCACACCAAAAAGGTAAATCTAATCTTCAGATCAATTGTCGATAAGGCTTCGACGCGTACAGTCAGTTTAAAATCAGAAGACAATTTATGTAGTATTTAAATAATTCGGGAACTGCAACCTGGAAATCTACTCCTAACATCTAATTGATAAACAAGAAGATATTTATGTATAAAATATCTGAAAGCAGAAGACAGTGAAAACCATTAAAAGGCGTATTCACGCATTTCACAGAGGACAAAGAAAGTGGTTGTGCTGGATTATAATTCTTGACTTCAGACATTTTTATTTATCTCTTTATGTGTCGCATTTTTTTGAAAATAAATACGCCACATGGTTTGAACCAATCGAATATTTACTTCACGATATGAAAATACAGCCAAATAAGAAAAACAACAGCAACATCATGTCATATATATATAGAAAGAATAACTCGCCACAAAGATATCCGGACAAAACGCGTAATAGATAGAAAAGGAATCCACAGGCATACGAAATTCCTCAAACATAAAATCGGGCAAACTTGGCATTATGCTTTATAAATAAGAGGATTTTGTTATAGGACGCATACTAAGCAAGACATCTACTCTACGCACATTAGTAATTATTTTATAAATAATACATAAGGTTCTTATTACATAGACATAGATTTGTAAGAACGAAGATAATTTTTTTGATTGATTATTACCTGATCTGCAAAATGGGCAATCGTCTCCACGTTCTCCTTTCGGTCCGAGCAACCCTGATCGGCCATTGTCACCAGGGTCACCGACTCGTCCTGGGGATCCCGGTGGACCTGGTTCCCCTGGAGGGCCAACTCCATGAACGCCAGTTCCTGGATAGCCTTGTGGTCCCATATCGCCAGGATTTCCTCGATCTCCCCGTTGGCCAGGTATTCCATCCATACCAGGTACGCCTTCTTCACCGTCTGGACCAATGACCCTTGTACCTTTGAATCCTTTAGGACCAGTAACACCAGGCAATCCTTGTGATCCTGTAGGTCCTCTAAATCCAGGAAGCCCTTTAAATCCGTCATTTCCAGGTTCTCCTTTAACAGATGTGCCTGGAATTCCTTGCCTGCCTTGAATTCCTTTGATTCCAGGGAATCCAGGTGGTCCTACAATCCCAGGTAAACCTCGTTGTCCATCATAGCCGGGCTCTCCCATCGGACCCAAGGGGCCCTCAGAGCCTTGAGGTCCTTGAGGTCCTATTGATGGTGGTACATCTAGCCTTTCATCATAAATTCCGGGTTCTCCCATAAAACCTTGCAGTCCAGGATTGCCTGGCATTCCATCTTCACCTCTTTCACCTTTCCATCCATCTGCTCCGTCTTGACCTGCGTATCCGGGGGCACCCTTGTCTCCTTTCGGACCTGGACTGCCGACTGGACCATGGTGACCCATCTTTCCCCTTGGACCGTCGACACCTTGATCTCCTTTGTACCCTTGTACACCGTCAGGACCGTAAGGTCCCTAGTGAAAAAAGACAATATCGTTTATGGATGAAATTAAAAGATTATATCAGATATCTACATAAAATTTAGTTAGAGCCTAAGATTTTTATCGAAATTAATATTCACAGCCTAAAAATATCAGATGAACTACCTTGATTTTATCAATAAAAAATATTTGAACAATAAACAGTGACATGCAAAAGTTACTTCATAGACATACTAATACTATATAGATAAAATGAAGTAAAACAACAGTAGTCAAAATGCCCAATAATAATAATTTATTCACCAGTTAATATTTTCTACCATATTAGTTGTATTCGATTTTTTAGATTCGTTTAGGGAGTCCAAAACAATTGAATAGCGAATCTAACGGTTGTGTATAGGTGTGCAAATATACATAGTTTTGATTAAAATTAAAAGTAGTTTATGTTTACTTACTGTTTGTCCCCTTGAGCCGAGCATTCCTTTAAGGCCTTTTACGCCTCGCTGTCCCTTCAATCCTTTTTCACCCATGTTTCCTTTAGATATGACTGTAATATTCTCCCGAAAGTCGTCAACTATCACAAGGGTCGCTGGTCTCCCTGGTTCACCAATTGGTCCTTGGTCTCCTTTAATTCCGGGTGGTCCTACGGTCTCTTCACCGTCTTCTCCTCTATCTCCTGGTTCTCCGGGGACACCAAAGGGACCCTAAACCGATTTAGTGTTAATTTTACAAAAAGAAAAAACCTAACATAATGTGAGAGTTTTGTGAAGTATGTGTAGTGCAGTCTTCAGGAACAATCTTATACTTTAGGAAATTATGTCATAGTTATAGATTGACATTTCTGGTTTGTGGACAATGTAAACAATTAATTCTTAATCGAGTCTAATATTCATTGTGTAACGATTTCAATTTTATGAACACTAATATCACCTCTTGAAAAGGTATTCTTCCAAAATTAATCATTACGATTTTAATTGTTTATAAAGATAAGTACTTATGCCAAATTTAGTTTTTTTACTTAAAGTATTTTTTTTTCTGTTAAGTGTACCTATTAGTACCGAGTTTTTAGTTTTATCGGACCGCACATTAAGACTAGCGTGTGCCGATTAACTAGAAACTCGGTGAATTTGGGATTAACTTGAGATACCTTTATGAGGATAAGTTTATTTTTAAATAACTTGCCAGGAATACTTGCCCGGTTCCTAGTGCCAGTAGTTTGTATAGTGCGCTGACATGTTAGACAGTCAGTTTGAACTTAGTTGGGAAAAGGCTAGGCAGATAGATGGTTATGACAGGGAGATTGGTAATTGGGATCTATTCATAGGTTCATTCCTAGATTAATAATAATCGTTTTAGATAGAGTAGTGTTTTAATAGTACTTGGTTTTTAATTTGTTATTTTACTACACATTTTGCGTCGCACGCCTTGTTTGCTGTTACCTTACCTGTGGATTTTAGAATTGTATGATTTGGATGATTATTTTTCATTGGATAAAGTTGGTTTCTTTAAAATATAAAAACAAAATCCACCCCATTAGTAGTAATTTTGGCGCCTTGATTGATCTTCATTGATTGTTTGTTTGGTGCCGAGACAGAATTGGTAATTTACATTAATATAGAAGCTAAGTTAAACAAAATGTTTTTATTTTTTCGCTTTTATGTTTATTTTTCTCTTCGGTAAAATTTTTTGTTTGAATTTTTTATTTTGGCTTCTACTTATTTATTCAATCAAACTGTATGATCAACTAAAAAAAAAAAAATCAGACAATAAAAGTAGTAGGTCACTATTTCCTCTGTTTGACCGTCGTCGGAGTTCGAGTAGGATCAGTTCGAACGGCAGGAGTGGACGAATTTCTTATATTAGCTATAATATCGCCCAATTCAAAGAATATACTCAATTACCAATCATCCTGTATATACAACTACTACAATACCTTCCAGATTTTAAACTAATTGTTTTTGTGTAGTACAAATAAATGTGAATAAAGATTCGAAAAGTCTTACCGCATCACCATCTACCCCTGGAATTCCGTCATCACCTCTAGGACCCCTATATCCAGTAGGTCCAGGTGGTCCTGGCTGACCTTTTTCACCGATGTCACCTTTCACACCTCTCGAATTTGCTCCCCCCTCACCAGCCATGCCTCGAGAACCTTTTTCACCTGGGGCTCCTGGCGAACCTCTTCCGCCAGGATAGCCTTTCAATCCAGGTGGTCCCATGATACCGTCAACACCGCTGCAGCCGTCTAAACCTGGTATCCCAATGACACCTTCCAATCCATATGGGCCCTGGGCAAGGAAAAGGGATTGAATTGAATATTTAGAAACTCATAAAAATGTTTTAATGTGCAAAACTGCTGTATTTATAAGAATAAATTCTTACTTGCGGCCCTGTGTCTCCTCTTGGTCCGTAAGGTCCATCGATGCCCTAGAAAATAAAAAGGTAATTAATATTACTTACTTACAATATATTGTGCAATAGAAACTAGACGACCTGTTATTTGGCATACTTACGTGTGATCCCTTATCACCGTAGTCGCCTGTGTCCCCAAAGTCTCCAGGCACGCCGTCCCAGCCAGGGCGACCGACGGGTCCGTCTTCACCATAGTCACCTTGAGCGCCTGGAATACCGGGAGGTCCTATGCTCCCTTGATCGCCTTTGATGCCAGCACAGTCGCATATTGTTTGATTGCACACCACCTGAACATACACATTGTTTGTTAATTTATATTTTACTAGTTTCTGCCCGCAACTTCGTTCCCGTGGAAGTCGTAAGTTACCACAAATTACTACATATATATTTTTAGTATAGACGAGCTTTTGCCAGAGGCTTCACCCGCATATTATACATACAAAGCTTCCTCTTGAACGAATGTAAATTATTTTTTTCAATAAGTTAAGAACAGTCTTCTCCAGCCGTTTTCCGTTTTCTTGTTGCAACAATGGTTAAGGAACATGACCTTATTGACCCATCTCAATAATAGGTATATGTCATCATTGACTGTTTAGTTCCATTATAATATAATAGTACGATGATAATCATTTAAAAGCTTAAATCTGTTACTTTTTGTAATATGTTGGCTCGTCTTTCTATATTTTGCGATAAACTGAAGAAGTTTACGAACTTGCTCATGCGCCATAGCGTGATAATTTCTACAACAAAATCTATCCCGTAGTTTTTGCGTGATGCTGGAACATACACTCAGACCAACAGATAACTCACAAACAGACAAAACTTATAAAACTTATGTATATTTTTGACATTCGAAGCGTCCCCAGAACTCGCAAAAATGTATTTAAAAAATATATTACAATGTTCCGTTTTGATTTCGTTACCATATTATTGTATGTACGATGGATATTTTCAAATAAAATTTTATTTAATAAATAGAAACAAACAGTTCATACCTACTATTATATCTATCGGTATATCCAACGACCAATAAACACCAAATATAGACTGTACGTCATAATGAGTACTTAAATTTAGTAGAAATGATTGCTCTTGGAAGAATATTGAGCATCGACGAACGTGTATCGGGACACTATCAGCTAGACGGATCGACGACCTAAACACCCAGCTGGGCTTGACTCAAGTCTATAGTTACATCTAGTCGCTAGGTACACAGCTAGTGCAACCATTGTTCCAGTTGGTAAGCAGAAACACTTCTGCCCCGGATACGCTATGAAAATAACTTACGATGCACTCCATGAGCCAACGATCGATGCTCTTCTTAACTTTGCCAATTATTATGTGCTATAGACAAGCACTGAGCATTGATCCAAAGGATCTTGTATCAACAGGATCTTGTATCTATATGTTACCGTAACATTACGAACATCGTTACTTTATAATCTGTCTCGCGAATTTATAAACTATCGAAAAACAGTGACCGACAAATAGTGAACTGGTATCAAAGTTGCATGCAACTGATAGGACCTTGCGCCAATACTAAATAGTAACTGCCACCAACTTGGAAGTAGCGCTCGCACGACTATCGCGCTATTGGTCTCAGTTCTAACCTAACCTTTTCGGTTGGAGTGGCCTGGCTTCGTAACTGCAACCAATTCGGCTACCGTCAAAATCGACATCGGGGACTGTGCACAATTTAACGGGTGATTAAATCGGACAGATCGAATCGATCAGATCGAATCGAGAGAACCCTGTCGGTAAGTGCAGGTTCGTTTCTAATTGACAGTTCTACATGGATAGATTAGAAACTAGCGAAAATGTATACGTTATGTATGTAAGTAGTATGGTACAGTTCACAATTTATCGACAGTTAACAATCTAGCGAGATACGGTGATATGGTGGCATACGGTGACAAATACAAAACATTCGCTTTCTCGGGCAATGACTAAGTATGTGAAGATAACACCATCATCAACAGGGGGTAGTTTTTGTGTGCACTCGCATAGTGCATACAGGGATAATCGTCGGTTGGTGCTTCCTCATTATTTAAAATTATCCAACGAGCCGAAAGCCAACTCGCAGAGTCCCCTGCGAGTTGGCTTCGGTTCCTCGTACGCCATCCAGAGGTTCGGGACCTCGGAATCCCGAGATGTGATTACGACGAAAAAAAATTAAACACATAAATAAAAATTGTATTTCAAGGCGTATGTTAGACCTTTGCTTTTCCTTTAAATAGCGAAGGCACGACGCGCAAAAGATAGATTTACAAATATTTTATAATCCTACTAGCTTCTGCCCGCGACTTCGTCCGCGTTAAATTTCTTGTTTCCCCGACCCTTCCCGTCGCGTCGAATCGCCTACCCGTGCGATTTTCCCAGTTTTTGCAACATTTCCATTACTGCTCCATTCCTCTTGGTTGTAGCGTGATGTTATATAGCCTATAGCTTTCCTCGATAAATAGGCTACCCAACACAAGAAGATTTTTTCAATTCGGACCAGTAGTTCCTGAGATTAGCGCGTTCAATCAAACAAACAAACTTTTCAGCTTTATAATATTAGTATAGATTGATAACTAGTTTCTGCCGGCGACTTCGTCCGCGTTAATTTTCTTCCTATCCAGACCCAACCCGTCGCATCGACTCGCTTGCTCGTGCGAGGTCTTCTTACGCGAGACTTTTTATCTTTTTGCTCGGCTCCTAAGGGTCCTAGCGTGATGTTAAACAGTCTATAGTCTTCCTCGATAAATGGGTTATCCAACACTAAACGTAGTTCCTGAGATTAATACGTTCAACCAAACAAACTCTTCAGCTTTATAATATTTAGATTTGATTACAATTTAAAACGTTATAGTGAGCCAACTTTAAAAGATAGATTAATTATACTATTCCGGACTTTTTTTTAACTTTTTAAGTGGAACAATTCCGTAATACATGATTGATGCGATACTTTAACGCTCTCAAGAGGAATAAAGTTTCCCCGTTTTTGTAACATTTTTCATTACTGCTGTGCTTCTATTGGTCGTAGCGTAATGTTATATACCGACAAATGGGCTACCGAACAGCAAAGATTTTTTCAATTCCAACCAGTATATTAGCGCAGTCAAACAAACAAACAAGCAAACTTTTCAGCTTTATAATATTAGTATAGATTTACGAAAAAATCGATTTCACCAGTTCATCAGTTACGAATTACGATATAAATAATAGTACATTTTCAGGGTTCCACAGTCAAATAGTAAGAACGGAACAATTATAATTTAGTCATGTAAGTCTGTCCGTCCGTTCGGATGTAACCACAGCCATTTTACTTTAATACAATTTCGATGGAAATCTATAGCAATATTATAAAGCTGAATAGTTTGTTTGTTTGGTTGAACGCGGTAATCTCAGGAACTACTGGTCCGAATTGAAAAGTTCTTGTTGTGTTGAGTAGCCTATTTATTGAGGAAGGCAATATAACATCATGCTACGTTCAAATGGAGCGGAGCAGCAAAGAGTAATGGACGAAAACTGGCAGGCAATTCGATGCGACGGACGGGAAGGGTCAAGGGAGCAAAAATTTGACGCTGACGAAGTCGCGGGCTGAAGCTAGTTGGAAATAAAGTGGTGTAGTCAAATTACGAAAAAAACTAATACGCAGAAAATTATTGGAAAGCTGCGGTGGCTTTCCTCATACATGTATGCTCATATACATGGATTAAAGAAAATAAAAAATCTCGTAAGCGAGTGGGGTATCGGTGGAACTAATAAAAAAGATTAAAATATGATGTTTTGTTTGAGGATCAAAACACGGTTTTGGACTAAAAATACCATTGTGTTGATATGAAAAAGACCGAAAAGTTTCAGTGCTTACTTAAATTATTTATAAAATAACTGTCACAACTCTATAAAAAATACTACGCATTAATTAAAAATATTGTGTTATAGAGTAAGTAACAAAGAACGTGCCTTATCGTCGGGACCTCTGACATACATTCGACGCAGAGCAAGTGTAAGAACATTGCACTTCCTACTTTATAATAGAGCATGAAAACGAGTTTCTTATTATAATCTTACTCATTAATCTGTTTCAGTACATATTATCTCATCAAAATGTAGAATGTAGGTATCTTAATGTAGGTCCCTACTATTTAGATACATACTTAATTGTGTACTTAGTAGGTATGTATAAGAAACGCCTTAAGGTGAAAGCTCTACACTAGACCATGACATTCAAATTGACTTACATTTATTGCAATTTGCATGTCAGTGTCAACCTGACCGGGCTACCATGCAGCTTCCACCTTAAGTATTCTAATGTAATATTGTGTCAAAATCCATAACAGATATTGTTCACGAGTCGAAATGGATTTAGCAGTGTGGTTTATGGTCGAAGATGATGTCAGCGTTTTGCATTACATCATCTTTTGAACATACCAGACGTTAAGCACAGCTTCTTCATTCTAGTTTTATTGCAGTCAAATGGAATTGTATCCTTTAACAACATGTGTATCTGTTTAAGTCATTCAGTCAGTAAAAAAGTAAGAATTTTGTCCACAGCTAAAGAACCGGGAATAAGAAAATTATATTTAGGTAAATAAATAAATAAATATAAATAAATATCTTAGGACAACCAACACACCGTTATCTGATCCCAAACTAGGCAGAGCCTGTACTATGGCAACCAGACAACTGATAAACATACTTATATATTTCTAAATACATACATATCCTACTAATATTATAAACGCGAAAGTTTGTGAGGATGGATGGATGGATGTTTGTTACTCTTTCACGCAAAAACTACTGAACGGATTTTGATGAAACTTTACAGTAATGTAGCTTATACATCAGAATAACACATAGGCTACAATTTATAAAGATTTTATGTGATTTGGCCATAATATAACGATAAGTATCAAGTAAGTCGGAAAAAATCCTGCCCTCTGAGATCTATCTTTGCGTGCGCTGCCTAAACCGTTAGAATTACATGAAGAGAATGTATTGTGGGATTGTTTATCTTAAAGAGTTCTAAATAAAAGTCCGCGACAGCATATATCTACCTTTTATGTGGAAGCCATTATAACCAAAATAGTGAGCTATAAAAACATTTAAATTGAATACTTTTTTTACATTGCATATTTTAGAGTATTTAGTTAATTCTTATCAAATTAAATACCTTCATCACTTTCGGTATTTAATGTAGATGAAGTTTGTCTTTTACACTATGTAATTTGGACTAATAGTTTAAAAGTTATAACGATAAGAATGACCGGCGATGAGTCGACGGCGCGGCCAGCAGAACGAGGGTGGAGGGGCGGGCCAGGCAATGACGCGCCATGGCCGAGTAAGCGACCCGAACGCGGGCAGACGTGTGAGGGCAGACGTCGTTGACGGTTGTATAAATTCTGAGATTTTTCCACAGCGGATTCGACTCGAAGCGATTTATAATTTTTAATCTATACTAATAAATAAAATTGGAGTGTCTGTTTTTAATATTAAGATAACCACTTTTTACTAAGTGTATATGGATGTATACACGATACATATACCAAAACAACATTTTTTACAATTTTTGTCTGTCTGTCTGTCTGTTTGTTCCCGCTAATCTCTGAAATGGCTGGACCGATTTTGACGGGACTTTCACTGGCGAATAGCTGGTGTAACAAGGAGTAACTTAGGCTACTTTAATTTTAGAAAGATTCTTTTATTTGAGAAAAAAATAACTTTCTTTGAAAACTACGCTGACATACGTCTCAAAATTCGAAAAACCCTGGCTGAATCCTACGAAATAGATCAAAATAATGTACTACAGTATTGTACACCTTAAAAAGGCCTACAAAAATGTCCTCAATGGTATATGTCTATCTCTTAGGGATAACCCACAACAACCATTTTTTATCTTTTACTTTTTACGAGAAATAAGGGCTTATTTACGAAGCGATTTTAAGCAATACAGCATTAATCCTTATCCAATTAAGTACTTTAAATACATTGTGCATTTAATATAGATCAATTTGGCCCTTTACAGCATGTAATTTAAATGAATATCTTAGAAGATATTAGAGATTTAAAAAGCGGGCGCAGAGCGCGTTGGCAGCGGCCGGGTAATAGTACAGGATAAGTAGGATTGTAATTCATATTACTTTGGCTTCATAGTAATTGCGAATATCATGTGTGTTCATTATACTCAAAATAAACCTAATAGTATTATTCCAAGTAAGAGACCGCGAAATGGCTTAGATGTTTAGATTTTTGGATGTTTGTTTCTCAATGATGCAAAGACGGCCAAACGGATTTAGATCGAATTTGGCACAAAGATATAATAATAATAATAAGAATAATAATAATAATCCACAACTATCACACAACGCCATCTAGTCCCAAGCTAAGCAGAGCTTGTGTTATGGGTACTAGACAACTGATAAACATACTTATATATTTCTAAATACATACATATTATAGATAAATTACACCCAGACACAGAACAAATGATCGTGCTCATCACACAAACATTTGTCCTGGGTGGGAATCGAACCCACGACCTCCGGCATAGCAGTCAGGGTCACTAACCACTAGACCAACAGGATACGTAACAGATAGGATACCTACTTTATCCCGGTAGTAGGTTCCCGGGTGATATCTTCCGACAGCTATACGGGCCAAGCCACTGGCAAAAGTACTATTCCTATAATTATGTTCGGTGTCTGGTAAATGATTGAGTGTATAGGTAAAATAGGAGCGTTAAGCAAAACCAGGAAGACTTATATTCAACTAAACCAACCCCTATGTCGCAGTCTTCTTACTCTGAATACTATTACTTTTATTTTAAAAACACCAACACACATGATGTTCTCATAAACTATGAATCCTAAGTAATATGAGTTATAATCCTACTACTAATAATATTATATATATGATGAAAGCTTTTTTTTTATTCTTTTTTTTTGTATTTCTTTTTTTTTTGATGTGAAACTATGTATGATTGGGTGTTTGTTTCTCAATCACGCAAAAATGGCTGAATGGATCTGGATCGAAAATAGCACACAGAGTCTATATTACCTATATAACCTGGAATAACACATTCTTATCGCGGTAGTACGTCCTCTTGCATTAATTTCCGACATCCACGCGGGCGAAGCCGCGGGCAAAAGCTAGTTATAGATAAATTACACCCAGACACAGAACAAATGATTGTGCTCATCACACAAAGATTTGTCCTGGGTGGGAATCGAACCAACGACCTCAGTCTTAGCAGTCAGGGTCACTAACCACTAGACTAACAGGCCAGTCACAAATGCCAATTTAGGTGCCATTTTTTTTAATAACTACCTTCCTATATGTCTCTCACGCAAGCAATATTCGTTCACGGGAACAAAGACCGCCAATAGGTTGTTACTGTAAGTAGGTACCAAGGTATTGTACATTTTCGGAAAATCCTAATAAATTATCTCCCAATAACACAAAATCGCAAAATTCTAGAAATAATATAGGTATCTAAAATTCTTACTGCCGCAAGGTGTCTTCTTGTGTGTTCAAGTAGAGTAGATGTGTACTTAGGAGACAGATAATAAATAAAATAAAAACTTGATAAGTAGACAATAATTGACTCAGTGTGTGACTTGTATCACATAGACATAGAAAGTATAAAATACGGTCTCAGTTGATTAAAGTCACCATTTCAAACATATCAAATAACAACATTGCTAAATTTGCATGACGACGCAATGCAATAGAGCTCAGTGTCGTACTACTTTTAAATTAGCAGTTTATGGCGGCAACTGTTAGAGCTCATTTTTGAACCGGACAATTGAATGATCTGTCGTTACAATTTAGATTGTTTCAATTAGTTAAATATGTTTATCAGAGTCATCTAAGTAAAGTTCATGCAATGACCTAAATGTGTCGATTAGTCTGAGATGTCTGCGTCTGCATACAGTTAGTATGTAATCGCCTTTACAGTAGTATCGGCGCTGCACAGATTTACTATCGCAACTAAGCCATAGAAATAATACTTAGTTGATATTGGTACCTACATAAAGAAGGATAAGATTACTATAAAATTAGATGCTTATCTTCTTTCTAACGATCCCTCCCGACCCTTTCAAGAGCCAGCTCGCGATGCTACGCCTGTAGTTTTAAATTAGCCCCTAAATAATTTTAGCCCAGATCCAGCCTGTCCCTTGCTGCCCCCTCTACCAGTGACTGCCTAAGCCGAGGTTCGTACCCCACCTGGGCTTGCCCTTAGGTCTTAGTCGCTTTAGTTTTTAAGTATATAAGCCCGGGCCTTAAATTAACTTATAAGGAATCCAAGACTTATTTTATGCTTCACAGCTAGGTTTGTATGTACGAGTAGTGTTTGCCATTTCATTAACGCCTGCCAAAATAACGTTCTCAAAAAAAAATCTTTTAAAAGATGCTAAGGAATGTTGGAAGTGCGGAGTCACCTACAAGCATCTATATGCTTAAAAGGTGATCTCCGAATCATTTATGTTAAAGAATTCTATGTAATTGAAATTAACAATTTTATTTATATTTTATTTATTTTAATGTATGTTTTCATTGCAACAGGCTGTCGCTTGCATTGTGTGTCTCAGAAAGATAAGCAGCACTGTGAAACTAAAATCTGAGCAATAAGAGCCTCTTTTCGAGCAAGTATGCATAAAAGTCTTATTTTACGTTTGTCTGTGACCGCTTACTTCTTCTGAATTGCACCGTAATGGCGTAACACACTTCAGAAACTGAATCATTTGGAAGTTTATCTATTGCTTCATATGTACGAAAATTTGTCCGCTCAACATCGTAAATAACGCAATGAATGTTCTTGAATTTTCAAAATGAAAACCATTTCTTCTGATTGATGGTGTGTTACGTACACAATTACCATGCAAGCCGGTACCTAATTGCAGCGATATTGCTAGTATTGAGACCTAAATTTTTTAAAGAATTTCTGTCAATCATTTGCAGGCTACATGATTGCCGAAAGCAAAGCTTGGTTTTAGTTTTGGTGGCAAACGCCAGAACCGAAATGTGGGACTTGTTCTTGACAACCAACAGTTACGCAAAGACCACAGCACACTATGTAAATATTATGTTGCGTTGTTATAATCTGCAGCTGCGCAGATTAGGCTGAGGGCCTGAGTAATGTGTTGCATCAATGTTCGGTGTTGCTATAGGTAGTGCAGCTTCCGGACGAAGCGCGTGGGCGGCGCGCGTTCCGTCCGCCGCCGCGACGTATGCGCACGGGACTGCTCCGGCGACAACAAGTTGCAGCGTTGGAGTAGATACAAGCTCTGCATGGGGTGCTTTAAGAGCCTTTAGGAGTGACGAAGAAGCTACGTTGGAAGCACTTACAACTGTTTCGTTACTTACTTGCTGAGAGGCTTTGACCGACTTTTAAAAGGAGTTGATAATCATATTAAGATTCGAGTCATCGAATACACGGGAGAGTTCAGAGAGGATTGTAAGATTGAATAATTTTAAGTGTTCCTAACAGAGGATGCTATCGAATTTAAAGACAAAGTCTTCCTGAATAACCGTAGTTATTTCAGTGAGATTGTCATTGGTGCCTAGTGGGTGATTCCCATATAAGTATCAAAGGCGTCAGAAATTTTTCTTATTCTTCATATTCTAAGTTATCATTTTAGCTGAGAACTGGGGTTCCTGAGGTTCCAACGAAGTATTTGTTTTGTGATCAAAAAAAGAGAATAGGTTTGAAATACTTCCAACTCGACTAACTATCCTTGTTTTCATTAGCCAATAATGACATGACAACATAATATTATGGCAGCACGCGATTATAGAACGGGTGAGTCATTGGTTGCAATTCAAGGAACAGGCTGGATAAACAATCATTGCAGTGTCCAACGCGATAACGACCATTCGCACATCCCGCAGCCCGCGACCGCCTCCGCCCCCCCTTCCCTCGCCCGCCGCCCCTCACACCCTGCTTCCACGTGTATGAGTCGGCACATGCTACACTGTAATATTAATTAATACCAGTGTATATTTATTGCATACTATTTTGATGGCCCAAGTATTTTTACAAACTAAGTGTGATTCTGTATGATTAATATTGCAGCTATGTAGAGCTGATTTTAGCAGCAGCTGGGCTTGTGCTACGAAGCTAAGAAAAGACACAAGTAGGTACTTGTTTGCATACCGCCCTACTGGATTTTCGCAGAATGTTGTCGAATTATACAAAATGTAGACCATATTGTTAGTTATAAATCAAATAGCTAATTCCGCGTGGTCACTACTGAAAATAGATTATCTACCCTACCTCATTACTTACAATTCCCGAGACTTCGCGAAAACGCAACTGTCACAACAGGCGAAATCGTTATTCATCCTACGTAGGCACTTTATAATTTTGGAGAAACAGCTATGCTGATGTGATATACATAATACACACGATATAACACTTGATTACCTACCTTCCGAACAAAAAATTTTGGTAGATCGAACAAGTGTCCATGAGCATGACGTGTTTGTAATTACAATGTGTAGGTGTAGGTTAATACCTATTTATAGACAAGCTATTAATTATTATTATTGAAACTGTGTCAAAAGAAAAAAACGGAGCATACAGTGGAGATTTACGAGCATTTACCGGAATCTGGTGACCCCGTCGGCTCATAAACGCGTTCCCGATATACGCCGCCCCGACTCCGGAGCATGCGGCGCGCGACACGCTTGCGTACCACAGCTTCATATACTTAGTTATCTTTGGTTTGCTATAACCAATACATGCTTTAGGTAGTAAACGATTTGTATAGAGAATCCCAATATCAACTATTGACAAACGGATACGGTTAGATTCCATGCCTCATGGACCTTATCTTATACCTTTAAACGAGCAATTCTTGTATATATATATATATAATCTGAATCTCGGAAACGGCTCCAACGATTTTCTTGAAATTTAGTATACAGGGCGTTTCGTGGGCGATAAATCGATCTAGATAGGATTCATTTTTAGAAAATGTCTTTTTACCAAAAAAAAACCGAGCAGAGCTCGGGCATCCAGGTACTGTCGTTTTATATGACATTGATCAGGGGAGCGCAGTTGGTGAATATTTGTAGGTAAAGCTGTTTTTTGAAAATTGAACTGAACATAAGATAGCGCCGCGCCTTCATAAGAATCTACATTCCCATGATAAAAAGGAAAAGGACAAAAAGTGAGAGAAAACGAATTAAAAAGTATTGAAGCAAATTTATTATAAAATACATCCTGTTTTGGCTGTCGTAGGTATCTAACCTGAAAACCTAATCGTTTGTAACAAGTCAAGCGCGCTAACGGGGGCTTTTGCAGCGCGATGCTCAGCTTTACGACAATACGCACGACGCGATGCTTTGAACTACTTACTTTGACGCAACCGGCCTGAATTGCATTTCAGTTTTCATAATGGTTTCCTTAAATAAATGCAGTAAATAATCTCATCAGCAGCCTATAATGTTCCCACTGCTGGGACACAGGCCTCCTCTCGGTGAGAGGGAGTGGGCCGTAATCAACCACGCGAGCCCAGTGCTTGTTGGTAGATGTCACATGTCTTGGAATTTTTGGTTCTAAGACATGTTTCCTCACAATGTTTTCCTTCACCGTTTAGCAGTAAATAATGATGATGTTAAAATATCAAATGATTTTTTGTAAGATAATTGCTCTAAATGTAGCTCTTGTTAGCACCATTCTTACTTACACAATGCAGTGAACCTATTTAACAGGCGTGCGTTTTACTTTGCATTCTTGCACTAGTGCGGAAAAGTACGCTTCACCAAAGTATATTAAAATCATCAATAGGTATCTACAACTCCAAATAATATAAGATTAATTTCAGTACCTATTTCACTACCTTTAGTCTATAAAGCCTGCAATAAGCAATCAGTTTGTAACTGTAATATTTAATGACAAATTATCGAATTATCTACTGAATTGTTTATTGATGTTGGATTATTGCCTGAGGATAATGGGGATAAATAATCTCTGTTGTTACGATGGTTTTGTCATACATTTAATCATTACTTAAATGATTGTGAGTCCTAGCAGTTCCCAACTGGCATCGTGCTGTCAGCGACCTGCGCTAAATATAAACTTGGAATATAGCTGCACATTCAACTAGCTTTTGTTACAGTACTGAAACTATTGACCTATTTCACTTTACTGGAAGTAAGCAATAACTTTCAGTGCAACGCTCGCACCATAAAACCGACTCGTGAGTAACCGAGGCGCGGACGTAATACAGGCGGGAAATTAGTAACTCTTTGTCTTATGCTCAGCTGGTTGCAATGTATCCGAGTAAAATGTTAAAGTTGCACAAGATACTGCAAAGTTTGGTTATTTACCAAAAGCTACCTCATGTTGTACCGGCAGACAACGAAATGGCTTCATCACATTAGAACTGTCAAGGCGATTTAGGACAACCCTTCAATATTAGGTTCAGCAGAGAGAGGTAGAGCAGAGGTCACAATTTGGTACCACGTGAATCGAACGTGCTTGCTCGCTATTATTACGTTTTCATTCTGCGAGCTACTGGAGGAGTATCTTTTAACCTTCAAGCTTAATTTTTAACGTAACATTACGCCTGTAAACCCCAGGGGTTAGGGCATAGGTGTACAAATAGTAACACTCACATTTCGCCAATCATGTTTAAGTCCCATGTAATAGGGGGCGTGCCCATTGTCATCAACCTGACTCAAGTCCATACTCCGAGCTGCTAGTGAGAAATTCTTGCTGGATAAAACCCAATAATACTGCCCCAAATTGCGGAACACACATACAATCAAAATTTGAATCATTTTGAAGCTTATTTGTCATCCATTCATTCATATGTTCGAAAAAATTGTTTGCTTAGTAACGTAAACAACGCCATGAATGTTGCGGAACTGTCAAAATGAAACCGATTCCTACTGATAGTGTAGTACGCAATTACCCCTCTGGCAATCAGACCCAGGATATCATTCTTAACTGTAGCGCTGGCGACGAATAGGCATACGAGGTAGACAATTTACCTACATAATATATTTATTTTTAATACTCATATATTTTGTTTTTCTTCTGTTCGATTGGAATATGTCTATAATAATCTCGGTACTTAGTAACATTATGTGGTCTTGCCGAGCTAGTCATACCTCAAAACGCGGTGTGTACAAGTGTCACATGCGTTCCGAAACTGGTGGACGATTTAAAAACAACCAACATTCGCTATGGTTTTTTTTTGCTCAATGGGCGTTTCCTGCCTTTGAGCCAAGACGCTAATAAAAATACTCACTATAATACATATATTGTTAATATACCTATTTAACGTAGAATTTTATAAAAACTGAATTAGGGACAGACACTTGTTACAATGGTATTTACGTTTTAGTTGTGACTTAAAGGAATTGTAATAAATAGAACCAACTTATCTTGTACTGTATCAAGTGTACCAACCTATGGTACACTTGGTACAGTACAAGATAGGTTTACCCTACCCTATCCCTATACCCTACCCTATCCCTATACCCTACTCTATCCCTAGTCCCTGCATCCATATTGCGTAACACACTATCAATCAGAATCTGAATTATTTTGAAAGATATTGCTAATCCATTACTTTGTGTTCGAAAATGTGTGTGCTCAACAACGTTAATAACGTAATTAATGTTGTCGAACTGCAGGCTACAGTTAGGTGTTACGCAACTACCCCGCTTAAGTTCTTTCGACACTAAACGTGAAAAAAATAAAAAAACGGAACATAGGTGTTTATTGTAATGGTTGTATCGGAACAAATAAATTCCAAGAAAACAATAATTATTCATCTTTAATTCTAATAGGAGCATAATTGTCAACAACAAAGAAGCTTTGTGCACTTATCTTTCCTAACAGTTTCTTTCTTAGACAAAGCTGTACATGAGCCTGGTGTGCCTAACTGAATCCGTAGAGACAGCATAAAAAAAACGTAAAATAATAAGACCGCGCATAGCAGCGATATCGACGGAATATAATAAAAATGAGGAATATGGAATACTTCCCTTTGGGTTCAATGTTCTGTACCAGTCTACGTCACGGTGATAAAAGAGTAACTCATGAATGAGCTCGTGCATTGACAGGGCGCCTCACCCCGGAATAGTGAATAGTACCTACCTATAACTAAACGTACACCGACGCTGCTCACTTTATCATAACAAAATGTTTCATTTATAGTTATTATGTAAGCAAGAGCCAACCTTTCATAGAGTTGACAACAGCCATGCTTACTTAAACGCCATTGTTAATAAAACTCCAAGCGGAATTGTGAATTTTTGTTTGTCGTCTTCTCAATTTTCTTTAAACAATAACTGTGTATTTCAATGAGTATTTCTAAAGTCACTCGGTTATAAAATAGGAATATTTAGGTAAGTACATTATTACTTCCTACTTTAAAAACTTGATCCAAAATTATAATTATACTACCCAATATATTGGTACGTCGTACTCCAGTAGGTATTTAAAGGTCTTGCTTTATCTGTTGTCGTGAAGTTTATCATCGCGACACACAAAACCTTATACCTAATTATTATCATTTACAGATATCAATTCGTGGGAGTTATGTTATTATTTCGGCAATAATTGCAAAAATTGTGTTTTATACATAACGACAAGTTGATAGCAGCAGCTTCCTGTCACTTTGATAACAGATACTGTTGTTTGTGTCGCGGCCTCGTTTTTAAAGCTTTGTCAATGGAAGCTGATTTTGACCTAATTTAAAACCGTTTGATTGATAGACCGCGGCACAGATCTAAATTTTGCGCATACTGCCGGGTTGTTGCCGTGATTCCCGGAATAATTGCTTCCTAACAGGATATGAGCCATAGATAGTGTTAACCGACATTATCAGCTTTGAACATGGTCAAGTTAGATACCTACAAGTTCACTGTGGATCTCTATTAATTACATATTCAAATCAGTAACGTTACGACTAGTCAACAAAGTCTACCATTAATTATTATAAGTAGGTACTAAGAGTGAAACCGGTAAGCTCAGGGGGCACAAAATTGTTTTTACCTACATGAAACTGAATGTTTATTCATCACAAAGAGTTCAGGATGCATGTCACATGTCATGTGCCAATTTTTACGTACAACGACGTGTCTGCTCAAGAAACGGATGGCGCTTTAGATGCAAAAATGACTTCGAAACAAATACCTACCTACGTTTGTGGATGTTTGTGGTGCATAGAGTGCCGTCCTCCTCTAAATTCATGGTTAATTAATTACTTAGGGGACTCGTCAGTAGCACCACCGTGGCAGAAAATTGTACTTGGTAATTGTTACAAACGGATAGTGTGGATGTAGAGACTGACAAATAAAGTTACTCAAAACAAGTAAAAAAGCTGTGATGTCTTGTCCCATGACTGTAGCCAAAAAATCGTTAATTTATTTCTAATTCATTATTATATATACAAAATATTAGCTTTTTTCACTCCTTATCCATATAAAATTTTTCGTAAAAAGGGTACAACGTTTTTGCTTCACATATACACGGAGACCAACATAGCTGTTTTCTTTATACCTATTGGTTGGATTTTTGTTGTAGATGGGTTTTACTTTTAAGTATATTTCAATATTATTATATGGTGAGGAATCTTTGAGGAGTTTGAAACAGAGGTATCGGAGCACTTCATTAGTTAGGGAAAATTGAAAAGATATACATATTAGGTTGGGGAAAAAGTCTTTTCGCATTATAGTATGTATGAACTTGTAATAAAATCTCTTTGGCTATACTATTTGTATCTGGCTGGTTTTGGTATCATTGAAAGTTTAAATTTTAAAGAACATAATTCCAAATTCAAATTAGGAAAATGTGTGATTTTCATTTCTTTTTCGTACCGTCAAGATGAGTGAATCTAATGAAGAAATTCCATACATTTTAAAATTTTACTACAAAAAAGGTAAAAATGCAACGCAAGCCGCGAACAAAATTTGCGATGTTTATGGACCTAGTGTAGTGTCTGTGAAAGTAGCACAAATTTGGTTTAAGCGTTTTCAATCCGGAAATTTTGATGTCAAAGATGCACGTCGCTCTGGTCGCCCTGTTACGGATAAAATGGATGCCATTTTTGAAAAAGTGGAGCAAGATCGGCATACCAGTAGTTACGACGTAGCTGAAGAACTGGAAATTGACCACAAAACAGTTTTTTTGCATTTGAAAAAAACTGGGTACACAAAAAAGCTCGACATTTGGGTACCTCACGAGCTCACTGAAAGAAACCTAATGAACCGTGTACTCATTTGTGATTCTTTATTACGACGTAATGAAACCGAACCATTTTTGAAGAAGCTGATAACTGGTGATGAAAAGTGGATCACGTATGACAAGAACGTGCGAAAATGGTCGTGGTCAAAGGCCGGTCAGGCTTCACAGACTGTGGCGAAACCCGGGTTAACTCGCAACAAGGTGATGCTGTGTGTGTGGTGGGATTGGAAGGGCATTATTCATTATGAGCTGTTACCACCAGGCAGGACCATCGATTCTGAACTCTACTGCGAACAACTGATGAGATTAAAGCAAGAAGTTGAGAGAAAGCGGCCGGAATTAATCAACAGAAGGGGTGTGGTTTTTCATCATGATAACGCTAGACCTCACACATCTTTAGCCACCCAACAAAAATTAAGAGAGTTTGGCTGGGAGGTGTCAATGCATCCGCCGTATAGTCCTGACCTTGCACCTTCAGATTTCCACCAGTTTCGGTCTCTTCAGAATTCTTTAGGCAGTGTCAGGTTAACATCACGAGAGGACTGCCAAAACCACTTGTCGCGGTATTTTGACCAGAAGTCCCAAAATTTCTATAGCAATGGGAACATGTCCCTACCTACAAGATGGCAAAAAGTTATCGAACAAAATAGTACCTACATACTTTAGTTAAATGTAAATAAACTTTATTAAAAAATGTTTGGAATTTTCTTAAAAAATGCGAAGAAACTTTTTCCCCAACTTATTATTTTCATGAATCGTTCTTTAGTGTTATTGAAAACCGAATGAAACATACTTAAGTACTTAATTTTTTATTCTTATTTGGGGTAAGATAATATAATTATTGTGCCTATAATAAACACATTTTCAGAGAGCACTCTTTCAAAACCTTACATTTGATATATTCATCTCAAATTAATTTTGGGTATTGGTTACCGGCCTAACCCAAACTGATACCGGTCACTGGTATCCCTTTGGGTTTGCCGTAAATAGTGGGGTAAAAAGCGCCCTCAACAGATGTGTGATTATTGTGTCACCATCATTTTCATAATTTCAGCCGACCGATGTCCACTGTTGGACATATGCCTCGTCTATGGAGGGGATTTGCGATCACAGTATGGTGTTAAAACGAATAGAGAGCGGTGCTGCCCATTCTCTATTAAGTCCCTTAGTCGCGTCTTACGATACCCACGGGAAGAGCTGGGATGGTACTTTTCTTTAAGTCCGCCACCACATGGACCGGATTGTTGTGTATGCAACGTTTTTTGCTTTGATTACATACATACCTATGTCTATAACTTGGATAGGCACAGTAACTAGGTCGAATCATTATAACGAGTAGGATTTCATATAATAATCATGCGTCATTCATCCGTCAGTTTATCGGGGGTTATAACCTTAAAAATCAAAATTAGTTTAATTATTTGGTGATAAGATAATACAGTGCTTCTGAAAACATGAATGTATTCAAATAATGGAACGTTATATGTGGCGGATATCTTCAATGATATATGTTTTATTAAGATTACTAGACCTACGTGTACATAGTTCAAAAAGCTCAAAATAAACGAACATAACAGTTATTGATAACAGTTGTACCTAAGAGGAGTTGATGAAGATACTTTGACATTATAAACAAGCACGGAACAAAAGATTTTAAGTAATTAAATAGCATTTTTTAGGTCACGAGGCCTCGAAATGATAAACGATGTTGTTGCCAGTTGATATAACGTACCAAATAAAAACTTATATGATAATAGTGCAAAGGTTACCGTAACATCTGATTATTGGAGTATAGTTATTTTAAATTAGTTATTTGTATTAAGCAATATTCAATTCACAAAAATTTAATAAGCTTTGGTATAGATAGGTATTTAACTACGAGCAAATGGTTGACTCTATTATCATCCGCGATCCAGGATTAAAAGTGCAATAAAATAAAAGTGCATGCTACCTGTGTGCCGAATTTCCATAAAATTTGTTCAGTCGGTTTAGCGTGTGTAAACTAACAAACTTACTTTCGCATTTATATGTAATATAAGTTAGAATACTTGGCAACACTATAAAGGGTGTAAAAAGACGCAAGCTAAGCGAAACCGAAGAGTCACTTGTTCTTCGCGTCAATGTGATCATATTTGTGTACTGGACCACGCTTGGGTTATGGACATTGTGAAGGTCCCAACGTTTCTTAGAATTATTTTAGTGCAACGACATTTAATTTGTACTCACAGACTGACCTTTC
The DNA here is from genome assembly GCA_947507805.1 of Aporophyla nigra. NCBI lineage: Eukaryota > Metazoa > Arthropoda > Insecta > Lepidoptera > Noctuidae > Aporophyla > Aporophyla nigra. The sequence continues at coordinate 12,784,442 of OX382302.1, read as the reverse complement.
ATAAGTGCCCAGGTACATATATGTGAAATAGATTATTTTTTTACCGTACCGATAGGCTTTGTGACGAGTCTTTTTACACCATAATGTAGGAAAAGTTATTTCTTACTAATTCCAAAGTAGAACTATATTTATTTTCCAACATACTTGAACGAAAAGTGGCTTTGAATGAGAGAAAGAAAGAAGAAGGCGTTAAATGGCATTTGAAAAACAAAAACCTTAAAAACTATAAAAGCAGAAAGAAACCGCATCGCACCACTTTAAGTTTCACAATGTAGTGATTGAACAAGCGTGCTTTTACTTTTGCATTCCCGTACTAGTGTCTGAAACGACGGCACAGAAAACTACATTAAAAGTAGGCCTTTAAAGACAAAGGTACGAACATTTTTTAATCTCAGTATACCTCAATTTTTACAAATATTTGTTACAAAATATTATATTTATGATAATTTACTACCTCTTTCCTTCCACGAGTATTGAAAAACCGTTGTATGATACACGTGACCATTTGCACAGTCGCATATAAAACTATGTAGGTACCTACTACTTATTTAAATAATTGCGGTTTAACATCCATGTGTTTTCTAATTTTCTTCGAGGGATGAACGTAGAACCATTCCGATAAATGGATAGTTAGTCTTTTAAATACGCTAAACCGGAGTTTGTTGCTCGTAGAATATGTCGCAGCAGAACTCTATACCAAAATTATTACATAATGTAAGGCTACCATATTGACTGTTTCAACTTCACGCCTTGTGTTAGTAGGAATGATGTAGCATTGAAGATACTGCCCATCTGTACTTAACTGGATTAGGAAAATGACCAAGTTGATATGGGCGAAGGAGAGAACATCCTATAACTATTCGTAGTTGTTTTTGCTACGTAGTGTCTACGCCCTAGTCTACGAAGCCTCTACGCTACGCTACACCAGCGCAGCGATATTAATGTTTCATGACTCTCCATGATTTCAGAATGTTTGTAGGTTTTGGTTCTGGTTGATCAAAATGGTTTATTTTCTCTAATAAAGGTGACGAAACACCTTTAGCCATTTACCCATATAGAAGCATACACTTCCTGTTAGAGTATAAGTTCGTGAAGTTAGTATGTATATGTATATTGTGCATATGAAGAGCAATGTCACTTGAGTCGCTTATATATCAAATTTAAATATTTCGCTAGCTTGTAGTTATTGAAAACCTCAAGGTACATGGGTGTCGTTTTCGTGGTCGTGACTTATACCACGCTGCAGTGCATCATATATCCGACTACATGCATTTACTGAAGTAAATTAAAAGAGCGTTATAAATTGATTAGATACTAGCTTTTGATCGCGGCTTCGCCAACGCGGAAGTCGAAGTTATCCTACGTTACGTACAACCAAGCGCACTCCTATGTCCTAACCCAGGTCATGGTCTACTTGGTGCCAAATCCATTCAGTTTGTCGGTTTGCCAGGGATGGATTATGCATAATTAGCCTATTATGTTCCCACTGCTGGAACACAGGCCTCCTCTCGGTGAGAGAGAGTGGGCCATAATCCACCACGCGGGCCCAGTACGGGTTGGTAGATGTCATGTGTCTTCGAATTTCTTGTTCTAAGACATGCCAATTTTCTCATGATGTTTTCCTTCACCGTTTTGAGAGCAGTGGTGATGAAATAATTTACACAAAGTAAAGCAGGAATGGACGGATTATATATTATCGATTTTTTTGTATACGGTGATATTTACACCGTAGGATGTCACTGATGTTCACGAGATTTGTTCGAAAGAGATACCATGACCCTGGCACATGGGCAACTGAAGGAACACGGGTGGGTTTTAGTCAGTAAAAGTTTGACACGCCCTTCCGCTACACCCAAGAGCGGGAGACGTCATGTGATGATTTCCCACCCACAAAAAAAAAAGGGTGTCATTGATACCTTAATGAAAAGTGAGAAGTTACATAGTTACCTACTAGTTTGAATCTAATTGTTAAGCTGATTTAGATGCTGTGATTTAATAAAGAGCGTTGCACCAATATTTAGACGTGTGTTATACCTGCTGAATTAACGATAAAAAACTGTAGATAGTTATTTGTATAGGGACCCGTCGCATAGGATACTCAGGCAGCCGTATTACTAAGCCTACACTGTCTGTTTGTGGGTATGCCACAGGCCTATTCTTTTTTATGTATACGTATAACCGTTGTGACTAGCAATTAGAGATTTTAGACAATACGTACGTGTTATGGTAGCCCGTGAAATTCAAATTTACTTATGTTGTCTGCAATTTGCAGGTGAGTGTGAGATCGCTGTTGATTAGAATATAATTTACATAAAAAATTTGGCCTCACAGAAATGTCATTATTAGAATCAGCAATACAAGTCCTTAAGTTCAGAATCATAATTATTATAAATTGCAAAAACCGTGAGAAAATTTGAATTTCAAATATGAAATACAAATTTTCTCATGTCTTTCCCCCTGACGACGGCTTTCACTTGAAAGGCCTTTTTTTGGCAATTAATGACGATTGGCTTATGGCAATCAGTAAAAATCCAGCACGTCGCATTTCAAACTGCATCCACTAAGAATGAACAGAGCGGTTCCATACTGGAGGCATATTCGGCAGCGGGACTTAGAAGATACCTCCATGGTGGAAATTAAATGACGTAGGAGATTATTCCTTGTGTGCAGTTTCTGTTGAGTGAGCTATCAAGTGACCTAAGTGATGTCGAGATATTTTGGGTGGGTACTGTAGATGACTGGTGTGAACTGTGAAGCCTCTCCTACCATAATACTGAATGTTCGACCCACTTGTCTGTTACGAACGTAGATGGCGTTACATGACTGCGTTTCTGAAAGGTTTGTTTAGAGCGTGGTCAGCATAATAATGGCTGAGATCTGAGTGGGTGGAGGTTGGCTTTAATCTCCTCAAAGTTAGTGGCTTGGCAAGTTAATGCCAGGTCGTCTGCGTACAGGAAGCAATATCAATAAAGTAAATGTACTTATATTAGTATACCTACTTTGTATCATCAACAAAACACGGATTTAGACTATAAATCATCAGAGTACAATTTAAAATACATATTTAAATAAAGAAGATATCATACAGGCCAGGAGCCACTGAACTTGGAAAACTATCAGTGACTTATCACGTGTATAGTAGGTTTATAAATTGCATTGTTATGTAAAACTTTATTATGCTTTATAAACTGATGATAAAATAAGTTCCCAATATAAAATAATAACTATGGATTTATCGAATGACCAATTAAAATAATTTATCAATTGTTGAATATTTTACTTGACCTCTCATGAATGAAGTACCTAAGTAAATAATAACAGAATTACATCATTTCTGGTGTTTTAATTCGAAGTTACTGGTGTCGTATGTAGCCTTGGGTCACCATCAAAACGCCTCTATTTAACCTGCACCCTATTTGCGTTACACACTATTAATCAGAATTTGAATCATTCTGAAGCTCATTGCTAATCCATTATTTCATAATTATGTTCGAAAAAAAATCTGCCTACCAATTCAACCAAAGCCATGGAGGTTATGGAATCGTCAAAATTAAGGCGATTATTACTGATAGCGTATTGTGCAATTACACCCCTGTTTTTTTATCTGATTTAATTGTAACTATGTACTGCTTCGTAATTCAAATACAGTCGGTAACTTACAGAGAAGCAATAAAAAATAAGAACTGGCTAAGCAAGGAGGCAGTTAGGACCTGCAGGAATAGTTTAACTTATAATGTTTTCTTTCTTTTATAAACAGTTATTTTCCGTAGGTAAATACTTCAAAGTTTCGGTGAGCGAAATATTAATTTCAAAACGCGTATATTCAATAAAGGCACATAGGTCAAGTAAGCGCAGACTTTTATGTGTGTTATCCTACAGTGACAGTAATTATTATTTAAAGTTTATAATTAGGCATCAAGTGATGACATCAATGTTTGGAATATACGATAGCCTCTGTATAGGAGAAGTCATTTTATCACTAAAGTTTAATTTAACAAACCGTTATTTTTTGTTCGGAAGCGGATAATCGAGTTTGAGGTCATATGGTAACTCTGTTTAACTGTGTCATTCTCTATCGGATGAGTTCCTTCACAAAGAGCTATTTTTGCGATGTGAGCTATACAACCTACTGCCGACCAGTACCCAACTAGGGTGTTCCCCAGGGATCGATCATTGACCTACTCTTGACCAGGACAACGGACTGACACGTTTAGGTACTGTTTGCTCTCTTTGCTATCGATAGCGATATCAAAGCCTAAGAAACTTATTCAGAACCTAGCTAATGAAATGGCGCGAAAACTCAACCACCAACATTGTTTTAAAACTTTAAAAAATACAGCAAAATAATAACATAAGTAGGTGCTTATATTGTAAGAGTCGAACATATGGAAAGATGGTTATTATTTAGATAACTTGGGCCCAGAGGTGGCTGAAAACTATAAACTCGTCAGCGTCACATTATAAAAAATAAGATCAAACCTTGCAGAACTACTTCCTACCAACTTAAAATCTAGCAGGTAGAGACTTCATTACTATATGTGGCGTTCCGCGCATAAAGGTACCAGAAGGGAGGTATTGAGTTAAGGCCGGATGTAGAAACTAGAAGAGTCCTTTTATTATGCTGATTAAAAAAAAAAAACATTTTTTCCTAATACTATTTTTGTAACAGACATCCAAATTTGAAATACTGAAAAAACTAGTTTCGAGAAAATAGAGTTAGAAAGTTAAGGTTACTAAAAAACAATGTTTTACTCGTTTATTACATAGATTTTTCCACATAGATCCCAACACATTATATGCATCAATGTATCACTAACATAACCGATACTGTACTGCCAATATACAAATAGTATTAAAATTCAAAAACTCAACATAATAATTATGAAAATATCGATATTTTATAAGACCTACCGACATCTGGTACCTTTTTACTAAACATTTCATTATAAAAGAAATGTGAAATGTTGTCTGTATCAAATTGTAGCAAATTTGTTGTAGAACAATAAACAGTAAAAATCACAAAATACCATATTTTCTCCCGATTTTACAAAAACGCAAATAACTCGGAAACTAAATGCCGACATCTGGTACCTTTATTCGCGGAACGCCCCATGTATGACGTGTGATGAGAAAAGATTTTTCAAGAAACTTGGTCGTTAAGTAAACATGAAAACACAAATTGCCGACCTGCTGCCTGGGGTCTGTTTTGATCTGGCTAGCCGGTCTAGTCTAGAACATACCTAGCGAAATGTGGGTGCATTACAGATGTACTTCTGCTTAACCCTTCAGAGGATACCAACAGATGTTATATGTTGCTCGTAAGGTGGCTCTTATTGCCGATTTTAGGCTCACAATGCAGGGCATTTAACATGTGTGCTTTTTACTTTGCATTCTCGCACAAGTGCGGTAAGTGCGCCAGAGATAACTGTTGGCTAGTCATAGATCCCTAAAAAGAGCTTTTTGGGTTCAAAACAGCAAAAACGAAACCCTTAAAATTTCGTCATGTCCATCTGCCCGTATGTCCGGATGTGACACAGCCATAGAATGAAGGTGTATTCTGTGCAACGCTATACTAAGTATATTTTAATGAAATCACGAAAAACATACTTAGGGCTGCCACTCTCCATAAATGTAATAGAGGTATGAAAAAAAATTCAATGCACATAAGCGTTTTGCGTGTAGGATGACATAATTCAAATGGTTATCATGAAATGGGATATTTTCGGTAACAACCGCAGAATTAACTTTGTTATTACACGCTTTATATTAGCTTCACTTGTATGTTTGTATGTTTGTATATTTGTATGTTTGTATGTTTGTATATTTGTATGTTTGTTTGTAACCGACTCCTTATAGTGCGATTTTGACCCACTTTAAACGACCAGATTTCATTCAAACTTTGCACACCTGTCAAGGACTGATGACAATGCAATAATTTCATAAATTTGTGCCATTATCCTTGCCAGGGTTACCAGGACAGCAAAAAAACTGTCACATACTACGCTGACATACGTCTCAAAATTCGAAATACCCTAAAAAATAGAAAATAAATAATAGTTTAAAAAAACTAAAAAACACGCTTCCATGGAAAACCAAACTAAAAAGTACGAAATGATGGAAAAAAAGCGTGGGGTGCCTGATATCAATAAAAAAATAGCTTAATAGCACCCAACGCTTTTTTTCCATCATTTCGTACTTTTTAGTTTGGTTTTCCATGGAAGCGTGTTTTTTAGTTTTTTTAAACTATTATTTTTTTTATTTTTGATCGTTTTTGGGAAATATACACCAATTTTTAGGACCGGTAAAATCTATACCAGTGCAAGCACAAAATATTTATCTCAAATACGGAACCATGCACTGTGCGTTGTGTGACACGCACTTGGCACCGTGTTTTTATTTTTAGCTGTTCAGACTGTAAGTTTTCATACAATGAGAAGTTAGTCCTTACTGGATTTGTATAGCTTGATATGTCGCAGTACGTACAATAAAGTATCAAAAAATACCAGAAGTAGAATTTCTTAAAAAAGAGAAGTAGAAATTCAAGGCCATTCAAATTGAGACAACTTGTCAACCGTTATTTAGAGCTTTTGAAAATCTATGCAATGTCTGTTTTTAAAAGCTTTAAATAAATGTTAAAAAGTATTATTTATATTTTATTATCGAGCAAAAAAAATATAATTTGGTAAGGCTAAGTGTATTATTTGTGTCCTTATCAAAAAAGCATATTTTAAGATAAAAGACTACGTTGAAGACAAGGAAATTTGGCAATAATTCCTTCTGTGCATGTGGCTTCCCTGGTAGCTCATTACAGGATGACCATTGTCTATTAACTGCTCCCAAATGACGATGTACATTTTGTATATAAGTTTTTTTTTTACATCCTTCTTTGACATCTACTCATTTTTGACATTATATACCTACAATTCTAATTTGTACTCTTTAATATTGGTTGTCATGGTAATAATCACATTTGGTTTAAATAGTGTAATATGTCTTATTTATGAAATACTATTATTTATGTAGATTATTTTATACTTTGTGAATGTGAGATCGTTGTAGGCCTTGTAGACTGTAGACAATTTTCTATCTTATTCAGTACCTGGTACTTGTTGACAGGCCTACATCGTCCTCCCATACCTATTAACACTGTAATTTGAAACCATTGTAAAACCAATTATTTTTAAAAGAGTAACCGTGGAGTTTCTTGCCGGCCCTTCTCCATAGGAATCAATAATTTGGAACCGTGCACCTAGCTTCTGACGTTTCATAAGTGCCCATGTAGGTTTATGTGAAATAAAAATATTTTGATTTGATTTGATTTGAGAAAATATTTTGATTTGATTTTATTTGAGACTCGGCACAACCTGCGTTTGTAAATATCGATGGTAGGAGCAATAACCAGCGGTGTATACACTCCCCATCCAAGTGCCATTTTGACAATTCGTCTGTATTCATTACGTCATATACCTACGTGCTGATTAGGCAATATCAATAGTGTTACCTATTAAAGTCTCAAGTTCTTCATTGCGTGGGATAAGAACACCATGTACCTACTATACTTAGTTTTGCATAACTTATAGATATACACAATTTACCTACGATACAGAAAGAGCTGAAAAAGACTGAAATTAATCATTCATCAATTTCTACGTTAGATCTTGAGTGAGTAAGTGCAAGAGGAGTGCTATCATGTACTAGGCCTAGGTAAAATAAATAAGTAAAAGTAAGACTTCGTAGCATTTTGGAAAAGTTGGATGTCATTCGACGTTTGAAAATTGTCTCGTTATTCAAAAGTATAAAAATAATTGAACTCATAACGCACGATGCATGACTATTAAAAAATAAAGAATTAATCATTAAGAATACCTAGGTTACATTACATTACACTAATAATAATAATATCTCACAGGTCATACACAGTGATCAATCTTTACACAAACTTCGCATATCTAATGCTTGAAATGTTCAAAAGTTTCAGGAACATTTACTTCCCTGAGCTTGTAGTTCGCCACACTTCACAATAACTCTATCTACATCAATATAAAGCTGCATTAGAAACAATCATCATGAACGCATCATCATCTGCTTGTGGTGTAAACGTTGGCGAACGTTTCTTATGCAGGTAACTTAATCAATTCACACTTATTTACAAACATAATTATTAGATGGTTTTTAATTGCTATTGTTAGATACTAATTAATTTATGTATACATTGTGTAGGAATCTTTGAATTGACCTAAAACGCGTTGATGTCTTTTTTGGCGGTCAAGGTACAACGGGTACGTAAATCCTAAGTTTTACCTGTTAGTTATTTTGAGTTCTTAGAGCTATTGTACTTACCGCTGAAGAAGGAGTAGGAGTCCATGACAAGAGTAGAAGTGTGGCGGGCACGAGATTGAGCGCTATGAATCGCGCACGCGCCAGGCCCGACATGGCTGCGCCGCCACTACTGGATGCGCGCCCTCGCGGCCTGCCGGGGCCGCAGGCGCCGCGCCCGGCGCCCGCGCCTCCGCGGGGCGGGGGTGATCACACTGCTGCCCAAGCACTCCTCTATCCTTTAGTATCCCGGCACAAACGGCGCGCGCGCACGGGAATTACGCGCAGCGCGCTCCGGGCTATGGCGGTGTCCGTGCTATGGTAAGTTTCAAATATCTAACATGTAGTCTGAATTCCTTCATAGTTTAAACTTTCTTTTTTTTTCTCATATAATAATATACTTGAAGATAGATATACTATTCTTAAAATAATTACGTCGTATATCTGAAAATATTTTTTAAAATCAATAATTATATTTTTTTGTAAGTTTCTTGAACTTTATTTTATCTTAATAGGTTGATAGCTGCATTAGCACCACTCCTAGGTGTGAAAACACAAGTAAGTACATTCAATTTAAATGTATATTTTAATTTGCTCTGGTATATTATTTATAGTGATTAAAATTAATATGTATAGAAAAACATGAGTGGAGTTTGGGAATGTTGCGAGACGGTGAAGTAGCGAGGGCGCGCGGCGGCGGGCGGGGTGACCCGCCCGTCCGCTTCAACTCGTCCTTTTGCAATTTCTCCAAAATGCTAACGCTATCGAACATTTGCGAAGACTAAAGAAGTTAATTCGAAATTACTTTACGAAAAAGGCGGGTTATAAGTATCTACCATTAATTAATTAATTAAAATATATACATTCATACCCAATCTTGGTGACTGTTCGACTTCTTAGCATAAGTTATTAACTTATTGCAACAATAATTATAACATAATAAATGGAAGACCGACAAAGTTTATCATCGTTCGGATGCAGTGCGTCGGTATTGCGCAAACCTACTATTTCCTACAGTTATATGACACACTTTGCTTTTGTGAAATGTAGAGCGGACCTAATCCAGAACTTAAATAAGTATTGTAGTTTTAGGAAATTTTACTATCCTCGAAAATATTGACCTAGTCAGTACTCTAAATTTAAACGTTATTAAATCAGTTTCGCACCACCGTTAAAAAAGATAGGCCAAAATTAACTAAATAATTTTTAAACCTTAAAAAGCAAACTTTAAATAAAATATAATCTATAATGATCGTCTTCTATCTTTTACATAAAAAACAAAATAAAAACAAGCGTTGACTTGAGATTGAGTACCTTCCTTTGTTTTCGTTGGTTAAAAAAACGCAATACCACTCACTGACTGACTGGCTAATCAAGAAATCTCAAGAACTTAGTATAAAACTTGAAAATTTGTTAGTTCGTTATACGGTGTAGGTGCTCGCTAAGAAGGGATTTAAGGAAATAACATACCTGAGAGCTTTAAATATGGGGTCAAAGTTTGTATAATGATAATGAGCCTATAACGTTCCCACTGCTGGGAAACAGGCGTCCTCTCGGTGAGAGGGAGTGGGCCGTCTACCACGTTCGAGTGCGGGTTGGTAGATGTCACATGTCTTCGAATTTTTGGTTCTTAGACATGCCGGATTCCTCACGATGTTTTCCTTCAACGTTATGAGATGTCATAAATTATTTACATAAAGTAGAACGCCTGTCTGGGTTCGAATCTACGACCTGCAACTCGTAAATCGCGGTCGATATCACTGGGCCACCACTGGTCAATCTTTGTATGGAAACCCGTAATTTTCAAAGTAGAGGCTTATATTAATTGTTTTCACAATTCCGTTTACTAGATAAACGAAATTTTGAGCACCGTAACTGGTAAAAGTTTAAAAATCTAAAAAATTGTGTGTTCTAAGGAAATTGCAATTAATTATTTTGCCACTGTTTAAACTTCAGAATACGACTGACTGAACTGACTTTTCAAATACGTGAAATCGGCCATTTATTGGCTTTACATTCAGTTGTGTTTTAAAATAATATGAATAATGTCCCTTAAATTTTCAGTTATTAAATTCACATAAAGACAATATTACATTATGCATATAAGTCTTCTATTATTTTATTTCTGATTGATTTTTGAACTCTCAAGTTACTTAATACGATTAAAATTCCAAGTATAATTGAAATAATTACATACTTGATTAATATTACGATACAGTCAGGGAAATTAATTGCTAAACAACTTGATATCAATTTGGTACACCATCCATCAGGTACACCAATTAGCCGTGTTATTGCCATTTTACGCAACTTTCAAGGAATGACATTTGTGATTTGAAAACACGGAATATTTAAGTTGTTAGTCAATTTGCGTAACTATAATTTTCGCTGAATTTACGTACTTAGATAGTTATCTACTGTACATACTTTAAAGACTTAACTATTTGTGCCTTATTCATCACAATCACAATTATTTCACAACCGCAACAAATAACGCAAGTATGATAATTTAACAGACGAAGTTCTCTTTGCGGTACGTGATAACGTGACTAGTGTTTTTTTTAAGTTCTATCAACTTACATACTTAACCGACTTCAAAAAGGAGGATTCAAGTCATCAATTTGACTTATAGTTTTAGTTTTTGGGTATTTACAAAGAAACATACATGTGAACAGCACGCGTAGCATGACCACCGTAGAAATGGGTTTTGTCTATTCTTGGTAGAATAGAGATAGAATTGTCATGCTACACCCGCATAAAACGGTACAAATCTTTCTACAATCTTTAATTCTGTCTTTAATCTTTCTACAATTTGTAATTTTGTCTATTCTTCCGTCGACAAAATCCATTTCTACGGTGGTCATGCTATACTCCATTTGTTTAGGTAGTTAACTAAAGGTAAACAATCTTGATATGTCTTTTTATATAAAATAAATCGTATAAAAGACCAACAAATATTATTTAAATTAAGTTACTTACCTAACATCGGTTTAAGTAAATACCTAATTGTAAACATTTTTAGATTCAATATTTAGACAGTTTTTTAGATAAAAGACATGTTAAGATTGTTTACATTTAGTTAACTACCTAAACAAATGGAGTATAGGCGTGCAGAGGGAGGAAAATTTAACCATACAAGCGTCACAGTCAGCCTATGATGTACCCACTGATGGAACGCAGGCCTCCTCGCAGCGAGGAACACGTAACTGTGTTTCTAAAGGCATCCACACCAAAATTATTTAAAAACAAAGTTTTTTTTTTTACTTTGAGAAATACTATACAAACTTATTTTTGATGTCGATAAAATCAATATTGTGCATGCGTAAATATTCATCCCGACCACTTATCTAAACCTTGCGGTGTCCGACATGCACTCGACCAGTTTTTTTTTTTTTCAATTATGATATTTGACTACTATCAAAACATACATAAAGATATACATAAAATTTTATTTTGAAAAAAAAAATATAACGAAAATTGAGACGTCAGATCGCTTCTGCACAAACCTCTTCGCCATTTATTGAGATGAAATGAAATTTTTAAAAGTCTGTCACTCGGTCTGGCACTCGTCTTGTTACTTCTTCCTAGCTTCGTCCGTTTAGGGGCCATCCATAAATTACGTCACACAAATTTCATAAGTTTTTGACACCCCCCCCCCCCCCCGTCCTTGTCACAGCTGGTCACATTTGTGAGACCCCCCCCCCTCCCTAGAGTAACGTCACATATGTTGCAATTTTACATCTATACATTGATTTTTTTTTTAAATTTTTCTTTCATAGTTCATATTTCGTGTTTTAATAGTACTTTAAATATGTATATTCAATTTTGAAATGTGACGTCACGAAATTTAGGGCCCTCCTACCCCCTTGTCACACAATGTCACAATTCGTCGAACAAATCCCCCCCCCCCCTTAACGTGTGACGTAATTAATGGATGGCCCCTTAGGATAAAAAAAATTATATTGACACATACATATGTACCAAGATAGTTAGGTATAGGTATACACTTCAAACAAGTGAAATAATCGCGTTGTTGTTTTTTCATTTTGAGCATTTCGTAATAGATAAGTTCTGTTATTCTATCTAACTTTAAAAAGCATGTACAATACCGGCACTATCCTCTCCCGCCGGGGCCTCCAACCCTCAGCCGCGATGCCTCAGTTGCGTTGTCACCCATACGACACCACAACCTAATTGTTGGCCACTACGTCCGCGTCGTCAGCTTATCGGCATAAGTCCTAATGAGCGGTTCCTCCTCTTCGCTTTACCGTGGGTGACCAAGCCACAGCTACTGAGCCCCCGATTCGACATTTCGGGAACCCACCGGGAACAGAGGGTAATTTATTTGAAAAAGTGTACATTGTTAGAAGGACACAATAAGTGTTTAGAGGATCAGTAAAATATTTCCCAAACACATTATCAAGGTATATGACAACAACCCACAAATTTATTGTTACAGTCGTAATTGAACATGTATTATTATGGAATGGAAAAACACTAGTATTTTTCCATTCCATAATAATACATGTTAGAGATTTCTACCTTTAAAATTGTAGAAAGTTTAACAATTTTGTAAGAATGATTCCACTGTGGTGTAATTATATTTGCATAACATTCGTGTAAATACGTAGGTACCTATCAACTTTCTGCTGAAAAGCTGACACGACGGTAGATAGTGTATCAGGTTTAGGTCAAAGTCCAATATATATAGGTATGCAATATATGTCAACAAAAACAAGTTGCTATGGCGGTTCAGGTTTTTAAATCGTAGAACTAATTATTTGGCGAAACTTAAGGTGAATGCTCCAAACCAGCCCGCGAAATTCAAAATTTCTTATGTTTTTTGCAATTTGCAGGTCAGTGCTAGGTTGTATGTTGATTAAAATATTATTCGCGCCTGTAAGACGTATGTAGTTACAGAATTATAATCATCAAAATCACCAATACAACCCTCCAAGTTCATAAAGCCCTAAGAACAAAAAAAAAAGAGAAAAAGTCATTCCTATAGCTTGTAAAAAACGTAAGAAATTTTGAATTTCGCGGGCTGGTTGGAGCATCCCCCTTAACAGGAAAGTTGTTTAACCAACTTACAGTAGTCAAAATCACTGCATAGTATAAAACGAAGCCGCTTCCAGAGGAAAGCTACGCAACGGATTTTGATGCGGTTTTTTTTTAATAGATAGTGATTCAAGAGTAAGGTTTATACGTATAATACGCGGGCGAAGCCGCTGGCAAAAGCAAGTATAAAATAAAATAGAATAGGGTCCCAGGCACTTTCCCATTTTATTTCAAAGTGTTTTCGGGTTTTTCCTTTAGAAAATCTCAGTAAGCACCACGGAGGCCATATTTGTGCCCGGAAGAAATTCGTACATAATCCAAAGGGGTTCGAAAATTTTTGTATGGAAGCTGGCATATTGACCCACCGCCACTTTATTTATTTTTTTCGCGGCGAAGTGTAAAAGTGTTATGTATGGGTAGAGGACACATAGACGAACAAAAAATGTCCCGTAACATGGTACCCCAAAGTGTCACTTTACCGAGATATTTGAAGGTAAACATCGACATATCAGTATTTTTATTTTATTTTATTTATTTAGGGACAATAAACAGCTACAATATATAATTTTAACATAACAAAAAATAATAGGTGTGAATAACAATATTGCAGCCCACTACATTATCCGCATATTAAAAAATAAAATATAGGCAATGAGTGCCACCAAAAGGCATTATTAAACATACAGTACATATTGAAAAATTATTACATCATTCACAACAAATAACTAATAAATAAATAAACAATTCAGTGTCGAGTGAAAAACAGAAATTTAAAATTATACAAAATATGATTAGATCTATAATATAAATCATTATTATACATTCATTTCATTGCATTATTATTATTAGATAAAAGATTCATAACATTATATTTAAATTGTGATTTGGAGCATAGTATAACGACAATCATTAAAAATAGACTTATTACGTGTCTTTAGGCGTCAGATTGTATCCAAATAATCGTTTCGAGGTTGATTATTATTGTTTATTGAAAGAGAGTAGGTACATTATTTATTGTTTACTAGATTTTGCCTGCGGCTTCGCCCGCGTGGATGTCGGAAATTAATGCAAGAGGACGTACTACCGCGATAAGAATGTGTTATTCCAGGTTATATAGGCAATATAGACTCTGTGTGCTATTTTATATCCAGATCCATTCTGCCATTTTTGCGTGATTGAGAAACAAACACCCAACCATACATATTTTCACATTTATGATATTAGTAGTAGTAAGACTATAATTCATATTACTTAGGATTCATAGTTTATGAGAACATCATGTGTGTTGGTGTTTTTAAAATAAGAGTAATAGTATTCAGAGTAAGAAGACTGCGACATAAGGCTTGGTTTAGTTGAATATAAGTCTTCCTGGTTTTTCTTAACGCTCCTATTTTACCTATACAGACACTCAATCATTTACCAGACACCGAACATAATTATAGGAATAGTACTTTTGCCAGTGGCTTGGCCCGTATAGTTGTCGGAAAATATCACCCGGGATAAAGTAGGTATCCTATCTGTTACGTATCCATGATATAACATATCGTTGTGCCAAATTCAATCTAAATCCGTTTGACCGTCTTTGCATCATTGAGAAACAAACATCCAAAAATCTAAACATCTAAGCCATTTCGCGGTCTCTCTCTATTAGGTTTATTTTGAGTATAATGAACACACATGATATTCGCAATTACTATGAAGCCAAAGTAATATGAATTACAATCCTACTTATCCTGTACTACCCGGCCGCTGCCAACGGATGGACGTACACAATGTATTTAAGGTACTTAATTGGATAAGGATTAATACTGTATTGCTTAAAATCACTTCGTAAATAAGCCCTTATTTCTAGTAAAATGTAAAGGATAAAAAATGGTTATTGTGGGTTAACCCTAAGAGCTAGACATATACCATTGCGGACATTTTTGTAGGCCTTTTTAAGGTGTACAATACTGTAGTACATTATTTTGATCTATGTCGTAGGATTCACCCGGGGTTTTTCAAATTTTGAGACGTATGTCAGCATAGTTTTCGAAAACAGTTATTTTTTTCTAAAATAAAAGAATTTTTCTAAAATAAAAGTAGCCGAGGTTACTCCTTGTTACATCAGCTATCTACCAGTGAAAGTCCCGTCAAAATCGGTCCAGCCATTTCAGAGATTAGCGGGAACAAACAGACAGACAGACAGACAAAAATTGTAAAAAATGTTGTTTTGGTATATGTACCGTGTATACATCCATGTACACTTAGTAAAAAGTGGTTATCTTAATATTAAAAACAGACACTCCAATTTTATTTATCTGTATAGATGTATAGATTGAGAGTAGGTACATATTAGTAGCAGTTTTCTCGTGCTCCTAGTAGTATGTAATGTACCTAGTCTCTTCCAGTAACCAGTAATAATAATAATCCACCTTGGAATGATTATTTGGAAACAATCTGACGACTATAGACACGTAATAAGTCTATTTTTAATGATTATCGTTGTACTGATATGTCGATGTTTACCTTCAAATATCTCGGTAACGTGACACTTTGGGGTACCATATTTCTGACATTTTTTGTTCGTATATAAATGCGCTACCTATACATATCACATTCATCCTGCGCCGCGATTACGAAAAAAAATCAAAATAGCGGCGGGTCGATATGCCAGATCGGTTCTATGCCCTTTCACCATATTTATTTATTTATTTTATTATTTATGTACACACAGTAAAAAACAGAGTGATAAGGCATAGTAATAAAATTGAGTACAAAGGACGACCATGGCACCATCTCTTTTTTACTATTACAAATATACAAGTAATTCTAATGCCTTATTATTGAAACATATTAGTTTTCTGCACACCTTCTCCATATAAACTTTAATTGTGCCAAATTTCATACTCCTCGGATTGCGTAATTTTCATAAAGTAAGAGGTACAAAGTTTTCGCTTCACGTATTATTATGTACATTTTTAAACCAGAATTTAAGATCTGTGTTATCTTTTTGTAATTTTGCAGCAATATAATACAGGATACGATGAATGGAATAATGCTGTGGAATGGCCCACAGACAACAGGCAACAAGAAAGTCCATACCCGCCCCAACGTACTCCCACTCACGGATTGTTTAACCGGCAAGACATCCCGCCGCTTCCGCCACCAAACAGCAGAGGCCTCAACTTTGCCGTCTACGATCCTGTGACCAGGCAACGGGTTGCGCCTATTGACCGCAACTGTACGGCGCCCGGATGTTGCGTACCAAAATGCTTTGCGGAAAAAGGAAATAGGGTAAATACCGATCATTAACACTTTATTAATAACTGTATAGAGTACTTGCGAATTATTCACTTATTTTCCCAAAACAATATTTTTCCAGGGCTTCCCAGGCACAGCTGGACCTCCCGGCAGTCCAGGTTTTCCTGGTCACGAAGGTCCTGAAGGACCACAAGGTTCAAAGGGACAAAAGGGACAGATGGGAAATTCGGGACCACGAGGACCAAAAGGTGATAGAGGTAAACCCGGTGAACGAGGTTTCGTTGGAAGAAATGGTCCAGCTGGTCCTCAAGGTGAGCCAGGTTTACCTGGTATTCCCGGCAGAGACGGTTGTAACGGAACAGACGTAAGTACCTACTACTTCTTATAGGTTTGGCTGCATAAATAATAAATAAAATTTAGGCTTGTGTCGTTTTCCCCGAGGGTGATCTACATTTTTACTTAGTGCTTTTATTATTTTCATTCGTACTAACTAATCTATAAACAGTTTGTGCAGATGAAACTTTTAACAGTTTACCAGTTGCCTATAATGGTAACGTTATATTGTACAAGTTGATAACCTTACCCGTTATATTTTAAAGGGAGAACCTGGAGTGACTGGACCTCAAGGAATACAGGGACCTCGCGGTTTTCCTGGTTCCAAAGGAGAAAGAGGAGACAAAGGAGAGGCAGCTTACACCGGAAGAAATCAAAAAGGCCAAAAGGGTGAAATAGGTGAAGAAGGTACAAGCACCCAAGGTCTTACTGGACCAAAAGGTAATCAAGGTCTACCAGGAAACAAAGGCAACATCGGGCCTATGGTAAGTTCGCGTTTTTAACACATAAATAATCTTAAACAGAGGTGAAAAATTATCTCGAAAGACATTTATTTCTATCAGACCCATAAGTAAGATTTGTATTCTGTACCTACTAGATTGTTTATTTTTGTACTTAATACTGCTTTTGATTAGGTAGATATCCATACCAAGTCGATATTTAAAGCAAAGAAATCCGATTCTTCCTGAAACATGTTTAAAATCATTTCAAATGTTGAAGTAGACTTCTTTGTCGTTTATTGTAACTGTAATTTATTAATGAGAACGGAGTAAATGTTCTTTAAATAAACAAAATATCTTCATTGATTGTTATTCCTTTCTTTACTTAAAGGGCCCACCCGGTCCAAAAGGTTACAAGGGCGACAAAGGTTCTAAGGGAGCAGCTGTTCAAGGAGATAAAGGTGACCGAGGTGATCGTGGTGACAAAGGTCCGAGTGGTCCTCCAATTCCCTTCCCTTTCAAAGGACCTAAGGGAGCTATAAAAGGAATACAAGGTGATATGGGTCATAAGGGTGATAAAGGAGAACCTGGACCAATGGGAGATAAAGGTGATACTGGAGTAACGGGTGAAGCAGGACGTCCCGGACAAACGGGCATCAAGGGTGAAAAGGGAATAATAGGCAATCCCGGTGAAAGAGTACGTTAATTTCTTATGCACCTTTTTTGATGAGGAAAAAGTCTTTACATATAATAACACTCCTTGCAAGTAAATATTTTAGTAAGAACCGTTCCCATAAAATATTTGACATTACTCAATTTTGACGAGTTTAAGTAACATTCTTGTATACATAGTTACACAAAAATTAAAAAAATTACCATATTATATTTTTAGGGTCGTGACGGTCCGTTTGGTAGTTCTGGACCAAGGGGACAGAAAGGTGATAGAGGAAACGATGGATTACATGGATTGGATGGAAGACCAGGAGTTAAAGGTGAACCCGGCAGTGATGGACAAGCAGGACCCAGAGGACTTAAAGGAGTTCCTGGTCCAGCTGGTGGCCGCACTGGGTCACGTGGACCACCAGGACCACCAGGTCAAAGAGGCTATCAGGGTCGACCTGGACCTAAGGGAACCGACGGCATGCCAGGGGAAAAGGGTGATATGGGACCAACGGGACCTCCAGGAGGTCAAGGTGAACACGGCGCTCCAGGTATTGAAGGCAGAGCCGGCCCCAAAGGTGAAAAGGGAGTACCAGGACGAGATGGAACGCAAGGTGATCTTGGACCCCGCGGTTTTGATGGTCCCCAAGGCCCAACAGGACTAAGAGGTCCTAAGGGTGATGATGGTCTTTCAATACCTGTAAGTTTTTTTTATCAAATTTGTAACAGACATTCTGAAACTTTACTTTCGATATTAGAAAAATTATATATATATCTAGTATTTATTGCTTTTATATAATAAAATAGGTACTCATAATTTTTATAGAATTTTGTGGGCCAGAAACTAATGACATAGCTTAAAAATGCTTTTTTATCTGTGGTATATTCTGTGGAGAATGGAAGGTTATAGTTCCTTCCAGTACGTTTAGTTGGCATATGAGAGATATTCGCACGTTCGCTGCTCCGTGACTGTTAATAGCTCGTGTTTCTTAGCGGAACTGTCCCCCAAAGGCGGCCACGCCCGTATGTCCTGCCTTAAAGGCGCGCATTTAATAGTGCGTGCCGCCTATTGCTGTGTGGCTGTTCCCTCATTATGGTGGCCGGAGATTATTAACCTTGTTCCGACGCCCAACTGTTCTTCTGTTGCGGGTTGAGTGAAACGTATGCTCCGTCTCCCTCTTCGCTGTCTCCTTTGCATACATTGCAAAAAAAAGGAGACAGCATTCTATGCATTTTCAATTACGGTCATAGACTGAATCAAAGCTGGAAGAACCACCTTTGAGAAGCACCTGCATGTGCCGGAAACTGAGGGCACCATTGCTCCTCTGCGCTCCATTGATCCATTACAGGCCTAACCGCCACCGTTGTAGCGCGTACACACCTGAGTTGTGTGTACATGCATATTTTAAACCTCCAAGAATTGGAAATATTCCCAGATATACCCTTTACCTGCGGCTTCGTCCGCGAGGATGCCCGAAAACAAGACTGAGCTTGTTTCACCATTACTTCACAGCTGTAGTCAGATAGGAAATGCCGACACCATCTAAGTTTTTTTTTTCTTAATTACATATGATGTATCTGTTTCTTTATATTTCAAGACAAGGTAATTTTAGGGTAATTTTAACGAATATTTCGTAATACCGGGATCAAAATTAGGTTTTGTCCTAATCTAGGTCAACGGTCTTTATTGTATAATAACATTCCATTGCCTTTCACATTTTAGGGCCGGAAAGGTGACAGTGGGTTTAATGGATTGGATGGTTCAAAAGGTCAAAAAGGTGAAAAGGGTTACTTTGGATTGCGAGGAATCCCTGGTAACTCCAGTTTAGGAACTGCGGGTAGTCCAGGTGAGATTGGACATCCAGGAGAGAAGGGTGAAAAAGGCAGCCCAGGTTACGATGGCACACCAGGTAATCCAGGTGCTAAAGGAGACATAGGTGGACGATGCAATGACTGCAGACCTGGAGGTCCAGGACAGAAAGGAGAACGCGGAGCAGACGGCTATCCTGGTTCTGTTGGAGACAAAGGGCAACCTGGGTCTAAAGGTCAACAAGGCGAGAGCGGAGCCGACGGCAAAGACGGGCAACACGGTGATCGAGGAGTCACGGTAAGTTCTTATTTTTAATTACGAAAATATTATTTTGCGTATGTTTGCTTTCTATTTATCATTTAAGAATACATTCTACTTTCATTCATTTTCTAATATGATGAGTACCTAGTACTTAACGAGAGGCCTTCACTGGCCTTCGAAATTTATTAATAGTTTAAAAGTCTAACCGTGGAGTTTTTTGCTGGTTCTCCTCCATACGACACGACCTATTGGAATCTAGTTTTTATCATTTAATAAGTAGTCCTATGTAGAGTTTTATGTGAAATAAAATATTTTGAATCTTCCTGTTTCATAGGGTGAACGTGGTGATGATGGACCTATTGGACCACCTGGTGAAAGAGGAGAAAATGCAATAGTAAAACCTGAGAACCTCAAAAAGGGTGAAGCCGGACCAAGAGGTGAACGAGGGCCCCAAGGCTATCCTGGGCTGAAAGGTGAAAAGGGAAGCATAGGATTAAAGGGAAACCAAGGACAAGTTGGCATGCCAGGACAAAAAGGAGACCATGGTTTAAGGGGCCCCCCTGGAAACGATGGCACTCCCGGCTCAGATGGAAATCCAGGTACTCCTGGTAGAGATGGACTTTCAATCAAAGGAGAAAAAGGGTCAACAGGAAGTTCAGGACTGAAAGGAGACAAAGGATTCCCTGGCAGATATGGTAAAAAAGGTGAAGCTGGCCAGTGCCCAGCAAATCTGGCTGAACTAACAAGAGGGGACCGAGGAGCACCAGGACCACCCGGTACTCAAGGAGCTCCAGGTATACTTTCATTATCATTATCTATCTTTTATTCTTGGTAGTTTGCTACTTTTCATCGTTTTTAGTTTGTTACTTGTGTTAGTCCTTGTAGTTGTCAGGCCTGTTGGTGTAGTGGTTAGCGACCCTGACTGCTATGCCGGAGGTCGTGGGTTCGATTCCCACCCAGGACAAATGTTTGTGTGATGAGCACGATCATTTGTTCTGTGTCTGGGTGTAATTTATCTATAATATGTATGTATTTAGAAATATATAAGTATGTTTATCAGTTGTCTAGTACCCATAACACAAGCTCTGCTTAGCTTGGGACTAGATGGCGTTGTGTGATAGTTGTGGAATATTATTATTATTATTATAGTTATAACATAACTATTAAGTCAATATTCCTTGGCTCTATTCTATTCTTGCAAGTTAGTTGTGCCATAGGGGGAGTGATGTCCGTTCTCTTGCAGTGGCGTTGTACGTGCACAAGTACTTACAAAAATGCGACTAAGTGGTTATAATAATAATATCTTAGCACAACCAACACACTGTTATCTGATCCCAAACTAGGCAGAGTCTGTACTATGGTAACCAGACATCTGATAAATATACTTATATTATTCTAAATAAATATATATTATAGATATACCGAGCGGCACGCGTCAATGGTAGTGGCAACGGCAAAAAGCCGGGAAACTGTAGCCGTCGACACGTGTATTTCAGTACGGTGTTTAAATCCTGTAAGTTAGCTTCGGCACTTCGGCAGTCGCTGAGGCATCGACAGCTACAATTGCATCTGCCGTTGACTTAGTGTTATTTCACTTTTATTGAGAGATAGAACTAGCTGAATTAATTTCTAAACACAAGTAACTTACTACCGATTGTGATTAATGACGTTGGATTCTTATTAATGCGACGAGATTCAGTAAAAATAATACCTTTTTTACTCCTGTATGAAATAAACCTGAGGTAATTAGGTGTTGCTCTTTCATTATCCTTTAGTAGTTGTAAAGAACGGTTAAATCTATATTCTGTTCACTTTTTACAGGCGAACAAGGGCCGAAAGGGGATAGAGGCTATTCTGGGCGTCCAGGAGCTAAGGGTGACATGGGTTTACCTGGAAAACAAGGGCCAGTAGGTCCTCGAGGTATCCCTGGAGAAAGAGGTGACACTGGTGAAATGGGTGCAATTGGGTTCCCAGGAACTCCTGGAGAATTGGGGCCTAGGGGATATCCCGGCACACCTGGCATAAAAGGTGTTAAAGGTGAACTTGGTATATCCATGCCTGGCCCACCTGGTCCTTCTGGTTTACCTGGAAGTAGGGGTGACAAAGGAAACAGAGGAACTCCTGGAACGCCAGGTCCTGACGGAGCTCCTGGAGCTGTTGGATTACCGGGAGAAAAAGGGGATCAGGGCATCACAGGTCGACCAGGTTACCCGGGTGTCGCAGGTCAAAAGGGTGAGCCTGGCCCCGTTGGACCACCCGGAGTGCCAGGAAGACCGGGTGCATCCGGAAGGGATGGCCCTAAAGGACAACAGGGATATCCTGGACCCGTTGGAAAACAAGGAGTTATAGGGTTACCTGGAAGTAAAGGAGAACCAGGAATGCAAGGTATGCCTGGACAGAAAGGATTCCCTGGCAATCGAGGACGTCCGGGCCGGAACGGCCCGCAAGGTATCGCAGGTGCACCGGGTGAAAGAGGAGACAAAGGCGACCGTGGCTTCGCTGGACAACCGGGTGCTCCTGGTTTGGATGGTCTTCCTGGACCTGCTGGTAGAGACGGCTTAAAAGGCGATCAAGGTTTTCCTGGACAGCCGGGAATACCTGGGAAAATGGGATTAACTGGTGAAAAGGGAGACAGAGGTTCTACTGGGTTACCTGGACTGAAAGGTGAACCTGGTTCTGCATCAGATAAAGGTGACAAGGGTGACGCAGGTGTTCCTGGCCTTCGAGGATTAGATGGTAGACCGGGTGCACCAGGAGACAAAGGAGATAGAGGTGAATCAGGTAACCCTGGCTATGGAATTCCTGGGGTTCGAGGAGAAAAAGGTGATCTTGGTACGCCTGGATTAAACGGACTGCCGGGCCAAGACGGAGAAAAGGGAGACCAAGGTTTACAAGGAATTAAGGGAAACAAAGGATCGATGGGTATGTCGGGTGAACCCGGCCAACCTGGGATGCCTGGACTGAACGGTCCTCCTGGTATGCCAGGTGATGTTGGTTTGCGCGGGCCAGAGGGTGTAAAAGGGGATAGAGGTGATATAGGTTTACCAGGAAGAGACGGATTTGATGGAATGCCGGGTGCACGAGGTGCAACAGGTCCCGAAGGACCCCAAGGTGCGCCAGGGTTTAGAGGGGACAAAGGAGATCGAGGTCTTCCCGGAGTATCAATTAATGAAAAGGGAGAAAAGGGAGAAATCGGTTTACCCGGTTTAGCTGGAGTGAAAGGAATAAAAGGTGATAGAGGCCCCGAAGGATTACAAGGTCAACAAGGTCAAAAAGGAGATCGTGGTTTTGTTGGCCTAAAGGGAGAAATGGGGTTGATTGGCCTTACGGGAGACAAAGGTAATTGTTTGTTTCGTATATTTACTAACCTAGCCAAGTAATAAGACGCGTTCAGATTATGTACGATACAGGTTGATGGTTTGATGAAATTGACTATGCTACCCTTTATTTGCAACTCGAAACGTGTGTTGAAGAAATATTACCATTATTATTTTGCTCTTTTTAGAGTTCAAGTGAAAACAGTAAAATACGTTTATTTGAATCGCCAGTTTCATTGATTAGACAGTTTCGTTGTTGGGATAGTTACACAGCACGACACTTTCCAGTGTTTTTGGCTGTGTCTTGATTCTAAAGTTTTATTAAATCTGCACCCAAAGTACATCATCATCAGCAGCCTGTAATGTTCCCACTGCTGGGACATAGGCCTCCTCTCGGTGAGAGGGTGTGGGGTGGGCCATAATCCACCACGCGAGCTCAGTGCGAGTTGGTAGATGTCACATGTCTTCGATTTTTTTAATCTAAGACATAAGCCGGTTTCTAAACTCTACTTGCAATGTTTGTATGTATATCTGTTTTAATAATGATATATTGTGGCAACTCTGAGTTTGATTTAAATTTGTTAGATATTCCTGACATTATCCACATTTGTTTGTTAAAACTTAAAAAATTAACTTTTCTTTGAGAAAACAACCAAACGGTTGAATAAAGGAACATTGTAAACTGTCGACAATTTGATGCAACTGTCTAATTTGTACAACTGTCTACTCAGCGAAACCGGCACTCGCGAATTAAATAAACCAATGAGTGAAACTACCCGTAATACGCAGACGATTTTAAAAAGAAACCAAATTCAGTTAACGTTATTGAGGAAATATACTTTAATCAGTTCATGTTAAGGGTTCTTTATCAATAGTATGATGATTTTTATTCGCAACATTATTAAAATAATTTAATACAATTATAATGTTTAACGTGACATGCTCAAAATAATATACCAAATTTTATTTAAAATATTACAGGTGATCGCGGTCCTGCTGGCCCTACAGGTGTACCAGGATTAACAATGGTTGGCGAAAAGGGATTGCCGGGAATTCCTGGTAAGCACGGTCGCCCTGGACCGCCTGGTTCAATTGGAGAAAAGGGAGACCAAGGGCTTCCTGGGCTCCCTGGTCAGCTTGGACCGGCTGGGACACCAGGTATTGTGGGACCACAGGGAATAAAGGGTGATCAAGGCCGAGAAGGTGTAGCTGGTCCTCCAGGTTATGATGGAAGACCTGGTAGTCATGGACCCCCAGGCCAACAAGGAGAAAAGGGCGACAGGGGTGAGAAAGGTGCGACTGGTATCGGCTATACAGGAGAAAAGGGAGATCAAGGAGCCCCGGGCATACCAGGTTTGGCTGGAGAAAAAGGTGACAAAGGAGATCGTGGATATGATGGACTTGATGGGCAACCTGGCCCTATGGGTCGAATGGGTGAAAAAGGTGAGCGGGGATTCCCTGGAAGAATTGGTTTAGTCGGAAGTGAAGGTATAAAGGGTGACAAGGGTGAAGCTGCTGCCTTTGTAATAGGACCAAAAGGAGACCGTGGACCTCCTGGACTACCTGGAGCAGATGGAATGCCAGGAAGGGATGGGCTACCCTGTCCACCAGGAATAGACGGAATGCCAGGCATGAAAGGTGATCGTGGTTATCAAGGTAGAGTAGGTCCACCAGGGCCAATTGGACCGCCAGGTCTGCAAGGACTACAAGGAGATCGGGGTGAGATAGGTATTGGTGGACTTAGAGGACCACCCGGACCGCCTGGAGCTGCATGTGTTGAAACGGACTATTTAACGGGAATCCTCGTTGTGCGTCACAGTCAAGGAAGTTATGTGCAGGAATGTCCCGACGGTTTAATAAAACTCTGGGATGGATATTCTTTACTGTATATAGATGGAAACGAAAAAGCACATAATCAAGACTTAGGACATGCTGGCTCTTGTGTAAGAAAATTCAGTACAATGCCATTCCTTTTCTGTGATCTGAATGAAGTGTGCAATTATGCGAGTCGAAATGACCGGAGTTACTGGCTCTCAACGAATGAAGAAACTCCCATGAATCCTGTACAAGGAAATGATATTATCAAGTATATCTCAAGGTGTGTGGTATGCGAGGCACCAGCTAATGTCATAGCTGTTCATAGTCAATCGAACAGTGTACCGGAGTGTCCTGGAGGGTGGGCTGAACTTTGGATCGGATACAGTTTTGTTATGGTAAGTGCTTATTTCATAGATAATATTTATGTATAAAAATAGGTCTATGGTCATTCATCTAATAGTCCACCACATTTACATCAATTTATTTAGGGTCAACGTAGCATGCGTTCTTCTTCCATATCTCTGTTAATCTGACTATTCAGTAGTCATCCCCTTTCTAGCCACATCATTTTTCACACAGTCGATCCAACGAGTTTAGTCTGCCAAATAGTAAAAACTAAATCCTTATAATTTCGTCATGTCCGTCTGTCCGACTGCCAGTATGTCCGTCCATCCGGATTTGACACAAACATTTTCCTCGGAGCCTATTAGAACTATATCGAGTAAAATGGAATAGAAGGTTTATTCTGTTCATCGCTAAACCATGTTGTAATGAAATTACGAAAAATAATTAGGAGCTTTTACATAAAATAAAATAAATAGTTTATTTTGCACCTTTAAGTAAAACAAAATATACACAATTAGCAACACACATAGGCTTAAGGTTATTAAGGTTGAATATTGGAGTTGCAGCCAATACCTAAGCTAAGATAACTTAATATCTTGTAATTATAGGTATCAGCACCCACCCTCGTTATTATTATAGCCGATGATACATGGTAATACTTATGTAACCGAGGAATGGAAAATAAATTAAATGCATAAAGCGTATGGTTTATTGTGTAACCCCTTAATTGAAAGATTACGATGTTTCTACGTTAGTTTGCTATATGTGTGTGTTGTTTGTGAGATATGTTTTCGTTTAAAACTGCCAAAATAACACTCGTAATATTTTTCGATATTTTTTACTAAA
This sequence comes from Aporophyla nigra, assembly GCA_947507805.1. Lineage (NCBI taxonomy): Eukaryota > Metazoa > Arthropoda > Insecta > Lepidoptera > Noctuidae > Aporophyla > Aporophyla nigra. Next base: position 12,757,995 of record OX382302.1, on the reverse strand, counting down.
TTATTTTCGCATGGATTACGACTACGGAACCCTTCCGTAGTCAGGCTTCGAGTCGTTTCCCCGGTTTAAAAAAAAATCAAACTTCATAAGCAAGTCAACATTAAATACATAATTACACATTGGGTACTTACGTTAACATTAACTTTTCCCATGTGGGATAGGCAGAAACTACATAAAGTGCTACGATCCTTAAATACTTCTTTGCTTTGTTTACATTCATACATCTAGTTACAGCCCTTAAAGTACCTTCCCACTAATAATGTCAATGATGTTACCTTATAGCATACGGGAGCTGGAGGCCAAGGTGGAGGACAGGCCTTGGAGAGTCCTGGATCGTGCTTAGAAAGCTTCCGCACTGTACCATTCATAGAATGTAACGGCGAGGGCGGTACATGCCACAAATTTGCCAATAAGCTCAGCTTCTGGCTAACAACCATCAGAGACGAGGAGCAGTTTGCTATGCCAATCCGAGAAACATTAAAGTCAGGAAACCTACTGCAGCGAGTGGCTAGATGTGCAGTTTGCATGAAGAACACCAAATAGTGTAATGAAATTATTCTAAGCCGACACCGCTGATCTGGATTTGTTTAGTAATTATTAATAATTACCTAAATAATCAATATAATTCAAAATTATATTTTATATTTCATCTATTGGGATATGAAGAGGCTGAAAGGATTAGGAGTCTTATTCGCCATTTTGTAAACGAAGTCACTTATTAATTGAGTTCCTGTTTATCAATAACACACCAAAGCAATTTAACATAAGGTATTTTATTTAATTATTATAAAAATAACGTCTTACAAAGTATGTTATTGCATTGTTACTTAAATTCCTTAATTCTGTTATTTACCTGTCTACAAAAAAAAATGCACTAAGTCATCAATACCTACCTACATTGGAATATACTGTGTATCTTGTCTGGGTTTTTATAAACCAAGTATCTACTTATGTTAGTGCGAAAGTTTTAAAATAATGTCTATTACTCAATAGTGACGGCACAGACGCCGTAGTGTAGGTATGATTTTATTGAAACGTACTGAGGTAAAATGATATCTGCTAAATGATAAAGCTAGGCTTTCCGAAGACTGCGGTGGCCGCAATATAGCAGCCGCAATTTACCGTCACTGAAACGATATATATGAAAGTAAGTTAGTGTTTCCCGAAACAGCTTTTTTGACACCGTAAAGTCAAACCGATGCAACAAATTTAATCACAACCGTCACTGTGGCCGTTAGCCCACATACCTACGGACGTATTCAAATCGTGGCGGAATTTTTTCGCGCACTTGATCGTCACGGCACTGCTTCGTGCCGAGAGTGGAATATGTAACAGTGTGTATTTCCGACGCGCTAACACTCACTCGCGCTGACACTCAGGCGCGCTGACACTCACTCGCGTCGCACTCTGTTGGGTTCTTAATGCTCGGTTACACACTGAAAGTTGAAAATCCAGTGCGTGACGAAATTCCGCCGTATTTTATAACGTCCATGTGTACGTCGACTTATGTGGCGGCCACCGCTGTCGTCGGAATCCCAAACTTAAGCATCGCGGGCACAGCTAGTAGTATATTATTTTATTATTATAATATCTATATTTACTTTATTTCTTTTGTTGCTGAAAATCGTGTGTTATAAGTATTTCAGTAGCCAAACTGAACGACCCGACTTTGAAAGTTGAAATCCTCATGCACAGATACACTCGATTTGTGATAATTTAGTTTTGCCTAATTGTATATAATAATAAATAAAAGTTTAATTAGAAGTTATAGATTTACCGTTTACCTATTTAGCAACTGCTATTACTTACCTACTACTTAGTTTCCTGTCTAGATTATTGAATTTATAATACCTACCTATTTAAACACTTAAAAGATTTCAAATAATTGATACCACGTCAAAATATACATGCAACAAGATATTTCTTCTATTTTACCTATAATAAATTTAATACTAGGTAAATATAATGACTTATTTGCCAAAAAATTAGAGTACCTAGTAATAAAAATATTTTTTATACAACACTGCCATATTGTAGATAGATTAATGTTAATGAATTTAAGAATTCGTACACAATAAAAATAACTTAAAAAGTTCTTGGTATTTGTTTTTCATTTCAACCCAATACCTCCCTGCCATAAGACCCATACCGTACGCCTTAGAGCACCTTCACACGAACATAGTAATATCGCGGCGGCATTTTATTGCGCACTGGATTACCAACTGTCGGTGCGACCCAAGCATTAGACTGGCCTGTTAGTCTAGTGGTTAGTGACCCTGACTGCTAAGACTGAGGTCGTGGGTTCGATTCCCACCCAGGACAAATCTTTGTGTGATGAGCACAATAATTTGTTCTGTGTCTGGGTGTAATTTATCTATAATATGTATGTATTTAGAAATATATAAGTATATTTATCAGTTGTCTGGTTGCCATAGTACAGGCTCTGCCTAGTTTGGGATCAGATAACGGTGTGTTGATTGTCCTAAAATATTATTATTATTGAGAATTTAACATAGTGTATCCCAGGCACGTCGAAAAAACACACTTTTCGAATTTCAACTCTCGGCGCTGAGCTATACGTTGCAGATCCAGTTCCCGACAAGATCCAATCACGATATTTTTACGTCCGTGATTATAATAGTACGTGAACTGATGAGCTTCCCAAAACCAGTTAATAAGTACAGCCATAGAGATCGTTTAGGTACTAGTGATGTGTCGGATATCCGTATCCGTATCCGTTATCGCGGATATCAGAAGGAGAAGAAAGATCCGTATCTGTTACTTTTTTTGGCGGACCTTTTACGGATCTTTTACTTTATTAATTTTCAAAAAACTATTTATCTATCTATGTCGACGATCAACACATAGATGAAATTCTATATACAGGTGATTAGGTAGCAATGAAAAACTATTAAATTCCATTCAAATTATTTTTATTTCTTTAAATCAAATGTTTCTCGCATCCTGTTGGCCCAAGTAGGACAGAAACTGGTGCCCTGAGACAGTGAGGCGGGGTCGAAGCAGACCTTGTAGGAGATGGCGGGCGGGACCAGCTGTATAGGTTCCGTCAAAACTGGAAGGAGGACTTGCGGATTCGGGAATGATGGAAGGAGTGGAGGAAGGCGTTCGCCCAGGAGTAGGCAGTGGTGACTAGCAAAAAAAATGAAACAAAAACATATATTTTGTGACTAAACTATAAATAAAACTGATTTTCGGGACTCCGAAATGGTCTCCGGATGAACTTGGACAAAACCCAGGTTATGTTCAACGAACCCAGAACTCCGGGACCGATCGCTATCAATGGTGGTGCCCTCAAGCCCCTCAAGGATGTTCGGGAATACGTTTACCTCGGGCAAACTCTGCAGTTTGGTAAGAACAATTTTGAGAGGGAGGCTAACAGAAGAACTCAGCTGGGCTGGACAGCGATTGCGAAGCTTCGTCGAGTCTTCTCGTCGCGTATTCCGCAGAGCCTAAAGACGAAAGTTTTCAATCAGTGCGTCCTGCCTGTTATGACCTACGGAGCCGAAACGTGGACACTTACGGTGCGGCCGGTCCATTAATTTAAAGTCGCTCAGCGAGCTATGGAACGAGCTATGCTTTTGTCTCTCTGAGAGACATAATCCGGAATGAGGTGATCCGGCAGAGAACCAAAGTTGTCGAGATAGCTCACAGAATTAACAAGCTGAAGTGACAATTGGCCGGCCACATTAGCCGTAGAACCAATGACCATTGCGGTAGACGTGTTCTTGAGTGGAGACCGCGAATCGGCAAACGTAAGGTAGGACGCCCTCAGGGCCTCAGGCTGGGTAGAGCGACGATCTTCGCAGGGTGGCTGGTAGCAACTGGATGAGAGTTGCCGAGAATCGAGCTGAATGGCGCGCAATTGGACAGGCCTACGTCCAGCAGTGGAAAGCTATAGGCTGATGATGATGATCATGAAACACACTAATTTTATGTTGTTGTGGTTTTTTGATTATAACCTAAGTTTATGCCTTACTTATCTCTGAAATAAATAAATCATTAGTATATTAATCCCAATCCCAAAATCCCAAATATTGCGTATAGGCACGTTACAGCTGGCAACGAAGTCAATATAGACAAGGAGGTAGGTACGGTCAACCTCACATCAGTAGTAAAAATTTGACGTTGATAGCGCCTTTATGTCTTCGCAGTAAGAGCGATTGTCGTAGTTCAACTAATACTAACGCTCGGTGTACTGTTCTCCTTAGCAAAATGTAATGTACCGGGCGATGGTGGTGATGGATGGTTTCGACTGGATGTAGGTCCCTGCCTATTACTAAGTATGTAGGTCGTTTGGGAATCAATTATTATCTAATTGCTGATACCCTTAACATAGCTTTATATCACATGTTCAAAGAATCACCCATATATGACTTATATGGTTTTCACATGGATCCCACTGTCCGAATTAAACCAAATTACCATTAGGGAAGCACCAGCTTCCAAATAAAAAAAAATTATCGAAATCGGTTCACCCAGTCAAAAGTTATGAGCTAACAAACATAAAAAAAAAACTATTTAAAAAATACAGATGAATTGATAACCTCCTCCTTTTTTTGAAGTCGGTTAAAAAGACTTGTAAAGGAACACTACCTACTTATCGTTGTGATCTTGTTCTCGTACCTAACTTTAATTTTCTTTGTGGTTCAGCAATAGGAAATCGTGTTATGGGATTTCGATAAGTTTAAATAGTAAACTTAAAGTAATTGCCACGAAAAAATACATCTGGCTAGCTCAAGAGTTTTACTAGACCATGCAATAATCAGGTTGGGGATAAACCTTGCAGATGATTGTTAAAAAAATATTGAAAATCACTAAAAACGTGTAAAAAGCACTGCCGTAATTGGATAACTTAAGGCTTAAAACAAGAAGGCACCTATTTAATTTATATATAAATAAAAACCATAAAGAACAGTGAACCCAGTGCATGTTTTAGTTTTCCATAATGTTACTTCTGTTTTGCGTAAAAAAATCGCAAACTTTCTCAATTTTCACGCCCCAAGTCTCCATACAATTTACTATGGCGACGAGTATTACTTTATATATAATGGCAGTTTTCGAACCGCGGAGTTCAGTTGACCAAGCGTCTTCAAGGTAAGAGCACGTCGCTCCACGTCGCTCCACGTCGCTCTTAGTAAAACAAAAATACGCGGCAAATAGTGGCCTGTGCGTACACGAGATCCCCCGCACAGTAGTCGGAACTCCCGCAGTCAGAACAATAATAATTTTTACAAGTACTAAAATTTAAGATTTTTACGCTCGATTCTTTCTGCACGTATTTTGTATATTATTGTCATTTCTTATTTGTTAAAAGCTTTTATTTAACTTGCAATGTTATTTAAATATATTGAGATCAACTTCGAAGACTATAATATCTTACAATATATACATTATTTAAAATCTAAGTAAAAAATATGTACATGTATATACAATATAAAAATAAATAATCATAAAGCATCAAAATATTCGTCTGCATCGTTGTCAACAGGAAACGTGCCCAAAAGGCTGGCAGCACTGCCACGTTGTATGGCAATGCTGATTCTTTGACCAAAAAATAGGCCAGCCCTCTGGTCACGTGAAGAGTCGACTAACCGCTTGGCAATGTCTCGGAATACTACGTGAGCACTCGGACCCCATGGCCCTAGAGTTTCAACCCCAAACGGCTCGAATATATAATTTCCAATTAGGTTAGAATATTTGCGCCGTTTGAGGTTTTCAGCACCTGCAGCAGCCGCTCCAGCACAGCCCGCCGTGCTGAGAAGATGGGATGGCGCAAGGGTGTCGACACATGTTGCGTCCCACACCAAAGGCCGACCTAGCTTCCAAGGCATTATGGTCATTCCGTCAGGTCTCTTCCCATCGTCGCGTGCCAAGCCATTCGGTTCTAGAACAGCTGGCACCCCGGCGGTGACAAGAGCACGACGGATGATGTCATTGATGCTGGCGTGCCGTGCTATCCGGCCTGCGCTCCTACTGCAGGATAGGCCATGGTGTCCGAGGCAGTCGACACCTTCACCGCATTGGCAGCGATGCAAAGCCACGCAAGGAGCGCCCAGACGCAGGCATGTAGCAATCTGGAAGGTGGTGTCACTCAGCATAGTACCTATGTTGGGTGACGGTAGTGCCTGAAGCCAGAGGCCCGACTCCCACTCGCCCACAGCCAGAAGGCGGGCACGCTCAGCAGTATTGGTGGACGTATTTATAAGATTATTCCGTACCAACCTGCAGAGCGGCTCATCCCACTGTCTCTGGGAAGATGGGTTCACGGGCCAATCTGTATCCGGGCAAGTCATTTTCCAGGCATTCACTGCATCTGTGAAGCACGGCACTTCAGAGTCAACCAGGGACGGAGCTAAAATTTTCCCGGTCAACTTTTCTGTGCTATGGATAGAGGATAGGAATGCGGGTAAGCTAATACTAGTAATTTTATGGACGCCGAGACCACCAAAGCGGATGGGTAGAGCGGCTTGAAGCCACGCTCGGTCGTCCAAGGCCACATTTAAAATGGATATTAGTGTACTGCGAATAATTTGGTCAATTTTATCCAGGAGCTGTGGCTGCTTCCATAAGGGGGAAGAGCGAAGAAAATATATAAAATTTGGGCCAAAACAACAGTATTTTATTAGGGTGAATGCCGAATGTAAATTTATTTTGGAAAGCCTGTCCGAAATATCGTTGAAATTTTTAATTTTATCGTCGATGAATTGAGAAAAGCTGTCTTCTAAAATTGGGGAACCTAGGAGGTGCAGTGAACTTTTTTCTATAATATTGATTTCTGAGGCTATGTGTCAGTTGTCTGTCAGTAATGTCAGAAAAGAAAATTTCACATTTTGATGAGTTAAGGTCCAGGCCAATAGATTTGAATTGCTGTTTGAGCAGTTGTAGATCTTTCAAAACAGTGTCTGCGTCACCTCCTAGCGTTCCATCATCTAAATACCACACGTTAAATTTTGAATTTAGTTTCTGGATGATTGGATGAATAGCTAAACTGAAAATGACAGAGGATAGGAATGCCGGTAAGCTAATACTAGTAATTTTACTTGCAATGTATGTATGTATGTTTGTTCGGGTGGATTCTTGCTACTCAATTTTGAAGCAGATATCTTCAACCGATTGAGCTGAAATTTTGTGTACACGTTAAGTTTGGATGACAATACACGATAAACTGTGTGACGTCATTCTAAATCCAATATGGCGGACCATCCAAGATGGCGGAATAGTTATTTTTATGCACTTCTGCAATATAATATGGGTATCAAATGAAAGGGCTTGCTGAGAGTAACTCGAAAAATAATGTGACGTCATTCTAAATCCGATATGGAGGACCATCCAAGATGGCGGAACAGTTATTTTTAATGCATTTCAACAATATGGATATCAAATGAAAGAGTTTGTTGAGAGTAACTCGAAAATAATGTAACGTCATTCTAAATCCAATATGGCGGACGATCCAAGATGGCGGAATAGTTATTTTTAATGCATTTCTACAATATGGATATCAAATGAAAGGGCTTCTTGAGAATAACTCGAAAAATAAAGTGACGTCATTCTAAATCCAATATGGCGGAACATCCAAGATGGCGGAATAGTATTTTTTTATGCATTTCTACAATATGGGTATCAAATGAAAGGGCTTGTTAAGAGTAACTCAAAAAATAACGTGACGTCATTCGAAATCCAATATGGCGGAGCATCCAAGATTTTTTAATGCACTTCTGCAATATGGGTATCAATCGAAAGGGCTAGTTGAGAGTAACTCGAAAATAATGTGACGCCATTCTAAATCCAATATGGCGGACCATCCAAGATAGCGGAATAGTTATTTTTTATGTACTTCTGCAATATGGATATCAAATGAAAAGGCTTGTTGAGAGTAACTCGAAAAATAATGTGACTTCATTCTAAATCCAATATGGCGGACCATCCAAGATGGCGGAATAGTTATTTTTAATGCATTTCTACAATATGGGTATCAAAATGAAAGGGCTTGTTGAGAATAATTCGAAAAGTAACGTGACGTCATTCTACATCCAATATGGCAGAACATCCAAGATTTTTTTATGCACTTCTGCAATATGGGTATCAATCGAAAGGGCATGTTGGGAGTAACTCGAAAATAATGTGACGCCAATCTAAATCCAATATGGCGGAACATCCAAGATAGTGGAATAGTTATTTTTTATGCACTTTTGCAATATGGATATCAAATGAAAGGGCTTGTTGAGAGTAACTCGAAAAATAATGTGACGTCATTCTTAATCCAATATAGCGGAACATCCAAGATAGTGAAATACTTATTTTTTATGTACTTCTACAATATGGGTATCAAATGAAAGTGCTTGTTGAGAGTTACTCGAAAATAATGTGACGCCATTCTAAATCCAATATGGCGGACTATCCAAGATGGCGGAATAGTTATTTTTAATGCATTTCTACAATATGGGTATCAAATGAAAGGGCTTCTTGAGAATAACTCGAAAAATAAAGTGACGTCATTCTAAATCCAATATGGCGGAACATCTAAGATTTTTTTATGCACTTCTGCAATATGGGTATCAATCGAAAGGGCTTGTTGAGAGTAACTCGAAAATAATGTGACGCCATTCTAAATCCAATATGGCTGATCATCCAAGATAGCGGAATAGTTATTTTTTATGTACTTCTGCAATATGGATATCAAATGAAAAGGCTTGTTGAGAGTAACTCGATAAATAATGTGACGTCATTCTAAATCCAATATGGCGGATCATCCAAGATAGTGAAATGGTTATTTAATGTACTTCTACAACATGGGTATCAAATGAAAGGGCTTGTTGAAAGTAACTCGAAAATAATGTGACGTCATTCTAAATCCAATATGGCGGAACATCCAAGGTGGCGAAATAGTTATTTTTTATGCACTTCTGCAATATGGGTATCAAATGAAAGGGCTTGCTGAGAATAATTAGAAAAATATTCTGACATCACTCTTAATCCAATATGGCGGACTTACGTAAGTAAAAGCTTGTCGCGAGATTTACGTAAGTACCTATAAGTATTTAATTAAACTGAAATTTTAAAAAAATAACTTAGCAGATTAAGTTACTCAATTAAATAGGTACTAGTTTATTTACACAAGTAGGTAAATCGCACGACAAGCTTTTATGATCATATAAATTGTGTATAATGAGGCTATAAGTTGACTGTTAAAATTTTAAAACAAAATTTTATTTTCTTCTTTTCAGAGCATTTAAATAAAAGCTTTTTTTTAGAAAGGTTTTTTTGTTTTAATTTATTTTTTCTTTTTAGTCATCGCTGGCTAGGTTCATGAGTCTGTTCATCTCATTCAACGCATCATTGTTGCAAAGTCGTTTGCCGGTTAATTTCGAACAGTCTAGCTCTTCAATAAGGAGACCTTCTAATGATTTTACCCTACTTAAGGCCACGTATGCTTGACCAGCAGCAAAAAGCTTCGAGCCTAAGTAAACAACGGCGTGTTAGGTGGGTTAGAGCAACGGAGCTTATAATCACCATATTTATTTAACCTGCATTTTTATTCTCAGTGAGCCCTTTCATGTAATACCCATACTATAGGAAAGCATAAAAAACTTCATAAGTCCGCCATATTGGATTAAGAGTGATGTCAGAATATTTTTCTAATTATTCTCAGCAAGCCCTTTCATTTGATATCCATATTGCAGAAGTACATAAAAAATAACTATTCCACTATCTTGGATGATCAGCCATATTAGATTTAGAATGGCGTCACATTATTTTCGAGTGAAATTAACTATTCCGCTATCTTGGATGTTCCGCCATATTGGATTTAGAATGGCGTCACATTATTGCAAGTTAAATAAAAGCTTTTAAAAACGCTGATATACGACACAAACTACGCTGACATACGTCTCAAAATTCGAAACACCCTAAAAAATATAAAATAAATAATAGTTTAAAAAACTAAAAAACACGCTTCCGTTGAAAACCAAACTAAAAGTACAAAATAATGGAAAAAAAGCGTGGGGTGCCTTTTAAGGTATTTTTTTTATTGATATCATACTTTTTAGTTTGGTTTTCAATGGAAGCGTGTTTTTTAGTTTTTTAAACTATTTTTGTAAAAAGGAAAAACTTGAGAGGTGTCAAGGGACACCCGGATGGAACGAAGTTCCTTTCCAGGATTCATGATTGTTATTATTTTTTATGTACAAAGAACCTGTATACACTTAACAAAAATATTCTCTCTCTCACTCTCCCTCTCTCTCTCGCTACCTGTCTCCCTCTCTCCCTATCTCTCTCCCTCTCTGTCTCCCTCTCTCCGTCTTTCTCTTCCTCTCTCTGCCCCCTCTCCCTCTCTGTCTCCCTCTCTCTCTCCCGCTCTCCCTCTCCCTCTCTCTCCCTCTCTCCGTCTCTCTCTCCCTCTCTCTCTCTACTCACAACAAAAAAAAAAACAACCACATACAAACAAATAGTCTATAAAATTAGGACTCGAAGACTCGAGTCCTTTGCAACTCTGGGCGTTGCAATGTTTGGGCTCGTTAGATTGCATGCGCTGTCTCAAGCACCAAAAATGGGCACTTGCACTCTGAAAAAAAAAAAACATGATGTAGACGTATTAACTGACTTTGTTTTTGAAAATCATAATATAACAGCTGATTGATGCCTACATACAAAACTGCAATAAACCTTCACCTCTCCCATCCTTCCTCACTAAGTATAAATGCAATAAAAAGAACAATATAGTATCCACTTCTATTTTTAATATTATCTTCAAGGTTCCTGCCGCGCAAACCACTATGTAAACATCTATGTGTGCGTGAGCGGGGCGCGCGCGTCTACCGCTGTGTGAGTAGCGCTTCAATACCTAATTTTCTCTCGCGCTCGCTGTGTATAGGCCCCTTAATTTGTTTTGTTCCTTATATATTTAGAATGTATATATAATTGTACGTATCCATTGTTTAGGATATAAATATCTGCTTATCTATTTTAGTATATTGTATGTTTGCATCATTGACATACCCATTTTATGTCCAGGCTTATCACTGTCTATTCTACGGTTGCCTGGAAGAGATCGCATAAAGCTATAAGGCCACTCATTGTATATTTTGTAGCCTTTTTAGCATTTTTGTGGTGCAATAAAGTATATATTAATAAATAAATAACTATCTGTCTGCCGAACATCCAAATCCGATCAGTAGTTTTTGCGTGAAAGAGTGCCTAATAAACATCCATACATCATCACAAATAACATTTATAACTAGCTGACCCAGCGAACTTCGTATCGCCTAAGATTCAAAATGTTGTAATAAACCTTCCAAGTTTGACAACCTGGTACGCGGTGGTGATCTGGTAAGCGTTTTCTAGCTGATTATCATATGTTTGGGTAGCTCCTACTCGGTTATGATAACCTGTTACTTCGAAGGCATAAAGCGTTTTCTGGCTGACACTGCTGTTTAATAAGCTCATACCAAGTTATGACCGCCTGGTACCTCGAAGGCAAAGTTTTTGTCATACCACGTTTTATAGTGAAATGTATTCTCTTTGACGTTTTATGTCACATCACACGAGAACGCGGTCGAAGGGGATAAAAAGTATCCTTTGCCAAAAGCAAAAAAAAAAAAAAAAAAAGTATCCTATGTCCTTCTCCTGGCTCTAAACTACCTCCCTGCCAATTTTCAGCTAAATCGGTTCAGCCGTTCTTGAGTTATAAGTGAAGTAACTAACACGACTTTCTTTTATATATATAGATATTATTAGTAGGATTATTTTGCTGTTGCATTGCTTCATAAGATCGAAAACTTTGTTTGCTAAAAAAATTAACGCAATGAATGAAAGCCATTCCTACAGTTACTGTTAACGTGTTAAACGCAATTACCCCGCCGCGCCGCCGCCGCGCGCCGCCTGGCTCCTATGGTAATGCAAAATCCCAATATTTGACAAAACGGATTTAAGGCTCGTACAGACAGGCGCTACTCGTCGCGCTCGATGTCGCACAGTGGGCTGAAAATTGACTTCGCTAAAAGTGCCCCTAATTTTCTTTGGCACGATTATACCCCTTGCATTTTTTGACATAGCGCACAATGCGCACACTAGTTAGATTTTGAGAGAAAAAACAAAAAATGTGTTTTTAGAATATATAAAAGGTTTTAATCTATTTATAATTGACATTACAGCTTGGTAAAAAAGAGTCTGTCGTGGTGATAATTGGAACTAAAATATATTTTTTGTGGCAACACTGCTTTGTTTATCAACAACAAGTAGCTTCTCTGTCATTGTGTTACGTTCCCAGTTGTATTTCACTTAATTCTAATTTACTATCAATTATTAATGCTTTTGTATATATAAGGTGTATCTATTCATACACGAAATATTTTTACGAGGTAGACATACTACGAGGTAGACCTGTAGGTGGTAAAGAAGGTATAGCAACAAAAAAAATGGTCTAAAGTATTTTTTTTCAAAATTTAGTATTTATAAATTATTTGACGCACATAAGAAATACTGGCTCCTTCTTATTTTTAACTTCCATTACTCTAGTTTCTACGTAGTATTTACTATCATGACGGCGCGGCTTTTATGAATAAGATCAAAAGAGTATACCGTACTCGTATCATAGGGAGGCACTAACTGTCTATTGTGATGGGATTCCTCTGGAGAATAACAAAGTTCTTAAAAACAGTGTGCAAGTGTAATGTGTACCGTGTTCCTACAACAGTCCACGACTACCTATCACATGTAAGACTGACACATCAGTGTTAATGGAAAAATCTATCATAGCACCTAAAAGGAAACACGAATGATGTTATCTCACGTTTTTCTTTTTAAATAAAACCTAAATTTTAGCGTGTTCTTTCATTTTCATTGTCATGTGAATAGTGATAGTGTTATGTACCCCACATAGACATACCTGATGGCTTCATTAGTCAACTGTTCAAGTTTATTCGATATTGCCCGTACCATTCGAATGCGACATGTTATAGGTAGGTACTCTCCGACTTCCAATAAGTTTCCGACACTAAGCAGCTGTTAGTCGCTGTCTTGTCGACTATAAACTGTCAGCGTTAACAGGAGTCGTTCATAATCATTCATGAATGTCAAATTTGATACAGGCATAACAACCGCAAATGCGATTGCTGAACATTATTTCTTGTGTATCGGGTTCAATCGGCAATCCCTGAGTGTAATTTAATTATTTTTTATACTGAATAAGTTTTCATTATGTTATTATGATGGCACTCGCATCTCTTAGATAAAAGGTTATTCTAGCGAAATAATGCGCAATCTATTAAATACAATGAAAGTAAAAGCCTGTGTGCCTATCAAGTCTTGGAATCTTGACTGTTGACAATTTCCGGGATCTCGTGTTTGTTGATTAAAACAACAAGTATCTTATCACTTTTAGTCCTAGTATACAGGGTGGCCATACCTGCTAAACAGGCGCCCTCATTTTAAAATTAATTAAACATCTTTTGTAATTTTATAACGAGGATGGTTTCATAATGAGATCTAATGTCCTATTACTAAGATAATTCGATCTCATTAAATAACTGCCTCCCTTTCTACATAGTTTTTCGAACCTTAAGTATAAATCGTGTACTACTATTTTCAATAGACTTTGTTATTTCAAAGAGTGATAACCTATTTTTCCAAAATGGAACAAGTGAATTTAATTCATAACCTTGACTTATATGTTACTAGCTTCTGCCAGCGGTTTCGCCCGCGTGAAAATTCAACCCCCCAATTCACCCTCTTAGGGATGGAATTTCAAAAAACCCTTTGGATACCTACTCTTCACAAAGAATACACCCTCCAAATTTCATGTCTCTAGGACCAGCGGTTTAGGCTGTGCGTTGATATATCAGTCAGTCAGTCAGTCAGTCAGTCACTCAGGACTTTGAATTTTATATGTATAGATAGATTTTAAAGCAATCTGGCAAGCTGGGTAACTACCTTGCATTGCTGCGAACTGTTGTGTCTCAGTTCAATTTAAATCTTTCAGAAGAAATACTTTAAAGGAATTTTGTCGAAGATTCAGCCAAGCTGTCATAAAAAGATGGAAGAATGCCAAATTAAACCCTGAAACATTTAAGAAACAATACGAAAACTGGTTGGCGCTTACAGTGGATTGCCCATCTTGTGTTGTTCCACATCAAGCTGCAAAGGATGACATTACAGAGTATCAAGCACCTTCTACCAGCCAATCTGTATCTGTTGGAACACTAACTAAGCGTTTTAGTCCTCGTAAACCATTGGTAGAATTGTGTACTAAACAGATAAAACTGAGGATTGAAGAACAGAATGAACAATACAGTGACGAACTACCTTACGCTACAGTAAGCAAGTTAAAGAAAGATGGCAAAGAAAATTTAGCTGAAGTCATTGATTATTTAATTAAAAATCCTGAAGAGGTAACAACTTTTACTCCAGAGAAAGCGCTTGGATTGCTGCTATCACTTAAACTGTCGAAGTGGCTATATTTTGCGAGAATCTACAATCCGCGAGGGTGCATCTGATATTTATCCATCGTATTATAAAATGCAGCAGGCTAAATTAGTATGTAACCCTCCAAAGGAGGCGTTTAGTTTTACAGATACAATGGCTAAAGTATCTCTTCAAGCTCTTCTTGACATAACTGTGCAACGTATACTCAAAAGTCTACCAGACAAGCCGCCTCACCAGTCCTTAAATTTACTGTCAAAATGGCATTTCGATGGGTCATCAAGCCAAAGTAGATGTATAACAAAAAATGGAAGAAGGAAAGACTGATGAAGCCATTTTTATGACTACTTAGGTTCCCTTAAAACTGACTGCTGCAGTTGGAAAGGCCTTCCTTTATATCCTTTATTTTTCAATTATATGGGAAAATCCTAAGCCGTGCTCTACGCATTATTCTGTCGACCTGTACAATTTATACTCGTCAAAGAAAGTGAGTTGGTAGTCAAAGATGAAATGACTAAAATGCAAACAGAGATAAAAACTTTAAGCCCATCCAAATGTGTTGATGGCATTGAAGTAAAACATAATCTCGTCATGACGATGATTGACGGAAAAGTATGCACTTATCTATCAGAAGCTCGCTCCAGTGCTGTGTGTTATTTGTGTTTGGCGAAAACATCTCAGGGGAACAATCTCGATGCAGTATTGCGTAAAGAAGTGTTTTCTGATATGATCAAGTTTGGTTTGTCACCTTTGCATGCACAAATTAATAGCATAAAGTGTCTTTTGCACATAGCATACAGACAAGACTTAAAAACTTGGTCTATCAAAGGAGAAAACAACAAATCCATGATGCAGCAGAGGAAGACACAGATACAAGAGAGATTTCGAGAGGAGTTAGGGCTTCTGATAGATATCGTGAAGCAGGGAGCAGAGACAACAAATGACGGAAATACGGCAAGGAAATTCTTCGCATTTCCTGAAAAAACGGCAGCTATTACTAGTAGTGTATAATTGGGGTTCCTGGATCAGAGATCCAGTCACCCCAATTATACATTTGATGTGAACTACACAATCAGTCAATCGATCAATATTTTGAGAACTAGACAATCAGTCAATCCATCAATATTTTGAGAACTAGACAATCAGTCATTCTCTTAATATTTTGTGAACTAGACAAATCAGTCAATAAATCAACATTTTTGAACATGGCAATCAGTCAATCGATCAATATGTTTCAAAACATTTCATTAATTTATTTACTTAGGTTCTACATTCAAGTATTCGAAATAACATGATTTAGTTCATATTATTTCGAATACCTCGATGCAGAACATTCCATGACGATGCGATTATTACGATCATGGCAGGAGGGGGGGTTTTGTAGTATCTGTCTACCCATGAGAAAAGGTGTGAGTTTATGTATGTATTCGAGTATTCTAAAATATGTACAATTCATTGCAGTGCGATGCTGTCGAAATAGTGCGGATGTGCTCCATAACGCAACACTTTTATTCTCACCCCCCCCCCCCCTAGCCCCCCCTTGACGTTATTGATAATCACAAGCACAACACGTCCTTACACTGACTAAGTGAGTAAAGCCCATAAAGTAGCCCATTACTAGGTACAAATCTTTGATAATACGTTTGATGCATTGGTTACTAGCTCGTCTCTATCCCCACTATATTAAATTGGGGTAGGCTTGTGTGATGAATACTGATTGAAGCCCTATTTAGACTCTCAATAACGATAGAAAAAAAGGTAGAACATGTTAGTGAGTTTTTGATTTACCTTTTCTATAAGAAGTTTTTGAAGGGGGAAAATGGTAAATAAAAGATTGAATTAGAATAATATTATGATACATTTATTAATGAATGTCCATTGAGTCTGAGATTTTTACAACAATATCCTTAACAGAATTATATACATTATCCATATACATATTTTTTACAACATGTTGTATATGTCGTAGGATAATTTGATACTTCGAATCTTCGCGAAAATCCTAGGGGTTTTGCGAAAACGCGGATAATTAGACATAGGCGAAAAATTATCAAATCTTACTGGACAAAGTCAGGATTTTTGCGAAAATACTCGTTACTATAGTAAGATTTGATGTGCTCAACACTGATTGGCTACAATTTTGCTGGCTGACTTCTAATTGGTTCCTAGTTTGCCGATGATTAACTTCAAGTATGTATGAAAACCAAACCTCCTATTCACACCGTTTCTTAGTTCAAGTCCAATTTTATAGTCCACTTTTAACACAATGACAAACAAAACACCGCTAAACCAATCTCGAAAGCATTGTTGTTGTTGAGTGGTTGACTAAGACTTTTATGATATATGACACTATGTACATCCGTGTAGCACTTTTATTTACCACTTTATTTAAGTCCAAGTAGGTACACTATTTACGATAAAAAACAAAACACTTCTGCAATTTAACTCAGACACAAACGTAAACAAATAACGTGCGGCAACAAATGATTGACATTTAAGACGTCAACCAATCAGAGACGATCTCTTATTGAACGCGCTGACCGACCAATCAGCGTTCTTATTTCATAACAGCCAGCGTTTCGTTTCGCAATATTGCTATAATAACGAGTATTTTCGCAAAAATCCTGACTTTGTCCAGTAAGATTTGATAATTTTTCGCCTATGTCTAATTATCCGCGTTTTCGCAAAACCCCTAGGATTTTCGCGAAGATTCGAAGTATCAAATTATCCTACGACATATACATAATTCGGCATCACATTTGCACTGAGAGCTTTCACTGTCACTAAACTTTTCAGCATCATAGATTTCAATTCTAATCACCTTTCCCCCGATGATATTAGACCCCCGCGTAAGTTTCTTCACATAAGAAAATATAGCGGGGGACTTTTTTAGTTTCTTATTATTCGGTCCATCGAGGTTTAACAACCTTTCACCTCGCTGCCCCGCTGGTGGATTCGCAGGAATGAAGTTAAACAGATCGTTTTCAGAGTCCTGAAAAATGAATAAAAACGTATGAATAACTAATAAACCTTAATAATACCTAACTCTTATTATAGGCCTTTATTCAAACAATAAATAATCCTACATGCTATATGCATGGCTACAGAATATTACAATAGATTGATATGTAGCCATGTACCTAACTGTTGGCTTTAACTCAGCTAGGAATCGAACCCAAGGCCTATAACGAATACCACCACTTATCGACCACTCTACCCACATTACTATTCTCATGTGTTTAAACTAAAAAACCATGTCTTGATTTAAAAAATAAAACCACATTACTGAAATAAAAGGTCTACATAATATTCTAATTCGTGTGATGAAAAAGTGAATTGAGCGTAAAATGCATTAAAGTATTTGTTGCAAGCATTTCACTATTCAAAGTCAATAATATGATGGTAGGATCTGTTATTAAACCAAGTTTTAAACTTTTTAATAAAAACAAATATAAAAAAAGAATTAAATTAATACTCACCGACATAATTATTACTCGTTGATTTACTTGCGCTTGCTGGTAGGAAACTAAATAATAATTGATATTTCAAGATATTTTATCCTTTATATAGGGTTCTATTAAATAATTTTTAATGGGTTTAAAGTTCAAAATTGCTATGAAAAAAGTCTAATAGCACGTGTCAACGTAATTTCATATATTCGCGACAAAGCGACGCTATACCGTTTCAGATTACAATTAAATGCATACCATAATATAAAGCCAGCGGTAAATAGACGGCGGTGCGATGCGATAGCGTCGTGATGACGTTTCAATGCTAGCTAGGGAAGGCTTGGGCACTGCTCCACAACACAGGATAGTAATGATGCAGTAGTTTAACTTTATAGATCGCTGTACTATTAACTTACTGTATCAGTATTATCCGTGTCCGCATCATGTGTTAGCGCGCTCATACTGATTTAAACAATACAAAATATCACCGCGATGCTACCGCACCGCATCGCTATCTGTGAACTGGTGACTTAAAAGTCAATACACACAGAAAGCGGCATCATCCAGAGCGGCACCTAATAGACATCAGCTGGACCACCCACTGACTTATCGAGTTTAAGTATCTTTAACTATGAAGATAAAGTTCAAATTGCAAGATCTCGATATTTATTGTTTAGGAAGATATTTTTCTACAACGTAAACTATTACATATTTGGGTGTAAGGGCTGATAAAGCATTTCTGTAATGCGTGATCTATTCCTTATATGGGATATCGTGACGCGGATTTTGCACTATTTAAGAGTGCATCCTGCAGAAGCTGGATCACATCAACACTTCAACTAGGAGCGGTTACATCTAACTCACTACCAAACTAGTTACCAGAACTTACTAACTACCAAAGCAACGTTAATCTTCTAAAATGTAAGTACATAATATCTACTCACTTTTCAATGTAATTTACTTTGTGTTGTTTCCACTTAATTAACTATTCAATCATTATAGTATTATAGTTATTCATTACCCTCTTCCATAATTCAGTTAAGTTAGTGAGTCTACATCTATAAACATTAAACCGTTTATTGATTCATAATTTTTAATAATCATTCATTCAAGTAATAAGTAAGTGTATTCAATTAATATCGCCTACACGATTAAAACTAAATGTAATTGTTACTGTTATGTACTTATTCATTGTTTTTATTTATTACAGGTCCAAGAACACGGCTGACTATATTTTCCCTATGGAGGACGAATCGACGGACGAGGAGCATGCATCGGTGAAAACCAAGCCGAAGGAGAACAAAAAGCGCAAGCCTTCGTCAACGAGCAGCTCCCAGCCGTCTACGAGTAAGAAAACTAAGGCGACTATTCACCCAATCACTCCTGTCACCAAGTCAACGGCTCGCGAGTTGTTCGGGAGCGACAGTGACGACGATGAAATTGAGGTGGTTGCGGACAAGAAGAATGCCCCGATATACTCGTACATCACTAGGAGACTGGCGAACGGGTTTTCACGTCAAATGAACGAGCAGAAGAGAGGTGAGTTCTATATAGAACTCAAAGTATATAAATGTAATGAAATAGAGCGGGTCCAACCAGTAAATAGATGGCGCCACTCGGTAATCACGATCAAAAACAAATGTGATGAGGATTCAGAGTCCTGGCGTTGCCTAAACGCCTACATAACAAGCACCCGGAAGGAGTTTAAAAAATGTACTCCTACTTTTATAAGCTCTTACCAATAGTTTACATTATGAGATTTAAGCTATACCACATTAATTATTATACTTACATAGAGTTTATTTTAATATAGAATTTTGTAACCGCATTTAATCTCAATAATTAAACTATACAATAAAAAATGTTGTGTCTTTTTTTTCCAGTTTTACACCCCGTCGATGGCTCATCAAATTCTGATAATGATAAAGTTAAATCCCAGATTGATATTCCAGAAAAAGTTAAATCCCAGATTGATATTCCAGAAAAAGTTAAATCCCAGATTGATATTCCAGAAACAGTTAAATCCCAGATTGATATTCCAGAAAAAGTTAAATCCCAGATTGATATCCCAGAAAAAGCTAAATCCCAGAATGATATTCTAGAAATTGAATATGATACGAATAAGTCAATGTTTGATAAAGTTAAATCCCAGGTTGATATTCCAGAAATTGAATATGATACGAATAAGTCAAAGTTTGATAAAGTTAAATCCCAGATTGATATTCCAGAAATTGAATATGATACGAATAAGTCAAAGTTTGATAAAGTTAAATCCCAGATTGATATTTCAGAAATTGAATATGATACGAATATTGATGAGCTAAATTGTTTACCAAAGTCCATTAATTGTGATAAATGTAAAATGGAGATCCCAGCACATAAATACAGATATCATAAGAGAACGAATATTCATAAATCGAATTGTTTAATAAAGTCAAAGTTTGATAAAGTTAAATCCCAGATTGATATTCCAGAAAAAGTTAAATCCCAGATTGATATTCCTGAAAAAGTTAAATCCCAGATTGATATTCCAGAAATTGAATATGATACGAATGAGTCAAAGTTTGATAAAGTTAAATCCCAGGTTGATATTCCAGAAATTGAATATGATACAAATAAGTCAAAGTTTGATAAAGTTAAATCCCAGATTGATATTCCAGAAATCGAATATGATACGAATAAGTCGAAGTTTGATAAAGTTAAATCCCAGGTTGATATTCCAGAAATTGAATATGATACGAATGAGTCAAAGTTTGATAAAGTTAAATCCCAGGTTGATATTCCAGAAATTGAATATGATACAAATAAGTCAAAGTTTGATAAAGTTAAATCCCAGATTGATATTCCAGAAATTGAATATGATACGAATGTTTATGAGCCAGATTTCTTACCAAAGTATATTAATTGTGATAAATGCAAAATGGAGATCCCAGCACATAAATACAGATATCATAAGAGAACGAATATTCATAAATCGAATTGTTTAATAAAGTCAAAGTTTGATAAAGTTAAATCCCAGATTGATATTCCAGAAAAAGTTAAATCCCAGATTGATATTCCTGAAAAAGTTAAATCCCAGATTGATATTCCAGAAATTGAATATGATACGAATGAGTCAAATTTTGATAAAGTTAAATCCCAGGTTGATATTCCAGAAATTGAATATGATACAAATAAGTCAAAGTTTGATAAAGTTAAATCCCAGATTGATATTCCAGAAATTGAATTTGATACGAATAAGTCAAAGTTTGATAAAGTTAAATCCCAGATTGATATTCCAGAAATTGAATATGATACGAATGTTTATGAGCCAGATTGCTTACCAAAGTATATTAATTGTGATAAATGCAAAATTGAGATCCCAGAACATAAATACAGATATCATAAGAGAACGAATATTCATAAATCGAATTGTTTAATAAAGTCAAAGTTTGATAATATTGATATTGTAGCTACGGCATTTAGAAATAGGATCATGACTTATCGCTTAAACCCATCAATAGAAGACGAGTACCTCATACTAGAGGCGTTCTTGAGTGATAAGCGAAAGGATGTTTTGAATATCATTGAGTTATCATTATTGGAACATACCTGCATTAAAGTTAACTTCGAGCTGTTTGCGTACTTTTTACTACCACAATTAAGTGAGCAGCAGCTCAAGTCATTTAATACGAAATATGAAACTATATACAGCAGTACTGACATTAATAATTTATTCTCAAATATAATAGAAATATTTAAAAGAAAACTTACTGAATTTGAGCATTGTGAATCTGGATGGTCATTTGTCTGTACAAGTCATTTAGAAATAAATATAAATAAATATTCTCCCATGCGGGGTGGTACTTATTTAGAGCTACCAGGAGCTATTAAAAACACAAAGAGTTGTTTGAATATACGCAATAATGATGAATACTGTTTTTTATGGAGTATTGTTGCAGCATTATTCCCAGCAAAAAGTAATGCATGTAGAACAAACTCCTATCCACACTTTAGTTCAATATTTAATATTCAAGGAATTTCATTTCCACCTTTACCTAAAGATATCAGGTTATTTGAAAAGAATAATTGCGAGTTCAGTATTAATATTTACGGATTAGATGAACGTTGTACTGTAACCGGCCCTCTCTATGTGACGAATTGTAAGAAAGATAAACATATTAACTTACTGTATTTTGAAAAACAAAATAAAGGACATTATTGCTTGATAAAAAACCTTTTACGCTTAGTGCGACGGCAAGTTACTTGTCACAAGGGTCAAATGCATTTATGTGAAACATGTTTGCAATTTTTTACTTCCGAAAAAAAGTATCATTCTCATAGTTGTTCCCAAATTTTAACCATACTGCCTGATGAAAACAATATATTACAATTCAAAAATTATGAGCGAAAGCAAAAAATTAACTTTGTGATTTATGCTGACTTTGAAAGTATACTATTAAATTATAAAGAAAAATGTAATGACAAAAGTACGATAAAAAATAAACTACATCAACCGTCTTGTTTTGCATATTATGTATGTTGCTCACATGATAGTAGCTTGAACAAATTCGTAACATACAGAGGACCTGACTGTGTAAAAGTGTTTGTTAAGAGATTAATTAAAGAAGCGAAGGTAATTCACAAAATTTTAATGACTAAGAAACCCATGAGATCTATGACGAAAAAGCAAACCGATAATTATAGTAAAGCAACTACATGCCATATCTGTAATCATTTATTATTTGATGATAAAGTTTGTGATCATGATCATATTACATCCGAGTATAGAGGCGCGGCACACTCGCACTGCAATTTAATTTATAGAGTGTGTTCATTTATCCCGGTTATCTTTCATAACTTATCTGGTTATGATTCTCATATATTTATTACAGAATTATCGAAATATGATGGTGAGATAAAAATTATACCAAAAACGAAAGAAAAATATATCAGCATAACTAAAATAATCAAAGCTGAAACAGGATGTAAACCTATACAGATTAAATTTATAGATTCATTTCAATTTCTTAGTTCAAGTCTTGACAATTTGAGTAAAAGTTTAACGGAGAACGATTTTAATCATTTATCATCACATTTCTCAGATAAATGTCAGTTAAATTTACTGCGAAGCAAAGGTGTATATCCGTATGAGCATATTTGTTCATGGGAAGCATATAATGAAACACAACTTCCAGCAAAGAATCATTTTTATAACAGTTTACAAATGAAACATATAACAGATACTGAATATCAACATGCCCAAACTGTGTGGAAATGTTTTAATATTAGTTCTCTCGGTGAATATACTGACCTGTACTTAAAGTGTGATGTACTATTATTATGTGATATATTTGAAAATTTTAGAAATATTTGTCTGCAGCACTATAAACTCGATCCTGCATATTATGTGACTTCGCCTGGATTAAGTTGGGACGCTATGCTCCTTTACACAGGTGTTCAGTTAGAATTGATCAATGATTTCGAAATTTATAAAATGTTAGAAAAAGGAATACGTGGAGGATTAGCTCAGTGTTCTCACCGATATGCTGAAGCCAATAACATTTATTTACCTAATTTCGATAATTCTAAACCATCAACATATTTGATATATTTAGACTGTAATAATCTTTATGGATATGCTATGACTAAAAAATTACCGATATCAGAGTTTAAATTTATGAAAAAGGATGATATCAAAAAATTTTAATTTATCGGATGTTCCTGATAATGGCGAGTACGGTTATGTTTTAGAAGTAGATTTAGCATATCCAAATCATTTACATAATTTCCATAGCGACTTGCCTTTTGCTCCAGAGAAATTCATACCTATTGGAGGGAAAACACCAAAGTTAATTGCAAATTTGTATGATAAATATAACTACATTATTCATTATATTCATTTAAAAGCATGTCTTAAAAATGGCCTAATTTTAAAAAAAATTCATAGAATCCTATGTTTTAAACAAGAATCTTTTTTGAAAAAGTATATAGACTTGAATACTAGCTTACGACAAGCAGCTTCAACATCATTCGAAAGAGATTTTTTTAAGCTTCTAAATAATTCAATATTTGGTAAAACTATTGAAAATAAACGTAAGCAAGTGGAGGTCAAATTAATAACCAAATGGAGTGATGACTTAAATATAACAAATAAAATAGTAGGTGCTGAGAAATTAATCACAAAACCTAATTTAAAAAGTGTTTCTATCTTTAATGAAAACTTCATAGCAATACAACTGAGTCCCATGAAACTTGTTTTAGACAGACCAATATATATTGGGTTTGCGGTGCTAGAATTCTCTAAGTGGCATCTATACAATTATCACTATAATTTCATTAAGAATAAATATGGTGACAAAGCTAAATTATGTTACACTGATACTGACAGTTTGTTGTATTTAATACATACTAAAGACTTTTATAAAGATATGCGTGATAATTTATCAGCATTCGATACAAGTAATTTTGAAACTAATAATCATTACTTTATTCCTAAGGTGAACGAAAAAGTTCCTGGTTTATTTAAAGACGAGTTAGGAGGTGACCCAATAACCGAATTTACAGGCTTAAGAGCAAAGCTATATTGCATTAAATCATTAAATACTCAAATAAACAAAGCTAAAGGTGTATCAAAGCCTGTTACAAGATGTTTAAAATCATCTAATTATAAGGATGTTTTATTTAAAAACTTAACATTAAAGCGTAAGATGAATATGATAAAATCAATGAAGCATGTGCTTTTCTCACAAGAAGTAAATAAAGTCGTTTTAAACAGGATCGACGATAAAAGGCATGTTCTGGGAAATCAAATAGATACTGTACCTTGGGGTCATTGTGATTACATATGTTAATTCAATATTTTTTTATATTTTACATCAATTGCAAACTTATATGATATATTTAAATATGAAAATTGTCGAGCATTATATAAAATCGAATAATTATATTGTTGGTTAATTAATACATACATATTTAGTTGTACTCTATATTTGCTGGTTTTATTTATAACCCTTGTTCAGTATTACCTGTACAGATATTATCTAAGTATATACGATCATTTTTATTTATTGGTGTACTTATTCGTTGAAACTAAAGCTAAAAGAAATACCAAAAATCTGATTTTTGCGGGTTATAATTACTTAGTGTTCCTGATAAGCATTATAAATACTAGAACATATATTTTTTTCTGACAGATACAAACAT
The DNA here is from genome assembly GCA_947507805.1 of Aporophyla nigra. NCBI lineage: Eukaryota > Metazoa > Arthropoda > Insecta > Lepidoptera > Noctuidae > Aporophyla > Aporophyla nigra. Next base: position 12,732,925 of record OX382302.1, on the reverse strand, counting down.
GAAGTGGGTCAAGCAACCAGTTTCATTAGAAGTAAAAAATATTGAGGTAGAGAAAACTAAACTACCCGCAAAGCATAGTGTTCTTTTTCCGAATAATATAAGATGTATAATATGTGGTCCTTCGAATTGCGGGAAAACGAACGTCATGATTAGTTTATTAATCCACGAAAATGGTTTAAGGTTTAAAAATGTTTACTTGTATTCAAAGACTAGTTTTCAACCAAAATATATTTTTCTAAAACAAATCTTAGAAAGGGTGCCAGAAGTAAAACTTTTTATATTTAATTTTGATGACGAAGTTATTCATCCTAACGATGCATTACCGAATTCTGTTATTATTTTTGATGACGTGGTTTGTGAAAAACAAATTAACATACGAAATTATTTTACAATGGGCAGACATAGAAGTATAGATTGTTTTTATTTATCTCAAACGTATTCAAAAATACCAAAGCAGTTATTACGTGACAATGTTAACTTTTTGATAATTTTCAAGCAAGATGAAGTTAACATGAAACATATATACGATGAACATGTTAGTTCTGATATAGAGTGGTCAAAGTTTAAAGATATGTGTTCTAAAATCTGGATACATCCTTATGATTTTTTGACTATTAATAAGGATTGTGAATTAAACAAAGGCAGATATAGACAATCATTCGACAAGTTTATTTATTGTGATTAACGGCTATATAAATTATGACTGCTAAAAAAATAAATCATTCGAGCATAAATACTTCTTAATATAAGTCGTATAATGGACCACAACATTACAGATCAATTAATAAAGTCTGCGGATGCTATTAAGGCAAAAGTGAAACAAATGAAAGATTATGAGTTTAAAACCGACACTCATTTGAAATATTTTTTTAAGCCTCTCGCAGACCCTCTAAATGCAATCGTAGCTAATAAGCAAATTTCTACAATAAAAAATGAAGATACTTATGATGACGAAATTAAACACACTGATATAGGTTCAACAATATTTTTGCGTGATAAATCTCATGATATGTACAAACATGAATCATCTAATGAGTCAAGCTCGTTAGAAAATTTTTATTCAGAAGATGAAGGAGATAATGGATCGGAAAAAGATACAAATACATCATTGAAAAAAGAAGATATCGTTGAAATATATGAGGATATGAATATACCATTTGGTGTACGTAGTGAGAATAACAAACATATGATCGGAAATACAATAGTTAATTTCTCAACCACTCAGGAGAACTTTGGTAAAGTGTTTAACATTTGCGTAGCTAATAAACAGTATACAATAACACCTGGTCTAAAAGAACTATTGCTTCGCAAAAAACCTGATTTAAGTTTAGTCAATTTAAAAGATAAATTGGTTTACAAAGAAATACTCCTGACAACTAATGCTCATAAAAGAGACTTTGACCCTGCAGGTCAACTTAAAGGTGATAAAGGTCTAAAATATTCTCAAGTGGTCAAACCATTATTTTCTGAGTCTTATAAATGCTTACAAGTACCAATAGAAGTTAAATCTAGGCAAAAAAGAGGGGCTGGTTTACCGTTTCTTAAAAAATATAAAAAAAATACTGAACTTGTTTATTGGGATGATCCTAATGAATTAGTGGACAGGCTTAAACTTTTGATCGCTTCTAAAACTGCAGGTAATACTAATCTTGATAACGAGATTTTATCAATTATTGAAGAACTAAAAGAAGCGGGTGTAATACAAGAATAAAAGGGCTTATCATAGACACTGTTACTTAGTCTAATTTTGTAGTTCAGAAGTGACAGTTGAAAGAATGAGCAAAGTGAAAAGAGACATCGTAAACGAAATTCACAGAAGTGCAAGAATCAATTTTTCTCGAAGACATGTAATATTAAAAGATATTGATGATCTTTGGCAAGCCGATTTAATGGATATGCAAAGCATTTCCAAATTCAATTCTAACTGTAAATATATTTTAGTGGTTATCGATGGATTCTCTAAGTATGCTTGGGCTATTCCACTTAAACAAAAAAATAAAGAATCTGTATCTAAAGCATTCAATACAATATTGAGTAGTGAAAAACGCATCCCAAGAAACTTGCAAACAGATCTAGGAACAGAATTTTACAACGCAAGTTTTCAAAAAATTATGAAAAATAATTCCATCAATCACTACAGCACTTATTCAACCAAAAAGGCCTCCATTGTAGAACGACTTATAAGGACGATAAAAAGTAAGCTTTACAAGGAATTCAGTTTAAAAGGGAATTATAAATGGACTGACGGTACACTTGATGAAATAATTAACAGATATAATCAAACAATACATACAACAATTGGTTTACCACCAGCTCGAGTCAATCATAGAAATAAAGCTCAACTACTAAATACATATTTTAATCGACAACAAATAAAAACAAAGCGTCGTAAGTTCAAGATGGGTGATTTTGTTCGAATAAGTAAACATAAAGGTTGTTTTGAAAAAGGCTATACTCCTAATTGGTCAACAGAGATATTTAAGATTAGTAAGGTTCAAAATACAAATCCTACTACATATTTATTACAAGACATTAAACAGCAGCCTATTTTAGGAGCATTTTATGATCAAGAATTACAAATTACCAAACATCCTGATGTTTACCTTGTTGAAAAAGTTTTGAAACATAAAAGGAGAAAAGTTTTTGTGAAATGGTTGGGGTTACCATCATCAGAAAATAGTTGGATTGATGATACAAATGTTTTGTAAGGGCTTTATAATGCCATGATCTATGATTTAGGTTCTATTCTGTTTGTATACATGAACGGAGAAGGACTTGTGAATAATTTAATTAATAATTTACCATTTGAACTCCATTTACCGGGATATAATTACTGTGGTCCTGGAACTAAATTACATAAAAGATTGGCTCGTGGCGATAAAGGTGTAAATAAGTTAGATGAGTATTGCAAACATCACGATATCGCTTACAATAAATCCAAAAGTTTGAAAGATCGTCGCAAAGCAGATATCATTTTACTAAAGATGGCGAAGAAGCGTGCTCTGTCTTCAGATGCAAACACAGGAGAAAAAATTGCTGCTAATGTGGTTAACAACGTAATGCTATCAAAAGTGAGTTCTGGATATGGCCTCAAAAAAAACTTTAAAAATATAGTCTCCCATACAAGAAAATGCATTAAAAAATTAAAGCCAAAGTGTAAGAAAAAACTGATAGAATTGGCATACGCAGCTGCTAGGGAGTTAACTCATAATTCATCTACGAAGCTCCCACGGATCATACCCATTCCTAAGTCCGGTGGTGTTTTACCTTTAATTCCTATATTTGCTGGCCTGTCTGCTGCTGGAAGTATAGCAAGTGGAATTGCTGGAATCGTCAAAACTATCAACGAATATAAGGCTGCAAAAAAGCGTTTGGAACAAATGGAACGACAACATAAGAAAGTGGAAGGTGTATGTATTGGAAACGGATTGCGGCTAAACCGTTACAAGAATGGACTTCGATTATATCTAAATTTAAAGAAAAAAAACTAAATCGCAGGCTACCTAACCGTGCTCTTACTAATATCGATATCATACAATTTACGGAAAACATTCCATATTTTCGTGGAGTATATATGAGAGATACCTTACCAAAATCACCGTTTTCCCGAGAGTGTGGAGTCATCAATTTGGATGATTCAAAAAATTCCGGTACACATTGGGTAGCCTATGTAATTATAAATAAATATGTTGAATATTTCGATAGTTACGGAAACTTAAAACCACCCATAGAATTTGTTCGTTACGTGGGTTCTGACGACATCCATTATAATTACAATAATTATCAAAATAATAACTTATTTAACTGTGGACATTTATGTATAAAATTTCTTAAAGAATTTTGGAAAAAGCAGTCTTTTTAAATTATTACTTTAAATAAAGTTTCTTACTCATAAGTCAACACTTTAACGCTGTCTGTTACAAGAAACGAATGTCAATTATATTATAGCCAAAAAATGATAGTGTATAATATAAAATCAATCGCCAAAGTGAATAACTTTACTCGCCCTCGTATCGTCAGAAGACGCAGACATACGCGAAGTATAAAAATAATCACTGAAGAGAATAAATTGTTTCTTCAAGCTTTGGGATTTAAATTATGAGTTTTCTTAATATAAATGATTCAGCGCAGTTCGATAACTCTATAGTGAGTTATGAATATCACACTTATAATCCATACAGCAACAGTTTTAAAGAAAATGATGAAATACGAATACCTATAAATCAGCAAGATGTGTACATATTACCTTCAGCCAGTTACATTTACGTTGAAGGTCGAGCCACTGTGTCTTCTAAAGATGCATCAGGAAAACTTACACGAAAGTCTGTTAATTTCACAAATAATCCTATATCATTTCTATTTCAAGACATTCGATATGAAATTAACGGTGTTGAGATAGATCGAATAAAAAATGCAGGAATTACTACAACTTTAAAATCATATGTGTCTATGAGTGAGGGAGAAAGCAAAGCTGCTGGTGTTTGGGGTTGGAATTTGAATGGAATTAAAGATAATGACGGTATTTTTAGCACTCTTATACCCCTGAATAAAGTTTTGGGATTTGCGGAAGATTATGATAAAATTATCATTAACTGTAAACATGAACTTCTACTTAACAGAAGTAGTTCTAAGCTTAATAGTGTTATTCTTGAAAATAACGACTCGATTGAAATAAATATAGAGAGATTGCAATGGCGCGTGCCTCATATAAAAGTTTCAGATCGGGAAAGATTAACTTTACTGAAACATTTAGAGAAAGATCGCCCTATACAAATAGCTTTTAGAAACTGGGACTTGTACGAATACCCTTTATTACCTAAGACTACAAAACATTCCTGGGTTATTAAGACTGCTTCACAACTCGAGAAACCGAGGTATGTGATCTTTGGGTTACAGACAAATAGAAAAAACACTAAATCTAGAGACAGTTCAATATTTGACCATGGTAAATTAACTAATGTTACTCTTTTCTTAAATTCTAACTATTACCCATACGAATCTGTTAATTCAAAATTTCCTGAAGATAAGTATTGTATATTATATGAGATGTATACCAAATTTCGTCAGTCTTATTATAACATTCGATGTGAACCGATGCTTGATCTGCTTCAATTTAAAGAAAAGGCTCCTTTATTTGTAATTGATTGCTCAAGACAGAACGAGGCTTTGAAGACTGGGGCTATAGATGTGAGACTAGAAATAGAAAGTTCTGAAGATATTCCAGAAAATACATCCGCATATTGTCTTATCATTAACGATCGCCTGATTGAATATAAACCCCTGAGTAGTATTGTAAGGAAATTATCATGATCGCTATAGTCGATGTGCAAGGGTTTAAGACGGAAGATAACGAGTTTATTGTCAAAGAAATAGCAATAGCATGCAGAAATCAAATTATGGTGCTATTAATCAAACCACCATTCTCATTTTACAATCTTACAAAAAAAGAAAAATCGCAAGTTAATTGGATACAGAGAAACAGAAAAATTTTGTGGAAAGAAGGTTTTATACCATACTTAAAATCATTGCAATGTATTGAACCTTATCTAAAAGATAAAAACATTTACGTTAAAGGGTGTGAAAAAGTGTCGTGGCTAAGAAACCTATTAAAACATGATAATGTATATAATTTAGAAGATAAGAACTGTCCTAGTTTACAAAAATTATTTGATGATTATAAAACGTCTAGTAATATATTTAGCTGTGTGTATCATTCGAATGTATGTGCTTTAAAAAATGTAACATGTTTAAAAAAGTGGACTGATGATAACAGTATTTTTTAATTGTTTATAATTTAGAAGATAAAGGCTGTCCTGAAAAAATAAATAAGGAATTTGTTAGCTCTTTGTATTATAACAATATATCGAAATAAATGCTTTTTTTCTATGAGTAATTGTTTTTGGTTTTATTTTCATAATAAACGCGTTAGACATAGAATACCATAACGAAATGTGCTTTAATTTCTTTATAAATTGAGAACACCAGGTACAAGACTTCATTATTCTTTTATACATACCCGTATCGAGACCTTCTAAAAAATGATTCAAATTTATTTCAGCCCGCGTTACGACATATATAATAAACACAAAATTCGATTATGTTCATTTCGACATTATTGGGCTACAGTAGATTCAGAACGAAGATTGGTAATGGAAATGGCTGATGCGGGTTTTTTTTACTGTGGAAATGGTTTAAACGATAAAGTTATGTGCTTTTCGTGTGGGGTTGGCATCGAAGATTGGGAGTATTACAATGATCCTTGGATGCAACATGCCATATTTTTCCCTGATTGCTTTTATTTAAACGCTGTAAAAGGAACAGACTATGTTGCCAAATCAAGAAATCTGTTTTATAAAGAAACAAAAATATAAAGTAATTGTAACGTGGAGCAGAATAGATTGATGCGATTGACTATCTGATTGTCTAGTTCACAAAATATTGATTGACTGACTGATTGTCTAGTTCACAAAATATTGATTTATTGACTGATTTGTCTAGTTCACAAAATATTGATAGAATGACTGATTGGCTACTTCTCAAAATATTGATCGATTGACTGATTGTCTAGTTCACATCAAATGTATAATTGGGGTGACTGGATCTCTGATCCAGGAACCCCAATTATACACTACTATTACTGGTTTGGATGAAGAAATAGTGCGCAGATTCGCAGTTATTTTACAAGCAATTACATCAGGTGAAAACATCGATGTTCAAAAATTTCGAGCTTATACCCGTATGACCGCAGAGTACTATACAGTATGGAAACCACATATATGCAATAAATGAAACCACAAGTAATACTAGTCCACAGAAGTATAGCAAAATTAAATATTAAATAAAACACCGTAAATTAAAAAACCGGCCAAGTGCGAGTCGGACTCGCGCACCGAGGGTTCCGTACAAACCTGCAGGTCATCATCATCATCATTCGTCATCATCGTTTATGAAATTAAATGTTTTTTTTTTAATTTTTATATTTGAGTTGACTGAATGAAAGGTAAATTGTGGTTTACGATTTATGACGTATTAAAAAAAAACTACTTACTAGATCTCGTTCAAACCAATTTTCGTTGGTAGTTTTCATGGTAATGTACATCATATATTTTTTTTAGTTTTATCATTCCCTTATTTTAGAAGTTACGGGGGGGGGACACACATTTTACCACTTTGGAAGTGTCTCTCGCGCAAACTATTCAGTTTAGAAAAAAATGATATTAGAAACCTCAATTTCATTTTTAAAGACCTATCCATAGATACCCCACACGTAAGGGTTTGATTAAATTTTTTTTTTGTGTTTCAGTTCTAGGTATGGGGAACCCCAAATATTATTGTTTTAAAAAAAATGATATTAGAAACCTCAATATCATTTTTGAAGACCTATCCATAGATACCCCACACGTATGGGTTTGATGAAAAAAAAATTTTTGAGTTTCAATTCTATGTATGGGGAACCCCAAATATTATTGCTTTTTTTCTATTTTTGTGTGAAAATCTTAATGCGGTTCACTGAATACATCCACTTACCAAGTTTCAATAGCACAGCTCTTATAGTTTCGGAGAAAAGTGGCTGTGACATACTCGGACAGACAGACAGACAGACAGACATGGCGAATCTATAAGGGTTCCGTTTTTTGCCATTTGGCAACGGAACCCTAAAAAGTGAAATTTTCAAACAAAATAAATATCAAAATAAATTCTATAAAAGTAAACACTCTGTTTAGAAAAACTTACCTTGATCTCAGGAAGAGCGGCAACTGCGCACGCGGGTGACATCCAATGGCGGCTTTTTTGTCGGCGCTGGCGTTTGATTGTTTGTCAATGTTCGATGAAATCAAAATTCACTTAGTTCATTTTTACCGCCACGTTTTTATTTCGCTATAACTGAACTGAACTAACTAAATTAACTATTGCACATTAGTAAAAAAAAGTATAAACTTAAATTTTCAAATTTTCAAAATGTCCACCACGTTTCTGAATGCACAAGTTACATCGCTGCACAATGTTGTCCCGAAGCCTGCTCATCAAATTTCGTTCAGGATCCAGAGCCATGGCTTTTAATTTGTCAAAGGCAGCGACAATACGATTGCGCAGTTCATCTTCGGTTTCGGAGACCCGCGAGTAAACTTCATTTTTAATAAAGCCCCATAAAAAGAAGTCTAGAGGAGTGAAGTCGGGCGACCGAGCTGGCCACCTGTGGGGGCCATAGCGCCCAATCCATTGTTCGCCGAACATGGTGTTAAGCCGCTCTCTCACGACGAGTACGGAGTGTGGAGGAGCTCCGTCTAACTGGAACCATACCCGCCTGAAAGCTACCACAGGCAATCTTTCCAAATATCGTGCTATCGGGCCGTTAAGAAGATCTAGAAACTTCTGTGCATTCAGGTTTCCGTTGATAAAAACAGGACCGAATATTTAATCTCCGTGAATGCCTGCCCAAACATTAACGGAAAAACGGTACTGATGAGCTGATTCTCTAAATAAATGGGGATTCGTATGGCTCCAGTGACGCATGGTTTGTCGGTTCCACATGCCGTTCCGAGTAAACGTGCTTTCATCTGTCCAAAACACATCTGATAAAAAATGTTGGTCTTGAGAGATTTTTTCAAGTACCCAGCGGCAGTAAAACTCTCTAATCGGCTTATCACGGGGCAGCAGCGCCTGAACCTTTGCATATTTATAAGGACGTATTTTTTTCCTTTTCAGCACTTGATGTATTGTTCTATGGCTCACTCTAAACACACGCCCAGCTTGTCTAAGGCTGCAAGTTTGGTTCCAATCGAAATGGTCTAAGACTCGTTGTTCAAAAGAGGATGGAACGTGACGCGGAGCAACTCCTTCATGAGTGTTCGGCACTATGTGCTGATTTTCTCTGATCCTTTGGACAGCCCCCAGGATTGTCCGGACATTAGTAGGGCAGACACGAGTTGCGCCGTATCTCTCACGATAAGTACGTAGAGTTAAGGCTGAATTTTGGCGGCATTCGCCATACAATAAAACCATGTCTGTATAGTCTGCAGCACTGTAAAAACTATGTTGTCTTGGCATTTTGTTAAAAAAACACACGGGTACACACACACACAAGTCAAGTAGTGTCAATTTCACCGTCCGTCCGTCGCGAGATTGTTCGAAAGAGATACCGTGACCCTGGCACATGGGCAACTGAAGGAACACGGGTGGGTTTTAGTCAGTAAAAGTCTGACATGCCCTCCCACTCTGCCCAGAGCGGGAGAAGTCATTTGATGATTTCCCATCCAAAAAAAAAAAAAACCGGATGCAGCTGAATGCCAGTATTTTATAACAGATTTCAAGCATTCATCGAAAAAAATACAACATAAACATTAAATTTAATAATCAGCCTATAATGTTCCCTACACACATTGACTGCACAGATTTCCTGTCTGAGAGGGAGTAGGCCGTACCATCATAGTATTAAATTCCATACATTTCAAGAAACGAATGTATTTGCGTAGAGCAACGGCGGCGGCGGTGATCACACGGAGAGTCGGGCGATGCTGTCCGCGGCCTCCATACACACTTAGTTTGCGCACTCGAACGTTGAAATAAAATGTACCTATTACATTTTATTTTATTTTTTCTTTTGTTATTGAAATAAACAATTTTTTTTAAATTTCAGCTTGTCGTTTAGGTGTACCGATTTTACATTTAAGGCAAATAGGTAAGTAGAATACGTAACAGCGCGGCAGCGTCGTGATAGTTTGCACTGTATGGCAACGTCACTTTTCAATGTTCAAGGATTCAAGTTCATTGAATCATTGACCTAGTGATCCAATTCTACAGAGTGTTCAAATTTGATTAAAATTAGAACTCTAGTTTTTTACCTAATTACTGGACCGATTTCGTCCATTTTTTGTGTATCGTCAGAAAAGGCGATAAAAAGTATGTGGTTTAATTTATTGCATATATGTGGTTTCCATACTGTATGTCAGCAACAGTAGATACATTGTTGATTCACGGAGCTGATATCATCGAAAACTCCATTGTACTGATTGGAAATCTATCTGAAGAAGCATCTGAAGCGCGTAACAAAGACTTTCGCAGATACAGAGAGCACCATTCACGTAAAATAAATAGGACGAGAACAAAAGAGGATGTAATGAAGATAATACTTCTGACCTCAGATCCTTACGTTTCTGCAATATGGCCAATAATGCATCGTGCTCAACATACAACAAAGATGAGGCAAGAAACTTTGGATCTTTTAATTGTTGAACCAAAGCAACAGGATGATATTGAGTTCTGTGACATAGATGACATTATTATATCCGGCATAGCTGTGACAGGCATGTTGCTGTTCCGATGCCGATTAGAAAATTATAATTATTGTATGTGTTTTTATTTATTTTATTTTTGATGACAATTTGGTGATTTAATTTTAAATTTTAATATTAATTTTTATTGTTAATTTTTATTGTTAATTTTGATTTCATTTCTAAATTTGTATGTGTATTGTTTTATAATTGTATGCCTAATGAGTCCATTGTTACTTGATTATGAATAAATAATAATAATAATTAACTGACTTCAAAAAAAGGAGGAGGTTATCAATTCGTCTGTATTTTTTTTTTATGACACAGAGTCTGATGAATCTGACATAGATGTTTAGGATGATTGTAGCTTTAATCATGTTTTTTTTATTTATTTAAATATTTTTCATTTATTTATTATTTTTTAATTGTTCAAGTTTATATATAGGGAATTTATCTAACTACTTTCACTAAATTATAAAAATCTTTAGCTACTTACCATGTACCTTGTTATTAGTTGTTATGTTGAATCCACTGCTATTCCATTTATGTGCATATATTTTTTTATAATCCTTTTATAATCATTTAGTGCCTATAAACACATTAAAACCTTTTTTCTATTTTAAAAACACATTTTGTTTTTTTAACCGACTTCAAAAACGAGGAGGTTTTCAATTCGGATGTTTTTTTTTTATGTATGTTCGGCCATAACTCCGTCATATATAGACGGATTTGCAAAATTCTTTTTTTGTTTGAAAGGGGTTTATTCCGAAATGGTCCCATATAAATTTCATATAGATCTGATGATGAGTTCCAGAGATAGACACCGGAACTCTTAAAAAAATGACAGCAAATCAACCGCGATTTCTGCAATCGCATAAATATGCATTGTTTGTTTGGAATTAGTGCGGGGTGGATACCACAACTAAAAATTTAAAAATAAAAACTTGTTTAAAAAAAAACAACCGACTTCCTTAAAAACACTACAAAGTGAAAAATAACTTTAATTTTGGAAGTCGGTGGCAAAAAAACCATAAATACAGATCCTAAGACACCGACTTCCGAAATTAAAGTTATTTTTCACTTTGTAGTGTTTTTAAGGAAGTCGGTTGTTTTTTTTTTTGTAAAAAAGTTTTTTTCTCCCAAAATCTAACTAGTGCACGCATTGTGCGCTATGTCAAAAAATGCAAAAGAACAAGGGGTATAATCGTGCCAAAAAAAATTTGTCGCACTTGTAACGAAGTCGAAATATATCCTTTTTTACATATTTTTCCATACATTTTTTTTCAATCAAGTGCTACAAAGTAAAGAAAAACGTTTACTGAAAAACTGAAATAGCATTATAGCAACTAAAACCCATTTCTGCCGAAAAAAAATAAAAAATCTAAATTGATCCCTAAGTTTATGACGATCGATTTTCAGCCCACTGTGCGTCGTAGCGGCCGCGACGAGCAGTGCGATAACTTGCGGTACATTTTGTAAAGCGTCGCGCGTCGAGGCGAATACGTGGCCGCGACGCCATCGTCACGACCGACACGACGCGCGACGCCACACGAAATGTACCTTTTGTTGTCGCGTTGCTCGACGCGGTGTGAACGTGTCGCGGCGCGATAGGTTTCCCCTGTGTGAAGTGTCGCGCGCGTTTTCACAGAAATTGGTCTACGGATATATATCGCCGAATCGCGAGCAACCGTCGCTTCGCACTAGTCTGCGCGAGCCTTACAGTTTGATCGTCAAACATCCCTTTCCAACTTTGTTTCGCCCAAAGCATTAGCTACTGAAAAGACTGGGTTTTAGGTTCGCTTTTCTGTAAAAAAAAAGTACTCAGTCTTTTTAACGCAGCAGCTAAGCTAGCTGTCAACGTAGCGGGAATTGAAACATTCAACGATTTGTGTGAACAGGCAATTCCGAAAATATTAATAAAATCGATGAACATTTAATAACAGTAAAATCAATTAACGCGACATAAAATGTTTGAGTGGGCTTATAGTGGTGCCAATAAAGCTGTTCCCAGAAATGTAGGCCCAGAATGTGCCTACTTTTTGTCGACTAAAAGGCAAATAATAGAAACCATAATCGTGGTTACGATTTGTGTATATATTTCAGTAAGTATCCAGCTTTTAAATATTTAATGGAGTAAATTAGTTCTAATTTATTGCGAGTTGTTAAATCTGGTCGCAATAGGCTATCTCGTAACTAGCGTAATTAAATTAGTAAGCGGCCTTATTTCTTTCAATCAATATTTACCTAATGTGTTGATTGTAGTTCAATAAATATTGTCTTGAAAATTGTTACAGATTAAGACATTTCCAAAGTTAAGTATACCTCAAGATTCAAATTATGTGAAAACTGATAGAGGTGGTAAAAGATTATTAGTTATACTTTTGGCCCTACTATGGGGCATGGAAATTGGCTTTAAATTTGCTTCACGCACCGTTATTTATTTATTAAATCCGTGCCATGTAACAACATTGATACAAGTGAGTATTTCTAAACAGTTACTTCCATTATGAGTTAGAGAAATCATTAATTTAAATATATTCTTTTTTTATCAGAATAATTAAATATTTCTAATGTTCTAAATTGTAAAAAAACTCATTTTTATGTGCACTATTAAAATATTTCATGTACATTTTCACTCTACAGTTTAAATTTAATTATTAATTTGACTTATTTCAAAAGCCAAATGTATTAAATATATTTGATACTAAATTAAATTGTACACCATGTGTTTGTCTTTTTTATAATAACTACTTACTTTTTTAGATATATCTACTGGCAGCTCCTCCCAGCAAAACCGTTACAGCTTTATTTCGTATTCATTTGAACTTATTAAACGGGCCTTTGTTAGCATTTCTGTTTCCTGAAACCGCATCAAGGAAGGTAAATACCCTTCTATTTGATAATGTTGAGTGAGGAACATGCAGGCAACCTACCTGATGAATTGCAAGCACTGCTGCTCATGAATATTGAAGAAAAGATTTTAAAGGCCTTTAATAAACACTGTCAGTCTATCACCCATTAAAACATAAAGACAGAATCTTCAATACACACAATTATCCATTGTATTTGTAGGGTTCCATACATCCAAATGAAAAATAAACGGAACCCCTATGGGTGCCCTGCGTACCCACAACTTGTGTCAGTCTGTCCTAACCTCTTTTGTTGTCATTTTTTCTTAATTTGTATTTTGATATTAGATATTTGCTGAGGCTGCACTTTACTGGATACAGCATGGAATGATGTTTGTCATACCCTATTACCTTCTGAGGATTGGCGGTGAGTTGAATTTTATTAATATTTATATTCTCTATTTCATAATAATTTATCAACTTCTTCTTCTAGGTGCCTACAACATAGAACCTTTTTGGGATTTTAATTGGGCAATATTCAGCTATTGTCTTAACTTGATATATCACTTTATTGTATTACAACTTATTGCAATCGTAAGTAAATGCATTTAATTAATTTTTGGCTTTAATTTGTATGTTTTGACTGAAGCTTATCCTGTAGCGCTTTAGAGGGAAAAATTAAAGCCATTATTTGAAAGGTCTTTATTTGGAGAAGGTTAGGTTGGTAACAGAATAGCAGGCACAATTAGGATAAAACTAAAATGATTCCTCCCTGTACTGAATTAAGAACTAGTTTCACAACTTTAGAGTGCAATCATAATTTACAATATAAAATCATAATTTTGGCGTTAATTTATTTTACAGTGTAAGGTTACGAATTTAATTCAAGCAATTCAGAAAAACTCAACAAATGCAGGCACTTAAATTAAACCATAAGGTTTTACCACTAACGTAGAATCGTGCGAGTGCCTTGTATGCAAATGTCTGTGTTTACTTTAAACATGTCAATTAATATCTTGAGTTGTGCAATAAAAGTCTACTGTTATTAGAAAATCTCTGATTGACTGTGCAGACTGCAGACTGACCACACATGCTTTTTAATCAGAAATTAATCTAGCAATATAATTATTTAATAATAAGATTAATACATAATCAAAATATTACGGAAATACTTGATATATGGTTACAGAACTAGTGCGGTTTATTTTGTATTTTTTTGTGGGTGGGATATCATCGAATGCTCTGGGCGGAGCGGGAGGACGTGTCAGACTTTTACTGACTAAAACCCACCCGTGTTCTTTCGATTGCCTATATGCCAGGGCCTCGGTAACTCTTTCGAACAAATCTCGTGACCCTGACAGGATAGAACGAGTGCCTGGAGCCCAGAATAGAACAAGGCGCGTAAGCTTTACGTAGGTACTTATTGGCTCTTCGTCTAGGCGCCTAAAATCAAGCGACTCTTAAGGCGCGGTGTTACCTCAATATTCACAAAACACTGGTGTCTTTGACAATCGAGTATGACGTAACGCAATGAAAATATACGACACAAAAAATACAGTGGACAGAGAAGGGTTTAAAGAAAAATTCTAACCGAATATAATAGTGAAAAATTGTTTGATATTCCCAATAAAAATTGTTTCACAAAAAAAACTTTGACGTCGCACATCTCTGTATTTTCAGCGATAACAACATATTTTTTTTAAAGAGTTCAATAGAATAAACATTACTTTAAAACTTTAACCAGACAATTATTTAATTTAATGTGTGTAGTCCGAATAATCTAAATAAAACCCGTAAAATAAATGCCAATTCGCAGCTTAGTCACATCGTCATCCAAATATTTATTCAATTTTCAACCTTATTTGTTGGAGCTGTAGCATGTAGTTGTAGCATTTAAAATCGTAGTCAGTCCGCGCCTTAAAATAACTTCCAAAGCAAGAGAATCTTTTGGATCACTAACCGTGTGGCAAAAAACGAGCCGTGTAAATGACGGAACTACGGATGGCGGGAATGGCAGCCGCCAGCGGTGGAAGTGATAATCAAGGTCGTGGTGTCGTTGCCCGTGGTCCAGAGCGGTGGCTAGAAGGGAGATTATCTCCAATTACCGCTCAACAGAATAAACAAAACACTTTTAACGTAACTACATAGTTTGGTAGTTACTTTGCTGAAATAACTCTCGCGATTTCAGTTGTTAATTTGATTAATTTATTCTATCACTTGCCTCTATAAAACACGGAATGTTTTCATTATTTTTATATATCTTTTTTAAACATTGTGTAGCTTCGAATTAACCTACTTAGGTACCTAGTATAATAATTAGCTTTCAACTATTCACTAAAGATAAATAAGGCAATGGTGCCGATTCCCTTATTCACAAACTAAACTTAATTTAAGTTCAGTGCATCTTTTTCTTTCTATTTCATTAAGGCAAGGACAGAAGATAAATTTTAGTTTAGTCCTGTCAAATTAATCAGCGCTTGACGTAAATTGACGTAATTTTAGTAGACAAATTTTTAATCACGTCTAAACTTGTATGGAGTAGTGACAGGCGCTGATTAATTTGACAGGACTAAACTAAAATTTTTCTTTTGTCCTCTTCTTAATGAAATACAAAGAAAAAGATGCACTGAACTTAAATTTAGTTTAATTTGTGAACAAGGGAATCGGTACCAGTGTCCGTAGTTTGCAGTAAGATTTTCTGTCGTAATGAATGTCTTTTTGTTTCCTTTTCAGCCAGCCCAAGTAAACTTGAATCACATGCTCTGCCCGGCTATATTGGATCCGTTTGATGGGCCCTGGTTCAGAGTAGCAGCGGTTGTTCACCAAGCGCTGCTGTGCCCTTTGCTATGCAAAGTTTTTTGTTTGGTCGCTGACTTCTGCCTTACGAAATTTCCGCCTACTAAAGTAAAACCACGTATGAAGGATTCTCTTATGGACAGCTTTGCTGCTAAGAAAAAAATTGACGACCACCAGGATTAGTAGCTGTTGTAGCTGGAACAAATTATGGCTGTAATCCCTCTCAGGGTAGGTAAAACTATAATACAGATTGACTTTTGAGTTGGAGAACAATATTTCATCGCGTCCATTTGGTTTTGGTGGTTAATATATTTATATTAATAAGGTAAGAATTATAAAAGATTATTAATGAATTTTTGCAAAGATTTTTGTGATGATATTTGTTGATAGTAGGTCTATTCTAATTACTGTAATGATTGGAACCAATAATCTCAACTTAACATGTAAACACGCCTTCGTTACCTTTAAGCATTGTATCGTGGTATATTATAATAACTAAAACGGCAAAACTGTTATAAGTACATATGGGTCAATTCACGATACAGCTTCGTCTGTAGGTAATTTAAATAGCAATTGTTACACTGAATTGCTTTTAACTAAATATAGTGTATTTGTGTGAGCTAGACACACAGAACGAAAACTAGCTTGTGCAAGAAACACCCACAACGCGTTGTGGAAATCATTAGACCCATCCACTGCGGGTAATTTCTGTTGTGGCTGTGGCATTTGGAATGTAAAACAGCTGCATTTTCACATTGTGACTAAATTACTTGCGAATTTGGGCCAAACATTAGGTAAACATAAAATAATTCAACCCAACGCGCATTTGAGTTTATCGTATCAACCTCCTGCGGGACGAGCACGGCCCGTGTGATATACGCATTTTATCACGGTTTTTGCTACCAAACTGTGATAAAAATGTGTGACTCAAGCTTATCACAGTCGGCCGTGCTCGTTCCGCTGTAGTTGCATCATGGCAACTAACGTTCAGTCGATTTATTTTATAGCTGTTTTTGATTAACATAACGCGTTGTGGTCTAATATAGGTAGGGAATACGTGCTATCTTAATATGTCTCGAATTTCGCTTTGTCGCTCGGAGTACACGTTGTAGCTTTTTTTTTTCATATTTGTATTATTATGATGATATCCCCATGTAATTAAAATTGTTTGTATTTCCTAAATTGAAGCACTACGTTTAATGAGTAAACTTGACCACCATGTACGACCTAGTCCTACCAAAGATCTTATTTACGTGTTTTCTGTGTTAGATTATAAGCCTTACTTTTGTATAAGAATACCTACGTACATTATATTTCTCTTTAATATTATTTGCAGAGCGAGGTACATATACAAGCTCTATTAATATTGTCCAAAAATATTAGAATAGGATACTGTAAAACTACAAGTTTGGCCTAGTAATTTTTGGACCCCATATGCGGCCTTTCTAATTATTTTGGAAACGAAGTTATCAAAATGTTTTCTGTAGCCATTGCACAGGAAAGATTATATGTTATACTCCTATTAATCTGACTTACATTCCTTGCCTTACCAATTAAAAATCGCATGCACTTATGGCCACAGGCGTTGCTAAATTAGGAACTGTGTGTGTGACCTACAGCATTTTACTGAAATGCGGCGCGAGCAGTGCAGGTCGGTGATTTTTTTTTAATTCTAAGGTACTTGCATAATGAACTGACACATACATAACGATGACTTAGCAGAGTTTTAGGCCCCCCGTGGCCCTAAGTATCTTGGTAATCGTTTCTTCATGTAGGTCGATAGTTTACTAGTAGACCACAAACTATCCATCGCCTGATAGTTTGCCCAGGTAAGATTACCAGCGCGCACACTGGGTCAACTCAATAGTCGGGTTGGTGGTGAGTGACCAGACAACAGTGGGCCGATTGTTTACTCAACTTTTTTTTTTTTACTCAGTGTGGGTTTTTTTCAACTTCTATCAAATTTACTATTGATATTTCGATAACAAGCGATTAACTACAACTAACAAGTTTTGCTCCATCGCTGCTTGTGCATCCTGAAATATATGCATGACCATCCGGCACCAAAGCTCGGGGTAAACTCGGTCGGGTCGGTCCCGGCCAATCGTTATTGTGCGAGCGTGAAAGAGCGACATACTGATTTTGCAGTTGACCGATGGTCTGTGAACAGCAAAATTTGAAGTCAATCTTGTAAGCCAATCAAACTTTTTATCGACCGATGGCGAATCGTTATAATGTACACATCTTCATATAATCGACCATACTATCGGCCGATAGAAGTCTGAGTCTGCGAGGGCTTTTAAAGTGCGATTTCGACCTCCTTCCGTGCCCTTGAAGGTGGAACATGGACCTGCGTATAATACAAGTAAGGTTTATATTTTAAAGAATCTTGAAATAAGTTAAACATTATTTTAGAGTACTGTTTTGCGGTCAAGTCCGAGTACCTTATAGAGTCAGTGACAAAGGTTACTAAATGTTTCAGAATTTTGATATTATCCTAAGCTATTATTAATGTATTTATTTATTGTTTTAAACCTTATCATAAACGTATATATCTTATCGTAACATCACGCCTGCATTCCACAAAAGGGTGGAGCAAGGTGTAAAATGCAATCATATTTCGCAAGTTATGTTGTGTATTATTTAAGAGTAGGTCTATCTTAAAACTATTCTCACTCGTTTAATAATTTGTTAAATGTAACTAAAAGTAATTAGCAAATCCTCGTTTAAAATCTCTTCTGAAACTTTAGATAGTGATCTAATCAACTTTTGTCGTTGACTAAAAGTTGATAAACAAACGGTTGATCAGTGACTTCCCTTAATCGCGCCGTGCCGAGCACATATTTAACATACATTTTAAGCTGATGTTACCATTAATATTATTTTTAAAGCCATGTCAAAATAATTATTTATGTGACACACAAGTGCAAAAATGTAATTACCCATCAGTATTAAGGTTGTATATTAGGTATACTTAGGCCCGGCGCCCATTATCGGCATCGGAAAGGAAAAGGATCCTTCGGCATCCTACATGCAAGCGCACACTATCGGCAATTATGCTTTGGCATGCTGCAACGTTCTTAGGGATGACGAGGCGTCCTTAAGGATGCCGCACCGTCCTGTAGCTTGAGTGTTGCCTCAGCGCCGGCGGCCTACCGAAGGATGCCGAAGCATCCCGAAGCATTCTCAAGGCTGCCGATACACCAGCCTCAAGCATACCGAAGCGGTATTTTTGTTATTACGACCACATCACGGAAATTTCTACTTTATTGCCATTATGTTATAGTATATTGCTATTTGCCACCTAAAATCCTCAGTCGTACCGATGCCGATAATGGGCGCCGGGCCTTACGCATGCAAGTCGTAGTAACGTTAATATAATTAACGTTGTCCTTATAAATAGTAGCTACAAGTAATACCACAATAATACCTACTAAATCACCTAGTTATTAATTATATTTACTCGAAACTAGATACATTGAAATAAGAGCAATTAGCTTAAGCAGCAAATATTTTTCAATATAGAATTATAGCTTCATATTCGATGTAGAATTGGTAGACAATAGACTTCCACGCTGCACTTAGGAGTCCAACATGGTAGATCCTACACTTAGGTGATACCGTACTAATTTACTATTTACTTTAGTTTTTCATGAATTAAACTATAAATCCACGTTTGTGTAGGTTACCCTTTAATTCCATTTTTTTTTTTTTTTGTTTTTATCGGTGTTGTATACCTACATGACAAAGTTTCAAGATACAACGAGCGTTGTGCGGTATTAACTAATTTATTTTAGATGTGATTTTTTTTAGTTCTTATGATTTATAATTCTTCGATAGTTTTTATTTTGTTTGTGTTTTGTACTTCTGATAATTAGCTGTATTAAAACGGACAGTTTCAGCTGAATACCTATAGGTACTTAGGGTTTGTGCACACTCGGTAATTTAAGGGTGCACTTGAAAGATTATGTAACACACTAGTGTTAGGTTAGGTACGTGATGTAATCTTGAGCATGCGTCATGATTTTGTAACTGGGTAGGCACATAATGGAGGTTGTACACACGGTTACATATCGAGCTATACATTTTCAGTTTTAGGTGCCCTCGCATTGTACAGGCATTTCGAACAATGAGAATTCAGCTAATACTGGATAATATGTATAGCTTGATTTGTCGCCGTGCGTAGCTATACCTCCATTTATTTAATATCATGATCCTAAGGCGGTTAGCACATTAGACCGGAAACCGCTCCGGTGTGCAGTGCTGCGGTTTTTAACTTTGAACAGACTTGCGATGTCTGACACCACATCTCTATCCAAAATTCCTGCGGGTTTTGTATACAAATCATGATTCTACAATTAAAGTTAATTAAAACCAGCAGCACCGCACATCAGAGCGGTGACTGGTCTATTGTCATAACCGCCATTTTTTTAAAGGTGGGAAATCATCAATTGACGTCTCCCGCTCTGGGTGGAGCGGAAGGGCGTGTCAGACTTTTACTGACTAAAACCCACCCTTGTACCTTCAGTTACCCATATGCCAGAGCCACGGTATCTCCTTCGAATAAATCTCGCGACCCTGGCAAGGTGATAACCGCCTTACCTAGCACCAAGCGACAACTTTACCCAAAATTGATTGAGCCGTTAAGGTTGTGAGTAGGAGATGAGTAATTAATTGTTATAGGTGCGTAGGTATATGAAGAATTGTAACAGACGTTTAAAATTAACCATGTACAAACATTAATACCCGTTTCCAAAGTTTAACGTCAGGCAAACAACAGTTTTTGGCACATAAAAACGTATAATAAGTGTGGGAAAAAAATCGCCGAAAAATAAAACAAAGGGACATGGCATTGGTAGATTAAATTATATCTTAATAAATATTTGCTCTAGTAGGTATCATAAACCAGAGAGAAAACAGAGGAATCTGTACAAGTATAGTATGAACGCCAACGACCACGGGACCGCGCTTCCTCCTTTTCTAATACCAAGAAAATAAAATCCAATAAACCAATATTTGAGCTCGGTCATTTGCCTGCGTCTGGTGACTACTGTCGTAATCATTATAGACAAGACAAGACTCCCACGCCTCCCTACCGTCACCAAACTACCAAAATTTTGTGGTATATTAGGCGCAGCCAAAGCTGTTACATAAATGAACGGGTTTAGCCGGTGGTGCGAGCTTCGATCCCAAGGCCCGGCGGCAGCCCGTGGTTTATTTTTGCAGCCGCCGTGTCCCCCCTTTCGGTCACTCTATGACCCATGACCCAGACATAACTGGCGAAATGTGGCTATACTATACCTACGCCTCAGCTTAACCCTTCGGGGAACACAGGCGCGATGTTGCTATATAAGGTGTATCTATTCATACACGAAATATTTAAAGAGGTACACCTGTAGGTGGTAAAGAAGCTATAGCAACGAAAAAAAAATTGTTGAAATTATTATTTTTTTCAAAATGTAATATTTATAAATTATTTAACGCACATAAGAAATACTGGCTCCTTTTTATTTTTAACATCCATTACTCTAGTTTCTATAATGGCCGCGCTCGCGCTGTCCGGTCGCCGCCCTCGCAGCGTCAGGCGGGCCATTTATAGAATTTGGAGTAAAGGTTTTATGTAAAACGTCTCAAGCAGTTTTAAAATTATAATAATTAAGAAAATTCAAAAACGCTTAGATAAAAAAATCTTTTTGCTTCTATAGCTTCTTTACCACCTACAGGTGTGCCTCTTAAAATATTTCGTGTATGAATAGATACACCTTATATAAGCTTTCTATACGCCCATGATAAGCTCTACTTCACCCCGTTTAAGTAGACAGTACCCACCTATTCCGTCTACCTGCCCTCACAACTTCAGCCAATCATTTTCCCCCTTACATTTAGTTATGACCTGAAATATAATACCTCTTTGTCCATTATAAATAACAATAGACGGAGTCACCATCACGCTGACGAGCTTGAGGGATATGATGACCCCGGTGACCTTTTCTTTACCCAGAATCACACGGTCTGGAAAGTACATTCGTTAACAACATTAAAATATAAAATAACATTTTAATTTTACATATTTGCCTAATTGTGAAGTGAATATTAATGAAATAGTGGATTTAAGTGTTATCAAGTGAGCAGGTACAAACAGAACATTTATTATGTTCTGTAAGTACAATGACCTCGACGAATGAGGAAGTTGATTAAATTATAATTTTGATAAGTAGAGCTAATTTAAATGGTAGGTATAAAAGAGTAGGTTGGTACTTATAGTTCATTAATGAGTAGGTATCTATGAATATTGTAGATATACTGCGGCTTGAAGCTGTAAAGTGATACGCAATAATCCTATTAGACTTGAAGTCATAACACTTGCCTAATAACTAGAGAAAATCCCCTGTTAATATGGAAAAAAAAAATATAACTATCTCCAACAACTACAGCTGCAACTGATATATTCAATATGCTAGCATTTATTGTTAAAAGTAGAAAAACCAAGCGTGGCGTGTCCGGCCTGAAAACGGCGTTCGTAGTAATAAATTATAGGTAACTTACCTACACATCGATTCTTTCCTTCACATCGATTGCCGTTTGGCCTTCAATGTTGACGTGGACATTTCAGTAGCACCTACCTAGTTACTGTTGCCCGCTCATGCTCGTTATAACAAGAAAGGTAAATAATTAAAGAGTAAGAACTCATCAACCTTTTATGCCTAGGTAGGTTCTACACTAACATCTTTGTTCGTGTAACATCCCTCTGGGCAAGTGCTTCAACGGACTGCCAAGCATGATTTTCGAATATGCGGCGTTGGTAAAACCTACACAATAATTATATGTATGTATGATTATTTAATTATTTATAGGTATCTAATTCTATCTAGTCTAGGTTAAATAAAATTAGTCAACAGCTAGGCAACGACAGTTAGAACGACACAATTTTGACTACTTACCAAACAGCGGACATGCCTCATCAACGACTCTTTAAATAAATTGAAGTTAGTCCGAGGGTTCGAGTACTTCTAATTCTTCATAATATTCACATCCCGCTATGGCAAACAAAATTTTGCCGCCATATGGTTTTTACACGCTTTATTTTCTTTACTTAGTTAATGCATTGCAGCCTCATTTCTCCACTTAGGTACTGACATTGGCTTAGCTAAACGGTACACTTTTTAATGATAGAATTTTCCAAATTACAAAGATCTTTTTAATTACCGGGTGATGCTGTTTCCCGACACTGAAGCGGAGTCGCGGCTCCGCGTCAGTCAGTAAGTCCGGTACCCGGAGCCTTTTACCCCGGAACCCAGCTAAACTAATCCGATTTTGATTTATTTAGGTGTCCATCGTAACTTAATGGCAAACACAGAACCCTTATAAATTCGCCATATCCGTCTGTCCGTATGACACAGACTTGGATATAAAGTTAATATACGTCTGAATTCGCCAACCCATCTTGAACAAGCGTGGTGATCAATTGTCGTGTCTTCTGGGTATGAGATGAAGCCTTGCCCTGCATCTGGGAAATAATACGTTAGTATTATATATTAAATTACAAGCTTAGAAAGAATCATATTGAGAGCTTCAATTTAAAAATTACAGAGGTTATTTTAAACCCCTAAAAGCTCGCCTACAGACGTATAAAACCAAATACCGGCCAAAGGCAAGGCACATAACGACCTCAATGCAAAAAACACCGAAAAAAAAAAAACACGTTTCTAGTATGTTTATTATAATATCCCATGATTTTTTAACTATTTGTTGTTATAGCAGCAACAGAATTACACATTCTGTAGATACCTATTACGAATCATGGGATACAGCCCGCTGACAGACAGGCGGACAGACAGACAGCTGAGGCTTCAAAATCGGATTCGTTTTGCCGGGTTCCGAGATGTCTGAAAGAACCAATTAAACCTAAACAGCTAGTTAAACTGTTATTTATGACTACCTATGATTTATTAAATACTAAACCTCATCACGTCCTTCATTATCTAGGTATTACCCTTTTTCTGACATTGTTATAGTATAGGTAATTACTATTCGCCAAAGACATTTAAATGTAGGACCTTGAATCTCTTTGCCTTTCACTTTCCCTGTCATTCCTTCAGGATCTTTAAAACTTGTAATTTAAAAATATATTTCATAGGTCGGTACTACTTATATTCATACAGAATAGTACGAAATAGTTATTTTTATAAATACCTACAAAGGGACATTAAGGTTTATTGTAGGTATTCCAATGTATTCAATAGATTTTCTAAAAAAGGATTTTCTCAATTTGTCGTAATGTTTTTTTATGTAGGTAAGTACTTTGACGGGCTGTGATAAGTCTTACTGGCTACTTATATTTGTATGTAGTCAATAACAAAAGTACCTCCTACCGAATTACTTCATTTGTTACGTACGGTGTATCATTGTGAATAACAGTCCTAATAATGAGTAACATAAAAACACGTCCTAAAGGGTGAAAAAAAAAAACGGTTCAGAAGTGGGAAGACTTAAAGCTTATTTCGCTATTAGTACATACTTATTGATCATCTCGGTTTTTTTTTCATAAAATACAACGTTTATTGGAGATTTGATTCTTATAATAAATTGACCATTACGATGTACTCACGGCTATTATACACGTCAAACTATGCATTTCCACTATTCACTGATCTCACATTGTATGGGATTTCCGTACAATGAGAGGTCAGCTTAAACTGGAAATGTACAGCTTGATATGCAACCGTGTGTACATACTGACTAGAATGTTGGTTTTTACGTATTCGAGACTTTGATTCACGACAGACATTAGAGGATTTAAAAAAATATTTAAATGCGTCATAGCTACTTCGTTTTTCATAAGAATAACAGAATGTTTGACTACCTTGAAGAAAAAATGCTAAATTGAGGTAGGTAGTTACTTTCACTCCACGGACCTACCTTAATTGCCACCCTGAAGGTATATTTAATAGCCGTGTTTAACATAATACATATTATGACTGGGTCACATATTGTTGCGATTGCGACTACCCAACTTATAAATTGCTTATTCGATTGTAATATTTTTTAACTGATTTTCATGCAAAACTATGCTGGGGCTACATTAAACAAATGCAGCTTTTAAATTAGCATTAATAACCTAATTTATAGCTACAGAGCGCATTGCGCATTTTTTGCAACGCTTCATAACAAAAAAAAAAAAAAACTGAGTATTATTATTTTTGAAGAATTACTTGAAGTTAAGAAAAAAGTTAATTACCAAGGTTAAATGTTAAAACAAATTTTTAAAAAAATATTTAAAAATTTTGAAATAGAAGTAAGTCGTCAAAAAAAGAATAACTTGAAACGGAATTTTGACTTTTATCAAAAAACTCGTTTTAGTTAATAAGACCAACTGGTGTTTTACACTTTTCAAAAGGAATAACGGTTGATGTATAAATAATACCTTAATTGTGGTAACAATAGTCTATCTTATCTAGTTCAAACGCATGATTTGCCATCACACGAAGTTAGCCTAGCCCCAGCAAAGGTAAGATATAAGAAAAATATATCTTAACTCTTCGGTTATTTTGCTACCCTGTTCAAAACCAATTAACTAACACTTAAAACCAATAGAAAGTTGTGCAATATTGTAATAGCCTAAGACAACTAATGTAAAGAATGTATTGCTGAAATAAAACAATAAAATATAAATAAATAACAAAGGTGTTTTTATTTTACTATAAATAACAGAAATATACAAATACATTGTTAATGATTAAGTTATTCTAAACTTAAGTATATTTTTTTACGATATTTACCAATCTAAAGTGCATTATTTAAATAATATTATGTACAAAGGGATCAACCGCACATAGATAAAAAATAGATTTTGACAGACCTTTATGTCGTAGCAGTGAGGACGAATTCAGTAGAGCAAGTTCACTTGAACTTCTACAAACTTATTACGGCTACATTCGCGATAAGTGGACTACCCGCGTGCTCTCGGTTGCATAGCTAGACGTCGAGCGGTGTGCGAGAGAGAGCGCGCGTAGTGTAGTTCGTCTTCACACGACTATATGGCCGCAGCATCACTGCTTATCGGTGGTAGTGCGCGGTTGACTTTACCTAGGTATTATACAGATTTATGTGAAATATAACAGTGTAAATAATAAAATAACAACGGATAATATTCATAAAGTCAAGGAATGGTTTTTAAAATGCTTCATAAAGTTGCATCATTTAAAGCTCCCCAGAGACACATTTAAACAACTAGGCAATTGAGCAACATGACAAGACAAGAAGCAACAGCAGCGGCAAGCGTATCAGCTGAAGTGAATGCAATGAACGTGCAATCTCGCCAATTCTTTAACTTAGGTGCTATGTAGGTATAGGTAAGTGGACAAGCATTATTGCAACTATTCCATATTTCAAGTCAACAGTTTTAGTAGTTGCTGAAATAAGCATTCGTGACAGATACTCGCACCATAAGGGTTCCTATTTTAACATTCTGGTATGAAACCATAAAAAATGTACATTAATTTTTCACACAACAAAAATGCGGGTGTCAACTACTGTGATTGATTAACTGAAATATCGACAGCCAATCGGATCACTTGAGGTGAGTTTAAGTAATGGAATTCCAATTAGTATTGATAGTCTATAAAACGGGCATATCCCCGTGCTATCCCCGTTTATGCTCTATCCCCGTTAATGCTGTATCCCCGTTTATCAGCCCTCGCAAGATGAGACACGCAGCACATAAACTTTCTGAAGCAGAAGTATATAAGTATGATTACGATATTCTACCCAAAATGTGGTAGAAGTTTGCCTCCAATACATTAACCTACGTTTCACTTGCTACCTATAGCGGGCGTCATTTTCATTTACTTGCACAGTTCAAAACTCTGTGCTACAACAGAATTTTTGATGGAAAACCCAAAAATACACTTTTCTCTTAGTACAGTCACAAGCATAAATTTATTGCTATGGACAGCTGATACGAGCATTATTGCT
Organism: Aporophyla nigra; assembly: GCA_947507805.1. Lineage (NCBI taxonomy): Eukaryota > Metazoa > Arthropoda > Insecta > Lepidoptera > Noctuidae > Aporophyla > Aporophyla nigra. The sequence continues at coordinate 12,706,035 of OX382302.1, read as the reverse complement.
ATGGATATCTGATTGTTTATTAGGGTATATGACATTTTAAAGATGTTACAAAAAAATCTTATATATGGGGAGAATTTTCTCAACTGTCCCAGCGCGATCGCAGACAGGCCGCGTGAGCGCAAAAGACGACTTTTTCATCTCGTCGTTTGGGCCTGAGAAAAATGTTTTAAAATCACAAAAGCATCAATCCCCATGCACTTTTTTCTCAGCTTTCTGATGGTGCTATCAGTTTTCAGAAATTTTTACTTAATCTTCTAATATATAAAATTCTCGTGTCACAGTTTTCGTTGCCATACTCCTCCGAAACGGCTTGACCGATTTTGATGAAATTTTTGTGCTTATCCGGTATCTATGAGAATCGGCCAACATCTATTTTTCATCCCCCTAAATGTTAGGGGTAGTCCACCCCTAATTTTTTTTTATTTTTTAGACAAATTTTTTAATTTCTATTTTTTTATGATACAACATACAAAAATACATACAATCCTCAATTTTCACCCTTCTACGATCAACCCTTATTTTTAATAGCCATTTTAGTAATTAAATTATTTATATGGGAAAACAACGTTTGCCGGGTCAGCTAGTAACCTATAAAAATGCAAATGTTGGTAAAAATGCGTTAAATCTCATGATGTACAATTTTTAGAATTTTTTTGACCATCTAGATCGAAAGATGAGACAATTTTAGTAAAATATAGTCGATATAAAAATGAATCCCTATTTCCCTTGGTCACGCCATCACGCGTGAACGGCTGGACCGATTTCACTTTTTTTGTTGTTGTTGTGTTTGTAATTGTCAGGAGAAGGTTCTTACGAAAGAAAAAAATAAAAAAAATGCGGGGAAAATTAGAAAATTTAAGAACACTTATTTAAGAATACTTAACAAATAGGAAAATGTAAACTTTTTTAATGTAACATTATGACATTTGACATAGAATTGACAGAATGCGTGCTCAAATATCATCAAAGAGACAGGATAACGTCTGTCGGGTCAGCTAGTATAGTCGATAAAAAAAGAGGGGTTTTTTGATATTTTTATGTATTGGACCGATGAATGTATAGGTGCGAGTCACCGCGCGGCACGGGCGGCTGCTACGCGCCCGCCGCACTTGCGCCAAATTGACCTGGGCCCCTTGTGGTTTGGCCGTTTGAGGAGATTTTTTTTTTAAATGTTCGTCATAAAATTCCCTATCGATTCCTTTTTTTCGATTTTTGCTTCGGGTCTTCATTTTCGTGGAATTCGAGTCCAAAAATGGGTTTGCATGGAAAAAAACTAGATATTTCGCACAAAAATGTCACTACGGAAGACGAGATTGAGATTTTATCGGATTTTTTTATGGGGAACTGCTCGTCTTGGAAAACCCTACAAGATTATTTACTTAGAATCCGGGGAAAAATGTTCTGTTGCCCTTAAAATGGCCACAATCATCCAGAAAATTTCTCATATCAGAAATCGTTTTTCTGTAAAATCACACATCATATAGGTTAGGCGTACTTGTTCATACTCGGAATAAATAAAAATAATGCCTCGCGGTGTGTGGCGGCGTTAGGAGCGGCGCGGGCGGTTAGCAGCCGCCCGTGCCGCGTGGTGACTCGCACCTATACATTCATCGGTCCAATACTTAAAAATATCAAAACACCCCTCTTTTTTTATTGACTAAACTTTACTAAAATCGTCTCATCTTTCGATCTAGATGGTCAAAAAAATTCTAAAAATTGTACATCATGAGATTTAACGCATTTTTACCAACATTTGCATTTTTATAGGTTATTAAGTGAAAATTTGTGAAAACTGATAGCACCATCAGAAAGCTGAGAAAAAAGTGCATGGGGATTGATGCTTTTGTGATTTTTAAAACATTTTTCTCAGGCCCAAACGACGAGATGAAAAAGTCGTCTTTTGCGCTCACGCGGCCTGTCTGCGGTCGCGCTGGGGCAGTTGAGAAAATTCTCCCCATATATAGAATATAATTATCATCGGTGTAAAAATAGAGAAGTTACACGCATATAAAGTTATTCTTCTATCCTTGTCACGCAAAACGAACTTTGTATTAAATGGCGCTCCTGTGTTGTGACGTCAGATGTTAGTAGTGCTGTCTCTGTCTAGCATTGAGTTTAAAACGCATAGAACTTTGGCATTTTTTGTGATTTATACATTTGTTTTTTACCGTGCCTTAATATTTTTCTAGGTTTTGAAAACTCAAATTAAAAGAATATAATCAAATACCCTATTGACAGAAAATTGAAAAGTGAACATTTGTGGAAGGCATACAGGCATAAATGGCAGAGGACAAGTATGTGACTTCGAAAGACCACAAAATCTAACTAACGAAGTGACGCCAGAATATTAGATAAGTACTGCATCAGCCTCATAAACATGTGTCACCTCTTAGAATGCACTATGAAAAGACATGTCTTGCGCTATACATATCTGCGAATTAAGTTTAATTCAGAAGAGTGTCTTTAAAATCACTAGCTGCATAAATATGCGACAATAATATTGAAGGTAGAAATGTCAACAATAACCTATTTTCTTTTTGACAACTAAGCCGATGTCTTCTATTTTGCCAGTATCAATTGCCCTCTTTAAATAAGGTGTAATTTTGCTCTTCCTTCGGTGTCACATATTTCTGCTCTATCAGTTGTCTAATTCTTCCACAAGTCATCACTATTTACTGTCATCTTTACGACATACATTAATTATTGGATGAATCATGAAATCATTCATTATCTATTACCGTGCTGTCCATAATATTATGCGTCCTCATGACTATAAGTAGGTACATGAAAATCATAACCTAGTCGATGACATAAAATTATTTGGGAGATAAGTCGTAAAATAGGTAGGTAGGAACCCAAACAAAAAAAAAACTTTAACAACCCTCCTAAACATTTTTACTTTAACAACGGTTCGACGGTTAATCCCAAGCTGCTGCTCTGTATGTTTGAAAATTACCAAAAATCTATATTTTTCATTCAAAGTTAAATAAGTTTTGGAATTAATCGCTGTATGTTGTATTTTACCTATTAGTGAAAATGTATAGGGGTGTTATTTCCCGACATGTTTGTCCAGGCTGCCAATTAATGTAAGGGAACAAAATATTCGATGAATAATAAAAGATCTCTTTTAACCAGCCAAATCGCAAGCCATACCACGAAACAAGTCAGCTTTATTTCTTAGCAATATTGAATCGTAACGATGCGTTCACAAAACAGATTCCAGCGCCCACAAACGATCACTGGCTTAGCCTCTCGCTCATAGTTCACGTGGCAACTAGAACGGCTACCATTTAAAAGAATACGTTACATTACGACTCAATATCGTACATGAACAGACTAAAATACTAAGGTTAGATTACTTGTTCGCGATGTGTCCTGCGCTTCAGTAACAAGTAGGTAGTTACCTTCCTTCCTACTTGTGTGGTTTACAAACTGAATCTTGTGAAGGCTACACAGGATTTACATACAGCGTAAAATTACAGTATCAGACAAAATCTTTAAAATCAGAATGTGTAAGTAGCAACTTAGTTATATATCGCACGACTTAAAATTAAAACTTAATAATTATGAATGTTCTATTAGACAACATGATAATAAAATCCTTAAAAAGACACCAACCATTAGGTACCTACCTAAGGCTAACACTTCATTGAGGCGCAGCGTAGGAAATTAAATTAATTGGTCCCTTGATTTTAAAGGGGTGCCGCTCAACATGCGAAGGGAAAAAATGGATAATTTTTATCAGCACCTCCGGAGTTCCGCCTCGATGATCTGTCAGCTTAAAGGTAACAAAATGGATTAAGTGTAATAAGTAGCACCTAAGCACCTACCCATAGAAAAAAATATTGAACAGGCGTTTCCAGTTAACATATAATTATTTAGTAACATAACTAGAATAACATAGAATGCTGTTCTTGTTTTGGGATGTCCCAAATTCTAATTGTTAGATCATAATCTTAATGAGAGTAATAATTGTAAACAATATCATGAAACAAGCTTTGTTATTAACTAGACACTTCAGGTGGTGGTAATATTATTCTAGAACCATTTATATTTCAGTCCTACCACCAAAATATAATTTTAGTGCCTTCACTTGTTAAGTTTTGATAAACTAGGGGTCAGTTTGTCGAACGAAAATTATCGCGATCAAGTAAGGTAGCCGTTTTTTGCAGTATGAGGGTAAATGTCAGGTTGTAATTTGATTAAAAAAATATGATTCGCGTCCGTAACAAATAAGACTTATTAAAACTATCAATACAACCCCCCCAGTTAAATAAGTTTTTAATGAAATAGTTTAGTCGACATACAAACGGTTGTAATAAAATCGCGGATTTTTTCACACACTGCTTAGCTCGTCTAAACAACAAGAGTGGAAAATCCAATGCGAGAAAAAACCCTGTCGCGATCTTATAGAGTCCATGTGCACCACCTTAAGCGTGCGTAAACTGTTCCGATTGGCTGCTGATAAATCATTCGACCAACCGGTTTTTTTTTTAGAGATTCTGGCCCTCACTACCAATACAAGAGACGTCACCTTAAAATTAAAGATAGGTACATTTTCATGAAATATTAAGGATCTAGGTAATAAGTTGAAACTGGCATTTAAAAAAAATGACAGATTGTGAACATTTCAATCTAATACACATGTGCAAGAGGTCTATTGAGTATTTTTAAGTGTTGTCTCGTGAGTACGACGAAAATTATTTCATTAATATTACCGTGTTATGAGGTAAGGTAATAAGGACGGTTTAAGGCAGACATTACTAATCCTCGCAGCATCTCTGCGGCTTAGATTTACGATGTTATGTCTACAAATATACTAAATCGTTAAAAGTAATCGATTAAGATTGCCATGAAAACAATAATTTCTTAACAACACCATCTGCAGGCAGAATCAGCTCTTAGAAAAATATCAAAGTACTTACAAATAAAGCACTTAATCTGGCTGAACTTCGATGCCTTCATAGATTACTACCTATTTAAGGCTTCCGATAGTATTAAACAGCTTAAAATATTCAGCTCTGTAGCTAGAAAACTGGGAACTAAGTCGTCTCAACGTTTATTCTCACACTCACACAGATGCATCTTGAACTTTCCGATCATAATTCTATACGATGTAACAAGACACCACGAATTTAACAACTTTCCAAAAAATCTACTAGATTTCTTTTATCTCAGACAATTATTAAAATATCGCACAAATGGTACCTAACTCGGGCGGTTTTTTTAAATAGGCGCCGAGCGACAGCATAGTTCGAAAAATGCTTTGATCTCGTGGGTCTCAGCGAGACCTCAGACCGACTGGCAAGCTTTCATTCTTACTCTCAGAATTAAAATAAATATTAATTCAGGTACATGCGGCATCACATATTTGTCAGATCTTACCTACATCAATAAATTATTGGACCTAATCATTTAAATTATGTTTTCTAATCATTAATTTATAATACTATATAATAATACTAATTAACTACACGCTATCTTCTATAAATCGTATTGAAATAACTTAAAATATCGGACACCAACCAGAGGGGTAATTGCGGAGCTTTTTATCGGTAGGACATGGTTTAATATTCATAGTTAAACAACATTCATTGCGTTATTTAGGTTGCTGAGCCGACAATTTATTCGAACAAATGACGCAATGGTTTAGAAATAATCTTCAATCCCATTCAGATTCTGATAAATTGCGCGTTTCGCAATTAGGGTGCAGTTCTTTGTACGTTAAAAACTGATATGGCCAGTCGTTTTGTAAAATAATTGCGTAACACACTAATATTAGACATGTCTTTCATTCTGAGAGTTCAATAACGTTCATTGCGTTAATTACGTTGGTGAGCAAACAGGTTTTTCGAATATATGAAGCAACTAATGAGCAAATACTTAAAAATTATTCAGATAATGATTAATGGCGTGTTACGCAATTAAGGCGTTGGATAGTCAAGATGCATCCAGTGGTAGGAAAACTTCGATATGTTCCCCGTTTCATAGTGGCGATATTTTTGACGTTCGATTTACATTTGACAGTTTTTGTATGCATAGCAACGGGGAATCTCTAAAATTTGAAATTATTCCTCGTTAATCAAATCAGGCAATTGAAAAATCAGCCCTAAGTCAATTTTTTTTTTTTAGATAATTATATACATAAAATATCATGGCAACCATGGTTATTAAACCATCATAAAATTCATTATTACATAACTTTTATGTAGTCATAATTGACAGCGTGCTGGTACTCCGTTAAAGCATAGTAAAATTCACCTCTTAAGAATTCGAAGCGTATGTAAGTATATCAATTCCCTAGGTACATGTATTCAGGATCAAATTAAAATAGTTAAGAAACTCGTAATACTAATATAAAATATATTATATTTTATTCATACCAAAAGTTAACTGGAAATATGACTTGAGAAAAGCAGTTTATGTTTTGTCACGTTAAACAAAATCAAAAGCTGATTTTGAAATATCAGTTTTTAACTACAATAGTGTAGTCGTTGAATAATAAAACTAGCTATACCCTGCCACCCTTCGCTGTGGCACATTCGAGTGTTTTCCTCGCTTCCGGCAGATGGCGCGGTCACTGGTATACAGCTGATCGTTAAAAAATCTGTTTTTTCGCGGTCGCGGATATGTGACTGATGCAAAAAATAGATAAAAACAATCCTTGATGCGGATTTTATATCATGCTAAAATTTCAGCTCGATCGGTGCAGAACTTTTTGAGTTTTTGAAGCGTACACCAACCAACATAACATTTTTATACTTATAGATATTCTTTTTCCCATCGCGTCTACGGAGTTTCGCAAACTAGTTTAATTTGTTACTATCCATACTATGCAGGACATTTTTTTTCAGCGTGGTTTTGATACGAGCACGTAATTAATCATTATTGAACATGTCATAATTAATTGACCAAAAGCCAAATCTACCACAATCTGTAAAAACCAATGTAAAATATAACGCCTGTATTATACAGTAAAAACTCAAACAATGGTAAATATATTATCACAGTAAATTATTCGAGATTTTCAGAAAATCATCCAAAACTGTCGCTAAAACATGAATGTCATAAGATCCCAACAATCAGAGGAAACGCGGTACGGCGTTATTTCCATAAAAGCGTATTCCTCTGTTCTCTCCTTGGTTAATGATATTGCTTAGTACAAATATTTTTTGTGTACACACAACTCTCTTCACTCCACTCATCTACCACTGCAATAGCGTATTTTTTTTAGATATACAATAACGTAAAAATATTTGGAGTAGTATCATTAAAGGAGCAAAATAGACGAATTAAGATATTAGTTAATTATGCTCCTGTATGAAATTAACACCAACGGCCACGTGACAACGTTTCCTCTTAATGTTGGATCTTGACTTGATCTTGACATTAATGTATTGGCAACAGATTGTTTTTTTGGAAAATTCATGTTGCCAGACTTCATGTAAATTTTTGGGATTGTGATTTAACACAAAGTATTAAATTTTTTAATAATTACAGTTGAACATGATTATATTTAAATCCTAACTCTCCCCCACTTGTAAATATTAAAATATTCGTTTCCACCACTATTTAAGTTTTTACGGTAACATAATAATATTAAATAATATTAGCCTCAAAATAGTAAATTATATCACATTATTGCATTTTGACTAGAAACTGTCAATTTTCTAGGCATACTCATTTACTATCAGCCATCTGCTGGCGGACCCAAATAAATCATGGACACTTCGGTGTTGCCGTAGACAGCTGAAACTGTTGGGTACAGTTTCTTATGTGGAAGGCCTGTAATCAAGAAAATATATTTATTATTATAATTATGTAAGGCTATCTAGAAAGGACCAGCAAATTGTATTTTTTCCTAATTTCTATGAGTTCCTTATCATTTTAACCACTTTTTTTTTTTTTTCAAGTTTATATCACTCTTCCGCCTTGCCACTATTTATTTACAAGAGATTGGCCACAATGGCTAAGAATTATCACAAAATAATAGTTATACAGGTAAAACTAAGTATACAATATGCAACATAATTAACGCAGGACTTCTTACACCCCAATTACATTATTGATTTAAAAGTATATTATTATATGATTATGGTTATGGCAAATTATTATATATGATTATGGCAAAAGTATAATACTATGACCAAAACAATTTTTATCAAAGCAAACTTTTGTTATTAAGAAAATCATATTGACCCCTGCATTACTTTAAGCATTTAAAATTGAGTCTTATTGCTTTCAAATAAGCTTTAATTTTCTTTAACTCCAGCAGCGTACAATACCTACGTATGGCAACACAAATTTTTTGAATAAAATACTCATACTACAAGTTACTATCATCGATTCAGTAGTCAATTATGAATAAACTAGTTTCAGGACTTGCTCTTATTCTGTTAAACCTTACAAATATATTTATTACTATTTCTCAAGAAGATAGCTAACTTATGTAATCATTTGCGACATGTAATATACAAGTAGCGGTACAAATACAAAAGGAGGAGGGTAAAGATTAGAACTTTTTTCGCCGATCATAGTCATTAAAATTCAGAGTATTTATTGACGTCATGTTATTGTGTTTATGTGAAGTTTAGATATCGACCTTTACATCTATTCTAAAATAGTAAGAAAATAAATAGAAAGTCATTTAAAAAATTAATCAAACTTGGCAAATTTGTTGAAGTTTTGTTATTTTAAGCACGTAACTTTCATTAAACCTCAAAACAAATAAAGATTAAAAAAAAAAAACTTTCATTAAAAATAAACTGTTAAGCACTTTATGCACCAAAACAAATGAATGCTAGTTAAAAAGCCTATTTACTGTATTTGAGACTAAAAAATATATTGGTGCATAAAGCGCATTATTATTTATTACGTTTTTAACATTTCTAGTTTAATTCATATATTTTTAAATCATTGTATTTTTATTTTGTAGAATAGGGAGACGGAGGTCTTTGCCCTGCAGTGGTGTACAGGCTAGATAGATAAGATTTTTTTAATCTTCTCAGCTTAACGAGTGAATTTCTCGTTATGTTATCGTTCGTTTTTTTTTTCTGTAGACAACTAGATAAAAACAGTTTCACTATTATTTACTTTTTGCCTACATACTTGCGTCTACTATAAAATTAATACTCACCTACTTTACGTTAGCTTATTGATACTGGCAGAAATTCGACGTTTTTATTTTCAAACATTAGTCTACACTAATAATATTATAAAGAGGAAAAAATTGTATTTTTGTTTGTTTGCTTGTAATGGATAAACTCAAAAACTACTGGACCGATTTAAAAAATTCTTTCACCATTAGAAAGCTACATTATTACATCCTTCGGTTTGCCAACGATAGTAGACATGGCTGAGATCATGGAGGATGTTACAATGGGCGATGACCTCAGAGTTCCGAAAGAGTGGGTCTAAAAATGAACATGGACAAAACGAAGATCAAGTCAAATGCCCATTTAACCGACCGAAGTAGTAGACGATTATGTTTACCTAGGACAAACAGCCCAGTTAGCTATCTAACCTCCTACCCTTCTGACCTATGTCCAACTTCGATAAAGAGATCAATCGTCGAATAATACTCGCCTGGGCAGCGTTCGAGAAGCTGCGTAATAATTATACAGCATGTCCGGACATGGACTAGCGATATTGTAAATGATTAAATACAAACTATTTTAAAGTACAATTACACTCTAAGCTTGGATCCAATACACTACCCCGCTATGTGGCAGCCATTTAGATTTTTTTTTGAAATATTTTCCATGCGAGTACAAAAAAAATCATATCTCTCAAAGTTTTAGTCATACTGAGATGAAAATAGGCTTATTCGAAAGACAATAATATTGTCTGCCGTTTGCATTACAAAACAATGTGTTCACAATTCCATAACTTTCGAAAAAATTTGTGAAAGTCGAAAAAAATTACGAAAAATTATGGAATTTAATGAATAATTGTTAATTACTCCAAAACACCCCTGACAACTTTTTAATTATTTTTACTAGATTGACAGATTTTGAGCTACGCTACAATAAAACATAAAATACACCACTGTATGTCTAATACTTTAAGAGTTATTGTTGTTTGAACATAGCGTATGCGCAAGCACAAAAGGCCATTGTCGGAATCCTAAACAGGAAATCATTAAAAACACATAAAATTCATATTAAGTTTTATTTAATGTTTTTACCAATATTAAAATGTAATTGTACTTTAAAATAGTTTATATTTAAGAATTTAGAATATCGCTAGTCCATGTCCGGACATACTGTATAATCTTCTCGTCTCATACACAACAATATCTCAAGACGAAAGTCTTTGACCAGTGCATGTTTGCCAATAATAACTATGGGTACTGAAACATGGTTCAATGGGCTTCATAGAAGGCTTAAAGTCAGCCAAAGGGATCGAGAGGGATATGCTTGTTACACTACGTGGCCGACCCGTAAATTAAGACATCCATATGAGAACCAAGATAATCAACATAGCCCAAAGTTTTGCTAAACTTAAGTGGCACTGGGCCAGGCAGATAGCTCGTAGAATAGATGGCCGATTGGGCCGAAAGATTCTGGAGTGGCGACCGCGTACCGGAAGACGTAGCGTTGGAAGGCCTTCTGCAAGGTGGACCAATGACCTGGTGAAAGTTGCAGGGATCTGCTGGATGCGAGAAACAGAACCAGTCTATGTGGCGACGCTTGGGGGAGGATTGGCGTGGCGGCGGATGGTGTTTCTTTGATGTCACATATTTGCGCCTCTAATGTTTGTGCTTTCCAAAGATATAATTTTATTTTCCGTCTTTATGACCCAATATGAATAAACCCATCATGAAATCAGATATTATTGATGAACTGTCTATGTAACATATTTAACAAAATGACTGTAACATACATTTTATTTTGAAATTTACCTCTGAATGCAACTCCTAAGAATTCATAATTTCTTTCAAAAGATAAAGTGTTATCTTCACAATCTAGGATCACTCGAATGCGTTCACCAACCTGAAACCGGAAACAACAGTCATTAAAAGCTTGCTAATTATTCACACAACAGACCAAAAAAAGATTATTATTATAAATTTTAGACCCTCCTACAGAAAATATGAATTAATTTAAAGCTGTATTGTCCCCATATCATAAGCTCATACTCATCCACACTATCCACACTAATATTATAAATGCAAAAGTAACTCTGTCTGTCTGTCTGTCTCAATTTTCTGCTAAAACTACTGAACCGATTTAAATCAAAATTTGGTACACAGATAGTTTAGAGCCTGAGAAAGGACATAGGCTACTTTTTATTGCGGAAAAGGGGTTTTAAGGGGTTGAAAGGGAGGATGAAAGGTTGTAGGGAAGTATTGTCATTTTTAAAGCTAGAATGATGAAACTTTTTTATTTGGCTTTTATTACATAACATATATTTATGAATTATATTTAAAGTTTGTTAAATTTTTACCCTTAAGGGGGTAAAATAACAATAGGGAATAAGGTATGAAAGTTTGTACGAAAAGGGGAACTACTGGTCGGAATTGAAAAATTATTTTTGTGTTGGGTAGCCCATTTATTGAGGAACGCTATATAACATCACGCTACGGTCAAAAGGAGCGGAGTACCAAACGAAAAATGGACGAAAACTGGCAGGCAATTCGATGCGACGGGAAGGGGACCGAAAATTTGACGCGGACGAAGTCGCGGACAGAAGCTAGTTTTTAATATAATAAAGTTAAATTCAGTACATTCATATATTATTAACTATTTAAGCTAAACAGTTTAGTTTCAAAAATTTATGTTTACCAGTGGTCACCCAATGGTTGAAATACAACAAAATTATTTTAAACAAATATATTTTTAATGCATATTATTTTTAAAAAAATAGCTTTCCTCACTCCTTCTGCATATAAACTTTAACAGTGCTAAATTACATACTCATCTCTCTGTCGAAATTTTCGTAAAAAGGGTATTCAAAGTTTTTGCTTCATGTATTCATAACTAGACAGTGGAAATCTCGAATGATGTAAGAGACGTTTAAGTCCCTAAAGACTTTTGCAAAAAAAAACTTACACTGGTTGCCCCTTCCAAAAGGTAGTTTCAAATGGAGTAGATTGGGCAAGAACCTCCAGTATTACTCTTTTAAAATCTAATATTACACCATTTTGTATACATTAACTATATGTGAATGTGATGCACCTAGAATTATGTTATTACTAGCTTTTGTCAGTGGCTTCGCCTGCATGGAGGTTGAAAATTATCCCACAGGAATATCCTACGAGGAAAGAAAGTATCCTATGTGTTAATCCAGGTTATAAACTATGTGTTTGCCAAATTTCATTCAAATCCATTCAGCCATTTTAGGGGTGATCGAGTAACAAACATGCACACATCTAAACATTCATACTTTTACATTTATAATAGTAGTACGATGGTAGTATATCACAATAGATTTAAAAAAAATTAAGCCATTAAATGACAGGTATAATAATTTACAAAAATGGTACTATAGCCATGGTCATAACATTTACTAGATAAAAATTAACTAATAAACACATTACCGTAAAACCACGCAACTATGGTCCAGATTCTTCAATATTTTTAGTCATGACTAAATACTAGAAAAACTATATATGTTAGAAAATCTAATTTGCGTTTAATTAATAGCCAAATAGATAACTAATAGCATGACATCAGTAATATTAGTTAATGAAGAATAATTTTTTCCTCTTTTTTTTTAAATTTTGGACCATTGTTGTCACTAATGTTTACAACTATGTCCCAAGTCATAAAACTCTATGAAATCGTATGAAAACGTCAACTTGGACCTTAAGTAAGGAATAGCTATTGCAAACAATCCATATAAGATAAAATAGGTTAAAAAAAAGACAGAATTATTGAAAAATAACACAAATATAATATGCTATAAAAAATTAAGCTTTAAAATCTTACACATTTTAGTCTTTAATCAGTCTTTAATATTTAACTCTATTAAAATCAACGAAAAATTAACAAATTATAGTAAGAGAGATCAACAAAATCAAAATAATTAATATAAAAGCATCATTTTTTAGGTTTTCCCCATCTCTGTTCTAGCTCCGGTACACGGAAAAGAGCTCTTTTGGTGCTTAGCTTTTTTGGTTCTTTTATTTTAAAGCGTATGTTTTCGATTGGGTAGAATATTATGTCGTCTTTGTCTGGCCATTTCCAGGAAAGTCCGCATCGTGCCATACATTTTACGTAAGCACCATTTTCTTCTTTTGTCTGAACTTGACCTGGCCACAACTCGCCTTCGTAGTCGACAACTACGAAATCGTTTTCATTTGGGATCAAATCTTGTATCAATGGCAATGTCTCTAAACCCTTGTTATCAACTACTTCGTCTTCAATTTCATCATCTTCTATGAAAGGTCCTTCGTCAGAGTCGTCTTTCATTTCAAGGTCGTCAGAATCAACCTCTGTCTCACTATCAGAAGGTGTATGCACCATCTTCCTTTTATTTTTGGGCTCCTTGCTTTTCTTCTTGTTTGACGATTTAACTAAACCATCTTGGTCTACTTTAACTTCTTCTGAAGAAATGCTTTTTCCAGGCTCAACATTTAACTTTTTCTTTCGGCCTCCTGCTCCGCGACCGACGACTTCCTTCCTTCTATCTTCCAGAAATTGAATGAATGATTCGGATACAAGATTGATGTCTGTTTCTGATTCCGGTGGCTTGTATGTTGGTAGGCTCTTTAACACTGACAATTCGTTCATAGGATAAATCCCAGTCTTGGCAAATCCAGCTTTCAAGTTGTCTTCTGTCTTTGGCATTACTTTGTCCCATAATACTTTTAGCAGGGCAGGAAATTTGTTTTTCGGTATAGTCGGCATAGTTTGTCCCTCCCGTGTGGTTTTCCAGTCATCGAGAATGTTACGCCAATGTAATTTGAGTGGTCTAAAGTAGGCAACATCTAAAGGTTGTGTTAAATGTGTGCTATTGGGTGGCAAACATACAAAAGCAATATTGTTTTCTTCACATACTTTCAAGACTTCCAAGTTCATGTGAGAGCTCAAATTATCGCCGATCAAAAGTTTCTTTCCTTCTTCCCTACGAAGTGCTGGTAAAACTATGGTGAAAAACCAGTCTTGAAAGACATTTGCGTCAAACCATCCAGATTTTGATCTATTATAACGTGTATTTGGGGGACCACCTTCAGTCCATGTGTCCCACAGATTTTCCGCTTTGTAATTAACGTACGGTGGTAACATTTGTCCAGCTGCATTTCCACACATCATTATACTGACTGCTGCTTTAGTAGAATTTTTTATACATTCGGGATACTTGGTACCACGTTTTGTTAGGACTTTTTTCTTTCCGGGGTCATCGACCAAGTTTGTCTCGTCGTAATTGTAAATTAAGTTAGGGGGGATTCCATCGATTTCCCTTTTTAAGTGGTCGAAATAAGTTTTTATTATTTTCTCATCAACTGCAGCACGGACGCGTTTTATATTGCTGCATAATCTCTGTGACAGTTCTTTTTTTGTGTCTTTTCAAGAACATTTTTGCCCAAGTTCTACCTGGTAAGTTGTTCTTGAACTGAGCCACAGTTTGTCCCTTTTTATCCAGGTAGTGTTTGACGATGCAACGTAAATCTAATATGGTTATAGGGAAACCATATTTGCACATAGCCATTGCATGTTTCATAAATTCAGTCTCTTGTTCCTTTGAAAAAACATTTTGCCGACCAGGTTCTCTGATTAGATTGTTCTTAACCGCCTTTAACTTTAAAATTATCGAACTCCTTGGTATTTTGTATTTTTTTGAAGCTTCTCTTTGCGTCAAGGTCTTATTTTGGATTTCAGACAGGCAAAGCTCCATGTGGTGGTCACTATAATATTTATAGGACCTACCTCCAACCTTACGACGTGACATTTCTGAAAAGCAGCCGTCGTTCCTGGAACAAAAATACATTGATTTTAAAAATGGTCCAATAAAACCGTTAGGACTATAGTTTGACGCAAAGTATGAAAAATAGAATAATACAAAATTGCAAAGAAAATCACAGATTTCAATCAATGAGCAATAATGCAGTAAGATCATGACAAACTTACCTCCAAACTGTAAAAACTCCAGGCGGATTCGATTAAACTTTCCCACGTTGCGGAATAAAAGTTCGCGGGTCACGCCAGACCTGTGTAAACACGTTTCAACTTCACTCACGTTTAATTTTGAAATAGGTGCTGCCATCTGCAAATTATACTGAAAAACGAGTGACCCATATCTAATTGACAAGTTGATATGCTTTAAATCCGTAAGATGCCGCTGATTTCAATAAAATACTTTTCTATAGTCGATGATCTCCTTGGAACATAGTTGTATATCAGGACCATAGTTGCGTGGTTTTACGGTACCCTCTACAGTTTGTCACAAGTTTAATATGCTACATATGGAGGCAATTTCTCACCTGGTACTTTGGACAATTATTTAGGAGAGGATAATGTCCTTGAGTGTCACCATTGTGCAACAAATGATTATCAACTAAATTCCATCCCCAGCTTTGTTCATCAGACCCCAGAAGCCCCACATATCCATGGCATTCCAAGGGCGCATCTTTTGTTGATATACCTACTACAGCTACAGTACCCAAGGGTCCCTCCCATATGACTTCCCAAGCATGTCTTCCATTGTAAAATCCAACTTTTCCTCTACACGCATCAGTACTTTGTGCTACAGGATTCCTGTTGAATATTGATACTTAAAGGCATAAAGTGTGGAACCTTATTATAATATATTAAATATTAAGGAAGCATTATTATTGACAGTACAGCCCACCTGTGTAAAGTAAATCCATTGGCTTTGACATATATGTTTCTTGAACAGTCATGAGGATTCCACGCATGGTAAAATGCCCTCAGTTTTGATTTGTAAGTATTAACAGTGGATAGTAAATCGGATTTCATCACTTCTGCTGCTAACCTTTTCACACAATGTAGCCGCCAAACATCATTATTTTCATCACTAAGAATTCTAAACCAACTCTTACATACCAAAGCACAATTACGGAGATCTTTTAAACGTAGAAATGAAAATATAGTTTCTAAAATATGATCAGGAACGACCTCTGCAATTGCATAGTCATCATAAAGGTCGAATTCATGCATTATTAACATTTAGAAATACTAATGTAAAACTAAGTAATTCTTGAAATCACAGGATAGTATATGAGTGAAGAATTATTGTAATTATTTTATTTACACTGTACTACACGATACCATTAGTTGCCAAAAGAAAAGCTCAATTCTAAATCAAACGTAAACATTAAGTCAGATGCACGTCAAAGCAAAGCACGTACGTCATCGGTCACTGTGTCAATGTCATTGTCAATTGTGAGTCCATGCATGGGATGGAATTAGTATATACTATGATGTCCTTGATGTATGGCGATTTATTTTACCTAACTGCCCAAGGTTTTTTGTAGTTTTAGTATGTCATGTATTGTAGTAACTAATTTCATAAAAATGGGGCACATTATCGTGCAAAATATGTAACATTGAAAATATAAATAATTATGAATACTGGTCGTCACTTCACGTCCTCAGCAGAGGGCTGAGTTAAGCTTTGGCCAATGAATTACAATTGCTATTCAACGTGGCAATGCTGCCAGTCTTCTGGGCACGTATCCTGATGGCAGGGATTTGGACGAATACTTCGATTAAGTGCCCTTTAGTTTTTTGTATTCATTTGTATAGATAGTTACTAATCTAATTTAGTACTTATCTAAGGTATATAATAGAAAGTAAATGGAAAAATACGACAAATTACTATTAAATATGTATGTCGTCCTGTTATAGTATCTCTCTCGTCCATACTAACTATTTATTTAATGATTTATTATTTCGTTTATTTCATTTTACAAACATATAAATTATATTTTTAAATATTAAAATAACAATAAAAATGATTTTATTTGTTATTATTATAGTATAATTTTAATAAATTACCACCATGTTAATATTCAGCTCAATCCGATACCACGAAGTGCTTGGAATCACAAGAGCGAAGTAAGTTAATAATAAGATTAAACAAAAAAAAAACAAAGAGTTACTGTTGTACATAATTGAAGAACGCGGACAGAAAAAAAAAACATAGACGATCTTAGGTTCTTCAAGTTTTAGCCTGGGAGACGGCAAAGGTAAATTTCACGTGTTTCTTGAAAAAATAATAAATTATGAAGCAACATTTTTAGAATATCTCGGAACGAGTGTCTTTACAGTTTCGTTGATAATGCTTTACTGAAATGTGATCGTTGCTTCACAATTAAAAACTCAGCATCATTGTAATGTAAATGTATAGTACGCAGATACGCACACGCGTATCCGGCAGCGGTGGGGCGCTTGCGTGATAATTATTCGTATATATTATCACGCGGTCTGGCGCCGCGCCGGTGCGGCTCAGCGTCATGAAAATGAAGCCTTTCAAGTTTCGTATTCTTGCTCGCCCCTGCTTGACTCAATGGCAAAAGTGTACAACCGCCATAATAGGTAAACAATGCGGGCGTAAATACAGGATGTTTGGCGTAATTTATTTGGCGCTGGCCCACTGGATATTAAAAAAAAAAATGTTTTTCTTTCTTCTTGTTTCACCACTTCTTTACTTTAAAGTGTAATTTTTATTAAAAAAATGGGTAAAACAGGCAATTTAAAAAAAAATCTTTTATCTTTCTGTAAGTTTGAGGACTCATAACTTTTTTCTAGCTAACATCTGAATAAAGCAATAATTTTATGAGAATCTGCCAACATAAAAGATTAAAAAAAAACAAAATATTGCCTGTTTTACCCATTTTTAATAAAAGTTACTCTTTAAAGTTAAGGAAGTGGTGAAACAAGAAAGATTTTTTTTTTAATATCCAGTGGGCCAGGGCCAAATAAATTAGGGCTGCGTAAGTAGCAGATGACCCCACCTATCCACCATTTTCGTATGTTCAACGTTCTGCCAAACACCCTGTATAGTCTGTGATGCCACCAGAAGTGTCAAAAAAGCACGTCAACAACCTCAAGAATTTCTGCCAAGCAAGTGCCAGTTCAGCCAGTTGTGGTTGCTGTTGGTAGACATTAATAAATACAAAAATAAATACTTTTTAGTAGGTCTTGATCGTCAACAAATAATCACATTTTATTTAATTACTTTACGTCTGAATTTAAAAGTATTGTACCAGTCTGTCACATACTTATTGATCTATAGTCGTCACGTACTAAAATTATTGTTATTGTATTTAATTTTACAGTAGCAATACGTATTAACATCAGAATGCCAGGAGTCGATACAGCATTGAGCGATGAGGACTACATCATAGCGAAGGCTAAAGACGCGCAGAAGTACAATATCCACTCTGCTAAAGCATGGATGCTCACAGCGAAAACTTTGTTTCCGGCAAATTTTAAAATTCAGTTTGAAGCTTATTTAATGGAAAAGCAATCAGGAAATGTACATGAGGCCGCTGAATGTTTTAGTTCCTTGATGAAATCAAGGCAAAACCTGCCATCTTTATTGCCTGAAATATCAGCGATTGCAAATGCTTTAAGATCATCTGAAGGAAGCTTTCTAAGCCAAATGTTTGATAACATTTGTTCAGATATACAGTTGACAATCCTTAAGACTAGTGTTGAGAATAGTGATGATACAATGGAACACTGTCGCTTATTAGTTTTGTTGTTGAAGAAATTTCCACAACTAGGAGTAGACAGTCTAGTGAAGACATTAATAAATGCCGAAAAGTTCTTTTATGACAATCGCTATGCTAGACTGTTAGTTGTGGAAACACTGCCCTTGCTCAGCTCATTGGAATCACCAAGATTGCTACAGCGTCTGGTCATCAAAGCTATTGACTTTTATAATTCCTATGTATATGATGAGAATGAACATGATATTACAGATCCTTGGCAAAGGCTCTTTGGTATTTTAGATTTAATGGGCAGGCAATTGGGATGGGACTCTTTTTTTGTGAATTATAGTAACAGTTTGAACAAGGAAACATACTTCCAAAAATTATTGACACTGAGGAACAGTGAAGATTGTCGCCAGCTTTTATATTGTGGTACAACATTCTTTCTAAGGTGTCTATATGAGCAGAAGACATTAAAAGGCAATCATATTCTTGTGGAGGCATTGTCAGATCCAGAAGTATCACCATCAAAAAGAAGGAAAGGCGACCTGGAGGTTACTGGTATTTCATCCCATCAATTCCAAGCAGCTGCTAACTGTTGGGAGTTACTACACAGTAATGAACTTATTTCAAGAGAATTCACAAAACTAGCTAATCAATTGCAAATTAAACCATGGTCTGATGGGTTTGCTGAAGAGTTTGCTCTATACCGAGGAAAATATGATGAGGCTATGCCTCAAGCTACAATAACTAGTCTGGCCGCTAGCATAGTACGAGTGTCTATCAATTATTTTCTAAAGAACTATACCGCCTGTATAGAGAGCATATTGGCTGCTTTACCTCAATTGCCTAATGTGGAAGGTGTTCTAGAACCAGAATTAATTGTTGGAGGAAAACATAGGCACTTACATTTCCTGCCACTTACTAAAGTTGCCATAATGCATTACATTTGCACTCTGCTTATTAGAATTTTATTAAATACCGGTAATACAACTGATCTGACATATGGCCACATGCTTGTTTTGATGCAACTTGGTTGGCCACAAGAGGAAGCAATATTCATTCACATATTGGATATAATTAGACAAAAAGGTGTGTTTCATTATCGCCTCTTCTCAACATACATAATTCATATAGATTTACTAGAAGAGCTGTATTTCATTTGGAATGAACAAGGGAATAATGTCGTGCTTGACATCATACCAAACTCTCAGCAGCACCTGGGACAGAGAAGAATAGGAACTCGTGGAGCTGATAAAGGTGTAAAAGAAGATTTCAAACAAGCAATGAAAGCACAAGTGGCAAGAAGTAATGAATCTGTGTTAAATTTAATGATACAATTTATTACATCAGAAAGGGCCTACTTTCAACAGGTATTATAAACATTATGAATGTGAATGGAGACTATTATGTTTATTGAGGGTAAGGCCTCAGTATAAAATCCATTGACTTCTACTGTAATGATTGTTGATAATAATAAAAAACATAAGTGCAATAATTTTGACTTTATTCATAATCAGAATTTAAAATTAGTTAATAGTCACTTATTGATGAATTTTCGATTATGAACTGCCTTCATAGGAACCTACTGCAAGCAATAGATTCCGTCGTGTAAAATGTAATCCCTTTATGGGTGAATTCTTTGTTGCAAATGACCGCAGTAAAAACTTATCTTCTTTCTGTACTGTGGCTGTAGCAGCAGTCTCCTCCCCATTGGCTTCTTCTGTGATACAGTTAAAATCCCATAACTTTATGCTGCAATCCAAAGATCCTGAAAATACCATAGTTCTTAATGCAATTCTTTAAGTTCTTCATAGATGCAAATACATTTTTGTGTTTATAAAAAACAATGAACAAATAGAAAAAAACCGATAGAATCACCTGATGCCAAAATGGTGCCATCACGACTGAAAGCCAATGCATGAATAGGAGCAGTATGCATTGGTGGCAGTAAGGCAGCGGGAGATCCCGTGGAAATGTCCCACACAATGAGCTCTCCATTACCTCCCGATGCCAGCCATCTTCCACAAACAGAAAACGCTAGGGTAAATATTGTAGACTGAAAATAAAATGAAACAGTTTAACAAAATTTCAGAAAAGCCATACAAGCGGGTGTTCTGATACCAGCAGCTGGTTTTATTAATAAATACCTTATGTCCAGTCATAATTCGAACTTGTGTTCCTGTCAAACAATCCCATAAGCGTACTGTTCTGTCACTAGATCCAGTGGCCACATAGTTAGAATTCGGGTGAAATTGGATACACTGAAAAGTAGAGATGGGTATAATTACGTTTACTATTACATGAGTCATGCTTTCCACACTAGCAAATATGGTTTACTTCAAAATATAAATGCATGTTTGAAGATAAAAATAAGGCTTTGTTAAAACCTGATAAAAATCGGACTAATTTTGATGGTTATTATTAATTTGGTGTAATTTAGAGCAATGGTGCCCAAGTAGTAATGGCCGCGACTTACAACTTTTAGGTCGTAGGTTCGAACCCAGATAGGCTCTTTACTTTGTGATCATTATTTCATCACGACTTCTCTCAAAACGGTGAAGGAAAACATCATAAGGAAACCGGCATGTCTTAGGACCAAAAAGACAGAAGAATACATGTGATATCTACAATCTAGTTGCAAAGGACTCGAGTCCTCGAGTCGTAAATTTAAACACACGACTCAGTTATGCAGGACTCATGTGATCAAAACGCTCGAAGTCTAGAGTCAAGCACTCGAGTCTTAAAAAAAGGACTCGAAACTTAAAAAGGACTCGAGTCTTAAAGAGGACTCGAGCCTTAAAATGAACTCGAATCTTAAAGAAAAACTAGGAGC
Organism: Aporophyla nigra; assembly: GCA_947507805.1. Taxonomy (NCBI): domain Eukaryota; kingdom Metazoa; phylum Arthropoda; class Insecta; order Lepidoptera; family Noctuidae; genus Aporophyla; species Aporophyla nigra. The sequence goes on along the minus strand of OX382302.1, from coordinate 12,684,574 downwards.
ATGAAGATGAGATTTGTAGCTCAGCATTCGAAAAGACTCGAATAGGTGATAAGTTCAAATTAGTGGTTATAATGTAATTATGCGTACAGAAAAATCTGACGAGTTATTCATAGACTCGAATTCATTTTAAGACTCGAGTCCTTTTTCCGGCTCGAGTGGCTTTTAAATGTCTCGGGCTCGGGTTGACTCTAGACCCCGAGCCTTTTGAGCACACTGAGTCTTGTATAATTGAGTCGAGTCTTTAAAATTACGACTCGAGGACTCGAGTCCTTTGCAACACTACTACCTTACTGAGCCTGCTTGGTGGATTACAGCCCACTCCCTCTCACGGAGAGGAGGCCTGTGTTCCACCAGTGGAAACAATATAGGCTGATAATGATTAATTTGGTGGTGTTACTAGTGTTCAAATAATAGGCTTGAAATGCATTACGTCGACATCCGACAAATGTCCGGAAAACATTCGTAGTGGTTGATGGTGATCAGTAGCCCACAAGCGGGCGGTACGGTCGTGTCCAGCGGTCACGAAGTAGTGACCATGCGGGGACCAGCGGACGTCCCACACTGGCCACACGTGGCCGCGGTATACCACCAAACATGTCCAGCATTGCAGGGACCATAACCTCACTGCAACCAAATAAGTTATAGGAATAGTTAATCGAACCTAACCTTCGTACGGTTTTTACGACTTAGTAAAACCTCGAGATTTCTTTATTAAATGCAAATTTGATACTAATGCACTATACACATAACCTTCCTTACAAAAAATCTCTACATGATGGTGGAAATCCCATCAAAATCCGTTGCCACTTTTAGAAGAATACACGGTCACACAAACAGACACGAAAAGCGACTTTTTATATAGTGTAAAAATATTTATTTTATTGTTTTACATCATATTTATACATTTTGTTATACATATCAGACATTAAGAGAACATTTATTAAAAAAAAAACCTGTTAAAACCTGTGTAGACGAAACCCCGCAAAGAGGTTGAGGCTTTGATTAAAATAAAACTAGCGGAAGATGTGTCACTAGACGATAGCGCATGGACCGCATAAATTAGGTCCCGGGCGCCTAATTGTTCTCAGTCGCAATACGACTACCTTTCGATTGAGACGTGCGTGCGTGTATATTCCAATACGCTAGTAACGCACTAAAAAGAAAAACAATGCCTTGGTGTGCCTTCACTGGGTGCATGAACCACTCTAAAAGAAAAAATAAATCACTCGGCAACACATTTCACTCATAAGTACATTTTTCTTATTATTTTTTAAAGATTTGATTAAATAAATTTGTACCCGTTCGAATTTGTTCGCCACTTTGTAGAGCGGGATAGAAACATACAATGCGTTAGTGTGCGACACGTCCGGCTAGAACAGGGCGCCGCGTCGCCGTCGTTGCTCGGCGTGACGTGCGTTTCTAACGAAATAATACGAAGAGCGTTGAAGCTCAGTCTTGGTCGCACGCCACCTTTGTGCATTATTCTGTCTCTTTCTTTGTTGGCGTGTAATAATAATGATTGTTTGTGTGAGTAAATGTGTCTGTGTACGTATAAGAGTTACTGTTTGAATACCTAACGTAAGAACGTTACATATCTATTAGTTTTATTTTAATCAAAGGGTTGAGGTCTATCTTTGTACCTACTCCATACTAGTGGCTAACAGTGTTCAACTCTATTATTCCTTTCAGCGAAAAAGTTAAAAACTTGGGGATTTTCATCGATAAGAACTTCACTTGGACTGCCCAGCTACAGGAAGTTAGTCGCAAACTATTTGCATCCGCTGCATCTTTGAAGAGACTGCGTAATTTTCTGCCGACTGCCACCAAGATTGCGCTTGCACAATCACTTCTTTTACCCATCCTTGATTATGCTGATGCCAGCTATCTTGACCTTACCCAGGACCACCTAAATAAACTTGAGCGGCTTCAAAATGTCTGTATAAGGTTCATATTCGGTTTGCGCAAATATGACCACGTATCCGAATTTCGTGTGAAGCTCAAGTGGTTACCAATTCGCCTTCGCCGGAATGCCCATATTCTTTCCCTTTTATATAATGTGCTGTTTTCCCCTTACACCCCTCTCTATCTTAAGAATCGTTTTCAGTATCTTTGTGACTCCCACACAAAGTTCTTGAGGTCATCAGACAACTTAAGCTTAAAATGCCAATGCATTCTACAACTTTCTTTGACAAATCCTTCTCTGTTCAGGCTGCTCGTTTGTGGAATGCATTGCCAGTTCAAATAAAACGCGCGCAATCTTTATCCATATTTAAGAAACTCGTGAAGGAGCATTACTTGTTGTTGTGATCTTGTTCACGTACCTGTGATTATCTGTACTTGTCTTTCATTGTCTTTTATATATATATAGTACTTATTTATGTATATAAGTATCTATTATATAGGATAGATATATGATGATATATGATGGTATTATATTTTATAGTCGGATCGGGAGTGCCGAGCGGTATATCGTCAGGATTTGGAGTTCCCATTTCATTGGGATACACAAGACGTATAAACAATTACAGGAATATTAATAATACTATTAATCACACTGTATAAAAAGAAACAATTAAATGGTTACAAGATAGAAAGGTATAGTAACAATACTATTCAACGAACAAACCCTTAAGGTTACTGTTCGTATAGAGGCCTAAGCCACCCAAATACAAAGTGTATCTTTCGCTATCAGCTAGTCAATACAGCTATGTGAATATACAGCAGCGCTGTACCAGGTAAACCGACAGTTTCGTCGGGAGCAGGAGCTCTGTAATGAGTCTAATCCGAAGATAGACTGACTTGCTCACTGAGTGCAAGCTCTTTTATAGGACAATGTCCCGCCATAATATCCACGACAACTCTGTCCGATGGCGCGCGGAAGCACGCCACGTGTTCACTTGATACAAAACACTAAAGTATGCTAAATCTAATAAGACTTACATTAGAAAGTCATCAAATAATACAAGAATAATTGTCGTAAATAAACAAATGGTGAATGAACAACGTAATTCATTTCAAAGTTTAAAGTGACATGTCATTTATTGTTTTGAACAAAACTACCGGTTACAATTATCGAAATAATTGAATTAGTGAGTACACCAAGTACTCAATAAATTATCTTCTGATTTATAAGACAATATCAGATAGAAAAATCATCAAAATTAATGATAATAAGAACAATTCATAACAAATTATGCGGACTACCCACAATTTGTAATGATAACCAACTCCGACATATATGATTATTATATGTATTTATTAAAGTAAATTGTATTTTGCACCAGTGACAACCCCATTTTTATGTCCACGCAATCACTGTCCATTCCAAGGTTGCCTGGAAGAGATCGCAGAAAGCGATAAGGCCGCCAATTGTATGTTTTTATTGTTAAATGTTTTTAGTTGAAATGTAATTTTTGGTGTACAATAAAGCATATATAAATAAATAAATAAGGCCTTTCATGCACGTGGTTGAGGGTTCGAAACCAGGCGAATACCAATTTTAAATTCTTGTTAAGTTTATCATAGTTCTTGCTAAGATATATTACTGACATCGTAATACATCCTTAGAAAACTTATCGTTAACATCTGAAATCACCAATCCAGCCAAAATCTGTGTGAGGATGTACATACATTGTATTATTTCTAGTAACTTTCGGACCTCTATATTTAATTGTGATTTTTTTGTTAGTTTGTAATTTTATTTAAATAACTAGCTTTTGCCCGCGGCTTCGCCCGCGTGGATGTCGGAAATTAATGCAAGAGGACGTACTACCGCGATAAGAATGTGTTATTCCAGAGGGGTAATTGCGGAATTTTTTATCGGTAGGAATTGGTTTAAAATTCATAGGTAAACAACATTCATTGTGTATTTTACGTTGCTGACCCGAAAATTTATTCGAACAAATGACGCAATGGTTTAGAAATAATCTTCAATCCCATTCAGATTCTGATAAATTGTGCGTTTCGCAATTAGGGTGCAGGTTATATAGGTAATATAGACTCTGTGTGCTATTTTCGATCCAGATCCATTCAGCCATTTTTGCGTGATTGAGAAACAAACACCCAATCATACATATTTTCACATATTATTAGTAGTAGGATTATAACTCATATTGCTTAGGATTCATAGTTTATGAGAACATCATGTGTGTTGGTGTTTTTAAAATAAAAGTAATAGTATTCAGAGTAAGAAGACTGTGACATAGGGCTTGGTTTAGTTGAACATAAGTCTTCCTGGTTTTTCTTAACGCTCCTATTTTACCTATACAGACACTCAATCATTTACCAGACACCGAACATAATTATAGGAATAGTACTTTTGCCAGTGGCTTGGCCCGTATAGCTGTCGGAATATATCACCCGGGAACCTACTACCGGGATAAAGTAGGTATCCTATCTGTTACGTATCCATGATATAATATATCTTTGTGCCAAATTCGATTCGATTTCGACTTCGACCTATTCTGTGCTTCTCGCATCCAACGTATTCCTGCGGCCTTCACCAGGTCATCGGTCCATCTTGTGGAAGGCCTTCCAACGCTCCGTCTTCCAGTACGCGGTCGCCACTCCAGAACCTTCCGGCCCTTCCCCGTCTTTGCATCATTGAGAAACAAACATCCAAAAATCTAAACATCTAAGCCATTTCGCGGTCTCTTACTTGGAATAATACTATTAGGTTTATTTTGAGTATAATGAACACACATGATATTCGCAATTACTATGAAGCCAAAGTAATATGAATTACAATCCTACTTATCCCGTACTACCCGGCCGCTGCCAACGCGCTCCGCGCCCGCTTTTTAAATCTCTAATATCTTCTAAGATATTCATTTAAATTACATGCTGTAAAGGGCCATATTGATCTATATTAAATGCACAATGTATTTAAGGTACTTAATTGGATAAGGATGAATGCTGTATTGCTTAAAATCGCTTCGTAAATAAGCCCTTATTTCTCGTAAAAAGTAAAAGATAAAAAATGGTTATTGTGGGTTATCCCTAAGAGATAGACATATACCATTGAGGACATTTTTGTAGGCCTTTTTAAGGTGTACAATACTGTAGTACATTATTTTGATCTATTTCGTAGGATTCAGCCAGGGTTTTTCGAATTTAGAGACGTATGTCAGCGTAGTTTTCGAAGATAGTTATTTTTTTCTAAAATAAAAGAATCTTTCTAAAATAAAAATAGCCTAAGTTACTCCTTGTTACATCAGCTATCTGCCAGTGAAAGTCCCGTCATTCTCAGGTCCAGCCATTTCAGAGATTAGCGGGAACAAACAGACAGACAGACAGACAGACAGACAAAAATTGTAAAAAATGTTGTTTTGGTATATGTATCGTGTATACATCCATATACACTTAGTAAAAAGTGGTTATCTTAATATTAAAAACAGACACTCCAATTTTATTTATTTGTATAGATATAGATAATTATAACTTACCAGTGGAGTCTTCGGAAGCTGATAGTAGCATCGTTTTAAAAGGATCAAATGCTACTTTATAAACTGATCCAGAGTGTCCATACAGAGTACGACAAGTGTCTCTATCTCTTTCTTCCATCATTCTTACGAGTACGTCACCTACAACATTGAAATATACTTAAGAATATTATAGACGAAATTATACTAGTTATATAATTTATATTTGTGAAAGATGAAAATATTGAACCTTCATGTCTCTCAGACTGATATGATTCGAAACAAGACCATTCAATGATTTTGACTCTTGTTCTTCAGTAAATTCTTACTTGTTCTCAGTTGAGGACTATTGCCCTATAGATTGTAATCACTTTTAGGTATTCTGTGTGTTTCGGAAATCAAGCTTGCGGTCAAAATGAGTTATTACTGTACACACCTGCCTCCCTGTCGATGTCTATTAATTTTTCTGCAGATTTCATCCCACGTAATTTTACTGGAGTCAATGTCCACACCTAGATTATAAGACTCATTCATTATTAAAAATATGAAGATCGAAATCAGTATTAATTACAATAACATCCAACATTTTTTTTTTATACCTTAATATTGGAGTTACTGAAGCCAACAGCTAGTAGTGTAGAATCATCACAAATATCTGTGCAAATAGCAGTATGACCACTGTTAAGCAGTGTGTAAAAACAAATAGAGGGCAGACTCTCTGGCCCCAGTTGAATGCGTTTTGAAGCTTCTCGTAGAGCTTTGCCTTTTTCAATTTTATCAGTCTCCTTTCTGTAAACAAATAATAGGTACAGTGTTAGTTTCACTTCTACCAGAGTTCCAAAACATAATACGTTATTAAACTCTAACAAACTATTGCTGCTGTTACTCGTTTTAGCTTTCCTAATATTGTAAAATAAACTAAACGGATGAATGGTTGGCCTCTATAACACAAGATTTCCTAGCATCAGGGTCATTATTCACAAAAATTGAGCACAAATGTAAATATAACCTAATAACGTAATATGTATTTCTTCTTTTCGCAAAATAAATTATACTCACAGTTCTGGCAAAGGAATTCTGTCATTTGGAGGTGCATTAGGATCAGACTTTGGTTTTTTCATAAAAATGTTTTCTTTTTTCGCCTTTTTCTTTTTTGGTTTATCTGGCGTTTCCTCCACTTCTTCCTCATCTTCCACAGGTGCCGGAAGAACTTGTATATCAGGCTCTTTTAACAGTCCATAGTAAACCTTTGTCCGATTTTCTATAAACAAAAAACACTATGATTTTACAGTTTATTTAAATGTCTCTACTTCAGATTTAGAGCATTAGTGAACAAGAGTGTAACTGTGTGATACTGTATAGGTAACTTATATTGTGCACTTTTTTGCAAAATAAAAACAGTATAAAACATTACATACCATTTCTAGTGGCTTCACCAAGTAGTCCCCCTGTAGTGGAGCGCACCTGAGCTTGTGTCCTCCCAGGGCCGTCATGCACATCAACTTGGATGTGGTTGTTTATAATGTTAATAATTACAGTTGAGCTTTTCTGTTCTTGCAAAAAACGTTTCAGCTGAGATGACGCATCTCTTGATAACTGTACAACAAACTTGTTGGTGCTGGAAAACAAACAATTGACTGATTATTTACAGGTTTCATAAATATATTATATTACTAGTTCAGTAGTAAATTTTTGAATTACCTATGTCAGTTATTAAAATCAATCTATTGTATCTTAAAAATATTACAGATCGGTATAACCAGTTAATGGCAATTCTTGGGACAACAGTATTATCCTTGGCTTAAACATATTCTGATAATGTCATGAAATGTCAGTAATGAATCCCCTAATTTGTGTCACTGGTTGCCAGACTGTTACATAGAGGTAAAAAAAGTATGTAAAATTACCTGTATATTTCCGCCAACTCATTCCCCTTGATTTGTTCCTTATGCTTAACTATAGATAATCGATTTAAATCCTCCTGATAATAATCTTCTTGCTCAGGACCAAATTTTTCCAAGAAATTGATGGCATGATCATTATGGTCATATAATATTAATGCCAGATACATATGGACAAACACTGGATACAAAAGTGTTGATAGTTCATGCTAAAAAAAACAAATTCTAAACAATTCAAAGTGCAAGACGGACTTAATTTAAATTCATCTAAACATTTATCCGCAAAAGTAAAGAACGCAAGATGCTAATACAGGACTCTATTCGTTTACACATTTTTACAGTTATTGAGTGCAGAGTTCTCAACTGACTAATTAAAATTTGAGTTCAAAATTCCTTGTGTTTTGATGTTCTTATGCATTTGCCATAATTACCTTATAAATGTCGAGCGAGTTCTCAACAAACTTCTTCAGGTTATCATAAGCAAATTCGTAGCTGTACGGGTCACTTTCCGTGTGATGCGAAGTAAGAATGCTAGCTAATTCGACCTCAGGAAGATCCAAGTTTTCAAATTCAACATCTCCCAAGCTAGCTTCTTTTCTTAGGATATCTTCTGTACCCTGAAATATGATAATATATGCAGTAAAATAGAGCCTTTCAGTTGATGGAAGTAATGAATTAGACCATTTAAATATGGTTATGGTTACCTTCAAATTATACTTTCTCAGGAGCTGTAGTACAGCCAAAAGTGGGGTATTCTTCTCCCCCATTATTAGGCAACTTTACATGCAAGTTTTAGAAAAAACAATTATGGAATGTAGATAGAAAAAGTATTTTTTTATTTATTGTTTTCAATTTTCCTCAACATCGACGCGGAAGAAAATTTTACACCTCTGCAGTTACTGTCAGTCAGTCTGTCTCAGTGTTGCCAGGTCCTTTTTTTGTTTTACCCCAAGTCTGATCTCATTTTACCCCAGATTTACAGTTAAATGAAAAAAATTACCCTAATTTTTTTAATTCGCGTTCCTTCACTGTCGAAAACATTTACGCCATTTTACTCAGTAATCACAGTATCGTGCGTACACGCCAAGCGAGCAGGATACAAAGTACTTTGCGATAGTCTTGTGTAGTTAGCGAACGAACTAGGTCGTGAGAGCGCTCTCATAGATGAACTACGCGAATTAGTTCCCTCATTCCCCGATCCGCAGTTCGTTAGTTCGTGACCGAATGAGCGAGGATGGCGTCAACCGAACTAATACACGAAACAAAATACAAAAAGTTTTTTATATTCACTAAACTAGTTATTTATTGCAACAATAAACTTTGGTATTATTTACAATCATGATCATTTTATAAATTATCATTCAGAGGTTTTTGCTGTTTTTAAAGTCCAAAAATTGTAGTTAAAAGTAGAACATTCCATAATCTTGTCGCATGCAGTAGGAGCAAAATCAAAACGAGCGAACGATCGAACGATCTGCCTCTCTTTGATTCGAGCTGGGAGCTGACGAACTAGAAGAGCGAACTAGTTCGGTAAGGAGCGGTGAACTAAACTGAGCGATCTCAGTCGCGAACTACTATGCCCAAGACTACTTTGCGAACAATGCGAGCGGGCAGCGGGGCAGGGTTGGTATGTAGTAATTTAAATGTGTGTTCATAAAATCTGTGAAGTGAATCATGTTTAAATTTACCCTAAAATTACCCTCACCGAGTTTTTACCCTAAACATTACCCTGCAGATTAAACTTAACCCTAAATCTAGGGTAAATTACCCTAAGTTGGCACCACTGGTCTGTCTCCTGTCACACTCGGCGAGTAATTCGAGGAGCAATAACAATAACTACACTATGGAACTGGCTGCTTTTGAATCTACGGAATTAGTATATATTTGAATAATAATGTTGTTGCGTAATTTATTAATAAAAACAAACTAAAATAAATACCTTAATTCGTTAAGGGCGGTTTCACTCGAAAATTAACATATTTCCTTCGCGCTTACCATTTATTACAATTATAAACAAAAGCACGCTCACCTTTTAGACACAATGTACCAAATTATCCGGCACACACCGCACACATTAACTTCAATCTTAAATGTGGCGACCAGCATTTGTGCCGATTTTCGTACGATTTCAGAGGGATGAGAATTGAACTTTAGTTTTTGGTTTTGGATTATAAGCCCGATAGTCTGTCAGCTTGTCTAACCAAGGGGTATCGTATTACCCAGTAACTAGGTTGTAGAGGTTAGATTGGGAGTACCAAATAAATACTGGTATTCTGCTGCATCTGTTTAGACTGGTAGCTGACCCCAATATAGTTGAGAAAAAGCTAGGCAGATCATGATGGTCCATAATTGTTTAAGTCACAGATTTCAGAAATCTCTTGCAAGGTAATGATAAAACAATTTCCACTCTTCTGGAAAAATACATTCAGCAAGAGAGCACTAGAATAATTGGACCTAAGAACGCCTGTATATAACTGATGTTACATGGCGCTTCCAACTATAGACCGTTTGTCATATAACACTTCTTTGGCTTTGCCAAAGTCGGGTAAATAATGAATTTAGTTCCAATTTTCGCCACGCGCCAAAAGAACCTTGTAGCGTTGTACAAAGATTTTAGCGCGTGCCCCTAAAATCGAAACGTAATATATTATCTGTATCAGCACGAATGCCGCCATTTTTTAACCAACTTCAAAAAAAAGGAGGAGGTTCTCAATTCGACTGTATTTTGTTAAAATGTTTGTTTCCTCAGAACTTTCAACTGGGTGAACCGATTTAGATGATTCTTTTTTATTCTTCAGTTTGGTTCACTTCTGACAATAGCATCCATGAGAAAACCATATGTCTAAAATTTCACCTGGCCAGTAGTGGTATAGGAATTAGTGCGAGGTAGATACCATAACTAAAAAGTTAAAAATAAAAACTAAAAAAAAACGACTTCCTTAAAAACACTACAAAGTGAAAAAAAAATTAATTTCGGAAGTCGGTGGCAAAAAACTTAAATACAGATCCTAAGATATACTGGGTGACTTTTTTTAGCGTCTTGAAAAAAAATGGGGGTAATAGGTGAACGGAGTAGAAGCTTTTGGCATAGAAATTTTTATTATTTTTATTTTTGAATAACATGTAATTAAATTGATCTAGCAATAAATACTACACATTTAAAGTAACATTTTCATACTAGAACAACAAAAACAGAAATTTGGAAAAAAAAAACAAAAAAAATTAATTAAAATCCATCGAAACTCAAATCATACGCACCCTACTCAATGCGCGGCATGTATCATTGATTTCGGAGCGCGGTCCTACCCTTTGAAGCCGGCCGATAGGCGGCCTCATTGATCTTTCGCAGGCGCACGAGCCGCACACGCATCCGTGTCCACCCGCGTCCTGCGCTCCTTTAGTCACCTACGATGAATCTGAAGGCCTTCCTGCCTTCTATTCTAGTTACACAACACACCATATGAAGGTCGAGATGGTAAAAAATGTCATCCGGTATAATGTTTCTTAATAACCCGGTAAAATTTCAAACTACAGACCGTTTTGGAGGTAGGTAGATAGTTTCGCAACATTTTTGTAAGCTTTCGCCTGCGTTTACAGATAGGACGGTACCAGGTACGTAGTACCAATATTTATAGGTACCATTTAAATGATTATAACAGAAGGAAATTTAAAAAAAGACCATACATTTTGACGCGATTGCTATCTGTGAGGGTCGTCAAATTTTAACGAAATGCCAAATTTGAAATTCCTACGTCGCTTAAACTATCTTGTGAAATATCTTTGTGACAGGAAACGATCTGCCAAATACTGTCTTCTTAGGAATAGGGGTGGTTCTGCACATTCATTTTGGAGTGCATTTATGGGAGAGGATCTCATGGCACCAATAATCATTCTTAGGCATTTGGCTTGGGAATAGTCGACATCGGCTCAACTGCCAAAAGCAAAAAAAAAAAAAAAAACTTTGTGACAGACGGACAAAAAGTAATCTTAAATAGGTCCCGTTTTCCTGTTGCGGTCGGAACCTTAATAAAACAAGCATGTTAAAAATAGGTGTTTATTGGATTAGCTAATAAAACAAATGACGTTCTAATTGGTTATTTCAGAATAGGTACATGATACTAGTAATAATGAAACAACTATATTCAAATAAAATAATAAGATATATGACAAATTAGTAGCTCTGTGATATTCAGAGAGATTTAAGAAATACATATTTAGTAAAGTACAATAGGTAAGACCCATTAATCTTGACCGTTGCGAACTTAAGCTCTCCGAAGTTTGTTTCACTCGTACTCGCCTCATTTCACCATTTTGGTGCCCAAAAAATGTTATAGTTATAAGTTCGGATTGGCCATGATTCATCGGCTGCATTATAGGTAGGTACAGTCACCAAAGGAGTAGTAACCAAGGTCGTCGCATATAGTCGAAGTTTAGTAAGGAACCGATGGATGTTTTGAGAATGAAATTTAGTTTAATAAATTAACTGTTTGTTTTCCATTTTTTAAATTAAATTTTATTCAAAAACATCCATCAGTTTCTCACTAAACTTCAACTATTTCCGACGAACCTGGTTACTTATCGCTTTTGGTGACCGTACTCAACATGGTTTATGGTTCACACTAGAAATCTTTATAAAACTATTCGAAAAACTCCTAAAAGCAATACTATTACGACGTATTGTTTGCCTACCGCGATGAATTCATGAAAACTTGTATCTAAATATTTTAAATACTGTTTTATAAAAACGATCAAATATTAAATTGAAGACAAGGATTCTGCTTAGCAATTTATTATAACGCCTATGATCAGGTATTATGAGATATGTCTCACGGATAATTTAATAAGTCTTTCTCATGAATTGAGAAAAAATTATACTAGCAAGGACATTAGCGTTAGTCTCCCCTTTAGGAATAATAAACACATCTTAAGATATTATAATGTAGTGCGTAACATTAATTGTTTAGACTTAATTTAACACCGTAACAAACACTAATTTATTTCTGATACACGTCAGTCTTAAGATCCGTCTATTATTACCAGTGTACTGACAAATATAACTATGTACATTACCAACTAATATTGCGTTAGGAGGTACAAATTGTGACAAGTATCGCACAACAAGAAGAAAAGTCGCAAATGGCTTTATCCAGCCTTATCGGAATACCTGCAACTATGCCTGTAGGTTTAACTTGTGGGTAGTCCTGGTTTTGGGAAACAGCGAATAAATGAAGATATACACTAATGCTTGTTGGCCTAGTGCTGCTCCTAAGCTGGCATCCTGGGTTCGATTCCCAGTCAGTCAGGCACAGAGATGTGGGATTTTTCTATCAGGAATTTCCCAGTTGTATCCCGGACCCTGCCCGTGCCCGGTTAATGTTAATGGGCCCACCCCCTATTACATGGGATTTAAGCAAAACTGGCAAAATATGGCCTAATGTGTTATATGTCTTGTGACACTGAATATAGATACAATATTATGGAGCAGCAACAAAGATTGTAGACAATTTAATAAATTCTTGTCGATGTGTGCATCTTTTTGAGGCTGACTGTTCTATAGGTAGATTCAACTTCGCGGATCATAGGCATGTTTTTATATGCATAACTACGTACTTTGTGTATAATTACTTAGGTAATCCGAGTTTAGTTTGCTGTTATCTTGACGCAGCGATACTTGCACGTTTTTAAATAGGGTCAGTACTAATGTCTCTAATACTACGATTATCTATTATTGGTCGTTGATAAGGTAAAGCTATTTATTCATGCAGTGCGTTTTTATCTCAGAATGTTATCTGTACTTAGGAAATATCGTTTTCAGTCGCGTTTACTCTATTTAGCACAGACATAATGAATGCACAAAATTGTATCCCGAAAAAGCAATTTGGATTTGCCTGTCGTATTCTTCGTAAGATCGCTCTTAAAACTTCGTTAGTATCAGGTACACAGACAATGTCTGGATTGAGAAAGAGCCTAATATAGATTTTTTTTGTCAGAATTTAGGCAATAAACATTCGAATAAAAACACACTGTATAACTATAACATTATTAAAGTTTATAATTATTATACATATAATAGTTACGTTATCTTAATGAATCAAGTCGTCCTCAAAGGTAATTATACCACTAGGTACCTAAATCTATAATTAAAGAGTCGACGTAAACACGGGCGTAATATAATCGCGGTATTTTTTTCGCGCACTGCATTTTCCACCTTCGGTGCTGAACCGACTATTGAGAATCCATCAGAGTGCATCTGAGCGCGAAAATCAAACAGTGTAGTTTTCTGTTCGATTTTTAACTCTCGGCGTTAAGCAGTTCGTTGAAGAAGATCCAGTGTTTGAAAAAAAAAAAAAAAAACTGCAAAGCAAAAAATAATAAACCGTAAAATTTTGAGTCGGCGCTTTCAGTGATCTTTGTTCAGTGATTTTTCAGCACTGACTCAAAATTTTAAGGTTTATTATTTTTTGCTTTTCAGTTATTTCGGTGGTTTAATTTTTTTGTTAAAAAGTTTTTATTTTATTATTTTTTGTGGCTTTAATGTATTAATAATACTTGGCCAGGTATACCCTATCCAATAAAAAAGAATTATCTAAATCGAACTACTCTGTATAAAGTTATGCGTGTTCATACATTACAATCAGTGAGTGAACAATCAATCATCCCCTGTTTACCGACCCTTAGGGTTCAATTTTGTTTTCCAAATTAATATGGGACCACCTTCGAGGTATACCCTTTCCAATAAAAAAAAAGAATTGGTCATATAAAAAAAGAAAAAAATACGCGTCGAATTGAGAACCTCCTCCGTTTTTTTTCGTCGGTTAAAAATTCCGTCGCGATCTTATTACGTCCGTGGAAACGTGAGCTTATACACTTACTGCACTAGGTATTTCTAGTCGCATTTTAATTTATTGGCAATATTAAAAGCTTTGAGGATAGGTACAATAAATACATATATATTATGTGTAAATGCATAAAACATGTACGTACATAATCTCAGATCTAAAGAAATAAGTCTATTTATTTATTTAGACAAAAATATCAAATCACATCTAATCGGACGATAATAATATTACAGGGTAAAATTATACGTAGGTATCTAAGTAATAATTAGACTAATTTATTAAAGCTTGATAACAATACTATTTAGATTTTTGACCGCAGTAACGTTAGTGTTGGGGACATTCCAATATAATTTAAGAACTCAGTTCATCGAACTCGGTGCCGAACAAGAGTAGGCACCTAATGGATGCTCGCGATATTTTATGGCTTTTATTTTTAGATACCTAAGCAAAAACCCTTTTCTATTAAAATTAGGTTTGCAGACTATAAATTACAAGATATTATGAGAAATGATACGTAGGTAGAGCCGCGTAGGTCGATCGATCAGGGTAAGCTACATTTGCCGAGGTTGGTCCGTGTATGGGTGACCATCTTTACCTACCAATAGAAACCACGTTAAGCCGTTGGTCCCGGCCTGCATTCGTAGATCTTTGACAGTAGTTACGGGTAGTCAGAAGCCCAAAAGTCTGACAAGCAGTCTTATCAAGATGTATCGTGTTACTCGGACACTGAGTTGTGGAGGTCAAATAGATAAGTAGATACCCCAGTTCAGACTAGTTAGGTTCTCGTAAAATATTTGCGTTGAAGAAAATGTGTGCCCTCCAAAAAGAAATAGCATAAATATAACATAACCCATAGTACAGACGCCAGCACGTAAAGGTACTACAATCTGTCAAATTTCTTTGATAGGTTTTCAACTTTATCACTAAAGTAGGTTAGGTTCAAGATTTATTGGGAAAATTTGGCAGTTTCGGGTAGCCTGATGTGCTGGTGTCTTTACATACGTACCAAGTTCCAATTATAATAATAATAAAAAATATCTTAGGACAACCAACACACCGTTATCTGATCCCAAACTAGGCAGAGCCTGTACTATGGCAACCAGACAACTGATAAACATACTTATATATTTCTAAATACATACATATTATATATAAATTACACCCAGGCACAGAACAAATGATCGTGCTCATCACACAAAGATTTGTTCTGGGTGGGAATCGAACCCACGACCTCAGTCTTAGCAGTCAGGGTCACTAACCACTAGACTAACAGATCAGGCCAGTATTATCTTCCGTAACTTCTAACTGATATCTAAGGAGAGATCAACGTTTTACTTGGGGCTTGGAAATTTTAGTTCCAGCCCTTCATTTGTATTTAAAATACTGTAGGTATATCCGATACGTAATTATAACCAAGTATGCCATATAGGTAAATCTTAGATAATGTTACATCACAACTATAGTGGAAAAATGTCAACTAACTTTTGGAGGGCAGAATTATTTAACGCAAAAATATAATTAAGGAATGGGTTAGACTTAGAGTGTTGGTATCGTAGGGCAAACAATGTGCTTACAAATTGATTAAATACGGTAAGTAATGTGTGGGTATTGTTGTGTCCCGGCCGAGATTGGACCGAGATAGATGGCTATTATTTATTACTATTACATCCTTGACCACGGCGACCCTCAACATAACGATTAACGCTGCTGTTAAGGTGAAGAGTAAGAAAAAAGTATATTTTGTAAATAAGAAATTGAGTGTACTGTATTTTACCATCGGGACATAACATGAAACATTAGATAATCAGCCTAGAATTTCTTTAGATACTGCTTCACCATTATCTACCACACGGACCTAAAAAAGTGAAAACTTCATAGGTTAGTAGATAAGTACAGGCAGTTTTCAGAGCCCGAGCAGATAAAGGCAGTAGGTACTCTCACTCGAGCCAATCACGCAGCACCGGGTTCGATGTCTTGAATTACATTTCAACAATCAACAAAACCGTTTCAATGCAAGGTAAACTAAGTCTCTTCAAAAATTATCTTCATCTGATAAAATGACTATCAATTAAACTATTGTTCCATAAGAAATCTACCTACTGTTATGTTAAAAATGTCTAGACGCAGAATATAAAATATCTCAGGAAAAGTTAATTTTTGAATGAACGATAGCTGTGTTGTTCCGATTTAAAGGTCTTGACTTGAACAGTTGTGTGTGTCGAATAGTTTAGGCGCGACGTCTTCGTAGGGCGCGACGCGAGCAGACGCGAGGTCGCGCGCCACGCGCTCTGCGGCCCCCATCACACGGAGCAGGTTGAGGCCCGCTAACTTCCGAAGTTCCTCTATGCTCCAACCCTCTTCCATCAACTCCGCGAAAAGCAGCGGATAAGACGACACGTCTTCCAGTCCTTGAGGTGTACTGTACAGTAAGCATTGTTTATAAGATTAATGTCAATCGTAGGTATCTATGTAGACTCACGCAGACGTACGTACTGTAGAGGTAGAATGCATGAGACAACCTTACGATTGTAAAGCCTAAGCAATCGTACAGACGCCAGCACACCGAGCTACTACAATCTTTCAAACTTTAATAGATTTTCAACTTTATCGCTAAAGCACGGTTCAAGGTTGATTGGGAGACTTTGACAGTTTTGGTTACCTTGATGTGCTGGCGTCTGTACATTGTATAGCTAAAATAACTTGAATACATTCGAACTGTCAAACTTATTTAGAATAGGATAGCTGAAAAAACAATAGGAGATCAGAAGGCCAATTTTCGTAATTGAAAAGGTTCAAAATGTAGTCGCAGTCTCATCTCGACTATAATCAAATTTATTTAATTTATTTATTTATTTTATTATTTTTTTCTCACCACAATAAATGAAAAAAATGTCAAAAACTTGTCAAAAATGTACAGACAGTGCAATCTCGGGGTATTTTTGATTGATTGAGACTGATTTCAGACTGTGAACATTCTTAGAATTCCCTTCAAACTGTGAACGTTCTTAAAATTACTAGAAATGCCCGTCAGATCGGGCTAAAAAAGTACAATGTGGATTGGGCTGACAAACCGAAAAAATTATAAATATAATTATTAGTGAAACATTTTCTTGGAATAATTATTGAAAATAACGGCACAAACATGTTTCACTATTAGACCCCGGTACAAAAGGGACCTTAGGTTTCCTACAGTACCTACTGACACTATAGTTACATTATATTGGTAGGTAGGTACTAACCGTCCTTACTAAACAAACTCGTTTAAAGATACTGTCAAGTGCCTGTGTGAGAAAAATAAACCCTTTGTAAAATATACAGCGTTTATGTAAACAATATTATTTTGATTTAAAAAGTTATAAGGAAGATATCTTCCGCGGGCATAATAGCCTTCAGAACTATAAAACTTTTGTTCAAAGCTTTATCCTTTATAAAGCTTCACGCTTTTAGGATTTACACTTTTATTGCTTATCTTAAAAATCTTTAATGTAAGGTAGTCTATAGTCTTCAAATACCTATTTGGGCCTATTTCGTGTTTTAGAACAGGTCAGAACTAATTTATTTTTCCCTGTCATGACTGCGGAGGTATATCGGAGATAGCTACACATCGCAATATGTACTCACTAATTAATGCCGTCGTAGCCAGCGCCAAGGCCCACACTGTCCACTCCGGCTACATCCCTTATATGATTAATGTGTGCTGTAAGACAAAGTATCGGTTAATTAATGGCCTTCAGATAAAGTACTTTTTTACTGTTACAGTTTTGGACGGAATAAGAATATTTTTTAAAATTTATTTACTAGCTTTTGCCAGCGGCTTCCCCCGCGTGTAGGTCGAAAATTATCCCACGGGAATGTACTACCGGGATAAAATATATCTTACGTGTTAATCCAGGTCATAATATATCTGTGTGCCAAATTTCATCTAAATCCGTTCAGTCGTTTTTGCGTGATTGAGTAAGAAACATCCAAACATTCTTATTCATATTACTAATAGGATACAGGGTGGCTGGGACATCGACGAGTAAACTGTTACCATGAATTCAGCTCCTGACTCTTCACCTCCTAGCGCAAAAAATTCTTGCCGGTTATAAGAAAAACACATTGAAAGGTTTTGAAAAGCTATTTATTTTTTAATAACCGACCTAAAATTTCAGCCCAAGGGACTGAATCCATGGTAACGGGTTGTGCGTCGATGTCGTTGATTGACATTGAGTGGCAAGGAAAACGTAAACATCATAAAAAGAAGGAGGAAAGACGCTGAGTTATCAAGATGTGTGGTAAATGTTTTCTTACCGATAGCATCTTGAACGGTCGCAGTATCTTTACAGGTGAGAAACGACGTGTAGAAGTTGACCATGATGAGGCCCTTGTTGGCGGCGAGCAGGCGCAGCACGGTGTCGGGCACGTTGCGCGTCACGTTGCACAGCGCGCGCGCTGACGAGTGCGAGAACAGAACGGGCGCGCGCGACACCGCCAGCGCGTCGCGCATCGTGCGCTCCGACACGTGCGATAGGTCCACCAACATGCCCAGACGATTCATTTCCTTCACCACTATCTGTTCGCCCGATCAATAACAATTTGTTAACATAAGATTGATGATACGAAAAGAGGACGCCTAAATAAGAAAAATGCGTGTCTTCTTGAACCACTTTCATCGAGTTTTTTCTGTTATTGGACAAGAAGAGCTTAAGTACTTTAAAACGCCATTTCCATAAAGGATGAAAAAAAATTTGTTTTAAAACACGTCGGTATAAGCTATTGAAATGAACTGCAAACACAATTCCGGCTGCTCCTGGCCGTTTGCATATTTATCATAAAGTAAGTCTCTATTGTTCCTACCGCTTTTGAAGTTCGTATGAGTTTGCGTTGCTTTAAATTAATTGCTAACTTCTTAGAACCTTTGTGGTTGTGAATTCAGAAAGCCGACGAATTTTGAAAGCGACAAATTGTCGTAGTTAGTTAGTTTTATAGTTTCTGACGTCAGTGTCAGCCATTAAGTAATATTCCATTGTATGTAATCCTCAATAAGATAAACAAATGATTTCTGAGCGAGCTTCTAGCTTGCCGCTTAGGGGCCGCCATACGCTAACGCTCGCGGTTTCAATAGTCAATTTCGTTTTCGAAAATAGTACATACAAAATGATCCTTATCATGAATCAACTCAGTCTATCACAGTCACAGCCTCTATCACAGCCTCTTCAGGCTGGTCTACAACACCCTGTTATCAGCCTTTGGTCCTTCAACAAATGGCCAGCCTACTGCCACTTCAGCTTGCCTACTCTACAAGAAGTGTCGGTAACTCCAGTTCTTTTACGGAATATTTAATTCTTGATCTTATTCCTGCTTCATAGCGCTTTGAGCGAACTTGGATTTGTAGATCAGACCAAATATCACATGTCCACAATTCGGCACCGTTTGTCATAATAGGCAGAACACACTGGTAACCTTAAATCTCCAAAAAAAGGCGAAGAAAAGTCTTGACGCTGTTTTTAAAATGAACAAAATTATATGATAACTTTATTTTCAAGTTTGGTGTCATAAAGCGTTAAGAAATGAAAGAGAAGTATCAACATAAAAGTTATCCTACCAAAGAGTGAACTAACAAGATCAGTTCTCGCAGTGATCGTAAATGATGGTCTAACAACCAGCCACTACCTACTTATAGTTTATAGCCATCTTAAATTCAGCACTGTAGTGCTACCGTCTCTCCTATTAAGATAAGTACCGCTTGGGGTTACTTCTTACGTTAAGAAAGTGGCAGCCACTTGAATTGCCACTTGTAACTTGCGAGCGCATGCAGATGATATACTGTGCAATTAATAAAAACAATAAGGAGAACTGCTGTAGTCAGAACCGTTGATTGGTGGATACAGTTAGCAAAAGTTTTAGGTATACAGGTTAGGCTGGAAGTGGAACCCAACATAGTTGGGAAACGCTAGGCGGATGATGAAGTAATAACTTTTTAAATAAAAGACACACTGTATTTGTCAGAGACGTGTCTACTCAGCAAACCCAGAACATTGAAAGTTGCAAGCCTGTACAGTGTATACTTATCTCGTTTCTTGACTGTACCTTCATACTTATGGTAGGTTTTAAGTTTGAACGTACGACGGCGACGCAGGCTACGATGCACGCAGTGTGCAGTTTAAACAAAAGAAAATATTTCGAAAAGTATCGTTGCAGGTAAACAAAGAACTGCTTTCGCGAGCAGCGAGCAGCCCGAGTTCATACAAAGAGAAATATTGCGGTGCGCAGGATGTTTATGATTATGGCGCACTCACTCTACTCGACGTCTCAATCTTTACGGTTGCCTTCTACTTCTGACTACTTAGCTTCGTGTATTTTAATATTCTTTCGCATGTTCCAAGATTGCTCTTTATGAGCACATATGTTACTCATATACTATGCAAATTGCTTTGTAAATACTTCATACAGATTTCTTTAAGCCAAGCCGCTTGCTACAAATTCTTAATAACAGCCGGCATGTACCTAAGACAATAAATTCACCCCTAACGAGCTACCATTGTATAGTCTGCAAAGAGGATTATAACTTCATCTAATCTTAAGAGATTTAAGAAAGAATTAAGGGGAGATAACTCACAATTTAAACCCGGAAGAATAATCAAAGTTTTAATGTTTCAGCTTTTTTCAATCTGCATTGTTAGGTGTTTTATATAAATGGTTGAATTATATTTAAATTAGAAAATAGGAAAATAAATCTATTATTATTTTACACCGACCATTTTAAATGTTATGTGGACGTGCAATCGTATTCCTATTTAACGATTTTTTTTTTGCTGATTACCCTCTAGTTCCTATATAAACTTAGATTGTATAAAATAACTAGCTGTGCTCTTTCCAACCGTTTTGGAATAAACAGTCAGACAGACAAAATAAAAAATCAATATTTTTGTTATAAGTACCATATCTAATTCCATTTGCACATGCATTTAGTAAAAAAAAACTGTTATTATGACGTTAAAAAGTCACTTGTTTTTTATTACAGATGATCAAATACGTTGAGATCAGGCAGGAGTTTGTTCCTGTATTTACTACGACTAGCAGTTCCGGCTGTGACAGTAATAAAAAGCCATACTTTGTACAAAATATTTTAAGAGATAAAGTTGTCCGCACTGTTTATTTTGTGTCGTCATATATTTGCGTCAACTGTTTCGTAGTCCGGCATAAAAATTTTGAATTTCTATTAATTTTTAGCATTCTATTTTCAATTATATGAACACAAATACCATAAAGGCTCATTTATATTTTTGGTATAGCATCGTAGCTGCCGTAGCCTCGCGTAGAAGGTCGTAGCCGACCATAGCACTCGTCGTAGCAGAACTTAACTTCGCGGTTAGAGCCCTTCCACACGCAATTAACCTGTCTGTAATCTTCTAAACACTCTTTTATGTCCGACGTAGCGTCTCGTAGCCGAACGTAGCAACGCGTAGCTGATCGTAGCACTTGTCGTAGCAGGACTTCCCGATTAAAAGCTCGTACAAACAGGCGCGAATTGTCGCGCGACGTGTCGCATTTATCGCGACACAACACCTTTCACACTGGTGCGACCACTCGTCGCACCGCGACGGCTTCGTAGCGGCGGCGGCGCGACGAGCAGCGCGACAGCTTCTGGTACATTTTGTATGGCGTCGCGGTGAAACGATGACACACAAAATGTACCTTATGTTGTCGCGCTGCTCGTTGTGGAGCGACCGTGTCGCGGGGCGACAGGTCGCCTCTGTGTGAAGTGTCGCGCGCGTTTTCATAGAAATTTTTCTACGGTTATAAATAGCTGAATCGCGCACGACCGTCACGTCGCGCTAGTCTGCACGAGCCTTAAAGTCTTACCCCGCGTCCTAATCACATCTAACCAAAGCTATCGGTAGCGTGAATATACCATCATTGCGTTCAAATGTCATCTATTATTTCGGAAACCGGAAGACGACAAGAACCTCCTTATACCTTTCACAACGCTCTTCAATGTTTGGTATAGTATCGTAGCCGGTCGTAACCGTTCGCAGCTGATTGTAACACTTGTCGGAGTAGGACTTACCTTTCCGAATGGCGTGAGTCCGCCCCGCGGCGACGGTTCAGGTTTATCAGCGGACGCGCACTCAGCCCAAGGGGTGTCGCACGTGGACGTGAGCGTCAGGTACCGGACGCCCACTTGGTACAGGGTCCTCAGCACGCCAAGCGAACCCCCGATTGCATGCCCCCCCTCCACCCCCACCAGTGAACATAGCCTGTGGTTGGCGTGCGCCGAAACTATATCTGTGACAACAATCGCGTGAGAACTTTATTAAATGCTCAGTGGAATAGAAATGATCTTTGAATTTAATGAAAAACATAATTCGCTAAAAAAAATATTTGTACACAGATAGACACCTCACGTAGCTAAATATTAGTATAGGATATATAATTGATGTCAATTTAATAAATGATGTACCTAATTAATATTAATGACATAATTATTTTAAAATTGTTAATTGTTCTTAATTTCTGATTTTGTTTTATTTTTTAGAATTAGTTGTAGGTAATATTTTTTGTTGTGCCCTACAGGGTCCGTAATTTTACGTTAGTTTTAAGCCACTTGAAAGAACTTTTAACATTATGGAATGCAAATAAAGATATGAATGAATTAACATATTTCAGCGTGCTGTATGCACATTTATAGAAATACATAAAAAGAAAACATTTTTTTTGCACGTGATAAAATATAAGTTGTTATAGTTAATAGCATAACATAACATTACGCCTTGTTTTACCGAATGGAAGACCAAAGGTGTACTTATAAAATACACCTACAGAGTTTTAGTTCATTCCTTAAAATAATCATTGGATTTCACTGTGTTCCGAAGGTACTTTTATATATTGCAAAAGGAAACCTAGAAGTTTGTCAAGTATCAAATGGACAGTATTACCACTTGTGAAATAAATTGTCGAAGCAAGTTCATTCTTTTTATTTTCTCTGAGATCGAATGAAGAGAAAACACGATGAAAGATCGTCGAATTTTTAATAAAGCCAGGGGACGCCAGGATTCTTTTTGTACAAGTGTTTTTTCTTTATCTTTTGGTCCAAAGAAAATAAAACATCAAATAGATTGAGAGCTGATATCGTTACTTTTGTTTTTTTTTTTCAAACAAAAAGTCCTTGGCACATGGTGTTCCGTGGTTCACCTGGCTTTGATTTGTGTGCACAATTGCACCATTCCCCGCCGTCTTCGGCGGCTTCGGAATAGCGCGACATTGTTCGCAATCCACATTGTTAATAATATACTTAGCGTGATTAATGACCTGAAAGCGATAAGGAATTCCAATAGATGTTCTCGAGCCAAGAACTCATCTTCATCACTCACACGCAAACCTATCTCTAGTCAATATGTTTGTAAACTGTTGCACTATGTAACTATAATTATGAATCAATACTGTACTAATTGAATGTACAAATTAATTTATCAACTAAAATAGGTATTCAAAACCTGACTTCATGTTACTGAATTTATTATGAAGTAATTAAGAGTTGACTCTAAAATGTATATAATTGTTCATTGAGGACTGTCTGCATTGCAGTAATCTACTAATTGAGGTGTACACCTGTTCATTTAATTTTTAAGTCATGTTTTTTTCTTTAATATTCTCTACCTACTCAGTTATTCGTTAATGAAAGTTCCAGTTTGCCCGAAATTTACTGAACTTGAAATCACGTTTTTGTTTGCGAACAATAAGCGAAATAAGTCTAAACCCGTTTATTTTAATTGGGTCCATTTGAATTACAAAAAAAACAATGAAGCTAAAGGAAATGCACGAATTAATTTAAACAGTTTAATTTTTTTAAAGGCTACGAAGTGAAAACAATGGGTTTCTCATGCTAATATACTTTACGGATTTACATTTGTCCTTTTCAGATTGCTGTACCTACCCTACCTGAAATGTGTCTGGTGCTTTCTTGGTGTCCAGGTGGTTGCGCTTACCTTCAGCGGAGGTACAGAGGGTTAGCTGCGGGTGGTACTTGTCCGTGAGCCTCTGTATCAAGTCAATCTGCTCGAAGGTGAGCTGCACGGCGTCGCGGTGCTGCGCGTCGCACGGCACGTACGCGGCCCAGAACTGGCGGCAGAGGATCACTCTGACATACAACTGATTAAATATCACGCACGACTTGAGCAACGCTTGAGCAGAATTTGAAATCCCACGGATACAGCGATACAGTGAACCGACAAAGATTCCATAATGGAATCAGTGATGGCAAACGTGAGGCCACGGGCGGTTAACTCTCTGCCATCACATATTGTATTATGTACGTTACACAAACACATCAATATCGTGGAAATGTGCGATGGAGTTGAAACAATTAGTTCACTATCATTTCTGTTTCGGTTCATTGTACCGTGTCCATGATATAATTATAGTTGCTTTCATTATGGCACAATCGAGGCATTAATCCTTTGATTTAAATAATACGCTCTGATAACTGCCGAGAATATTATGTAAAGTAACTGACAATCGGTACTCGGAGATTGGAATGGCTGCAAGTCTAATGGAAAATTCTGACAATTACATTTACAAAAATGTTAATATATATATATGCACCCGGTATTGGTACACTTCACAAAAATGCAAGTAAGTAGTTATTATTGCATTGGTAAAGATAAACATTTTAATTAAATAACATTGGCAAACCTATGCCAATATCTTTTGATGCCACAATAATGTGGGCATGATTATCCACGCGCAACATATTAATCTTGCCGAGGGATTACGTGGAAATAACCCACTTTATTAAAAGCACAATTAATTAAATCGTGCGGTTTGAGGAATTTCGCTCACCTGTGCGGCCACTCTGCCCTGCTTCAGTCGCGGCAGGTCGGTGTGGCTCCACGAACTTGTTGCCCACGGGGAGATCGTCCGCAAATCCTCGTCGAAACTATTTGTGGATTTATAATATTATATAGACGATGGCTCTTTGAAACTTATGTGGGTTACAGGAAAGTATGTGAATTATCTTCATTACTTTATAGTAGATTGAAAAATTGACTTTAATAGCAGCTCATAAAGGGAAGTACCGGTGAATAATTCTCACCTATTTTCAGTAGATACTAGTAGGTATACATTTTCACTCAAAGTCAGTAAATCAGTCTATTCCTAATCTTTTATTGAGGTTAGTATTTTTAAAATGGGTACTTTACTGGATTTTAAAAAAGAATGCACCCACACCTACTCGTAGCAGTACGTTGACGCCGCGTGATTGTCATGAGCGAGCTGCGTGAACTTTTAATTCGATCGCGAACTTTTCAGTTTCTTCTCACGTTTTACGTAAAAACTAAATATAAAGTTAACAATAAACAAGAATCATCGAAATAACCTCGAATAACTGAAATATTAAAATCATTTGTTACTACTTATGTTAACCACTGCATAATACAGATTTATAAAAGGTAGGTATATACAACAAACTGTGGGAATGATTAATTTAAAAACAAAAGTTCGTAAACAATACCCATTTAAAATAGAACAATACCACAACAAAACTTTTATTTACATACTTTCAGAGGAAAGGTAAGCGAATTTAAAGATAAGTAAAACTAGAAAAATCTAGCTAACACTAGTAGCAGAATCGAATCTCGCACCACACGCGTCGCCAACGACCTGGCACTGAGCCAGATGTCTGTCAAGAAACATTTCAATTCTTTACGTTCCGTGTGAACTATGATTTCGTTGTAAGTACTATTGAACTGAAGCCTTGAATACGTAACGTGCAGATTACCTCAGTCACTTTGTGGACTCTTTCTCGAGAAATATTAGAAAAAATGTTCTAAATATTTTTAAATTGAACGGCTCCAAGTTATACCTTATTTTTTCCATTTTAGTAGATCGTACGTTTCCCATTTTATAGTAGACGGGTTTCAAATAAATCAACATAAATCACTATGGTAGGCTTTGTGGACATACCATAGTATGTCCACAAAATTGATAGATTCTAGCTATACTGTGACTAACCAACGACAACGTGACCAAATCCGATTCGGATGTGTCGGTATGTCCGGGAGTAACACCCACATTCAGCTAATCCTTTGAACGTATTTTTCAGATTTACCAAACGGACTCTTTATTTAATCTGGACGTCAGTGGTAGGTGTTTATAGTCCACACACAGTGAGTAATTTCTGTAAATGTTACTCCATAGACAAAAAGAGCAGAAAATCAGTTTAAAGACGATCCTGCTTCATCTAAGTGCTCTTACACAGCTCAAATAAAGTGGTGATTAACTAGGAAACTCTGCAACATCACAGACTACGCATATTAATGGCAGTAGACGGGATATACGAGTCCACAAAGTAAAGTTCACCTTTATTCCTTGCTGCTAGTGATGTGCGATTGGTTCAGAAATAACTATCGACATCGACCTTAACCAAACATTGGAATGTACGGGTGGCTAACTTTCTACTTTCGAATAAATCTTTTTAACATAGGGCTGCAGTTTACGTTAGTTAAAACGAATTCGTTAATTTCCCTCTCAACCACTGAACTTTATTTTATCAAAGTCACTGTTAAGTCGTTTTCCTAACTAGTTCAAACCGTTTTGTTATTATAGATTATTCTAATACATGATTAATAGCATCGAACGGTTCGTCTCGTGTTCGTCAAAATTCGAGTGACATTTTGATATTGCACATCCCTACTAGCTAGTAACGAGAACAGCATTACGCCTCACAGATTTCGTTAGCTAGTTTAAAACAGTTGGGTTCAAAGGCTTTTATATTGCACTAAGTGGATTGATTCCCCACTCATCTTTTATGAGCGGGGAATACGGAACAACGTTACATATTTGTTTCAGTACGGTTTGTTCAGCTCTTTGTTAATACATCCTGGTACATATGCCACCGATCCTTTGTAAGGTACACGTGTGCACCTAACAATATAAAAAAGGGGGCGGCTTCGAATAAACCCTTTGACTTCTAAAGATTTAATTATTTTCGATATCCGTATACATGTGTACTTTCGTAGTCTTCATAATAACGTTTTGGGGCATCCAATACCTACGTCGTCTGACTATGTAGGTACGGATTTTTATTTGTATATGTTTTAAATATGTAAGAAGGAAAATTAAGCAGGAAAAGGAAGCATTTACGTACTTAAAATCCTTAATTTTATTGTGTAGAAACTTCCTAATGTTCCATGGTAGATCGTTGTGACCATCTATGAGTGGGGTGTCATGCAGAAGTCGCTCGGCAAGGCGCAGTCTTTCATGCAGGGGTGCTCCTGGCGGGGCCCGCAAAGCCAGGGGCCCAGCCACACACGCCGTCCCTGCCACCAGCACCAGGATCGCCACGCAGCACCAACGCCGGTGCCACACCGACAAACCTACGCGTTGTTTTAGTTTCAGAATTTATGCGACAAATATTACACTCAAAATTCAATTTTGGAACTCATTCAGATATTCAAATGTTTATTCAAATATTCCAGCATTTGTTTTGAAAAGGGAATCGTTTTGGAGCAAAACTTTCACTTATGGAGCAGAAGGAAATTAGTTTGATGAATAGTCAAGGAAATTACATAGCATTACGGTTCAGAAATAATGTAGGTACTACAAAGAGGGGTTGGGTACAACGAAGTTGGATTACCTCATGCCCTTAGACTGATGACTATAGGCCTCACGATGGACCAGGTTATTTATAACAAATGAAAACCCCATAACAATTGACCCTCAATGCGCTTTCATTAAAGAAGTAGAAACGCTCTACATTTCGACGTACACAATCAAATATAAAAACAAAAGCAAAATACTTTGTGAAATACCTATAAAAATCAATTGAGGTCATAGCAATCGCTCGTTACTGTGCTTCCTATAATCTTCCTGTCAGAAGCAAACTTATTCGATCACGACGTCGTGCGGCCCGGATGCTGCAGCTTAGCTTCATGTTTAGAAACAGTATTGGGAAGGCTTTGTACGATAAAATAACGTGTCACTGCAGTATTAGCGACGGATACCTTTTATTGGCAAGTCATGAGGGAGTTAACCTATTTCGGTCTTTTGAACTTTGAAATCCCAGTAGATTCTTTGTGAATTTCAGCTGTAATATTTGTCTTTAGTTTTAAATAGGTTTTTTGGTTTTCAAATCAACATCAAAAAGCACTCATCTGTATAATGATAATAAAATATAGACTAACGTGAAGAGTTTCCTGTAGTGGTGGAACTGTGGCTGGTGGTGGAGGTGGTCCCCGTGGACAGCCACTGCGGTGACTTGCAGGCGGTGCAGGACGCCACACGGCCTCCCTGAGCGCGCTCCGTCACGTCGGGCGCTGGCGTGGCCCGCTTCTTTCCCTACACCATGTTTTAGTTCAATTAACACGCTCGAACACGCTCACTACTACATATGCTCAATTTAATGTTGTTCAGTGATCGCCCGCGGGGTACCAACGGCAGGCAAACAGCTGCCGTCCGCTCTCGGCGCATACCCCTCGGTCGACGCGCTCTGCATACATAGCTAGCTATTTGTCCCGTTGGCAAGGACTATTGTTTAGTCTGGCTATAAAGCGGTTTAAAAATGAAAATCATAACATACGGATCTCATTAAAGATTTTGAACGATAAAACGCAAAGTTTTGCATTTTGTGCAATTTCCCACAATTTTTTTTTCGTTGCTTGTTTTACGTAGTTGCTCTTTATATATAACTGTAACCGGTAGATTTCTTGAAGATGATCAGAACGCCAATCAAAATCAACCTCAAGTACGGGAAAAGCCAATAATTATTCCAAACACAAATGATAAATTAGCTCTTTTATCAAGATATGTATGTGCACCTATTGTTGCCCAATTTCCAAGTAAGTATGTGGAGAGGTGGCGTGATAAGAAATTACTCACATTTGCATTTAGAATGCACCGTCAAATCATACCTACTACCCTCCGAGCTCCTAATCGTTGGATAATGGTTCATTATCCTTTTTGAGTGCGCGGCTATTAGCGACTGCTCTAATTTCTATAGTGCGAAGCGCTCGCCTTCCTAACCGCATAGGTACTCTAAATTGGCGCCTATTATCTATATAGTAATGTAAAGAGCGTTTTAATAACATCTGAACTTTATTAATGTTGAAAACCTTAGAGACGAAAGCTTTACTCTAAAATATAGAAGAGTATATTTTAGCTTCTAGTTCAATTTCGTTGTACCTAAGCTCAACGTTACGCGTAGGTGGCATTTCGGGTATCTAAGGCTCTGTAAAACAAAGCTCAATTTTCAATCTCGAATCAAAGCTCAACAGTTCTAAATTATTTATGTTTGAGCATCGCTCAAGGACACAATTTGACACTTTACTCATAATTCTTCATCATCATCTGCCTAGCCTTTTCAAAAAAATGTTGAGGTCTGTTTCCAGTCTAACCGAATGCAGCCGATTTCTAGTATTTTACATGAAGCGACTGGGTACCTATCTTACCACCACGACCCAGTTTTTGCGTAACCCTGTGCCCCTTGATAAGACTGGTTTTCAGACTTTTGGGCTTCGGACCAATGGCTTAACGTGCTTTCCACGGCACGGAATTTTATTTCAATAACCACGTGACCACTTTGTGGGATTCAAATTGATAATTAGTTTGCTTAGGGTTGATTATTTCTTTGTAGAAAGGCAATTAAAGAAAAGGTCTAGTCTAAGCCTATATAAGAAATAAATTACCATTTTATTTTCTAAGCGAACAAAAATAAACGTTATCAGAAAAAACCCGTCCTACATATCTACTATTTAAACATGGCTTAGATAGGTCTGCAGGTGAAATATTACACTTGACTTATAGTCAATAGGTACTGGATACTGTATAATGCAGGTGTGGTACCTATCTATGTAAGAAAGCTTTTTACTCTGCGATAACGGGTGAAAAGATTTCAATAAGTGAGCAATTGAAGGAGGTAAAGGTTTCCACCCTTTGCCCAGGATTGGGACAGGGCAGGCATAGTAGTAAGTAAGCAATGCTAATCGCATAAATATGACAGTCATTACCAAACATGGACAGGCTATCGGATCAACAGAGACATATTTTTTTGTTCTAATCTACGTACTTACATGTGTGTCGTAGAAAATTGACGGTAGTCTGGTATCCTGAGGAGCGTCGCAGGTGCAGAGTGCGTGCGCACCGCGCGGCCCGCTCATGCCCATCACGTCGCCTCCCAGGAACGTCTGCGCGTCGTCATCCGCTAAGTCACTGCGAGTACTTCTCGACTCCATTGTGTTTTCGTCCCGCGTCCAAGGCTCCGATAATCTATCTCTAAATCGCTCACTTGGAAAATCATTGTATGACATTTGCCTTTTAATACTTTTACATCGACTACGATTGTCTAGAGTAGAAAATTTCGTCCTTTCTAAACCAGGTGAGTTTCTAGTAACGAGTATATCGTTATTATCAAAACTCCTCATTTTAACCATTTTCTGTGAGGTTCGTCTATTTATATCTGAACTTACATTATAATCTCTCAATTTCTCAAAACATTGGTCCACATTACCAGAAAAGTTAGCGTATGTAGAAGCGTTACTTTTCATGTCATCCTTTCCTTGATAGCCCGAAGAGGTAAAAATACAACTTTGGCTATTAACTCTCCTTTGTGACTTGTCTGCCAGTGACAACATCGATGCCTTCTTGAGCGAGCTCGTCGACCCTGATGTTATCTCGGCCAGTTGGACAGCGTTTTGATGTTTTTTTGATATTGCCTCGCCTCCTATCTTTTTTAAGTTAGATAACTTCCTTTTTATCTTTTGTACGAGTGTATTTCTAGGATCGTAAGATATTAACTGTTTTGAAATGTAGTTTGACACCCCGATAGTCCTACTTTTGTTGTATTTCCTGTCGAGGCTGCGATGTGATCCGATTGTGAGTTGACTCCGGCCGGTGTCCCGTTTAATTCTTTCCAAGTCGTAAATGTTGAGGGTGTGGCCTCGCTGGTCGACATTTCGATGGCAGTTAACAAAATTATTTTGTTGTATATTACAATTGCAAACTAGATCAAAATCATGTTTTGATATGTGTTCATCTAGGCATTGTCTTTGTGCGGCGAGCGCGAGGCAAGCTTCGCAGTCCACTCCGAGTAGGAGTTCGAGGCTGGTGTTCCTGATGAAGCCGTCGCTGAACGTGCGCGAGCGGAAGTGAGCAGCGTTTTGCGTGAGGCGTGTCTCCCAGTCGGCGGGAGACGCGGCCGCGGCGCCGGGCCCGCTGGCCTCGCCATCCACCATGGTGGCGGCGTCGCGGTTAACCGTGATCACGCGCGGCTGCCGGAACACTCTGCTGTCGCTTCGCACGGAGCTCCTAGACGGCGATGGCGATGGACGCTTAAAGCTCTCGACTTGAATCATCTCTTACAATTTATTGTATGCGATGTGAAATATGCAACTGTAACAAACGATTAGGTAAATAACCACTCTTATTTAAAACAATATGTACACTACCCACCCACACGTACGTATCAAATATGTAAGTACGTACTTGTCTTCGGTCAGTAGGTTTTCTATTCTAGCAAAAAAGGAACCGAGATCAAATGGTATTTTTTTGTTCACGCGAGCATGTAAACAATCCTATCAAAGGTGTTTAGTTACCTCACTTACATATCTATTGAAAGCGTGGTCAGTTTCAGAGTTACAGGCAAACACTGCGTACGGAACGTGATGCGAATTCATATTGAAATGAGATCCATGAAATAAAAAAACATATCTTATCAGTGGGCCTGTTGGTTTAATAATTCAATATACCATAAATACATGGTTGTAGATATCTGGACTCGTAAACAATCCCCACATTATTCTTGTAACTTTGCTTGTGTTGTTCCCGGTTTGGGGGAGGATATTATACGCGTGTAGTCACAGCTTAATGAGTGATGGATGACACAAAGAGTGTTGTGTTACCCAGATTATACCCCAAACTTTAGGCACCATAACAATGAAAATAAGGCTAGCCCGTTAATATAATTCTGCAAGAAGAAAATGTAAAAAATACATTGTTACATTAGCTAAACACACTTTATATGTAAAATACGAGTTGGTACATAGACAAGGGCCATTAACGGCATTGGTTATCATAACGATCTGTGAATGCTAAAGCCGGGTTTAATTGTTTATTCTGTAACACACCAAACATTTGAGGGCACGGATAATCTCCAATCCAATTTAGATGATTGGCTTAGTGTATGATACGCAATAAATACCCGAGTATTCATTTTATGAAATGTAGGATGACAGCTATGAGGGATACTTCGCAATTTCATGCCAATATTAAGTCTAAAGAGAACGTAATAGAGGTTATATTGTTGACCCCTGCTGGAATGTGCCTCGTAGTTCAAAACTTTTGGGCGAAAAACACTTCTAAT
Source organism: Aporophyla nigra (assembly GCA_947507805.1). Taxonomy (NCBI): domain Eukaryota; kingdom Metazoa; phylum Arthropoda; class Insecta; order Lepidoptera; family Noctuidae; genus Aporophyla; species Aporophyla nigra. Next base: position 12,652,077 of record OX382302.1, on the reverse strand, counting down.
GATAATGCGCGCCCTAAACTTGGGAATTTGATTACAAGTTGAATAACACGCGATCATTAAACAGACAGTCTATCAATTTAGCGGCGTAATTATAGGCATATGAGACATTTGAGCTTTGCTGCCGCAATCTTCATGGAACAGTGGTGGACTTGTGGTAATTGCTGCAACCTACGAGGGTCGTAGGTTCGTACCCTGCTGATGAAATAATTTACACAAAGTAAAGCGCATATCTATCACCATTACTCTCAAAACGGTGAAGGAAAACATCGTGCAACAGGCCAGTACAATCATGTCATAAAATCAAATCGATGATATGTGACATCTTCTAACCCGACCTGGGCCCGCGTAGTGGATTATGGTCCACAAAAATAAGGCCTGTGTCCCAGCAGTGGGAATATTATAGGCTGATCATGCTGCGATTTGTGTTGCACCTGAAGGTAGGTGCCAATAAGTAGTTGTGACCGTACAGGTCCACTAAATAAATAAATAAATATCTTAAGGACAACCAACACAACGTTATCTGATCCCAAACTAGGCAGAGCCTGTACTATGGCAACCAGACAACTGATAAACATACTTATATATTTTTAAATACATACATATTATAGATAAATTACACCCAGACACAGAACTCGCCAACCCGCCTGCCAAGCGTGGCGATTATGGCAAAGCCCCCCAAATTGGGGGAGGCCTAAGTCCAGTAGTGGACGTCTTACGGCTGAAATGATGATGATGATGACAGAACAAATAATCGTGCTCATCACACAAAGATTTGTCCTGGGTGGGAATCGAACCCACGACCTCAGTCTTAGTAGTCAGTTTCACTAACCACTAGACTAACAGGCCACTATCAGCTTTTAAGCCATCCAATAATATAAAAGAAAATCCTAGAAAACAAGCCCAAATTTAAAATGTGCAATACTGAAACATCATGTATAAAACAATCAAAAACAACTTTCAACGAAGTACCAAAGTGACGAATGGTCTCTCCAGTGATTTTTAAAGTTTACATATTTCTCGCTTCACGCCGTGATCTGCATAAATATAGCCACATTGCCTGCACAAGAAATGTAGGCAGCTGCCTCCACTGAACTCCGTGTAAATTTATTTCTGTTTTAAATGACCCGAGCTCTGACTACCGACCCCTTGATTTCGTGTTTTTTAACGTTTACTCTACCGTGTCATATTTGCCAGTTAGCTTAATTATACCCACGATTTCTTTGTAAACGCGGAAAATGCTACGTTCTATCACTATAATTAACTATTCTGTTCTCATTATAGGTTAGACATCTCGAATATGTAATAATAAAACTGTAGTATGTAGGTACCACTTTTATGAAAATAATATTTTCATTTTTATTCTACGGTTACAATAATCGCATCGACAGTTGGCATTGCAGATTCTATTCCATTTCAAATGCGAATGTCAGTTTGTGAACGTTTTGGATCTCGAAAGAAACATTTTCAAGTTAAAATCGCTGCAATTATATTTGTGAAAACAAACATATAATGCTATTAAACTGTTTCATATCCGCAGTGATCCGTACCGCAGTGTATTCGAACATCGCTACAAGATAAAAAAAAAGTTGTTGCGATTGGATACGTGTGGCGTAACAGTACGTAAACAGACATTTTCCATTTTGTGGTATGTTCCAAACCACGCAACGAACGAGGACGATACAGTAACTTGTGTAACTTTTTCTTTTGAGTATGTTGGTTGACCACTTGTGCGGCTCCGATCGCGCTCTACAAACACCCCTTGTCGGATCCTAGTTACAAACAAAATTCACTACACAAATAACTTAAGTGCCATTTTAAATCACCTTCTGCATTAAAATTGTTTTAGTGGAAAACTTACAAAGATATGCTTCGAGCTCTAATTAGTTTTCTTTACAATTTTAGACACAAAAGAGTGCCTGAAGGATACCTCGACGTCTTTTTCGATCGGCATGAAGTTTGGTGTAATTATAGAATGAAAGAGCTTTTCTTTCGTTTATTTTGCGTAAGTTGGTCCCAATTGCGTAATTTAATTCCTTTTTTGTGTAAGGTAAGTTGGTTACGTCGAAGGGGCTAGAAAAAGCGATTGCAGGGAAAATTCACCATTGTTAGAGGAAACGCGCCGCATTCGCAAATAATGTGCCGCTTGATGACACCGCATTAAGGTTGTCTTTGCTCCGACCAGGTTAGAATCTAAATCGGCTGCTCAAGATTTTCCGAATTGGATTGAGCTTTGAACTGTGAATAAATTTTTAGTTGAGTCGAGAATACACTTAATGAAAGTCAACATCTGTTTTTCACCACAAGTACCTACTGAGGAGTTTGATCAAGTGCCGCACATATTTAAAAGTCCGCAGCGGCTACGTTGGTACCTATTCAGGCTGGTACCGGCGTGCGATCATAAAGTGGGTGTTTCGGGTCAGTTATTGTTTCCGTCACCCCTTAGAACATGCCTGTACGCTTCGAAAACAAAAGTGGAACTATTCCGGCGAGCGAATACAACGTGTAAACACGATGACAGCCGAGGACACTTTGCAGACAAAACAGGAAGCAATTGACGAGCGCGAAGATATCGTGCCGCCATTAGAGATGAATCACGTTCCATGTACTAATTATCACCTACTGACTGCAACTGATTGGATAGGGTTGATAAACCATAACTCAAAACTAGGCAGTTCAACAAGTATGTTGATGCTTTGTCTAGATACAATAAACAAAGAGTATGTATATTTAATAAAACGTTGACAAACAAAATATCATATCACAAAATATCTGAGCAATTTCAAATGTGAAAATCGTGTCCTAAATTTCAATAGTTGTGTACCACTTCTCGGATACGATAGCGGTGACATTCGCGAAGCTCGCGATCTGCGACAAGCGACTGCCGGCGTTGAGCTCGAGGTGAATGGGAGATCCGTACGAGTCGTACGAGACGAGACGCAGCCCCCACGACGACGGGAATAAGCCATTCCTATTTTATGTTTGTTTGGCTCAGCCACGACAATACAGCTTTTGTGTCGAGTGTACATTTCAACATTCATTATCAACAGATTACTTATGTGCATACTTGCATTCTGAACAAGAAAATGCACAAAATATTTTAATATATAAAAGCTAGCATATATTCATTTGTATACAACGTTGTGGAGGGTAAATATGCGTTTATTAAGTAGTGTGGCCCGACTTCAAAGAAAATTGTGTTCACTTTTCTATGTTAATAACCACATTCTTCTTTTACCCCTTAATGACAAAAGAACGATGTTGACCAGCACCGAAATTTACTGGATATGAGAAGCACAGAACGGGTCGAAGTGGCGGTGCTTGGGGGAGGCCTATGTCCAGCAGTGGACGTCTTTAGCCTGAAATTATGATGATGATCTTGACTAGATGTAATCCGGATTTTGAACAAAATAGGTCAAACACATTTCTTATTTGAAATGTGTTTAACCTATTTTATTCAAAATGAAATGTTTGAAACTGAGTCAAATTCTTGTAAATGCCGACGGCACAAAACCGGCACGAGAAGATATTTCAAAGCTGCTTCATCTCAATTGTGAAGTTGACGTTAACATAAGTAAAACGACCATTATATTATGTGCGTAGGTATACATATATCATCCATCTTAATTACAAACGCATATTTCGCAGACAAAAACTACGAGATCTCTCCACATGTGCTACTAATACCGCGCCTTTAGATAGGCCTTCTTTGTTTGACCATCTCTGAACACCGTTCCATTAACAGAATAATGGAAATATCTACGGGAGGGAAAATAAAATGTGAAGAAAGATTTCTCTGCAGGTAACTAAGCGGTCATTTGTAAGCGGTCGAGAAAAATGCTCACTCGTCCAGAAAAAATAATCGAGTGAACGACGACAGGAGATATAACTACGTATTGGGGCTTGTTCAGCTGGCGGCGGCGAGCGTTCTCAATTACACAATCAAACTCAAACAATCGAGGCGGAATTTTAAATGTCTAGCCACTTTGATGAATTAAATAATTATTGGTACAATACGCTGATTGGCAGCTTACGCCAGTCTACTGATTGGTAATCATTCTCGACTGTTGTTTCCAATCTACTGTTTGTTCCGATAATAGAAAGCGGCGATGAGAGCTACTCGATCATGAAACTCGAAAGTCACTCAGCAGATTTTTGTTGATTTGATTACTCTCAGCGAATTTCTTCTTTTAATTACGTAAATGCTTTAATTACATTACATTCAGCAGATCGATACACTCAGCATATACTCGGCACAGTTTTACGTCGATATGTACAACATAAGGGTTACTTGCGGTGGGTTAACAAATCTGTAATCTCGTTCGCGGGGAATTGGGGACGAACCATTAAATTAATATCAGTGCTTAATTACAACATTTCAGCTTCCATTTCATAAAAGTACCCACATGAATGAAAATTCGGTACTTTTCAACCTAAGTTGGTACTTAGTTATACGTAATATTTTATGTGTAATTATTGACTTGTAAAGTTACTTTTAAAATGCCGTCAAGTGTATTTGCAATAAAACATACACATTTGGCATTAGTAACCACATATTATATAACTAAACGAGGTACATACGACTGAAAAGCTCTGCTACTAGATACATACAGTGGGCTTCCAAACTTTCGGGAAAAAGTTTTAATTTGTCACGCGCCTCTATAATTTAACCAAAAGAAAAATAAGACAAACAAGATAAAAGACATATAATGATTTTCAAGTTATCTTAGTTTATTATGAAGTTTAAAGACCTGAAATTCACTGTTATATAAACTTTAAAAAAAGTTCGACCACGTCAAATATTGTAAGGTTTCTATTTTATTTAAAATTTTATTTAAAATCATAATTAACCTACATTAATGAAAATAATTAAACACTTTTAACAAAAGGGAAACTTTAAAATAATTATTTCATCATTCACTATAAATTAATTAATCTGTATTTCTATGCATAGTTTGTTTAAATAACACAATTTTTATTTACCCAAATACGTATCTAACGTCAAATTGAACTTTTCATTGTAATAAAACTTATTTCTTAACTTTTTTGTTTGAAAATATTTTCGAATACATCATAAAGAAATGGAAAATATATTCAAAGTAAACTTTAGTTATTACTTATATACTTACACGTAAATGAAATATTAACGAACAAATCACGTGAAAGTTTCACAAATATCAATTGTTCCACAGGTGCTCCCCATGATAATTTAATTTGACATTAGTCTCGTTATTTGAACACAATGGTGCCCGTAATAACAACGGCATGCTTTTAATAGCGTCGCGTAGCCGAGCCCGGTGCTACGGAGGAAGGTTACATTAGGCGCGCGCTACGACCGCTACGAGCCAGCGAGCTACGGACGTGCTACGCGTGGTTATAAGGCTACGACGGGATCGCGAGTGCGGGAAGCGGGATCCTGGCACGAGCGGCCGCGGGAGGCGCGAGGCTCGGACTGGCTCCGCTCGCTGTTCGCTGCGAATAATCCATACCCGAGAGGCGAGGAGGCTGTATTTACCGGACCGAAGGGCGGTCGGGCGAGCGAGCTCGACTGCTCCCGCCGCCGCGCCGCAGCCGCCCGCCACGGCTGCGTTGCACGCCACGCTCCTTCATGTTGACACAATTTCAAATAACGTCACATAATTTAGGGTCCGTACACTGATTGCGCTTCGCACGGTTACGTAAATACTCTATCGACGGATCTGTCAAACGTTTAACGTCCCAATTTTTAACGCTGATTATCTTAATTGAGTTTGAAAACTAATGTAACTTTGAGCAAACTCAAATATTCACTCGAATAAGTCACAATTTAATTGGAAATTACATCAACGTTCATCAATCGAATCTACTTTCTTTTATTATCATTCACGAGAAACGGCTGGGATGTAACGTCGACTTTAAAAATATGAATTATTGGGTAAAAAGTTATGGGCAATGAGCAAAGGGATAAGTTTCAAACTATAAAAATGATGGTAAAGCGGTAGAGAGAATGGAGAGAGGAGATACCTGACTGCGTGCTTATCTAACTTACAAAGAGTTGAGAAAAGTTGAATTTGCAAGTTTAAAAGGCGTGTTTTACCACCTGAGATAAGCGACAACTGAGGATAAATTCGAAAGTAAGACTTGTAACTAGAATGTTATTACTTTTAAACTTATTTGAACGTATCCAGAAATCGTATCGCTTAATTTATAACGTAGGAGAATACTTTTGCATAATTCACATTACCAAACCGACAATAAAAGTACAACTAGTTAGTTCTAAATATAAAAATGTATTACTGCCCTGCTTTAAAAAAATAAATTGTACAGCTTTGAAATCTTTGTGCACATGTGTCTTTGTGCACGATATAGGTGAAATGTATTCATAACACCATAATCACCGCGGCCATAATATTTCATTATATGAATATCTGAGGGCGGAGGCAACATAAATCACACGTACGGTTAAGGTAAATCATGAAGATGCGATCGGTAATATCGTTTTTATTGCCTCCTCTTGTAATTTAGCAAAATCGTCATTAGCACCTTTAATATTGGAATAATGAGGGTAGTCGGATCCTTGTCATAGGATTCCAAATGAGGGTAATTGTTACCTACGCGACTATGGATTTTGAAGTTAGTGTAATTAAGTAGTCTTTTGTCATTTTTTGCTCTAGCTCCGGGTTGAATTCGCGCTCGGCATAAAGATAAGCTCCTACGCTTTTACTGTATGAAAACTAACATGTAACATATGATAGCAGTGAGTCTGCCTAAAGCGTCAAATCTTACGGGAGAGTTATTACAGTTATAATATAGAAAAATCCCTTCATGGTTGTGTAGTGGGGTTAAGTAAAACAGGAAAAGTCTTTTTGTATAAATCAACGTGTAATTTCAAATGATTCTCCAAATCCAATTTTACTGAAAGTCGAAAGGGGTGGAGCAGCAAACAAAGTCCAGCGACGCGAGTTTCTTGTTCTTTGTTGTTCCTATAACAATAAATAACGTTGACGTGACCGGTTTATTAGTAGCTGCATTAGGTGAGGTAGGTAAGCTCTACGAACAAATGAGATTTCGGCTATCGGACGCGCTCCTGCAGATAGAATTCCTTAAATGGGACATTTGGGAAAATATGCCAACAAAATAGCGTGAAATATAAATTTGTCAGCCAGTTACTTCGCTCCGATCGCGGCTATCAGTGCCGAGTCCTGTTTGTTTATTGACCATATCCTTTGTGTCCAAATGGCTTTTGAGAATGATTTAATGCCCGCGCACTCCCGGCCTGCTCCGTTTCGTACAATTTTTATTCATAACCGCAAACAATAACCTTTAGCAAAATCTAAAATGTTCATTTTATGTTAGGGATTGAAATGTTTTCATACAACGAGTCGAACCCAAATATTTTATATTCTGATTTCTGATCAATCCAAAACTTTGGGATAAAGAGTAACGCTGGCTCGTAAAACGTTAAGTTTTATTGCAGAAGGGAAAAAATTCTGAGAAATATATAAGATTTCTAGCAATTCTTGTAGGAAACGGCGGAAAGGTAAGGTAGAAAGTAAAGTGACACGAAGGGCATCGGTGCCTCTTGAGAGTACGGTGAGATGTTTGGGTCGCGTCACTGACGTGCTCGCTTATGAATGCTTCACACCCTTTTCAATACAGCCACCAAAAGATTTTACACGTTGATGCTTCTTCAGTAACCTCGTGCTATTGTTATTCTAATAGAATTTTTGGAGATATTTCTGTGGCCATTGTTAATATTTATTTACCTACACGTGCGTAGACTTGAACATAAAATCGCTAAACATTCCGAATCTTACATAACATGATGTTATATTACATAATATATTCCTTTATTTAGGTGGGTTATTTTCTTATACGTACGTACTTTAGTACGTAAGTACTTCTGTTTTTAATTTGTTAATATAAAGTGCTAATTAAAATAAATGAGAGCTACGATATATGTAGATAGATAATCAGAACAACTACATAATGAATTAGACAAATTTACAATCCGACCTACACCGTCTCCCAGATAATGATTCCCCATATATTCTAAGACAACTTCGTTCGCTGTTCCTCATTATTAAACATAATATACATATTGAATACCGTGTGAGCAAACATCGTAGCTTGTTATCCGCCGTTACTAAACACAGTAACTCTATTAGGAAGGAGCGTTTATAGAGTATAGTTAACCTTAATCCACCGTAAGCCTACCTAACAGTAAATTAACCAGTAGAATATAGTACGCAGTGTGAACATGAACACGTCTCAACTCTCAACCGACAGACGCTTTAGAACTATGTTATTTTAAAGAATTTTGGGTTGTATATGAAACTTAATATCGCGGGTTAATTTTGCGAGCTCCTGCAGGGTTCCAGATTAAAAATTTACACCGTAGACTTCAAACAAAGATGTGCTACTTCTGGAATCGTAAGTTTACAAACATTAACATTTTATAGGAATTTGATAATAGCGGGAATTCAGCGTTCTGTGGATGACTTAGTTTTTCTTAATATTCCATAGGTAAGATAGGACAGGCGCTTAGCGAAACGCCACGCGGCCACCGTACGCCGCCCTACACGCGCCGCTTATTGTCATAGCCAATTAGGTATAATAAGATTGATTTAGCCCAACTCCCAAATGTAAAGCATCATACCGGATCGCTTTAGTAGGTAAATATACATATCTCTTCGTAGCTCAAACTATAACTGTAGGTACCAGTAGGTACAAACGGCTCGAAATAAAAAGGCCGTCACAGAAACTGACAGACAGACACCGCTGTGATTCCATTAGTGATTCATTTTACAAATGGTATGGAACGCTAAAATAAGTAGGTACATACCTATATGAAAGATAGATGATATTAATGTAGTTAAGTTTTCGTACGGCCGTGTTTGAGGTCAATAATGGGAAGGACGCTGAATGGGATTGCTCAGCACACATGGGTCTCACCTACTGCGCTTAAATACGCCGGCGTCGTGTAGATACTCGACGTGAAAGTAAATGTTTGTATTGAGGACCGAATCGATGTCCCATTTCGAACTTTGTCATCGTATGTACTTACAATAACATTACAAAGTTAAGGGTCGCGGAAGTTCTGTGACAAACTGTGGGAAATACAGTTATCTTAATAGTTGTAGAAACAAAACTACGGTGCGAGAGGTGGCTTCTGTGTTATTACCTACTACGTATAGGTAAATCTAAGGGCCGATACACACCGATACAATACGGCGGGGAAACACAAAAACTTTGGTAATTTCATAAACAAAGGCTCGAGTGACGTCGCTAATTCCTGCGGTGTGACGACACAGTTCTTGGATGTGTGTCGGCCGAAAGTATTTGGTCTACCTACCGTTATCATCATCATTTAATTATCCTGAATCCTCCCACAAAAAGTTACTTAATACCAACAACCGCCTTACGTATGCCGCTTTCTTGGGTCGAACTACCTATTGGCGAACCCTTTTGTGCACATTACTAAGTCTCAGCATATTGAAACTAGGCCAGACTACGTATTCATTAACACTATGCTTAATTATATAAACAACTAAACCACTAAACTTGCCACAAAAAGTATGTTGGCATAAAGCTGCCTTCCTTAAAAACCGAATTCCACCTTGATTCACAGATTAATCCTGTATGTGAATCAACGTCTTTTTATTTTATAAGTTGGTAGGTATAAGGAGACTCTATTGTAATTTTGTAGCTGAAACAGTATTGGAAATAATTCTCCGAAATCGTGTTATGGGTTGGGCAGTTATGCACCCATCGGCTTTACCGTCCGTGCTGATATTCCAAGAACCTGACTCGGAACGTACTCCTGCCAAATGTAAGTATATGTAGAGCAGAGTATACCTACAAGTTTATGTTCCAAAGACTTTTTATTTTTGAACAAGTCCTTCGATCTTTATTACATACGTCCCCTAGCCTTTGTCACCGCATTTATTCTAGTTTTCTTCATGACACACAATAATCAGCGGTATCGACTAATCTGGAATACTTTCAGCCTCTGCAGAGTATATTTTATCCAACTCCCTCCCGAGCCGTAACTAAGTTTCAAACTTCCACTTGCATACTTGTGAAACGTGTCTAGATGTACAATTTTACTTGATACATAATACATCATATTATATAGGCAATGGTGCCGATTCCCTTATTCACAAACTAAACTAAATTTAAGTTCAGTGCATCTTTTTCTTTCTATTTCATTAAGAAAAGGACAGAAGATAAATTTTAGTTCAGTCCTGTCAAATTAATCAGCGCTTGACGTAAATTGACGTAATTTTAGTAGGCAAGTTTTTAATCACGTCTAAACTTGTATGGAGCGCTGATTAATTTGACAGGACTAAACTAAAATTTATCTTCTGTCCTTTTCTTAATGAAATAGAAAGAAAAAGATGCACTGAACTTAAATTTAGTTTAGTTTGTGAATAAGGGAATCGGCACCAGTACCTACTTAAGTTAAACATTGAGTATTACATAATGTTGATGTTGAGAGAACCCAGGTTTGCTCCTCCTATTCGTAGACGCCAACGCAACGCAAACATTAATCACGGTACTTCCAGAGTAATATACCAACACAAGATGTATTCTTTGACTCTCTAAGTAAACGCACGCCACCCGCTTCTGTACCCCAAGACGTCGACTATGTGATCAGCTGAATTAAAATTTTAAAAGCATCGTCGGATACTCAGACTGACGTCTTATAACGTTCAGAAAGCTAACTTTATTTACTTACACTATACCTTACATTTCACTGTAAAAGCTTTAATTGTTTTCTTGCTACAACAGTATAAAGCTCTACGATTGTTTTTATGATAGTCTAGAAACATTGTAAGTTCAACATTTTGTTTCGAGGGTCGACAGAACATTCATTTAACAGAGAACTTTTTATGGTTCCGTCAGAAAGAAAACAACCTTCACTAATAGGAATTCCTTTGGATACTGTAAATAGGAAGACGTGCAAGCGGAACAGTGTTATTTGGATTCATAATATTTTCTTGGACTCGGACTTTACTTTCGGCTTTAGCGGAAAACCTGTTTTTATGTACGTATTATTGGGTATAAAAGGACTGTGCGGAATGTGGATCCACATACAATATAATATGTAGTTGAAGATTTTCGGGCTCACAACTGGTAACATATTTTTTGTACAGGACAATATGTTCTGTCTGTTATATTATACACTTACATCGGAGTATTATTATTAAGTACAATAAACATTGAACATTATTATAGAAACATATAAAATCTTTTTAGTCATTGTGTTCTCTCGATCATGATATCTAACTAGGAAAGCATATGTAGGTACAATTGTCTACGATATATTAACAACTAAGTACCATAATATTTTTGTCTACCATGCAATAGTGTAGCCAAAATTGCGTACAATTATTATACTTGATATCGAATAATAAGCAACGTTATCTTATAGAGCCTGACAGAATATAATATACGATATAATACCACTATTCATTAATGTAATTTCTCGTTGGCCAAGCTGTATACGAGCGTCAGTGCCAAGATATTCCCCTATACATAAATGTGCGGTGGCTCGGGTTATAATAACTGTAGTCTGCTAATATCCTCTCAGAATCCCCTCTTTATGTCTCAGAGCTGTCAGCCCGAACTGACCTCCAATATCCTATCTGGCTATTCAACTAGCGTTGCTAAGACACCGACGCGGCGACGGCGACGTACAGATAGGTGAAATCGAATGTTTCATTCGAATTTCGTATTCGATTATTTTATCGAAATAATTATTCGAGTTTTTTTACAAATCGTAAAGGTATCATAAATGTGAAAATTTGTATGTTTGAATGTTTGTTACTCAATCGCGCAAAAAACGGATATAGCTAAATAACCTGTATTAATACCTGCATAAGATACTTTTTTTCCTTGTAGTACGTTCCTGTGGGTTAGTTTTCAAAATAAACGCAGGCGATGCCGCTGGCAAAAGTTAGTATTTAAATATATAGCTAATAAGAATCTACGCAGAATATTCATCGTAGGTATTCAAATGATTTATATTTATAATGTCACTTACATTTTGGATAAATGTACATAATTTTGAAAGGTCCTGGGCTCATTCTGGTATAAATTGATATTTTAGAATGGGTACAAACATTTCAATATTTCTAGTAGGTACACCTAAGTAATGTAGAAATGTACTGGATTATTACGTATACGGTCCTTATTGAAAATGCAATATATTTAGAATAATGCATTTCAACGATCTCTTGTTCGAATGCAAAAAGCTTGCCATTGAATATTCGATTAATTCGATTGTTATTTCTAAACAATCGATCATCACTAGCCGACACAGACGAACGTTTTAGGTGAGATCTATGATTTAATGGATTTGACCATACATATATAAATATAACATATGACAGACCACCAGCAGCACATAAATAATATACATACGTATTGCGATTCTAGTTCTCCAAGTTAAAGCCCTGTTGAGCTGACCTCACTTATACTTGCTGTAAAAAGAATGAATAAAACCTCTATATTGAAAAATAACTTTATTTGTTGACGTCTAGTATGCTTGGGAGAAAAATAAATTCGCTCTGTTGGATATGGGGAGCCCGGGGCACTCGCCAACGACATTTTATTGAATGCAGATCGTCGACTTGATACCCACCTATTTATTTGCACTGTTGTCAGGTTTGTCGTTATACAGCCAGTCATAGGTACCTGAGAATCTTTAGGTACCAGAGAGGCAATTCTCGTAATTTTAAGAACGTTCAGTTTGATCTCAGTCTCAATGTGTCAATAATATCTCGAAATTCCATCTATTTTTGACGAGTTTTTGACATCTGATTGTCGCCGAGATGTGACTAAGGCTAGATTTTGAACATATCACTTATGATAAATTGTCCATCTGGTAAGATTCCATATGTATAAATTGACATTTTAATGTATAGATAGGTTTCTTTTGTTTTGAAAACGACCTGTATTTTTTTGTGAATTTATAAAACCTGGAATGTTAGTTATAATATGTCAAGGCAATAGGGAAGATGCAAATATAATATTTATGAAAATTTTATGATTCAAATGTTAAAAAAGTATAAAAGAAGGGCCACTGCAATGTTTTTATTTTACATAATGTTGATTTTTAACAATAATTACGTATTAAAATTACTTGAAACGAAACGTATTTCAAAACACCAATCAGCGTTTAGTGACGTCACGCCTGTTACGACGACTTGTTGAGGTTATGGTTGTAAAAGTGAATATTATTTTATGGGAATATTAATTGCGTTTTTTAAATAAAAATGATAGTTGGGATTATCAAAGCAGACTCCAGGAATTTATTTACCAAGAGTTAGTGTTGACATGAGATCTTTTTTCAGAAAAAGGTTTCGTCCAGACATTTTAAACTTTTACCAATTATCAACGTCGATCTCAAACTGTAAAATAAAAAATCTACTATAGACAAGTTTTGTAAGTATTAGGTAGGTAACTAACGTGTTTTTACGTACAAGCAGATTAACTAAGCATACTCGTATAACAAGTATATTCGCCTTATGACGTATAACACACACGACATATAACAAGTATATTCGCCTTATGACTTACGTCAAAGTGTTCTTCACAGCATCGAATAGTGGTCTTTGGAAAATAATTGTCATTTCTTTTTGCAGCTTGATATCACTTTTTTCTCAATTTTGGTCAGAACGTCAAAAACAATTTATTTGGAAACTTTTTTGAAGTAGTCACGGACTCATTGGCACAAAACATGAATAAACGCGGCTTTTTTCGGATTATTAGTGGTTTTGTTATGATCACCTGATGTTGATGGATAGTCCATTTTAAATTTTTACAAAATATATTTCGAAAGTCGAAAAAAATACGCAAAAGTATGAAAGCCGACGAACAAATACGGCCAGTGACAGACAAGAATGACGTCATCGGAACTATAGGTCCGTTTTGGCGGGAAAATTTAAACTGTCAATTTGAAACCGCATTTTTTCCGATAAATTACAATGTTTTAATTTTTTTTTATATTTGTGGTCTATTCTACATGGAATTCTTTAAAGTGAAAACAAAAATAAAAATATTGCATGTTCCCTATTGGACGGTGCAGCGTTCGAAAACTTGATCGGAATGAACGCGGAAAAACTACAAAGGATCGTTCTGACTTTTTTACATTACGTATATTTTTCATCTGTGAAGATATCTACGGGTGTCATAGGATGTTTTTTTTTGCCCGTGACTAAATGAACTTATTTTCAAAGAATTTTTGGAAACCTCGTCGTTTATTAATTAATTACTCGAGTTTCTTCCCGAGATTCTTTCCCGGTATCAGAATTTCAGGTTGGTTCTGTATAGTTGTGTGTAAATAACAACATATTTTATTTATGGTAACCGTAAGGTATTGCGTGTTGGCAATTGATTTATCGGTAGATCGGGACTATGAGATGTCCCGCTCCCCACATTACTCACTAAACACATCATACAAATATTATGGGCGCACCATTCGGAAATAGGGATATATTACTAACACTCGCCAATATTTTTGTAGCTTACATAAAATGTACGTTAGCGCCACGGGAAGCCGGGTAGGCTTACCTCTGTTTTTATTCAGATTTGTTTTTTTGTAACCCTCAATAGCCTGTGATCTGTTATACTACTTTTGGCGGGAAATTGTAGACTTTTGTAGTTAACAGGTTGTTTGACGTAAACGATACATCTATAATATTAGGTCCTTACATAACAAATTGGTGTTTACATCGCTAGATCACACACTGTACAACAGACGGTCTTTAAAAACCACGATTGGGATGTTTCTGACACCCACCATACTCCCAGGATCTTGCTCCAACAGATTACCACTAGTTCCGGAATTTGGACAACTTCTTGCAAGGAAAATAGATCAATTTTGGTGACGCAGTAAAACCGCCTTCAAAGATTTTATTGATTCTCGCTCCCACAACTTTTCAGCATGTTGATCAATAAACCACCTTTAAAATGGCTAAAATACATATTTATATAACACAGGTTTGATCGATACTTTGATCGATTAAACAGATAACTGCATTGTAAAAAAAGTTTATGTACGGACCTACGAGTAATATTAAGGAGGTCCGTCGCCGAGAGCATTCACCTGTAAAGTTCAGATTTGAGCATTATATCAGTAAGTAAAGAGAAACGAGTTAATGGCAACATAGTATTTTTCAAAATCGATCTAGACATTAGAGGCAAATCCTCCCGTTGACGCTACGTCTTCGGAACTAGAGCTAATAGTTGATATAGGTAGGAATAATAGACGAAAGGAATATAGATAATATTGAGGCAGTTTTGTCTCTCCTATTGCGAGGTTGGTTTTGCTAATAGTTTTTAACCAGATATCGTTACAAAATGTCACAAAAAACAAACTCTCCACGCTTCTATGGCTATAACTTATATTTAAAGAGAAAGTTAGGTACTGTTTTTTTTATCTATTAGAAATTTCGGTTTTTATTTCACTGTTTTGTTTGGTTTGTCACAAGTTTTGAGAAGAATGTATTTCACCTAACAAGTTGGATGATCCCGCTGATGATTCCTCAAATCTTACTCCGAAGATTTAGATCCATCTCCATTTAGAAGCCGGTATAAAAATAAAAAATTATTTTAATACAAAATCAATAAACACATCAGTGCAATTCCTTTATTAAACATTTACACCAGCATTATCAGTTTATCACACATTACAAGGAAACTATAGTTCATCATTGTCATGACCCATTAGTTGTAAGTACGAGCGTCCCTCATACCCTTGATATCCAATGGTGGCGGCTGCATTCTTGCAGTTCTCCTCTGTTTTAGGCACCTCCATCATTCTTGCCAAGGCGTATGCCGTCAGATCCTCACAGCACATCATGCCAAGATACCGGTCAACAAGTTTCATCCTCACGTCTGCAAAGCTGAACAAGGGCTCCGGGTTTGGGCGAACTGTAACATAAACCATTACTTAGTTCTCCATCCAACTTTAAGTTTGTGCTACTTATCCAGTTTACCTCGCTTTCAGTGGCTAATCTCATCTGTAATGCCCTTATTGCAAACTGGGTACCTACTTTAATACAATTTCTAAATTCTGAAGAAACAAGTGTGAGAGACGCTATTTAGTAAGGTAATAAAAAAAACTGAAAAGGAATTGTTGTCTGTAAAACATTGGGGTCTATCTATTTAAAAAAAGAAAAATACTGGACTAAAATTTTAACGACTAAAACAGCAATGGTCATTAGGAGAAGACCATGAAAAACTGAAAAAAAAAAATGTTTGAAATGCGACCTGTTTATTATCATTATGAGCCAAGTCGAGCGGGAAAAGTTAGGAGCGGAAATGGCAGCGGGGGGAGAGCGGGGGCGAGGGCAATATAGCGCACCTTTATTGCGCTGTTCTGTTTTGATGATGGCGCGGAAGGCCCCTGGCGTGGCAGCGTATATGAACAGCACCTCCGAACCAGGCCTCGCGTTCATGAATAAGGTTGCTTTCTCCCATTCCATTTCCGTGTCACCACTTGTTGCCTCGTAAACTTCCCTGAATTTTTTGACCCTCTACGTACAAAAAGCGACATATTAATTAAGTATATTGAAGACCTGAATATTGCTTTTCCTATATTGTCTTTTCTCAATATGACAAAGAAACACTGCACACAAAACATCATGCAACTATTCGTAACAAACTGCACAAAAGCAAAAATATCAAAAAATCTTTTACTTTCAGTCACTGTCAGTTCTCTGAAATACAAAATAGCACCTGGACATGTAAAAAGATTCGTGGTATGTGCGAGGACAATACGCAGGTAGGCAAAAAAAGTGAATTGGGTTACATCCCAATACACCGGAAGAAATATACATATAGCCGCGATAGTCAAGAATATTTTTGTCGTACCATGTAAATCGTACCGTCATACCTGTCGTATCACATTGAGTGAGACATATGCTCGACGGGATAGCATTAAAAATAAGATTAACAAGTATAAATAATCATAATAATAAAAAATATTCCTTACGGTTTTACCCGCTAACGAGAAAACAATGGGGGTCAGTTCCGTATTATTTGACCAGAAGTAAAATACTTTCCACATTGAATCAATGAGTGCGTACGGATTGAAACGTGCTGATATTTCGAATTTTTCACAGGTCGTGATGTTGGGCGGGTACTGCGATGGCTGGGCCAGCACCCGGCCAGGCAGCGCCACTGCACCAAACACAACTATTCCGAATATCCACGAGCACGTAAACATTGCAGTTAGCGATTGACTGTTAATTACGGTTTTCTGTTTACGGCTACGGCTTTATATATATCAATAATGGACATAGATTTGCTTAATTTGCAGACAATGCAAATCGAATTGTGCGCCAATAATTCAATCTTGTATTAATTATATAAATTCAATTATAATAGATGTTAATCAACCTCATAAAGTACTAATTGATGTTATGACAAATCTTCGAAGTTGTGAATCTAGTCAATACGCTTGACAAGGAATATTAAGTACTTGGTAACTTATGAAAGAAAAATGACTCAGTTCTGAAATACACTCATACAATATTTTATGTGACTTTACTACTCGTACAATATTTTGTGTTTCAGTTCACTTAGTATGTTCGATGGCAAATACTAGAAGTGCAATTCTCGTTATTAAAAACTTAGTCTCAATCTCATCTAAGCGGCAATCAAATATCAAAAACTTGTCAAAAATGTAGGGAAATTAGAGGTATTTTTGACAGATTGCGACTGAGATCAGACTGTGAACGTTTTCATAAATACGGGCATTGCCCTCCAAATGACAAGGTAACGTACAAACGGTACATACAGTTCAAAACTGCAGGCCCTTGCAAAAATAGTAGTAATAAAAATATTAGAATCCGTGGTTACGTAATTATTATCGTAACAAATATGTTTATTTCATTTTAACCACAGCTTATTTAGCGAGTAAACTTATAAAAAGTAAGAGAAACACGCACTTTTGTACACATTCAAATTATAGTACCTATTTGAAATTAGAAACAAATTACTGCAGTGATTTGTCGTAGTACCTCCGTAGCCCCGTAGCGTTAGGCGTAGCACCGTAGGTTTTAGTCTACGAATTTAATTATACCGCCCCGTTTCTTTTTATTTTAAATTGCGTACTAAAACAGAAAAAATAATCACTTTAATCTTTTAATCTTTGTTCTAACGGACGAATCGAAATTATTGTTGTCGAAACTATAGGTTTTCAAAACATTCTTCAATATCCGAAATGACTAATAACGTAAAGCAGCGTGCTTACTCATATAACGTGAATCAACAACACCTTAAAAGAAAACGACAAACATAGAAACATTATTATGTTGTTATGTTTCCCCAATTGACAAAACAATAGGTAGGTAAGCCTATCAATTTTGTTCGTAACTTTACGAGCGTGTAATTTAGTGAACCGTGTTTTACATTTATATAGTTCGATGACTTACATTTGCAGGTACGTGTTTATTGGACGTGAAATCTATTTATTCGTTTCAAAGAGCTCGTTACTCTGTCGGTATCATTTGACATTATATTTATCACCGGCGCAACGGAATGTCTTCTGTGCAATTTGCACTAAACATTCCTTCACGAGTGCAGATCGTAAACCACGTCACCTGCTCTAGGAACTAGCGAATGAAAGTAGTTCTCAGAAATTCTAGACTTCATTCCCTATTTCAGGTGAAAATATATCCAGAATAAATTTTGTTTAATCCAAAAGACCCTGACCTGTTCATGTGCCTAATTACTTAATTAATGAAACCACTTTCATCTTGGAGATTCTGTTTGGAGTCTAGATAAGTGTTTCAGCTTAATGATAATGAGTGTTCATTTATTTTAAATATAAATTTCATAGCAAAAATTACTCTTTCTGATTACATACTCGGGTCATCACCCTTAAACTATCGATCTGTGAGATAAGCTCGTCTCTTGTTTAGATATGAGGCCATTATTTACACACGTAATTATGTTCCAGATTTCAGAAGGCAGTACCTATTCAATAGGCCTTTTTTTTTTTTTTTTTGGATGGGAAATCATCAAATGACTTCTCCCGCTCTGGGCGGAGCGGGAGGGCGTGTCAGACTTTTACTGACTAAAACCCACCCGTGTTCCTTCAGTTGCCCATGTGCCAGGGTCACGGTATCTCTTTTGAACAATCACGCGACCCCGGCAGGCATCGGTCCTAGCAGACCCCTTCAGTGTGTCTGACATCTCTTTGAGGCGCGCGTGGAACACTACGCGCCGTCGACCCGAGCTTGGTCCTTACCGGGCGGCGAGCTACCCATTGCTCGCCACCCGCAAGCTCGCGCCTACGGTGGCCGGGAGTCCGCAATCGACTCCCGGCGCCCGGGGCGTCTCCTCCTGCGGCGGCTAGGGACGTGAGGGCGCAGAGACTGCAACTCCCTCACGCGCCCCGCCTCCTACTTCGCGAGCATTACTGCTTCGCAGAAGGAGGTGACGGCTTCCCATGCCCTCTCGCTCCGTACTATGGCTCGCACCAGGGCCGGACGCGAGAGATCGCCGCCGCCGATCGCCTCCACGAGGACACGGCGGTGCTCCGCCCAGGCAGGGCACACTTCCACCGTATGCTCCACCGTGTCCTCTAGACGATCCTCACAATGGAAACACCCGGGCGTTTCCTCCCGCTTTATCCTGAACAGGAACCCACCGAAGCACCCATGCCCGGTGAGAACCTGCGTCAGGCGGAAGGTGAGGACGCCGTGGCGCCTCTCTATCCACTCCTCAAAGAGGGGACTTACCGCCGCAATTGTGGCGTGCCCTGCGCTGGGTTGCGACAATCGTACCCGCCATGTCGCCATGAGATCCTGCCGGAGCTCTGTCCGCCGTGATTCAATAGGCCTTACCCATATTTACCGCACTTAAGCTGTTCTCACATAATGGGGGTGAAGTGCCTTTAGCTGGTGATGATCTACCAGTCAGTCGATATAATACTGTTACGTAGATCGTAAAGTCTAGAAACATCGTGCTAACTCCATCTCAGAAAGGGACAACATTACGTAGATCGAAAAGTCTAGAAACGTCACGCTAATTCCATCTAAGGATGGGTCAGTGTTGAAACTTCTAGATACGACACGCTAACGCCATCTGTTATCAAGTAGCAAGTACTACGAACAATTGTACGTAGACGCCACCGCTATCTATTGTTGAGTAGCGGGATTAAACAGTAAATAGATGTCTGTGGAAGTTACTCGAAGTTTCTTCGCTACTAGTAAACTATGGAAAAGTGTTGAATGTTCGCGAATGTTCTGCTTGGGATATAAATAGCGGATTGTCGGGCCGACGAGCAGTTCGATTTCGGAAGCGAGCGAATACGAATCAAGCGATACAGTACAAGCGAAACAAGTGACTCTGTTTGACTATTGCGATATTGTGATTGTTTAATTAAACTGTGGTGTGTTTCGATAATTTTGGCTTAAATTAATTTATCCTGAACCCCAGCTCGTAACATTTGGTGTCAGAAGTGGGATAAATTATGCCAGTTTTACCGAAGGAGGACACGGAAGGTATTCGTACCAGGAGTCAGCGCCAGCAGGAGGTGGATCAGAGGCGATCAAGACACACATCTGGGGGTAATCAGCCGACGTTGGACCCAGTTTCCCAAGCGTCTGGTGTTCCTACAGCATCACCAGCCATGGATCTTTCTGCTCTGATGGCGATGCTGCAGGAGCAGGCCCGTCGACAGGAAGAACAGGCCCACCGACAGGAAGAACAGGCCCGCCGCCTACAGGAACAGCTGCAGCAGGACAAGGAGGAACATGCTCGCCGACAGGAAGAACAGGCCCGTCGACAGGAAGAACAGGCCCGTCGACAGGAAGAACAGGCCCACCGCCTACAGGAACAGCTGCAGCAGGACAAGGAGGAACATGCTCGCCGACAGGAAGAACAGGCTCGTCGACAGGAAGAACAGGCCCGTCGACAGGAAGAACAGGCCCGCCGCCTACAGGAACAGCTGCAGCAGGGTAAAGAGGAGCAGGTTCTCCTTTTGAAAGAACTTCACGCGACTTTTTGCAAAGAGATCAAAGCCATAAAGGAGAAGGTTCAGCTACACGAAAATCGTATCTCCGAGGTCGAAATCCAGGTTGCAGATATAAAAAAAGCGTTTGAAAATCTGAAGACAGGAGACGGGATTGTGACTTCTGTAGTTGCTGCACCTTCCGCGCGTGGGTTTAAAGTGCCACCCTTCGACGGAACATCTTCCTGGTCGGCATATAAAATCCAGTTCGAAGCTGTCATAAATGCAAATGGGTGGACAAAAGGGCAGGCCATGACCGCGCTTACTTTGGCCCTTCGTGATCAGGCCTTAACCGTGTTAGAGGCTCTCGGCAAATATGTTACCTACGAGCAGCTCGTTGAGGCTTTAGAGGCCAGATACGGTGACGCGCACCTGGAACACGTTTTTCGTGCGCAGTTGAAGGATCGTGTGCAGCGCAGTGGTGAAAACCTGCAGCAGTGGGCCCTGGAAATTGAAAAGTTGGTCCGAAAAGCGTATCGGTCTGCGCCTGCACTCATCGAAGGGATTCTGACTCAAGCATTTATAGATGGCATACGGGACCTGGAAGTAAGGGCTGCCTTGAGACTTGGGCACCATGAGAAGTTGAAGGACGCCTTGGCCCACGCGTTGGAGGTGGAGGCAGTGAGGCATGATCATCGAGCCCATCGCTTCAGGGAGGTTGTGGAGTCACCTGTTCGTGACCGTATTAGGCACAGCCCTAAATGTTACACTTGCGGAGAAAAGGGCCACCTCCGGTCGAATTGCCCGAAGCGAGACACTGCCACCGAATATCACACCCAGGTTAGAAGGGTGTCTGATAGCACAGTGCAGCAGCAAGAGAAATTCGTAAGCGATAAGATTACAGGGCGAGTATTGGCTAGTGTGAATAGAACCCCAAGGATTTCGATGTCGCAGGCCAATGACGGCATATCCCACGGTAACGCGGACACTTTATCAAGAAGAACTTCTCCTGAAGAGTACAAACAATGTGTCAGTCAGGAAGCTAAGGAAGTAGTTCCTGTCAGGGTGCTAAAAACGGACCTTCATGACAAATGGAAGGAAACGCTACGGCATGCCCAGCAGCGTGATACAGATATCAGGCCAATTCTCGAGTGGATTAAAGCTGATGCTCCCAAACCGAAATGGTGTGATGTTGCAGCGATGAGTACCACCCCAAAGAATTATTGGGCACAGTGGGAGAGCTTGACGCTCCAGGATGGTGTCTTGTGCCGTAAAAAAGAAAATGGTCGAGGGGATAGCTGTCACCTGCAAATGGTCGTCCCGAAAGCAAAGGTGCCAGATGTTTTACAGCACTACCACAACGGTTGTTCAGGAGGACATAGGAGTGTAAAAAGGACTCTATTGAAGATCAGGGAACGTTTCTACTGGATCCACTGTCGACAGGATGTTGAGGATTGGTGTCGCAAATGCACCAGCTGTGCGGCGGTAAAAGGGTATGCGCACTGCGTCTAGAGTTGTTCATGTGGATGGATTGGCACGATATTACGGGAATAATGATGCTCGGGACGAGCATGTCTAAGGAGGGGGCAGTGTTACGTAGATCGTAAAGTCTAGAAACATCGTGCTAACTCCATCTCAGAAAGGGACAACATTACGTAGATCGAAAAGTCTAGAAACGTCACGCTAATTCCATCTAAGGATGGGGCAGTGTTGAAACTTCTAGATACGACACGCTAACGCCATCTGTTATCAAGTAGCAAGTACTACGAACAATTGTACGTAGACGCCACCGCCATCTATTGTTGAGTAGCGGGATTAAACAGTAAATAGATGTCTGTGGAAGTTACTCGAAGTTTCTTCGCTACTAGTAAACTATGGAAAAGTGTTGAATGTTCGCGAATGTTCTGCTTGGGATATAAATAGCGGATTGTCGGGCCGACGAGCAGTTCGATTTCGGAAGCGAGCGAATACGAATCAAGCGATACAGTACAAGCGAAACAAGTGACTCTGTTTGACTATTGCGATATTGTGATTTTTAATTAAACTGTGGAGTGTTTCGATAATTTTGGCTTAAATTAATTTATCCTGAACCCCAGCTCGTAACAATACTTTGTTCTGCCTTTATCATCATTGTTTTCCTTTTTAAGTTATACTGACTTCAATAAAAGCACCTTTTACATAAAATCTTAGACATAAATCGGTCGGCGTCTAAAAGAGAAATTGAGGTATGCTTCGTTTTGAACCGATGCCAGGAAGTTAAGAAATAGAGAAAAATTGCCAGCCTTTAAACGAGTAGGTACACAAGCGTAGACAAGGAAGGCTCACGTTTATTGTCTACTTATCACATTATTACGGTTACGTGTATTTTGCTCGAAGAGGGTAAACAGAGGTCGCCATTTATCGGATATAGTAACTCATGCATTTACTTTTGATTAAAAAAAACCAAATAAATCTGGAATGGAAAAGAAAGTACTTAATTATTTTTCGTCGTTTGTTTTGTTGGTCAAGTTAATCTAAAAAATATTGATTTGTGTAAAAGAACATCAACATCATCATTTCAGCCGAAAGACGTCCACTATTGGACATAGAGCTCCTGCATTTGGGAGGATTTGCCATAATCGCCACGCTTGGTAGGCGGGTTGGCGATCGCAGTAAAGTGGTAAAATTCATAGAGAACGCTGGTGCCCATTCTCTTGTAAGACCCTTAGTCGCCTCTAACGACACCCACGGGAAGAAATTAGGTGGTGCTATGCTTTACGTCAGGCACCCCACGGTACGGCGCAATAGAACAATAGGTAGCAAACAAAACCAAAACATTTATAACCATAAACAGTCAAATATGTGAACAAGTACAAAATTATTCAAAGCAAAAAATCCTAAATCGTTTCTACCGCCCGCCACTCGTAATAGCGTATCTTGACAAGTAGGTTCCGTAGTCATAAGGAACCCTTATAATTTTGCCTTGCCCTCCATCCGTCTGTCTTATCCGACCTCATATCACAAACTCATGATTCCTTCAATTTGTCACCGTTTTAAGAAATTTCACAGCCGGATGAAAAGTGGCCCCGCAAAAAGATTTTCTACGTTAGCTTTAAGAGGACAACATTTATTTTTACCATGGAATTCCGAAATCTGGGTTGAGATAGGGTCGCTCTCGAGTGCCGTTATGAAATCAATCATGCTGTATTGGTATTTTATGAATAGGTTGAAAATTGAGTTTTCAACTTCAACTCTTGATTTGTGGCTTTTGTGGAAGTCACCATTATGTAAGACCATCAAACGCAGGAGTTTGTTCGGTCGAAATAAATTACGAATGAACCTTAACAGGTCACATTCATAGATTTCGTTTTAAGGAAACTTAAAAATGAGAACGAGAATCGATTTTTTTTTCAATAAATACTACTTAGAGTTAATTCAATATCGATAGCTAAATAATCAAATATCGTTGGAATCAAGATTTAATCACATTTCCATTTTATCCATCGATGGATCGGCACTGAATTGTTTTTCGGGCGAATGTTTTTATTATTTAAATGGTTTCTCCCTACCTCCCTGGCGGCACAACTTGATTAGAAGAAAGAGCTACCAAAATGTGAATCTGAAGATCTGAGCGCGATTGATTTATAATTAGTTTGCTAGTTTGGATGCTAATTAACTAAATGAAAACAATAATGAGCGAATATACAGAGTTGTTTGATTTTTTTTATTGTCATCATCATCATTTCAGCCGTAAGACGTCCACTGCTGGAGGTGTGCCCTGCATGGGCGGAGCACCGCCGTGTCCTCGTGGAGGCGATCGGCGGCGGCGACCTCTCGCGTCCGGCCCTGGTGCGAGCCATGGTACGGAGCGAGAGGGCATGGGAAGCCGTCACCTCCTTCTGCGAAGCAGTAATGCTCGCGAAGGAGGAGGCAGGGCGCGTAAGGGAGTGGCAGTCTCTGCGCCCTCGCGTCCCTAGCCGCCGCAGGAGGAGACGCCCCGGGCGTCGATAGCTGACTCCCGGCCACCGTAGGCGTGAGCTTGCGGGCGGTGAGCAATGGGTAGCTCGCCGCCAGGTAAGGACCAAGCTCGGGTCGACGGCGCGTAGTGTTCCACGCGCGCCTCAAAGAGATGTCAGCAAAATTGAAGGGGTCTGCTAGGACCGATGCCTGCCGGGGTCGCTAGATTGTTCGAAAGAGATACCGTGACCCTGGCACATGGGCAACTGAAGGAACACGGGTGGGTTTTAGTCAGTAAAAGTCTGACCAGTCTGCCCAGAGCGGGAGAAGTCATTTGATGATTTCCCATCCAAAAAAAAAAAAAAAAAGACATCCACTGCTGGACTTAGGCCTCCCCCAGTTTGGGGGGCTTTGCCATAATCGCCACGCTTGGCAGGCGGGTTGGCGATCGCAGTATGGTGGTAAAATGCATAGAACACGCTGTTGCCCATTCTCTAGTAAGTCCCTTAATCGCCTTTTACGACACCCACGGGAAGAAATGGGGATTTTTTTATTGTGGTGGAGTATAATTATATCTCCAAAATATTTATTTTTATTTTTATTGTAAAACTTTTTTAATAACACACTGAAAACAAATAAACATGCAGTCCTCTTTGGGGAGGACTGCCTTGGGGTAGAGCAATAAATTGTAAGGCTAAATCTTAATAGTTTCAATAACAGATTTAATTTCTTGAGAATCATTACAATTAAATTAACTTAATTGTTCTTAAAGTAAGCGCAGTTGCCGAAAACGAGAGCCGGGTGAGTTTTGCGGTCACACAAAGTATTAAGAAAGTGACATTTTCCGAAACCAAAATTCGAATTGGCTCTGCTCTATTACGTAGACAGAGCACGTTACCATCAAGATGCAGTTGGTACCTATTAGGCCCTATTAGGTCCAAGTCTGAGAGCAGTGGTCGCTCAATGTTACCATGGCAGGCGTTTTATTTTGTGTAAATTATTTCATCACCACTGCTCTCGAAACTGTGAAGGAAAACATTTTGAGGAAACTGGCATGTCCTAGAACCAAAAAATCGAACACATGTGACATCTAGCAACCCGTACTGGGCTCACATGGTGGATTATGGCCCACTCCCTCTCAGGGAGGAGACCTGTGTCGCAGCAGTGGGAACAGTATAGGCTCCTTATGTAGGTTAGAGACTTTACTTCGAGAATTTACTTCGATGAAACATATTTGTCCGACGTCTCGTCAAAGTCGTTAGAAAATATGTTTCATCGAAGTAAATTTATATAAAACCGTACAAAGTGTAGATCAAGTAGGGTAAGGACACGATAGCCTGCAGTGTGCGCAGCGCACTGGGATTTCATCGGAACGTAGCCCCCAATCACCACCGTAAATAATAATATATTATTCACCACCACTATACTACATATACACACCTAAAACTTATGCTTCGGAACGGACTTTTGCAGCGCTTTCTCAATATTCAATTTCGTTGTTTAAACAAAGAAATTGGATTGTAGGAAACGATTATACTCGTGCAGCGAAATCTTGCAATTTGAATTATTGATAAGGTTATGACGTAAGTTATTAGCTGTGCCTATTTCTAGTGGAAAATGATTTCATGTTCGTTTTATGGTTACTGGAAGATGTGTGCATTAAAGATAACAAACCGCAAGAGCTAATGCATTATGCTCAAATACCACCGACTATTATAGACATGGTAAAAGCCAATGACAAAAATAATAAGAGTTTGACTATGAAGTTTTAATTGGTTTTATTTAGCACCAACCTTTATTTTTGTGGCTAGGAAATCATTAAATGGCGTCTTCCGCTCTTGGGTGGAGCGGAATGGCGTGTCAGCTTTTTACTGACTAAAACCCACCCGTGTTCCTTCAGTTGCCCATGTGCCAGGGTCACGGTATCTCTTTCGACCAAATCACGCGACCTTGGCAGTTAGCACCAACCTTACGTACTAATCTAAAAGCAAATAAATTATTTATTTATTGTTCTATCTACAATCGTTTACCTGTTCAACCAAATTAACACAAGCCAACATACAAGCCCAGTGCACAATATTAACCGACAGACACAACATGTAAAAACAAGAATAAGTATAAAAAAAATATCAGTGCAAGTACAAAAATGACGCTTAATCTATACTTAATTACTTACACGAATGGAAATCATGCTTATGGTTGGTTATGATGTATAATTGGTTATCTAGATATGTTCGTGGACTTGGCGCTCCAATTTTGAAGTGCAACAAATATCAATACCTTCATCACGATTGTTTAGAACTTTGCAAAGTCTTGGGACTAGAGAGTTTGACCCTGAAACAGTTTTGCAGAATGTTTAGATACAGTAACAGTTTGATAGGGTGACGCGTATATTATAAGGTTGGTTGAAATTGAACATAATTAACAACTGAGGGCAGTGTATTTTTGGGATTTTTATTTTAACAGAAAGATTAAATCATTATTATTAATGAGTAGCTGTTGAGCGCGACTTGGTCTGCGATCCATGACAAAAAATAGCCTATGTCCTTACCCAGGCCATAGTCTATATGTGTGCTAAATTGTATCCAAATCCGTTCAGCCGTTATGGCGTGAAAGCGTGACACAGAAACAAACTTACGTTCACATTTATAATATTACGAGTAGTTAGGAATCAGTATTTTTTCCATGATTAAAATGAATAAAAACTTTTTTGCAAAAAAAAACAACCGACTTCCTTAAAAACACTACAAAGTGAAAAATAACTTTAATTTCGGTAGTCGGTGTCTTAGGATCTGTATTTATGTTTTTTTTTGCCACCGACTTCCGAAATTAAAGTTATTTTTCACTTTGTAGTGTTTTTAAGGAAGTCGGTTGTTTTTTTTTGCAAAAAAGTTTTTATTTTTAAATTTTTAGTTGTGGTATTCACCCTGCACTAATTCCAAACAAACAATGCATATTTATGCGATAGCAGAAATCGCGGTTGATTTCCTGTCATTTTTTAAAGAGTTCCGGTGTCTGTCTCCCGAACTCATCATCAGATCTATATGAAAATTATATGGGACCATTTCGGAATAAACCCCTTTCGAACAAAAAAAGAATTTTGTAAATCCGTCTATATATGACGGAGTTATGGCCGAACATACATAAAAAAAAAAAAAAAAAAAAAACATATAAACATCCGAATTGATAACCTCCTCCTTTTTGAAGTCGGTTAAAAAAATACTGATTTTTAACTCGAAGCTTTAATGTATTCTAACAAAACCATGATCATTGTATTGTAACATACCTAAAATTACATAGAAATCCGTCTCATCTAAGTTACAGAGAGAAATCTAGTGCAAACTATATTTGTTATCATAATATTACGATGGCAATCTCACAGCGTTTAATTGAATAGATAAAACAAGTGTGCATGTAGCGAGCAGCGTCTGCCGTATCTTATGTATCTGTCCGCCTAGACTTTCAACCGCACCGACCAGATAACAGAATTGAATTTTAATTCAATTTCCCAGCGAAATAATCATGTTTAATAGTTCTGAGCAACTGTAACTCACTTGTACTGAATTCATATTGTATCAGTGTGTTCAGATAACTAACCAGGCGGCAGATAGACGTAATTGACTTGCATGAGACAGCTATTGTGATTTGACTAGATATCTATGTAGGTAATACAATTACCTCTGCTATCAGATATCCGACGTGTCTGGCAGGAACGTAGTATCGTTCAAATTTATCTACCGGATTTGATCGAATTAAGATGTCTAACAATGACAATACAGGGTCAAACACAAATGATGTTTTTTTTTTTGGGCTCTATCACCGCTGATAGTGCAGTGCCTGAGGTATTCAACTTTTTTTCGAACGTTTTTTTTTGTTTTATCGTGTTTGGATATCGATAGCCATCACTTCTGTAAACTTTACACAAAAAAATGATAGTTTAAAAAACTAAAAAGCCGCTTCCATAGAAAACCAAAGTCAAAAATATAAAATAAAGGAAAAAACGTGTGTTTTGAGGTTTTTTTTATATCAAGCACCCCACGCTTTTTTCTATTATTTTGTAAACGCCAGCGGGACTTGACCTCGAAAAAACTCATCTATCATTTAACATTGCAAATGCTTTCCGAGGCACGGACCCCTTCGTATCCTGCATCAGAATGCACGTTAAGCCGTCGGTCCCGGCTGTCATTTGTAGATCTTTGACAGTTATTACGGTTCGTCAGAAGCCCGAAAATCTGACAGCCAAGTTTACGAAGGGACAATAATTGCAGTATCCAATAACTGGGTCACGTAAAATATTGGTAGTCAGCTTCACTCGGATAGACTAGAAGCCGACTCTCATATAGTTAGGAAAAGGCTACAAAGATGACAGTGAGACCTATATTGCAGTAAAGTATTGCATAGTAAACTTTTCGCGTGAAAGTAAGTATTGAGTGTTGAAAACTTGCCAGCGAATATTGTTATTACGAACGTAGTAGGTATACATGTAGAGAATTTTCAAATATAAAGCCGACGCGTGGTGAATGACCGATAAAGGTTCAACAGCTGCTACTTGGACAGGCAATATTACCTTCAACACGAGGTAGATTCATGGTATCGTCGTTAACGATGTGGGTAAAGCCCTTTCATTGACTCGGGTCGCTACCCGCCGCCTGACTTTTTACAACACGACCTCAGTTGTTTGCACTTAATTTTATATGTGCTTTCTACATACGACGTTTTGTTTTCATTACCATAATACTCGAAGGTTCGGTTTATTCAGTATTCCAGTAAAAGATACATAAAGGTGGAAAGAAAACAAAAGGCTTTATAAAAGACCAGATTTTGTAATTCTTTTGTTCCTCCAATTTAATATTTCGTTACCACGCCATTGTTATATGCTTGTTGCTATGCTGTTTTTTTTATTGAATTATAGCCATGTTTAAAATATCGTATTACAATTACAAGTATCAACTACTACATTTACATTTTTCCTCTTATATATGATCTAGCTACGATGTAAGCTGTAACTGATGAAGTTTGATTGCATCAATAATATTATATTAGGGAGTTGCGTTTTGGTAGTCGGTTGCTGGAGCGAGCGCGCCGCGAGTACATTGCACCATGTTGATAACTCTATTAATATCTACTGGTGTCTCGAAATGTACTCCGCGAGCCAATCAGCAGCCATCGCGGCGCACAATGCGCTTAATGTATACACCGCTGGAAAAATACTCGATAACAAGAATATTGGTGATACACACTTATTTTGTTTTTATTTTTACAAGGTTAGTTATTCTTCAGTATGAGGAGAAACAGTGTCTTCGTAATATAAAAGTACCTGAGTGTACTGTAAAAGATAAGGTACTTAAAGGGTAATTTATCGTAAAAGATTCCAGACGAAACGAGATAAGACGAGACGAGACAAGTTTTATGCAACAATTTACCAAAATCGGGCCATTTTAAAGTAAAATATGCATGTACTGAAGTAGAAGTACACATAACATTACTATCTAATGTAATGAAAACACAGATTAATCTCATAATTACTGTATACACAAAAGTCATAATTATATTTCCTGGTAGATAAAAACTAAGTTAAAATTTCTCTTGTCTTATCCCTACCCTAATTAGACGTTTGTGGACTCCGAGGTGACCTTTGAGCTCGATTAGCTCTCCCGAGCAAACTAAATAATTAATGCCGAGCGATTAACAAATAATAACACAAAGATAACGGATAACACAGCTTTGTGATTTAGTATTCATTTATGTTAATGTATTCTCCTAGTAGCAACTCTCGGGGAACATTCAACATTCAGTCTTCATCTCGTCGTCAAATCGTGTGTTTAGTTTATCTTCAAGACAAATTGTAAGACACGATTTTTTTCTAGAGTTTTGTTTGTTTTGCCCCAGTGTGTGGGCATCACGCTGTAGATACGAGCGTCGCGAGTGTGTTCGTGATAGTGCTTGTTTGCGCGCCGCCTAATAACCATGTTTTTCTAAATAAAATAAAAAGAGTATAGTATTTTGTTCCCCGTTTAGTGAACTTGAATCGAGTAACTCACTCAAATATTAACGCGCAAGTAACGTGAGTATTTAACTATAATATGACGTACGTGTTTATTTAGAATGATTTTTAAGCTGATTTGTGATATTTTGACTACAGACTTCATTGAAACTTGACGATTTTTATTGTCTATAACAAAATACCTAATGCGGTAGGTTCATAAATAGAGCGGGCCAATAGGTGTAGGAAACGCCTTAATAAACATAACTTGACCTATTTACTTTATTCTAAGTTTGTTTATCTCAGTTAAATTAGCAACAATTTTTTTTACACTTTCGATTTTCTTATGGGCTTGTCAATGAATATATACTTACGTAGGACTATCAGCTGGACCGAACTGGCTAAACATTTTAGAAGAGTTCTATTAACATCATGATCCCACACAATTATCTATTCAAGGTCCATTTACTAAAATAGACACAGAGGTACTTAGTAACCTTCGGTTCACACACAAATAACAAAACGTTTGTTTTTTAATCAACATTCGAAGTAGGTATTATGGTACATCTGGTATCTGTAGGTACAATAAATACTGTCGCTAAAATGTGACACGCTAGCGAGAAGTTTCACTGCGTGCTCTTAAAATGATAAATTGCATCATGGCAACTGAAATCTTCCGTTCTTAAATAATGTATGTAAAGGTAGGTAAGGTCCAGGGTACTCCGATAAATTCATATTTTCTTACGTATTTGCAATCTATAGGTCAGCGCAAGGTTGTATGTTTATTAAAATATTACTCGTGACCGTAACAAATATGGGTTCATATACCCGATTGAATGTCGTTTCCATGAAAAGTAATTCTATCGAATAAAATTAACTAAGTGGATTGTATTGATGACTAGCTTCTGCCCGCGACTTCGTCCGCATCATATTTTGGCTCCCCTGACCCTTCCCGTCGCATCGAATTGCCTGCCAGTATTTGTCCATTTTTCGTTACTGCTCCGCTCCTTTTAATTGTAGCGTATTGTTATATATAACAACACGCTACAAAAGGAGCGAAGACTATAGCCTATAACCTTCCTCAATAAATAGGCTACCCAACACAAAAAGTTTTTTTTCAATTCGGACCAGTAGTTCCTGAGATTAGCGCGTTCAACCAAACAAACAAACTCTTCAGCTTTATAATATTAGTATAGATTTAAATGTTAATAAAGCCGTATTATTACGGTTGCAAATCATATTTTCATCAACAACCTTACACTGATCTTTTAATAGCGAAAACGTAAAAGAAGCTTTATTTCGAGGGGTACACCGGAGCTTTCACCTTAAATCCAATCACAATGCGTTATTATAATGTGCAACGCAATATAATTTCTATGGTATCGAGTTAACGTGTTTGTAGTCTCAACTTTCAAAACACTCGTTTTGTAACGTAGCTTACAGTGCACAACTTGCCAACTTGAACCCAACGCCTTATTGTTTTACATAAATAGTTTTTATTAAAGCATGTTTGCCGACAAAAAGTAATTAGCTTTAAAACTAATTTCCTCGTTACGTTCAAGAAGAGTTTCATGTAATAAGCTAAGGCTTTCGTGGTCTGTGCAAGTTACCAGGGTGTACCTACAATAACTTATTTCGGCGCCCTTCGTGCTCAGGTGTATGTCGGGCCGCTTAAAATATTGTTGTCACCAAAAACGATATTTCTTTAGCTGCAAAAATGTCTCAACCGCTTTAATAGGAGGCTCCCCAAGTTTTTCTTGTAGTGATTTATGTTTAATTAGAGTGTCCTTCACATTTTTATGTCATTCAGAAATAATTTAAGAACTTCGCGACGAGGGCTTCGGGAAAGCTCGGCGAAAACTTTTAAAACAATTATGAGTTTGTCAAGGGGAGGTTTCGATACGTAAATTCCTTTCGTTCCAACGTTATTTGATACAATGTTGCTCAGACGCATGCATTACTTAGTAGTACGTACTATAGGTAGTTTTAATTGTAGCAGATAAGCAAGTAGTACGGGATCAGAACGCGGTGACCTCCGCTTTCGTCTCCGAGTCACGTAACTGCTGATAGACAGGTCGAAGAGATTTATCATTCGCTCAAACTTGACTTAATCTTCTCAATATGTAATATAAATGTCAAGTTACCTCAGACGCTAGTTATTAGGGTATAGGAGATCCGTTTTGCTGGATCAATTTGTATGAATGGGTAGATCCAGTCGTAAAATAGTGGTGTTCTAGTCGATCGTAGCTCTTCGCGGTAAACCGTAGATACGTTCTTACAGTTTTCAGTTTCGCAAAAGTTTTGTTGACGAAAACAGGCGTCATGTCGCTGTCATTTTGTAAGCTTTTAGGAAAACAGAACTCGTTAGCAACATGCCTATTATTTTTTTAGAACAAAGAACAAAAAATACATATTGGGTACTATGTATTATTTGTTACTTTGTATAAATCGTTTCGTGTGAACCAATATCAAAAGATAATATGGTATCAGTAGTATGAACTTTAGTCTTTAACTAAATAACTTTGCACTAATTATTGTGTTTGTCCATACCAATCCGTTCTTGTTTGAGTACATTTTGTACCGGCTGGTTGTGTTTCCACATTGGAGGTATGAACCTATTTACCTACTCTTCTATAAGATTCGGAACAGCAGTGCTGAGATTGAGCTGTCTTAGATATTCGATTACCTTTTTTTTTCAAGGACGAAGTAAACAAAAGTTCTACTTTAATATTGTAGTTCGATTAATAACACATTACGGTATCACGCATTTTTCCCCTAACGGATAGGCAGATGTGCACCCACTTTTCACCAGGTATGTTTATTGCCTATTGTTATTGCCCAAATTTAAACTCAGAACCTCGTGGTCTGCAGCAGGGCTTGCGTCTAGCAGCATTCAGGTTTTATGTTTACAGATTTATTTATAGAAATATCATCATTAAGATTCCCCGATTCTCTCTGAAGTTAGAATTTACCTAAAATCTCATGATTTCATGGAATAGTTATTCAATAGAGTAATTTATTTGAGCTAAGAAAGTTGTATTGATGATTTCAGTTATTGTAATTCTGTAAATACATATTTGTTACGGCCGCGAATTATATAGATATTGATCAACAAAAATACTTGATTCTGTCCAACTAGCGGTTCTCATTCCTGAAAGAGTTCGTCTTATAGCCTGTTCGTCAAGAACTTATAGCCTGTTCCTGACCCATAAATCGCAATAATCAGATCAAAAACATAAAATTTGAAGATAATGATATTTATGTAGATAGATGGAGGACATGCGTAAGCAAAAATTAATTAATAAGTTTTCATTCCTTTTCATGGATTCATCTGTCGACTGTAAAAGTATAATGTAATTTTACATATTTGTATTATGATTTTACTAATATAATAATTAGGATATTATTTCTATTGGTATGTTAACGGGTGAGCTTAAGTGGGAAAAAATAATTTCTTAAAGTATAATACTTTTTCTTTGTTAGCCTATTCTGTCCGACGGCTGGGCAATGGCCATAATATTATTTAATGAGCATTATTGGGTTACGGGCCAGATGTATGAACACCTTGTTAAAAAGTTTTTATTTTGCATTTTTTTGTGGCTTTAAGTACTAATAATACTTGGCAAGGTATACCCTATCCAATGAAAAAAGAATTATCAAAATCGGACTACTCTGTACAAAGTTATGCGTGGTTATACATTACAATCAATGAGTGAACAATCATCCCGTTTTCCGACCCTTAGGGTTCGATTTTGTTTTCCAAATTTATATGGGACCACCCTCGGAGTATACTCTTTCTAATAAAAAAAAATAATCACAATCGGACTACTATGTAAAAAGTTATGCGTGGTCATACATAAAAAAAAAAAACAAAAAAAAAATATACGCGTCGAATCCTCCGTTTTTTTTCGTCGGTTAATAAATAAGACATATTACACTATTTAAACCAAATGTCATTATTGCCATGACAACCAATATTAAAGAGTACAATGTAGAATTGTAGGTATATAATTTCAAAAATGAGTAAATATCAAAGAAGAATGAAAAAAAAAAACTTGAATACAAAATGTCATATTATATATACATCGTCATTTGGGAGCACAGGTCATCCTGTAATGAGCTACCAGGGAACCCACATGTGCAGAAGGAATTATTGCCAAACTTCCTTGTCTTTAACGTAGTCTTATATCTTACTAGCTGACCCTGCAAACGTTGTTTTGCCGGGTGAAAAGAGTGAAAATTTAGAGTTGTATGTATTTTTCAATGCTCAATCATAATAAAATAAAAGTTTTAAAAAAATTCAAAAAAATCAAATAAAAAAAATTAGGGGTGGACTACCCCTAACATTTAGGGGGATGAAAAATAAATGTTGGCCGATTCTCATAGATACCGGATAAGCACAAAAAATTTCATCAAAATCGGTCAAGCCGTTTCGGAGGAGTATGGCAACGAAAACTGTGACACGAGAATTTTATATATTAGATAATATGCTTTTTTGATAAGGACACGTTTGATGTGTGATTTGAACTTTCCATAGCAGAACAGTAACAGACTTTGGCAACTTGTTATAGAAGCGGATACGGATTGCCCTCTTTTGCAAGATGAAAACTGAATCTATATCGGCTGCAGAACCCCACAGCAGAACGCCATAAGACATAATACTGTGGAAATAAGCAAAGTATACTAATCGAGCTGTAGCTATATCGGTCAACTGCTTAAATTTTCTTACTGCATATGCAGCTGAACTTAATCTACCTGAAATAGCTCTAATGTGGGGACAAAACGAGGTGTTGCAAGGATCGTATCAGGTGAAGTTTTTGGAGTTTCTGTCTACCCCAGTTTAAAAATGGGGACACGTTTTTATTTCGATTGTATTTGCTGCTCGGTAAAATTAGAAAGAATAGTTCATACTTACGTTATACCTATCGTATATCGATGCGATGCTCATTGTTTTTCTTCACAGATAAGAGTAGTCGCGACTACAGACTACATAAACACTCGTTATTGATTGTGTTGAGGTCTGTGACCATTTGATTTATTACTATTTGAACTTATTTATCGTTATGTTAATTACGTGTCCAGATCGATATTAGATATCTACGTTATTCTGTCTTCAAGATTTTTAACAACAGAGTAATAGGGTTTTCGTAATTTACGAGTAGGAACATAATGCAACGAATGTTAACTAATTCTTCCTTTAATTTTAGAACGAATGCACACCGGTTTTCAACCGACTTCAAAAGAAGGAGGAGGTTATCAATTTGACTGTATTTTTTTAATGTTTGTTACCTCATAACTTTTGACTGGGTGAACCGATTTTGATGATTCTTTTTTTATTTGAAAGCTTTGCTTTCCGTGTGGTCCCATTTGACGTTTCATTCAAATTTATAGGGAATATTTATTTTTATTGAAAAAAGTATGAATTTTTCAAAAAATCACAGATAGTATTATTTATAATCTGTTTTTTTTTAAAGTCATGAAAATATCTTAAGTAGTTTGAAAGAAATATCGTTTTTATACTTTGAATTTATTTCAGATAGTATTTAACTAAGATACTAAAATATTCACCGACAGAATTGATGTGTATGCGGTCTAGTTTCACATATATTTTTTGCGTAACTAACGTGCAGTATTTGAAAGCGTAATAACAGATTTAAAAGTCACGAAAATTATGTATCTGCGACTTAACGCAGCTTGCGGTAGGAGTAAGATTGTAGAAACCGTCACGTAACGAAAAAGCATTATGCATCCTCCATGCGAATTTTTATTTAATATAATAGAAACAGAGACAGAATTAGATATTTTCGTGGTTGTTGAGGGTGCCATTGGAAGGGAGGAAGCCAATAGTCATTATTATTATTTTTTATCTTTTATACCTCCGTTATCTCTCACTCCTTGCCTCTTTATTAAATTCAGTAACAAAAACACATAAAAAATTATTATAATGCGGTATTCTAAGTAGTATTAACATAACATTGTTGGGAGCATCAGAACCGTATTTCGCTAAAGTTGGGCTACACGATTACTGACAAAATGCGTGCGCTGACTGGACAGGTCCGCTCAAGCTGTGTGGTTCTTTCCTCAAAAGACCATTTCAGACACCAATCTACATGGTCTTCACATGATCTGAGTATGGAGTTTTAACGACAGTTTGACCTCTGAGTCTGTTTCGACCTTTCTTCCCAGAGTAGTCAGATAGGAAAAGGCACCTCATCTAGTTTTAAAAATATGACAAACCTTACAGGTAAATAAGTAGCTTTAAATAGAGTTTCGTTAGGTATTTATTTCAAGAGGACGTGCTAACCACGTCACACGTCGAACATTTAATTATAAAAAAAAAACTTTTTTGCAAAAAAAAAACAACCGACTTCCTTAAAAACACTACAAAGTGAAAAATAACTTTAATTTCGGTAGTCGGTGTCTTAAGATCTGTATTTATGGTTTTTTTGCCACCGACTTCCGAAATTAAAGTTATTTTTCACTTTGTAGTGTTTTTAAGGAAGTCGGTTGTTTTTTTTTTGCAAAAAAGTTTTTATTTTTAAATTTTTAGTTGTGGTATTCACCCTGCACTAATTCCAAACAAACAATGCATATTTATGCGATAGCAAAAATCGCGGTTGATTTCCTGTCATTTTTTAAAGAGTTCCGGTGTCTGTCTCCCGAACTCATCATCAGATCTATATGAAAATTATATGGGACCATTTCGGAATAAACCCCTTTCGAACAAAAAAAGAATTTTGCAAATCCGTCTATATATGACGGAGTTATGGCCGAACATACATAAAAAAAAAAAACATATAAACATCCGAATTGATAACCTCCTCCTTTTTGAAGTCGGTTAAAAACAAATTTTAATTTCGCTTGAGTGAACGAATGCAACCAGAGTTATTTTTGTACCAGCCTGAATGATGTAAGGTTCCCCTTTACAGACCTTTACGGTACGTGGGTAGGTAATTAAGCCAGTCGATAATGGTTCCCTTTGTCAATGCAACACTCCACCTCTCCGTT
The DNA here is from genome assembly GCA_947507805.1 of Aporophyla nigra. Taxonomy (NCBI): domain Eukaryota; kingdom Metazoa; phylum Arthropoda; class Insecta; order Lepidoptera; family Noctuidae; genus Aporophyla; species Aporophyla nigra. The sequence goes on along the minus strand of OX382302.1, from coordinate 12,614,200 downwards.
CCGTCTCACAACCCTAATGATATCGATCGCATTATGTACGAACATGGACACCTCCCAATATTTCTCGCTGATCTTACCCTTTGATTAGGACAAACAATAAGAGCTCTGATAGCGACCAATTAATATTTACGAGCACTATCTATTTTAGACTCATAATACTATTGTCTGGTTTGTGTTAACATTTATCTATTTAATTACATGGGGATATGTGGGTAACAATACTAGCAATACAAATAAGATGCGATAGACATTGTTTAATTTAAACTGTTCGAATTATTATGAATATGAGTAACTGAATAGTTCGTTCGATATTCGAAAAAATCAGGGAGCATCTTTGGATTTTGGAGCGACAGCGATCGGCATGGATTTTAATTGGACTTTTAAATTGATTTTCATTGAGAAATAAATTAAATTACGAGAGTAGTCTTTATCGACTACATTCTACTTTTGCTACAGTTAGACCTCAGTCTTGCCAATTAGAAACTAAATCTGTGATTATCGCAGTCATTCCAGTTTTACTAGACATGAAATGCTCTGTAACGCCATATTGCAAGAATCACACTGACATAGAAGGCGGTGTGGTATGCGCTGTCAGATGTTACTTATTGTACCCAAGCCATTGCTGATATAAGCCATTAATAATGCCGCAGACACACACGGGAAAAATACGAGTTACCCTGTTCGGAGCCCGAGATTTCGTACTTTTTAAATAAAACCAAAATGTCACGTTATTTTAGTAGGAACATACAAAAGATTTTATTATGCGTAGTTAACTAATGCAACAGATAAATTGCAATGAAAAATTTATGGAAATCATTTATCAAGTCTGCAAGTGATTTTGAAACCGCTACAATGATACGTTCGTTCTGAAAGAAATTGCTTTTAGCGATAAGACTGATTTGTACCGTTTAATGTACACTTATGGGATCTCCTGTTTTTCGACCTATCAGTCTACAACAGAGAATATAATATTTCTAGGTTTAAATCTAGTTATTGTGGGTGGGCATAAAATAAGGTTCAACAAACTGTAATAAACCATACAGCTACATTTATGTCTGAATGTCTGTAACCACTGTGCCGCAAAGTCTATTGGGACCCCAAACATAAATTTATAACACATTTCGTTTATTAGAGATATTTGACAGTTGATATTTATGGATCTTGGTTTTACTTGTGTTGACACATTATAAGTGGCTACCTATCAACTTGTACATGAAATGTGAGAGTATAAGCACGCCTTATCGTCATAGGTATTCATAGGTCATCTACGTTGTAACATCTACCTATACATTGTATATTAAAAACAATATTTGAGTTGCTCTTCGTATCAACGTTGTCCTGCTACGCAGCAGATTTTAATGCGTTTTTCACCATCATTTAGACAATGTATTCCAGTAGGTAATATGCGTTTAATAGATACACTAGTATCTCACCCATGCTTTCGTCAGCGTAAAGTTTTAGACCCCAACCCCCGCGTCGTATCTAAGCGCTTGCCCGCGCTATTATTACATTTTCACTTAGCGATCGTTCCGACTTTTTTCATCTTTGCTCGATTCCTAAGGGTGGTAGCGTGATGTTAAATAACCTTGACCTTCTTTAAGAAATAGGCTATCAACGGATAAAACATTTTTTTCAAATCCGACAAGTACTTCCGGAGATTAACCCCTATCTATATACAAACTTACAAATACCTCCTTATATTATTAGTAAGTATAGATTTAACATAGATAGAACAGAAGTCCACTTGATTTACCTGTGTCAATATTAGTAGATTGCACCCGTGCGAACTAAGAGCGGGTCACTAGTGTATATATAAAGTGATTTCACCGATGCTGTAAGAGCCGTCCTAAGTGACGTTATTGAGTGGCCCCGACCACAAAGTTCAACAAACCAACCTTCTATGCAAGGTGAACTTTAGCTTCAGGCCAGGAAAAAGTTAGACTGATTGTAAACAGAAAAGTTGTATTTATTTACCGGGAACTCTCGTAAATCAACTTATCTGATTGGTTGAAAACATTCACTATCGATGGTTACGTAATTTCGTTCAGTGTTCTGAGGGCCACTAATGTTATGTTTATACGAACAAATACGTAATATGATCATTACTCCAGTAGTTACAACAAGCAGTGTATTGTTTTATATAATGCATGTTAATTAGAAGGTTAGGTTAGGTTTCTGAGAAGTCGTGATAGTAGGAACGTACTTATTACTTATCAACTTATTTTGTTTCGTAGTGATTCCTCGAAACTGGAAACGTTCATTACATGAAGGAATGCGTGTGGCTGGATACATATAAATAAATGCTGTGCTCAAGAGAGGTGGCAACTGTCTATTGCCGTTTGGTGGAGACACGTTTACAATGTATTATTAACTCCGGGCTTTTCTCTTTAGCTTTCAAAATGACGAAACCAACTGCGTCTCTACCGATTGCCCCATTAATTGAATTCCATAAATCAATACTTTACTAGCATCTGCTTGCAATATACCTTTGTTTTCTGCGTTTATCGTTCCCGTGGATGTAATAAAATCGCAGAAAGATTTTTTGGCGAACTGGATCTTCAATTCCTTAGCGCCGAGAGTTGAAAATCGAACAGTAAAACACAATGTTCGATTTTTGAAGAGCTGAGATGCGCTCTGTTTGATTCTAAATGCTCGGTTAAACACCGAGAGTTGAAATTCCAATGTGCGAAAATATCCTGCTACGTTTGTATTACGTTCCAATGACCGTTGAGGAATAGAACCTACCTATAGAATAGAGAAGCATTCGTTTATTTTGATTTAATTTGGTATTTGTATTGTTTCCATGTGCCATGCATCTAACCAAGTGCATTAGCACTGCTCTCAGATTTTCCCGCCGTCCGCAGCCAGACCGCCACAATGTCTTTACACGTTCCATTTCCCCTCAGCATCTACATTGATGAACGCTTTTGTATACGGACGGAGCGATGGAGGTAATTCATAACCGATATTCGACCGAACGCAGAGTAGAATGAACACGACACATTACTTCTCGAACGAAGTGACAAGCACCATATCCAGTCGGAATACTGACATATAGCTATTTTACGAATACATATCCTATCTGGGTGCACGGTTCAATGGATTCCAGCAAGTTTCAAAGAGCGCTGGACAGTCCCGCTTTACCCGAAGCGCTTTGCGACAATTTTTGCAACTCAGCTTTAGCAAGCAATCGGAGCCTGACTTTAACTATGATTCACTTCTGAAATTTCTTTACAATTCTTTGGCAGAGTATAAAACCAAGTTTATTCAAAATGTACCAAAGAAATTTGGCTTTTTAACTCTAATTCCTAAAATTTCAGAACAGCACCCTTTGAAGAATGACACCGACGAACGGCGAGGGTCCAGAGCCGCCACAGATCGTGGTGCTGGACGGCGGCTTCTCCACGCAGCTGTCCTGCCATGTGGGTCACGTGATCGACGGGGACCCGCTCTGGAGCGCGCGCTTCCTTTACACACACCCCGAAGAAGTCGTTAACACACACCTCGACTTCTTAAGAGGTAAAATTTTTATTCATTTTCGTATCAAAATTTTATTTATGAGCGTTATTTTTAAACAGATTTTCCTCTACGAAAGTCGAGAGATAAATTACTTAATGAGGCGTGCATTGTGCAAGCGGAATACAAAATTGTACCGGTGTAGGTAGAGGTACCCACCTATACACCTACATTAGAATGTGCAATATATAGGTAGAGCTGCTTGTGTTTGCTTAAAAGGTTACAGTTTTCCTAGAATATTCTTCGTCGTACGGTTTTTAATAATAGAACCGCTATCGTTATAATAATAAATTAGTGCTTTATTATGCCACGTGGCAGATTGTGCATCATCGAACGTCTTGCTAGAGTGGTGGGCGGACACGTGTCTGAATTAAATTAAATAAACAGTATAAACACCCACTTTCCCAACAGAAAGGTACTACAACTGCATGCGAAGGAATAACATATTATGCTTAGTTCAGAAACTGTTCTAAATCCAAAATTTATGGTTACACAAAACAATAACATTAGACGTAGTACGCTATGTTCGTGCAATTTACTGACGGGCATAGTTATTAACCTACGCTTTGAATGAATCGGAACACAGTTCAACAAAAAACCGCAAACGACTGCGAAGTTACACAAATACTTACATAGACCCGCAAAACGTTGCGGCTAAGTACAAGTGTACATGCGTGTTTTGAGGAATTACACGTTAGGTCGCTTTTAGCTCGTCATGTTCATGCATCTGACAGCGAGAGTGCGACCTCGTCTCGTGTCGTCGTCCTCTGAAAGCGCTTTTCTTCGCCACAAAACGGACCGTTTCTTTTCATAAGGAAAAGCTGAAAAGTGTCTGCAAGCAAATAACTCCCTGGAGGGAAAAGCCTACTGCCTTGCTTTGGTGCCTCTTATAGGAGATATAACGTGAAAAAATATAAAATATGACCGCGTACTTTGTGGAAACATGAACGCTTTGCACTCTCGTCTCGTTGAGAACGCCGGACATAAGATAACAGACACTACTATCACTACCGTACATAATGTTCAGATGTGCGTAAATGGTTATTACTGGCTATATTATGCTATAGTATCACAGTAATAACATTCATTATCAGAGTCTAACATGTATTATACAGTGTTACGTAAACTGCAGACAGATTATGTACAATGTAATCCATAAAGTCGCAAGCACACATATTTTGCCGGGAGGTAAGTCGCAGCTGTTCCGCTGTGATTATTATGATTGACGCTGTACCAAGTTGGCAAGTGATGCCGCTATTTCTCCCTCATCTACTAACTACTTCACATTTGCATAGTACAGCGTCGGTAGGCGGCAGGAGGCAGGAGGCGCGACTCCGCTCGTACAGCCGAAGGCGCCTCGTATACAAACTACAACTCCGGATACACAGCGTTGTTGCCATTAATCACCTTGTCTGTCTAATACCTTTCCATTCGCAAGCCGTGCGCCGTCTTCTATTTATTACATAATTATTTTCTTCGACAGAGAACGGTTCCTTTGCCGACCTCGCTTCCGTAATATTGAACAAGCCGGGCTCGTGTTGCATTACTAAGTTTTAATAATATTAATTGTTTACGCCTCTTAGCCGCACCCCGCTCGCAGTCCGTAATACTAACAAAGTTCAACTTTAGCCATATTTATCGAACTAGTTTCGTAATATCGACTTTGGAGTATGTGGACTATTAATTAGAGTTGACAGGAAAAGCATGGAGATATCGGTAGCATGGTTAAAGACATTAATCTTGGGATTCATTTGTTTTCATTAAATAGCGGCCTGTGTTTAATGTGATTAATGCGCCCAATGTTATGACTGTTTGCGGGCTATAAAACGTGTTTTATGGTTATTTTGCAGCGGGAGCAGATTTAGTAATAACGAACACTTACCAGGCGTCGGTGGAGGGGTTCGTGGAGCACCTGGGCGTAACGACAGAGCAGGCCTTCGAACTGATCGTGCGCGCCGTGGAGCTCGCCAAGCGCGCGCGCTCGCAGTACCTCGAGGAGTACCAGGACTACGTGCAGAACGGCAAGTATCTGCGACCATACATTACAAAATACGGGCCTGAATGGGCGTGAGTCGTGATATATTTCATAAATGAATACCGGAGGCAGGCCTCCGCAGTAAATGGGATACTTTAAAAGATCAAATGAAAATGACAAATGGTTCCATGGCCAATGAAATTACTTTTGTAGAAGTACAATATGTAGATGTTTTTAATTAAACATTAAGCATCAGAAAAATTTTGACATTTTAAATTGCTTTAATATGTCTTACCTACTAAATGAGCACTCGAATTATATACATAATTTATCTGCACATTATCGGTGTGGCGAATCTTGAAATCTATTTTATTTTATGCTAACAGACACAAAAGAGTAGATTTTTTTTAATATACCCAAGAAGACACTTTGTCAAACGAAAAACGATGTAATGAAAGTGCCCTCGGAGCAAATATCTAATTTTAACATTCATTTCTCAAGTCCTCGTTCATTTTCTAGTAAACAGGCAAATAGGCTATAAAACCACTCGAAAATACGCTTTTAAATCTTTATCACGGGTTTATCATGTACTTTATGACCGGTATAACATTTTAGAATGACAAGTGGCTATTTAGAACGTAATAGGCACCTATACTTCCACCTGTTTTTAAAATGAGTTTCGGTACTAAACATAGAGATTCTTGAAACAAGGTAAAGCCAAAGGTATAGCAGATGTAATTTATTATTTAAATTTATAAAATTCCAAGAATGTTTGTGTTTTGCTGTAAACAAAGATTGTAGGGTCCGCGGCGGCGAGGGTCGGGTGCAAGCACGCATTAATTACACTTTGCAAGGGTTGGAAGTTATGTGTATTCGCGTAGATTCGTAGAGCATAGCGCTAGACGTATTATAAACAAGAACTTGGTGTATTTATGGCATTTTCCTGTTCCTTTAGATCGTATCCCACTGATCGTGGGCTCAGTGGGGCCATATGGGGCTCATCTGCACGACGGCTCGGAGTACGATGGCAGTTACGCAGACACTACAACTGTTGAGGTAACCTATTTACCAGTTTTTAAATATAACATGCAGTAATTACGAACAGTCTTATTCGTCAAATAAATTCATGAGGTATTTAAATACCGACTTTAAAAAAAAAAACATGCTAAATACCTGTTCGGTAAGGTTACCTATCATAAGTTCGGCAAGCACAGATTATGTTCTCTATATGGAGCGAACTTTCCTAAATAACTTATTCAATTTTTACGTAACTTCGATATAAGTAGAGCTCCTATAAAATTAAGATAGATAGGTTACCTGTACACCTATTAGAGTCAATATTCCAGACATTGTATATGTATATAAAAATAAATAGTTTTCTAGGTATATAAAACTAGTCACTTAGATGTAGTTAATAATTAATGAATTTGGCCGGCGCGAAATTGGTTCTTTGTCTATTTCTATATATTGTCACTGAGTGCTTTTAGGGCAGCAATCGCTTGAATCGATCTTGTTCAAATGTTAAAGGTAAAGCTTTCTAACTAAAAGCTCCGAATTCACTGAGTGAGTATTTTTATTATTCTACATTAACTATGCTGTTGTATTTTAGGGTTCCTTTTCATTCATACTATTTGTAAAGCTATATTAGGTACTTACTACTTACCTAGTCACTGTTAGAGCTTACAGATATGTTTATTCTTTTTTGTATGTCTTCAGAATGCACAGGCATCTTGCTTGCTTGCGACGACCAGAGGGGTAATTGCGTACGGAATCACTTTCATTTTGATAGTTCGACAACGTTCATGGCGTTGTTTATGTTGCTAAGCAGACAAATTCGAACATATGAAAAAATGGATTAGCATTAAATAACCATCAAGCTGATTCAAATTCGGATTAGTGTGTTACGCAATTAGGGTGCAGTTTTATAATCTGTGATAATGGCAAGTTTATGTTGGCAAGTGTAAGTGTTGCTAAACATCGCAACACACAAGAAATATATTTTTAAGTATTAGCTTCTAATTGAAAACTATCTTTAAAATATATCTGTAGGTATATCTGTTTTAGCTTATTATTGTACCCAAAAAACTTCTAGTAAATTATATACCTACCTATAGGCAAAAGTTACCTTTCGTCTGATAACTTACTAAGCTTAAGTAACTAATTCTGTTCACTACCCATCCCCATAAAAATCACGGGAAGTTATTGGCCATCGCTATCTTGAAAGCATACATAAGGGAAACACTACTTTACTTCTCCCCAGCACTCCCCATCCCAGGTATAAAGTAACCTGTTCTTTCCCGGCAAAATTGAGACGATTTTTCATGAATCTGCAGGCAAGCTACATATTTTCATGATATAAATTTTTCGTAGCAAGGAAAATGTTTTTGAAAATATGTAGATAACTACGTGATTCTATATTCAATCTACTTTTAAGTAGATAATATAATAAATCTTAAATCAAGAATCGATATAATAAATGTTACTAAATTCAATAAAAACTATTAAATCAGACGCTCAATCATTTCTACGGAACCCTGAGAGTCATGAATGCATAGCGTAATAAAGGCCATTGAAAGCGGCGGCTAAATCGTAAAGAGGGCCGTAAAGTTGCCTGCAAATTAAAATTTACATCGGCAATATGAAAAACTCCACTCCATTTCTCTTGTTTTTTTTCCTGTACCGACAGCATTTGACTGGGGTGGACAGTTAATTAACGAAACCTAGAACAAATGGCTATCTGAAACAAACATGAAGTAACAAAATGCGCGCCTTAATTAATTTGGAGTTGTCTTATTGTTTTTATGAATGCGTTGTTTAGTTTAGAATTATAATGGACCTTCCACATGACGAGTTTAATAACGGAGAATTATTTTTTAACATTAATAATAATAATAATATTTATTTATTTATTAGACCAAAAGAATACACATGTTACACAATTTGTCTTAGCTACATAAAACATATGCTAAAGAGTAAATCATTTACAATTGTGTCTAATTATTAGCATCTGCTGCCGAACTAGGTTTATAGCCTGTGTTTCAGCACGCAGCGCCTCAAGCCCTCAGACTGGGTATGCAAGTATGAGCTTATGAACAAAAGGAAACAGTTTATGATAAAATATAAAGAAAAAATATAAAATTGTCATAATGTTTATTTTTTCAGACTATGAAAAATTGGCACCGACCTCGGATCCAAGCGCTAGTTGAAGCAGGAGTCGACCTCCTGGCGTTGGAGACGATCCCTTGTCAAGAAGAAGCCGAAATGTTATGTGACCTTCTTCGAGACTATCCTCACATAAAAGCTTGGATCGCATTCAGTTGTAAGGTAAGCGAGTAAGCTGAAACATTATATCTACCTTAGTATAACTTCAAATTCCAGACATTTTCCGTAATATTGGACATAGGTAAATATATCAGTGCATAAAGAAACCTTGCCACCATAACCAGGCTCATCTATTCAAAGCTCGGGATCGATGAGTTACGTAATAGCTCCGATAAATTCTCCAATCCAGCACCAAATCAATTTTGAAATTCTAAAATAACGAAAATCATCGATTTGTGGTAGCGTGGTATTGACATGTTGCGTTACTGGCGCTGTGCGCTGGAGCTCCGCGGCAGGGTTATTTATTTTGTACATAGATATCTCAATACGGCGGGTTAGCACACCGTGAATACCTGGGCACAAAATATTCAAATGGAGTTTGTTATTCTGTTCGTACGAATAGCACGAATCGGGAACAAAAAGCCGATCGCCTTGATAAAAGATTTGATAGAAATTTTGTTGCGTGAAAAACATTTTGCTTCCGATACACGCACCTGAACATTTTTTTTCATTTTACATATTCTATTACTGTGTCGACGGTGTAATCCAAATCTTTACAAGTAATACAGGCTTGCTAGCTTTTTTAAAATCACTAAATAGGTACTATAAACTTTACAACTTAACTAGAAAGCCTATGGCTGTCTGGGCTATTTGCTAGTCAACGGCATACTTACAAGTATCGCAGTAAGATTCCTCATCTAGCGAACTTTTACAACTTTCACGGAACGTTAAGCACTTTCCAAACATTGTAGCTGCCTACTGTTTTGTATTCGTTCCTAGATAGACGAATGTTTGTATTTTACTATCGCAATACAGTGAAAAATCCCGCTTACTATTTTATTTGCTATTACTGACTATTGTTACCCTTCTTTTTTACAGGACAATCAAAGCATAGCTCACGGCGAAAGCTTCCAAAAAGTTGCAAAGAAATGTTGGGAAGCGAACCCTGACCAGCTCGTCGCCGTGGGAGTGAACTGCTGCGCGCCATCCTTTGTGTCGAGCCTCGTGAAAGGCTTCAACGACGACCGGCCACACGACCCCATTCCGCTTATCGTTTACCCCAATTCGGGCGAAAAATACAACCCTCAAATAGGGTAAGATTTCCTAGTAGGATAAGTTATCTACGGTTTAGTTCGTATATTCCCAAGTGAATGTAATTGTCAAGATTTCTTATTATAATATAGGGGAAACTGCTAATGAAATTAGATCTTACCTACTTAAGTTTTGCCTGCGGAGCTGTTACCAACTAGTCTAATCTACTTATAGCGTAACACAACAGTGACTTCACATTTTATCCGCATAATGGTACGATCGTAGCGACGACTAGGTAAAGTCGTAGACCGTAGCGCAACAATGTGCTACGACGTAGCCTCAGCTACGAATTAGCCTTCTTCAGAAATCGTACACTGAGCTTATTCTAATTAAATTAGTAGAACTGGCTCTCTGTGCCGGATCCTGTGACTCATTTATATATTAAGAAATACTGAGCTTCTCATTCGAGCTTAATAATAGTATTGTAATTTAAACTTTTTCAATATCGCAGGTGGATTGACCGCGACAAGTGCGAGGCAGTTGAAGTGTTCGTCCAGGAGTGGCTGGACCTGGGCGTGCGGTACGTCGGCGGCTGTTGTCGCACGTACGCCGCCGACGTGTCGCGCATACGTAACCAGGTGCACTGCTGGCGCGACCGGTGGCGCTTCCAGGCGAAATACCCCGACGCGCAGAACAACAACGCTACTGAGTAGACTCTACCTACTACGGTTCATAGTTCCTTGGCGGTTCATTACGAAACATCATTTCTGTATCTACTACAGTGTACTCAAATTTACCCGACTAATATGATTTTCTTCTCGAATATGGTCACCGGTGCTCGAAATATCAGGGGCAGACTACCGCTGAACGCGTTTATTTAACGAGTACCTACATAATACAAAATGTGTTTGGAAAAGATCACCTGATCAAGAATATAACGATAATATTATTTAAAAATCGTATGTGCCATCTCCTTAATTTGTAAGCCGTAATTTACGACTGTGTATACCTATTTTTGATTATTATGTTTAAAAAAATCAAATAATATTTTTATGCAAGACTTGGTATTTATTTTTATTTTAACATAGCCTAACCACGGCCAACTGTTATTTTAAAGAATAATTAATTATTTGAACCCTACTCCGGTTAATTAAAACATAACCTACCTATTTTTATGTTGTTTAGGAACAAGGGTTCTTTTTTTAGAAGGTGCGTACAGACGCCACCACATCGAGCTACTAAAATCTGTCAAATTTATTTAATAGATTTTCAACTTTATCGCTATAGCATTAGGTTCAAGGTTCATTGGGAGAATTTGACAGTTCCGGGTACCTTGATGTGCTGGTGTCTGTACTTATAATTATCTATAGGGTGTTGGCAATTTTCGTGTAAAAACAAATCGTTGAGATTTTTTCTTTATTTTTGGACAAATGGCTACTGCGGTTTTTTGAAGAATTTGGTCAGTTTACTTTTTCATAAGCTTGCGCGTTTTTATCCTAGATAAGAGTTAGGTAGTCAGATAATTCATATTGTACCACCAAGAGTTAGGGGTAAAACTATGGTTACCCTTCTAAATATTTAACCCACCCAGTTACTAACACTAACCCAGTCACTAAACTCTGGGTAAGTGTTAGTAATGTCAAAATAAATTGACGTTATGAGGTACCGCTGTTAAGTTTCTTGGATTTTATATTGTTCGACATTGTATTAAGTGAAAAATCTATATCAGAAGGCGTATTCGTGTACTCAAAGAAAATAAATACAAATTATTAACAAAAAAAAAAAACGAAACTACAACAATTTTCCCGCTATGTAACGCTTTCGTCAATCAATAAACTAAAAAATATCCGTGGAAACCACATTCAATACCTAAGATTAAAATCAAAGGGATTTAAAAATATAAATAAAATTGTCTTTGAATAGAGTAAAAAAGATGGTTAAGCAATGTCTATTCATTGTTAATTAGGGTTCCATACCTCAAAAGGAAAAACGAAACCCTTATAAGATCGCTTTGTTGTCCGTCTGTCTGTCTGTCTGTCAAGTTTTTTTTTTTGGTCGGATCACTCAAACACATACATTGTAATTTATTTTTTATGTATCGTTTATTGCAACACAATGCAATGTTCCCCACGTAAAAGACACTAATATACTGTTCTAAGGTTTTATTGAATAAAATCATGATCACAAAAACAATTCACTTCATTAACAGATAGGTTTATAAAGACTCAAGATATATTTAGACTATTTATAACACTACCTTAATTTATCGAAGTCTCAAAAAAACCCACCCTGGAAAATAGAGACCCACCCTTGGAGGTGCAGTTAAGGCGAGGTTGCAGTACTTTTTAACTTTTTTAAACCTCTGTAAATCTAGCAAAATGGCTAGTTTCCGTAAAAAAAAAATATTTAGGAAAATTGAACATACTGTTAAGCGCTGTGTGAAGATAGAAACGTGAATTAAAACAATTGGCTCGATAAAAAATAATCATAAAGTTGACACTAAATTGCCATTTAAAACGTGTACCTTGAAGAGATTCCATCATTAAACCATGTAAAACTCATGCCAAAAGATAGGTTTTATTGTTTTTTAGGGCATGCTGAGAAAATCTATACAAATAAATAAAATTGGAGTGTCTGTTTTTAATATTAAGATAACCACTTTTTACTAAGTGTATATGGAATGGATGTATACACGATACATATACCAAAACAACATTTTTTACAATTTTTGTCTGTCTGTCTGTCTGTCTGTTCGTTCCCGCTAATCTCGGAATTGGCTGGACCGATTTTGACGGGACTTTCACTGGCAGATAGCTGATGTAACAAGGAGTAACTTAGGCTACTTTTATTTTAGAAAGATTCTTTTATTTTAGAAAAAAATAAGTATCTTCTAAAACTACGCTGACATACGTCTCAAAATTCGAAAAACCCTGGCTGAATCCTACGAAATAGATCAAAATAATGTACTACAGTATTGTACACCTTAAAAAGGCCTACAAAAATGTCCTCAATGGTATATGTCTATCTCTTAGGGATAACCCACAATAACCATTTTTTATCTTTTACTTTTTACGAGAAATAAGGGCTTATTTACGAAGCGATTTTAAGCAATACAGCATTAATCCTTATCCAATTAAGTACCTTAAATACATTGTGCATTTAATATAGATCAATATGGCCCTTTACAGCATGTAATTTAAATGAATATCTTAGAAGATATTAGAGATTTAAAAAGTGGGCGCAGAGCGCGTTGGCAGGGGCCGGGTAGTACAGGATAAGTAGGATTGTAATTCATATTACTTTGGCTTCAAAGTAATTGCGAATATCATGTGTGTTCATTATACTCAAAATAAACCTAATAGTATTATTTCAAGTAAGAGACCGCGAAATTGCTTAGATGTTTAGATTTTTGGATGTTTGTTTCTCAATGATGCAAAGACGGCCAAACGGATTTAGATCGAATTTGGCACAAAGATATATTATATCATGGATACGTAACAGATAGGATACCTACTTTATCCCGGTAGTAGGTTCCCGGGTGTTATTTTCCGACAGCTATACGGGCCAAGCCACTGGCAAAAGTACTATTCCTATAATTATGTTCGGTGTCTGGTAAATGATTGAGTGTCTGTATAGGTAAAATAGGAGCGTTAAGAAAAACCCGGAAGACTTATATTCAACTAAACCAAGCCCTATGTCACAGTCTTCTTACTCTGAATACTATTACTTTTATTTTAAAAACACCAACACACATGATGTTCTCATAAACTATGAATCCTAAGTAATATGAGTTATAATCCTACTACTAATAATATTATATAGGTATGTGAAAATATGTATGATTGGGTGTTTGTTTCTCAATCACGCAAAAATGGCTGAATGGATCTGGATCGAAAATAGCACACAGAGTCTATATTACCTATATAACCTGGAATAACACATTCTTATAGCGGTAGTACGTCCTCTTGCATTAATTTCCGACATCCACGCGGGCGAAGCCGCGGGCAAATAATATTATAAATGTGAAAATATGTATGATTGGGTTGTTGTTTCTCAATCACACAAAAATGGCTGAATGGATCTGGATCGAAAATAGCACACAGTCTATATTACCTATATAACCTGGAATAACACATTCTTATCGCGGTTATACGTCCTCTTGCATTAATTTCCGACATCCACGCGGGCGAAGCCGCGGGCAAAAGCTAGTATTTTATAATTTCCTTATCATTTTGTCTCCACGAAACAATTATACACAAAATCTAGCAGCTCAAGCGCTCGCAACGACCGGCCAATGTTCGCCGAAACGTCTTCAACTACAAGAGGGCCTTAAGCATGCCGCGAATATCTTTGAACTATTTCTTAGAGTGCCAACTCGTTGTTTATTTCAACTAAGAACTTATATCAATCTAACCAAGAAAACATAACTCTTGGTCGTAGCTAGTTGAGAAACTACATTGGCCAGTCAGGTGCCATTTATATCGTGTTGTGTTCCGATTTATAACTTACGTCCTCTGTTGAAATTACTTACTGCGGTCTGTGAAACTGAAAGGTCACTACAAAGTGAACACAAATCCTCTAAGTTATGTTAACAGAATGGCTCGAGTTGACAGGTCTTCCAGAATACTTAAATGATTCAATTTAAATTATGAATGTGAAGATTTAATGAGTGGAACTGGGTTGTATCTGTGGGTTCAGAGGGCACCAAAAACCTGGGTTTATTCATTGAAAATCAATCCTAACATGCGGGTTCAAATCGTATCAGACATCAAAACGCTCCGGTCGGTCGCCCCAATACAAAAACTCATCTCCTTTTTTGCATCAGCTTTTTTTTTATCCTAGAGTTTTGTTACAAAATTGAACCTTCGTTTTACGAGGTAACGCTACACTACTCATTTTAAATTTGTTAATTAAATACCTTTTGTAGCAGCTCTATAGACTGGTCGGCAAACCAAAAATAGGTATAAGTATAAATAGCCGAAGTTACATATATTATTGTGGTGACGTTTATGTCAAGTTATAAATCAGTAACTAGGCATTAAAAACATCATCGATGAAAGTTATTAATACATTTTCAATGACTTGCTGAAATGTTTTGGTAGGTAGACCCCATTCATTAGCGATTAAGCTGCCGTCCGAAATGAACAGACGTTTGGTAAGTGAGGTAGCGTGAACTTTTAATTCTTGACTTCAAACACGTCGTTATTTATGTACGAAAAGGTAGGTATGCAGAAGTAGGACGGTGCCGCCTCCAACAGTAAATTGAAAATTAAATTAAAAACGGTAGCGTTTGTTGTTGGTCATGCCGAGTTGCCGAAGCGTCGCGACGCTCGTTTCCAGTTGCTACAAAGAAATAAAAACATTCCGGCATGATATCAGCTGGAGTAGGAGGAATGGCCGGCTAATTGGATCGACTTCTTTTATCTAAGCGCAACTTAGTAACTGCCAGTAGGTACCTACAGAGATACCGAAACGGTGCCACTCGGTAACAAGGTCACTCATTTCTCTCTTGAGATATGAATTTTCATTCGTACTTAAGCCTTTTCGTGCACATTACCGCAGCCATGAATGTAATTTATTTCAGTTTAGTGAGTTCCCGAGTTCGATTCCCAAGACAGACAAGTGCTGACTTAAGAAATAGGGGAGTTGGAATTGTGCCCGATAGCTGGTAGGTCAACGTTTAGTGAGTCACTCAACCTTTATTAAAACAAGTTAGTAGAATAGAAATACTACAATTAGAATTGTCATCAGTGAAATATAGATCTCAGAATATACAGACTACAGTCTGCGGCAAAAGTCGCTGTTTATTATATAAAAAAAAAAAACAAATCATAGAACATGGAACCTAATTACTGTGTTGACCCCCAACGCAAAAATAGTGGTGTTAAAGTGTAATGTGTCTGTCTGTGGCATCGTACCTCCAAAACGGGTGAATAGGTTTTGTTTTTTTTTTTTGTCTAAAAGTGACTTAATTGAGTGTTAAGAACAATGATTGTGAAGAGCTAAGATTCATGAAAATCGGTTCAGCCGTTTAAATACATCATTAGATACATAGGTTATAGTTTTCAAAATACAGCCTCTTAGTCTACCTTCATTTGATAAGAGAAGCAAGCAATAACTTTGAAGTATTCATTAATGAAATTCCATTGAAATATAAACCGATTTAAAGTTTCAGAGGAATTTCATGAATGAAAACTGCTTATGTCGCTGACTGTACCGATTTCCACCCTTCCTAACCTTTCGCCGGGATCAACCGGACAGTTTGTTTAATAAAAACCTATTTAATCAAGTATTAGAGCCCACAGCGACCTTTGCTTACCTGACCCATAAGTAATTGCGGTGAACGCTTGACAGTCGATGTATTCGCCGGGCGTGTGGGCTCCGCATCATGTATTTCACTTCCAACAAGCTCGTACCGCTGATTTCTGGGCACTCCACACATTATTAACGTGTACTCAGGCTACTCATTGTTTCGGTGTATTTCCAATACTAGGCAATAATTAACTGATGTGAACAGTAGCAGGCCAAACATTTCAGGTGAGCACATTTTGATTTCAGGCACCATTATAACCGGTTATATTTGACTCTGGGTAAAATAATATAGTCTATGCCAGATGTGAAAAAAATTAAAATCGTTGACACCTTTTTTTTTTTGGATGGGAAATCATCAAATGACTTCTCCCGCTCGGGGCGGAGCGGGAGGGCGTGTCAGACTTTTACTGACTAAAACCCACCCGTGTTCCTTCAGTTGCCCATGTGCCGGGGCCACGGTATCTCTTTCGAACAATCACGCGACCCTGGCAGGCACCGGTCCTAGCAGACCCCTTCACTGCTGCTGACATCTCTTTGAGGCGCGCGTGGAACACTACACGCCGTCGACCCGAGCTTGGTCCTTACCGGGCGGCGAGCTACCCATTGCTCGCCACCCGCAAGCTCGCGCCTACGGTGGCCGGGAGTCCGCAATCGACTCCCGGCGCCCATCGTTGACACCTGCTTACCAATGTATTCAAATTACCGTTTTGACCGTGCTAGCGACACTTTCTTTACATTTTTTTCGTATCGTTTTGAAATATTTGAATACATTGGACGGGTGTCAACAACTTTTATTTTTTTCACATCTGGCACAGACTACAGCTTTTTTTATTATTATTTTTATCTTCTATGTTTTTTTTTTACTTCTATACAGGGTTAAATTAAATAAGCTGGTAATACTATATTATATGTGACTATACACATGTTGGGTCTATCGGATATCGAAAACGAATGAAAAAAAGAAACATTATTCGGTCAGCGAACCACGTCGCTTTTGTAATTTTTGGTAGAACTTAGATATTTATTACGAATTTCTGAAAAACATAAATTATTATCAGTCTTTTGGTTGCCATAATGTACATGTCACTGTACCGTGTGTCACCGATTAAAAACGTACATATTTTTTTTTACTAACGGATTTGTTAACTGACTTTCTTTACTCGCTTTATGTAGACCTATAGTTTCGAGTGAGAGAAAATATAGATCTGTTGTCTAGAATTCTAAATGACTGGGCATTTGAAGAGGGCTACCATCCGGCCAAAAATTGGACTTTTCGACGTAAGGGTTATCTTTAAAAATATAAAAATTTAGGGAGTATTGGAAGAAGAAAGTTTTGAAAAATAACATTCTTTGTAGTTTGTTGGTCAGTGTGAGGCTGTAACCCGTTCCTGTGCCGTTAACCGTGTGGTGTCGGACGTGAATAGCACCATCCCATTTTTTCTCATGACTCAATAAAGGCAACTAAAGGAGTTACTAAAGAATGGGCAGCCGCGTTCAATTTGTATTTTACCACCATTGTGCGATCGCCAACCTGCATGCCAAGCGTGACGATTACGGCAAACCCCCCCAAAATTGGGGGAGGCCAGTGTCCAGCAGTGGACGTCTTTCGGCTGAAATGGTGATGATGATGATGGTAAGGTTGTATGTTGATTTAAATATGATTCCAAACCATGACAAATATTTATTTGAATTATTATTTCATGAAGAAATCATTCAATTGGAATACATGAACTTAAGAAGGTTGTATTGATGATTTTAATTATTATAATTTAGTAGCATACGTGTTACAGTCGTGAATCATATTTTATTCAACGTATTGCCTGATACAGACCAACTGCATATTGCAATAAACGTAACCAAAGGATGATGCAATGGTCGCACCCTCCGATACGTCGTAGGATAAGTTTTTATGAGCTGAACATAAGTTACTACGGCACCAAGTTTTAAATCTTAATCTGTTCGGAGCTATAGGTACCTACTTTATTAAACGTGGCAGTTTAGGCGATAGCCAAATACGTATTTTTTATTTTTTTCTGTATGTAATTAAGTAAGTAAGTAAATTTTATTTGTTTAAACATGGTGTACATACATTGCATGCAAGATAATAAGGAGATACAGAAAAGATCAGACATGTTCAGCCGCATACCGTGGCGTACAAATTGGTAGGAAGAGATGGTGCATAAACCGTTATAATATTCATCAAAATTACATTTCATCATTATTCATTAAAGATTAGGTATTTTTATTACAATTCAATGTCAAAGTAGTGATTAAATTAGTTGGTCAATAAAAATAAGAAATAAAATAAAATGTCACTAAAATTACAATTATTCCATAAAATACAATGGTTAACAAAAATAATGTACAAAATACAACATTGTCATCTCAAAAACGGAGAAAATTGTCCTCTTTCATAAATTCCGATATACTATAATACGCTCTTTCAGTTAGATCTCGTACACATCTGAGAAGGAGAGACTGCTTAAATGGGTTTTGAATTTTTCTATATATACGTGACTGTAGTCTCGTGTACTTTTGCGATAATACTTAATTACATCCTTTCTTTTAACGGGGCATTTTAACAGTTGTGCTGGTTGATCGGATAGTGCGAATTCCAATAGGTACTTCTGACGTACAACGGCGCTTGTTAAAATTATGAGCAAAATTATCTATAGGTACATGTTTGGCTCGCCGCCCGAGTAGGTTGTCTCAAAGCAAGTTGTAAATTAAAATTCAAAAGGATACACTCAAATTCGGCTGACAATCTACTTCTCTTCAAAATGTCAATGTTATGATCACCAGCTATAACTATATTCTTACATCGTTCTTTGGATAAATATTTTAAAAGAGTTTCCAGTTTATCAAAAAACTCATTGATATTATTTGAGTTAGGTACTCTACAAATACAGACAATTATAATGTTATAGTCCGTCAATTTAACGACACAGCACTCAAATATACTTTGCGAGGACATGTTTGCTACATTGGCCAAACCTTTCCATTGACTACCATGCTTAACAAGTATACATGCACCGCCTCGCTTACTTGTCTGTCTACTATAACAAGCAGCTAAACCATAATTAGGTAGGTGGAGCGCATTCTCACAGCCAGCCTTCATAAAATGCTCTGAAATGCATATTACATCTACATCAAAATCTCGTTCTGAAAGTTCACATAAACGTACCGAGAGAGCGTCAGATTTATTAACGAGACCGGCAATGTTCTGATGTAGTATAGATACATAAATATTTAGTCACGAAAAAAAGGGTCCTTATTTGTCGAAACGGTGGACAGTTTGTTTTGACTTTGATTTTGAGGTTGGCAATCCACTTCTGAGTGCGTAGCATTGAGGTTGCATAGGCTAATTATTAACTCTTGCAAATCTGATACAATAATTTCCAAACCATAGTTATTTAAATTTCCATAATATTTGCTATACGTATTATATTCATAAGATAGATTAAGATTTGAGTCTAGTAAATACGCATATTTAAATGTTTTTATGTCCAAGTAAAGAAGGTTATTAAAGTTTTCTATGCGGCTGTTAAACAGTATGTTAGCATCTGTCATATATTTATAAGTTTGTAAACAAATTATAAAGTTGGTGTGATTTAAACATTGCAACTTTTCTCTTATAAAAATAACAAGGTCGATATAATTATGCGTTGTTCGAAAATCTTTCTTTGTAACGTACATATCGCATTTTCGTGCATAATTCTACATGTAGTAAATACTACCGTATATCTTAATGAAGATAAATAAATACTGTCTAGTAAATACTATTGTCTATTTTAGACTCAGAGTAGGCTTGTATATATTTCTTTTCCCATGAATAAATACCTACGTTATTTAATAAATAAATACAACCTAAAATATTTTATCATTGTTACATTTCTAAAAAAATCCCCTACGACTCTGACGATACCGGTAGTTAAGTAGATAATAACACTAGCCAAAAATAATGTTTTCCTTAATATAATGCACTTTTTGAATTAACTGAATTGTTTTAATGCATAACTCTGGACGTACTAAGATTTGGAACTAGGCGCCTTCATAACTTCTGTTCATCTTAAAAACACCTATTCAACAATACACATACACATAGTTATTGGAGGGTGGAACCAGAGAGTTCATACAAATCCAGTGTCCTTTGACGTTCGCGGGCTACCCTGCAAGCATCACTTAGGTACCTATTCAGTTATAATGAGAACGCAGTGAACTGGAATCGTTCACGAGTAGGTGTTTTACACCGCAGCATTCCTACGGGGATGTGTGGTACCTACGCCTACGTTGGCGATGCACCCCGATGAGCGCCCGATGAACCGAGCCACCCGGCACCACTCCAACACATATTAGTAGGTTAAAATAGGCACCCCTTAGTTGCACGTAGGAATGCAGGATATCAATTCATTTATAATTATTCCATTATTAGAGTTCCGTACCCAAAGGGTAAAACGGGACCCTATTACTAAGACTCCGCTGTCCGTCTGTCACCAGGCTGTATCTCATGAACCGTGATAATTAGACAGTTGAAAGGAGGACCGGACAAAATGGTCCCCACGACCATTAACATATTATAGAAGGACAGATGGAAATTCAAAAAAACTAAAATTATTTTTCAATATACCTACTCTCCCTTTATTGCAACACATTTTTCAGAACGTCTGATTAATGTTTCTATGCCACTATAAAAATATGCTGAATCTTTACTATCAAAGTGGTCGTAAACAGCCTGTTTAATTTCTTCCTCGTTGTTAATTTTTTTTCCCTATCAAATCAGATATTAATTTTAAAAACAAAAAATAGTCTGAGGGGGCCAAGTCAGGGCTATAAGGGGGATGATTTATCTCTATGAAGTCGCATTCCTTAACTGTATACTTCGAAATCGCAGCAGTGTGGACTGGAGAATTGTCGTGAAGCAATCGGGCACCTCGAGTTATTTTACCTCGTCTTTATTCAATAATTTTCTGGCGTACCTGTCGTAGTAAGTCACTATAATAAGTTGCGTTTACCACCGTGTTACTTTCCTTGAAATCGATGAGCATTCCCTCACAGTCCCAAAAAATTGTCGCTATGAGTTTTTTAACGCTTCGGGTGACCTTAGCTTTTTTTGGTGCCGGTTCTCCCTTTCTGTGCCATTCTATCGAGTCCCTTTTAGACGTCGGATCGTAGTTTCATCGCCCGTCACAATCGATTGAATAACTGCTTCCTGGTCATCGCGGCAAAGCTCTAAAAATTCTTCACAACATTCAACACGTCGCTGCTTTTGGACTGCACTAAGAATCCGTGGCGTGGCACCCACCTTGCACAAATTTTTGTCATGTGTAAATGCTTGTGAAGAATTCTAAAAACACTTGTTTTTGAAAGTCCAGACTGCAGCAATTTCTTTTGTTTTAATCTACGGTCACTCAGAACAATATCTTCCAGAAATTGAATATTTTCTGGGGTCGTAACTGTGACAGGGCCTCCTTCACGTGGATCATCTTCCAATGATTCTCTACCCCAACGAAACAGCTTAGACCAGTTTTTTATTGTTGCATACGAAGGGCAAGAGTCACCGTAAACGACAGTCAATCTTTCTTTTATTTGCGTTGGCGTTAGACCTTCTTTAGTTTAAAACGTTATAACAGCGCGATATTCAATTTTATACATTTTGTGAAAATCACTCGACTGCATGTATGTAAATCGCTCTCAAAACTAAAATACCAAATGGAACAAGTTGAAACTCAACACAGTGCATGTTGAGACTTGTACCTAGTTTATGAAGGAAAAACCAAATTACGTTCCGTTCATTTTCTATGTGAGGCTAACAACTCATGGACCGCACTACGTATGTCATATTTTAATTTAAAGCAATAACTTCTATAACGATTTGTTTCAATTTGCTGTGTGAAAAAAGTTATTGCGATGTTTAGTAGGATGTACTAAACGCTAGAAAAAGGTACACTCGAATTAAATAGTTAATCAATTGTAGTGGTAAGTCCACTAGAATTGATAGAATACTCCCAAATGTAAGCATTCCGATGATAACAGAATACGTATAATGTGACACCCTCAACCTGGTCTGATGATGAAAGGATAACAGAACAGGTGTGGGCTCATTAGATGAGTCTCAACGAGTCCTGTTCATTTTACTTAAAAACCTAGACCTAGGTTGGCCTGGAAAGTGGATAACGAAATTCTCATATTTCACCCAAGGTCAATATTCGTTAACATAATTCATCAAATCATCGTCATTAGGGAAAATGAACGAGAGTGAGTCGAAAAACATAAGACACATTTAACCCAGCGAGTGTGGGCTACACTCGTTGGGTTAACTAAAAGCTATTTATAGGTTCCATTATCTAGCGTCCGGGACAGTCACCAGGCCATCGTTATTGGGTAAACTGAACAGGACTTGCAGAGATACATCCTGATAAGCCCACACTCGACAGGTTGACTAGTAGCTATTCCAGGGTTTCGTTATGTAGCGACCAGGACCATAATCCGACCACCTCTATGGTACCATGTAATTGTATTATGATCGGAATGAATACATTTGCGAATATTCAAACCAAAACCACCAGCAGTGATTAACTATTCGATTGTTCCATTATCTATCGTCCAGCACCTACGTCCTACCAAACATCGCCACAACGTTTTCCACACAGTGAATTCAAATGAGCCGCCATAGAATTTATTGTAATTTAATAAAATACCTATCTAATGGCATATATGTGGTTCTGGGAGCTTCCATACATATTTGCCGATTCTCCTTTTCACAGATGATGTATTTCTGTTGCCGCTATAATAAAAAATACTAAAACACAGAATTAAATAAATATTTAAGGGGCGTTTTTATAGATAGATAATGGTAGGGAACCCTTCGTGCGCGAATCCGACTCGCACTTGGCCGGTTTTTGCATTGGTCCTGCGTAAATCCAACCGTAATTTATACATATTTTTTTTTTTTCAATAGTCAGGTAAATTAATGCAAGTCTTATGTGACATGTGTATAGAATGAGGGACTGAAATGAGATTCCATTTTCACACCAATCGTAATTCTGTCAAATGATTAATGTATGAATCACCATCATCTGCCTAGCCATGTCCCAACTATGCTGGGGCGGCTTCCAGTCTAATCGGATGCAGCTTGTATCTAGCAGTAACTTACATGGAGCGACCGTCTATCTGACCTCTTACTGGGTAACACATCTGTTGGGTATGACTGGTTGTCAGACTTTGGAATTTCCGACTACCTGTAGTGATTATCAAAGATCTAAAAATGGCACTACCTCCCTACCTACTTATTCAATATTTAGCTTCTGCTCGCGACTTCGTCCGCGTCAAATTTTTGCTCCCCTGACCATTCCCGTCGCATAAAATTGCCTGCCAGTTTTAGTTGTTTCTCCGCTCCTTTTGATCGTAGCGTAATGTTATATCGTCGTTGCAAATTTAAAATCTCCTATGTAACAATTTTCACAAATACGAGCTATGCATATATTTTAAAAGCGATTTTGTATACCTACCTATTGCAAAAACTCATATGTGAATATATCTTAATGTATCGTTAAAATATTCGTTAATTTAATAAAATCTCATGATTATTGACCATCGAAAACTCCTATGTGCCTGATGTAATAAACTGTAAAACCACTTATGTGACAAAAAGTTGCAACTTAAATCTCCTATGTGCAGAAAAATAATTAAATTTATATCAATATACGCTGAACGACACATTGATATAAGACAAATTCTATCTCAATACATTAAAGTCCTTTACACTTTACATCTAAAAAAAAAAATAAGAATGTTTCCGCAGTTTCTTTTTCAGGAAACAGTTTTTTTCGTTTTTCTCGAAAAGTTACTTTTTACACATAGGAGATTTTAAATTTGCAACGACGATATAGCCTTCCTCAATAAATAGGCTACCCAACACAAAAAGATTTTTTTTATTCGGACCCGTTGTTCCTGAGATTACCGCGTTGAACCAAACAAACTGTTCAGCATAGATTAGTCTCAAGTATACCAAATCTAAAAAGGGGATTTAAAATAAAAGATAACCTTATTCTTACATTAAAGTTTAATACTTCTTAAAAAAATCGTTAGCATTTACTTTCTTTAGCGTCCATTAATATGTTTCTCGACTGTAAAGTAGCGATGGCAAGAGTCCGGTCGTGTTTTTCTTCGCTCAACTGTATTTGTAAGTTCTTAACTTCCATTTTCAATGTTTTCACTTCGTTCTGCAGTCGCATGACTATCGTCCACAAGCTCGGCGAAGCTTGACTCGACGCACAATGTATCGGCAGCGACGGTGATCTCACCAAAGCCTCTATCGCGGGATTCTCGTCGTCGCATTCTGGAAATAGAATTATATGAAAGTATAAACTGTATTATCTTCTGATTAGCTTTCGATGGATATTTTACCTGATACCCACCTTGCATCAACGCTTGTTCAAGTAATTAACATGCTATTGACTATCTATATTTCGTACATTTAATAATTGTAGATGCTTTTTCCGAGTCGAAAGTCTCATTATCAGATATCATGTTAGTGCAGCTATTACTGGTATTGGAAATCAATAGAACATAACGACTAGTTCATATTGTAGCACTTCAGGCATGCCGACGTTATCTTGTGCTCATTAATTGCAGAATCGATTTCAAGATGTTAATAATAACTACAGTTCCATAGAAAAATATATATAATATTGTACCACACAATTTCGTTAACATATAGGTAAAGATTGTTAGAATCGTAATACATAAAGGATAAATGAATATTTTCGAATAACTTATACCTCATCCAAGTTAAAATTAAACTACTGTGCATTCGTATTTAAAAAGTGGAATCAATATATTCATTTTGAGGACAAATCACGACAAATATTAAAACTAGACGAGGAACAAGTTGTACAATATGATCCTTATAACGATTACACATTCAGAATGTAATGCAAACTTTAAAAGATATCAAATTACTATGTGTTATATGCATAGCTGGGCACCGTTAATCAAATAGTTAACTTCGTTAATCGTTAATCCGCTACAAAAAAAGTTAGCTTCGTTAAACGTTAAAGCGTTACATTTCGGAAGAATTAACGCAAGTTAACGTTAATCGTTAATCCGTTAATATGTGTAAAATTGCATTTTTATATCGTTGCGTTAACAGGTTAGGAACAAAACAAAATACTTGTAAAATTCAAATGTGTGATTTAATCGTCGGGCATAAGGTGCATATTCCTCTTCATGAACATTAACATGTTGAAGTTCTCGTCTGAAAGCGAGGCTCGTTTTGGTGTTAAAATATCATTGTCGTTTCATACTTGTCTAAGCCAGTTTTACGCGCCGCGCCGCGGTGCTGTGCGGTAAATAGTAGGCATTGGATTAACGATTAACGGACTTCTGCATATTAACGGAAGTTAACGTGTCCGTTAACATTTTTAAAAGTTAACTTAAAAGTTAATCCGTTAATCAAAATGTTAACTTCGTTAATTAACGATTAACGGATTAACGAGTTAATGCCCAGCTATGGTTATATGCTAGATATTGACCTCTTAAAATGGGCACAAAAGCAACGAAAACACGTACAATGATATTAAGGTTATTCTAATAACATACATATATCTCATTTTAGCTAGAAAGTAAATATGTAATACATATAGAGTTTATTTTTTATTATATAATACAGTATTTGACAACACAACACGTATTTTAACAGAAATTAATGGATTAAATCCAACTCTTAAAAGGCATCAATTTGTTAGTAATAATAGTTGAATACATAGGTATACACAAATACAAAATTACACACTATTATAATTGTTAATAAACTACAAACATCGAAAAGTTTAATAAACATATACATAATTTATAATAGACACGTTTTCAAAAACAAATACTGAAATCTAGTAATAGCTGTTAAACTTAACAAAATGTACAACCAGCAGTATTTATCGATCCCTTGCATCACATCCCTACAAAAATTACAAAAAAACTTGCAGACACAGGTCACTTTAAAGCGTGACTACTTGTATCCATAATTATGTGCCAATTACATACTAAATAAAGCCAAAAGGCTCTATAATACCCTCCAAATAAGAGTAGGTATCTTTACGATGTCAGATCAGAACAGAATTACCTAGGCAAAGGGCAGGCATTGTACATTTTGCGCGACCAACAATAAATCGATAGCTTCGTGTCAATGATCTCGCCTAGTGAAAGATGTGCAATGTCAAGCTTCACAGCCACACGGTACTATTGTTACGAGAAAATATTATAAAGAAATATTGTATGCATTCAAAATAAAAAACACTGATATGAAGATTTGTATATTGTAATTGTACCCTAATCTTGCGTTTGAATTGACTGCTTCCAAAATGAAAGAAATACGCAAAATTATTAGGTACTACGTAAAAATTAATATCTCTGATTGCGAACAGAAAAAAATCTTTACTTTAATTTCAATATTTAATTAAAATTCAGCAGTAATCAGTAAAAGAGGCGGTGTGTGCGAACAGCACAAGGCGGATTTCCAGTTTCCACTTCAATTAATCAGTGCCAGCATATGCTTGACAAACTTCACTATTTTTAGCTCTTTTCCCTAATGGGCTGTGGGAATAGCGCTTCGCTGAATCAGTTCTTTTAATATGCTTGTTGGTGACGCAAATGTGACGCGTGATTCAATAAGAGTATTAAATTAAGATATCTATCTATAGATAGTCATATACACCAATGTGACTTTGTAATAATAAACATATGACATAAGGATAACACATTTTTGAGATTAATCTTTCGAGACAATAAAGTGTTGAAGGACAAAGACATGTATGAGATAAGTGATACAATGAAACAAGTTAAAGCGTAGGTAGTATTGCAGTTGGCACGGGTACGTAGCGTTCGTATGTAAATGTAGCATGCAGTACATTGCGCTATCCTGTTCAATATTAAATGAATGGCACGCGGTGGCCGGTGCTGCCCGCTGTGATTACCCGCCGCACAATCTAATAACCTGCCTCACTTGTCTCTATTAGACCTAGCCCCTACGAATATAATATGCTCTTTGGTTTTCATTACTGAATTTACTGTTCTGATATAAAATCTTTGTCATTCTTGTTTTTGTATCACAATATTGAGGCAATTCTTTATGATAAAACAGAGCTACTCTATGGAACAAAATTTTCTACGGTATAGTTAATAATTAAGGCGCAAGTCATATTATTTTATACATTTACAAATACTAATAATAGTTATATGTATATTCAACAACGTAACGACAATTTTAATGACTCCTAATAGACGTCTGCGTATATAAAGCACCATTTGGCATTTAATGGATTCAATAATAAATACATCTTCTATGAAAAAGTTGCGTCCTTGGCATCATTCCATTACTGAATTCACCAATTCATGATTATTGTAATTACGTTTAACCATTTAATATATTATTTCCTTACTATCTACTACTTGCTATAAGCATAATCATGCAAATTATGCTATAATTTAATAATGCACCACAAAAAATATATTTATAAAATATACAAGCAATATTTAAAAATTACTCTCTCTAATTACTAAATAATACTGCACACATGCATTTGTATATGAAAAATCTATGTCAACATAGATAACACGCTTGTTCGACCGTTCCATTAAGCCTACATCAATGGCACTACCACTCAATTGAAATCAAAGCGAATGGTTCTACACAAGCATTCGCCTTGCTCCCAAGTTGTATTAGCTATACTATTACACTTAGTTTAAATGTTCAGCTACAATGAAATGAGGATGCGATTATTAAAATAAAAACAAACAATTATAATATTAGTCAATGGGATCAGCTTTGGTTAAATGTAAAATTGTAAAATGAATCAGAATGTCAGCGGTCACACCTGTCACAAGATAACATGACGTGGTTAAATACTAGGTAATCCGAGCGAACAGCGAAAAGGGCGATTGATATGTAGGAACAACAATAATTGAGCATAAAACTACGTTTTCTACTTATGTCAATCAAAATGGTGAGATTTGGTGAGTTGTTTGACAAAGGTGCCACAGCACCAGGTGGAGGAGCGCGCGGAGCGGGGCGTGCGGGGGGGCGCGGGCGGCGCGGCCCGCAGCGGCGCCAGGCTGGGCTGCGAGCCGCTGCGCCGCTCCCGGCCGCACATTAACTTCTGTCTACGCTCTTCGGAACACTCCCACAGATTAGGATTAGAGCGGTTCATGTCGAATTTTCGGTCCGATAGCAGCCTCCTAGTGTCCGGCCCTCGATACAAGTATGCGTCCGCCGCTGAAGAGCTTTTGTTACGCTTTACTTTTGTCGTTTTACTACAGCCGGCATATTCTGGCGTGTTACTTCGCTGGACGGTCGGAAGTTTAGTGTAGTTATAGTGAGGTATGTTAGTAGCGGGTGCGTGATATTGTACTTTACCGAGAGATAAGTGGCCGCAGTCCACTGCAGGTGCGATATAAAGGCAGCCGCATGTAACAAAATAGAAAGATTCAGACTACCAGATCAAGAGACGGTTGAGTTTGATAAGGTCCATATTAGATTAGATACTCCGGCATTTGTTTAATGTTTATACACAACAAGCGCAGACTGAAGAGATTCCAGCGATTTGTTAGTGACAAGATATACTTTGGTGATGGCAGTAAGAAAGAAAATGCTAAAAATATTCAACTACTGAACATCGTATAATCCAGTCTATATTCGATACGGATTCAAAATAAATAAGTAACCTCTACAACGACTAGCTACTTTGTACTCATACGAACTAAAGATACAATAAATAAAATTGCTATAATTGTTACCGTATCTTCTAGTTTTATACTAACGATATCAGATCTACAAGAGCTAATACAGTGAACAAAAGATTATCAAAGCATGCTACACATGCACTTAGAGATGTGTGCCTGTATAAATACCGATATAGATATGAGAGAGATACTGAGTATTGCAATAAATTAATATACTGATACACGAAGTGCTTAATTAATTAATATTATCGTCATTACACCAACAACAGCAAACTTGAACAAATATTATTCTCAAGCGCTACTTTTATGACTAGCGAAAAATTTGGTTTCATGTATATACACAGATCTTTCATTCTAAGAACCAACTGATAATACGGTTTCTTGACTTCGCATGTCTCCTCCTTGTCGACTCGAATATCTCCAGCGGAATATTGGGTACTGCATAATAAATACGCTGTGTTAGTGGATACCTTCTACCTGCTTATAACGATCATTCAATTACTATAACCATTATGCTATTATCGATACTTTGCAAATAAGTTCTATAATGCATTCATCTCATACTTAGCGATATCGGTCTACTTTTATTGTTGGGTGTACTGCAGAGGCACAAAGGAGTCAATATTATTTCACAATTATTTTTAATACGCCGAAGCAAATAGTAGCTAGTTCAAAATATTATCAATGGTAGTTTCTTTCTACAGTATTTTAACAAGGCTTGTCAGTCATTTATGTATCTGTTATGGTGGAGCAAATCAAAGATACTCACCTGAACTGACAGCATTCCTGCAGCGCGCCGAGGTGCAATACGCCTCGATAACTTTTAATATTAAGGCGTCCTCTTCATAAGAATTGGACTTTCGTTGATGCGGCGCATAAGGGTGCGTGGGGCCAATGTTTTCGTCCGAGCCGACCGTGAATGATTGCGGCCTCAGAGGCGGCGCCGGCCGTAAACATGTTATGCTCCACCCTACGTGTGCATGGAAGGAAATATTGCAGTAAGTAGACAAATCTTATTTGTTACCAACACGTACAAAAATACCTAGTACTTTCGTCATATTATAAGATATGAATGATCGAACATTGGTAAGGGATGTAAATAAATAACCCGCCTATAATGTTCTCACAGCTTGGACACAGGACTCCTCTTGGTGAGAGGAAGTGGGCCGTAATCCACCAAGCGGACACAATGCGGGATGGTGTATATCACGTCTTCGTATTTTAAATTCAAGGACATGCCGGTTTCCTCAAGATTTTTCCTTCACCGCTTTGAGAACAGGGCTGAAGATATAATTTACACAAGCGCCTACCTGGGTTCGAATTCACGACCAACAACTCGTAAGTCGACGAGACGGGTTTTTACCACTCTACGAGCATCAATAGGTTCCCATTCATGTCGTTTTGAAACATTAGAGGTCCAAATAAGACCTCAGTCGGATTGGAGATTGTACAGTGTATACGAAATATTATTTGTGTATCAAAAAACGATTAATCCAGAAATCATCAACAAGTTAATTGCCTAAAAATCTTTACGTATTTTTATGTGAAACACATGTGGTAAATAAATGCGCATATTTACCTTTATTGCTGTAGTTGGAGCCAGCCGTGTCGATGAAATCAACAGAAGAAAACTTTTTGCCGATAGGAGTTTTGTTTGGCTTGGCTGGTGATTGGTCGAGAGAGTCGCATGAATTTAAGAGCCACCGTGCCGACTGATTCTTTTGTTTATTTTTTTGCGTTTGTTGCGTATGTTGTGTGTAGCTTTGATGATTGTTGAATGAGTGTGATCTTTTGTGGTTTGTTAGACCAGACGATAAATCAGAGTTATTGCTGTCGCTCATGGCCATCTGTTGAAAAACATAATATGTTACTACTTAAAATTCCACTTGTAATACGCGAAGTTGTTAAAGTTATTAACATTTTAAAAGTTAGCAAATAGAACATATGTGCAAGTAGTTTCTTTGAAAATTTACATTCTCTGGAGCAGCACTTGTTCAAACATATATATCTTAAATAAGCAAGGGCATCTAGCGGACACTTGCCGCTTGCACTGCAGCATTTCAAACATCAGATCAAAGGATTATAAGTATGGCATTTATAACATTGAATTTCTTGTAGAACAGATTATCTGCCCTTGATGATAACACTTTCAGTCCCAGTTCAAATGGGGTTTCAATAAAATAAGGAAACCAAAACACTTTGCTGTTCAATGTATATGTCTAGATATATGTGAGAGGAACAGGTCATTAAGCCTTACCATGCATTATGTTCGTCTTAATTGGTTAGTATAATTACATGAATTCTACTTGCAGCGATTGTTTTGTAGTTAGTAAGATGAATAAACACAGGCAAGGATGATCAAGTAAAGCACTGCAACACTGGGGTAACTCTAATGACAGTATTAATCTAATGGTTACAAATCCTCAAGGCAATATTATCTTCAAACCAGTGACACAAATCAGTAGCTCTTTACAAAAGAATAATCCTTGCCTGAGTCGGTGACCACGGTAATGGGTAATTTTGCCTTCATCCACCAGTGTGCGTACAAATCTGAACGATACACCACAAAGCCGCTTTGGGCTTCAGCTAAACCCTTCTGCACTTTCGATAAGTCCTCACTGCGAGATCTCGTTTTGCGCATTTGCGTATCATTCGCATCCACGCTTTGTCTATTCTCCTTGTTAAAGACATCCCGATTACGTGGTGCGTTAGCCCGAGATTGCCTCTGCATATTATTGACTTCGGGCGTTTCACGATAAATACGCATATGATAGTGCAAGCTAGGCTTCGATCGTTCTGTTATGTTTAAAGTGCTCCACTGGCACGGTAGGGGTTGACGCACGTTCTTGGGAATCTCAATGTGAGTGCTGGGCTTCCTGTACACTCTTGGCGGAGGATCGGGTTTCAACCTGATCTCTGGCACGTACTGTTCGATGTTACATCTAATAGAGGTGCGCTTTACTTGCGCTGTTGGTACGGTCGGCACTGCTGTAAACGTAGACGTCACATTCATGTTTGATGAATCCATAACATCTAGACTATTCTCCGAAGTTACACTGGTCACACAGGAGGTTCTAGCAGTGGATCCAAATGGAGACGTACACCTACATTGATCTTCATAGGTAGCCGCTTCTATTTCAGACAACGTAACTTTTTTTCGATGGTCAGCATCAAAACTGCGCTGCGATAAATTCGTTAAAGAACCTTTTGAATTATCAGAACTTTTGTCGTGAGCGTCCGAATCATTGCCTGTGGTGCCAGAACTCGAGTATTCGTGCATGTTTAACTCCGGCGAGGCTAGATTACAACTTCCCACAACACCTGAATCAGAAGATCGCGGGCTAGGACATATCGATCTATT
The DNA here is from genome assembly GCA_947507805.1 of Aporophyla nigra. NCBI lineage: Eukaryota > Metazoa > Arthropoda > Insecta > Lepidoptera > Noctuidae > Aporophyla > Aporophyla nigra. The sequence continues at coordinate 12,581,948 of OX382302.1, read as the reverse complement.
ACAACATTCGCATTTCCTATGCATTGTGTGGTTTTCCGACTGTGAGCTCATTCTATGCATTCTGGCATCTTCATTTCTGTGGTAATTCTCAGTTTCCACCATAGACTTAGACACAGATCGCCTTATTCTTTTATCGGAATTAAGCGAATGCTTTCGAAAGGGCACATTGGCGTTTAGATTAACGTTGATTATTTTCATGTTATCTTCCTCGTTTCTAAACATTGGCGGCGGGTCGAGTATTATAGATTCTATAGGACTGCGACTGTATCTCTGTTTTGGTGAAGGAGGAGCTAAAAGCTGTAATACATCAGATGTTAATTTGTCATCAGCATCGTCTTCTTCAGGTGTATAACTTTCCTCTGTTGATTTCCAAGGTTTGGGAACTGCTTCATTTTTGGCACTAACATTTGGAAAACTCCGTCTTGTTGGTATGAAATCTTTTTCTTCATTACCAAGCATATCAATTTGTGTACTTTGATCCATGTTAACTAAATCTTCACAGGCCATGTAAGATCTTACTTCGAAGCTGGAATTCTCGGTACCGTCGGAATGTGGGGCAAATGGAGAAAACATATGCGTACCTCCTAAGGCGGATTGCTGGTATTGTTGGCCACTATCAATAGTGTAAATAGTGTTGTGAGGTATCTTAGTGCCACTTACACCTTCAAATATATCTCGTGTACAATCTGCCCTGACCATTGATTGACCTTCATCCAAATGCATATTATTATCAGGGGCGTTGTCGAAATAGCGTACGTAACCAAAATTACTACCCCAGCTACTACACGATGATATTGTTCGCGGACTTTCCATAGCATTCTGTCTCATCATTTTTGAACTACTAGCTGCTTCTGCATCAGTACAACTAGAGCTCGAGTACGATTCAGTCCCCTCGGTTTCTCTGTCACTATCATCAGAATCGGAATATTCTGCGTCTGCGCCTATAGTGCCATCGTCTTCTATTTTTAAACGAATATGATTTTTATGCCTTCTTCTCACCGGCAATCCTGTTAACTCGAAAGCCTTAGCCCACGTTCTTTCATGTAAAAGTTTGCGTAACATTTGCCTCGTGATAACTTTTTTCTTAACGAGTCTCGCGAAATATTTGGTTAACGAATAGTATGGTGATGCAGAAGGGTAGCTAGGCGGTGGCAACGTGACGTGATAAAGGCTGCGGCGACTAGTGTTGAGGCTAGACAACGCCCCTTCAGAAGGAGAGCGGGTCAGCTATACAACCAAAAATAAACCTTAGTCTTGTGTATAAACAAAATATATTCTAGTTGGAGTGGCTATTAGACGCGTTTAAGACATCTTTTTGTTTAAGCAAAGTGGGAAAACAATTATACACAGATACTTACATGTGGTAATGATTGAGGTTGTCCAGGCTCATGGGCCGGACTGCTGGTGTTGGAGTGCTTCTGTAGCAGGCTCACCCAGTTATCAGCTTCAGCTCTTGTCTGACACACTGCCACAATCGTGTCTATCATTGGACCACCTATTTCAAATGCATTCTTTCTGGAATCCGTATCATCCAATTTGGAGACGGTGATGCCAGTCAATGGAAGACAACCCTACAAAAAAAACATGTACTGAAAATTTATTTAATACTACTGATCAACCCCTACTTAGATAGGTTTGAACAGGTTCACAGAACTTTAACAGGTTGACAGAACATATAAATTTCTTTAAGGAGCTGCGCATGAAATATAGTGAACACCAAATCAAAATTTGTTGTGGAATTTAGTTTCTAATAATGTTAATAGACATAAAATTTCACAGTATGTTACAAATGGAACTTACTTCATAAACAAACGCCGACACCCTCTTACTGACGGACAGTAGCAGTAAAGCAGAGGGGAAGAGGACGAGATAGCGGTCTTGATGTGACGGGCCCACGGCGACGCTGCCCATATGCAGCACGTCACCAAGAGACGCTAGTTCACCGCCAGGCCAGCCGCGAACTTCACCAGTTACCACCTGAAGCTCCAACTCTTTTTGTCGCCGTAATGCCGCACAACCGCTCTGAAAGAAACAGCTTGTGAGATATATTTGTTAAACGTTTTTCTTAGGGTTTCAATACTGTTATTTTAAATAAAAATCTAATAACACCTGATTTACTGTAGCTTAATTTAGAGACTGAGATTTGAGCACGAAGTACTTATAAAAATTTTGATGTCCTCTCACATAAAATCTTTATAAGTACTTTGTACTCAAACAAGATTTATAAACTCACAATAGCAAAATATAGAACCACAAAAGAAAAAAAAGCTTACGGCTATATCCTTGTACACAACAGAGGCGCGGTGAGTGTCCCCCCTATCAGGGTGTGCTTCATGCACGTGTCTGGCAAGTTCCTGTAGCATCGCAGGATACTTGCCCAATCTACGGAATGGCTTTGATAAGCCAGCTGTCAATACTAGCACCCCTGGACAAACAGCACCAGCTTCCTCCATCCATGTATTCAGTTCTTCCCTAAAATAATAATAAAATAAAAATTATGAAAATAATTCACATACATATAGATATGCCACAATTAGGGATCCAGAATTTGGATTACGGAAAGGTTATGTAACTAAAGTTTACCCTTAGAAAGACAAATACAATTTCAGATTTTTATCAAAAACAAAATTCCTTGTATTTTGATAAAATGAAGAATTTGTGTATACAAAATATTTCCATTTGTTACTAATCTTATGGAATGTAATATTTATATTTGTTCCATCATCTATCGTATTTAAAATATAAGAGAGCGAATTAAGAATGCAATGCTAACAATTCCAACAACAGATGTTTTCAAACTACCTATTTCATCATCATCATCATCATTTCAGCCGTAAGACGTCCACTGCTGGACTTAGGCCTCCCCCAATTTGGGGGGCTTTGCCATAATCGCCACGCTTGGCAGTCGGGTTGGCGATCGCACTATGGTGGTAAAATGCATAGAGAATGCTGCTGCCCATTCTCTAATAAGTCCCTTAGTCGCCTTTTACGACACCCACAGGAAGAAATGGGCTGGTGTTATTCTTTACGTCTTACTACCTATTTGCTTAAAATTATTTACTTACTTGTACTTATCAAGAATGCAGACAGCTTTGGGATGTCCAGCACAATAGGTTTGATGAACAGTCTTAATTTTAGTGGCCCATTGTAAAAAGAGACCACCCACTCGCTGATCAGGCCCTGTTTTTGTTGCACATTCATCTAAAAGAGCTAGGAACTGCTCATGTACCTGTAGCACCTCATTAATATTGCCCGTTAGTTGCCTGAATTCATCTCTTGTTAGCCTAAAAATATTATTAGTTTGTTATAATTGCAAGAGTAAGTAATTATTTGTAAAGTTTGCAACAATATGCAGGAACAAAAACTTAAATTGATATACAACAGTTATTGTGTGATCTCCAAACACTGTCAACTTGTTTTGGTCAACTGTAAAATAAATTTTATTATGAAATAGTTTTCTAAATAAATGTTTAGGATACAAATAAAAGGTAGCCTTTTGAGACTGGGTGCTGTCTAGTCTGATTAAAACAAAATACTTACATGTCACTTTTCTCTAAAGGCTGTAAGAAATTGCTGACCAGCCCCTGCATTTCAGCCACATGGGCCTTTTCAGAGTCTATTATATCTTTGAGAACTACATTTCTAAATGCCTGTATTTCTGATGCTGCTCGTATAGGCGATGTTGTCACACTACCTGATGGATCTGTAATAAAAGGTTTTAATTTTATAGAACTGTTAACATATTATTGCAAAATCGACAAATTAATGTAAGATTTTGTAGCCTAATAATGCATACCTTTATGTTCAGTCACATAGTTGCTGGGGAACCAGCCTGTGGTCTCACCCAGAGTTCCCTCCCACCATCCACCTTCTTCTTTTTGAGTAACAGTAATAATATCGCCCTTTTTGAAACATAGCTCGTCATTATTTTTACCTTTAAAGGAATAAATTGCTTTCACCAAGCAATTTTCGGTTGACATTTTACTTATTTCCTGGCACCATGTTATAAATTCTAGAAAAATAACTCCAAATAAGAATAGTCAAATGTTGATGTTAGTTATTTTGCGCACAAATTAAAGAGAATGGCAGATACATCAGAGGTGTCCCTAATACAGCTACAATTAGAATAAATGAGTAAACATGGTAATAAGGTACACAATTTGTTTCAGATCGAAATATTTTTGGGACAGCTCATAGAAATAACAGGAAGTGTTGGTGTCAAATCGAAGAGTTGCATTACACAGTAAAAGTATTGCATACAGCAGGTTATTTGACAATAAAACACTTCAACACACTATTATTATGCAGAAATAATAAGGTGCGAGCATTCATTAAATGATTATCAACGTACAAAAACGTAAATTCCTCGATTTTCACGGACTTCCAGTTCCAAAAATAAATAGACCACAGACTAAACTAGACTACGGCTGCCAAACGTAAATGACAGAAAAAAATAGAGTATGTAGACTATTGAGCAGTGTCTATGGATAATAATGAAAGAAAATGCTATTTATCAATGGGAGTCGTTCGAGCAGGTTGCTAGAGCATAAAAAACCGGGTCTGCGGGTTAGATAATGTTCTTGGGTTTTCCATTTGTGCATTTTTAGTACCAGACTTGACTCCGCCCCTAAGATGACCCACTGACCCTTGAAGGCTGAATTTGTTTTTTTGAATTTTGTTTAAGACATTACACTGACGTTCATACAGCTCGGTTAGTCTATTTTAGTTATTTTCATACCATTATGTCCTATGGCATTCTGCTGTGGGGCAAAGCCGATAATATTCAAAATATTTTTGTTCTTCAAAAACGAGCTGTTCGAGCAATTTACCAACTGGGTGCTAGAGCTTCTCTAAGAGATTTGTTTAAAGATATTAGTATTCTTACCATGGCATCACAATTCATTTTCGCCAACATCTTATATAATTAGGTAGGTATTGAATGCAACTCTTCTCTATCGGAGATCTATATTGAGCACGATTACGTTTTGCGGGCGTTAAAACAACTGGATCATAATAAATGCGCTGGTCCGGACGGAATACCTTCTAGTTTCCTGGTCAAGTGTGCTGAAGAGCTATCATTGCCCCTCTATTATTTATTTAATCGATCTTTGACATTAGGTAAGTTCCCAGAAATCTGGAAAAAAGCGCACGTTGTGCCCATTTATAAAGATGGAGACAAGTCAGATTGCGAAAATTACAGACCGATAAGTATTTTATCTGGTATGGCAAAACTTTTTGAAGCATCTTTGTACCAGCATTTTTATTCTCACTTCCAACCGTACCTTTCCCAATCTCAGCATGGATTTGTTCGTAGTAAATCAACCCTCACTAACCTTCTTGAATATAAAAACTATCTGTGTACTGCTTTTGCGAAGGGTGGTCAAATAGACTCAGTCTATACAGACTTTCGGAAGGCGTTTGATAAAGTTAACCATGAAGTCCTGTTTTTGAAGTTAAAAGCATACGGTATACATGGTTCCTTGTTCCGGTGGATACAGTCTTACTTACAAAATAGAAGCCAACTCGTTTCAGTCAGAGGTTACTTGTCGTTACCGCTTAATGTTACGTCAGGCATTCCACAGGGATCGCATTTAGGGCCCCTACTTTTCATAATTTTTATTAACGATCTCGTGGCAAAATTATCTTGTCCCTGTCTGCTATATGCCGACGATTTGAAGATATTTACGTCGATTAAAAACACCTCCGACAGTGAATCCCTTCAAAATGATTTAAATATAATTTCTGACTGGTGTGCCCTGAATCGAATGAAGTTAAACATAAATAAATGCTTTGTTATAACTTTCACGAGAAAACGTTTAAAGAACACCTTTGATTACAATCTTGAAGGTCAATTGTTAGAACGAAAGCACGTAGCCAGAGATCTGGGCGTGTTGTTTGATGAACAACTGTCTTTTAGAGACCATTACAATAGCGTGACGATCAGAGCATTGAAACTTCTCGGTTTTATATTTAGGTCTACCAAAGGATTTAAAAAACCGCAAAGCTTCATATTACTTTATAAAAGCCTGGTAAGAAGTATATTGGAGTATTGTTCGATAATCTGGTCACCGTGTTACGCAGTACACTCTGACAGAATTGAGAGTGTACAAAGAAAATGTGTTAAGTGGGTTTCGTATCGATACGGCTTTTCAAGAACGCTTCAAAGCTATCCCGAACGCCTTGCTAAATTCAATTTAGAATCCTTGCTTGTTCGTCGCAAACAACAAGACTTAATTAACCTGCATAAGATCCTCCACTCCAAGCTGGACTCTTCCACTCTGCTGTCCCTCATAAACATCAATACTAGACATAACACCCGAACACAGAAAACTTTTGCACTTCTGGTCTACACAAATAACACCTCATATTACAACCCTATCGTTAGAATGTGTCGACTTTACAATGAAATTTCAAAAATCAATAACAGAATTGACATCTTCGATTCACGTGCCACTGTTTTCAGAAGACATGTTTGTACTCTCTCTTTTTAAATTCTTACTCTTCAAATATTGTTTTTCTTTAAATAATGTAATTATTAACTTACTTAAATCTAATTAATGTAATTATGGACTTTGCCTGGCGCGTTTGGTCTCCTACACATTCCCTGCCTAAGTAGGAAGTGTGTTGGAGGGCAGACGCACAGTCCTTGTAGCTATTATTTTGTGTACTAAGCTTTTTACTGTAGTTTTAATCGTAATTTTTTTTGTTGTTACTGTTATTTTGTGCTCTAAACTTTTCACTGTAGTTTAATCATATTTTTTGTTTTTTGTTGCTGGTCATGTTGTGCGATTACGCTTTGGGTGATAATCAGGTCTAAACCTATAATGTGAACCTCGTGAAATATTGTGATTGTTACCTGTTGTAGTTGCCTTGTGAATAAATAAATAAATAAATTAGGCAAAATTTACACTTGTATACTAAAAACAGTGATATTCATAATATTTATCAAATCAAATCAAAAGTCATTTATTCAAACTAGGCTGAGAGTCAGCACTTTTTGAACGTCAAAGTCACATAAGACAGTCCCCCCAAAACGCCCGCCCTTCGACACTTCCTAGTGCTTTGGCTGGGAAGAAGAAGTGGCGGAACAAACTCCCCAGCAGCACTGCTGTCTGTTAAGTTAGAAGAACTTGATTCTATACAATATTATATAAGTTATTAATATAATAAAACAAAACATACATTATTCGCCATATGTCAGCTAGCACACGCCATTATACCAACAAAACATTGAAAACTAAACTCAAGCTGAAATGAATAATGAAACAAAAATCCTAAACAGAACTTAAAACCTTACTTAAGCCTCCAGGCATAAAGGGCGTGCCCGCTTACATATACAACGATGCAAATGATACATAGACACAACAAATGAAATTAAAAGAAAATAAAAATAAATTAACAGAAGCAGTTAAATAAAAAAAATAAAAAAACAATTATATGAACTACCCATATAAACTGTCAGTGTGTGAGTTACAGTAATTACAGAATGTAAAACAGTGTCATAGAAGAAAAAATAAATATTATCTAGGTACACAATTAAGTTAGCAACTAGTTTGATTAATACTAGAAACAAGGACAAACTGTGTGCCCTTTCACCGGCTTCATAAGGTTCATAATTCATTTGTTGGTCTTAGTATCACGTTTTATAACAAGCTTCCCTCTGCTTTGATAGATCCTGCAGTTTAATTAATGAGTTTCAAGCTAAAGTAAAATCCAACCTTTGTTCAAAGGACTATTCCATCAACGACTACATAAACTATAAGAATAGTTGGTCGTTGTAATTAACTCAAGACAATATTTATGTTCTTTCAACCAGAATAAGCTTTCCTACTGACAGTTTATATGGGTAGTTCATATAATCGTTTTTATTTAACTGCTTAAATTAATTTATTTTTTCATTTATTGTGGACATAATCTACTCATTACAATGAATCTATATGAGTTGTATTGCAACATGTAGGTAGTTAGCTAGCGACCTTGACATCTGTTCATAATGTTGTTGCCTGAGCAATCGGCAGCAAGTTCGTCATGCTCCCTTAGATGTCACTGCTTGCGGTAGCGTCAGGGGTCGGGTTGCCAGCTTCCCTCAAATATGGCGAGGGGGGTAATGGCTGACCTTTACGTTATGCTCGTTAACGGGTGCTGCTTGTGGTGACTGCTCGTCTTGCTGACCATGGTTTTTGTTGTTGTTATTTGTATTAACTGTTACTTAATTTTACTCCGGACGTACTAATTTAACAGTTGAAGGATTAAGTGGACAAAGGTGTTATCTGACTAAATGAAAAAATCCGCCTCTTTTGCATGAACATAGGTTTTAGCTGATGATAAATCGATTAATGGATTTAAAACACAACAATTATAATTCGTTACATAGTTACAGACGCTAGCAAAGGTGTTAACTGTCAATCAAGTATACAGGGTGTGGCGTACCAGATAATTAACTATAACAATTAAATTTTTTAACCATTTTTACCCAAAGGTTCCGAAAATATTTCATTTTTGTCTTTTATTTACGAAATTACTACCTTTTATTACATATTTGTTTGTAGTTTCAAACAAAAACCACACCCTGTATATTTCATATTTGCAAATGTGTTAGCATAGAAAAGTCGGATTTCTTTATTTTGTCAGATAACACCTTTGTCCACCTAACCCTTCAATTGTTACTTCAACTTAGCTATATGCGTCAATGTACATAGCTACATTGATGTATATGTAACATTTTGCATCGTTGTATATGTAAGCGGGCACGCCCTTTATGCCTGGAGGCTTTTATTTGGGTTTTAAGTTCTGTTTACGATTTTGTTTTTTATATTTATTTTTTTCAGCTTGAGTTTAGTTTTCAATGTTTTTTTGGTATATTGGCGTGTGCTAGCTGACATATGACAAATAATTTAATGTATGTTTTGTGTTCGTAATAACTTACATATCATTGTATAGAATCAAGTTTTTCTAACTTATCAGACAGCTGTGCTGCTGGGGAGATTGTTGTGCCACTTCTTCCCAGCGAAAGCACTAGGAAGTGGTGAAGGTCGGGCGCTTTTGGGGGACTGTCTTTTTTTTTATTAGCTTTATTTTTATCCCTTACATGATTTTATGGTACGTACTTATTTATTTATTTGGTAGTAATGTTAGTTTTGTACTTAATTAAGGTTAGTAATATTATTAGGTGTAAGGGCCGCCTATTGCGGTGAAAGCCTCCTCCAAATCAATCTAGATGTATGTGTCTGTCTTTTGCCTGTCTGGGCCATAAGTTTCCTGCTATTTGTACGATGTCGTCAGTCCATCTTTTTGATGGTCTACCCTTCCTTCTTTTTTTATCTTTGGGGTACCAGGTTGAAATTATTTGTGACCATCTTTCATCCATGGCTCTCTGAATATGGCCTGACCATTTCCATTTTAATGTCAGAACCTGATTGACCGCATCTCTCGCGTTTGTTATTTTTCTTATGAGCGAACTTTTGACCTTGTCTTTCAATTTGATGGGACTGACTGTGGAATTTGGTGGACTGTCTTATGTAACTTTAACGTTAAAAAATTGCTGATTTTCAGCCTAGTTTGAATAGATTACTTTTTATTTTGTTTCCGTTTAATGTATGTACTTTCGCGGCTGGAGTGATCTTGAAGCCAAGAGTATGTGTTCTGTGATTCAAGCTGTGGAGAGCCTGAGAAATTTTAATCGTCTTACTAACATAAAACTGTATTTAGGTACTTGAGCCACGGAGACGTCGATATATGCCCATTCAAAAACAAGAGAATAGGCAGTCACGGGAAAGAAATTATTTATAGTTTTTTTTTTTCAATTAATCAATAGTCACTCTAATTAAAATGATTAATATTTCCTTTCGCCATAATTCGACAAAGTAAATTCTTTCACTGTATAGTGATAAAAACACAGCACAGAACCTATTCAAAGAACGTTGCAAAAATTTTAATTGAGCTTTTCTTCATGTCCGCAAAGCAACTAATTCCTAATTCTTTCGAATGACCAAAGACAAACACAACGGAACAGACAAATTACAATACAACCTATCCGAGCGTTTGCAAAACATTATAGCTCACTACGCTCGCTTTGGCATATACTATCATATTCATAGTTGCCTGGCTTTCCTGTCATAAATCTACAGTGTAACCCTTATTACTGCTTGAAAATATAAACAAAACCTAAGCTAAACGAGGCGGGTTGTTAAATTTTCGAGGTTGCTTCGTTCGCTCTTCTTACCCCACATAAATAATTGATTTTATTTCTGTAAGTAGGTTTATACAATCACTTTTACACGTCAATCATATTTTAAAAAATAGATTAAGATGGTCACGGTCTCTTTTAAATTCCAGACTTAATGTAACATTGAAGATCATGTGGTGCGTGAAATGTTTTTTTGAGGAAAGAACCACACAAATTGAGTGGACCTGTCCAGTCAGTGCAGGCATTTTTCACTAATTGTGCAGCACAACTCAGGACTTAAGAAGCCCAGCGATTCGACGCACAATACCAAAGAAAGGACAGTTGGGTATGCTGTATAAATTACGCAAACTGCTAGGTCATGATACAACTAAATGAGAAGAAAAGAAACCTGAAAAAGAATACTCACAAAGTCTTCACATTAACAATTGACAATAAAATACTTTACAAAGTAAATATTCATGTCACTGTATGGATAAAATTAATCAATGTCAATGTTTACATTAAAATCCGGATCTACTGTACAATAATCTACTGTTCTAATGCCTGCTATTTATTAAAGAGTGTTGCGAGCCATTTTCCAGCATCCCCCTCTCCCATGTAAAACCTGCGCCCCTGCGTAGTCTAAATTATGTGGTTCATCCTTAAATGATTAGGCAGAGGTGTTATTAATATTATATGTAGGTACAATCACATTTCGCCTGTCATATTTAAGTCTCATGCCATATGGGATCCAGACTCTGGGCTGCACCTAAGAAATTCCTGATGTAAAAACACAATAACACTACCCGACCCGAGAATCGAACCCGGGGCCTCATACTCAGCAGTAGCGCTTGCGACCACTAGACCAACGAGGAGATGTAAAATCCTAAAAATATTTCTCGGCACCCATGGGCCATAGTGCCCTAGTAATAATACAGGGTCGTCCTCTAGGATTGCAGATAACAGAGGGGTAATTGCGGAACTTTTTATCGGTAGGAATTGGTTTAAAATTCATAGTTAAACAACATTCATTGCGTTATTTACGTTGCTGAGCCAACAATTTATTCGAGCAAATGACGCAATGGTTTAGAAATAATCTTCAATCCCATTCAGAGTCTGATAAATTGTGCGTTTCGCAATTAGGGTGCAGGTATCCTTAACAACGATGTTAAAAAACTGAAACCCTGAGAAATCACGATCGAAAAAGTATAAACAATGAAATATTCGCATCTGAAGCTAAGGTCGTACCGATGCCACTTCACTTTGACCTTTATGAGTATCTTTATGGGTGATATGAGGTTATGAGGGTATTTCTATGGTTTGTGGCTTATGAATTATAATCGCTAACTTCTGTTAGAGTCGCGTTTTAGATTTTGAGCTAACTTTTTATTTAAAAAAATATTTTGGGGTTATAATAGGTTGGGATTATCACAATTTACTGTATATCAATTACGTATATTTCGTCCTATGACATATGGCGGGCGCCATATTTAATTGTATGTGGAGCGGATGATCAAGACGCATCCAACCAGTAATTTGTCAAAATTCGATCAGTAAAAGCTATGAGGGAACAGATGAAAACAAACATACATACTAAATAAATCCACGTACATGCATACCACTCAACATCATAACCCTTCTATTTTGCTTCCCCGTAGTCGGGTAAAAACATTTAAGTATGCGTTGTTTTATCAACATAGGATTTTTGTACCCATCTTTTTCTTTCCTACATTTATAAAATGCAACGGTTTCTTTGCCCTATTGCCCTTTGAGTTCTACTCAGATTAGTAACTAGGAGCTGGCCAGGCGGGCGGCTGCCAGGGAGCTAACTTTTAGGGGTATAATTTGCCGGCCTAGTAACTCCTGTAACAGTAACTGGAGTCATATATGCGTATGTACTAGTTGCCTGCAATAGGTATGTGTGTATCATTTATGTGATCGCCCAGGGTGTTTGATTACTCTTGCCAGCAATAAGTAGGTAGCTCCTTATAGGTATGTCTTCGGCGTTATATTACTTTATCGTTAACCCAAATTTGGGTACACGAATGTATTGTGTAGGTATTTTATGTATACACAGGCAGCCTTCAAATTGGGCTATTATGAGTCGCCGTCAGCCGTGTATAGATTAATCCGCGACCAAAAATAATAAAATATATTAACCTGTGCGAGGAGTAACACGTGCGCTATAGTAACCGTCGTTACTGCTAGAACATAAAGGTGCTGTAATGTCAAATTTGTTACCATGATGTGCAGTAATGATGTACGTGTGCCCTATTGTGTGGGCGGTGGTGGGCGCTACCTGGCGCCATCGCCAAGTACCTACGCTACGCGTCATGCATCCTAATTGTACTGTAGGTGATCCCTTTTTAGAGTTCCCCTTAGGTACAATTTTGGCAAGCCCGTTTATTTGTCCGCGGTTTATCTCGGCGACTCTTGGTACATACTTTAATTCAGCATGATTTTAGGTAGATAGTAAACACGCCTAATAAGTTGTGAAATAGTAGTCGATTATTCACCAAGGGCATAAAGCAGTGTCTTGAGTCACGACGCTATTTTGCGTACCAAAGACAACCAACGTTTCTAGGGCTCCCGGGTCCAGCGTGAAGTCCTGGGTGCAGTAAAGGATTCAAGCTCGCCCAAGTGGAAGACACTTTTTTCCCCGAGGAAAATAGGTAGTACCTACTCTACTTTTCGCACCTACTGCGAGGTTATAGGTAAAACCCAACTCTATAATGTAAGTAGGTATCTAGTTTATTATTCAATAATTTTGGACCTGGCCATATACAGAAAACAATTGTTTTTATAGTTATAATATTTTGTTATAATATTTTTTGTTATATCTATTTAATTGCGAGGTATTATTGTGGCTGTAATATCTCTATTATATTACGAAATAAAATTATTTTGTTCGTCAACGGCAACAAAACCTGTGAGTTAAGAGAGCCCTAGCCTTAAAGTGGATGCGCTAAGTTCGCTCACGAAATCCATTTTTTTTTTCAGTTTTTTGCAATTCGCAGGCTAGTGTCAAGTTGAATAAAATATTTGTCGTGACCGTAATCAAGAACGCTTTATCTATACTAATATTATATAGCTGAATAATTGGTTTGTTTGTTTGATTGGACGCTCTAATCTCAGGAACTACTGGTCCGAATTGGAAAATTATTTTTGTGTTAGGTAGTCTATTTATCGAGGAAGGCTATAGGCTATATAACATTACGCTACAACATAGGGGAGCAGTAATGAAAAATGTTGCTAAAACGGGGAAAATCGCACGGGTAGGTGATTCGACGCGACGGGAACAAGAAATTTAACGCGAACGAAGTCGCGGACAGAAGCTAGTTGAATAATAAACATCAAAATGATCAATCAACAACTCTCTCTTTTTCATATTTCATGAAAAATTTACCGAAAATAATAATAATCAATTTGTTTGCTTAAAAACACAGTGAACGATGGTATTTGCAATTTAGGACAAAACATGATTTACAAATAAATAATAATCACCATGTAATTTTTTTATTGGTAACTTATTACGTTAATATTTTTTGTAAATAAAACTATTTCGGGGGCTACATTCCCGCATCAACCTTAATGTGCAAATGAATACATAATTAAATTAAATTACACTTTTAAAGTTATTGTGTCGCGAAATTCATTTTTTTCTAGTTGAACACTAGAAAAAAATTGAATATCACAGGCCAGCATGTAGCGTCCCTCTTAAATAACTTTTTTAAAGGATTAGGTTTGCACGACATACTATTTGTTTAACATAAGCGACTGATAGTGTGGAAATTCAAGAAAAAAGGTTTAGGTTTTAGATATTTACCTCCCTCACATGTTAACCTTCAAACTAAACAAAAATAAATCAAAATCGGTTCAGCTGTTTGGGAGTTAAGATGCCAGAGACCGACACACAGATATACTCATTTTAAACTTTTAACACCGCCGTTTTTCCGTCAGGGGTTAGAACAACAGTAGTACCTACATTTTATGTACAATACCTTTACGCTCGGTACAATACTATAACTTTACGCTCTCCTTTGTGTTGTAGGCAGAGAGGATCGGGCGGCATCTAAGCGTGTGAGATTTGTTAGATTCTATCAAAGTAAAGATCTTGTTGTAGTCGCCGGAAACCTCGTTTCTAAGCGATGTCCATCAATCGTTTGGGAAAGAGAAGAAGTTAATAGTTTGTGGATATATTTTCGATAACAGTAACAACTTCAGAAATAGCTTTGTTTTTCAAAGTTTTAACGAAAAATACCGTCTTATTTTTGGATTCGATAAACACATTAAGGCTCGTACAGACAGGCACGACATGTCGCGCGACCTGTCGCGGAGGCGATTCTGCGATAAATCGCGACGCAACACCTTTCACACTGGCGCGACCACTCATGCGCGAATCGCCCGCGATTCGCGCGCGACGAGCAGCGCGACAGCTTTTAGTACATTTTGTATGGCGTCGCCGCGTCGCAGCGATTTCGCGGCGATATCGCCGCGACACCACACAAATGGTATAAATGGCGGTACAATCCGGGCTGAGCTCAGTAGTAAGCGATCTTAATCAGAGGACGACGGCAGGTATGTGGGTGTTTGCGGGTCGTAGGATCGATTCCCTGGTCGGTCGACATAGGTACCTACTTAAGTTAGGTAATGTCACATAACTCAACCCAACTAGGGATACCTAAGCTAGAAGTACTTTTACGTAGTAGTTGTTTAAAAACTGGCCAAGTGCGAGTCGGACTCGCGCACCGAGGGTTCCGTACAAACCTGCAGGTATTCATGGTTTATGCATAAGGTTTATGTTTATGAAATTAAATGGTTTTTTTTTAATTTTTATATTTGAGTTGACTGAATGAAAGGTAAATTGTGGTTTACGATTTATGAAGTATTAAAAAAAAACTAATTACTAGATCTCGTCCAAACCAATTTTCGGTGGAAGTTTACATGGTAATGTACACCATATATTTTTTTAGTTTTATCATTCCCTTATTTTAGAAGTTACGGGGGGGGGCACTCATTTTACCACTTTGGAAGTGTCCCTCGCGCAAACCATTCAGTTTAGAAAAAAATATTATTAGAAACCTCAATATCATTTTTGAAGACCTATTCATAGATACCCCACATGCATGGGTTTGATGAATTTTTTTTTTCAAATCTTAGTGCGGTTCACAGAATACTTACCAAGTTTCAACAGCATAGCTCTTATAGTTTCTGAAAAAAGTGGCTGTGACATACACGGACAGACAGACAGACAGACATGACGAATCTATAAGGGTTCCGTTTTTTGCCATTTGGCAACGGAGCCCTAAAAATCAAGATTTTAAGTCTAGGTGTGAATCGTTGATTTTTGACGTACTTTTTAGTTTCCAATTCATGTGATTTGTGTGTCCGATACAACAATTTTTATGAGGAGATTACATATTGTGATTTTGAAATCTTAATTTACACTCTCGTAAAATACGCATAACTGGCATAATGTAGTTGTAGGTACTATACGTACCGTTACCTCTGTGTAACCCTTTGGGGAATGCAGGGGCGATGTTATGTGTGTGTTTAAGAAATATTCAGTAATAACTTAATATGTCCAATGAGTAGTGGTGGCCCAGGTGGTAACGGCCGCGACTTACGAGTAGTAGGTCGTGAGTTCAAACCCAAGCAGGCGCATTACTTTGTGTAAATTATTTCATCGCCACTGCTCTCAAAGCGGTGAAGGAAAACATCGTGAGGAAACCGGCATGACTTAGAACCAAAAATTCGAAGACATGTGACATCTACCAACCCGCACTGGGCCCGCGTGGTGGATCATGGCCCACTCCCTCTTACCGAGAGGAGGCCTGTGTCCCAGCAGTGGGAACGTTATAGGCTGATGATGATGATGTCCAATGAGTGATCTAATTGTAAATATAGTAACTTCTAACAAACTGCTTCGTTGGTCTAGCGGTCTCACGTACAACAGCGCGTGCGGTCCAGGGGCTAGTAATATGCACACACAGTCGTTCGCTCGCATTCACACATTGACGTTTGAACTCGAAATGACCTTCGCACAGCTGACATCACGCACTTGACTGCTAGCGGAGACCTAGCGCTCTTACTATGAATCGGGCGCACGCTCCGCCGCGAGCCATTTCAACTCGAGGTGCACCAGCCCATTTAGAGGTATTAAGGAGGTATAATTATTAGTGATATAATTATAATAAGTTGTGTGTTCGGGGTAGGTTTATCTACGTAATTAAACACTACTTTAAAATATGTATTATAAAATTATTATTATCACTATTATGTAACATACACGGCGCAATCTAGGAATGGCATGCATTCACGGCTGAGGTTTCTAGATTTAGTGGACTGGCGAAGGCGTCCGAAGGGCGCGGGCCGTGCATGGGAGACGTGGCGGCCGGGCGGCCGGAGCGACTCAACGCGATGGTCCGATGGTCCTCGCGGTTCGGTAATGTTCGGTCGGTAGGGAAGAAGCGGCCTACGGCCGAGCGAATGCTGGGGCTCCGCTGGCGGCCCGCGGTATTTTGCTAGGTGCATACCTACTGCATAGTAAGAGGATGTACAACACGTGCTTAGCCTACATACAAAGTATTAATTTGACAAACAAATTACTTATATTGACAAAAAATTTACAGGCGTTGGAGGCAGACTGCTGACTGTAATATTGAAGAGCACCATTTAAATTATTGAACAACTAAACTCGCTGCAGATACGAATAAAAATGTTGGACAAAGTATTATCTTGTAATCATTGAATAATGCCAAAGCATAATTGCAAAAATGAAAATAAAAGGCGCTATATTCTCACGGACGCCACGCCCGCCGTTCGCATCTATTTCAAAGAGAAGCCTCCGCCGCATTTGCAGCGCCGCGCAGCCCCGATACGCGTGCGCTCTCCTAATCCACTACCAGATTAAAAAGTTTTTAAGCAAAATACAACCGTCTTTGAATTAAGTTCACACTTACATAACTTTTATCTCAAGGAGCAACGCATTTTGGTAACCAAGTAAACAAACACGTTGTGAGTGTGTGCGTGAAGACGAGTAGTGTCAGCACATAACACATACACGAACACAAACACACATTGGTCATGTCTCGGACAAGTCGGAAGTCGGACGATACCACGGTAGGACGGTACCGTCAGCTCCCACACTTATACACACAACTGTCTTTTGACACGCTTTATATTAGCTTCACTTGTATGTTTGTATGTTTGTTTGTAACCGACTCCTTATAGCGCGATTTTGACCCACTTTAAACGACCAGATTTCATTCAAACTTTGCACACCTGTCAAGGACCGATGACAATGCAATAATTTCATAAATTTGTGCCATTATCCTTGCCAGGGTTACCAGAACAGCAAAAAAAACTGTCTTCGAAAACTACGCTGACATACGTCACAAATTACGCTGACATACGACAGAAACTACACTGACATACGTCACAAACTACACTGACATACGTCACAAACTCCGCTGACATACGTCACAAACTACGCTGACATACGTCACAAACTACGCTGACATACGTCTCAAAATTCGAAACACCCTAAAAAATAGAAAATAAATAATAGTTTAAAAAACGCTTCCTTTGAAAACTAAACTAAAAAGTACAAAATAATGGAAAAAAAGCGTGGGGTGCCTGATATCAATAAACAAAATACCTTAAAAAGCACCCCACGCTTTTTTATACTTTTATTTTGTACTTTTTAGTTTGGTTTTCAATGGAAGCGTGTTTTTTAGTTTTTTTTTTATTGTAAATTATTTCCTCACCACTTCTCTCAAACCGGTGTCAAACTGTCTTAGAACCAAAAAAATCGACAACATGTAACATCTATGAACCCGCAGGGTCCGCGTGGTGGATTAAGGCCCACTCCCTGTCTGCGAGAGGAGACCTGTGTCCGGTAGTGGGAATATTATAGGCTGATGATGAGATATACATAATATGTAATGTGGATGTTTAAAGGCAAAAATATTTCCAAACTATACTGCCATTGCAACCTATACTATTTCGGTATTGTAGCAGAATCAGTCAGTTTGAATTTACTCATACTAACATATTATATTATATTCAATGATTTTAGATTACAATGATCGAAATCGAAAATAGAGACCGTAAACTGAGAAATGTAGGGTAACTACCTATTTGGTAACCACCAAATAGGTAACTACCCTACATTTCTCAGTTTCCCTGTACCTCATCGACGGTATAACCACTGCTCTCAAATGACGATGAGACCAGCGGTGGTCCAGTGGTAACGGCCGCGACTTACGAGTTACTTAGGTCGTGAGTTCGGGTCACGGGGCGTGGGGCTTTTGGGACCGGGACCGCGGTCCCGGATTCTACCTAAAAAACAATAATCATTTTGCAGCAGTTTTTTGAGACCACAAGAAAATTGAAATTAAAGTACTGTTACCAAAAAAAACCGGCCAAGTGCGAGTCGGACTCGCGCACCGAGGCCGCGAGGGTTCCGTACAAACCTGTAGTTATAAAGTTTTTTTTTTTTTTTAATATTTTTATTATATGATGTAACTAAAAATTTACGGTTTTCGCAATTTTTCCTTTATCTGTGCTATAAGACGTTGCTTCGTACCAAATTTAAAAATTCTAGATCGACTGGAAGTACCCTTTAGGTTTTGATTCCCTTCCGAGTTTCGAAAATTTGCGGAAATTTGCGGCATAAATGGCTATATCTTTTGATTGCGTTAGCTTAGAAGTTTGATTTTTTCACAGCTCCAAGGGACAGTAGACTTGAGTAGTTGATATAAATTTCAGCTTGATACACCCACGCGTTCCTGAGAAAAAGGGTCTTGACAGACGGACGGACAGACGGACGGACGGACTGACGGACGGACAACAAAGTGATCCTATAAGGGTTCCGCTTTTCCTTTTGAGGTGCGGAACCCTAAAAATACGAGAATAAAAGATAATAATTCACTTTCTCATACATTTGGTGTGTCACCTACAAAACGCGTTAGGGACCGGGACCGCGGTCCCGGATTCTACCTAAAAAACAATAATCATTTTGCAGCAGTTTTTTGAGACCACAAGAAAATTGAAATTAAAGTACTGTTACCAAAAAAATTACGAGAATAAAAGATAATAATTCACTTTCTCATACATTTGGTGTGTCACCTACAAAACGCGTTATGCCTTTAAAGTACCAGGTTGTCATAACTTAGTAGGACCTTAGGAATAGGTAGAACGGGCTGGTGCCCGCAACTCCACGTCTGAGCGCGTATTTTGCGTACGGTTGTAGGAGCTTACCAAACTTAGGAGTGTCAGCTAGAAATCGCTTTATGCCTTCAAAGTACCAGGTTGTTATAACTTGGTAGGAGCCTACTAAGTCAACACATCACTTATTGACTCTGAGTCGGTACTTTCGCTGGGTCAGCTAGTATACTGGGTGACTTTTTTTAGCGTCTTGAAAAAACTGGGGGTAATAGGTGAACGGAGTAGAAGCTTTTGGCATAGAAATTTTTATTATTTTTATTTTTGAATAATATGTAATTAAATTGATCTAGCAATAAATACTACACATTTAAAGTAACATTTTCATACTAGTACAACAAAAACAGAAATTTGGAAAAAAAAAACTTTTTTTTTTTAAATCTATCGAAACTCAAATCATACGCACCATACTCAATGCGCGGCATGTATCATTGATTTCGGAGCGCGGTCCTACCCTTTGAAGCCGGCTGATAGGCGGCCTCATTGATCTTTCGCAGGCGCACGAGCCGCACACGCATCCCTGTCCACCCGCGTCCCGCGCTCCTTTAGTCACCTACGATGAATCTGAAAGCCTTCCTGCCTTCTATTCTAGTTACACAACACACCATAATTATGAAGGTCGAGACGGTAAAAAATGTCATCCGGTATTATGATAGCATTTTTTGAATGTTAGTTGATTATGTTTAATTTACAAAATAATGATATTAAATAATTGTAATGATTATGACTGCTGCTGATGTGTCAAATTAAAGTTGTGAAGTTTTTTAAAAGTTTATTGTTACGTTTTGGTGGGTGATTAGGGGGACGATAGGTGATTTAAACACTCAAGATTACTTTTTAAAAATATTATTGTGTATTATTTTAAGGTTTAATTCTTATAAAAGGCTGCCACTGTAAAAAAAAGTATTATATCGTTTTATAAAAATAATTTTATTTGTATAAATTCAAAATTTTTTGGTTGACCGTACTTTCCCAAGACATAACTTTGTTTATTTTACTTGTGGTCCCAAAGTACTACTAAAAATATTTATTTTATAAATAGGTGGATTCTGGAACCGCGGTCCCGATCCCTAAAGCCCCACGATCCGTGAGTTCAAACCCAAGCAGGCGCATTACTTTGTGTAAATTATTTCATCGCCACTGCTCTCAAAACGGTGAAGGAAAACATCGTGAGGAAACCGGCATGTCTTAGAACTAAAATTCGAAGACATGTGACATCTACCAACCCGCACTGGGCCCGCGTGGTGGATCATGGCCCACTCCCTCTCACCGAGAGGAGGCCTGTGTCCCAGCAGTGGGAACGTTATAGGCTGCTGATGAAACGACGATGTACATTTTTTTTTTTTACATATACCTATCACATAATCTAGGTACTCTTTATTTGACACTAGCTTCTGCCCGCGACTTCGTCCGCGTTAAATTTCTTGTTCCTCCTACCCTTCCCGTCGCGTCGAATCGCCTACCCGTGTGATTTTCCCCGTTTTTGCAACATTTTTCATTACTGCTCCGTTCTTCTTGGTTGAAGCGTGATTTTATATAGCCTATAGCCTTCCTCGATAAATAGGCTACCCAACACAAAAAGATTTTTTCAATTCGGATCAGTAGTTTTTGAGATTACCGCGTTCAAACAAACAAACAAAGTCTTCAGCTTTATAATATTAAAGTATAGATTCTAGACCTACAACTATGTAGTTTGAACCCAGTATTATTGGTTGTCATGGCCATAATGACATTTCTTTTAAATAGGTTATTATATTTTATTTATGACATACCTACTATCATTAAAATAGATTATTTTATATTTTGTGAATGTGAGAAGGTTGTAGGCCTTATAGGACAGTACGCAATTTTCTATTTTATTAAGTACCTGGTACTTGTTGACAGCCCACTTACGAGAACAGTTCCTCCCATAGCTATTAAAACTACCTAACCTAAGTAGCTACAAATGTCGATCGACCAGGGTATCGAACCTCGGACCCCAAGCTAAGCAAACACGCACCGACCTGCCTTCGTCCTATGACGAAGTTCGTCTACTACTGAGCTCAGCTTGGATTGCACCGTCTTTTATACTCTCATGTCGCGTCGCGTCGCGGCCGCGAATTCGCGGCGATATCGCCGCGAAATCGCCGCGACGCCATACAAAATGTACTAATAAGCTGTCGCGCTACTCGACGCGGCGCGACCGTGTCGCGGCGCGACAGGTCGCCCCTGTGTGAACGGTCGCGCGCGTTTTCATAGAAATTGTTCTACGGATATAAATCGCCGATTCGCGCGCGACCGTCGCGTCGCGCTAGTCTGAACGAGCCTTTATACAGGGTATCTTGAAATGGGTCATAGTATAACTATGGCCTTTTAGGAAAAAATATAAATACAAAACAAGTACTTAGGTAGTATACCGACATAGAAAATCTGAAGTAAAGCTAAACAAATGAAAAGACTCACTTATTAAAACTTTTACTGTTTTATAAGTCTGCTAACTACATCTTATACTGGGAATTTGAGCTCTCTACATACCTACACGCATTAACCAGACCCTACGGTCTGTTCCCTTTTTTTTGTGCTTGGGAAATCATCAAATGACGTCTCCCGCTCTAGGCGGAGCGGGAGGGCTTGTTAGACTTATACTTTCTAAAACCCACCCGTGTGTGACTAGTGAGAAGGATACCACGAAAGGATGCGTCCAGGGCTCAATTGCCGGACCGACGTTCTGGAACCTTATCCTAGATTCGCTTTTACATAAGATGGCCAGAATGGGGATGTACTGCCAAGCTTTCGCAGACGACGCGCACAAGACTAATGCGATGGTGTTAACGAGAAAGCTTAAGTACGACGTTCCGGTACTCCACATGTCGGGTACGCGGCTGAACCTGGTCGAAGAGGTCAAGCTGCTAGGTCTCACAATAGACTCTAAACTCACCTTCAACGCGCACGTGTCCGCAACCTGTAAAAAGGCTGCAGACATCTACAAGCAGCTGGCATGCACGGCGAAGGTGACTTGGGGTCTCAACAGAGAGATAATTAGGACGATATACGTGTCGCTGATAGAGCCTCTCGTAATGTATGCAGCGAGTGCGTGGGCCCCTGCAGCTGAGAAACTGATGACAAGGAATCAGTTTGACTCACTGCAGAGAGGTTTTGCGCATACCGCACGATGTCTCTGACATCGGCACTTATCCTGTCAGGCCAACTCTCCCTAGATCTCTGGGTAATCGACGCCGCAACCCTTTTCAAGATCAAAAAGGGCCATTCCCTAGAGTTCATACCGCCGGGTCGTGAGCTGGAGTGCAACGTGCACCACTCCCAAAATCCCCACCCAGCGCTACTCACAACAACAGAGTATGCACGCCTAGAAGACTTGATTCCCGAAACCCTGAAACCCACCAAGTAATCGGTCCCCAAATATACACCGACGGCAGCAAGATAGAGGGAGATCTCGGAGCTGCCCTGACCTGGTGGGAAAACGGAAGGGAGTCCAAGTTCAGCACCTTCGGCCTGGAGCCTCACAACACAGTCTTCCAATCTGAAATGTACGCTCTCTTCAGGGCTGTCAGGATGGCAAGAGAGTCTGGAGAGACATCCGTCAGCATCTTAAGTGACTCTAGGTCGTCACTTGATTTGCTGAGGAGTCCGTCTGTCACTCACCACCTGGCACTCCAAATCAAGAGATGCGTCCGCAAGATCCGAGAGGAGGACAGAGAAGTGAAGCTCTTTTGGCTCAGGGCCCACGTGGGAACCGCCGGGAATGAAAGAGCGGACGAGCTAGCCAAGGAGGCAGCACTAACCAAGAAGACAGCAGACTATAACAAGGTCCCCGTATCGTTCATAAGGAGGAAAATACGGGAGGGGACTATCAGAAAGTGGCAGGCGCGATACGAGTCCTCGAGTACAGGAGCGGTCACAAAAGTGTTCTTCCCAGACGTCCTAGCGGCGAAAAGAACACTCAGAGAAACAGCCCTCTCACCGGTCCATGTACAAGTCCTAACAGGACACGGAGGATTCTCAGCGTACCTCCACCGCTTCCATCTCAAAGATAGTCCTTCCTGCGTCTGTGACCCTAGCTGTGAAGAAACAGTCTGGCACCTGGTCTTCGAATGCCCAAGGTTTAGTCACGAAAGAATGGAGCTGGAAGTGAAGATCGAAATCCAGCTAAGCCAGTCCACACTCCAAACCATCATGGGGAGACCGGCCACCAGGAAACCATTCTTGGCATTCGCGAGTAAAGTTGCCACTGTAGCAGCAGGGGCCAACAAAACGGACACAACCTTGCATAGTCGAAACCGACTACCACCTGTCACTACCACACCAACAACAACCACGACAACCACAACCACTACAGCAACTACAACAACCACTACACAAACAACAACGACAAACACACAAAACACAATAGGAACATCACTCACCACAACAAAAACTACACGCACAAACACCAACGAACAACCAATACCAGCGGCAGCAGAAGTGCCAGAAGCCAGCCTGCATCCAGCCCTGAACATCATGCCCATCACGCAATTCCTGGCATGTGGAGGAGACGGAGTCCCCGGCGTCAGGCTGCGAGGCGTCCCCCTATTTATGAACAGGGAAGGCGAAAAGTTAGGCATAAGCTTCTGCATGGGCTCAAGCCGAGCTAGGGCCCGTATACCAATATCACCAGGCCTTGCCGCCTTGATCAACGGAAGCACCGCGAAAACCACCATGAAGGGCAGCAAGTATGCTGCACTGCCTCAAGTGGAAGTAGCCACTCACCGATGCCGTTTATTGCGATCTAAAGGAAAGACGATCGCATTATTCGAGTGGGGAGAGGAGACTCCATTCGCTCAGGCAAACGCGTTGCTTCAGAGGGTCAGGGAGGCAGGGGAACATACGGCAATCCCAGCCCGTACAATAAGTGTCGACGCAATGTAAGTCGGAGGAGAGAGAGGCAACGTCGTAGACCGTTTCGGCTGTCTAAAGGCCTCAGAACAACACGAGGTCGTTGTCTACGAGGACAGAGGGGAATCCCTGAGTTTCCTCAAAGCCCCCAGACAACCAACAGCCAAGACGACGAGCCCCACAACAAGTCCGACTACTCAAAGCGGTTCCAAGAGGGCCCAACAGAAGGCAGCCGCCGAAAAAGCTGCAAAGGAGCAGAGCAAGACTATTAGCCCTGAAGACCACTTTCCTCAGTGCACTGCTCCCAAGCACCAGTAATGCATCACCATCGCACAAACTGGAAGCAGCAGTGGCGACGTTCTTCCAGAAGAATCCCAAAAAACCATCACCGCAAAAGCCAGTGCCTACCAGAGCCGACAAAGGGCAAGTCAGCCCACCGACCCTCGCAGTAAACTCGGGCACCACGGACCACGTAAATAGCGCCTTCCTTGAGTATGTTGCAATCGTGAGAGCGACTAGAGAGGTCAATCCCAGGACATGCAGCAAGATCTTACAGACCTTCCAGAGAGACACAGAAGGACTGTTAAGAGTATTACTCAAGGAAGCAGAGGCAGCAGTGTACGACAACGTCACTTCTCAGGTCATCAAAGGAGAAATAACGGGCTCGTACATGGCAGCCTACAGCGCGAAGAGTGGTTTTGTGGCCCTGGACGAGGAGGAAACGGAGCGCTCAAGCAAACCCAAATTCAACGTGCCAAACGACGACCCGATAGTGGTTACCGCCAAATGTACCAAAATCATGCCTGACGATAAGATCCTTGAAATGGCACAGTCCATTTTAGGGACTACGGACACCCGAGCATCGAAGGAAAGTTGGGCGGTACCCAATATCGAGTGGGTTAACGGAGTCCCGGGTTATGGCAAGACAACCTGGGTGGTAAAACACTTCGATGAGGAAAAGGATGTCGTAGCCACCACGACGACCGAAGCTGCCAAAGATCTCAGAGAGAAGCTTGCGCATCGCTTAGGAGATCGAGTCAAGACAAAGGTGCGCACTATGGCCTCAATCTTAGCCAACGGGTTCAGAACACAAGACCGATGTTACTGTCTCACGGTAGACGAGGCACTAATGAACCATTTTGGGGCCATAGTAATGGCAGTGAAGTTGTCAGGAGCAAGCGAGGTTGTCCTCATCGGAGACGCGAACCAGCTTCCATATTTTGATAGAGAGAACCTATTCGCTCTAAGGTATACCCGTCCAAACCTGGTGGCTGGCATCACCCGTGAGCTGCTTTGCACACACCGCAACCCGATGGATGTGGCTCTTGCACTGAGCGAGATATACTCCGGTATATACTCCTCCAAGTCGACGCTGTCGCGGGTCCACTCCCTGAGGTTGGAAGGTTACACAGGAGCGCAGATACCCAAAACTGCCCAAAACACCCTGTTTCTGGTTCATACGCAGGAGGAGAAAGCCTCTCTTATGAACCAGGGATATGGATCCGGTGGAGGGTCGCGTACCTTGACCATACACGAGGCTCAGGGGTTGACCTACGACAGCGTAATCATAATCAACACCAAGTCCAGGAGGCTCCAAATCCATGACAGCATCTCCCATGCGTAGTGGCGGTGTCGAGACACACTGTCAGTTGCGTCTATTACTCTGACGACGCCGACGACGCCATAGGCCGTTTCGCGAAAAAAGCTATGGATGCGCCGACTAAAGCCGTCATCGACTACAACTTGAAGACGGCCATGCAGCATCGAGACGTAGTCTTCATGGAAGCCTTGCTCCGGTTAGCGAAGTCCCTGGTCAGCAGACACCGAATTAACACCTAAAGATATAACTAACAAGTCCCACCCAAACTACAAACCCAAACAAATCCACCTAGAATAACTCACACTAACACCCACCATAAAACCAAATTGTAAAACTGCATGGCCAGAGTGAATCTGTCATACCTACTCGCATAACTGTCTAGCCGATGGTGGCGCTGCGTATCCGGTCGTTAAGTTCCCTCAAAAATGGTTGAGCTAAGCGGCGCGGATGCGTACGTCATTTCCGTGAACGGAAGCCGTCGGTGGGGCTGGTCGGTTCACACTGCCATGCAGTCTTTTCCCCACAAGTGTAGAAACATAAAATTAAATAGTATACCATCAAAACAACATTCAATAAATTGTCAATAAAAGTTTATCAACAGAGTTTATCTTAACATCCAATAATGCCTGTGTAATATAATAATATTATAGTAATTTAAAAAAAAAAATGGCATGTGTGCAATTCACACGTGGTAAAAGTGAAACCTTCAAAATTTTCTGCTTCAAGATAATGATACGAATGTAAAATTACGGGAAGAGAATAATTGTAGGTTTTAGTAATGATTATAGTCATACAAAGTTTGATAATTATTTAACATTTTATAATTCGTATATTAGGTTGGGGAAAAAGTCTTTTCGCATTATAGTATGTATGAACTTGTAATAAAATCTCTTTGGCTATACTATTTGTATCTGGCTGGTTTTGGTATCATTGAAAGTTTAAATTTTAAAGAACAAAATTCCAAATTCAAATTAGGAAAATGTGTGATTTTCATTTGTTTTTCGTACCGTCAAGATGAGTGAATCTAATGAAGAAATTTGCGATGTTTATGGACCTAGTGTAGTGTCTGTGAGAGTAGAACAAATTTGGTTTAAGCGTTTTCAATCCGGAAATTTTGATGTCAAAGATGCACGTCGCTCTGGTCGCCCTATTACGGATAAAATGGATGCCATTTTTGAAAAAGTGGAGCAAGATCGGCATACCAGTGGTTACGACGTAGCTGAAGAACTGGAAATTGACCTCAAAACAGTTTTGGCGCGTTTGAAAAAAACTGGGTACACAAAAAAGCTCGACATTTGGGTACCTCACGAGCTCACTGAAAGAAACCTAATGAACCGTGTACTCATTTGTGATTATTTATTACGACGTAATGAAACGTGGACCACGTATGACAAGAACGTGCGAAAAAGGTCGTGGTCAAAGGCCGGTGAGGCTTCACAGACTGTGGCGAAACCCGGGTTAACTCGCAACAAGGTGATGCTGTGTGTGTGGTGGGATTGGAAGGGCATTATTCATTATTCAGATGTTACCACCAGGCAGGACCATCGATTCTGAACTCTACTGCGAACAACTGATGAGATTAAAGCAAGAAGTTGAGAGAAAGCGGCCGGAATTAATCAACAGAAGGGGTGTGGTTTTTCATCATGATAACGCTAGACCTCACACATCTTTAGCCACCCAACAAAAATTAAGAGAGTTTGGCTGGGAGGTGTTAATGCATCCGCCGTATAGTCCTGACCTTGCACCTTCAGATTTCCACCTGTTTCGGTCTCTTCAGAATTCTTTAGGCAGTGTCAGGTTAACATCACGAGAGGACTGCCAAAACCACTTGTCGCGGTATTTTGACCAGAAGTCCCAAAATTTCTATAGCAATGGGATCATGTCCCTACCTACAAGATGGCAAAAAGTTATCGAACAAAATGGTACCTACATACTTTAGATAAATGTAAATAAACTTTATTAAAAAATGTTTTGAATTTTCTTAAAAAATGCGAAGAAACTTTTTCCCCAACCTATTATATTACATCGAGTTATCGCGACAATATTCTGCATTCGTTTTTTTTTCCGTATTTACATAAATAATATATAGGTACGATAATAGACTTGAAATAATAATAATATGTACAAGTACATAAAACATTTTTGATTAAATTCTAATATGTACAGGTACATAAAACGAACGTTTTTAATGTGTTTTAATTTTTTGAAGTTCAGATGTGATGTGACAATATTTGCCGTATCCATATTTCTTTCGTCCATGGTCATGACGTCATGTATTTCCTATCTCATTTTCTCCCACGTTAAACCTTATGAACTTATGTCTGTCTCTTTTTACTGTCGCTTTTTCGTTTCATTGAGTTTCAAATCACAACCAACGGCGCTAAAGAACTTTTCACTTCAAAAATTAAAAAAAAATACTATATATAAAATAACAGCATGTGCATGTTAATAAAAAGTATACATATAAATAAAAAAAATTTAAAAAAAAAAATCTGATGGACTCACGTAGATTTAAGTTTAGAAATAACCTAGAATTAAGTGTCCGACGTAGGAGTCTAATAATTGTAATTATAATAAAAGCCTATAAACAAATCAAAATTGTAAACAAGGGCGCGGACCACCATGTCCGCGGTAAAAAACTCACCATAAAAAAAATAAAAAAAAACCCACCCGTGTTCCTTCAGTTGCCCATATTATGCCTGGGTCACGGTAAGTCTTTCGAACAAATTTTGCGACACTAGACTGGATACCCTCATATCTTCATTGAGGATTTGAAAATATCATGAAACCTTTCGAGAAAAGGTAGGTAGGTAGTCCCTGTGATCTTTGTTTTGGGTGGTCTTGGCGGGGGCACTGGCCCCCTGATTCTAGTATAACACAACATCAGAAGGGTGGGGCCTTCGGGGAAACAAGGCATGACCAGAGGTATACCTATAGTAGGTACACCCACAATTCGCCAGTTATGTTTAAAGTTCCATTTAATAGGTAGCGAGCCCATTGCCATCAACCGGGCACAAATCCAGACTCCGGGCTGCTACGGAGAAATTCCAGTTTAAAAAACACAATAACACTTTTCTCGACATTGGAAATCAACCTAAGATCTCATGTTCAACGGTAGCCCTTGCAACCAGTAGACCAAACCTAATCCACAGCGTCCTATCTGCAGATTATACAATTTCATTTCATTTTTTGGGTTCCATAGTCTAAATTGCAAAAACATTCATTTTATTCAGAGACTATATAGAAAAAGAATAAAAAAAGAAAAGAAAAAAAGATAAAGAAAGAATAAGAAAAAAAGAAAGAAAGAAAAAAAAGGGGGGGGGGCGGGTATTCATAAAGTAAGTGTATGAACTGCTGAACAACTACGTTTAACAGTTTACAGAATTTACGTAAAAATAAAATTACGGGTGGCGTGGCACACACTATTAATGTAGCCGGGGGGAAAGGTTTTTTTGTTGTCTAAACTATTGTATTTTGTGAGTTAGGAACTAAGTACTGTTCCTGACTCACAACCACAGAACATATTTACTCTCATGACCGTACGTCAGCGGTAACACTGGCTGCATACCAAACTTCAGCTTTCTAGGACTTCGGAAAGTACCAGAGTTATTATTTTATTTAAAGGCTTGCATCTTCCTTTATGGAATTGAAGGACGAAAGTTACAGATTTCTAAATTGTTTGTTGTTTGTGTGCAAATCCTATCTTGCATACCAAATTTCAGCTTTCTAAGCCTTCGGGATGTGCCCTAGAGGTTTTTATGTGCCAGTGAGCGAGTCAGTCAGTGACCATCATGGTGTTTGTTTGTTTGAACGTGCTAATCTCAGGAACTACAGGATGGAATTGAAAAATCTTTTAGTGTAGGGTAGCCTATTTATCGAGGAATAGGCTATATAATATCACGGCACGACCAATAGGAGCGG
Source organism: Aporophyla nigra (assembly GCA_947507805.1). Classification (NCBI taxonomy): domain Eukaryota; kingdom Metazoa; phylum Arthropoda; class Insecta; order Lepidoptera; family Noctuidae; genus Aporophyla; species Aporophyla nigra. Next base: position 12,552,162 of record OX382302.1, on the reverse strand, counting down.
AGCAGCTTTGAAAAATGTTGCAAAAATTGGGAAAATTTATTAATTTAACCGTTTACGCAAAAATGATGTTCACACGGCTACATTTCCAGTTTTAGCTGACTTCCCATTTGTATAGGCTTTTCGTGCACTTAGAGGTCGAAGTCAGCTTATACTAGAAATGCATAGCTTAATTTGTCGCCGTGCTTACGACGGAATTCTTATCTAAAGAAAACGTCCGCGATAGCATATGTCTATCTTTTAAGGTTGGCTCACTATAACGTTTTTAATTGTAATCAAATCTAAATATTATAAAGCTGATGAGTTTATTTGAACGTACTAATCTTAGGAACTACGTTTAGTGTTGGATAGCCCATTTATATAGGAAGCCTATAGACTATATAACATCAGGAGGATAAAACTTAGGAGCCGAGCAAAAATTCGCGAATACGAGGACCCCGCACGGGCAGGCGATTCGATGCGACGGGGTGGGTCAGGGAAGGAAATTTAACGCAGACAAAGTCGCGGGCAGAAGCTAGTGTTTTATAAGACTGCTAAGCTAACTACGTTTTATCCTAAGAATTTCCTTACTCCAGCCCTATTTCTATACTCCGTGTGCATTATCCTGGCCGAAACTATGAAGGTATGAAAATTACAACGAAACGTTTCGACAAATGGTAGATAGTGGTGCAACTGCTTAAAAGTAGGCTTTTTGGCTCATCTTGGTGACGAAAGTACGGTGTCGCCAAATTCCAAGAATAGACGACATTGCAGTTGGAACTAGTGTTGGGATTTTATCCGGATAAATACTCAAAATGGATAAATACTCGATAAATATCCGTATTTACTGAGTATTTATCCAAAAAAGTGGATAAATACTATTTCAAGTTTCATCAACGAAAATTTTGTCATTTTACAAAGAAAAAGATTGCAGTTAATTAAAATTAAAAAAAGAAGGTTGTGTACCGTACTTTAACAGTTAAAAATCCTATTTTTCCAATAATTTCGCTCAATCATGAGTAGAGTTCGTCAGAATATAATCACTTCTATCATACAAAATAAACCAATTATATTTAATAAATGCAAGTTTTGCCGCTTTTTCCGTCGTCACATATTTTTTTTAACCGACTTCAAAAAAAGGAGGAGGTTATATGTTCGACTGTAGGTATGTATTTTTTTTTTTTTTTTATGTATGTTCACCGATTTCTCCGCCAATTGTCAACCGATTTTGAAAATTCTTTTTTTATTCGTAAGGGTATACTCCTGAGGTGGTCCCATACTAATTTTGTGAAGATTTGATGTATACTTTGGGAGATAAACGAAGGAACTCCTCAAAAACAAACAGTACACGTAATGTGATTTGGATATTGTACTAAAAATCAAAAATAATTGCTGGTTCTATCTATCCATCCGTGGTGAACTAATTATAGTCTTCGAAGATACCGCATGGAACTCCTCATCGGTGAACAGTACATATAGGAACTTACAGTGAAAGGTTAGAAGGTTAGGGGATAATTCTTTGAATATTATAGGCACGTTTAGACCGTTACTTGTATTCTTATATTCCGTTGAGCTGATGATGGAAGGTATAACTCCTTATCGATCAGGAGTTAGAAGATATCTTGTCCTAGATAGACATACTCGTTGACATCGAGAATTGATTCCTCAGCAGACACTAGAGTGGGCTCTTACCCACTCTACTGTCTGCTTAATAAAAAAAAAAGCAGCCTTAATCATTTTGGCCTGGCCATTTATTATATTTTTATACATTTTTATATATTTTTATTTTTTTTAGTATGCGGTTCTCTATTCGGATGTTTATATATTTTTTTTTTTTTTTTATGTATGTTCGGCCATAACTCCGTCATATAAAGACGGATTTACAAAATTCTTTTTTTGTTTGAAAGGAGTTTATTCCGAAATGGTCCCATATAAATTTCATATAGATCTGATGATTAGTTCCAGAGATAGACACTGGAACTCTTTAAAAAACGACAGCAAATCAACCGCGATTTCTGCTATCGCTTAAATATGCATTGTTTGTTTGGAATTAGTGCGGGGTGGATACCACAACTAAAAATTTAAAAATAAAAACTATTTTTACAAAAAAAAAAAACAACCGACTTCCTTAAAAACACTACAAATTGAAAAATAACTTTAATTTCGGAAGTCGGTGGCAAAAAAACCATAAATACAGATCCTAAGACACCGACTTCCGAAATTAAAGTTATTTTTCAATTTGTAGTGTTTTTAGGGTTCCGTTGCCAAATGGCAAAAAACGGAACCCTTATAGATTCGCCATGTCTGTCTGTCTGTCTGTCTGTCCGAGTATGTCGCAGCCACTTTTCTCCGAAACTATAAGAGCTGTGCTATTGAAACTTGGTAAGTAGATGTATTCAGTGAACCGCATTAAGATTTTCACACAAAAATAGAAAAAAAAACAATAATATTTGGGGTTCCCCATACATAGAACTGAAACTCAAAATTTTTTTTTTCATCAAACCCTTACGTGTGGGGTATCTATGGATAGGTCTTCAAAAATGATATTGAGGTTTCTAATATCATTTTTTTTTAAAACAATAATATTTGGGGTTCCCCATACATAGAACTGAAACACAAAAAAAAAATTTCATCAAACCCTTACGTGTGGGGTATCTATGGATAGGTCTTCAAAAATGAAATGGAGGTTTCTAATATCATTTTTTTCTAAACTGAATAGTTTGCGCGAGAGACACTTCCAAAGTGGTAAAATGTGTGTCCCCCCCCCCGTAACTTCTAAAATAAGGGAATGATAAAACTAAAAAAAATATATGATGTACATTACCATGAAAACTACCAACGAAAATTGGTTTGAACGAGATCTAGTTAGTAGTTTTTTTTTAATACGTCATAAATCGTAAACCACAATTTACCTTTCATTCAGTCAACACAAATATAAAAATTTAAAAAAAAAAACATTTCATTTCATAAACGATGATGACGAATGATGATGATGATGACCTGCCGGTTTGTACGGAACCCTCGGTGCGCGAGTCCGACTCGCACTTGGCCGGTTTTAAGGAAGTCGGTTGTTTTTTTTTTGTAAAAATAGTTTTTTCTGTGTATATTTATGTGTGGCGATCGCAGTATGGTGGTAAAATGCATAGAGAACGCTGCTGCACATTCTCTAGTAAGTCCCTCACCAACCCGCCTGCCAAGCGTGGCGATTATGGCAAAGACCCCAAATTGGGGGAGGCCTAAGTCCAGCAGTGGACGTCTTAAGGCTGAAATGATGATGAATGATGAGTGTGGTCTAAAGAGCCTTTCTGTTGCGACAGAAGTATACGGTGTTGAAAGAATACTCACTGCTAGTTTAGTTAACTTTGTCAAAAAACACACCTCTTTCTACTAGGTTTTTTTTTTGGGTGGAAACATCCAATGACGTCTCCCGCTCTGGGTGGACGAGAAGGGCGTGTGAGACTTTTACTGACTAAAACCCACCCGTGTTCCTTCAGTTGCCTATGCCAGGGCCACGGTAACTCTTCCGAATAAATCCGCGACCCTGGCAGGCATCGGTCCAAGCGGACCCCATCAAAAATGCTGACATCTCTTTAAAGCGCGCGGGGAACACTACGCGCCGTTGACCCAAGCCTGGTCCTACTACCACCAGCTATCCATTGTCGCCGCCCGCAAGCCCGTGCCTACGGTGGACGGGAGTCCGCAATTGACTCCTGACGCCCGGGGAGTCTCCTGCGGTGGCTAGGGGCGTGGGAGCGCAGAGATTGCCTCTCCCTCAAGCTCGACTAAGGGGCTTATTTCGTTAGTGTTCTTCCAAATAAAAGGTTTTCACCAACAACCTTTCCTGGCCTTATGCAGCGAATGTTGTTGTTGTATGTACTTCCACATTCAACAAACTATTTCGACATTCCGTTTATAAAATCTTTGGCATCCAGTTCTTTGTCTTGATTTAACTCGATCGTGTTTGGGTGATCATCATCATTATCATCGTTCTTCTGCCCTTATCCCAATTTATTTGGGGTTAGCGCAACTTGTCTTTTTTCTTCCACACTTCGCTACTAGTCGCCATCTTTACACCCTTTCTATCCATATTATTCACACAGTTCAGCCATCGTTTCGTTGGTCTCTCCCTACTCTTTTACACATCGACATTCATACTCAAAACTTTCGTCACGATATTTACCTCATTCCTCCGAACTACGTGCCAAGCAGTAAGCTTTTGAGTCAAGCAGATAGGCGGAAAAATTTAAAGGCAATCGTTACCCTCTTTGCCACTGCTGAGAGAATTTGGTTCTTGATTTTATTATCAAGAAACTTAATTAGACAAAATAAACCTCATTTTAGATTTCTTATCCTAGATGATATGTAACTCTAGGTGGGCGCTTGTTGAGCTCTATTTGAAAGAAAGAAGCATTGATCTATGCAATCCCACAAAAATGACATCAAGAAAAGATGCTTGTGTCATTTGACATGACAGATTTTGTATTTATCAGGTGCCCCATCTTGTACATCACGGCAGCTTTAACTCCGCTCCCGATTTCCTTTGTTTTACAATGCCTGCATTAATACCAGTTCTATTGATTTTTTTAAAGGTTATATTATATCTGCATAGTTTATAAAATTGTTGAAATCTTCATATTTCAAACCCATGAGTCAGCAAATTAATAGTACGTGCTTCGCAGTTTAAAGGGTGAACACCTTTTACTGATTGCGTTTCTAGCGTGGTCACTGCCAACACCAAACTTTTCTTCGCCGTGTTTATAATGTCTTTTAGAACTTCTTCACGGAGAAAATCACCTGTGTGGCGATTCTGTACACTCTCATTAAAGAAAGGTTCTAAAAAATATCTACAAGCATGTTCTATTAGAGACAGAGGGACTCCTGACACAATTATAGCCCTGGCAATTGATGACAGAACTAAATAATGTCAAAAGATAGTATTTCGGAAAGTTCAAATAACAGTACAAGTAGTTAACATTATAAAAGAATCATCAAATGCACAAAAAATATATTTATCCATCATTTTGGGTAAATACTCGATAAAAATGAGTAAAAACTGAAATTATTAGTGATGTTAGTTATTTATCCGTTTCGGATAAATACTCGAGTATTTATCCTCTGAGTATTTATCCACTGCCCATCTCTAGTTGGAACACATTCCAATTGCAACAATTGTAAGTTTGTACGCATAATATTGAAAGATTTACCACGTTATTTTGAGACCTTTTTTTAAATAATCTGTGGGTTAAGAACAAAATAAATCCTGTAGTTTGCGAGATAAGAGGGGAATGGTTTTACATAAATTTTCGTAATTACTGTCAAAACTTTTTATTTCAAAATTATACAAAACATTGAGCATTAGTCTTAGAACAAGAACTTTCATTTGATATGTCATACGGTAGGTAATTACAGATTGCATATCTTATTTATATTTTTAATTTTCTGGTTTGCCACCATATTCAAAATTCATTTGTTTACATTACACGTTCGTGTGTGGTACCTTAAGGTGTAACAAATTACAACTGGTACATTCGGAGCAAATTGGCTGTGACAGACGGAAATACACGACTGATCCAATGAGTTTCGTTTTTTCATTAGAACGAAATCCTAAAAACACACCCCAAATCCGTTATCTACAAAATTTTAGTAATTTCTATGTAAGGGGCCATCCATAAATTACGTCACACAAATTCGTTTATTCCCGGTCATCCCCACTGGGTACAAGTGGGAAAAAAAGTTTCGTTCCTCCCCAGTGGTGACGATTGGAACTATTTATTTCCCACTCGTTCCGTTGTAGACCAAGAGTCAAAATGCAGTAAATAGTGATTTAAATATTTTAATAAGGTTTAAGGTCCATGTCCAGTACATGGATAGGTGACCATCTTTACATACCAAGACCCTTCCCTGCCCCGGAAAGCACGCTAAACCGTTGGTCCCGGTTGTCTTTCGTAGATCTTAGACAGTCGTCATAAGCCCGAAAGTCTTATCCAACCAGTCTTACCAAGGGGTATCGTATTGCCCAGTAACTGGGTTGTGGAGGTCAGATAGTTAGTCGCTCCATGTAAAATACTGGTACTAAGCTGCATCTGGTTAGACTGGAAGCCGACCCCAACATAGTTGGAAAAAGGCTAGGCAGATGATGATGATTATCTGTGATACGCACCTTAAAACTGTAAGAATTTGTGTAAATAAGTTGATTATCTGTGATGCATAATTTTGAGAGAATTATTGTAAATTCGTTATAACCTGTGATTCACAAATACTATACTAATTGCCTCAGTCTTTTAAAATTATTTTTAATCAAAAACAATGTTCATCCTTGCTCAGAAAGTTACAATTAAAACATTTTAACAATCCGTGAAATCACAATCCAACAATTATTTTGACTCTCGGTCTATAGCGGAACGAGGGGGAAATAAATAGTTCCAATCGTCACCACTGGGGAGGAACGAAACTTTTTTTACCACTCGTACCCAGTGGTGACGACAGGGAATAAACGCACAAATTTCATGATTTTTCACCCCCCTCCGTCACATATTTTGCAATATTACATCTAGACATTAAATTAAAACAGCAGTTTCTAATTAATTTTATTTCCAAAAATTTATTTATGATACAAATGTAATGTACTGTTCCATAATCGTATGTTAAAAATAAAAAAAATAGCAGAAGTAAAAAACGACGTTGTTCACTCCGCGAAAGTCAGATCAAATTAAATAGAAACAATGAAAGCACGCAGTGACACTGGGGCGAGTGTAAACTCGCCAACAAAACAATTTGAACCTTATGTTTAACTATCAAGTTGGAAAAAAAATCTTATTAAGTTATTTAATTTTGAAAGTGACGTCGGAAAATTTGGGGTCCCTCCCACCCCCTTGTCACACAATATCAGCATACGTCTACCCCCTCCCTCCCGCTTAATGCGAACCGTAATTTATGGATGGCCCCTAACGAATAGATAAACTGCACCTAGGTAGGTACATCCAGCGCTAGCATTCGTAGGGCTTACTAGCCATGCGCTTCGGACGCCTGCTATCACAAGACCATAGATCCATAATATTCAAAAGTACCTTTTATGTGCCTATTTGAAATAAATGCTTTGGACTTACTATAACATTTGGTGTAAAACTGCAATGTTTTACATAAACACGTTTTGTTGATATGGTCACTAGTAAAGGCTAGTCTGTCTAACTAACAAAAATGTTTTATTTCTTTTTAAAAAACTTACTTAGTATACAGTGAGAAATTATCATACCTGGTTCTAAGTACGACGTAAAAAGAAACGCATTCATGAATACTATGACTGACTATCATGCATCTATGATTATAACAATAAATGCTCTTCTGTTATGGTAATACTCAATTAATTATTTAAACAATCCAATGCTGCAAACTTTACAATAATTGAATGGGAAATTTAAGTTTCACAACAGTTAGTGCAATAAAAATAAATTTCTTGTACAATTTTAATAAATGAAAAATTACATAAAAAATATAGGTAATACCTATGACTTATGTGTAATTACAAATTATTAGATATATTATTTACATTATCTTATGTATTTAAGAATGTTATTTAAATTATTATGAAGATTACTGTTCATTACAAAAATTCATCGCACCAATCTTTCAAACACTGGTAACAGTCTGCCGATTGTTTTGAATTGGCATTGCATGTGTCCTTTAGCCATTCCTGGAATAGTTCTTTCTCTTTCTTCAATATCAGAAACTGTCCCAACACCGTGTAAGCCTGCAAAAGTTAAATTATACTATCAAAATATATTCGTTTTAATATAATAGCCTCCAAAGTGCACCCTTGACAGCCAACACTTGCTTACTGAATATTTTAATCTGTCCACACAACGTTACATATAAGCCCACGTTAGCACAGATGTAAAAATGTGGTAGCAGAAGATGGACTTTAAAATATGGGAAAGACCTTCTGGAATAATTGGGATAACAACATCTACACACTGAGGGAAAATGATTGGTTTACCTTTTATCAATTTAGTATGAGGAAAATTTTTGGTAACAGGTAAACCAATAATTTAATTACTTTGGAACCAAACTTATTTGGATCAGTATTCTAAAAATAAATTAAAAATTAATAGGTAGTCACAACCACCATATCGCCTATTTTTGCTTCATTAGTTGAAACAAAATGTAAAGTTTCTCTTCTTTGGTCCTTATAATGTTCATATTGATTGAAAATTTGGGTGGTCAGACATCCGTGATCAAGTTATCATAGTAACAAAGCCTGAGAAATTTATTGAAACAAAATAATTATATCTATTTTTGTTTTATTAGTTGATTTAAAAAGGTGTAGTCATTGTGTGCATGATTTCCTTTTCAGCTGTGTGTGTGCCCATAACTGTACTTAAAACTGCTAGACAGTCAAGATAAAATATACAATACAAGAACACTTCAAACTAAACTTCTTCATTATTTGTGCAAGATGACTTATAGTTATAAGTAATGATTCTGTCATTAAAATAGATGATGTATCATCAATTTAAATGACAGAATCTTTTCAATTATGCCATGAGCTTCTACTGCCACTAAACGGTTGCTTTTTATATACAGGGTGTCCCAAAAATCAACGTCAAGCCGAAAACGGTTGATAGGCCAGGTGGTGACAGTTATCAGAAAAAAAATAAAAAAAATAAAGTTAATTACTTTTCGAATTATTGACATTACTTTTCATTTTTTTTTTGTGAGTGCTGTAACCCTGAATAAACCTTCTGTAAACTACAGTCCAAAATTAAAACACAACTACCTCAGTTTTAAAGAAAACATCACTTTTTTGCTCCACCATGTACTAAAAATTATTACATCGCCCAACTTTAACTGACTGTACTGTAAAAGAAATGCTTAACTTAGATTTTTTCAATTATTTTTCTGATAACTGTCACCACCTGGCCTATCAACCGTTTTCAGCTTGACGTTGATTTTTGGGACACCCTGTATATAAAAGGCAACCGTTACTGACTGACTAATCAAGACACAGCTCAAACCAATGAAAGGATTGCGCTGAAATTTAGCACACAATAAAACTTTTTATTTCAATCAACAAAGGATCATAATATGATGCAGGCATCCGCTAAGAAAAGGTTTTCCAAAATTCACCCCCCAAGGGAATGAAACGGGGGGTCCAAAGATTGCATGGAGAAACAAGATTAGATAGACTGTTTTATTCCAAACTTCACAGAATTACTTTTGCAAATAAATAAGTAAATACGCGTCGTTTACGACACTCACGCGGGCGTAGCCGCGGGCAAAAGCGAATTGGTTATAAATGTGTATTTTAACACTTTTATTGAAAACAGGAACCACAAAATAAGATAACTTATCAGTTTAAAAAATAAAATTGTTTGAATGCCTACAACTTTAAGTGACAAAAAAAGAACATTTTAGGCACCAGATACAGCATAGTTATGGTTTAGATTGCTATTATTTTCAGACTAGCATTTTAGATTAAACCATTTGCTTGGCTTGGTTTGGATTATGGCTTGAAAAAAATCTATTACCTGTACCTATCTAATACAATGTTTACTTATTATATATAATACCTGTTTTACCTATATAGTGAAATGAATAGGTACTTAAAACTACTAGACACTCAAGGTAAAACACTTTAATTTAAAGTGTTTTGTTTGTTTCACACCTGAAATTTAAATTAATTAACAATACTCTGTATCTGGGCAGGAATAATAGCTAACCATTTCTGCCATTAAAGTGGATGATCCTAATTAAGCTGTTATGATTCCCTAATGCTTAATTTATGAAATATTGCTGGTCAAACTTTGGTAAAGGTGGAAGGATGAGGGCGGTTTTCTTTTACTGAGAAGTCTGCATTATGTATTATCGATAATACATAATAGCAAGCAATATTTCGTTGGACATGTTTAGCTTTAAATTCTAATAGTTTCTTATGCACTGTTGTACTAACCTTGTCGAATCCCGCGACTTCCAGTCTCTTTCCCAATACTTCGCCGACGCCTGCTAATTCGGTTACAGGTTTTTCTCCCATGGGCTCGGCAACGAAGTTTCTATGTTTCTGTGATGTACTCGACATTGTGACTGGATACCTTTTTATTTCTTTTAGAAATAATACTCAATAGTCTTGATAAATATACGTTTACACTTGCACACTCTTTGGAACCTAGGACAGCAATAACGATGATTAATTTAACGGCAAGCAAGCTAGCGTGCAAACAAGTCAATCACTTACTGGGTTGCCATGTTAAATACCATCTGTCAATCATTTAAAATTCAATGCTCGATGCATGGAACTAGTAAATCGCATCGCGCTCTGCTAGCAGGATGCACGAATGTGCGAAGTAAACGTAATGCTAGGTATACAAACAGTCAGTTAGTAAGTAAGAAGCATGACAAAGAGCGGGAATGAGCATTTTATAAGACTGACTTGTAAGAAATTTACTAACAACGTGGCAACGGAATAAAAGAAACAAGATACAATACAGACGTTTATGACTGCCTTCCGAATTAGAAAATATCTCTAATAATTTACGGCGCTCACATCAATAAATTGGCGCAGCGCGGCATTCCGATTTAGTTATCACGATTATGACAGTCGAGAACTGTCCCAATATGGAACGCTTATGAACGCGCTAACACTGCTCATTCAACATCAAAACTCATATACACCATATAAAACTGGTATTCACTACAAATTACTTCTTCTTATTAGGTTAGGTAGCAACTGTCCAAGTTAGTTTAAGTTATGATGCGACCTAAAACAAAACAGCATAACTGTTATTTTTAACAGCGGTTTTTTTGTGGGTTGGAAGATTTCTTTCGAACAAATCTCGACAGCGGTCATGGTGATATCAGTTTAGGGCATGGTCGGCGATATCGCAAGATGACGCTTGTCCTGACGTCATCTATGACGATTCACGGGACAGCGTTATCGCGCTCACGCTAATTCAGAACGGGTGATAGCCCGCTCAAACCGATGTAACCTGAAATTTTAAATACGCCGAGTTCCACATTAAACTCTGGTAAGGAACTCGGCGTATCTAAAATTTCAGGTTATTTTCATCTTTTAAATCTAACCACAGACACATGCAGACTTTGATACAATATTGGCAAGTTTCATCTTTGTGATAAAGGTGACAAATGGGGAAGGCAACTGTCAAAATGGCACTGTCATAGCTAGCATAGCCCAACACAACCAAATAATACAAGGCGTGAGATGGTTTTACTTTATTTTTGCAAAAATAATGCAATGCTAAGTTCTTAAATATTCTGTAATAGAAGTCCATCATGTCACCATTCAAATATCGTTTACTGCCTCTATCTGGATCGTTTTTGTACAGTCGGGTATTTCAATCATGAAAATTGGTTGACATTGTAAAGCACTGTTAAAATCAATAATGGTCATACAAATGCTAGTCACTATTCACACATATTTTATGCGTCGTACTGGGTGCGGCCTTGTCCAGAAGATACCTAATGCACATACCTATTCCCGTAAGTACGTACATGTTTATCTGGATGGCTGTCAACTTTTCCAGGAGATATACTCCTGTGTACAGCTTGGCAAAAAAGAATCTGTCGTGGTGAAAATTGGAACTAAAATATAAATTTTTTATGGCAACACTGCTTTGTTTATCAAATTATCAATAACAAGTATTAGCTTCTCTGTCATTGTGTTATGTTCCCAGTTGTATTTTACTTATTTATAATTAACTATCAATTATTAATGCTTTTGTACATATAAAAAATGAATAAAACAATAAGGAGTAGTGGTGTGAGCTGTGATATACCAAGTTTTCGTAAGATATTTGGCGGAAACTGAAGCGGAACAAATTTTGTCTCCGATTGACAATGTTTTCGAAAGAACTGCCGATATTACAGGTATTTATCCAAGAAATGTATATTCTATCTATTATTTAGTCAATGCCAGTCATTATTTTTCCTTTCTTATAATAAGTTTTATCGGTATTGTAAGTTTCAAGCCATTTTATTGTTAAACTAGCTGCTCCTGCCCGCGACTTCGTCCGCGTTAAATTTCGTGTTCCCCCGACCCTTCCCGTCGCGTTGAATCGCCTACCCGCGCGATTTTCCCCGTTTTTGCAACATTTTTCATTACTGCTCCGCTCCTCTTAGTTTTAGCGTGATGTTATATAGCCTATAGCCTTCCTCAATAAATAGGCTACCCAACACAAAAAGAATTTTTCAATTCGGACCAGTAGTTGCGGAGATTACCCCTACATACAAACTTACAAACAAATTTTACCTCTTTATAATATTAGTATAAATTTATAATATTAGTATAGATTTATAATATTAGTATAGATTTATAATATTAGTATAGATTTATAATATTAGTATAGATTTACTAATAGATCATTGAGGTTATGTTTTCTAGTTTGACAAATCGCGTGTACGTTGACTCTTAATGGTTGATACTTGAAATTGAAAAATGTACATGGAATTAATATGATTGTCTTTATATTTTTTTCAAGGTAAATTTCACTGTACAATTAGAGAAGGTGTTAATGAAGGTGAAAAAAATTAAGGATTTTTTCTACACCTGGAGAAACACCTAAACAGTTGGCGGAAGAAAGAATTAGACGATTTTGATCTGTGTGCAATTAGACAAAAAGTTCAACACTAAAGAAACGAGCAAGTATTTTTTATTAATGCTATTATCGCATACCACATACCATAGTAAAAAAAAAGTATAATTTACATTTATTATTTTTCAGGTGCCTATTCTACATAATACCAACACATATTATTCTACATAATTCTACCTATAGTATGAGGAGACTTGGGTTATAATGGGAGCCGTAAACGTCTAAGAAAGATTTTTACACTATTTAGATTTCATAAATAAGAAATGTAAAACTGACACATCAGTGTTAATGGAAAAATCTATAATGGTTTTTAAAGCTGGCAGTGTCACATATGCGAATATTCCAACTGTCGCACTTTGTGGAGAACCACTGCGAAGGGTGGACAAGTTTAAATATTTGGGCCACTGGGTCACTGAAGATCTAAAAGATAATTGTGACATTGAAAGGGAACGTAGGTCGCTGGCTGTCCGTTGTAATATGCTGGCCCGCAGGTTTGCGCGTTGTACGAAACCAGTGAAAGTAACGCTGTTCAAAGCTTACTGTCAGTGTTTCTACACGTGCAGCCTGTGGGTCAACTACACTCAGCGGACATACAGTGACCTACGCGTTCAATATAACAATGCACTGAGAGTGGTGCTGCGGCTGCCGTGGCGTAGTAGTGCGTCAGGGATGTTTGCAGATAATAATATTGATGGTTTTGCCGCCATTATTAGAAAAAGGTGTGCATCCCTGATGACTCGTGTTCGCGGCAGCACCAACAGTATTCTCAGTGTATTCGCAGATCGGAGGGATTCCCCGATGCTGCGGAGATGGATGCGGCTCCATGCTGAATTTTAATTTATATGTTTGTACCTGTGTATGTAATCTACTAACACTAGACGTTAAGAAAAATTGTTACTAACCCTATGGACTCCGGTCTGAAATAAAAATATTCTATTCTATTCTATTCTATAGCACTGAAAAGGAATACACGAATGATGTTATCTCACGTTTTTCTTTTTAAATTAAACCAAAATTTTAGCGTGTTCTTTCATTAACCGACTTCAAAAAAAGGAGGAGGTTATATGTTCGACTGTATGTATTTTTTTTTTTTTTTTTTATGTATGTTCACCGATTTCTCCGCCAATAGTCAACCGATTTTGAAAATTCTTTTTTTATTCGTAAGGGTATACTCCTGAGGTGGTCCCATATTAATTTTGTGAAGATTTGATGTATACTTTGGGAGATAAACGAAGGAACTCCTCAAAAACAAACAATACACGTAATGTGATTTGGATATTGTACTAAAGATCAATAAAAACTTTTTTACAAAAAAAAACAACCGACTTCCTTAAAAACACTACAAAGTGAAAAATAACTTTAATTTCGGAAGTCGGTGTCTTAGGATCTGTATTTATGGTTTTTTTGCCACCGACTTCCGAAATTAAAGTTATTTTTCACTTTGTAGTGTTTTTAAGGAAGTCGGTTGTTTTTTTTTGTAAAAAAGTTTTTATTTTTAAATTTTTAGTTGTGGTATTCACCCCGCACTAATTCCAAACAAATAATGCATATTTATGCGATAGCAGAAATCGCGGTTGATTTGCTGTCATTTTTTAAAGAGTTCCGGTGTCTGTCTCCGGAACTCATCATCAGAACTATATGAAAATTATATGGGACCATTTCGGAATAAACCCCTTTAGAACAAAAAAAGAATTTTGCAAATCCATCTATATATGACGGAGTTATGGCCGAACATACATAAAAAAAAAAAAAAAAAATATAAACATCCGAAATGAGAACCTCCTCCTTTTTGAAGTCGGTTAAAAATAATGGCTGGTTCTATCTATCCATCCGTGGTGAACTAATTATAGTCTTCGAAGATACCGCATGGAACTCCTCATCGGTGAACAGTACATATAGGAACTTACAGTGAAAGGTTAGAAGGTTAGGGGATAATTCTTTGAATATTATAGGCACGTTTAGACGGATTTGCAAAATTCTTTTTTTGTTCGAAAGGGGTTTATTCCGAAATGGTCCCATATAATTTTCATATAGATCTGATGATGAGTTCGGGAGACAGACACCGGAACTCTTTAAAAAATGACAGGAAATCAACCGCGATTTCTGCTATCGCATAAATATGCATTGTTTGTTTGGAATTAGTGCAGGGTGAATACCACAACTAAAAATTTAAAAAAATAAAAACTTTTTTGCAAAAAAAAAACAACCGACTTCCTTAAAAACACTACAAAGTGAAAAATAACTTTAATTTCGGAAGTCGGTGGCAAAAAAACCATAAATACAGATCCTAAGACACCGACTACCGAAATTAAAGTTATTTTTCACTTTGTAGTGTTTTTAAGGAAGTCGGTTGTTTTTTTTTGCAAAAAAGTTTTTTTTTCATTATCATGTGGATTGTGATAGTGTTGTGTACCCCACAAAGACATACCTGACGGCTTTATTAGTCAACTTTTCTAGTTTATTCAATATTGCCCGTACCTTTCGAGTGCGACATGTTATAGGTACTCTCCGACTTCCGATTAGTTTCCGACAGTAAGCAGCTGTTAGTCGCCTTCTTGTCGACTATAAACTGTCAGCGTTAACAGGAGTCAGGAGTTGTTCATTATCATTCATGAATGTCAAATTTGATACAGGCATACCAACTATCGAATGGTTGTGAATACCTTAGATAATGGCCGTAAATGCGATTGCTGAACATTATTTTTTGTGTATCGGCTTCAATCGGCAATCCCTGAGTGTAATTTAATTTATTTTTTATAGTGAATAAGTTTTCATTATGTTATTATGATGGCACTCGCATCTCTTAGATAAAAGGTTATTCTAGCGAAATAATGCGCAATCTACTAAATACAATGAAAGTAAAAGCCTGTGTGCCTATTAAGTCTGGATATCTTGACTGTTGAGAATTTCCGGAATCTCGTGTTTGTTGATTAAAACAACAAGTATCTTATCACTTTTAGTCTTAGTATACAGGGTGGCCATACCTGCTAAGCAGGCGCCCTCATTTTTTCCAGACTCTTTTTTGCCAAGCTGTACTATTGTGTATGTATTCTGTGCACTACATCCTTTTATTATTCTAAGACTACATCAGTGTCAGCCACAGAACTAGAATAAATGATGTATTCTGTTCAGGGTTCAGTGGTTCTGTGCCAGAATCTTGCCAGAATACCACAGAATACATATACTCCTAGCGGAGGTGTCAGCTGTTGACAACAAAATGAAATCGTCAAAAATTCTAAATGTCAAAATGTCTGGGGAAGGAAGTGGAAGTCTAAACAAAAATAACGAATTGTTTTTCTGCCTGCACTGAAGCCTGAAAAGGGAATATTATTTCAGCGCTTCTACAACTGAGCAATGGAGTCTATGCCATTAATGATCCTCCTTTATCATGAGACTATTAACGACTAAATAAGGAAATCTTTAAAAAAAAAAAAAACACTTAAGAATGTTCAACGCTGCAACGATTTTATCTATTTGATAGGATATTCTAGATACATGATCGCTTACAAATGGTAAGCCATCAGTTTACTTGCCATGGAAGCTTCAATTGAGGAGAATTTATATCGTGCAGTTTTAGCTGAAGATCTAGACGCAGTTTCGCGGGCGCTTTCGAAAGGTACATTATTCATTATTTAATTCGTAACTGGTGGATTTTTAAAAAATATATAGAAGATAATAATTATTACCTACTGTAGTTGTTAAGGTTCACCAGAAAGATACAGTAAAAAAAAAATTTAGTTAAAGACATACACAGCCGACATTATTGGGATTATCCTTTATTTTATTACAGGTGCCAATCCAAATAAGACTGCCAGCCAAGGTAAAACTAGTTTAGGCGAAGCTGCAAATAATGGAAACATTGATATTGTCAAACTATTAATTAATGCCAGTGAGGCAAAACCGCACATGCCTGTATTATATGCAGGTTCTCCTAAAAAAAGGCTAGTCAAGTGCCACAAACGCAAGTTAAGACATCATGGACAACATGATGAGACTGTTGTTAAATGCAAAAATTTGAATGACAGAACTTTTAAGGATTTTCATTTTGGACAATACGAGACAGTTGGAGTAAAAGAGACCAGTTCAAAAGCAGACACAAACCAGGGATACTTTGTATTTATACACAGTGAAGGATCTAGCAGTGATGAGAGTAAACTTGGTAGTCTAAAATCACCAATAACTTCATCATCACTGACACCATCACCACAGGCTGACTTAGAATGGGATGAGGATATAGGAAATGTTGCTCCGACTACTAGTGAAGATGAAACCTGGTCTTCTATGTATAAGTACGTTGCTTCTATTTGTATTGTAAATACTAATTACTGGATCACCAGATAAGATCAGATGTGGCTGAGTTACATAAAAATAAACATATTAATTGTATCCTCTATTATTCAGTCACTAGCTTCTGCCCGCGACTTCGTCCGCGTTAAATTTCTTGTTCCCCCGACCCTTCCCGTCGCGTCGCCGTTTTAGCAATATTTTTCATTACTGCTCCGCTCCTCTTGGTTGTAGCGTGATGTTATATAGCCTATAGCCTTCCTCAATAAATAGACTATCTAACACAAAAATAATTTTTCAATTCAGACCAGTAGTTCCTGAGAGAGCTTTATAATATTAATATTAGTATAGATTACCGAATTAGAAACTGATTATATATAGGAGGAGGTTGATTATTGCCAGTTCACACATTTTTAGTTTCCTTTTTCTTTTATTCAGATGGTATGCAGCTATATTGGAGTCTACAGGGGCAGCCATAGCTTCAGCCTCTGTGGTGACCAATGGAATTGATCAACATGATGCATTCATGCAGACTGCCTTACATTATGCTGCAGAACAGGGTCATGTTGGAGTGGTCAAAGTGCTGATAGAAGCTGGTAAATAGTTTTGTACTACAGTAGGGCGTTACTAATTCAGTCTGTTGTATGTGTATGGTGTGCGGCAAATGGCTGGGGATCTGGAAAAGCATCCCTAATTTTAAAAAAAAGACTTCTTTGCATCCTGGGTTTTAAAACATGCTTTATGGGATCCTTGATAATCCGCCTAGGGTTTGCTATTTGCTTGTCACTACTATAAATGAAATAATATTTTTCCAGGTTGTAAAATAGATGCTGAAACAGGAGATGGTGTGACTGCTTTACATGTAGCAGTAATAAAAAATTATATAGATATTGTGAAGATTCTTATAAAGGCTGGGAGCAATGTCAACCACAAAACATATGATAGTATGACACCTCTGCATTTTGCAACATCAAGAGGTTATCTGGATTTGGTGAGTACACTTTCTGGCAATCCTAACAAAAACGTTTGCCGTACCAGTATGCTCATTAATTGCGCTCTTTAAATATGCACATGGCATACTCGCGCTATAATCGCGTTTAGTTAGAACACAGGGTCCCTCATGGCCTACCACAGTTAAGTGAGAATTTTATGGCCAATGCTTCCCTGACATCATGTCAGCAATTCCATGGTGAGCTACCATTAAGTCTGATTAAAATAACTTTCAGGTAAAGATTCTAGTCAGTAGTGGAGCTAGTTTAGAAGCTAGGGATGCAAACGAGAGGACAGCATTGTACATAGCAGCTGGCCGATGTCATATGGATGTGATCAAATATCTTATTGATGCTGGTGCTAATGTTAACAGTGAGGAGATCCATGGTAAATAACACTTATATGTATATTTTATTATTGTAGCAACTTCAAAATTTATACATTTCTATGTAGTAAATATTGCAAAATAAGATAATATAAGTAATAACACTCTCATCACATCAAGTCGCAATAGGCCCGGCGCCCACTATCGGTGGGTATCGGTGCGGCTCGGTACAGCTCGGGCGCCTTACGGCGGCTTCGGGCGCCTCAGAGCTGCGTCGGGCGACTTCGGGCTGCCTCGGCAGCCGTAAGCATGGCTAAGGACGCCGAGGCTGTCCTCGGGTAGCAAGATGAACAATGAGAACTAAGTCCCAATCCACCATTATAAATACACACGCACAACTGTTTTCACGTAACGTTACGACTGCTCTGCGATGTTTCTGCCGCCCGAACTATTCTGAGGCTACCCAAAATCAGCTACGGCGTCCTTAGCCATGCTTACGGCTGCCGAGGCAGCCTGAAGTCGCCCGACGCAGCTCTGAGGCGCCCGAAGCCGCCGTAAGGCGCCCGAGCGGTACCGAGCCGCACCGATGCCCACCGATAGTGGGCGCCGGGCTATAGAGTATATCACGTGGGAGTTAGCAGTGTAAACTGAAATAACTTACCTTGATTTACATCAGTCCTTACCCTTTCCTAAACATTTGTCCAAAAGAATAAAACCATTTTTTATTTTCAGGATACACACCTCTTTGTGAAGCTGTATGGCAAAAGTATGCTGTGGGTGTAGAACTGCTACTGTTGTCTGGTGCTAGGATCACTCATTCCCATAGACTTTTGCACAATGCAATAATACAAAGACAGGTATGTCCACGTCTCGCATCAAGTTAATTTAAGTACACGTTAATTCAAATTAACACGTAAATTGAAGCAGCGCACCATACGGCGCGTAGTGTTCCACGTGCGCCTCAAAGAGACGTCAGCAACACTGAAGGGGTCTGCTAGGACCGATGCCTGCCGGGGTCGCGTGATTGTTCGAAAGAGATACCGTGACCCTGGCACATGGGCAACTGAAGGAACACGGGTGGGTTTTAGTCGGTAAAAGTCTGACACGCCCTCCTGCTCCGCCCAAAGCGGGAGAAGTCATTTGATGATTTCCCATCCAAAAAAAAAAAGAAAGCAGTTCACCATAATGATCGACAATTTTAACTCGTACTGTGGGCAGAAAATCATAAATTGAGTGTATCATTATTTTAAAATATGTGTGCATGGAAATTGGGAGACAAGATTTTGTGGGGCCGAAAATCGTAAATACTGGAAATGCTATAGTGTTTCACTTTACTCTTGCGACGTTCTTAATTAAATACATTTCCGATATAAATAATGGTACTCATTCATACTGAGTAATGTTATAATAAAATTGTAATTTAATTTTTAGGTGGAGATCGTGGAAATGCTCACCGCTTACGGTGCGGGCATAAACCTCTACAACGACAACGGCGACACACCACTGCTTTTAGCGGCCAGACTAACACAGCCTGTGATCGTTAAATTATTGTTATGTAAAGGTAGGTGAATACCTCGTTTATTCAACACATTGTGATTACAACCCATTGGTCTATTTCTCCCATCTGATTCTACAATCATCTGTATTCTAGTTTTTACTGCGAAAAATGGACTTATTTTGAAGAATTTCGTACAGTCGTAGAAGGCAGAACATGATTCAATCTTTGAATCATGTTTCAATTCTTTTATTTTCACAATACCAAATAATAAAATTTTGAGTAATGAGAAGTGAATGGATATGGTAAACAAGTGGCGCTCAATTTTCGCAGTTGCTTATGAGATTACAGCGACTCCATTTCAGAACATTATTTAATTTTAATAGATTTAATGTAGACTGTGTATGTGTGTGACTATGACTTTGTATTTCATTAGTGAGATTTCTTAACTCTTTCTGTTACAGGTGCGCATTCTAATTTATGCAACAGTATAACAGGTGCTAATGCGTTGCACATCGCCGTTGAAAGTGTAGCCGCCTACGAAGATTTTGAGGAATTGTTGAAATGTTTAATAGACTATAAGATTGATTTGAATGCTACAGCTCTTACGGGCGATACTGCGTTAAACAGGGCTCTGTTGTTACACAAGTAAGTTAATGTGTTCATTGATTGCTACGGCGTGGTTCTAATATCAGCTGATGTGAATAATATCAGCATCCGTGATGCAGTCGAAAATCGTCGACTACCTACTGATGCTAAGGCGATTATCACACGGCACCGCGCACCGCCGCGGAGGGCGGTCGCTGTAAAGCGAATTGACCGCTTGGTCGGTTGGTGTACGTGTGTTAGGCATCAACGGATTTAATAGACGGCAATGCCATCGATGCCCGCCTCACAAAACAGGTCCTCCGATTAGACAAACGACAGCTGCGTATGGTTACAGCAGCAATAACTGGACATGGGTCGTTTAATAAACATCTATTTGTCATAGGAGTTACAGACAGTCCGCTGTGCAGGGCCTGCATTGAGGACGACGAGACAGCAGCGCACGTGCTTCTAAACTGCCCGGCGATCGCCACATACAGGGCCAAGTACTTCGGTAACCCAGGTACCCTACGTGAGATAGTCAGCAACATCAAGGCGTTGCTGGCCTTTCTCGAGGAGCTGGGGTGGATCGAATAACCGATTTCCCACCCGTACGCAAAATACGCGCTCAGACGTGGAGTTGCGGACAACAGCCCGTTCTACCTATTACCTAGACGGCAATGCGACATGAGATCCGCTTCACCGCCTACCGCGACGGTGCGCGGTGCCGTGTGTTAATCGCCTAAAAGTATTGTGTCTGTTAAGAGGGCAGGCGAATAGGCAAGGATAGGCCTTGACTTTTTGCTTTCACCTTGAGCCACATTTGGCATTCGGATATGAAAACAGAAACGAAATCCTATTCGTTAATCTAGCGACATTTTTTCATAAGTATTAAAATTTCTGTTACTTGTAAATTTATTGATGCTTTTCTTGTTACAGAGACCATGCTGCAGTTCTACTAATTCGCTATGGAGCAGACGTGAACACTTGCGATTTACACTCGTGTGGTCTGGACAATCTATCCATTGCAAGCAGACGAAGATCGTACAGTTTAACATCAATGTTACTAAAGGCAGGTCATTACGTCACGGTTCCCGATCAAGGCGCCACTGTTCCTAAACCAGGATGCACAGCATATTGGTTATATCATGCTTGCAAACAACCACTTAGTCTCTCTGATCTATGTAGAATAAAAATAAGATGCATAGGCGCCAGGTCGGGTAAGTCATTGTATTGCTTCATTTCGTCACTCCCTCTACCAAAGAGCTTAAAAGGATACCTTATGATGGAGGACGAAGGTCTGTAGTACTAACTTGTAATGTGATTCAGTAAAAAGTCTGGGCTGTCAAGAAATAAAAATAAATATCTATATGCATTTTTATTTAATAAAATTACACAGTAGTACAAAGGTGTACTTAGGGTAAAATATAAAATTGTTGATTAGAATATCTATACTTGTGTGACACAATGTTTGTCCATAAAAATCTTCAAAATGAGTTGCAATTGTTAAAACGCCTAACAGTAAAGAATAATCCTTATTTTATGTTTGTAATTACATTAGTTTGGAGAATGAGCAGACATGAGCAGTTTTAAAATGTTTATATTTACTTGAGAGTTACAAGGATTTTACAATAAAAAGGTACAAGTTATTTATATTTAGTTGTAAACAATTAATTTAATGTTGATTATTTATATTTGTTATCAAATGTATGTTATAGGGTAATTTAATTTATTAACTAAAAAGGACAACTCATTCTCCTTGAATAATATTATGTAGAAAATGTCCAAGTGATGTGAATTGGTTGAAATAAGAATCTAGTCTTAAACTAATTAATAAATGTATTAATAATACAATTAGTAATTTAAATAAATGATATGAATTCAGATATACATAGAATAAAGCGACATCAAGTTGTTTTTAAGCCTACTTACACAGGGTGAGTAAATTATAATGTACTACCTATTATGTTGATAATACATACACTGTACATACATATGAAAGAGTTTTAATTATATCACCCACAATGTGTATTTATATTTATCAAGTTTTCTTTTGTTTAAAAGGTAAGTAGTAATTGGAGTAGAAAATATGAAATTATGAATAACAAAGCTGTCTGGCCACCAGCAATGTTGTATCATAAAAAGTAGGTAGATGCGCCATACCGCCCAAATATTAAATTACGAAAACATAAAATTATCTTTTGTATTTTTCACCGGAAGCTATTTTTAAACCCAATTAATGAGACGGTAACATATCCACCTACTTAAAAATAGCAAAATAACAAATAACACTATAAAATATAATCCATAGAATATGTATAACACATAATATTATAATGAGACGGAAAATTGCGATTAGTGACTAAATAATTTTAGAATATTAGGTGTTAAACATACTATTTTAATAATATATCATTTCTTTTAACGTGAATACCTCTAATGGCAATAATTTAATACCTATTTAAATCACGATTATATAATTGGCTCACTGTAAGCCAGTGAGCAGTTATTTACAGTGAGCAGATTATATGAAAAAATAGAAGCAACTAATGGGAATGTTAACATAAAATAAACATTTCTACAAATAATAATAACAGCAATAAAAGATGCAGAATACATTAACCAACCAATATACATAAGGTTACACCATTTCGCAGATTAAATCATGCAAATAAAACAGCATAATAAATACCTAGAATAGCATGGGAAACTAAATGCAAAACAAAGTTCAACTAAAAATATCTTAAGCTAGCATGAAGTGCATGACAATATTAAAACAGCAATTTATCAATCAATGTCAATGAGTAAATACTAACTGCTATTTTTATTGCATATCTCTGGCTGCACCCGTAGCATAACCACCATAGAAAGAACTTTGTCTATTCTTAGTAGAATAGAGATAGAACTGTCATGCTACGCCAGCATAAAACGGTATAAATCTTTCTACAATCTTTAATTCTTTCTTTAATCTTTCTACAATCTGTAATTTTGTCTATTCTTCCGTTGATAAAACCCGTTTCTACGTTGGTCATGCTACGCATGCTGGACTCTAAATCAGGCCTTTGGGCTTGACATGTTATCAGAAGGACAATGGCCTCTAATGTCCTTCATAGTGTTCAATTTAGGGTATGTCTCCATCAAAAAATTTACTAAATCAAAGTGTTTATTTTCAACAGCTTTATGGAGAGCTGTTTGCCCATCAGCATCTTGTGCATCAACACTAGCTCCCGATTGAATAAGGAATTTTATTGCTTCAATTTTACCTAAAAACAGCACTGAAAGATAAGTGACAACTTCTAAAGAGTCTAATACGGGCATGAAACCATTATTCAATGCTTTCTTATCTCAAAATGTGTGTATTTACCAGTCCTCTGAAGTAATTGGTAGGTGTGAAGTGAAACAATAAGCAATAAAAAAAAGTAGTTCTTTAAGTATTGAGCTTAATTGCGTTATTTGCTTTAGATAATGAGTTATGGCAACACATTCAATATTTTTGTGTTCTTTAAACAATTATAACTTGATGAAGGTGATTACCTGCTGCAGCAGCTTTGTGTAATGGTGTAGCTTGTCCACTATGGGTCTTTGCATCAATCACTGCCCCATTTTGTAATAAAATTTTACAGATGTCCACATATCCTTTGCGTGCAGCGTAATGCAATGGGGTATACCCAGAATTATCTGGTGTGTTCACTATTTCTCTGGCATTGCGTGCCTTAGCAATCAGATGTCTGACTCTTTCCTCATCACCATAGAAGGCTGTAATAATATAAAATTATAAAAAAAATGGAGACCTGTTTTTTTACATGTTTGCAAGCTTAATTTTATCGGGCACACACAAATATAAGCGAGTGGTTAAGCTATCTTATCAGGAAACACTTCAAAATATGAGATACTAACATGGTTGCACATTATACCTGATAAAGTAGCAATTTATAGAAATAAATATAACATTTAACTAATTACCTGCATACCACAGGCCCCTCTCCCAATGTATTTCAGATAACGTTTGGCTAACAGATGCGTTAGCATGGGTGCAGTTTGAGTGGTCACAATTCTCTCCATGATCCATAATTCTTATAATAATAGAATATTACAAAGAACAATACAGTGAATAGGTTTGTATTGATTTAAATAATGCGCTGGAGGGTCCAAGTGATCTCTGTCTCACCAGTGCTTGACACTATCTTGTAACCAAGCTGACTCAATGAATTAAGAGCCTCAAGAACATTAGTTTTGATTGAAACCCCGTTCACAACTACTCCCGATCCTGGGAACTTTTTAGAAATAGCTCTTATCTCCTCTTCCCCTAGTCCAAAAACAGAGCAATCACTTGCATGCAAAGATCCTTTGATAGCAATATAAACCACACTGTCTTCTTCAGCTATAGTTACTGTTTCCAAGTTGCATGGAGTCAGGATCTGGCTGCCCTTTGTGTCCATAGTATAAAATAAATTAAACTGATCAAGATATGTGTTTCAATATGATGATTGTGGCTTACACTTCGTCGTCTTTTGTCTGATGTTGGTAGTTGCCCAAGTGCATAGCCTCCTTGCTAAAATTGTTGATGTTATCTTGCTCCACAATTATTGAGGGTTCTGGTTCTGAAAACTCTTTTCTCATAGTCCACATATACTCATTATAGTCTTGTTTGACAGCTGTGGAGCTAGACGCGACAACCTTGTAACCCAACACCTGTAATGTTATTGTTCAATTAGCACTGTGATACATATGACTCATAACTACAGAACTACAATGATTCAATTAGCTGTTGTGTAAGGAATGTACAAAATGACAAACCTCAAGTGCGCTAAGAATAACACAAGGATGTTGTAAATAAACAATGGTAGAGTCGTCGCAGTAGCCTCCACATGCAAACCTCTTGAGCTGTTCTATGTCCCCAGCTATGCAAATAAAATTAGACTTTCAATAAAATAACTTAAGCCTACACATTTTATGTAGTAAATAAAATGAGAAGAGGACTGTGTTTAAATCTAGTTGATAAGGCTAATGAGTTATATTTACTTGTCTCCTGTTTCTCATTTTACTTTCGTAATTTGTCAACATCTACCTTTCAAGCCGGATACCAAAACACGCCAAGGGTTTTTATGTCCATATGATGCTAGATTACCTCTAATCAGAATGTAGGGCATTGATAACGGATATTATTTCACTTATATCTTATACTGTTACAGTACAAAATTAATAAAATTATTCAATTACTTACGGCTGAACTGAACACAAACACAAATTGCGTTATATTGCGAAGTAAACGCAACGCGAGGAACAAGACGGTACTAACTAAAAGGAAAAGTAGATATATTTATCATTACTACAGGACAGCAGTATGCATTTTATGTAAGAGTAAGGAGCGAAAAGTTACTTTTTGATGCTATTCATCTGAAAAGTAATGACGTGTATTGGATTATAGTGTGACCAATGTAATTCTGTAATTTTCCAAATAAATCCTGAAATCGAGAAACTTTATTATCAATTTATATGTGTATTTAACGAGAGATGTCCGCTTTGCGCGCACAACATAGCAGACAAGTGTAGAACTTATTGCTTTGTTGAATTTATTAGTCAGAAATAAGAAAATAAAGTCTAACTAGTAATAGTTAGACTTTATTTTCTTATTTCTGACAATGCTGACAACAAACAGGTATTATATTCCTGGCTGGCATCACACTGAGTAGCTGTCAGCAGCACTGCTGCCCCCTCGTTCCGGTTTCTCTTCTTACGCGGCAATTTAAAAATGCTTAAAATAATAAAAAAATATCTACGACACGGGAAAACCTTCTTGCTAAAGACGGCCTGAAAAATATTCCATACTAGTTTCTGCCCGCGACTTCGTCCGCGTCAAATATTTGCTCCCTTGACCCGTCCCGTTGCATCTCAGCCTGCCAGTTATCGTCCATTTTTTTGTTGCTGCTCCGCTCTTTTTGATCGTAGCCTGATGTTATATACTCGTAGCATATAGCCTTCCTCAATAAATAGGCTACCCGACTCAAAAATATTTTTTCAATTCGAACCAGTAATTCCTGAGATTATCGCGTTCCATCCACCATTTTAGGGAAGTGGTGGGTTAGAAAGACAAAAAGTAGCCTAAGTCACTCTCCATCCCTTCAACTATCTCCACTTAAAAAATCACATCAATTCGTCACTCCGTTTTGCCGTGAAAGACGGTTCAACAGACACACACACTTTCCCATTTATTAGTAGATTATTAACCAAGGGGATAAAGCAGTGTCTTCTGTCGCGGGTGACGATTTAAATCGCGAGCGTAACGAAGGACTCGAGGTTTACTCCCGAGCGTAGCGAGGGTGTTAAAAACTTAAATCACGAGCGAAGCGAGGGATTTTAGACGAGTCCTGAGTGTAGCGAGGGATTTAAGTTCACCCAAGACAAAGACAGCTTTATCACCGAGGAAAATACTCTACTTTTCGTACCATTTGCGAAAAAATTAACACAATAATAAAATGAGATAAGCATTTATTAAAAAATAATGACAATTAAAAATAAATTAAAATAAACTTAACGTTTATGTATTTGAAGAAAACAAAAATGCGGCAAATTCCTAGACTAATATTTTTTTGTCGGGAAAGCAAAGGCATCAAGCTCATACGGCCCCGTCGGTTTTTAACCGACTTCAAAAAGGAGGAGGTTATCAATTCGGATGTTTATATTTTTTTTTTTTTTTTTTTTTATGTATGTTCGGCCATAACTCTGTCATATATAGACGGATTTGCAAAATTCTTTTTTTGTTTGAAAGGGGTTTATTCCGAAATGGTCCCATATGAATTTCATATAGATCTGATGATGAATTCCAGAGATAAACACCGGAACTCTTTAAAAAATGACAGCAAATCAACCGCGATTTCTGCAATCGCATAAATATGTATTGTTTGTTTGGAATTAGTGCGGGGTGGATACCACAACTAAAAATTCAAAAATAAAAACTTTTTTACAAAAAAAAACAACCGACTTCCTTAAAAACACTTCAAAGTGAAAAATAACTTTAATTTCGGAAGTCGGTGGCAAAAAAACCATAAATACATATCCTAAGACACCGACTTGCGAAATTAAAGTTATTTTTCACTTTGAAGTGTTTTTATCGTAATTTTATTTAATAACTAGCTGACCCAGCGAACTTCGTATCGCCTCAGATTCAATAAATGTTGTAATGAACGTACCAAGTTTGACAACCTAGTACGCGGTGGTGGTCTGGTAAGCGTTTTCTAGATAACACTTATATGTTTGGTTAGCTCTTACCAAGTTATGATAACCTGGTACGTCGACGGCATAAAGCGTTTTCTACCTGACACATACCCAGCGGGTGATTCCGTAATACACTATAAGTAGGAACCCTTTCATTTTGACAGTTCCACAAAATTCATGACGTTGTTTATGTTGCTAAGGACAGGCAATTTTTTCAACCATATCAAAGAAAATAAAGAACTATATGAATGATGATGAGCAATAAATAACCTTCAAAATGATCCAGATTCTGATTAATAGTGTGTTGCGCAATTAGGGTGAAGTTAGGCGAATTCCTACAGAATTATGACTACCGGATACTTCGAAAGCATAAAGCGTTTTCTAGATGACTCTTTTTGTTTAGCAAGCTACTACCCAATTATGACAACCTGCTTCTTTGGAGGCATGAAGCATTTTCTAGCTGACATTTTTTTGTTGGTGGACAACCCACCCGTGTTCCTTCAGTTGCCTATATGCCAGGGTCACGGTAACTCTTTCGAACAAATCTCGCGACCCTGGCAATCAGGTGAGGTGAGCTCCTACCGAGCTATGACAACCTGCTCATTCGAAGGCATAAAGCGTTTTCTAGATAACACTCCTATGTTTAGCAAGCTCCTTCCCAGTTATGGCAACCTGGTACTTCGAAGTCATAAAGCGTTTTCTAGCAGACACATCAGGTTATGTGAGGTCCTACCCAGTTATGGTAATTGTATTTTAAAGGAAACGCGTTTGCTAGCTGACACTCCTGTTTAATATAGCTCATCATACCTTACGCGCTCAGACGTGGAGTTGCGGACATCAGACCGTTCTGCCTAGTTCATACCAAGTTGTGACCACCTTTTTATTGGGTCATCTAATAACGTCTCCCGCTCTGGGCGGAGTGGGAGACTTTTATTAACTAAAACCCACCCGTGTTCCTTCCTCCAGTTGGCTATGCCAGGGCCACGGTAACTTTTTCAAACAAATCTCGCGACCCTGGCAGGAAGTTATGACCACCTGGTACTTCGCAGGTATAGAACGCTTTCTGGCTGACACTGCTGTTTGATAAGCTCGTACCAAGTTATCACCACCTGGTACTTCGAAGGCAAAAAGCATTTTCTCTGACACTCCCATGTTTGTTAGATCCTTCCCAGTTATGACAACCTGGGTATTTCGAAGGCATAAAGTTATGATCATCTAGTACTTCGAAGGCATAAAACATTTTGTGGCTGACACTACTGTTTGATAAGCTCGTACCAAGTTATCACCACCTGGTACTTCGAAGGCATAAAGCGTTTTCTAGATGAGTCTTCTTTGTTTAGCAAGCACCTACCAAGTTATGATAACCTCATACTTTGAAGGCCTACAGCGTTTTCTAGCTGACTTTACCCTTGTAAGTGAGATCCTGCCGAGTTATGACCACCTGGTTCATCAAATGCTTAAAGTGATTTCTAGCTGAAGAAAACTATTGTATTCTTCTTTATAACCGAGTATATCACTTGTTATGTTAGTAACGTTCATGTTATTCTATCCAAACTTACCAAAACTCCATATTAAATTAAACTTTTAATATTAGGCGCGGCGTAATAGCTCTGAACTAACCGTGATGTACACTAAGAAATTCAGTTTTCTTACATCCTTTTTGTGGGAAATAATAAATTAATTATTTTACATGTATTTTCTATCAATAAAATAACTTGATCGACGCATTTGTTTTAAATATTCTCTTTCATGATATTTGAGCACGCATTCTGTAAGTTTACATTGTCCTATTATATGGTTGTTAAGTATTCTTAAGTGTTCTTAAATTTTCTAATTTTTCGCGCAATTTTTTAAATGTTTTCTTTCATAAGAACCTTCTCCTGACAATTACAAACACAACAAACAAAAAAAAAGTGAAATCGGTCCAGCCGTTCACGCGTGATGGCGTGACCAAGGGAAATAGGGATATAGATCATAACTGCATAATAAATGCGTATTCCTTTTTCAAAAAGATGTATAATGCTTTATACATATACAAACTCAATGGTGTAAACACAGATGTAGTTCAGTATAAATTTCGGTAAGTATTTCTAAATCACATTCTCCCCCTAGAGGATGAATGAAATTCAGTACAATTTTCTTTCTCTGTTTTTAACAGATTAAAAATGACTATTGTTATGTTCGCTTTTTGTGGCATAGAATGTCACTTTTTTGAGCAAGTGGTACGAAAAATATCAGTATGGATTTTGTTGATCTTGTACTAGGGTATCCGGATAGATGCAGTCCAATTTTTTTTTGAATTTTTTAAATTAATGGTGCTAGCTACACCTCTCCAGTGTGCATGCAAGTAAAGATCATTTAATTAACTACATAATTCATTCATAAAACTGTGTATATTCTCAAAAACCTAGGACAACTAGCCACATGAAAAAAAGAGAAAACTGTCCTAGGTACAACAAACCAGATGTACATACCTAGGACCGTGTGATGTGTTGTATCTTGAACAGAGCAGGTTCAAATCAAGATAAGAACTTTTAGTAGCTGTAATTTATTTATTTTCTGTTGAAATAATATTAGTAATAACTAGATTACCATATTTATTTAAAACACATACAACTATCATCACAGGCTTACCTAATACAATAGCGTAGTTATAGTTATAATAGCACACAATGATTCGACTTACAAGTAACTATATTATTGTGAACAACCAAGACTAATTTTACAAAATGGGGCCTGTGTGAATTCGCCCAGAGTACAATTGAAGCAGTCAATCCGTTGTGGTATGGGAATTCGCGACGTCCCCGTAAGGGGGCGTGGCGAGCGGCGTCGGAGCTGTGCTCCCTGGCCGCGGATGGTGTGCGGTGGCCCGCTAAAACGGGCCCCTCAATATGTTGCCCATTGGGCTAACAACATATGTGGGACGCGTTAGTTGACGCGTCCCTGTGTGTGGCTGCTATTTTGTGTCTCTGTGAGCGCGCCGCGGCGTTGAATTATGTATCAACGCCGCTTTCTTCACGACGCCTTGGCGGTCAGTCCCCGCCAGGTGAGACCCCCGGTTACCCGGGGGAGGCCCGGCGAGAGACGACCAGCGACAAGACGCCGACTCGACGCTCCCACAGAGTAAGGTGCGCGCCCCCGCTTATCCCGTTTCCCAGAGCGAGCCGGTAGCGGTCTAAGCTAAGGGGCAGTATGTGCGTATGGGCGGTAGTGTACTGTGTAACACCGCCCATGAATACGTGACAACGCAGGCCCGCCCGCGTGTACACGTGTGAGTCTTAGTGCCTGTTTAGTGGCGGTTGTCTGTTTTACGTTACGTGACATGCCTATATTAACTTAGAACACGCCACGCAGCGGATGTGTGTTGTGAATGTAGAGTTCACTTGATTCAGGTAAGCCGCGTGTAACCTGGTTACGGCTTACCCGGGAGTCAGTCCGGTAGTGGGGTCAGTCGTCCCTTACCAGGTCGCGGGGCAGTGGTCTTGCGTCAGGGGGCCGCGTATGCCAGGGCGCGATCTGCTTGACATGTGGCCAATCAGACGCGCCGGCACGCGCGAACATCCCCTTCGCGAGACGCCGCACATGGTCATCCAGGCTCTCGATCCCGAGATCCCGCTGGATGACATCGTTCCTCACGTAGCGAGGAGCGTCAACAATGGTCCGCAACGCCTGGTTCTGTTGCGTGCGGAGCAGCTTCCGGCTCGACTCGCTCGTGAGGGCGAACCAAGCGGGTGCGGCGTACGTCAGTACCGGGCGTATGTACATCTTGTACACGCCCAGCTTGACGCGCGCCGGCATTCGGGACGAGAGCACGGGCCGGAGGAGGTAGCGGGCTACCCTCCCCTTGGCCGCGACCTGACGGACGTGCTGACCCATTGTGAGCCGACGGTCGATGGTGACCCCCAGGTACTTGACCCGGGGCGACCACTCGATGTCGGCTCCTTGTAGATTCAAGGGTGGTGGGAGGCGGGCGAAGCCGGTGACCATCGCCTGCGTCTTACCCACGTTCACCGACAGTCGCCATTTGGCGAGCCACTCGGGAAGGAGCTCAATCCGTTGTGACACCACTGACACCATATTGAGTGTACGTAGGGCACACGTCAGTGGCGCGTGTTGCAGCAAGTTGGTGCGAGCGGGCGGCACCCACAGCAGCGGCGGCCGCCTCCGTCGCCCCACGTACCTATCAGGTACACACAACACACGCATTTGCAATTAACAATAATTGACAACAATATTTAAGTAAAGGTTGTTTTTTAAAAGCTTCACCCATCTATTTTGTGCTAATTATTGTTGACAATTTTTGGCATAGAATGACGTTATTTTAACTTGCAACTTCCTGCTACTTCTTTTTTTTTTGTGCACTACAATTATACCCATAAAAAATATGTAAATAATTGTTGACCTATATTCGACCAAAATGATGACCTTGTCTAGGGACCAAGGTACATCGTAAGTGGGGTGGCTAAGGTATAACATTGCGACAACTTTACTTCACAAGCTTTTTAAACCCACTTGCGATCGAAGTTAAGATCTGACACTTATGCAGTCCAGTACCTAGATAAACTAAGATTAGATTTTAAATAAAACAGTGTTTACAAACATGCATGACTTTAAGTAAATCGGCAAGACGTAAAGCCTTAAAAACCTACTTTGTGTCTGTATTAAAAACAAATTACCCTTTTTAACTGTACTCACACGGCGCCGGCAAACCACAACTAACGTTACGTTAAGTTTGACAAATACCATACACAAAGGTTCTTATACATGGGAGTTTAAAAAAAATAAGATTGTTCTAGGTACAACTCTGTCCAAGGTACAACAGGTTCCCCTAATATTTTTTGCTGTGCCCTACAGGGTCCGTAATTGTATGTTAGCTTCAAGCCACTTGAAAGAACTTATAACATTATGGAATGCAAATAAAGGTATGAATATGAATAACTAGCTTCTGCCCGCGACTTCATCCGCGTTAAATTTCTTGTTCCCCGACCCTTCCCGTCCCATTGAATCGCCTCCCCGTGCAATTTTCCCCGTTTTTGCAACATTTTTCATTGTTGCTCCGCTCTTTTTGGTTGTAGCGTGATGGTATATAGCCTATAGCCTTTCTCGATAAATTGGCTACCCAACACAAAAATAATTTTTCAATTCGGACCAGTAGTTCCCGAGATTAGCGCGTTCAATCAAACAAACAAACTCTTCAGCTTTATAATATTAGTATAGTTATGAATATGGAGGTGCGATTGTAGCAGCTGCTACGCCGTAGATGTGAGCTACGCCAATACAGTTAATTTAAAAAGTGCACTATGTTCTATGTTATGGGGGTTTGGTTTCCGCACTTAGTCCTTTGAGTGGACCATTGTGCGTGGGCCATGGCGGCCGTCGGTATTTACTCCAACCAGCCCACCTCCCTCCAGAAGTTGATTGTGTCTCCTGGTCTGCTAAGAACGTCCGTGTATGATTTGGGTGTCCCGAGGGTATAATAATAATAATAATAAACCCGCAGGGCAGCTTGTGGCGAGCTGTTGGGCAGTAGCGACCCCACGGACCCTATCTCCTGGGAGAATTCTTGTTCCTCATCTCTGGCTTGCCTTTATTGGCCGGCTGGAGTGAACACTGATGAGGTTCAGAGCGCCCGCCTCATTCTTGCCTTTATTGGCTGACTTGAGTGGAGATTCGCAAGAGCAAACGTGCTCGGGGAAAGGAAGTATTCCAGTAAGTGCTCGTAGGGATCTTGACCATCTTCCGGGCTCTGGGATTGTTCTGAAAGCCGTGGAATACCTCTCCACTTCTCAAGCACCTCAGGAAGTGTTGCCCCCTTGTCGCTACGTCACTATGTGCTAGCGACGTTTCCCGGGGGCCCATTATTGAGTGTGCAAGTCACCCCCTGCCATTTTATCCGTGTATACAAAACATTGATTAGGCAGGGGCCATAGTCCCTCCATAGTTGCGGTTACCAATCCACTATAGCCATCCAAACCTATAGCCTAATTTGCTCTGTTTCCATATTCTGTAATAGTTTTGCTCCAACCGGGGATTGTCTTTGGATGCACTTGCATAGTGCATACAGGGATAATCGTCGGTTGGTGCCCCCTCATCATTTAAAATTGTCTAAGCGGACTAGTCTGTATAAAGTTATTCGTGGTTCTACATTACAATCAGGGAGTGAACAATCAATCATCCTCTGTTTTCTGACCCTTAGGGCTTGATTTTGTTTTCCAAATTTATATGGGACCACTCTCGGAGTATGCCCTTTCCAATGAAAAAAGAATGATCACAATCGGACTACTATGTAAAAAGTTATGCGTGGTCATACATAAAAAAAAAAATATATACGCGTCGAATTGATAACCTCCTCCGTTTTTTTTCGTCGGTTAAAAAACTGGTTATAAGCTTAGAGCTATCTACTTAAAACATTAAAATTTCTATATTTTTTAGTAAAGAATTAAAAATCAATTTGAAAGTTTACAATGTCATCTGGGAATTTTGGAATCTCTTCGTTAATGGATGATGATGTGGCTGGATGTGACTTTGTACAAAACAAACTAGGCCCAATAGCAATAGCAATAACAATAACGTACATTTTCATTCAACCAACTTTATTTTCGATCGAATTTAAATTACTTTAAAAGTATAAACATTCATTGGGAAATCCCTTGATTCGACTCGGACCTCTGTGGTGTGGCCTACAGTTATTGACGATCACCCCATAATTATTTCTTTAGAAAACATTAAGTATTAGTCGGTAGACTTCTAACGGTAATAAAAATTGGTAGTAATAATCTAAAAAGTAGCCAGAAGTAGCTAGATTCATTTTAGTGGCTAAAACAGATTATTTTTTGGCTAAGACCGTCGAAAATCCGCTAGATCTAGCGACAAAGTGGCTAAAACGGCAACACTGGTCACAAAATCCATTTTTTTGTCACTGTCACTGTCAGTCAATACTCACGTCAGTTTGTTTTGGTGCGTTCCGTTTTAAGTAATGGTGCTAAGACAAGTTTATTTTTAGGCTCGTTTATTTTACTATAGTTGTGTTTTCTCTAAGAATGTATTTTTATTTTGTATGTTTTAAAGTTTTAAACAAGTCTTCTAATACCCGGACTGCGTATGTAGGTTTTAATTTTGTAATTTTTTAACGCAACCGGCAGGTGGACTAGATAAACGGTTTATTAATATAGTTTTAGGTATTATAAATAACACATTTAAATAATATTTATTTATTTTTATTTTATTAGGTAGTATTTATGTCTAGCGATGAAAGCAGTGATAATAGTAGTTTTTTTTCTATAACAAGCAACGACGACAGTTTTGTGAGTATTCCTTCTCTTGCTGACAGTATTGTAGCGAAGTTTTCTGATGTTCCTAAAAATTTTAATGTCATTCATATCAACGCTCAGAGTATTCCGGCTCACTTCCACGATATGCTGGCAAGTTTTGACTGTAAGAACGTACATGCTATTCTTATTTCCGAGTCATGGCTTAAACCTTGTCTCCCTTCAACTAGTTATTCTCTTCCTGGCTTCCAGCTTATAAGAAATGACCGCTCGGTTGGTGGTGGTGGTGGTGTTGCCATATATCTTCGCACACATATTCCCTACTCAGTAGTCAATGTGTCAGCGCAGCCACCGCCATCAAATGCTGGTGAACATCTCTTCCTTGAAGTTGAGCTACACCATTCTAAATTACTTCTTGGTGTCTATTATTGTCCTTCCTTACGCGTAAATTTCTTTTCATCTTTTGAAAATCTCTTAGAAATGCTGATACCTTCTTATAGTCATAGTATAGTCATGGGTGATTTTAATACTTGTCTTCTAAAAAAAGACCATCGCTCTTCTTCTCTGACCAATATTTTGGCTTCCAATAATCTTTCTATTCTTCCACTGAGTGCCACTCACCATTTTCCTAACTCTACCCCTTCACTTCTTGACTTAATTTTTGTATCTTCTCTTGATCATGTCGCTAAGCATGGTCAATGTTCAGCCGACGCCTTTTCCTACCATGACCTAATTTTCCTGTCATATAAAGTTCGCCCACCTAAGGCAAAAGCTAAGATACTCATGCAGCGCAATTTTGGTGAAATGAACGTTGACAATCTGTGCAAGGATGCCAACAATATAGATTGGTCAGACCTGTTTGCCTCTGGTTCAGTCGATGAGCAAGTTAACATTTTTACAGCAAAGCTTATCGAGCTTTACGATCATCACGCACCTGTTAGAGCCGTTAAAGTTAAACATTTGCCGGCGCCTTGGCTCACAAATGATATTAAAACACTTATGCACAAGAAAGTAACGGCAAAGTCTAAATTTAAACGTAGGGCTAATGACGCTAACAGGGAAAGATATCTCTCAATCCGTAATCACTGCAATAAGGTGTGTAGGAATGCTAATCGCCACCACATTCACACTTCTGTCCAAAATGGGGACGCATCCAAAGTTTGGAAATTTCTCAGATCATTGGGGGTCGGTAAAACCCGACAAGAGACAATTCCAAAAGATATAGACATCGATGCAATGAATAATCATTTTACTGCTTCGTCCAATTATGATGGGACAATAAAACAAAAAACACTGAATTATCTTTCTTCTCTTCCGACTCCCAGTTATTCTCCATTTGTTTTTGATCAGTTCTCCGCATGTGATGTTAAGAAGAGCATACTATCGATTACTTCCAATGCAGTGGGAAGTGACTGTATCAGCCGTAATATGTTGGTCCCTGTGCTGGATGTTATACTCCCTGTCATTTGTCACATCCTCAATTTTTCTGCGGCTAGTGGTGCTTTTCCGTGCGCATGGAAAGATGCTCAAATAATTCCTTTACCTAAAAAGTCAAATCCTAAATCCTTTTCTGAATACCGTCCAATTTCCGTTTTACCATTCCTATCCAAAGTCCTTGAACGGTTGATTCACAATCAAATTAGTAGTTTCCTCACTAAAAATAATCTCCTCAACCCCTTCCAGTCTGGTTTCCGTCCTGGTCATAGCACCACTACAGCGCTTCTGAACATTACGGATGATATAAGGTCATCGATGGAAAGCGGTAATCTTACAGTTTTAGCTTTATTAGATTTCAGTAATGCTTTCAATACTGTGGATTTTGATGTGCTGCTTGGGATTCTATGCTCTCTTAATATATCTCCATCGGTAATTGACTGGTTTCGCAGTTACCTGTTCGGTCGCCGGCAACGTATTTGCCTTGGAGACACTTTGTCTTCCTGGAGTAATACTTCTTCCGGTGTACCTCAGGGTGGTGTTTTATCCCCTTTACTTTTCGCAGTTTTTATAAACTCAATCTCCGACGAACTTATTTCTTCCTACCATCTTTATGCAGATGATTTACAAATTTACTCACGAGCTCCTCTTGGGAATCTGTCCGAGGCTATTTTAAAAATAAATCGTGATTTGGCCCGTATATGCGACTGGAGCAAGAAATATGGACTTATGGTTAACCCAATAAAGACGCAAGTTGTGGTGGTAGGCAGTTCAAGGACGGTCTCAAGGATTGACTGGAGTACTCTTCCCCAAGTTTCTTTTGACAACACAGTTATTCCTTTCAGCGATACAGTCAAAAACTTGGGAATATTTATTGATAAGAACTTTTCTTGGACTGCCCAGCTACAGGAAGTTAGCCGCAAGCTATTTGCATCCGCTGCGTCTTTGAAGAGATTACGTAACTTTCTTCCGACTGCCACCAAGATTGCGCTTGCACAATCACTTCTTCTACCCATCCTTGACTATGCTGATGCCAGCTATCTTGACCTTACCCAAGACCAACTGGACAAACTTGAGCGCCTTCAAAACTTTTGTATAAGGTTCATATTTGGTTTGCGCAAATATGACCATGTTTCCGAATTTCGAGTGAAGCTCAAGTGGTTACCAATTCGCCTTCGCCGGAATGCTCATATTCTTTCTCTTTTGTACAATGTGCTATTTACGCCCTCCACTCCTCTCTATCTCAAAAAACGTTTTCAGTTTCTTTGTGACTCCCACACGAAATTCTTAAGGTCATCAGATAACTTGAAGCTTAAAATGCCTATGCATTCCACAACTTTCTTCGACCATTCCTTTACTGTCCAAGCCGCTCGGTTGTGGAATGCATTGCCTGTTGAAATAAAACGCGCGGAGACATTACATGTTTTTAAAAGACTCGTGAAGGAACATTACTTGTCGTTGTGATCTTGTTGTCCTAACCGAACTGTAATTTTCTATGTACTGTCGTCATTTATTTTTGTGCTTTTTATATTTAGTATGTATGTATTTATGTATCTATTATTTAGAATATAAACATCTGTTTAGCAATTTTAGCACATCGTATGTTTACACCATTGACATACCCATTTTATGTCCAGACTTATCACAGTCCGTTCCATGGTTGCCTGGAAGAGATCGCATAAAGCGATAAGGCCGCCCATTGTATATTTTGTAGTCATTATAATGTTTTTTTGTATTTTAATGGTGTACAATAAAGTATATATAAATATAAATAAATAAATAAATAAGGGGCCTCTGCGAGTTGGCTTCGGCCCCTCGTACGCCTTCCAAAAGACCGGGATCCTAGAGTCCCGAGATATGTTAACAAAAATAATAATAATAATAATATTCCACAACTATCACACAACGCCATCTAGTCCCAAGCTAAGCAGAGCTTGTGTTATGGGTACTAGACAACTGATAAACATACTTATATATTTACTAAATGCATACATTGTATAGATAAATTACACCCAGACACAGAACAAATGATCGTGCTCATCACACAAACATTTGTCCTGGGTGGGAATCGAACCCACGACCTCCGGCATAGCAGTCAGGGTCACTAACCACTAGACCAACAGGCCTGACAAATCTGGTATCTGTCCTAATCTGGGTGACGCCTGTACATTCGAAGAGTACATGCGCAACGGTTTCCTCAGCCTCCATGCAGGCCCTGCAAAGGGGGCTGTCCGTTATGCCTATTGTGTGATTGTGCTTGTTTAGCGGGCAGTGTCCTGTGATGGTGCCCGTCATCAGACGCAGACCATCCTTGTCCAGGCGTAGCAGACGTCTGGTTAGCCTCGCTTCCCTGGACTGCCTGCAGCCTGGTGCCGAGGTCCACCAGCTCTCCGCTTGTGTGTGGGTAAATTCCTGCAGCCACCTGCGTAGCTGGTTAAAGGGGATGGGCACGATGGGCTCGGGGCCGCAGACTGACGCGCTGGATGCCTTTCTGGCCAGTTCGTCAGCAGCGTCATTGCCTAGTGATCCACTGTGTCCTTTTATCCATTGCAGTGTCACTTTGTTGCGATTAGAAACTGTTACCCGTTCTAATGCGTTGTGACATTCTAGTGTAAGGCTTGAGGTTATGTATCGTTTGGCTAGGGATTGGAGGACTGAAGCGCTGTCGGAGAGTATGCGTATATGAGTGTCCGTAACTCTTCTGGCTTCTATGGCATACGCCGCCTGTATAATGGCCACGCATTCCGCCTGGTAGACGGTGTTGAGCATTCCCAGCGGGCTGGATATTTTTATGTTAAGGTCGTGTGAGAAAACTCCGACTCCGGTCCCAGAGGTGGTCTTTGAGCCATCAGTGTAGACTCTTAGCTCTTCCGGGCCCGAGTGGTCGTTTTGTTCTTCTGTGAGTATAACGTTGTAGTGCTTTTGAAAGTAGTGTAGTTTTGGGGTTTTATCGCAGGGTGATGCCATCATTGGTTGTCGCTTGATCGCATCGTCCCTAATGCGTGAGTGCTTGACCCTCGAGTCATTGCTTAGGGTCCCTGCTATATTTAGTCTTAGGGCAGCCAGGGCAGCCTCCTCCCGCACGATTAGATGTAGAGGTGGTAGCCCGAGCATTACCTGTAGGGCAGCGGTGGGTGTAGTTCTCATGCAGCTAGTGATGGCTACACAAGCGAATCGTTGCACCTTTTCGAGGTCTTTTTGGGCTGTGCTCAGGTCTGTTCTGGGCCACCAGACTATTGAGCCGTATGTGATGATTGGTCGAATAACTGTGGTGTATAGCCAGTGGGTGACTTTGGGGCTGATTCCCCAATTCCTGCCAAGCATTCTCTTGCACTGCCACAGGGATATGCTGGCTTTTGTAGTTATGTAGTTGGTGTGTTTTGCCCAATTCAGCTGTTTGTCCAAAAATATGCCCAGGTATTTGGTTTCAGTTGAAAGGCTTAGGGTGGTGCCAAACAGTCGTGGCAGTTCGAGTTTCGAGAGTTTTCTTTTTTTTGTAAAGAGGATCATCTCGGTTTTTGTGGGGTTTACTGATAGTTGGTGTTTATTGCACCAGTCCTCTACTATTTTCAGGGCTTGGCGCACGAGGTGGCATAGGGTGTTTTCATGGGTGCCATTTATTATTATGGTTATGTCATCGGCGTAGCCTACGGTGAAGTAACCTTTATCGTTGAGTGTTTTGATGAGGCTGTCTACGACCAGGTTCCATAAAAGTGGCGAGAAGACGCCCCCTTGCGGGCAGCCCTTCGTCACTACCGTCCTTGTAGTGTCGTTCACTGTGACTTGTACAGCTCTCAATTTGAGCATGTTGGTGATCCATCCGCTCAAGGTCGAATTTATGTTGTGTCTGTCGAGGGCCATGCTGATACTATTGAACATAGTTTTGTCGAAAGCGCCTTCAATGTCAATGAAAACCGCCAGTGCTGAGCATTTGTGGTCCACTGCGCATTCAATTTTGGAGACCACGCTATGTAGCGCAGACTCTGTTGATCTGCCCGTGGAGAACGCGTGCTGTTGTTTGTGAAGGGGTTTTACCCTGAGAGGTCCGTCTCGGATATGCCTATCACAGAGTCTCTCGAGGGTTTTTAGTAAGAAGGATGTGAGACTTATAGGCCCATAGGCCTTTGGTTGTGTATAGTCGGGTTTGCCTGGCTTGGGTATGAAAATGACTTTCACTTCGCGCCACGCCAGGGGTATGTATCTGAGTGCAATGCGGGCCCGATAGATCTCCACCAAGCATCGTATCAGGTGGTCAGCCCCTCACTGTAGGAGGGCTGGAAAGATGCCATCCAGCCCTGCAGATTTCTAGGGCTGAAAGGTGTCAATGGCCCACTTTATCTTTTCTTCTGTCACCATGCTTTGGGCCTTGGACCAATCTAGGTCTGTTGGGGTCCATTCTGGTTCACCTTCCCACATCCTGACCTCTTGGAGGGTACAGCTGGGGAAGTGGGTTTCCAGGAGGACTTTACTGGTTTCGTGGTCACTCAATGTGTATGAGTTGTCGGGTTTTTTCAGCGCACCAAGGGTTCGATCCTGATCAGTCGAGAGGATTTTCCTTACCCTTGCGGCTTCGTTGTTGGTTTCGATGGATTCGCAGAATTTCCGCCAGGCTGCCCTTCTGGTAGTTCTGATCTGCTTTTTGTATGTGTATTGGGTTTCTTTGTATTGCTCCCAGTCGTCCGGGAGCCTAGTGTTTTTGGCCCTGTTGAATTGTTTGCGTAGTGTATCTCTGAGTTTACTAAGGTTGGCGTTCCACCAGGGATTTCTCTCGCTGTTGTTTTGTGGCGCCCTTAGTTTGCAGCATGCATGGTATGCTTCGGTTAGATATTCAGATAATTTTGTCACGGTGTATTCCAGTTGTTCGGGGGTTTTTATTGTTACCCGTGATAGATGCCTAGCTAGTAAGGAGGCCAGGAGGCGTTTGTACTCGGGCACATTAGTGCGCCGCGGGTTACGCCTCGGTGTGGGTTCCCCAGTGTGGGTATTTAGTGTGAATCGGATTCTTCTGTGGTCGGAGCAAAGATTAAGATGAATTAAGATATAAAAAAGTGCACTTTTTTATATCTTAATTATCAATGATGTCAAATATA
This sequence comes from Aporophyla nigra, assembly GCA_947507805.1. Taxonomy (NCBI): domain Eukaryota; kingdom Metazoa; phylum Arthropoda; class Insecta; order Lepidoptera; family Noctuidae; genus Aporophyla; species Aporophyla nigra. The sequence continues at coordinate 12,510,898 of OX382302.1, read as the reverse complement.
TTGTTATTATGTATAGTTATACTGTTATGTATGTAACTTAAAATAAAATTTAAAGGAACCAATTTCATGCTGCCGTTCCTCCTCCGACTAAAGACGATAGTACGTACGGCGACAAATCAAGTTTTAGTGTAAGCTGATTTCTCATTGTACATACGAAAAGCCTACAAATGCGAGGTCTGCTAAAAGCCAGAAATGTATAGCTTTGATAATGTAGCCGTGTGTACGATAGAAGTCTGAATTGAATCAAAGACACGATTTTTCTGATCTCATTTATAGGTAGGTAGGCTCAACTCGGTTTGTCAGAATTCATCACTTACATAAAGTTCATTTTGTCTCAGTGTAGAAGCAAAAGTTTTGCCACAACGGTGAAATGTAAATAAAGTCACGATTTTAGAGAAAATGTTGAACCATCGTTGAACCTTGAAGGCGACGCGCGACGAGGCATTGCTTGTTATTTTATAACCCGTTGTAAACAAGTCCCGAGGTATAGTCAGCATAGAAAATTGGTTTTACATATTCATGCAGGTTTTTTCATTATTACCTATATCGATAAGGGAAAAGCACCGTTTAAAGATAGTAGCGTAGATTCGTCGAGACGTCTCATTTTTAAATTCATATACTTTTTGACAAACGTAAGACAGCGTCCCTGTAGTAACTAGTGTGTCTGGCTCGCAATTTAATATAGCAGAACAGTGAGCCGATGCAACTTTTCTCATACGTGAAAGGTATTATTGTGTATAATATATATATATTTTTTCATCTTGCGATCGGCCTGATATGCCATTAACAGATTGGTTGCAGCCTTGCAGGTGTATTGACAGGTGAGAACTGTTCCTCCAGCGAAGAAGCTGTCTTATATTCTCTCATAATAAATTTGTTTTTTTTCTACCTTTCTGTTTACAGAATAAGGTCCCATATGTGTTGTCGTTTGAGCCTTCTGACGTTGATGGGTTCACATAACGCTGTTAGGTTGTTAGTATGAGCTTTAATACGGTCTTTGTATGCTTTTACTCTGTGTTCGGCTTCCTCATTAACGGTTTTCGTTTCTGTGTACTCGTGCAATTCACTGGTTCTGATAAAAAGGGGTGCATTAGGGGTGTAAAATCTCCACGTCAGAGTTCTTTGCTGATCCCCATAACTCAATACCATAAGTCCAAATCGGCTTGATTATGGTTTTATAGATAAGGATCTTGTTTTCCATGGTGATGTGCGATTTTCTGCCTATAAGCCAGTTTAGATTTCTGAGCCGTATATTTAACTCCTCGCGTTTTTTTTAAATATGCGTTTTCCATGTTTGCCTCCTATCAAGATGCATGCCTAAGTATTTTGCTGAGTCTTGTTGGGGCAGAACGTCATTTCCAAGTTTAACTGCGGGGCAGTTTTCCTTTCTCAAAGTAAAAGTGACATGCACTGATTTGTTGGAGCTTGCCTTGATGCGCCACTTTTCCATCCATTTGTTGATTTTATTCAGGTGACTCTGTAGACTCAAGGACGCCACACTGGGATTTTCATGGTTGCAAAGAGCAGCGGTATCGTCAGCGAATGTGGCAGACAGGTTATCCGTTGTGGGTATATCTGCAGTGTACATAAGATACAGCGTAGGGCCCAAAATGGAACCTTGAGGTATCCCGGCTTTTATATTATGAAAAGCAGAGTAGGTATCATTGATTTTGACTCTAAATATTCTATCTTCCAAGTACGATTTTAGGGGCAAATACAAGTTATGGGGAAGTTGGTTTTTCATTTTAAAAAGCAGGCCCAAGTGCCAAACCTTATCAAATGCTTGTTGTACGTCGAGAAAGACAGCAGAGCAGTACTGCTTTTTCTCGAGAGCATCTCTTATTTTGTTGGCAACTCGAAGGACTTGTTCGATTGTCGAATGGCCAGTTCTGAAACCAAACTGATGTTGGGGGATGAGGTCGTTTTCGTCAAGTATTCGTGTTAGCCTTCGTAAAATGACCTTCTCAAACAATTTCGATAGGGTTGGTAGTAGACAGATTGGCCTATAAGAAGTCACAAGATGCGGAGGTTTACCAGGCTTCAGAATCATGTTTATTTCTGATATTTTCCATATCATTGGGACATGCCCAATCCTGATAATGCTATTAAAAAGGTGCTATTTACCCACTTTGGCTTTTTTTTTAGGAAATTGTCGTAGTGTTTCGGCCGTTATCAGGCAGCAGCCAGGAGCCTTGTTTAACTTTAGACCTTTTATTTCTCTTTGAACTTCGTAGGGTGAGCAGCTTTGCATTAGGAGGCATAGTTGCAGATCAGTATCTAGGTAGTCTTGTATTTCTTTTTCTGTTTCTGCATCACCACCATGTGGAGTGAAGACTTCAAGCAAGAACTGTCCAAACGCCTCAGCCCCTTCTATGTCAGTTCTCGCCCAACAGTTGTTCATCGTTTTGATGGGATGTTGTGAAACCTGGGGGGCAACCTTACTACCTTTTACCGTCTTCCAGAGTGAATACTCGTTTTTGGCTTGGGGATCCAAGTTTACTAACTTATTCTGTAGGGTTTCTTCTTCAATGTCTTTAAGGTACTGTTGGAGGTCAGCGGCTGCTTTATTAAACGCCTTTTTGTCTTGGGAATGTCGGCTACAGTGCCACACTCTTCTGAGTCGTCTCTTTTTCAGGATTTTTTTTTACATCCTTGGGTACGTTCCTAATACCTTGTGTTAGTGTGGTAAACGGGGTACATTTCCACGCAACTATTTGTATTAAGTTCGTTGTTCGTTTAAGGTTGTTGCATATTTTTCATTTTAAGTGGCACCTTCAAGTTGAGGTTTTCGTCTATGTAGTCCCTGAATGCATCCCAATCAGTTTTTTTTTTTGTGTAGAGTCGTTCTTTCACTGGTCTTTCAATTATGGTGGTACTTATTGTGGCTATTACTGGTGTGTGGTCTGAACTGTCTAGACAAGTCTCCACACTTAAGTAGTGGATTGACAATCCTTTATACCTTATTATTGTGTATAAATATAAACAAAAAATAACAACCGATTTCTTTAAAAACACTACAAACTGAAAAACTACTTTAATTTCGGAAGTCGGTGTCTTAGGATCTGTATTTAAGTTTTTTGCCATCGATTTCCGAAATTAATGTTATTTTTCATTTTGTAGTGTTTTAAGGAAGTCGGTTGTTATTTAAAATAAAAATATTTTTAACTTTTTGGTTATGGTATGTACCCCGGACTAATGTAATCACACATACTTAATAAAAATTTATGACCTATACGGTTTTCTCATGGATGCCATTGTCAGAACTGAACACGGAGCAAATACAAAGGAACTGAACTAAATTGAAATGCGACCACACGGAAAGCACCAGCTTTCAAATAAAAAAAGAATCATCAAAATCGGTTCACCCAGTCAAAAGTTCTAAGATAACAAACTTAAAAAAAAATACAGTCGAATTGAGAACCCAGCTCCTCCTTTTTTGAAGCCGGTTAAAAAGTGTTGTTTTCATGGAAGTAAATACAAATTATGTTTGTCATTGCTATGTTTCATCAAGGGCAGCATTTATTTTGTTGTATAAACGAATTTTATTTAAAAACTTTTTACAAAAAAAAAACCGTTAAAAAAAGAACAGTTTTTTCGGCGGTTTATTTTTTTGTTTAAAGTTTTTATATAATTTTTGTGGCCGTAATGGACTAATATACTTGGCAAGGTTATACCCTATCCAATAAAATCGGACTAATCTGTATCACGAAACGTCTAGCGCGCAGGTTTGACGACTTCCAGCCTCCCCAACAAGCCGGATTCCGTAAAGGCTTTACCGCTTTAGCACCGTGGACCACATACATACGCTGCGGCAGGTTATACAGAAGACCGAAGAGTATAACCTGCCTCTTTGTTTAGCGTTTGTGGACTACGAAAAAGCGTTCGATTCGGTCGAAACCTGGGGTGTACTGCAGTCTCTTCAACGGTGCCAGATCGACTATCGGTACATCGAGGTGCTGAAGTGTCTGTACGAAAACGCCACTATGTCAGTCCGACTTCAGGACCAGACCTCGAAACCTATCCTTCCGCAGCGAGGGGTGAGACAGGGAGACGTTATTTCTCCGAAACTGTTCACCGCTGCACTGGAGGATGTCTTCAAGGTTCTGGACTGGAAAGGGGCTGGCATCAACATCAATGGCGAGTACATCACTCACCTTCCGTTTGTCGATGATTTAGTTGTCATGGCTGAGACTATGGAGGGCCTCAGTACAATGCTCGATGACCTTAGTAGAGCTTCCGAAAGAGCGGGTCTCAGGATGAACATGGACAAGACAAAGGTCATGTCCAATGCTCGTGTGATACCCACTCCAGTGAAGATCGGAGGCGCTACACTCGAAGTTGTGGACGAATATGTGTACCTAGGACAGACTGTCCAGTTAGGTAGGTCCAACTTCGAGAAAGAGGTCAATCGTCGAATCCGACTCGGCTGGGCAGCGTTTGGGAAGCTACGCAATATCTTCTCGTCCCACATACCACAGTGTCTCAAGACGAAAGTCTTTGACCAGTGTGTGTTCCCAGTGATGACATATGGAACCGAAACGTGGTCGCTCACAATGGGCCTTATTAGAAGGCTGAAAGTCACCCAAAGGGCGATGGTGAGGGCTATGCTTGGAGTTTCCCTACGCGATCGAATCAGAAATGAAGAGATCCGTAGGAGAACCAAGGTAACCGATATAACCCGAAGAATTGCTAAACTGAAGTGGCAGTGGGCAGGGCACATTGCTCGCAGAACAGATGGCCGATGGGGCCGAAAGGTTCTGGAATGGCGACCGCGTACCGGAAGATGTAGAGTTGGAAGTGCTCCAACAAGGTGGACCGATGACCTTGTGAAGGCCGTAGGAATCCGCTGGATGCGGGAAGCACAAAACCGGTCGAAGTGGCGGAGCTTGGGAGAGGCCTATGTCCAGCAGTGGACGTCTTTCGGCTGAAATGATGATGATGATGAATCTGTATAAAGTTATGCGTGGCATACATTACAATCAGTGAGTGAACAATCATCCCCTGTTTTCCGACCTAAGAGGGTTCGATTTTATTTTCCAAATTTATATGGGACCAACTTCAGGGTAAACCCTTTCCAATAATAAAAAAATAATTATCACAATCGGACTACCTACTATGTAAAAAGTTATGCGTGGTCGTTGAGGAATTCCCTCAACTGTCTATGGTCTCCATCATCAGACCTGTAATGGCACTTATAACCCATATGGGTGCAAAGTTCTCATCAATAGAAATGAATTAAGTCCAATCACCGGGTAATTGCTGTAAGTCGTTGAGGAGTTCCCTCGACTGTCTTTCGGCTTCATCGTCAGAGAAACTTCAGACCTTCATTAAATAGTAGTACTTTAAGATTATCAATGAAAAAATAAATAAACGCACTAGTCGCCACTACGATTATTGTAGGCTCCCATGGAATTCTCTGGGATACCATCATCAGATCCTGGTTTCCTTACCATGGTACTACTCTTGCGATATCTCCTTTCCAACAAAAAAAGAATCATCAAAATCGGTTCGAGGAAGTTATCCACGAACACAAAAAAAAAAATATGATACGGTTGAATTGAGAAACCTCCTCCGTTTTTTCGTCGGTTAATAAAATAGTATTATTTTAAAAGTTGTTAATATCAGATACCTATGTGGGCACAATTTCGGAAATCCGACATGAGGAGTCTTTTTTGTTTATTGGTTGTCCATAATCATTACAATGTTTTTCGAATGTTTATGTATGTTGTAAGATCATAGCTGCCTGAACATAGATCATAGTTGTCTGTCGTACATTAAAGATGCTTAATGCCCTTCTGACTGCCAACCCTGAATGTGATGTATTTGTTGATGAATGGAATAAAATTATGCGTATATGTCTAGGGTTCTGTGAGAGAAATTATGCAAGGGAGTCCTCTGTTCCATATTAGTTTTTAATTTACGTAATTGTTTAAATTTATATTAGTATTGTCAACCTATCATGTTTCTATGTTAATTAATGTAATTGGTGTTGTGCCGTTTTAATTAACTATAAATAAATAAATAAAAAAAAATAAAAAAAACGCATAGGTAATAGTTACTAGTGATATGCCGGATATCCTTATACCTATCCGCGGATATACGAGAGAGTAGATAGATCCGTCTCTGTTTTCGTATCCGTCGCATTTTTGACGTATCTTTTGTATACCTAGATGAAATTCTATGTAAAGGGAGCAATTAAATTCTATTCAATTTAGTTTTTGTTTCTTAAAAACAAATATCCAAATTAAAAAAAAAAACAAAAGAAAGACTCGTTCAATGTAAGTCGAAACATTTCCTGTCAAGCGTCAAGTGGCGTCAACAATCGTTTCAACGCCACGCACTTTGACACTGATTCAGTAAGAAATTTAAGATCCGTATCCGTATCCGCGGATTTTGACACTAAATATCCTTCCGGATCCGTGTCCGCGGACATACACTTTTAACGACCACTAATAGCTACATAGGCAAATAGCTTAATAGCTACTCGTATATTTTAGGTTGACTGTACGTAGGTAAGTCAATAAATAAATTTCGGGGCATACTTTCTCCTTCATGAACGTTGAGTTTACGCTTGAGCGACGCTAATAAACCACACCCGACAACGACAGTATCTTTTCTCCGCAGTTTGCTACGCGCTTTGGTCATCCTGTCGAAAAGGGTGGCGTATATTTATGGGAAATAAGGATTTGGATGGGTCGTGGCTTGTTAGTACACGAAATATATGTATCTTATGTGCTGAACTTGAAATACGTATATATATGGTGGCGGGGATATCGATGCACAAACTAACTAGCTATTAATTCAGGATAATTATGATTCTAGACCCCTTGACGTAGAAAATTTTAGTCGGCTATAGAACAGAATAACAGTCATTTGCTATTTTAACAACTATTTGACATAGCTGTTATTCACGATCTAAACGGTCAGCATTTTCTTTTTAATGAAAAAATCAAAGTCGGGGTTTCAGAATCATGTCCGAATCTATAGTAAATAACAGGCAGCGGGTCGATATCTCTCCCTGCCACTTTGTATGCCACCTTAAGTGCTAACAAATAATGTAGATAGATATAGAAATTTAACCCCGCATTGTATCAAAAATAGTGTTTTTAGTAAGGTAATTATTTGGTTACTTGGCGTTGCTCGCGGTTACAATGTCCTCCTTCATGATTTTGAGATTAATTGTAGAAAGTCCCTGTTGTTTTTGTCTGTCTGTTTCTCCTGGTTTCTCCGCTTACTTCTTCTTAACCACGCATCGGATTGCGTGATAGGGTTTGACTGTCATTTAGATAATTTCTTCCGGAAGGTTTACAAAATAATATCCATATTATAGTAGAGAAAAGCCGAGAATATCAAAGATTTGTAAGGATGTCAAAACATATTTTTGGGTGTTTACATCGTTAACGCTGGCTCAACCTTGCGAGATAGATCAAAATAATGTACTACGGAATTGTGTACCTTAAAAAGGTCTGCAGAAAAGGTCGCAATGATAAATGATAAATGATTTTATTTCTGTAAGTAGGTTTGTACAAACACTTTTACATGTCAATGATATATTTTTTTTAAACTAGATGAGTTCGGCGTTTCCTAACTGACTACTCTGAGAAGAAAGGCCGAAACAAACTCAGAGGTCACAGTCTCTTTTAAAAGTCCAGACATAATATTGGTCACAACATGTGAAGACCATGTAGACTGGTGACTGAAATGGTCTTTTGAGGAAAGAACCACACAGATTGAGTGGACCTGTCCAGTCAGTGCAAGCATTTGTCACTAATCGTTTAGCTCAACTCGGAACATAGAACATAAGGAGCCCAACGCTGTGACGAACAATACCAAAGAAAGGACATTCGGGTAGGCCACATAAATTACTCAAACTGCCAGATCATGATTACTGCTGAGAAAGAAAGAAAATAATAATAATTAAAAATAAATAAAAAAGACCCACATAGACTTCACATTCACAATAATTAAAACAATATGATACTTAACAAAGTAAATATTCATGTCATTGTATATATAAAAATTATCAATGTCAATGTGTATATAAAAAAAAAAAGAAACGGATATAATTTTGTTGGTCACAACATGTGAAAACCATGTAGATTGGTGACTGAAATGGTCTTTTGAGGAAAGAACCACACAGATTGAGTGGACCTGTCCAGTCAGTGCAAGCATTTGTCACTAATCGTTTAGCTCAACTCGGAACATAGAACATAAGGAGCCCAACGCTGTGACGAACAATACCAAAGAAAGGACATTCGGGTAGGCCACATAAATTACTCTAACTGCCAGATCATGATTGCTGAGAAAGAAAGAAAGCAAAATAAAAAATAAAAAGAAGACCCACATAGTCTTCACATTCACAATAATTAAAACAATATGATACTTAACAAAGTAAATATTCATGTCATTGTATATATAAAAATTATCAATGTCAATGTGTATATATAAAAAATAAAAAAAAACGGATATAATTTTGTTGGTCACAACATGTGAAGACCATGTAGACTGGTGACTGAAATGGTCTTTTGAGGAAAGAACCACACAGATTGAGTGAACCTGTCCAGTCAGTGCAAGCATTTGTCACTAATGGTTGAGCTCAACTCGGAACATAAGGAGCCCAACGCTTTGACGAACAATACCAAAGAAAGGACATTCGGGTAGGCCACATAAATTACTCAAACTGCCAAATCATGATTACTGAGAAAGAAAGAAAACAAAATAAAATAAATATATAAAATAAAAAAAAGACCCACATAGACTTCACATTCACAATAATTAAAACAATATGATACTTAACAAAGTAAATATTCATGTCATTGTATATATAAAATAATCAATGTATATATGAATAGTATATATTCATGTCATATGTCAATAATCATCAAATGTCAAAGTGTATATTCCCAATAAATAATAAAAAAGAAAATAAAATATCATTCAATATAACAATAATTTAAAAATAGAAATTGGAGCAGCTTAATCCCAAGCTTTTTTGTCCTCAATATAATCTTTAACAGTGTAAAAGGCTTTCTGGCACAACTTACGTTTAATGAATGATTTAAATTTATTGAGACTTAGATTTTGAACATGGCTTGGAAGTTTATTATAAAAGCGTATACATTGACATCTGAATGAGCCACCTATTTTCTTGAGCCTTGTTGAAGGTACAACAAATTGGTGTTTGTTCCTCGTATTAATACTATGGATATCACTGTATTTTTTAAACAATTTAATATTTTTATGGGCATATAAAAGATTTTCAAAAATATACTGTGAAGGCACAGTCATTACATTAATTTCTTTAAATTTCTCTCTGAGTGAGTGTCTCGGGCTTAATTTATAAATTGATCGAACAGCCCTTTTCTGCAAGACAAAGATAGTCTGAATGTCGGCGGCATTTCCCCACAACAGAATACCGTACGACATTACACTATGAAAATAGGCAAAGTACACTAAACGGGCTGTCTCTATGTCAGTTAAATTCCGAATTTTTCTAACGGCATATGCAGCGGAGCTTAGCTTTTTCGACAATTTATCAATATGTGGGCCCCACTGAAGCTTGGCATCCAAAGTTAAGCCCAAGAATACAGTGCTATCTTCAGGATTCAATTCTTCGCCCTTTATCAACACATTCGTTTTCACTTGCCTAACGTGAGGTAGCGTAAACTTAATGCATTTGGTTTTTTTTTCATTAAGAAGCAAATTATTTACATTGAACCAGTGTACTATTTTTGAGATCGCGCTATTAACATCGTCAGTAACCAGCTGCTGACGTTTAAGTTTAAACAAAAGTGAGGTGTCATCCGCAAACAAAACTATATTATAATTATCTTTAATGAGGTAAGGCAAGTCATTAATATAAATAAGAAACAAAAAAGGACCAAGAATTGAGCCCTGTGGGACGCCCATTGTTACGATAGACCCGGGAGACCTTTTTCCATTGACATCGACACTCTGAATCCTATTACTCAAATATGAAGTAAGAAGATCCAGAGCGCTGTTCCGGATCCCGTAGTGGCGGAGTTTCCTGATTAAAGTTTCATGATGAACGCAATCGAATGCTTTAGATAGATCACAAAAGATGCCCAAAGCATCACATTTATCTTCCCATGCATTATAAATATGCCCTAGGAGTTCAACACCGGCATCGGTAGTTGAACGACCCCTTGTAAAGCCGAACTGTTTGGTATGTAATAATTTATGATTATTAAAAAATCGTTGCAATTGCTCTAAAATTAATTTCTCAAAAATTTTACTGAAGGTAGGTAGTACTGAAATAGGTCTATAGTTAGTGGGGTCTGATGTACTACCAGATTTAAATAAAGGAATTATTTTACTATTCTTCATAAGGTCAGGAAACTCCCCACAATCAATACAATTATTAAATATAAGAGCTAAAGTAGGTGCCACAATGTCAATAATAGACTTGGCGACTTCTACAGAATTACCCCACAGATCTGCAGTCTTTTTTACATTTAAAGTGTGGAAGGTTTTAATTATATCTTTACAAGTAATATGTTCAAAATGAAATTCCGAATCGCAAATATTAACATTCTCAATAAGCAAAGACTCAGCAACAGAAGGTGATGAGTTTAGAGATTTTGTGGTTGAAACAGGAATATCTGAAAAGAAATTTTCAAAAGCCGCAGCGACTTGTGAGTCGGATTTTATTATGTTGTCATTAATAGACAGGCTGTAGTCATTATTTCGTTTACTAGACCTTCCCGTTTCACTATTAATAATATTCCAAGTCGTTTTAATGACATTACTACTGTTTTTAATCTTTGAACTCAAATAACGCGACTTGGCCATCCAACAAACCTTTTTAAATAATTTCGAATAATTTCTAACATACAAATTAAATTCAGCAGTGTTGACAAAAGCCCGTTCATGGTACAGCTCATAAAGCCGTGTTCTACTTTTATGGATACCAATGGTAGCCCAATCACTGAAAGATACGTTACTGTTAACTGAGATAGTCCGGGGAATGAAAGTGGAATTAAAGTCATTACAATATGTTTTAAAAAACTCATCATATAAATGATTGGGACCACCATTAATAGATAAAAGTGGCAATTTCTGAACTAATTTGCCTTTAAAGGCTTCTAGGCGAAGTGCAGTTTTGGGGTTAACAGTGATATCTTTTTTACCCACTTTTTTATTTTGATTTTGAAAAGTTATCTGTTGCCCGCAATGATCAGAATCTAGTAAATTAATAATTTCTTTGTGGCTTGGTATAACATCAGTATAAATATTATCAAGGCATGTGGCACTAGAAGGGGTTATTCTTGTGGGCTCCATGAATAGGTTTACAAGATTGTAGGACTGAAATAGACTTATTATTTTACTACAAGAACCTGAGTTTTCTAATAAATTGACATTAAAATCCCCGCAAGCAATAATAGACTTGTTTGAGTTACTAATCTTGTGTAATACTTCATCCATGACCTTTTCAAAGCAGTCATACAATCCTGAAGGTGGTCTATACACACTTAATACAATAAACTGCTCCAATTCTATACAGGCAATTTCTACTGTCCGCTCAACAGAGAGGCTCACAATATCCTTACGGTCTTTAAACTTAAGCTGGTTATTTACTAAAATTAGTGAGCCACCATGTATAGCATTTACTCTGCTGAACGAACTACCAACCTGGTGATTATTAAAATTGAACATGAACTGGTGGCTTTTAAGCCAATGTTCTGTCATACAAAGAATATCTATATTTTTACAATTAAGGAATAAATCTACTTCTAAATCTTTGTTCAAAAATCCTTGAATGTTTTGATGCACCAGGTTGATACTATAGTCTTTTACACATACATTTGCCATACACACATTTGTGCTAGAGGTTGCCTCTATTGTCTTAATTTCTAATTTAAATTAAAATCAATGTCATCATGGTACAATGGTATATCTCCTAAAAATAACCCACAGTAACCACTTTTATCTATACATCTATACAAATAAATAAAATTGGAGTGTCTGTTTTTAATATTAAGATAACCACTTTTTACTAAGTGTATATGGATGTATACACGGTACATATACCAAAACAACATTTTTACCAATTTTTGTCTGTCTGTCTGTTTGTTCCGGCTAATCTCTGAAATGGCTGGATCGATTTTGACAGGACTTTCACTGGCAGATAGCTGATGTAACAAGGAGTAACTTAGGCTTACTTTTATTTTAGAAAGATTCTTTTATTTTAGAAAAAAATAACTGTCTTCGAAAACTACGGTGACATACGTCATAAACTACGCTGAAATACGTCTCAAAATTCGAAAAACCCTGGCTGAATCCTACGAAATAGATCAAAATAATGTACTACAGTATTGTACACCTTTTTTTTTTTTTTTTGGATGCGAAATTATCAAATGACTTCTCCCGCTCTGGGTGGAGCGGGAGGGCGTGTCAGACTAAAACCCACCTGTGTTCCTTCAGTTGCCCATGTGCCAGGGTTACGGTATCTCTTTCGAACAATCTCGCGACCCTGACAGGCATCGGTCCTAGCAAACCCCTTCAGTGCTGCTCACATCCCTTTGTGGCGCGCGTGGAACACTACGCGCCGTCGACCTGAGCCTGGTCCTTACCGGGCGGTGAGCTACTCATTGCTCGCCATCCGCAAGCTCGCGCCTACGGTGGCCGGAAGTCCGCTATCGACTACCGACGCCCGGGACGTCTCCTCCGGCGGCGGCTAGGGACGTGAGGGTGCAGAGACTGCCACTCCCTCACGCGCCCCGCCTCCTCCTTCGCGAGCATTACTGCTTCGCAGAAGGAGGTGACGGCTTCCCATGCCCTCTCGCTCCGTACCATGGCTCGCACCAGGGCCGGACGCGAGAGGTCGCCGCCGCCGATCGCCTCCACGAGGACACGGCGGTGCTCCGCCCAGTATTGTACACCTTAAAAAGGCCTACAAAAATGTCGCAATGGTATATGTCCATCTCTTAGGGATAACCCACAATAACCATTTTTTATCTTTTACTTTTTACGAGAAAAAAGGGCTTATTTACGAAGCGATTTTAAGCAATACAGCATTATTCCTTATCCAATTAAGTACCATTAATACATTGTGAATTTAATATAGATCAATATGGCCCTTTAAAGTATGTAATTTAAATGAATATCTTAGAAGATATTAGAGATTTTTTGTCGTACGTCCGTCCCGTCCATCCTTTGGCAGCGGTCGGGTAGTACAGGATAAGTAGGATTGTAATTCATATTACTTTGGCTTCATAGTAATTGCGAATATCATGTGTGTTCATTATACTCAAAATAAACCTAATAGTATTATTCCAAGTAAGAGACTGCGAAATGGCTTAGATGTTTAGATTTTTGGATGTTTGTTTCTCAATGATGCAAAGACGGCCAAACGGATTTAGATCGAATTTGGCACAAAGATATATTATATCATGGTTACGTAACAGATAGGATACCTACTTTACTTTATCCCGGTAGTGGGTTCCCGGGTGATATTTTCCGACAGCTACACGGGCCAAGCCACTGGCAAAAGTACTATTCCTATAATTATGTTCGGTGTCTGGTAAATGATTGAGTGCCTGTAAAGGTAAAATAGGATCGTTAAGAAAAACCAGGAAGACTTATATTCAACTAAACCAAGCCCTATGTCGCAGTCTTCTTACTCTGAATACTATTACTCTTACTTTAAAACACCAACACACATGATGTTCTCATAAACTATGAATCCTAAGTAATATGAATTATAATCCTACTACTACTAATAATATAAATGTGAAAATATGTATGATTGGGTGTTTGTTTCTCAATCACGCAAAAATGGCTGAATGGATCTGGATAGAAAATAGCACACAGAGTTTATATTACCCATATAACCTGGAATACCACATTCTTATCGCGGTAGTACGTCCTCTTGCATTAATTTCCGACATCCACGCGGGCGAAGCCGCGGGCAAAAGCTATTCTTTTATACATCTATACAAATAAATAAAATGGGATTGTCTGTTTTTAATATTAAGATAACCACTTTTTACTAAGTGTATATGGATGTATACACGGTACATATACCAAAACAACATTTTTTACAATTTTTGTCTGTCTGTTTGTTCCAGCTAATCTCTGAAATGGCTGGACCGATTTTGACGGAACTTTCACTGGCAGATAGCTGATGTAACAAGGGGTAACTCAGGCTACTTTTATTTTAGAAAAAATGAATAATACCTAGTTTAAAAAAACTAAAAACACGCTGAATTTTGAGACGTATGTCAGCGTAGTTTGTGACGTATGTCAGCACAGTTTTCAGACAGTTTTTATGAAAAACTTTTTGTTAAATACCATGCGGATGAAGTCGCGGGTAACAGCTATTACCTATAATATAACCTGAATTAACACATCTTACCGCGGTAGTACGTCCTCCTGCGTTAATTTCCGACATCCACGCGGGCGAAGCCGCGGGCAAAAGCTAGTCCTAAATAAATAGGTTTCCAAAACTTTGATATATCTACGTATTACCGCCCGGTTAAATCATTGCCTGTTATTTATATAATATTGTACCTTACCTTACCGAATAGGTTTTCAGAATGATTTATTCATCATAATACGCGCGAATGTTGCGTGTCATCTGCACGGTGTTTGAATAAAGAGAGAGTGTATTATTGTGTCTGTTTGTCTTATTACTTTCAGTATTTACATACTGAATTTCAGAAAGGTTACGTGGAACGTTCTAGGGTAAGAGCCACGAAAAGTAAAAGCCGAAGTACCTAAATATTTCATCATCATCAGCCTATATTGTTCCCACTGCTGGGACACAGGCCTCCTCTCGGTGAGAGAGAGTGGATCCTAATCTACCACGCAGGCTCAGTGCGGGTTGGTAGATGTCACAAGTCCTCGAATGATTGGTTCTTGGACATGCCGGCCACTTTTGTTTTTTTTTTTTTTTTTATATATACATTACATGTAACAATAGTGTTTTTAGTACTTATGTTACTGATTGTTGGCTGCACCGGTCGACGTTATTACGTCAGCACCGGCTGTCACTGAAAACCAGCGCTGGGGCTCTGTCTCGCATAGGGTCACAGCATAATGCTGAGTGATGGCCGTTTTGCGTAGATGTGACGCATATTTTCCCACCCCTTATTTTTTATTTGTGTATGTTTCTGGTCTTTCTGTGCGTCATGTTTGCCGCAAATAAACGTATTTTCTTTCTTTTCTTTTTATGTTTTCCTTCACCGTTTTGTGAGCAGTGGTGCTGAAATTATTTACACAAAGTAAAGCGCCTGCCTGGGTTCGAACCCACTGGCCACACGTGGCCACTGGGCCACCACTGCTCTTAAATATTTCAACCAATGTAACTAAATCAAATAGTATTATTAGCTTATCTGTAGGTACCTGGTTCATAGCCCAGGTCACTAAGTAAATTATACTCCGTGATCTAATTAGTAACTGAGCTAATAATCTAATCAAAATCTTAATAATTTTGAAGGGTTTGTTATCCATTGCTTCAATTGTTCAAACAATTTGCTGCTCCACGAAGTAAATAACGCAATGCCAGAGAATTGAAAGGGTTGCACAGAATTGCACTTTTAAAATGTGTAGTTACGTACCCACATATCTGCTAGTAGATGCAAATGATTCGAAGTCGAAGTGGAATGTAACAAAGCGGAATTTTAGTCGTCTCAATCCTCAAACAGTTCACGTGAGTGCTATGCAGTGACGCTTTATGTCGCGTGTGAGCTTTCATTGTAATTGCGCGCTAAAAGTACGTATTTCAGCGCTCAAAAAGGGGCTGAAAACATGTGATACTTTAGTTGACGTTTATTAAGAATGGTATAATTTATTTGTCATTTGAGTGAAGTCTGTTGTTCTGTGTGCTAAATTAGACAAGTTAGGTAATTGAATGTCAACATTCTGCGTATTCACAACTGTACTTATTCAAAACTAAAAAAATGTAGCAGACGGTTTACCTCACAAACCCGTTCGTTTGTTAATTAGGTGTTTTATTACTCTCTCTCTTCATAATATTATGAGCCCTAATTGACAATATGTTATTACTCCTACAAAATAACATTTTACGACGGACAACGCTCCAGTAGTTAAGAGATAATAAGGCGTCTGCTTAATGAACAAGAAAATTCTCCAACGATTTTCCTAACAACTTTCATGTACGTAGGTACCGAATACATACCAATGTTCGTCATTGGAGAAATTCTGTGTATTGCTTCATTAGAACCCACATTATTAAGGGAACGGATTAATATGATAAACAGGTATAATAGGTACCTAGTATGTAGGCATCAAGTTTACACGTAAATCCCAGTAGGCGGCTATCAAAGGGAATCGGGGAACACCAATTTTGGGGATAATTATCGATATGATTGGCATTATGGTTCCATAGTTTACTGCGTTACCGGATAATGAGCTATTGATTAATTACTAACCTAGTGTTGGTGCAGCTGCGGGTCGCAGAAGACATTAAGATCAAGTACGCGAGGCTACAGGTCAAGTTATACTTTTCCAGTTTTAGCTGACCTCGCATTGTATAGGCTTTTCGTACAGTGAGATGGCAGCTTATACTGGAAATATATAGCTTGATATGTGGTCGGGCGTACGAGCGAGCGTGTTTTTCCCGTGACAATTTTTTTGGCGCCCTCGATTTTTAACGCATTGCTTTACGTCGAGAATTAAAAACCAACAGTGTTCCTTTTACGCGCAGGGATGCCCAGCAGGGTTAGCACGAGAAACTAATAGAAGCGTTTTGTCGACGGAAGGGTAGACGAAAATGACTTTTCCGTGTAGACAGTAGAAAGTTTTCTACTGTCTTTAGCATGGCGATTAAAAAATCAAATGTGAAGAGAAGTTTGTTGTCTTCCGTAGAAAACTGTTAACAACGCCAAGCATGACGTAAAAATTTTTCTCCACACACAGTTTGGAATAAAAAATTTTCTTCCGAAATAGTCTACACAAAGGAACCTACACAAAGATTTGTTAATTGTTTTTTTTTTCAAGGCGAGTAATTATAGGCGATGCTTTGTTGCTTTAATCATTTAGATAGCCTGAAATTAACATGTTCGGTTCAAATCACCGAAATTATTTATATTTTTATACAGGTAAGTACTTACGCCCTCAGGCTAGGTGGAGCGACGATCTTCGCAGGATGGCTGTTAGCAGCTGGATGAGAGTTGTTCAAATCGTGCCATAGCATACTTACTTTAAAAATATGAACCATAATGTCTAATATTTGTTTATTTGTTTTAATTACACCTACCTGCCTGCTTCCTTTTATTAATCCTAAATGCGTAATTTTACCCTAATAACCGATATTTACCCACAAGTCGAGGCAAAGGTACGCAGACTGACCAGGAGACATTAGCTTAATATACAAAAAAACCATTTGATCTATCGCCGAATACCTTGTGCGTTTTAGGAGCTTAATAATGATGCTAAAAAAAGCGAACATAAACAATCCTAATTGTTTTGGTGGACACAAATAAGCAAAATTGCGTCGTATTGGCTCGAATTACTCTAGGTACCTATTATACCTACTACGTTGAGTAATCTCCAAATCTAGACTCACTTAGGTTAATTGCGGCTTGGACATGGTTGGAAACAGTATTTCGAGAATCATTTAGCAGTAGATTAATGCTGGTTAAGGTGCTCTAAAGTAGTGAGTCTGTATAAAACCAAGTAGCCTTTTAGCCAAAACAGAGAATTGTGAAAATATAAAATATCTATAAGGAAGCTGTACCTACTGGGATTCGTTTACGCTTCACGTTTCCCCTCTGGGAGTCGATGCGGACTATATTGAAGTTTTTAAAAGTGTTCTTCAACTGAAAATGTGACGTCAAAGTGAATAAATACAATCCAAACAAGCCTTTCCTATGAAGAGTGTGCCTTTTTAGAAGAAATTGCTTGGACCATTGAGAAATCATATGTATAGTCACCACAGTCGATAAATTACCAGGGGCGTCGTATAAGTTGAAGTTAATTAAGAAACCGAGTGATGCTTTAAAAAAAAAAATTTAATTAATTAATGTACACGTAAATATAATTTCATTCGAAAACATTAATCGGTTTCTTAATAAACTTCGACTATATTCTCTGGGGCGGTTTACCGCGAGAACTTCACAGGAGGATTAAGAATATGGAAACTAATATTAAAATGCGAATTTAAAGTAACTCTGTCTGCCTCTCCGTAATTTTTCATGCATTATCCACTGAATTGATATTTATGAAATTTTACAAATAATTAGCCTGGGACCTGGAGAAGAAGATTGGCTAGTTTTCATTCTAGATATTAGTGTGATAAAATTGTGAAATACAAAATAATGATTATACAAACTTTGAAATAATCAACTGGCATTTGAATATAGTATTTTTTTTTTTGAGTAATGGGAAAACAAAAGAAACACCTAAAGGAAGAAAAATAAATAATAATCATGAGCCTAGCGCTATATTCATAGCACAACTAGCGATTCCACCCTGCTTCGCACGGTTTCTACAATTTGACAAACCATCCAGATTTCTTTAATATGGATAATAAGCCTTCCGGAAAGAGTTCGCTGAAGGCTAGTGAGCGAAAGGTCAGACACGAAAAACGATTTAATTATAATACCTTTGTATAGATATTAAGGTTGTACCTGGCCTTAAGTTTATTCAGAAATACTTGCAATCGATATTTGTTTTTGCTTCCGACTGCGCCTGTATGGAGGGTGGAAATGATGCCAAGGGAACGTACTACCGGAATAAAAGTAAGTGTACCAATGTCGATGACCAATGTGCCTAATTTTATCGAAATTCGTTAGGACGTGATAAGGTTATTTTTTAAGTACCTACTAACACTAGTTTCATAAGTTTTACTGTACTAACATTCTATGGATTTTTTAAATCTGAATTAAAAAGTTTTTATTTTATTTTATTTATTATTATTTTATAGTGTACCTGTGTGCCAAATTTGATTGAAATCCTTTCGTCGACAGACAGAGTTACTTTTGCTTTTAAAAACATATATAGCGTCATCCAGACCGTATTTCGGCGACGGCGGCCAATCTCAACAGACTCTAGCCATCGGCGCGGGAGATATTATAGTGCACAAGTGTGTGTGTAGACAGGAGCACTCACTCTTCCCTCACTCTCATAGTCCGATGGGTATGCAAACCGATACGACCGGAGAGAGATCAGGCGCAGGACTAACGGCTTATCGTGCTTTCCAAGGCACGGGGGTATCACACCGCCAACTTCATAAGAAATTCCTAATGGAAAAACGCATAAATTTATTAAACACTTTGCCCGACATGGGAATCGAACCCAGGACCCCACGGTCAGCAGTCGCGCTTGCGACCACGAGACCAACGGGGCAGTTAAAAAAATACATACAAACCTAAGGATGGATTATGTTTGTACCTCACCTGCATATATATAAAAATACGTCCCGAGATAATTACATACTTTATTATTTATATTCAGGTTATCTATTACTATTGACTTCGAAACATTTTACACCCGGCTGGAGGTCTAAAAAGTTTAACTTTTTAGAAATTGCCGGGCGAAAATCCGTTTAAGTAGTCAGAATCTTTTCAGATTAACTACGAGATGTCCTACAAAAAAAAAAAAGAAACATTTTACAAAAGACAAACCCCTTTATCATAAAGGGCTGGCAACAATCCGTTCGGCCCCTATCCGACCAGCCCGGGACTCTTTGTGTTTAGATTATAATCAATAACCTTCCCGCATAAGCAAATAAGCGCGTTTAGTTATGTTTTGTATTATTAAAAAACTAGATTGTGCCCGCGGCATCACCCACGTGAATGTAAGAAATTCTTAATTCTCTTGCCTTATCTCAATTTATTTAGGGCCGATGCAACATGCCCTTTTCTTCCATACTTTTCTATTAGTCGTCATGTCGGTCGTCTGACCGCATCATCATTACACAGTCCATCCATCGTTTCCACCGGTCTCCTCCTGCTCTTGAAAATTCTCCATGGCTATAAGAAAATATATTCAGATATCAATACTCAGAATTTTCTACACGACAATTTCCTTATTACTCCGAATATCCATGTACATGTACATACTATGACAACCAATTTCCACACAACTTTTCAGTTACTGGTGCCACATTCAGACTTCTTCTTATGTACTCACTAGCTTTTGCCCGCGGCTTCGCCCGCGTGGATGTCGGAAATTAACGCAGGTATTTTTCTAAAGTAAAAGTAGCCTAAGTTACTCCTTATTACATCAGCTACCTGCCAATAAAAGTCCCGTCAAAATCGTACAAACTTTCATCCCCTCTTCCCTATTGTTATTTTACCCCCTTAAGGGTAAAAATTAACCAAACTTTAAACATAATTCATAAAAATATATGATGTAATAAAAGCCAAATAAAAAAGTTTCATCATTCTAGCTTTAAAAATTACAATAGTTCCCTAGAACCTATCAACCACTTTTTTTTTTTTTTTCTGGATGGGAAATCATCAAATGACTTCTCCCGCTCTGGGCGGAGCGGGAGGGCGTGTCAGACTTTTACTGACTAAAACCCACCCGTGTTCCTTCAGTTGCCCATGTGCCAGGGTCACGGTATCTCTTTCGAACAATCTCGCGACCCTGGCAGGCGTCGGTCCTAGCAGACCCCTTCAGTGCTGCTGACATCTCTTTGAGGTGCGCGTGGAACACTACGCGCCGTCGACTCGAGCCTGGTCCTTACCGGGCGGCGAGCTACCCATTGCTCACCGCCCGCAAGCTCGCGCCTACGGTGGCCTGGAGTCCGCTATAGACTCCCGACGCCCGGGGCGTCTCCTCCTGCGGCAGCTAGGGTCGTGAGGGCGCAGAGACTGCCACTCCCTCACGCGCCCCGCCTCCTCCTTCGCGAGCATTACTGCTTCGCAGAAGGAGGTGACGGCTTCCCATGCCCTCTCGCTCCGTACCATGGCTCGCACCAGGGTCGGACGCGAGAGGTCGCCGCCGCCGATCGCCTCCACGAGGACACAGCGGTGCTCCGCCCAGGGCCAGGCAGGGCACACCTCCACCGTATGCTCTACCGTGTCCTCCAGACGATCCTTGCAATGGAAACACCCGGGCGTTTCCTCCCGCTTTATCCTGAACAGGAACCCACCGAAGCACCCATGCCCGGTGAGAACCTGCGTCAGGCGGAAGGTGAGGACGCCGTGGCGCCTCTCTATCCACTCCTCAGAGGGGACTTACCGCCGCAATTGTGGCGTGCCCGGCGCTGGGTTGCGACAATCGTACTTGCCATGTCGCCATGAGAGCCGGCCGGAGCTCTGTCCGCCGTGCCCCGATTTGTCGCGGCAGCGGAGTGTCGCCCCGGCGTTTCGCCTCCTCGCGCTATTCCCACATGTGGGCGAGGACCTTTGCCTCCAGATCCCATGGCGGCACTCCGGCAAGGAGGCTCACCGCCTCGCACGAGACCGTGCGGTATCCCCGGATTAACCGGATGGCCATGACCCTCTGGGACGCACTCAACCGGCGCGCTGGGCGCAGCCTCAATGAGGGCGCCCACACCGGTGCCCCGTAGAGAGCCATGTACCGCACGACCACCGTGTAGAGCCTCCGGCAGGAGACGTTTGGACCCCCCAGATTGGGCAGGAGCCACTTTAAGGTAGCCCCAGCCCGCTCCAGTCTGGAAGCCAAACCCTCCTACCGTGAGTTGGGAACCCGTAGGTGGCGCGTTCCGAGGACCATGAAAACCCATGGCCTTGGACTTGTGCAAGGCCACCTCGAGTCCCAATTGCCGGATCCTATCAACGATTGTCGCAACCCCGCGTGTCATTAGTTCGGCCGCCGCCTCGTGCGACCTCCCCTGCGCCAAGACCAGCGTGTCGTCAGCGTAGCAAACTACGCTGACGCCGCTAGGGAGGTCGGCGCGCAGCACCCAGTCGTACCCGATGTCCCACAGATGCGGCCCAACGACCGATCCCTGCGGGACACCGCACGACATCTTTCGCCGGTTCCAGTCTCCCTGGTGACCGGGGTAGATGACGGCCCTATCCGTCAGGTAAGCCTCGACCACACGACAGAGGTAGGTCGGCATCCGGTGATACCGGAGTGCCTCCCTGATGCAACTCCAGGGCAGGGAGTTAAAGGCATTGGCGATGTCTAGTGACACCGCCAAGACGACCCCACCTCGGGCCACTGCATCCCCCGTCGTGAGGGCTCGCACGCGCATGATGGCGTCCACCGTAGAGAGCCCCTTGCGGAAGCCGTACTGGCCGTCCCACAAGTCCGGCCCCTCCCGCACCAGCCACCCGACGAGGCGGTCTGCAATCACTCTTTCAAAGAGCTTGCCCACCTCGTCGAGCAGCACGATGGGCCGGTAAGCGGACGGAGAGTCCGCTGGGCGCCCAGGCTTCTTAATGAGGACCAGTTTCCCCGTCTTCCAACGAAGTGGGAACTGGCGCCTCTCCAAGCATGCGCTTAGGAGCCCCCTGAGTCGAGGCCCGAGAGCCTCTAAGGCCAGGACCCAGGCATTGCCAGGCAAGCCGTCGGGTCCTGGGGCGGTATTCTGGCATTTAGCCGACGTACCGCCACTCTCAACTCTACCTCGGTCACCTCTGGAGCATCGTCGTCGGGGGTGTGGTCCGCATCGGGCACCGCAGGAGGCGGAGCCATGGGTGGGGGACTATGTTCCCCTCGCGAAGGGAACAGAGCGCTCACCACGTCCTCCACGAGCTGGGGCCGGAGACACTGAGTAAGCGGTCCCGGGAGCCCATGGGCGGAGTTTCTCCCGGACGGCCTTGTAGGGCCGTCCCCATGGATCCCTGTTCAGAGTCTCCAGCGACTTCTTGCGGGCCAGTCCCCTGGCCCGCCGGATTTCCTCTTGGAGGGCGGTCTTCGCCGCTCTGTACCCCTCATATAGCTCCGCCTGTATAGCTTCCGTATCCACGGGGCGGATACGGAGCCTGCGGTGCCTGGTGTACCGGTATCGCGCCGCAACGCACGCTTCGCGCAACGCTGACAGCTGCGGCGACCACCAGTACACCTGGCGCCAAGCCCGACCTGGCTGGACTCGGGGCATAGCCACGTCACAGATTTCGGACATGGCCTCCCGGAATCACTCGGCCTCGTCGTTGATGTCAGCAGGTCTGTCCGGTGATGACACCCAGGCCTGCACGATCGAGGCTTCCAGGAGAAGCTCCCGGCCCAGCTTCTTCAGCGCCCACCGCGGACCACTCGGGGTCTGCCGGATCGGCGCGCTCGAGGTCTGAGCGGAGATGTCGAACCGGATGTACCGGTGGTCGGAATACGTCTCCACCCCCTCCATGACGCGCCAATCAATGACCTGCGGTGACAGAGCGGGGCTGGCGAACGAAATGTCCACGACTGATTCGCCCTGCATCCGTACACACGTAGGTACAGAACCCCGGTTTAGGACGATCAGGCCTGTCTCCAGAGCCCAGTCCTCCACCATCCTGCCCCGTGTGTCCGTATACCGGGAACCCCAAGCCAAATTCTTGGCGTTGAAGTCCCCGAGTACGAGCACGGGGAGGGGACGGAACCCGACGACGACGACTCTCAACTCCACAAGGGAGTTGTGGAACTCGGCGAGAGTTCGGCTCGGGGAGTAGTATACTCCCACCACTACAATCTCCCCGAACCGTGCTGCTACGCAACCCCGTCCCCTCTTGACAGCTTCGAGGGTCGGGGTCCCGGCGGCGGCCGATGAAATGAGGGTCACTGACCCGCTCAGGTCCTCCACCCAGTCATCTCTGGGCGGGACAAAGTACGGCTCAGCGACCACAGCGATGTTAATCGACCACTGCGCCATGCTCTGGAGTAACAGATCCTGAGCGGAGGCGCAGTGGTTGATATTCGCTTGGAGGAGGCGTAATGGAGTACCTATTGTTGACACTCCATTTCAGCCCCCTCCTGAGCCCCCTGTGAGGGCCCTTAAAACCCCTTAAAACCCCTTTTCCGCAATAAAAAGTAGCCTAGTGTTCTTTCTCAAGCCCTAAACTATCTGTGTACCAAATTTCATTTAAATCGGTTCAGGAGTTTTAGCAGGAAAGCGAGACAGACAGACAGAGTTACTTTTGCATTTATAATATTATATAAATATTAGTGTTGAAGTGTGGATTTTATTCTATCCATTCGTGTAACACCACACAGCCCTCTTAACATTCTCATCTCGGTTGCTTGCAATTGTTTTTCAATCGTCCCTTGCGTGGATGTCGTTAATTATTCTGTTTCAGTAAGCGGTCAAGTCATTGCAGAGATTTACCGGAGCCAACAGACAGCTGGACGGACAAAACGTTTCAACTTTTTTTTTTCTTTATACACATTCATACGCGTTTGGTACAAAGCATTATTTTAATATTGCAAAAAGACACTTCAATTTGATTTATGTGTATTTGTTCATTGTATGCAAGTATGTAAACAATTGCGATAATGTGGTGGTTGAAAACACTTTGAATTGCCCACTGAGAATTTAGCAATTCATTAAAATTTGTTTAGCGAGTTCGACTAAATGACTAAACTATTTAGTGTATAAATAGGTTATCAACCTTGAAAGGAGTCTGTAAGGATAGTAGCAGGTGGCGTTCTGTACTTTCTGCCTAACCCCATGGGTAAAAGGCTTGAGTTTATGTATATCTGTATGTTATCAACCTTATTCCATGCTTTACGTGAATTTTGTATGAAACGGAGGATGAATGTGAATTTTGTATGAAGTAGAGTATGTAAATGTACATACTTTCAATACCCCGCTTCTTCTGTTTTGTGATTGTTTTGTATCATAAATTCATAAGTCATTGTACTAACACGTAACCCTACCCAACTGTCATCCACCGATCAGAATGAAACTTTGCACATCGATATAACACTAAAAAATATTGAACTCATGTTTTTTTATTTTTCCGGAATTCACTTTTTATAGGGGTAGAAACCACCCCTAATAACCCCCAAGTAGGCTAACCCACGTAACTCTGGGTAGACTGTGGTTGAGGGGGTGGTTTCTACCCCTAAAAAGTGGATTCCGGAAAAATAAAACACGGGTTCAATATTTTTTAGTGTTATATCGATGTGCAAAGTTTCATTCTGATCGGTGGGTGACAGTTGGGTAGGGTTACTTGTAAGTTAAGATATTTTTTTTACAAAATTATATGTCGTGTCTATGTTATTTCTTTTGAATTCCTGAAAAGGTAGGATTTGGGTCCTTTGAAGGGTTTACTAGAAAGAACTGAAGTGAAGTTCTTGGTTGAAACCAACAACATAAAAAATCACCAGTGTGCAGAAATCAAGCTTTTAAGTGTAGTGGTAATGTTAATATTTGCACTGCTTGATACCTATTTGTAGCAAGCCAGCTAACAAGATTCCTATGTTGTTAGAAAGTTCGAATTATTAAGCATTGAACAAAAACCTTTCCTTTTTGTTGCGATCATGCATTATGTATTTGAAAAGTTGTTTTCTATGCACTCGTTTGAAGGTTACCTACAAAAGGCGTGAAAGGGATACAGGGGGAAAACAGGACTAATGTTAAAATGGATTTTAACACACATACATACATATACTCACGCCTTTTCCCGCGGGGGTGGGCAGAAACTACGGAACGCCACCTCCTACGATCCTTACATACTCCTTTTGCCTCGTTTAGGTTCATACATCTGGTCATACACGCACGCTGGTCGCGAGTACTACGTACCTGACCTGAAGAACATCACCAATAAGTTCACTATATGTCCTCCTAGAGGGTTTCCCCCCTCCCGGCATCTGCACTTACATCTGCCTTGTATACAAGATAAGATAAGATAATATTTATTTGCTTAAACATGTGTCATACATACAGAATGGTATTTAACTATGAAGCAATGGTATTTAACTATGAAATAATATAGTTTGTTGCCAATAGCGGGCAGTTAATCATTCATATACAGGGTTATTTGTAAAACACCGGCAACCTCTCAAGACTATGTTATTAACATCATAATCAACAACTTTTGTTCTATGACTTTTAAAAATTAATCATATTTTAGTTCATAAAATTTTCATACAAAAATCAACTGCCCGTAAATAGGTCAAGTTCAAGCCCTCCCGCCGCCCTAACCCCGCTCCCCTCACTAATGTACTATCGCTTTCTTTTGCCTTGCATAGACTTCGTAACATTTAGAGCGTTCAATTTAAATATTTTTATTTTTGTATGAAAATCTGATGAACTAAAATAATATGAATTTTTAAAAGTCATAGAACAAAAGTTGTTGAATATGATGTTAGTAACATAGTCCTGAGAGGTTTCCGGTGTTTTACAAATAACCCTGTATAATACAGTAAACACTTAGGAGTCCCTTTTGGCAAGAAACTATATTATTTCAATAAAATAAAAAGTATCGTCCCGATTCAACCCTGCAACCCCATTCACTCCATTTGACAGTACTGAAAAACGTACGCTTAACGTTTGAGTGCACCCTGTGCACTACGTTCTACTCTACCGGAATGTTTCAGAGTTTCAAGTTCCATTTTTAAGCAAGCTGTTCTAGTGTCATATACTAATGCGAAGTTGTATGGGGTCGTAAAGCGGCATACTTGAGGAATGTTGGTGGCAAAATTTTGCCTTATTTGTAAAGTCGATCGTCCAGTTCTACGCAGAATGTACATAAAGAGGTTTACCACGATAGCTGCGCGATTCATTTGTTTGGTAGTCACAGTTTGACACACACACGGAGCGTAGTGTAGCTTGCAGTGGAGGAGATTTTCCCATTTTCATCAAAGGCGAGGCTAAGTACACGTACACGCCTAGCGCACCTCGATCGAGGCTGTCTCTTGCTGCCCTCTTCCAGCGATGTCTTAATCTGGGATCAAACTCATCCCTTAGTTGTTACACTGCTTAGATAAGTATTTTGTAAAACTGAAAGTATTTTTTTTTTTTAACTTTTAAGGTAGCCACAGTAGCAAGTCCAGTTGAAGCAACCTGATAGGTAGAAGTGCCACGTCATTACCAAAAAAAAAAACACGCACGTAGCTTATACCGTGCTGCTGTGGAGCGACACCTTATTACAGACTGTATAGTGTTCAGAGTCCAGTGCCAAAATGAGCTTAATTTATTGTTCACAATATTGCTGTACGTGACTTCTGTTTCAATAAGCTTGGCAACGATAAACTAAATAAAGTTTATTAAAAAAATGTTGGCACTTATCAAGTTATCAACCAAGAATTCAAAGACCAAAGAATTAGTAAAATATTTTGAGTGGAATCTATGGTTGTAATGCAGTGTTGAGATAGCAACTTGTCTCTAGTTTTAAATCAAAGGATTCTTCAAAAGTTTTCGCAAAGTTTAATTCAAAGTACAACATTTAAATTCCACAAAATGTCTGTTGTACTTCGCGAAAATGTGAGTACGGATTTTTGGATTAGGTAACTAAATGTACTGGGTAACCCACAATAATAATTAAGGTTGGATTTGCATTTTAATTTACGAGTAAAGTTAGATAGAATCTAAGCTTTTATACCTAATACTCCAAAGCTTTTAAATGACCCGGTTACTGTTTTGAGTTAATAAATGAAAGCTTTATATTTATTGTTTGTACTCGACTCAGCTCAGTGGGACTTTTGTGATGTTTGAATTTGTTTGAAATACCTACGTCAGACTGGACACCGCTATTTCACCGCTTGTCGCCTTTGCGCGGTTATAAATACCTACGTCAGACTGGACACCGCTATTTCACCGCTTGTCGCCTTTGCGCGGTTATAAATTTCAAACAATTTTGCTACCTGACGCTACGTAATATTAAAATTAGAATATATTTTTTCCCTTTTAACTCTCAAGAAAATAAATAGTTCTGTAATAGATATTTGCATATTTTGGATTTTAACAAAATATTGTTAGTTGGTTGTATAGAAGTATATTAGTAATGCGTCACAATGTCCTAGGTACTTGAGATGGTGAGATACACGTACTTACGTCACCCACAAAGCCACAAGGGCCATAAGCTGGAGTGGACCACATTACCTGCATCCGTGTGTTCCAAGCGAGTAGTTGCACGAGCATCTACTGAACACAATAACAGTAGCTTAGATACCTAATAGGTTTTACTTGTAGGTACTACAGGTAAGCCGATAGGGAAAGAGATGTCAAACATTATACAGGGTGTCCGGTAATGAATGGATAACCTTGAAATGTCTTATAGTATAACTAATGGCCGTTCAGAAAAAAAAAATGAAACAAAATATATATATTCATACATTTTTTTATACCCAAGATGTTTAAACATTGTTTAAAAAATAAATTTTGCAATGTTTATCTAAAATTAATTAATTAGCTAATTTTTTAATAAAAAAGTGCAATAGCTAGTCATACTATTCACTATTTATCTATTAGCATAGTTCGTGTATAATAATAAAATAACAACAAACCGATGGAATCCATTCATTTCTGATCGTAGTGTTCATAAAAGTAAAACAAGGTAAAAAAAATTAGACCTTTCTTTTAAAAAAATCATATCTTAGGTACTACTTATGATATATTTTGTTTCATTTTTTTTCTGAACGGCCATAAGTTATACTATAAGACATTTCAAGGTTATCCATTCATTACCGGACGCCCTATGACATTTCTATTCTATACTTAAAATCCGTTTTGGAACAGAAGTTCAAACCAGGCTTAATGACCGAGTTCTTAGCAATCACAGAGTACTATTTTTTAGCTGGAATTAACAATTTAAAAAATATTCTAATCCCTAGTTCCCTACACTACAGTGGAGCGTCGATTATCTGAACTAATTGGGGGACAGGAGTGTTCGGAAAACCGGTTTCTTCGGATAATCGAACTGTATTGATTCAGCCATAAATATTTATGTACAGGTGACTGAAAACCTTATATTTGAAGGGCTAATGAGAAGAACTGGCTTAGGCACATTCATCAAATTTGTCAGTGTTGACATTTAAAGTTTTGATATCATTTTATAGCTAATTTAAAAATATTTCTCATACATAAATAATAGATTTTAAAAGGAAATATGGTATGTTATCGATATTGGGATCATCATCTCCATAAAAATTATCCGTTTCGCATTCGCTTTGGCAGGAAAGATGTGGCCTAGTCATGGACTAAGCTTGTTATTCCCTAATAAATCCAAAATGCAGCCCAATTTTTTAAGTGACTCAGCGAATTCTTGCCTTGTTTTAGATACTCGTATGTTAAAATGTGGATTTTTGAGACCATAGACAAAAAAAAGACAATTTGAAAAAATTTGACTTAGCCGATTTTTCCCCTTAGCCCTTCTTTACTTTAATGACAAATAGTTTCTTTCACGCGGTAAGATTTAGTTTATCAACTAACGGCTTCTTGGGAGTGACATATTATGAGTACAAACAACTTACAGTTCGAGACAATTTCGCGTGTATTGTAGTGCGGGACGAGGATAGCACTATCACGCGCAAGTCAGGCGGGCGTAGCAGTACGGATACGCGGTCTTTCGGTTGATCTTGATCGACGTTCGGATAATCGATGCTCTACTGTATTTATATTTTTAATCTATACTATCTATGCTAGGTATTATTATTAATGCGAAAGTAACTTTGTGTTAAAGTATCAAAATAAATATTTTATTTTATTTTATTTATTCGGGAAAACAAACAATTTCACATTAAAATATACAAAAAAAAAAAAATGGATACAGAAATGATACAAATGTGGAATCAACCACGTTCTCCACAGATATACCATAAGACAATTTGTTTTTTTTTTTTAAGACTAGCGTTGTTAACAATTTAAAAAAATGGGAATGTTAATAGTAAAGAATCAACAAAACATAAAGCCATTAATAGTGCCACGTAAGTGGAACAACAGTTTCACATACATTTTTCAATATGTTGAGTACCATAAGTCTAAACTTTTTATGCGGTAAAGCAAACAGATCCAGACTGCAGAAATTCTTATTAAAATTGCTCGTAAGGCGACGAAGAGGAGCACGCAAGCCAGCATTTGTACGACTGGAAGTAGTGGCAAAAACAGGTCGTGCGCGCACCTTGCGTCCCTGGCATGTTCTGGGAACTACATAACACAACTTGTTACAAATGTCTAAACAATTATACGAGTTATTGGATAAGTCATACAAAAATGTAGTTTCAAGAAAAGTACGCCTTGAACTCAGAGAAAGTACCTACATCAATTTTTTTTAGTAACTCACTATAAGAGAGATAACAACTTTTTAAGCAGCGATAATGCATAGACTTCAAAAATTTACGTTGAATGCTTTCTATACACTCAATATTATTTATTATAGAAGGGGTTCCACACCGGTACTGCATATTCTAATTGAGACCTAATTAGTGATCGATAGAGATATAAGTATGTACTAGTGCGTTTAAATTCCGTGGATGATCTCATCACAAAGCCATAGCATGCGATAAGCATTATTAACAATTTTATTAACATGTGCGTCTAAGTGCAGTTTATCGTCAAGTAATATTCCCAGGTCGCGGATCAAAGTCTCCCTTGCCAGAGTTTCACTGTGTATTGCATAGGGATATTTAAATATATTTTTATTTTTAGTGAAGCTAATACAACAACATTTAGAAATACTGAGTTGGAGTTTGTTTTTAGTGCAATAATCTGCAAGACGATTGAGGTCTTGTTGAAGCATCTGACAGTCAAGCATAGTTTTGATGGGTCTAAAAACTTTAAGGTCATCTGCGTATAGTAAGAATTTAGAATTAAGAAAACACATGTCAATATCATTAAAAAATATGAAAAGATAGCATTCAATTGACTGATGCACAATCACAGTACTTCCTCATTCCATACAATTCCCCCAGTCCCATTCGTTCTTTCCTTCCGGATTCAATCATTCCCTACACTCACTCGAGAACTCTGAGAGCGAGATGGCGCGTGCGATCCGCTGCCGGCTATAAAACATAAATCAACCATGTTCAAACAAAACCTACCTACAAAGACTTTCAACAATTCTGTGTCAGTGTTAAGTGTCAAAACAGGGACGTCCCTGGACTGTGTATGGGAGCGGTGCCACCGAGAAGCCGTCGACTGTGAAGACCTCCATCCCAAGTGATTGTGCATGACTAAGTACATGAAAGGCTCGCCTATAGCCATAGTTACATCGAAGGGTTTATTTAACCAGAACCATAACACTTTGTCTGTCTGTTACACTTTCAGGACTAAACCACTGAACCGATTTTTATGAGATTTGGTACAGAGATAGACTAGACTTTGGGAAAGGACATAGGTTACCTTTTGTCCCTGTAGCATATTCCCATGGGTTAATTTTCGACGTCCACGCATGCGAAGCTGATGGCAGAAGCTAGTTAGATTATAAAGAAACAAAATATGTAACCTTTAATTTTGATCTTCGAAGAAACCCGAAAAAGGGGCCGTTTCATCAAAACAGTTTTTTACTGGAAGACAAGCTTACCATTCTACAACAGACTGGACGGAAGAATTATGAATGTGTCTAACTATTGAAAATTGTGAGAAAACCCGTGATTTGTTGTACTTCATCAATATACAATAAGTATAATATTCATCACGAAAGAGACGTCGTGACCGGCGGATGGTAGACTATTTACATCTGTAAGAGCTGACTAACAGTAGCAGATATTGTTGCCTTTCTTGGGCCATTGTGTGGTAATAAATATTCAGTTAATACTTACGTGTTACTACAATATCTTAGTAGTTAGTACTCCACGCGGTCCCTAGCGATATAAACGCATCTTGTGTTTATAAAAATAATATACTCCTTTTAGGTATCGTTGTAGTTGCGTAACAAGGTTCTATTATATTCACCCCCGTTAAGTTAAAAATAATACGATAATTTAAACAAAATACTTTTGATACGGGAGTGTGAATGTGTCTTAGAAAAATACCCATGAAATGGGTTTGTGAACGTGCATTGAGTACCTATACTATTTTAACCTCACGAAGCGACGCGTGGTATACTTGCGGTAACCAAGTGCACAAACACACTGTGACTGTGTGCTTGATGACGAGTTACTCGTCAGCACAAAGTACACGTACACGCACACACTTCCGTCTTCTGCATTGTCTCGGACGGTATCGAACACGTATCGAACTACCTAGAGCTCCTGCTTTCATACTTACATCACATTTACAGCGTCGAAGGAACACCGTTTTCTATTTTAAACTTTCGGATCAATATCGACGGTTGAAAGTCCAGTGAAAAAATCCACCGCGATTTATTACTTCCGTATAAGATTCGACTTAGTTAAGCGCGAGTCGTTTCGTGAGATAAAATACTGAAGGTACAAAAATATTGTGTGTAAAACGAGGATTTACTATGTAGTGATATTGGTCCCCAGATAAATTACGAAGAACAAAGCTTTCATTCAATGAAGTAAGTACCTACTTGTTCATTAATTACACATTATGGGACAATCATCTACAAGTAGGTACGATAAAGTGACGTGATCATTACGGGCGCTTAAATTATCACAAGTTCGTTAGCATCTGTCAACGTCGCTCGCGTAGGGGGATATTAGGTAATCAAATTTAAAATATGTCAGCTGCTTAATTTTATCTCTCCGTTTTCGGTTACCTACATAATCAGAAACTCATTTACTTCTAATTAGGCTGAGATATTTATAACACTAATAAGCTTTTGGCTCCATAAAGATTGGGTACAAAATAAAGCCCCAAAAAGCCAGTATTCTGATATTTAACGCTGCCTTTCCTAGTATACTTATTGAACAGAAAACTTTTGAATTACGACTTTTTTTTTGCTCAACTGGGCCATTTGGCGCAGCGGCGGCGGCGGTGAGGCACACTATAATGCTAGTTTCTGACAACACACCTTACATTTTTTTTATTTTATTCTTTCCTGCTTTAAACCTATTGTGTGCCTTTTAAACAGTGCTAATAAAATGTGTTTTTTTTCTATAACACTGTCTCCGTCTGATCATGAATCAAATCCCTTAATTCTACCAGGCCTCTATCTAGTCAACAACGTTCAACACAAACCAAAGTGAGTAGAAGAACAAAGCAACGGCGGCAGGGAGACTCGATTTTAGCCACAGACAATAAAAATGGGGTTAAGAGGCAGCCAGTTTTCGTAATATCAAATAATGTCAGCATTAGACTGCAAGCATGCGAGTCATCATCATCATCAACATTATCATTTCAGATGAAAGACGTCCTCTACTGGACATAGGCCTCCGCCAAGTGAAATGAAATGTTTATTCATATTAGTAGATTTTATAAGACACTTTTACACGTAAGTATGTAAATATTTTGTTAGTGATTGTAAAACTAGGTGGCGCTGGTAGTTCCTAGCTGACTGTTCCCTGACAAGAAATGCCGAAATATACTAAGAGGTCATGGTCTCTTTTAAAGTCCAAATATTAAATTATTAGAAACTAGCTTTTGCCCGCGGCTTCGCCCGCGTGTATGTCGGAAATTAATGCAAGAGGACGTACTACCGCGATAAGAATGTGTTATTCCAGGTTATATGGGTAATATCACGGATATCGATATAGACTCTGTGTGCTATTTTCGATCCAGATCCATTCAGCCATTTTTGCGTGATTGAGAAACAAACACCCAATCATACATATTTTCACATTTATAATATTAGTAGTAGTAGGATTATAATTCATATTACTTAGGATTCATAGTTTATGAGAACATCATGTGTGTTGGTGTTTTTAAAATAAGAGTAATAGTATTCAGAGTAAGAAGACTGCGACATAGGGCTTGGTTTAGTTGAATATAAGTCTTCCTGGTTTGTCTTAACGATCCTATTTTTTTTAATATTCTTATTTTACCTATACAGACACTCAATCATTTACCAGACACCGAACATAATTATAGGAATAGTACTTTTGCCAGTGGCTTGGCCCGTATAGCTGTCGGAAAATATCACCCGGGAACTTACTACCGAGATAAAGTAGGTATCCTATCTGTTACGTATCCATGATATAATATATCTTTGTGCCAAATTCGATCTAAATCCGTTTGGCCGTCTTTGCATCATTGAGAAACAAACATCCAAAAATCTAAACATCTAAGCCATTTCGCGGTCTCTTACTTGGAATAATACTATTAGGTTTATTTTGAGTATAATGAACACACATGATATTCGCAATTACTATGAAGCCAAAGTACTATTACAATCCTACTTATCCTGTACTACCCGGTCGCTGCCAACGGATAGACGGGACGAACGTACGACCCGCCAGCTGCTCTGCGCCCGCTTTTTAAATCTCTAATATCTTCTAAGATATTCATTTAAATTACATGCCTGAAAGGGCCATATTGATCTATATTAAATGCACAATGTATTTAAGGTACTTAATTGGATAAGGATTAATGCTGTATTGCTTAAAATCGCTTCGTAAATAAGCCCTTATTTCTCGTAAAAAGTAAAAGTTCAAAAATGGTTATTGTGGGTTATCCCAAGAGATAGACATATACCATTGCGACATTTTTGTAGGCCTTTTTAAAGGTGTAAAATACTGTAGTACATTATTTTGATCTATTTCGTACGATTCAGCCAGGGTTTTTCGAATTTTGAGACGTATTTCAGCGTAGTTAATGACGTATGTCACCGTAGTTTTCGAAGACAGTTATTTTTTTCTAAAATAAAAGAATCTTTCTAAAATAAAAGTAGCCTTAGTTACTCCTTGTTACATCAGCTATCTGCCAGTGGAAGTCCTGTCAAAATCGGTCCAGCCATTTCAGAGATTTGCCGGAACAAACAGACAGACAAAAATTGTAAAAAATGTTGTTTTGGTATATGTACCGTGTATACATCCATATACACTTAGTAAAAAGTGGTTATCTTAATATTAAAAACAGACACTCCAATTGTATTTATTTGTATAGATGTATATGCGAGTCTTACAATGCAGGGCAATGTCTGGAAGGGCTTTTTGAAGAAAAAGTCAATGCAGCTTTGAGCTGACCTGTCCTAACAGACGGAATATATTTAGCAGTCATCGTGTCAAGCTCCGCCATAACGACATGCGAGTAATGAAAAGTCATTTAATCAAACTACGCTGAAAGTCATCACTTTTACAACGTCAAACTGATGTCTTATGTCACTTTGACGTCCCTCAAAACGCCCTACGTTCACCACTTCCTTGTGCTTTAGCTGTGAAGATGAAGTGGCACAACAAACTCCACAGCAACAAAGCTATCTGTTCACTTAGACGAACTTGATTCATTAGATATAAATTATTAAATTACTCAGTTCACTAGGTAGGTACCTACTAAAAATATCGACCCGAACCAAGGCTGGACTAATTTTATTAGTCATTAATTTATAGTTTTAGTTAGTACCCACTTGTTGATATAGTTACGAACTGCTCTCAGTTTCATCGCAATAAATTGTGAAGCTGGTGGGTAAGGTAGGTACTTAATTTTCACACTTGGAAGACTTACCAAACTCTTCAGGTTTTCTAGCTGAGACTTGAAATAAACTGTAACTTGCAAACAGTAGCACTTTTACCTACTTAACTTATTACTTAGATTGAGGATTACCTTTCTCTTACTGAAAATTCAAGAAGATCTTATTCCTTACTAGCTTTTGCCAGCGGCTTCGCCCGCGTCGATGTCCGAAATTATTCCACGGAAACGTACTACCGGATAAAAGAGCCCTGTGTGTTAATCCAGGTTCTAAACAGTTTTTTCACTAAATTTAATCACGTTCAGACGTTTTTGCTTGATTGAGTTACAAACATCCAAATATCTAAACATACAAACTTTAAAATCTATACTAATATTATAAAGCTGAAGAGTTTGTTTGTTTGATTGAACGCGCTAATCTCAGGAACTACTGGTCCGAATTGAAAAATTCTTTTTGTGTTGAGTAGCCTATTTATCGAGAAAGGCTATAGGCTATATAACATCACGCTACAACTAAGAGGAGCGGAGCAGTAATGAAAAATGTTGCAAAAACGGGGAAAATCGCACGGGTAGGCGAACTTAACTCGCTCTGTTATTTTATATTCAAGTCAAACTACCCATGGGTTTTTTTTTTTTTGGATGGGATATCATCAAATGACTTCTCCCGCTCTGGGCGGAGCGGGAGGGCGTGTCAGACTTTTAGGGCAAAACTTGGCTAATCGATGATATGCAGTAATTCTGTGATAGTTTGTTCGTCCTCTATATCTAAGTTACTATATAATCTAAAACTGTGACATTTTGCGTATAGATGGCGCTATTCAGATAGGTTATGATAACATAAAGAGTGTATCCGTAAACTTTCTCAAAAATTAAAAAAAAAGCACTGTTTATTGCGAACTGTGGTCTAACCTCTATGACAACTTGTGATTAGACTAGGCAAAAGAAAAACTGAAATATTATTTATTAAAACACATAAAAAATGGGAAAACCAGATAAGCGTAATGATAAGGTAAGAGTTTTTAAGCATATTTGTATATCAGTGATCTAAAGAAACTTCATTCCTAATATTCAAAATCCTTAAGTTCGGAGAGTAAAATATTCGTGTTTTTCGGTAATCATGATTTATATGTATCACAGAATACCCAAATGTGTATGAATTTGTCTAAAATGTTTGGTTTTATTATTGGTTTTATTGTAAGATCTGTTTGGTTTTATGAAATATTTCATGGCTAATGTTATCATTATTGTTATTCTATGCATTTTTTAACCTTAGTACTAACTTTTTTGGATTACAGAACAAATCAAAGAAAAAAAGTTTAAAAGTGGTAGAGAACGGATTGAATGTCAGTTCTGTAAAAATTGTATCATACGACATGCCAAAATATTATTATTATTAATACTAGTTTTTTCCTCTGTTCAAATTGTGAGCTTTCTGAATCAGTTTTATTTTGATTTGATGTTTGTTTTTGAAAGTTATTAACAATAAGAAACCAAAGCCAGTTGTGCAATTCTAATGTCTAAGAATTACTTAATAAAGTGAAAACTTGATTACTAAAATAAAACATTTGATTAATAAATATAATTTTCATTAATTACAGTTTCCGCTACTATCACATATTGACCTGACTGATATCACAAAATAACTCAAGTATCACTGATCTACCTCATTTTAGGTTGTGTAAAATAAAATTTATTTTGTATGGTCAGTTTGGTATTTGGTATAAATATAGATAATCACTATTGTAGGCAATTTAACAGACTCTTACATAGTCAATTTACAAAACTATCTGTTCAAGAAGTAGAATTCTATGATCAAATAATCAAACTATCACCGATTAGCCAAGTTTTGCCCTACTGACTAAAACCCACCCGTGTTCCTTCAGTTGCCCATGTGCCAGGGTCACGGTATCTCTTTCGAACAATCACGCGACCCCGGCAGGCATCGGTCCTAGCAGACCCCTTCAGTATTGCTGACATCTCTTTGAGGCGCGCGTGGAACACTACGCGCCGTCGACCCGAGCTTGGTCCTTACCGGGCGGCGAGCTACCCATTGCTCGGCACCCGCAAGCTCGCGCCTACGGTGGCCGGGAGAACTACCCATGGGTTAAGTGACAACGGTGTTTACCCTTACATCCTGTATAGACGCGCCAATGCGACGGTCTCAAGCTTAAAAGCCTATTGGTTTACTTTAATTTTGTAAAAGTTATTTAATGGTGCTGTACTAAAGTGGTAAAATATCTTATCGAAAAATTAGCCTTTATTACCAAATTCCAACGAAAGGAATTTACATTAACGTTGTTAATAAATATTAGTAGGGTACAACGCCTGAGAGAATTCTTAAAATATCCTCTAATTCACCCAGGCAGGGTTGATATTGGTACTAATTGCGCGTGATACTCCCTGGCAACGCCACAGTGGAATATTATGAAAATATGTTTCTAGACAAATTGTACCATTTATGTACCGTAGGTGTACATGTAGGTGACATTATATATTAAAAAAAATATCTCTTCGAATAATGGCAACGTTTTGAAAACTATTATGCGCACCCGAACATAGTCAACACCAAAAAATATGTGCTATTATTTTCTTTTCCGTATGTTAAGAATATTCATTAAATTAGATTTTCGAATCAAATAGATTCGAAAATTTAGAAATTACTAGTATTGTAGCGTTGAGTTGGTGGCGCGCCCAGGGAGAACACTCCCCAGCTGCGCCACCAAACTTTGTTATATTTCAGTATTCCGTGTGATACATTTTTTATTGTTACACGTAGCGTAAAGTCAGTGGCGTAGCGTGCCTTGGCGGGGCCCCGTATACAAATTTGTTTGGGGGCCCTTATGAAGGGTAACGATTTATCACAAAAGAAAAAAAAAAATTTGCATAAAATTAAAAGAAATATTTATTCATCATATCTATTATATTCATCTATCATATTATCTATCTGTCACTTTTTCCAAAATTTTATGCAAGCAATTCAAATTAAATAACTCTCCTTGCCTTTTTTTTCGGCAAACTGATTTATTAAATAATTTATAGCTGAAATTTGTTTTGCCTTGTGTCGCAGGTTCTTCAAGTTAAGCTACACTTCTCAAGGTCAGCCTTTAGATGGGTGATTTTTGATGTGAAACATCTATAGGCGAGGGTAAACCAAAATTTTGGCGTGGCGAGAATGGCCGTGGCGATGCATCGCCACGCTATATTATGTTATGTTTGTTACCTCAGAACTTTCAACCAGGTGAACCGATTTTGATGATCCTTTTTTATTTGAAAGCTGGTGCTTCAGACTAGGGTGGCACAGAGTAGTCCGAATTTTGATTATACCATATTTATTTCCTTTCCTAACGTATGCTTTATAAATATTATCTTTACAAAATAATTTCGATGTTTTACATCTGCCGGGCGTCCCACGACGGCTCACTTTTTCTTTTTACATCCATAATCTTTATTAGAAATTATTAATTATTAACCACATCTATTTAAAAAAAAATCGATTAATGCTGAATTGCTAAACTTCTCGATTTTTGCTAATAATCGAATTCATTACGCAAAGAGATTTCACTATTTAAGTCACATGACTAAGTGTCACTGTACCCATCCTATGTGAAAAAGACTATAAACGGGGAAATCCCGTAGCCCGCGATAACCGATATAGGGTGTTGCCAACTTTGGAACGCACACTTTACGCGGGAAAAAAGAAATTGCTTTTTGAGTTTTTTGTCATTTCTGAATAAAAAATAAAAAAATTGGGAAGTTTTCACTAATTTTTGCTTACGCACGTCGGGGGCCCCCGTGGCCCGGGGGCCCCGTATAATTGATACGGCATATATGGCGGTAGCTACGCCCCTGCGTAAAGTGTATAAATGGTACAGTTTATCTAGATAAACTGTACCATTTATACACTTTACGCACGCTTTACCTTGTTTCTAGAAACATGTTATATTTTTATTTATTTATTGATATGGCACTTCAACGACTTACCTACTCACTAGGACATACACAAACAAATTTATATTGCATTGTAGCGCGGCCAGGGGGTGGAGGCCACCACATAGCTCCTTCATTTTATTCCCAACCATTTCTGATCAACTGATTTCATAGGCGAATGATTCCATCTTAAAAAAAATATTATCAAACCATCAGACAACGTGAACATTGAAAAGGTTTATTTCTGAAATAAAAATGTGTCAAATTACATTTGAAGTTATCTTGAAAACACTCCTCGTATAGAAATTTAATTCAATTTAATTTATTATTTATTAATTTTTTTTTTTTTTTTTTTTTTTTTTTTTTTTTTTTTTTTTTGCCACATCTGGAAACTAAATAATAAATTAAAATCGATAGATTTTTGTTAAAAAGAACTAATTTTATACGCCAGCACGAATTGTGTCACAAAGTTAAAAATTTAATTTATATATTTGTATATACACATATGTATAAGTTCTTCTATACGCAACAAACGCTTAAGATTTGACGCGCGGTGATTGCGCACACTTGACGCTGTATAATGTGTTTAATTGTAGCTAGCATTGTTTAGATACCAGTATAATGTCTGACCATGAATGAAATTCAGTAATAGAACAATTAAAATTGTTGTTAGTCGCGTGTTTTCAGCGCATCTGTGGAAGGGCTGCGCTTTGATTCTCAATTCTCATTCAGTGTTCGTGTAGCGAGGCCCCGGTTCAGTGCTTTCGAACGTCGCCGCGCGCTCCGACGCGTTCACACGGTTATTTGGAAAACTTCCGCTAATATCGCGCTGCGGTGCTAATAAAAGTTATTATGTGAACAAGTTTATGTTACAAAAATAATTAAATGATATTATTTTGTTGAAGAAAAAAGTTTATGAAGTTAAGTTTGCAAAGAGATATTTCATATTTTTACTAAAAAGGTAAGAATCTTTTGTAAGTTTTGTTTTAGAATTTGAATAGTTTACGGATTTATTGCAAAAGTGGATAGCAGGTATTTTTTCCACAGTTATATAAATTAATTATTAATAATAAAAATCCTATTTAATTAATTAAATAATTAGGAAGCGTCTAAACATTATACCTACGTTATTATTTGCCGAAAATATTATGTATGGTAGGGTAAAAAAAAAACTAAAAATATTTATGTTATTCTTTTTTAAATAAGATTTTTAATCCCTATGTATACCACTGGCTGGCTCTATTATAAACGGCGCGGAGGTTGCTGAAAAGCCGCGGTATCTATTCACGCCTCATTTGAAAAGCTCTAAGTAATCTCCGAGTAGCAGTTTATATCTATCAATATTTATACATGTCGAGGAGCTTACTGGCCTTGATATACAATAAAATAAATAAATTCTTTTCCTATTCAATTAAATAGAAACTTATTTTATTTACTTACCTTTACTAAAACTTGATGATCAGTAAAGTGCGCACTACAAAAGTATTGACAAAATGTACATCTAGAAAGAAAAGAAAGAAAGAAAATACATTTATTCTATCTATAATATTGATTTTATATCAATATCATAGATGTACATTTTCTCGAGCACTCAGTTATTTTTGAATTCGTAATTTTTAATCCATTTTAATGTTCACTTTCACCTTCAACAACATCAAAAGGAGTACTACGATTAGTTTCAGCTAATCTATTATAGATCTTATTCAAAATAAACCCAAAAGTATTACTTTAAAGAACATTCTATCTGAACATAAAAAAGCTTAAAAATATTACACATTTTGTACTTATTTTCATGGCTTCAAAGAAGTATTGTAATATTTTTTAAGCTTTTTTGGTATATTGATGCAATATTATGGAACAAAGGTAGTAGACAAGATAATACATTATTGTCCCTGTATACTTATTTTTGAGGCGAACTAAACTCGTTATACTCAGTTGGAATGTTCTTGAGAAAATTATTCCTGAATATCATAAAGGCAATTTTTCATCAAGAATTCCACTGGACATGGGCCTCTCCTAAATTTCGCCACAGACCCCTTCTGTACCTATTGCATGATCTAAATTTTTTCATGCTGTCGGAAAAACGCAAGGACTTTCACTGGAATTTCATTTTATTTTCGTTCGTATAACGAATAAATTTTCGTCATCGAGTTTTTTGTTGGATCGCATGCAGAATACCGGTTGCCGGTACGAAATGTATGTAAATTGAAACCACACACAATAGCGGAGTCAGTTCGGCAACAATATTTCATAGTCTCTCAGGAGGGGCAGACCCACTGAGGATCTAGCTTTGTAAGGGTCGACTTTTCATTTGTCAGCCAACTTATCCGCTGTCAAAACGTCAATACATACCTTTGTTAAAAGTTATTTGAAGATTGAAAAAGCCGTAAATATTTAATGTCGCTACCGGCTACAATACGCCGTGTAGCCACTTATAACCATTCTAACATTATTTCTCGAAAAATTTTATTCTTGCACAGAAGTACCACCAAGAATCAATTTTTTTCTCCGTACCTGTAACGTTATTTTCTAATTAACAACTGAAAGGAACGAGAAGTAGAATAAAGCTCTTTAATTGAATTAATAGAAAACAGATAGTTGATTTATCAAATTGACTTTCATTCGAAAACATCCATCGGTGTCTTCTAAACTTCAACGATATCCGAGGACCCTGGTCATCACCAATCTCCTTTTGTGACTGTATTGGCGACAGTACACGCGCCTACACATCAAGCTATACATTTCCAGCAGACCTCGCAAAGTATAGATTTTTCGTACATTGAGAAGTCAGTGTATATTGGAAATCCATAGCTGAATTTGTTGCCGTGCATATTACGAGTATGTCTACTTTGTAACTATTGTTATGTACACGTTTGGCCGTTGTGTATCCTTTGGGTATTAAAGGTATAGGTACCATTAAATATCAGGGACATGAAATATTTTAGCTATGTCGGTGAGGTTGGCATCGCATTGGAAAACCCTTAAGCATTTCAGGCGTTTCCGCTTCGCACATTCCGTAGGACCGACCTACCGTGGAGGCCTGTTTGCAAATTTGTTTCAAAATGAAATAAGTTTTCCATTGTAAAATGTAAGCTTTTAAGAAAATTAA
Organism: Aporophyla nigra; assembly: GCA_947507805.1. Lineage (NCBI taxonomy): Eukaryota > Metazoa > Arthropoda > Insecta > Lepidoptera > Noctuidae > Aporophyla > Aporophyla nigra. Next base: position 12,468,569 of record OX382302.1, on the reverse strand, counting down.
TCTTCCGTTTTTATGTGGCATTTATCATGTGTTTTGTGCGGAAAACATGAAGGGTGGGCTGGTTGTTTTCTGGGTAAATAAATAATAGTAAAAAAAAAACTAAAAAACACGGTTCCATAGAAAACCAAACTAAAAAGTAGGAAATAATGGAAAAAAAGCGTGGGATGCTTTTTAAGGTATGTTTTTATTGATATTAGGCACCCCACGCTTTTTTTCCATTATTTTCTACTTTTTAGTTTGGTTTTCTATGGAAGCGTGTTTTTTAGTTTTTTAAACTATTATTTATTTTCTATGTTTTACGGTGTTTCGAATTTTGAGACGTATGTCAGCGTAGTTTGTGACGTATGTCAGCGTAGTTTTCGAATACAAGTTTTTTTTGGTATCCTGGTAACCCGAGCAAGGATAATGGCACAAATTTATGAAATTATTGTATTGTCATCAGCCCTCGATAAGCCTACAAATTTAAACGAAATCTGACCGTTTAAAGTGGGTCAAAATCGCGCTATAAGGTGTCGCGTGGGAAGCGTGTAAAAATATTGAAAGTTACGATCATCATCTACCTAGCGTTTTCCTAACTATGTTGGGGTCGGTTGAAGTATGTGGTAATATACAGGGTGTGGCGTAAGTAGTGGTCCACCGTTCAGGATTTGATGAACCAGATAATTAACTATAACAATTAAAAATTTTAAACATTTTTACCCAAGGGTTCCGAAAATATTTCATTTTTGTCTTTTATTTACGAAATTTCTAGTTTCAACAAAAACCATTATTTTTTCATTTTGATTTCTGTTAATTACTGCTGAATACTAGAGCTATCATGATAAATTATGATTTTTTATGTAAATTCAGCTCTTTTGAAGAAAAAGTTGGTACTTTTCTAATTTTAACCCCAATTTTTAACACACCATCAAGTTCAAGGGCAATTTTTGTAAAAAAAAATTTGGTTATAACTTGTTAAAATTTTTAATTGTTATAGTTAATTATCTGGTTCATCGAATCCTGAACGGTGGACCATTACTTACGCCACACCCTGTATATGTTTTTACTATAGTTGGTACTGTCTTAAAATAAGTATTGTAATATAAAACAAAAGAAAAATGTAACTTAAAATTTAAAAAGTTTTCTTATTAAGCGTTTATTCAGAGTTATTTTACAAGAGTTAGATTTCGATGCTGGTGACTTGCAAACAACCACAGACGCACGTAGGCGTCCCTAATTCGACAATATAAATGAATAGTAAAATTACTGGCTTGGAAAAATACCACGTTAAAGGACTTATTTCACGTGCGTGTACAACAAATTTTTCCAAGATTATTCATCCGTAGGGTTATTAGAATTTCAAGCAATTTTCTTTTATTCTTATAATTATATAATTGACGACTCAAGAGATTCTGCGAAAGATAACTTGGCTATCTATAGCTTTAATTTGTAAAGCTTTATATTACACGTTTGTTCAAGTAATTGCTCAATATGGCGATCAAATATGATGTACTGTGGCTGGCTTTGAATTCTGAATATCTAAAAGGTCTTAATTATCAAAAATAGGCCCACTGTGTTCTAGGCGTGGGTAGTGAAAGAGTGTTTAGAAGTCTTATGTATCCTACGAAACATTATAAACGTGAAAGTTTGTATGTTTAAGAAAGAAACAAAAATGATTTATTCTGCACAAACAAAGCGCACGGTATGAAAATAAAATAAAATTGATACAAAAAATGCACAAGGTGATCAAAAGCCCCGTATTCAAGTTAAAAAAAAAGTTTTGATGTTTGGATGTTTGTTACTCAGTCACGAAAAAACGGTCCAACAGATTTTGATGACATAATAGCACACAGAACCTGGATACTTTTTATCTCGGTAGTACGTTCTCGTGGTGTAATTTTCGACGTCCACGTGACCGAAGTCGATGGCAAAAGCTTTATACTTGAGCATCGTTTCTATTCTGGTTTGATGAAGTGGGAGTGGGTGTAATTAACGGCGCATAAGATACTTCAGTTCTGTCTGGGATTCACTTGTGTAAACGTTGGTATCGCAGATGTCAATAGATGACGGTGTTCAATTACCATCGGGTGGGCAGCTGGAGAATCGGGCTGAATGGCGTGCAATTGGAGAGGCCTATGTCCAGCAGTGGACTGCTATAGGCTGATGATGATGATGATGGGCAGCTGGATTGTCGAATTGACATTTTAAAACAAACGTTGTATATAATAACTACTACGCAGGTGGCGAGTATGATCTTCCCCCTAATTACGTACCATACTATCACTCAGAATCTGATGATTTTGAATGAAGTAAATTGCAAATCCATTGCTTATTATGTTCGAAAAATGTGTCTGCTTAACAACGTAAAAAACGTAATGAATGTTGTTGAACTGTCAAAAGTGGTACTAATAACAGCTGCACCGGCCAATCGCTAAGTATATTCATATTCATATCTTTATTTGCATTCCATAATGTTAAAAGTTCTTTTAAGTGGCTTAAAGCTAATGTACAATTATGGACCCTGTAGGGCACAGCAAAAAGTATTAAAACTAATAATACAAAAAATAAAATTAAAATCAAATAAAAGCATAACTTAATTACAATTAACAATTTTAAAATAATTATGTCATTAAAAATTAATTAGGTACATCATTCATTAAATTGAGATCAATTATATATCCTATACTAATATTTAGCTGTGTGTGGTGTCTGACTGTGTACAAATAATGTTTTTGTCATGTAAGTATTCGTTTATTGTGTAGTATGCTTTTTTGATTAATATTTGTTTGAGTTTATTTATAAATGTCGTATCTTTGGTTTCATCTTTTAATGTATCTGGTAGTTTATTATATATTTTTATGCACATTACGTAGGGGCTATTTGAATGTAGTTTCATGCGCGAAGAGGGTAACATTAACATATTTTTGTATCTGACAGATCGGTAAGCTACGCTTGCCGGGTTTGGAACGTGGATGGGTGACCATCTTTATATACCAAGACCCCTACGTGCCTCGAATAACACGTTAAGCCGTTAGTCCTGGCTGTCAGTCGTAGATCTTTGTTTACATTCGTTACAGGTCATCAGAAGCCCGAAAGTCTGACAACCATTTTTACTAAGGGGTAACTGGTTGTGGAGGTCAGATAGACTAGAAGCTGACCCCAACATAGTTGGGAAATGGCTAGGAAGTTGATAATGATGTGTTTTATTATTATTAATGTTTTGAAACACTGTGAGGAAATCTGTACAATATAGGTACATACGTATAAGTTTGAAATCGCCAATCCACCCTGTACAAGCATGGTGATCGGTGCTCATACCTTCTCTGTAGGAGAAAACGTATTTGCCCAGGTGCGGGACAATGACAAGCAGGTATTATTTGTTACTAGCTACGTCCGTGTCAAATTTCCTGCTCCATCCCGACCATCGAATCGCCTGCCCATGCGAGTACTTCGTATTCGTAACTTTAACTCTTTTTACTCGGCTCCTAGGGGTCATAGCTTGGTATTATATAACCTATAGTCTACGGGCTATCCAACGCTAAAAAAAGTTTTTCAACTAGAACCAGTAGTTCCTGAGATTAGCGCGTTCAAACAAACAAACTCTTCAGCGTTATAACATTAAAAGTATATAAATTGAAGATTTCTGAACGAATAAAAATAAAGATTGCCTATCCATTGTCTTATTTTTAGTGACGGTCTATTAAATATTAGTAATAGTGCCTTTTATTTGTCGATGACGATTCTTAAAAGTTTTAATACAATTTTAAAAAATTCTGTGAGAGACATCTTAATTTATTTATATTTCTAATAGAACTTGATTGCAAAAGTAACTCCTTACGAATAAGTCAATGGATAAACGTTTGTTATAACAACTGAGTACTTCGTAATTAAGTGTCAAAATATACTCTTAATGTACCTGACGTTACAAAAACAAATAATTGAATTCAATTTTTTGTGTTTCGTAAGGATAATTACAGAATCAAGTTCTTCAAACTGAACACATAGCTGTGCTGCTGGGGAGTTTGTTTGTACGAACGGCTACAGATCAGGCTATACATTTCCAGTATAAGCTGACCTCTTATTTCAGGAATCGCCTATACCATACGAGGTCAGCTAAAACTGGAAAAGTGATGTGTAGCCGTGTATACTTCTTCTGCCTGGCTAAAACACTTATAGGCGGGCGTGTGTTTTGAGTCTGTCTTATGTAATTTTGACGTTCTAAGAGTGCTGACTCTCAGTCACGTTGGCATAAATGGCTTTTGATTTTACGTATGAAAATTGCTTTAAGGGGTGAGTGATTCCTCTAAGCTTCTGTCCCTGGTCATGTCGATCTCTAGATACTCTTCTCGCTTAAGGTCGTATTTACACTATAAATGTGACTCAGGGGCCGACTAATGCGTTTTATCTGATGTTTTCTAATCTATATATTAATACGTGCATAGTAACTTTGTACCACATTTTACAAAAATTACGGAGACGAATGGGCATAGAAAGTTTATATGGGGAGGGTGTGCAGAAAGCTAATATTTCATTCAATAATGCATTAGCAATACACTAAGTTTTAAATTAATTATAGTCGAATTTCGACCACTGGGGAAACACTAGTAGTTATAAGTAATTCTATCCGATTTCGTAAATGACAAAGGTTCTGTATTTTTGAGATTTCGGCAGATGGAGTTCACGCATTGATTCTATACCTAATACTTTATTAACTTTGAATAGTTTTTGACGCAAGTAGTGATACATAAGTTCGCAAAAGTACAACAAAACTAACAACATAGGTTTCTTTATCAATTTTATTTCCTGTGCAAGTACAATTTAATTTTAAATACTTAGCGTGTTTTTTAGTTTTTTTAAACTATTATTTATTTTCTATTTTTAGGGCGTTTAGAATTTTGAGACGTATGTCAGCGTAGTTTGTGACAGTTTTTTTTGCTGTCCTGGTAACCCTGGCAAGGATAATGGCACAAATTTATGAAATTATTGCATTGTCATCGGTCCTTGACAGGTGTGCAAAGATTGAATGAAATGTGGTCGTTTAAAGTGGGTCAAAATCGCGCTATAAGGAGTCGGTTACAAACAAACATACAAACATACAAGTGAAGCTAATATAAAGCGTGTAATGACGACTTTTGGACGTCGGTTGGGCTGCAATGGCGCTTTCTTCAAAAGGCCTTTTCAGACATGGCCCTGCATTGTTAGACTCACATAAAATTCCAATAATGTTTGGAAATGTTTAGACTATAGAAGAGACTATGACCTCTGACTTAGTTTCGCCATTCCTTCTCAGTGATCAGTCAAGTAGGTAATGCCGACGTCATCTAGTTTTTAAAATATCGACGTTTAAAACTTTCTTATAAAGATGTACTTAAATGAATAAATATTTTATTTATATTAAATTAATTTCAAAAAGTAAACATTCCCTTAAAAAGCAAACTTGTATGATTAACCTTAGAAGATAAAACAAAAGAGTTGTGAACTTGAGTGAAAATACTTTTTGATACATATCGTAGGTAATGCATCTAAAACCAAAAAATAAGATAAATAATTGGTATGAATAAATTTATAAAAAAAAGTGCGAGTCGGACTGGCGCACGAATAGTTCAGTACCTATAAAAACGGCAAAAAAATCACGTTTGTTGTATGCGAGCTCCCTTAAATATTTATTTTAATCTGTTTTTTAGTATTGGTTGTCATAACGGCAAAAGACAAACAGCAAATATCACGGTTCATGAGATACAGCCTGGTGACAGACGGACGGACAGTGGAGTCTTAGTAATAAGATTCCGTACCCAAAGGGTAAAACGGGGACCCTATTACTAAGACTCCGCTGTCCGTAATTTGGTTCCCGTTTTAACCTTTGGGTACGGAACACTAAAAATGACTTGTAAAAAAAATCTCAAACACGACAAGTCTTGAACTATAATTAAATAAACGAAAAAGAAACATAGATATACGAGAATATATCCTAAGAATAGTTTGCGTATGAATAGGATTTTAATAATAGGTTCCGACCGATTCTAGCTCTGTCGGTGAATTTAATATGACCCTATCGACTGGCTGGCTTATTTTTAGCGCAGACAGACATCGTCTTCACTAAGGGATGAACTAGTTCTACATAACTGATAGGGGTAATGCCTAACAATGAAAATATTATGATCTCGTTAATTTGTTATGTAGGTACACGAACGCTGCATATGCTAATGATTTCCTTTTTCGCCTTTATTGTGTCCCGCGGCTCTATATGGGCGGCTTTTTCCTTCCAACTTTGTCGGATTTATTGCCATTTAATATAATTACACAATAATTCAGAGAAATGCACAATTAAACAATGCCAGTGTGCATAAATGAGTATGACGTACAAAATGTCGTAGGGTTTTTTTATTAATTAATATAGTTAACAATTTTACCTTGTGTCGAAATGTACCTATTAAGGTAAAAACTAAAATAACATGAACATTTGTTATGCATACCTAGGAGTGACAGGTTTTGAAGCAATGTGTATAAAACGACTATTATCAGTTTTTCATAATTTTCAATTGTCTTGCAATATAGTGGCCCTCATAAATTTAATTTACCACTTTTGACAACAATTCCCAAATTATAGATATTCCACTAAGGATGAAACTTTCTTATTGTCGCATTGATACTGAAACCTTTTCGAAAATCGGCTTGTTCTGGGGGCTGGAAGTCGTCAACTCCTCTGGTGAGAAGGTTCGTAACCATTCTCGAGAACAACTAGTACACGTGTCTCAGAAGTGAGATGGGTCGACAATGGGTGGGTGACGGTAAATAAAGACTTCGCTATAAATTCGCGGGGGCGTAGGTTCCGTTTGAAATACTTAGAGCTTAGGTCCGAATAAACTGACCTTTCTTTTCTTTAGTTTATTCGGAGACAGGGAACAGGACAACGTACGTGAAAATCTTTAAACGTATGTGGTATGACAATATTTCCGTTCTTTTGTTACGATTTTCTAATGTGTTGTTTTGCTATTAGGACCGTTTCAGTGAAGGCTTTTTCAATACAGAAGAAACTCAATTAAAATGTTAGCCATCTGGCGATAAAATCATAGACGCTTCGCTAAGCAATGGCACTTGCAACCAATAAGTCACTAATAAATCAGTCAGTATACAATTTGGAGCTGACAATTCGACAATAAAGTAAAACATTGGCGATACTTATATACATAGGAGTATTTAGGAAGTAGGTATCTAATAAATGTTAACAGTGGAATAAAAAAGTGATTTGTTTCAACAAACTAAATGGTACTTAGTGATGGGCCGACTATAGAGTTTGCCAATCTTTGACTAGCTATAGTGACTAACCTATTGGATATAGTAGATTGAATTTTTGGATGAAGACTGGGAACTTCATTCATCATCAAATCATCATCATCATTTTAGTCGAAAGACGTCCACTGCTGCTATGTCCAGCAGTGTACATCGCCCCCAATTTGGGGAGTTTGCCATAATCGCCACGTTTGGTAGGCGGGTTGGTGATCGCAGTATGGTGGTAAAATGCATAGAGAACGTTGCTGCCCATTCTCCAGTAAGTCCCTTAGTCACCTCTCACGACAGCTCGGGAAGAAATAGGATGCTGCTATTCTTTACGTGCAGCACCACACGGAACTACGGAAACTTCATTAGATATACTTGGAACATCAACTTGGAAAAATGGCCAATTTTTGGATGGACATATGGTTATAAAGGAAACTATGTGTTCTTCGGAAAATAATTTCGTAAAACCGAATAATCGTGGTTGGGGCTTGTCTGGGGGTGTAAAGCTTTACTTGTCATGTCGACGAAGCTTCTCCAAAAACTTTCTAATCCTAGAGCTTCAATTGTGACTTTGAATAATGTGAATTTCATTCTCATATATACTAATATTATAAATCTGAAGTGTTTGTTTGGTTGAACGCGCTAATCTCAGGAACTACTGATCCGAATTGAAAAAAATCTTTTTGTTTTGGGTAGCCTATTTATTGAGGAAGGTTTAATTTTAACGTTATATAACATAATGTTAAAATTAAAAGGAGCGGAGCAGCAACGAAAAATTGACTAAAACTGGCAGGCAATTCGATGCGACGGGAAGGGCCACGGGAGCAAAAATTTGACGCGCACGAAGTCGCGGGCAGAAGCTAGACTATTAATATTTTATGAAAAAGTACCTATTACTACATTTCACCACGATTCTCGTTTAAGCAGACTATTTGAAGTCTCAGTGAGTTCCTTATAATGTGAATTCTTTATTTGATTACGAAACATTCAGAGGCGGCAACTCCTGATTGCCGCGATAAAACGCTAGATCAAAGGTACACATCTTTTTCATAATAAAAAGTAGGCACTTTAGTAGGCTTTGTGGTAGGTATGCTGAGAAGGCTTTTATTTTAATACTAGCTTCTGTCAGCGGTTTCGCCCGCATGGATGTCAAAATATTCACAATTTCAACCCCCCATTTCACCCTCTTACGAATGTAATTTCAAAAAACCCTTTCTTAGTGGATACCTACTCCTCACAAAGAACACACCTTTCAAATTTCATGTCTCTAGGACCAGCGGTTTAGGCTGTGCGTTGATATATCAGTCAGTCAGTCAGTCACTCAGGACTTTGAATTTGATATATATAGATACGTAGCACTAGCTTTTATTGTCCTACTAAATTTCAGCCGCGTGGAGTTCGACGATAATAAAGAATATAAAATATCGTGATTAAGTAACAAACATATCCACGTTCACATTTATAATATTAGTAGGATTACCGAGACAAACCCCTTTTACTATCTATACTTAATATTATAAAGCTGAAGAGTTTGGTTGTTTGGTTGAACGTGCTAATCTCAGGAACTGCTAGTCCGAATTGAAAAAATATTTTTGTGCTGGGTAGCCTATTTATTGAGGAAGGCTATAGGTGATATAACATCTTGCTATAATCAAAAGGAGCGGAGCTGCAACGAAAAATGGACGAAAACTGGCAGGCAATTCGATGCGACGGGAAGTGTCACGGGAGCAAAAATTTGACGCGGACGAAGTCGCGGACAAAAGCTAGTTAATTATATTTTTAACCCTTGACGCAAAAAGAATATTAAACTTGAAAGGCCACTACGTGTATTTTTTTTACTTTTCAGAGGTTTTTCTTTTGGTCGGGAGTTTTTAACTGTTTAAAAGACTATCTTTCCCACTATTTCAGTCAGCCTGTCCTCTATCTCAGCCCATGCATCGATCGAGTTTTTAGGCCTCTGTTTTAGTACACCGTTTAAAACGGTCGAACCCTTCGTTTTCCTTCTTTTCAAGCGAGCGACTTTCAGATTATCATTCGACCAATACTGCCGTACTAAGCGCAAAAGCGGTATCTCCAAAAAATCGTAAAGTTCATTTTAATACCAACGGATGCATTAAAATCAACTTTAAGATTTTTTTGAGATACCGCTTTTGCGCTTAGTACGGCAGAATAGGGTTGATGTTGTATGTACCGGCATTACATTCATTGTAAGTTGACCAAAAATAGCGAGGAATCATTTCTTTGAAAGATATATAGTTTAGAATTCGTGGAATTTTCCCTCTTTACGTAAAAAACAGTTAATTCAAAATTATTAATCTGTAAAAACCTGTAAGTAAAACAGCTTTTTGGTTTAGGGATTTTCAGTGTGCTCCTGTGTAGGTCAGTTATAATTTCCGGACCTCTTTTAGCCCTAACGAAAAGCTTTGTAAATACCGACCTTCAGGGTAGATTAATGCCAATTCTTTGCTCGCAATTAAGTTTGTACTTAGAGGCTCTTCATCAGCACCCTTCGTTAAATTTAATGGTTTTTTATTACAATTATACCTTGTTACGTTTTATTTCCGTTGGCGCCATGACAGTTAGATTTTTCTGTTGTGTCTTTGTCTCTTAAGACATTTTATTTTGTCTTTTATTTTGTTTGGTTAGTTTGTTTTCATGGTTCGGTAGGTTTTAATTTCAACAAACTGACACAACACGGCGGTTGCTGAAGCGACAAGTTAATTTTTGAATAAAACGAGATATGATTAATTATCATCATAATTTCCACCGAAAGTCGACCACTGTTGGACATAGGCCTCCCCCAATGTGTCGGGGTTTCCCATAATTGTCACACTTGGCAAGCGGGTTGGTAATCGTAGTATGTTGCTATATACCGGATGACATTTTTTACCGTCTCGACCTTCATATGGTATGTTGTGTAACTAGAATAGAAGGCAGGAAAGCCTTCAGATTCATCGTAGGTGACTAAAGGAGCGCGGGACGCGGGTGGACAGGGATGCGTGTGCAGCTCGTGCGCCTACGAAAGATCAATGAGGCCGCCTATCGGCCGGCTTCAAAGGGTAGGACCGCGCTCCGAAATCAATGATACTTGCCGCGCATTGAGTAGGGTGCGTATGATTTGAGTTTCGATAGATTTTCATTTTTATTTTCATTTTTTTTTCCAAATTTCTGTTTTTGTTGTTCTAGTATGAAAATGTTACTTTAAATGTGTAGTATTTATTACTAGATCAATTTAATTACATGTTATTCAAAAATAAAAATAATAAAAATTTCTATGCCAAAAGCTTCTATTCCGTTCACCTATTACCCCCATTTTTTTTCAAGACGCTAAAAAAAGTCACCCAGTATATATGGTACGTATATACATAGAAAACGCTGCTGCCCATTCTCTGGGTTATTCCCCGAGTACCCCGATCCCCGAGGCCCCCGTCCCCGAGGACCCCGATTTATTTTTATCTAGATAAACTTAATTTATAGTCAATTTAGCTTAAAACCACCGTCAGCAGGTGATATGTTAAATTAAATTTTATTATTTACTAAAATTATAATACTTAACTTTAAGAATCAGGAAAAAATTATAAAGTCTTGCTTGGTTAAGGTAAATATTATAATTAGAGAATACAATAGTCTCCTAGAGCAATTACAAGTTTTAATTATTATCCAATACAGAAAATCAAAATATCTACTCTACATGGAGCATTAACATAATTTAAAAAATACGCGAAAACACACAGCAGCACAGCACAGCATTCAGGAATTATTTTTTTATTGTAATTAATGTAGCATATGAAATAGTTATCTCTAAAATAATCTTTTAACATGTAAAATCAGTTTCACTTACATATTTTTTTTACAATACAATAAATCACAAATACTTCATCAGATAATACCTCAAATATATTTGTTAAGTATGATCTAATAATATTATAACATTTATTTAATATTTTTGATACATTTTATTCAAACTGTAATTACTTCTATTAAACTATTTTTATTTTAAAGATTCGACATTGTACAAAATTTCAAATAAACTACTTTCGTCTAATGTATTTCAAACACATACATTTAAGCACTTTTTATGTCGACCGTACAAGTTGAAAGCAATAGAAAAAGGAAAAAAAGAAATGTAATCATATTTATCGTATTCGGGGTTCTCCAGGACGGGGCCTCGGAGATCGGGGTACTCAGGGAATAACCCCATTCTCTAGTAAGTCCCTTAGCGGTGTTTTATGACACCCACGGGAAGAAATGGTATGGTACTGTTATATCGGAATAACCATTGCTTAAAATATAAATTAAAAATGCTTAGTTTCCCATTGCATTGACGTCAATGCAATAGGAAACCGTTGTTGTTTTCATAAGCGATACTAATTATTTTTCCTCAGTTTTGGATTGGACTTCCGTCGGGCATATCAAATTTGTAATACGTGTATCAATTCCAATATATCTTTCTTTTAGCACATTAAATAGTTTTTTTTTAAACCATTTTCCGACTCACTCCGTAACAGTACTATTCTTACGCCCGGCAGCTCACGAAACATGTGTTATTTATTATATGCCTCTTTATTCTAAAGTGCTTTCTCTGTTGTAGATATGGCACGCTTAATTGAGAGATGTACTAAAGTATATCTCAATTAGCGTGCCTCTTGGCAAAGCCCTCCTCTAGCTGTTTCTATTGAATTCTATCACGAGCCACTCTCGCTGTAAGTTGTATCTTGTCCTCCTACCTCCTTTGTTGTTTCCGTCTTACTATACCTACCCCGGTTTCTACTTCTAGGATACCAATCAGTTATTAATTTACACAATGTTTCCTGTTTTACTCGCTTTGTGAGTCCACTTCATGTAATTTTATTTTTTATTTATTTGCTAAGGAACAAAGTCCCAATAACTAAACTAAATCACAAATACATCAAAATCATTAAAACAAAATACATTAAATTTATTACACCATTAAAATAAATTAAATTAAAATACATTAGATTAAAATACATTAAATTAAAATACTTTAAATCAAAATACATTAAATTAAAACACATTCACAATCAAATCGAATCCCACCAATACAGTAAAATACACTCAGATTTAATCTCATAAAAAAACCATTATAAAATAAAATTACGCAACATTTTTATCGTCGATTGGCACTCCTATGCACCTCTAGCCAATACCTGCGCATCGGACTGCTCAAATCCTCACTTACGATCTCAACAGTTGATAGGTCGAGTTTCTCAGAGTGCTGGAAAACGATGCTATGCGCGATCGAATAACAGCATGAAAGCACTCTCGCTTCAGCGAACATGCTTGACGCGCTACAGTACCGCGGAAATTTCATTAAGATACGGTAGGCATCATTGTACTGTACACGCATGGTGCTAAGTGTTGATCTTTTAAATTTTGACCACAGCTGGCAAGTATAAACAGAGGCAATAGGCACGGAACAGCGTCTTTTTAACACACGCGCTACAAAGGGAAAATCTGCGCGCAAGCATATTGCACCTTATCGATAGCGCCCGTCTTTCTCGTTCGATGTCAGCGTCATCTGTGAGATCGTCAGTGAGGATGTGGCCTAGATACTTTAACGTTCGTAATATATTATAACCAACAATAAATCGTGCTAAGCAAGAGTAAGTTATGTATACAATATAGAAAATTTAAAATTGATTAGACGCGTCTATATACTTTGGACAATCAAATGTACCAAAGAAAACCTCGTCCGCGTGATGCGTTTCGAGATACATTGTTAATTTGTTATATATTACATACAAAATGTAAATTTTCGTGAAAATATCTATTAATTGGCACATTTATTTATTCACACCAATTAGTACAACATCTTACAGTAAGTATTCCAATACGATGTTATACACACTAATTAAATTATCTGTACATATATTATAAAATATACTTAAACATAAAATTTAACAATAAATACAAAATAAAATATTATTTCAATTGTGTATGCATGCTTTTTTTTTTTTTTTTTTTGGATGGGAAATCATCAAATGACTTCTCCCGCGCTGGGCGGAGTGGAAGGGCGTGTCAGACTTTTACTGACTAAAACCCACCCGTGTTCCTTCAGTTGCCCATGTGCCAGAGTCACGGTATCTCTTTCGAACAATCTCGTGACCCTGGCAGGTGTGTATGCATGCTTCAATGCACCTTTTATGCTCCTGATACGAATTTCGGCAGCCTATCAAACACATCTTCTGACGGCATATTTTATTTTTAAGACGCGCGGCCCTTGAAAAAGGGGCAAACTTCAGGAGGTTCGTCTTAGCCCATGGCACATCTAATAAAGAAGGGCGGCGGCGCACCCCCACCTACCCGTCCGGGACGCGCAGCCACAGCGCCTCCAGCACATCAGGGTGGTGCATCAGCCCGTGCAGCACCCTCGCCACGTATTTTACTAATGCGATGTCTCGCCTAACCGCCAGCCTAGTGTACCCGACCACGCCCAACACAAACAGACTCGGATACATCAACGGGTAGAATGGGTAAACCCCATATATGTTTAAATATAAATACCTCGCGAATTTATATTGTATTTTCTCAATCATGAGACTATATTTTTCTTCATGCGGATTCCATATAACGGCACTTGTCTCGAGATGACTACGAACTAATGCATTATAAAGAAGTTTTATTACCGCTACACTTATAAAATCCGTGCATTGTCTTACAATAAAACCTAAATTTTTAAAGGCTTTGCTACACAAATCTTTAATATGGTGGCTAAACGTCAACTCGGTTACTATATGGGATTAAATATAATGACCACCATAAAATGCTTTGATACCCTTAATTCTTTTACCAAAAATATATACTTGACACCAGGAAAATAAAGTCTAAAATTACAAAAGTACTAGCTATTTTAGTCACGACTGCACTTCAAAATGTATTCGAACACCAAATGTAGTAAATGATCACCAAATCTTAATAATTAGGTGTACTACGTGAGCTCGACAAATTAATGTGCGAATAACACTTGTGCGACACACTCAAGCTCACTAGGTTAGGTTAAAACTGTGACCTCCTATGCACGAGCCGAGCGAGCGAAGCGAGCAGTGCCGCGGCAGCGGCCGGCGAGTGCTTGAAACGACTAGATTCAGTGTGTCGCACAAGCGTGCATTCGAACTATGGTGAGTTGCATTACAGTTTTGTCGCTCAAGCGTTATTCGCACATCCATTTGTCGAGCTCACGTAGTACACTCTTAATAATTTGGTGTTCATTAACTATTTTTGGGTTAACAATGATTTTTTTGGACTCAGTTTGCTTAAATAGGATAGCAAGATGTAAAAACTTTGGTGATAGTTTTACATTGAAATGCTGGTTTAATTTTAGTGATCATTTACTACTTTTGGATTAACAATGATTTATTTGGAGTCATTTTGCTTAAATAGAATATCGAGATGTTAAAACTTTAGTTATAAATTTACATTAAAATGTGGGTTTAATCTTGGTGATCATTTACTCGTTTTGTCTCTTTTTGTCTGTTACTATATCTGCTGGTAAGTTAAACATAAGCCTTACTATATTACCTCAGGTCTCGTGGTCGCAAGCGCGACTGCTGTGGAGTTCTGTGTTCGATTCCCAGGTCGGGCAAAGTGTTATTGGGTTTCCATTAGGGATTTCTAAGTAACAGTTCGGAGTTTGGAAGTTGGCGGTGTGATACCCCCGTACCTCGGAAAACACGTTAAGCCCTATATATTACCTATTTGTGTGCCTAAATCAGGTGCTGGCTGGTACTGCACAGTTAGGCAAGGGTTATGTAAAGCTCCGTGTTGTGTTTTCACAATAGTGCCAGACAGAAGACGTCTTGAACTTAGGTACGCCACAAGTTTGTGTGAGACCCAAACTTTTTATAACCAGATGTCAGGTAGATACTAGAACGCATAACTACAAACTTGAAGGTCACAATAAACCCAAAGGTCTCGACTTGCTTGGAGTTTATTGCCTCAAAATAAAATATAATCTTTGGACAGTTTCTTGACATTTCTGATGTTTTTGAAATGTTCTTTTGTTTTGTTTTAAAATGCAAATATTTTTGTGACCGGTTATAATCAAATTTCGAATGATATTGTTTCGAATAATGAGCAGTTCGAAAATATAAGTCTTTATTTTCAAACTGATCTTTTTTGTAGTCTGTCATTTTTCTGAAGTTACTTCTTAAATAAAACACTAGACTTAGTTAACAATTTTCGATAAGCGAGACAATGTAATACTGTAATGATTTTCGTACATGGAGGTTTCCTTATGCCTATTGGTTCAGCCCTTAAAATATGGTCAGAACAAAGCAAGTACCTACTAAAATGTCAGGAGAACGAAGGAATTCTTATGAACAGTAATAATTTGCACTTCAATAAGAAGGGTCTTTCGATAAATGGAATTCCTACCTATAAAAAAGCAGTTATTGATGTAATATGTATGAACGATTTTTTTTCGGAATTCCACTTCCTGATTCCTACTTTATCTTCAGGAATGTTTAATGAATATGTAATGAAGAATAGATTGGAGCCTTTTAATCTGTGATGCTAGTATACAAAGATTTTAATTAACTAGGTAAAATGAGGCTTTGTCTTAAATTGTTTGACGCTCTTTTGTGAGGCGTAAGGGCGTTTGTACCGACGGTTCGCATTGCCATTCATTTAAAGTTACGTTGCCAATAATTTGATTAGTTATTCGCGAACGAACGTGCCGAAATTGTAAAAGAGAAGTGTTTTTATGTGAACTGAGCAATCAATATTCGGATCCCAATAAGATGTGGGTCCAAAAGTGTTTTTATTCGTTTGGTTCCTTCAATAGTGTAACAAATAGTATGAGGGTCTTGAAGTTGAGACGTTGTCCTTTCGCAGTTGTTGTTTCTGGCCCGACCTATTGTTATTGATAGAAAATAAACACAATTTATATAAAGTGGCGGTGCTTGGGGGAGGCCCATGTCTAGCAGTGGGCGTCTTTCGGCTGAAATGATGACGATGATGATATAACTTGCAATGGGTAACTATTCTGAACTATTTGTTATTTGTAGTAGGTACCTATGTCGATAGGTTAGGAGGACGCATTTTATATATCCAAAGCTCACCAGACTTCGACCACTGCTGGAGCATATGTAGGTCTCTCTTTCCTTGTGATAATCATCACATGATTCTTGTGTCAACCTCGTCAAGGTTCTGCCCGTGTTGGCAACAATGAGATCTACTAATCTTGCCGCCGTACGACCGATATCTCGTCTTCCAGTCCTTGGACGCCACTCAGTCCTGCTGGTGTCCTGCTCAACTCCATTTGAGTTCTATAATACGCTTCTCATATCGGAGTTCTTTGTACGTCTTTGTTTCTCGACGCTAGGAACTCGGTCTATTAGCCCGATATATTCAGAGATGTGCAAAATAGGTTATAAAATGTATTCAAATGCAAAATGCAAATACTTTTGCATTTTCTTATTTCAAATACAAAATAGTTTTTCATTTCATATTTAAAATACTAAATGCAAAATACGTATTTACAAAATATATAATACTTTATTAAAATAAAATACTTTTAGTTTTAAAGTATCTTTATTTTGTTAAAAAGTTTATTTATTTCAGTCAGCTAACAGGCTGGTAAATTTAATGTGATAACTTACTTAAATTAAATTTACTTAACATATTTTAATAAAATAATTTGCTCAAATACACTGTCGCTCATCTTTCTCCTGTGTGGTCTCATAATCATGCAACCATAAGAAAAAAGTAAAACTAATTATCTAAGTGTCCTGACAAGAAAGCAGTTCAATTCAGTGTTGCCATAGTGAGAAAAACAAGTACCATTTCTCATCACATTAATTATTAATTCTTTGATGTTTACAAAACTTAGCAAAAAGTATTTTGCATTTTGCAAATACAAAATATGTCCTAAAAAGTATTTCAAATAAAATATAAAATGCTTTTCTAAAAAAAGTATTTAAATACAAAATGGAAATAGGTATTTTGTATTTTGCATTTCAAATACTGTTATTTTTAAAATGTCACATCTCTGGATATATTTTATATTGCGGTATAATATTTTTTAATATCTGTGTGGTGTCGGACATAAAGAATAGCATCACACCATTTCTGCCCGTGAGTTTTGTAAAAGGCGACTAAGGGACTTACTAGAGAATAGGCAGCAGCGTTTTCTCTCGTTCTGCAAGATGCATTTTTAACCGACGAAAAAAACGGAGGAGGTTATCAATTTGACGCGTATATTTTTTTTTTTTTTTTTTTTGTATCTCTACGCGTAACTTTTTACATAGTAGTTCGATTGTGATAATTCTTTTTTATTGGAAAGGTTATACTCCAAAAGTGGTCCCTTATAAATTTGGAAAACAAAATCGAACCCTAAGGGTCGGAAAACAGGGGATGATTGATTGTTCACTCACTGATTGTATTGTATAACCACGCATAACTTTATACAGAGTAGTCCAATTTTGATAATTCTTTTTTCATTGGATAGGGTATACCTCGCCAAGTATTATTAATACCTACATTAAAGCCACAAAGAATTATAAAATAAAAACTTTTTAACAACAAAATAAACCGCCGAAAAAACTGAAAAGTAAAAAGTAATAAACCTTAAAATTATGAGTCGGCGCTGAAAAATCAATGAACAAAGATCACTCAAAGCGCCGACTCATAATTTTAAGGTTTATTATTTTTTGCTTTTCAGTTTTTTCGGCGGTTTAATTTTTTGTTAAAAAATTTTATACCATCACCTGCGATCGCTAACCCGCCTGCCAAGCGTGGCGATTATGGTAAAGCTCCACGATTGCGTTAGGCCTATGTCCGGCAGAGGATGTCTTGTGACTAAGATGATGATGACGAATAGTATTTTCGGATTTTACTGATTTTTTATTCTACCTAAAATGTTGAACAAGAATTATGTAAGATAATTAAATGGCCTCTATTTTACCTAAGGTACAATTTATTACCTACCATCAGCTACTATGCTCTCGAGTTCGTAAACTTGAGGTAATATACACATAACTAGGTCAACACTGTGTCATTCATCAAACTCGATTTCTTAGTACCAAAGTACGAAGTTAGAGGTAAGTGGTGAACTGGTGAGCATAGCGACCGATTAAGATGGGAATTTGATCATTGGATGAGGAATTCCGTCGTTTGAAGTCGTATCGAGTCGAAGTAGGTACCTTCGCATTTATACCACATTTTCGTTGGGAGTCCAAGACGAGAGAAATTCGTTTATTTGATCCAATTTGCCGTTTAAGTAAGTGTTTTCCTCAAAGTAATAAATGATAAATTAACTTTCAAAGGTGTTTGTAGGGAAATTGTACATTAAGTGGTCTATTTTTAAATGAATAACAAGATTGACGTCCTTTATACAACCTTGAAACACAAAATTTGGAATGAAATACAAGAATACATTATCTTGGGGATGAAGTAGCAACATCTCTAATGTCAAACTCTATAAGCTCTATAAGAGTTTACATGAGGAAGCCACAGTTACGAAGCTAAATATCTAATACAATACCTCCTAGGCACCTCTTATAATTATAATACAGTGTAACTAATCCAATTATTATTTTAAAACTGATAAAACTGAATTTTATCTCATAAACTGAATCCATCCTATGAATTGGATACGGAATAGACTTCATTGTTAGTAGTCTTATGAACAATAATACATACCTCATGTACCTATTCCGCTCCATGTGGGTGCCGGACGTAAACAAACACCATCCCATTTCTTCACGTGGGCGTCCTAAAAGACGACTAACCATTCAAACGTCCGAGTTTGACAGCTGCCATCGCTTAGAACGTCGCCGCGCGCGCGGACGTACTAAGCGGTCGAGCGCCCCATGCCGTCACAGATTGAAACGCTATTTTCTAACAAACTTAGTAGTTTGTTAGAAAATAGCCTTTCAATCTGCGACGGCATGGGGCACTCGCTAACAGTAGTCTGTTAAAGCAAATTAAAAAATAACTGTATAGAGCTCATATTATAAGGAATCAAAATATGTTAAAACTAAATTATAACTCTTATCGTAAAATATACAAAAAAAGTTGAACTTTACAATATGGGTGAAATTTAAGTAAAATATTTGATTACAAGTTTTTACGAAACATTTCGTAACATATCTCAATGTTATTAATTTATTAAAAAACTAGATTAAATAAGCTTTTTTATACCAATATGTTATTACTTAGAAAACACAGTGTAGCACAATAAATCAAAACGAACTACCCATTCCTGTATCAATTTGATATCGCCTCGGATGACGAAATAACGGCAAAATACAAAAATGTGTAATCCATCATAATTCCCATTCATCCCATTTCTTCACGTGGGTGTCCTAAAAGACGACTAAAGGAATTTGAGAACAGGCAAGAGCGATCTCCATGCAATTTACCACCACACTGCGATCGCCAACCCACCTGCTAAGTGTAGTGATTCTGACGAACCCCCCCATTCTTTCGGCTGAAATGATGATGACGTACCTATTGTGGCTGGCCTGTTAGTCTAGTGGTTAGTGACCCTGACTGTTAAGACTGAGGTCGTGGGTTCGATTCCCACGCAGGACAAATCTTTGTGTGATGAGCACGATCATTTGTTCTGTGTCTGGGTGTAATTTATCTATAATATGTATGTATTTGGAAATATATAAGTATGTTGTCAGTGTATCAGTTGTCTGGTTGCCATAGTACAGGATCTGCCTAGTTTGGGATCAGATAACGGTGTGTTGGTTGTCCTAAGATATTTATTTATTTATTATAACTATTGTCCTTCATTTGCCTATTGGCGGATACAAGCGTGATATTAATTAATCAATTACCCCATTACATTAATGACCACTGATCGTAATCGTGAGTTCGATCCCAGGCAGGCATTTTACTTTGTATATTTAATTTCATCACCACTGCTTTAAAAACGGTGAAAGAAAACATCGTGAGGAAACTGGCATGTCCAGAAAAAAAAATCGAAGGCATGTGACATCCACCTACCTGCACTGGGCCCGTGTGGTAGTTTATGGCCCACTAGCTCTCACAAAGAGGAGGCCTGTATACGAGCAGTTACCGTAATTGGATTGGTAACAGCGAGAAAAGTTATTGGTTGATTTTGAAAAAAAAAACAAAAAAAAAATGAGTTCTGAAGTCTGTATTTCTGCCCGATTGATTAGGCAAAAGGCACATATTTGGCGTAATGCGTCCAGCCTTCTCTGCCCACTTCTGAGAAATAAGGCGTGACGTTATGTTATGAAAAGGAATATTCTTAAATTGCTTCACAATCGATTGAAGTTCGTGCGACTGTGTCGCTTACGACATAATACTAGCTAATGTGCTGTCAGTTTATGATTTATTCGAATGTAAGTCTACATGAATTTTATACTGAACGAGTTTTCCCCGCGGCAAACTTTGATTTAGGTACTAAAAGATATAAAAAGTTCCAGCTTAAAGGCTTGTGCAGACTAGCGCGACGCGACGGTCGCATGCGAATTGGCGATTTATAGATGTAGAACAATTTCAATGACCGTGTCGCGGCGAAACATGTCGCCCCTGTGTGAAGTGTCGCGCGCGTTTTCATAGAAATTGTTCTACGGATATAAATCGCCGAATTAACGAGCCTTAATGGAGGGAAACACTAACTAAATCTACTTAAATAATAAATTCGATAACATGAAAGTGGGGTTAATAACTGTTGTGGTAGTCAGAAGCTCGAAAGTCTGACAATCAATCTTATCAAGGGGTTTAATTACCCGAAAACTGGGCTGTGGAAATCAGGTACGTAGTCGCACCATAAAAGAACGGCATCCGGTTTGACAGGAAGCCGTCCCCAACATAGTTGGAATAACTAGGCATGATGTGCTATACGGTACGGTCCATAAACTATGATGTTGCTATATTTCATCTGCCAAACCATATCTTCATGCAGTGTTTATCGTAATAAACAACAGATTGTGGCGACCGACACTAAACATTTATAGCCTTCCGTATTGCGTTGCATGACCCAATGAAATGCTTTAAACCCTAATAACAGCTTCAGTTTCGGCCAACAGCATTATCCCGTTCCATTTAGCTATTACCTATAATATTATCTAGAAACCATTTTGTAACAAATCGATAGCTTTTACAATTTTGACGTGAGGTAAATAGTTCGGGAACTATTGCCAAGATAATTTGTGTATTGGATGCCAATACATTATTTCATGTGTTGTTTATATAACACGACTGAGTATTATTAGACCTGACTTGATTTTTTTGTGCTTTGATTTCAGGAACTTTTTCGTTATTTTGGCCCCAGATTGGCTAATTGAATGCTGTGAAATGTAAACAGATTTTATCGACGGAGATGCCATTGTTTTTATAGACTAAGGTCATCACGGTAGTTCCGGTGTATATTAGGATATCACGCATTTGTTTTCTGAAATGGGGAGAGCTGTATTGTGTTGTCATCTGACATTATGCTGGGCTGAGGACCTTTTGGCGTTATAATAATTGTTTTCTGTTTTATACAGTTTTAAAGTTTTTTCTTTTGCTGTAATACCAATAAATATATTTTTCACTTTCTTTAGTACACCCAATAACGGGTACCTACGACTTACGAGGTGTAGGTTTCAACCCAGACAGGCGCTCTCATTACCACTGTTCTCAAAACGGTGAAGTCTTTCACATCGTCCGGAAACAGGTATGTCAATTCGATGACATGTGACATCTACCAACTCGCTTTGTGCCTGCATGGTGAATATTGTCTACTCCCTCTCACCGAGAGGAGGCCTGTGTCCCAGCACTGGGAATTTTATAGTCTAATTATGTATTATGTATAGGTAGGTATAGTAGGCAGACTTACATAATACACGTGTATTATGTAAGTCTCATGTAATAGAGTCTCTATCGGCAGGACAACTTTATTGTCATGAACCGGGCAGAGATCTAGACTTGGGGCTGCCACGGAGAAGTTAGTAATGAAAACACAAAGTTATCTCATCCGACTAAATGTTACGAGTGTGTACTTTTATCCCTCCTGTACTAAACTACATACGCTACGTATACTAGGTCAATTATAATCCACATTGGCAGGAGCGGTTCCAATTGCAAGAAACCCACGTTCCTAACTTCCTACGAACGTAAAAAAATCGTTGCGAGATTTTTTCGACCACTAGTTTTTCGACTCTAGGTGTTGAACCGAGCTATGAGAATCCAAAAGATCGCAGCATAAGTAAGTCTCAGAGCGTTGAAAATATACTGTGTTCGATTATCAACTCTCGGCGCTAAGCAAAGCATAGAAGATCCAGTGCGCGAAAAGAAAGAAAGAAAGAAAAGAAAGAAAATACGTTTATTTGCGGCAAACATGACGCACAGAAAGACCAGAAACATACAAAAATAAAAAATAAGGGGTGGGAAAATATGCGTCACGTCCACGCAAAACGGCCATCACTCAGCATTATGCTGTGACCCTATGCGAGACAGAGCCCCAGCGCTGGTTTTCAGTGACAGCCGAAAACGTTGTTCGTGGTACCGTTGTACATGGTACCGTGGTACGTGGGCTAAATGTGCCCAAAGCTGTACCTAAAGAGAGCTTCTATAAACGTTTTTTTTTATGTCTATTTTTGGTGACATTTGTCCTATTTTGGTTGCGAAATTCACAATTGTATTCCACGATGCGACGAACTGTCACCCACCTACATAACAATTTCCTGACATTTTTCCGAACAGGAAACGTCGAGGGATTCGACTGTTTATTTTGTTAGAGATCTGAAAATGTTATTACAGATAATGTATTCCTATTTTTCTGGTTATTCGATAACCGGGATTGAATTTCTGTCACAGTCTTGAGGTTGATTTTCTTTCAAGATTTTTATTAGGTATTGTTTTACAAAGGTTTCTCCGTGTTCTCATTACACATACTTACGAATAATTTATTTTTAGGTGATTGTCATATATTACTAGAATTATGTTTGAGAACAATCACGTGTTTAAATGGCTAAATATACATTATTTTTAGGAACATATAGGTGGCACGGACATCAAGGTGCAAATTGTAACCATATTTTAGCCAGTTATAAAAAAAAAACTGCTGTTTCATACAAAAATTAATAATTCTTACGTAGTCAAAATGTATGAAGCAGCATTATCTTTTTGATTTTTCGTCAGCTAAGAAAATTTTCGGCGGTTGCGCGTCGATTTCCGTGCCAACCTATATAACACATAAACAAAAATAAGTTGTGACACTTACGTTGACTTAAATGACCTCGATAGTGTGTATCACATAGGGGCGGTTCAAATAAATCACTTTGGTTGGATTAAATCTGTAAACAAGGCCGCTGTTGCCATACGTGATCAATTAAACGCTCACACTCAACACATATCTCCAAGTCTCGTGTTTTACTCGGCTACTAGACCGTAATTTAGGCGCAACTGGTGACTCAATGGGAATGAGAACGTTGTTTATCGTCTTAAGCCCTAAACAGCTACGTATGATCCAACTTCGTGACAGTTGGCTCGTGTTTAGGCAATTCACAATCAGAATGCTTAATATTTTCCTGTAGCCTTAGGGCGAATTTCACCAGTTTCGAAACTAAACGCGATCAGAACATCTAAACCGCGTTCAAGACGTGTCGAGGTTCCATGGTGAAATCAGCCTTTAGTGACAAACAGAAAACTCAATTAGGTTAATTTTAATGGTAAGAAAACCAATCAATTAACTTAGTCTATCGCAGCCACAGCCGGACATAGGCCGCATCCAAGCTGCGCTTCAATACTTGGCTCCGTGCCAAGAACCAGATATTATTAAAGCACAAAAGTCAAAGCGGTACTTCATGTCTTAAAAGGCCACACGTGTTTACACTGTTTTTTCCCCAGTCATTTGGGATCGAAAATATTTGTCTGCCTGCAATAAATCGAATGCTCAGCCATTATTACATAAGAGCTTAAAACCAAAATGGTCACTGTTTGTGGGCGTTAAATAGTTGGACGAATACTTCAAGGGTGGGTGGTGATTTATGTAATTATCCTGGCCATTACCCGCTGGAGCAGAGGAGTCTTTGAGTGAAGACCGTCAATCGGAAAACGTGACGTGTCTCGCTCAGCTCGGTGAACCGACACGCTGGAGAAACTGTACATCTAAAGGCCGAGTTAAATGAATGTACTGTAGCGTTTATTGGATATTTTACAGTAGGTATTGTAAATGTTGTCTCCCAAAGGGAACCTACATCATGCAGGATAATGATTCTGGTTGCATTCGATCATTTAAGCGATTTAAGAATTCGTTTTTTTTTTAAAGAATCGTTTGCTTTAGAATAAGAGATATTTGTTTTAGGCGCCTAAAAGTGAATACGTCCTTTTAGCATAAAAAGCAAAATTCTGACTCATTTAGTGGCAAGACCGTATCTATTCTAGTACCAGAGCTCTTAGGAGTCCTACAGTAAGTACCTACCTACTTTAAAACACATTTACTTACCTTTATCTTTCGAAAAAAGCGGAATCCATTTGCCATTTAATGTAGCGACTCTCATGTGTCAGCTTTGGGCTACGGTTTCCAATGCTTAGATAGGAGTGTTAACTTTGAGTACAGTGATGTCGTAAATCCATAAAGTGACCCCGGGGATAACACTAGTGGTTACGTGCCGCAGTGCACCGTGAGGTTGTGAGGACACAACTTGGTTTCCCCTGGGATGTTCCTTATGCAAAGCAGGTAACTGGTGACTATCACCGGATATCCAAAAGTTTTTCTTATGAATATACTATGGGGGGTTATAAGTTGGGAAAAGTCAGACATAATCCAATTCAATTCAATTCAAACTTTATTGTGGATCATAGGTAGGTGCATAACACAGGTCTTAAATAATAATTAAATTAACATCAGCTACGTCCCGCCCTTGGGGCAAACAATAATTTACATACAATTATAATTACAATTACATTATTATTATAAATTCAAAATGTCACATAAAAAAATAAAATAAAAGATAAAAAGATAAATGCAAAACGGAACGAATAAAGGTAAGTCACTGAACGCATCATGACTGAGGGGAACTATATTGGAGCAGAGATTTGTCTGATAAGAAGTCTTTTATAGAGTAATAGCACTTGTTTACTAGTAGGTCATGGAGATCCTTTTTAAATTTTCTCATTTCCGTGATTGTTCTTATAGGCCCCGGAATATTATTAAATATTGATGAAGCAATACAAAAGATACTTTCATGCATTAGATGCGTCTTGCTAGCTACTGTGCGCAATTTGTCCTTACGCCGTACACGAGTGTAGTAATTATACATGCCAATATTATTTTTGACAAATACAGCTGTCTCAAATATATATACACATGGCAATGTTAATGCGTTCACCTCTTTAAAAAATTTCTTACATGAGTCAGTTTGTTTTAAGTTAAATATAGCCCTGATGCAACGTTTTTGAGCAATGAAGGCACGCTCCTTGTCTGTACTATTGCCCCAGAATATTACACCGTATCTGAGGATAGAGCTAACGTGTCCGTGGTAAGCTGTTAGTAAAGTACTATGATTTGCTGTTTTACGCAATCTGTGTAGTGCATATGAAAACTGTCCCAGCTGTTTGCATACATGGTCGATATGTAATTTCCAATTAAGTTTGTTATCAATATATAACCCTAGAAATTTTGTTACTTCAGTTTCTTCAATGTCACTATCTAGACAATGGATTTTTAAAGTACCCGTACGACAAGTTTTTATTTTAAAATTCATTAATTTAGTTTTGTCAATGTTTATCATTAAATTATTCATTTTAAGCCAGTCCATAAGTATTAATATCGTTTGATTAATTTCGGATTCTAAATCAATTGTATTAACATTAACGAATAGAATAGTGCTATCATCAGCAAATAGTGTAATGTCATGATTTATTACCGAAGGCATGTCATTTATATAAACAAGGAAGAATAAAGGACCCACAATAGTCCCTTGAGGAACGCCGAATTTAACAGTTCCATATTCAGAAGCATATACTTCTTCTGTATTCGTTGTAGGATTTAGCCTCCTTACTTCTGTGAATTGTTGTCTGTTGTTAAGGTATGATTCTAAAAGTTTATACACATTACCTCTCACACCATATGCATACATCTTTCTTAAGAGGATCTTGTGATCAACTTAAGAAAGATGTATCCGCCATCCCCAGAAGGAAAGTAGACCTCCTTTAACATGGTTTTAAGTTATTAGTTTTGCTTCCTTGGATTATGACGTCTAATACTTGCTTAGTTAGTCAGTGACCAAAACTATTATTGGTGGGTAACCTATACCTAGTTAATACGGTCTGGTGTGAGCAATTCCACGTTATTGCGCGTATTTTGCCTATAATGTTCCCTCTACTGGGAGACAGGCGTCCTCTCGGTGAGAGGGAGTAGGCCGTTGTCCGCCATGCGGGCCCGGTGCGGGTTAGTAGATGTCACATGTCTTCGAATTTTTGGTTCTAGGACATGCCGGTTTCCTCACGATGTTTTCTTTCATTTACACAAAATAGAGCGCCTGCTTGGGTACGAACCTACAACTTGCAACTCGTAAGTCGCGGCCGTAACCACTGTGCCACCACTCTTCACATTTGTGATTCTTCTCACATGTCTTGCGTATGGGTGGGGAAATTGATTATTCGATCCACCCTAGCTCTTCCGGGAAGACCAGCAGCGACTTGGTGTTGTTGACAATCAGTACGTAACGGCCACTGGGCAGTTTCACATGAGCTGCTGTCTCGTCGACCTCCATGTACGTTTACCTTTTATATTAGGCTTTGGTTCTTCCGGGGTTCATTGGTTACCAAAGAACCATGTCCCGATTTGGGCCATGGAGCGTCCATTAATGAATTGTATACTAAGGAATTGCGGTTTACGAGTACAGTCACGGAAAAATAGTTTCATTATTATTGGAAGTGGGCGTATGATTATATGCAACCCAACACTGGTTTGTTAATTGACGTTTATATCTGTGAAGTTTCTTCATCAGTACTGTCAAATCTTATAAATATATCTCCTATGTCTGTTGATGGAGGTTTTATTGGCTGTGTCAGATGCCTTGCCTACCTTAAATGCTAAATAATACTTGCTATGTGAGCGCAACAGCTTACGGTTCGAGCCCCATTTTTGCAGTTACAACAGTAGGATTTTATTGAGTATTTTCATTGCATGACGGCATAACATATGTATATCCAGAAACTTTGCCGGTCAAAGTTTAATTCGGTCTAAGTTAAAACTAACCGCTTCCACTGCCACCACGTGGAGGTGTTCTGCTCTCAAGGAGAATGACAGTGCCGTATAAAATTTCGCAAATACATTATCGGTGATATTTTCACAAATGAAATGGTTTTTTTTTTCTAACAAGGTATGCCCACCAGTTACGCTCATAAGAACAACTTATTCTATCAATATGGGCTATGCACTATCTAATGATATATACGCTACTTCGGGACGCGTCATGACCCAGAACTCATACATGCGGGACACGGTTCTTTATACAAGGTTATTCAGTCCTCATGGGGCGTTGTATATGTCTACCTACTATGATCTAATTTTACTATAGGTTCAACTCAGAAACTGTGAAAAAAATAAGAACAGCTTTGCCCTACAATAAAAAAAAAATATGGCTAAAACAAACAGTAGTAGGTATATTAAAAATTAACGAAAATAACTTTACTTAACAAATATACTACCCACTACATTTTCCAAAGATCACAACTTACATATTTACAAACTGATGGCAAACGTTAAATGAAGTCAGGGCCAAATCAATTAAATGAACAAAAGAAACTATAAATAACAAAAAAAAAAAAACTTTTATTGCAATCTAAGAGCGAATTTCACCAATGAAAATAAACATCAGCACTTTTAGATCGCGTTCAAGAGCAGCCAGTGTCAAAATTTTTATGGAATAGTGACACTAACTTTTGTTTTTATTGCTTTCAGGGTTGGTCTCATAATGATGAGTGCCTACAAGAGGTTTATTTTAATTACCCCTTCTAGAAACGGAATCCCACGCAGACGCTAAATCGAAAACTGAATTGCTATTAATAATTTATTCATTGTTTCATTTCACTGTTTTGTTTATTTTATGCGTAGCGTGAAATACTCGTACATTTACAGCATCAAATAGATTCAATTTTTTTTGCAAAACTTTGTGAAATTGCCGTTTTAGAAATGAAGATTTTTAAGAGTTATTGAACCTAAAATCATGCTGAATTGTTTCGGCGTGATTTAGGTTTTTTAAGCTCAAGAAATGTATCTGTAGTTTTGACAAAGATTCTTTATATAATGTTGTCTTTGAAATTGCCTTTGTTGTTAGCGTTAATACATAGATGTATTTGAGATGAAAGAAGAACGAATATAAATTTTTACTTACTTGTTTTGGTGGAGATTCCATTAATATTTATTAATTTCACAGAGGAAACATCCGAAAACACAGGTCCTAACAACAACATAGCGAAATATTTCATTATGTTTCCTCTTGTTAGAAGAAGCTTTTGTTCCGTTGTACAAGTTTGTTATCAAAATTGTCCAAATTGCTGACGGCTTTGGAATACAACTGTTTTTGGGCAATTTCGCGATTGGGTTAACACTTTTCAGCGTTTGTTGTGTTCAAAAATTTTGGTTAATTAATTTATATTTCCACGTGGAATTGGGTCCATTATTTTAAGGTAGCAGACACATTTCATTGTTTCATTTGTTAGCGCTCTCTTACTTGTGAGCTTGGGTTTCAAATAGGATATAATTCAGTTTTTTATATATTGCGGAATGAGCCTGCTTTTGACCTTACGTGGCACGGTGGTAACTATTAAAGAAAAAAAGACAAAGGGCATTTTAGCTAATCATGGTTGTATACACGGGTTTTCGTACAATGACAAGTCAGCTTATACTGGAAATGTATAGCTTGATTTGTCGCCGTGTGTACAACCATGATTAGCTAAAATGCCCTTTCTCTTTTTTTCTTTAATAGGGTAAAAGGAACGAAGCAATTATTTTTGAAAATTGTAATTTCCGATTTAAAACGGTTTATATAAAATAATTTCACAACTTTTTAATCGAAATTCATAACTGTCACATTTTGATCATTTAATATTATTTAAAGGCAAAAAAGTCGAAAAACTTGTTATTGGGACGTCACAGATGGATCGGTGGGTACTCTTAAATGTAAAGTCCTGATAGTTTCCTAATTAAAAGATAGTAATATTTAATATTTTCAAAACGGTGAAGGAAAACATTGTGAGGAAACTGGCATGTCCTAGAATAAAAAAATCGAAGACATGTGACATCCGCCACTCCGCACTGAGTCCGTGTGGTGGATTATGTTCCACTCCCTCACACAGATAGGAGGCCTGTAACCCAGCAGTGGAAACAGGCTGATTATAATCTTTACGACACTAACTGTAACAATGAACAATACAGTTAGTTATTGTCATGTATGTAGGTAAGTAACTATTTGGGAAAAATCTATTTCACAGACACATAAATGTAGTAGTTTATATATAGTACAATATTTAATAAACATATTTAGGGGCCACCCATAAATTACGTCACACGAAAATCATGATTTTTGACCCTCCCCCCCGTCTTTGTCACATTTGTGGGACCCCCTTCCCTAGTGTGACGTCACATATTTTACATCTAAAAATAATTGTTGAATTAAAACAGCAGTTCCGAAATTAGTTTTATTTCAATTCAAATGATTTTTTTAAATAAAATTAACTTCAAATCAAACATTGCAAGAAATTAACAAAACAAAAAACTATTAATTATATTAATTAAAGATTGAGTACATGGACTTTGAAAGGAGTGGGCTCTTTTAAATTATTTATAACTCGCACAGTTGCCACTTCGTTCTCGTTTGGGTTATTATTGTCAGGAAAATTCGTTGTGTCAACATCTTTTACATCGAACCATACAGTATCATCGTCATCATCCAAACAAAGAATTTCTCTGGTACGTCTAGCAGCAATTCTATGAGGACGAATCTTCGCGATAGGCAAAACTTCTTGTTTTTCTTATGTAATTGTTTGTGTTGATTAGTGTATTCTTCAAATGCTTCAAATAGGTTACGGTAAAGATTACCTACATCACTCTTTTTATTCTTTTTAAACTTGTTTCGTAAGTGGGTATCACAATAACAATATAATCTTAAAATAGCTGAACTAAGGAAACGATGACGTTTCATCCTCGAAATTCAATTGCCAAATGAAATAGAAACTATATCACCGCTTGGCACGATGCATTTAGCGGCATTTATCAAAGGGCAATTAAGCAGTCGGTGCGTAACACTAGTAGAGCGAGTGGCCTACAAAACAATTTGAACCTTATATCTCTACAGGTAGAGTTGCAAATGTTTTTGAGTTTTTCGTCGATAGTTCAAAGTTCGTGTTTTACTTAACACTTAGATTAAAATAGATTTTGAAATGTGACGTCACAAAATTTAGGACCCCTCCCCCTCCCTTGTCACACAATGTCACACTCCGTCGACCCCCTCCCTCCCCCTTAACGTGTGACGTAATTTATGGATGGTCCCTTATGTGTCTAAGCCCTAGAACCATATATTCTTTATAAGTTTTCATTACTGGGTATCCACTTATCTGTCAAAGCAGAAATCACTCGATCCTTCTGTATGCCTCAGGCAATTTCAATTATTGGGCTTTTTAATATATCGAGGCTTTTTGTTTATAAAAACCTTGTATACGAAATGAAGAATATAAGATGTGTCATAAAATGTAAGTTCACCTTAGGTACTCGTAATTGTTTCGTTAGTTTATTGTGACAGATTTATACGGCTTATTAGTCGATTCGCACAAATATACTCGCCGAATACGGGCGAATGAACACGTCAATAATATTATATTTTCAGTAGACGATTCGCACGAAGTTAATTAATAGTGGGCACATCGACAACTCCAGAAATACGGATAAGGCTATTGGCACGTTTTGAATGTTATACAATACAGTTAAGACGAGCGCACAGTGTATAAAATTCAACATGTGTCAGAGGCCTCATACGCTTTTCTCTCTCTCTTCTCGATTCGCCTACAAATAAACTGATTTTTGCGAATCACCTGCACGAATAAAAATTTGTTTACTTTTCAAAAGTGTTGATTCGCCCGACTAATCAGCCATTTAAATGGCTCATATAATGGTGTTGGAACATGACTACATCGTGGGCCGTCCGACAGCTTACTATCGAGAGGAGCGGTGTATGGTACACCCTACTTTCGTTGTTATAATTCAGTCCTAACCACAAAGAAGCAGAGGGCGAGCTACTGCTATTACATACTTAGCCTATAATGTTCCTGCTACTGGCTCACAGGCCTTCTTATGTGAGGAAGTGAGCCGTATTCCACTACGCGGGCCCAATGCGGGTTGGTAGATGTTTCAGGTCATTCGAATTTTTGGCTCTAGAATACGCCGTTTACCTCGAGAGGTCAAATCCAGAGAGTAACTGAATTTTCTAAATGAAAAAAAAAAATGCATTTTGCCCTACCCGTGACTCGAACCTAGGACCATACCATGCATGGCATGAGCATGGGCATGCTCAGCAGTCGCACTTTTGACCGCAAGAGTGAGAAGGCAATATCCAACAAGTCAATCAAGTTACCACGTTATTAATGCGATTCGCCCAATCTCCATTTGTAATACCCACTATAAACTAATCCGGTATCAAATCAGTGACATAATATATTATGGACAGTATGCGTGTTCTAATACGTCATTACTCACACTAAATTATTAGTTGATTCGGAAGCTGAATGAAAAGCAATTTAGAGAAGACGAAGCGTAAAGTATTTCATTAGGTTAATGTGTTAGAGTAGTGGGAGCTCATTGGTAACAACCATTCCGAGTTGTAGGTTGTAGGCTCCAACTAGTGCCGAATATTCGTACCCGTATCCGCGGATATCCGAGGGAGACGAAAGATCCGTAAACGTACCCGTAATTTTTTTGGCGGATCTTGAACGGATTTTTCCCTTATTAATTTTCAGTACATAGGTAAATGAAATTCTATATTTAGGTGATTAGGTAGCAATTAAAAATGATTAAATTCCATTCAAATTATTTAAATATTTAGTGACTAAACTATAAACATAACAAAAGAAATACCCGCGCAATGCAATTTGAAACATATATGTCCTGTCAAGCAACGCGTCAAGTGGCGTCAACTATCGTTTCAAAGTCACGAGCATCGACACCGATAGAGTAAGAAAGTTAAGATCTGTATTCAAATCCGTATCTGCAGATCGTGACACCAAATATCCGTATCCGTGGATATCCATTTTTTAACGATCCGTCACATCACTAGTTCTAACCCAGATGGGCGCTTTACTTTTTGGAAATTATATCATCACTGTTCTCGAGTGGAAACCGGCATGTACTAGAACCATAAATTCGAAGACATGTGATATCTAACAATCCGCTCTGGGCCTGCGTGGTGGATTACGGCCCATTCGTTCCCAGAGAGAGCA
Source organism: Aporophyla nigra (assembly GCA_947507805.1). NCBI lineage: Eukaryota > Metazoa > Arthropoda > Insecta > Lepidoptera > Noctuidae > Aporophyla > Aporophyla nigra. The sequence continues at coordinate 12,435,890 of OX382302.1, read as the reverse complement.
GGTCTGTGTCCCAATAGTGGGAACAGGCTGATTGCGCGATAATGTATGTTATAAACGGAAATATATATTGTTTAATAAGGTTTAAAGTTTTAAGCTTTTCTAATCTTGTTTTGTATCGAACAAATCCACTTGGGGGATGGGCGATTCTTTTAAATGTTAGAATAGGAAAATATTTTGATACCGTTGCCAAGCTTTGATAGACTACAGAGCTTTTTGTTGGTGAATTTGTGAACTTACATATTTACTAACCCACTAACAGATCGTGAAATGGTAGAATGATAAACTTATGACACTCAAAATGTAGATAATTTCTTTACAAAATGTATTCATTTTAAATTCCTTTCTTTATTTAGCACATAATTCGTTGCAGTCGTTGAATAATTTTATAAATATTTCATGTACAGTGGGCCCTGGCGAGCTTAATTCAGAACCTAGTTTTCTAACAGCAAAGTAACCTAAGTCAAAGAGATATTTGACATGCATAAGCTAACTTTCTGCGCTCTTCCAACTGCTCTACGCGGCCAAATTAATATAAAGTTTGTGAGAAAGTTGGCGTTTGAGATCAAGCTTTAAATAAGTACTAGCTTTTGCCCACGGCTTGGCCCGCGTGGATGTCGGAAAATATCCCACGATAAACTACCCACGGTACTACCGGGATTGAAAGTACCCAATGTGTTAATCCAGGTTTTGGAATATCTGTGTGCCAAATATCTTCCTAATTCCATTCAGCCGTTTTTGGGTCAATCTGGAGTATACATCCAAACAAGTAGATCAAGATTCTAAAAACTATATTTTCGGCAGCGGGACTTATTCCCAAGCCTCGTAGCAATTTCTTTTTTCAAAAAATTGTATGGGTTTTATTTTTTATTATACGTCATTATTCTCCTGCCATCCCAATTTATTAGGGGTCGACGCAAAATGTCTTTTATTCTATTTGTCTTCTATTTTATTATAAGTTTATGTATGTATTGTATCGATAGATAACATGGACACAGCCATGTACTATATACAAGTACCGTTAGCTACCCTAATTAATGATACATCAAATTATTAATCTTCTACATGCGACAGTGGCGTATGTCCTCATTTCCAGATCAGTTGGATGCACTGTTGATGAACATAGGTATTTCTATATGAAGAGGCAGAGGATCATTAGGGTCTGCAGTAGGAGGGAGGGAGGCCCTACGTTTGACCTCAGCATCCACCTTAGTTAGGTGCACTTGGTTATACACTGGAACACTGCACTGTGTCCACAGTCTAACAACCCACTATTTATATGCTGAACTCCATCACCGATAACATTCTCGAACATTATTGAATCTTTGTAAGTGAATTGCAATGCTCTACATGTTCCCAATTCAAAGTGTACTTACATGGTTTCCAAGTAGCCCAGGAAAATTCTCAAGTGTGACAAGAAAGCAAATAATGTCACAACCAAACACCGAGCCTCGTTCGTAACATGTTTATTCGACAAACATGTATGTTTACTTTTCATCAATCAATATTATGATGATAGAATGTGAAACCTGTTTTGTTAGTGTGAGACGACAATTTTCCCTTACCAGTGTGATTTGTGTTTCACTTTGATAAATGACTAGCTCAAGATGGCGAGCCTAAGTCCAATAAAGATTAATGATAGGATGGCGTCTAAATAATAATAACTCATGTTAGATATTAGTCTGAAGTCGCGGTCTCGGATGCGCAACCTGTTAGCATCGATTTCAGAACATGATTCAATGGCAGGTGTTGAAATTTTTCGCCGATTAATTATCATCATCAGCCGAAGGACGTCCACTGTTGGACATAAGCCTGCCCCAAAGGGGGAGTTGGCCATAATCGCCACGCTTGCCCATTCTCTTGTAAGTCCCTTTGTCGCCTTCTACGATACCCACGAAAAGAGATGGTATGGTGCGATTCTTTACGTCCGTCCAAGAGGCGTTGAAATTTTTCATCGGTAATTTAATTAGGGATGGGCGTCCAGAATCATGTACTGAATCCAAGGTTAAGCGTCAATGTCCCTGTCACCCTGTGTAGTTAACAGAAGTTATGTAGTGGGTCTCAGTTCTGTAGATGACTTTAAGTAAAAAATTGGTAAATGAGTAAGTTTCTAAAGTAAAAAGCCGTGTAAGCCATCGTCAAAATAAACAAACTTCCATCTAAACTTTCATCCCATTAAGGGATTAATATTCAAAAATGTTTTTTATGTACCTACTTACTTTCGATGGGAACTCTTGTGTAAAATTTCACGCTTCTATCATACCCTTTAGGCTGAGCGATGACTGTCGAGAGCTTATGAGTAGTACGTCATGGGAGCGAATCCCAGCAAGCCCTTAACTTTGTGTAAATAATTACATCACTACAAAATGTCGTGAGGGAACCGGCATGTCTTTTTCTTTTGCATGGTAAATCCTCAAATGACTTCTCCCGCTCTGGGTGGAGCGGGAGGGTGTGTCAGACTTTTACTGACTAAAACCCACCCGTGTTCCTTCAGTTGCCCATGTGCCAGGGTCACGGTATCTCTTTCGAACAATCTCGCGACCCTGGCAAGCATCGGTCCTAGCAGACCCCTTCAGTGCTGCTGACATCTCTTTGAGGCGCGCGTGGAACACTACTCGCCGTCGACCCGAGCCTGGTCCTTACTGGGCGGCTAGCTACCCATTGCTCGCCGCCCGCAAGCTCGCGCCTACGGTGGCCGGGAGTCAGCTATCGACTCCCGACGCCCGGGGCGTTTCCTCTTGCGGCAGCTAGGGACGTGAGGGCGCAGGGACTGCCACTCCCTCACGCGGCCCGCCTCCTCCTTCGCGAGCATGCGGCTTCCCATGCCCTCTCGCTCCGTACTATGGCTCGCACCAGGGCCGGACGCGAGAGGTCGCCGCCCGCGAAACCGGCATGTCTTAGAACCAAAAATTCGCAGACATGTGATTTCTATCAACCGGCACTGGGCCCCTGCATGGTAGGCCTACGCCCTCTCGAAAAGAGGAGGCCTGTGTCCCATCAGTGGGATCACTATAGGCTGATTATACTTATTGTCAGTCATTGACCATTGCAGACACCAATCCACATGGTTTTCACATTATCTGACCAAGATTATATATCTGAACTTTAAAAGAGACTGTAACCTCTAAGTTTATTTTGGCCTTTCTTCTCAGAGTTGTCAGATAGGAAACGCCGAACTCATCCAGTTTTAAAAATATGATTGACGTGTAAAAGCGTTTGTACATTTGTACAAACCTAGTTGCAGAAATATAATCATTAATCATTCATTGAGGGTTTTTTATTTTTATTTGTCTATACATACGCTTCCACGCTTGTTTAGATAACCAGGATACCCTGTGGGTAGGGAAAACTTGAAGAATTCCAAAAGAAAATTATAATATGTCCTTGGAATTAATGATTTTGAATTACACGTCTTTATAAACTACCTGATTTTAATGAATACGGCTAAAGCTCTTAAGTATTAACGATCTGCTGGCACATTGCCAGACAGTATTGTAAAGTGCTTGTCATTTGACATACTTTACAGCAAATATTAATATGCATTCTTACCACTTCGACTTTAAAAATATGTCGGAGTAAGAATGTTGGGAAGGTACGTACCTACTAACATCTATACTAATATTATACAGCTGAAGAGCTTTTTTGTTTCGTTGAACGCGTTAATCTCAGGAACTGCTGATCTGAATAGAAAAAATCGTTTTGTGTTGGATAGCCTATTTATTGACAAATCTCTTGCTGTATAACATCACGCTACAATCAAAAAGAGCGGAGCAGCAACGAAAAATGGACGAAAGCAATTCGGTGCGACGGGAAGGGTCAGGGGAGCCAGGGTCAGGGTCAGGTCTGCCAGGGTTGCGAGATTGTTCGAAAGAGATACCGTGACCCTGGCACATGGGCAACTGAAGGAACACGGGTGGGTTTTAGTCAGTAAAAGTCTGACATACCCTCACGCTCCGCCCAGAGCGGGAGAAATCATTTGATGATTTCCCATAAAAAAAAATAAAAAAAAGAGTCAGGGGAGCAAAAAATTGACGCGGACGAAGTCGAATTTATATAAAGGGACGAATAAATTTGAAATAAAAAAGTATATTATGTCTCAAATTTTGCATAACTGCCAAAGAAACGCCTTCCTCAAAACTGCCTCCCTCGCCCGGTGATAAATCAAACGATTTTTGGGGATCGGTTAGCAACATACCCACACTACAACTGATAAGAAATACAAGTAGTCTATACATTGGTACATCTATGAGGATTATATTATATCTACGAGTTGTTAAGATACCTTGTTCTTAGTTGTCGCTGTTGACCGCCTTGTTGGTCTAGTGGTCCCAAGCGCTGCTGTTGAGCGTGAGGATTCGATTCTCAGATCGGGTAAAATGTTATTGGGTTTTTTCTATCTGGAATTTCTCAGTAACAACCCGGAGACTGGATTTGAGCCCGGATGATGGCAATAGGGTCACCCCCTATTACATCAACATAACTGTCCTGCCCAACCCTACGGGGAAACAAGCCCTGGTGTTTTGGAGTTGCTAAGATAATGAATATTTACTTTTGTGCTGCCTAAGATTGAGGTGGAATGCTTACGTACATTTATTAGGGTGCGCTTTACTCCACTAACCAACAACTTATTGACGATAAGGCGCGGTAAACCAACTAAATATAGTAGTAAGTGGCTTGACCCTAGCAACCCGCATCTTGTTGCCTCAGTAAATATACCTCACCCTGTATATAAGCACGAACTGTGCAGAATAACAATAAGTGAAACGATACAGTCTCACTCTCGTGTACAATTGTACGGTCAACATCAAAGGTTGATTTAAAAAAACAACCCCTTTTGTGTAGATATCTTCGATGCTTAAGATATTTTCTCCCAAGGGGCACGTGTTCATTTTACCTTGTTTACTGAAAAAAAGCTGAGGTTTTTTGGGGTTTCTTTAGAAAAAGAACGTATTGGAAAAGAACAAAGTTTTAATAGCCAGGTTTCCAGTACTTAAGGTTGATTGGTAAAGGTAATTCTGTTGAGTAATAATGTGATAAATTGGTAACCATTATTGGTAATCAATCTTAATTTTCATCTAAAAGATTCCATTGAATTTGATATCTGAAAAAGCTTAGTGGCGTAATCGCTGTAGGTACCAAAGTACAATTTATATAAGAAAGTCTTTCAAGGTGAAACAAGCGCTTATGCAAGATCAAAATCAGGTACCTACACAATAAGCTCGTTCATGCTTGCCTGCCTACGAGTTGCCTTTATATAATACACTTCAGGATCCTAAAAAGCTGTTTTTTCACCGCGTCTCTTCTCCTAAATGGGGCAAACAGCGGCATAATTATGTCTCCTAGGATTTCTTGAACGGTATTTTAAGATTAAATTCGCTAAGCAGCTAGGCTTTACTTGGCTTCATCAAATTGTTTGCAAAAAGAAACCATTTTCTTTCAATTTTCAATGACATTTAGCCAAAATTAAACAAAGTAACGCAATAAATTGTGTCGAGACTTAAATTAGTTCAACTAACGGGTGGCAAAGATGAGTTTTGGAATAATGTCTCACAGAACTTGTGGCTGTCGCAAGTTACGAGCCTCGATGCTGTAATAGATTATTCCTGGCTACCCAAACCCTGAACGTGTGCCCAAGTAATGTGTGTTCGTTCAACTACATACAGGCTATAAAGTAGCTGATTTATGGTGTTATCATAGTTGTTCCGTTTCTCTATTCAAATTAGGGTGCAACCGGACGTGATAGCCTGTAGACTGCTCTTTTTATATCCACACGCCATGTGTTGTAATAAAGGCCACGAACAGTTTTGGTGTTCAGTGGATATAGTGTTACAATATAACGCATTGTTATAATGGTAGTTTATTTTAAGAAAATGCTTTCGAGGTTATCGATTGGGAAATACGGAAAATTGGCTCATTGCGTTTTGACGAGGCGTGTGAACTCTGCCTGAGTATTGTTGGGTGTTTTGATCGGTACAATAGATATTGATATAATATCAATACCCTTATCAAATGTCAATCTAATAATGATATTACGTGGGTGTAGGATAGTTACTCCTAGCCCTTCTGGGATTTTGGTAATAAGTATGATGAGTCAACACGGTATACACGCTGTTCATTTACTTTTCCAAATATTTACGAGCTAATAAGGAGTATAAATGAAATACATTATGTTTTGTCTTTGAAATGGGCGTAAGTATTCGTGTCAGCTCCGCGAGTCCTTGGATCCTCATTCAATATAACACACTGTTTGGTTGACTGGCCTGTTAGTCTAGTGGTTAGTGACCCTGACTGCAAAAACTGAGGTCGTGGGTTCGATTCCCACCCAGGACAAATCTTTGTGTGATGAGCACAATCATTTGTTCTGTGTCTGGGTGTAATTTATCTATAATATGTATGTATTTAGAAATATATAAGTATATTTATCAGTTGTCTGGTTACCATAGTACAGGCTCTGCCTAGTTTGGGATCAGATAACAGTGTGTTGATTGTCCTAAGATACTTAATTATTATTAATTAATTATTATTAAAAAGAGAGGAATGACGGTTAATTCAGTCCCTCGTGTTTGGAGACGTATGATAAGTAAGGGCTTGAATCATAAGCTAATGCGAGCAATGAATGACTAAAAAGTCCAAAAAGGTGCAAGTAAAGAATTTGAATATGAGCGAAAAGGAAGGTTACCTGATACAAATATTATGATTTTGAAGCATTTAGGTACCCAATTAAAATATAAGTCGAATTCGATCACACTTATTACCGAGTCAATAAACAGCTATTTAGAAGTAGGTACGTATATTTATAGGAAAATGACACGAAGACCCGACCCCAAATAAATTAGGGTACGGACAGGAGATAAGGAAGTTATAGGAAACGTGAAATAATTACCACTTTAATGACCTCCTCGGCGTGATAAGGTGGTGGTCATCGATGACGTAAGCCTCATTTATCTTCCGTGAAGACGCTTTCATGCCTGCTCAATTCCTTCTCCGTGCACCCGAAAGTTTTGCATGATTCAGGTGTACTGTCTAATCAAGGTTTCTTGTTCGTCTTACATAAATATGAACGGCACGTTCACACTATGTCACTAACTAACGAAACAGACGTTATAATATTAGCTTTCATATTGTTTGTGGGGGAAGCTACAGCAATATTGTGAGCTTATTTCGGATAAATTGTAAGTTAATTTTAAAGATTAGAGACAGAGACAATACTGCCTGTCTTTATTGGCAATTGAGAGGAAGGTATTATCGTCTCTCGTTTATTCCACGATTTTAGTGTAAAAAGTTCACGTTCAAACGAAAAAGAAATGCTACCATCGCTTGACACGGTATACGGCGAATTTAAATCTTTGATTCAAATGTCAAAGAGTCCAAACTGGAATTCTACGATCCATACCAAATGTACCTTGGTTTGCTAGGAACTATTACTATCTAAAAAAGTTGTCAGTAAATTTTGAAATCGCGTGGTACAAAAGACAACACAAGGTACACCTAACCTTTCATTCATACCCACTAGTTATTGAACGCGATGGTGAAAAGGAACCACTTTCTATAAGTGGTAGACACAGCTGCACAGCATTGGCTTCTCCGCAACAACGCCATGTGTCATAAAACGAATTCGAAAATGGAACGAACAAGGAAAAATAAAAATAAAACACAATAAGAATATGAATATTATGTCAGTGAGTACCTACACTACAGTCAAACACAAAAAAATAGTTTGTTTTGTCTTGTGTCAAAACATTTGTCCTAGCTACTACTTCAGTTAATGATAAATGGTTTTATTTCTCTAATTAGGTTTGTACAAACACACGTCAATCATATTTTAAAAACTATTTGAGGTCAGCGTCTTCTATCTGACAACTCTGAGAAGAAAGGTCGAAACAAACTTAGAGGTCACAGTCTCTTTAAAGTCTAGACAAAATCTTGTCAGATCATGAGAAGACTATGTAAACTGGTGTCTGAAATGGTTTTTTGAGGAAGGAATCACATAGATCGAGTAGACCTGTTCAGTGCAAGCAGTTATCAGTAATCACGCAGCTCAACTCAGAACTTAAGACGCTGAACGGTTTCCAAAGAAAGTAGGTTTGAGACAACTTTGATAAAGAGTGTTTTGATGAGAAAGGGCACGCCATACTTGTTTTCACATAGCAACAGTCTTTTTATAGACGAGTATTGCCTTCGCTCAAGAATTAAGCCACACCGAAGGTACACACTGCACACATGGCTGTATATCAAACTATACAATTCCAGCTTTAATAGACCTCGCATTGTATCGGCTTTCCGTAGAATGAGAAGTCAGCTTATAATGGAAATGTATAGCTTGATTTGTCGCCGTGCGTATTACGCTACGGTTTCTAGATTCAAGACTCATGATTTTCATAAGATATATTGGCCCTTATGAATACATTAAAGATTTAAGGTATTAGGCATCTTCGTAACAGAAATGACGTTGACTTCTTTTGGGATCAAACCCAACAGTTTTATTATATTAAATCTAAACCCATTTAGATATTACGTTGCGAGCAGCGGAGAATTAAATTTAATATAGGTATGTAATTTAGTTTGTTCGGTTTTATACCTTAACTAGCTTTTGCCCGCGGCTTCGCCCGCGTGGATGTCGGAAATTAATGCAAGAGGACGTATAACCGCGATAAGAATGTGCTATTCCAGGTTATATAGGTAATATAGACTCTGTGTGCTATTTTCGATCCAGATCCATTCAGCCATTTTTGTGTGATTGAGAAACATCAACCCAATCATACATATTTTCACATTTATAATATTATTTGCCCGTGGCTTCGCTCGCGTGGATGTCGAAAATTAATGCAAGAGGACGTACTACCGCGATAAGAATGTGTTATTCCAGGTTATTTTCGATCCAGATCCATTCAGCCATTTTTGCGTGATTGAGAAACAAACACCCAATCATACATATTTTCACATATATATAATATTATTAGTAGTAGGATTATAACTCATATTACTTAGGATTCATAGTTTATGAGAACATCATGTGTGTTGGTGTTTTTAAAATAAAAGTAATAGTATTCAGAGTAAGAAGACTGTGACATAGGGCTTTGTTTAGTTGAATATAAGTCTTCCTGGTTTTTCTTAACGCTCCTATTTTACCTATACAGACACTCAATCATTTACCAGACACAGAACATAATTATAGGAATAGTACTTTTGCCAGTGGCTTGGCCCGTACAGCTGTCGGAAAATAACACCCGGGAACCTACTAAGTAGGTATCCTATCTGTTACGTATCCATGATATAATATATCTTTGTGTCAAATTCGATCTAAATCCGTTTGGCCGTCTTTGCATCATTGAGAAACAAACATCCAAAAATCTAAACATCTAAGCAATTTCGCGGTCTCTTACTTGAAATAATACTGTTAGGTTTATTTTGAGTATAATGAACACACATGATATTCGCAATTACTTTGAAGCCAAAGTAATATGAATTACAATCCTACTTATCCTGTACTACCCGGCCCCTGCCAACGCGCTCTGCGCCCACTTTTAAAATCTCTAATATCTTCTAAGATATTCATTTAAATTACATGCTGTAAAGGGCCATATTGATCTATATTAAATGCACAATGTATTTAAGGTACTTAATTGGGTAAGGATTAATGCTGTATTGCTTAAAATCGCTTCGTAATTAAGCCCTTATTTCTCGTAAAAAGTAAAAGATAAAAAATGGTTATTGTGGGTTATCCCTAAGAGATAGACATATACCATTGAGGACATTTTTGTAGGCCTTTTTAAGGTGTACAATACTGTAGTACATTATTTTGATCTATTTCGTAGGATTCAGCCAGGGTTTTTCGAATTTTGAGACGTATGTCAGCGTAGTTTTCGAAGATAGTTATTTTTTTCTAAAATAAAAGAATCTTTCTAAAATAAAAATAGCCTAAGTTACTCCTTGTTACATCAGCTATCTGCCAGTGAAAGTCCCGTCAAAATCGGTCCAGCCATTTCAGAGATTAGCGGGAACGAACAGACAGACAGACAGACAGACAGACAAAAATTGTAAAAAATGTTGTTTTGGTATATGTATCGTGTATACATCCATATACACTTAGTAAAAAGTGGTTATCTTAATATTAAAAACAGACACTCCAATTTTATTTATTTGTATGTATAGATGTATAGATAATAATAAAATATGAAAACTTTAATCTTAAATAAGCGCAGGCTATATGTTATTTTATATGTTTTTTATGTTATGTTTTTTGATGTTTTCGTCAGTTGGGGAACGATTTTGAAAACTCTGATTGCGCGGTGGCCCTATATGTATAAATTTTGTTGACTTCGCTTGGGTAGCATCGATAATACGTATTTAATCCACTTTGTGTATCTTGATGATGTTTTAATACTGCCTGTCACTGTTGCTTACAAAGCAAGTAGTGGTAGGTACCTATACGAATTGGTGTAGGTTAGTTAGTACAGACGCCAGCACATCAAGCTACTACAATCTGTCAAATTTATTTAATAGATATTCAACTTTATTGCTAAAGTATTAGGTTCAAGGTTGATTGGGAGGATTTGATAGTTTTGGGTACCTTAATTTGCTGGCGTCTGTACCATAACCAAAAAGTTAAAAAAGAAAAATACAAATCCAAAGACATTCCATTAAAGTAGTCGGTTGTTTTTTTTTTTGTCGAATCTTTTAATGTTAATACAATAAGTAGGTAATATATAATTCCTTGTCGTAATATCATGTTAACTGCGATTTTTCGAATATGACGCAAAAGTGTGTCTGTTGCTGGCTATTTTCGGCAGAACCGTAAAACGTAACGATTTTATCGTAGACTTGCGTGGAAGATCACGTCACGAATGTAACGGTAACCATAGTCAAGAAGTAAAATATGAAGCTAACTGGCCAGTGTCGTCCCATGACCTGTCAATGATCTTCTTTTTAACATGATTTTGTAGCTACCCGAACTAAAATATGGAAAATAAATAATAGTTTTAAAAAAAACACTCTTCCTTAGTTTTCTAAACTAAAGTAGAAAATAATTTAAAAAAAGCGTTGGGTAATTTTTGAGGTATTTTGATAGGTATCAAGCACCCCAAGTATTTATTCTATTATTTTAATTTTTTTAGTTTGGTTTTTTATGCAATCGTGATTTTAGTTTTTTAAACTATGATTTTATTTCGTCGATTTTCAAAACAATCTCTTTGTAACTAATGTACTCTACTAACTTTTTAGAATATTTTCCAATTTTATGCCTCTGAAGAAGGCCACGCAGACGTTTTCTACATTAACAAGTCACCCACAATCAAAAAGCTCACTTTAGTTAATTCTGTGTGGGTGTTACTGTCTCGTTATATTTAAATTTATGAATAAATAATAAAACATTATTACATTTATTACAAGGTAATCTGTCGAACAAATTGAATGTTATTAATTTCTTACGTATGAGAATAATATTAGGTAATAAAAATAAACTACTTATATATAAACAAAATATACATTTATATACCTACGATCGTGAACGCGTTAGGGCGCGTACCCACTATGCCGTAACGATTAATTTATCGTTGGACGACTACGATTGTTTGTCGTCAAATGTTTTTATCGTATAGCGACTATCGCATCTAGCTGTTCCCACTGGATCGCGACGACATTTTATAGTTTCACGGCAGTCGCTTTGTCCTTTACACATCATTAGCAAGCTACAAATCTACAGTCGCCTCTACGTTTTCTTGGAGAGGGGCGCGCGGGTGCGAGGGGGAAGAGAAAACACGCGTAAACGAAAATATTTTTATCGTGGCTGCGATAGAATAGCGATAACGATTTAGTCGTAATTATTTTTTATCGTTTTACGACTGTCGTGCTAGCCGTTCCCATTGTCATGACAATCTGTTGTCACTGCAAAAAGTGTTGTAGACGACAGTAAATCGTGTCGTTCTATATGTGAACACCTCCATTTAAACATATAAGCCACGACACTAAAAACTACACGATTATCTGTCGTCACGACAAAGTGGGAACGCGCCCTTAGACGTTACAGTTATTTGTTTATTTTATTGATTTACCAACGATTATTTACAAAGGTTCTATATTAAAGATAACATACGAAAGTGTAACACTCACTCACAGGTAAATCCCACATATATAGAGGACCTCCTCTATTCTCCTCCCCTATTCTCCTCCTCTTTTCTCCTCTATTGTTTGTACACCTGTACAAACAATACGATTAATCAGGTTTTACCATATAGTTTAAAGTTGCAGTAAATAGCTGAAATACGTTCCCATTGCAATGAACCAGAAACCTGCCTGAGAAAAGTGACAAAATTGGGGGTTTAATTCGCAAAAATCTTTATTTTTTATAGAAGTGCGTTGTCATGTCAATCTACAACTAAGTACATAAAATCAATCCTGCAGTTAGTACATAAGAATATTCCGTAGAGGTGCACTAGATTTTTTCGAATCTCTGCACTACCCCTTATTTAATTGTTTTTGTCGGTGGGAAATCATCAAAGACGTCTCCCGCTTTGGGCGGAGCGGGAGGGCGCGTCAGACTTTTACTAAAACCCGCCCGTGTTCCTTCAGTTGCCTATTTGCCAGGGTCACGGTAACTCTTTCGAACAAATCTCGCGACCCTGGCAGGCATCGGTCCTCGCAGACCCCTTTTTTTTTTTTTTTTTTTTCTGGATGGGAAATCATCAAATGACTTCTCCCGCTCTGGGCGGAGCGGGAGGGCGTGTCAGACTTTTACTGACTAAAACCCACCCGTGTTCCTTCAGTTGCCCATGTGCCAGGGTCACGGTATCTCTTTCGAACAATCTCGCGACCCTGGCAGGCGTCGGTCCTAGCAGACCCCTTCATTGCTGCTGACATCTCTTTGAGGCACGCGTGGAACACTACGCGCCGTCGACCCGAGCCTGGTCCTTACCGGGCGGCGAGCTACCCATTGCTCGCCACCCGCAAGCTCGCGCCTACGGTGGCCGGGAGTCCGCTATAGACTCCCGACGCCCGGGGCGTCTCCTCCTGCGGCGGCGAGGGACGTGAGGGCGCAGAGACTGCCACTCCCTCACACGCCCCGCCTCCTCCTTCGCGAGCATTACTGCTTCGCAGAAGGAGGTGACGGCTTCCCATGCCCTCTCGCTCCGTACCATGACTCGCACCAGGGTCGGACGCGAGAGGTCGCCGCCACCGATCGCCTCCACGAGGACACGGCGGTGCTCCGCCCAGACAGGGCACACCTCCACCGTATGCTCTACCGTGTCCTCCAGACGATCCTCGCAATGGAAACACCCGGGCGTTTCCTCTCGCTTTATCCTGAACAGGAACCCACCGCTTTATCCTGAACAGGAACCCACCGCTCGCAGACCCCTTCAGTTATGCTGACATCTCTTTGAGGTGCGCGTGGAAAACAACGCGTCGTTGAAACGGGCCTGGTTCTTACCGGGCGGCGAGCTACCCATTGCTCGCCGCCCGCAAGCTCGCGCCTACGGTGGCCGGGAGTCCGCGATTGACTCCTGACGCCCGGGGCGTCTGCTCCTGCGGCGGCTAGGGGTGTCAGGGCGCAGAGACTGCCACTCCCTCACGCGCTCCGCCTCCGCCTTCACGAGCATTACTGCTTCGCAGAAGGAGGTGACGGCTTCCCCTGCCCTCTCGCTCCGTACCATGGACTGCACCAGGGCTGGCCAGGCCCTACCCCTGAATGGGACTAATCGGGGATTAAACTTTGTATGTGCACGAATAAGTTGCGGTCAGCAATAAGTTGCAATCTGCTGAAGATGATTAAAATTTTTCCAAATTTTTAAATATAAGTAATCAGAATTTATCAAAAGGAAGGTCTTGTGGCTAAGTAATAACAGACGCACGGATCAATCGATCAGGTTAAGCTACGCTTGCCGCGGTTGTTTCGTGGATGGGTGACCATCTTAACACATCAAGACCCTTCCGTGCCTCGGAAAGCACGATAAGCCGTTGGTACTGGCTGTAATTTGTGGATCATTGACAGTCGTTACGCGTCGTCAGAAGCACGAAAGTCTAACAACCAGTCTTACCAAGGGGTATCGTATTCAAAATCAAAATCAAAAGTCATTTATTCAAACTAGGCTAAAAGTCAGCACTTTTTGAACGTCAAAGTTACATAAGACAGTCCCCGCAAATCGCCCGCCCTTCGACACTTCCTAGTGCTTTAGCTGGGAAGAAGAAGTGGCGGAACAAACTCCCCAGCAGCACAGCTGTCTGTTAAGTTAGAAGAACTTGATTCTATACAGTATTGTGTAAGTTATTAATATTATAAAACAAAACATACATTATTCGCCATATGTCAGCTAGCACACGCCAATATACCAACAAAACATTGAAAACTAAACTCAAGCTGAAATAAATAATAAAACAAAATCGCAAACAGAACTTAAAACCTTAATAAAGCCTCCAGGCATGAAGGGCGTGCCCGCTTACATATACAACGATGCAAATGATACATATACACAATAAATGAAATTAAAAGAAAATAAATTAAATTAACAAAAGCAGTTAAATAAAAAATAAAAAATTATATGAACTACCCATATAAACTGTCAGCAGGAAGACTAATTCTGGATTGAAAGAACATAAACAATGTATTGAGTTGATCACAGCGACCAACTATTCTTATCGTTTAAGTAGTCGTTGATAGAATAGTATGCCTTTGAACAAAGGTTGGATTTTATTACCAAGGAACTGGGTTGTGGAGGTCAGATAGGGAGTTGCTCCATGTAAAATACTGGTATTCAGTTGCATTTGGTTAGACTGAAAGCCGATGCTAACATAGTTGGGAAAAGGCTAGGCAGATGATGATGATAAAACAGAGGGGTAGGTAATTGCGTAACTTGCTATCAGTAGGAATTGGTTTCATATTGATAGTTAAACAACATTCACTGCGTTATTTACGTTGCTGAGCCGACAATTTATTCGAACAAATGACGCAATGGTTTAGAAATAATCTTCAATCCCATTCAGATTCTGATAAATAGTGCGTTTCGCAATTAGGGTGCAGAATTTAGAATATTGACATATCGGACTATAGATTTAAAAAAAAAAACATCTTTATAAACACAACAAAGACGGCTATGAAGTGATGGGTAAATGAAAGCCATCAAATGCTAGTTAGCGATCATTGAATAACAAACCGATAAATAAGTGGTCATAAAAATCTTTTACTGTGTCCAAATAGACGTACAAATCATTTCCTACAATAAAGAACCGTTAGGACAAAAGATATTAAATCTATTTACGTCGACACTTATGACCTTTGAGTGTGTGTCATAAGATTGTCAACAAAATTTAGTTTAGGGTTGGCTGTCATTTTGTGATGCCATCGGGACATTTAAATTGTGTCAGTGTAGCTCCCGGAACGCCGAAAATACGGCACCTTAGAGAAAAAAAACCGGCCAAGTTCGAGTCGGACTCGCGCACCGAGGGTTCCGTAAAAAACATATTTTTATTATATGATGTTACGAAAAATTTACGGTTTTCGCAATTTTTCCTTTATCTGTGCTATAAGACGTTGCTTCGTACCAAATTTCAAAATTCTAGATCGACTGGAAGTACCCTTTAGGTTTTGATTCCCTTGCGAGTTTCGAAATTTGCGGAAATTTGCGGCATAAACGGCTATATCTTTTGATTGCGTTAGTTTAGATGTTTATTTTTTTCACAGCTCCAAGGGACAGTAGACCTGAGCATTTGCTATAAATTTCAGCTTGATACCTCCACGCGTTCCTGAGAAAAAGGGTCTTGACAGACGGACGGACGGACGGACGGACGGACAACAAAGTGATCCTATAAGGGTTCCGCTTTTTCCTTTTGAGGCGCGGAACCCTAAAAAGACTGTGAGAACCATCTGCCGAAATCTTGACATAAGATGGTGCTTTACTTACGCACTACATATCTTAGTAATGGATCTTAGAAGTATCTCAGACTATCTATACTATACTATACTATACTATCACGGGTAAAGCACTTGAGATTACAATCAAAGCCCTTATTTAAAGTAAATTGTATTGCAGACTCCTTTTGTTGATATTTTATCGTAACTTTCTTATCTACATGTGAAGCCATTATAGCTTCTACATTAATTTGATCAAACATAAGCTTCTGCCCACGACTGCGTCCATGTGAATATCTTATAGCATCGCATCGCCCGTCCGCGTTCTTTCTGACTCTTATTTCTCGGCTAGATATCGTTGCGTGATGCTAAATATGTATATAAGCTATTAGAGTGTTGGATTATACAGCTCGACGTGACTCTTGCTCCTTGAATGAGAGTAGTCATTTCCCGTAGATTTTGGGTCACTGAATTCGAATTCGGCCTCGGAATTGCTCCATCACATCACATTTTTAGATATACCTAAAAGTGCAAAAAACACGATTTTAGCGTGTTTTCACGGTTATGTAACATCGCGACAAATTTAGCTATAGAAAAAATACACACAATGCTTTAAAGTATAAGCATTGTTCTTCCAAATGGCGTCGAGATTACGCGAATATCTTTTTTCATCATCGAGAAATTTGATTTTGAAAATGTCTAATTTTGATATGTATTATCCAGAGATTACTCCCTACATACATACAAGCTTACAAACAATCATGTTTTACTATGACTACTTCTCTTTATTATATTCGTATAGAAAAGAAAATACCTGTTCAACAAAAGTTGGAGTATGTGAAACACAGCCATAGTAACCAATGGCGTGAATGTAATAGGTAAGTAGCCTTTTCTTTTATTTGGCTTGTGTACACTACCCGCTTACTACGTGCCAAGTCCGTTTCAGGTGTGAGCCGGAAAACAGCAGGCGCTTCCGACGACAGACGTTCCGTATTTAAAAAACACTCATAAAATTATCTTCCACATGACTGCACCATTGTATAAGTAGGATATTATTGGGCATCCTACTCCACCTTCGTTCCTTCGGCTCACTCCGTTCGCCTCGTCACTCTCGGTGAAGTAGAATACCCAATAATATAAATGAAATGTTATGGTTTGACGCGTTTTTCACTATTTTAGTTCTAAAAGTCAATATTACCTTTGCCTTATTTTACCATAATACTCACTATTTTATATTGAACGACATCCATGGTCAGGTTGCTCGTACATTCGTTCCAGTTAGCGATTATGAGTTATAAAGGTTAATGTAATACTTCAATTGACTCATTATTAATTTAACCGTTTCAAGCAGTCATCATGAAATTTGTAAAACAACCACAATCGTTACATGTAAACAAACTTTATGTTCATTCTCAGGAGACTGGTTTTCGTCATGGTGAATTATTACCTAAATCGGTACGATGTATTATTTGCGGGCCATCAAATTGCGGAAAAACTAATTTATTAATTGGTCTTCTTATACATGAGAATGGTTTAAGTTTTCAAAATGTTTATGTTTATTCAAAAACCTTGCAACAATCCAAGTACGTGTTTTTAGAAAAAGTCTTGCAACGTGTACCAGGCATTTCATTTCAGAAATATCATGAAAATGAACAAGTTCTGAGTGTTCAGACCGCAAAACCAAATTCTGTAATCGTATTTGATGATGTTGCTTGTGAAAATCAAAATAGTATGCGTGATTATTTTGCTATGGGGAGACACAAGTTCATCGATTGTTTTTATCTAAATCAGACGTATAGTAAAATCCCTAAGCAGTTAGTAAGAGACAACGCAAACCTAATCGTACTTTTTAAACAAGATGAAAGAAATATGAGACATGTGTATGAAGAACACGTCAACACTGACATGACATGGATTGAATTTCGGGAAATGTGCTCAAAAATATGGAGTATACCTTTCAATTATGTTGTAATTAATAAAGATTGTTCCAAAAACAAAGGATGTTATAGAAGTAAATTTGATACGTTTGTAGTCTTTGATTAAGAACATGACTTTATACCTATATAAGGCTATAACCTGTCTGACATTATTATTCACCGTAAGACGCTTAATCAATTACAACCTGTTTTACCATTATGGAAAAATCATTGAAACGACAAATTGTTGATGCAGCAGAAGCAGTAAAGATAAAAGTACGAAAAATGAGAGATACTGAGATTAACAATAAACAAGCACTGGAATCTGTTTTCAAACCTGTAACAGAACCTCTCAACATAATTGCTAATGCTAGTAAGCAAAGTCCTCTCCTGCGTGTTAGTGATGATTTTGCTGATGTTCCGTTTGTTAACGAAAAATTGCAGAAACAAAGAACTGGTAGCGCAGGAAGTAATGATAATAATGACGATGAAGACAAATATGAATCCGATATCAACAGTGACTCTTCTTATGAATCAGTAGTTGAAAGTAATCCAGACTGTGATACGTCCTCCTGGTCAGTGTCTTCAGAAGCGTTGGTAGATATTCCATTTGGAGTTAGAGCAGACCGCGGGAAACTGCTTTTAGGTTCTGCTTGCATAACGATCAACGATCAATACATCACCGTGGCTGGACGTAAATACCGAAATACACCTGGATTAAAACAGTTGTTGCTTAAGAAAGATGTAGACTTAAGTTTGGTTACAAATAGTGATATGGAAAATTATAAGTTGATGCTACTTGATACAAATGCACATCGTCGAGACTATGAGCCCAGTAAGCCAATAAAAAGTAATAAAGGACAAAAATATATGCAAGTTATTAAACCTCTTTTTAAACTGAAGAATGCAGTTCAGGGAAAGGGTCTACCGTTACTAAAAAAGTGGAGAAAAGACGTAGATTTAGTGTACTGGGATAATCCTAATGAACTAGTGGAAAGGTTGAAATTATTAATTGCATCTAGAGATGCTGGCAACACCGGATTAGATAATGAAATTATATCAATCATTGAAGAATTGCGTGAATGTAAGATTATAAATAAATAAATGTTTAAAAATCTGTTTATTTTGTCATCAGCCTCTCGATACAATACACCTTAAACATGAACGTAGACAAATTCGGACACTACATTCACAAAAGAATGCGTTTATCAGAGTTATTTGATTTTAATGAAAATGCATTGTTAAAATCAGAAAACGGAGATTTTGATTTAAAAACATCAAGAATGACAGGAATTACATCTCCAATAGAATCAAACGATGCTGTGAACAAGGATTATGTAGATCGAATGAATGCTAACACGTTAAAAGAATTTAATAATCTTTTTGTGAATAAGGATTATGTAGATCGGTTGAATGCTAATATGTTTAAAGAGTTTAATAGTCTGATTGGTACATTGCGTACTCAAATCATAAAAGATGCAAAGGGTACAGTTGAAGCTACTTTAAAAGCAAGGATACCTGAGGTTTCAACTCATTTGCAAGATAAGTTTTATACTAAAGCAGAGGTAGATAAATTACTTCAGAAATCTCCATAATGGTGAAACAGCAAATTGTAAATGAAATACACAAAGCGACACGAAGAAATTTCCCTCGACGTTCTGTTATTCTGAAAGGAATCCATGACTTATGGCAAGCAGACTTGATGGACATGCAAAACCTGAGAAAATATAACAAAGGTTATAATTTCATACTAGTGGTGATTGACTGCTTCTCAAAGTATGCCTGGGCTGAACCGTTAAAATCGAAAAATAAATTTGATGTTACTCGTGCATTCAAACATATACTGCTTAGTAGTTGTAATAATCCTGTTAATTTACAGACTGATATGGGAACAGAATTTTATAACATCACTTTTCAAACGCTTATGAAAAAGCACAACATTAACCATTACTCATCGTTTTCTACTAAAAAAGCATCAATTGTAGAGAGACTGATAAGAACTTTAAAAAATAAATTATATAAATATTTTAGTTTCAGTGGAAACTATAAGTGGCTAGGTCTACCATTGGAAGATACACTGAAGAGATATAACAACACAAAACATCGTACTATTCAATTTAAACCGGTTGATGTGAATAAATGTAACGAACAAGTTATCAAAGAAAATATAAAAAAAATAAACAAATATGATTTAGTTCAGTGGAAGCCTAAATTCAAAGTTGGTGATTGTGTTCGTATAAGTAAATTCAAACATAATTTTGAGAAAGGTTACACTCCTAATTGGTCAACTGAATTATTTATTATAAAAAAGATAAATAAAACCTTACCAGTGACATATCACATAGAAGATCAACGAAAGCAAAACATATTAGGAGCTTTTTACGAACAAGAACTGCAAAGATCTAATTATCCTGATGTGTATTTGATAGAAAAGGTTTTGAAAAAGAAAGGAAATAAATTGTATGTGAAATGGTTAGGTCTAAGCAATGCAGAAAACAGTTGGATTGAGAAAGCTGCAATAATGAACTAACTATTATAAAACCATTTTCATTTGAAATCATATCATTCTAATTTGAGTAATGCAAGGGGTGGACTAGTTAACAACATAATCAATAATCTACCATTCGAAGTGCACTTGCCAGGATACAATTATTGTGGACCAGGAACTAAACTTCATAAACGCTTGGCGCGAGGTGACCGAGGTGTAAATAAGCTAGACGAAGCTTGCTTGCAACACGACATTGCGTATACAAACCATACAGACGTATCAAATCGTCACAAAGCCGATTTACAACTACTTGATATGGCTAAACAAAGACTTAAATCAAAAGATGCAGGGAAAGGTGAAAAACTTAGCTCTTGGTTGGTGAGCAAAGTTATGAAAGCGAAACTAAAGTCTGGATCTGGCATTAAAACATTTAAAAGCTTAGTTTCGAAAATAAAATCAAAAATTAAGAAACTCAAACACAAAGATAATAAGACTTTAATAAAAGCAGCTTACTTAACCGCAAAAAAGTTATTTCCAAACATTCACCATCGAATTCGAGTACCCCGAGTAATACCCATACCAAAGACTGGAGGAGTTCTACCTTTAATTCCAATTTTCGCTGGTTTATCGGCTTTAGGAACTTTAGCTGGTGGTGCAGCTGGCATTGCAAAAACCGTTAATGATTACAAAGCAAGCAAACAAAATTTGCAAGAAACAGAACGACATAATAAAGCTATGGAGGCTTTAGTGTTGGGTAAGGGTTTATACATTAGACCGTATAAAAGTGGTAAAGGATTGTTTATAACATCTTCAAAAAACTGAAAAATATGTTACCCAATCGCCCTCTAACTGATGTAGACATCCGAAAGTATTCAAGAGACATTCCATATTTTCGGGGGGTCTACATGAAGGATCGACTACCTTCAAAGCCGAAAGAGATTGAATGTGGTATCGTTAACTTAGACGATTCTAAGAACGAAGGAACGCATTGGGTAGCTTATGCTAAAGTATACAATCACTGTCAATACTTTGATAGCTATGGAAATTTAAAACCTCCAATGGAATTGATGCAATATTTCAAAAATTGTGATGTGTTATATAACTACACAGGATATCAAAAATTAAACGCAGTCAATTGTGGTCATTTATGTTTAAATTATTTGTGGACTTTTTGGAATAAAAATGTATTATAAAATAAATGCTTTTCTTTTATTTCAATCATTTGCAAGATGTCACTCACTTTGTCGATAACTGGAGACTCGTCAGTGTTAACTACATACTATCCTAATACTTTACAACTAGACGGAGAGTATGAGTGTGCTTTATTGCACTTTTCAACATTTAATTCTATTCCAAACATTGATAAAAGTAATAATAAGTTCTATTATGGCTTTAATGAAGTTATTGAAGTACCGGAAGGCACTTATGAATTACAAGATATTAGCGATTATTTAAAATCCGAAATAAAAGATGCAGCGATCAAACTACGGTGCAATAATAATACTTTAAAAACTACAATATTCTGTACAAAAGACATTAATTTTATCAAAGAAGACTCTTTTAGAAGACTATTAGGATTTAACAAACAAATTTTGAAAGCAAATAAATGGCATGTGTCACAGTCTCCAGTCAACATTCTACCTACGACCGTAGTCAGGATTGAATGTGATATTGTAAGCGGTTCATTTGTGAACGGTGAACCAAGTCATATTATTCACGAATTTGCACTTAATGTGCCGCCGGGATACAGGATCATAGAAATCCCAAAGAACGCAATATACTTTCCAATCAATCAAAACAACATAAGCTGCATACATATCAGACTGTTAGATATAAACAAACGATTAATCAATTTACGTGGTGAAGAAGTGCAGGTGTATCTACATCTTAGAAGAAAAAGATGATTGACTACAATAAAAATGTGTCTCAACAAGTAAAGAATATCAGTTCTGCCCGAGCTACCTATCGAAGAAGACCTCTCTCTAAGAAGAAAATAAAATTAACTAAAGACAATAAAGCGTTCCTTAGAGCGATCGGATTGTTAAAATGAATATCTTAGACGTTTTATCCGCTCCAACTTACGATAATACTATAGAAGGAATCGAATTTCATTCGTACAAGCCGTACGTAACGAGTTTCAACAGGAACGATGAAATCCGCATTCCCATCAACCAACAGGATTTATACATACTTCCTTCAGCTAGCACACTATATTTAGAAGGCACTGTTATCGTCAGCAAAAAAGATACTAAAGACAAAGCTACTAGTATCAATTTCACAAACAATGGTCTACTGTACTTGTTCCAAGATATAAGGTATGAGTTAAACGGAGTGGAGATTGATAAAATAAAAAATGCAGGTGTAACTACAACCATGAAATCATTAATATCAATGAATGAAAGTGAATCAAAAATGTCTAATGCTTGGGGCTGGAATATCGATGGAATAAAAAATATTAATGGTGGCAAATTTTCTGTTTCTATTCCACTACGTAACATCCTCGGTTTTGCTGAAGATTATAAAAAAGTTGTGATAAATAGCAGACATGAACTTATATTGTTACGAAGTAATACTAATTTGAACGCTGTAAAACTTAACACCGGCGAAATAGTGGACGACGTTCAGATCAACAAAATTATATGGCGCGTACCGCATGTTAAAGTATCAGACAAAGAAAAAATAACTTTGTTAAAACTATTAGAAAAAGATCGATCACTTCAAATGGTTTACAGAAATTGGGATCTGTACGAATATCCAGCTTTGCCTAAAACTACAAAACATACCTGGTCAATCAAAACTTCATCTCAAATAGAAAAACCAAGATACATTATTATAGGGTTACAAACAAATAGGAAAAGCAATGCAAGTTCGGACATGTCTCAATTCGATCACTGTCATGTTCGAGACGTAAGAGTGTATCTCAATTCAACTTATTTTCCGTATGAAAACCTAAATACGAGTTTTGCTAATAACAGAATCGCTTTATTATACGAGCAATACACCAGATTTCAACAGTCGTATTACGGACGTCGACCGGAGCCCATATTAAGCGAAAAACAGTTTAGAGATTTAGCACCGCTGTTTGTCATTGATTGCTCTAGACAAGCGGATAATCTAAAGACAGGGCCAGTTGTGGATGTGAGAGTAGAAATTGAAAGTGATTCGGAGATACCAGATCAAACTTCAGCATATTGTCTCATTCTGAACGATTGCATTGTTGAATACAAACCATTAAGTAACATTGTTAAGAAGATATCATGAAGTCGGACACCCTTATAGTGGAACTCCAAGGATTTAAAGATTCTTTAAATCATTTTATTGTCAAAGAATTGGCCGTTGCGAGTCATGATCATACACAGACGTTCTTGGTGAAACCACCATATTCATTCCATTACCTAACACTAGAAGAAAAAAAGCAGGTGAGATGGTTAGAAAGAAATCGAGGAATTTACTGGAGTGAAGGCTACATAGACTACAAAGAGTTTAAACGCGTTATTTTACCATATTTAGAAAATAAAAAAATTATGACAAAGGGTTTGGAAAAGATTACGTGGATTAAAGAGTTATGTG
Organism: Aporophyla nigra; assembly: GCA_947507805.1. Taxonomy (NCBI): domain Eukaryota; kingdom Metazoa; phylum Arthropoda; class Insecta; order Lepidoptera; family Noctuidae; genus Aporophyla; species Aporophyla nigra. Next base: position 12,412,081 of record OX382302.1, on the reverse strand, counting down.
CAAACTGTGAAGTGATTGACATAGGTGAGAAGGGATGTCCTAATTTTGCGACATTAAAAAAAAAGTTCTGTAAAAATAAAACTGACTTTAATTGTGTGAACCATAAAATGAATTGTGCATTGAATAATGCTGTGTGTATTAGAAAATGGTATTTTGATAATAATATGTCTGTATTTAATTTATTTATTTAATAATTATTGTGTTGAACAGTTAATTAAAAATGTCTATGTACTTAAGAGTGTTTCATTTAATATAATCAAACCCATATAACAAACTTTAAATTAGCTGCAGCAAAATGATATTCCTAATAAATTTTATTTCAAATATAGGTACTTACGGTATTCTGAACGTATTATTCTAATAAAAAAATCTGAAAGCAAATAACCTATATTTATATCATTACAGTAGAGCTAATTTAAAGTTCGAGTATTTATAAGTAATACAAAATAAAACATAATTGAACTATAAAATTTTTATTTTATTTATTTTACTTTTTACATTATTTACAATTATTACAAACTAATTATAACTATCTACCCAATAATAATAATAGCTGTCCCCACATAGTTTATTTAATGTTACCTACATACTTAACTTAAAAACTTGTGATGATTGAACAGTAGCCCAACTAGATTAATCAAAGAAATCTACATTACATATTTTTATATTTATTTATTTACTTTTACATTATTTACAATTATTACAAACTAATTATAACTACCTACCCTATAATAATAATAATAGCTGCCCCCACATAGTTTATTTAATGTTATCTACATAATTAACTTAAACACTTGTGACGATTGAACAGTAGCCCAACTAGATTAATCAAAGAAATCTACATTACATTTTTTAAAAATATTTATTTAACTTTATTATAATTTTTAGACTAGGTATGTACAAGATAAAATACAAAAAGTTAATTAGAATAAACTTACATATTTGTTATTTTAAAAATATCTACATTCAAAACTTACACAACATAAAATCCACAAATGTTTAAACACTAAACAATAAGAAAGCAAATAAATGTTATACATACCTAATAATAATATAACCTAATAATTATAATATTACTTACATAATATATTATTGCTTATTCCTATAAAACTTACACAATATAGTAGATACTTACAAAATAATGACACCAGTTAATAGTTCATTAGTAATAACAACTGTCTCCACAAAGTTTTTTTGATATTTTATTAATTAACGATTGCGTCTCCTCCATAACATGGTCCACCGATTCAGTCACTATATACTGCGCACTTAAAATTACCACATCATCATTGTCACTTGCAGATTCTTGTTGATCACTGATGTCCAACACTTGAACCTGGATCAGTCGTAATCCTTTTTTCTTCTCATTGTTTATGACGAATGATTGACAGGTAGGCAGAGATGACTTCTGTCTTACACACTCTCGTCTTGTTCTAGGCTTCTTGTTGACAGGTCCGCAGTCTTGTCTTGCTCTAGGCTCCTTGTTAACAGGCCTTTGTTGTTCTGGGATATGCCAGCTTAAACTCGGGGTGGGAAAACCTTGCGCGTATTGCGAGAAGTCGATAATATCTGGAGAATCACACATTATCAGTGATCTGAAACAACCGTAATAATAATTAATTATAAATACATAAAAGATGATGAATTAACGTTATAAGTATATAGGTAGTTCTACAATACTTACAATTCGTTTCGTTCTTATTCGACGTGATATGACCGCTCCGGCTGACTGTCTAATGATGGATGTTCTACACAATAATACGACTGTGGAACGTGGTTGTAATGAGACTCCATAAAGCCTTAAAGCGCTGTCATTCAATTTCAAGTTTCAACACGTTCGAGCTCGTGCACGAACACCTGTTCGGTGTCATGTTCTACACTGCGCGTGTGAACTTCGAGCCATGAGTGCTATGTCATCAAAAATGAACATTCCATGTTTTATCCAGTTGGAACCTGTATCCTCGTGCGCAACATGGTGCAAGCCCTGTGTGCTTTGTCATCAATCAGGAATGGAAATGAAACAGAAATTAGATCATAAAATATTATTTATTTCAGTATATATTTAGTAGGTACATACAGATAAAAACAATAAGTATAAGGGACACCAAGAATACACACATTTTAAAATTACATACATATAATACCGGTTATAATATTATAACCGGGTTCAAAAGTATCTTCAGTCGACACTATTTGAATTACATTACAGGAAAATATTATATTTCAAATTTTAAGATTAACAAACTTTTTATATTAGTAAGTAAGATAGTAGGTAGGTTATAAAATTATCTGACTTTACATTTAGGACGTCTTATGTTTTACAATAATTAAAATACTTGTTAGAAATGTCACTATTGTAGGTTCTTAATTACATTTTTAAGTATGGTAATACATTACATAAATATATTTGCATTACCCCAAGCTAAAGTAGATACTTTATCAAATGATAGCAACCGTTTATCATCATTGCTTGAAAGTGCTATTTTATTTACGTTCTGAGTGAATATTTCATGTTTTATTGACCTAAACATTAAATTTTTTTTACGAATGACATTGCAATTGTATAAAACATTTTTATAATCAAACATGTTCAAATGTTTCGTTACACATTTTTTTATACCTTTGGCTTTTTTAATTGTATTTTTTAAGGTTTTAATACAATAAAGCTTTGAGCGCAGTCCTACAAATTCTTTAATAACTTTACCACCCATTTCGTCCTTAAACAGTCCTGGGATCTTCTTATTATTAATGGGCAAGTGAAATTCATTGTTTAAGTCATAATTAGAGGTATCAAAATATTTTAAAAAATTGAACTTGAAATCTTTATAAACGTTATTACTCTGTACATCATAAATTAAACTGTCTGTGTCAGTATAGCACAATTCAATTCGCTTACCATAAAAAGGTTTCATGACAGAGTAGTGAAAATCGTACATATGGGTCTTAGATAATTCTAATACTGTGAACCCTATATATATTGGTTTATTAAGTATAACACGCGAAGGCTTCATTTGTATTGCTACTAGATCATCAGAAAACACAGAAGCGCTATGAAAATATGGACTGGCTATCAATTTCTCAGCACAAATAGTCTTTTTTGTTTTATTGTTTGAATCACACCATTTGTTAACTAATTTTACATCTACTCTTTGTTCAACATTTTCCAAAGTCTTTCCAAAAATGCTATTATTTAATAATTTGAAAAAATCTTGCTCAAACGTTGACTCCGCTTTTTGTCGTAGTTGAGTGTTAAGATCGATGTACTGTTTTAAAAAACAGCTTTGCTTAAAAACAATTGCACGATGAATCCTTCGTAACACCAATCCATGTTGTAGACATTTTTTTAAATGAACGTAATGAATAACGTAGTGGTATTTGTCATACAAATTTGGTATTAATTTTTTATTCTTACCACCCGGTGGAACAAATTTTTCTGGACAAAATGGAAAGTCGTTATGTTCAATGTGCAATGTTTTAGGATATAATAAATCAACTTCAAGGATATAGCCGTTTTCCGCGGTATCGCTTATATCTGTTAAGCCCAATTGCAAGTCATCTATTTCCTGTCTACTCATGAATCTAAAATCCGAATAAGGCAAATATTGACACATGCTATAACCATATAAATTGTTGCAATCTAAATAAATAATAAATGAATTCGGCAGAGACGAGTCGTAAGAATCCAAGTATTTATGATTGGCTTTGACATGTCTTTTGGAACACATACAAACACCTCCACGAATACCGTCTTGTATCATTCTAAAAATTTGTACATCACTTATCAATTCTAATTTAATTCTAGTTTTCAAAAGCATTGCATCGAATGATAGACTTGGTGCTGTAAGATAAAACGCGGGATCGAGATTATAGTATTGTTTACAAGTTTTTCGAAAACTTTCAAACACGTCTGTAAGCAAAAGAACGTCGGTTTTAAGATATAAATCTGTGTACATACCCATATTTTGAATATTAAATACTGACCAAATGGTCTGAGCGTGCTTATAGTCTTCATCGCTAATTGATTCATTAGTCAAGGAGTTATGAAAATGATTTTTAGATGGTAAACATATATCTTCGTAATGTTTCCAGTGAGACATGTAATCGTATGGGTACACTCCTTTACGAGTAAGTAGATCAAATTGTGTTTTTTCAGGAAAATAAGATTTTAATTGCTTGAAGTCTTGTTTTTTCATAGTGTTTGCTAACTTTTCTAAACTAGTTCCTAAAAACTTGAATGAATCTACAAATCGTACCTGTATGCTTTCATTATCGGAAATCGGAATATACTTCGTGAAAGAAATATAATTTTCTTTTGTTTTAGGTATGACTTTAATAGATCCCGGAGCGTTACCTAATTCTTTTATAAAAAGGTGACAATCATAACCCGATAAGTTATGAAAAAATACAGGTAGAAACTTAGGCATTTTATATTGCAGGTTACAGTAACTGTGAGCTGCGCCACGATATTTACCAGTCAAGTGACAATGATCGCGTACCCTATCACCTAACAAGAAATTCTTACAAATATGACATGTATCAGAGTTTTCAAAGTCGAGAACATTCTCATTCGTGTAAATCATGGGAACGGTATTATTTAAAATTCTATAAACTTTTTTGGTATCTTTATAGATAGACTTCACAAATTTTGAAACACAATCCGAACCACGATACGAGACATAACGATTATAGGTTTCATCTAGAGTGCACGTAATATGATAAGCGAAAGCGATGGGCACATGTCGCTGTCTCGTAACGGTGCTCGCCTGAGTTGGGTCAGGGTCGCAGGAATCGTACCGCTCTAGCATTGTTTCAAAATCGGCGTATATAACAAATGGTACAAATTGCTTTCTACCATAATTTTCAAACTGAATGAAAGAGCCTTTTGGAGGTAGTTCAGTAGCAATTCCTCCACACCTGTGTGAAGTAAGATTATCACAACAATCAAAGAACATTAAACAAACATCACAAAAGTATAATTTACTGTGGTGCTTTGTTATTTGATTTTTAACAAGACGCGGTAAATCCGTAATGAGACAATAATGTGATAAATCATCTTTTTCTAAGTACAGTAAATGAATCACTTTTTCCTTCAAAGATTTTGGTTTATAAAGCGGTCCAATCACGGTATTATTTTTTAAGCCATATATATATATACAAATTTCAGGATTATTTATTTCGAATCGAGCAATATCTGAGAAACTCAATGGAAATTGAATGTCTTTTATGTTTAACAAACTTTGAAAATTGGGGTAAGACGATACTCTTTCAGGATGAGTTTTAGCTGGATATAAAGCAGCAACAACTGACCATAAAAAGCAATAATTATCTTTATTGCGAATATTAATACATGCTTTTTTTGATTTAATTGCGGTCGGCAACTCGATAAAGCTTGAGCCGCGTAAAGGTTGATATTTGTTAACATTAACTTCCAAATGCGAACTGTTTAAAAATGTCCAGCCACTGTCACGATCTTGAAATTCTTCTAATTTTTTTTTCAACGTGTTTCTAACCTGAGATGTCAATGAATCATATTCATAATTCTGATGTACCACATAATTCTTTGTAGCAAATGATTTCATCTCCTGACTATCATTTTTAACCATCAAAAACAAAGCAAAATATTCAAAATTAATTTTTAGACATACATGATCTTTAAGAGATTTGTTGATTAATGTCTTGATTTTTTCTTGATTATTATTCAAAAACGAATCTAAAGAATAATTTTCACTAGTGTCAATAATTCTATAAGAAGCTATACGATTTAAGAATGCAGAATTAATTAATTCAACACCTTCGCAAACGTATGAAATATTTTTATTTTTATGATTGGTACTGCGTAGATGACCTGTCCAGTGACTGCGCTCAACAGATGTGTTACAAACAGTGCAGAAAGGCATTCTAGCGTAATTAATTACCTGCTAAGTTAAAAATAAAGATTTATTTAGGATGTCCTAAATATTAATTTTAAATTAATTACCTAAGTACATTTAAAATGTATCTTAACGCTATAATATACAGCCTCTGAGTCTCTGATCAACTCCTAAGCCTTGTACCAGAATTTAAGGCATCCTACCGTAATTAATTACCTACTAAGTTTAAAAATAAAGATTAATTTTAGGTGTCCCAATTTAAATTTTAAGTGATTACCTAACTAAATTTAAAATTTATTTTATCACTATAATATACAGGCTCTGAGTCATTGAACAACTCATGAGCCTTGTGCATGAATTTTTGTAGCGAGTTCCACTGTGAGCTACCTTTCTCCAGTTGCAGTTTCAAGGCAACTTCTGCCTTCTTCCAGCGCTCCTCAGGAGCAATGGAGATGATATTTTCTTTATGAAATACCTTGAGTTCCACGTAAAAGGCACCGCTTAGATCCGCTGTCCGTCGTACCTTCCCGTTGGCTACGCGGGACAGCAAGGATGAAGCTAACTCCGACTTCGGAGGAAGGCTGCCAAAGTCTTCTAAACCGAAAAGGTCGGTGCTCCCCGGTTTCTTGTTACTGTAAACAATTATAATTGAATTTTAATAATCTAGAAGAAACACTTTTCTAGATACAAACTTATGTTGTATGATAAAATAAGTAAGTATGTATTTACTTAAAATTATTGTTACAAATAAAATTTCTCTATTGAGATCTACGTTATAATATAATATGTGAGACTAATGAAAAGGGATAAGTCAGATAAAGAGTACTGATAAACTACCTTGATTCTGATTCTACGACCGAGGAAGCTTTGCGCTTTGTTGTTTTTTTCGTAGGCAGGGTCCTTCTCGACACGACCTTTGTATCAGTCGCCGGGCTCTTTATGTAGTCAGACATACGGGAAACGTCGGAGTCAGACCTAATACACAACAAAAAAAGACATGTTTAGTATAAAAACCTATAAGGTCTTTTTTGAAATACAATAAATAAGAAATCTATCAATTTATGACAGGACGATAACAGTTACATCAACTAGCAGGCAGAAACCAGGTCCGTAGCTGAGTAGCAGTCACGATGGATAAATAGGGCATGATAATTACAACAGCCGGCAGGCAAAAACCAGGTCCGTAGCTGAGCATTATGACTTCAAATTTAAAATTAAGAAGTACTCACTTACATGTTAGAAAGTCGATATTAAAGTACCACTAGTACTACTTGTCACTTTGAAGATTCCGGAGCGAATGTAATTTATTGATTGAAATTAATTCGTTTATATACACAAAAAATACAATTTCAGCACAAAATTGATCATTTCAATTTTAAACTCTAAGTATACAAGTCTTACAGTTGTATAATAAAATATGACGTTTACGTCATATTTATCCGTATTGATTGCATATCAATTTTGCTAAATTGTAATTTGTTAATTGACACTGAATAAAAAGTTACAGTAGTTTAACTTCATAGAAAACGGTCGAAATGACGCGCTTCGAAATTTCAGTGTGCACAATACGCAACAGTCTCGGAGGGTGACAGTGACGCACATACGCGGAGGGTGCAATATTTAGTTACTAGAAATTTAACACGAAATTATCAACTGTATTATTCAGTGTATGGATATTTGCATTCATCAATATTGAAACCAGAAATATCATTTTTTATATTATCAACTCAGTCGGCATTTCGACGTTGGGCATTCGCCTAAATGACACCTGAATGAATTTCTTTCAATGTCAATGCCGAGACATACTTCTGCTTCTTTTATTTTTACTGTGTCATAAGTATTGAGAACTGAAAAATAAAGCCGACAAAGTGAACCCGATCCCAAGTAATTTTAAGTTGCAGATAAACTCGGAAGTTATAATCATCATATAAAAACTAGCGAATAGTAAGTTAGTTTACTCACTTATAACATTTTCATTCGTTTCGTATTCGTTTTTATTAAATAATCACTTACACCTGCAATGAAAGAAACCAAGAAACTGTAGGTATCGTGTAGGAATCGAAAGTACGTGTCTGAGTTATGGTTTTATAGTTGTCCAATTTATCAATAATAAAATTAACTTTATGATTTCAATGCTTCTCCAATGTATTTATTAATTTATTCTTTACTCCTATTATCCCAAATAACCTTATTGTATAGTGTTCTCTTTTTTCAAGGTCTTTTAATTAATTTTAAATCGCACTCTATATCAAGTGGCAGATGGTGTGACCAATAATTCGTGTCGTACTTGATACAAAATTATGTTAAAATATATAATTCATATAAATAAAAATATATAATCTTAGTACCTACGTAGAAGAATGAAACACGTTAAAACTAGAAGCGATTACAAACTTTAAAAATATACGAAAATAATAAATGTAGGAAGTTCTATAAAAGACTAATTTAGTGTTTACAACATGATGATCATATTACTTAACAATAAAAATGCATGGAATGCAATTTATGTGAACGTGGGAAGCGTGCATTCCATTGTCATTGAAATTTGTCGATTCGAACTAATAAAGCCGACTTATACATAAAGCTGATTATACACATAAAACTGACAACCACCGGGTACGGTTACCGTCTACGGAACAGACTACAGCAGTGGATTCACATACAGTTTGTACGACAGATTCAATAATGTGAGATACCGACGGTTATGAACCAATAGTATTACGTAAAAACTGATATAGGCACTAATGATTGTTAACCGTTGATGCGTTTCTGATCCGGCTGCCGTTGCAAGTGTATCTGCGCCTTAGCTTTATGCATACGGGACAAGGATCGACTATCCGTGGGACCACGCTTGCCACTTGATTTTTGCGTGTTGATGTAACAGGATGTATCGTCTGTAATGTGTTAAACTAAAATTTAGATGTCCTCGAGCCAATCTGGTCACAGAAAAATGTGTGTGGATCTAAGGGTGTGCACTATTTACTTTTGTGGAGAGACATGAGACAATCTGTCCTAAATTTAGTTTAATGTATGCGGTATCCTAAAGTTCAGATGTTCTCGAACCAATCTGGTCACGAAAACGGGTGTGTGTGTTACTAAACGACAATGCACCATCCCCAGGTATGTGGAGAGACATGAGACAATCTGTCCTGAATTTTAGATTACTGGTTCGTTCAGATATAGACCTGATTATGTTAACGTGTAAAGTTTTAAAGCAGGTGAGCGTATTGATGTAAAAGTATGTATCGTCTGTAATGTGTTAAACTAAATTTAGATGTCCTCGAACCAATCTGGTCACAGAATAAATGTGTGTGGACCTAAGGGTGCGCGCTATTTTACTTTTGTGGAGAGACATGAGACAATCTATCCTAAATTTAGTTTAATGTATGCGGTATCCTAAAGTTCAGATGTTCTCGAGCCAATCTGGTCACGAAAACGGGTGTGTGTGTCACTAAGCGATAATGCACCATCCCTAAGTATGTGGAGAGACGTGAGTCAATCTGTCCTGAATTTTAGATAACTGGTTCGTTCAGATATAAACCTGATTATGTTAACGTGTAAAGTTTTAAAGCAGGTGAGCGTATTGATGTAAAAGTATGTATCGTCTGTAATGTGTTAAACTAAATTTAGATGTCCTCGAACCAATCTGGTCACAGAATAAATGTGTGTGGACCTAAGGGTGCGTGCTATTTTACTTTTGTGGAGAGACATGAGACAATCTATCCTAAATTTAGTTTAATGTATGCGGTATCCTAAAGTTCAGATGTTCTCGAGCCAATCTGGTCACGAAAACGGGTGTGTGTGTCACTAAGCGATAATGCACCATCCCTAAGTATGTGGAGAGACGTGAGTCAATCTGTCCTGAATTTTAGATAACTGGTTCGTTCAGATATAAACCTGATTATGTTAACGTGTAAAGTTTTAAAGTAGGTAGGTGTTTTTAAGTTGGTGAGTATAATGAAATGAATCCGAGAGTTGAATTTGAGGTCAGTCATCTATATCAGAAATATTAATATTATTGGGTATTCTACTTCACCGAGAGTGACGAGGCGAACGGAGTGAGCCGAAGGAACGAAGGTGGAGTAGGATGCCCAATAATATCCTACTTGTATACAATTCAAATTAATGGTTCGTACATTATGAACGGCCGGTTATTTTTGTTTCGGATTAAAACGGTTTGTTTTTTTACTGTAGTATGTTTTTGTTGCCGAGATATGATAGCTAATGGCTTTAGGGATCGGTGTGTAAATGATTAAATGAAGTGACCAGTGTTCATATCTACTACACAGGTCGTTTGTATTCCGTTTTTTATTTTAAATTCGTTTTTAAAAATGTTTTTTTTAATTACAAACACGGTTTTTTTGTAACTGATTGACTGACGGACAAGCGAAACACACACAAAATGGGGCGATATGTCACTTTCGGGTGCGTAGATGAACAGAGAAGCCGCTTAGAATAGAGTTTATTTGAAAACCAACCTCTGAGGAGATGAAATGGCAAATAAAGCTGAGCTAGAAGGCGCTTTAAAGTCAGAGTAATTCATGCGAACGAAGTCGAAAAAAAAGCCAGTAAAATGAAATCATTTAAAGAATAATCATGCCTGTAGTAATTGAAAAATACTGGATTGTTTAAAAGCCTGTTATTTTGTGGCCAAGATGAATTGGATTCCACTTCGCTTCATTTGTCAAAGCGAATAAAACGTTCAGAAAACATTTTATATTTCCGTTTTTCGTTTAGCTTGCGGATAAATCAAATGGATTTTCTTGTTAAGTTATGAAGAGTCCGCTGAGGGGATTTTAGTAGTACCTACCAAATAATAATTGTATTAAAAGACTTTGAGATTTGTTTTATAATAATACTTAGCTGTGTCTCCGTGGATGCCGGAAGACAACATCGCAGTTCGCAAGATACTTAGGTAATAAATAAACTTGAAATGAGTTGGGTTAAATAAATGGCAGGACGTCGGAAAAGAACAGACTGGTCGTTACACCGGTATTAGTAAGAGGAATATTGTCAAATGGCTTTTTTGTCACTTGAATCGATTAACTTTTTATGCGACATAATCTACAGAATTGTGCTATTATGTAGTGGTTAGTTCGGAAGTACCATCTAAACTATCTAAACAGGAAATATTTCACCTTTATCTATTCGCATATCTCTCTGAACCCTATGAATTTCCGGGAAAATCCTGTGTTCTTTGCAAAATAGATATTTTAATTGTTGCGTTCCTTACTAAAAGTTTTACAAGATTTGTTTAACTTCTCTTCTATCTCTTATTAACTTAGTCACCCACTATATAATATCAATATACAAAGCCAGACTAAAATATTAAATCCAATCTTTGGAAAAATACAATTTACACAGAAATTGTTGTCATTGAGTGCTATTTTAGTTACCCTTACCTTTGTTCGAGTAGACATATTATAAGTATAACACGGGATTACTGCACTCTAAAAAGAGCAATATCATTAACCTTTTGGATAACATCTCATCATCGTCAGATCGAAAAACCTTTAGGTAGATGCGTCTCGTGTAACGGAACGTCCACAAAGGTTACATTTTGTTTTAAAAGGACTTTGTGGACGGCTCAGTAGACTTGATTAAAGTGTTATTAGTAAGGTCACCAACCGGCTTTGCTGTGCTCTGATTTTTATTTAAATAATACAAGTCTTATGGAGATGCGTAGCCAATAGTTGTAGTTTTTGAATCTTGTAGGATTTCTGTTTGTTAATCAGATAGTTACCGTTATCAATTGAGGACCACCTGATATATATTGTGCCCATAATGTTTTCTTCTCTAAGTGAGAGGGAATGTAGTTCGTTTTGGAACATATCACATGTATTCGTTTTTTTGGTTCAAGGACACGCCGGTTTCTGCACAGGGTTTTTTTCTCGTTTTGAGAGCAGTGGTGAAAAAATAGTTTACACAGTAAAACTCCTGTCAGGGTTTGAACTTACTACCTACAACACGTAGGTCGCGGCCGTTTCCACTGGGTCACCAGTGCTCCCAACAACACTTGCCAACGGTAAAATATAATGTTAATATTTCACCTAGCAAATACTTCAAGCGAAAGTTGAAAATAAAAATTATAATATATAGATCGGTTTAAGTATAAACATGCGTATTCTTAGCATTTCATACAATTTTGTTCTACATACAACATGAAATTCTTCTTTCTATTTTTACCTATGTTTACAGTACGGAACCATTTTCGCCATCTTCGATAGCACGTGGATATCGGCTTGTGTGTTCTTTACCATGAATATTTTGTTTATGTTGACGCGATTAACGATCTGCGGAATGCTGAACGAACATTTGTTGCTTCTTGTAGAAACGTTGCATAATTGCCAATTTTCATTTCTGAGTTTTATTAGGTATGTGCATTTTTGAAGCTTACAAAGGACTGGCCTGGAAAGTACCTAATTGGGTTTTTACGAGGTACTCAAGAAAGGCATATAAATATGGAGAAATCAATCGGTACCTACTGCGAAATCTGGGTCACTTGGGTCTGATCAGATGCGTGCACACACACGAAACAATCTCATCAGTTTAAACGATTCGCTTCTGGGAGTGTTTATAGATCTTTGGGCCGTAGTTTGTTATTAGGATAACTGCGAGAGAGGATTTGATTGATTCGGATTTTGATGAGATGAGATGGATCTTAAGGCGAACAGACAATGTTTAGGTAATATTTATGAGGCTGCGCCCTAACCAAAAGTGATCGTCGCGCTGGTACGCAACTTTATCATCATTACAGCCGATAGACGTTAGCTGCTGGGGCATAGGTCTCCCAAAAGCACCGCCGCTTCGACCGGTTCTGTGCTTCTTGCATTCAGCGGGTTCCTGCGGCCTTCAGCAGATCACTTATTTATTTATTTATTTAATACTTCAAGCACATAAATGTACAGAGGCGGACTTAATGCCATAGGCATTTTCTACCAGTCAACCTTTGGGTGATGCAGAGACATACAGATCATCGGGGAGTTTGGCAATTCGTTGGGCTGTGTCAGTTATCTTGGAACTCTTACGGGTATCTTCATTTCTAATTCAATCGCGTAGGGAAACTCCAAGCATAGCCCTTTCCATTGCCGCCTTTGGATGAGTTCAAGCCTTCTGAAGAAGGGCTTCATAGACCCATTGTGAGCGTCCACGTTTTAGGGTCATAGGTCATAACTGGCAACATGCACTAGTCAAAGACTTTTCTCTTTTAGAATCAGTAGTCGTGCAATCAATCAAGCCGTGTTTGTAAGTCATTATTCAGGTAAACGATCGCTTTCACAGTCGCTTTCGGTTAGGGCGCAGAGTAAGACTCGTTTACTGCGGACTGGAACTACGAGTTCACTAGCTTCAAGCAAATAGCGACATTATTTTAACTTTATTCCCCAGTGAGCCTGTGAGTTTAGATTGAAGCGCGGTGGGGGTATCCCTTGTCGTCGCAACGTCAAGTTCCACGCCGAAACAATCTGTCTTATTCTCAGAATAAATGAAATCTGAAGCAATCTTCACAGAATTGTGTTGGGTTTGTTTTCTATTGGAAATTGATGTTGAACTTGCAGTAGATAGATTTAGTATTCATATCAAAGTAATCCTGTTTCCTTATCCTACTATCATTTTATTATAAATGTGTAAGTTTTTTTTTGACGTTTGTTACTTAATCACGCATAAATAGTCTTACGGATCTAGATAAATGGGCACACAGATAGTTGAAGACCTGGATTAACACATATGATTCTTTTTATTTCGATAGTACGTTCCTTTGTGATAATTTCCGACCTTCACAGAGTCGAAGTCGCTGGTAAAAGCTAATATTTCCATAATTTAAAACTTACATGTTTTAACAAAATATAGGTATATAGCTAAGGACAACAATAAATAAAAAGAAAAGAATTATTATCTCGGTAAACTAAGTGGGCACGTGGACCCTATGATCCTGGTTTCAACCTCAAACGGCTTGAACAAACAAGTTCCAATCAGAGTGGAATATTGAACTAGATACTTTTCATATCGAATTTCCACTTTCGTTAGATGTTATTTATGTTTTCATTGTTATTTTAAAATGTATTTTCAGAATGTAAGGCCACTTGTTTCTGATTTCTGTACGATACCTTCTTATATCAATATTGTATTATTATAAATAAATAAATACAATTATAGGCAAAGGTGATCAATGATATAAGAATTTCGTAATATCGAATTCATTGCAATTAACCTCATACCTTCCGGGATAATAGCGTAACACACTAACAGCCATTAGCTACTGCACCCTAATTGCGAAACGCACTATTTATTAGAATCTGAATGGGATTGAAGATTATTTCTAAACCATTGCGTCATTTGTTCGAATAAATTGTCGGCTCAGCAACGTAAATTACGCAATGAATGTTGTTTAACTATCAATATGAAACCAATTCCTACCGATAAAAAGTTACACAATTACCCCTCTGGCTATCATTTTGACCGTTCATAAACATTAAATGCGTAATTTACGTTGTTGAGCACACACATTTTCGGAACTTATGAATGAATGGATTAACAATATATTACAAAATCATTCAGATTCGAATTGATTGTGTGGCTTAAAAAAAAACTAGGATGACTTTAAAAAAGAAATCTGAAGTGCAACTCACATTCCGTCTTGCATTGTGCCTAAACGTGGCCGGCCGGAACAAACTAGTCCACGCGACGCGGCGCCCTATTTTTGTCGACAGACGACGGAACATTTTGGAGACAGATTACCCGAGTAATATACGAGGAAACCGTAAAGCGTGTAATTACATATCTGTATGTATTTACGAATTTATGTGGGATCGCTACCTATATTCGGAAATTCGATAAGATATAATGTAGCTACGATAGGGAGGGCAATTTCAACGGTGCCAAATTAGTTACGTACCTATTTCCTACCGTATTGTAACCTTTAAGATGTTGTTACCACGTAAACACAATTTTATTCACAGAAGCTCATGATTTAAAATGAAAGTTTGTTTGAATAATTTTGTCGACACATTTCAACGTGAGGTGTTTCTCAACTTGTAATATTCTGAAACGAAAAGCCGGAAAACTTACAAAGAGGCGCTCAATCTCATCACTCATGTTTTGAAATATTGATTTAATCTTAAGAGTGATCCCTTATTTACTAAGGGCGAATTCGGCCAAACTTTTACACTTAGAGTAGGTAAGTCTTCTGCGGAGAATAAATTTTGAATTTTTGACGGTTTTTTATACTAGAACTCTCAGAGGTCAATTTTCATTCCTTTGGTGCAGCCCTAACAGGTATACTCTTCGTAAGCAAAGATCAGCTACTTCTTTAGCCCTCGTACATTCAAAGTGACGGATTCCTCTTTCATTTAAGTGGTAAGCCGTGCGGCAATATAACCAAGCATTATTTTCTTCTTATGACGGCTGTTTATTTTTTTTGACACAAATAAAGTACCTTCAATTATTTATGTGGGTATAAAATCATAAAAAAAAATCTTCGGGAAAATGTATGAAAAGAAGAACTGGGTAAAAAATAAAAATACCTAAAATAATTCCGGCCTTTTGACAAAGAATGAGGCTCAGGTCCCGCATTTTAACAATGCCTGTGTTACTGCTTTTATGAATGTTAATTGTGTACCTATATTGAATTTGAAGCAATGTTTAGAATTTTGAAAATGTGGTGTAGCAAAAATATATACAATTGGTAGGTAACATGTAAGCAATATATATCAGTTTTTTTATGTGTTCCTATAAATCTATTACGTCCTAATTATAGCGAGTTTATATGTGTATGTAGCATATGCAGGGAGTAAAATATTACATGTTCTGCTTTTAATTACTGCAAACATTGGAAAATATACAACAGTTCAAACGAATTTTTAAACATTGGTATATATACCAAGTTGTTGTTTTTCCGATAAAATAATGTTTTGTACCAATACCGTCTGTACCGTGAAACAAACAATATAGTAATAGTCGAACTCGCCAGCTTTATCACCCTAGCGACGTTTCAATTTAGTGGACATTTTGAATGATGACATAGTTAGAAATGGGATGACTACCGAGATGACGACTAATAGTGAAGTGTGGAAGAAAGCGATATGTTTCGCCAACCCCAATAAAAAGGGATAATGGCAGGACAATGATGATGATATTGACAAAAGTAATAATGATAAATGAAAACTTAATGGATTTTTAAATATTTGATATCAATATTTCTGTGACAGGGACATTGACGCGCAAACTGTAAACATGAATTATTCAGCACATGATTCTAGACCTCCTAGCGTAAATTTTTTCGACGGTTATCAAAAAGAAATTAGCGGGCGCGAGCACGTTTTATAAAACAGCAGATTTTTTATTGATAACCGTCGAGAAATGTCGAGAATATGCTGAATCCATGGTTGCGCCTCGCTGTTTCTATCACCCTGTCATCATCATCATCATCATCAACAGACTATAATGTTCCTACTGCTGGGACACAGGCCTCTCGGTGAGAGGGAGCGGGCCATAATCCACCACGCGGGCCCAGTGTAGGTTGGTAGATGTCACATGTCTTCGAATTATTGTTGTCACCCTGTATTACCTATGTATCCAATTTTAATATTAATTGTATGATCATATACCATTAGCGTTAATTGACGTTTCAGAGTGTGGAAAATCTCGCACAGAAATTCAAAATGTAGTACAGTTTCCCGATATTAGGAGTTCATATATTGACGATACGAACTTTATAGAGCTAGAATATCTTGTAACTATTGGCAATGTTCGGACCAGTAACATTTAGTGTTATTCAAGTATCTAAGTCGACATATTGCGCAAACATTAGGGATTATGTTGAACCAAAATGTATATATTGGTAATCAGCTGCATCTGGTTAGAGTGGAAGCCGATCCCAAAATATGTAGTAGGGTAGGCAGATGATGATGACAATGTTGTAATGAAATGTCTCAGTAAATAAACCTATCAAATATTGTACGAGCACATTGCTTGATTGTTCGACATATACCTACGTTTAATTAACCGTTTCAATCCAATGTTTGATTTCTGTAACTATCTCATAGTCTATCGGAATATCCATGGGACACCCACACATGTAGCAAACAAACTTTCCTGCCTCGATATTATTTATGATTTAATCGAACGTGGGTTTGTTTAGTCATAACCAGAGATCGATGTTTGTTACTATTTTGAAATAAACATATTTTTCATAAATAATTTGACACGTTTCACTCTGCACTCTTTTCTGTTTATACAATAAGTTGATCTGCTTAGTCTCGTTTAGCTGACGCTAAAAGCGAATATGATTAATCACGAGCCCGTCGATCGATAGCAAGTGAAACATATTTTGTGAATGAAATTCGCCATTTTGTGTGGGAAGTTAAGAATATTTGACGCGCCGCATCCGGAACATAAATTTTTCTGGAAGTTGGAATAGACGAGATAATTAATAGCTGGAACATACCAAAAATAATGTTGGCTATGGCTCATCTTTGCAAAGTTAGTGTTTTTTATGTATAAAACATAGTGTCTTTTGGAGTTCGAATGAAACGAGTTTAACTTTAAATTGTTTCTTACAGTAGGATTTTTATTTATTCATAACAAGGCAGCCATATTTTTGATGAAAGTAAGATATAATAGTATGTGAATAATAGGGGTAAGCGACTGTAACATTTCGTGGGTCCAAAATATGAAAATTTGTTCAAGTTCGCAGATGTTTCGGAACCGATCCTTTTTCTTTTCCTTCTTCCTTTGACTTTTCTGAACAAAACCTTTCTAAAATAATGAAAAGGCATAAATTGTGAGAATAATAAAACGGGATTCAATTTTTCTTTAAAAACACGTGTAAAACGTGACCTTCTGCCATCAATACTAAAAATCCTTTTGTATTTTTTTTCTGAAAAGCACGTACACAAAACTGGGTAGTTTCATTTTATCTTTTGAACACACATTCCGTTTATTCACAATAGTTTGATCGGATAGATAGCGACTACTGAACTTTATCCGTTTATTTTACTTACTATAAATCTGACTTCTGGAAAACTGGAAGTGAGTCGTTGTTTGTTTTTGATTGTTGTTGGACTTATGTTCAATATTAAAGTTCATAAATTCGTTGATTTAGAAATTTCCCGGACCTCATGAAGAGTAGTCATATAATTATTCAATCCGGTAATAGGTATCGTCAGGGGTCGGGTTACCTCCTTTCCTCAAATATGCCGAGAGGGTAATGGCCAATCCTTGCGTTAGCTCGTGAACGCGTGCAGCTTGTGGTAACAGGTCGTATTTCGTTCGTACTTTTAGTTTATTATTTGTTTGACTTCAATTTACAATTATATGAACAGAATGCAGCATTGAATATATTTACATATAAGCGGGCATGCCCTTTCTCTACCGGGTTTTATTTTGGCATAAAGTTCTGTTCACGTTTTTATTATTTATTTCTGCTTGAGTATAGTTTTCAATGTTTTGTTGGTATATTGCCGTGTGCTAACTGACAGGGGCAAATAATTTAATTTAATGTTCGTGTTTCGTAATTGTAATAAAATACTATTGTATAGAATCAAGTTCTTGTAACTGAACAGACAGCATGCTACTCAGAAGTTTCTCGCGCCACTTCTTGCAGTGAAACCACTAGGAATTGGTGAATGGAAAATTACTAAAATTAGTCCTCCTAAAACGCCCGTACCCCCCACTGTCATATCTAATTTTGCCGTCCAAAATGTAAGGTTAGAAAAATTTACTAGAGTAACTATAATGTACATCTTGCGCAACCAGCGCAACGCTGTCTCAGTATTATCAGCTCGTCGTCGTGCTCACGGTTCCGTGATTTTCATTATATCAAATTACTTGTACACTCCACATGTGTAGAAAGTAGGTACAAGTACCTGCCTAAGTGTATTATTATCTATTTAAAGTACTAAGGTTTCTTTGTCATCATTTGTTTTGTATAAAACAAGAAGGCCAAAATTATTTATCTAGGTACAATTTTGTTATGTAAAACATATAAGACCAAAATATTTATTCAGTCGTATTAAAAATAGTGCCTAGGTAGTTCTTTTAGTTTGTTTTAATGTGTAGTCCGGATGCAGGGAATTTGAATAACACAAGAAGAACAAAAATATTTGTGTAGGTAAAATTTGTTATGTAAAAGGTATAAGACCAAATTATAAATTCAGTCGACCTAAATCTAATGCCTAGAACCCTAGATAATTCTTTTAGTTTGTTTTAGCGTGTAGTCCGGATGTAAGTTTTGGATAAAACATTTTTGTGACAGCTAAGCGGTCAGACGCCCGAAGGTTACCGCTTTCCTACGACCCGCTAAAAGTGTTATGGTTTGTGGTAGGTAAACCAAAAAAGGGTTCGCTCGCGATAAAAGGGGATTTTATTAACCACAATGAAGGTAGTAGTCTAGTTACTGAGTGAAGTAGAATTGAACATTTTAGGAACACATCTTTAATGAATTGTAAATGGAGTACGTGAGGATCATAGCAGGTGGCATTTTGTAATTTATGCTTATCCCCACGGAAAGAAGGGAGGAAAGGTGCGTTTATGTATGTATGTAGAAAAACATAATACTATATTACTAGTGAGTCCTGTACGATATATACGCTACTAAATACCGTACGGGACTCATTATTCATCTACACTTCCACATACACATACACACACCACACACCCACACATACACACATACACTTATCCCGCAATCTCACAAATTCTTTGCATGTTTTCTAATTTAAATAAATAAAATCTTATTTGTAACAATACTTTTCTAAGAAGTGAATTAATAAAACTGCCAATGTAAACACAATATCTGCAGTAGGTACAAATAATTGCATTACATAAATTGTAAAGGGGGCCTGGTGACCTGACTTACAGGTTTTGAAAAAACGTAGTTTAGGCACCAGTCTTCCACAAATTAATGATAAAACTGTACCTGTAGACTGATTTAGCTTTAAGGTGTAATTTGTGGCTAGATAATAAACGTTATTCTATTCTATTACTTGTGGCCGCCCAGTGGTCGAAATTTAATAAAAATAAAAAATCGCCGACAAACCTTATTTATTTATAATGTATTTTTATATAACACGTGCGCAGTAAACACTATTCTTACAACAGTTTTCGTCAGAAAACTGTAGCGTTTATCTTTCCTGAGGACACGGTCTGTGTGGCTCCGTTAGAGAGTATGCTCTCCAGCAGAGCCACAATCAAAGACTATTTTATCATTACTTAATGCACGTACAGTGATAACGGTATACGTACATTATGTACGTTTGACGTATATAATTTTAAGATTTAATTGATCAGTGTTTAAAATGGTGGCTGTGCGGCGGAGCATGACACAAAAATGTTAGTTTTCTACACTGCAAACTTAAAATGTGCTTTTCATACTGCTCCGTCCGTGTAATTATCGTAAAAAGAGGTAGCAGATCACCAATTAAAACTGAGTAGGCACCTACATACCGTGGGGTGCCGGACGTAAAGAATAACACCACCCCATTTCTTCCCGTGGGTGTCGTAAAAGGCGACTAAGGGACTTACTAGAGAATGGGCAGCAGCGTTCTCTATGCATTTTACCACCATACTGCGATCGCCAACCCGCCTGCCAAGCGTGGCGATTATGGCAAAGCCCCCTAAATTGGGGGAGGCCTAAGTCCAGCAGTGGACGTCGTACGGCTGAAATTATGATGATGATGAGGCACCTACATTCTTACCCTTATTTATCTTCTAAGAGGGTATTTACTTCTCGGTCTGTAGCAAATATGGAACTAAACCATAATGTATGCCACGTATATTTAGGTAGTGGTTCACATATTTTACTGAACTGTCTATATTTAACTAAGTCCTAGTTAGCACACAAGGTTCACACACCCTCTAGGTTACCTCGCGATATTTTTTTTTTCCGTTTATTGCAATATTCAGGTCAGTGTTAAGTTGTATGTTGAACAAAATATGAATCGAGACCGTGATAAATAAGGCTTTACATAATTATTCATCATTTATTTTCTCTTCAAAAACAATGGAATAACATTTGAATCATAAAATCATCAATACAACCCTCCAAGTTCATTTAATTCCATTGAATGACTATTTCATGCAACAGTCATTCAGTGGGATTAAATGAACTTAAGGGGTATTAACTTGGGTACGCCACAATTGCGGCGGTAAGGCCCCTCTTTGAGGAGTGGATAGAGAGGCGCCACGGCGTCCTCACCTTCCGCCTGACGCAAGTTCTTACCGGGCATGGGTGCTTCGGGGGATTCCTGTTCAGGATAAAGCGAGAGGAAACTCCCGGGTGTTTCCATTGCGAGGATCGTCTGGAGGACATGGTGGAGCATACGGTGGAGGTGTGACCTGCCTGGGCGGAGCACCGCCGTGTCTCGCGAAGGGGATCGGCGGGGGCGACCTCTCGCGTCCGGTCCTGGTGCGAGCCATGGTACGGAGCGAGAGGGCATGGGAAGCCGTCACCTCCTTCTGCAAAGCAGTAATGGTCGCGTAGGAGGAGGCGGGGTGCGTGAGGGAGTGGCAGTCTCTGCGCCCTCACGTCCCTAGTCACCGCAGGAGGAGAAGCCCCGGGCGTCGGGAGTCGCGGACTCCCGGCCACCTTAGGCGCGGGCTTGCTGGCGCCGAGCGATGGGTAGCTTGGAAAAGACCAGGCCCGTGTCGACGGCACGTAGTGTTCCACGCGCGCCTCATAGAAATGTCAGCATAAACTGAAGGGGTCCTCTAGGACCGATGCCTGCCAGTCGCGAGATTTGTTCGAAAGAGATACCGTGGCATATGATCAACTGAAGGAACACGGGTGGGTTTTAGTCAGTAAAAGTCTGACACGCCCTTCAGCTCCACCCTAGAGCGGGAGAAATCATTTGATGATTTCCCACCCACAAAAAAAGGGGTTATTTTCTCTCTGAGACATCATCATTATTTCAGCCGTAAGACGACCACTGCTGGACATAGGCCATCATTGCCAAGCTTGGCATGCGGGTTGGCGATCGCAGTATGCGATGCTGCCTATTCTCTAGTAAGTCCCTTAGTCGCCTCTTACGACACCCACGGGAAGAAATGGCATGCTCAGAGACATAAAATAATGTTAATAATATTTACATGTATAAAAAATGTGAGAAAGGAATCACAGAGTATCAAAAATTCGTACGCATCGCTAGCAAAGGGAAACTCCGGCAGTATTTCCACGTTGTATGGCGATACTGTATCTTATTCACTTAGAGCAGCGATTCTCAAACTTTTTTAGTGATGGTACCCTTTTTGAAAGCGAAATATTTGACGGAGCCCAAAAATAAACAAAAATCTGTTCGTTATTTTATTTTTGAAGCTGCATAGGTCGAATCTTGTTTCGCACAAGTATGTTGTTGGGAACGGGAGAAGAACATTCAGAGCCATTGTGGCAAGAAGTAGATATTCATCACGGATTCTGCACCAAAAATCATTGAGAGGCATCGTTTTGAACAGTGACTACATACTAGTGTCTGATGACATTTCTAAAATCGATTCATATATGTATGTTGGTTGACCTACTTTCGGGCTTTTGCAAATTGGGTAAAAAGTTTTTTTTACCCAATTTGCTAAAGCCCGAAATATCCATGGATCCGTGGAGCCCCCACAGAGGCATTGCGGAATCCTAGGGCTCCGCGGAGCACACTTTGAGAATGGCTGACTTAGAGGGTTGTAAATCTACACTAATATTATAAAGAGGAAAAATTTGTATTTTCGTTTGTTTGTTTGTAATGGATAAACTCAAAAACTACTGGACCGATTTATGTACACTAATATTATAAAGAGGAAAAAATAATTGTATTTTTGTTTGTTTGTTTGTAATGGATAAACTCAAAAACTACTGGACCGATTTAAAAAATTTTTTCACCAATAAAAAGCTACATTATCTGCGAGTAACAGGCTATATAACATCACGCTACAGCCAAGAGGAGCGGAGCAGTAATGAAAAATGTTGCAAAATCGGGGAAAATCGCACGGGTAGGCGTTCAACGCGACAGGAAGGCTCAGGGGAACACGAAATTTAACGCGGACGAAGTCGCGGGCAGAAGCTAGTAATTATATAAATACATATCTACGTATTAGAGTCGTGAATCGTAGCTGTGCACTGCACTGACCTGTAAGTTGCAAAAAATTTAAAAAATATATTTCACTGGCTACTCTGGAGTTACCACCTTAAGTTTTAGGTAGATAATAGTTAATTATGTTAATGAACATTTATCTTTGTAGAAGTAGGTCTTAATTCACATAAAGACCGCAGCGTCGATCTACTTGATATACCACTAATTATTGACTTAATTAACTAACGATTAAGGGTGTGGTAGGGTAAGTTGCAGCTCTTAATGGAACGTCGCTCTTAAGCTGTTCCTGAAAGGGTGATTAACGTTAAGAAGTTAATTAGCATGCTGTCAAATCTAATGCTATACCAATTTTAAAAAAATCGCTTTAGTTAAGGAAAAGAGCTACCCTTGCTCTAAAACAACTTATCTATACATATAAAATTCAAAGTCCTGAGTGACTGACTGACTGACTGAATGACTGACTGATATATCAACGCACAGCCTAAACCGCTGGTCCCAGAGACATGAAATTTGGAGGGTGTATTCTTTGTGAAGAGTAGGTATCCACTAAGAAAGGCTTTTTTGAAATTCCATCCCTAAGAGGGTGAATTGGGGGGTTGAATTTTCACGCGGGCGAAACCGCTGGCGGAAGCTAGTTATTGTATAGAATCAAGTTCTTCTACTTCACAGACAGCTGTGCTGCTGGGAAGTTTGTTGCGCCACTTCTTCTTCCCAGCGAAAGCACTATGAAGTGGTGAAGGGCGGACGTTTTGGGGACTGTCTCACGTAACTTTGACGTTCAAAAAGTGGTGACTCTCAGCCTCGTTTCAGTAAAAGAATTTTGATTTTTTTTTTTTTTTTTTTGATTTATTGAATTCCGAATATATTTAACGTCAAAGTAGAAAGTAATGGATGGATCCCTAAATGGATCTATATCTATTTCAGTAAAATATAACTTACATAAAGTAATGGTCAGCAATGTACCCTACATTGTTGGCCACTCATAACACGTCCGTCTTTGATGCTGGCCCCGAGCAAATAGATCGAATGCAACCCCGTGTTCTCAACCGTAATCTCGAAACGCCATTCTTTCAACACTTGTATCTATACTAATATTATAAAGCTGAAGAGTTTGTTTGTTTGTTTGATTCAACGCGCTAATCTCAGGAACTACTGGTCCGAATTGAAATATTCTTTTTGTGTTGGGTAGCCTATATATCGAGGAAGGCTATAAGCTATATAACATCACGCTACAACTAAGAGGAGCGGAGCAGTAATGAAAAATACTGCAAAAACGGGGAAAATCGCACAGGTAGGCGATTCGACGCGACGACGCCGCGACGGGAAGGGTCGGGGGAAGAAGAAATTTAATGCGGACGAAGTCGCGGGCAGAAGCTAGTTATAAATAAAATGTCCCAATGATCGACTAAGAAAATGTTACAATTTATTATATTATTTCACAACAGGTACCAATTTATAAAGGCAGGTACATGAATTACCACCCCACGCTTCAATATCATCATCGTCAGCCGACAGCCTGCAGTCCACTGTTGGATACACCCAGCACATGGCTTGTCCAAATGTACGCCATTCAGCTTGATTTTCGGCTGCCTATTCAGCTGGTACCCTGCGAAGATATATAGCTCAACTTAGACTGAGTGCGTACGACCTAACGTTTGTCGATTCGTGGTGTTCACTCAAGAACACGTCTACCTACGTATGCTAAAATGTAACAGAGCTAAGCGCTTAATGTGTCTCTTAAACGAGTTAATATTATTCTCAGTACAAATTTTTCCTACACGTGCGGAGAATATAATAGCCGGAAGACGCTATTGCTTTTTTTGGGTCGTGTAATTGACCTTATTGTTTTCATTCTGGATGGAAGGATTCTTATTTAAAAAAAAATAATGATCCGTATTTGCCTACAATGGTGCCGATTCTGTTGTACACCGAACTAAACTAACTAAACTATCTCTAAAATTCCTTACTTTTGGCTATGAGAATTTTAACGCTATTCTGCAAGAAAAAATCTCTAAATTTAAAAATTATTTTGACACGACTAAAAACGAATTTGACAATCAACGTGGTTTTTTTTTCTTTTGGTTTCGCAACGTGGTACTTGTGTGCGCTACGCAATGAATTTTTTAGAGACGAAGGCGCGCGCAAGGGGGCAGCCTGGACGTGTTTCATATGGAATTTTTCACTTTTTGTTTGAAAAATATAAAAAAATATTACCCACGTGTTGTGATTTAAATGTTCCGGGGTTTCATAAAGGGGGTCGAAAATTTCATTATTTTTGCGATAGGACACGCCATTTTCGAGATATAAGCAAAAGAAAAAATACAGCACTGTTTTTGCACGTGAAGGCGAGGCGTTGGTGTGAATTTTTGTTCATGACCACAGTTTTATTCCACATCTTTTTAATCGCGATTAAAAATAGTCTGATTTAGTCTAAATAAATAATTATAGTCTAAATTTTTGGTGAAAACCGGCAAACTCAGAATAGCAAAATTGTCATTTTCACTAAACTTATTAGTTTAGTGAATATGACAATTTTGCAGTGCAATCTTAGTGCTGTCAAACTAAAATATAGTTAAGTTGTGTCACTTTAGTCTATTTCAGAAAAGGAAATCGTCGTTTGACAGGAATAAACCAAATTTTTGTGATTTTTAGTTTAGTTTAGAGAATTTTGTACAACAGAATCGGCACCAATATCTTGCGGAACTAAAACATTTCACATAATATGATGGCGTCAGCAATGACTGAGCGATAGTGCCGTCATCCTCTCGATTTAGTGGTACAGAACCCATAATGCAGGTTTACAATAAAACACGATGATACAGCAAATCAGTTAGTATTTCACTTCAGAATTATTGATACTATACAATACTATAATACTAACATTCACGCACTATTTTCTAAGTTCGGACAAACCGAAAGTTTCGCGTTGGAGTAGTGGAAGTCTGCATTCGTTCGTTGTTCTCACAAGACAGATTCATCTGGCCGCTCCCTCTACCGAGCCCTACACGGATTTTATCCTCACTTAGGTACTACAATAATCAATTGAGAGACTGTTATCGCTCAAATTTTATATCGACATATTAATAAAAAGCAGACACCTGCTTTAGTGTCTGCGTTTTACGCACGGATATCTATGGTTTTACGTATGCGATCATGCTTACATTCTGTACTCACAATGTTTGCTCAGCTTACAGTGTAGAAAACCTATTTTTCGGTCGGATGCCTTTGCCTCAGATATTACGTAACTGACTAGACTATTTACGAAATACGGTATACAATCTACCAGTAAGTGTCTATACTCTCCTTATCTAAATACTCATGAATTGCCGAGCCTTTTCCCAACAAAGTTGAGTTCGGCTTCTAGTCTAAATACTAGTATTTTACATAAAGTGACTGCATATCTGAACTCCAGAACTGGGTAAATCTATTTCCCAGTCTTTAGGGCTTCTGACGACTGCCAAAGATCCAAGAAAGACAGTCGAGACCAACGGCTTTACGTTTTTTTTTCCGAGGAACGGAATATAAAGATGGTCACCCATCCACGGACCGACCACAGCCAGCGTAGCTTAACCTTATTAGTCGACCCCTGCAGCTGTTAGTACTTAGCCACGAGCACCTCTCCTTTGGAGTACCTAATTATACCTACAAACTATATGTAGGTACCTAATATTATCTACACAATATTCACATAATACATACACTTTTATCTGGTTACAAAGGCGGCCCGTCCTTTACATGTATGGTCATTATTTGTATGATTATTATTTGCAGGAATCTGGAACATATTTTAATATAGCCTAGACATAAAATTGGATAGCCGTTATTGGTATAAGCCAGTGAATTGGTATGTTGAAATTTAGCTGATGCCCGCGGCTTCACCTACGTGGAGATCATAAATTATCCCAAGATAAAGTATGACCGCATCCAAGCCTAGTATCCTATGCATAAAAGGATGGATATCTATAGCAACGAGTAAAGCCACTTTTGTAGCAAACAATGACAAAAAGTCCTCCTTTTCGTACAGCAATCTCTCGACTTTTTCCACAAGAATCTAGTATACCTATAGTAATTTGTCGCTACGAGCTAATCTTTATAACATAAGAAGCTTATGTTGAGGGGATTAGGTTACTCTACGAATTCGATGAAATAGTCAGTATTTGTAGGTATGTAATACTCTAGTCCTAAATCCCTGTTAGGGAGTAAGTAGTCTGAAAACGTGTGATATTGTAGCGAGTTACCCATTTTTATTTTATGACGATGTCAGGCATGTTTGAATATCACGATTAGGTTGAACGAAAGCCAGAAGTGTAAAAAGAAAGGATTTTGAGCGTAGGTAGGTAGGCACTAACCGTACATTTTTCTCGTTACTTGCCACACTTTATCGTGAAAAGGAGCTCCAAATACGTTACGATCAGCCGTTTTACATTAAACGAATCGAAAGCTTTTAAAATGAGGCAATATAGATATTTATTAAGTATCTAATTTATTTAAACTCTTTGGAAGACTTACAGCTAAAGAAAAAAGGATAAAAATAAGTAGTACGTGTTATTGTTAGCCAATTTTGTACAAGTCTTCACTTAAAGAAACAGATCTGTGAACAATACAGTACTGTGCATAAAAAAGAACATAGGTAAAAGTTACGCTAAGGCTTTTAAGAACCTTCTGGCCGAGGACATACTTGTTGGAAAGGGATTGAAGTCATGCTGTTTAGACATCTTAGGTCCTAGTGGCTTTTAAATTTACGCTTTGACCGCTCTCGGCGCTCTGACTGGCCCTGGATGGTGAAGGGCCAATTGGAGCGCCGAACCCGTCGATGCGATAAGTGGCGATGGTGAAAAGAAAATGTACACTAGGGCCACTTACTAAAATTTTCTGCTTGCACGCAATATGAATGAATTCTGTCTTAAATTGTGGAATTGATGGTAAATGGAACGTGTAGCGGTGGATTGAATCAATTCAACCTTCCGAGGAAGTCAAATTTGAATAGGATATCGGAATTGTTAATATAATAATTAAAGGACTACCTTTTGCCAATGACCTCGCACACGTGGAGGGCGAAAATTATCTTACGAGAACGTACTACCGGGATGAAAGTATCGTATGTGTTGCTAGCGGCTTAGTCCGCGTATTATACATAAGCTTCTGCCCGCGACTTCGTCAGCGTCAAATTTTCGCTCCCCTTCCCGTCGCATTGAATTGCCTGCCAGTTTTCGTCCATTTTTCGTTTGCTGCTCCGTTTTTTTTGACCGTAGCGTGATATTATATAGCCTATAGCCTTCCTCAATAAATGGGCTACCCAACACAAAAAGAATTTTTCAATTCCGACCAGTAGTTCTTGAGATTAGCGCGTTCAATCAAACAAACAAATAAACAATAAAACTCTTCAGCTTTATAATATTAAGTATAGATATGAACCTTGCTATTAAACCACTCTGTCTGTTGATGCAAACCGTTGCGTAGTTAAAAGATCAGCGTACAGACGCGGGAAGCTACTTTGTTTTTTTACTAGGTAAAGATATAATCTGTGTGCCATTCAAATCTGTTTAGCCGTTTTCGCGTGATTTAGTAACACACAAACCAATTTGCACATTTATAATATTATTAGCTTTTCCCATCGGATTCGCTTCATAAAAAGTATCCTATGGGTTATAAACTGACTGTGTGCCAAATTTCATTGAAATCCGTTCGGCTTTTTTTGCATGATTGAGTAACAAACATCTAAACATACAAATATTAGTACCTAGGAAGTAGGATTTCCCAGACAGTCTGAGAAGACTTTGGACTCTTTGTCCAATATGTCTTTGAAACGGGTTCCTAGCCTCAACTAGAGTTAAATATGCTAATAAGGTCTAATAGACAGGTTTTACATTGTTAAACGAACCAAGTACTTAGGTAACCCAACGTAGTTTGCCTATGACTTTCAGGTTTGTACCTACTTAATTGGCAAAGGTCGGCCCGCATAATTCATCAAGTGTATTTTGACCTAATGTTGTAATTTTGTTGATAGAAATCTGATATGAGACGGTATAAGTAAATAGGTTGCTAAACATATAAGCAATAATAAAAACCAATTGAGTTTCGTAAAAACATTAGTAATTGTACGTACTTTTCTTTCCCTTGAAATAATAATTCCAGACACGTACATATTATAGTAACTGTATTTATTTATTTTTATTAGGTCTACCAACAATTGTTCACACTTAATACAGTAGCATAATACATTCTTTAAATAAAATTACAACGCAATAATAACTTGTAGGTAAAAGCCACATGCATAAAACAATAATTTAGAAAAAAAAAACCGGTCAAGTGCGAGTCGGATTCGCACACCGAGGGTTCCGTACAAACCTGTAGGTATTCACGGTGTATGCATAAGGTTTATAATTTTGAAATTAAACGTTTTTTTATTTTTATATTTGAGTTGATTGAATTAAAGGTAAATTACGGCTTACGATTTATGACGTATAAAAAAAAAACTACTTATTAGATCTCGTTCAAACCAATTTTTGGTGGAAGTTTATATGGTAATGTACATCATATATTTTTTTAGTTTTATCATTGTCTTATTTTAGAAGTTACGGGGGGGGGGGGGGGGGGGACACTTTTTACCACTTTGGAAATGTCTCTCGCGCAAACCATTCAGTTTAGAAAAAAATGATATTAGAAACTTCAATATCGTTTTTGAAAACCTATCCATAGATAACCCAAACGTATAGGTTCGATGAAAAAAAAAATTTTGAGTTTCTGTTCTAACTATGGGGAACCCCAAAATTTATTGTTTTTTTTTCTATTTTTGTGTGAAAATCTTAATGCGGTTCATAGAATACATCTACCTACCAATTTTCAACAGCATAGCTCTTATAGTTTCGGAAAAAAGTGGCTGTGATATACGGACGGACAGACAGACATGACGAATCTATAAGGGTTCCGTTTTTTGCCATTTGGTAACGGAACCCTAAAAAGGCTAACTGAAATAAAGCACCAATATTCAATTTATATTTATAATTGTAAAATTTGGAGACAATGCACACGGAAATGAAATGAAAATTGAAGAAAAACCATTTAAAATCGAAATTGATAAAATTTTGACACTTTTATCGACCTTTGGAACAAGTTTCTAATTTCCATACAAATGTAAAAATAAAATTCAGACATTTGTTTAAAATACTGTGGTAGGTTTTAAATCTTATGTTTGACCATCAGTTAAAGCTCTTAGGAGTGAAATAGAGTGTTGCTATCAGCAGTGCGGCTGCCGGAATCCTTTGAGAGTAGCTAATACTTCGATACCTACTTAATTGCCATTTCCGTTCACACCCTTCGCAATTTGCATATGGGCCAGTCCTACTAATGTATCTCTTGAGTTTTAACACTAGAAGCGCTGAACATACCATCTGCGGAAAATTTGGATAAAAAAAATATGTACACAATTACGTGGTTGAAGTCTCGTATAAATAATAAATATAATAATCATCATATTTCATGAAAAGTCATAAAAAGTTACGATTATATGCATAATAAAATATTAATTAGAGCAGGAAGAACATCGAAATGGATCAAATTTGGGGCCCGCACTTCTAGTGTTAATTATGTAGTTTCAGTGAATGTTTGACGGTGATACTAAACGTTTCTTAACTAATCACTATGAATGTTAAGACGTAGTCAAATATTTTGTCCAATTCGATGTATTTTTAGCATGTTATTAAGACTGGGATTAGAACGCGAATGTTTTTAAAAACACGAAAATTGCCCTCTGTTGACAAATTTTAATATGTTTTTTTAGTGGTTCCCTATCCATTTGCATAAAATTTGAAGTCGTAATATAACTTGGCATACTTTTTTTCCCCTAATAATAATTTCACATAATATTATTTACGCATAAGAGCTTACGCATAATAATTTGAGCATAATATCTTTAATCATAAAAATGATTAAGCATAACATTCTAGAGCATAAAATTATTTACGCATAATGATGTTAAAACATATTTTTAAAGGCAAAATAAAGAAGCATAATAATTAACATCATCATCATCATTTCAGCCGTAAGACGTCCACTGCTGGACTTAGGCCTCCCCCAATTTGGGGGGGCTTTGCCATAATCGCCACGCTTGGCAGGCGGGTTGGCGATCGCAGTATGGTGGTAAAATGCATAGAGAACGCTGCTGCCCATTCTCTAGTAAGTTCCTTAGTCGCCTTTTACGACACCCACGGGAAGAAATGGGGTGGTGTTATTCTTTACGTCCGGCACCACACGGCACTCCGGCACCACACGGCACATAATTAACATGCATACAGCAAACATGCAGCAAGCATGCAGCAGGCATGCAGCATGCAAACAAGCATGCAGCAGGCATGCAACATGTTAGCATGCATCCCGCAGGCATGCAGCATGCAAACAAGTTTGCAGCAAGCGTGTAGTAAGCAAGCATGCAACATGCAGCAGGCATGGTTTCTGTCACGGCTCTGGCGCTGCGGGGCTTCGGCGATCCCACGCGGGCCGCTTCGTCCCTCCGCGCCTTCGCGGTTATAAATTACACTCTAGGAGTAGAGCAGACAAGACTACGTTCAGTCGGTTTTGCAGCAATTCGTTTCTGTCACTAAATTTTGTAACACTACATATTGAATTTTTAAGACAATACTTTAACTTTAATTTGGGGTTAAAAATTGCATTTTAAAAAGTATGCCTAAATACTAGTATGCTAATAGTCATTATACCTAGTAACATTTTGCGAATTAAATTATTCCAAAACAAATTAGCCTTCCAGATCATTATGCCAACATAAACTGTATGCCAAAAAAAATATATGGCAAAGTATTATTATGGCAAAACAAATTATGCCAAAATAGGTATGCCATTAGGAAAAAGAACATTATGCGAAAAGAAGGGATCCCTTTTTTAGTCTACTAACAACTGTTCGTAACAGTAATTTGATAATAGCTGCGAGGTTGTTTGTAAATTTTCGTATTTATTACAATTTTAGAAACCAAAAAAAAAATACGATATCACTTAATTACATTATAAATGTAGGTAACAAGTATAGGTCTAATGAGTAACTTGAACATGTCTGGCACAAATTACACAAGGGTATAAACAGAATGATTATAATTTAATCTCCTACGAGTGGAAAAGTTACAAGTCAGCTGAAAGCCTAATGTACGCGTACCCACGGCTACATATCAAGCTATACATGTCCAGTTTTAGGTGAACTCGCATTGTTTGGATTTTTCGTGGGATAAGAAGTCAGCTTATACTGGAAATGTATAGATTAATTTGTACCCGTGCGTACGAAAGGAACGTAAAAACAACTTCTTTTTCATTAAATTACGTTGTTTTTGAGTGTTAGAGACTTAATATTTAACTACATAAATATCGAACTCAAATATTTATAATTTTCCTGATTTCTTAAACCAGACTAACTGGATCATGTCTGCAAATTTGCTTAAAACCCTACACAAACAATACGCCAGTCAAACAAAATGGTGGTGGCTTCAAGTTGAACGCATCATCTCAACCGTCCTTTTAACAATTAGGTACTTACTGTTTCAATGAGAAGAGGTGTACGTGCTCAATCTCAAAGGGCTCGTAATAAAACAGCCCTTCGCATTGGAGGGATTTGGTATGATTGTTTATTTTCATAAATAAGGCGGATGTAGAGTAAATGCGAGAAACGTGTCTGTTGTCTTTCACTTAAAAAAATGCTGTGTACCTATATTTAGTTGAAGTGTTCAACAGACACACTTGTTTATGAAAAACTTTTTTAGTTTTTTATAAACCAATGTGTTTGTTGTTTTTAGTAAGCCGGTTTTTTTTGTATTTTTTTTAGATTTTAACTTTTTTTTATGGTATCTACCCCGCATTATATATATGGGTGCAAAGTTCTCATCAATAGAAATGAATTAAGTCCAAACACTGGGTAATTGCTGTAAGTCGTTGAGGATTTCCCTCGTCTGTATTTCGGCTTCACCATCAGAGCAACTTTAGACCTTCATGAAATAGTAGTGCTTTAAGATAATTAATGAAAAAAATAAGAAACGCACTAGTCGCCACTACGATTTCCGAAGGCTCCCATCGATTTCTCTGGAATGCCATCATTTGTTCTGTGTCTGGGTGTAATTTATCTATAATATGTATGTATTTAGAAATATATAAGTATGTTTATCAGTTGTCTAGTACCCATAACACAAGCTCTGCTTAGCTTGGGACTAGATGGCGTTGTGTGATAGTTGTGGAATATTATTATTATTATTATTTTTATTATCAGATCCTGGTGTCTTGGTACCACCCTTAGGATATCTCCTTTCCAACAAAAAAGAATCATCAAAATCGGTTCATAAACGAAGAAGTTATCCGCAAACACACATTAAAAAAAATACGGTCGAATTGAGAAACCTCCTCCTTTTTTTTGAAGTCGGTTAAAAAGGCTGATCTACTCAATAATTACTTAAAACGCTATATGATCTCATTGTAACGTTTGTGATTGGTTGACAACAGCCAATCAACATGATTTGACAACAGAATGAGCATTCAGAAACAGCTGGGAACTCTACTAGGTACATATTGAGCTGAATCTACTGTCTCAAAACCTTCCTTCTAATTACAAATCTAAAAAAAATTGGAAATTCGAATTCCCACACGAATAGTACCGTACCATCGTACAATATTACCGGAAACGCGGGAAAACGCAGAAAAACTGTTCTTTTTTCAATGCTTATAATTATAAATAATATTTTATTCATGTATTTTCTTTGTTATAGAATAAAAAAAATGTGTGAAAATGACAAGGGTCGACCTTTAATGGTTCAAAAGATACAGCCCTGCGGCAGACAGATGTACAGCGGAGCCTTATTTCTAGGTTTCCGTTGACACTCTTTAGGTAAGGCACCCTAAAAACGACTTTGTAGATAGCTAAGTAGGACTACTCACTAAATGAGAAGCGCCTCTCCCAAGTTGGTCTCATCGATGTAGAGAGGAATATGCGAAGATTTTTAATTTAATCTTAGTGCTTCATTGAGGATACAGACAAAGTTTCAGTAAACTTGTCTACTTTGACTTGGTCGGCAAAGCATCTGTGTGGGAGGTTCATCTAGCTATTTTTACCTAAAACGAACCGTTCCATTTTGTATCTCTATTCAAATTAATACAGAGATAGGATAGTTCTTGATTGGTGTCTAAGTGCATCACTTCATTAACTCATACTGAACTCATCTTTGCCTCTGATAGGCCCATTATCATAATCACCATCTGCCTACCCTTTTCCCAACTACGATAGGGCGGCTTCCAGTCTAACCGCAAGTAGCTGAGTACCAGTGTTTTAGATGGAGCGACTACCATCTGACAACCAAAACCCAGTTACTGTGTAATGCGATACCCTTTGATAGTTGTCAGACTTTCATGCATCTTACGCCCCGTCACGACTGTCGAAGATCCAAGAATAACATCTGGGACCAACGGCATGGAAGGATCTTGGTAAGTAAAGATGGTCACCCATCCACGGACCAACCGCGGCAAGCGTAGCTTAACCGGATCAATCGAACCGTGCGGCTGTTGTTACTTAGCTTAATAACCGTACTATAGGGTCAGTACCCAGAAAGTTAATTTAAAAACGAAATTCGATAGGAAATGCCCCGATCGGTTGTTTGCAGGAAGCAATCAACGTTTTCCATTAAAAGTCGATTTACCCATTGTATTAATATTTTAGCTTTCACCGCACCTGCTGGGTCACCATAAATGTTGCACAGTCATTGAAATTTAACCTGTATACCTCATTTATATTCAGAAACAGAATGCTTAAACGCCACAAATTAAAATGGAAACGTAAAAGAACACAAACATCATTTCCTCTGTAACTGTTTATGACACCTTTGCGGAATTTATTGCAGGAAATTACACCGATAAATGCGAAAGCAGCCGAAGAGAATAGCCGAGTGAAAACTGGCACATAAATATTAAATTTATATCTTAGAAAGCGATCTAAAATTATAGGCTAATCTAGGCCTCGGGTTAAACCTTTGACTATTAATTTTAAAATCTATTGTTTACGGCGTTTCATTTTGTTGAAATGGCCTTTAAAACCCATTTTCACCTAAATAAGATTTTAACTCAGTCGCGCGCCATCTGGCTCCTATAATGTCTGTGCTATATTCTCACTTCCAAACAATTTCGATAAAAGAAATGAACAACTGAACGGAAACGACTTCCAATATCTAGGTCATTTAATTAGAAGCATTATTATCCAATTTCCCAAAAGATACAATGGTTTTTCGAATTCTCAAAGTTTCCATTCACTCGATTGTCATTCAGCTAAAAATGAAAGCAATGTGCTCACAAAGAGGCAAAAAAATTGAGGTCAACCGCCACGTAGGAAAGTTTAAAGAGCTTCCGGAAAAAGTGTTATGTATCCTGTTGAAAAGTAAATTGTTTGCATAAAAACCAATAATGTATGGGTGTAAATGTTGCGGTACCTATACGAGTTTTACTAACTAATACGTACATATATGTAGGTATTTAAATATCCTACATGTTGGTAACATAAAAGAAAGGTACTAATACTTCTCTCTAATTTTACGAGCTTTATTGTAAGAACATTACTCTTAATATATTAAAATTGTTACCCTTGCAATGTAGTATTCGGGGCTTCAGCTAATAAGTCCTTCGGGAAGGATTCGCAGGAGTCTACCCTTGTTTACTTAAGACGACTTAAAGCTCGGTAAATGGGTTTCATTAAATACATGTGTTAATATTTAATATGTTGTGAGTATGAATGATAGGCTGCGGAATAATGTGATAAGAGAACGGTGTGGTTTAAAAGAAGATGTAGTGACAAAAATCGAAAAAAGTATGCTTAGATGGTTTGGTCATGTTGAGAGGATGAGCGAAGAATGACTTACAAAAGGTATTTACAAGGCAGATGTGAGTGGAAACACTGGGAGGGGACGTCCTAGAAGGACATATAGTGACCTTATTGGTGATGTTCTTCAGAAGCGTAGTACTCGCAACCGGCGTGTGTGTATGACCAATTATATGAACCTAAACGAGGCAAAAAGAGTATGTAGAGATCGTAACAGGTGGCGTTCCGTGCTTTCTGCCTACCCCCATGGGAGAAAGGCGTGAGTTCATGTATGTATGTATGTATGGAGTTCTAAAACTTGTACAATGTTAGTAAAATCTTTCAAGCGTTTATTGAGTTTTAAGCATAGATAAAATGTTTCGCTGCGTAGTATTAGGTAGAAATATACTAATCTCAATTACCATTAAAGGATGGTTGGGTTTTATAACATTACTTATTCAAAAAGAGAAACGCCTATAAGAGCTTTAATTTGATTAATCATTCAGCGAACTTACAATGTAAAACTTCCCATAATATGCTCTCTGTAGCGAATGTAACATGATTATGCGACCCTCAACAAATTACAGAAGTATTTTCTTCCACACGAGTACCTTCTGCACATGTTAATATTTCCATTCATTTATTTTGAACGTCTCTTTGACTTGTAAACTGCGAAATTATGTCATTGTTATGCATGATGTTCTTTCACTCCGGCAACTTTTTATTGCAAAAGTTGTCATTTTTACTGCTTATCTGGTTCAAACTTGAAGAAAGGCAATTTTCTTCTGAATGTTTATCAATCAGATGTTGAAGTTGGTTTGACGTAAAAAGCCTGCTTGTAAGTGTCATGCTATGACTTCTCCCGCTCTGGGCGGAGCGGGAGGGCGTGTCAGACTTTCACTGACTAAAACCCACCCGTGTTCCTTCAGTTGCCCATGGGCCAGGGTCACGGTATCTCTTTCGAACAATCTCGCGACCCTGGCAGTAAGTGTCATGCTTTACATCATCTTTAAAATTGGGCAAGTTAAGTTGGTTAACATAAGTATTAACCTATAGAAAATTGATGAAAATTCTTGATCAAAAACTGTATTCGATAAAACAAGCAGTGAGCTTGTCGTTGTCAATGAATAGATACCACTCAAGCTGAGTGTTTAGTGTAGTGGAGTGGAGACGAACCTAGAGCTACTACATCTATGTACATTATGTATGTGTCGAGCGTCAAGTGCGCCTCTTGACTTGATAAAAACCGTTCGAGTGCCCGTTGAGCCGCGGAGGTACCAACTAACAATATAGGTAGTGTATTTTATGATAAGAACACGTTCTGATGGGGCTCGTGACTTCTAGGTTAAGCTTGCCGCGGTCGATCCTTGGATGGCTGAACATCTATTATCTACCTTGACCCCTCGTGCCTCGGAAGGTACTTTAAGCCGTTGGTCCCGGCTGCAAAAATTTGTAGATTTTTGGCAGACGTTATGGTTTGTCAGAAGCATGAAAGTCTGAAACGAACAGTTTCGCAAAGGGTTTTTATCGTGTACCCAGCGCAGTGAGCACGGCCTCTTTGGTAGGCTTGAGTCACACATTTTATCACAATTTTCGTTCCCAAACTGTGATAAAAATGTGTGACTCTAGGCTATCACAGTAGTCCGTGCTCGCCACGCAGTAGCTCTATATAAAATACTGATATTTAACTGCACCTCTTTTGACAGGAAGCCGCCCCCAACACAGTTGGGAAAAGGCTAGGCAGATGATGTGATTCACGTTCCGATACTAAAAAGCTTTTCATCAGAAATTTTCCTAATAACAATGTTAGTACGTACCGACGTAAAATTTATTACCACCGCATGATCAAATCAAGTTATTTACATTCGGTGAAGAGAAATCCTTTACAGCTGAGTTATATTTATTTGGGTAATAGCAATATCCTAACCAGACAAGGGTTGTCTGGCTGTCTTGAGTCCTAAATACATCTATTTTCTTCCATAATAAAGTGGGCTGCACACAAGAAGCTTGTTGTGTATTTCAAGCATGTTTCGGACCGCAATAAAAATAGCAATCAATCGTATGAGGTCCCTTAAATATTCACTGAACAGTTAACTTTTCAATTTCGTTGCAAGCGTGCTTAATTATTCCGCAATATGGATTTATGATTGCAATTTGGGGTAGGTATCACTAAAATATATTGATGATTTGGTTTTCTGATGGCTAGTTTTAGCTGTATGTGGTGCGTGTTTTTACAACAAGTGATAAGTATAGTAAGTAATACCAGTCGCACGGTTCAACAGATCAGGTTCAGCTACGTTTGCCAAGGTTGGTCCGTGGATTGGTGACCATATTTACATACCAAGACCCCTCTGTGCCTCGGAAAGTACATTAAGCCGTTGGTACCGGCGACAGTCGTTTCGGGTCACCAGAAGCCCGAAAGTTATAAGGGGTATAGTTTTACCCAGTAAAAGGGTTGTGGAGGTCAGATAGGCAGTCGCGCCATGTAAAATACTGGTATTCAGCTGCATCGGGTTAGACTGGAAGCCAACCCCAATATCTATAGTCGGAAGATGATGTTGAGACGTGTCGACCATAATCTAATAAATTTTTTGTGGGTTAAAGGTGAATTAATTAGAAAGAAAATATTACAAACTTTTGCCGTATAAAAGTATCGATACACGAGGTGCTCCGTCATCCAAGTGATACTCTGTGTTAGTTACTAGTTTCCGTAGGTAGGTCGGCAGCTTAATGATGTCGCCATGTTCCCGCTATTTTTAGCACTTCTCTTTTTATTCGCGGAGTTGTATGAAAAGCATCGCTATAGAATATAACTTTTCCAACCAACTTGTAGAACAGATACGCACTTAATTACATGTCTGTCTGAACTTGTTGTAGTAGGTTTTTATTTTGAATAAAAGGCCTTTATAAAATTTTTCTTTCTTTCGGAATATTTACAAAGATTTATGTAGTGATGTCCAAATAGCCAAGTGCACGACTAGAGTATCCGTGGCGACAAATAAGAATGAAAAGGGGGGCATTACCCGGTATAACAGATGTCCAAATAAAAAGGAAAAACCTTGGCGTAAATGATAAAGACGGGACGCTTACTAGTAACACAAAATGGCGCTAGAGCCAAGAACAAGAACTTACGACGCGACGGTACAGAAGAATATTTAGAAACGAAGAAAATTGCAGAGCGGACGCGCTTTTCAAAAATCCCGTGATCTTCTAGAATATGTTATGTTACTCGGAAATAATGTAGCTTTTTTAACCGACTTCAAAAAAAGGAGGAGGTTATATGTTCGACTGTATGTATTTTTTTTTTTTTTTTTTTTTATGTATGTTCACCGATTTCTCCGCCAATTGTCAACCGATTTTGAAAATTCTTTTTTTATTCGTAAGGGTATACTCCTGAGGTGGTCCCATATTAATTTTGTGAAGATTTGATGTATACTTTGGGAGATAAACGAAGGAACTCCTCAAAAACAAACAGTACACGTAATGTGATTTGGATATAGTACTAAAGATCAAAAATAATTGCTGGTTCTATCTATCCATCCGTGGTGAACTAATTATAGTCTTCGAAGATACCGCATGGAACTCCTCATCGGTGAACAGTACATATAGGAACTTACAGTGAAAGGTTAGAAGGTTAGGGGATAATTCTTTGAATATTATAGGCACGTTTAGACCG
Organism: Aporophyla nigra; assembly: GCA_947507805.1. Classification (NCBI taxonomy): domain Eukaryota; kingdom Metazoa; phylum Arthropoda; class Insecta; order Lepidoptera; family Noctuidae; genus Aporophyla; species Aporophyla nigra. The sequence goes on along the minus strand of OX382302.1, from coordinate 12,372,640 downwards.
TTACTTGTATTCTTATATTCCGTTGAGCTGATGATGGAAGGTACAACTCCTTATCGATCAGGAGTTAGAAGATATCTTGTCCTAGATAGACATACTCGTTGACATCGAGAATTGATTCCTCAGCAGACACTAGAGAGGGCTCTTACCCACTCTACTGTCTGCTTAATAAAAAAAAAAGCAGCCTTAATCATTTTGGCCTGGCCATGCTTGGTTTTTTTTTTATGTATGTTCGGGCATAACTCCGTCATATATACATGGATTTGCAAAATTCTTTTTTTGTTCGAAAGGGGTTTATTCCGAAATGGTCCCATATAATTTTCATATAGATCTGATGATGAGTTCGGGAGACAGACACCGGAACTCTTTAAAAAATGACAGGAAATCAACCGCGAGTTCTGCTATCGCATAAATATGCATTGTTTGTTTGGAATTAGTGCAGGGTGAATACCACAACTAAAAATTTAAAAATAAAAACTTTTTTACAAAAAAAAAAAACCACCGACTTCCTTAAAAACACTACAAAGTGAAAAATAACTTTAATTTCGGAAGTCGGTGGCAAAAAAACCGTAAATACAGATCCTAAGACACCGACTACCGAAATTAAAGTTATTTTTCACTTTGTAGTGTTTTTAAGGAAGTCGGTGGTTTTTTTTTTTTGTTAGTATAAGAATTTTTGAAACCGGATTTGTATTCCCAGAGATTAACTTTTAGAAATATAGGTAGGTACAGCTTGTCCTCTTCGTAGTATCTTTGAAAGTTTACTAATAATAAAGCTGAAGAGTTTGTTTATTTGAACGCGCTTATCTCTCGAAAGACCAGTCAGATTTGATAAATTCTTCAGTTATATTTGACAGTCTTAATTTTGAGGTAGGTTACAGGATTTTAACATTACGCTACAACTCAGAAAAAAAGTCAGAAAAAACGCTAACTCAAAACGAAGTAGGTAATAGCGCGACCCGGTTCTGGTCGAGGACCGAGAATATTGTAGAAATATATTAGCTGTTATTTTAGTATGGTTGCGTATCTTACGACTTCCACGCGTACGAAGCCGCAGGCAAAACCCAAATAATATAAGATGAAGTAAAGATTAAGTAAATATATTAAGTACCGGTATCTCTATAATAATAACTCATTTTAAATGGTTCTAAAAGAGTTATTTTCAAAGATTTCGAATGAACCTCGTAATGAGGATAGCCATCTAATACGCGATAATCTTACCAACTTGCGGATTAAGATCCTAAACCAACACGGAACTAGGATTTCCTTGTCATACTTACCTTTGCTGTTTACATAGGAACACAATATGAATATCGATCAGTTCTAATCATATTATCTCACTAATAACATAAATATGAATGTTTACTCGTATTCAATCATGCAGAAACGGCCGAACAGATTTGACAGATAGATTATAACCTGGATTAAGACATTGGATACTTTTTAACTCGGCATTAAGTTCCTGTGGGACACATCTTAAAAAAAAAAAAATACTTTACTTTTACCTTATCTTGACGCGAACGAAGTCACTGACAAAATCTAGTATTAAATAAAAAATAATGTTATTTGCAGTCCCTTAAACGAATTTTGTACTACTTTCAAATGGGTAACAAAAATTTTACGTCTTCAGCTTTGGAGGTCACGTAGGTATGGCCAGAGGGAAAATAAACATTTTATACTGGAGAAAATTTGATTAAGTCTGAAATAGTGCTGCCTTGATAATGTTGCCAAAATAGTTTTATTAAAGTAATTTAAGATAGGGAGGGAAACTAATTAAAATGTACGATATAACCTAAGTTAAGTTTTATTATTTGACTAGTTTTTGACTGCGGTTTTGGAGGTTGAAAATCATCTCACGGGAACGGGATAAAAAGTATCCTATTTATTACGAGTACATAATACACACAACATCACACCGTGTTTCTCCAAAGGTTTTGGTTAGGATGTCCTCAATTATCCGTACTACCACATTTCGCGAGTTATGTAAGCATAAGTCCCATGCCTGCCAAGCGTGGCGATTATGGCACAGCCCAAATTGGGGAGGCCTATGTTTAGCAGAGGACTTCTTTCGGCTGACATGATGATGATGAAGTCCTATGTACCCAATACTGTAATAAGGGGCGATCCTATTGCCATTTTTGCGTGATTGAGTAACAAATATCCGAACATACAGAAGTTCATATTTATTATATTTGTAGAGCAAGAGAGAAATTTGTTTTGGGACGAAAAATTAAAATGGAATTTATTATTTTATTACTGAAAATTGTTCGACCTACACAGTCTGGATAAAATTATACGTAGGTACGCTTTCGTAGAAAAAATACCAATTGTTGTTTTCACAACTAAGTGTGTAAATTGAAAATGAACATGTTTCTGGTAATAAAAGATAAAATACGACTTTTGTTGAAAGTGTTTTACATAATTTTTACCTGGCAGATACATGAATGCGAAATGTTAAATAAAAATTCCCACCTGTTTTTCGAAATAACTTTTATTTTTCTTAAAATTAAAGTCGAAAGACAGGTAGGAATTTTTATGTTACCTTCGCATTATAATACGAAATATACATAAAACAAAGAGTATTTGGGCCAACCAAAGTTGTGGATAATATTTGGGGAATGTGTGTGAAATTTAAGCATTATGAGGGCCGTTTTTCTCTAAAGCGACCCGCCAAGGCTACCCTTCGAAGGGTAGCTTCCTCTACCGCTATTTAAAAATGGCATGCCAAGAGTGTCTACTGCCAAAGATATAGTCACACTATGGGTATGTAATTCACCATAAATTTCAAACAACAAAACGCCAGTTTGAATCCTGCTATAACAACAAATATGTTCTGAATTAAACCGCCTTGAACGAAACGTCATAATTGGTAACTAAAAAGTAATGCCGTTCCCATCATGACGTCACTTTTGATCACATGGCACTGAATGCTAAGGACGAGAGCAAGCTGTACAAGGGGTTAGAGACAAATATAGCAAAGTGCGTCAGCGAGAGCGAGATGAAGGAATATTGCACATTTTATTTACTTTTCAGCTGTTCAACATTATTGTATTCGATTCTTTACATTTCTATATTAATCTTAGCATGATAGCAAGTACTATTTATTGATAAGTCAGTGAGTGAAAACCGGCTTCGCTTTGGCTTCTCTTTTAGAAATATTGACACCTCACCGCTGATAGGTTTTCATTTTCGCAGTTCTCCGTAAAGCGTCGACACAAAACAATATTGGTCCCTTTGTTGAAAACCTGCCTAAAAGCTGGTATTCAAATAAACTTCTCAAGTAGGATACGGTACCCACGAGAGACATAAGTACGTATTATTATAATGCTTTTAAGTGGCCGCGGAACCCTCAAAGAAATCAAAATTTTGGTAAAATCTAGTACAGCATTCTTAGATTCCTGCCAGGGTCGCCGAATTGTTCGAAAGAGTTATCGTGGTCCTGGCATAGGCAACTGAAGCAGACGGGTAGGTTTTAGTCAGTAAAAGTTTAACACACCCTTCCGCTCCACCCAGAACAGAAGACGAGGTTTGACGATTTCCCACCCAAAAACAAAAAAAAAAAAAGCATTCTTAGATTGGTTTCCTGCTAGTCAGTTTTTCATGACGTTGTAAAGTTAATTCCTCTACATTTATTTTCTAGGGTTCCGTCTTCCGCACTAAAATGTAATGCCGGTATGGCTGATACGAGTACTTAGGTAGATAGTACCTAATGTCTCAGCAGTTTATGACCTGTCAACCGCGGATAGAATATTTGAATGTTCCGTGTTATGTAGGTACTTTCTTCGAAGTATTTTTCCTTATCAATTGCTACGTTCACAAGCAAACCAAAGCAATGAATGGACAGTGTGGATGATAATGTGGCCAGGATCGAGTGATTCCCGAGATGACAACTAATAGAGAAGTAAGGAAGAAAAAGGCATGTTGCGACGACTCCAAATAGAGTTTTCGCATCACCTACCAAATGGAGCCGAGTATGCCCGATTTAGCAACTCGAGCGTGACGGTTCAGTTTCGTTAAAAAAAGAGGACAAAAGTCTCCTTACTACTCAAACTTATAAATTACATCTACAAGCTTGAACAATTCAGATTTAAATGCACGTTATTTTTCTTAGTGGTGATGGATACGGAACCTTAACGTGTCGATTACGATCCATTCCCATTCGATCTACGAGCTTTAGATGTTCGCGTATTTGGCAGCTTTTTATACGTAACAATAAATCGTGAAATAACTGACTTAAGAACGTTTTCTATAGCCCCTTCAATCTTTCTTCCTTTGTTAGTTAATATCGTTCTTTACGAACTTTTGAAGGAGTAACAATATCATCTGTGCAGCTTCTAAAGAGGCAGGAACATTTTGTAAAACACGTTTTAATACTTCGTCTACTTGTGACCTTGATTCAGGGAATCTCTATTTTTATCAATCACGGTAATCTGTTTATAATAAACGTTTTATACAATAACAGAAAAAGCCATTAAACTATAAAATGGACGCAGGCATTTATGTAACATGTAACTATGCTGGATTCGCGGAAGAATACATTTTGGAATGTCAGTTCGTTTTGCTCGTGCCGTTCATTCTTTTTGGTTGGCAACTGGCAGCGTGAAATATTCAAAACATTTACTCAACAAGTAGACAAATTCGGCGAATTGTTTGGGAATTCTAGTTTCACAGCGGCATTTATTAATCTAAAACAAAAACGAATCGATGGTCACTGTAAGCCTTAGGGTATCTAAATGTTTTACGTGAACATAACAGTTACGTTAATGAATCCTTCATCATCACCATCATTTCAGCCACTACAGGATAAAAGCCTCCCCTAAAGGGGGAGTTTGCCATAAGCGCCACGCTTGGTAGGCGGCTTGGCGATCGCAGTATGGTGGTAGGATGCATAGAGAACGCTGCTACCCATTCCCTGGTAAGACCCTTAGTCGCTTTATACGATACCCACGGGAAGAATTAGGATGGTGCTATTCTTTACGTCCGGCAACACTCGGAAATAGTCCTTTATGGTTCAGTCCAAAACCCATTTAGTCTCCATAGAAAGAATACGGATAGGACTCTAATAAAATTACAAATAAAACAGATTTTCCTTAGTTTTCCCAAGCTATTCGTTTTATTTTAGACCTCGTATTTTCTTCTACTTAATGCTATCAAGTTCAATTCCCTGGGTTTGCCAATCTCGACAGGGATTGGCAGTGAAGCGGATTATGATGACCGCTTGCCTGTTGCCTTTAGCCCGGAAATAAATAAATCTTTGTCGTTAATAAGTCTTGGCTTTATTTGTGCAGCTCTAAGCGTTGTAAAGGTTCTATTAATATACTATTTATTTAATTTTCTTGACTTCAGTGTCTTGTCTAAACTTTCGGGTAAAGGAAAATTTCACAGCCATTTCATTTCTGTGTCACTTCTCTCAAAATACATTCACACATAGGTGTACCAGAAAAAAATATTTAGGGATGCATGTAAGTGAGAACGGACCATCGAATTGATATAAAAATCTTCTCGATCGTAAGACCCAGATTACTGTCGAGATTGTCATAGATATAAACTTAAATAGGAGAGACGCCCTGACGAATCCCTAAAGAGTAATAAAAGACACGCCGTATAAAAACTGGCTATTTTCTCCGAGCACTTTTATTGATAATGCGATTTTCGAAGCTTAGTACGGCATTGGAAGGGTAATTTTTCATGTCAAATCTTAGTACCTCGTTGTGTAGCGTTTGCCTATCTATTGTAGGATAAAAGTTACGTCTATTCAATTCTGACTTTAGTCTATCTATCCCAGATACGGATTTATATAACTTTTACGGGAAATAGATACTTGGTGCTGAAAACCTTTTTGTGAAACTTCTTTGATACATATAAGGTCTTATTTATTATCTGTTTCATAAACACGTTGATGATATTTTATTACCTAACGAACACTGAAAACTTGTGTTTTATGTGTGAAAGGAAATATTCAAACGAGGTGGAAGTTAAGGTTCCTACTTACAGGCGTGACGCTAAAACGCAACGAGACTAGTAAAACACTTTCCGTGAAATCATAGAACAATTCTACTAGAGTCGCATCGTACCAATCTGCGGGAGCCTTTTTTTATTTCCAATGATGAAACATAAGTGTAGGATTGAAAAAAGATTTATTTGGGCGATGTAAGTGAGAACGGATCAAACAATTGATTTAAAAATCTTTTCGATCGTAAAACCGTGAATTGTATGAAGATTGTGATCGATATAAACTTTAATAGGAGAGAACTGACGAATTCCGAGTAATAAAAGCTGACTATTTTTACAGAGCACTTCTTTGGTAAACCGAGACCAGACCTTTTCGAGGCGAAACTATGATGACGGATGGGTATTTTTTTTTGGTAATTAGGGACCCCATAAAAACACAGAAAACGACCCACGTGACTCTCAACGGAATAAATATACCAACAGCGGATGAAATCAAATACCTAGGCACTTACATAACGTCCGCATTAAGCAGAAAAAACTCAATTAGAAAACGATGCCAACAGGCTACGAGAAACGCTAAATCTTTACTATCATTCATATTGAACTCAAAAATGGACTGGAAACTAACTACACTTATGTATCGAATGATTATCGTACCTTGTATGATATATGACTTAAAAGTATCAGCACTCACAAAGGCGAACCGTTTAAGACTGAGAAGATATGAAAGAGTAATCATGAGAGACTTGATCAACCACGCTAGGAACAAATCGAGACAGAAGAAAATGCATCAAATCTTAGACAGTAAAACCATAACAAAACGCATCAAGAACCACAGGATGTGCCACCTGGCACACATTTTCAGACGCTCTGAACCACATCAGTTACATGCAGCAATGCAGTACAGAGCCAAATCTAAAAAGGTCGGACGACCTATTTACACATGGAATGACAACCTAAAACAGTGCATGAAATACTTTAACAAGGAAATCCAGTTTTGGAGGGACACGGCTGGAGACAGAAATAAGATCAAGAAAGCGGCTAGTGAAATCTACAAAAAACCAGAAACTGATAGCAGTGAGAACTCAGAAGACGACCAAGAAAACAACAACACGGAACATAGCGAAGCCTGGATCAACATGCCGGCGACGACGTGAAAAGATGCCCTCCTATAGACAAATATCACTCTTCTCTCCACTAGTCCAATGATTACTTAAGGTTGCATAGTCGATAGGCTTGTAATCCTTTCCTATCCTATGGGCACGGGGCACGTCCTCCCTACCATTACAGCGCCCTCCGATCTACTTCTTGAGATGCAATGGCCTATGTAGCACCATGAAACATGAGGCTTCAAAGGCTAGTGCAAATCTTGGGGTTCATTCGATTAATCGAGTCTGGTCAAACCACGCTGGGATCGGTGCAATTCATTTCATTTCATTTCAATATTAGTACCTACCTCGTTATGTTGCCTTTGCCTGTCTATTGTAGTATGATATACGTCTTTTCAATTCTGATTGTTAGTCTATTTATCCCGGTTACAGATCCAGCTACAGAAAATACATACTTAGGTATAGAGTACCTTTCTGTGAAACTTCTCCGTTCCATACAAGGTCTTAAATATTAATTTGCATAGGGTCGTTGCGCCCAACGAACCGTTTCATGAACACATTGAAGATATTTTATTACCGTACGAACACCGGAAAGTTGTATTTTATTTGCGAAAGGAAATAATAAAACGAGATGGAAGTTAAGTATTCAAAACAGAATCTGATGAAACCCAGACGTTAGTAATGAAGTGTTTCTTTTTGTAAGCTTGTTATTTATTTCTTCGCTGAAATAGCAACCGGCTCTGTTTTCGTTTTGGGTAAAATTCTTATGAATCCTAAATTGTATTTAACTTTGCTACCAGTTGTTAATTTAAAAAGAAAATGAAAGTTTATTCGTTACCTTCCTGATATAACAAAAGAAAATGAGAGATTCGGAAAACATAAAGGAGAATATAACAATAGCACGTAAAGAATGTTACAAATAATGGTTTATATTCCCGGAACGATATCCACACAATAGATCAATACAGATTGTCGCGATGCTTTAACTTAATCGTCATGAGTTGGGTCTGATACGAACAACGATATAACTCAACTTTTATGACATCTGATGTGATACATAGGGCACATAATATTAGAGACCATTCGACCCTTCAGGGTACGGAAGTTTTGACATCGTAGGCAAAGTTTCAGAAGTACCCTAGTACCGTGGAACTATAAGTTCATCCAGTATAGAAACATACAGTTTCCTATATAATCCTATCAGCTTTTGTGCCCGTGCAATCGTAATGCTGTTCCACGTTTCCGTAGTTGGATTGTTCCACGAACCAATGCTAAAATGAAACTGACGCAACAAGATTTCAGTGCTGCTTAAATTTTAGGGGCCCGTACCCGAAGGGTAACAAAACGGGTCCCGTTACCAAGCCTCCGCTGTCCATCCGTCCGTCTGACTGTCAGCAGGCTGTAACTCATCCGTAATAGGTAGACAGTTGAAATTTTGACGGAGTGTGTGTATTTCTGATGCCGCTACAACGACAAATAATAAAAATAACAAACCGAGTAAGAAATTTAAGGGTCTTCGTACATGAAACGTGTTTTTTCGGCGTTTTTTGCGTTATGGTATGGAACTCTTCACCCGTGTGCGTCCTACTCGCACTTGGCCGGTTTTCTGTATTTGTTGTTGAAACGACAAAACCACTGTTACCTACTTTAAAATGTGTTTACATAAGCCCATAAAAGCTTTATAAGGTTTCCTATCTACATGGATTTGATCTTCTTAGTAGATATAAAGCCATAAATATAGGACGTTTTGAAGAAACACATCTTAGAAAAATGTGTTGGAAAATTAACAATAAACAAAACCTCCATGTGGTATAATTACTGTAAATACTAGGATACGCTTGTTTATTTACGATAACGGTTCTAGCTCGATTTCTCTTGTTGGTTATGAATACACTGTCGTATTTTTAAAATTGTGTATTTTCTTTTCCTTTATCGTCTCAGAGCATCAGCATTTTTAAAGTTGTTAAAATTTCTTTCTTGTTTCAGAAAATGGCTGACGAAATACGCAATTCAATGAAGAAAGAGCCATGATTGACACGTTATCAGAAAATATGTACAGGTTATTCGTATCGAAAGATTTTAAACAGAACAATGTATGGGGGTCTATCAACAAGACGGAGGCGGTTGAGGGAGGCGCTGTCAATGTGTCGAGAGTGAACCAGACGATATACTCGCTCAGCGATGACGAGTACATATTCGATAGAACGGATGTTAGAGCCATATTCATTACGCTGTATACAATCGTGTTCTGTTGCTGTTTCTTCGGTAAGTAAAAACATTTTGATAAATGTTATTTCTGTAAGTAGATTTCTACAAACAATGTTACACGTCGATTTTTTTTTTTTTAACTAGATGAGATTGGCGTTTACTATCTGACTACTGTGAGAAGAAAGGTCGAAACATCCTCACAGTCGGTCACAGTCTCTTTTAATGTCTAGACATTATCTTGGTTGGATCATGTGAAGACCATGTAGATTGGTGTCTGAAATAGTCTTTTGAGGAAAGAACCACACGAATTGAATGTAACTATCCAGTCAGTGCACGCATTTATCATTAATCGCGAAGCTCAACTCAAAACTTAAGAAAATGATGATGCAATATAATTACGTTCCGTGTGATTTAAGGCTTAAATTCAGACGTACAAAAAACTAAATTGTCCTTATAGAGACAAGACAAATGATACATCAGCCAGTAGTTAAAAGCGAAAAAAGGGTGACATTTCATACATTAAATAGTCTCCAATAAAAACTTTTTTACAAAAAACAACCGACTTCCTTAAAACACTACATAGTAAAAAATAACTTTAATTCCGGAATTTCCGGAATTCGGTGTCTTAGGATCTGTATTTATGGTTATTTTGCCACCGACTTCCGAAATTAAAGTTATTTTTCACTTTGTAGTGTTTTTAAGGAAGTCGGTTGTTTTTTTTTGTAAAAAAGTTTTTATTTTTAAATTTTTAGTTGTGATATTCACCCCGCACTAATTCCAAACAAACAATGCATATTTATGCGATAGTAGAAATCGTGGTTGATTTGCTGTCATTTTTTAAAGAGTTCCGGTGTCTGTCTCCGGAACTGATCATCAGATCTATATGAAATTTACATGGGACCATTTCGGAATAAACCCCTTTCAAACAAAAAAAGAATTTTGCAAATCCGTCTATACATGACGGAGTTATGGCCGACAATACATAAAAAAATAAAAAAAACATATAAACATCCGAATTGAGAACCTCCTCCTTTTTGAAGTCGGTTAAAAAATACTTGTTGCACGGAAAGATGATTATGAAACACTTATCAACATTATTACGTTACAAGCTTCTACCGCTCCATGTGTCCGTCGACTAAAGCGAACACCAAACATCGCACATACACACACTCTTTCATCGAAGTAACTCGACGTACTTTTCAGCATCTTGTATATTTGAAAGTTGATTTTAATTTACACCGTAATCAGCATCTTCAATTTCAACGTGAGCAAAATATAATAATCTAATTAAAAGTTTCTTGCCTCAATACATGTTAATTACACATTGTCTTACCATTTTGCGGTTCCAAAGTATGTATACAAATACCTATGTTCTTGTTTCGTTCACTTGAATTAGAAGGAGCTCTGGAAAATCAATGTTTAGCACATATCAAAGAACGTTCTTCCAAATTAAAAGTTGGCCGACCTTGTATTTCCGGTGATTTCGTGCCGCCGCCGCAGAATTGCGTCAAGTCAAAGAGCAAGAAATTTCTCATTTTGCGGGCTGTTGGTAATTGATTACTTTTTAAACGTTTAGGGCACGCGCAACGTTTATTCTCTCTGTTTCTTCTAAGTGTTGTTTAAATAGAAACTTTTTTAAATTAGAGAGCTATTTATGGACTGGCCTTTAGTTTGTAAAAGCTAAAAGGGTTCCAAAATTCAACTATAACGCGTAGATTCATCATTACCATCATTTCAGCCGTAAGACGTCCACTGTTGGTCATAGACCCCCCCGTTTTGGGGGGGTTTGCCATAATCATTTCGCTTGGCAGGCGGGTTGGCGATCGCAGTATGGTGGCAAAATGCATAGAGAACGCCGGTGTCCATTCTCTAGGAAGCCTCTTAGTCGCTTCTTACGACACCCACGGGAAGAAACGGGATGGAGAGTCCGGCACCACACGGAATTAGCAACACGGAACTACAAAGCATAGATTGACTGATTGTATATCAATTTAGAAGTTTGAGTCATCTGTGTTCTGCACAGTGCACACACATTAGCATTGCAGGCTTCATAACTCATGGCTACCCATACCAGTACAAATGAGGTAAACACTCATCAATTATCCCCCTATACATTGACATCATTAACATGTCGAACGAATACTCTCAGTAGGGATTATCTCGAACATTCTCAAATATCAGAAATTACCTACGTACTCCGGATTACGATTATGACAAATACTTGCGTTGTAACGATCAAAAGGAGACATCTGTGCCGGAAAATCTGTTTGATGTATCTATTTAAGTACTAAAATACACCCGAGGCAGACATATTATTATGAAGAATATATTATATATTAGACTTATTTGTAAGAACATAAGCACATTATATGTATTAGAATGATCTAAACTTTATTGATATCTAGAGGTGAATCTATGCCAGATATGGAATGTGTATATTTATAAGCTCTAGCGTACCTTCGAAGATCAACAAGATATTGAAGAAGTAAAAGTTCTAATTGGCTTACAAATATCATATCCTACTTATATATCCTACTAATATTATAAACGCGAAAGTTTGTATGTTTGGATGTGTGGATGTTTGTTCCTCTTTCACGCAAAAACTACTAAACGGACTTGCATGAAATTTGGCACACAGATAGTTTATAACCTGGATTAACACATAGGGTACTTTTTATCCCGGGAGTATGTTCCCGCGGGATAATTTCCGACCTCCACGCGGGCGAAGCCGCTGGCAAAAGCTAGTTGTGAAATAAACGAGTGCTCTCCAAAATGTTTACGGGGTTCATAATTCTTGAATTGAACGCTACTTGCCGAGAACTGTTTGCTTTTGTATCTAAAATGTATCTGACGCTTTGTGGAAGACTGTGTATATAACTCACTCCAAAATGTAGCATTTTACCTGGAAAAATGAGCCAAAAGAGAACAAAAATTGAGCACGGTGTCTACGCCACGCTCGTTTCTCATGAGATGATGTATAATTTTTCCTCAACAGTTATTGTACGTCTAAAATGATTTTTTTTTTGCTTGTTTTGTGCTACTAAAATTCTGGCGTATAATACAAAATTGACGTGGGAATTAAAATTTCACTTTCAATAGCGTACGCGTAACTTTTATTCTCACATAAGTTGGATAATAAATTGCCTAATTTTGTATTCCGTAACATATTGGTTGTCACAGTTGTACTAACATGGCTCAAATTTGTAATTACTTTAAAAGTTTTTGAAACTACTTAGTAGCAAAGTACTTTTTCGTGTGTTGGATTCAAAATATCTGTCAACGTTGTATATTGAAGAGAAAGAGGAGATTGATAAAGAATTTTGTTTTGTTTCAAAATACTAGGCTGTTTCGGAAGCTGTATCAGATTTTTAGTAAGCAAAATATGTCGTGAAACATAATATATCTTAAAATATATCAAAACAAAAAAAATCTGCAGGAATAAAATGTTTTTTGTGATCTAGGCTTCTGCTTGAAAAATAACTTTAATAAAACTAACTGTACACTTTGGCCGTGTTGTAAAGCACAAACATAAAAGCGTGTTTGAAATACTTACAGAAAATCAATAGGTAAACAAAGAAGGTTAAACAGTATTTTCGGTAGCTGGTAATTTTCAGTAACGGTTTTTAATAAATATATTTCATTTTAATCACTGTTTGCTCTACAAACTTCGGCTCTAATAAGAAATATTGGAAATTAACCGTTACTTATGATGAAGCGACGAAACTAATTTAAGTACTTGCCTAGGTATATTTTTATTTATTGATCTACACACAGCACTATACTTCTCTTTTTCTATTTCTGTTTGAGGTCGCGGGGGTCAGGTTAATGAAAAGGCTTCCATTGAAGGTTAAACTTTTATGTTTTGGCCATACATTTTATAGTCCATATATTTTGTAGCCCATTTTCATGGTGCAAATTTATTGCCTGTGGCATACCATAAAACTGAAGCAACAATTGACTGACACCGACTAAATAACACGTACAATATTTTCACGAAACGGTTCAGCTAATTGACATCAAAAATTTTATAGATGTAAACAGCACGTAGGTGCAATAAAAACGAATTCAATTCTGACATAGAAATTTTCTAATATGGGCAATTCTTGAATTAATTGTACAATGATCTGCAACTCTGTGATTAAACGAGGCAAAATTTGCATGCAATTATTGCCATCGCCTTCCAATAATTGCGTTGGTGTAAACATATAACATTTAAATGTATTTATTGTTAAACATATAGTAGACTTGCAGGTTAACCCAAGGCGTCTATAAACAAGTAACATTTTGGTAATATACACGAAGGTACAGTTACAATTTGTTGCCAACATTTATTATTTTTTAATAGTACCCACACGTAGTGTAGTAGTACTTAAGTACTAACTTATTTCTACAATTTTATAGAAATAACACGCGTGCATCACACTTACATGCTATTGTTGAATGGCAGTAATTTATAGTGGTTTATGAAATACAATTATTGCTCTTTAATGTCCCAGACACTCGCACCGTATAAATGGGGCTTAACGCAACGTGCCCTTACGCGAGCTTACCGGGAAGCCCATCCCGGTAAGCTCATGGCATATGTGTCATTCCGTCAGACCTCTTGACAGGCTGCTGCGTTAGTAACACGCCGCCACGAAGGTCTGTAAGGACGGAGTTCGTATACCGCTACATGGTCCAATTAATTTTGAAGATTTTCAATATTGTTATTATTAAAAGCTTTTATTTAACTGCACTTGTATATCCTGGAATTTTGCAATCAATATTTCAACCAGTTCTATCGAAGCTATAGGGCTGAAATTTGGCAATAGCATTTTTATACAGGGTTATTTGTAAAACACCGGCAACCTCTCAGATCTATGTTACTAACATCATAATCAACAACTTTTGTTCTATGACTTTTAAAAATTCATCATATTTTAGTGCATCAGATTTTCATACAAAAATCGGCTGCCTGTAAATAGGTAAAGTTTAAGCGCCCCCGCCGCCCTAACCCCGCTCCCCTTGCTAATATACTATCGCTTTCTTTTGCTTCGCATAGACTCCGTAACATTTAGAGCGTTTAATGTAAATATTTTTATTTTTGTTTGAAAATCTGATGAATTAAAATATGATGAATTTTTAAAAGTCACAGAACAAAAGTTGTTGATTATGATGTTAGTAACATAGACCTGAGAGGTTGCCGGTGTTTTACAAATAACCCTGTATAAAAGCTTTTTTTTATATAAAAAAACAAGAATTATTTCTTATACCTGATTACGTGACCAAAATACATGGTTTATTTAACATTACAATCCGTGTGAGACAGGCAAAATGCAGTAAGGACTGAAAAAAAAAAGAATAAATTTTATTTATTTTTGAATGAAAGGGAGAGCCGCAGTGGTTAGCTTTTAGGTACTAGAATATTACATTTAAAAAAAAAATGAAACGAAGGAATTACTTGCTGAATGTTTTTTTGTTTTTGTGTTCTTGATTTGGTAAAACCGGGTAAAACCAACTTTCATGACGCCTAATTTCAATAATATAAGTTAAATAAAACACACTTTACATTTAGTTTTTACTCAAAAAACAAAATTGTAGTATTTTATAGTTAGAATTAGAATGTATACCTGCCTGCGGATAAATATTCTTATGTGTCTGCTAGAAATCCTTGCAAAGATTTCCAATATCTATGAAGATAGTTGTTCTATGTAGCGTTGCCATTTCGAAAGAAAAGAAAGTCGTGACAAAAAATCGGCTCTTGCAAAAATATTGGATAAGTTTTCTAAATTTTTATTTAGCTTTATTTTTTGGAACATTTCCGCTAAAGCCGACTCGAACGAACTTCTGATAAAATCGGAACTGCAGAACATATCTAGAGAGAAATCCGGCCGGATGGTGCCCCTAGTTCACTGCAGGCAGGTTCCCTGATTTATATGCAGACGCTGCGAGTTGAGCTGCCCGGGGTAACTGTGATCGTGAACTATCGCAATGCTGAGCTGTAATAGGGCACGGGCAGCCACTTAGACAGAACATTACCACAAACAACTATTAAGTGCTCATTACACTTTACCGTCCATAAA
This sequence comes from Aporophyla nigra, assembly GCA_947507805.1. Lineage (NCBI taxonomy): Eukaryota > Metazoa > Arthropoda > Insecta > Lepidoptera > Noctuidae > Aporophyla > Aporophyla nigra. Next base: position 12,357,312 of record OX382302.1, on the reverse strand, counting down.
ACTTTAGGAAACGGATAAGTTTTTATACTTTTGCCACTTTGGTCAGATTAACACGGAGGATTCGTATATATAAGATGTAATAAGGCATTTGTAGGACGAATTTAAAGGAAAATGTGCCACGCAATACTAAAATAACATGTTAAAGTTTTTAGTGAACTTCTATTTGTAGCGTTATTTTGGCTTAATATATTTTTGAAACGAAATTCCATATAGCATGCTAGGTATACTGTGAGTCTGTACACTTGGTGAATAAGAGCTGGACCGAAAATAATGTAGTAATTGGACCGTCATGACATTATTGCTATACACACTTCTTGTTTCTTTTCGTATGGCTCAACTCATTTGCTTCTCCTCATGACATTTTCCGCGTTCAATTTCTTACTCCCCCGACCGCATCGTTTGCCAGCGCTATTACTATGTTTTCACTTAGAATTATTTTTGTTCGGCTCCAAAGGATCCTAGGATGATATTAAGTAACCTTTCTCAAGATTTGGGCCATCTGGTTAAAAATGTTCAACTCCGATTTGTAGTTTCAGAGATTAGCGCGTTCAAACAAACGAACAAACAAACTCTTCAGCTGTGTAGAAGACAGATATCGTTATTTTTTCAATCAGTCAGTTCTTTTTTCTCAAATAAATAATTATCTATTTCAAATTAGTTGTACGAAAGCAAACAGACTACGTGAGGCAAACAAGGTACGTGAAATTAAATATCTCCAGGAAGTAAATGACATATAAAAAAATAATAGTTAAAAAAACTAAAAAACACGCTTCCATTGAAAAAAGCGTGGGGTGCCTGATATCAATAAAAAATACCTTAAAAAGCACCCCACGCTTTTTTTCCATTGTTTTGTACTATTTAGTTTGGTTTTCAATGGAAGCGTGTTTTTTAATTATTTTAAACTATTATTTATTTTCTATTTTTTAGGGTGTTTCGAATTTTGAGACGTATGTCAGCGTAGTTTTCGAACACAGTTTTTTTGCTATCCTGGTAACCTTGGCAAGGATAATGGCACAAATTTATGAAATTATTACATTGTCATCGGTCCTTAACAGGTGTGCAAAGTTTGAATGAAATCTGGTCGTTTAAAGTGGGTCAAAATCGCGCTATAAGGAGTCGGTTACAAACAAACATACAAACATACAAGTGAAGCTAATATAAAGCGTGCAATAAAAGAAACTAATTAGCAGTTTCGTAAGTCTGAAGCTTTTATTTTAGAAATAAGAAGTAAAATCGTTTGATTTCAACCAAATTAAAACCTGTATAACAGAGGGAAGCCCTTTAAAAATATGAATAAAGCGTTTACCTTTATTTACCTTTTCATTTTCTGTACGTTCCAAAATAGTTTTCATAAATAAGTGGGTTTTAATATGGTCTAGTAGAGCCAGATAATTAACTAAAAGTATCTGTCATGTAATAATGTTTACTAAATTAGACAACATCTTATTTAAAGTTCAAACATTATTATTAGTATCTACCTACTACTTATTAATATTTATTTTCTAGTATGTAGTTTTCCTGCTCATTGAAACATACATAAGAGATTTAAAATTTAGATTTAAATGGCAGTGGTTATAATTTATATTATTACTAGGTTTTGCCCGCGGCTTCGCCCGCGTGGATGTCGGAAATTAATGCAAGAGGACGTACTACCGCGATAAGAATATGTTATTCCAGGTTATCTATACAATCTATACAAATAAATAAAATTGGAGTGTCTGTTTTTAATATTAAGATAACCACTTTTTACTAAGTGTATATGGATGTATACACGATACATATACCAAAACAACATTTTTTACAATTTTTGTCTGTCTGTCTGTCTGTCTGTCTGTTCGTTCCCGCTAATCTCTGAAATGGCTGGACCGATTTTGACGGGACTTTCACTGGCAGATAGCTGATGTAACAAGGAGTAACTTAGGCTATTTTTATTTTAGAAAGATTCTTTTATTTTAGAAAAAAATAACTATCTTCGAAAACTACACTGACATACGTCTCAAAATTCGAAAAACCCTGGCTGAATCCTACGAAATAGATCAAAATAATGTACTACAGTATTGTACACCTTAAAAGGCCTACAAAAATGTCCTCAATGGTATATGTCTATCTCTTAGGGATAACCCACAATAACCATTTTTTATCTTTTACTTTTTACGAGAAATAAGGGCTTATTTACGAAGCGATTTTAAGCAATACAGCATTAATCCTTATCCAATTAAGTATCTTAAATACATTGTGCATTTAATATAGATCAATATGGCCCTTTACAGCATGTAATTCAAATGAATATCTTAGAAGATATTAGAGATTTAAAAAGTGGGCGCAGAGCGCGTTGGCAGGGGCCGGGTAGTACAGGATAAGTAGGATTGTAATTCATATTACTTTGGCTTCAAAGTAATTGCGAATATCATGTGTGTTCATTATACTCAAAATAAACCTAATAGTATTATTTCAAGTAAGAGACCGCGAAATTGCTTAGATATTTAGATTTTTGGATGTTTGTTTCTCAATGATGCAAAGACGGCCAAACGGATTTAGATCGAATTTGGCACAAAGATATATTATATCATGGATACGTAACAGATAGGATACCTACTTTATCCCGGTAGTAGGTTCCCGGGTGTTATTTTCCGACAGCTATACGGGCCAAGCCACTGGCAAAAGTACTATTCCTATAATTATGTTCGGTGTCTGGTAAATGATTGAGTGTCTGTATAGGTAAAATAGGAGCGTTAAGAAAAACCAGGAAGACTTATATTCAACTAAACCAAGCCCTATGTCACAGTCTTCTTACTCTGAATACTATTACTTTTATTTTAAAAACACCAACACACATGATGTTCTCATAAACTATGAATCCTAAGTAATATGAATTATAATCCTACTACTAATAATATTATATATTATTATGTGAAAATATGTATGATTGGGTGTTTGTTTCTCAATCACGCAACAATGGCTGAATGGATCTGGATCGAAAATAGCACACAGAGTCCTTATAATATATATTACCTATATAACCTGGAATAACACATTCTTATCGCGGTAGTACGTCCTCTTGCATTAATTTCCGACATCCACGCGGGCGAAGCCGCGGGCAAATAATATTATAAATGTGAAAATATGTATGATTGGGTTGTTGTTTCTCAATCACACAAAAATGGCTGAATGGATCTGGATCGAAAATAGCACACAGAGTCTATATTACCTATATAACCTGGAATAACACATTCTTATCGCGGTTATACGTCCTCTTGCATTAATTTCCGACATCCACGCGGGCGAAGCCGCGGGCAGAAGCTAGTATAGGTAATATAGACTATGTGTGCTATTTTCGATCCGGATCCATTCAGCCATTTTTGCGTGATTGAGAAACAAACACCCAATCTATACATCTATACAAATAAATAAAATTGGAGTGTCTGTTTTTAATATTAAGATAACCACTTTTTACTAAGTGTATATGGATGTATACACGATACATATACCAAAACAACATTTTTTACAATTTTTGTCTGTCTGTCTGTCTGTCTGTCTGTTCGTTCCCGCTAATCTCTGAAATGGCTGGACCGATTTTGACGGGACTTTCACTGGCAGATAGCTGATGTAACAAGGAGTAACTTAGGCTATTTTTATTTTAGAAAGATTCTTTTATTTTAGAAAAAAAATAACTATCTTCGAAAACTACGCTGACATACGTCTCAAAATTCGAAAAACCCTGGCTGAATCCTACGAAATAGATCAAAATAATGTACTACAGTATTGTACACCTTAAAAAGGCCTACAAAAATGTCCTCAATGGTATATGTCTATCTCATAGGGATAACCCACAATAACCATTTTTTATCTTTTACTTTTTACGAGAAATAAGGGCTTATTTACGAAGCGATTTTAAGCAATACAGCATTAATTCTTCAATTCTAATTAATCAATGTATGATAAATGAGTATATGCCAAACGATTTTCTGCGAAATGAAGTTTATGCTATCCACTGTTGTGCAAAATAATATTATGTCGAAAAAAATTCTGCCATAAAGGGTGGACCCAATGAACACACATGATATTCGCAATTACTACGAAGCCAAAGTAATATGAATTACAATCCTACTTATCCGGTACTACCCGGCCGCTGCCAATGGATGGACGGGACGGACGTTCGACCCGCCAGCTGCTCTGCGTCCGCTTTTTAAATCTCTAATATCTTGTAAGATATTCATTTAAATTACATGCTGTAAAGAGCCATATTGATCTATATTAAATGCACAATGTATTTAAGGTACTTAATTGGATAAGGATTAATGCTCTATTGCTTAAAATCGCTTCGTAAATAAGCCCTTATTTCTCGTAAAAAGTAAAAGATAAAAAATGGTTATTGTGGGTTATCCCTAAGAGATAGACATATACCATTGCGGACATTTTTGTAGGCCTTTTTATGGTGTACAATACTGTAGTACATTATTTTGATCTATTTCGTAGGATTCAACCAGGGTTTTTCGAATTTTGAGACGTATGTCAGCGTAGTTTTCGAAGTCAGTTATTTTTTTCTAAAATAAAAGAATCTTTCTAAAATAAAAGTAGCCTAAGTTACTCCTTGTTACATCAGCTATCTGCCAGTGAAAGTCCCGTCAAAATCGGTTCAGCCATTTCAGAGATTAGCCGGAACAAACAGACAGACAGACAAAAATTGTAAAAAATTTTGTTTTGGTATATGTACCGTGTATACATCCATATACACTTAGTAAAAAGTGGTTATCTTAATATTAAAAACAGACACTCCAATTTTATTTATTTGTATAGATTGTATCGATTATAATCACTAACATTAAAATTACGATCGTTTTTATCCACTTATGTACGTTTAACGTAGCTTGTCTTACATAAGAAGGTAATAATAATTATTTCTACATAACTGACTAGTCATCCTCAGCCTATATTGTTACCACTGCTGGGACACAGGCCTCCTCTCGGTGAGAGGAAGAAGGCTACCACGCGGACCCAGCGCGGGTTGGTAGATGTCACGTGTCTTCGAATTTTTGTTTCGAAGTCACGCCGTTTTCCTCACGATGTTTTCCTTCGCCATATTGAGAGCAGTGGTGATTAAATTATTTCACACAGAGCAAAGCACCTGCTTGGGTTTGAACCCGCGACCCACAACTCGTTAGTCGATGGCGATACCACTGGGCCACCAGTGCTCTCAGGTCGCTTTTCCTGACTACACTGACAAGAACGGCCGAAACAAATACAGAGATCACAGTCTCTTTTAAAATCCAGACATAGTATTTGTCAGATGTCCGTGACTACATTAGTTTGGGTAGAACCCACGGCCTCTACTTAGACCATAATAAAACTCGTAAGTTGGGGTCGATGCCACTGGGTCACCCCTAAAACATTAAAATCATTCTCTGTGAAATCGTTGCTTCCAATTAAATTAATTAGCTACTCATATTGTACTTATATTGAGCCTGTTAATTTTAATGAATAAACAATAAAATGTAAATCAACCTCATTGAAAATTTCACCAATATTATGAACACTGCAATATTAGTATTCGTTATGTTAATTATTTAAAAGTTAATTAGTTACTGTACTTATCATCATCATCATTTCAGCCGAAAGACGTCCACTGCTGGACATAGGCCTCCCCCAATTTGGGGGGTGAGGGGGGGGGGATTGCCATAAACGCCACGCTTGGCAGGCGAGTTGGCGATCGCAGTATGGTGGCAAAATGCACTGTACTGCGCTGCTGTACTGTATACTGTACTTACCGATTTAGAATTCCTGTCCGGAAATCAATTTGAAATTCCCATTATTCAGTTGATGCTCCATAAGATGCTAGTAAAAGACTATTATGTTCTCAGTTGGCTATGCACAAGCGGCTAATGCATTGTTAGCGCACACATTCAATCGACAAGCTCCTAAATTGTTTCATTACAATGGCTGCGCATATTGTTGTGGCCTGACCTGAATATGAACGGCCCTCTCTTTCTGAGGGTGCCGCAACTAAACGTTTTTATAGGATTTGATCACGTGTAATACGGGGAGGCAAGGACATCACTGCAAAACTATTGCTAACGTAGAAATTGAACAGTCGGTTAACAATGAAAAAAAAACCGGCCAAGTGCGAGTCGGACTCGCGCACCGAGGGTTCCGTACAAACCTGTAGGTATATAAGTAAAAGTTCACCCATCATGACAATCGAGTCGTAGTTTTGTTCTGTTTCTTGGCTTGGTTTTATTTCTGTCTGTGTTTTGTTCTGTTTATTATACGATGTAACTAAAAATTTACGGTTTTCGCAATTTTTCCTTTATCTGTGCTATAAGACGTTGCTTCGTACCAAATTTCAAAATTCTAGATCGACTGGAAGTACCCTTTAGGTTTTGATTCCCTTGCGAGTTTCGAAAATTTGCGGAAATTTGCGGCATAAACGGCTATATCTTTTGATTACGTTAGCTTAGAAGTTTGATTTTTTCACAGCTCTAAGGGACAGTAGATTTGAGTATTTGATATAAATTTCAGCTTGATATCTCCATGCGTTCCTGAGAAAAAGGGTCTTGACAGACGGACGGACGGACGGACGGATGGACGGACAACAAAGTGATCCTATAAGGGTTCCGCTTTTTCCTTTTGAGGTGCGGAACCCTAAAAAGACTGACTTCATAAAAAACTGTACTTTTCTATGAAGCAGTGAATAATTTTTTTTACCTATGCGGTCAAAATGCAACATTTTGTGAACCACGCTTTTATTAGCTTCGCTTTTATTAAATCTATCTATGTCAGTATATAATGTGTCTTGGAACTGGAATGGAACCACCTCAAGACATTAGATAAAGTACCTGGATGCCCGAGCTCTGCTCGGTTTTTTTTTTGGTAAAAAGACATTTTCTAAAACTGAATCCTAGCTAGATCGATTTATCGCCCCCAAAACCCCCTGTATACCAAATTTCAAGAAAATGGAGCCGTGTCCGAATTTGAAATTTTGGACATTTATCAAGGAACAATGACAAATCAATAATATTTGCCATCATTCTGCCCAGGATCGTCAGAATAGCAAAAAATAATAATTTGCAAAAACATGAAAATAGGCATGCTTTTTAGTTAACGGAACTAAAAAAAATAAAACCGGGCAAGTGCGAGTTGGACAAATCTGTAGGAACATATTATAAATAGTTCAAGAAACGAGTCTCGATAATATTTTCCGTGCTTTTGAAGGATAATGATTTTTTTTCATTCTTCGTCATAAATTGAAAACTATCATAAAAATAATTAAAAATCTTTTTAAGTTTGTGCTACTTAAGTCCTTTTATACGATACACCACATGACACAGTTAACTCCCTTCAAAATTTGGACCCCCATTCCTTGGATTTTTTATTTAACGACCTTTTCTTTTATTTAATTACAAATATATCATTTTAAGATTTTTCTCCATACTTGTAGTATAAGACGGTATTACTTGCCAAAATTCATAGTTCTGGGCCAAAGGAAAATACCCTATTAATTTTGATTCCATTGAGAGGGTCGAAATATACGTTTTTTGCGGCATAAACGACTGTATCTTTTTTACGTTAATTTAGAAGTTTAATTTTTTCACAGCTTTAAGAGACTGTAGACTTGATAATATCGTTTTAATTTAAACTTTATACCTCCACGCGTTCCCGACATAAAGGGTCTTGACAGACAGACAGACGGACAGACGGACTGACAACAAAGTGATCCTATAAGGGTTTTGTTTATCCTTTAGAGGGGCGGAACCCTAATAAAATATATAATAGATTAAAAACTAAAAAAACATGTTTTAATAGAAAATCAAACTAAAAATTGAAAACATTTATAAAACCAAATAATGATCGAGTGATTAATAAATTAAATTATTTTAATGTTAACAAGTGTGAGGTGGTTGATATGACTCTATTATTTAAATGAATACCTGTTACTTTTTCACGTTTTGACGACTGAACGAATTTGACAATGATCGTGACATGGATATACAGTCAAGGAACTTATCCTTGTATACAGTATACTTTTTTAGTACGTTTCTGTGGGATAATGTCCGATCCACACGCAGGTGAGGCGCGGATAGAAGCGACGTACCATATTCATTCACAGAATGAAAAAAAAAAATACAATTATTCATTATTCCCATAGTGTATTTAATCTGAGAGGTTTTATAATTAAAAGTTATGCCTGAATTAACAGTTAAAATAAAGGTATAAATTGTGACTGACACAACGTATTGCGTTATGTAATTAATCGAACCTCATTTTACTTTCCTACATTTATGAAATACTCTATTAAAATGATTGCACCAGTTTTTGTAAACCTCAAATAATACCTCTTTTGGGGTCCAAAAAGGTTGGTTACAGTTCTCACCTAACCTATCCCGTTGTGAAAACCAATCTTGGTTGCGACCAACTGTGAGTAAAGTCGAGAAAGTAAAAAAGTGGTTCAATTATAAAACAAACTGAGTATAATTGGAAGCGCTAAAAGTTTTTAGAAGTCGATTAATTTTAAAAAAGGTCCTTTATTAGAAGGTCAAGCTTTTTTTAAAGGATCTCGCTATTTCTAAGATATTTTTGTTTAGGAGATATCCCTAATATTTTGTTTACTTTATTAATGTCCTGAAACAGCTCTTTAATGATAGGTACATCAAAAAAAAAAAAAAACTTGTAATCAGACGACCTTTTACGATACATGTAACTAAATAACAGATAACTTTGGTATCGTTCTTCTTTTCCTATAAGTAAGGAACAAATCTGTATTATTTATTGTTGTAGTATGGTAAATAAGTTTTCATTATTAATGGTCGTTATTTACGAAAAAACATGAGTGCGGCCTTGTTAAATTGAATAGCGAACAATACAAAAGTTTCCTATAATAATTTATAAAAAAAATAATGTGTTTGTTCCAGGTAACTTGCTCGTTATCCTCGTGGTAACGTTATCGCGGCGCCTGCGCTCCATAACCAACTTCTTTTTGGCGAATCTGGCCGTGGCAGATTTATGTGTTGGCGTGTTTTGTGTCTTCCAAAACCTGACTATATATCTTATACCGAGGTGAGTGAATCGAAGCATCAGGTAAACAACGCATGTAAACACACTGTGTATTTAAAACAGCATGTTGAATGAATTAGTGTGTAGTGGAGGGCTCGACGCCCGGTCAAATGTAAAAATAATGATGGCGCGGAAAGGTATTGTGGTTAATGGTGTATAGTTTATTACTCTGAAGCGCTGTGTTCATAAGATACACGGCTCCTAGTCGTAGGTAAATGGCACGAAGTAATATATCACGAATATGTAACACAATTTTGTGACAGATGTGATAAAAATAGAAATAGCAACGTCATGTTTAGATGATTAATGCTATAGGCTGTTCCAGAAGAAGGTACCTGATGAAAGTGTCAACAAAACCTGTTTTGCATAGCCTATATACCATTTAATACGCTTCTGTACCGTATCGAACATCAATCAATACTAACGTGGGAGTGAGTAGAAGTCCTCTAAACACTGTTCACAAAACCAAAACTCGAAAATTTGGTCGGTTTTAATCAAAATGACAATCAATGTTCCACCAATAGCTATTTGCAGTCAGGGGCAAGCCAAATCAGGTAATCAAAATGTGTTATTCTCGATAAGATAGCCTGTCGAAATGTTTAAATTATTGTGTGAATACACTGATGGTTTTGGAATAAGTTTTTTTTTTTGTATTTTGAAGGTTTCTACTTTGTATCTCACCGCTGTTCTCCAACATTTATAGTTTGAATAAACATTATTAAATTGTAACTAAAAAATCATTAAGGAAAAATAACTAATAACATTAATCTTTTTATAACCTTATTTAATTAAATCATTTAATTTTCAAATGAAATTCATCTGACAGGTGTTTTAAAATTAGAATTTCGGAATTAAGTATTTTAAAAAATACGAAAAGTCAACTTAATTCAATTTTAAAGTGGCACGACTAATTGGCTTTCCTAGGTAGACATTTCCGTATCTATTTTTTTACATTTTCATCAGAAACGCTTAAAATAGACTATAATTGTATGTTTGTACTTATATGCAATTATGCATCCATTTGCTCTGACCTATAAACTCACATAGGTATCACATTTGCGTATCATGTTCCACGTTCATAAGTAAACAAGGTCTAATGTCGAACGCATGTCCGTTTAATTAATCCCAAATGAACGCTTTGTTTACGTTTCGTTGATAGCGTTGACTTTACACTTTTTCATAATTCGGACGCTGTAACCGCTGTAACCCTCTTTCGAATTAACCCGAAAAGTGTGAACACAAAAAACTTTTAATTAGACTCGGTTCCAGACTTAAAAGTTACAGAAGTTTGTATATCGGGGAGAGCTAACGCAATTCACTATTCAGCTTGAAGATTAAATAGATTATCCTATCAATTAGAAAATCATTTTCTTATTAATTCAGCAGGATTAAATTCAACATCGAGGTGGCGGTAAATTAAGTTACCGTAATAGGTACTTACTTAGTTTGAATGATAAATGGAATGGACCTGAAAACCTTCAAGTAGGTTATGTCGGGTCACGTACCTACGAAGCTATGACAAAACATTCATTCTGAAGGGTGCTGCTTCCGGTTCTTTCGAGATGTACAAAACTTTTCCTCGACATTCCTAAATTTGTTGATAAAGTGGAGGAAATAAGAGATTTTGACATGTACGGATGTGCTTGTCAGAGAGCACGCGGGGTGTGGGTGTCGGGAAAATGATTTATTGTGTCACAATCATTATCGTTGTACTTATGTATTCATATTTACCGAAGGGACCGACATGATAATATTGGGTACGATATCAATCAGTGACTGGCTACGAGTTTGGTACCTTCAGTAGCATCCATCATTTCCTATAACTCGCCAACAACATGGACATGATATAGAGAAGTATCTTGTATTGTAGCTGGAACAACAAATCAAATCAATATTTACTGCAGACAACGTTACCCATTGAAATGCTGATAAATATTATTGCAAAATAGAATATACTTATTTAAAAATATTGGTAAAGCACTAATTATAATATTATTTTACAAATAATAATATTCAAAACGGTTGACGATTGCTTATTAGTTGAATCTACGTTACCGAACTAGGATTTTAGACTGATGACCAAAAATTAAGACTTTTAGCCATGCTTGGTAAAAGCACAATTTACTATACAACATATAGGTAACCTAATGAAAATTAAGGATCTAACTTGTCACTGTGCACTCAAACTTGCAGCCATTATAAAGTGCAGGAACTATCGTGTCCTTAAGTGAAATTCCGTGTTGTTTTGAGCAACAAATAACATAGTCACAAATCTAGCCACTACTCATGTTGAGAGATTGGACCGGCCTTCATCTGGAGCCCGAAATATTAAAGGATTATATATCGTGAGAATACGTGTCTGGTAATGCTAACGAATGACCGACCGTGCGATGATTGATGACTGCTGACCGTGTGTGCTACAATAACATGTTAAAATGATTGAAGCCAAAATAATGAATCATTTTTATTGATATGAAAACTAATAGAGGCTAACTGTATGAGCCTGTCAATATGGGACATCAAGGTTCAGATAAAAATAATTTTATAGAGCAAACTTAAACTATAACGTCTAAGGTTCGGTGCGGATTGGTGGATATCACTTGTCTTCGAACTTTTGGTTCTATAACATGCCCAGCCCCCCACAAATATTACTTCACCGTTTTGAGATTAGTGGTGATGATATAATTTACACAAATTTAAATGTCTCTCATACAGTCCGTTAAGTGCCTAGAATGTGTCAGCAAAAACTGTCATAGTCTTTATAACCTTTTCAGTCTAAGGTCACGATGTCTCTTTTACAGTCCGTCAGACAAAACTGTCGCAGTCTATATAACCTTTACAGTCTAAGGTCACAGTGTTTCTCATACGGTATGTTAAATGTCCTGAATGTGTCAGAAAAAATCTGTCACAGTCTATAATAACCTTTACAGTCTAAGGTCACAATGTTTCTCATACAGTCCATTTAGTGACTGGAATGTGACAGAGAAAACTGTCACAGTCTATATAACCTTGACAGTCTAAGGACACAATCTCTCTCATACGGTATTTTAAGTGTCCTGAATGTGACAGAAAAAATCTGTCACAGTCTATATAACCTTTACAGTCTAAGGTCACTATGCCTCACATACAGTCCGTTAAGTGTCTGAAATAAGGCAGAGAAAACTGTCACAGTCTATATAACCTTTACAGTTTCAGGTCACAATGTCTCTCATAACAGACTGTCCATTCACACTTATTTTTTTACTGTATGTACTGAGTAACCATCTTTTTCTACAGCCCAATGTGCTATATTTACACTCTGTAAAGATATTAAATATATATAATTATAACTTACAAAAATTTAACTATTTATTTTTCTCATTTTTAAACACTAGAGGAAAAACTAGTGAAAGGTGACCTTTTTCAGGTTAAGATGGAAAATTACCGCCATATGATGAGGGTTTTGTTTTGATGAATATAAATTACACGTGGCAGACATCGACTCGTAGTTTCTAAACTATAAATAGAACAAAAGCCACGAGGCTTCTGTTCTATTTGCATCTATCTAGTATAGAAATAGGAATAAATCGCCTACTGTTACACAGTATTACCCATACCTTTTATACCAAATATTCTCCTTTATTCCAAATGTTTTCAACAAGTTCCAGTACCGGTCATTTATATTTTCGACACCGGTATATTTTCTGCCCATTAAAATAGATTGAATAGATAGGTATAGGTAGGTACCTTGTGGCTATTTAGGGTAGATGGGCTCATGGAAGAACCAAAATCAATGAATAACTTAATCTTATATCAGCTCGTAAAGGCACGTAAAGGAGAATCTCAAAAATAATCGTCACACAAACTATCGGGCTGAGAGAGGTGTATTAATCTTCGAGTTTGATTAACAGATTGGCGATCGCAGTAAGTAATTATAAGATTTAAGCCTAAATGACCCCATTATCACCTATTATAACCGGTGGGTTACGAAAATCGAGAACGTTAATTTGTGTTGAAAATCTCGAATGTAAAAAAAACCTCACAAATTGATATCGGTATTAGCCACTGGCATTTCTATAACAGTTGCAGCGTTAATCGAAGTAACCCAACGTGGAAAATTCAGCAATTTGTGAACATTTATTTCTATTTTCAGCTGGGTGTTTGGCGACTTCCTGTGCAAAATGTACCAGTTCGTGCATTCTCTGAGCTACACGGCGTCAATATTCATCCTCGTGGTGATATGCACGGAGAGATACTTCGCTATTATACACCCCATCACTTGCAAACAAATTCTCACTTCGACGCGACTTCGGGTAAGTTTCAGTGGATCACAAGCGACGCAAGCGGCGCACGGCGAACGCGTCGCGAGGGAACGATTTCATTTGAATTGACTTCCCCATTTCGCCGGCAAAGGCCGGTGTTTTCCCAGAACCTTATAAATTGCTGGGGCATTACTCAGGTCGACAAATGCCTTCGTTTTCATGCCACTGTTCGCCGTAACGTCCGCATATTGAAATAGAATAGCTCAAGAGCTATATAGTCATTTAACTGTTTTGTATTTATCTCTATTTCAAAGATCATCTGTTGTTTCAATTAAAGTCCAGAACTTTTCAATTTAAATCTAAACTTGTGTCCGTATCTGAGTAAAAGAGTTAAATATGATAGGTATATCTTAGTTGGTAGAAATTGTTTTAGTTTCTTTGCAGATAACTGCTAAAACAATTTTGTGAGCAGCGTAGCGTGGTCCGCCGTCCAGCTAGTACAACTGTCCGAGTTTAATCCAAATAGCGCTGTGACGTCACTGTCGCGTAAATAATATAATTAGCAAGTTCGCCGGATTGACTTGACTTTGCCTCAGCTTGAAACCAAACTCGAAAAATGCAGATTCCACTTCTGGAGCAAGTTTTAGAATTAACTATTTAATAACTAAAAGGCCGTAGTAGTGCCGAAATATTAAATTGGATTTAGTTTCAATTCAAAAGTTTTGACAAATTATGAGGCTGCCCAACTGTGGAACTAGGTTACACTATAAGGGATTGTCAAACAACAACAACCATTATTACCAAAACAATAACCATTTAACACATTTTCCACTTTTAAAAATCTGGGCAGATATAAGAACTGTTTTAAAGATATATTTATTTTTTGTACAAATAACAGCCTCATAGCGGAACATACTCAGAATGATAATCCCTTTCATTTTAACAATATCTATTGCTGCGTAGCTCTGAAAATTTGGTCTCTTGACAGCAAAAACAACAAATGTACATATACTGTTAAATTGACGGAATGAAAATGGAATGTCCAATCTAATGACCATCCTGGTCATTCCAAACTTGTGACGCAATTGGGATGCCGTTAACCCAAATTATGTTGATAAACAGTTGGTGATACTCGGCGTGTGGATCACGAGCGCAGCCTACAGCGCTCCCAAGTTCATCTGGGTGGAGACCATCACCAATGACCTCGGAGACGGCCACATGGAAACAATATGCATCTCCCATAGAAGGAAGTACAACTCGGAATTATTCGACATGGTGAACTTCGGGCTGCTTTACGTCACACCTTTATGTGTCATGACGGTGAGTGAATCCTGTATATTATACTTAGATATATTAGGTCTTTACCTATGAAATTGCCGTTCTGCAGTACTGGCCATTTCAAATCAAAATAATTTTTGTTTGTCTAAGAATTCTAATTTCAAATTAATTTTATTTTAAAAACATGGAATTCTTTTTCCAAAAATAGTCATTTGTTTATTGATTAGTGTTACATTTTCATCGCATTTCAATCTTTTTCGTCATCATGGATACGTTAAAATTCGAGTAATTATGGAATATGAGTACCGTCGTGGCAGCAACGCGGCACAAGCGGCACGCAACATCAACGACGTTTACGGAGCTAACACTACAAACCAACGCACCACCTGTTATTGGTTTGCTCGCTTCCTTTCTGGAAATTTCGACCTGAAAAATGAACCTCGCGGTCGTCCGAAGACTTTGGTCGACAATGACGAATTAAAGGCGATTGTGGAAGCTGATGATACACAATCTACGGCTGAATTAGCAGCAGCTTTCGACGTTAGCGTCAAAATAATATTGGTCCATTTGCGTCAAATTGGCAAGGTAAAAAAGCTTGACAAATGGGTGCCCCACGAACTCAATGATCGCCAGCGCGAAGTACGCGTCGAGACGTGCCTTGCACTGCTCAAGAGACACACAAATGAAGGAATTTTGAACCGCATTGTTACCTGCGGTGAAAAATGGATTCTGTTTGATAACCGCAAGCGCTCAGCAAGTTGGTTGGATCCTGGTTCAGCACCTAAACAATGCCCTAAACGAAAACTTACCCCTAGAAAAGTGATGGTCACTGTTTGGTGGTCTAGCGCCGGTGTGATTCATCACAGCTTCTTACCAAACGGGGTGAGCATTACTGCAGATGTGTACTGTGAAGAACTGAACTCAATGATGGAGAAGCTGGCACATCTCCAACTAGCATTGGTCAATCGCTCGTCTCCGCTGCTCCTGCACGACAACGCGCGACCTCATACTGCACAGCAGACGGTCTCCAAGTTGCAAGAACTGGGGATGGAAGCTCTCCGTCATCCGCCCTACTCACCAGACCTTGCGCCTACAGACTACTACTTTTTCCAGAATTTGGATAACTTCTTGGCGGGAAAAAAATTCAATACCCGAGAGGCAGTACAAAATGCCTTTGAAGAATTTGTTGCCTCCCGTCCCGCTGATTTTTTTAAGAAGGGCATCAATAAACTGCTACTGCGTTGGCAAAGATGCATTGATTGCATGGGTGATTATTTCGATGAATACAAATAAAAAATACATGAAAAAAATTCGTTTAATTTTTTTCATACAAAACGGCATTTTACCTATTATATAATATGCTAGATTTATATACCAGATATGTACTTCGCCATTGTTCAATACAACTCGGAACTGTTCGACATGGTGAACTTGGGGCTGCTTTACGTGTCTTGACGGTGAGTGAACCCTGTTTAATACACCTATACCTATATACCAGATATATGATTCTCCATTGTTCAATTCCCATTAAAAAGGATCAAACGCCTATAGATTCAATTTTATCATCTACAATAACTACCAAATTAATTTTTTACATTAAGTTTTTAACGTTACGACATCATAACTATTCTTTTGTTGACTGTATAAGAATCAGTTACTGGGATTCAGCTATAAATATTAAAAGTATTTTTATCTTCTTGGCTCTAACTCAATTTAACGCGGACTTAAGAAGACGAGTTTCTGAAAATCTGTAATAAATAGGATTTTATTATGAAGCTGTTTAATAAACTATGTCTACAAAATGATTTAATTATGCCGAGATTAATCCGAAAAGGTTATAAAAAGTAAAAGGTAGACTGAAGTGTGGAAATGAGATGCGGGTAACCAAAGCACGTTTACCAATATTCCAGCGAATATTCTGTACATATATATATTAAAAATCCCTTATCGTGTCTGTGTATGTGACCGCATAGTTCTTCCAAACGACGCGACGCATGAATTCTGATGTGATTTATACCATCTTTGAGATAAATTATTTCAAAAGGTTTTATATTTCATAGATTAATATAAAACATATATAGGTAAAATTGTACATTACATACACGGTCCAAATACATATAAACTACTTTCTTACTATGTAAACATAATATCTAAAATACGAAAAGATATGATAGCTCAAATCCCACAAATTAAAACTAAATTCAGAACATACGTTCTGTTCAACTATATAATAGGATGAACAAAGAAATATAGGTACACTAGCTTCTACCTGCGACTTCGTCCGTGTCAAATGTTTGGTTCCTTGACCCTTCCCGTCGCATCGAATTGCCTACCAGTTTTCTTCCATTTTTCGTTGCTGCTTCGCTCCTTTTGTTCGTAGCGTGATGTTATATAGCCTACAGCCTTCTTCAATAAATAGGCTAGCCAACGCAAAAATAATGTTTCAATTCGGACCTGTAGTTTCTGAGATTACCGTGTCCAACTTTATACGATAATATAAAGTATAGATTAACACTAAACAACCACACGTAAAAATCCTAGCAAAATGGATAAATACCATTTATTTACGAAGATTCTGAGGCGCCCGCTCTTGCAGCACTTAAATTAACTCACTCAACAATTAAATTTCTCTCAACACACACACTCACGTACCCACACACACACGAAACACACACAAACCCATCCTCATCCCCAAACATACAAAATTACAATGTTCGCAAGCACGCGAACATTGTAATATTATTACGTAAAATTATTTTGCTGTGGAAGAGCGGAGTCCCTTATTACGATCTTTTTTGCTTATAAAGAGGCTCCAATCACTAACTTGTAATATATCATAATATGGTTATTTTAATTTAGTTATAAGAAAAATCACGGTAAGCAGGGATGGGTCCCTAGTTATATTCTCGTGATGTTCATTTTTATTTATTATTATATTCATTTATTTCAGATTTACATCCATAAAATTGTTAGTAACACAGAAATGCTTATGAGAAACTAATGTTAGTTCATTTAATGTTATTCCATTTTTGTGCTGACGCCTCTGGTTGTGACCGACGGGTGCAAATTACGACAGATATTGGTTACTAGACAGCTGGACAAAGAGCTTATCAAGTGAAAATCGCCCCGATACAGCAACTTGCACTCAGCGATCCATCTTTTATGAAAAGTAGCCGAATTCGCTGATATTACTTTCTACATTGAAGGAACTGGATTTATGTCAAAAGTCAAAACTGCTATTAAAATGAGGCGAGCAAGATAACGTTCTTCAAACGTAGCTTTAGAAATGGTTCGGTAAATGCAAGCCGCGGGGCAAATATATCTTTTAAAAGTTACATTTGCGATTTTTAGAATATTTAAAACGCTACTTTGCTCTAAGGGTTCCAGTTATCAAATAAGTTTTAACGCTATCATAAATCACGCTGTTTTTAAATTTGTATTTGAGAAATTTTATAAAGGACAGCATAATTTCAGTAGCTCCAGAAAGAATGAGATTAAAATATGTTACCTTATTTTTATATGAAGGCATGTGACCAATTTGTTTTGTTATTAATAGTACGTCACTAAGGAGTGGATAGAGAGGCGTCACGGCGTTCTAACCTTCCGCCTGACACAGGTTCTCACCGGGCATGGTTGCTTCGGTGGGTTCCTGTTCAGGATAAAGTGGGAGGATACGCCCGGGTGTTTCCATTGTAAGGATCGTCTAGAGGACACGATGGAGCATACGGTGGAAGTGTGCCCTGCCTGGGCGGAGCACCGCCGTGTCTTCGTGGAGGCGATCGGCGGCAGCGACCTCTCGCGTCCGGCCTTGGTGCGAGCCATGGTACGGAGCGAGAGGGCATGGGAAGCCGTCACCTCCTTCTGCGAAGCAGTAATGCTCACCAAAGAGGAGGCGGGGCGCGTGAGGGAGTGGCAGTCTCTGCGCCCTCGCGTCCCTAGCCACCGCAGAAGGAGACGCCCCGAGCGTCGGGAGTCAATAGCTGACTCCCGGCCACCGTAGACGCGAGCTTGCGGGTGGTGAGCAATGGGTAGCTCGCCACCCGGTAAGGACCAGGCTTGGATCGACGGCACGTAGTGTTCCACGCGCGCCTCAAAGAGATGTCAGCAAAACTGAAGGGGTCTGCTAGGACCGATGCCTGCCAGGGTCGCGAGATTGTTCGAAAGAGATACCATGACCCTGGCACATGGGCAACTGAAGGAACACGGGTGGGTTTTAGTCGTCAGTAAAAGTCTGACATGCCCTTCCGCTCCGCCCAGAGCGGGAGAAGTCATTTGATGATTTCCCATCCAAAAAAATAAAATAAAAATAGTACGTCACTACGTTTCTCGTTTTCACATTTACTCGGGAGTTTGATTCTACGTCAACTGGTGAATATTTTAATACAGAAATTGGTATGTCCGTAAAGCAGAATTTTAATGATCGTGTGGGCTGTTTGTTTGTAGGTAATCTACGAGCATTTCCTCTTTGACTAATAAACTGTAGGTGCTCAAATGATACAGTCTTGCATCAGCGCCAAGATGAGCTTCTATCATAACATGTTCATGTCATAGAAAATAAATATTTTCTATTTATTGTGTGATAAAGTTTCATCGTCTGCTGTATACTTCATTACCGTATGTTTCGGCAGGAGTTTTAGTCTGGTAATTGTAATTGTAAACTTGACTGTATTACATAACAACGGAACTACCCTGCGTCCTCAATTTTACATCTTTCATTGATCCTTTATCTAGGGTAAAGGACCTTTGAAGCTGTTTGCAATAGGTATTAAACTGTCTACACCAGAATTCAACTATCAGAAATATAGATAAGACCCAACTTTGTGTTACCGAAATTAATGTGGGCGTCGTTGTATTTGAAGACTCATTGCTGCCAGACCTAGCTATTAATCACAATATTATTAACTATCTCAAGCACAGTATCTAACAGAAGTCTATTTCAACAAGTATGCGAGTTATTGTCGCAGGGTAACGGGTAATGTTTGTTAGTGATGCTAACAACCATTACCCTCCCAACTTCGTCGTAGTCAGGTAAATAGAGTCGTAGAAAGTATTAGCCTAGTTCCTCCTTTATATTATCCTTAAGTACATAAAATCAGCGTTTCGCACAAACGACCAAAATAACATTGAACGTTAATGTAATAGTAACTTCACCTCCACCCGAGTTCTAATATAATAAAAACGCGCCTTTGGCTCAAATGGCGGACTTAAAATTTTACAGCGACGCGCGACGTAATTTGGTAAACAAAGTGAAAATACTTTGGGAATGAAACTGTTAATCTTTATAGCCAAAATTTTAACCTGCTGGGCGTGCACGGCTTACTGTGATAGGCTTACGTAACACATTTTTATCACAGTTTGGGAACAAACACCGTGACAAAATGCGTGACTCAACCCTATCACAGGCTCACAGCCCCTGCTCGCCCTTCTGGCCTACTACTTTTTCTACTCACAAAGCTTGCTAATCGGTAAAAAATAAAGATAGAGAGCGTCGATGATAGGATTAAAACCAAACGTCGAGCTAGACGATATTTTATCGGGAAAATGTAGGTCGGGGCCCAGACCTGTTTAGAACAAAACATGTTGAGACTAGGGCATATGTTGATCTGAAAGGGTATCGCAAGTATAATATATTGTATATTTATCAACCGCAAAGTTTCATAAGTTTCAGACAGGGTGCTTTTCTAAGGTAACATGTGCGAACCAACAGTTAACATGATAATGAGCTTGTTGGTTATCCTTGAAAAAGTATTAGATCGTTTTACAAAACTATCAACGAGAATAGGTCCTTACCTATATATTGGTGCAGCAATAAATATCGTTAAGTTCGATCATTTTGTTTTATGATATTATCCTCGCAACGTCAATGGACACGAGTTTTGGTTCACGATATTATGAATGTACAACAATTTTGTTACATAATCCATAAGATACATGATATGATACATTACATAGCCAGCCACAAATTTGAACTATTCTCGACTAGAGACCACAAACTACGTATTGGAAAATTAAAAATAAATGTATTCCTCTATTCATCCGTGCATCCGCAATATGCAATATAAACTGCCGATAGTGGCATTTGTTCGGGAGGTTGGATATCTCTGCCCGCGTTCTATTCAGCTATTGTTCAAAATAATGACTTCAGCAAGTGAGATCGTTCTGTTCTGAATTCGAATTTAAATTATCCCTTTGGGGAGTTTACTTAGATCTCTGTGGTATGAAATTATCTGTTATTTTCTCTTGAGTTATTGAATCATTGCGAAACCGTGAAACTTTCCTGCGTTGAAAATCTATTTGCATAAGTATCATTAATGTTCAGAAATTCAGTTAAAGTTTCAAGGCTAGAATTGAGGCAGTTTTTGTTCTGATGTCTACGTTATCTATCAGAACGGTATATTTACATGTGGAGACTTCCTTAAATATGGATTTTTTGTAACATTTGGCGAAAGATATGAAATACTAAATTATTTCTCGATTTGAATGGACTGGACGGACGTACGTGCCAATGTCAGCGGTGGGCACTCCCCGCCTACCCTCTCTCAGTGAAGATTCTATTTACACAATCAATGGGTGGAGACCTAGGAGAGGTTCCATTTGCACACATGTTTCCCTATGACGAGTAGTTCGGACATTTCACCGAATAGTTCCCAGAATTACTAACCTTTCGTACCTCGTGTTCTATATCGATCAAATCAGTCTTGCTAGTTTCGTAACGACTTTTTCGAAGTATTTCGGACCTAGGCCCAGAGTTCGATTATGAACTTACAAGAAAGAACTAACATTAGGAACGAAGTAGGTCACTTAGGTATTACTTACAAGGATCTGCACAGTATAATTTAAAAATAAATCTGCGTATACTTTTAATCTTACCAAGTATCTAAAATTTAGTAAACTTCTTACGTTGTTTGATGTCTGATGTGATAGGAGCTTCAAATTAAACCAGACAGTGTTTTACCGCCAGACCATGTTAGCCTACACAAAGTAAGAAAGTAGGTAGAGGTAGGTAACATGCAAACAGACACGTGTATCTAAGTACCCAAAGCTTTTAGCCCCAAATTCAGGAATGATGCTCATCCATGAATCTCGTTTTAAAACTGACAGAATTGTAACTTACCTCCACTAAAATCTAGTTTCAGATAAAATCAAGTCAAGAATGAGCTTTGATTTAGCTGGAATAAGACCTTAGACTATTTATAACGTTATTTTTATAAATAGAGAAAAGCCGTCCGCAAAATGATTTCACAAAAAAATAAATTTTAGAATATGCAGTCGTTTTCAAACCGAAACTATTTTGGAATTTGAAATAAGTATGGTAAAAGTAAAGTAACATTGTTACAACACCTTCTATGGATATTGTAGCATTCCACATAACATTATTATCTACTACCCATTCCCGAACAGAAACAAAAATATCTTGTAATCGCTTTTATTTCTTTTGTTACACGTCTAACAAACAAAAATATCAGAACACTGGATAAGTACTCGTAGACAAGATTATTGTTACAACACGAGAGCAGTCTTTACGTGTCTGATAAAGCTGGATTATTTTCTTGCTAGCAAGTAGGTAATTTTGCGGGTAAGTGGTAAAAAAAACAGGCCAAGTGCGAGTCGGACTCGCGCACCGAGGGTTCCGGACATACCTGTAGGTATTCACGGTTTATGCATAAGGTTTATGTTTATGAAGTTAAATGTTTTTTTTTTTTAATTTTGATATTTGAGTTGATTGAATGAAAGGTAAATTACGGTTTACGATTTATGACGTATTCAAAAAAACAATTTACTAGATCTCGTTCAAACCAATTTCCGGTGGTAGTTTACATGTTAATGTACATCATATATTTTTTTTTTTAGTTTGATCATTCTCTTATTTTAGAAGTTACAGGGGGGGGGACTCACATTTTACCACTTTGGAAGTGTCTCTCGCGCAACCTATTCAGTTTAGAAAAAAATGATTTTATCCATGAGTTTGTTTTTAAGTGGCTCTACAACAAGCTTTGTTTTAGTTTTTATTTTTAACTAGCTTTTGCCAGTGGCTGCGCCCGCGTATTATACGTATAAACCTTCCTCTTGAATCACTCTATCTATTAAAAAAACCGCATCAAAATCGGTTGCGTAGTTTTAAAGATCTAAGCATACATAGGGACAGACAGACGGAAGTGACTTTGTTTTATACTATGTAGTGATTAAAATCGACTACAGATAAGTACTTATCCAATTAAATTATCCGGAAAAGAACCGGAATTTCTGACATAGCTTGCAGAGTAAGCAAACTGAAATAGCAGTGGGCTGGCCATGTTTCTCGAAAGGCGGATAGCCAGTGAAGCAGACGAGCCCTGGAGTGGAGACCGCGTATCGGCAAACGTAGTATGGGAAGCTAGATGGTAGTTAGATGGACCGACGACCTTTGAACTAGCTGGGGCAGACTGGAAGTGGAAGGCGGACGACTGAGTGTTATGCCGCAGGCTGGAGGTGAGGCATATGTCCAGCGGTGAACTGCGATAGGCTGAGTTGATTGATTGATTAACATGTCCAAACAAGGCATACGCGCTTCCGCTTTTTATACTGGACCCGCGCTAAGAGTATTTCGAAACGCCCGTATTACGCGCGTGCATTTTGACTGGCTATGCTGGTCCCAAGAAAGTCAAGATCGCGCTTGTCAGTACGCGCGTATTCGTACGTGCGTAAATCGATAAATCGGGAGGCAAGGGAGAGAAATTAGTATGCGATCACATAACAGATAAATAAATTAAATGTAGCAAACAAAGTCATATAAATACACGTTGGGGACGAAACCCCTTAACGTAAATTGATTTGACATTATATCGAACATAATGTAAAGCCGTTTCCTTTTATCGACATGTATTACAAAATGAGGTAAGGTTTAACCATTTTGATAATAGGTGCGCACGGCGACGAATCCAGCTATATATTTGCAGTATAACCTGGCTTATCATTGTAAGATAAATGTATACAATGCAAGCTCAGCTAAAACTGGAAATGTATAGCTTGATTTGTACCTGCCCACATTGTTTTTCATGTACTTTCCCTGTGTGTGCTCTTACCCAGTTATGACAACCTGGTACTTCGAAGACAAAGCGTTTTCTAGCTGACAAAACGTGTAAGAAAATTAAAAATACGAATTTTTTTTTCTCGTGAAATATTGTTATTGTGCTATTCGGGCCGGTGACAAATTCAACAAATCAAAAACCATGAAAATCGGTCCGGCACTTCTTGAGTTATAAGTGTGGTACAAACCCGACTTTGTTTTATATTTAAAGATAAAAACTGATTGAAACTTACAAACTCCTTTTTATTTTCAGTTCATATTTTATGTGTATGAAATAATACTCTTATTTTTTGGTAAACACAAATAATACTCCTATTCTCCCCTCTTTAAACGCTACCGGAGATTATGCTGCTCGATCTGTGCTGTCCGCTCCGTTAAAACACACCGGGGTAGATCTGTGCCATCCACCCCGTAAACGACGGGTCGGCACTACCGGGTTTGATACAACAATTTTTCCCAACTGCCCCGTTAACGGGGCGGGACGACCAGGGTGGATGGGTTGCACTCCTTTCCCTCATTACAAAGAATGCTTTTCGATACTTTTATAAATTTAATCAACAATGGTAGGTATGATTGTAACTTTATAAGAAAAAAAATCTATTTAGAGTTTTGAAATAAAACAAACCAAAAGGTTGTGGTCTGACCTTTAAGCTTGTATTATTTTAAAGAAAACTTTGTAAACCTGATCTGTGACTTAGATATATTAGTTACAGGTATAAGTTTTCTAGTTTTCCCAGTAGTCTTACCTATTTATAAAATAGCTTTTATAGAGTGTATAACAAGAGGTAGGTATTATGTAAGTGTGACAAACTTTATTTCATTATTTTAACGAATACAATGATGTGATGTGCATTGTATAGTAGTCGCCCTAGTAGTTATTTATTGCTTTACCACTTTGACAACAGTCTTTATATATATTTTTAACCGACTTCAAAAAGGAGGAGGTTCTCAATTCGGATGTTTATATTTTTTTTTTGTTTTTTTTTATGTATGTTCGGCCATAACTCCGTCATATATAGACGGATTTCCAAAATTCTTTTTTTGTTCGAAAGGGGTTTATTCCGAAATGGTCCCATATAATTTTCATATAGATCTGATGATGAGTTCGGGAGACAGACACCGGAACTCTTTAAAAAATGACAGCAAATCAATCGATTTCTGCTATCGCATAAATATGCATTGTTTGTTTGGAATTAGTGCAGGATGAATACCACAACTAAAAATTTAAAAATAAAAACTTTTTTACAAAAAAAAAAACAACCGACTTCCTTAAAAACACTACAAAGTGAAAAATAACTTTAATTTCGGAAGTCGGTGGCAAAAAAACCATAAATACAGATCCTAAGACACCGACTTCCGAAATTAAAGTTATTTTTCACTTTGTAGTGTTTTTAAGGAAGTCGGTTATTTTATTTTTGTAAAAAAGTTTTTATAATAAAACTAGCTTCTGCCCGTGAATTCGTCAGATTGAAATTTTTGGTCACCCGTTCCTGCATTTCGCATATCATTGCTCGCCCTCGGTTTTTCTTTGATTTTGCTTAGAGTTATTTCAGAAATTTCTACTTTTTGCTCGGTTACTGAGAGTCGTAGCACGATGTTGAAGATTTCCTCAAAAATTGAGCTATCAAATGCAAAATGTTTTCATCAGACAGATAGTTCCTGAGATTAGGCCGTTCTAACAAGAACAAAAAAAACAAACAGCTTTATTATAAGTATTAGGCCTTTTTCTATTGAGAAATCATCAAACGACTTCTCCCGCTCTGGGCAGAGCAGGAGGGCGTGTCAGACTTTTACTGACTAAAACCCACCCGCGTTCCTTCAGTTGCCCGTATGCCAGGGCCACGGTTACTCTTTCGAACTACTCGCGACCCTGGCAGGCATCGGTCCTAGCAGACGCCTTCAGTTTGCTAACATCTCTTTGAGGCGCGCGTGGAACACTACGCGCCGTCGACACGGGCCTGGTCCTTACCGGGCGGCGAGCTACCCATTGCTCGCCCTCCGCAAGACCGCGCCTACGATGGCTGGATGAGTCTGCGATCGACTCCCGACGCCCGGGGCGTCTCCTCCTGCGGCGGCTATGGACCATGCCACTCCCTCACGCGCACCGCCTCCTCCTTCCCGAGCATTACTGCTTCGCAGCAGGAGGTGACGGCTTCCCATGCCTTCTCGCTCCGTACCATGGCTCGCACCAGGGCTGGACGCGAGAGGTCGCCGCCACCGATCGCCTCCACGAGGACACGGCGGTGCTCCGCCCAGGCAGGACACACCTCCACCGTACACTCCACCGTGTCCTCCAAACGATCCTCGCAATCGAAACACCCGGGCGTTTTCTCCCGCTTTATCCTGAACAGGAACCCACCGCAGCACCCATGCCCGGTGAGAACCTGTGTCAGGCGGAAGGTGAGGACGTCATGGCGCCTCTCAATCCACTCCTCAAAGAGGGGACTTACCGCCGCAATTGTGGCGTGCCCAGCACTGGGTTGCGACAGTCGGACCTGCCATGTCGCCATGAGATCCTACCGGAGCTCTGTCCGCCGCGCTGCGAAGTATTAGGCCCTTACATAATATAAAATTGGCATTTTTTCGAACGGGCCACTTTGATCTCAAATATCTGGCGTTTGGTTAGGAATTCCAAATTCAAATTTATTTCAAATTTAGCGATTAATTTTTTTTTTTGCGCTATTTGATTTTACCTTGGCATGTTCCCAATAAGGAAAACTTAAAAATCACGTTATTTACGAATACGAGTTCCACCGTGGCACCATCGCTGCCGAAACATTTCGAAGGATTAATGATGTGTATTTACGTTTCCTTTTTGCAAGCTACTGTAAAATAAAACAAGGCACGTCTTTGGCTCCAAGGCTTTCGATCTGGAAATTTTGACCTACAAAACAAACACAGTGGATGACCGGAGACCCTAGATGAAGCATAGCATCATTATGGAGATTTAAAAGTGATCATAGCAGAGGATCTATCGCATACCACGTCAGCGCTAGCGGCAGGCTTGGATGTGAGTGATAAAACCATTTTAATTCACTTGAAACAAATTGGAAAAGTGAAAAAGCTCGAAAAATGCGAACCGCATGAATTCAGTGAAGCACACCAACAAACACGCGTCAAGTGTTGCGTTCTATTACTCAACCGTCACAAGAGGGTTTTTATTCGTATCATTCCGTGTGATTAAAAATGGATCCTGTACAATAATCGGAAATATTCCGCGAATTGTTGACGGAAGCGTTTACGCCAACACGAATTAGCCGGTTGGCTAAATCCTGCCTCAAGCGAAAGTTGACTCAGAAAAATGTACTAGCATGTGTCTGGAATACCAATAGGCTTGTCATGGAGTACAGTTTGCTAAGATCAAGCCAGGGCCCTTAAACAACTTTCGCGTGTGCTGTAGCCAATAGTGCGGTGAAAATTAAGTTTTGGTATTTTATTTAAAGATAGAGTTCAAGAAAAAGCGTAAAGAAGCGTTCCTGAACCGCAGAGTTTCACAAATTCCACATAAAATAGAAAAACAGTCCTGAATAGGCCAACATTAAAATGTAACTCTCGTAGAAATACAAAAGTATTTCAATAAAAGTTGATCGTTTTAGACTTTCGATAAGCGCGGATGTGTTTTGACTACGAATGCTGAAAACTTCAGGAAAATGTTTAAATAAGTATTCGTAATTATCGTTTTTACTGAAAAGCTACTTTTATTTCGAGTCGTTTTCGTGAAGGTACTCGTAATACTAGCCAAAGTAATACCACGTTCAATGTTTTATTCAGGATATGGACCGCAGTGCAAACAGTAGGTACCCCGTTCTACTTACTTTCTGCGAGACGCAACCTGAATTAAGTTGAAGAGAAGTGAGAACACATCTCACTGCTCTGCAACTTAATGCAGCTTCTAGATTCCTACATACTTACCTATGTATTTGTTAGGGGGTTCCACAAATATGTATGTTTAATTCTTCAGTATGTATTAAACAGCAAAGCCGGCAGCCTATAATTATTTCATTCATCTCGTGTTGATCAACAAGCTTCGTTCGGCATCTACCCTCGCTTAAAGGCTCATAAGTCACACGAGTAAACAGGCTAGAATCGGGCAAATCGTCACTGTTAAATAATATCATACTTACTTTTGGCAATTCCCATGAAGGTCAATTTATTTGTAGTTGACAATTCCAAAAAGTCATATTAGGCAACTGGCACGTTTTGATAAAAACGTTAAGGAAACAACGAAAAGTTAAGGAAAAAGGACACTCACTTATTACTAACATAAAATTCTAAAACGTACCTGTTGCCGTGCCGCTGATACGAATTTCTGAAATTTTCTTATTAATATAATTTTTAGAATTATTAATATAAGCCCGCTCAAATGGGTGAATACCGTAATTACAGAAATAATAAAAAAAACATGGTGTCTCGCATGGATCCACGTTATCACAATGGCTTTTTCCATGTCGGATCCGTTATGGCTTACGAAGTTCGTTTGGATCGTTTCGGCGCAATTCGAGCCCAGCATGTGGGTTGCAGCTGAAAATTAGCGTCAGGTGGCACACCTTGTGTTGTCATCTGACATTATGCTGAGCTGAGGCCCTTTTGGCATTATTAGCATTGTTTTGTTTTTCTGCTTTTTTATAGTTTTATTTTAATGATGTAATGCCAATAAACACATTTTTTTTTCTTTCTTTCAAGTCAAGCGGCTCAGATATAGGTAATCTAGATATATATATTCGATTTTGCCGCGGAGTATATCGTATCATACCGCGGAGAATGTGTGTAGCTCCCCCTACGCATTTTGCTGGCCATTGACCGGAAAATACCGTTATCTTTTTATCATTATCATATCATATCACATCACGTCAAAAATGTCCATGTCTATGTCGTGTTTACAGCCATTAGGAGGACCCTAATGGCTGTAATAAAAGGTTAATAAATATAACGATAATCACGATACTTGACATAGGAATAAGTGATCGTAAATTAGTTTAGCCATAATATATTAACAGATAGGAGAACCGGATATTGGTCCTCTTGAACAAATATAACGTAGTGTCATTTGAATTCACACAGACCGCAATTTTCTTTTTGTTCAAGGCTAGTGAAATAAGGGACATGTCTTTTTTCCGATCCAGTAACTGGCCTCTAGGCATAATATAGACACGTGCCTGACCTTGGAATCGTGCCCGTTTCGTATAAATCGTATCTAGCGCAAACCGTCAAGTCATTATTCCTATCCAACCCGTCTCTTGCTGCCCTCTTCCAGCTACGCCTTAAGCTGAGGTCTATACCACAGTGCCCTTAGCGTGTAGTCACTTAATTTTTAAGTTTTAAGGCCCTAGCTGGACGCCTTAATTCATGGAGGCAGCCACAAGCAATTCCAGTTAAGCAGCCGACAATCTCCTAGATTGACTTGCGAGGTGTCACTACAAAAAAAAAAAACCGTAAAAGTCAAGTTCTGGTCTAGTTGCCCAAAGGCTATTTTCTGGAAATACTATCATATTTGGATTTCGAGCAAACTGTCCGCAGGATAAGAGAAAACAAACCTAGGTATTACTCAAATAGTTGAACTAATTTATTGTTAGCTTAATATTATTAAGTATCTCTTGAGACACGCGTGGGACGATAAGCACCTAAAATACTATTCAGACAAAATCTAAAACAATTGTCATATTTTGAAACCAAATATCAAACTGTCTTTCAAACTCTGTATGTTTTGGATAAATAAAGATC
This sequence comes from Aporophyla nigra, assembly GCA_947507805.1. Classification (NCBI taxonomy): domain Eukaryota; kingdom Metazoa; phylum Arthropoda; class Insecta; order Lepidoptera; family Noctuidae; genus Aporophyla; species Aporophyla nigra. The sequence goes on along the minus strand of OX382302.1, from coordinate 12,327,957 downwards.
ATGTTCACCACCATTATCATCATTTCAGCCAAAAGACGTCCAGGCCTAGCGGGGTTTGCCATAATCGCCACAATTGGCAAGCGGGTTGGCGATCGCATGATGGTGGTAAATGCATGGAGAACGCTCCCATTCATGCTGTGCATGTTCTATTAAATCGCTTAGTCGCCTCTTACGACACCCACGGGAAGAAAAAAGATGGGGCCTATTCTTTACGTCCGACATCACACGAAACGGGATTATATTATTGCCCACGACTTCGTCTGCGTAAATGTCGGTTATTACGGACGCAGGTGAAATCGCGTGATGAAAAGTAGCCTATGTCCTTACTCGGGATTCAAAATTACCCCGTACCAAATTTAATCAAAATCGGTTTAATGGTTTAGTCGTGAAAGCGTAACAGACGCTTATAATATTAGTATAGATTAATTATTCAAAAAATATCTGTGAGATTTCAATTACTTTCAACAATGACAGTCTATTAAACGGTATTTTAGTAGTTAGATTTAATTTGTCTAAACCCCAAAGGTTAGTTGTTCATAACGTCTTAATGGAGACTCTCAATCTTAATTTAAGACTAAAATCCACTGTGGGACGGTCGAGCGTTGTAATTTCATTCCTTCATAACGGTTGAAGAGCGATTAGGGATAGGTATATTACTAGGTACAGTGTACAGTAGGCTGCATGTCACTGGGTTACACTATGACCTTGAGCTGGCCTAGCATAGAACGGAGTTTCAATAGATTAAGAGGGGAGCAAGAGGGTAGCCCGCGGAAATCAAATTTCCTTCCTTTTTTTTTGCAATTTGTAGGTTAGGGGGTTTATGTTGAAAAATTAAACAGGATTCTCGACCGTAACACGTAACTATTTCAATCAACTCAACCTATCGCAGTCAACTGCTGGACAAAAGCCACTCCCATGCTGCGCGACAACATTCTGTCCTCTGCCTTCCGCATCCAGTCTGTCCCAGCCATCTTCATACATACGTCATGTTCTTTCTTATTGATACGTCATGTTCGTGAACGGGCGCCATCAGTAGGGACTGGCCATCTCTTAGCTGCCACGGCTTATATTGATTTCTGAATGGTTATTTTAGTTTTGTTTTAATTGCAGACACTTTTAATGAGCACGTATTTTTACATCGTTCTCACATTGATAATTCCAACATAAATTATGTAACCAACTATTTGTAACAACATTTTTGCTTGAAAAGAGTGTCCGTGGAGTTTCTTATCCTTTCTTCTCCATAGGTACCTACACTTTGGACTGGGCAACTAGCTGCATTTTTTTGACACACCGCCACTTGATAACTCATAAATACCTGTGATTGGTTTATTTGAAATAAATGCTTTTGTTTGACCTGAGAAGGGTCGTCAGTCGATCTAGCTGGAGGGCGTCTCACAGTACGCTTGCCGATACACGTTCTCCACTACAGGACTTCGTCTGCTCCATCGACCATCGGTCATTCGACAAACATGGCCTGCCCTCTGTCACTTCAACCTGCTTAAAACTGTGAGCATAGCCCGCTACATGGCGCACAGAGCGACCTTAAATTTGTGGTGTGTGGTAAATATTTATATGATTATAGTCATTGAAATCATTAGTACAAAGTTCTAAGTTCATTTAATCCTTGCAACGTGACACTAACCTGCAAATTTGAACGAACTATTTGCAATTTGGCGGTCTAAATTAGCGCTACTTTATTCACCTTAGAAACTTGGTTATTTTACCACTGACGTACACACTCGGTAAATATTCCGCTCATAGATCACCGATTAATTCGTGTTAGAACTTTGATCTTTTTAACAAAACTCTTATGTTTGTTTACCGGATAGCTTCACATTAATTTTCTTCACATGATAGTGTATCTACACCACTATAAAACAGTGAGCCCGCCAGAGTCAAAATAGTTTCGTCTGGCGTAGACAGAACAGTATGTCTTCTGTCTGTTGCTTGCTTCACTTGTTCCTCCTAGCTAAAACACTAATAAATGGTGTCAGGCGGAAAATTTTGTGCTGATTCTTAAGCATATTTGAATAAATAATTTCAGATTTTTCATAATCTCATATCTCATGTTCTCTCAAGTATTTAATGCGCGATTTAGGCCTGGAAATAATTATAATTGAATATTTTAAGCTAAAAATAAAAATACCGTAGTATTCTGCAATCGATAGTTTAAAGACAAACAAGATTGCAAACCAATATTTTCAGGCCGACCGAAGGGCAAACAAGTTAACATCGGTACACTGAAAGTCAATTCCGTTCCGGGTTTTCCACTTACGTTTTAGATTTTTTATTTGAAAAGCATGTAAATCACGAATGTACAAAATTTCAGCGGACATTTCGTTATTTAAAAGATAAATGAAAGCAATTGTTTTTTTATTAAGTCAGGTACATTTTAACGATGAATTTCTGTTTGGATAAATAAAGCTCCTAGCGGTTTACATGTTGTGTCACTTTCCGGTGTTTTTTTTAACGGTATGCAGTGTTTCTGTTTCGTATCGGATTTGCAAAGAAAATGTATTTATATTAAGCATTGTTGTAGTACTTTTAAAATTATCAGTCAGCCTATTTTGTAAAAGTCTCTCCGTTAAAACTTAGTGTGGAGAAAGCTATCATTAGAGTAGGTATAGATGCTAGGGATTGTCACTATTGACTGCCCACTTCACACTTTTCACTGATAAATATTAACAGATAGATCAGCAAGTATCGCTTTTATTCCAGACGAGTTTTAACAGTGGCATGTGCTAAGGCTTAGTTTGTTCCGAGAAGAGACCACATGAATGAAGCATAAAAATCTCACACACCCTGGTCCGCCACCCCACGTCTATGTTGCAGAGAGTCAGCGCTTATTAAGGTAATTAGCGTCAAGTGCTCATACACGCTTAGTTCCGTATTAATAAATCACTCTTATTTGAAAGCTTTTTCATAAATCTCTGCTCTTATGTCTAAATATGCTTGTTTTGATGAACGAAAAACATTATCCAATAGGACTATATTTAAAAAAATATGACGGTGAATCCTACGATATTTTCTTTTTTTAAATATGACGTTAACATTTTGACAGTTGTTTTCAAGTAAGTACCTAAGTTGTGATTTGAGTCTAATCTATACATCTATACAAATAAATAAAATTGGAGTGTCTGTTTTTAATATTAAAATAACCGCTTTTTACTAAGTGTATATGAATGTATACACGGTACATATACCAAAACAACATTTTTTTATATTTTTGTCTGTCTGTCTGTCTGTTTATTCCGGCTAATCTCTGAAACGGCTGGACCGATTTTGACTTTCACTGGCAGATAGCTGATGTAACAAGGAGTAACTTAGGCTACTTTTATTTTAGAAAGATTCTTTTATTTTAGAAAAAATAAATAATAGTTTAAAAAAACTAAAAACACGCTGAATTTTGAGACGTATGTCAGCGTAGTTTGTGACGTATGTCAGCGTAGTTTTCAAAGACAGTTTTTATGAAAAACTTTTTGTTAAATTTCAAGCGGACGAAGTCGGGGGTAACAGCTATTACCTATAATATAACCTGAATTAACACATCTTACCGCGGTAGTACGTCCTCCTGCGTTAATTTCCGACATCCACGCGGGCAAAGCCGTGGGCAAAAGCTAGTATAACATAATGTTTTATGCGGCATAAAGATATTTTTGGAACGAACTTCTTTAACGCAGCTTGCGGTAGGAGTAAATTCATAGAAAACGATACGTAACGTAAACGCGTTCTACTTCCATGTGACATATTGATATATCATAGAAAGAGTTAGATGGTTTTCATAGTTTTAGAAGGTGCTGAGCCCAATACTGAGGATAAATTGAAAGTCCAAAGACGTGGCTGCAAAAAAATTCAAATTTGTCATCATGGGCGTCGTTTTCAAGGTTTATGAGGGTGCTGAAGCCGATAGTTGGGTTACAATAAAGTTTGACTCTTTGAAAGATAGAGAAAACGATGATACATTTGGAGTGGATGTAAAACCATAAGAAACTTGTTCATGACGGGGGTCGCCCGGGGTTTTTTTTTCTTTTGCACAAATTGGTACCTACAATAGCAATATAGTAAATAACAATACAGTCAAATACTGTTGAATCCCATAAGACTAAGATAGCGTCTCGGTAAAAAAAAGTAAGAACTCACAAATTTTAGAACAAAATACTATGTAATTTTCCAGCGTGTCTTAGAGGTCTAATAATAACTGAAATATTTAGGTAGTTTATAGATACAATTCCCACAGACATTTATTCATCGTTAGGCATCAGTACACTAAACTGACGCGAACCCTTGTAATTGTATTAAATCTTAGTAGTTACGAAGATAATGGCATTATCGCATTTATAACAGGCAGCTTCTCTTTTGCTTTCCTGCTGAAATTTAATCCGAGTTTATTAAACTCATAAATGTTAGTGATAAATTTACATCATCATCTGCCAAGCCTTTTCCCAACTATGACTTAGGGTCGGATAGTTGTTGAAACAATAAATAAATAATAGGTATATAGTCTGTGCCAGATTTGAAAAAAATAAAAGTCGTTAACACCTGCGTACCAATGTATTCAAATGACCGTTTTGACCGTGCTAGCGACACTTTCTTTACATTTTTTTCGTATCGTTTTGAAATATTTGAATACATTGGAAGGCGGGTGTCAACGACTTTTTTTTTCTTATCTGGCACAGACTATAGTAACCAGGTTCAAATTAAATTACCTGGCTATTCTTTACCCACGTATTGGGTATCGATATCAAACACTAATGAAATATTACATACGTATATCTACCTAAATATTACAAAGTTTTTTTTTAATCAAAAATTTGTTCAGATCTTTAAATGAAAATGACATATACACATGGGAACGAAACGACTGTTATATTATGTATTTTTTTTTAATTAGAAAAAAAACAGTTCCACGAAAAATTTCAAAAACAGCCTGTGCTATGATGAAATTTTTTTTCGTAATATTAGTTTTCGATATAGATATTCAACACATGGGTAAAGCATTGCCAGCTAACTTTAATTGACCTTTTATAGAGTTAACGCTTCCCTCACGCGCGAAACGGAGCAGAAAAACTGGTTGCCGAGATATACAAATTCCGGATTCATGAATTTTATATTTATATTAAAAGAATTAATATCTATTATATACACTAAGTACTACATTAAATGACTAATTATTTAAGTTTCATTAATGGATTGGCCATGTTAGATTGTATTAGAAGAAAGAAAACAAGTTTATTTGCAGTAAACATGACGCAAAGAAAAACTAAACACAAAACAAAAAGAAAAAGCTGGAAGAAAATATGCGTCACACCCACGCAAAATGGCCATCGCTCAGCATAATGCTGTGACCTTATCGAGACAGAGCCCCCCAGCGCTGGTACTGTATTGTTATGTCGTTCATATCTAGCTTGAAGCACAGGTTCAACCTTGTTCAGGCAAATGAATAACTGTGCTCTATTTTAATTATTGAGTTACTTTGTAAATGTGTCCCTTTTTATATAAATGCAGGAAAAAATAAAACGATTATTATATTAAGGAAGTTTTTCACCAATACGGTTTCCCGCCGGAAATTGTTTACAAATAATTGACGTGACTAACATTAATTTGTTTTCATAGAACGATAAATCTTTGCAGGCATTTGTTAGGTTCTAAATTCAGTTAATGCTCCATTATATTTTAGTTGTTTTTACTTGAAATGTACAACTTACTTTCAATGTAAAGTTTCTAGGTCAATAGGTAGCATTTCATAAAGCGAGCGAGTCATTAGCAATAACAAAATAAAGGCTGCTTCAGACAGGCTCGACGTGACATTTGTAGAGCAATTTCCATGAAGTTTTCATAGAAATTGTTCTACGAGAGTCGCGTCGCGCCTGTTTGTGGGAAGGTTTAAAAGAAATTGGACCATATTGTTTATAACCGACTTCAAAAAAAGGAGGAGGTTATCAATTCGACTGTATTTTTTAAATGTTTGTTTCCTAATAACTTTTGACTGGGTGATCCGATTTTGATGAAACATTTTTATTTGAAAGCTGGTGCTTTCCGAATGGTCCTAATTTGGTTCTATTCGGACAATGAAATCCATGTGAAAACCATATAAGTGTTAAATTTGCATTAAGTATTTGCGCGACAAATGAACGAATAACGCGATTAGATTAGTGCGGGGTATCTACCAGAAAAAAAAAATAACCGACTGTCTTAAAAAAACACTACAAAGTCAAAAATAACTTTAATTTTGGAAGTCGGTGTCTTAGGATCTGTATTTAAGGTATTTTTGTTTTTTTAAGGAAGTAGGTTGTTATTTTTTTATTGTTTTCAGATAAGAGATTGATGTTTTTCTGGAATATGGAGCGGTTGAATTTACAACTTTTGGAGTATTAATTTTAACTTAGCAGATTCATAAAATACAGTTTGATCTGTAAAGTTTTTTTTTTTACCAGGGTGAATTATATCTACATGGCTAAGTTACATTCCCTAAATAGGTCCTCATTAGACCTTAAGTAAGGCTTCTTCAAAGTGGCAGGACGCAACAGCGAGACGCGATTCCTGTAGAACAATTTCCATGAAGTTTACACAGAAATTTTTCTACGAGTATCGCGTCGCGCCTGTTTGTGAGAGTCTTTATCCCATTTTATTTTTGTGGTTGGTGCAGAATGCCGTTTCTACTAATTATCTTTATCAACCTACATCTCAGTATTTCTCCCTTTATGGTCATATCAGATTGTACACAATACTTCCATTTCTTCATCTGGGTTGTGGAGGTCAGAGTCCCTCCATGTAAAATACTGGTATTCCGCAGCCGGTAAGCCTGGAAGCTGACTCCACCATTTTTGGGAAAGGCTAGGCAGATGGTGATTTTAGTTTCTTCTTCTTCTTAGCGTCATCATCATTATTTCAGCCGATAGACGTCCACTGCTGGACATAGGCTACTACTAAATGGAGGGGGGGTTTGCCGTAATAGCCACGCTTGGCAGGCGGGTTGGCGATCGCAGTATGGTGGTAAACTGCATAAAGAACGCTGCTGCCCATTCTTTAGTAAGTCCCTTAGTCGTCTTCTACAAAACTCACGGGAAGAAATTAAATGGTGCAATTCTTTACAGTTTTCTTTCTTTGACCGTTTGTTCCGACAATCCGGTACTACATAAATCGATATTTAAGTACCCTCTACACACATATATTTATTTTCTCTTTAATTATAATCTCTGTAGTTAGTAAATAAACTGCCATTGTCAAGTTAGACTTTGACAAGTTTCGTTTCCCGTGTACTTGTTTAATTACTTCGTTTTGATCATTTATAATTGCTTGCTTATACAGGTGGCACGGAAAACGACGCGCACACTGTAACCAAGAAATCAACACATGATTCTAAACCCCAAAAGTGTAGAAAATTTTTGGAAGTGAAAAAAATAAACAATCAGCTATTACATACAAAATATGTAATAGCAGATTGTTTTTTTTTTTTTTGTCGTTTTCCGTGCCATCCTGTATAAGCAAGCAATTATAAATGATTAAAACGAAGTAATTAAACAAGTAAAAAACAATCAGCTATTATATATTTTGTATGTAATAGCTGTTTTTTTTTGTCCAATATCTACCTAGTCAAAATGTATGTAACACCATTTTTTAAAGTACTCCGGCTCCTTATTTCGTTGTACCTTCTTTGTCAGACACACGCTTGTTAACCACAGAACTCCGCTTCATTAACAATTGTCCGTATTTATGCAAAAAGGAACCACCCAGCAAAACGTACTTCTGAGATATCAAAGGATTTACAAAAACAAGTGCAGCTCTGTTAGATGAAGTATAATTACTATTTATTTATTTTAAATTTATTGATAAATTACTTATTTACGTATGCGTATATAAATTTGCTCTGAATACTCTTAAAGGTACTAGATAATTAAGAAAATGTGCATGTGGTTCCTTTTAACATTTACTAATTGATAGGTTTTCTCATACAAAAAAAGAACCACAACCCAGGGATTTACTGATATCAATGAAACTATGTAACTTGGTTCCATTTGCTGTATTCAAAATAATTGTTAATAATAGAAATATGTGTAATGTGGCATGGTACCAAGTATGTGTGGATCTGTTTTGTATAAAATGACATAGTAGTAATATCGTTTATTTGTTTGAACAATCGAGTCCCGTTGTGCTGTGGTTCGGTTTTGCTTTATATGTAATATTTATTGTTGCTGTTGGTTCCATTCTGCTTTTAGTATACCTTGTTTCCAAGGAAAAAAACATGTGTTTTTTTTGTATAAGATTTTAGACCCCTTTTAAATTAGTATTGTTCAAAAAAAGTAAAAAACTAAATTTGTTGTGTGGTTCCATTTTGCATAAATACGGACAATTAATTAATTTAAAAGTTCAACACAAATTGACGCTAATTAGTTTCGTAAAGTTTTTGATCGGTGAATTATTAGAAGTTTAAATTGTTGAGGACTATCGGTCAACTGAAAATCGTCGCTAAATAGAATTTTAATGCGGGGTTGACCTAGTAAATTAATAAGTAGATTATGAATCACCCATTAGTATTATAAATATGCAAAGACCCCATGTGGCTTACTGCAAAGAAAGAAATTATCCTTTCTCTACGTCGAGGGACGTCTTAAATGTGATCAAGGGGATTCCGCCAAGAGGAAAGGCATTAGGATAACTTATAATTAATTAGCCAACCGCAGAGATTTTGTATGATGTGATACCTACAAAGTGCTACAATGCCACGCAGTATGGTTGTTGGTGGAATTTAGTACGGGCAAACGACATATTTCTGCTTGCCTTTATGATAGTAATGTACCTGCAATGTACTGACACTGCAAATATCAATGTCACTTGCTATCGAAAAAGTGTAACCAGAGGAGAAAATTCTCAGTACGTTCACAGTCTAATCTCAGTCCCATCATCATTAGCCATAATGTTCCCACTGCTGGGACACAGCCCTCCTCCCGGTGAGAGGAAGTGGGCATAATCCACCACGCGGGTCCAGTGCGGTTTGGCAGATCTGTCTTCGAATTTTTGGTTCTAAGACATACCGGTTTCCTCACGATGTTGTTCTTCACCGTTTTGAGAGCAGTGGTGATGATGTAATTTACCCAAAGTAAAGCGCCTGATTGGGTCATCTCAGTCCCAATCTGTCAAAAATACCTAATGTTTCCATAAATTTTTGACAAGTTTTAGTCATTTTTTTGCTGTGGGGGAAATCATCAAATGACCTCTCCTGCTTTAGGTGGAGCGGGAGGGCGTGTGACTTTTACTGCCTAAAACTATCCGTGTTCTTTCAGTTGCCTGTGCTAGGGTCACGGTACCCCTTTCAAACAAATCTACAACCTTGGCAGAACCAAGGTAATACTGCGACTAAATTTGAACGTTTTTAATAACGTGGATTGGCCTTCTGTTAGCTGCTAATCTCTAAGCTGTAAGCTGTTCTTCAACTCAGCCTATCGCAGTCCACTGCTGGATATAAGCCTCTCCCATGTTGCTCCATAACACCCTGTCCCCTGCCTTCCGCATCCAGTCTGCCCCAGCCAGTTTCCGTAGGTCGTCGGTCCAGATCGGCAAACATAGTGTGTGTGTGTGTGTGTGTGTGTTTGCCGATACACGGTCTCCACTCCAGGACTCGTCTGCTCCATCGGGCATTGTTCCTTCGACAGACATGGCCAGTCCACTTCAGCTTGCTTACTCTGCGAGCTATGTCAGTAACTCCAGTTCTTTTCCGGATAATTTAATTTATGATTTTATTCTTCAAAAAAATTCCAAGCATAGCCCGCTCTATAGCGCGCTGAGCGACCTTGAATTTGTGGACCAGCCCAACTGTTAGTGTCCACGTTTCGGCACCGTATGTTAATACGGGCAGGACGCACTGATTGAAGACCCTAGTCTTCAGACATTGCGGGATAGGCAACGAGAAGACTTGACGAAGTTTTCCAATTGATGCCGAACCTAACTGGATCCTTCTGTCGGCTTCCTTTTTAAAGTTGTGTCTACCGAGCTGGATGACTTGCCCTAAGTAGACATATTCCTTCACAACTTCGAGAAACAAACCGTCGATGTAGATTGGATTCGGCAAGACGTGCGAGTTGTACATAACTTTCGTCTTTTTAAGTTCATGCCGAGGCCAACCCGTCGAGAGGCTTCATTCAGGCTATGCAGCATCCGGTCCAACTGTTCCAGCGTCTCTGCCATTATAACGATGTCATCGGCAAAGCGAAGGTGTGAGATGTACTCGCCGTTCACGTTGATACCCTGTCCAGTCCAGTCCAGCGTCTTGCAAACGTCCTCCAATGCGTTAGTAAACAGTTTTGGGGATATCACATCCCCCTGTCTAACCCTTCTCAGCAGTTCGATGAGCTTGGTTTTTATGGTCCACGATCTGGACAGTTACCGTGGCAGCGTCATACAAGCATCTCAACACGTCGATGTAGCGCCAGTCAATTCGACATCGTTGCCAGAACTGCCCATATTTCGTTGGAGTCGAAGGCTTTCTCGTAGTCCACAAATGCCATACACAGCGGCTGGTTGTACGCCTCGGTCTTCTGTTCAATTTGCCGAACAGTATGTATGTGGTCTACAATACTAAAGCCTTTTCGAAAACCAGCTTATTCTGGCGGCTGGAACTCGTCAAGTCTTCTAGCGAGACGGTTCGTGACGACTCTCAAGAACAGCTTGTATACGTGGTTCAGAAGTGAGATAACTTTTATTACTTTATAAAATGTCAACAAGACCTATTCTTTTAGTCGAAATTGTGTATAATGTCGGACGTAATATTTTCGGGATTTTTTATCAGCGAGCGACAAAATCCAGCCGCGATTTTATTACGCCCGTGGGAATGTGGACCTACCGTTGTTTACGAACTCTAAACTAAAAATAATCTATTAGGTCCCTTATGTTATGTTAATAGTTCTATTTACGTCCCATGGCATTCATTAATAGACTGTTTGACTTTAGAATCTTGTCTGAAGAAACTTGGGAAATCATGTCGTAATAAGTTTTGACATTAGAGGAATCATGATTGTCCTCGTTATTTATGTTTGTTGTGCCTACTCAAATTTCCCTCATTAAGTCGGGGATTTCGTGATAAAGGAAAAATTTGACGTAGGTTGTAAATTTATATTTAACTTACCGTTACTTATTAAGGTGACTGAGTCGTGGGCCTAGTGACGCTACTGCTTTTTTTTTTGGATGGGAAATCATCAAATGACGTCTCCCGCTTTTGGGCGGAACGGGAGGGCGTGTCAGACTTTTACTGACTAAAACCCACCCGTGTTTCTTCAGTTGCCCATGTGCCAGGGTCACGGTATCTCTTTCTAACAATCTCGCGACCCTGGCAGGCATCGGTCCTAGCAGACCCCTTCAGTTCTGCTGACATCTCTTTGAGGCGCGCGTGGAACACTACGCGCCGTCGGCCCGAGCCTGGTCCTTACCGGGTGGCGAGCTACCCATTGCTCGCCACCCGCAAGCTCGCGCCTACGGTGGCCGGGAGTCTGCTATTGACTCCCGACGCCCGGGGCGTCTCCTCCTGCGGCGGCGTGACGCTACTGCTAAGCATGAGATCCTGGGTTCTATTCCCAGGGCGGGCAAGGTGTTTTGGGTTTGGATTCTATCTGGAATTACACAGTAGCAACCCGGAGTCTGTATAAGAATAAGAATATTTAGCCAAGTTTACATTCAAATCGATTGCATTCCTGGACCTCACACTAGGATTCCGTTTGTTGTGAGATCCAGGTTACTTCGTTCCGTTTACATTTTTGTAGAATAACGGCACTTACATTATTTACTTAATAATAGGTACATACATTCTTTAACTTAATAATAGTCGTAAAAAATAATAAAAGAGTAAAGTAAATTGTGGTTTAATTTGTGTCAGTTGTGTTGGTTTATGATATAGGTACGTAAGTGAGTAAGTGTATATGTTTATGATGTGTGAACTGTGAGTTTTAAGTTAAACCAAAAAAACCTTCTATCATGTCGTAGTCCATTGCAAGAAGAATATTTGTTACCGCCAGTCTCAATTTCCTTTGTGTTAGTTTTAGTATTTTGTGTATGCCATTGAATTTCGTGTATATATGTGTGGTCCTATAAAACCAAAAGACCTTCTGCCGATTATTTTACGGTATTAGAATCTGTCCCAATGTACCCTTCGCCTTGAAATGACACACGTGCTTAAGGCAGTTTTATGGAATCGTAGCGTCGCAGATAGTATGTAAAGTTGCCTAACTCTAAGAACTCCCATCTCCGAATACAGTTTATTCTTGAGGTACCGGTATGGTCGTCTACACGCAACTTTTAGTAGAGCGCGCTGAGCTCGTTCTACCTTGCACTAATTGAGAATGGATTGACAAAGTGAAAAATAGATCATCTTAAGGACCGAATCGTCAGCAATCTTGCCTAGTTGTTTGAAGATACGCAGCATTGTTCTAATCCGGCCCCTTAAAGCGCTCAGGTGTGCGGACCACGTCAATCTGTCAGGGTTGGTGGATCTGTGCCCGTTTTATGGAACTTAAACATAACAGGCAAAATGTGGGTGGACCCACCTCTGCCCAACCCTTAGGGAAACAAGGCATGATGTTATGTTATGTACTTATTAAGAAAAATCCTGAAAAAACACATGATCATAATCTGAAAAGATCAATAATGAAAAAAAACTTAAGAGGTGTCAAGGGACACCCGGACATAATTTTTATATTTTTTTTTATTATTTATTATGTACAAAAAACCTGTATACACTCAACAAAAATATTATCTCTCTCTCTCTCCCTCTCTCTCGCCCTCTCTCTCCCTCTCTCCATCTCTGTCTCCCTATCTCCCTGTCTCTCTCCCTCTCTCTCTCTCTCTATCTCTCTCTGTCTCTCTCTCTCCCTCTCTCCCTCTCTCCCTGTCTCTCTCTCTCTCTCTACTCACAACAAAAAAAACAACAATATACAAACAAATACAAACAACAACTGTATATATTACAGTCGAATTGAGAAACCTCGTCCTTTTTTTTGAAGTCGGTTAAAAACTGTCGTGACAACTTTTCGTAAGAATTTTTTCCGTCTAGCCCCCTTTCACAACGCGCGATAAGGAACTTCGTTCCAAAAATCTAATTAAATATCGTAGAAGAAAAAAATACGGAATGTGATTCCTTTTATTAGACTTCCTCAACAGGGTTTTTCGTTTACAATACAATACAATACAATCCTTTATTTCAGGCTACTAAGGCCCATAAAAACAATCATCATCATCATCATCATGTCAGCCGTAATACGTCCACTGTTGGACACAGGCCTCCCCCAATCTGGGGGGCTTTGCCATAATCGCCACGCTTGGCAGGCGGATTGGCGATCGGGATTATTCCGATCTGTCACCCCGCTTTGTCCCCTTAGGGGGACAGATCCGAAAAAAAGTTTGATCTGTCCCCCTGTTAGCAATGAAGGGACTGTTCGAACTTTATTCACTCCTTAACGGTTTCAACTTTTTATTCCTGTTTGTCCCCCATAGAATTTAAATTAATTCTCAAAAGTAATTCTACACGTTATAAGCTAACTTTCAAGAATTAAATAAAAGATTAGTGGTTTGGATTATTATAACGACCTGTATTAAAATAAATTATAAATATTTCTTTTGTTTCTGTATCGATCAGTCACAGTCCCATAAATCACGTATTAGGTATTCCAGGTATAATAAGTATAATAAGAATCAGTCCTCTGATTTGAATTCATATTACAAATGTTAATTTTTACTAACAATATGTTAACTTTTTTGTTTGATAACTCCTACAGGAATGAAAACGTCAAAACTTGAATTTATTTACTTCATTCCTGAATAATACAGAACTAATTACTTTAATAGATGCTGCAATTTTATCTAAACACGTAAAATTTTCTTATTAGGAACATTTCCTCATCTAAAAGTTAACACATTGTTAGTAAAAATGAACATTTGTAATATGAAGTCAAATCAGAAACGCGATTTTAAGCAATATAGCACTAATTTTTATCCAATTAAGTACCTTAAATATATTGTGCATTTAATATAGATCAATATAGCTTTTGACGCATGTAATTTAAATGAATATCTTAGTAGATATCAGAGATTTAAAAAGCGGGAGCGGCTGGCGGGCGGTAGGTACGTCCGTCCCGGTTGGTAGCGGTCGGGTAGTGCAAGATAGATTAGTAGGATTGTAATTCATATTACTTAGGCTTCATAGTAAATGCAAATATTATCATGTGTGTTCGTTATACTCAAAATAAACCTAATAGTATTATTCCAAGTAAGAGACCGCGAAGTATGGCTTAGATGTTTAGATTTTTGGATCGATTCGGATTATTGGTTATTCTGGATACTTACCATATAGGATACTTTATCCCGGTAGTAGGTATCCAGGTGATATTTTCCGACAGCTATACGGGCGAAGCCACTGGCAAAAGTACTGTTCCTACAATTCCTACGATCGATTTGGTGTCTGGTAAATGATTGAGTGTCTGTATAGGTAGAATACGAGCGTTAAGAAAAACCAGGAAGACTTATATTCAACTAAACCAATCCCTATGCCGCAGTCTTCTTACTCTGAATACTATTAGTTTTATTTACACACATGATATTCTCATAAACTATGAATCCGAAGTAATATGAATTATAATCCTACTTACTACTAATATTATAAATTATGTGAAAATATTTATGGTTGGGTGTTTGTTTCTCAATCACGCAAAAATGGCTGAATGGATCTGGATCGAAAATGGCACATAGAGTAGGTATATAATACCTATATAACCTGGATTAATACATTCTTACCGCAGTAGTACGTCCTGCTGCGTTAATTTGCGACATCCACGCAGGCGAAGCCGCGGGCGAAGCCGCGGGCGAAAGCTATTATTCTATAAAACTAAACTAAAATTGTCACTAAACACGTAATGATGACGGCGTCGTGTTCTGCTGCGGGGTGTCACGTAACCGTCCTTGGAGACGTCGAATACGACACCTTTCGGCCAAACGTCCTCTCTTAAGCAGGTCTGTAGATGGTCGGTTGGAACTCGTACCACGAACGACTTAAAGTTCATGTTGTGGCGCGATTCCAACCTTGCAACCCTCCGAATCCAGTTGGTCTACGTGTGTGTTGGTTTTTTTTTTTCTGCATGGGAAATCATCAAATGACTTCTCCCGCTCTGGGCGGAGCGGGAGGGCGTGTCAGACTTTTAATGACTAAAACCCACCCGTGTTCCTTCAGTTGCCCATGTGCCAGGGTCATGGTATCTCTTTCAAACAATCTCGCGACCCTGGCAGGCGTCGGTCCTAGCAGACCCCTTCAGTGCTGCTGACATCTCTTTGAGGCGCGCGTGGAACACTACGCGCCTTCGACCCGAGCCTGGTCCTTACCGGGCGGCGAGCTACCCATTGCTCGCCGCCCGCAAGCTCGCGCCTACGGTGGCCGGGAGTCCGCTATAGACTCCCGACGCCCGGGGCGTCTCCTCCTGCGGCGGCTAAGGACGTGAGGGCGCAGAGACTGCCACTCCCTCACGCGCCCCGCCTCCTCCTTCGCGAGCATTACTGCTTCGCAGAAGGAGGTGACGGCTTCCCATGCCCTCTCGCTCCGTACCATGGCTCGCACCAGGGTCGGACGCGAGAGGTCGCCGCCACCGATCGCCTCCACGAGGACACGGTGGTGCTCCGCCCAGGCAGGGCACACCTCCACCGTGTCCTCCAGACGATCCTCGCAATGGAAACACCCGGGTGTGTTAATGTTACGTAATTGAAATATATATTTATGCTCTCTCCTCTGTCTATGTTACTCTTACGTCAATTCTACCCTTTGTATGAGTAAGGTCAACGGCATTATTGTGGGCTTAAAGGTCTAGGGTGAACACCGCCAATACACCGTACAGATAATTTATTTGGTGTAGGGAAATATTATATATAGCTTCTGCCTGTGAGTCCGCGTTAAATTTTTGCTCCCGTGACCCTTCCCGTCGCATCGAATTGCCTGCCAATTTTCGTCAATTTTTCGTTGCTGCTCCGCTCCTTTTGATTATAGCGTGATGTTATATAACCTATAGCCTTCCTCAATAAATAGGCTACCCAGCACAAAAATAATTTTTCAATTCGGACTAGTAGTTCCTGAGATTGGCGCGTTCAACCAAACAAACAAACAAACTCTTCAGCTTTATAATATTAGTATAGATATTCCGTGTGGTGCCGGACATAAAGAATAGCACTATCCCATTTCTTCCCGTGGATGCTGTAAGAGGCGAATAAGGGACTTACTAGAGAATGGGCAGCAGCGCTCTCTATGCATTTTACAACCATACTGTGATCGCCAACCCGCCTACCAAACGTGGCAATTATGGCAGCTCTCCCCATATTGGAGGAGGCCTATTTCCAGCAGTGGACGTCTTACGGCTGAAATGATGATGATGATCAGAGAGGTAATCTCCAAAATTCTGGTATTGAATTATGTTAAGCCTCTGTGTCGATTTGAAACTGTATGGTACGGGCTAACTTGAGTAACTGACTAATTACCTTTGACCGCCGTCTTCATTAGGGTTCGGCTAAGTTAAGATTACTCTAACTTTACTACCGGAATCGTAAAGTTTAAATTTTCCAAGTTGAAGAGTATCCTAAACGTTTCCCTATTAGAAACAATTACCAAGTTCCTATCGAGAAACTTGTTATAAGACATCATCAATCATGACTTTGCTGAATCAGCTATGACATCGATGGACGTTGGCAGTAATTTGCACCCCACTTTGTTACGATGCTTCCTGCCTGCGTGAGGGGTATAGTGCTGACAATACCAGAATAAGCTGCCCCTTAGTCCACGTTTGCACGGGCGTAAATATATCGCGAAGGAATTTTTCGCGCATCCGATCTTGAACGCACTGGCTTAAGGCCGAGAGTTGATAATCGAACTATTTGTTTTTTCGACGCGCTGGGATGCACTTTGTTGAATTCTTAATGCTCAGTTCCACACTGAGAGCTCAAAAATGTTCGTCCGTACCACGCTGCCACGTGATTTATGCCCTCGTACCCACGGGTGATTTTTTACGTGGCGATTTTATATGGCGCTCTGGTTTTTCAATGCACTGTTTAGTGCCGAGGGTTAAAAAGTAACAGTTTATTTCAAAGTGCTTGTATGCATTCGATTACATTCGCATGCTCGGCTCAACAGCTAAAGCTAAAAATCCAGTGCGCGATAAAAAACGTTGCGTTATAAAATCACCCAGTTTCTTAGAAGTCAGTTGATTAAATTTTAAAATTAAACTTATAATTTTCAGTTTTTAGCTGTAGCAGCCCGCATAAATTCGTATACCTTCTCTTGCATGTCATTAGCAAAGACAACAACATCAGCAACATAAAATAAGTAGAAAAAAAAATCTATTATTGAAGGTAACATAAAAACCACAAATAAAAACTTGACTAAAATTATATGGGACGACTCAACGAGTTGTACCCTTTCAAATAAAATAAATAATTTTTCAAATCGGTCTATAAATGACGGAGTTATGAGGTAACAAACAAAAAACATCCGTATGGATCCGGACGTAAAGAATATTACCCTCCCATTTGTTGTCGCGGGTATCGTAAAAGGCGACTAAGGGACTTCCTAGAGAATGGGTGGCAGCATTCTCTACGCATTTTACGACTATACTGCGTTCGATATCCCGCCTGCCAAGCGTGGTAACTGTGGCAATCCCCCTAATTGGGGGAGGCTTATGTCCAGCAGTGGATGTCTTTCAGCTGAAGAGAGAAACAAAAAAAAAAACCAATTGAGAACCTCCTCCTTTTGTTGAAGTCAACCAGCCTCGTCTAACCCAGGCATAAGGCTGCAACTCACGTGCCGCCTTTCATTTTTCTTTTACTCGTTTCAACACCAAAACTTACGTTTTCATGCTCAAGCTGGGTGTACTAACGTTTAGTACCTCGTGTTACTAACGTTAAAGTTGTATTTGCACAGACACTATAATAAAGATCTGAAACCTTTGGAATATTAAACAGTTGCTCCATTTATATAATACCCTTATCCTATTTAAGCTCAAATACCTATTGTAGTTACCTCGCATTTGTTTACAAAACTAAAGAGGAATATAAAATCCTCAAAGCTTTTGCTATCTTGTTTCAAAACAATTTGCAGGTACACACTATTGTGTGAAGCGAGGTCACACCGTTTTAAATATGATAATCAAATTAAAGAGAAAATCTTTTCATGTAATGTTTTAATTACGAAAATACATTGCGATCCCCATTATATCAAGATCAGCCCCCTAATTACGTAACACACTGTTAATCAGAATCTGAATAATTTAGAAGATTTACTAATCCATTCTTTTATATGTTTGATAAAATTGTCTGCTTTGCAACGTAAACAACGCCGTGAATGTTGTGAAACTGTCAAAATGAAAGTGATTTCTACTGATTGTGTATTACGCAATTACCCCTCATGTAATAACAGTTTGATTAAAGGTAAGCAAATATAATATAAATACTCTCTTTGTCTTCATAATCATCTTTTCTAAAACAGTGTGTAAACGTTCACATAAATGCCTTTATTCTAAGAAAGAAGAGGAATTTTCTCATGAAAATGCCAACCTTCAACTTGTAATGTTACGACTCTGTTGATCTTTATTGCCTTCTTTTAACATAACACCACGCTTTGTTTCCCGAAGAGTATGGCAGAGGTGTACAGTCACGAGCAAATAATATGTATGCACTGAGCAACTTTTAAAAGTGATTTTCTCCTATCGTACTGACATATTCTCACAATATTTTTATTTAACTTTCTCGTTACTTAAATTATTAAAAATAAAATAAATAACTAACTATACAAAGGAATAAAAAAAAACACAAAAGACACACACTTAGGGGTCGAAGTACTCGTCCGCATCACTGTCATCTGGAAACGTTGAAGACTGGCAGCATTGCCACGTTGAATGGCAATGCTAATTCTTTGGCCAAAGAATGAGCCAGCCTTCTGGTCACGTGAAGTGTCAACCAGTCGATGAGAGATTTCTTTAAAAAGGAGACGCGCACTCGGGCCCCATGGCCCGAGCGTTTCAACCCCAAACGGCACAAAACTGTAGTTACCTATAAGGTATTACAGTATTTGCGCCGCTTGAGGGTCTCGGCAGCCATCGTACTAATTATAATTTATGTTATTGCGAACATAGTATTTTGGAATCCACACTATTATGAAATAGGCGTTATCTCAAAGTTGCAATTGTTATTTAAAGAGAAAATCGCTTTTGAATTTGGCCATGTGTATACATATTATTGTTCGTGACTATACTTTTAATACCGGGGCGTGCATTGCTTTAATGTATAGGTAGGCACAAGGCCGCCTGTTCTTGTCTAGGCAGACAAATGCAGGTTTCTTTTCGGTATGATAATTTTGTAAGTTTCTTAATAATTTTGGGACACGCATTAAAATGTAATTGACAGACTTATGGTGATTTTTAGAGATAGGCACTGCTTATAATTATGCCTATATTCAATACACGCCACTGCTATAGTACCTTCACCCACACGTTAGCCCTTCACATTTAGCTAGTAGTAAGTAATTGAGGAAGACCCTATTGCCATAACCTGGGTACAAATCCAGAGTCTTGGCTGCTACTGAGTAATTCCTTATGGTATACCCCAATGACACTTTTTCCGACCTGGGAACCCCAGGAACTCATTCTCTGTAAATCGCTTTGACCGCTAGACCAACGAGGCAGTGCCTTCTTTAAATTCTAAGTAACTAGAATTGAAGTTGTGAGTTGTTAGTATGCTACAAGAAGTATGTTGTTGTTTGTATGTAGAGATTATATCTCTCTTTAAAGTTTACTAGAAAACTTTAAGGGGGATGCTCTGACCAGCCCGCGAAATTCAAAATTTCTTACGTTTTTTGCAATTTGCAGGCCAGTACTAGGTTGTATGTTGATTAAAATATTGTTCGCGCCTGTAAGACGTATGTCGTTACAGAATTATAATTATCAAAATCGCCAATACAACCCTCCAAGTTCATAAAGCTGTAGGAATTACTTTTTCTCTTTTTTTTTGTTCTTAGGCCTTTATGAACTTGGAGGGTTGTATTGGTGATTTTGATGATTATAATTCTGTAATTACATACGTCTTACAGGCGCGAATAATATTTTAATCAACATACAACCTAGCACTGGCCTGCAAATTGCAAAAATCGTAAGAAATTTTGAATTTCACGGGCTGGTTTGGAGCATTCACCTTAAAGAAAGATAATATACTCTGAATATATTTATTACCCCAAGCCAGACGCACATGTTAATACCAAAGTAGTATATATAGCTAGCAAAGTAGTATTTATAGCTATACCAAGTATCAACTCCGTTCATTCAGAATGAATACGTATTTCAATAAACTGAAGGATTGAAAAACAAAGCCACAACTATTTATCGTAGAGATTTGGTAGGCAATTTATCGATCTATTTTGTTGAGATTGTAAATTAACAGCAGTTACAATTAATTCATCGGGAGATTATCTGCTAAAATCTCGGTAATACATTTATTTATAACTATTAATTTTAAAAAAAATCAAACTTCAACTACCATAAATTAAAATTGTCTGTGGATACATTTTTAAATACCACTTTCAGAGTCGTTTGACTGAAAACAAAATTGAACAATGCATTTGTATTCTGTGATATGTCCATCTTTGTAATAAACAGTGATCGGAGTAGGTAGATTGAAATGGGATCAATGAACTGGCACGTATATATTAGTATGGATATGCCTCCGGGATTCCTGGATTTTGAAATTAATTTGAAATATTGTAATGTGTAGAATAAAGAATACATCAATATGAATAAGAAATGTTTAACCTTTTTGCTGTATTTTTAGTAGTATATAGGTGTACAATACGAAAAAAACAATTTTAAATGTTTATCTATCGCATTCTATAAATTACTAATGTAGTACCTAGTTGCAAAATTCTTACTTTCACAATATTTGAAAGTAAGGATGTACCAAAATGAAATCCCGGAAAAAAGGCTTATCCATGTTATGATTTCTATGACTATTCATGATGGGAGTACGTAAAATCAATCTACCTACTCCGATCACTGCCCAAGTAGCAAAATTAGGCCCTGTAAGTATCCTAGGAGCATGTATTTTGTAGCCCTATAGAAATCCTACAAACGATTATAGAACCGCATTTGGGCGCAGTTTATAGGACTATTACGCCCTATAGTCGTTTTTTTACAGTCCGGTAAAGTGCAATTCGATTTTATAATTATCTTATTACGTGGTTTTACAAGATATAATTGTCCTATGAAGATCCGGTAAACACACTGAATAAGCGCGATTAGTCCTCTAACGATCTGGTGCGTGCAGCTACTGGTGTAATTGATCCAACAGTTGTCATTGAGATGCTATTACTAGAGCATTCATTCTTCATTCATTTTGTAACGATGAAGTGTCAGTTGTCATAAGAAAAAATATAATATTTTCAAAGGGTAAGTACGAAATCAACATTATAATATCTATTTGCATAACATAGGTAACTATTGTCTTTTGACTGTTGTGTAAAGAACGCCTACTCAACTTGCGAAATTAATTTTATTGGTAAAGTGTTGGACGATAATAAACATATCTTCATGCCCCTTTAAAATTAAGCATATTTATTATTTGTTCATTCGATAATAATTAACAAATACTTAAGCCGCCATAGGATCTGGAGCACATGTCATATTATTGCATTACCAAAGCTTATATAAAACAATTTAGTCAAAGCTAAGACTACAACAGGATATACCTACTTCGCCACCATATTTAAGTTTTAGGGTTCTTTTAGAGAAATACAACAGAATGAACCCCGCATGCCAATACATGTAGTATAATGTTTTAATCAGAACTACTATTTTCAGAATAGTGACAGAATAGTGACAAAAGGTAAAGCATATTTATTCCTTTTATTTAAAATCACAGAAAGTTCAGTTAAGGCTGAATGTGAAATATTATTTTTAATAGCCCACTGACTTACATTCTCCCGCAATTCGTATTTTTTTTCAAAGTCAGTATGGTTATCATCATCAAATTTACTATCACTGCTTCCGCTATTATTTTCATTATCTTCTTGATTATAACAAGTACCAAAACAATTATCTTCGCAGTGTTCTAGGTCTATTTTAATTTCACGTTGTACGGAACCATCACAAATTTCCGCACACCCACTTTTATTCAAGAAGTGTTTCAACGGGTACTCTGATCCCGATTTCATTTCAAGGTACTTTTTCGCAACTCTTCTTCGATAACTGTCACTACGTTTAAATCGTTTCCACTTGTTTAAATCCATTTTTATTTTCTCTTGCTTTCTCTAACAAATCACAAAATGAAAAAAAAAAAAAAAATGGTTGATTACTCTAGTAATAGCAAATATAGGACACATATAAGTTCAACCTTACCTATAAGAATCGGAGAGCATGCTAGTTTGGTGCTAACAATCCATTAGAAGTCAGGACTAAGACAAATCATTCCTATAATATCCTTGACCTATAGCAGTTATATCGATGCCGTTTATAGAAGTGCATGTCGAATAGAAGAATGATACGAGACGTTAACAAAAGCAAACAATCATATTAAATGCATTTGTAGGATCAAAAGCGACACTTTGCTAATCAGTTATATAACATGCGCTTATTAGATTGCAAGTTCTAGTAAGAATTGTATAAAGTAATCCTGTAAACGTTTATAAAACTAGTTATAGAATCGTATGTACTTATAGCGCAAATCGTCTTGTAAGATGCAGTTGTAAGATCGCTGATCTTAGTCATAGCGTCTATTAGATTCCTATAAGAGGTTTAGCCTTATAAGTCTATTACTATAAGAGAATTTTGCTACTTGGGTGGTAATGAATTAGCTCGCTCGAGTGATTGGATGTGCGATGGACACGCGACCTTAGTAAATGTACGTACATATCTCTACTCCGGCGCCGTCGTCTCGTTCCCCGGTGACGACTGCGGTGGACAAACTCTCTTAGTAGGTATAGCTGTTTAGTAAAATATCTAAAGTTTCATAAATTACAAATAGTGTAGTAATCTACATGTTATGCTAACATAACGTGTTCTTGATAAAATATTCACCAAGCACTAAGTACCCTAATGTTTAATGAATAATGTATCAAGGAAACAAGCCTTAGTTCCAATGAGAATACCAAAGTCTTTAATCCTAGATTCCCTTAAGCCTCTGTCATGTTATTCAGGCCTCTATGGTAACAGAATCAAGTAAAACCGAATAAGCTTTTAGAATCAATTGAAGCTTTAAACCCTACCTTTAGAGAAAAGGATTTTAATGTAATAGGTACACAGCACATTTTCTAAATCGTTTATTTCAACATAAAATTACAATATGAAGATAGCGTTGGCAAACTAGGCATAGACTGTATTTTGGGCAATATTAAATAAAACATATAATTAATGTTTAAATGACAAAATTGAGTTTGGCGACATTAAATAGCCTCTAGGTAGCCTCTTCGAGACTGTAAAACTAATAATACAAAAAATACGCAATGGAAAACTAAAGTTAATTCTTTAAATAGATATTATAATCGGAGAGGTTTGTGGCTAAATATGAACAGCTTCACGGTTCGGTCGAAAGTTAAGCTACGCTTCGAAGTCGGTCCGTGGATGGGTGACCATTCATTACATACTGAAACCTCTCCGTGTCTCGTAAAGAACGTCAAACTGTTGGTCTCAGCTGTTATTTGTAGATCTTTGATCGTCGATAAGGGTAGTTAGAAACCCTTACCAAGAGGTATCGTGTTACCCAGGTCGTCCAAGGATGACCATTACTAAATTTATTTCTATATTGAACTATTTCTATTTTTGTGAATTTAAGCATCGTTGCAATGTTCCCTTTTGAGTATAGGCCCGTGTAGAATACGAGACATTTAGTAAAATGCTAATGCACCTGTGATGCTTTTGGTCTTTGGTTTTTGGTCTATACTTGGTAGACACTAATTACAACTAGGCGGGCTGCTTCTCCAATTGCACGATGAACTTCGATTCTCGATATACCTACTTATTCGATTATTTGCCATTGGATTCCTTAATTTCATATCTTCAATATTCAAAATTGCACCTACAATAAAGTTTAGACCAAATGTTAACTGCCTAAAGTCGCCAGCTGTGTTAATTAGACCGAATTTTCCCTCATCTATTTTAGCGCCAACTGACAGGATGCGGCAGCCTAGCAGCAAGTGTTAAGTGCCCGAGTGCTTTCACACTCATGAAATTGTACTCGTAGTTAGTTAAATATAAATAATGGTTTATTCACAATTAAAATATAATGTACATAATAAACAACTTACACCTAAGCTATATTATCATTAAGCCTTTATTGCTAAAACTAAACTAAACTAAACATTCAATGTAAATAACTAACTAACTTATAAACTAAAACATCTTGTTTTTCGGTTTAGTGATCAGCGTGTCTTGTGACACAAAGACCTCTTTTTAACCGACTTCAAAAAGGAGGAGGTTCTCAATTCGGATGTATATGTTTTTTTTTTTTTATGTATGTTCGGCCATAACTCCGTCATATATAGACGGATTTGCAAAATTCTTTTTTTGTTCGAAAGGGGTTTATTCCTAAATGGTCCCATATAATTTTCATATAGATCTGATGATGAGTTCGGGAGACAGACACCGGAACTCTTACAAAAATGACAGCAAATCAACCGCGATTTCTGCTATCGCATAAATATGCATTGTTTGTTTGGAATTAGTGCAGGGTGAATACCAAAACTAAAAATTTAAAAATAAAAACTTTTTTACAAAAACAAAAAACAACCGACTTCCTTAAAAACACTACAAAGTGAAAAATAACTTTAGGTAGGTGGCATAGGCAGTAGGTGGCAAAAAAACCATAAATACAGATCCTAAGACACCGACTTCCGAAATTAAAGTTATTTTTCACTTTGTAGTGTTTTTAAGGAAGTCGGTTGTTTTTTTTTTTTTTGTAAAAAAGTTTTTTTATTTTATTTTTTGGGTTGGAAATCATCAAATGACGTCTCCCGCTCTAGGGTGGAGCGGAAGGGCGTGTCAGACTTTTACTGACTAAAACCCACCCGTGTTTCTTTAGTTGCCCATATATGCCAGGGCCACGGTAACTCTTTCGAACAGATCTCGCGACCCTGGCAGGCATCGGTCCTAGCAGACCCCTTCAATGCTGCTGCCATCTCTTTGAGGCGCGCGTGGAACACAACGCGCCATCGACCCGAGCCTGGGTGCTTACTCTCGAATATAATTCCAATAGTTCGACATTGGAATTGTCAGTCAAACGTCAGTGATTGGCTAAACTCACTGAGTCTAGCCAATCCCTGACGTTTAACTCAACCAACTGACGTTTGACCAATGTCGATCTCTTGGAATTATATTCGAGAGTAAGCACCCTGGTCCTTACCGGGCTGCAAGCTACACATAGACCTCTTCCAGCTGCTTCCATTCCGTTCTATCATTAGCCTTCCTTGACCAGACTCTACACTACAACCTTCCTCATCAGTCCATCTTTTTGCCTGTCTGCCTCTTTTCCTTTTATCACCTAATGTATATATAGATTCTATATAAATAACTAAAAATGAAAGTGTCAAAGCATGTCAAACTGGAAGAGTGATAGCGTTTAGGGTAGGTTCTTATACTTTAAAATTTTTGTCTGTTTGTTTGTTCAAGTTAATCTCCGAAACGGTTGGACCGAGTTTGTCGGGATATTCACAGGCAGATAGCTGATATTATAAAGCGTTATAACTAGGTTACTTTTATTTTAGAAAAAAAAATAGGGTTCCTTGTAAAAATCTTAAAACCCATGAAATTCAATACTTACGCACGCGAACGAAGTCGCGCACAACAAAATAGAGTGAAGCACAGCTTAATTTGTTCACGCGTTCCTACTTAATAATATGCGTGGCTTTGTAACGTATACTGAGTAAGTAACAACGCGTTTTCTGGCTGTTTCATGTATGTACGAGTTCCATAAACAAACTTCGCGTTGTGCATTTGAAAAGACCACAAAGCGTTACAAACGTTTTTAGAGTTCTTTACCAAAATGCTACGCTTAATAAAAGTTTTCAAACTAATACATTTGTTTGAAAAACTTAATTGTTAAGACTAATACGTTTTCAAAACAAATTATTTTTATTTCCTATTAAAGTACGATATATTCACAAAGAATTGTATGTAGTATGTAATTTGGTATATTTTCTGTTCTATTTTTAACACAAAAAGGCTTTCAGGAAGAAACTTTTACAAAAGTAACCGTACGACGCGACTGAATCAACAAGCCCGTATTTCTAGGATGTTCTGCCTCGTCACGCAGGGCCGCGCTGCCTCTTACACATTACGTCCATACTTACTCGGTTTTAATTAACTTTCTATTAGTATTTGCTTTAAACGAGACTGTGTATTACCTATTTTCTTGTGTATTTTCCATTGAAAAAATTGTTTATTCTGCACAATATGAAATATAAAATAGTTACAAAAAAGAAAACTGCACAAGTAAAAGGTAGCCAAGTTTTCAAGTTAAAAAAAATTGTAAAATATTATCTATGGCTTGTTGATGTCATGGCTATGGACTAGACAATACAAATAGACCTGCTAGTTAGGGAGCTGGCGAGCATTTCGGTATATGATTTGCACACGTTTCACGTCGAGGTGGATTGCAGTTTAAATCATTACGAATTGATTTAGTCCAATCAATTAAGGTCCTATGTCGCTGCGTTTTCGCATTACAGCGGATTGAAGTTGCTTAAAAAAATCGGGGTATTAAATCATTTCCACATGTATGCCTCTAGATTTCATGGTCACAATCATCTTGGAAACGAAGAAAATCGAAGAGGCAGACATTCAGGACTCTGCATTATCATAAGACGGAGATGTAAAAATGTTTAAAAAAAAAGCTCTACTAAGTCATTTGCACGCGGTTTTCATTGCGCCCATTCGATTCACTATGACTCTGTGGATTCGAAAAAACATGTGGCAGACACTTTGCTCACTGATTTTCAGCTGTATAACTGTTTGAAATTCACGGAATCAAGGGACAGCGGGTATTGCATGGGATTATTGTTATTCTTTATAGTTTTATTCTTATAATTTTGTTTAATATTATCCTCTAAACTCACGGTAACGATTAAACTTCTGGAGCTGAAATCTATGCAATCATATGTTTTTTTCAATGCTAACGAGAAACGAAATGCGTTTGGAACTTTAATTAGAAAGTATTTTTTTTTAAATTGTATGCTTGAATGTAATCTGAATAGGATTAGGATCTGGATAGGAACAGTCTTTAACTTTTTTTAATAACGTTTTATTTATGTAAAATACGCAGATTTTGAACCAAGATTCCATTTATTACTTTTTTTGCAATGAAAAAAATAAATAAACGATAATAATTTAGCAAGCGTCGTCATCGCTGATATCCGAGAAATCTTGCCGATCATCCATGTCGGCGGTCTCATCCATGTCTCCATCCTCGTACGAAAATTGTCGTCGGGTTGAAAAAAAATAATCAAACAGTCTGCCTTTGGAATATCATTTCGCCTGATCATATTGGCCTGAACGTCTGCCTCATCGTTTTTCTTGGTTTTCATAAGGAATTCAAACATCAGTTCAAGAGGCAGACGTGTGCGCATAATATAAAACACCTTTTTTTTTACATTGGAGCACTGTCAATAGACAACGCAGACGCAACATGTTGGCAGACTATTTTTCAGTGGTTCTTCTCATTGTTTTTAATCGAACAATTCAAATCTGCCAAGGGTGCACTTCATATACAGTTTTATTTATCATAAAAAAAATTAAAAAAATTGAATACTACAAAAGTCAGAGTCCTGGATGTCTGCCTTTTCGATTCTTTGTGTTTCCAGGATGACTGTGATCATCAGCCCCAGAGGCAGACGTGTGCGCATAATATAGCACACCTTTTTTTTAAACATTTTTGAAACGCTGTAAATTTACAACGCAGCGCCACCATGGTGGCAGACGAGGTTCTTGATGTTTCTTAGGGTATAATTATCACTATTAATAACGTCTGCCTTGTGTGCTGATCATATCGAAATTTTGCTCGCCAGCTCCCTAACTATGCGTTACAACACTGACAATTTAACAAACAAAACAAAATGACTGAATGCAGAGTATCCCTCAAGAATTGGGCCGAGAGTTATTAAGTACACCCATATTTCGCCAGTTATATTTAAGTTACATGTAATAGGAATGAGCAATTAAAATATTCAATAATATTCTAAAAGTAATAAGGGAACTAGGATCTTGAACACTCAATGCAAACTACACAAATGACTATTTTAGTGCTACCTGAAGTAAAATTTTAGACTATTTTTTTGAGATCAGTTGCAAACATTTTTTAATAAACATATTTTACGATACAGTTCGGTTTTACAAGGGGTTGTCCACTACTGATGGCATTTGGGGATCGTGTTAACACGTTTATAATGCATAAGAGACATAATGCGAAAGTATCATAATTATCTGCATAATGTTGGGCATCTTCTGTGATTTGTCCAAGGCATTCGATTGCGTTCTTCATGAAACATTAATCATGAAACTGCAGCACTTTGGAATTCGGAACGCCTCTCTGGACCTTCTTATTATTACTTTTTATTATTAATGTACACACAATAAAATACAGAGTGATAAGGCATAGTAATAGATTTGAGTACAAAGATACTGCTTATTTCTTAAGAAATTTCTTCCAGCAGACCTGCGAAAGGAGAAATGAGAAAAAAATGTAGACAGAATAGAAAATATGAATATGCGAAGTCTTAAACTAAAATATACTTATACATATGTATATTATGCAAGAAATTAACATATACTTAAATAATTATATAAAGCTGAAATATATAAATAAACATAAAAAATATATATTTTTATATTTATAATTCTAAATCTCAAATCTTTATTGCATTCCGTAATGTATACAGGTGGTGGGTATTAATATATGTAGAAACAATTATGGTCTGTATTTTTAACAATAATATATTAAATTGCATGTTTTTTTTTAATTATTATTACTGTACGAATGCTCTATTACTCGATATTTGAATAGGGAAATAGTTTTGGCGATGCAAAATTTAAAACAAACTTTTTGTTCGATTATTTTGGACATTATGAAATTCACAACACGCACTAGATATTATATAACTTAAAAAAGCACTGTATTTAATTTATATAACAGACTAGCTTCTGCCCGCGACTTCGTCCGCGTTAAATTTCTTGTTCCCCGACCCTTCCCGTCGCGTCGAATCGCCTACCCGTGCGATTTTCCTCGTTTTTGCAACATTTTTCATTACTGCTCCGCTCCTCTTGGTTGTAGCGTAATGTTATATAGCCTATAGCCTTTCTCGATAAATAGGCTACTCAACACAAAAAGAGTTTTTCAATTCGGACCAGAAGTTCCTGAGATTAGCGCGTTCAATCAAACAAACAAACTCTTCAGCTAATATTAGTATAGATATAAAACTCAGACTCCGCGCCAAATTGAGCTGTAATGTAAGTCCTCCATGTACCAACTAAATATATAAATGGAAAATTGTTGTGCCAATCTAACAACAAACAAATACACCCAATAAACAAATCATCCTTTCCGAAACTTTTTGACTGAATGTATGTCACAGTCAATTTCTCAACTGCAAATGTAATATTAAAATCACATTTTTTTTTTTTATTGAAATACAAAATTACGATTTTAGGACTTTTTCCTGTACCTTGCTTCTTGCCAAGTTTTATTTCAATGGAAAGTTTGCTTTTGATTTATTTGCGAGCCTCAAAATGTACAGACGCCAGCACGTCAAGTTGAACCCTAGAACCTATCAAAGAAAGATAGATTGTAGTAGCTATGCGTGCTGGCTTCTGCACATGTCTCAGAAATGGTCGTTTCGTTTTTTATCGTTTGATTTTTTAGACTGTAAACTGGACCGTGGACTATGAACCAAAGTATTTGTTTTTATTCGAACTTGATATCTCTACGCGTTCCCGAGAAAAAACACGGACATCGGTGTGATCCATATTTTATTTTTGAGGTACAGAACCCAGAAAACAAAAATTTCTGCTGTCTGGTTTTAAACAAACAATGATGTA
Organism: Aporophyla nigra; assembly: GCA_947507805.1. NCBI lineage: Eukaryota > Metazoa > Arthropoda > Insecta > Lepidoptera > Noctuidae > Aporophyla > Aporophyla nigra. The sequence continues at coordinate 12,297,883 of OX382302.1, read as the reverse complement.
ATCAGGTACCTACAAACAAAACAGTCTGTAGAATAACAAAGCTAAAGATTAAATATTCATTTTTGAGAGGGCCTATGTCATCATTTCGCGGACGTTAAATACACACGATAAAGCGCTTTTTATTTTGTTACACAGTATGGGATCATCTGTCTAGGGAACGATATATTCAAGCCAATGTGAGTTATCCCATCCATGTATTAGTAACAGTGTTAAATTTTCTGCCAAAATGACTTTTTATTATTCGCACGAATTTGCTCGCCCGAATACGACAAACTGTTCCATTTAAATAATATTATATTTTCCATAGGCCACTCGCCAGTTCCGTGTGTTGCCACATGTATAGAAAATCACCATCCCATTTCTTCCCGTGGGTGTCGTAAGAGGCGACTAAGGGACTTACTACGGAATGGGCAGCAGCGTTCTCTATGCAATTTACCACCTGCGATCGCCAACCCGCCTGTCAAGCGTGGCGATTATGGCAAACCCCCCCAAATTGGGGGTGGCCTATGTCCACGAGTGGACGTTTTTCGGCTGAGATGATGATGATGAGGCTATTCGCACGAAGTTAATTTAATGTGGGCGAATCGATAATTCTAGAAATACAATACATATTAGGCAACAGGGGCGTTTTGTATTTTAAACAGACTTCATAAAAAGGAGGAGGTTCACAACACGGTTTTATTTTTTTCTAAATATTTGTTATTCAGAACTTCATAATTTATAAATCGATTCGAAAACATTCTCCATTGGTTTTTACCGCGTAGTCCCATGCAAATTTGGTCAAGTTCTGATTACAGATTTTTGAGTTATAATACGTACAGTACCTATTGATTCCACTTAAGTCTACTAGTTTATAAATGACTGGCTGATGCCCGCGGCTTCACCTGCGTGTGAGTCGGAAATTATGACACGGGAACGTGCTACGGGGGCATATAGTAGCCTATGACACCTTATAATCCATCCATCAATATTGGTCAATATCGGTCGGTTTTCGAGATCAGCTCTTAAGAAACAGCAGCCTTAGCAACACAGGAAAAAAAAAACAATGATTTTTGTTATGTAATACACAAAATAACAGAATTTAACATTTTACCTTAATTATATTAATTTGTATCGATGTTGTAATAGGTAATTTCCTGTCACTGATTTTACTTAGCAGATTTTGTGTGGGGTAGGTACCACAGCTAATAGAAATTAAAATTAAAAGGTTTTAAAAAACTGAGTTGCCAATAAAATATTACAAAGTGAAAAATAACTGTAATTTCGGGACTCAGTGGCAAAAAAATGAAAATACAAAACAAAAGACTTCCGGCGTCCGAAATCAAAGTTAATATATAACGTTTTGTCCAAAACGTGCCAGTTGTCTGTTTACAAGCTTTTGTTTTTTTATCAGCTTCACTTGTATGTTTGTATGTTTGTTTGTAATCTACTCCTTATAGCGCGATTTCGACCCACTTTAAACCACCAGATTTCATTCAAACTTTGCACACCTGTCAAGGACCGATGACAATGCAATAATTTCATAAATTTGTGCCATTATCTTTGCCAGGGTTACCAGGACAGCAAAAAAAAACTGTCTTCGAAAACTACGCTGACATACGTCACAAACTACGTCTCAAAATTCGAAACACCCTAAAAAATAGAAAAACAATAATAGTTTACAAAAACTAAAAAACACGCTTCCATTGAAAACCAAACTAAAAAGTACAAAATAATGGAAAAAAAGCGTGGGGTGCTTTTTAAGGTATTTTTTTTATTGATATCAGGCACCCCACGCTTTTTTCTATTATTTATTACAATAACATTCTGCTACGTTATATTACCTTATTGCAATAAACTAAGAACATTTCAACTTTTTATGACAAAATTTAAATAACTCTGATCTAGGTACAGAAAAAATAAGGTACCTACTGAAATATAGCTACACTGTTTGAGCTAAATTTTATGGTAGGATAAGCTACTAAGGTAAACGTACCAATACTCGTCGTGTTTTTAAATTCACTGACTTTAAAGAACTTCTGTGTGAAACGTATTTCATATAGAATGAAACTTTTTGCATACTTAGAGATAGAAAAATTCTATAAATTTTTGGGATTACAAAAGGTTTAAGCAAAATAAAAAAGTTTAAATTAGATTCAAATAAGTTTTTGCTTAAATAAGAGTTCAGAATTAGAGGATCAGTATTTATCAGCTTTCATGTGAAAAGTCTTTTCGCTCGTTGTACTGGTGGTAAGTTTAATAATTCACAGCTACAAAAAGCATGTAAGATAAACGCTAATAACTACGAAAATATGAATGCTCGAGTAATGATTGAGCATTAAAAAGATGGGTTATATTTGTAGCAATTAAGAGGCAGGATATAATTTACCAATGACGTCACATCGCGACCGAGCGAAGCAGACCCAATGATGATACGACTGAGCAGACGATGTCAACTCAATCAATGAACGAGCCAAGCGAAAACAGCTTAAGATAAACCCAGTTTTACAGTCAAACTAGCTCTTACCAACAGCTTCGCCCGCGTAATATACATATAAACCTTCTCTTGTATCACTCTGTCTGTTAATGTAAACCGCATTAAAATCCATTGCGGAGTTTGAAAGATCTAAGCGTGCAGAGCCACTTTGTTTTATGCTAAGTAGATGCAGTCCATACCTTACTTGTATGTCTCTGTAGTATGTTTTACAAGAGAATTTACAACTATGCAACCGTCTCGATAGTAGCTATTACTTGTAATTTGTAACATAAATTCGCATTTGGAACATAATTCAGACGAAATTACTGTTAAATCTCAGGGTTCTTATTTTAAATGTGCATGTCATTAAACATATAATGTTGCCATAAAAGCCGACCAGTTTCATAGGTATTTAGTACAAAAGATATTGATTATAAGATCGTTGACTTCCGACCTGGAACTCAAAGATCTTAGAATGAATATCTTTTTTAACTGTCGACTTCACCCGCGTTTACGTTATATCCTAGATTAAAACTCAAGACGACATAGCTTTTCAGTGGCTTTTTTGTTAAGAAAATGTATCTACTCGGAGCCCAACTTAATTTAAAGTCTTAACCGCTCTCAACGAAGAAATTTCACGTCAGCCACCAGACATGACATTTTAAAAGGACTATGAATTTCAATGAACAGCTTCCTTATCTACCCATAAAATATTTCAGTTTTAATTAGAGATTTATTATGGGAACGTTTCTGAGACATTTTGCTTTTTCTTTTAACCGTAATATTTTAGATATGGTGTTTTAGATAAATCTTAATTTTAACATTTATTCCGGCTATCTACACATTAACGACTTTTTCGACCATTATTTTATTATTGGGGATGCCCGCGATGTCCTTCCTCTCGTCGAAGTGGTAAGACACCACAATATACTAAAATAAAAGACTCATTTTTACAAAACTTTCCTGTACATACCTATACTACTTTTGTAGGTTTAGTCTCTGCGCAAAAATATACAGAGTCAGGACTGGTGACGCAGGAGTAAGCAAAATACGGTTGTACGTGTGAGCGTCTCTTGAGGTCGATATATTGCAGCCTTCAGTAGCAATTTTCCATTGTTTGCAAAATTGATCGTTTTTAAGTGAATTGATGAAAGTCTGCGTTCACCTAGAGGCCCTTACTAATGGCACAACACTGATACACTGGCTGATGCATTCTACTGGTTATTTCTGACGGAATCTATACTCTCTACTATCTGCAAAATTATAACATTTCGGCACGTTTCTTATAATTTGCGGTGGACTATAGAAGAATACGAAATTGATCGTCCCCCACAGCAAATAATTTGATAAATTATATCCGATAGAGTGACCAGACATACAGGATTTTTTTTTTAAATTAGTGCGCAAATTTTATTTGGTCGTTCAGTATCAGTAATAGAATACATTTCAACTATATTTTCAAACTTTTTTTTAAATTTTATCCGACCTTAAATCAGTGAACTGTGAACACCCTACATATTTCGTAATATGATATTGACAATAGGAGTAGGTCAGTAACAGTGCGCCGGCGTAGGTACTTTGAACTTCTTAGAATTTTGACCGATCGAACAGCTGGTAAGTACGTGTAGCTACGCTCAGACATTCACCTTCGCCGCCGCGCCGGCGCCGCGTGCAAGTTACCATAAAAACCAGTTTCAAAATAAACATCTTTCGTTAACGATAACTTATTTTTTTTGTACTTATATCATAATAAAAATTGCATAGTTATTAAAACTTGTTTAAGTTTAATTTGTTAAAATTTGCGCACACTTATTATTATTATTATTAGCCGTTGCGTTCGTGGGACACCACTACTGGGCGAAGGCCTCCCTACTCTCTTTCCACGTCTCTCTGTCCAGAGCTGCCAAGGGCCAATATAGGCAATATCTGTGCAAAATTTGATCAGAATCTACCCGGTGGTATTTACGTGATGCTAGAACATACGCAAAAAAATATAAATCTACTAGCTTTTGCCCGCGGCTTCGCCCGCGTGGATGTCGGAAATTAACGCAGGAGGATATACTACTGCGGTAAGAATGTATTAATCCAGGTTATATAGGTAATATAGACTCTGTGTGCCATTTTCAATCCAGATACATTCAGCCAGTTTTACGTGATTGAGAAACAATTACCTAATCATAAATATTTTCACATAATTTATAGTATTAGTAGTAAGTAGGATTATAATTCATATTACTTCGGATTCATAGTTTATGAGAATATCATGTGTGTAAATAAAACTAATAGTATTCAGAGTAAGAGTAAGAAGACTGCGGCATGGGGATTGGTTTAGTTGAATATAAGTCTTCCTGGTTTTTCTTAACGCTCGTATTCTACCTATACAGACACTCAATCATTTACTGGACACCAAATGGATCATAGGAATTATAGGAACAGTACTTTTGCCAGTGGCTTCGCCCGGATAGCTGTCGGAAAATATCACCTGGGAACCTTCTACTGGGATAAAGTATCCTAAGTATATGGTAAGTATCCAGGATAACCAAAAATCCAAATCCATCCAAAAATCTAAACATCTAAGCCATACTTCGCGGTATCTTACTTGGAATAATACTATTAGGTTTATTTTGAGTATAACGAACACACATGATATGCTCATTTACTATGAAGCCAAAGTAATATGAATTACAATCCTACTAACCCTGCACTACCCGACCGCTACCAACCGGGACGGACGTACCTACGGCCTGCCAGCCGCTCCGCTTCCGCTTTTTAAATCTCTGATATCTTCTAAGATATTCGTTTAAATTACATGCTGTCAAGCGCCATATTGATCTATTTTAAATGCACAATATATTTAAGGTACTTAATTGGATAAGGATTAATGCTATATTGCTTAAAATCGCTTCGTAAATAAGCCATTATTTCTCGTAAAAAGTAAAGGATAAAAAATGGTTATTGTGGGTTATCCCTAAGAGATAGACATATACCATTGCGGAATTTTTTATAGATCTTTTTAAGGTGTACAATACTGTAGTACATTATTTTGATCAATTTTGTAGGGTTCAGCCAGCGTTCGCAATGTAAGCGCAAAAAAATGAGTTTATTTGTGACATCACATTAGAAATTTCTAAAATTATCAGCGTTTCTTTACTATATTATGCATATTATACACATATAAACCTTTCTCTTGAATCACTCTATCAATTAAAAAAACCTGCGTCAAAATCCGTTGCGTAGTTTTAAAGATATGAGCATACATAGGGACAGACAGACAGTAAAGTGACTATATGTAACAAACTTTCATCCCCTATTCCCTATAGTTATTTTACCCCCTTAAGGGTAAAAAATTTAACAAACTTTAAATATAATTCATAAATATATATCATGTAGTAAAAGCCAAATAAAAAAGTTTCATCATTCTAGCTTTAAAAATGACAATACTTCCCTACAACCTTTCATCCCCCCTTTCAACCCCTTAAAACCCCTTTTCCGGGATAAAAAGTAGCCTATGTCCTTTCTCAGGCTCTAAACTATCTGTGTACCAAATTTCATTTAAATCGGTTCAGTAGTTTTTGCAGGAATGCGAGACAGACAGACAGAGTTACTTTTGCATTTATAATATTAGTGTGGATATTTTCATTGTTTTTGAGGGTGCTAAGCCAAGGTGAGGTCAAAATGAAAATTAAAGTTGTCGACAACTGTATGAGAGTTTCTATAAACTGATATTACAATAGATGGCACACTTTCTCTCTCTCTCTCTCTTTCTCTTTCTACTATATATACGAGTGTGTGTGCACACGTGCGAGAATCGCATGGGACTACAAAAAACCGTTTTTATTATGTAATATTCAAATGCGTTGCGTTGCGTTGCGGCCCTATGCAGCGGTAATGTGTGCCAGCCCTTAGACTAATCTAAGGTGTACCAATTTAGTTTGAAATACAGAATACTGAAAACCATTGACGTAACACATAACAATAAAATACAAGTACAACATAGACTAGGACCCATTTTTTATTCTCCTTTCGCTTTGCCGTTTAATGTTACCTAAATAAGAAGGAACAATGAGTTAATTAGATGATGTTCCTAGCTGGTCCGGAAACAAAAACCACTTTGATTCATTATTCTCTTATGCAATGCTGAAACAAAAAAGATACTGGCCGATTGTATTTATAAAAACACAAGTACTTAGTTTAATTAGCATTGCCTACATTGTTTCAGGTAATTATAAAAGCTTTTTACCTTACCATGACATTTTCTGTAATTTGGAAAGTCATTAATAAATTACTTAAGTTGGAAATAATTTTACTTGTACTTATATTACCAGCCCGCGGCTTCGCCGTTGTGGTTTTCGGAAATTTACCCAATGGAACGAATTGCCGGGGCAAAATTTAGACTATGTCCTTCCCCAGGATGCCATCTATCTGCTTGTCGAATCCGTCCAGTGGTTTATGTGTGAAAAGGTCACATATAAACAAGGTAATTTTTTATTTATAATAATATGAAAGTATGGATAGTTATTAACTTACCAAATTACTTAACGTATCCCTATCGACCGTTAAGTTACACTAGGAAATGCTGAGGCGATGTTTGTGACTAGTTTATGGCTCCACTCGATCAGTATACAGGCTGATTTTAAACTCAATAACGATATTTCAGAGAGTAAAAGAACTCGTGATTATTTGTAGGTATATCAGGAAATAAATACAAAAAGAGCTTCAAATATAATAAATATCTTGAGTTTCAATTTATCTTAAGTTATCTACTTTGTGTAAATAAACTGACTGTTCAAATTTGAGAAGTTATATTTATTGTTCTATCAGAAAAAGGCAAGATATTACGTTTTATTGCGTTTAGAATATTGTATCTTCTGATAAATCAATTTCAGGATTATCTACACAACTTGGCACCCATTTAAATCTTAATTCTTTTGTCATCGTAATTGGCAACCAAGCATATTCTTAATACTGAACTTGGCTCTCATTAAAAAAAATTGTTTTGATGGCATAAAAAGTATCAAGATTAGTAGTTTAATGAGTACGTTAACTCCAAAAAGACATAATGTCACTGTACTCCACTGTCCTCCCATACCTATTAGCACTGCAATCTCAAACCATTGAAAAAATCAATTATTTTTAAAAACGTTACCATGGAGTTTTTGCCGGCTCTTCTCCATAGGCATCAACAAATTGGAACCGTATACCTAGTTTCTGACGTTTTATAAGTGCCCGAGTAGGTTTATGTGTGTTCCGTGTGGTGCCGAACGTAAGAATAGCACCATCCCATTTCTTCCCGTGGGTGTCGTAAGAGGCGACTAAGGGACTTATTAGAGCATAGGAAGCAGCGTTCTCTATGCATTTTACCATCATAAAGAGATCGCCAACCCGCCTGCCAAGCGTGGCAATTACGGCAAAGTCCCCCAAATTTGCGGAGGCCTATGTCCAGCAGTGGACGTGTATCGGCTAAAATGATGAGGTTTATGTGAAATAAAATATTCGATTATGATTTCTAAAAATAAAATCAACAGCAAACTATGAGCACTTTTGATTTGAATCGTGATTTTAGGAATGTTAAATAACCTTTTACCTGAAAACTAAAGCTCGATAATACATTAAGTTTACAGTAGAACCTTTTGCTATTGATTTAGGATTGGGAAACAATCACTTTGTTAGAGATTGCTTCGACTCAAATTCGACATCTATTTGAATACAAATTGTTTTACTAAACCTGTTTCATCTGAATGATTTCTTCTGAATAAATATACTACTAGAAACTATGATAGAAATTGTGTTTCGGTACGTAAAACCGACTCTTTGTAGATTAAAACAGGAAGAAAGAAAACTATTAGGTAAGAGGGGCTTGTGGGTAAGTAATAACAGCCGCACGGGTCGATCGTTCAGGTTGCCGCGGTTTTACGTTTATTTGTTTCAAATAGCGTTTTCGTTAATGCTAAGTGAATAAAACAGTATTCTGTTACTCGACGTACGCACAAACGTAATAATATGGCGACGGGATTTTTGTACGCGCTGGCGCTATTCAACCCACCGAGGCACCGCTTAGCGCCGAAGGTTGAAAATCGAACAGTGTTTTTTCGATGCGCGGTTAACACTAAAGCGCCGCGCGCACCGCATGACGATGACATGCTGCGGCGCACACCGTATGACGATGACATGCTGCCGCGCGCACCGCATGACGATGACATTTTGCCGCGCGCACCGCATGACGAACACAAGACGAGAGGCGGACGCGTTGTTGCCACTCAATGGACCCTGTTTTGATTGTTTCTATGCAAGATGCAAGCAATCGTCAATTTCCGATAGCGTGCGCATGACGTGCGGTTTACGTGAACAGTAAGCCTTAGAGTTGAAAATACAGTGCACGATAAAATCCCGTCACGATATTTCAACGTCCGTGTTTACGTCGACCCACAAAAAAATATTTGCCTGAAACTATCATTATTATAATTTTTTGACATGAACATATAATTGTACAGTTATTTTTATTAGAAAACAACAAGAGGACAAAGGTATTTTGTCTAAAGTATTATTAAGTATTAATCAATTATTACTAAGTTATAAACAAAAAGTAAAACGGCTTCTAGGAGGCACTTATACGAACAATTCTTCAAATTGGTATTTAATTCAGAATTAGCTTCAAGAACCATCAATTGAATTGATTGGTTGCAATGAAATAGTTTAATTACTTGAAAAATAATAACGTTTCTTTGGATTCTTCAATAGATTCAACCAACTTTTGACTCGGTAAAAGACCAACCAGGCATATTATAAAATAAAAAAATAAAAAACTAAAAAACACGCTTCCATAGAAAATCAAACTAAAAAGTAGAAAATAATGGAAAAAAGCGTGGGGTGCGTGATATCAATAAAAAATAGCTTAAAAAACACCCCACGCTTTTTTTTTCATTATTATGGAATCGTGTTTTTTTAGTTTTTTTTACTATTATTTATTTTCTATTTTAAAGGGTGTTTCGAATTTTGAGACGTATGTCAGCGTAGTTTGTGATGTACGTCAGCGTAGCTTTCGAAGACAGTTTTTTTGCACAAATTTATGAAATTATTGCATTGTCATCGGTCCTTGACAGGTTTGCATAGTTTGAATGAAATCTGGTCGTTTAAAGTGGCTCAAAATCGCGCTATAAGGAGTCGTTTACAAACAAACATACAAGTGAAGCTAATATAAAGCGTGTAATTAATAGTAGTTATGTATGTAATTCTTAGAGAATGAGCAGCAGCGTTCTCTATGCATTTTACCACCATACTGCGATCACCTACCCGCCTGCCAAGCGTGGCGACAAACCCCCCCAAATGGGGGAGGCATATGTCCACCAGTCGATGTCTTTCAGCTGAAATGATGATAATGATGTAATTAAATACCAAGACCCCTCCGTGCCTCCAAAAGCACGATAAGCTGTTGGTCTCGGCTGTCATTAGTGCATCTTTGACAGTCGTTACGGGTCGTTCAGACGACCCGCAGTCTGACAACCAGTCTTACCCAGGGGTTGTCGTATTACCCAGTAAGTAGGTTGTGGAGTTCAGATAGGCAGTCGCTCCATGTGAAATACAGGTATTCAGCAGCATCCTGTTAGACTGGAAGCCGATCCCAACATAGTTGAGAAAAGGCTGATGATGATGATGCTATTATTTATCATTATTTAAAGGTAGGCATAACTCGAACATATTATTTGGCTTGGAATCATTTAGGGTCCACGTACCCACTTTGATGGTTTGGGAAAATACAACAGCAAAAGAGGTTTATGTAAATGTTCTATATATTTTCATCAAGTACTCCTTCTTCTTCTTAGCGTGTCGATAGCAATCTAAATAGAGTTAGCCCAGAATTTGGCTACGAGCTTAGTATTTTCAGTAGCGTCCATCAACTCCTGTGGCGTGCAAACAACAGGACATGCTGGACAAGATATCAAGTACTCCTTATGACCCTTCATTTGATAGCAAACACAAGATTTTAATAAAATCTTGTGGGTTACTTAACATTTGCTATGAGCTGCCATTTTTTATTTTATGTAGTGTCATACAGCCTGTATAGTATATAACCCGTGGAACAGAGTGACGCTTCAAACGGAACCTCGTTTTTCAAAAAACGAGTAGTAGTTTAGGAATTATGAGGGAACAGATGAACACATATACATGCATAGCCTGTTAAAAACATAAACATACGAGTATCTACATAGCTGTAATCGGGTAAAAATAAACCTTATGGTAATTCTTAACACAATAATACGCGCCTTAAATGCTATCTCCGGCTTTATTGTTTTAAAAGGACTTTGCTGTAGAAAAATACTTAATAATAATATAGACCCGGTTACACTGGAAAATTACCGGAAAAGGTAAGGCAGATAAGAATGATTTCAATTCTCTCCATCCTTCGTTCTGGACTTTCAAAAGTATCACTAATTCAAATTAATAGTGAAGCTTCACAGTATTATCGTGACTAATTAAAGTGTCAACTCGAATTAAAAGAAATTAATAATTAAAAAAGGTTATTAATTTTTTACTAGCTTTTCCAAGTAGCTTGGCCTGCGTGGTTGTTGGAAATCATCCCACAGGAGTGTGCTACCGGGATAAATAGTATATTTTGTTTTAATCCAGGTTATAAACTATCTGTTTGTCAAATATCATCCAAATCTGTTTTGCCGTTGTTGCGTGATTGAGCTACAAGCAAATAACTTTTCTCATTTATAATAATAATCATGTGTAGGTATGTATAAACATAAAATATTTAAATTATAGTATATACCGGGTGACATTTTTTAACGTCTTGAAAAAAAATGGGGGTAATAGGTGAACGGAGTAGAAGGCTTTGGCATAGAAATTTTTGATATTTTTATTTTTGAATAACATGTAATGAAATTGATCTAGCAATAAATACTACACATTTAAAGTAACATTTTCATACTAGAACAACAAAAACAGAAATTTGAAAAAAAAAAAAACAAAAAAATAATTAAAAACCTATCGAAACTCAAATCACACGCACCCTACTCAATGCGCGTCATGTATTAATGATTTCGTAGCACGGTCCTTCCCTTTGAAGCCGGCAGATAGGCGGCCTCATTGATCTTTCGCAGGCGCACGAGCCGCACATGCATCCTTTTCCGCCCGTGTCCCGCGCTCCTTTAGTCACCTACGATGAATCTGAAGGCCTTCCTGCCTTCTATTCTAGTTACACAACACACCATATGAAGGTCGAGACGGTAAAAAATGTCATCCGGTATATATAGGAAGATTTTTTAGTCACCGTCCAAATTTTTTCTAGGCATTAGGTATCATTCAATAAATCCATTTTTGAAAAAAAAAGATACATAAAATTTTCATTTTAAATCATTTTCTCGAAAGAATTATCCGCTCTGCGTGGTCACTAAGTTAAACGTTAATAATAATACACTTGCCGCCCGTGAGAGTATGAAGGGAAAATTTGCAACTTTGTTTATTATTGTTTTCAATTAATTTCGGCGGCGCGCGGGGTGGGCCGCCGAAATTAATACCTAGCGCAGTGCATACGCACTAGGTAATAGCCCGCACTATTACCTAGCGCGCGGCGGTGTCCAGAATCATCAACTTTTTATAGATAACTTTGTGATGTGATATCTCAATATTTTTGTATTGAGTGATACTAAAAGAAAAAACACGTATTAAATGATTTTCGCAAAATATTAATATATCATAATTTGGACGGTGACTAAAAAATATATATATACAGTATGGAAACCCGTATCTATGCAGCATATGAAACCACACAATTGTTGTCGCCTTTGCTGACGATATACCTAAAAAAATTAACGAATTAGTCAAGTAATTAGGTCAAAAGTAGAATTTTAAATTTGAGTAAATTTTACGAAGGCCGCAGTCCGCGCCGCGCCGTCAGACTCCTTGCGAGATTCCCGCCGTTGCTCTTCTCAAGTATACATTTCGTTTCGCTACTATATGAAATTTATACTGTGACTGTTCAGCCTACTTCCTCTAAGAAACAGAAGAGCAATCTGTGCAGGAAACATTGTAGGTGATTATCAAATATAATGTTAGATAGTGTTTTTTTTCGGTGCTTGGAATTTTCTCTTGAGCAACGCCTTTTGCTAGCATGGCTGAAACGTTGTTTTGCAATTTACACAAACACAACCTATTCTTGGCATGCGCCTACATCTCCTTCAGGTTTATGTCGGCAGCGGTGTCTTTGGCGGCTTCTTAAAAAAGGCGGCACGAGGCACGCGGCGTTTTTAAAAGCAAACGTCATTTAGCAAATGAATTTTCGATGATTTGATTTTTAAGTTTGTCTCATATGATTCTTTTTTATGAGTCCAATATATTGCACTTGGTATCGAAGGTCTAATGATGAAGCCAGGAGGTGTATAGTCAAAGTTTCCAGTCACACACACACACTTCAGCCGTAAGACGTCCACTGCTGGACTTAGGCCTCCCCCAATTTGGGGGGCTTTGCCATAATCGCCACGCTTGGCAGGCGGGTTGGCGATCGCAGTATGGTGGTAAAATGCATAGAGAACGCTGCAGCCCATTCTCTTGTAAGTCCCTTAGTCGCCTTTTACGACACCCACAGGAAGAAATGGGGTGGTGTTAAGTTTCCAGTGGCTACTAGTTAATCACTACACTTTGGGCTCATGATTAGTTTTGACGAGTCCAATAGATTGGGCTTGGTAACGAGGGTCTGATGCTGGAGCAAGGAAGTGTAAAGTAGAACTCTTCAGTGGCTTTTATAAATCCATTCAAGTCATAATTTCGTTCTAACGTTAAAAATTAATGGAGGTCTCCATACAAGAAACGTGCTTTTTTTGGCGCAGTCTTAATAATGCTCACTTCTCTTGTTTATTTACTGAAGTTAAAAAAAAATGTATCAAATATTCTTTAGGTGGTATAGGTGGTCCGGGTTTTGTGGCGCATCATGAGAGATAACTATGTACAGCAGTGGACTGCGATAGGCTGAGTTGTTGATAGAGGTCGTACGGAACTCTTCGTAGGCGAGTTCAACTCTCATTTACTCGCTTTTATATTCAATATTTTACAACCGTTCTGAAAGTCAAGTTTCTCTCTTTTCACGATTTTCGATACCGGGTGATCCTATCAAAGAACCGGGTCGAATAAGTTCGAATATTATTAGAAATTCCTTCACATTCAATAGTTTCATCGTATCATCTTGGCATGTCAGCCCATCTGACTATCCTATCGTTTTTAGGGTTCCGTTGCCAAATGGCAAAAAAGAAACCCTTATAGATTCGTCATGTCTGTCTGTCTGTCCGAGTATGTCACAGCCACTTTTTTCCGAAACTATAAGAGCTATGCTGTTGAAACTTGGTAAGTAGATGTATTCTGTGAACCGCATTAAGATTTTCACACAAAAATAGAAAAAAAACAATAATATTTGGGGTTCCCCATAATCTGAAACTCAAAAAAAAAAGTTTTCATCAAACCCATACGTGTGGGGTATTTATGGATAGGTCTTTAAAATTATATTGAGGTTTCTAATATCATTTTTTTCTAAACTGAATAGTTTGCGCGAGAGACACTTCCAAAGTGGTAAAATGTGTGTGTGTCTCGTAACTTCTAAAATAACGGAATGATAAAACTAAAAAAAATATATGATGTACATTACCTTGTAAACTTCCACCGAAAATTGGTTTGAACGAGATCTAGTAAGTAGTTTTTTTTTTAATACGTCAATAATCGTAAACCACAATTTACCTTTCATTCAGTCAACCCTAATATAAAAAAAAAAAAAAAAAAAAACATTTAATTTCATGAACATAAACCTTATGCATAAACCGTGAATACTTGCAGCTTTGTACGGAACCCTCGGTGCGCGAGTCCGACTCGCACTTGGCCGGTTTTTCCTTCATGCATGATGTCTCGTAATTCCTGCCAGTCTATTAACGCGGAACCGAGGATGCTTGTAAGCACTAAATAGGGTATTATCTCTACACTACATACTTTGAAGAGAATCGGTGGCGATCAATAGTTACCTACACTATTACGTGTTATAAAAATACTATTAATCATTCCCTTACCCCTCTCGAGGTGAGTGTCATAATACGATCATTAACGGAATAGAGGATTTCATCAAACATATATTAAATTCTAGGAAGAGAAATTATTATGCGGGTATTTTATGATGCTTTCTTCATATCTATTTCTGTGCAGACGAGGATATCATTTGTGCCCTTGGACCCTGGTGAAATTACCATGGTTGGCTTTCCATCATTTTTTCATGCTTTACACAAGGTGATAAGTGCTCAAAGATGGAAAGCTGCCAAATGGTGTGGCTATTCATATCAATTTATTGCATTTCATAATGTTAAGAGAGTGAGGGAGTGGGCCGTTATCCACCACGCGGGCCCAGTACGGGTTGGTAGATGTCACATGTCTTCGAAATTTTGGTTTGGTAAAGATTATTACAAATTATTTTGGTACTCATTACTGAAATCAATAATATTGTTGTACATAAAAATACAAAATAATTTATTTCTCACATTTGCATTTACATTACGTTTATATGTGATTGGAACCTCCTATTTAAGCAAACAATGCCTGTATTGGGAGACTCCGCTCTTCTATATCATTGCCGCACTAACTGTGAGTAAACAAAATATAATAACAGCAAGAGAATGCTTTGTTTGCAAGTTAAACGCAAGTAAAACAAACATTTCCTTTAAAACATAATGTTACGAGCTGGGGTTCGGGATAAATTAATTAAAACCACTTTTACCAAAAACACACAAAACAGTTTAATTAATTAATCACTAAATATCGCAGTAATCACAATCGTCCAACAGAATCACTTGTCTCGCTTGTACTGTATCACTTGAATCGCATTTGATCGCATTCGTAAACGCACTGCCCGTCAGCCCGACAATCCGCTATTTATATCCCGAGCAGAACTTTCGCAAACATTCGACACTTTGTCACAGTTCACAAGTAGCGTAGAAGATTCCAGGTACTTCCAGAGTCAACTGTTTACTGTTTAATCCTGCTATTCGATAATAGATGGCGATGGCGTCTACGTACAATTGTTCGTGTAGTACTTGCTACTTGATAAGAGATGGCGTTGGCGTGTCAGTTCTAGTAGTTTCGATTTACGTAACACTGCCCCATCCTTAGATGGAGTTAACGTGACGTTTCTAGACTTTTCGGTCTACGTAACACTGCCCCTCTCTGAGATGGAGTTAGAGTGATGTTTCTAGACTTTGCGATCTACGTAACAATAATATGTGTGTTGCTATTTTTTCTCTACCACATTGCTGACGTTTCAAAAGTCCAATCCACAATAACACCTAATCACGCCGTGAAAGTGCTGTGAAAACGGGGTGGTACTATTCATCCTGTATAGCTCCATTTTTGTCTCACACAGGTGCAATAATCACTATAAGAGGAAAAGCGGTCACGTGATTGCCGTCCAGTCTGTACACACGTATTTCTCTATTTTCTACATGGTTAATGATGACATTAGAGCATAATATTTTTTAAGTCGAAACAATTCTATATTATCTACCATGACCATGCTCGTAGTTTTAGTGTCATGTCCCATTTTTTTTTTTCTTATTCCTTTTGTACACGCCAAAAAATCCGCCCTACGGTATCCACATGGAAACGCATAATGTCAGACAGTTCATCCTAGGCCTAGTTGGATAAACGGATTTATAGGCTTAGATTCTCAGCCATGTGTTTACGCGTATTCACCTTACTTCTCATCCAACAAAAAAGGGGGGATTTTTCAGGGTGTGAAAACCGAATAACCGATTTAATTTTAACACGCCAAAAATAAATAATGTCAATCATAGCAGTGGTAGATATTAAATGTTTGTATGAATTGAAAGCCAACGACCACGTTTCCTTGTATAACTTCCAATTTGCGATTTACTTAACTAGGTACTAGAAGTCAAAAATCTCACCCTAAAGTGCTATAAGGTTGAATTTTGCACAAAAACATTGGAAGAATAAAGCCTTACAATTTACATAAACATGAATAATTTTGTATTCATAACACTAACTTTCTTTTAAGAGACAACACATTTTTTTTATCTCCCGAAATGTTTGCATAGTACTCTGAAATTAACAGACGACAACGGCTTGAATAATGAAACAGGAATTGTACATAATTTTATTACGCTGGTATTCCGTAAAGGAGTGGGCATTTGTGTGTTGAACATCCTTATTTTGCCAGTTATGTTACAAGTGAGTTAACACTACTGCTGTGCATGAGGTCCTAGGATTGATTACCGGGTTGGGCACAGTGTTATTGAATTTTTCTATCTGGAACTTCTCAGTAGTAGTGTGGAGTCTGGATTTGTGCCACGTCGATGGCAATAGGGTCGCCTCCTGTAATCCTGTTACATAAAGGCTCGTTCAGACTGGCGCGATGCGACGGTCCGTATTTCTACGAAAACGCGCGCGATCGTTCACACAGGAGCGCCTTGTCGCGGCGCGACCGTCGATTCGAGCGGAATCGTCGCGTCGCACTAGTCTGCTAACTAACAAATTGTGGGTGTACTTTATATGCACCACTGCCGGGACCCTTCGGGTAATACAGGCGTGATGGTATGTTAAGTAAGTTACAAATCCCGTGCCAGTGGCGATCCCATTGTCATATTCAGTGTCTGGGCTGAAATAGTTTGAATTCTCTTTCTTTATAGGTACTCAATTTTAGTCATCATCATCATCATTTCAGTCGAAAAATGTCCAGTGCCGGACATAGGCCTCGCCCCTCCCGCCATTTTGACTGGTTTTTTTGTTTCCCGCATCCAGTGGATTCTTGCGGCCTTCACAAGGTCACCGGTCCATCCAGTGAGAGTCCTTCCAGAAATTCTATTATATTAACTTGTGCCAATATAGAATTTTGGGGTCTATAAATAGGAAAATTCAATTCAAATATTCGTTATTGTTCACAATACAATCAAATATCAAATAACTGTGCCGTATTGTCTTATTCTATCAATACTTAGTTACCTTTATTATATTTCATCTATATTAAATTCCTTCAGCTCAAAAAGCCACATCTCAGACGACGTAGATCATAGACGATCATAGACGTATCATAGACCAAAAGTCCTCATTAGGTAGATTTATAAAAAAGCTTTTTTCTTTATGGTGGAAATAGGAAGCTAAGAGCAATCACAATTAAGTATGGTTTGCGCACCGCAAATCGCGTCAGTACTTAAGTAACTACCTGCTCCTATATTTAATAGTTCATAACATAATGTACTTTAGGGCATAAGTTGGCAACCTTCCAGGTGAAAGTGCCTACTGAACAACTTTTAACATTTTTAGGGTTCCGTTTCGCAAAAAGAAAATTACGGAACCCTTACAAGATCAGTTATCATCGACTGTCTGTCTGTGAAGCCCTTTTCTCTCAAGAAAACGTAGAGGCGTCTAATTGAAATTAATATCAAATAAAAAAGCTCAAAATTAAGCTAATAATTCACATCCCCTTGACCGACACATTAAATTTAGCAAAACCAAGATCTCACCGCACAAGTAAAGCAATTAGTCCAAAAATTACTATTAGTTGGTAGTTTTACCTCATTGTGAAATATGTTTCTGCAATTACAAACTTAAATTTACTATAACCCGCGCAGATAGAGAATAGATCTGAAAATGGCGGCAAGTACGCATGGTACGGTTGGCAAAACAAGTTCTCAAACATCGAATTTTATTTTTTATTGACTTTTTATGTTATAAATTATTCTTTTTTAATATTATTAAACTATTATTATAGTAGAAATAATGTCAAAAAATATTAATAAAATAAATAAGGAGCAAGGGTACATATGACACTGGATTTGTGGTAGGATACTGCATACTGTGGTAGGATGCATTATCCATGACGAGAATGGAGTTTTTAGGCAAATTTGGTATTAGTTTTTCTGTTTTTCAAACGTAACGCAAACAAATAACAATCAATTCAACAAAAACAACAATGAATATCAACGAAAATAACAAAATAACGGAACGAATTTAACAATAACTCAGAGTGCGTCAAGTAGCGTGGAAAGCGAATCCTGACTGACTATTTTTTTGTAGCGCGTATTTCACTGTGTGAGTATAGACAGCGATAGAGAGTGAGCGAGAACGCATGCGAGCGGACGCCATTTTCAGATCTATTTTCTATCTGCGCGGGTTATACACATTGTAGGTACATACATTTTACACACACACGTTACACTTTTATAAGTACATATACTTGTTATTTACCTTTTTTTTGTTTTGATAACTCGTCCTTGACGTATATCGATGTATGGGAGAACCTGTTTACTAACTACTAAGTTACGTTTGTTCTTGGAATAAATTCATGTCAACTGCCCTTCAGTGTGCGTGGTCCGACACGCACGTGACTTTTTTTTTAAATAAACTAGCTTTTGCCCGCGGCTTCGCTCGCGTGGATGTCGGAAATTAACGCAGTAGAACGTACTACTGCGGTAAGATGTGTTAATTCAGGTTATATTATAAGTAATAGCTGTCACCCGCGACTTCGTCCGCGTGGTATTTAACAAAAAGTTTTTTATAAAAACTGTCTTTGAAAACTACGCTGACATACGTCACAAACTACGCTAACATACGTCTCAAAATTCAGCGTGTTCTTAGTTTTTTTAAACTATTTTTTTTTTTTTAAATAAAAGTAGCCTATGTTACTCCTTGTTACATCAGCTATCTGCCAGTGAAAGTTCCGTCAAAATCAGTTCAGCCATTTCAGAGATTAGCCGGAACAAACAGACAGATAGACAGACAGACAAAAATTAAAAAAAAAATTGTTTTGGTATATGTACCGTGTATTCATCCATATACACTTAGTAAAAAGTGGTTATCTTAATATTAAAAACAGACACTCCAATTTTATTTATTTTTATAGATGTATTGAAGTAAAATCTGCAAGAGTAAAAATATAAAAAAAAATAACATCTGTTTTTGTTCATTTTTATATGTACAGCAAATATGTTATTGGTCTGTTTAACACGTTAACTGCCATGTCGGACTATGTGTCCGACACTTTTTGTTACATTCAGGCCTTGTCGGACTAAATGACCGACAACATATACAAAATCTGAACATGTCGCTGGTGCCTGGCGGCCATGTTTTTAGAATAATAAATAATCTATTTAAAGTGAAATAACTCTAAGTACATTTTTTGACTTTTCCTGATTTTAGCCATGGCAGTTAACGTGTTAAAGAAACCTGTGATTTCATACACACCGTGTGAAATCACAGGTTTGTATCTTACCCAAAATAATTTGTTGCCTAAAACTTGTTTTTTTTTTTATCTCAGGTCCTGTACACTCGCATAGCAGTGGGTCTGTGGCAGAGTTCTCATGCACTGCAGCATCTGGAGCGGGTTCAATGCTGTGCGACGCAGTTCCCACGCCCTGAGAAGTCGGCAACTGCACCATTCGACCCGAACCGACCCTTAGTCGGCGCTAATGATGAAAAGGTTACTATCAACTTATTCTTGTTATTCTTCTCTAGCCTGCAGGGAACACATAAACAGTAGGAATGACTTCCATTTTGATAAAAAATCAACATTCATTGCGTTATGTACGTTGTTAAGCAAACAATTTTTTCGAACATATGGAGCAATGGATTAGCAATAGGCAAATCAGTACTTTGATAGTTTGATTTTTTCCGTGTACGTATAATAGGTATACCTGTTTCCATGTGTAATGAAAGCTAGATTAGTAGGTATAGTAATAAATAACGTAGAAAAAACTCTTTGTCATTGGTTGTGATGAAAGTAACTGCTAGCTTACAAGAAATACCTGTGTTTACCCGACTACTCTATAAGTAAGGGTTACGATTTTAGCGTGTACATATGTGCAATATCATCCCAAAAATAAAAGTAATATAATATAATAATATTCCACAACTATCACACAACGCCATCTAGTCCCAAGCTAAGCAGAGCTTGTGTTATGGGTACTAGACAACTGATAAACATACTTATATATTTCTAAATACATACATATTATAGATAAATTACACCCAGACACAGAACAAATGATCGTGCTCATCACACAAACATTTGTCCTGGGTGGGAATCGAACCCACGACCTCCGGGATAGCAGTCAGGGTCACTAACCACTAGACCAACAGGTCTGTCAAGTACTTACTTATAACCCGTTTGTGAAACATGATAAGTTGTGCTACTGCTGATGGACTGGCGAGCTTTACCATAATTTATACTTAGCAAAGTTCGGGCAAGCATTATGCAAACATTGTATGTAGATGGTTGTATGAAGAAAGTAATAGAGCACCCTAAAAATAGATATGAAATCCCCCGAATTACATTTCATGAAAAGTACGTTACTAAGACTTACATAATGCTTTCACTGTTAAAAACTTATCAAATCTAATCTAGAGCCAAGCCTCTAACTCTACAAGGTTTAACTCTATAAACTTTGTCTTGGTTAAAATGTATGCCTTAGTTGTTTTGCGGCCGTCGCTCGGATACTCCTATGGGCCAATCTACTATACATGAAATGTTTTTGATGGAATTTATCCTACTGACTTTATGTTGAGTGCAGTTAAAAATAGACAAAAGAGATAGTCTCTGTCTTCGTCTTGCTTTTATCTTTACAACAGTTTAGTCCATCTTACAGGTCTACCAACAATTACCATACTTTAATGAACAATAGTATTTATTTTTCCGGCCCCATTAGCCGCTCAGCTGTGAAAATTATTCAGGCCTAGCCGACGCTTTTTATTCAGGCTATTATTCAGCAAGATACTAAACAAGTAGACTGAATAATTCGTTTTCTAAGTCCGTGCGCCTTTCATTATTCGCCCAACTATGAAATTATTCATGCCTAGGTAGCGGTTGGCACTAGAGTGTTCTAAAATTCTAAGCCAAAGCCTGTTCAGAGTTACAATTATCACAAAGGTACATAAGAAACAATCGAGCCACCTTTTGTACTTTAATTTAAGGATCTCATTAAAAGCCAAAAACAAAAGTCCATACTAAAAGACAAATAATTCTGCGGCTTGATGTTAAACAGTATTCGGTTTGACACAGGTGTGCCCTCTGCCTCTTTTGCATAAATTAATTCAATGAATTCGTGTTTTCATTGTAAGTAACCAAATGAAACGATTAAAATATCCGTGAGTGCGGTTATAGATTATTGACACGAAAAGCATGCGAGCAATTGAATACAAATCAAAACAATTTTAAGAAAAGCTTTTTTAACTCTCTACTTCTGTTTGAGAAAATGCTTTTGATCCGAAACCTCCTTTGTCAGTTCGGATCTTACGGCTTAAGTTCCAGGAGTATTTGGCAGGTAGTATAAAATTTGTGTGCGGTTACAAGTAACTCAAACGTTTACGTAATCGTGTGGTTGCGGATATGAGCAGGAATTGCGGAGCGAAGGCTTGCGGCGCACAGTGGGCCCATACTGAAAATTAGTGGACTTAGGCAACAAAGTTACCATATCGATGCGATTTTTTTTTATATGACGTGTTATAATATTCTTGACAACTTTTATTCTTATAAAATTTCTTCTAAACTTGATAGTTTGTCTTGAAAAAAATTTATTAGATTTTTTTGTATGGAGCGAATCACGTTTAATTTTTTTTCTTCAATTGTACTAATATGTTGGGTGTGTGGCGTGTGAGTCATCAATCACAATGCAGAGCACCTGCATTGTGATTGATGACTCATTTGTACCGATAACATGCAAAAATAACTAAATCTCTACCAGAATTACTAGTTCTAAGTACGTATGCGCTATTAAAACTATTTATTTAACTAAAAAGAAGGTGAAAACAGCCAAATGAGACAAAAAACATGCTTTGAATTTATTTTAAATGACAAAAAAATTCTTCCAAATTTTTTTTTTTTACCGAATGATTACTCGCGCTGCCGCAGATGGCCGGCGCTGATTTTTTTTTCGTGGATAGAGAATGATCCTAGCTATCATATACTCACGCCACACACTCAACATATTAGTACAATTGAAGAAAAAAAATTAAACGTGATTCGCTCCATACAAAAAAAATCTAATAAATTTTTTTCAAGACAAACTATCAACTTTAGAAGAAATTTTATAAGAATAAAAGTTGTCAGGAATAACATAACACGTCATATAAAAAAAAATCGCATCGATATAGGAACTTTGTTGCCTAAGTCCACTAATTTTCAGTATGGGCCCACTGTGCGGCGGTGGAGCGTTTACCAAGTGAATGGGCTCTCGTAAAGTCGCGATAGACGGTCCGCCATTGTGGATATCACTCTTTTTTTAACGAAACCTTTTAACTGGGGCAATGAATGAAGTTTCTATTAATCTCTTGAGTGCATAAAATTTGACATATGATAGGTAGACGGGAGCCCGTAGTACGGAAAACTTCTCATTTTACATTTAGGCATTTATTTTTCACTTTTACGTCATCTGATCATTGTTCGTAGGTCAGTTGTCGTGAAGGGTCTATATCACAATTCTTATCTACTTCTCTTCATAAATGTGGCATACTAGCTTTTGCCAGCGGCTTCGCCCGCGTGGAGGTCGGAAAATATCCTGCGGGAAGATACTAACGGGATAAAAAGTACTCTATGTGTTAATCCAGGTTATAAACTATCTGTGTGCCAAATTTCATCCAAATCGGTTCAGTAGTTTTTGCGTGAAAGAGGAACAAACATCCACACATCCATACATCCATACATACAAACTTTCGCGTTTATAATATTAGTAGGAAGTAGTACCTATAATATGTTATGGCACTGCGTGTCCTAAACTCACACATAAGTCACACTTTTTGTGACTCAAGTAATCCATTTTTAGGGTTCCGTTGCCAAATGGCAAAAAACGGAACCCTTATAGATTCCTCAAGTCTGTCTGTCTGTCTGTCTGTCTGAGTATGTCACAGCCACTTTTTTCCGAAACTATAAGAGCTATGTTATTGAAACTTGGTAAGTAGATGTATTTTGTAAACCGCATTAAGATTTTCACACAAAAATAGAAAAACAACAATAATATTTGGGGTTCCCCATACATAGAACTGAAACTCAAAATTTTTTTTTTCATCAAACCCATACGTGTGGGGTATTTATGGATAGGTCTTTAAAAATGATATTGAGGTTCCTAATATCATTTTTTTCTAAACTGAATAGTTTGCGCGAGAGACACTTCCAAAGTGGTAAAATGTGTCCCCCCCTCCCCCCGTAACTTCTAAAATAAGGGAATGATAAAACTAAAAAAAATATATGATGTACATTACCATGTAAACTTCCACCGAAAATTGGTTTGAACGAGATCTAGTAAGTAGTTTTTTTTTAATACGTCAAAAATCGTAAACCACAATTTACCTTTCATTGAGTCAACTCAAATATAAAAATTAAAAAAAAAAAAATTAATTTCATAAACATAAACCTTATGCATAAACCGTGAATACCTGAAGGTTTGTACGGAACCCTCGGTGCGCGAGTCCGACTCGCACTTGGCCGGTTTTTATACCGAAACACGTGGGGTTAGGTCACTTATGCTATAATAATTCAATTATGATACGTGTGACAAGTACTCCATTATTGAACGGCCTGAAATATGCTCATTCAAACGCTGTAATCTACTTCGTACCGTGTGGTGCCGGACGTAAAGAATAACACCATCCCATTTCTTCCCGTGGGTGTCGTAAAAGGCGACTACGGGACTTACTAGGGAATGGGCAGCAGCGTTCTCTATGCATTTTACCACCATACTGCGATCGCCAACACGCCTGCCAAGCGTGGCAATTATGGCAAAGCCCCCCAAATTGGGGGAGGCCTAAGTCCAGCAGTGGACGTCTTACGGCTGAAATGATGATGATGATGATGAATGGACTGCTAAAAGAACCGGCTTCCTTATGGAAACTTTCACTCTTCCGTATCTACCTTCACATGCCATTCATCCAACTTATTACTTATCAGAAATAACATGAAGGTATCTACATCAACCCAGTACACGCTATTTTTCCACCTTCTCAAGAACAAAGTAGTGATCATAAGAGCGAAGTTGCCCTGGCACCTCGTAAACTTTTTACTCCGCAAACAAGTTCGTCTTAGTCAATGGAATGGAACGGTACTTGAAGCCTCCCCTTTCAAACAGACAAACTGAGATATATGTGGAGGAGGTTAGAGGTCCCATAAATATTAAACTAAATTCTAAACAAGTACAAAAGCGTTTATTTGTTGTGGTGTAGGTAAATAAATAATGTATTGGTTAACACTACGTGTGAAACGTGTGTAAAACTTCTTAATGTACCTAGATATGTTAAAAGTGACGTGGTGACTTTCTTAGCTCACCTAAGATTTTCTCTAGGTATCTATAGGTAACTTCCATGTTGTGATGATATCCCAAATGGCCTTTAAAGGTAAATAAATTGTTTTATAGCGTATCTAGGCGATAGAGAGAAGGGCCAAGCATTGAGATACAACAACTATAGACCTAGTTTATCAAAGATTTCACTGTGTCTTAGGACCTAAGCAAGGAATGGTTAGATCTACCTAAGACTTCGGTACATCTGACGATTCCTTACTTTGTATTTTGAATAAAATTTGGTTGGCAACGGATAGCCGGAAGTCAATACATGTTTAATACCCGACTGCTTTTCATAATCAAATCAAAATATTGCCTTTCAATCAAGTGAAACATTAACCAATATTAATTTATGAATTTTCTCAATATCTATGTAATCTTTGATATTAAATTATCTCGTATTTCAGGGCAAATGTAATTTGCTTCATTCGTACGCCATCATTTCTTTTGTGGATTACGAAATATATTGAAAATTAGGTACCTTAGCAAACGCTGTTGATGCCAACAACAGTGGTTATGATTTATGATCCTATGAATTTCATGATATTTTTTTTTTTTTTGGGTTAGGTATATTTTCGTAAACATAACGTTGGTTAAAAGTTTAAATATGTAACGAGTATAAGTCTATTGCAAATACCTATAGCTATAAGGATTCGTTTATATTAGTTTGTGTAAGCAGTAGTATTACATAATAAACATCGTGGGAAATAGTAGTAAGTTCAAAAAATCGTCGAATACAAAAAGTCTAACTTGTGGTTAAAGTCATCCTACTACCAATTACTAAAATAAATAGCTAAATGAATATTTCTTTAATACAGAAAGTGGTGACGATGAGCAGCAGCAGCCAGACTGGTAAGACGACGACGTCGAAGGCGACGCGTGGCCACGAGACGCGCAACTGCCACCATCTCAGCCACCTGTCGCGCAACGTGCTGCGTGCGCGCCGCGGCGTCGTGCGCATGCTCATCGTCGTCGTGCTCACCTTCGCCATCTGCAACCTGCCCTTCCACGCGCGCAAGATGTGGCAGTACTGGTCCAGCGGCTACGAGGGCCCCAGCGACTTCAGTACCCTACTCACCCCCCTCACTTTCCTCATCACGTACTTCAACTCCGGAATAAACCCACTCTTATACGCTTTCTTGTCTAAGAATTTTAGGAAAGGTATGAAAGAGTTAATATTCTGCAACTGTCACGGAAAAAGGAAAAGCGAAAACTTGATTCTTTTAAACCCCGTGGGTGGCGTCGGGCTGCGCAGGAGTTCGACGCGGTCCACCCGAGCCAACTGCAGCACGGTGACGATCGCGCCCAACGGGGAGTCATGAGACATGCGTCGGCGGCGCTTCCTGTATAAGGTGGAAAACATTGATATTTCCTGATTGACGGAGAGCACCGATGAAGTGACGGACAGCAGCGGCTTCTACACTGTCTCTACCGTATCTAGACGTGATTTATACGACTAAGAGACTTGTGTGAAGCAAGCGCCTTCGACTACTTAATTAAAAAACCTTTGAAGACTTCTTAGTAAACATCGCTGATTAGCACTTTGATGCTGAGTGAGTGTGAGTGATTGTGAACTAAGTGATCTCGCGAGCTTAAAGAGTTAGAATATGTTTGTTATTAGATGGATTAACTAGGGCTAGTGAGTTAAGACCAAACATAACATATCTTTCTGTTATCCTTCAGTTAATCCTACTTGATGAAAATTAATGACTTTATTTTTGTTAGATAGATAGTGTTTTTAAATTAACTGGTTAAAAATAAATGTATGTAAATCTAAATGACTGTAAAAAGTGTAAATATGCTATTAATATTCATGAAATCTACATAAAAAGGGAATATTTATAAGTGAGTGTGCCGGTACAGTTGTAAGTAAATATAGATTTTATGTGATATTTATAATACTAAATAGTACGTACTTTGCTACATTACGAAGCGATGAAATCACAAAGATTGAGCCACGTAGAGCTGATATCTTGGCCTTGGCCAGAATTTGAAATGCAATATTTATGTTCAATACTGTAATACCGCTTACCCTGTTATCGCTAGTCGCAGAGGCAGGCTACGATTTAACAACAAGGCCGAGAGTCTAGGGGAGTGAAACCTGACAATATTATGATAACAAATTCAAATATACGAATTAAGTAATAAATGTAAAAATGGCAACTGAAAATTTAATGTCACCACGTGTTAAATTAAATCATGTTTATAATAAGTATAAAGTTTTATTGTTAAATTTGAATCTTGTAAATAGTGAACATATCTTAACATTTTGATACGTAAATTCGATTCTAATACAGTCGAGCTAAATATAATTCTTAATAGTTCCGCCTAATAGCCGAGATATAGCTCCAGATAGCCAAATAACCATAAATGGCTTATTTGTTGATTCGCACGAATTAATTCGCCCGTAGCGGGCTAAACGACATTTTTAAATAATATAATATTTTCAATAGCCACATTATCGAATCAATAAATCCAGAAATACGTATTTGGCAATGGGCATGTTTTGAATAAAACGTTAACGAAACAACGAAAAGTAACTACACAAATTTTGTGCCTAATGTATTTCTGAAATTGTTGATTCGCCCACAAATAAATTAACTTCGTGCGAGTTGCCTTTATACAATATCAATTCGTAAGATCCATAATTACTTTTCAACATACAGAAATAATAAATAGAAATGCGTTAATTTACTTTTGCCAACAAAGATCGATGTATAAATTCGATATATGTATATTTTCCAACAGATTATTATATCAAATACTAGTTATTTACAACATTAAATTGTACAATATTGTATAGAAATTACAAAATAAAATCATCATATAAAGTTCATCATTATTCGATTAACTAATTATTTTCCTTTTAGTGGCAAGGAAAACTTTACGAGTAAAAAGAAAAAAAAACACTACCTAATTAAAATAACAAGTCCAAAAATGACGATGTCAAAGTTTGTTTTGTGTTAGTACAGCATATTTTATATATTTATGTGATTTCAAAAGTTTTTTTTTTTTTTATGTGAAAAGCATGTACCTAGTTACCGTCTATGTAAACCATACATTTTGTCGACGGTAATATTGTTCCAAGATGGACAGTTATTTTTTTTTGTACTTTGTTAAATTCGTTGAACAAGCAATGTTAAAATTAACAAGTATCATTATCATTGTATCAAGGTATCATTGCATCCGAAAACTTTTCTTGTCACTATAAGGCACCGTGTGTAAACTCATTTCCACATTGTTCTCGTTGTCTTGATGTAATAATAAATTTCATATAAAGGTACATTATTACTAGTAGTTAAAGAGGAAACTGGGGATAGTTGGAACATTTGGATGTGGACGCTCACAGCGATGTCGTTACGAAACCGAACTCTAGCGATAAAATGACTTTATTTGTCGTCAAATGGCTACAACTTGAGCTTTTACCACTAAAGTCAGAAGCATTAGGGACAAACTAATAGGCTTCTAAACGAACGTGCTCTACTTTGAATTTGGTGTCATTTGCTCCCAGGCAACTGGTAAGACAGTAATCTAAACTCTAAAGTGAACCAAATGAAAAAGTACTTGAACAAGACCTGTCTGTCTAAAAACTGGCTCCATGCCACGATAAATTGGAACAGGAAAGCATTGATTGTGCAGTTTTTAATAAATTACGAAGACGAGGGCAAATGTACCCACTTTTCGTCTTAAACTTACAATTTATGGTTGGTATTGGACTCCACTCAACCATGCTACGAGGCAAGTATCGTATCCACCAGCGCAACGCTGATAAATGCGTTGTGATACCCGATATCCGAGCGTGTCCCTACAGACCCTACGTAACCCCGTCACTACGTGAGTTATTTATTACTATTGCTCCAAACGTGATACAACTGACCCCAGTCTACTCTACCGGTTGTTATTATTTTCACCTATTAACCCGAAGTTCTTATTAAATATTCAATTATAGACGGACTTGTGTTGCATTCGTTATTATTGTTACGCGAGCAGAGGTTATAATGAAGAGCTTGTCACGGATTGATCCATTAGGTTAAGCTTCGCTTGCCGAGGCTAGTTCGTGGATGGGTGACCATCTTATTTTTTTAGAATGGGAAATCATCAAATGACGTCTCCCGCTCGTGGGCGGAGCGGGAGTTGGGAAAAGGCTCGGCAGATGACGAAGCTAAGGTTACAGTTATACACAAACATAATAATGATTGACGATGAAAATCCACAATAATATATTAAAAGAAACAGGATTTTGCACAAGTTTGTACCTTCCCTTAGATAGTTTCAGTCATGTGTGTTTAAAATCTACTATTTAAAAAACAAAAAGCAATTTTTGGCACATCCTTTGTGAAGTCAGTGAAGCAAATTGTTTACAAAATTAAATAGTTAAAATCACAATTGACATTCTTCGATAGTTGTATGAAATGGCTATTATAACACGGCCAATTGATGAAGGTTGCCAATTTACTTTACAATTAATTTCCTTGGGTGGCCCATTATATTTGCCACGATAACTTCGACCCACCTACCTATACTATATTAATTATGTATTTCTGATTGTTAAACTGTTAAAGGAACTATATTTTTCACTGTAAACTATTAAATATTATGTATTATTGATGTATCATTTTGTCATAAAATATAATTATAAATCTTATAAATAATACAAGTTTGTTTAATTTTTGAGAGAAAAGAAAGAAAATGACTACTTAAATTATTTATTACTTTCCTGGAATAAACCTAACCAGTCCTACCTAATATTATAAATTGGGAAGTAAGTGTGTTTGTTTATTACGCTTTCACGCTGAAACGGCCGAACGGATTTGGGTGAAATTTGGCACACAGAAAGACAACGCCTTGTTTAAGGATATAGGCTACTTGTAATCCTGGATCTCAGACGAAGTTGCATGCAATAAGTTAAGTAGTTTGACGGATTTTGAAGGGCTGAGAAATGAAGTTGAGAATGTTTGAGACAAAGCCATGCAGATGATGTTGAAGGATCGTGACTTAACATGCGTCAGAAATTGGCCCATTGGCATTGAATTAATCTGTATTTATTTTGCCTAATATTGGCGGGGCTTATATTACACCAGCTATTGACCGCGACTTCGCGCGCGTGGATGTTGGAAAATATCCCACGGGAACCTTCTACCAAAATTAAAAGGACCCTGTGACCTTGATTTGATTTAAATAATCCACAAAACAATGTACCTACTTATTCCGTAAAACATTTTCTTAGTATTCTAGCTCCCAGTCAGCATGATTTTTTCGACATCTCCAACAATCTTTCTCATGTTTCAGCCAATTTATACAACACTTCAATGAAGTATGCTAGTAGTAGTGTTTAGTGCGTGCGTGTAGTGTGTCTAGTATGTGTAGTGAAACCCGTATGAAAATTCGTACGGTGTTATTTGAGTTTACCGCATCCAGACAGACAGACGCGATGGGGGAAATTTCTTTTACAATATGTAGTGATAAGATGTACATGTAGTTACTGGGCCAAATTACTATTGCTACCTACTTAGCTTAAAACAATACACAGTATGACTATCATTCCTCCTTAAAGTCGGTCAGAACTTTTACTAAAGTCGTTTGCTCACATTTAATTTAACATTTAAATCTCCCCATAAACAACGTTAAAACATTCATCCATTTACATTGTCCCTTGTTTAGTTCCGATATAAATGGTATCGGAAAAGTAATCAAACGGTGTCGTACTTATCTATCTCTGTCACAATTTTCAATGGCAAACTTTCAGCTTATGGGTATCTGGGTTTTGCAAATAATAAATAATAGTTTAAAAAAACTAAAAAACACGCTTCCATAGAAAACCAAACTAAAAAGTAAAAAATAATGGAAAAAAAGCGTGGGGTGCCTACGCTTTTTTTCCATTATTAAACTAGTTTTTTTAAACTATTATTTATTTTCTATTTTTTTAGGGTGTTTCGAATTTTGAGCAGTATGTCAGCGTAGTTTTCAAATACAAGTTTTTTCGGTATCCTGGTAACCCGGGCAAGGATAATAGCACAAATTTATGAAATTATTGTATTGTCATCAGTTCTCGATGAGCCTACAAAGTTTGAACGAAATCTGGCCTTTAAAAGTGGGTCAAAATCGCTATAAGGAGTCGGTTACAAACAAACATACAAATATACAAGTGTAGCTAATATAAAGCGTGTAAAAATCGCACAGAGTTTTATTTTAAAATCTTATTACATCAAATCAAAAGAAAGAATTTCATTTTACTCTGCATAAACAAAAAGCACACTATAAAAAAATAGGTACAAAAAATGCACACGTACAGTCAGTACCCTGCATTACTTGACCCCCCTTTTTTCTGGGTGGGAAATCAACCCCCTTACACAGAAGAAATGAGGAAGAGGGGTCAGGTAATGGACTGTGTAGAAAATCTGGTGAACTAAAATATGATGAATTTTTAAAAGTCATAGAGCAAAAGTTGTTGATTATGATGTTCGTAACATAGTCCTGAGAGGATGCCGGTGTTTTACAAATAAACCTGTATAATATCAAACACAACAAAAACAAAATTTCCGATCTACATCCAATCTGACATACAATAATCATAGGCATAGACACCTGAGTGTGAGATTTTTATCTACGCCTGTGATTGCCTGTGATTCGTTATATTCAGAAGCCGTTTGTAAGGTGATTCCAGTAAAATCTGAACTTGATATTTGTACCTTTAGGTCTACTTCTATTTGCAAATAAAGAGTACCCTATTCTTGTGAAAGACTTTATTTTGCAGTAGTTACTAAATCAAGATTGTTTGTTGGCACGTCATGGCCACACTTACTGTGTTAATTAATGTTAAATAATAAGATTGGATAAGATAGATTAGATTGAGTGAGATTAAATTTTCAATAAATCAATAATTAATAAAAAGATTAATTGTCTAAGTCAGGGATGTCAAACCTCTTCACATTAACGTGCCATTTTTTTATAATATATTTATTGTGGTCAAGACGTGCCAACTACTGGAAAAAAGTCTTTCACAAGAATAGGGTACCTACTCTTTATTTGCAAATAAACTCTATAGAAAGTCTTTTCAATCAAAATATTGGTAACATCATTCATGTCGAACCCCAACACGTGGAAGCAATATCGAAAGAC
Source organism: Aporophyla nigra (assembly GCA_947507805.1). NCBI lineage: Eukaryota > Metazoa > Arthropoda > Insecta > Lepidoptera > Noctuidae > Aporophyla > Aporophyla nigra. The sequence goes on along the minus strand of OX382302.1, from coordinate 12,266,002 downwards.
GTGCATGTTAATAGAAAAAAAATAGCAAAACAATTCAAAAATGAAAATAGAGTAGCAAAATTAAAAAAGGTAGATTTATAATATTATCTACTCACTAGTTACAAGCGTATTTATTCGTAGAATTAAACATGGCGGTGACTTACGCCTACGAGATCTGAGCCAACGCCAATGCTAAAAACGGTAAAACCCAAAAAGTAACCTTGTTCTCCATCTTGTGTTTTTAAGGTTTAAACAAATTATTTCTTTTCTAGACGATGAAATTGTTTGTGTAAGTTGTGAAATGTATATAAATTAAATAGGATCGTTCTAAATCGTTCATGTGATTTGTCTACAATCCAATGTCTGCGAAAAGAGCAGTATTTCGACTCTAATCTGTAATTCTATTGTTGCGTAAAAGGAATTTAATTCCATTAAGTTAAATTAAAATCTTTCAAAGAATAAATCAGCATTAGCTATAAATTGTGCATTAAACAGCAACGCTTTGATTAGATCATTTTCTTTCGATTTTTATACAAAGTTGGTATGTTTTAATACTAACTATACATTTAGCATTTTAATTTATGAGAAAGCACATTACTTAATGGTTGGGTCGATTCAAGTTGAGACATTCTCCTTAATTTATACATATATTTAAACCTTTCCAAGGTTTTCACTCCAGAACTACTGTCTGAAATTTAACAAAATACATACATATGTAAACTGGGGCGGTATAAATGAGTACTACCACAAAAACGATTCCCTAATGCACCATCAGAGAAGTAAAGCAATTTTTCTGAATGTGATTTGTTTTGTAGTTATTCCTACCGTTAGTTCGGAAGCTGCCAGATTAGCAAGCGACCAAGTATGTACGACTAACGACCAAGTAGAACGATTTATTGTATTAAGTACAAAATTGTTTTTTTTTTTAATGGTAAATTCTGAACATATATTCTGTGTTTTCTATTCTGTGTAATTCACCTATTTATATGTAGAATGTATTAAAGAATTGCGACCCGTAAAAGTCCACGTGCAACGCTGGAACAGCGTAGGTGTTTTTGACGTTTGAATAATATTAGAATAACAATGCTCTACATAATTATGGTTTCATCGTTCTTTGTTTACTCCACACAATTGGGGCATGTTGATCCAAGTATAGTAGCGAGATATAGAACATAAACAAGATCGTGTTGTTGTTCAAAAGAGTTTGATTTTTTATTGAGGATGTTATTTTAATATCTCTAGTTATATATTTTTGGTACAAAAGGTCTAATTATGACGTATCAAATATTTTGCCGAATGACGTAATACAAGTTAGCCGAAGAGTCCTTGGTAAACATTTAATTGGTATGTATTGGATTCCCGTAGGTTTAAGGCTCCCGCAGACAAGCAAGACCGAGTGACGCAATTCTGCAATATATTTCCGTTGAAGTAGAAAAACTTCTATAACATAACAAACTTACTTTGATGTTTGAACTGCATCAATATTTGCATGCCAAAGTGGTAGAATGTACAAGGATTCCTTAAATCATCATCATTCATTTCAGCCGTAAGACGTCCACTGCTGGACTTAGGCCTCCCCCAATTTGGGGGGCTTTGCCATAATCGCCACGCTTGGCAGACGGGTTGGCGATCGCAGTATGGTGGTAAAATGCATAGAGAACGCTGCTGCCCATTCTCTAGTAAGTCCTTTAGTCGCCTTTTACGACACCCACGGGAAGACATGGGGTGGTGTTATTCTTTACGTCCGGCACCACACGGTACCTTAAATCATATAGTCACCTTATTGTAAATACCTACATTCTGAGCAAATAAAATAATATTTTATTCTATTCTATTCTATTCATATAAAAACAACAAACGACCCAAAAATACATTACTAAGTGAAAAATAACTTTAATTTCGGAAGGCGGAGGTCAAATAATGAAAATACAAAATCAAAGACACTTTTTTTACTGTTTATTTTACCCTATTTCTTTGTATATACCCCACGCAAATTCGTATAGAAATTTATAATAGAAAGTTATCATAACATTATCAACATATTGGAAAAAATACGTATTATTGATGCTAATTAAAAACCCATTAATCAGAACTTGACATTTACCCATATCACCTTTCGACTCAAAAATAAAAAAATTCAAATCGGTTTATAAATGACGGGGTTCTGAGACAACAAACAAAAAAACAAAATATACAACCAAACTAAGAGGCTCGTACTTTTCTGAAGTCGGTTTAAAAAGGCACTTATCGGAAAGTCGCACCTGTCTGCGTGGAGCCTTTACAAATAATAATTTCAAACGATACGCCAGAAGCCCATTTAATTTGAAACAATTAAGTTGGCTATGTTATTGAATACCTTTCTCCGAATTAATTTAATACAAATGTTTTGATTGGAATTTCATCGGAAGTGGACCTTAAGGTATAAATAACATAATTGGTTCGTATCTTTGTACTTCAGAAGTTCTAAGTCGTATCTCTATTTATTTTAGTGTGATCAATATTAGAAAATGAAATAAATAGTTGATCAAAAATGAAAATTTTCCTATTTGTTTATAGGTCCGTGGGTATATGGATTGTACACTATTGTCCATTTGTCATTTGTTATGGTACTGAACGTTTGAGCTGATATAATCTCTGCCTATTAATATTGGAACCATTAAAAGTACCTACTAATATTTTGTATCTGCGAAGAGATCTTTGAAGCAACGCTTTCTCGGAAGGTCTCTAATATAAATATTGTATTATTATAACTTACTCAATGCACACATACCTAATAAAATTTCGGTGAAATTTTAATCATCTTCTACGTAATTTATGACAATATTATGTTAACAAGGAAGTAAAGTAATTACTTAATTTGCTCGCAATAATTAATTTTAATTTGTTTTTGCAATCGTATAATGTCAAATTGACATAATCCTATCCTATCCTACTAATATTATAAATGCGAAAGTTTGTGAGGATGGATGTATGTGTATGTGTATGTTTGTTACCCTTTCACGAAAAAACTACTGGACGGATTTGGATGAAACTTTACAGTAATATAGGCTATTCATCAGAATAACACATAGGCTACAATTTATAATGATTTTATGTAATTTTGGTCATAATATAACGATACGTATCAATTAAGTCGGAAAAAAATCTTCCATCTGAGAGCTATCTTGGCGTGCGCTGCCTAAACCAATGGAGTTACATAAAGATGATGTACCGCAGGATTGTTTGTCTTAAGTAGATCTAAATAAAAATCCGCAACAGCATATATCTACCTTTTATGTGCAAGCCAGTACGACTAAAATTGTGAACAATAAATTTAATTAAATTTGGTACTATTTTACAATTCACATATTAGTATATAATTATCAAACTCTTATCAAAATGAATACATTTCTCGCATTAAGTATTTAATATAGATAAACTTTGTCTTTCACACTAAGTAATTTGGCCGAATAGTTTAAAAGTTATCACGATAATATGATTGACTCGAACGGAGCGCCTAAAGGTCGAATCGAAACTGACGAAGAAGGTATGGTTCTATTCACTAACCAACTTTGTCACGTTGTGGATTCGGAAGACGCACTCATTGCTCAAGTTTTTCCAAATTTGCAACAGAACATCCACGATGAAAGTTGGCTATGTGAAAGATCTATACTAGCACCAAGAAATGAGACAGTTGCGAAAATCAATAAAATTATCTTGGACCAAGTAACCAGCGATGCAACAACCTACAACTCCATCGACACAGTCATGTCATCTGAAGACTGTACGAGCTACCCCGTGGAGTTTCTTAACTCTTTGGAGCTATCCGGGGTGCCATCACATAAGCTCGAATTAAAAGTCGACCCGTTTTGTTAATGCGCAACTTGGACGCCCCGAGACTATGTAATGGCACTAGATTGCGAGTCATTGAACTAGGCAGGCATATTGTTAAGGCCACAATTTTAACTGGAGAAGCTAAGGGTGAAAATGTTCTTATTCCACGCATCCCAATAATACCCAATAACTTACCCTTCAATTTCAAACGTTTACAGTTCCCACATAAAGTTGCATTTTCTATGACTATTAATAAATCGCAAGGGCAAACTTTGAAGGTAGCGGGGATACATTAAGGCACGCCCTGTTTTTCCCATGGGCAGCTATGCTCACGTGTATCTAAATCCCAAAATCTACATATTTACGCTGAACGAAAAAATCATAGTATACAGGATTATATTGCAGTAAAAACACAGATAAATTAACACAGATGTTCACCTATTCCAGTTATTTACCACATAATTCTTTACTTATTACAAAATCTATTAAAAAAACCGCATCAAAATCCGTTGCGTAGTTTTAAAAATTTAAGCATACATAGGGACATAGGGACAAAGAAAGCTACTTTGTTTTATACTATGTAGTGATTAAATGCAAGTAACATAAGTCCGACCTGTTTATTAGTCAGTGTTTAGTAATCCGTTTGTACTGGATAGGATAATCTCAAGCCCGGGGAAGGACATAGGGCTACTTTTTATAAAAACACCATACAGGCAAAGATTGATGAAGAAACCACTGGACTTAGCATTTTGAAATTTGCAGAGTTCTATTATAGCTTAAAATAATGAGCACTTAGAAAGGAATTCAGATAATTCCACCCTCAAGAGATTCCCTCTAAATATTAGGTATAGGAGTTCAAAGATTGTATGGAAACTAATTTTGAAGTTAGAAATCTGGGATGTACGATGTGAAGTTACATTAAAAAAATATAAGTATTTTAAAAAAATGTCACGTAACTTAATGTGGCAGACCAAATTCTACGCGAGCGAAGCCGCGGACAAAAGCTAGTTTGATATAATTGCATTAAACAGGAACAAAGATTTGAATTATCTCATCTTGCAAAATCGTTTGATCTTTGGTATACTGGAGTTATATCGTTCTTGCTATTAAACAGTTCACGGAGATGAGATCATTGTTTATTGTTGGCACACCATGCCATTGTTATTGTGATTCTAAGTAATTGCCCATTACCTTTGTCTTACGAATAGAATTAAATATTTATTGACCAATGCTTGGTTCAATGAATAATATGTCTTTCAGTACAGCATTTTTGCCACTTTGAGATTATATAACATCATGCCGATATTCTTTGTAGGGTTAGACAGAAGTGAACGTATTATTTGCACACTAACATTTGGTATATATTTAAATTCCATGTATAGAACAGAGGGCTACCTTACTGATATCAACCGTCCAAACCACAAATCCAGACTCCGGGGTAGTAATGAGAAATTCCTGATAGAAAACCCTAATAAGTCGGTAAGTAACCCGCGGTTCCAATAGGTCACTCACACCTCAAACTATTTCAATCAAATTCCAAAATAAAACCCGTTCACTATCGTCAAAAGGGGTGGCTTACACACAAAACAATCGGACCACAACAAATTGTCCGCAAAACTATAGATTCAACAAGATTAATCATTAATATCTCCAAACAAAACCAAACCAACCTCCTACCATTATTAAAGATCAAAATTCAAGTGAAAATCAAACTGACAAGTGACAGCTGTCACTCCGTTACACGCCACGATGAGCAGGCGCACAGACTAAACAAAAAACTGTCGTACTGTCGGCTGTCTGTGGTCACGGGACGGAACAAATACTTTGCCCCATGTACTTTGTGTTAAGGTTGATGTTTGCTTAGCAGGAATTTGGTAATTTAAAATGCGTGTTTGCTTCAAGACGGTTTAATTGCGACTAACTGTGGTGGGGGGATACATACTTTAATAAACTCTTAACGATCACCTAATATAGACATAACATACCGCCCACCAAAAGGACGTAGTTCTTTTATTAATCTAACATAATATTAATTTAACTTTAACATTCTACTTTAACTTACTAACTTAACTTTAACATTTCACACAAACTTAATTAACTTTAACATTTTACTCAAACTTAACTTAAATTTAACATTTTACTCAGTAGCAATAGGTAAAGGGCATAACTTTGTACAACATCTCTTCACTACACTGTTGCCACTTTTTATGCTGTAGACTCTGGTAATCCCATCTTCTCCAGGATGCTTGTTTACAACACGACCCAGAGAAAATTTGCCAGGTGGCAATCCATCGGTTTTTATTAAAACAATATCGCCAATCTTGAACTCTTCAGTTTTCTTTAGCCAAATGGGACGTTGTTGCAATCGTGTTAGATATTCTTGATGCCAACGACGCCAGAAATCGCCAAGCAATTTTTGAGTGTATTGCCACCGGGATAAGGAATGAATCGTTGTATCTTTGAAATCAGGTGACGGTACAACGATAGGAGCTTCGCCGATTAGAAAGTGTCCCGGTGTTAGTACTTCTATGCAGTCTGGGTCCTTATCATCTATAGGACACAGTGGCCTAGAATTGAGACAAGCCTCAATTTGGCACAGCACCGTGGTCATTTCTTCATAGGTGAGATTAGTGGTGAGCACGCGTTTCAAATGGTGTTTTACAGACTTTACACCCGCTTCCCACAAGCCTCCAAAGTTCGGTGAGTATGCTGGTATGTAATGCCATTGTGTTCCTTCCAGTGCCAATGTGTTTGATATTTCACCTTCAAATACGAGATTTGCTTCTTTCCATGCGGCCATTAGTTCTTTGTTGGCACCAACAAAATTTCGGCCCTGGTCGCTCCATATATCGCTACATTTTCCTCTTCTGGAAACAAACCGCTTGAATGCAGCGATAAAGGCTTCGGATGTTAAATCGCTAACAAGCTCAAGGTGCATCGCCTTGGTTGACATACATATGAATACACAGATGTATGCCTTTTGTGTTCTGATGCCTCTTCCTTTGGACATGCTTATTAGAAATGGGCCTGCAAAATCAACTCCAGTGTGTAAGAAAGCTCGAGCAGGAGTTACTCTCGCTTTAGGCAGGTCACCCATCATCTGTGTCCTTGATCGCGCTCTGAGTCTAGCACATACTAGACACTTGTGTATGCAGGATTTTATAAGTGCCTTACCTCGTATCACCCAATACTTTGAGCTTATGTAACTTAACATAAGTTGAACGCCGCCATGCAATGTGTGGGCATGTGCATCAGCGATAATCAAAGGCACCAAATCGTTTTTGTTTCCCAGTATAATAGGATGTTTAACCTGCTCATCCAAGTTCGCGTTACGAAGTCGACCGCCCACCCTGAGGATACCATCTCCGTCAAGGTAAGGATTCAAGGTTTTAATTTTACTTTCTCCTTTTACAGCTTTATGTAATTTTAGTCTTTCTATATCATCTTTAAATTCTTCTTGTTGTACTAATTCTATGCATTTCATTAAAGACTTTTCTAATTCCTTTGTAGTCAAATCTTTTTCCGTGCTTCTTTTAAAATTTAAAAATCTTCGACAGTAAGTTATTACTTGTATCAACTCCCTTAGATTATTGAATTCTTTAAATTGTAACTTTATACTTTCTTCAGGTTCTATTTTTAAATTTGCTTGTATCTTATCCTTCTTCTTTTCTAATTCAGTAGATGTGTTTTCTTGTTTTAATCTTATTTCTGTTTCAGAGAGCCAAGCGGGACCCTTCCACCACAAATCGGACTTTCGCAGATCAACTAGTAACATGCCCCGAGACCCAATGTCTGCAGGATTATCTTCAGATGAGACATGAAACCATCGGTTGTTGTTTACATTTTCAGCTATCTCTACAACTCGGTTAGCTACAAATGTTTTCCACTTGTGGGGATCGCCAGATAACCATGCAAGGACTATTGTTGAATCTGTCCATGCATAGATGTTTGATGTAGGTATTCGCATAGCGTGTTCTATTTGCTTAAGCAACTTCGATAACAACAGCGCTCCACACAGCTCCAGCCGTGGTAAGGAAACAGTTCGTAGCGGTGCCACTCTAGTCTTTGCCGCTAGCAGCTTTGTTGACACAAAGCCATCTTGCATTTTTATTCGGACATAAGCCACAGCTGCGTAAGCTCGCGTGGAGGCGTCGCTGAAGCCATGAACTTCAATCTTTTCTACATCCTTACTTAATGTGCCAAGCCATCGATCAATATATACTTCTTTTACTTCTTCAAAGTCTTCACGAAGAGTCAACCACTCTTCCATCAGTTGTTGGCTTATTTTATCGTCCCATCCAACCCTTTCCAGCCATAGTTTTTGTATAAGCATTTTGGCCAAGATTAAACTCGGAGCGATCCATCCCAGCGGATCGAACAGTTTTTGCATGTCCGATAAGATTGTTCTTTTTGTGACATTATCTGATATCAGCGGTAAGTTTAGTTTATATTGAAACTGATCTGTTCCTACATTCCAGATCAATCCTAGGGCTTGCACAGTTCCATCTAGTTTTAAATCCAAGTGTACTCGAGTGGTTCTCTTATTAGCATCTATAGACTGCATAAACTCAGTTGAATTGGAAGACCATTTTGATAATATGAAGCCACCATTTTGTAGTATATTCGAAACTTCTTGAGCTGTCTTTATGGCTTTCTCTGCCGTATCATCACCAGAGATCAAATCATCCATATAGAAGTCAGCTTTGATAATGCGTACAGCCTTTGGGTTATTTTGGCCTTCATCTTCAGCCACTTGATGAAGAGTTCTTACTGCTAGATGAGGTGCTGACGCTGTACCAAACGTGACACGAAGCATCCGATATTCTTTGATCGGATCTGACTCTTCCTCTCTCCACAAAAGGCGTTGATATGTATCGGCGTCTTGTTTATGTAGTAAGACTTGCAGGTACATTTTTTGTATATCACTTGCATAGCAGACGCGATATAATCTAGATCTCATAACAATATCTCGAAGGTCATCTTGTAGTTGAGGACCTACCAGCAGCTCATCGTTAAGAGAGACGTGATTCGAGCCTTTAGCTGACGCATCAAACACGACGCGTGTCTTCGAGGTTTCCTTTTCGACGCGGACAACGGCGTGATGAGGTAAGTACACAGCTTTGTTTTTCTTAGTTTCCTTTTCAGGTATTTCTTCCATGTAATTTGATTTTATATATTCTTGCATGGCCTTTTGGTAGTCTTCTTTTAGTGTAGGTGCTTTTCTAAATCTTCTTTCTAGCTGTAGTAATCTATTTTTTGCTATTTCTTTCGTGTTTCCGTCAGGCGATAAGGGATTATCGGTTTTAAAAGGTAGCTTTACTATATATCTTCCTTCGTTTGTTCTTGCATGAGTGTTTTCATATATAGTTTCACATAGCTTTTCTTCTCTTGTTAACTTTCTTTTCTTTTCAGTGTCAATTTCCCAAAGGGATTTTAACAGATTCTCTACTTCTATTTGCTGATGAAGGACCAGAAAAGATTCCTCTTGTAAATTGGTGTTGATTTCTCCAAATAAGATCCATCCCAGGTTTGTTTCTTGGGCACATGGAGAACCGGGAGGACCCTTGATTAATTGTTGTTGCACGATTTGTGCATACTCTTTAACACCTAGAAGCAAGTCAATAGGACCCGGTTTGTGATAGTCCGGGTCAGCCAGGTTGAGTCCTTCTAGGTGTGGCCAATGTGTGACAGTAACAGCTTTGGAGGGGATTTTCGTGGTCAACTGTTTGCTCATGACGTATGCTTGTATGTTGATCTCGAAGCTTGGATTCCATCGAGAACCAATTCTTAGTTGCACCACGTGATCGACGTTGGTTCTTGTAGATCCCACCCCAATGATATTTCCTCTTGCTGTATGCCTGGTTAATTTGAGCAATTGTGTCGCCTTCTCGCTGATAAAGGACGCCTGCGAACCTTGGTCCACTAGCGCACGTAGAACAACAGTCTGATTATGCTCGTTCCTTGATAAAACTGTTGCCGTGGCCAGTAGTGCTATACTTGTGCTTTGTTTGGCACTGTGATGCGACGCGATCGTAGTGTTGACTATTTCCTCCTTCTCTTCTACACTGTGTTGTGATGCTTTCGGTTGTTTAGAGTCCTCAGTTTGTACCGATGAAGCAGAGTCCTTATTTCGGTGTAGTAGAGTGTGATGACGTCGATGGCATATGCGACAGGTCATTTGCAATTTACATTGATATGCGGAATGGCCTGGTACCAAACAATTAAAGCAAAGTTTGTTTGCCTTAACGTATTCAGATCTCTCAGTAGGTTGCAGTTTGGTGAAATCCTTACAATGGCATAAAGTGTGTTTTTCTTTACATAACACGCATGTTCTATCTGCCGACGATAGTGACGTGGTGGCTGTAGCAGTAACTAGGTGTGAACGTTCTTTTATAGGTTTTTCACGGGTACCCGATGTCGACATTATAAGTTCTAACGTACGGTATCTTGTTTGCAGAAAGTCCTTCAAATCATTCCAGGTAGGTAATTTATCTTCTTCATTTGTGCAAGCAGCTTGTTCCCACTCTTTATGAGACTCAGGGTCCATTTTCTGTATCACAAGAAAAATAATTATAGGATCCCATGAGCTCGTAATTATATTCAAATTTTGTAAGTTGTTCAAACAATCCGTTGTGACGTCTAATAAATTCTTTATTTGGTTAGCAGACTGCGTACTTATTTTCTTTTGATAAAATAATTTCTTTAACACTGAATTGATGATCAATCTTTTATTTCCATACCTTGATTTGAGAACACTCCATGCTTGTTTGTAATTACTTTGTGTAATTTGAATAGGCTTCAATAATGTTTCGGCCTCCCCGGTGACACTGCTCTTTAGATAGTGCAACTTCTGAACATCACTGATCGCCGTGTTTTCATGTACTAATGAAATAAATAGATCCTGAAATGTAGGCCAATCTTCATAATTCCCACTAAAACTCGGTAGTTGTATCCTCGGCAGCCTAACGAGTTGATCATTATTCATACTTGTAAACGAGTTGTTTTTCGATGATGTGGATGACGCGGACGCTGTGTTTATCGTTAACAAAAGGTCTTGTAAATCGGCTAATAACACTAGATATAAGTCTTCGTATACAAAGAAATCTTCGTTAACAAAGTAGTGTAATGATTGTTTTTGTTCTTTCGGTGTTATTTTCACTAATTGTTGATGAGTTTCCCTGAACGTCGTCCAATATTGTTCTATACATCTTATTCTTGCCTCAACGTAACCTTTTGTCAACCTGGTTTTAGGACATTTCTTCAAATTCACTTGTGTTTTTTGTAATAATGCAGCTGTATCTTCTAACACATTAATTAACTCCGCAGTAGTACTCATCGCACCTTTTTTTGCTAATGTTCACTAATCACCTCTGGAATGCGGCTTGCTATTGTTCGCGCCGGCCGCTCGGTACCTGCCTTATCTTCGATAACTTGTTTTTTTTTCGTTAATTAGTCCGGCTCGATTTTGACCACTATGTACTTTGTGTTAAGGTTGATGTTTGCTTAGCAGGAATTTGGTAATTTAAAATGCGTGTTTGCTTCAAGACGGTTTAATTGCGACTAACTGTGGTGGGGGGATACATACTTTAATAAACTCTTAACGATCACCTAATATAGACATAACACCCCATTTTTTTTTCCCACGTGGGAAATCGTCATACTACATCTCCCACTCTTGGGCGGGTTCTAGGGCGTGTCAGACTTTTACTGACTAAAACCGACCCCTGTTCCTTCAGTTGCCTGTGCAGGATCACGGTAACTCTTTTCAACAAATCCAGTGAACAAGTCCTAGCGGACCCTTACAGTTATGCTGACATCTTTGCTCGACCTAAGAATCGAACTCAAGACTGCATGCTCAGGTGAAGCATAAATTGCTGCCATTACACCAACGAAGCAATTTTTAAATTACGTATTGGATAAAGAAACCTAATAAATTAGCAGTCGGGTTTCATTGAACTGACGTAAGATATATACCGTAATAAAACAAGATACAATTTACTTTTGGAAAATAAATTAGTCGAAGTAAAAGAATTAACGTTATGTGGAGACAAAAGCACTTTATTTAAGTCATGGTTTAAAGGATCTACATATGGGGTAATTCTTTTCGTCTTAGAACGTTAGCAGTTTTACATAGTCCCTTTTTCAATTTAATGAAAACTCGTACAAAATATTCAAAAATAAACTTTTTTGACACCTTCCTTCGTGAAAAACTCTATTTGAAATCAAAAAACCCTTAAACAGCTTTACAGTTTTTTAGGCTCAGTATCTATCTACTTCTTCCGAAAAATTATCTTTATATATAATTATATAAAAAGACTCAGCCCACTGCAGTCCACTGCTGCACATAGGCCTCTCCCATGTTGCGCCACAAGTGAGTTAGCAGACTGAAGTGGCAGTGGGCTGGCCATGTCTGTCGAATGACCGATGCTCTATGTAGCAGACGACTCCTAGCCAAGCCAAGTTACAACCGTTTCGTGTCAAATTCCGTTCTCCAATCGGTAACGCCTCGGTGTCAGCAATTGTAGAAAACGATAAGTTGGTAGCCATGTTGACGCGCCTCAGTCGACCGCTCGTCCTACAATGTCTTTAGAAAAACGACATTATAACAAAGGATGTAGCATTGAACATTGTAGAAACGATAAAAATTCATTCTATCATTTTGAACGATGTGAACTTGGCTACGAATTTTGTATTCGTTTGTTCTAACCACGTGACTTAACGTTAACGATTGCAGATTATCAACTTGGCTCGGGGTGCTGGAGACCGCGTATCGGCAAGCGTAGTGAGAGATGCTCGCCAGCTAAATGGACAGAGGACCTTAAGAAAGTGGCTGGGACAGACTGGATGCGGAAGGCGGAGGACAAAATGTTGTAGCGCAACATTAAAAGACACTAAAGCAAAAGAACTAAAATAAAAACTTTTTTACAAAAAAAAACAACCGACTTCCTTAAAAACACTACAAAGTGAAAAATAACTTTAATTTCGGTAGTCGGTGTCTTAGGATCTGTATTTATGGTTTTTTTGCCACCGACTTCCGAAATTAAAGTTATTTTTCACTTTGTAGTGTTTTTAAGGAAGTCGGTTGTTTTTTTTTGTAAAAAAGTTTTTATTTTTAAATTTTTAGTTGTGGTATTCACCCTGCACTAATTCCAAACAAACAATGCATATTTATGCGATAGCAGAAATCGCGGTTGATTTCCTGTCATTTTTTAAAGAGTTCCGGTGTCTGTCTCCCGAACTCATCATCAGATCTATATGAAAATTATATGGGACCATTTCGGAATAAACCCCTTTCGAACAAAAAAAGAATTTTGCAAATCCATCTATATATGACGGAGTTATGCCCGAACATACATAAAAAAAAAAAAAACATATAAACATCCGAATTGAGAACCTCCTCCTTTTTGAAGTCGGTTAAAAAATACAATTAAAAACATACACATTTTTCAGCCACCATTTTCAGTAGTTTACGCTCGACCTTTGACTTGGAGTGACGCATAGCGGTGGACTGCAATTGAACGAGTTGATTGATTGAATGATTGATTGAAAGGACATAGCGTCGCTGAACTTAGACTAACGATAGATGGGACAAATTAGTCACAATAAGTAGCGTATTAATCGAGTGTAACACCCGTAAAAGCTTTCTTGCTTAGCCTGACAAAAACCATCTTGAAACAAAAACGTTCCATTTAAAGGTTCCATTAAAAGCTCCTGTTTATTTTTTGCTTAGCGAGGAAAAATAACAATTAAGATACCTTGTTTAAAGTTAAAACACAACTAGTAACACAACTATATAAAGCGGGTGTCCGAAATGTAATTTATCGCTAGATCGAATCACATAATACAGTTTTAGAAGAATCGAGAAAGTTGCGATTAATCGTGAACCAACAGGAACACTACGCCACAAGAATTCCTGTAGATAGCTGGATATCGAGTTATTTCTCAGTTATAACGAGCGCACAAACTTACCTAGCGAAATTTACCTCACAAACTAAGCGGGGATTTTGAAGAAATCTTGCTACTTGGCGTGCCTACTTGTGTTGACGACACGTAAAACTTCTACAAAGTACTTTTTTATTAAACCTGACTCTAAATTTTGGGAGGTTTCAAGAGGTTTTTATTACCCTAAAATAAAAGTTTTTCAATGCAAACTACTTTTTTCTGTTTATAATTTCAGTCAAGTTATCAACGGCAGCTTAATTTCGAGCGAACTGAACAAAAACATGAATTGGGACAAAGTGCTAATTGCCATTAGAGGTATAACAGAACTCGTTACCACCTTCAAACGCGACAGTTTGTTCCTTGCTCGTGTTTACACGTGTATACTTCAGTAACAATTTATTAAATAAACGATATTTATTTCCGTAAATTGATTTAAAAAAATGTGTTTACTAGATAACTTTGGTGTTTCCTATCTAACTACTCTTAGAAGAAAGACCAGAAAAAGGTCAGGGTCTTTTAAAGTTCAGTTAGAGGTGGTGGTACAACAAGAAGTAGTTAGTGATGGTGGTACAACAAGTAGTAGTTAGTGGAGTTCGTTAAGTGGTGGTTTAGATTTGAAAAAATACAACATTCAGTGCGTAAAAATCGGAGTTAAAGCTGCTTTCATTTCTTGAAATTAGTAGCGATGTTATCAGGTTTAGCTGAATTTGTCGCTCAGACTTGATACATTGTTTTATTTCTATAAGTAGGTAGGTTTATACAAACAAGTTTAGACATAATGTTTGATCTTGCTTATTGACTGTGAAAAATCAATCAAAAACTCAATTTTCTCTCTTAAATTCGGCTCATAATAAGTCTAGATAACCTTTCATTCGTAATCAAGGACAATTTTTGTCATAATATATAAAGGTAATAATACCTCATTACAATATTCTTTTACCTAATTATAATGTATACCTACTTATTGCGTCGACCACAATTTGTATAAACATTTTGGTATGGAAACGTAGATTTCAATTCTACGATGTTTATTATTCACGCAATATGAACTCTGAAAACAATAAATCAGTTAAACATAGGTTAATCTCACAAGTACATTAATAACATGCCAAAGTTTAATTAGCGAAAGTTTGTTATCGTGTGAAATGTACTAATCTGACACTAAAGTGGCTCTAACTTACTCCAGTCATATCTTTATGTCTCTTCAAATAACTGTAACGTTCTAGGAAGACGTGTTACAACATCAACTATATTAGTGTAATTAGTGGAACGTGAACATTCTAAACGTTTAATTAATGGGTACTAAATACTTAAACACTGTTAGCTTTGTTACTGTAATTATAAAAAATGAGCTCATTTGGGTGTCTTTGAAGTTTAGCTACAATAATAGGTAGAAATTCTAGTAATCAATAATGGTAGGTACTTACTCATTTTCAGTCTGGATTTTTTCCTGAGTATGGCAAAGCAAAAAGGATGGTTATGATTTTGACCCGTATATGTGTGTTCGTCTGATCTCTCATAACTTCTTATTTTCATAATTTGACAAATGAGGCATCGTTGGAAGCGTCACATTAAATTGAATATGGTGCCCACTAGATGATGAAACAACCACAGTTTTCAGATGAGACAATTTTCTTGTTTCATACTTTTATAATGAAACAACAAACAGTAGAATTTATTTACGCACGCCATACTAAAGGAGATCCGCTATAATGAAATCTACTACACCTTACCCAGACTGGCTCATTTAAGGGGGCTGACTCTTATATATAAAAGTTATGAGAAATCTGTAAAATAACTCTACCATGAAAATAATTTTCATCAATAATTTCGCCCAGGTCAATGGTTCCGTTTTTTCTGCCTGCAAACACATTATTTGCAAAATTCCTATTACTGTTTCATTCCAATCCTTGCATAAGTTACTGTTAAATTTCTGGTCACGTTCGCCAGCGGTCGTGCTTTCTGAGCAATGCCCATTCACTCTGAACGTCTTGCACAAAGTTCCATTACGAATTGCCTCTTTTATTTCCCTCGGTGCGACCCAGCGATTAGATTTTACAGTAAAATATGACTTATAGCCCGACTGTTGGCTAAAATCACTTTTTTACTTCTTACAAGATATTGGAGTAACAAAAACTTGCCTTACTTTAGTGCGTTCTTTTCAATGTCGTACAGTCAATCCGTGACTGTGGTAACTTGCTCTGCGACAAACCCTACGATGGCTACGACAGGCGCTACTATAGCTACGGGATACGCTACGACGGCTACGATAGGTGCTATGACAGCTACGAGATACGCTACAACAGCTACGAAATATGCTACGACGACTGCGCAGGCGCTGCGATAGCTACGAGATACGCTACGACAACGACGATATACGCTACGACAGCTACGAGATACGTTACGATAACTACCTCGCTTCGCTACCAGCTCGCTCCTATCCCGCATAAATTACAGTATCAAGACAACGTAATGAATTATTGCAAGACCGAACACAGGTTAACTATTTTCTTTTACACTCTACCACAAAATAAAGGAGTCGCCTTCACACTGCAGCTTTACAAAACTCTTCATTTTTTTTTAAAGCCTTATGAAAGTTAAGTATATTATTTTGGCTTAACGTCATCTATACAATAAAAAAGCTGAAGAATTTGATTGTCTGTTTGTTTGGTTGAATGCTGTAATCTCAGCAAGTACAGGTCCGATTTGAAAAAATATTTTTGAATTGGTTAGCCTATTTATTGAGAAAGGCGATAGGCTATATCATCATCATCATTTCAGCAATAAAACGTCCACTGCTGGACATGAGCCTCCCCCAATTTGGGGGGCTTTGCCATAATCGCCACGCTTGGCAGGCGGGTTGGCGATCGCAGTATGATGTTAAAATGCATAGAGAATGCTGCTGCCCATTCTCTAGTAAGTCCCTTAGTCGCCTCTTACGACACCCACGGGAAGAAATGGGGTGGTGCTATTCTTTACGTCCGGCACCACACGGTACTACATAGGCTACATAGGCTATATGACATTACGCTACGATCAAAAGAAACGGAGCAGCAACGAAAAATGGACGGAAACTCGCAGGTAATTCGATGTGACGGGAAGGGTCAGAGCAAAAATTTGAAGCAGACGAAGTCGCGGGCAGAAGCTAGTATAAATAAATAATAGTTTAAAAAAACTAAAAAACACGCTTCCATGGAAAACCAAACTAAAAAGTACAAAATAATGGAAAAAAAGCGTGGGGTGCTTTTAAGGTATTTTTTTATTGATATCAGAGGCACCCCACGCTTTTTTTCCATTATTTTGTACTTTTTAGTTTGGTTTTCCATGGAAGCGTGTTTTTTAGTTTTTTTAAACTATTATTTATTTTCTATTTTTTAGGGTATTTCGAATTTTGAGACGTATGTCAGCGTAGTTTGTGACAGTTTTTTGATGTCCTGGTAACCCTGGCAAGGATAATGGCACAAATTTATGAAATTATTGCATTGTCATCAGTCCTTGACAGGTGTGCAAAGTTTGAATGAAATCTGGTCGTTTAAAGTGGGTCAAAATCGCACTATAAGGAGTCGGTTACAAACAAACATACAAATATACAAACATACAAACATACAAATATACAAACATACAAACATACAAGTGAAGCTAATATAAAGCGTGTAAAAAGGTTGCCAAAGTGTAAAGTGACACGGTCAACAATCACTTTTTATGATCGAGAGACTTTATGTAACTATGTTCAATTCCTAACAATAGCCAATTTTTCGATTCTACAGGGTTGTAGGAGCAGATGCCACTCGCATCAACAACGTGCATTCAGTATAATGATCCAGCAAGGAAATTTGTCGATGGTAACTCGGTTATAACAAAACTTTGTTGAAAACAGTTTTGTAGGAAACAGCATTTTTTTCAAATAACCAACTAAAAATTTCAACGCAATGGGGATCCCTTCCAGTATCATAAAGTAGTTAGTGTGGATTATAAAGATTTATCAATGTTGTAATATCTAAGTCACAATCCAAGTAAGGATTCTATTTCTATGCCTTTTTGTGGGTGGAAAATCATCAAATGACGCTTCCCGCTCTGGGCGGAGCGGGAGAGCGTGTCAGACTTTTACTGACTAAAACCCACCCGTGTTCTTTCAGTTGCCTATATGCCAGGGCCACGGTTACTTATTCGAAAAAATCTTGCGACGCTGGCAGCTATTTCTATGCCTACATCTGCTTTTGTACTATCTCAGAGAAAGCCAACATAATATTATGTATTAAACTATAAGAACACTAGCTTTTGCCCGCGGCTTCGCCCGCGTGGATGTCGGAATTTAATGCAAGAGGACGTACTACCGCGATAAGAATGTGTTATTCCAGGTTATATAGGTAATATAGCTGACCTGGCGAACGTCGTACTGCTATATTTTATTTCTCTAATCGCAACTGAGGAAATAAAACCCTTCCGGTAAAATCGAATTAGCTAAATTGAAAATAAAATTGGAGTACTCAATTGAAAAATTCATATTGTGGTACAGAATGCATGGGGTGCTTATTATAATTACTACAGGTATATTAAACTATCGTTTAAATATCAACAGCAATGAAAATCAAGCCCCCACGCTTTTTGTACAACAATATGAATTTTTCAATTGAGTACTCCAGTTTTATTTTTAAATTTTTAGTTTAATTAGTTTCAAAAGCGTGTTTTTTTTGTTTTTTCAAACTATAATTTATTCAATTTAGATTTTATTTTTCTTATCTTTAACTATTCTTTATAAATAATGACTTCTTTACAAAATATATACAAAAAAATAATTGATAATATTTAAAAACTCAAATTTATAAATGAGGTAGATATAATTGATTTTGACCAATTGTTTCCATTTATTTATTTTTTTAATTTAATAAAATTGACAATTATCTCAACACTAATTTGTGCACAATATTCTTGGTTAACCTGTCTTTTGCTAATACAAACAAATTTGATGGTTTTCCCACACGTGAACAGGCCACATACAGTTGTACATGAGAGAAACACGTACTTTCTAAGTCTAAACCGCAAGTCAATATTGTTTGACCTTGCGATTTATTTATGGTCATCGCAAAAGCTAAACGAATCGGAAATTGAAGCCTTTTGAATGATATTGGAGATTCTGACGCTATTAATGGAATTCGCGGCAACAGGACGATTTCTCCTTTAAACTTTCCAGTCAAAATTGTTGCTTCAAGAATATTTCCGGTGATCCTCTTGATGACTAAACGTGTACCGTTGCATAATTTAGGTGGGTTTAAATTGCGGAGAAGAATAATTGGTGAACCAATTTTCAATTGTAGATTGTGTGGTGGCATTCCTGGTAAATCGAGAGAATTTAAAAATTCAATGGGAAAGTTTACGGCTTCGTTTTCGTCAACAACTGTATCGATTGATTTAAAAGTCATCAAATCACTGGGTAATAATTGTTGTATCTGGAAGTTAATTTCGTCTACATCGACGTTTCTTGCTGCCAAAATAGCACGATTACAGAGCCAATCATGATCTAAATAATTATTTAATATATCCGGGAAGACACTCTCAATTAGTTCACTTTTCGTCTCAACAACCGTGCAGAAATTATCTGGTAGTTTGATATATTGGGTATTTTGATACAGTTCAACTTCACCGTTCCCAATATCCAGCAATTGCTCAGAAAATACTTGTGCCAATGGATCATTTTGCACTTGTACTCGCATGTTTATGGTCAATCGAAGAGTCTCGACGTTTCGCCATAAAAACGATTGTTTTAGACATGCGTTAATTTCATCGGCAAAAGTAGAGTGAGTAATAACTGGTAATGTCTGTCGGAAGTCACCAGACAATAGTAAGACAGTACCACCGAAAAGTTTATCGTTGCCTTTCAAATCTTTCATACTTCTATCCAATGCTTCAAGTGCATGCTTATGAGCCATAGTACACTCATCCCAAATTATAATTGCACTCTTTTGCAACACTGAAGCCATTCCACTTTTCTTTTTAATGTTACACACTGCATTTGGTTTGTTGTGAATGTCTAATGGCAACTTCAATGCTGAATGTGCTGTTCGTCCACCATCTAATAAAGTGGCAGCAATGCCTGACGATGCAATTGCCAATGCAATTTTTTGTTGCGACCGAATCTTTGCAAGGATTAATGATATTAAAAATGTCTTACCGGTTCCACCTGGAGCATCTAAGAAAAAAAATCCACCTTGTTCAGCATCAACAGTCTTCATAATCCGATTATAAATATTTTTTTGTTCAGTTGTCAATGATGGCTCATTATTCGCAATAATTGAAGCTAAATCAATTTCATTGTAATGTTTTTCTCGTTGCAAATCTGTGTTAACTAAATCAGTGGCCGGACGATTAGGTGCTGGCATACCATAATGACTAAGTGGTAAATTTTAAATTAAAATACATAAATCTTCAATCAACACCAATGCTTCATTATACATTTCTGGTGTGAAATCTAGATTTGGACATTGGTTTGTTTGTTTGGCTCGATACATGATGTCTTCAGTCATATAATTTTTATATTTTTCCCATAAAGTCAATGAATGTGTTGGATAACATGTCGTCAAAATTATTGCAAATAGTTGACGCATACTATTTGGTGTGGATGTTAACGCTGCATCAGCAAGTGTCAAGTCCCAATGATTGTCTGCCTCCAGTAATTTCAATTCACAACACGCTTCTTGATATGTATTGAGTATTCGACCATTAACTGTGCGCAAAAATTCAAAAGATGTTGGTCCAGGAACATTGACCAACAACAAACGCAAAAAGAAACATTCACGTTGTTTTGGATGTACAGTGTAAAGTCGTCCCAATGTCTTGGCTTTAAATAAACCTGGTATTGATGGATGTGGTGTTCCTTTTTTACGTGGTTCCCATTTTTTGCCTACTTTATTCCAGGTAAAATAGCGTGGAACTTCGGTGTACAATAATGTTTTTGCGAATTGGCCAAACTCATCAGATTTTTGACACAATGCAAAAAATTCAGTTAAAGTCGTCTTTGGTGGATCAAGTGCTTTTTGGACAATATTTTTTTCAGTAAAATATACTCGCTGACCATTTTCGAGATGTACTGCAAGATGCTGGACAGCAGGATCTCTTTCGTGTATGGGAAAACTAAAAATATGCCAAATAGCCTCGTTACTACTAATATATCTCCCCATTTGGTATTGTGTTATTTCGTCATTTTGGTTAATATTTTGTACTTCAAATACGGCCTGATCACTACCTTTATTAACGTATTTGCAAATGTACTTAACGGATTTCACGGAACTACAAAACTCGACATTAATATGAGCCTTATACGTTTTCGAAAGCAGTGGTGAGTATGGCACTACCCACCGATTATCAATTTCAACTTGATTTGTAGAATTTGACATTTGCATATAAAATGTGCGGCCACCGTGGTAAGTGTCTCTACGGCGATACAATGGATAACCATCGATATCCGTAATAGTATCATTTGTAAATGGTTTTGGGAAACGTTTCTTACATTTTCCATTCTCCATGCATGGCGACGTCATGTTAAAAGTACCACATGGTCCATGGATCATCTGACTGGTAATAACCTCAAACAACTCTGGGTCAGTTGATGGATCCGGAATTTCAGCAGAAATTATTTGATCTATTTCTTCTGGACGAATTTTATTTTCAAGCCAAATCAAAATGTGAGCATGAGGTAAACCTCGCTTTTGCCACTCAATAGAATACAGCCAGCAACATGTATTACCAAAAATTGAATATTTAACGATTAAATCAATCATAGATTTCAATTTTTGTCTAAATACACGTGCAACGATATCATGGCGATGTACTGATTGTTGGCCTGATAATAACAAAGTTTGTATTTCTTCCCAATTTGGGTTACACGTAAATGTAATAAATAAATCAGGTCGACCATAATGACGTACGTAAGTCATCGCATCTTGTATGTATTCTTGCATATTCCGTGGACTGCCTATGTAGCTTGAGGGCAAAATAAATACAGTTCCAATATCATTCGTGTTTAAGTTCTCTTCGACGCTTCCGATAATAGCATCTCGTAAATGGATGTATTCCTCTGATCGTAATTTAGCCTGATTGAATTTAATGAATCGTAAACGTTCACTTTCGATCTTAGCGTACATATCGACAACGTATTGATGGTACAGCTGACGATATCGGAAGATATAATTGTCTTGATTAAATCTAATCATCAATCGGTGCGCATAGTAGTTCATTGAACTAACGTTTTTATTTGTTTCATTACCAGTGGCTGGATCACGCTGTTTGATGTTGATATGGTATTCATCTTGCCCTTGCCAGAATATCAATGGATACTGAAGTGCGTCATATGAACGATGTACATCTGAAATTACATTAACAGTTCTATCTCGACGTGTGATTCTAATGTCTCTTTTGTTAGATGGATCACCAACCATAATAATAGCAACTTCATCTACAGTTGGCGCGTTGAACCTGCCAGCATGTTCCCCAAATGGTACTTTGTCGGCTTTGATGACAATTTGACATTTGTCATTTATCAATTGTGGCGATACTCTTTTAAATAACTGAATAAGATGATTATAATTTTCGAAAAAAACTTCCAATGATTCCACAATTGCTCTTTCTTCTGCTTTTTCTATAAAATTATGTAGGCACCTAGTTGTCACACGTTCTACACAACTGCCCATAAAATAAATTTGAAGAAACTTTGAATCCTCATCAGGCATCGGCATAAGTGACCCAATCTTATGATACACTTGGCCTTGGATTTTGAATGTCGTTTCAAAATTACGTCCATCAGATGTTAAATCGCAAATTTTAGTTGCACCAAAAGATGTCATTTGAAAGCAAGAATTAAATTTACGTGTCTTACGTAAAAATAATTTTGAATCGTCTGATTCGCCAGCAAGAAGTGATTTCAAAGGTTCCGGTGGAGTAGGAAGAGGTGGCAGTACAATTTTTCCTGATGCACAACACATACCGGTTGTTTCATTTCGGAATTTCAACGCGTGGCAATATTGGCATATTTTATCTATCGCACCAATTGTAATCTTCGAATGTGCAGAGTAATTAATGTCTGGTTCATACTCGAACGCAAGGCGAAAGAATGATGCACGTGTTAATGCGCGACTGGTTTGTTGCCTCGTTCTTTCGAGTTCTCTAAATCTGGCTATATTCTGTTGTCGCGCAGTTCTTGTCCTTAATACATTTTGTCGCAGGCGTTTATCACGCTGTTCTTGAGATTCTTGTCTACGAATTTCTGCTGTTCTAATTTGTTGAGATGCATTTCTTGCTGCAATTTCTTCCTCTGATTCTCGAGCTCGCAGAGTACGCTGGAGTCGTGCCTTTCTGCTACACGCATTGTCGAGGTTAGATTTTTTCCGCGGCATTATTCTGAAATTGAAAATATTTATAATTGAAATAAATTAATAAATTAGATCGAAATTAATGAATGGACTAATTAACAATTATCAGATTAAATAAATCAAAATAAAAATCTGGTTGACAATAATTCATTTTTATGATTGAAAAGAAAATTATTACAATATTAATAAGTTAAAAAGAAAAATGCACGTTTATAAAGTTAAATCATTTATTCATAAGTGCATTTATTTTATTTTCATTTATTTATTTTTATTTAATTATTAAAAAATGAATTTAAGTCTGCGAAATTTACACTCATGAAGAAAATAAAATAAAATGCAAGCAAAAAATACTTACATGTGTATAAAGTTATGATTTTGCACTAACTATTACTTTCATTCACTCGTTTAACAAACTTATAACACACCTCTTTTTCCGTCGGGGGTTAAAAAGGAACTGACACTCGGCGCCAGTATTTATACCTGAACCTTGGATTTCCCGAACGTTCTAGTTCGCATGCTTCGAGAAGAATCGATTGATCGATTGTTAGAAATAGTGGATCTCGATGGTTCGAGAGGGAGCTTTGTTTACGCTCAGAGGTCTCGAGAACGAATGAGATACCAAAGCTTTGGGCATTCAAACCAGAGATGGTGACTCGATAGAATTTGATGGCCAGATTTTGAAACTTTGATTAAAATTTGGCGCCAAGACTTTAATAATTGTCTAACAAAAATAGTACATTTTTTTTTTGTTTTTAATGGTACCTAATAATATTGTAACATAATACGCAGTATAATTATAAAAATATCAGTCACAAACCATTAAGATAATACGGTTATATCGTGAACATAAATAAATATTACGTGAAATAAAGTAATAGAATTTTTATATTCTAAAAAACAGAACACAGCGCCATCTATTGGGTGTATTTGCAACCTAGGTGTCAAACAATATTGAAGAATTTTATCAATGCATCAACGTACACCGCCATCTATGAGAACTTCATAAAACTAAACACTTGCTTAAGAAACAATTAATTGATACATTTTATTCGTTTACATTCACGACATAAGCGAATAATTGAGATGATAACTATCCTATCCAGTAAGTTAGACCAAAATACAATTACATGTGAAATTTGATTGAAATCGGTTCAGTAGTTTTGGAGTTTATTGGCAACATACATCGTGACACAAGATTTTTATATATATAAGATATATAATTGCACTATTTTAAGTACCTACACGTGTAATTGTGTGTTCGTTAAAGGTCATCACAGCCCCCTGTAGAACATCAAACTATGCTCAATTTGTGCCACGGTTACAAGTTACCGACGTGGCATGTTAATGATTAATTAATTAAATCGTTAATATCTGATATACCGAACCCGTGTTAGTAATAATAATATCTTAGGACAACCAACACACCGTTATCGGATCCCCAACTAAGCAGAGCCTGTACTATGACAACCAGACAACTGATAAATATACTTATATATTTCTAAATACATACATATTATAAGTATCGGTGTTATAACACTAAGTATAGTAACAATAAGTTGAACTTCCAGTTAAATTGGGAATGTGATACCACTTCAAAACAATACCTGAACAACCAATATTGAATACACAAAATTGAAATCCAATTTAATCATTGATTGTATCGAATATTTTCTGTGCAATATGATATCTTCAATTGAAACTCTCAAAAGTGTATTATTGTTATCGAAATATCGAGGGGCTCGTTCCTAAAGAATAACCGCCGCACAGGTCGATTAAAGGTTAAGTATTGCTTGTCGAGGTCTATCCGTGGATGGGTGACCATCCATTACATATTGAGACCCCTCCATTCGTCGTTAATTACGTCAAACCGTTGGTCCTGACTGTCATTTCTAGATCTTTGATAGTCGTAAACGGGTAGTCAGAAGTTCGAAAGTCTAAAAACCAGTCTCACTCAGGGTTATCGTCATATCTATACTAATATTATAAACCTGAAGAGTTTGTTTGTTTGTTTGATTGAACGCGCTAATCTCAGGAACTACTGCTCTGAATTGAAAAAATCTTTTTGTGTTGGGTAGCCTATTTATCGAGGAAGGCCATAGGCTATAATCGTCGTTGCAAATTTAAAATCTCCTATGTGTAAAAAGTAACTTTTCGAGAAAAACGAAAAAAACTGTTTCTTGAAAAAGAAACTGAGGAAACATTCTTATTTTTTTTTAGATGTAAAGTGTAAAGGACTTATAATGTATTGAGATAGAATTTTTCTTATATCAATGTGTCGTTCAGCGTATATTTATATAAATTTAATTATTTTTCTGCACATAGGAGATTTAAGTTGCAACTTTTTGTCACATAAGTGGTTTTACAGTTTATAACATCAGGCACATAGGAGTTTTCGATGGTCAATAAACATGAGATTTTATTAAATTAGCGAATATTTTAACGATACATTAAGATATTCACATATGAGTTTTTGCAATAGGTAGGTATACAAAATCGCTTTTAAAATATATGCATAGCTCGTATTTGTGAAAACTGTTACATAGGAGATTTTAAATTTGCAACGACGATATAACATAACGTTACAACTAAGAGGAGCGGAGCAGTAATGAAAAATTTTGCAAAAACTGGGAAAAACGCACGGGTAGGCGATTCGACGCGACGGGAAGGGTCGGGGGAGCAAGAAATTTAACGCGGACGAAGTCGCGTGCAGAAGCTAGTATACAATACACATGGAGCGATTGCTTATCTGAGCTCCAACACCCAATTAGTGAGTAACGCGATACTCACTATTACACTGGTTGTCAGATATTCGGGCTTTCACCCATTATGACTGTCAATTTGATACCATTTCTGATATTCAGGGGCATGCAGTTAGACTGGGAGCCGACTCCATCACAGTTAGGAAAAAGCAAGGCAGAAGATATTAGTATCAAAATCTCACTATCAGTAATGGTCTACAACTTATGAGATATCCATTTTTGGTCGTGAAACTCGTAGTTATTCTTCTCTTATGAACTAAATATCGAACTGAATTATTCTCGATTTATGTTAATTTAATCTTCCGCCAACCGAAGAATAATCGCCATTTTCGCCTCTTGAAATTGTGATTCAAGAGCGATTCTGAGAAACTGAAGGAGCCTTTAAGAAAAACAAAGATATTTTGATGTTTACGCTTCAGTGGGAAGTAATATACTGTTATTAACCTTGCTTGTTCTTACAATCTGCAAAGCTAGGCAGGTACAACAAAACAAGCAAATCCGTTTATATTTATTGTTTGTTATCTAGAAAACTAAGTAGGGACTACGCTGGAATGGACTAACTAAACATACCTACCATGAGTTTTGGGCGCGAAAGGACTATTTATTTAGGTTTACGCTTTACACCAACATTATGGGCGGGCCGAATATTTTAAATACTGAAAGGTATTAAACAAGAGTGCCTATCTAACACAAGGGGGCCCGGAACTCCGTCAGCATTTCATTTTAAACCGGCACAGATTATTAGGTCGGTTTTACGAAAGCCCTTGTTAGGGACTTGCTGGTTTATTTTTACGGAAAAGCCAGTTCCGTTCTTCTCGCAATAGAGTTAATCTCTACTTTAATTAAGTGTAACTATGGAAAAGCCTTTGTGCCAAACATCGTTATAATCGGTTTATCGGACAAGCTTTTCAAAGCGAATAAACAGTATATTCGCTGCAGTCTCGTTAACGAGCCTCGTTAACTTGTTCACGTAACTAGTTGTTACGTTTATAACGTGGACGTGGAGGACGACTATAGGAACATTATAGGAACTGTTGTTGTGTATAGAGTCCGCAGATAGTGAAGATTTATAAGAAATTTAGGCACTCTCTGCCAACTTAAAGCGAATATTGTGCAATTTCAACAAATAACATAAGAGGAAACAATGGGTCGTATTTATTTACATAATATTACGTAAACTTGGCGGAAACAATTTCAGCGCATGCATAAATGACCGCTTAATTTTATTGTAGGTATTGTTTGATTCTCACTCAACAATAATATATTTATTACGACTACCTTCTGATGTAATTAAAATATTTACTCATTTATTGCAATTTATGTGAGGTCGCGTTGTTTTCATCTAAGTTAAGCCGCGGGCAAAAGCTAGTGATACATAAATCCAATAATCTTTTAGTAACATACGGTGGTCGAAGTGGTGGTGCTTGGGGGAGGATTTTGTCCAGCAGTGGACGTCTTTCGGCGGAAATGATGATGATGATGATGATACGATGACCGGTATCTAAAGCTAGGCAGATTTCAATTCAAATGTAAACATAGTTTTCAAGAATCTTAGAGTTAATCGTTGTAAGTCTGACCGCATCACACACGTAGGTTCGTTCCATATTGCCCAACCGTTCTCGTGCTAAAGTACTATTCATCGTAATTTAAAAAGCATAGAAGTACTAAGTGCCCATAATATCTTGGTAAGCCTGCGGTGAAATAGGAAATTTCATTTAAAATCACTAAATTTACGGCATTGAAGAAATAACATAAGCTAGCTCTGCCTCTAATCTGTTCACTCTGTCATTCATGCGGGTCACCGATTTCAGTTTCAGGGCTTGTAATACCTCCACTAAAAGTCAGATTTTGCCCCCAATTACCTGCGCTTTATTTAACTCTATACCTCTCCCACTGTCAAACTGATTCAGTCAAAAAAAAAGGACATGATTAATTTCGTACCTAAAAATTAAAGTGCCAGCCAGAAAAATAAAATATTATTCGTTCAAAATATTCAGCGATATCTTGAATATTTTTTAATATTACAACGAAAGTATACAATAAAACGTCTGCTGCTATTTGAGTTTGGTAGTAGCGTGTAGTGATTTTGCCAACAATATTTTGAACATTCGTCAAAAGACGCCATTGCGCATGGTATCATAAAATTTGACATGATAATATTATTAATATTAGGTATATTGGAGTAAAAATAAGATTTTTAGTATTTGCTCACTTAAAAAGCAACGGAAGGAATAATTGTATGCCCTCGTTGTAATGGTAAAAAATGTTAAAGGTGTTATTCCTCTTAAGAAACCCGGTTTTTCTTTCCAGCCAAGAACTTCTTGAGTGGAAAATGTTCTAAACCTGAATGATGTCCCATATGCATGGTGTGTTCACCACCTACACACACAGCAACGCACACAGCAGTAGTCCTCGTCTTTCATCATCGTCATGATCAATGCAGCCGAAAGACGATCACCACTGGACATAGCCCTCCCCCAATTTGCGGGGTTTGCCATAATCGTCACGCTTGGCAGGCGGGTTGGTGATCGCAGTAGGGTAGTAAATGCATAGAAAACGCTGCTGCCCATTCTCTAAAAAGTCCCTTAGTCGCATCTTACGACACGTATGGGAAGAAATTGGATGGTACTATTCTTTACTTGCGGCAGTACACGGAGCCTCCTTATCTTTACTGTTTACCAATTACAAAAAACAACAGCCAGTTATGCTAACGCAACGTAATGTAGTATAACTCGTGAGGATCGTCTAGAGGACACGGTGGAGCATACGGTGGAAGTGTGCCCTGCCTGGGCGGAGCACAGCCGTGTCCTCGTGGAGGCGATCGGCGACAGCGACCTCTCGCATCCGGCCCTGGTGCGAGCCATGGTACGGAGCGAGAGGGCATGGGAAGCCGTCACCTCCTTCTGCGAAGCAGTAATGCTCGCGAAGGAGTAGGCGGGGCGCGTGAGGGAGTGGCAATCTCTGCGCCCTCGCGTCCCTAGCCGCCGCAGGAGGAGACGCCCCGGGCGTCGGGAGTCGATAGCTGACTCCCGGCCACTGTAGGCGCGAGCTTGCGGACGGTGAGCAATGGGTAGCTCACCGCCCGGTAAGGACCAAGCTCGGGTCGACGGCGCGTAGTGTTCCACGCGCGCCTCAAAGAGATGTCAGCAAAAGTGAAGGGGTCTGCTAGGACCGATGCCTACCAGGGTCGCGAGATTTTTCGAAAGAGATACCGTGACCCTGGCACATGGGCAACTGAAGGAACACGGGTGGGTTTTAGTCAGTGAAAGTCTGACCCCTGAGTCTGACCCCTGAGTCTAGCCCTCCTTGAAGATTTCCCATCCAAAAAAAAAAAAGGTAGCATAACTCATTAAACAACTGATGCCTGCGGCCAGATTCGATCGATTTAACAAAAAGAATACAACAGTCTCAGTGTTATGTAATTCACTCAAGTTACTCAAACAGTACACGGCTTACCTTTGCTAAAGCTGTTTCAAGTGAAACTCCAACAAAAGTTTCGGTTTATCTTTTAACAAAATTGGATTTATCAGTGAAGGATTCGCAATGTTTCTTGCTTCCTAAAACCGAGTTTCAGGTAAAATATTTGATTCAAGGTTTGGATTTAAATTGAAAAATTCAACTTGTTTCTGGTTTAATATCAATCAATGACGTTGGCTCACCGCAGTCTATTCACTGAACCATTATATTTTACGAGTTCTGGCATTTTACTGTCATTAATTTAAATCGTTTCTGACCTAGTGTAATTTTTCTCTTTACTTTGGAACTCTTGTTTGTAGGGACAGAAGTTTTGTCTTCATTTAAAAAACAATGATGTTAGTGAGCTAAAGACGTGCATTAAATAATTTTATATATCGATAGTTTCATTCGTTTTAACTTTGCGGTATATATGAAAAATTGTAAGCTAGGCTTAGGTATACGGCCTTTTTATTTACTTAAGTAGCCCTACCATTGCCTTGCATGTAAATGGGTAATTTCCTCTTATTACTTAAACCATTCAGTAAAGTATTTTAGTACCTACTAACTTTCTTACGAATATTATAGAAGTCTACTAACTTTCTTACGAATATTATAGAAGTCTACTAACTTTGTTACGAATATTATAGAAGTCTACTAACTTTCTTACGAATATTTTTATCGCGAAAACATACCTATGTGCGTGTCAAAGCATATTTCCTAGAATTTATTACGATTCCGCCCATCGGGAATGCGTAGAGTTAAATGATTTTCAAACATGTGTTAATACACGTTTATTTTACAAATTAGTATGAAAAACCTTATAACCTGTAAGTAACCCTTTTTTGGGTGGGAAATCATCAAATGACGTCTCCCGCTCTAGGGTGCCCCTTAACCCTTATGTATTCATTATTAGCAAAGTGCGGACTATGTGGGTATTTTCTTTATGTTTTCTTCATTTCTCTATGTGGCAGTTTGAGTAATTGATCCCCAAATGCTCTTTCTTTGGTACCTACTGTGCGTAAAATTGTTGAGCTTCTTAAGCTCTTAAGCTCTGAGTTAAGCTACACGATTACTGACAAATGCTTTCACTGACTGGACAGATCCACTCAATCTGTGTGGTAACTTTCCTCAAACGACCATTTCAGACACCAATTTACATGGTCTTCACATGATATGACCAACATTATGTCTGGATTTTAAAAGAAACTGTGATCTTTGAGTTTGTTTCTGCCTTTCTTCTCGGAGTAGTGAAATAGGAAACGTCGACCTTTTCGAGTTTTTAAAATATTATTGACGTGTAAAAGAGTTTGTACCTTCAAACCTACTTACAGAAACAAAATCATTTATAATTTTGCACATACGAATAAATTTAATAAGGTTCGACATATCCGAACAAAGCATAGGGTATCTAAACGTGTTAATTTTCTTTTATTAGAGTTAAGTAGAAATAAAAGTTCTATCAAATTATTTACTTAAAATTCATGAAAAAGTTTACTCATGTGAACTCAGAACGATGGAATTTTCAGAAAGTTTTAAAACAGTAGAAAATAGCTAAGAAAAAACTTTAGAGGTGTCAAGAGACACCCGGATGAAATGAAATTCCTTTCCAGGATTCATTATTGTTATTATTTATTTATTATGTACAAAAAAACCTGTATACACTCAACAAAAATATTCTCTCTCTCTCTACTCACAACAAAAAAAACAGCAACATACAAAATAAATACAAACAAAATATATACGGTCGAATTGAGAAACCTCCTCCTTTTTTTTAAGTCGGTTAAAAAGTGTTGTTACAACTTTTTCTCTTAATTTCCGTCTAGCCCCCTTTCGCAACGCGCCATAAGGAACTTCGTTCCAAAAATTTCATTCCTACTAGAACAGCTACGAGTACCTAGAAGACGTACCCAACCTTTGGTTATCCCCTTAAACTTTTTCCCAACATCTTATCTTCAATTTCAACTTTTTCAATAAACAGCACTCGGAACGTAATTAAAACAAATGTTCTCACTTCCCTGTTTTTGATAAGCGAGCGATGGTTCCAGCGTGGAACGAAAAATTTGTGCAAACACGTTGGATCATTATTTGACATGTATTTGCAAACTTCAGTAACTTGAAGTACTCGCTGATAGAATTTTTTTCCATAACTTTCAACCACTTATTTACATGGCTTCGTCTCGTGCGTGGTGTTTAATAGCCTGTTCCTTCCGGTGATCAAATTCTGAAACTACAATATAACTGATTGTGGGTAATCACGGCAAAGTCAGAGACATGTAATTTTATGAATCGTAAGTATTGCATCCACGAAAGGTTTGTATCGGCACATTGTATCTATACCATTTCGCATTCAGTTCCCGGATAAAAAAAACCGCGACATTGCCGCAGGCAAACATGGCTTTCGACAATAAACAAGAATTATGTACCGAGAACACTTTCGAAGCTTTTCACTACAGCCCATTTTTCTGCCCGAAGAGTTGGCTATTATCCATTTTTGAGGACTGATGACCTTTAAGACACGGGCTATTTTTCTCCGTCGCATGCAATCAACGTCATAACACGTACACAAGTTTCCATCTCAAAACAGGGCTGGGTCAATGATAATCCTTATTTCAGTTCATTTACATTCTGCCTTTATTCTCCATGCATTACTTTGCATAATAAATACTGTTTTACAAAGCAGGTCCACCATATTTGCATTTTTTCCGACCTATGCAATATTATCCGTATTGCCCTCAAATTTCAGGTCAGATTTAATTAAAAGTTTAATTTGAAAAATCTGATCTTCTGGCACCATAAATGATGATTGTAAGTATCTATCACCTCATAACTCAAATTATGGAACTAGATTCAACATGCTTCAATGCGAACGGTCGCGTGTTGTGTTATGGATGTTATATGAGTCGGGTCGAAGGGTTCGAAAACGTCGCAAATTATCTTCATATGATCATACTGAACAGCAGTTTTGATTTAATATTGGTATCATTAGTCACACTCACGTCTGACACGTAGAACTTTTCCACTTTCTATAGAACAGACATTTACTGCACTCTCATCTAGAAAACTTCTTTCGGTTTTTGTTTACAAAAACTTCTCCAGCCTAAAGGCGAAAGAGATGCTTAGACTTGGCTGCTAAGATGGAATATTAACACAGCAGTACACAGTGGCTGAGAAAACTTTCAGGAGTGATTACACTCGTTAAAACAAACGACTATCACTGTTCTATGAATTTTGGAAAATAAGTATCAGTTTTACAAAGTTATCGGGGAAAACAAAATATGATGTTTCTAGTGCGGAAGGTAGCTTTTGTGTATGTTTTAGTGCAGCAAAAGTTATAAGTTCAGTTGATAGATGGTCAAAGGCCAGATCGACTAATTTAGACAGATTATTTGGATTGCATAACGTGGTCGATAATGCACCTTCATAGGCGTCTGTGACTTTCTTCTTTAAACTAGGAAATAGGGTAAAACTCATACCTATCTGGCAACTAATATTAGTAGACGTTTAAATATAATCGTGGCAATAGCTATTTCTGATTCTCAACAGCCTCGATACCTCTGCTTAACGCTTCGGGTTTTAAAGGCGAGTTGTTATGTTATTGCTTGTCCTTATTTCAATACCAAGCAAATAACAAGGTAAGTTTCTATATAAATTATCACTAATATGATATAAAGGGAATGCCCGCTTTGTTTCGAACTAGACCGGAGCACTTAATCATACACTAATGTGAGACAAGCCGTTTACATCCATAAACGTGAATAGTTACTTCATTTGCTTTGAGTAGTAGTGTTTACACGCATACAGTATACCTGGTTAAACTAGGGACATAAACAGCATGTATCAGAAATTTTTAAGGGTGCTGTTAACGGGTCGATAAATCAGGTAAAACTACGCTTACCGCGGTCGGTCCGTGGATGGGTGACTATCTTTACAAACCGAGACCTTGCGTGTCTCGCAATGCATGTTAAACCATTAGTCCCGGCTGTCATCTGTGGATTTTTGACGGTTGTTACAGATCGTCTGAAAGGGTATGGTGTTCCCCAGAAACTAGATTCTGGAGGTCAGATAGACAGCCGCTCCAGGTAAAATACTGGTATTTAGCTGCATCCGGTTAGCCTGGAAGTCGACCCCAAAAGTAGTTGTGAAATAGCTAGGCAGAAGAAGTACAGACCATCAAACTGAACCACTTCCTCCTTGGGATCAATATCAGCTGTCCCATATCAATACCTACTCGACCCAAAGTACCGCACAGCTTCACCCTAATTGCGCAATACACTATCGATCAGAATCTGAATGATTTTGGGGAATATCGCTAATCCATTGCTTTATATGTTCGAACAATTTTGTATGCTCACCCGTAAATAACGCAATGTTGTTGAACTGTCAAAATGAAAGCCATTTCTTTTTGATCATCTAATATTTTTTTTAGCCAGAAAGTTGCTCAGTTTGATGATTTCTGTACATAAATGTGACCTCACATTTCAGCTATACGCTGTAGAATTTCGGTTTTCGAAAAAAATTGATCTAGTTATATAAGTGGATACTTCATGTTTGGCTATTACAAGCCCAGTTTGAAGAAAAAGGCAAATTGGATCATACTGTCATATCATATCAAAGTACTTGCTTGAGTTGCCAGAACATCTATGCATAATACAATAATTCCGTAGTACTTTGCGAATCTTATCATAATACTCAATATCTTTTAGGTTTTCTTAACAATTCATTTGTCCGTTGTTTTGTAAACGTTGCCTAAAGTAAAGAGACGTTTGAACGCCAATAATGTATGGTTTAACAGTACATAGACAGGAGGCCTGTGTCCCACCGCTGGGAATATTATAGGCTGATTAAACTTACACTGCTCTAATTTTATGAGTTTGTAGTCAGTTTGCAAAACAATGAATTTCTCTGACTTTACATGAAGCAAAACTCATATATGTACAAGATATTACGTCCCTTGTTTAAACAGTCAGCCTTTTGATGTTGTATGTACCTATGTAAGCTCAATGCTGCCTACACACACATTGGTAATTAGACCATGCTTCGGTGTAGTCATACTGCACAGTACTTAGACAGTAAATTATTCCTACGTCGACGTCTCCGATAAACTTTGCGAGTTTGGACTAATTGGGTTGAGAAATAGATTTAAAAATATTTCTTTAGTGTATTCTACGGAGTAATTGGGCAACAAACATAAATTGGCAATCGATCGCAATGCTTTTCATTTTGACATATGTGGCTTTAAAGGCTTCATAGATTGGCGTGTGTGTATGACCAATTGTATGCACCTAAACGAGGCAAAAGGAGTGGGTAGAGATCGTAGCAGGTGGCGTTCCGTGGTTTCTGCCAACCCCCATGGGGAAAAGGCGTGATTGTATGTATGTATGTGAGGAAAAAAACTCTTTATTTAAGTCATGGTTTAAAGAATCTACATATGAAGTAGTTCTTTTGGGCTTAAAATGTTACATAGCATCATTCTAGTGTATTCAAGACACGTATCTACAAAATAATTGATAAAAACTATTGTGAATTACCGTGTGATGCCGGACGTAATGAATAGTATCACCCCATTTCTCCCCGTGGGTGTCGAAAAGGCGACTAAGGGACTTACTAGAGAATGGGCAGCAGTGTTCTCTATGAATTTTACCACCATACTGCGATCGCCAACCCGCTTGCCAAGCCTGGCGATAATGGCAAACCCTCCCAAAAGAGGGAGGCCTATGTCCAGCAGTGGACGTCTTGCAGCTGAAATCATGAATGATGATGATTGTGAATTCTACTTTCGTGAAAACTATTTCAAATCGAAAAACCTTAAATAGTTTTACAGTTCTCAGGCTCAGTATCTGTAGATTCTGAAAAAGTATATTTAAAAAGACAAGTAACTAAAAAAGAAACAAAGTAAAAAAAAAACCTTAACGTACACATTTTTGAGCTACCTTTTTCAGTTGTATACGCTCGACCTTTGACTTGGAGTGACGCCGAGCGGTGAATTACAATTGAACGAGCTGATTGATTGATTGAATGGACACAGCGGAGATTGACATAGACCAACAACAGTTGGAACACAGTGAGACACAATAAGTTTAAGTATTACTCAAGCGTAACGCCTGGAAGTGCTTTCTTGCAAAAAAAAAACGTTCCAATTAAATGTTCCATTAAAAAGCCTGCTTATTTATTGCTTAGCGAGGACAAGGCATAGTTAAGATACCTACCTTGTTTAAAGTTAAAATACAACTAATACTAGACAAAGGGTGTCTGAGATGTAATTTATCACCAGATTGAACAACTTAATATAGTTTTTGAAGAATCGGGAAAGTTACGATTAATAGTGAGCTAACAGTGCCTACTTGTGTTGACAACACGTAATAACTTCCACATAGTACCTTTTTATTAACCCTAACTCTTACATTTGGGATATTTCAAGAAGTTATTTTTTTTTTAGTTTATTAAACAAAACTAAAAGTTTTTCAATACAAATTACTTTGTTCTGCCTATATTTTCACGAAAGACGTTCTTTTTGTTCAAAACACACCCGTTTTTTAAATGATCCTGCTCTATAAACCAATAAACGCTGGACCAACTTCATTTTTTAAAATTATAACAACGGCTATTTTTCTCAATTCTTAAGAGTTACTTAATGTATGCCAAAGCACATTTCGACATTATAAGTCTAGTACTGGTGGTGGTATCGGCCCCAACTTATGAGTTGCCCTAGCAGGCAGTTTACTTTGTGTAAATACTTTCATCACCACTGCTCTCAAAACGGTAAAGGAAAACACCGTGAGAAAACTGGCATGTCCTAGAACCAAAAATTCGAAGACATCTGACATCTGCCAACCCGCATTGGGCCCGCGTGGTAGATTACGTCCCTCTTCCTCCCATCAAGACACTTGTGTCCCTGCAGCGGGAACGATATAAGCTGATTATGCAAGTCTAGTACTCGACTAAACTGAAACAGCCAACCCCCCTAGCCAACTTACAACCGTTTCGTGTCTAATTCCGTTCCCCAATTGGTAACGCCTCGGTTTGAGCCATTGTAGAAAACGATAAGTTGGTAGCCATGTTGACGCGCCTGCGTCGGCCGCTCGTTCTACAATGTCTTTAGAAAAACAACACATTATAACAAAGGATGTAGCGTTGAACATTGTAGAAACAATAAAAATCATTCTATCATTTTGAACGATGTGAGCTTGGCTACGAATTTTCTATTCGTTTGTTCTAACTTGTGACTTGCTCGTGAGCGACTAGCGTTAACGATTGCAGATTATCAACTTGGCTAGGGGTGCTGATCGTTTTGTTAATATTGGTAACAAACAAAAATCGTCGTAATATGAAAAATAATTCAACGTCATCATTTTTCCAAACACAGACGTACTAAGTT
This sequence comes from Aporophyla nigra, assembly GCA_947507805.1. Classification (NCBI taxonomy): domain Eukaryota; kingdom Metazoa; phylum Arthropoda; class Insecta; order Lepidoptera; family Noctuidae; genus Aporophyla; species Aporophyla nigra. Next base: position 12,229,316 of record OX382302.1, on the reverse strand, counting down.
ACTTAGATATGATCAATCATTTAAAACATTTTTTGTAATACCTTGCAATAAGTAAATTATAGCTGACTAAATAATTTGCATAATTGGACCGTGTTGTGCAGTAATGATCCAACCAACAAAAACTAAAAGAAAAGTTATGATGATTTAAAACATAAGTTCATTTCTTTTGTGACTGTGATCCTAATACACCATCTTATACTTATAGGTTTATAAAGAATTGAATCTAGATTTCTATATGACTCTTAATATTTATTAAATACCTTCATATTAATAGATAACTTAAAAAATAATGATTGGATCATTTCTGTTAAATTAAAATTTTATATGAATCACAATATTTAACAGTTTTGCTATAATGATCCAACATCAAATATACATTGAAATTCCTTATTTTGCCACCAACCATTCTAACATTTTTCAGGTATATCACTACTCAAAAATAAAATGCAGATATTTTAATTTTCAACATTTATTTGCTTCCAAAAATAAAAAAGAGCTCAAGGTTCAAAATCAAAGTCTGGGACTACCAAACCCATCTACATCATCAATAATTTGGTTACTTCCTTTTAAATTTTCATAAAATGGGCGACAGTCAGCTGGTATTAACTCAAATATTGACTTCAAATCATCAAGTTTAGGTTGGGCTATTGCCTTGCCATCGGGCCATAAAGGGACCAATTCATTCCTTTGGATGTTAACTCTAATAATTCTTTTTCCTGCCCGCTTTTTAATATCCAGTTCTTCGAATTCCGATTCTTCTTTGATGTCACTTCGCATGAAAATAGAAAAAGGAAACTCTTTCTTCAAAAGAATTTCTTTAGTACGTAGCCAGTTCACTTTCTTCTTACTTGTGTACATTTTTCTGTTTATAATATTTTCTTCGATGGTTTTGCAGCTCAAAAAGTTTTCATTTTTCATTCTTATGACCTTCAAAGGATTTCGTGTTTTACATTTCCTCATTATATTCATGTAATCATCTACTGTGTATATCCTTTCATATTCTTTCAGCTTTGACTCTATTTTTGAAAAATCCGTATCATTAGGCAGGAACGTGTGCCCTGGCTCTAAAAATCTTAAAGAAATACTTTTCAAATTGCTGTGTGAATGTAGAGCTGTCTTCAGCATTAGAGTTAGCTTGATGTTGCGATTTTGTCCTCCGCAAGAATCACTCCACAAAATAAGGTGCTCTGTGTGTGGATGCAACTCATTATCAATATGATGAAGTAAACACGAGCCAACTTCTTGGGCCCCTCTACCGGCTTCTCCCTCAACCCATACATAGCAGTGACCTTTGTCATCAACGCTTTTGGATCATTATTGCGAAATGGAATTTCTTGGTGCATTTTGCAGGAATGTATCAAATGCTTTTGAATCATTTTAGGAAATTACATTTCCTTTAAGCTGTAAGATCAAGACGCATGGAACATTTATGAAAAAATATTATATCATAACTATTATTTGCTATAATGTTTCAAGAGTTTTGAACCATATTTGCTTTATTTTTTAAGTTTCCTTCGTAGGTGTGGGTTGGTATAACCCATCATAAAATAATATTTATAGTTGACAGAATAGAATGTGTCTTTGTGACATGAAAATAGAGATCATTTTCGATTGTTTGGCATCAAAATCTTGGTTTTGCTTAGTTTGTGGATTGGATCATTTCTGCACAACACGGTCCAATTGTCATTATTATACCCATTATTATTGTGTGTTAAGTTTATGTTGTTAACAGTTAAAACTAAAAAATGTGTTAAGCTTTGAAAGGTGTAATAATAGCCTCATAAAGTGCTCCAATTTACTGAGTTAATGTATCTTAGGGTAAGTGCATTTATTGTTTGTTTTCTCGTTGATAAATAAAGATATTTGAAATGAAATGACTTAGATATGACATCCAGTTGTCAGGTTCACAACCGCAGCTTAATTTCCAGCGAACTAAACGAAATGCCAATAGCAAACATGAATGTGGACAAAATGCGGATTGCTATTAGGTAGAGGTAGAACGGAACTCGTTACCAACTACAAACACGTCAATTTGTTCCTTGCTCGTGTTTACTACACGCGTGTTGAAGTTAAATGTAAGGATACTTCAAAAACGATTTATTTAATAAACGATTTTTATTTCAATATGCCAGTTAAAGAAAAAACACTTTGACACGTCAAAATTAAATTGTATTTTATAATGAAATGAGTTTGGTGTTGCTTAACTACTATGAGAAAAAAGACTGAAACTAAGTCAGAGATCACTGTCTCTTTTGAATTCCAGACATAATCCTGGTCATTTTTATTTCTGACTAGCTTCTGCCCGCGATTTCGTCCGCGTCAAATTTTTGCTTCCCTGACCCTTCACGTCGCATCGAATTGCTTGCCAGTTTTCGTCTATTTTTCACTGCGGCTCCGCTCCTTTTGACTGTAGCGTAATCTTTTATAGCCTTCCTCAATAAATAGGCGAACCAAAGATTTATTATAAAAAGAGATTAAAATAAAAAGTTTTTTTTTAAAGTTTTTTTCAATTTGGACCAGTAGTTCTTGAGTTCAACCAAACAAACTTTTCAGCTTTTTAATATTAGTAAAGATATGATTTTTTGCGAAAGAACATCTGACGAATAAACAACAGCAAGCAATAGCACGAACATTGAACAGAATCAAATTTTAATATTATAAAGCTGAACAGTTGGTTTGGTTGAACGTGCTAATCTCAGGAACTACTAGTTCCAATAAAAAAAAATCGTTTATTGTTGGAGAATATCCCATTTAACGAGGAAGGCTATAGACTATACACGTCACGATAGAACCCTAAGGAGCCGAGAAAGAAGAAAAAAGTTACGAATATGAAGACCTCGCAAAGGCAGGTGATTTAATGTGACGGGGTTGGTCGGAGGAGCAAGAAATTTGACGCGGACGAAGTCGCCGGGGGATATTAGTATTTATATTAATAATCATCAAATGTCAAGGTGTACATGGTGTAAAAATAAGTAACAAAAAAGATACACCATTCAAAGTCAAAGTCAAAGCATTTATTTCAAATAGACCCAAAAAAGGCACTTTTGAACGTCAACAGTTACATGAAACAGAATTGATTCTAGTTGCTCCTTCTAAAAGCTAGATTCGTATGGAGAAGAATCGGCCAGAAACTCCACCGTTACTCTTTTAAAATATTTTTCAATATTTGTATACAATATTTATATAATTCAATGCGTAAATATTGGAGCAGCCCGGCTATTAAAAAATAACTGCTTTTGTTTTATTGAACTATTTGTCGCTCAAGCATGATAAATTATGTTAGTTTTGTTACTATGTAGGTCTGTACAAACACTTTTACATGTTTTACATATTTACTTATTTGCCTTGCTTATTGATTGTGAAAATTCAATCGAAAACTGTATTGACTCTTAAATTGAGCTCATAGTAAGTCATACCTTCCATTTGTGTTCTAGAACTTTTTTTTTCGTATTATTTGAAGTTGAGATCTTTCATAGTTTTCTTATCGACATCTACCTGTAAGTCCTGCTGTTAGCCTGTTAGTCTAGTGGTTAGTGACCCTGACTGCTAAGACTGAGGTCGTGGGTTCGATTCCCACCCAGGACAAATCTTTGTGTGATGAGCACAATCATTTGTTCTGTGTCTGGGCCTAATTTATCTATAATATGTATGTAATAGGTTGGGGAAAAAGTTTCTTCGCATTTTTTAAGAAAATTCAAAACATTTTATAATAAAGTTTATTTACATTTAACTAAAGTATGTAGGTACCATTTTGTTCGATAACTTTTTGCCATCTTGTAGGTAGGGACATGATCCCATTGCTATAGAAATTTTGGGACTTCTGGTCAAAATACCGCGACAAGTGGTTTTGGCAGTCCTCTCGTGATGTTAACCTGACACTGCCTAAAGAATTCTGAAGAGACCGAAACAGGTGGAAATCTGAAGGTGCAAGGTCAGGACTATACGGCGGATGCATTACACCTCCCAGCCAAACTCTCTTAATTTTTGTTGGGTGGCTAAAGATGTGTGAGGTCTAGACCTCACACATCTTTAGCCACCCAACGCTAGCGTTATCATGATGAAAAACCACACCCCTTCTGTTGATTAATTCCGGCCGCTTTCTCTCAACTTCTTGCTTTAATCTCATCAGTTGTTCACAGTAGAGTTCAGAATCGATGGTCCTGCCTGGTGGTAACAGCTCATAATGAAAAATGCCCTTCCAATCCCACCACACACACAGCATCACCAAATTTTTTCGCGGCTTGCATTGCATTTTTACCTTTTTTGTAGTAAAATTTTAAAATGTATCGAATTTCTTCATTAGATTCACTCATCTTGACGGTACGAAAAACAAATGAAAATCACACATTTTCCTAATTTGAATTTGGAATTATGTTCTTTAAAATTTAAACTTTCAAGGATACCAAAACCAGCCAGATACAAATAGTATAGCCAAAGAGATTTTATTACAAGTTCACACATACTATAATGCGAAAAGACTTTTTCCCCAACCTAATATTTAGAAATATATAAGTATGTTTATCAGTTGTCTGGTTACCATAGTACAGGCTCTGCCTAGTTTGGGATCAGATAACGTTGTGTTGGTTGTCCTAAGATATTATTATTATTTTTGTTTTCAAAGTTTATTTTCTCAGGTTCATAGAACCTGGTTTTTCTTTTTAAATCTCACGGGTGTAGACCAAAGTGAGATTTAAGTTTCAATTGTTTAGGTGTTTTGTACTGCATTGGAGTTATTGTCTAAGTCTAATTGTAAGAATTTTCAAACTATGCGACATGTGTTTAATATAGCTGCTTTTTGCAGTGTAAGATAAACATATTTGGAGATATTTAATAGTTTAGTTTTTATAAACTGATAAATAGTTGTTTCGGGATGATACCAGTCGTTGATATCACTATTGGGACTATGGTAACTTTGTTCATTTTCCAGACTTTGGTAATTTCTTCTTGTAGTTCTGTATATTTTCTAATTTTTTCGGTGATGGTTTTCTGTATATTATTTGTGTTTGGGACTGGTATATCTATTATATATGTATGTTAGTTTTCTTTATCAACAAGTGTTATATCGGGCCTGTTGTTATATATTGTATGATCGGTAATTATGGTACGGTCATAATACAGTTTATAAAATTGGTTTTCTAATACAGCCCGAGGTGAGTATTTGTAGTATGGTGTGTATGGGTCCTGCAAGAGATTGTGTTTTGTTGCAAGTTTTTGGTGTATAATGTTAACTAGTTGATTGTATCTATGTGTGTAATCGTTTTGAGTGAGTGTGCTACAAGCTCCTGTGATGTGTTGTATAGTTTCAGGTTTGCTGTGGCACTTTCTGCATAAATCGCTTCTTACTGTGGTATCTTTAATTATATATTTTCTATAATTTTTGGTATTTATAATTTGGTCTTGAATGGCCAGCATGAATCCTTCTGTTTCTGGAAATAATCCACTCAATTCGAGCCATTTGTTTGAAGCTTCTTTATCAATGTGTGATTGGTATAAATCGTTTGGATGTCTTCCATGTAGTTCTTTCTGTCTCCATTTTTTATGTATCTCCTCTATATGCCTCGCTTTATCTATTGTTTCAATATTGTCTTCATTTAGGTTCAGTGGTGTATATTTTTTATCTATATCTACTATTGTCTTGTGTAATTGGCTGGTATTCTTTTTCCTATTGAAAAATTGTTTAAGGTTTATTATTTGTCTTTTGTGTAGGTGTGATATTTCAATAAGCCCTCTGCCTCCTTCCTTTCTGGGTATAATTACCCTTTCTATTGCTGACTTAGGGTGGTGATATCTATGTTGTGTAAGGATTGTTCTTGTTTTAATTTCGAGTGCATGTAATTCTGTGCTGGACCATTTTATCACGCCGAAAGAATAAGTTAGTATAGGTATAGCATAAGTATTTATGGATTTGAATAAATTTTTACTGGCTAAATACATTTTACACATTATTTTATTATTATTATTTTTATTTATTTGTCTCCATATTTAATTACATTTTTAAATATATTTACAAAAAAAAAAACAAAAAACATTTAAAAATATAAAAAATAGCCATCCGCCGGTAGCGGGAGCAGGATCCAAGCTACCGGTGGTTAGGGCTCCAGAGACAGGAACCTCCTCACGATGCGAGCCGTGTCAAGGAGTACTGCCTTCTGAATCAGGCTCTTGATCCAACCGCCTAACGATTATTATTATTATCTAATTGGTAGACGAAACTTTTTGTACATTCAAAATATTTACAAAAAAAAAACAAAAATTACTATTGTTAATAGTCAAGCTGGCGAGCGTCCCACGCCTCGCTTGTCGATACGCGGACTGCACTCCAGGAGTCGTTTGCTACATAACCATCAGTCCTTCGACCAGCCAGCCCACTGCCACTTCAGCCTGCTTACTCACTTGTAGCGCAACATGGGAGAGGCTTGTGTCCAGCAGTGGACTGCGATAGACTGAGTCTTTCAATATTTTTTCGGAAGCTGTATAATATAGATACTGAGCCTGAGAACTGTAAAACTGTTTAACGGCTTTTCGATTTCAAATAGAGTTTTTCACAAAGGAAGGTGTCACAAATATTTTATAAAATATTTTATACGACTCTTGAATAAACTGAAAACGAGAATATGTAACGTTTTAAGCCCAAAAGAACTACATCAATATGTACACCCTAACGTGAATATTGGTTTTCCTTCGACTAATTTATTTTTCAAAGGTAAATTGTATTTTATGTATTTTCTTACGATACATTTTTTACGTCTGTTCAATGAAATCCGGCTGCTAACTTATTAAGCTTCTTTCTCCCTTGCGTAATTTAAACGTTGCTACGTTGCTCTAACGATCGCAAACGCTTCTCTCGAGCATGAAGTCTTGAGTTAGATTCTCAGATCACCATTATTTCAAATAAAAGACATCCTTTGTTGGACAAAGGACTCCCTAAAGCTCCACCACTTCGACCGTTTCTGGTGTTCCTGCATCCAGCGTACTGCGCATTCCTGCGACCTTCACAAGTTCAGATTCTCAGGTTGGAATACTACTATTGGGATTTTCTATCAGAAATTTCTCAGTAGCACTCAGGAGTCTGGATTTATAGACAGTTGATGTCAATAGGTTCGCTCTCTATTACTAATAAGGGGGGAAATATAATAGCGATATGATACTGTACTTATAGGTCAATATATAAAAAAATATAGTTTAAAAAAACTAAAAAACACGCTTCCATTGAAAACCAAACTAAAAAGTACAAAATAATAGAAAAAAGCGTGGGGTGCTTTTTAAGGTATTTTTTTATTGATATCAGGCACCCCACGCTTTTTTTCTATTATTTTGTACTTTTTAGTTTGGTTTTCAATGGAAGCGTCTTTTTTAGTTTTTTTAACTATATTTTTCTTATTTTTTTGGGTTTTTCTAATTTTGAGACGTATGTCAGCGTAGTTTGTGACAGTTTTTTTGCTGTCCTGGTAACCCTGGCAAGGATAATGGCACAAATTTATGAAATTATTGCATTGTCATCGGTCCTTGAGAGGTGTGCTAAGTTTGAATGAAATCTGGTCGTTTAAAGTTGGTCAAAATCGCGCTATAAGGAGTCGGTTACAAATAAACATACAAATATACAAACATACAAGTGAAGCTAATATAAAGCGTGTAAAAAAACTAACAAACATGATATTTTGAAAAATATGATTTTTATTTTCCGAGTCGTAGTCGAAAGTTGTTTGTTTTTTAACCGACGAAAAAAAACGGAGGAGGTTATCAATTCGACGCGTATATATATATTTTTTTTGTTTGTTTTTTTTTTTATGTATGACCACGCATAACTTTTTACATAGTAGTCCGATTGTGATAATTCTTTTTTCACTGGAAAGGGTATACTCCGAGGGTGGTTCCATATAAATTTGGAAAACAAAATCAAACCCTAAGGGTCAGAAAACAGGTGATGATTGATTGTTCACTCACTGATTGTAATGTTTAACCACGCATAACTTTATACAGAAAAGTCCGATTTTGATAATTCTTTATTCATTGGATAGGGTATACCTTACCCAGTATTATAAATACATTAAAGCCACAAAAAATTATAAAATAAAAACTTTTTACCAAAAAATTTAACCGCCGAAAAAACTGAAAAGCAAAAAATAATAAACCTTAAAATTATGAGTCGGCGTTGGAAAATCAATGAACAAAGATCAAAGCGCCGACTCATAATTTTAAGGTTTATTATTTTTTGCTTTTCAGTTTTTTCGGCGGTTAAATTTTTTGGTAAAAAGTTTTTTATGAGTGTAAATTAGCTTCTTTGTAAAGCTGTGTTAATGATGATAAGATAGGATAACTTAGCAGCTAAGTCTAAGCATCGCTTTAGCCTTTTTTATTTTAAACAGAAACCAAAGTGAAGTTTTCATAATGAGCGTGCAAATAATATCTGTTTTAAAGAAAGTGAAAAGGCGTAAGACGTAAGGGAGTAATGATACCAATAATAAATCATAACTACTGTTCAATATGACCATATGAAGATACACTGGCGGAAAATTTACGACGTTGACGAACCCTTCTGCCCGACTCATATAACATACACATGACGTTTAATATTGAACCATGCTGAACCTAGTTCCAAACTTAGAATTGTGCGGAGACAGTTCATTCAACTTGATAATACGGAAAAACATCAGTTACGGTGAAAAAATACGAGTTATCCTAATTCAACTTTTAATTAAACCGACTATTTGATGATCCCATTTCTTCCCGTGGGTGTCGTAGAGGGTGACTGAGGGACTTACTGGAGAATGAACAGCAGCGTTCTCTATGCATCTTACCATCATAATGCGATCGCCAACCCGCCTGCCAAGCGTGGCGAATATGGCAAACTCCCCCTTTAAGACAGGCTTATGTGCAGCAGTGGATGTCATTCAGCTGAAGTGATGATGATGATAAATAATAAATAAATAAATATCTTAGGACAACCAACACAACGTTATCTGATGCCAAACTAGGCAGAGCCTGTACTATGGCAACCAGACAACTGATAAACATACTTATATATTTCTAAATACATACATATTATAGATAAATTACACCCAGACACAGAACAAATGATCGTGCTCATCACACAAAGATTTGTCCTGGGTGGGAATCGAACCCACGACCTCAGTCTCAGCAGTCAGGGCCACTAACCGCTAGACTAACAGGCTAGTCATGATGACTTGAGTACATTACAAAAATCTTGCAAAAGCGCAAACACAGCGCAAAAAGAAGTTATGGACATGCTTTGCAAAGTACACTCAATAATTATTAAATATAATTCAATACATGCTTTCCACTTTCTACAAAGCATTCTAATCAATCAACCTATCGCAGTCCACTGCTGGACATAGGCCTCTCCCATGCTGCGCCACAACACCCTGTCCTCCGCCCTCCACATCCAGTCTGCCCCAGCCGCTTTCCTAAGGTCGTAGCATTCTAATCTATATACAGGGTAAGTTTTTATCCAGTGCGCAAATTGTAACCATGAATTCAGCATATGCTATGCTATGCTATGCTTTGCGCAGAAATTTTTCGTCGGTTTTACAAAAAAAAAATCAACTGTTTCATAGAAAAATGCAATACCTACAGGGTCAAAATGTATGGAACAGCTGATTTTTGTTTTGTATAACCGACGAAAATTTTCTACACTGGGGGGTCTAGAATGATATGCTGAATTCATGGTTACAGTTTGCGCACTGGATAAAAACTTATCCTGTATTTATAGTATAAAATTCAAAGTCCTGAGTGACTGACTGACTGACTGATATATCAACGCACAGCCTAAGCCGCTGGTCCTACAGACATGAAATTTGGAGAGTGTGTTCTTTGTGAGTAGGTATCCACTAAGAAAGGGTTTGTTGAAATTCCATCCCTAAAGGGTGAAATGGGGGTTGAATTTTCTGTGAAACTTTTTATTCTCAGGGTCGATTGACACGCGGACAAAGTCGCGGGCAAAAGCTAGTAAATAATAAAAATGTTTTATTTACAGACTACATAGGCCCACATTGTATTAGTGATAAAGTGGACCTACTGTGTAAATTTGTATTTATTGTGCAGATCAATGCGTGAAGAATAAAGGTCGAATATAAATGAATTGGAAAAGAGGGATGCTCGTTGTCTTAGTTTTGTTTTGTGATGTAAACTTGTGTCCTGTGGAGTCAGCTATATTGTAGCCTCATCTGTTCCGACATGCAATCCCTCCAGGCTAAGCGTTTATTGATCACGTTATTACCTCCGTTGCAGAATATTAGGGGTTCCCTCTATCTGGCAGAAACTTGATGCTCCGAATTTTATTAGGCATAACACACTTGGCATAATTTTCTTTAAACGAATATTTGTAAGGCATAAAATATGTTTTGCATAATCATTGTTTGGCCGAATGTTTATATGTCCGACTTTATGCTGGCATACTTTTAAGATGGCAGAATTTTATTTAGCATAATTAAACAAATGTTAAAAATAAATGTATCAAATAAATGTTATGCTAAACGAAATGACGAAGAGCGACGATTATTTGGTACAATTTCACTTGGCATACTATGAAGATGGCAGAATTTCATTTAGAATAATTATGTTAGGCATATTGTCATTTCTATAAAATTGCATTTTAACCTTAAAATTAAAATAGTGCCTCAAAAAGTCAATATAATTATGTTGTGCTATAAAAGTTGTTGACAGAAACGAATTGTTGCAGAACCGACTCCACGTAGTCTTGTCTGCCCTACCCCTAGAGTGTAATTTAAGCCCGCGTAGGCGCGGAGGGGCGAGGCGGACCGCGAGCTGAGGAGAAGCTGCGGTGGTGAGCGTAAAACCATCTGCGACGATGAGCTCGCGTGGGACCGCCCGAGCCACGCAACGCCGGAGCCGTGACAGAAAGCATGCATGCTGCATGTTGCATGCTCGCCTGCATGCTGTGAGCTTGTTTGCATGCTGCATGCTTGCTTGCAAGCTGCTTGCATGGTGTATGCTTGTTTGCATGTCTGCATGCTGCGTGCTAACTATGATTTTTCTGTAATATAATAGATGAGTGTTTCAATCATTATGAAAATGAAATGTATGCCAAAAGATGATTCTAACTGTAAAGTTTCTGACATATGATAGTTCTGCCTTTTAATGACTATCGATATGAAATGATGATTTTCTGCGAAATGAATTTGACGTTCAAAAAGTGCTGACTCTTAGCCTAGTTTGAAAAAAAAAAAAGAAGAAGTTTATGCTATCCGCTGTTATGCAAAATAATATTATGACGAAAAAAAATCTGTCATAAAGGGTGGACCCGAATATTAGTCCATGTCTTAAAAGTGTTCTATGGTATGGTGATATGGTCCTCTAAATTGGATAATAGCCAAGTCTTCGTAGAGAAAAATGGGTCTCGTTTAAGAACTCTTGTTTATTATCAAAAGCCATATTCGCCTGAGGCACAACTCGCGGTTTTGGTATCCTGGAACTAAATTTGAAAACGGTACAGCAATGTGTATAGTATTGACTTGGAGACCGTACTTACTTAACTCAGTTATTTTGCAGTTTTAGAATTTGATCTCCGGAAAGAACTCCACAGGAGACGGACTTATGTAAATAAGTGATTGTGGTACAGAAAAATTTTCTTTAAGTGACTGCTTCAAGTTTTTGAAATTTGCAAATACATGTCGGATAATTTTTCATGTTTTCACAAGCTTTTCCTTCTAAGCTCATGAAAACAGAGCGCACGCTTATCAAAAACTGGGAAGTGGGAACATTTGTTTCAATTAGGTTCCAAGTGTTGTTTATTGAAAAGGTATAGATGAAATATTGGGAAATGGTTTAAGGGGTGTAAGGGGGGGCGCTGGGCATGCCACAATTGCGGCGGTAAGTCCCCTCTTGGAGGAGTGGATAGAGAGGCGCCACGGCGTCCTCACGTGTGCTTCGGTGGGTTCCTGTTCAGGATAAAGCGGGAGGAAACGCCCGGGTGTTTCCATTGCGAGGATCGTCTGGAGGACACGGTGCAGCATACGGTGCAGGTGTGTCCTGCCTGGGCGGAGTACCGCCGTGTCCTCGCGGAGGCGATCGGCGGCGGCGACCTCTCGCGTCCGGCCCTGGTGCGAGCCATAGTACGGAGCGAGAGGGCATGGAAAGCCATCACCTCCTTCTGCGAAGCAGAAAATGCTAGCGAAGGAGGAGGCGAGGCGGCGCGTGAGGGAGTGGCAGTCTCTGCGCCCTCACGTCCCTAGCCGCCGCAGGAGGAGACGCCCCGGGCGTCGGGAGTCAATAGCAGACTCCCGGCCACCGTAGGCGCGAGCTTGCGGGCGGCGAGTAATGGGTAGCTTGCCGCCCGGTAAGGACTAGGCTCGGGTCGACGGCGCGTAGTGTTCCACGCGCGCCTCAAAGAGATGTCAGCAGAACTGAAGGGGTCTGCTAGGACCGATGCCTACCAGGGTCACGAGATTGTTCGTAAGAGATACCGTGACCCTGGCACATGGGCATCTGAAGGAACACGGGTGGGTTTTAGTCAGTAAAAGTCTGACACGCCCGGCGCTCAGCCCACGAGCGGGAGAAGTCATTTGATGATTTCCCAACCAAAAAAAAAGGGTTGCCCGAAAGTTGGGTACGTTTTCTAATACTTATAGCTGTGCGAGTAGGTATGACATTTTTATCTCGCTATTTCTACTATTTTCAAACTTTCTGAAAGCCATTTCATTCTGAGTTCACATGAGTGAACTTACTTATGGATTTTAACTACGTAATTTAATAAAACTCTTTCCTGTCTAAAAATAAAAAAGGCAATTACATTTTTACTTTTCAGTAATTTGCTATGCCGAAGGTTTATAAGTTTTTTGTGTGTAGCATATATTTTTAGTTCACTCAAGTAAATAAAAATATCAACCAATCAACTAATCCAATAATTCATCTATTAGAGATACGCATCTCTCAAGCTATGCTGATCCAGATAAAAATGCTGATTTATTTATTTACTTAAAGGCCCAAAGCACATACATATACATACAAATAGTAAATCGTACGGAAATATTCTAATATATATGCAAATTACAGGTAAACACAATATTGATAACAAAGACACCAGATTATCGCTTAGTTGCTAACTCAAGTCTAGAAGTACACTTAATTAAGAAAATAATAACGATTAAAACGCATGAAAACAGTCTAATTTTGCTCATTACTCTTCTGGAGATACCTAATGCTTTCTATTGTAGGTTATACTCATCATTTCGACACTACCCACGCAACATTGTGTAAAAATCCAATTTTTCAGAAACGCACAAAAATCTCGCACGGTTATTTTCCTCGTTTTCCTCCCGGAAGAAATAAAGATATTAGTTTGTTACCCAAAGTTAATTATTTTGAAATCAGTAAAGCACTGTCGTGGTGGAGTGGTCTGTTAGTGTCGAGAGTTGATTTATTAAACAAAAATAACCACATAAGTTTTTACGAGTTCTACGAGTTACTAGTTCGACGTCCCAAATTAAAATGTAGTCAAACCATTACATTTATGTCAAATGCACTAATTTGCAATTAACAGAGACGAGGTGATATTTTAATTATTTTTAACGCTTTATAATGACCCTTTCAGGTTTGCCACGACCGCACCACAAAGTTTTAATTTTCAACCGTGTTTTTTTACCTAATTTTGTGTCCTACTGAAATGTAGATTTATTAGCATTAATAGTTTCTTTATTTCAACAGTATGTTTTAATAGCTGTGTGGTTATATACTGCAATACTAACCTTTGCAAACAAGAAAACTAATCTTATATTTACGTGCAATTAGTGAAAAAGCGGATTAACGCTTCAGTTCAATTTTTTTTTTTTTTTTATTGAGCTTAATATCCAATTAAAATTGGAACAGATGCTAAATTAACAAAAACTAAAAGAGACTGCTAGGAAACTGAAATACAATGTACCAAATAAGTTTGGGTCATTTAAGATGATATGTGTAAAAGTAACAGTGTTAATCAACTTTTTTCGCTGACCGTACTTACTGCAGAAAACTTTCAGGTGAATTGCATATTATTTAACAAGATTTAATACCAATCACACTGAAGAAATGCTGTACAAAAATACTGTATGGTATCGCAACTTTATGAGGGCTATTTATAGAAATAGCCACACAAACGTGTTGTCGTGTGTCTATAGACACTATTTGTACCTACAAATCATGTTACTTAAAGCACAGAGAGGTATCGTAATGGATTCTAGGAAAAATGTTTTCAGACTTAAGTATACTTTCGTGATAAAAATATTCGTAAGAGAGAAGGTAGACGTAGGTAGGTACAAGAATCTTTTGACTGTTTTTTTTTTAAGTAATAAGGAAATTATTTATGTACACGCACGGCAACGGTAGAGCTATTTGTGTAAATAAAATAAGTAATTATGGCGTTTATTTTTTTTACATAGGTAAGTACACTGTTAAAGTTAAAAAGAAGGAAACTGTCGTTATTTAAACATTATTGATGAACGATTTCAGGTTACTAACATGAATGTTTGGCCAGTTAAGGCCTTAAAATGCCGTCATAATCCTCGACTTTTATTCTTTATATGAAGTAAAAGCTTCTGTCCTGAAAAACAAGAACTCAAAAGTAAGGAGAAATATTACAACCGTATGAAAGGCATGTCCGCATTTCAGAGCCTATTTAGGTCACATTTTCGTCACTAGGCCAGAAAGTAATGAAATTAATTACAATCAAATGCCAGATATCGTAAAGTATAATGGTTCAGTGAATATACTGCGGTGAGCCAACGTTATTGATTGATGCTAAACCAGAAAAATGTTGAGGTTTTCAATTTAAATCCAATCCTTGATTCAAATATTTTACCTGAAACTCGGATTTAGGAAGCAAGAAACATTGCGAATTCTTCTCTGAGGAATCCAATTTTGTTAAAAAATAAACCGAAACTTTTGCTGGAGTTTCCCTTAAAACAGCTTTAAATAAGGTAAGCTGTTACCGTTTCAGTTACTTGAGTGAATTAGATAACAGTGAGACTGTTGTATTATTTTTGTTGAACTGATGGTATTGAGACGCACACGAGTGTACTAATGAGGTTGTACTACCTCACATGCGTTAGCATAAATAGAAACAACATTTCAATAGAGCTGCAGCATTCACGTTGTAATTGTTTTTTGTAAATTTGTAATTTATACAGTAAAGACGAGGACTACTGCTGTGTGCTGTGGCGAACACATGATTCCATAATATAAAGGACATCATTCAGGTCTAGAACAATAAGTATCCAAAAAAAAACGTTTTTGTTTTAAGAAATAAAGTTAACCCTTCTACTGGTTTTTAAGTGTGAAACTACTAAAAATCTTATTGCAACTGTAATAGGTAAATTAATAATATTAACCAGTCGAATTATACCATGGGCAACATCTTTGAATGAATGTCCAAAATATTGTTGGGAAAAATATTATTATTGGCACTATCAAACTCAAATAGAAGCCAGGAAGTTTATTCTAGACTTTCGGTGAAAATTTTATAATACTTTAAAAATTGTAATAGTCCATACCTAAGCATTTAGCATTTATTTTTTCTGACACATCATTCAATTCGTACCCAAAAATTAAAATACTATTTCATTTTTGGGTACGAAATTAATTGTCCTTTTTATATTGAATCAGTTTGACAGTACGAGACGGATAGATTGATACAAGGTGTGGGGAAGTGGGAGCGAAATTTGAATTAAGGAAGAGAAATTACAAGCCTTTAAAATTTAGTCGGAAAGCAGCATGATATAATGAATAGTTTGGAGGCGGACCAGGGTTATGTCTTCAAGGCCTCAAATTCAGTGTCTTAATATGAAGTTCCTATTTCAGCGAAAATTTGCCAACATATTATGAGCACTTAGAACTTCTATGAATTCCAAATTACGATTTATAGTACTTTGGCATGAGAACAGTTGGGCATTATGGAACGAACCCACATGTGTGGTGCGGTTAGATTCAAAACGATTCCGTCTAAGATTCTTTCAAACTATGTATACATATGAAATTGAAATCTGGCTAGCTTTATGTCGTCGTAGCTTACTAAATAAGTGTCGGATTTGTGGTTAACTAGCTTGTGTCACCGGCTTCCCCGCGCATTTTATATATTAACCTTCTTCTTGAACCATTACCAAGACACTTGTCTATTAAAGGAAACCGCATTAAAAGGTTTAAAAGATCTAAGCGTGCCGCGGGAAGTGACTTTGTTTATTCCGTGTAAAGATAAATAAGATATTGTAGGTTTCTGTATCTGTGTTAATGTTTAGCAGACCTTGGGTTTTTGTAATTACCCATTCATTTAAATTCAGTTATAATTTACCTACAACAACCGCCAGTAATACCTATCAATTGATCAACAATTACCAAAATATAGAAACTAACAAATCACGGCTCAGATTTTTCTACCTTAATGCTCGAAGTATACGGAAAAAAGGAAAATTTGACGAACTTAAATGCATTCTACAATCGCTACCTAATACTGTTCATATCATTTTATTGTCTGAAACTTGGATCACAAATGAAACACAAGCCTTGGAACTACAAATAAACAACTACACACACTACTATAACTACAGAACCGACTCAAGAGGCGGTGGAGTTTCAGCATATGTCCATAATGACCTCAAACATAGCTTATCAGAGTCTACGTACTATCGAGGAAATAACTATTTATGGATACGACTAGAGCGTTATGCACTAGAAATAGGAGTCGTATACAACCCGGGGAATACTAACTACACAGATTTTCTTGAAGTATATGAGTCTCAGCTACAACAAAGAAAGAGGGCAATAGTGTTCGGAGATTTTAACATTGATCTATTAAACAAAGACAAAAAGACTAAACAATATAATGAACTCTTAAAGGGAACCGGACATAAATTAATAAATAAAATTACAAAAAAATATTGTACAAGAGATTCGAATACCAGGAAATCTATACTGGATCATGTCAGCTCCAACCTAAAAAACGATCACTTCCACATGGCAATAGCTGACTCTTCAATGTCAGATCACAAACAAATATATGTTGAGCTCAAAAAAACTAAATCCCCTGGAAAACTACGGACCCAATACGAAGCAATAGATTATACAAAACTACTTGACACACTAGTAACAACTAATCTTGAAGATTTCAATGATGACTACACATTACTAGAAAACAAAATAAAATCAACAATTGAAAAAAGTAAAACAACAAAGACCAAAATTCTGAACCTACCCCGAAACGACTGGATAAATAGAAACATAATTAATTATATCAACCAAAGAAACGAATTGTGGACAGAACTAAAGCAGGATCCGAACAACACCACCCTGGAAGCAGAATTTATCACCAAAAGAAAACATGTTGCCAAACACATGCAAGATACAAAAAACATTTACTATTATAAAAATTTAGCGATTGTATTCATAAACCTAAGAAAATGTGGAATTTAGTTAACATCCTAGCAAACAATAAAATTAAGCAGAACTGTGCTCCTTCAAAACTGTTGATCGATTCAAAATACATTACAAACCCACACGAAATTTGCCAGATTTTCAACGAGTACTTCGCCACGATAGGTCCCCTTCTAGATCATTCATTCACCTAGATCATTTCATGAAGATCATTCACATGCTTTACCAACAACTCCTCCCGGAAACACTCCAGTGTTATCGACTCTTGATCCGTGTTCTGCCAGTGAAATTATAAAAATTATATCAAATCTCGACCCTAACAGCAGTACCGGATTAGATGGAATTACTCCCAAAGCAATAAAATGCATAAAACCTATTAGCAAACAATCTGAGCAAATGCTTCAACAAACTGCTAGCTGAAGGTAAATTTCCCGATACGTTGAAAAAGGCGAAGGTTACTCCTATTTACAAATCGGGTTCAAAAATGGACCCAGGTAACTACCGGCCTATTTCAGTGTTGCCTGTATTGTCAAAAATATTAGAAAAAATTCTATACATCCGATTAGATAAACATTTAACTTCTATTAACTTTCTTTCAGACAGACAGTACGGGTTTAGACCAAAAAGCAGCACACTAACAGCTACAGTTGACCTCATTACTAAAATTAAACAAAATGTAGATAGTAAAAACATAGCCCTTGGTATCTTTATTGACCTCAAAAAAGCTTTCGACACCGTTAGTCATGAATTATTACTGAAAAAGCTACAAACCATAAAAATTACCGGTAATGCCCTAAAAATGTTCGATTCCTATCTCAAAAACAGGTCTCAGTTAGTCAAAATGGATAATAATTATCAAAGTGGCGCATTACCTATAACGTGTGGAGTTCCCCAGGGATCAATTTTAGGGCCCCTGCTCTTCCTCATCTACATAAATAATATTCAGGAGATCAAATTACATGGCCATCTTACTCTATACGCAGATGACACTTGTTTATTTTATTTCGGATCTTCGATCCATGATTTAGTTGCCCAAGCACAAGAAGATTTAAACACCCTTTTTTCGTGGTTTCAATACAATCTACTTACGATAAATATTTCCAAAACATGCTATATCTTGTTTAAAGCAAAAAATAAAATAATACCTCCATATAATCCATTAATTATTAACAATATACCCTTGCAGCAAAAATCTTGTGAAAAATATCTTGGACTTAGAATGGATAGTTCTCTGTCGTGGTCTGTTCACATGGATCATATAAAAACAAAACTGTCGTCACTACTTGGATCCCTCCGAAACATAGTTCGATGTATTCCACATAGACTGCGTCACACCATCTATAACGCCTTAGTAAAACCACACCTACTATACCTGGTTGAAATTTGGGGCAGTGCGGCCAAATCGAAGCTAGCAAGCCTCCAAGTCGCACAAAACAAAATAATAAAAATGATTTTTAACTACCCATTTTTAACATCAACATGCAAAATTTATGAGGAAACCCAAATAATGAACATTAGACAATTATATATTTACAACACATGCATTTTTATTCGTAAGGCACTCAACAAAAGTGTTCAGACCAATTTATCGTTTACAAAAGTCAAACAGGTTACACAACGTAGCAGTCGCAGGGCTAGTTTTCTGATTTTACCAAAGACGAGAACGAAGTTTGGCAAAAAAAAATTAACTTTTGAAGGAGCACAGTTATATAATAAAATACCCTCACATATAAAAAAATTGCACTCATTCCATGCATTCAAAACACAATTAGCTGCATATTTAATAAAAAATGCCACCTTTCTCAAAAGCTGAATGTATTGGATGTGTGTAAAATTACTACAATAACGTCTGTGACGAACGTTTTAAATTAATAATTTACTGTAAGCATTGTTCTCATGTAAGTGACTTTGTGTCTTTTTTGAGAATAAATATCTTTAAACCTAATATGGTTTATCTCGGGGGTTAAATAATTTTCCATTATAAAAGTACATGTTTAATAAATACATTAGTTAAAACAATGCGGGCTCACAAAAATACAATAAATGTATAAATAATCTTGATTACGTCTACGTATGTAGATGTTATAGTTAATGTTTAATCAGAATCAAACAATACCAACAGTGAAATAATGCGGTCATTCATGCATGTGCTGAAATTGTTCCCGCCAAGTTTAATAATATTATGGTAATGAATACGACCCATTGTTTCATCCGTATTTGCTTTGAGCTGGCAGAGAGTAATTAAATCTTTCATAAATCACCATCCTTGGACCCCATACACAACAACAGTTCCTATAATGTTCCTATAGTCGTCCTCTACGTCCACGTAATAAACGTAACAACTAGTTACGTGACAAAGTTAACGAGGCTCGTTAACGAGACTGCAGCAAAAATACTGTTTATTCACTTTGTAAAGCTTGTCCGATAAACCGATTATAACGATGTTTGGCACAAAGGCTTTTTCATAGTTACACTTAATTAACGTAGAGATTAACTCTATTGCGAATAGCACGGAACTGGCTTTTACGCAAAAATAAACCAGCCGGTCCATAACAAGGGCTTTCATAAAACCTACCTAATAATCTGTGCCGGTTTAAAATGGAATGCTGACGGAGTTCCGGGGCCCCTTGTGTTAGAAAGACACTCTTGTTTAATACCTTTTAGTATTTAAAATATTCGTCCCGCCCATAATGTTGATGTAAAGAGTAAATCTAAATAAATAGTCCTTTCGCGCCCAAAACTCAAGGCAGGTATGTTTAGTTAGTCCATTCCAGCGTAGTCCATACTTTGTTTTCTAGATAACAAGCAATTAATATAAACGGATTTGCTTGTTTTGTTGTACCTTCCCGGTAGGTTTGATTATGTAAGAACAAGCTTAATAATAACAGTATATTACCTCCCACTGAAGCGTTTGATGTTTACGCCTAACATCTTTGTTTTTCTTAAGGGTTCCTTCAGTTACTAAGAATCGCTCTTGAATGGCAAGTTGGCGGAAGATTAAATTACCATAAATCGAAATAATTCATTTCGATATTTAGTTCATAAGAAAAGAAAAAGTACAAGTCTTACGCCCAAAAAAAAAATCATCTCATAAGTTTTAAGCCGGTACCCATAATGAGATTTTGATAGTATCGTCATCTTTTTTTTTTTTTTTTGGATGGGAAATCATCAAATGACTTCTCCCGCTCTGGGCGGAGCGGGAGGGCATGTCAGACTTTTACTGACTAAAACCCACCCGTGTTCCTTCAGTTGCCCAGTGCCGGGGCCACGGTATCTCTTTTGAACAATCACGCGACCCCGGCAGGCACCGGTCCTAGCAGACCCCTTCACTGCTGCTGACATCTCTTTGAGGCGCGCGTGGAACACTACGCGCCGTCGACCCGAGCTTGGTCCTTACCGGGCGGCGAGCTACCCATTGCTCGCCGCCCGCAAGCTCGCGCCTACGGTGGCCGGGAGTCCGCAATCGACTCCCGACGCCCGGGGCGTCTCCTCCTGCGGCGGCTAGGGACGTGAGGGCGCAGAGACTGCCACTCCCTCACGCGCTCCGCCTCCATAGTATCGTCATCTGTCTAGCCTTTTCCAAACTATGTTGGAGTCGGTTTACAAACTAAATTTATGCAGTCGTATCGTAACGGGTAATCAGAAGCCCGTAGATCTGACAACCAGTCTTACTCAGGGGTATCGTGTTGCTTAGTAATTGGGTTTAGGAGCTCAGATCGCTAGCAATCGCTCCATGTATATTTTAAATATGACGATACCCCTGAGTAACATTGTTTGTCAGATTTTCAGGCTTCTGACTACCCGTTACGACAATCAAAGATCTAGAAATGTTAGCCAAAACCAATAGTTTAATTAACGTGCTTTCCGGGGATTGGAGGGGTCTCAACATGTAATGGTCACCCATCCACGGACAGACGTCGACAAGCAATGCTTAACCTTACTCGACCCGAGCGGCGGTTATTATTAAGCAACGTGCCCCTCGAGATTCGATACCAATAATTAAATATTGGAAGTTTCAATTGAAGATATCATATTTCACAGAAAAGATGTTATTGTTTTGAAGTGATATCGAATTCGCAATTTAACTGGAAGTTCAAATATTGTTTATAACACCTATATGTACTTCATATCGAAATAGGGTTCAATACATCAGATATTCACGATTTAATTAATTAATAATTAACATGCCATGGCCTAATTTGTATCCGTGGCACAAATTCAGCATAGTTTGGTGTTCTACATGGGGCTGTAATTACCTTTTACGGATACACAACTACACTTGCATCTATAGTTCAATGACGCATGTACGTATGATGTAACACATAATGTCATACATACATAATGTGTTGTCTTACTCTGAGGTAGTACAGACAGTGATAATAATATCAGGACGAACAGACTGTTTAATTGATATAAACAACTTCTTCTTAACGTGTCGATAGCAATCTAAATAGTGTTAGCCTAGAATTTAGCTACGAACTTAGCATTTTCAGTAGCGTCCATCAATTCCTGTAGCGTGCAAACAACAGGACCCACTGGACAAGATATCAAGTGCCTCTTTGTTTCTGGAACAGCACCACATTTACACTTCAGGGCTGAGTCATTTGTGAATGTCCACCTGAACAGGTTTTCTTTATATAAACAATTGTGAAAATTAAATATACAATGATACAAGGTATGTTTTACCCGACTGAAGACAGTACACGACAACTGTCATTCTGACAACAACTTAATCCAATTGAGATATAATTTCATTTTCTTAGTTGTTGAGATCATTTTAAATAATTTCTTTGTTCCGATATTTTTGACGCTGACTGTACCTAAGCAGATGGTATAGAAATATAAACCTTTTAGATTGTGACTTAAATAAATAAATAAGAGAACCAGCTACCTCCATAATCCACACTATCGTTTATGATATACAGATTGGTAGGAACACCGACGTACAGACGCCAGCATTTAAAGCTACTACAATCTGTCAAATTTCTTTCATAGGTTTTCTACTTTATCGCTAAAGTACGCTAAGTAAGCGCTAAATTCAAGACTGATTGGGAAAATTTGACAGTTTCTGGTAACTTCAAGTGCTGGCGTCTGTACAACCAAACTAACTTAAAATTTTTCGTTGGTTATTAAAAACACAATAGCTATTTCCTACAAAGTGCAAAACTTCATATATGCACTCAAAATGGAACAGATTTTACTTTATAACCGAGGACAATTTTCCTTGCTGAAAGTTGTATTGAAACCATTGTCACAGGTTGACATATTGTCGTTGTATATCCCTGCCAGTCCTGCCACCTTGTAAAATCTATAATTGCTTTTTGGTAGAAATTAAACATACTAACATAAAGTCTCTCGATCATAATAAGTTATTGTTAAAATCATGTAACTTTACACTTGGACGAGCTTATTTTATGTGACGTTAAGCTAATATACTTACACAATTTACATTAGGCTGTAAACAAAAAGTTAGGAGAGTGTTGTAAAGCAGCAGTGCGAAGGCAGCTCTTGTATCTTGTGGTTGAATGTAAAAGAAAATAGTTCTCCAGCGTTCTGTCTTACTTTTAATTGCGTTGTTTTGATACTGTAATTTATGCTGGAGAGGAACGACTTGGATGAATTTACAGCTTGTCACGCTGTCTCATTGCCACTCTGTGTCCGACAAATTTTTGTGTCTGTCAGTTCTGCTTATCGTCGCGTGGCCTGACTTTTGATTCCTCTTGAGATGCAGAACGAAGCCATAAGATATAATATTATAATGTAGGTAAAACTCTTCCTTTCTCGTTATTTAATGTATAACCTTTTTGTAATCCGCTCTTCATCACATTAGAAATAGGTATGCTCCAGGCACCAATATCTGAAACAATTAACTTGTACCCCGCGCGTCACTTGTAATATGTCGTAGCCATCGTAGCATATCTCCTAGCTGTCGTAGCGTCTGTAGTAGCCGTCGTAGCGGTTTCCGAAGAGCAAGTTAAACGTCAGTCATGGATTAACTACCACATTACCTCACTATAGTTTTACCACAGTGAAAGGAAATCACTAAGTTAAGGCAAGTTTTTATTACTCCAATATCTTGTAAGAAGTAAAAAAGTGATTTTAGCCAACAACGGTTGAGCCATAAGTCATCTTTTACTGTAAAATCTTATCGCTGGGTCGCACCGAGGGAAATAAAAGAGGCTGTTCGTAAAGGAACTTTGTGAAAGACATTCAGGGTGAACGGGCATTGCTCAGGAAGGCACGACCGCTGGCGAACGTGACCAGAAATATCACAATAACTTACGCAAAGATTGCTAGAATAAGACAGTTATGGGAATTTTGGAAATTATGTGTCTGCCACCTACCCTTACTTTTAGTTCATGATTGACCATCTAGTGGGCGCCATATTCAATGTCGTGTAACGTCATATGTAACGCGACCTATAACCAGCAGACTATTCGTTAAGACGTTTTTAATGATACCTAATTTGTAAAATCATGTTAATTAGGAAGTTTTTAGGGAACAAATGAACATACATACACACCAGTCAAAATCATAACCATCCGTTTTGCTTCGCCATAGTCGGGTACACATCAAAAATGAAAGTGAGTAAGTACCTACCATTATTTATTACCAGAATAAGTTCATATTATTGTAGTTAAACTTCAAAGACACCCAAATGAGCCCATCCTTTATAATTACAGTAACAAAACAAACAGTGTTTTAGTATTTAGTACCCATTAATTAAACGTTTAGGGTGTTCACGTTCCACTAATTACACTAATATAGTAGATGTTGTAGCAGGTCTTCCTATAACGTTACAGTTATTTGAAGAGACATAAAGATATGGCTGGAGTAAGTTAGAGCCACTTTAGTGTCATGTTAGTTCATTTCACACGATAACAAACTTTCGCTAATTAAACTTTGACATGTTACTAATGTACTTGTGACGTTCATCTGTGTTTAACTGATTTACTGTTTACAGTGTTCATATTGCGTTAATAATGAACATCGTTGACCGCAAATGAAATCTACGATTCCGGTCCATTAAATCACGTCTAAAATGTTAATATAAATTGTGGTCGACGCAAAAAGTAAGTGTACATTATTCCTAAGGATAAGAATAAAATTAAAAGGTATATTTATCTTTATTTATTACGAAAAAAATATGAATAGTTCTTGAATAGGAATGAAAGGTTGGACCCTATTGGCCTATGAGACAAGTTTATAAGAGAAAATTCAGTTTCTGATTGATTTTTCACAGTCAATAAGCAAGTCAAACATAACGTGTAAAAGTGTTTGTAAAAACGTGCCTAGTTACAGAAATTAAATCATTGATCATGCCAGAGATTACTTCTATCGCTACTAAATTCAAGAAAATAGAGCATTTGATTTTATTAGCTAGTCTGCTGCAATTGAATGTTTTACTACCTAATTATATTTCTTTCTCGTTAATTATTTTATATACCATTTTGTGAAATTATTCTATACACATTTTCATGAATATTTACAATGCATATTTTAATTATTGTGAACTAGCTTCGGCCCGCGGGTTCGCCCGCGTGGATGTCGAAAAAATTCACCATTTTAACCCCCTATTTCGCCCTCTTAGGGATGGAATTTCGGAATTGTATTTCAGAAAACCTTTTCTTAGTGGATACCTACTCCTCACAAAGAACACACCCTCCAAATTTCGTGTCTCTAGGACCAGCGTTTTAGGCTCTGCGTTGATATATCAGTCAGTCAGTCACTCAGAACTTGGAACTTGGAATTAAATCTGGCAGTTAAAGTACTCTATTTTGAATTGAGATACACGATTACTGACAAATACTATCTGGGCAGATCCCATCAAATATGCATGGTTCTTTCTTCAAAAGACCAGCTCAGATATGACCTTATAAAGCCTGACCAAGATAACGTATGAACTTTAAAAGAGACTGTATCCTCCGAGTTTTTTTTTTATCTCTCTTCTCAGAGTGAGAAAGATAGTGAAACACCAAACTCATCTAGTCATAGGACACAATTTAATTATGACATACAGTAAAGGTGTTTCTTTTTTCCAATTTTCAGAAATAAATATAATTAAATATATCGTAATTGAAGTATTCTTACCTTTAACGTACGATTACGAACAATGGACAAACCGTCACGTTTGAAGTTGGTAATGAGTTCCGTTCTACCTCTAATAGCAATTAGCACTTTGTCCCCATTCATATCTGCTATTGGCATATCGTTCAGTTAACTCGAAATTAAGCCGCCGTTCCTAAACTGACATTTGGCTGTCATATGTTCGAAACGTACTGAATCCGTGGTGTTTTTTATTATTGTGCTTCTAACCCTTTTGCGGGATGAGCTGGTGAAAACAAACGACCCGTGATACAGTTAAGCCCTGAATCGAAAGAGCTAGGAGACATGGGCAGAGGCCTTTGTCCAGCAGTGGGAAGATGTAGGCTAGCAGTAGCACTTGTAGAAGAAATTCCTTATACTGTAGTGTAACGGTCTAGG
This sequence comes from Aporophyla nigra, assembly GCA_947507805.1. NCBI lineage: Eukaryota > Metazoa > Arthropoda > Insecta > Lepidoptera > Noctuidae > Aporophyla > Aporophyla nigra. Next base: position 12,203,456 of record OX382302.1, on the reverse strand, counting down.
TTACAAACATGGGTCTTAATAGTTCCATTTGTGCTAGTTTTGAGATAAAATGATAATAAATTTTCCGCCAGGGAACAACACATCCTTTCATTTTTAGGAAAGTATAGAGGGTTGATCCTTTTACCCCTACGACACGATAAACTGTGTGGAAGTATTGCGACACACAAATGTCTCTCATATATTACAATTTATAAGGTATCTAAATGTAGCCTAACTCCGGGGGCGCGTGAACGGTCCTGACGTACAACTATCTCGAGTAATAGACTTATTACGTCGAACATATTCTTTGGCATACATTAACCCTTAAGAATTTTCTTATAAATTGAGAAAAATACCCGTTATTATAATTAAACAAAATAATATTGATCCAGCCTTGTTTGGTTTATGGGGCAGGAGACTTTAAAAACTGGTATGTTTTGAAACAAAAAATAAAACTCCTGTAAATATTCGCAGAACCAAATAATTTGCATTGAATTTTTTTTATTTAATGATAGTAGACACACCTCTTGAAAAATCCCAAAGATTAGAGTTTAGTACAATTAAAAGGTTGCCAACATACCTGTAACTACGACTCGCTCCTTAAATTCGTCCCCGTCTAAAGCTGATAATCTTTTGCATAGTAGTGTGCCAAAAAGTAGTTGCCTATTCAATTTTGAACATGTAACGCCTCTGGATGTAGTTAATGTTTTTAACACACTTAAGTCTAAAAACACTGGTGATTTCTGGAGCATTTCCATCAAACTATTAAGTAATATAATAGACATCGTAGCCCCCTATTTAGCTGTTACTTTTAATAAATGTGTTGATGTCGGAACTTTTCCTAACCTCATGAAGAGTAGCAAAGTCATACCATTATTTAAATCAGGTAATAAAAATGACGTTTCTAATTTTAGGCCTATTTCTATCTTACCTGCATTTAGCAAAATATTTGAAAAGTCAATCCTCAAGCAGTTGCTAAGACATTTTAATTTAAATAGCCTCCTTCATAATGAGCAATATGGCTTTACAAAACTTTTTAACAAAAAATGAAACCGCCGAAAAACTTAAAAGCAAAAAATAATAAATCTTAAAATTTTGAGTCGGCGCTGAAAAAATAATGAACAAAGATCACTCAAAGCGCCGACTCATAATTTTAAGATTTATTATTTTTTGCTTTTAAGTTTTTCGGCGGTTTCATTTTTTGTTAAAAAGTTTTGTAAAGCCATATTGCTCATTATGAAGGAGGCTATTTAAATTAAAATGTCTTAGCAACTGCTTGAGGATTAACTTTTCAAATATTTTGCTAAATGCAGGTAAGATAGAAATAGGCCTAAAATTAGAAACGTCATTTTTATTACCTGATTTAAATAATGGTATGACTTTGCTACTCTTCATGAGGTTAGGAAAAGTTCCGACATCAACACATTTATTATTTCATTTTTTGTTAAAAAGTTTTTTTTTTTTTTTTGTGGCTTTAATGTACTAATAATACTTGGCAAGGTATACCCTATCCAATGAAAAAAGAATTATCAAAATCGGACTACTCTGTATAAAGTTATTTGTGGTTATACATTACAATCAGTGAGTGAACAATCAATCATCCCCTGTTTTCTGCCCCTTAGGGTTTGATTTTGTTTTCCAAATTTATATGGGACCACCCTCGGAGTATACCCTTTCCAATAAAAAAAGAATTATCACAATCGGACTACTATATAAAACGTTATGCGTGGTCATACATAAAAAAAAATAAAAAATATACGCGTCGAATTGATAACCTCCTCCGTTTTTTTCGTCGGTTAAAAAGGTCGTTCAACTACAGATGCGGGTGTTGCTCTCTTGAAACACATTTTTAACGCATGGGAGAACTCGCAAAATGCTATCGGAGTATTCTGTGATCTCTCCAAAGCCTTTGATTGCGTGCACCATGACACGCTTTTGCGTAAACTACGTCATTACGGTGTCCATAACGAAGCTATAAACGTAATAAATTCTTATTTACATAATAGGTTCCAATGTGTAGATATTAATGGTGTAAAATCTGCCGGGCTACCGGTTCAGTTAGGTGTGCCTCAAGGCTCTATACTCGGCCCATTCTTGTTCTTAGTGTATATCAATGACTTACCATTCTTTTTAAAGGGTATTTGTGACGTTGTACTGTTTGCAGATGATACATCTCTTATTTTTAAAGTAGACAGGAACAGACCAGACTTTGACGACGTGAACATTGCACTCTCAATGGTTACCGATTGGTTTACGGCAAATAACCTAGTTCTCAATGCCAAGAAAACCAAATGTGTAAAGTTCGCCTTACCGAATGTTAGAAATCTAGGTCCCAACATCGTCTTAGATAAAGAGGTGCTTAAAACTGTAGACTCGGCAGTTTTTCTGGGCATAACAGTGGATGGCAAACTTCAGTGGGGCCCTCATATTTCAAGCCTAGCGGGAACGCTCAGTTCAGCTGCCTACGCCGTCAGAAAAGTAAGACAATATACTGACGTTGATACAGCTCGGTTAGTCTATTTTAGTTATTTCCACAGCGTTATGTCTTACGGTATTCTACTGTGGGGTACAGCAGCTGATATTCAAAATATTTTTGTCCTTCAGAAACGAGCTGTTCGAGCAATTTACCAGCTAGGTGCCAGAGTTTCCCTAAGGGACTTTTTTAAAGATATTGGTATTCTTACGGTGTCATCACAATTCATTTTCGCCAACATCTTATATATTAGGCAAAATATACACTTATACGCTAAAAACAGTGATATTCACACTGTTAACACTAGAAGTAAGGACAAACTACGTGTTCCCTTTCACCGGCTTCATAAGGTGCATAACTCATTTGTTGGGCTTGGTATAACATTTTACAACAAGCTACCACCTTCTTTACTAGAATTACCTTTTAATGCGTTTAAAGCTCAAGTAAAATCCAACCTTTGTCAAAAAGCGTACTATTCCATCAACGATTATTTAAATGATAAGAATAGTTGGTCGCTGTGATTAACTCAAGACAATGTTTATGTTCTTTCTCCAGTATTAGCGTACCTAGTGATAGGTTCAATATAATTGTTTCCATATGTTTTTCCTGTTTATGCCAATTTTATTTTATTAGTATTGCATAATGTGGTTAGCTAGCGACCTCGACAAGTAATCATTCAATTCTTGCTTGAGCAACCGGCAGCAAGTTCGTCATGCTCCCTTAGATGTCAATGCTTGCGGTAGCGTCGGGGGTCGGGTTACCCCCTTCCCTCAAATATGGCGAGGGGGGCAATGGCTGATCTTTGCGTTATGCTCGTGAACGGGTGCTGCTTGTGGTGACTGGTCGTCTTGCTGACTTTGATGTTGATATTATTATTAATATTACTTACCTGTTTAATTTATTTTACGTCGATGGTCCTAGTTTATCATTTGTGGCCTCGAGTTGTAACTCAGGTCGTAACAGCTATGTAAACATTCAGCATTGCATATGTAAGCTGTCACGCCCTTTATGCCAGTTTTTTATTTTTGCAGCCATGTTTCTATATACATATTTTTTTTGCTTATGCTTGAGTATAGTTCTCATTTTATTTGTTGGTATATTGGGTTGGCTAGCTGGCATATAGCAAATCATTTAATTTAATTTGTGTCTCTTAATGTTTTACTATATACAATTGTATAGAATCAAGTTCTTCTAACTGGACAGACAGCTGTGCTGCTGGGGAGTTTGTTGGCCACTTCTTCTTCCCAGCTAAAGCACTAGGAAGTACGCGACGGGTGGGCGTTTTGGGGGGACTGTCTTTCGTAATTTTGACGTTCGAAAAGTGCTGATCCTCAGCCTAATTTGAATAAATGACTTTTGATTTTTGAGGTACTTTGTGGAAGTTCTTACGGGTCGTCAACACAAGTAGGCACGCTAAGTAGCAAGAATTCCTCAAAATCCCCACAAAGTTTGTGTGGTAAATTTTGCTAGGTATGTTTGTGTGCTCGTTATAACTGAGAAGTAACTCGATATCCAGCTATCTGCAGGAAACCTGTGGCGTAGTGTTCCTGTTAGTTCGCTATTAATCGCAACTTTCTAGATTCTTCTAAAACTGTATAAAGTTGTTCGATCTGGCGATATATTTCATCTCGGACACCCCCTTTATCTATTACAAGTTGTGTTTTAAGTTTAAACAAGTTATCTTAAATGTGCTTTTTCCTCGCTACGTAACAAATAAATAGGATCTTTTAACGGAACCTTTACATGGAACGATTTTTCTTTGAGGATAGTTTTTGTCAAGATAAGCCAGAAAGCTTTTCCCGGCGTTACGCTTCAGTAATACTTGCTTATTGTGTTTCATTGTGTCCTATATGTCATTGATATGTGGCCAACTCCGCTGTGTCCTTTCAATCAATCAATCAACTCGTTCAATTGCAATCCACCGCTCGGGGTTACTCCTAGTCAAAGGTCGAACGTATACAAGTGAAAAAGAAAGCTGCAATATGTGTATGTTTATAACTGTAAATTTATTTACTTAATTTTATTTTAATAACTCTACTTACTTTAGTGTATTTTAATGATGCGCCACAACAGTCTATCCTCCACCTTTCGCATCCCTTTCTGTCCCAGCCACTTTCTTAAGGTCGTCGGTCCATCTAACGAGGGAGCGTCCTACGCTACACTTGCCGATGCGCAGTCTCCACTCCAGGAGTCGTCTGCTACATCAAACATCGGTCCTTCGACAGACATGACCAGCCCATTGCCACTTCAGCCTGCCTACCCACTTGTGGTGCAACATGGCAGAGGCCTATCTCCAGCAGTGGACTGCGGTAGCCTGAGTCTTTTAATTTTTTTTCGGAAGCTGTAGATAGATATTGAGCCTAAAAAACTATAAACCTGTTTCACGGTTTTTCGATTTCAAGTAGAGCTTGGTCTCACGAAGGACGGTGTCAAAAAAGTTTATTTTAATTATTTTGTACGAGACTTGAATAAACTAAAAAAGGGACTTTGTAAAGTTTTAAGCCTAAAACAACTAGGTCATATGTAGATCCTTTAAACCATGACTCAAATAAAGTGCTTTTGTCTCCACCTAACGTGAATATTGCTTTTCCTTCGACTAATTTATTTTACAAAAGTAAATTGTATTTTATTTTATTACAATATATTTCTTACGTCTGTTCAATGAAACCCTACTGCTAATTTATTAGGTTTCTTTCTCCAAAACGTAATTTAAAAATTGCTTCGTCGGTCTTACGATCGCAAGCCCTTCTCCTGCATGAAGTCATGAGTTCGATTCTTAGGTCGGAAAAGTGTTATTGTTGTTTTCTATCAGGAATTTCTCAATAGCACCCTCTGGAATGCTACTGAGAAATTCTGGATTTGCGGATGGTTGATTGCAATAGGTTTGCGTTCTAATACTTATGTATATGAGATTTAAACATAGTGGCGAAATGGCAGTGAAATATAAGTTACACCTTCACTTCTGTCTAAACTTATGAGGAATACAGGAGTGATGTTATATAATCTCAAAATGGTTAAAATGTTTTATTGAAATTCGTATTATTGTTTGCACTAAGCATTGGTCAATAAATATTCAGTTCTATTCGAAAGACAAAGATAATATTTGACTGGCCTGTTAGTCTAGTGGTTAGTGACCCTGACTGCAAAGACTGAGGTCGTGGGTTCGATTCCCACCCAGGACAAATCTTTGTGTGATGAGCACAATCATTTGTTCTGTGTCTGGGTGTAATTTATCTATAATATGTATGTATTTAGAAATATAATTAAAAATATATAAATTATATTTATCAGTTGTCTGGTTACCATAGTACAGGCTCTGCCTAGTTTGGGATCAGATAACAGTGTGTTGGTTGTCCTAAGATATTTATTATTTATTTATAATGGGCAAATACAATAAAATCATAATAACAGTAAATTGCATGGTGTGCCAACAATAAACAATGATCTCACCTCCGTGAACTGTTTAATAGCATGAACGATATAACTCCAGTATCAAAGATCAAATGCTTTTGCATGATGAGATAATACAAAAGTTTGTTGATGTATAATACAATTATATTAAATTATGTCAATTTGAGATTATACGATTGCAAAAACAAATTAAAATTAATTATTGCGAGCAAATGAAGTAATTAATTTACTTCCTTATTAACATAATATGGTCATAAATTAAGTAGATGATGATTGAAATTTCGCAGAAATTTAATAAGGTCTTATTAATTAATATTATTTACCTACTGAGAAAGCGCTGACTTTGTTTTTCATGATTTCTGAGCAAAGCTTCAAAGGTCTGTTCATGGAGACATAATATTAGTAGGTGTAATTTTTTCAATATTTTACTTAAAATTTGATTATTTCAACGCTAACGTTGAGGTATATATGTACTACAAATCAGTACGAACTGATCCGTACAGTTTAATATACAAATAGGTACGTATCTTTAAATTTTGGACTAACAATATTTCATAATTTATGTACATTCAGTGAAATAGATTGAGATATACGACATATAACTTTCGAAGTACCAAGGTACGTACAACTATGATACCTAAGGGCCCACTTCAGATGAAATTCCAATGTATACCTTTCATATTTTATTAATTCGGAGGAACCCGAATTACCGAATTATTTCAAATTAAATTATTTCTGGCGTTTCGACAGAAATGATCAATTGTCCCGGGCAAACTCGCGAGACTTGCCGCACGATGTGTCATGCCACAAGTGTTCTTGTTCATGGAAATTGCTCCACCTCAAAGAATATATATCGCAGAATCACGACATTGTCGCGTCGTCCCTATCTGTGGAATCCCACAAACGTGGCTGATTCCAGTAGCTTGTAGAATCCTTCAAGCTATTGGAATCAGCCACGTTTGTCATTGTGTTATTGACGTTTCAGGCGTATTTTTAACAGACGAAGAAAAACGAGGAGGTTCTCAAGTCGACGCGTATATTTTTTTTATGTATGACTGACTACGCATAACTTTTTACAGCGCAGTCCGATTTTGATAATTCTTTTTTTATTAGAAAGTATATACCCCAAAGTTGGTCCCATATAAATTGGAAAAACAAACTCCAACCCTAAGGGTAGGCAAACAGGGGATGATTGATTGTACACTCATTGATTGAAATGTATACCACGCATAACTTCTCACAGAATAGTCTGATTTTGCAAGCAAGTAATTAGTAGATTAAAACCACAACAAACTATAAAATAAAAATGTTTTAACAAAAAATAAACCGCCGAAAAAATAAGAAGCCTAAGTAATTTTGAGTCGGCGCCAAATAATAATTGAACAAAGTTCAATAATTTATAGAAATAACCAAATCAAATTAATTAATTAATTTGCTTGTTTGGCGCCGACTCAAAATTACTTAGGTTTATTTATATTTAAAAAATATAATCGAATTGTTCTCAATTTGACTGTATTTTTTTAATATAAATAAACCTTACCCTTACCTACACTTACCTTAACCTCCTCCTTTTTTTGAAGTCGGTTAAAAATTTGCTTTACGTTCAGTAACGCCTGTTTAACCAAACATTATTGACGTTCAAACGTCTCTTAACTTTTAGCAACGTTTATAAAGGCTCGTTCAGACTAGCGCGACGCGACGGTCGCGCGCGAATCGCTGATTTATATCCGTAGAACAATTTCTATGAAAACGCGCGCGACACTTCACACAGGAGCGACCTGTCGCGTCGCGACACGGTCGCTCCGCGTCGAGCAGCGCGACAACATAAGGTACATTTTGTGTGGCGACGGATTCGCGCACGAGCTGTCGCGCCAGTGTGAAAGGTGTTGCGTCGCGATATATCGCAGAATCGCCTCCGCGACAGGTCGCGCGACATGTCGCGCCTTTCTGTACGAGCCTTAAAGCAACGGATAAATGAATTGCTAAAAAAACCTAAAAGATATTGAGTATTGTGATAACATTCACAAAATACAGAATTATTGTATTATGCATAGGTGTTCGGGTAACTTAAGCAAGTACTTTGATAAGATATGACGGTATGATCCAATTTGCCTTTTTCTACAAACTGGGCTTGGGATAGACAAACATGGAGTATCCACTTACATAACTGGATCCATTTTTCCGCGTATTTGAGCGTGAATCGAGTTGTGAAAAGAAAACCCTTTTTTCTACAGCTTGTAGCAGAAATGTGTGGTTATGTACAGAAATCATCAAATTGAAACAACTTTCTCGAGAGAAAATGATCAGATAATCAGAAAGAATTAACTTATATTTTGACAGGTCCACAACATAATTGCGTTATTTATGTTGGCGGACATGTAAATTGTTCGAACATATAAAGGATATAATGGATTAGCTATATACCTTTAAAAAATAATTCACATTCTGATTGAATAGTGTATTACGCAAATAAGTTTCAACTGTGCCATACATTTTGGTCGAGTAGGTGTTGATATGGGACAACAGATTTTGTTTTTGTGATTACGATGTTCGTCCCTTGGAGAAAATTGTTCAGTGTGATATTTTGTACTTCTTCAGCCTAGCTATTTCACCACTATTTATGCGGTTGGCTTCCAGTCTAACCGGACCATTTAGCTGCAGCTAAATACCAGTATTTTACGTGGAGCGACTGCCTGTCTAACTTCCACAACGCATTAACTGGTTAACAATATCTACGTATATATCCCTTGGTAAAACTGGTTGTCAGACTTTTCGGCTTCAGACGACCACGAGGCCAACAGTTTAACGTACTTTCTGAGGCACGGAAGGGATCTCGGTGTGTAATGATGGTCACCCATCTATGGCCCGACCGCGGTGATCGTAGCTTAACCTGATCGATCCCTGGTGACGGGTGGGCGTTTTGGGGGACTGTCTTTTGTAATTTTGACGTTCGAAAAGTGCTGATCCTCAGCTTAATTTGAATAAATGACTTTTGATTTTGATTTGATTTTGTTTTTGATCGATCCGTGTAGCTGTTATTAATTACCAGCATCCTAAAATATATCTGATACATGCTGTTTATGTCCCTAGTTTAGCAAGTCATACTGTATGTGTGTAAACATTAATATTCAGAGCAAGTGAAGTAACTATTCATGTTTATGTATGTTAACGGCTTTTCTCACATTAGTTTATGATTAAGAGCTCCGGTCTTGTCCGAAACAAGGCGGGCATTCCCTTTATATGATATTAGTGATCATTTATATTGAAACTTACCTTGTTATTTGCTCAGAATAGGAACAAGGACAAGCAATAACATAACACCACGCCTGTAAAACCAGAATGGTTAGGCAAAGGTGTAGTTATAGTACACCAACATTTCGCCCATGTCATAGAGGACGAACCTATTCATGATGGAAAAGGCTCAATAACACTTTGCTCGACCTGGGAATCCAGTAACTGTTGCGACCACTAGACCAATAAGAATAATAATATCTTAGGACAACCAACACAACATTATCTGATCCCAAACTAGGCAGAGCTTGTACTGTGGAAACCAGACAACTGATAAATATACTTATAAAACACTTCTTAACATCTTCATCCGCCTAACCTTTTCCCAACTATGTTGGGGTCGACTTACAGTCTAACAACGTGCAGTTGAGTACCACTAGACCAATCCACACTATCCACACTAGTCCACACTATCCACACTAATATTATAATATAAATGCAAAAGTAACTGAAAAAAAGTAAGTCTATCTGTCTGTCTCGCTTTCCTGCTAAAACTACTGAACCGATTTAAATGAAATTTGGTACACAGATAGTTTAGAAAGGACATAGGATACTTTTTACTGCGGAAAAGGGGTTGAAAGGGAGGATGAAAGGTTGTAGAAAGTATTGTCATTTTTAAAGCTAGAATGATGAAAAAATTTTATTTGGCTTTTATTACATAATATTTATTTGTGAATTATATTTAAAGTTTGTTAAATTTTTACCCTTAAGGGGGTAGAATAACAATAGGGAGTAGGGGATGAAGTTTGTACGAAAAGGAGAATGACAAGAATCGGCGGAACTACTGGTCGGAATTGAAAGACTTTTTTTGTGATGGGTAGCCCATTTAATTAGGAACACTATATAACATCACGCTACGGTCAAAAGGAGCGGAGCAGCAAACGAAAAATGGACAAAAACTGGCAGGCAATTCGATGCGACGGGAAGGGGAGCGAAAATTTGACGCGGACGAAGTCGCGGGCAGAAGCTAGTAATAGTATAAAATATTTGAAAGGGTAACCACCCTTTCAAGTATTTTTAGGTAAGATTATTTACTTACCTCCTTATTTATGCAGCAACACTTACTAAAAGGAAAACGTCATTAATAACTCAAATAATTAGAGAGAAAAAACCATCAAAGATAATAAAGGTCTTCCGCTAGGTAATGCTATCTGAAATTGAAGTTAGGAAAAAGGAGCTCCTGATAATCAAGAGTTCCTTTTTCCTAACTTAATTTTTTAGGGTTTAATTAATGGCAATCATTGGTTATTTGAGGCACGAAGACATCCAACCAAACTCACTAGATTAGTAGATCTACTCTTTGTCCATTTACCAACTGAACTTATAACCTTTTGTTGCACTAATACATACGCAAAAACTTCCTACCGCACTCAAAACAACAGATTTTATTTTCTGAAAAACCGATGATGATGACTTAGTAAAATTAATATTTATTTTCCAAAACTCTTAGAACAGCGAAAGTGGTTTCTTTTAACGAGTTTAATCACTCCTGGAAGTTTTCTCAGCCACTGTGTAATGCTGTGTTAATATTCTATCTTAGAAGCTAAGTCTAAGCATCTCTTTCGCTTTTAAGCTGGAGAACTTTTTGTAAACAAAAACCGAAACAAGTTTTCATGATGAGAGTGCAGTAAATGTCTGTTCTATAGAAAGTGGAAAAGTTCTACACGTCAGACGTGAGTTTGAGTAATGATACCAATATTAAATCAAAACTGCTGTTCGGTAAGATCATATGAAGATACATTGGCGGAAAATTTACGACCATTTACTCATGTAACATCCACAACACGACATACGACCGTTCGCATTGAACCATGTTGATCCTAGTTCTATAGGTACTTTGAATTATGAGGCGACAGGCACTGACAAAATCACTTATGGTGCAAAAAAAACAATTTTTCAAATTAAACTTTTAATTAAACCGACTGTTTGAGGACAATATGGAACATATTGCATAGGTCGTCATTTATTATGCAACGCAATTCGCGGAGAATAAAAGCAGAATATAATTGAAATGGAAAAAGGATTCTAATTGACCTAGTCTTGTTTTAAGATAGAAACTAAAGTCCTCAGGAGTTAGCTATGTTGAACCCTGATCTATACCGACATGCAGTCCCTCCAGACTAAGCTTTTATTGATGACGTTGATTACCTCCGACGGAGAGTGATAGCCCGTGTCTTAAAGGTGTGGCATAGGTCCTCTAAATTGGACAATAGCCAAGTCTTCGGGGAGAAAAATGGGCTGTAATGAAAATCTTCGAAAATGTTCTCGTTAAATAAGTCTTGTTTAATGTCGAGAGCTATGTTTGCCTGAGGCATAATCAATTTGTAGTTTCAGAATTTGGCGTCCAGAAAGGACAGACCATTAAATCGAAACGTAAGAGACCGAGACATGTTAATAAGTGGTTGTAAGTTACATTAATATGTTCTTGTGAGTCCTTTTAGTTATGTGTGAAGTTTACGAATACATGTCAAACAATTTTCTGAAGTAGTTGTAGTTCAGCCATGTTTGCACTAACTTTTTCTTCTATGCTGCATGGAATCAGAGCTTATCAAAAACTGGGAAGTGAGAACATTTCTTTCAATTACGTTCCAAGGGCTGTTAAATGAAGAATTATAGATGATATGTTGGGAAAAAGTTTATTAGGTTGCCCAAAGGTTGTGTATGTCTTCTGGGCACTCGTAGCTATTCGAATAGGTATGTTATTTGTGCCTCGCTATTTTCTACTATTTTAAAACTTTCTGAAAGCCATTTCATCCTGAGTTCACATGGGTAAACTTACTTATGAATGTCAACTTAGTAGTTTTACGCCTAAAACTTTTTCGTAACTCTCAAAAATAAAAATAATACCATTCCACTTGAATACATATTCTTTACCGAACTTTAATAAGATTTTTGTGTGTGTAGCGCTTAGACCGCGAAGATATTTTTAGCATACTAAATTAAATATAAGTGTGAACCAATCAACTAATCCAATAACTCACCTACTAGAGATACGCATCTCTCAAGCTATGCCAATCAAGATGAAAATGGTGACAAATGGCAAGAAAACAATGCAATTTTGCTCATCACTCTTCTGGATATAATGCTGAAGATAAGAATATTAGTTTGGTTTTCTAAGTTAATTATCTTGAAATCAGTTAAGCACTGTTGTGGTGTAGGGGTCTGTTCGTGCCGTGAATTGATTTATTCAATAAAAATAACCACGTACTTTTTTACGAACTCTACAAGTTAGTTACTCAAACTGGAATATGAGGTTGTCTTAAGATATTTTGGTAACGTAAAATTAGTGAAAAAGCCAAGTAACACTTCAGTTTTTTTTTTAAATCTTAGTTATTGAGCTATATTTATTTATTTATTCTTAGGAGAACCAACAGCTATAACAAATGGATAAAAATTGTACAAGTAACATAAAGCCAATTACAGGTTCTTACGGGTAAAAACAGAAAAAATAATATATATCCAATTAAAATAAAAACAGAAGCTAAATTAACAAAAACAAAAAAAAAACTATGATACTGAAATACAATGTATCGGGTGAGTTTTGGTCAATTTAGAAGATGTTTAAAAGTAGCAGTGTTAATCAACTTTTGTCTTATCGGGCCGCAGGGATCCGCTATTTTATGAGTTGTACTACCTCATATTGCGTAAGCATATTTTTTTTTTCTTTGTGGGTTGGAAATCATCAAATGACGTCTCCAGCTCTGGGTGGAACGGAAGGGCGTGTCACACTTTTACTGACTAAAACACACTCGTGTTCCTTCAGTTGCCCATGTGCCACGGTATCTCTTTCGAACAAATCTCGCGACCCTGGCAGTAGCATACATGGCTTTTATTTCAATAGTATTGCAGAATTCACTTTGTGTATACAGTAGAGATGTGGACTACTGCTGTGTGCTGTAGGTGGCGAACACACGATTGCAAAAAGACAATCATTCAGTTTTAGAACATTTTGAACCGAAAAATTACAAGTCCCAGCCAAAAAGAAAAAAAATGGTAGAGATAAAATGGTAAGAATCCTTTAGGGAAATATCTCTAACATTTTTGGACTCACAGGAATAATCCAACAGTACTTTGGCCGATCTGGGAATCGATTGTATATTTAATTTCGTAACATACTACCCATCAGAATCTGAATAATGTTGAGGGATATCGCTAATATACAGGGTGTCCAGTAAATAGCACGACATACTGCAGGGGGTCATAGCTTGGGTCACTACCTATCAATACAACACAATATATGTTCAGCAAAATCTTATGGATTTACAGTTTTACAAAATTTTCCGAAATACCGAAAAATCTCTACCTTGAAACAGATTTTTAAGCATCTCGTAATGAAATAAATAATAGTTTAAAAAAAACTAAAAAACACGCTTCCATGGAAAACCAAACTAAAAAGTACAAAATAATGGAAAAAAAGCGTGGGGTGCTTTTAAGGTATTTTTTTATTGATATCAGGCACCCCACGCTTTTTTTCCATTATTTTGTACTTTTTAGTTTGGTTTTCCATGGAAGCGTGTTTTTTAGTTTTTTTAAACTATTATTTATTTTCTATTTTTTAGGGTATTTCGAATTTTGAGACGTATGTCAGCGTAGTTTGTGACAGTTTTTTTGATGTCCTGGTAACGCTGGCAAGGATAATGGCACAAATTTATGAAATTATTGCATTGTCATCAGTCCTTGACAGGTGTGCAAAGTTTGAATGAAATCTGGTCGTTTAAAGTGGGTCAAAATCGCACTATAAGGAGTCGGTTACAAACAAACATACAAATATACAAACATCATCATCATCATCATTTCAGCCGAAAGACGTCCACTGCTGGACATAGGCCTCCCCCAAGCTCCGCCACTTCGACCGGTTTTGTGCTTCCCGCATCCAGCGGGTTCCTGCGGCCTTCACAAGGTCATCGGTCCACCTTGTTGGAGGCCTTCCAACTCTACGTCTTCCTTATATACAAACATACAAACATACAAATATACAAACATACAAACATACAAGTGAAGCTAATATAAAGCGTGTAAAAATCCTTTTCTAGTACTTTTTTTTACATCAAATTATTCGTGAATAGTTACTTTACTCATTGATAAGTCTTTTTTCTATCAAAGACAAGAATGTTTTCAAGAAATACTATTTTTTGTTTAAATTTGCACAGAACTAGTTTCTTATCACTTAAGTTTAACCTACAGTGGTGAAAAAAAAATAAGTAAGATTTTGCTGAACATATATTGTATTGTATTGATAGGTAGTGACCCAAGCTATCACCCCCTACAGTATGTCGTGCTATTTACTGGACACCCTGTATAGCATTATATGTTCAAACAATTTATATACTGCCTCGTTGGTCTAGTTGGACTTGAGGTTCTGGCTTCGATTCCCAGGTCGGGCAAAGTGTTATTGGGTTTTTTCCATCTAGAATTTCTCAGTAACATCCCGGAGTCTAGATTAGTACCCGGTTGATGGCAATAAGCTCGCCCCCTATTACATGGGACTTAAACATAACAGGCGAAATGTGGGTGTACTATAGGTACACCTCTGCCCAACCGTTCTGGGAAACAAGGCGTGATGTTATGTATGTAATTTATATGCTCTCCAACATAAATATCGCATTAAATGTCATGGAACTGTTAAAGCCATTTCTTACTGATGTAAGAAATGGCTCTCGCGAAAAAATGATCAGAGGATAACCTCTGATCATTTTTTCGCGAAAATGTTGTTCAACTTAATGATTTCTGTACATATTAAGACCAATTTTTTCTGCTATACGCTTCAAATTTGAGTTTTCCTTTTTATGATTCGATTCGCGCCAAATATGCGGAAAAAACGGTTCTTCCATGGAATATCCACTTATGTATAAGTGGATATTCCATGTTTGGCTAACCCAAGCCTTGTTAAAGATAAAGGCGAAGCGGATCATACCGTAATATCTTATCAAAGGACAATTGCCTGAAGCCCGAACACCTCTGCATTATACAGTACTTTGCAAATTTTAACACAATCATCATCATCATCATCATTTCAGCCGTAAGACGTCCACTGCTGGACTTAGGCCTCCCCCAATTTGGGGGGTTTTGCCATAATCGCCACGCTTGGCAGGCGGGTTGGCGATCGCAGTATGGTGGTAAAATGCATAGAAAACGCTGCTGCCCATTCTCTAGTAAGTCCCTTAGTCGCCTTTTACGACACCCACGGGAAGAAATGGGGTGGTGTTATTCTTTACGTCCGGCACCACACGGTACAAAACACAATACTCAATATGAATTTGACTGGCCTGTTAGTCTAGTGGTTAGTGACCCTGACTGCTAAGACTGAGGTCGTGGGTTCGATTCCCATCCAGGAAAAATCTTTGTGTGATGAACACAATCATTTGTTCTGTGTCTAGGTGCAATTTATCTATAATATGTATATATTTAGAAATATATAAGTATATTTATCAGTTGGCTGGTTACCATAGTACAGGCTCTGCCTAGTTTGGGATCAGATAACGTTGTGTTGGTTGTCGTAAGATATTTATTTATTATTATTATTAAAATAATATCTTTTACGTTTACTTAGTAGTTCATTTGCCTCTGTTTATAAACATTTCCAAAAATTACATTCATTTTTTTTTGTTTTTTTTTTCGATATTTACTTTCGTGGAATTTCTTTTTTAACAAATAGACAGCCCACGTCAATTTTGTCGTGTTTTACACATGTCAAAGTTAAGTTCGTATTACTTTTTAATAATTAATATGGATAGGTATACTTATTATTATTTCAAACAATAAGCTTTTGAATTATGTAAATATTTTAAGATGATTAAATTGTTACACGTTACGTTCACGTTACTGTTGTTGTTTTGTTATTGTTATTTTATAATATAGAAAACAGTGGCAACCCAGTGGTATCGGCACCGACTTACCGAGTTGTAGGTCGTGAGTTTGAACCCAAGCACTTTTATTTATATATTTTATTTCATCGCCACTGCTCTCAAACGGTGAAGGAAAACTTCGTTAGGAAACCGACATGTCTTAGAACCAAAAATTCACAGACATGTGAAATCCACCAACCCGCACTAAGCCTCGCGTGGTGGTTTATCATCCCCTACCTCTCATAGAGAGAGGCCTGTATCCCAGCAGTGGGAACATTATAAGTTGAATATGCTCATGCTACTATAACATTATGAGTTGGTTACAATTTTCTAAATGATTAATTTCTCTGATTTTACGTGAAGCAAAAATCATGTACAAGATACTACGTCTCTTGTTTAACCAGTCAGCCTTTTGATACTGTATGTACGTATGTAAGCTTAATGCTGCCTACACACACATTGGTAATTAGACCATGCTTTTTTTTTTGGATGGGAAATCATCAAATGACTTCTCCCGCTCTGGGCGGAGCGGGAGGGCGTGTCAGACTTTTACTGACTAAAACCCACCCGTGTTCCTTCAGTTGCCCATGTGCCAGGGTCACGGTATCTCTTTCGAACAATCTCGCGACCCTGGCAGGATCAGACCATACTTCGACGTACATATACATACTGCACAGTACTTAGACCGTAAATTAATCTTACAAAGACGTCACCGTTTTACCTACACTTGCTAGTTTAGACTAATTGGGTTGAGAAATAGATTTAATAATATTTTTATAGTGTATTCTGTAGCATTTCGTGAAGCAATTGGGCATCACAGATAAAAAAGCAATCGATCGCAATGCCTTTCATTTGACATCCATTTCTACATAGGTTTGAAAAATTCGTATGCTCAAATGTAAATATCGCAAAGGATGTCATGTCTCATGTAACTGAACTTTCAAATGAAAGTCATTGCAAAAATTATAGAACCTATGCCTAGAGCAGTAATATTATTATTTTTGAAGTATTTTCTGAAATTCTCATTTGCCTTGTTAGGTGTGAAGACTAACCTTGACTCGCTCAAATACAATTATTAAGGTTCAAAGACGTCATAAATAAATCGGTTTAAAAATATATTAAATTAATTTTACTCAAAAAATCTTTGAAAGAAGTCTTTCAAATCAAATCAAATTATAATATTTTTATTTCACATAAACCTACATGGAAAGAAAGAAAGAAAGAAAGAAAATACATTTATTTAGCACAAACTCAAAAGACACACTAAATAAAACAGCAAAAAAAATACACAATAATTAACAAAAAACAAAAACTAAAAAGAAAATCAATAAAAAGTGTAAAGTGCGATGTTATACATGGTTGTTGGTATACATGGGGACTTATGAAACGTCAGAAGCTAGGTGCACGGTTCCAAATTGTTGATTCCTATGGAGAAGAGCCGGCAAGAAACTCCACGGTTACTCTTTTAAAAATAATTGGTTTTTACAATGGTTTCAAATTACAGTGTTAATAGGTATGGGAGGACGGTGTAGGCCTGTCAATAAGTACCAGGTACTGAATAAGATAGAAAATTGTCTACAGTCTACAAAGCCTTACAACGTTCTCACATTCACAAAGTTTAAAGTATAAAATAATCTACATAAATGATCATCATCATCATCATCATCATTTCAGCCGTAAGACGTCCACTGCTGGACTTAGGCCTCCCCCAATTTGGGGGGCTTTGCCATAATCGCCACGCTTGGCAGGCGGGTTGGCGATCGCAGTATGGTGGTAAAATGCATAGAGAACGCTGCTGCCCATTCTCTAGTAAGTCCCTTAGTCGCCTTTTACGACACCGACGGGAAGAAATAGGATGGTGTTATTCTTTACGTCCGGCACCACACGGAACCGTTACATAAATAATAGTATTTCATAAATAGGACATATTACACTATTTAAACCAAATGTCATTATTGCCATGACAATCAATATTAAAGAGTACAATTTAGCATTGTAGTACTTACGTATTGATATAGTATATCAATTTCTGTAAATTTGTTTCTAAGAGACTCGCGAGGCCCCATTTTATAGACTGCGCGGATTGTCCTCTTTTGTAAAATGAAAACTGAATCCACGTCGGCTGCAGTACCCCACAGCAGAACGCCATAAGACATAATACTATGGAAATAAGCAAAGCATACTAATCGAGCTGTAGCTATATCGGTCAACTGCTTAATTTTTCTTACTGCATATGAAGCTGAACTTAATCTACCTGAAATAGCTCTAATGTGGGGACCCCACTGCAGTTTAGAATCAAGAGTAATTCCTAAAAATACAGTTTCCGAAATAGCATCTAGTTTGTGCCATCAAGTTTTAAATTTAGACCTACTTGGGGAACATTTGGTAATGAGAACCTAATACCAAATTCAACCTTCTTAACAACAATATTCCATGAAATAATTAAAATAAATCAAATGAAAGTGTTGATAAAATAATTTAACATGAAATATGTAATTGAGTTTCTAAGTATACCTCATATGACATTGATAGAATATAATATGTATATACAACAATAATACGTTAATCAATAAGTTCTAGGTAGAATCAATTACTTAGCTTGTCAGCGTAGCGCTACACCGAATCGTGCTACGCCGTAGCAGCTACGCCAAACCGCCACGATACAGGCTACGATACTTGGTCACACAAAACTTCCTTTCATAACGGAGGTGGATACTAGGCAAGGATTTTTGAAAATTAATCCCTAAAGGGCTTAACATAATACAATGCCTATATTCCTCTGGGAGTAAAGTTTTCTATGGACATGCGTCATTCATTTCTGCCGATGAGAAATCCCATCGGGCACCTGGCTTATAGATCTCTCCTGATCTTGATCTATTTTTAATATGTGGTCGCAGTTGAGTTTGAGAGGTCGAGACTATTTAACCGGACTGACCTGCAAACTCAAAGCCTCCAGCCAGGGGTGAATTTCTTTTATTACAAGCGACTGCACGCTAAAGCACCCTGTGTGTGGTACGAACCTCGACTTAGGGCGTTGTGCTTGATTTAGCCACAGATTATTATTAGATTTTAGTTTAGTGGGTGATAGTATTATTAAGTCTTGTGTAGTTCACGAACGAACTAGGTCGTAAGAGCGCTCCCATAGATGAACTACGAGAACTAATTCCCTCATTCCCCGATCCGTAGTTTGTGAGTTCGTCAGTTCGTGACCGAATAAGCAAGGATGGTTTCAACCGACAACTACTACACGGGACAAAATATCTACAAAAAGGTTTTTGTAAACACTAAACCAATTATTTATTGCAACAATAAACCTTGGTATTATTTACAATCATGATCATTTTATGAATTATCATTCAAAGGATTTTGCCGTTTCTGTTAGTCCAAAAATTTTAGGTAAATGTAGAACCATAATCTTGTCGCATGCAGTAGGAGCATAATCAAAACGAGCGCTCTGCCTCTCTTTGATTCAAGCTGGGAGCTGACGAACTAGAAGAGCGAACTAGTTCGTTAAGGAGCGGCGAACTAAACTGAGCGATCTCAGTCGCGAACTACTATGCCCAAGACTAGTATTATTTTAAAGAACCATAACACAGTAACACCTATTCATAGTAACTAAAGTTGACTTTTCCTTGCCAGAATCGATACTTCTTACAAGTCCAACTATAAAATTGTAAGGTTTTGAATACGAGCCTTTTGGCTACTTTGTATTAGTGTGTGTATTATGTCTATTTCTTAATAATGTGTTAGTACAGAATAAACAATGTAACTTTCTTTCTAACTAGCTTTTGCCAGCGGCTTCGCCCGCGTATTATACGTATAAACCTTCCTCTTGAATCACTCTATATATTAAAAAACCGCATCAAAATCCGCTGCGTAGTTTTAAAGATCTCAGCACACATAGGGACAGACAGAGGGAGGCGACTTTGTTTTATACTATGTAGTGACTGATACCATGAATGTTGAAAATAATCTGACGTATCCGATAAGACTCGCTTTGTATCTCGTTACCCATTTAAGAGCAGATACGTTACCCCACTCAAGTAGTTTTAATAAGTGAATAAGCGCTGGCGACGTTACTCTGTAGTAGAGATAGATCTGTGCTAGTAGAGAGGCCTACATTCGTTGACACGCCGTTGAGAGAGCTGTGGTGGCCCAGTGGTAAACGCCACGCCTTTTGTCGCCGGTTCGAAACCAGGCATGCTTTACTTTGTAAAAATAAAATAATAAATATATTAGGACAACCAACACACTGTTATCTGATCCCAAACTAGGCAAAGCCTGTACTATGGTAACCAGACAACTGATAAATATACTTATATATATCTAAATCATCATTTCAGCCGAAAGACGTCCACTGCTGGACATAGGCCTCGCCCAAGCACCGCCACTTCGACCTATTCCATTATATATCTAAATACATACATATTAAAGATAAATTACACCCAGACACAGAACAAATGATTCTGCTCATCACACAACATTTGTTCTGGGTGGGAATCGAACCCACGACCTCGGTCTTAGCAGTCAGGGTCACTAACCAGTAGACTAACAAGTCAGTCTAAATTACATGTATTAATTACTTCATCAGTACTGCTCTCAAAACGGTGAAGGAAAACATCGTGAGGAAACAGGCATGTCCTAGAACAAAAAAAAATGAAAACGTGTGACATCTACCAACCCGTATTGAGCCCGCGTGTCGGATTGCGGCCGACCCCTCTTACCAAAGGCCTGTGTCCCATCAGTGGGAACATTATCGGCAGATTATGATATCCGTTGATATCTACTTATTTTATTAATATATGAAAAAGTGGTTCAACTATAATCTTAAGTGTATTTTAAATGGAAAGAATACATGAATAAATTTCTTTCTACTTGAATTTAATTTGTGTTTCAAGTGTTTTATAAATATGGTAACAAGACCAGTCCGCCAGTAAATCTCGGTGATTTTTAAGTGAAAAGGTTTTATACAATTATACAGATGTTCTTGAAGTGTAAAATTGTAAATAACGGATCGTTTTGAAAGATAGAGTATATTTTCTCTCGGCAGGGAGAGGGGGAGAGGGGTTTATTTGGGAAATCTGTTAATAGTGTATTTTAATCAACGTTTGTTTGCGTCCTGTAAAACTTGTGACTCTTACCTTCAACATTTTGTAGATAGTAAACATATGAGGTATTCCGTGAAGCACACCCAGACGAAGCACACCTAAAGTATTCCACTAAGCACACCAGTTAGCTCTTAACATGATAAAACTACAAATAAATTAATTTGTGTGTCATTGCCCGCATTTTCTCTAGTCACTAGAAAAAAAAAAACTTTGAGTTTATTTTTTCTGTTATTCTTCATAGATGATGACATCTATGGTAGGAGGCTATCGGTGTCTTATCATGATACAACAGTTTTTGTCAAGCTATACCTCCAGTAACAACACTTACAGCGGTCGTAAACCTCCCAGAATAGGCATGAAATGTAAAATAACCCTGTGTATATGTTGCGAACAACCAACTTAATTATAGCTAGGTAGTCAGACTAGCTTATGCACGCCGGCAGTTACTGCAGCACCGCTCGCTTGGCTCGCTCAGCTCGCGACGGTTGGTAAGTTCTAATCAAACCTTACCCATTTGGTAAGGGGGCCCCACCTTAAGGCTCGTTCAGACGAGCGCGACGCGACAGTCGCGCGCGATTCGGGGATTTATATCCGTAGAACAATTTCCAACCTAACCTCTAATAATTATCATTCAGGCTGCTCATGCTAGTTGAAAAGCGTCGTTTAGTAAAAAGGCTAGGCTGGCTATTTAAGCTATTTGGCTACGACAAATATGTAGATATACGACGTGAAGGGGTTTTTGTGCACATATGCGACATTATCAATCCCATCGTACTTTTACATATTCCTAAATTAAATTAACTAATCTTAACCACACAAAAACTTAAGTAACATAATCTAATTTCTTGTGTTTATCTTATTTAATATAATTTCTACTCAGTCAAAAATAGCTATATTTCTTTTAAATTTAATTATTTACTTGATCGTACATTTTGTATATCAATTGGAAAAATAGTTTTAAATTATTCAAACTACATTTTTATTTAAATTACTACCACACATTTGCGAAGCATTCGTAGAACCGCTAAGCTTATTGCTTTGTTCAAAGTTAATTAAAGTAACATCTTACCTTTTGGCTCGTCGTTTTAGGGTTCCGTAGCCAAATGGCAAAAAACGGAACCCTTATGGATTCGTCATGTCTATCTGTCTGTCTGTCCGTCCGTATGTCACAGCTACTTTTTTCCGAAACTATAAGAGCTTTGCGGTTGAAATTTGGCAAGTAGATGTATTCTGTGAACCGCATTAAGATTTTCACAAAAATAGAATAAAACAATAAATTTTGGGGTTCCCCATACTTAGAACTGAAACTCAATTTTTTTTTTCATAAATCTCATACGTGAGGGATATCTATGGATAGTTCTTCAAAAATGATATTGAGGTTTCTAATATCATTTTTTTCTAAACTGAATAGTTTGCGCGAGAGACACTACCAAAGTGGTAAAATGTGTCCCCCCCCCCCCTGTAACTTCTAAAATAAGAGAATGATAAAACTAAAAAAATATATGATGTACATTACCATGTAAACTTCCACTGAAAATTGGTCTGAACGAGATCTAGTAAGTAGTTTTTTTTTCAATACGTCATAAATCGTAAACCGCAATTTACCTTTCATTCAATCAACTCAAATATAAAAATTTAAAAAGTCATTTAATTTCATAAATATAAACTTTATGCATATACCGTGAATACCTACAGGTTTGTACGGAACCCTCGGTGCGCGAGTCCAACTCGCACTTGGCCAGTTTTTATATTATGGTAATTGTGGTAAACCATAGAGGGATATAAAAAAATGCAATAGTGCTCATTCCTTATAACAAATATCGTGATAATTTAAATGCACCTCCTTAGACTCTCACTCCGTCGATTCGAATCGCTAGCCCGTGTGAGTATTTCGTGTTCGGGAGTTTTATTCTTTTTGCTCGACTTCTATGGGTCCTAGCGTAATGTAACATTGCCTATCATCATCATTCAGCCGTAAGACGTCCACTGCTGGACTTAGGCCTCCCCCAATTCGGGGAGCGTTGCCGTTGGCGTTGTATGGTGGTAAAATGCATAGAGAACGCTGCTGCCCATTCTCTAGTAAGTCCCTTAGTCGCCTTTTACGACACCCACGGGAAGAAATGGGGTGGTGTTATTCTTTACGTCCGGCACCACACGGTACACATTGCCTATAGCCTTCCTAAATAAATGATCCATCCAACAGTTAAAGAATTTTGCAAAACCAAATAACAGTTCCTAAGATTAGCGTGTTTAACCAAACAAACTCTTCAGCTTCATAATATGATAGTATCCATGTAAAATTTAAACATAATCTATTCGACAATATTTCCGTGACGCTGGATGTATTCCATTTACACAAACAGACAACAGACATGTTTGGTTGGCGCGTGTGTAAATAATAATTTAATATGTATAGTTTTTTATACCTCTTGTCTGTTTTTCATTTTTGGCATTAGATTTACCACCATATTTAATGTACAGTTACATTCAAATATTTTTTGTCGTATACATATGAGGAGGAATTGCAAAACTAGAAGGAAACATTATCTCAAAAAGCCAAATGAAAAGAATAACAAGCGTTTGCTTTCAAACTCCAGTAGACTGTCTTTCAAAATATATCACGAAAATGAAGAGACTTCAGAATTACGTGTCACCGTTATTTTGTATGTAGAAAAAAAATACCTGTTCCAATTTTTCGTAAATTTATGCTTAGAACGTAATACAGTATTCAGAGCAAATAATACATCATCAAAATGAAATTCTTGGTAAGAAATAATTTTTTAAACAAGCAAAAATAATGAACACAGACATACATAAACTCACGTCTTTTCACAAAGGTGTAGGCAGAAACTACAAAACGCCTGCTCCAATTCTTTATAAGTCCTTTAACCTCGTTTACATTCATTCATCTGGTCACACACGCACGCTGATTGCGAGTACTACGCACTTGACCTTTCTAAAGAACATCACCAATACGATCACTATATTATGTCTTGTAAGTCCTAATTATAAATGTCAGTAAATAAACAGAAGCTTTTTTTTTTTTTTGGAAGGGACATCATCAAATGACTTCTCCTGCTCTGGGTGGAGCGGGAGAGCGTGTCAGACTTTTACTGAGTAAAACCCACCCGTGTTCCTTCAGTTGCCCATGTGCCGGGGCCACGGTATCTCTGCAATTTAAATCCAATCGTTGAATCAAATATTTTACCTGAAACTCGGATTTAGGAAGCAAGAAACATTGCGAATCCTTCACTGATAGATCCAATTTTGTTAAAAGATAAACCGAAACTTTTGTTGGAGTTTCACTTATAACAGCTTTAGCATAGGTAAGCTGTGTACCGTTTGAGTTACTTGAGTGAATTACATAACACTGAGACTGTTATATTCTTTTTGTTAAACCGATCGAATCTGGCCGCAGGCATCAGTTGTTTAATGAGTTATGCTACCTTTTTTTTTTTTTTGGTTAGGAAATCATCAAGGAGAGCGTGTCAGACTTTTACTGACTAAAACCCACCCGTGTTCCTTCAGTTGCCCATGTGCCGGGGCCACGGTATCTCTTTCGAAAACAGAAGCATAGCAATATTAACAACATACTGTAACGGCATCTACACCGTCACATGCGAACTACACTCCACACTGACCTAACGCAAAATCTTGCATGATGCAAGCAGAGTTTACTGCGCAACTAGCATATATACGAGACTGTGGCCTGTTAGTCTAGTGGTTAGTGACGCTGACTGCAAAGACTGAGGTCGTGGGTTCGATTCCCACCCAGGACAAATATTTGTGTGATGAGCTCAATCATTTGTTCTGTGTCTGGATGTAATTTATCTATAATATGTATGTATTTAGAAATATATAAGTATATTTATCAGTTGTCTGGTTGCCATAGTTCTGGTTCTGCCTAGTTTGGAATCAGATAACAGTGTGTTGGTTGTCCTAAGATATTTATTTATTTTTATTTATTTATAATGTCCTGGCATCAATAGTCGGACAGTTGCCCACTAGACACGACATCCGACCAGGTGGTCTGAAGATCCCCCCTTTTCTACAGAGGTTGAGTGAAGTTTGCACCCTGTTCCTCATACCCCATAATACTTACCTATAACTGATTATCGGTCATATAAATGGTTATGATAACTACGCACACAACGTAGGTGCGGTAGCACTACAGCCACGTTGCGATTAAATAACGCTTGTTTCATCTTACTCAATATTTACTGTTGGCATGAAACAGTGGTAACTTCGAGTGCATCCCATCCACCCCGGTCGTCCCGCCCCGTTAACGGGGCAGTTGGGAAAACTTGTGCCATCGACCCCGGTTGAGCTGACCCTGTCGTTTACCGGGGTGGATGGCACAGATCTAGTCGCAACTACCCCGGTGTATTTCTAACGAAGCGGACAGCACAGATTGAGTAGCATTCGCGCCGCATAGTAGAAAGTACTTATGTTCCAGTATTTGTTTCTTGGTGCTTACTAGTAATGAACATGTTGGTCTCTAATTTTAGATGGTATAATCCATTATTAATAAAAAAAGTAATAAAAATTCAATTAAAAATAGTAACATAACATTTTCGAGAATATTAAATATTACAATTACACTTCATATTCATTTTTATACCAATAACTAGCTGACCCAGCGAACTTCGTACCGCCTCAGAATCAATTAATTGTACTTTGAAGGCATAAAGCGTTTTCTAGCAGACATTCCTTTGTTTGGTAAGCTCCTGCCAAGTTATGATAACCTAGTACGTTGAAGGCATAAAGCGTTTTCTAGCTGATACTCTTTTGTCTGATAAGCTCCAGCCAAGTTATGACTACGTGGTACTTCGAAGGCATACAGCGTTTTCTAGCTGACACTCCTATGTTTAGCAAGCTCCTACCCAGTTATGACAACCTGGTACTTCGAAGGCATAAGGCGTGTTCTAGCTGACACAACGGGTTAGGTGAGCTCCTATAGAGTACCACCTGGTACTTCAAAGACATAAAGTGTTTTCTAGCTGACATACAAAATGTGTAAGAAAATGAAAAATCTCTTTAAACACTACCGGGGCGTATGCTACTCAATTTGTGCTGTCCGCTTCATTAAAAACACACCGGGGTAGATGAGACTAAATCTGTGCCATCCACCCCGTTAAACGACCGGGTCGGCACTACCGGGGTCGATGCAACAATTTTTCCCAACCACCCCGTTAACGGGACGGCACGACCGGGGTGGATGGGATACACTCGTAACTTCTATACTTACTTGGTTTTTAAATTAGTTTATTTTTATACTCCTTCTTTTATTATTTTCTTTTACTATTGGTTCACAACTTGGGCAATACTATATTATATATTTGGTACTTACAAGAACTTAAAGAGGAGCACTATATACTGAAAAATCAATATGTCTAGCCTGCTCCCAACTTCCTTGGGGTCGGCTTCCAGTTTACCCAGGGTTGGTAATTGCATAACATACTAACAGTAGGAATGGCTTTTATTTTGATGGTTCAACCACATTCATTGTGTTATTTACGATGATAAAATATCATGTCTGCTTAGAGCAGACATGATATTTTTTTAACCTAGATATGAAATAATGGATAAACAATATCCTACAAAATGATTCAGAAATGATGATCAATAGTGTGTTACGCTATAAGGGTGCGTATGTGCTGAAACACATTCCACGTCCTAAAATAGTGAACACAGCACAATGTAGGTATATGATAAGCTGTTTAAAATTTAATCACAAACAAGCCACACCTTTGTTATTGTTGCAAAATATATAATACGAAAGGTTTCCTTTGTATTTTGATCGACAGATAATTTTGATATTGCAGATTCCATTCGAAAGTTATGAAGTGCCAGTATCGATATTTGATTTTATAGCCGTTGGCAGTCTGTCTATCCATATAGAAACCGAAAAAAGGTCCATCAAATCTTAAATGCATGTCGTGTCTACATCCTACTCGTACAATACTGGGTATACCTTCTACTATTCCTTAGCCCGTGTGGTGCCGGATACCGTGTGGTGCCGGACGTAAAGAATAACACCACCCCATTTCTTCCCGTGGGTGTCGTAAAAGGCGACTAAGGGACTTACTAGAGAATGGGCAGCAGCGTTCTCTATGCATTTTACCACCATACTGCGATCGCCAACCCGCCTGCCAAGCGTGGCGATTATGGCAAAGCCCCCCAAATTGGGGGAGGCCTAAGTCCAGCAGTGGACGTCTTATGGCTGAAATGATGATTCCTTAGCCCTCCAATATTTAGAAGCACACTTATATTTCGCTACTCCATTACGCGTGAATTCACTCTATTATGCGTATCTATTATGTGCACGTAACGTGGCCGGCCTTCTACATCATCAGGAATTCCAGCCTGGAATTCCCGATGAGGTCCCATTTTTGGAAGCACAAAATATATTTGATTTATAGAAGCGCATCGCGTCCGTGCCGAATGTTTTTTTCGGTGCCTGCCCTAGTTTCATCTGACGGTCGCTGGCTGAGATTATTCACGTCAGGGATAATATACTGTACAGTGCGGTACTACATTTTTAAGCATTATGCACTTGGGTAACTAAACAAACATCCGGTACGACCATACTTGCGGACGTGAACGGACTGTTCAGCCGGAATCACGGATCATAAATTACGAAGCTTATACCGTATGCTGTACAGCAGCCAAGCGCTCGAAAAACGAATAAAAGTACTCTACGTATGGATGTTACAGATTTTGAAATATAATAATGAGTTTCCACGAAAATACCGTGTTATTGAATACTTATAATAAAATAGTAATAAAATGATTTATTGTTATAAAATGGTTTGACAACATCAATTGAAGCCCTGACTCCTGAGCTAGGTGGGACCTGTGTTACAGGAGTCAGTGTCTTCACCCGTTTGTAGAGCAATTAATAATTTATATTATACTATCAAGGAATAATAAAAAAAATTAAAAAAAATATTATTATATAACGATATTGTTCCGAATTGGATCAGTAGTGGCCCAGTGGTATCGGTCCCGACTTACGAGTTGTAGGTTGTGGGTTCGAACCTAGGCAGGTGCGGTTTGGGTCAGCTCAACATGTCTTTTTCTTCCACACCTCTCTATTAGTCTTTATCTTGTAAGTAGGTTAGTATACACATTTTGTTCGTTTTCCTTCTCCCAATTCAAAGCCATACAATTTTTTTTTTTTACAAAATACACACGAAAGTACTTAAGAATTCTATCGATAGAACATAACCTCACGTCTTTCCACGTATTATCTACTTAAAGACATCTATTTCACTTGAAGTCGCGTCAAAAGACGTAATATATGGAGCGGTATAAACCCCGCTTAACTTTAATACGGCTGAGTTCGTAACGATGTCAGGAGGCAAAATGTTCGACACGACGCTGCTGAGTTCCTGTTCTTGAACGCTTATGTTGTAACTGGGGAATTAGGGTGAGCTGCTATAACTATATGAATATTTTTTGTGACAAGGCATTGATTTTATATAATAGTTTCTACATTCTATCCATCGTCTTCATATGAAGGCCGTAAACTTTCATTATACTATATTTTAGTTCAGACAAACTTGTGAGACCCTTGAACATCAATGTGCCATGATCATTAATTGGGAAGCTTATTGGTAACCGCTGTTATTATTAACCTAATTATGGTACCTACAAGAATACATTGATACCCCATTATCTTGAGTTAATTACCTTAGTTGGATGTTTATCGAAGTTCAAATGTCGCAGATGGATTGTCGATCCCGCTGTTTTACATAACCGTAGCTGTTTTATATCTGAATGACGTTTAGCAATTTCCCATAATTACTGATCTTGGTCTCGCAGGATTGCTTCCCGTTTTGCTTAAATCAATACCACGGCTCAACCATTAGAGTATAAGTGAATAAGTCAGATTGTAGAATTTAATTCTAAATTCTGTCGCCCGTGGCTCTGTGTGACATAACAACTCAGAAATGAATAAAACGAGTAATATTAGATAATAATTTAAACGATATTTCATGTTGTGCACTAAAACATATACAGTATAACAAATAGAGTGTCTTAACTGAAAAAGTACCTACGTGTGTAAAATCAAGTAAATCAGTGAAATCGCTATAATTCAGTATACGGCCTATTATTAGAGCTTTATTAAAGTTAGTCCTAAAAATATTAGAAAACCAAGTAAAGACCAACGCGCAAGAAGCACTCGTACTGCGCTCGACCGAGTCGGCATTAGATACCACACCATTCGTATATTGTGACAGCACATAAGTCATTCTGCACTACGCCTAAACGTTCGTAGCAGTTTTGTAGAATGTAACGCAAAGACAATCCAGCTAAAAGTTGTTCAGCTGTTTTACATAACGCAAGTGTTATGTAAAATAGCTACGATTATATAAAACCGCTACTGAGTCACTAATCTTAAACTATTATATTGTAACTGGGGAATTAGAATAACAAGGGGTAATGGCCCAGTGGTAACGGCCGCGACTTGCAAGTTGTAGGTCCTAGGTTCTAACCCAGTCAGGCGCTTTACTTTGTGTAAAAAGTGGTATAGGAAAATATCGTGAGGAAACCGGCATGTCCTAGAACTAAAGATTCAAAGACATGTGCCATCTACCAGCCGCATTGGGTACGCGTAGTGGGTTGCAGCCTACTACCTATCGACAGAGCCTATAGGCCAGAGTTACTCAAAGTGGGGTTCGGGAACCCCTGGGGGTTCGCCATGCGACGGTAGGGCTTCGCGACAAAATTTACGTAATGGCGGCTGGGTGACTGGCAGGCGCATGCGGAAAGCATGAAGGCGCGCGCGCGACTGTTGCTCGCTCGTGGCGTGACACGGTGCGCGTGACCGTTTATTCAATTAATAAACTTTATTTTATTCTATATACAATGTTATTCTTTGGGGTTCGCTGTTATCTGGAAACTTGAATGGGGGTATGTGGAGCCAGAAGTTTGAGAAACCCTGCTATAGGTGACAGAGAGGTCAGAGAGGTCGAGAGGTCTGTCAGAGAGGTCTGTGTCCCAGTAGTGGGAACATTATAGGTTGATTATTCTATGTAAAACCGCGGATTCGACCATCCATCTTTTATGACATAAATGTTCTGTGTAGGTAACACAAAATGGCTCAATCAACTCCTCTTTGTGCCTTGAGCAATGAGGCATACGAACCATCTGAAATTTATGACGTACGTATGTCTGTCACTTGACAGCTAGGATTACCTTACTTACGCAGGATCAGACACTACCCGTTTGAGCCGCAACTTAAGTCAGACTGAAAGCCGACCCAGACTAATCGGTTAAGGGCTTAGTCGTAGAAATTCTTCGTTACGATAAATTGATGACATCGCATTTACATGAATTTTCCTAATAACAATTTAGGCTCGATCTGAATTTAATTTGTGAGGATTATAGGGAGCAATTAAAATTTACTGAGTAATTTGATTTGCCTAAAAACTTAATTTGCCATTTGAAGTTTCAAAATTTCCGAAATTTAATATATTTCATCTTGTTACACGTGTTTGAAATTTCTACGACAGTAACAGATGACGATAACTTTTGAACACTCTTTTCGCCATAAACCGTTTGTGATTAAAAGAAGCTTAGGCATGCAAACAGTCCATTTTACATGCGAATAAATCTTCACAGTACTAATAAAAAGAACTAAGTTTGAACGAAAAATTGGTTTGCTTGGAACAGAACCTAATTAATAGTTTAGAGCGGTTGGGAAGTATATCGAACTCGTTTATTATGTTCAAGGGCTATTAAACAGCTTAAGTTAGTTTCAAGTAGCTAGGTACGAAGGTAAGTTGAATATTTAAAAAAGCAATTTACAAGGCAAATGGATTAAGTACTGGTTTTTTGAGATATTTAGATAAGATATCTATTTCTATTAAATAGATTTACAGAACGAGTTGGGCAGGCTCTTAACCTAAATTCCGTCTGTATTATATTCCAGTACCTGGATGCCTGAGCTCTGCTCGGTTTTTTTTTTTTTTTGGTAAAAAACATTTTCTAAAAATGAATCCCAGCTAGATCGATTTATCGCCCCCGAAACCCCCTGTATACTAAATTTCAAGGAAATCATTGGAGCCGTTTCCGAGATTCAGATTATATATAAATATACAAGAATTGCTCGTTTAAAGGTATAAGATATACCTAGATAAACAAATCCTTCAGTTAGGAAAATTAAGTAAGTACTTACTTAACTTCGATACCCATTGAGAGGTATTTTTTGTGAAAATTTTTGACGTTTAAACGTCTCTTAACTTTAAGAAACGTTTATAAATAAAGGGATTAACGTCTATTATTATATTGGCCATGTGTGGTTTCAATTCTTAGACCTGCATGCAGGAACGTTTGAGACTAACTATTTAAAACCAAAATTAAGTTAGCCGTTAGGGTAGCTCGCCGGCCGATAAGGACCAGGCTCGGGTCGACGGCGCGTAGTGTTCCACGCGCGCCATAAAGAGATGTCAGCAGCACTGAAGGGGTCTGCTAGGACCGATGCCTGCCGGGATCGCGTGATTGTTCGGAAGAGATACCGTGACCCTGGCACATGGGCCACTGAAGGAACACGGGTGGGTTTTAGTCAGTAAAAGTCTGACACGCCCTCTGGCTCCGCACAGAGCGGGAGAAGTCATTTGATGATATAACATTCAAAAAAAAAAAAAGGGCTGAGCAGAAGTGTATCTATAGTACACCCTAATTTCATCAGTTATGTTTAAGTCCCTTGTAAAACAAAGCGAGCCTTTTGCCATCAACCCGACACAAAACCAGACTCCGAGTTGCTACTGAGAATTACCAGATAGAAAAACCCATTAACACTTTGCCCGACGTGAGAATCGAACCCTGGACCTCGTGCTCAGCAGTAGCACTTTCAACCGTTCGACCAACGAGGCATTCGAGTCAACCAGTGCCTGCCTACACTGGTTGACGAAGGTAGTTTTCATACTTTGTGCCAAACTAACGTACAGTGTGAGTACAAGAGCAGAGTAATTACGGAACTTTTTATCGCTAGGAATTGGTTTAAAATTCATAGTTAAACAACATTCATTGCGTTATTTACGTTGCTGACCCGACAAATCATTCGAACAAATAACGCAATGGTTTAGAAATAATCTTCAATCCCATTCAGATTCTGATAAATTGTGCGTTTCGCAATTAGGGTGCAGGGCTCTCAAAGCACGTAATCCGTAATTTCAGACGAAGTACGGGCGTTTGTTATTACGTAACTCTTTGAAAAAGTTAATAAACTAGTTCTATACTTTGAAAGGCACCCTAAAGGCTTTAACTTTATTTCAGTTGCTATGACGTGATGATGATTGTTAAGAATAAAGAAAATGTATATCCGACGACTTTTCCGTGTGGTGCCGTATGCAAAGAATAGCACCATCTCATTTCTTCCCGTGGATGTCGTAAGAGGCGACTAAGGGACTTACTAGAGAATGGGCAGCAGCACTCTCTATCATTTGACGACCATACTGCGGTCGCCAACCTGTCTGCCAAGCGTGACGATTATGGAAAACCTCTCCGCAAATTAGGGGAGGCCTATGTCCAGCAGTGGACGTCTTTCGGCTGAAATGACGATGATATCCGACGACTTCCATAATACCAAATTAGAAAAATCTGCCACCAACACTAATCTATTGAGTATGTGTTATTTGCCCATTTAATAGAAAAAACTGGCCAAGTGCGAGTCGGACTCGCGCACCGAGGGTTCCGTACAAACCTGCAGGTATTCACGGTTTATGCATAAGGTTTATGTTTATGAAATTAAATGTTTTTTTTTTTTAATTTTATATTTGAGTTGATTGAATGAAAGTAAAAATAAATTGTGGTTTACGATTTATGACGTATTAAAAAAAAACTACTTACTAGATCTCATTCAAACCAATTTTTGGTGGAAGTTTACATGGTAATGTACATCATATATTTTTTTTAGTTATATCATTCCCTTATTTTAGAAGTTACGGGGGGGGGGGACACATTTTACCACTTTGGAAGTGTCTCTCGCGCAAACTATTCAGTTTAGAAAAAAATGATATTAGAAACCTCAATATCATTTTTGAAGACCTATCCATAGATACCTCACACGTATGGGTTTGATGAAAAAAATTTTTTTTTTTATTTTTGTGTGAAAATCCTAATGCGGTTTACAGAATACATCTACTTACCAAGTTTCAACAGCATAGCTCTTATAGTTAAGGAAAAAAGTGCTGTGACATACTCGGACAGACAGACAGACAGACAGACATGACGAATCTATAAGGGTTCCGTTTTTTGCCATTTGGCAACGGAACCCTAAAAAAGATAAGATGTAAAACACAGAACTGGGTAAAACCAGTAGTAAACTCATTTGAAGATTCAATTTTCGAGATGTAGTTAACTTAGTTTAAGGTAACATTACTCCAAGTTTACCTATTAGTACATAAGTAAGGGGCTAATGGAAGATTAGGATTTGACGTAAGATTAGAAGACTTCTAAGTCGTAACAACAGTAATTAGATTTACAGAGCTGCGGCCTAATTGCGTAATACCCTCACAATCACAGTAGCTTTCATTTAGTCAAGAAGATGACACTTTTAAATACAGTATACTATCTTTTTCCAGTGGATTCCCCCACGTATTATACTTATAAAACTCCTTCTTAAATCACTCTGTCGCGTGACATTGATGAACACCGCGTTAAAATGCGCTGCGCAATTTCATAGATCTAGCGTACAGACGCGGGAAGCGACTTCATTTCATACTATGTAAAGAATATGAAGCAATGAATTATCAATGTCATCATTATCCTTCTTTTTTTGGGATCTGGTGGAAATCCTTGTGGATGTCTTCCACCCTGGAGTGGACGGAGGGGTCTGTCAGACTTCTTCTGACTAAAACCACCCCGTGTTCCCTCGCACACTTGAACCGGAGGCTACGGGGACGCTTAAGCACTCTTCAACGCAGCCCCAGGCGTGGCCTCTGCGGACCCCGTCTGTCATAATTATCTTTTTTTTAATATCAAGTTGGAATCCTCATGGATGTCCTCTGCCCTGGGGTGGGTGGGGTCGTCAGTCAGACTCCTACTGACTAAAACCACCCCGGTGTTCCGTCCCACACCTACGTCGGGGACCACGGGAAGTAATTCGTCTTCCGCGATCCCCAACTGGTGCCAGCCCGCCTCTGCGGGCCTCCTCACGTTAGGGGGGAGGGAGTGAGATGTTAAACTTCCCCCCGTACATCACATCGACAGGCGCGCGTGGAAAACTACGCGCCACCATCCCGGGTCCTAAGAAATAGGGGATCTGGGGACATCCGTCGCCCCTGAATCCATTTAGGGGGGCTGAAAGAGGGCGTTATCCGCCTTCTGCCGACGCCCGGTGCGCCTGCTGCAGGTTGGGTGAGCGGAAGAGATCTCCCGCTCCTTTTCCGCAGCCTCCTTCTGCGACACCACTGTTTCGCAGAAGGTTACCACCGCGTCGCAGGACTCCTCGCTGCCGACCATCAACTCGACCCCGGCTGGCAGCGACAAGTTAGTGCCTACTCTTGAGATGAGTGCACGGCGCAGCTCCTCCCAAGCGGCAAACTCTGCCAGCATATGCCACGCCGTGGCCTCCCGGCAGTCGACGCAGTGGTGACACCGGGCGTTCGGCTCCCTGTTTATGTTTATGCGACACAGGTACTTCCCGAAGCAACCATGCTCTGAGAGCACCTGCGTCGCCCGAAACGACAGAGAGCCGTGCTTCCTCCCGATCCAGCGCTCGAGTACTGGCTGGACCGCCTCTATGGTAGCGAGACCGGCGGTAGGACGCGAAAGCCTGTCCCGCCAGCCCGCCACGAGGGCTGCGCGGAACTATGACCGACGAAGCTCCATGTGTCGCTCCGTCAGTCGCTCGCCTCGCACCCTCGCTTCCTCGCGCCACCGATATTGTGTCGCGAGCACTTTTGCCTCGAGATCCCTCGGTGGGGATTCAGCCAGTACACAAGCCACCTCGTAGGAGATCGTGCGATATCCACTGACGACTCTGAGGGCCATTGCTCTTTGCGGTCTTCGCAGAACAGCGATGCTGCCGGCCGTCAGGTCAGCCGCCCAGATCGGGGCCCCATACAGGGCCATAGATCGCATGATCCCCATGTAGAGCCACCTACAGGCGGCGCTGGGTCTCCCCAGATTGGGAAATAGCGTTGACAGCGCCCTAGCCGCGCCCAACAAATTGGGGGCCGAAGTTCCATCGGCTGTCGAGCACCACTAGTCATTATTATACTAGCTTAGCCTTTCCCAACTATGTTGCGGTCGGCTTCCAGTTTAACTGGATGCAACTGAATACCAGTATTTTACATAGAGTGACTGCCTATCTACTCCTTAACTGGGTTGTGGACGTCAGATAAGGAGTCGTCTGGAAATCCCTTGGATAGACTGGTTTTTCGGGCTTTTGACTACCAGTGACGACTGTCTACAAATGACACACTCTAATTCCCTCACAACCCACAATCTCCTTCGGATTGTGACTGTAAGTGCGTAATGCAATTTGTGTGCTATTCACGTATTAAATTGTACAAATCGAAAGATTTCATGACACACCATTGAGATCATAAATAGGTAATTTTTGGAAATAAAGTACCTATCTGTTTGCAAGAGAAAGAAAAAGAATTCGACAAATTAGTTTCGGAGTTTTCCTGTTACTTGCACACGCACACAATGTTATCTGTTGGGGTCACATATACCGGATGACATTTTTTACCGTCTCGACCTTCATATGATGTGTTGTGTAACTAGAATAGGAGGCAGGAAGGCCTTCAGATTCATCGTAGGTGACTAAAGGAGCGCAGGACGTGGGTGGACAGGGATGCGTGTGCGGCTCGTTCGCCTACGAAAGATCAATGAGGCCGCCTATCGGCCGGCTTCGAAGGGTAGGACCGCGCTCCGAAATCAATGATACATGCCGCGCATTCAGTAGGGTGCGTATGATTTGAGTTTCGATAGATTTTAATTTTAAAAAAATGTTTTTTTTTTCCAAATTTCTGTTTTTGTTGTTCTAGTATGAAAATGTTACTTTAAATGTGTAGTATTTATTACTAGATCAATTTAATTACATGTTATTCAAAAATAAAAATAATAAAAATTTCTATGCCAAAAGCTTCTATTCCGTTCACCTATTACCCCCATTTTTTTTCAAGACGCTAAAAAAAGTCACCCAGTATGTCAGCAATCAGTCATCAACGCAGATCCATCAAATTTTCTCGGAATTTCGAAACATAGGTACATTCTAGAGGTGTTTTTGTTTATTTGTGACTTTTCCTGTTCCTTTTTTAGTGTCAACATTCGTTGCTATAATTTTATTACTTAAAAGATTGAACCTCTTTTTATATTGAAAATACATCAAAAGCCGCACAAGCCTCTGAAAACCTTCAATCGACGTTTCAAGTTGGTAAAATCGAAGACAGTTTCTTGGGCCACATCAAAAGAGCTCCATCCTTTTCATTTTTCCTCTGAAAGGTCACCAATAGAAATCAAAACATACAATCAAAGGAAACTTGCAAAAGATTCTATGAAAGTCTTGGAAAACCAATATCATCACACCGTCGCCCTTACCCCAATTTATTTGGGGTCTGCGCTATAATATGTCTATTTCTTCCATACAATTAGTCGTCATCAAAGATAATGTTAAAACTGCGTGTATTAGGTTCCGCACTCGAATAATTTATAATAATGTGAAGACTATTATAATCTTTTAATTGTTATTTGTATATGAGATCAGTGGTGGCCCAGTGGTATTGGCCCCGACTTACGAGTTATAGGTCGTGGGTTCGATTCCAGGCAGGCGCTTTACTTTTGGCTTTGTTTGTTTACGGAGAATCACTGACTCCTAAGTCACAGGCCTACACCTAGCTTAGGAGTCACAGGATTTAATTAATGTGACCTAGTTATAAGCCTTAAATGTTCTTAGTTTTATGGATATTTTAATGTCATGGCTTGTGGTAAAATAAAGAATTTATTATTTACTTTGAGAGAGTAGCACCATCCTACTTCACCCCGTGGATGTCGTTAGACGCGACTAAGGGACTTACTAGAGACAGCGAGACAGCGTGGGCAGCAGCGTTCTCTATACATTTTACCACCATACTGCGATCGCCAACCCGCCTGCCCAGCGTGGCGATTATAGCAAACCCTCCCAAATTGGGGAAGGCCTTTGTTCACCAGGACGTCTTTCGGCTGAAATGATGATGATGCTTTACTTTGTGTGGGTAAATCTATCACCACTGCTCTCAAAA
Organism: Aporophyla nigra; assembly: GCA_947507805.1. Lineage (NCBI taxonomy): Eukaryota > Metazoa > Arthropoda > Insecta > Lepidoptera > Noctuidae > Aporophyla > Aporophyla nigra. Next base: position 12,166,108 of record OX382302.1, on the reverse strand, counting down.
CGATGAAGGAAAACATCGTGAGGAAACGGGCATGTCCTAGAATAAAAAATTCGAAGATATGTGACGTCTACCAACCCGCACTGAGCTCACGTGGTGGATATCGGCCCATTCTCTCTCGATGAGATGAGGCCTGTGTCCCAGCAGTGGGAACAATATAGGCTGATTATGTATGTTATGTTATTGTTATTTGCAGCAAAATAACCAATATATAATCCTGGGTATAAAATTCGCAACCATCAATCACTGCTTATAATAAAGTACTTCCTTGCGTGTTATGGATATATCACTCCTTTCAAGTGTTTTTCACGTACCGGAAAAACGGAAAAAACCAATGTTATGATTTCAGCAAAATGAAATTGTAAATGTTATTCGCTGAGCTTTGATGGAATTGGGCCTCTCAGGATTCCATATTTATTTTAAAAAAAAAACGTTTTAATGGTTTTAGTAAATCAAATCATGGGGTAAAAGAACCTTAAAACAACCATAACATTAGTTCCAGAATTGGGACCAACAGTATAGGTGTCTGGTATTTAAGCAATCTAGTATTTTCATTTGGTATCACATGCATATAAGTCTACGTTGTAATCTACACTACTGGTACTTTTAAATCTTACTAAACTGTGCTATTCAAATCAAATCAAAAGTCATTTATTCAAATTAGGCTGAGTATCAGCACTTTTCGAACGTCAAAATTACATCCCCCAAAAACCCCGCCCTTCACCATTTTCTAGTGCTTTAGCTGGGAAGACAAAGTGGCGCAACAAACTCCCCAGCAGCACAGCTATCTGTTCAGTTAGAAGAACTTGATTCTATACAATTGTAAGTAGTTAACATTAAGAGACACAAAACACTAAATTAAATGATTTGCCATAATATGTCAGCTAGCCATCGCAATACTCCAACAAATAAAATTAAATCTATACTCAAGCAAAAGCAAAAAAAATCTATATAATGTAAATATAGGTACCAAAATAAAAGCTATTGTTCCGACACCTTTAAAATACCGTCCCAGGGGCTTAATATCACAACACCACATCAAACGGAGAACTCCCTATTAATTACTTCTACCTACTTACTTAATCAAATTGCAGACTTCGACTTATATTTACGTACTATGTTTTCATATTTGCATTGATAACATGAACATGTAATCCTATGCTTATCGCTTAAGAGACAATGGTGTAAATCTTACATGAGTACGTATTTTTGGTTGAAATTATATCCGTTAAACCTACTCTTGGAGTACACACTAGAATATTTTTAATGCCTAGTTTCTATTTCAGACACGACAAAAGAGGTTTTAAGTTAGGAAGTGTAGCAGATTCAACTACATATAAAATGAAATGAAAAAAGTTAGCGGGAACTGCTCAGTGCGCGCGAGTGTTTGCATACAACCAAGCTGGGCCGAGTCGAGAGTGTGCACTTTGACTTCGTCGAGCAACTTGGGTCTCTTCAGACTGCAGTCTCAATACTATGTTCTATTATATCCGCGTCGAGCAAATAAGTCCAATCGTCGCTCTTTTATGTCGGAGATAACGATGCCAACTTATATTTGAGATGGATGTATGTTATGTATGATATATAAATAAATAAATATATGTTAGAACAACCAACACACCGTTATCTGATCCCAAAATAGGCAGAGCCTGTACTATGGTAACCAGACAACTGATAAATATACTTATATATTTCTAAATACATACATATTATAGATAAATTACACCCAGACACAGAACAAATGATTGTGCTCATCACACAACATTTGTCCTGGGTGGGAATCGAACCCACGACCTTAGTCTTAGCAGTCAGGGTCACTAACCACTAGACTAGCAGGTCAGTCAAAATCAATAGTAAGAAGTAAAATGAAGAGTATAGATAAGTACCTATATTATACACATGTTGTTATACATAACGCATTCAGTCTTGATGTCAAAGTTACAAAGAATTTCAACGAGAAACAAATGAGATGGTATTTAAATAATTCGCATAGTTAAACCGTTAAAATGATGAGGGAAATGTCTTTCTAAGAATTTATTGGATTACGCGTATTAATTTACACATATTAAATACAAAAGAGAAATCCTTAATTTCATTTGAAGTAAGGTATCAAATTCAGTTTTATAAATCGAATTAATTGTTTGTTTGTTCTAATTTGCCAGTGTCACATGTGTATTGTCTTTGATGTTAGTGTGGCCATTAAATTGTGACTTTACATCACAATTTAATGGCGTAAGTTTGTGAAACCTTATATTTATTTGTTTGAGTAAGAGGCTTTTGTCTATCTTGTAAGTGTGTATTTTATGTAATGTTTGAAGTAAAAGCTACTTTAGCCGTTTGAACAATTTTTGGTAGGGGCAAATTGGGGGGTTCGCGTCAACTACATGCTATTATGACCGCGTGTTGTTTATGTCCAAAGTTTTAAGTTTTTCACTTCTGTCAGCATGATTACCAATTTTTGTTTTACTGTGCGGTTTTTTGTGCAAAATCATATTATTTTCTACTTACTCTTTAGTTGTAATTATTTTGCCTTGTACTAAGCAACAAAATTGAAATATAATGTCAATTCTTAAGGTGAGCAACCTGTTGGCCTCTAGGTTTCAAAATAAAGCATGAATCCCTAGAACTATGTCATAGATATACGAGGCGACGAAATAAAATTTTATTACCTATTTGCATTCACGAACAGAATGTAATCTGCAAGTTCAGGTGCGACGACGCTGGATCTTTTTTTGGTTCGTTATAGAAATGAAAATGGCCTTTTTTAGAATTCAAAATAACATCCATCATCATATGTATAATATAGGTACTTATCTATACTCTTGATTTTACTTCTTACTATTGATTTTATCTAAACGGTCTTGATGTATGTTTACTCATTTTTAATTACAATGTGCAAGCTGTGTTTGCCTATAATTGAATGTGCATTTAGTGTATGTTATATTGCTGTAATCTAATCTGTGTAATTGTTGAATGTAACATTTGTTGGCGATCCTTAAATAAATAAATAAAATAAAAATACTTCAAGTAAAGTAACCATTTTATATTTACACTCTCATGTATTTTAAAATGTTAGTAATGCTTAGCGTTTACTTATTAATGTAAGTACTTTCTTGGGACAGTTTGACCTCACTCTGAAGTCGTTAGTTCGAACTAGCTTTTGCCAGCGGCTTCGCCCGCGTGGAGGTCAGAAATGCCTTCAGCCATCAGCTAATTGCAAAAATTGTAAAATTAACAATGACACTGAACGAAAACAACCTATTTATATATTCGCAATAACTGTTTGAGCTATATTTATGAAAGAGGTTCTAGTAAATCGAATGGGTGTTTTAATAAACAAACCTAATTTCATGTGTCTATTATTAAATGTGGTCAAAAGTAGCTCCGATCGGTTCGTGATTATATCCACACGGCTGCTTCGTCGCCAGTTCCTTTTATTTTTGAACTTGGCTTGGCACGCTTCTACGTTTCGGATACGTATAATTTATTATTATTCTAAAAAAATCATATACAAAAATAAAACAAAGTAACGAGCTACCGTTACTCTATTTCTTTCTACTTAAATAAAATAACCTACACCTGCTTCCCTGTAATTTAAAAAACACGGTGTATTATTTCAGTTTCTAACTTTTTACGAAGTTTTGGGAGATCACAGGCTACCGGCCCGTAATCGCTGTCCGAATATTACAATTTAATGAAGGTTATGGTATTAGTTACAGGTCATTGTCGCTTGGCAACATCGGTACAAGGAAGCAGAATTGACAGCTGCCTTTCAACAGTCAAGATATAAACAGGAAGAAACAAAAGACGAGGAACAGGGGCTGTGTGACACGCTATGGTACTCAATAAATCAACGAATAGACAAGTATCTAACCTACTAATACGTTTACGATGAATTAATAATAGTTTTCGTGAATGACATCCATTACGACATATCCATAATAATCGGTGTTTAGGTTACTGGAATAAAAAGAAATATTGTAGGACTGAGGAGCGGGAACACCTCGTTATCTGGTGCCTTTACATAATAATAATGCCCTTTATTCTGAATTGGTTTTTGTGCTGTTACAGGGAAATAACCCTCAATTCAGTGTGCCTTTTCTCAAAGGCCTCCTTCAGCTGTTTTCACCAAGTTCTATCACGAAACACTCTCCTCCAGTTAGGGCCCGCTGTTTTTTTTAGTTCGTCCTTCCATTTTCTTATTTCTTTCCCTTACTGCGTTCCTTGGGATACCAAATGGTTATTATTTTACACTATTTCTCTATTTTTGGACTCATAGTGTGGTCGGTCCACCTCCATTTCAACCGAGTTCAAAAAAGAGGAGGTTCTCAATTCGACTGTATTTTTATTTTATTTTTATATATTTTATTCTGGTGAAGATGTCATTTTTACCTTTATATTACAGAACTATGCGAATACATGTAATAATAACCGAGTGGTCTAACAAAAGTTACAGCATCATCATCTGCCTAGTCTTTTCCCAATTATGTGTGGGTCGGCTTCCAGTCTAACCTGATGCAGCTGTATACATAGAGTGACTACCTATCTGACCCCTATAATTCAGTGACTGGCTAATACAAACCCCTGGTAAGAATGGTTGTCAGACTTTTGGCCTTCTAACGACCCGTAACGGCTGTCAAAGATACACAAATGACAGCCGGGACCAACGCAACGGCTTAAAGGACTTTCCGAGGCACAGAATGACAATTAATGTAAATACTAGAAAATACTAAAAACAAAAATTTGTTGTTCCTACAACCAGGCTCAAGAAAATAAGCAGCTCGTTTAGATGCCAATGTATTCGTTTTTATAATAAAACTAGCTTCTGCCCGCGACTTCGTCCGCGTTAAATTTCTTGTTCCCCCGACCCTTCTCGTCGCGTCGAATCGCCTACCCGTGCGATTCTTCCCGTTTTTGCAACATTTTTAGTTAGTGCTCCGCTCCTCTTAGTTGTAGCGTGATCTTATATAGCCTATATCCTTTCTCGATAAATAGGCTACCCAACACAAAAATATTTTTTCAATTCGGACCAGTAGTTCCTGAGATTAGCGCGTTCAATCAAACAAACATACAAACAAACAAACCCTTCAGCTTTATAATATAATATAGAATTAGCCTAGCCTCATTCAAGAACTAAGCCTAAATAAATTCAAATCTTTTATAGAACGTAAATAATGTCAGAAAGCCTATTATATTGTTAAAGACTATATTGAGGATGGCTTGGAATTAAGCTGCTCCAATAAACCTACACTGAGCGTTCTTTTTTTATTATTATTCTCTTTATTCATTTTAAAAACTTATAAATTATATTTTTAAATATTAGAATATAAAATAAAAACATTTAAAAATATAAAAAATAGTAGCCCACCGGTATCGGGAACAGGGTCCAAGCTACCGGCGGTCAGGGCTCCAGAGAGAGGAACCTCCTGACAATGCGAGCCGTGTCCAGAAGTACCGCTTTCTGAATCAAGCCCTTGACCCAACTGCTTAACGAGAGCCTCTTCAGGTGTTGGTCGAGGCTCTTGGCTATCAACCCATTGGCTGTGACGACTATCGGCACAATGATCGCTGAGTCCACATCCCACATGTCGACAACCTCGCGAGCCAAGTCAAGATACTTGATTTGTTTATCTTTTTCGGCTTTCACGAGGTTCTCGTCATGCGGAACCGTTATGTCAACAATCATTGTGCGCCTTTCTAGTCGATCCACCACCACTATATCAGGCTTATTTCCAACAACAGTCCTGTCAGTGATGATGGATCGATCCCAGTACAGTGTGATATGGCCGTTTTCAAGAACTGGGTCGGGCACATACCTGTAGTACGGCACTTCTGATTCCACAAGGCAGTATTTCAGAGCAAGTTGCTGGTGGATAATCCTGGCTTTCAGAGCAAGTTGCTGGTGGATAATCCTGGCTTATTATTATTATTATTTTGCTATTTTACTCTTGTTTATTTTATTTTACATGACATGAATATTAATAAAATTGTATGAATATTACTTTGATTATTGAGAATATTAAATATTACTTTGAAACGCCGACCTCATCTAGTTGTGTAAAAAAATGTATTATTGACACGTAAAAGTTTTTGTACAAACCTACTTACAGAAATAAAATCATTTATCATTTATCACAGAGAGGTACACTGTGGGTATGTTAAGATGGTCACTCATCTACAGACCAACTGCTAGGAGCGTAGCTTAACCTGCACCCTAATTGCGAAACGCACAATTTATCAGAATCTGAATGGGATTGAAGATTATTTCTAAACCATTGCGTCATTTGTTCGAATAAATTGTCAGCTCAGCAACGTAAATAACGCAATGAATGTTGTTTAACTATGAATTTTAAACCAATTCGTACCGATAAAAAGTTCCGCAATTATCCCTCTGATCGACCGTAAGGTCGTGCGGCTATTGTGTCTTGCTACGACCCTTCTAACGCAAGTATCAGCAGAGCAGGGATAAAGATTAAGAACGTAGAAAACACCGTCGGCCTGCATACTCTATAAGTATCTCTATGGCAAATACTTAAAAGAAAAATCCTGATGGTCGTTCCAGAAATGTTCCATTCATAACTTTTTAAGTAAGTACCTGTAAAAATATAAATGGCCTTATATTAATCATAAATACTCAGTAATCAGTAAATTGACTTGAAATAAGACGCGGACTACCTAAATAACTTCGTTAAAACGTTATTGGAAATCCCGTTTCCCATCTTTTTATAAATATGTAAAAGAAATTCGGCGAATCCTATTTAATACCGTCACCCGCACCCGATACTTAGCAATTTTCTTTTTCGCTTAAATCTCATTACAAAAATATACTAAAAACTTTGAAATAAACAAAAAGACAATATAATGGCATACAGAAAAGTCCCTGAAAAATATTGTTTTGAAATAAAATATGACTAACATTTATTTTAACTAAATGAAATTAAAGGCTATTTCAATGAAAAAAAAAAGTTATCTCTCCCTGTACCTACCTACCACATGCTGTGAACGCAGTATAAATACGAGTATGAACACCAAAACTACGAACAAAGGATCGAAAAGATACGTATACAGGATAATTTTTTATCCAGTAGGTACGCAAACTGTAACCATGAATTCAGCATATCATTCTACCCGTAGGTTATTACATTTTTCTATGAAACAGCTGATTTTTTTTTTTTGCATAACCGACGAAAATTTTCTACGCTGGGGGGCCTAGAATGATAATTATGCTGAATTCATGGTTACAGTTTGCGCACTGGATAAAAAATTATCCTGTATACAGCATCGTGAACTTTTTTGTTTGCTTTGTTTTTATGATGTTTTGCAGTGTGCAATATACTTATAATACACGTGTTTATTTATTTATTTGGCTTCTCAACAAAGAGTACACTGTTACTTTATAATTTTGACATTGCAATCTTAACTCTAAGTGCCTCACTAGTTACAGAAAAGCATCACATGCACTACACTATGCGCAGATAATAACACACAATTAATCAATTAAAACAAGTAAAATTAAAATTATGCAATTAAAAGCTAAATTGGTTTCATAAATCAAGCAGAGTCGGCAGTCGGTGTGTTTTATGTATCATCAATGGTGTTCGCAGCACACGCCAAATAATGACATTTATGAGCCAATTTTTGACACCTATAGCTACTTTCGTAGGGATTTCAATTTAACATAAAATAATGCTCATGTTACTCTGGGATAATATAGCATTAGCATAGGTGAAAAAAAATGTAAAGTCATTTTTTTCCATTACATACAATCAAATGATTCTTCTTTATAATATTAAGTGTAGATTATTATTTTATTATATTACTACCTTTTGCCAGCGGCTTCGCCCGCGTGGAGGTCGGAAAATATCCCGCGGGAACATACTACCGGGATGAAAAGTACCCAATGTATTAATCCAGGTTATAAACTAACTGTGTTCCAAAACAAACATCCATACATACAAACTTTCGCAATTATAATATTGAGTAGGATATACCTATATATAATAGTGTAGAAGTGTAGATATTGCTTAAAATAACATCACGCCTTGTTCCCCTAAAGGGTTGGGCAGAGGTGTGCCCACACCACTTAAAACCAGTGGCCCACATTGTATATACATCATGTGTATACCCACATTTCGGCAGTTATGTTTACGTCCCATATAGTCCCAGTATGTATTAATTCTTATAATTAAATAATTATAAAGTTAGATTAACTTCTGTTTACAACACGTGTATGATCAGTCGGGATACGGAAGAAGGAAGTTTGTTCCTGACCCCCGTCAGGAACAAACTTCCTTCTCACGTATGATTTATAACAAAAAGAAATTTTTTACTTATCTGAATTTACATTTTGACCAACGGCGAAAGTCGCATGGAGGGGGCATAACGTGTATGAGCGCTTTTTCGAGTGAAGACTTCTACTAGTCAACTCCTACCGCAAGCCGCAATACAGAACTTCGTTCCACTTCCAATTAAATACTTCAATTTTACAAACACTAAGAGTGGCAACCCTAACGCGATAGATCGTAGGTAAATATAAATATACAAATAGGCCTATACTTTCCATACTGTCCATCTTTATACTGTGCTGTGACATTGGGCACCTCTTGTCTGGACTACACCTAAAAGATTTCACATCCACATTACTTATTGCTATGGCAACAAATTTCACGACTTGTGCTGAACAGTGAAACAATAGAACATTCTGCATCAGCACTACAGATGTTTTAGTGACGTCCATGTCGCAATTAATAATCGTCTGATTAACAAATGGACCTAATAAGTATTGAGTTTTTAAATAACTTCACCTGTTTTCCCTCTTGTTCAGTCGCCTATCATAGCATTTACACGTATCCTTTGAATGAGTAATTACGTAGGTACTCAGACGGTAGAGTTACTCCGCAGTCCCACGGCCTGTTGACCGACGGGGCACGCCAGGCGTTGCCACGCCTGTCACCTGTCGCGGCCCGTGTTAAACATTCCCACGGCCCCATAACTAAAAGGCCGATTCTGGTGATGGTATGCCTACCTCGGCCCGTGATGAGCGTTTCCATATAAACAAAACAAAAAAAAAACGCGCTCGTACAGGCCGTACAGGGTAGCAGGACGAAACACATTTCCGCAAATAGACTTTTGCAAGAAAGGACTCTTGCGCGAAGGACACTTGCGCGAAAGGATAGTTGCACGTTTGTGCTAAAGTCCGTTAGCAAAAAAGTCTACTCGCGGAAATGTCTTTTCGAACAAGTGGGTTTGCACTGGTGTCTTTCGCGGAAATATTTTGCGCGCATGTTTCCCAGATCCACCGTACAGGTAGCGACATGCGCCGCGCCATGGCGAGCCTTTGAACTTATCGACTCTCGACGGATCAGACGGACAGCTACAGGCCCAAACGGGCCTCATCACCCTGGCCCGGCGCGGCGTGGCCCCCCAGTTAACGGGCCGTGGGACCGCGGCAATAGACACTAGTACCTAAGTATTTATATTTGTGTCAACATAGATAGTACGATAAATACAAAACTGGGAAATTATCAGCATTCCATCCTCCTTTCCAGATGGTTTCTTTGGATGAGACGTCACATACGTGATACATGATAATCTAGATCTGCTTCAAGGCTTCGTTCACTACAATGCAACTCCTACGCGTAAAATTACACCCATTTCCTGAGCAAGGAGATAACGTTTTTTCACAACAAACAATTTTTGACAGTTGTTCGGAAAACCCTGTTAGCTCAACGATAATGGGAAATGATTCTGGGTCGCTTCAGAAAGGGTCAGCTGACCGGCCCACAGCCTATTTCAACAATTCATTAACGTCTTTATTCTCTAGCGATCGGAGATTTCCATCAATGAGTTAATAGATTAAGCTGGCGTGTTGGCTACTCTGGTAAAGGTCCAAGGTCCAAGGTCTGTTATATATTTTTTATTGAAAATCCAATTTTCATTTCCGCATTGCCTTTGCGTAGCTCGGCTGTGCAGAGAAATCGTTTGAAAGTAATTTATTAACCGACTTCAAAAAAAGGAGGAGGTTATCAATTCGACTGTATTTTTTTTAATGTTTCTTACCTCATAACTTTTGACTGGGTGAACCGATTTTGAAGATTTTTTTTTTATTTGAAAGCTGATGCTACCCGAATGGTCCCATTTTAATTTGGATAAATCCATGAATAATTCCATGTGAAAACCATATAAGTCTTAAATTTGCATTAAGTATTTGCGCGACAAATGAACAAATAACGCGATTAGATTAGCGCGGGGTATCTACCATAACTAAAAAGTTCAAAATAAAAACTTTTTACAAAAAAATAACAACCGACTTCCTTAAAAAAAAACATTACAAAGTCAAAAATAACTTTAATTTCGGAAGTCGGTTGCAAAAAAAAAACCTTAAATACAGATCCTAAGACACCGAATTCAGAAATTAAATTTATTTTTGACATTGTAGTGCTTTTTTTAAGGAAGTCGGTTGTTATTTTTTTGTAAAAAGTTTTTTTACGCATAAATGTAGCTTATAACGTAATAAAAAGCAGCGTTCATTTAACAACAATGGAATCTCTCGCTAATCATGTCAATTACATTGCTGTCTAGACCAGACACGAAGTTTTGTTGTCTGATATTTGCCAACTATTGTTGGATTAGGTCTACTATCTAAATACGATACTAATAAAGTTTTTTTCAGGTATGTCCTAGCGTCGTTAGAAGCCCAAAAATCTGGAACCAATCTTACCAAAGGGTTTCCAGTTAGGTTGCGGAGGTCAGACAGGCAGTCGATCCTTGTAAATTACTGATATTCAGCGGCATCCAGGGAGACTGAAAGCCGACCCCAACATCACTACATAGTATAAAACAAAGTCGCTTCCTTCTGTCTGTCCCTGTGTATGCTTAGATCTTTAAAACTACGCAACGGATTTTGATGCGGTTCTTTTAATAGATAGAGTGATTCAAGATGAGTGTTTATACGTATTAGACGCGGGCGTAGCCGCTGGCGTAAGCTAGTACTCGTACTTGATAAAAGGCTAGGTTTATTGGGTGTGACCTAGAAGCTGCTGGCAAAACAATAATAGAAAATAGTTTATTGATCAGGTACAGTAAATAGGTTCACAGGTTCACACAAAATAAGACTACATGGGTACAGTTTGCGATAAAGTAGAAACACATTTCAACACAAGTTTTATTGTGACATAAATGGGTCGGTAATTAACGTTTCTAGAAATAATTTGAATTATCGAACTTGCGATCCATGGATAATAACACAAAGCTAGCAATTACTGAAACATTCCCGAACAATGACTTACTAGGTTATCTTATGCTCAATATCTTTTACTCAAAGATAGAATTAATATTTATTTTACTCAATTAAATTATTATTTTACTCAAAGATAGAATTGATCTAAAACTAGAGCTACGTATGTGATCATTTATTTTTAGACGTAGGAAGGTACATTGGTGTGAGGGTGACGTGTCGTGACGTGATCGCCCAATGGTATTTGTAAAACGGATTTTGAAAAAATGAAGCGAGAGAGAACGTGACCAATTAAGTGAGCTGCATGAACGAACATACTTTAAAAAAATAAATAAGCCGTTGATGGATTTTCGAACTTCAATCTTTGAACGTGCGATAGAACATATGGATAACAACTTTGATGTTTTTCAAATATGTGTTAGGGATTAAAGAAAATTGGTATCAAGGAAAAAGCATTCGCAGTTAATAAAAGCGTGTGATTTATCAAAGCCAAGATACTTAAATAACGATGAAAATGTATCAATTAAGGTCAAATAACAGGAAAATAATATAAAGGTAATTTAGGGATATATTATGATTACCAAGCTTGACTCATGAAGTCATGATGATGCTCATCTCATCATCATCTGTTGGGGTCAGCTTCCAGTCTAACCGAATGCAGCTGAATACCAGTATTTAACATGGATCGGCTACCTATCTGGCCTCCACAACCCAGTTAGTTGGTAATACGATACCCCTAGGTAAGACTGGTTGTCAGACTTTCGAGCGTCTGACGATGACGACCCGCAACAACTAAAATGATGCTCGTATATACAAAACAAATATAAAACGCCTCTAGATTAGCGAAACGGACTAAACATAGCGGAAAGAAAAACACGCAACACATTAACTTCCACCCTATGGAGAGCTACAGCGCATTATATATAGGGTTGCCACCTTTTTTTCTTGCAAATAACATTGGTTGTTATAAGTACCTAAGAAAAAAAAAGTACATAGTATAAAAATAAAGTATGATTTATTTGTCTTTATTATTATATAATAAAACTGCAAAAAGCAATAAAAAATATGCTTTTAAATATTTAAAACCATATTTTTTATTGATTTTTGCAGTTTGTATCACTTAAATTTTGTTGAGCGAAAAAGTACTTACGGCTAAACTTTACAAAATCCCAAAGAAATCAAATAGTAAAGTATTTTCGTGTACTTTATTTTTCTCATAAAGTATAGAGTACAATTATGTGAAATAACGTACAATACTTTATTATAAAGTACGGGTGGCAACCCTAATATATACCACATAAGAATAAAACACCTTTTAAATGCTTTTCCAATAAAATTACATTCATGTCGGCCCATTGAGACCGCCGATGATTAAAACAATTGGAAAGCATACCTCCGCTCTTTGTGGGGTTAAAACTTTTGCGAAACACTCGGGAGCGGTGGTACAACACATCAATTTAATAATTTCGGCTGTTAAATGTGTTATTTTGCCCAGAAATAAAGAATTCAGAGTTATCACAGGAACGATAATTGTAAAGCGAAATTTGTGTTGCTACTAGTAGATTAATCAGCGGATTCATTAAAATGTAAATATATGAACGCTCAGAAGTGTTATGTTTTAAATTCTCGTTAAACTCAAGAATCGTTTTCAGTTTCTTTGTAGTCACAGTAGAATATGATTTTTGACACATCGACATGTACAATAATTCTGTAAGTCATCAGATAACTTGAAGCTTAAAATATCTATGTATTTCACAACTTCCTATGGCTGTTCGTTTGTGAGATGCATTGCCAATTGAAATTAAACGCACATAGTTGTTACGTAGACTCTTTATACTCTATGTGTTAAAAAGACCTTTAAGAAAGACCATTACTTTGTCGTTGTGATCTTGTTCACGTACCGAACTGTAATTATCTATGTAAAAGTCTTCATTTACAATATTATCGTTCCTTATATATTTAGTATATATGTATTTATATATATATTATTTAGGATATGTATATGTTAATGTATGTATTTAAGTATAGTACTTATTTTTTGTTGTTTTATCACTATCCATTCTATGGTTGTCTGAAAGAAAACGCAAAAAGCGCTTAGGCAGCCCTCACCAAAATTATGTAAATCTTAGACTCGCATTGTCGAACAGAGGACATCTATGAATCCTTTATTAATAAATTTCGTCGTTTGAAAAAGTAATCGTTTTTAAATTTCGATCAAAAGATGAAAATCTTCTGTCAAATCGTATTTCATCCTGAAACGGATCTGAGGCCAAATCAGTTAAGTTTCTGCCATTTCTGAGTGGAATCAATACAATAAAACGTTATTATGGAGAGATGTCAAAACATGAATGCCGTACCCACAACAGATAATATTTTACGCCTGTGACAAGGTACTTAAGTACATGTATTCAGTATGCTGAATCGTTAAGGCTAATAACATAAACGCAGGATTGTGTTATACACCACGTGAATGGCGGAAATATACAGTACTAATTGTTTATTTAACGCAATAAAACAAATAAAAACCTTTATATTTTTATTTAAAAAAAAGTCTGAATAAACTAATTGTAAGGTAAAAAATCCAGCATAAGCAAAAGTCCCGAAAAGTCCTCATTAATGCAAAAGCAGAGAATACTTCATCGGTGAACATGTACGAAAACATTTTATTTAATCAATACAAATATACATTCTATTTAACTTTAATAGGGCAACAATTGTTTATTAAATCCCTTTATCCCCTTCCCTTTTGATGTGTGTATTTCACCGGCTTTGCGGGCAAACTAACATTCTAGATTTAAAAATTTGCCAAACTTGTTGGTTAGTTCGGAAACCATGCAGACATGATTATGCAGCCTGCCTGTCTATAAACTTTTTACTTTCTTACCATAGTTTCATACACATGATAACCACGGAAAAGGTCGGGTCTATCTTAGTCAGAACCTAAGCTAATATTGAATTTCTAATTTATATTAGAACCAGCTATCTTAAAGCCGTGGGAGTACGTAATTAAGATGGTTCTAATAGACAAACACCTAGTCTTTAGACTTCTAACAGTTTCCTAAGAGGAACACACACGCATCGACGGATTCTGAATACTTAATAAGTCTGACATTAACTACAGGTCACGCCTCACTGATTTAACGTGCGTTCAAAGAGCCGCAAGAACGACGCACACTCGGCGTATTTGAAACTAAAATAGTTTTCGATTCCGACGTTCACGCGGCATAAACGTCACATTCAGACGTCATATTGCGTCATAAGTTAAAAGAAAACGCGTTTGAAAATCACTGATAGTCGACGTTCACAAAGTCTTAATAAAAACACGGCGGGATTTTATCGCGCACTCGATTTTGAACTCTTGATGTTCAACCGAGCTTTGGAAATCAGAGTGCAGCTCGAGTGAATCTCAGCGAGTCAAAAAAACACAGTGTTCGATTTTCAACTCTCGGCGTTAAGAACAGGCGCTGCGATCCGATGCGATGCGGTTTTATTACATCTGTGGAACGTGGGCAAATAACATTATCTTGAGATATTAAGCCTGATTGCTTGAATTTCTGAACTTCCACGCGGGTTGTACCTACGAGTATATCAACAACTTGTGTCAGCGCGAAAAGCGTTTTCCAGTTTTGCTAAATTATTTGCAGACCGTAGTCTGCATTTGATCTCGTGGATCGGTCTCACCTCCTCTTAGGTACAACATAAATAGACTTAAACTTACCTAACTCACGAAATGTGGGTAGGTACACAAAGTCTAGGGAATACCTACAGGTGTGATGTTTGTCTACATAGATATTAGCGGAATAACTCTCAGTTTGTTGAATATATTATTTCAGGACAGCACCCCGAAAACTCTATCGTAGCTAAACTTTTAGCACACGTTAAGAATCAGATGTAATGAACCGTTCGTAACTCACTTCCGAATTCAGGCCACGAAGAATATTCTCATATCATTAAGTACGAAATAAGTTTAATCGGAGAGGAAAACTCACCAAAATATATGCTTACTTAAGATTGAGTTGTGTTATAACTTGGGAGCTTTATTTTCTAAATCCTTGGGTTACGAGAGCTGCAAGCCTTTTTGGACGCTAAGCAGAGTATCATTTCAATTTCATAACTAAGTACAAGGGTTTTTCATTGTATCATACTAATATTGTAAAGCCGAAGAGTTTGTTTTTGGTTCAGCGTACTAATCTCAAGAACTACGTTTAGTGTTTGATATCCTATCGATCAAGGAAGGCTATAGACTATATCACATCATGCTTAGACCCTTAGGAACAGAGCAAAATGAAAAACAGCCTCGAATACGAAGATCTCGAATGGGCAGGCGAATTGATGCGACAGGGTGGGTCGAGGGAGCAAGAAATTTAACGCTGACGAAACTAGTTAGGTATATAATTATTTGTGTCTTACTAGTTAAATAATAATTTGTGTCCTGTGACGGAACTGTGTGAATTCACTACCACTTCTAGGTGTATTTTCCCAAATTCAAAATAACCGCCTTTATGATGAGAATATGCTCAGTATGACATTGGGAGTGATATGAAATTTCGATTGACGTTATTGCGACGCATGCTATTTCGAAAATATTTACGAGTGGTACGCCAGTTCAAAAACCCATTGAGTCGAAAACCGCTATATCGAATGACATTAGCCCGAACACGCTGATTCGAAAAACTGTTTGAATGGTACGCTAGTACGAAAGTCTTGGGTATCGAAATCCGCTGTTGCGAATAGCATATTCCAATCTGAGTTTGTCTGGGGATCGAACTCGCGCAATTATGTGGGTTGTATTCTATGCATCAATAAGGCTGTATTCAGAAGCTCATTGACGAACAGAATACGACCACCCACTATACTATATACACCCACTATACTATTTCGGCTAATATACCACGAAAGTAAATTCTATCACAACGATTTGACAAAAAAAAAGAAAACGCATTGAGCACTATTGAATTTATAAGAGCTGTAGCATTATCTATTCTAAATAGTAGTCTATTGAGTTGAATCTACCATTTTGTCATCAATATGACAGTCTTGTTACTTTGGGTAATGAGTACCACCTATTTCTCTGTTGATAATTATACTTTGTTAAGGAAAATAAAAAGTTAACTTAAAATAATGTTATACTGAGTCTTTACAGCAATATCAAGTCGAATGGTGATACATCTAAGTGCTGAGATGTCTTTATGAAAACGCGACAATGACCGTTCAAACTCAGGACCAGTGAACTGAACACCCCTGTGTCGACGAGTGAGTGACAAGAGGACGTAATTTCCCCAAAATTGTTCTCTAACGTATTGGAGGATGTGATCAACGTTATCGGCGAGGACATCTCACACAATTTCATATCACTCCCTATGACAATAGGTTGAGGTAGGACCCTTTGAAGTTTGCAACACTTTATATCAGTGTATTCCTTGGAAACTTGGCGTAACATTAAGATCCCTACACTTCCTTTACTTTTCTAAAGCATTGAAATAACGTCAAAGAAGAAAATATGACTGTTGAGATGAAAACGAAATCTAAGAAAAAATCACTCTCGTTCTCTGCGGGAAATAGTTTTCCATTAGAGATAAGATGGCTTCCTCTGACGAACGCTTCAACGGCGTCTCCTGAGAGTTGTCTTTCAACATCGCGTTTGATGAGTGGATTAATTGGTTAGAATAATACAAAGGTATTCTGCTTTATGCGTCCTTCACATACCTGCTTAAGTTACAATACCACTTCTACGCATTCCGAATCATTCATGTATGAAATATGACCTGTATTGTATACGAAATCTAGAGCAGTTAACCACTAAAGCAAAGAGAAGTTGAGTTGAGAAAGGATGAGTGATTCTATCTCTATTTTCGCCGGTCGTTATCGGTTTTATAACATAAAGTAACAGCACCGAACCGTCAAATGATATTTTGCTCAGATATTTTCAACAGGTATATTTCACGGGGATATTTCCACATATTCTGAGCGGCGGATCCAATAAAATATTTTGAAACAAAATTGTTTAATAGAACAGGAGCCATACATCATTTTATTACAACCTTGATCATTTCAAATTCAAATGTGAAATGAAAGGAAAATCATAATTCCGTAAATTGGATATCGGAATATTTTTTACGAGTTATAATAGGTATATAAAAATAAGCTAGATGAAGTCGACATTTCCTATCTAACTACCCTTGAGAAGAAATGGTGAAACAAATTAAAGAGTCAAAATTTCAGTTTTAACCCAGACATAATCGTGGTCAGATCATTTGGAGACCTGCCAGGGTAGCGAAATTGTTCGAAAGAGATACCGTGACCCTGGCACATGGGCAACTGAAGGAACATGGGTGGGTTTTAGTCAGTAGAAGTACGTCATTTGATGATTTCCCATCCAAAAAAAAAATCATGTGGAGACAATGTTGATTAGTGCCTGAAATGGTCTTTTGAGGAAAGAACCACACAGATTTCAGTGATCCAGTCAGTACAAGTATTTGCCAGAAATCATATTCATTAACTCAGTACTTGAGCCTGTCAATGTTATGCCCAAATCTGTAGGTACCTATTAATAATGTGTTTTGAGTTAGTTACAGTTGTTGATCTTAACTCGTGCGTGTTCGATTTTAGTTTTATTGTTCCCAACCCAAAGGGTGCCATCGGAACGATATTACTAAGCTGTCCGCTGTCCTTCAGCATCGTGTATCTTACGAACCGTAGATAAAATAGTTGAAATTTATACACAGGGTATTTCTTCAACTTTATTCCGTATGTTCCCGGACTTAAGAATAGCACCATCGTATTTCTTGCTGTTGATTTCGTAGAAGGCAACTTAGGAACTTACTAGAGAATTACTACTAATCAGCGTCCTCTATACAAAAGTACAAAATAATTTATTGGTCATATATACATACATTACGTTTAGACATGATTGGAGCCTCCTTTTAAGCAAACAATGCCTGTATTAGGTGATTCCGCTCTTCCATATCATTGCCGCACTAACTGTGAGTAAACAAAATATAACAAAATACAATATACAATGTGCTGTGCATAAGGGCTGAACATACATTGTAAGTACTATGTGCTTTACCACCATACTGTGATCGCCAACCCGTCAACCTAGCGTGGCGATTATAGCAAGCCCCTCCTTTGGGAGAGGCCTATGTCCAGCAGTGGACGTCTTTCAGCTGAAATAATGATGAAGATATACTATATTTTTACCGCGCTATAACAACAAATAATAAACATGAAATAAACTTATAAATAATAAAAGAAGCGTGCTTTAAAATAAAATAGTGTTAAATGCTGTACGGTTTTTCGGAAGTCTTAATTTCCACATATCCGGTGTTTTATTCATATGGGATGCAGGTATATGAGAATTATAAGACACGTTTAAGAATTGTATCTTGAATACACTTCCAACCCAGTCTTGGAAAACTTCAAAAATGCCCAGGAGCCTATTCTTTTTTCCAAACACAACATATAATCGGCCTTTATTTACAAATTGTAATTACAATAAAAAATACCTACCTACTACTAACAATAAAATACTTATTTACGCCTGAAGCAATAAGATCCATTAATTATAGACAATTAAGTTTCCGTCACAATTTCAGCGGAGTTCGTAATAAGTAATCCAGAGGCCTGCTTGTCGAGCATTTCTTCTCCGAAGAAAAATTAATTCCGCAGCCTCTTGTGAAATCACTGCGATTCATCTTGAAACTTAATTAAGCAATGTCCTCTGTTCGGTATAGGTATTACTATATTATGTAATCCCAAACAAAAACATATTTATAAAATTAAATGCAGAGTAGGAGAGAAATTACTTATTTCTTAATTTAATTAATTATTTTTCAGCAGTCATTCACATCTCTATTTAGAACTGAAATTATAATGAAGCTGAATAATATGAAAGAATTAGCTTTTCCCAGCGGTTTCGCTCGCGTGGTTGTCGATAATTATCCCACGGGACGTTTTCCGGGATAAAAAATATGAAATGTAATCCAGGTTACAAATTATATATGTGGATAGAATAGAAGAGAATTTTGAGTTTTTTGAGGTTTTTGAGCAAGCACATGCAGGGTGCAAAGTTGGCTCACGTACTCAGCCGTACGTGCGTTATGACGAGAGAACACCAAAAAATATTCAGTAGAAAAGTTTCAGATTTTAAACTTTTCAGCCAGCCTATTTTGGTGTACAGTAAAGTATTCTCTCCTATTGTATCCACATACATAAGTAATATTGTGAACTTTGCGCAATTTCAATGAATTAAATAATATGACTGTTACCAAGATGTCAAAAATACTAGCACGATGTCCAGAGGCAGTCAACAGCTCATGAAAACTATTACCAAAACTAAACTAAACACTAATTAAACTATTACTACCATATGGCTGGGTTTGATGAAATTTTTTTTTTGAGTTTCAGTTCTATGTATGGGGAACCCCAAATATTATCGTTTTTTTTTCTATTTTTGTGTGAAAATCTTAATGCAGTTTACAGAATACATCTACTTACCAAATTTCAACAGCATAGCTCTTATAGCTTCGGAAAAAAATGGCTGTGACATACTCGGACAGACAGACAGACATGACGAATCTATA
The DNA here is from genome assembly GCA_947507805.1 of Aporophyla nigra. Lineage (NCBI taxonomy): Eukaryota > Metazoa > Arthropoda > Insecta > Lepidoptera > Noctuidae > Aporophyla > Aporophyla nigra. Next base: position 12,146,293 of record OX382302.1, on the reverse strand, counting down.
AGGGTTCCGTTTTTTGCCATTTGGCAACGGAACCCTAATATGGTACGCATGTATTCCTTACCAAACGATTTTCAGATCCCAGCAAAGCGAAGCCAAGAGAACAAAGAGATTGCAAGAGAAAGACCGTGCACGTCTGATGACAGATAAGAGATTTTGACAGTAAGCTTAGTATTACGATAATTCCCTGGGGCCTGTCCCTGGAGATTAATTAGCAGGCTCAGTTTAACGTTAATTGCAAAAGAAATACGGAAATAAATCCATTCCCACATCTTTTACAAGGAATGTCACTAAGCGACGGTAGGTAAATCTAATTAATTCCGTTCTTGTTTGATTTTGAAGTACTTGTTTGTATCTAGAGTAGCTTCTGCCCGCGACTTCATCCGTGTTAAATTTCTTGCTCCCCCGACCCTTCCCGTCGCGTCCAATCGCCTACCCGTGCGATTTTCCCCGTTTTTGTAACATTTTTCATTACTGCTCCGCTCCTCTTAGTTGTAGCGTGATGTTATATAGCTTATAATTTTTTTCGATAAATAGGCTACCCAACACAAAAATAATTTTTCAATTCGGACCAGTAGTTCCTGAGATTAGCGCGTTCAATCAAACAAACAAACAAACTCTTCAGCTTTATAATTTTATAAGTATGAGATATTTTTGTATTCGTTATGTAGAATCAGGTACCTACAGTTAAAAGCTTTTGGATGTACCTCCATATACAGAGGGATGCCTGATTGCTATCCTTATAGAGGCCACACGTATCGTGATGAGGTATAGGACACGTTTTAGGGTGCTTTATCTCTCTGACGATAGATTAGTCGGATTGGGGTTTTAAAAACCGACCACAGCCGAGCATACAGTCTCGCTTTTTGAAGTAAATAATAATGAGAATTTATAGTTTCTTTCGTTTTTTTTTACACGCTTTTATTAGTTTGGTATGTAAGTAACGCAATCTTTGAACGTGATTTTTTATTAGAAACTTCTCACTTTTATCAAGGACCGATGACAATGCAATAATTTCATTTATGCCATTATCACCAAGATAGTAAAAACAAAGTTAGCCGAACTAAAAATAGGAAAAAAATAGTATAAAACCTAAAAAGCATGTTTTCATAGACAACCGAACTAAAAAGTAGAAAATAATTGTGTTTTCAAGTTCTTAAACCATAAATAATTACGCAACCATGACACAAGTCTGCAGGAGCTTGACTGCAGAGTAAGCCCTATAAGCTCGTTTATGCCACTTGCAGAGACGACAATAAATTAAAATACTGGCAATGCTAATGCAAAGGAGTATTTTGAAACTATCAAACAAATCCTAACATCGAAATTAATAAAAGTGTTTATTTTTCGAACAAACTGTACATTAGTGAAAATATGTACCCATAATAGGCACCTACTATAGGTTTTCCAATCAGCAGACTTGGTATGTATAGTAACTAAACTATAAGATATTGAATATTTGTATGCTTACAGAAAGGGATCGTCATTAGGTATGTAGATATACGCACTAAGACACTCACAACACACACACTCCCTCACCCAAACACAAACAATATAATTATTTATTAACTACATCTCTAGTTGTAATTTGTAATTTGTACCAACTTACTCGCAGCGGGAGGAAGACCTGGAGTCCTGAAATACAGGGCTGCCCTAGTTTAGGCTCCAGTCCACTCCATTTATTGTATGTACCTATACTGTGTTTAGATTAGTGTGGAAAATAAATGAATTTTTACTTTTTTACTTTACTTTAGATATACAAAGTTTAACTTTATTATTGTAGTCGTCTCCATCTGGTTTAACAGGGTTTTGGCGTACTGATTCTTGAAATTTCAGACAGTGAATAAGAACGTATAGTTTACTAAGTGAACTATAGCTATACTTGCTAATCAAGTAATTATTATAAAAAAAAAACAAATGTAACTAACCTACTGGTTATATACACACTGTGGTTACTGTGTGTAAATGTATTTCACTATACTAGACACAATAAAAATATTTTACACTTTATAGGTGTAGAAATCTGTTGATTCCGTATTTAAGTAGAATAATATGACTTAACTGGCTCACCACCACATCAAGCGCTACCATGCAGACCTGCTTCACCGTCTCTGTTTCCCGCCATTTGTCTTGACTGACAGATGACATAAGTGACAGCAGCTGCCTCCACTTGTGTGCATGAGACAGTGTTTACATATATATTAAATAGATACACTACAAGCTATGGAAATAAGTGCGTCATATGCTTATGATGCACTTATTTTATAAGAATAAAATATAATGTAACTTAACCCTTTTCACCCACAGGCTCTATTTGATTATACCTAGTACATTATGATTCAAGTGTGTATTGATCAATACACGCGTTTAATACCACGTCTTTTAAGACACTTTCGAGGAAAAATACAGACTTGTTTTGTTAATTGCTTTCTTCTCTACGTGAAGTCGACATTTTACGTAATAATTAAGCATACAACGAAAAAACAAATATTTATGGAAAATGGCGCGCTGGTTTTGTTTTTTCAGGTGTAAAAAAAGGATCTGGCAACGCCGCTACAACAGCCTATATAAAAACTCTTTGCGGAGATTGAAAAATAAAATAAGAAACCAGGCGCGGTCCGAGGGGAGGGGTCCTAGGGGTCATGACCCCCCCCCCCCCCAAAGCATCCAAGCTGTTGAGAGCTTGAATGATACACAACCGTTTTAAATAAATATACTTGTAACTCTCCCCCATCCCCCAAATCTTGGGCTGCGACCGCGCCTGTAAGAAACACTAGTGTGGTAATGTAAAGTAAAAAATACGAGTGTACAATAACCTGAATTATGAACCGAAATGCGTTCGCATAAAAGTCACTTTACAAGAAAAGCGTTGAAAAATAACGTAGGTTTAGTTGTTGTCTGTATTTAAATTCACGCGGGACAAACACGTGTTTTGTGTTCACTTTGGCTTTTTTTTTTTTTGGATGGGAAATCATCAAATGACTTCTCCCGCTCTGGGCGGAGCGGGAAGGGCGTGTCAGACTTTTACTGACTAAAACCCACCCGTGTTCCTTCAGTTGCCCATGTGCCAGGGTCACGGTATCTCTTTCGAACAATCACGCGACCCCGGCAGGCATCGGTCCTAGCAGACCCCTTCAGTGTGGCTGATATCTCTTTGAGGCGCGCGTGGAACACTACGCGCCGTCGACCCGAGCTTGGTCCTTACCGGGCGGCGAGCTACCCATTGCTCGCCACCCGCACGCTAGCGCCTACGGTGGCCTGGAGTCCGCAATCGACTCCCGGCGCCCGGGGCGTCTCCTCCTGCGGCGGCTAGGGACGTGAGGGCGCAGAGACTGCCACTCCCTCACGCGCCCCGCCTCCTCCTTCGCGAGCATTACTGCTTCGCAGAAGGAGGTGACGGCTTCCCATGCCCTCTGGCTCCGTACCATGGCTCGCACCAGGGCCGGACGCGAGAGATCGCTGCCACCGATCGCCTCCACGAGGACACGGCGGTGCTCCGCCCAGGCAGGGCACACTTCCACCGTATGCTCCACCGTGTCCTCTAGGTTCACTTTGGCTTACACTGGGTTATACAAAGAAATATAAAAACATAAAGAAATAACCCAAAACAATTTGTTAGTAATTTTATTTCACATTTATCCATACTAAAGCTCAAAAATGGAATACTCAGTCAGGTTTATGAATACGGAGACCGTGATCGGAATATAGTGACCTTATTGGTAATGTTCTGATTGCCCGAAATTCTTACAACCAGACTTTCTAAGGGGTTATCGTGTTACTCAGTAATTGGTTTGTGGAGGTCAGATAGACTGTCACTCCAGGTTAAATACTGATATTCAGCTCCATCCGGTAGACTGGTAGCTGACTCCAGTTAAGTTGGGTGCAGAGGGCAAATGATGGTTGGTGAAGTTTTTCAGATAGGGTAAGTGCATAGTGATCGCAACCGGGGGCGGCGTGCGTGCAAGACCGATGTATGAAGGTAACCGACGCAAAAGGAGTATGTAAGGATAGCAATATAAGAACATAGCAGGTGGCGTTCTGTAGTTTCCCCAAATATCCCCCAGAGGAGGGTCCGGTGACGGACAACTCGACAAGTTCGTGGAAGAATGATGAAGTGTGCCCGTGTTCCCGCCATAAGTGACACAGGAGACCGTGGAGTTTTAATGGGTTGAAGTCCCACATAACTGCGCTATCTTCCTGTGGTAGCGCAGTACACAGAGCATTTCTCCACGTTAAAAAAAAAAGGATCGCAAAAGGAGGCATTTGTATTATGTTGGCAATTTTTTGAATTTTTTAGTTTTACCACTACGATTTTAGTCACATTTAAAACTTACGAGACACAGAATAGAATTACGTTGAAACCGGTAGTATAATCGGACCAACGCTCTTCTTAGTGTATACCTACCTACCTGTGTGTACCTATGTCAGCTTCCTCCACTGAAAGGAATAAATAATAGTTAAAAAAAACTAAAAAACACGCTTCCATGGAAAACCAAACTAAAAAGTACAAAATAATGGAAAAAAAGCGTGGGGTGCTTTTAAGGTATTTTTTATTGATATCAGGCACCCCACGCTTTTTTTCCATTATTTTGTACTTTTTAGTTTGGTTTTCCACGGAAGCGTGTTTTTTAGTTTTTTTTAACTATTATTTATTTTCTATTTTTTAGGGTATTTCGAATTTTGAGACGTATGTCAGCTTAGTTTGTGACAGTTTTTTTGCTGTCCTGGTAACCCTGGCAAGGATAATGGCACAAATTTATGAAATTATTGCATTGTCATCGGTCCTTGACAGGTGTGCAAAGTTTGAATGAAATCTGGTCGTTTAAAGTGGGTCAATATCGCACTATAAGGAGTCGGTTACAAACAAACATACAAATATACAAACATACAAACATACAAATATACAAACATACAAGTGAAGCTAATATAAAGCGTGTAAAAATAGTCACTTTTGCAGACGATACTGCGCTATTCTTCAGTGGTGGTAGTTGGGATGAGGTCTTGGATACTGCTCAACTGGGCGTTAATACAATCAGCGAACGGTTGCAAAATAATTTACTAACACGTAACGCTTTGAAAACTAAATATGTAACCTTTGCTCATAGAGCTAACCTTCTTCCCCCGCCAACCCATTCTATTTCGGCGCCTACGTGTAGCTCTTCAAATCCCGAGTGTACATGTCCCCCCCTTGAAAGAACTAATAATATAAAATACCTGGGGATTATTATTGACTCTCATCTTTCTTTTAAATCTCATTTTGATGCGCTTGTTTCGAGTATCCGCAAACTCATCTATATTTTTAAATCATTAAGACACACTGCCAATCGAAAGGCCATTAAAATGGTTTACTTTGCTATATGCCAGTCGTTAATTGAGTACTGCATCACAACTTGGGGCGGTGCCGCTAAAACGCATTTTATCGAGGTAGAGAGGGCGCAGCGCTATACTTAAGGTTGGAGCTGGTCTGCCTTTTCGTTTTCCAACTATTGATTTATATAAAGAATGGGACATCCTTACAGTTAGACAAACCTTTATCTTGCTTACTGTAGCAAAAAAGCACTCCCAGCTACGGTTTGACTCCAAATTAAACAAAAACCAACGAAGGAAGAGAAGAGTCTGCCTCTCATTGCAGTTCAAAACTTCACTACCTCAGAATTTTTTTTGCTTCCTTGGCCAATTTTTATACAACAAATTAAATGTCACACTTAATCTTTATACTAAAACCATCTCTAACTGTCGCAAAACAGTTAAATCTTTCCTTAAAACCCTTGACTACAAAAAAACTGAAAACCTCTTGACGATTCTGAAATAGATTTCCTTCCCTCCTTTCTCCCGTGGCTTATCTACTTCTCATATTCGCTCTCCCACACTCCAACATACACGCACACCTTACAACATACATTCATACACTCCAACTTACTTTCACTCAGGACACTATAAATACCTTGTTTCATGTGAACCATTAGTTTTTAGTTTTTATTCGATTTTATTTTTAATTGTGTCTCCTTTGATATATTCTACTTAACTTTCAACAAATTTTTACCCTTAGTTTTAATTTTTAAATATGTATTTTTAATATTTTCTTTTATTTTTAACTTTATTCTAATGCTCTTAATTCGTTTAATTGTACTATATTATTGTTTTGCTGTAGGGGGCCCTGGTGACCTGTAACAGGTTTTTTTTTAAACCTACTTCAGGCACCAGTCTCTTACAATGTTGGAATATAATATTGTCATAAACGTTGTTAATTTTTAAGAAAACCAATATTGTGAAGAGAGAATAAAAAAAAAAATTGATTGAATTTTACTGGTAAATATTTGTATATTATGGTATGCCCCACTCCACCCGAGTTAAGGAAACGTTTCGCAATATCCTCAATTCCAGTGGTTGAGCAGTATAAGTATTGTTTACGTTGTTATGTTCAGAATGTGAGATACGAGAGAAACTCCCAAAACTACAAATCCACGTCATTTTATGAATGGGGGGTTAGGTAGTAGGGTCAACAGGAAAATGGACCATTCTCGTTGTGTGTTGTTTGCTCGGTAGAATGACTGTGTTTATTTTACATTATTTCTGAACGATTGCAACTGAAGTCCGAATGGTACAAAGTCTATAGTCAACTTATTGCAACGAATTTTTTTATTGTAAACAGTATCCATGGAGTTTCTTGCCCGTACTTCTCCATACCTACTACGCTTTTAATCAAAGCTACTACGCTTTGGAACGGGCAAGTAGCTTCATCTTTCTGAGTCACCACCTCTTGACAAATCAAAAGTGCTTGTAATTGGTTTATTTGAAATACATGGTTTGAGTTTTGAGTTTGAGTTTTCTAACATTTAAAGTACGAAAAAAAAACTTTTTATAAACGGTTAGTATTTCTGTGACTTTTTAGAGGTTTCACTTTTTCTTAGCGTATACATAGCCTAAAATAACTAAAAAAATAAACATATTTGCCCCTAATTACACACGTCACTGATGACTAAAGGTAATTACAGTTTCCTATGTGCAACAAAATATCCTGTTATTGCAAGAACAATTAATTGTTTACTCATTTGTGTATGAATCACGTGTTAAATAATTTTAATGACACAGGTTGCAAATCCCATTTCCGTATGAATTTGGTTTAAATCCGTTTGTGTTTTGTCTTGGGATTAGTCAAATTAAACAGGTGACACTAGCAGAACAGCTGCCTAAATAAAACGGAAAAAGGACGTTACCATCTGTTATACTGAAAACACACTGTTTATTATTCAACAAACGTTCTAGGGCCTTCTGTTTATGAGTTCCTGGAACGTTTGTGCGAATAAGTTAAGTGCGTATAACATTATACAGTAGTGGCGTAGTAAATAACTAAGAGGGAATAAGAGTAAAAACTTTCCTTTATTACTCATCGGTAGTTCGGGCTGATTAGTCAGGATTCTCCTTGGTCAATTTTGTAAAAGTCGCCTTTAGCGCGACTTCAGAGAATGAGCTCCAAAGTTTGATTCAGGGATAATTTTAACCATCCCAAAAATGGGTTGATTGATCCGAGAGGTGACCTTTGCTTGCCCTTTACCACAAATAATTTAGTCTACGTGGAGCAGTGGTAGCCCAGTGCTAATGACCGCCCTCCCGGTGGGTTCCTCACCCTAGTGGCCCCCCCCCCCCCGTGGGTTCCCACGCTTGCGTGCTTGGACACCCACGGTGAAGCTAAGAGTAACCCGAGGAGGGGCCGCTCGTCAGGGCTTTTGCTGCCAAAGCCGACGACGTAGCGGCCAATATGTAGGTTGCGGCGGGAGGAGAGTACCAGTATTGAGGTGAGCCGCTCTCCCTACCTACCGCGGCCTGAACAGGGTCGCCACCGTCCGTTGGCGGACGCGGTGGGGCCGCAGGGGAGGTGGAGTATTGGTATAGCGTTGGCTGCTCTCCCTGTTCCCTGTGGCCGTAAAGTGGTAGGCGGCGGGGCCACTGTCCTGGCCCGTCACAGGGGGACCAAGGGTGCCATAGACAGGGTCGTCTGGCGCCCACGTATCACAGCGTGCTACGTATTCATGCGAATCGTGAATGGTGGGTTTCCCCCAGGGGAGACCTCCGCGACGGACCTCCGCGGTGGTTTCGTGGAAGAGTGCTTATGCGTGCCCGTGTTCCCGCCATATTATATACTAGCTTCTGCCCGTGACTTCGCCCGCGTTAAATTTCTTATTCCCCGACCCTTCCCGTCGCGTCGAATGGCCTACCCGTGCGATTTTCCCCGTGTTTGCAACATTTTTCATTACTGCTCCGCTCCTCTTGGTTGTAGAGTGATGTTATATAGCCTATAGCTTTTCTCGATAAATAAACTACCCAATACAAAAATATTTTTTCAATTAGGACCAGTAGTTCCTGAGATTAGCGCGTTCAATCAAACAAACTCTTCAGCTTTACAATATTAGTATAGACTATATATTCGTATTATACATTCGTATTCCCGCGATGTAGGAGGACACCGAGGAGTTTTAGTGGGTTGGAGTCCCACATAACTGCGCTATCTCCCCGTGGTAGCACAGTATGCATGAGCATTTCTCCATGTTAGGTGGCAACGCTATACCAACACTCCTCCTCCCCTGCGGCCCCACAGCGTACGCCATTGGACGGTGGCGACCCCGTTCAGGCCGTGGAAGGTAGGGAGAGCGGCGCAACTCAATACCGGCACTCCTCTCCCGCCGCGGCCTCCAACCATCAGCCGCGATGCCTCAGATACTACGACATCGCGGCCCGCCTCAGTTGAGATGTCGAGAAACGACACCGCAACCTACGTGTTGACCGCTACGTCGTTGGCTTTGGGAGGCAAAGCCCTGACGAGCGGCCTCTCCTCGGGTTCCTCTTAGCTTCACTGTGGGTGTCCAAACCACGGCTAGTGAGCCCCCCCGCCTCGTCAATGCGGGACCCCACTGGGGGGTAGCTTTGCTACTTGCTCTTAGTTAAGTCAAGCCATGTCATTAAATAATCGCAAATTTTACCCTTTTTTTTTTTTTTTTTTTGGATGGGAAATCATCAAATGACTTCTCCCGCTCTGGGCGGAGTGGGAGGGCGTGTCAGACTTTTACTGACTAAAACCCACCCGTGTTCCTTCAGTTGCCCATGTGCCAGAGTCACGGTATCTCTTTCGAACAATCTCGTGACCCTGGCAGAGTCACCACCCCTTGCTAACAACAGCTTTTTTGTTACTTGCTCTTAGTTAAGTCAAGCCATGTCATTAAATAATCGCAAATTTTACCCTTAGCTTCCATTCCTTAAATTCTACCAGCGTTTTTTTCTGGTCTGACACGGTAGTTTATGCCCAAATATATATTTTAGCCGGTTACGCATTCAGCCGTATCCCCGGTTAAATTCTCTTTAGCTCGGCAGCCGTCGGAAAACACTATTTCCGAATAGGAGTCTTCATGTCATGTACATTCTCTACTCAGTCATAAATAATCTATACTTATATAATGTAGTATTTTAATATAATATTATAAAGCTGAAGAGTTTGTTTGTTTGTTTGTATGTTTGTTTGATTGAACGCGCTAATCTCAGAAACTACTGGTCCGAATTGAAAAATTATTTTTGTGTTGAGTAGCCTATTTATCAAGGAAGGCTATAGGCTATATCACATCACGCTACAACCAAGAGGAGTGGAGCAGTAATGAAAAATGTTGCAAAAACCGGAAAAATCGCACGGGTAGGCTATTCGACGCGACGGGAAAGGTCGGGGGAACAAGAAATTTAACGCGGATGAAGTCGCAGGCAGAAGCTAGTATTCAAATAAGTAGGCACTCGTATCTAACCTCCGATGTTAGGATCAAAACCATAGCCTTAAAACATCTGGAACGCGTCTTCGTCGTAACTTTTTGTAATTACCACAGCGCGTTGCGTTTAAATTTCGTGAAAATCCACACGTGCTTAGTGAATTTAAATGAGTGCCAACAGTTTTCGTAGTGGAGGATTTGAAAAGAGAACATCACGATGTTGAATATTTATTTCGCTCACACTCACACTATACCTACTGAAATGTCACCATATCGTTAAAAGTGGGATAAAACAGGCTAATTAATTTATAACAATCTTAGGAATCCTAGTCTCAACATTCTTTAGACATTAACCTATTTGAACTAATCGCATTCGAGCTAGCTGCTCAAATACGATCGATGGAAAACTTCGAACTAAGCCCCAAAGTTTCATTCGAACATTCAAGGGGATTCAGAATTAGCTTTCAAATTATTTTTATTTTGGTTTTGAAAAAACTACTGTAACATAAAGTCAAGCGAAGTAAGCATCGTAAGGAAATTGGCATGTCCTAGAACCAAAAATTCGAAGACATCGGACATCTACCAACCCCCACTGGGCCCGCGTGGGAGATTACGGCCCACTCCCTCTCACTGAGGGGAGGCCTGTGTCCCAGCAGTGGGAAGTGGCTAATAATGATGACTGTAACATAATAACATAGGTAGATGTAAACCTTGGAGTAAATAGATAACATTGTATTATTGACAGTACAGTAACTACGTACAATACTGAAATCTTCTCGAAAACCGGCTCGTCTGGTGGCTGGAACTCTTGAAATCTCCTGACGCCTAGCGGACTACGAAGTTTGAATATATTAAGAGGTCATCTTATAATAGGTTTGTTACCAATGACGTGCGACTAACAGTACGCTCAATCATTTTTCAAACCACATAGTTATTGATTTTAAGCCCTCATCATCATCATGTTTAGGTCGGCTTTCAGTCTAACCTGATGCAGCTGAATACTGGTATTTTACATAGAGATACTGCCTATCTGTCTTCCACAACCCAGTTAAACCCTATCAGTCAATAGTCAAGTCAGTCTAGTTATAAAACTCCAATAACCGCGACAATGCGGAATTGCCATAATCATCAACATCATGGTCTGCAGATGGATTCATGTTGTAGTCAGAACGAACGCTGCTCGTACTTACTCCATACCATACTAGATTTTATATCAATAGATTTTGTATATGCTACTGTACTTAGGAGTACGTTTCTCTTCATCACAGCAAATAAAATTTATCCACCACAATGTATGTTTTTCCGAAACAAATGATAATAAGGAACTGCATGTTATTTTATGACAAAACTTTTCCCTTGTTTGTTGTTGACTTTTGAAAAAGAATAATTTGAAACGACGCAGTACTGTTCAATGTTTGCCTTTAACTATAAAGAATAAGTTTGTCAAGAGTCTCAGTCACGGCAATAAAAGTTTTCTTACAAATTCTACGACCGTTCTTTAAAATTATTCGTGCGAAGACGAAATGTTTGTAAACAGCCGTCCTAATCTGTTTCGTCATTAATTAAGCCTTACGTTAACGTATTTTGGTAGCTCTAATGACGATCCTTAACATAAACGGCAATTGTGTTTAAATACATCTGCGCCGCTTCCTCTCATTATTAATAATAATCCACCCACAGCATAAAATATGATTCCATGAAAAGTGACTGCGGAATTAAATCAGGGAAATGGGCGCCGTATACATTACTCTATAAGTATCATTGAGGAGGCAATATTCCCGAAGGGTCGTATATTATGGTTACGTCTATGGGGTCATCCATTAACTCACACATATATTATTGCCCTACTTTAGTTTATGTATCAGGGTGAAGTTCTGTGAAGATTTTGATGAGATGATGTTGACTGAGACAGCGTTGATTGAGCAGTGGCTTAAGGTTCCAATTACTAAAGACAATTAGCCCATGCCTAACGAACGTCTAGCTCTACATGCTGGATTTCTGGGGTAATGTAGACTATTAAAGAACAGACTGTAATTATTGTTGGGATAAGGATAAATCTCAATGTCATGAATCGTTAACTAGAGGACCTGTTACAAAGGCATTACAAAACAGGGGCAAAAAATACCTAACTGAGATTATGTTTAGAAAGAACTACTACTACTAATACTACTACTAATCTATATAATATAAAAGCGAAAGGTCACTCATACATTCACTCATTGATTAATCATGAAATCTCAAAAACTACTAGACCTACGAAGATGAAATTGTGCAGAGGTACACTATGACAAAGAGACGTCAGCTAAGAAAGCACTTTTAGTAAACTCCCTCCGTAAAGAGGTGAAATAGGCGGTGGAAGTTTGTATGAAAGTCCTTCAGTTTCGGAGCTAAGTTCTTCAAATTTTATGTGTAGGCTAACGATTAAAAATAATGTATACGTAGGTATCTCAGCGTTTAAGATAATTTTACCCCCTTAGAGCTGAAAACTGGGACGAAGTTGTGTGAGGAAAGTCCTTCATTTTCAAAGTAAACATTAAATGGATTATTTAGATATATGGTTGGAAACTAGCGCAACAAAATTTCGGACAGCCACGCAGGCGAAGCCGCGGGCAAAAGCTAGTTCTATGATATTCTAACTATTTCACACATAGTCAGAATTTGTCAGTGACCAGGCAAGGAGAGCCTGCGTTCGTTGCGTCTAGTTATGAAGTGGACTTTGCCAATTAAATGAATATATTATATTCATCAATCAGTACGGCTTACAAAAGGTATTTTTTACAAGGCAGATGTGAGTGGAAACACCGGGAGGGGACGCCCTAGTAGGACATATAGTGACCTTATTTTTGGTGATGATCTTCAAAAAGGTCAGGTGCGTAGTACTCGCAACCAAGGTGTATGTATCACCAATTGAATGAACCAAATGAACCAAACCAAATGAACCTAAACCAGGCAAAAGGAGTAGGTAAGGATCGTAGCAGGTGGCGTTACGTAATTTATACCTACCCCCAATTATAGATATCCCAACACCTGATAACACCTCATTGCTAGCTAGACGCTCCCCAGCCTACTCTCTCATAAATACGTACAATAAAGTCTGCAAACTCTGCGATATTAAAAATACTACCGCATTCAAATGCAAAATTATTGTAAAGAAAATGTTGCATAACACCGGCTACGATGACTCGGAACAATTAATATAACGACCCTGACCTGACACTGAATCCAAAGTACACACTATCACACACACACACACACATATACACCACATACACACACATACACATATATACCACATGCACACACACCACACAAACTTTACACATACGCATAGCCCTACCGAAAATCACCTCTCTAGTTTCCACTCTGGAATTCGTATCCTGAGCCCCAAGATACAGACTAACTGTCTAGTTTGGGGCTCACTGGTAAATATAAACTGTAACAAGCTGTAGGTAATATTTAAGCTACTCATGTCGTCTCAACTTGATATTAACCTATGTTTGCTTATTGTATTACCTGGACAATAAATATTTTTCAATTTTTTCAATTTTCAATCAGCAATACATACAATGAATCAACGATGATACAATTCCCGCGGGAGCTCACAATGAAAGCTTCCGTAATTGGGGTGTATTTATCCCAAGAACAAATTTAACATTGTAGTTGAAAACATGTTCTACCATACATTTCAACTGCACACGTAAGCTGGTCGACTATTTCTCGTAACTTGTAAAGCCTACATAGCCGGTAAAGTGCTACAAGTGACTTTTGTAATTTTTCGTATTTTATATTGTATTTCTCTACAATGCATGCATGCATGAATTGAACCCAGTGAGGTCAACCAGCGCCAGATAAGAACAAGCGTAAATATATAATTTTTATTTTCGTCGTTTCATTTATCCAAAAACAAGCATTTAGCTGGCAGGTGTTATCCAGAGCAGTAGTGGCCCAATGTTATCGGCCCCGAACGAACCCAGGCAGGTGTTTTGCTTTGTGTAAATAATATAATGAACACTGCTCTCAAAGCGGTGAAGAAAAAATCGTGAGGAAACCGGCATGTCCTAGAACCAAAAATTCGAAGATATGTCACATCTAGCAACCCGCACTGGGCCCGCGTTATATTAGGTTGGGGAAAAAGTCTTTTCGCATTATAGTATGTATGAACTTGTAATAAAATCTCTTTGGCCTATTTGTATCTGGCTGGTTTTGGTATCATTGAAAGTTTAAATTTTAAAGAACATAATTCCAAATTCAAATTAGGAAAATGTGTGATTTTCATTTGTTTTTCGTACCGTCAAGATGAGTGAATCTAATGAAGAAATTCGATACATTTTAAAATTGTACTACAAAAAAGGTAAAAATGCAACCCAAGCCGCGAAAAAAAATTGCGATGTTTATGGACCTAGTGTAGTGTCTGTGAGAGTAGCACAAATTTGGTTTAAGCGTTTTCAATCCGGAAATTTTGATGTCAAAGATGCACGTCGCTCTGGTCGCCCTATTACGGATAAAATGGATGCCATTTTTGAAAAAGTGGAGCAAGATCGGCATACCAGTAGTTACGACGTAGCTGGAGAACTGGAAATTGACCACAAAACAATTTTGGCGCATTTGAAAACAACTGGGTACACAAAAAAGCTCGACATTTGGGTACCTCACGAGCTCACTGAAAGAAACCTAATGAACCGTGTACTCATTTGTGATTCTTTATTACGACGTAATGAAACCGAACCATTTTTGAAGAAGCTGATAACTGGTGATGCAAAGTGGATCACGTATGACAAGAACGTGCGAAAAAGGTCGTGGTCAAAGGCCGGTCAGGCTTCACAGACTGTGGCGAAACCCGGGTTAACTCGCAACAAGGTGATGCTGTGTGTGTGGTGGGATTGGAAGGGCATTATTCATTATGAGCTGTTACCACCAGGCAGAACCATCGATTCTGAACTCTACTGCGAACAACTGATGAGATTAAAGCAAGAACTTGAGAGAAAGCGGCCGGAATTAATCAACAGAAGGGGTGTGGTTTTTCGTCATGATAACGCTAGACCTCACACATCTTTAGCCGCCCAACAAAAATTAAGAGAGTTTGGCTGGGAGGTGTTAATGCATCCGCCGTATAGTCCTGACCTTGCACCTTCAGATTTCCACCTGTTTCGGTCTCTTCAGAATTCTTTAGGCAGTGTCAGGTTAACATCACGAGAGGACTGCCAAAACCACTTGTCGCGGTATTTTGACCAGAAGTCCCAAAATTTCTATAGCAATGGGATCATGTCCCTACCTACAAGATGGCAAAAAGTTATCTAACAAAATGATACCTACATACTTTAGTTAAATGTAAGTAAACTTTATTAAAAAATGTTTTGAATTCTCTTAAAAAATGCGAAGAAACTTTTTCCCCAACCTATTAGATTGCAGCCCACTCCCTCTCACCGAAAGGAGGCCTGTTTCCCAGCAGTGGGAACAATATAGGCTGATTATGATTGTTTGCAGGAGGGGTTTGACTCTGAAAGAAAAATTAGCACCTTAAAGCTAAATATTTCACTAACGGATCCCTTAATCGTAAAATTATTTTCACAAACCTGTAATATTTTTGAAAAATCTATTCAACGACAACGACGACAAAAATCATACCCACTTCACGTGTAGAGGAGGTCTAAAATATGTAACAGCTTTCTATTAAATACTAGGAATCTCTGAGCTAAACTGCAGTAAGATAGATGGACTGACATGGCGCAAGTATAAGGGGTCTTCTTGTTGACTACGGAACACTAAAAACGACTAAGTCGATGTTCATATGGAACTAATAAAATCTCGTCGAAATATTTTCGCGCACTGAATTTTCAACTCTCGGAGTTGTACCGAGCACTGAAAATCTAACAGAGTGCACCTGAGTGCAGTGAGTGTCAGCGTGTCGAAAAAATACAGCATTCGATTTTCAACCTTCGGTACTTAGCAGTGGATTGAAGATCGGCTGCTGGAACGTGGGCTAAGGATGTGCAAACATCATGTAATTAGCATTCCTACCGTAGTAATTGTAAGGACTTGCAGACTTTGGCTTTTTTTTTTTGGGTGGGAAACCATCAAATGACGTCTCCCGCTCTGAGAGGAGAGCGTATCAGACTTTTACAGACTAAAACCCACCCGTGTTCCTACAGTTGCCCATATGCCAGGGCCGCGGTATCTCTTTCGAACAAATCTTGCGACCCTGGCAGGGCAGACTTTGGCTTCTTCGCCCATCGTTTGATTGCGTTCAAGCTAGGTTATCCTTATATTACAGCGGCATATTAATTAGTGAGCCCTACGTTTGTCTGATTCGCATTCTAAAGCAGTAGGTACCTAAATATCGTTCGTCCTCTTAAAATATCCTTCAAAATCTATATTGGGATCAAAAACGGGAAAATAATCTATTTTATTGTCAGTCCTTGTATTTTTCCTGTCCCTTATATATTTTATAAATCAAGTATTTCCCTTCCCTGATCAGGAGGCTTAGCACGAGCACCGTTTTGTCGATGGTAGAGTCGGTCAGACATGAATGACGTACCGAATAGACAGTACGACGAAGTAGAAAGAGTCAACTGCAGTTTTACGAAATTCACACTTTTACATAATTCGACTCAGATTTCTTTATTTTGTTATTGGTTTTTTTTCTTTTTGATTCTCATTTTTCACTAATGTTAAATCACGTATGTAAAGACAACTACATATTTTTTTCTCAAAATGTCGAAAGAGCGTTTTTTTGGAATTAAAAAAAAACAGTAATATTGGCCTTAAATATTTGCTTAGTAATCCCTATTAACTAAATGATCCAAAATAGGAGAAGATAGCTTTGTTCTTCTATTAATTGTCACAATTTTGCGTTCAAACGCTCTCCTGTAAAATCATGACTTGTAGATAACCGTAACTTTGTAGCCGTCGAGTAGAAAGTTTTGTTATGTCAGTCTAGTGGTTGCATCCCTAGGTCTTGAATAGTGTTATTGGGTTTTTCCAGTGGAGATTTCTTCGTAGAAGTCTCAATTTAAGTCCAGTTAAGTGACAAGCTTTTTTTTTTTTGGATGGGAAATCATCAAATACCCACCCGTGTTCCTTCAGTTGCCCATGTGCCAGGGTCACGGTATCTCTTTCGAACAATCACGCGACCCTGGCAGGCATCGGTCCTAGCAGACCCCTTCATTGCTGCTGACATCTCTTTGAGGCGCGCGTGGAACACTACGCGCCGTCGACCCGAGCTTGGTCCTTACCGGGCGGCGAGATACCCATTGCTCGCCACCCGCAAGCTCGCGCCTACGGTGGCCGGGAGTCCGCAATCGACTCCCGGCGCCCGGGGCGTCTCCTCCTGCGGCGGCTAGGGACGTGAGGGCGCAGAGACTGCCACTCCCTCACGCGCCCCGCCTCCTCCTTGCTTGCCCCCACGTTTAACGTATGACACGTTAGGACTTGAAACATAATTGGCGAAATGTTGATGTTCCATATACACCTTCACGCGTAGCATGACCACCTTAGAAAGAACTCTGTCTATTCTTGGTAGAATAGAGATAGAATTGTCATGCTACGCCAGCATAAAACGGTACAAATATTTCTACAATCTTTAATCTGTCTTTAATCTTTCTACAATCTGTAATTTTGTCTATTCTTCCGTCGACAAAACTCGTTTCTACGGTGGTCATGCTACGCGTGCTGAATACAGGAATACAGACGTAATGATATTTTAGTTTTTGGTCACTTATGGTAACTTAATCCTAAAACGCGAACTAATATTAAAACGCGAAAGTTTGTATGTATGGATGTATGGATATATGGATGTTTGTTCCTCTTTCACGCAAAAACTACTGAACGGATTTGGATGAAATTTAGAATACAGATAGTTTATTACCTGGATTAACACATAAGGTACTTTTTATCCCGGTGGTACGTTCCCGCGGGATAATTTCTGCCCTCCACGCGGGCGAAGCCGCTGGCAAAAACTAGTCTATAATATATTAATTATGAAATATGAATGACTATATGTTAATGATTAAATTGAAAAACTCATATTGTGGTAGTGAGTGACCAAAAACAAGAAAGCCCTTATCTACTGATGACCACTAACTGAAATATTGACAGTGAAAATTTATAAAGTTTATTAAACCCATTTCAGAGTAGTTCAGACCAGACTCTGAAAGCGTTCATTAGCAACGAATGCAGCGACACACCAAATCCAAAATATATTATTATTTTACACATGGCCGCCTGGTTGCGCAGACGCAGAATTAGTTACCTAAAAACAAAATCGAAATAACAAAACAGGTATATAACTCTGCTACCTGCGCGTGCGTTAGCATAGCAAACGTAAACCGATTAGTCACAGTGAATATACGTAGCAGGTAATATCACTACAATCAAACATCGATCGAAATCGAGCTAACCTTGAGATAATG
The DNA here is from genome assembly GCA_947507805.1 of Aporophyla nigra. Classification (NCBI taxonomy): domain Eukaryota; kingdom Metazoa; phylum Arthropoda; class Insecta; order Lepidoptera; family Noctuidae; genus Aporophyla; species Aporophyla nigra. The sequence continues at coordinate 12,128,142 of OX382302.1, read as the reverse complement.
TTAAACACGCCTGCAAATCGATTATAGTTAAATAGAATCGAATAGGAAACAGTGTCGAGATGGCCGGAGCTCGTCGAATCTACAATGCAGCGGCAAGATACACGATGAGAAAAGTGTTCGTAGGTTGTGTACCAGCCGGCATTTTTAATGTGTTTAGTTGATAACCGCGGGCCGCGCGCGACGCTCGTGCCTACGCGCATCCCGCACGACCACCTCCGCGCGCAGCACCTCTTATCACATACCAGTTTTGTACGTGTTTTCACTGTGTCTTTCCCCAAAAAGTGGGTCCACTGACCAAGAGTTACAAAGTGCAGCAAGATCACTCAGGCAACAATCAACTGACAACGTACGACCCAAAGGAAGCCGGTCCATATATCACAAGAAACTGTGATTACAATTGACTCAAGGTACCTATATCAAATAACCATCTATTCTCTATTATGTACATAAATGCATTATGTATTGGAGACAAGGGACGAGTGCATGTCTGGAATATGAATTCGTCTAACTTTTTGAGTATGTATTTATGCGATTATATAGAATGCGTATCCAATAACAACAGTCCCAATTTATTTCAAAGTCTCGACAAATATTCATACAACAACAAGAAGGCGCTCACTAAGTGAGTCAGTCAAGCGTGAGTGAGTACGAAGTTTATATTTCTTTACACATAATTTGTGTCGAGTTTAGCAACATCGTCATGGGTACAAAAAATATGGCAAGCAGGTAAATGCGGCCGGACTAGGCACTGCACGGAACACATTAATACCTTTTATAAACAACAATTGCAGCTTTATTAAGGATATGTGTATCTGTTGTTTTACTTCATTTTGTCTAGATTATGACAAATAACGAAAAAGCCGTATGAATCATGATCTCATTCTTAACCTTTTTGTTCGTAATGCAATTTTATTTCATCTTAAAGTTGCAATGTTATCAGATGAGCATAATCGGTTGATTTATTTAGAAGAAACATTACTTATCACGGGAACATACCGGTTAATCGATCAAAATTTTAGCGAAACAAAATATATACTGTAGCCAATGATATTCTAATAAATCATTGACTGCAGCCTTAAGCGACAGTGATAATGCAGACGCTTATTTAGGAGTCTCGATTTATATGGACACGCCAAGACAGAAGTTGCGTCCAAGTCTCGTGTGAAAAGATACAAGCGTACGAGTTAATTAAGTTCCATTAATTTCCGAAATAATTACAGCTTATAGGACAATACTTCGGTTCTACAAGGAAGTTCCTCTAAAGTGTTTTCCTTAAAGCGCCCATTTTTATGCAAATCTTGCACTATATAAACAATAAGAGTGCAAAATTTCAGAAAACTCCTCTGTCGTGGGTCGGTTATTTAAAATGTCCACACAAAAGGGTCCAGCAAAAAGGTCACGAAAAGCCGGCTCAAACCTCATAAGTTTAAAGATTACTTTTTACACAGGTAAAAAAGTCAACCATATTCTTATTCCACCATGAAATACAGTGAGTGTACGAGTCATTTATAAAACAGTTTTTATCACAGCACTTTTCCTCCTATATATGTCCTTGAGCATACCCACATTTAAGGCTCCCACAGACAGGCACGACGCGACGGCGCTACGCGATTCTGGTAGAGCAACCTCCATGAAGTTTGTATAGACTTTTTATCTACTACAATCGCGTCTCGCTGTCGCATCGCACCTGCGGAAGCCTTACAGATCTATCCACACAAATCAGGGGGTCTACTCTCTCCTGCCAGGGTCGTAATATAATATATCGTCCCCGTAGAGCGAAAAGTCACTAAGTCGAAAAATGGCCAAAATGAGTTATCAATGTCACTAAAATCAACATTTTTTTCTCTAAATATCTGTCTAACAGTCATTTTTCTAGCTGTCCACACTTTCGTTTTACAAAATGTAAAAAGTAAGTAAGTCTACCATTTGTACCCTACAGCATACTGGAAGAAATAAATAATTTTAGTAAATTATTTTAGATTTTTCGAAAATGTACATAACTTGAAATTAAAATGACTTAAGTACTTTTTCTCTTAAATTATTAATGCACACGTACGCCTCTAGGTAGTCTAAAAATTACTAAAATGATTTAGTGAATTTTTAAAATCCGTAGTTTGTTAAAACTCACAAAAGCGTAAATTAATTAACTCAACTTAGTAACTACTCACTCTTTATTTTTCATTGATTCGTACCATACTACAGACGCGAGAAATCATCAATCCATTATATCCATTAACTAACCCACAAAAAAAAACAGAGATTTTATAGAGAACAATTAACTAATTTAATGTTTTTAACTTTTCTCATTTATTAGAGGGTTTTCACACGTTTTAGCTCCTATAATACCAACTTTATTTTATTTCCTTCAAATTAAAGCTAAAAACATAGAGATATGTAATGGCAAGCCAAAATTATAACGATTGTTATTTTAAAAAACTTTAACTCTCATTATCTCAAAACGTGATTTTCGCTCTAAGGGGACGATATAAGGTCGGATTTGTTAGAAAGAGTTACCATGGCCGTGGTGGCACAGGCGACTGAAGGAACACGGATGGTTTTAATTCAGTGAAGTAAAACGAGTTGAAGGTCGTAGGTCGTGGGTTCGAACCCAAGCAGGCACTTTGTGTAAATTATTTTATCACGACTGCTCTCAAAACGGTGAAGGAAAACATCGTGAGGAAACTGACATGTCCTAAAACCATAAATTCGTAGACATGTGATATCCCGCCTTGGGCCCGCGTGGTGGTTTAAGGCCCACTCCCTCTAGCCGAGAGGATGCCTGTGTCCCAGCAGTGGGAACATCATAGGCTGCTGATGATGATTTACTTGTGACTAACGTAACTTCGGTTAGTTTAGGTTCAAGTGTAACCACAACAGAAAATCAGAACAATGTGTTTCAAAGCAGTAAATCTTAACTTATGACTTCAGCCTTTTACACCACAACCACAGTCAAGCAATTGCATTAGATAAATGGCATAAATGTCATCTATACAAATAAATAAAATTTAAGAGTCTCTTCTCTTTGTAACGTCAAAACAACAGCTTTTTACTAAATGTGTACGAAAGTATAAACGGAATCTACCTATAACAAACAGTTTTCATTTGCATGTGTGTGTGTGTGTGTGTGTTTTGTTTTGTGTGTGTTTGTTTGTGTTTTGTTTTGTTTTGTGTATGTTTGTATTTGTTTTGTTTGTTGGTTAGTGTGTTTGTTTTTTTTTTTGTATCTGTTTGTTCCGGGTAATCTCCGAAACGTCTCAACTGATTTTGACGGGACGCGTAGCACGCTCCCGTGGGATAATTCCCGACATCCACGCAGGCGAAGCCGTGGCGCAGCTAGTTTAAAACTACAAATTGTGGTTCTCAATACCTACGTAAAATTGATTCAGAAGTTGAATACCAGACCAATTAAATGTTCGCTAATTAAAAATAACTACAAGAAATATGACAAACCGTGACAAACTCATTAAAATGTGACACCAAAATTAGTACTGACTTTCGACGGGCTTTTCAAGATCATTTAGTACTAATACGGTAAACATATAACAAGGTATGTACATTACTGTAATCCGGGTATGTCAAAGTTCTTTCACACTCAAATTCCTGATTGTTTGACCTTGTTTCCTTACACACAGAGCTGTTTCTAGGCTTCTGTACCCGAAGGGTAACCAACGGGACCCTATTACTAAGCCTCCGCTGTCCGCCCGTCCGTTCATCCGGCCGTCTGTCTGTCAGCGGGCTGTATCTCATGATCCGTCCGTCATAAGTAGACAAATGTTCACTGAATGTATATTTCTGTTACCGCTATAACAACAAATAATAAAAACAAAGTTAAAAATTAAGGAGGTCTCAATACAAGAAACGTGTTTATTTCACTGATTGGTGTCTTGTGGAACGGAACCCTTCGTAAGCGATTCTGACTCACACTTGGCCAGTTTTTTTAAGTATTGATCTATCTAAACATTTAAATTATCTCTTTAGTTAGTAAAAAAATCAAGATTCTTGGTGTCGCACTATTGCTCACATGAATTATATATACACCTGTCTGTACCCTTTATACTAATACCTACTTCTTTTTTTTTTCAAGATATTTTTTTGCTTTCGCCTAGTTATATTTATTGGCCATATATTTCCGAAATAGGGCTCCCACCGAACAGATTTATTGACTGAGTTAAGTTCAAAATGTGGTTATTTCGGAAAGCCTCCAAGGTAATAAAATTTTACGATTCACTTAGAACTCCTTCTATAACATTAATTACGAGCTCGTGAAAATCATTATTTTCTCATTATGCTTAATCAGATAATCCATAAATATGTTAGAGTTTTAGGTTTAGTGAGCTTTCATCGCGTTTTGATAATCTCAAAGAATAAATATTGTTGTTTATTTTCTCGGCTATTTAGTTGTGTCTTGGTTGTCAATATGTGGCAGCGGCACAATTGTCAGGTTTTGTCTCTGCATCACCCAAAGGTTGACTGGTACAAAATGCCTTTTTTACTTGTGCAATCACTGTGACGCAATTAGTTATTAAAACTTTATTTTAATAAATACTTGCGTAACACACAAACAGTAGGATTGGCTTAAATTTTGACAGTTCAACAACATTAATTTTTCGACCATATAAAGCGATAGATTAGCAATAGGTCCTATCCTTCGTAATGATTCACATTGTGATTGATAGTTTGTTACCAAATTAGGACAGCAACGTGAAAATAAAATGAGAAAGCTATCACTTCTTTCCTTCTATTCAGGAGAGACAATGAGATTTTATACGGTTATTATAAAGGTAAAAGGCTTCCTACCTTGGGCTGTTACTCCTACATTTTTGATGTTGAATATAATGGACTACTATGTAAAATAAGAACAATAAAATAATCTCGATAAAAATAAGTTCAAATTTAAAATCTGCCGCCGTCCTATGTTACTTTGCCCTAAAGATTATGAATGAGTAGGTGGCATACGACCACTGCTTTCAAAGTATTACTGTCAAATATGAATATTTTCTTGTTTCACATTTTTACAGCGTGATTTTTCAGCATTCGGATTTTAGGTTTTGTACTAATTTTTTATCAGAACATACTTTTTAGTCCGTGATTTTGCAGAAGTTTGGGTTTAGTTTTGAACTTTCATTTCATTTAAATTATTTTGGAGTTAACTAACAATTTTTTTTTATGTGCCAATTAAACCCTTGAATTTTTTCGTTTATGACTTTATGTCTTCTAGAGGGCGCTATATTATTTAAACTGACACATAATAAGCGGACGATCAAGACGCTTTCAACGAAACATGATTTGTCAAATTATGATAAGTAGTTTAGAAGTTATATAAGGGAATAGATGACCACACATACCGATCAAAATCATAATCCTCTTTTTGGTTCGACATAGTCAGATAAAGTAAGGTCATTGTGCCTACACAAATGACCTTACAATTTCAAAATTCGAAATATTCTATTTTATAAGAATTTCATTTAGCGTCTGAAAGATGGAGGCAAAGTAAGATCTTTCATACAAAGGTATATTTCTACCTTTTTCGTTCATTTCTGAGATATATTACTATTAATAACTACACGTAAACATATTAATAAAATTAACACTATAATAAAAAGCCAACTAGAACGTAATGACAGAGATATTAATATAAATGGCCGAGACATAACTTTAATAGGCATGAAAATATTTTCAGTTATTAATGAAGGTATTATTAGAAGGAAAATTGGTAGCCAAGTAATAAAACAGCTGCCGTCGTAGTAATTACAATTTCCTAGAAAATCAACACAGAACCATTACAATAGAAAGTCGTGTGATTAATTAAAATCAAATTTAGATTTACCAACAACTTGATTATTGTTTTCAGCTAAAAAGGTAAGTTGTTGTATTACAACTTCTACTAAAAGGGGTAGCATCGACATTGTCTTTAATTAATTGTTACAATGTACTCCATTTGTTTCGTAAATTGTTTTCAACACTCGAAATTTTGAATCAATTCAAAGTTTAAGGGGTTTGAGTCACCCTGGCGAGGGCGGCGACTTGTACCTAACGCTCATTTGCTACCCTTTTTTTAAATGGGAAATCTTCAAATGTCCTGTCCCGGTCTGGGCGGAGCATGTCAGACTTTTACTGACTAAAACCCACCCATGTTCTTTCAGTTGCCCATGTGCCAGGGCCATGGTAACTCTTTTAAACAAAGCAACCCTGACAGTCATTTGCTACCCTCATGGGATAAAACATGTTTCTATGGAAAAAACCGGCCAAGTGCGAGTCGGACTCGCGCACCGAGGGTTCCGTACAAACCTGTAGGTATATAAGTAAAAGTTCTCCCATCACGACAATCGAGTCGTAGTTCTGTTCTGTTTCTTAGCTTGGTTTTATTTCTGTCTGTGTTTTGTTCTGTTTATTATATGATTTAACTAAAAATTTACGGTTTTCGCAATTTTTCCTTTATCTGTGCTATAAGACGTTGCTTCGTACCAAATTTCAAAATTCTAGATCGACTGGAAGTACCATTTAGGTTTTGATTCCCTTGCGAGTTTCGAAAATTTGAGGTAATTTGCGGTATAAACGGCTATATCTTTTGATTGCGTTAGCTTAGAAGTTTGATTTTTTCACAGCTCCAAGGGACAGTAGACTTGAGTATTTGTTATAAATTTCAGCTTGATACCTCCACGCGTTCCTGAGAAAAAGGGTCTTGAGGGTTTTGGACGGACGGACGGACGGACGGACGGACGGACGGACGGACGGACGGACGGACGGACAACAAAGTGATCCTGTAAGGGTTCCGCTTTTTCCTTTTGAGGTGCGGAGCCCTAAAAATGACATTCTTTAGTTCATTCCGATCAAGCCCGTCCCTTGCTGCCCTCTACCAGCAATGCCCTAAGCCGAGGTCCGTACCCCACAGGGGTGCCCTTAGCGAGTATAAGTCGCTCTAGCTTTAACTTTTAAGCTCTGGCTGGAAGCCCTTAATTTACTTAAGTAGCCACAGGCAATCCGGTTTAACAGCTGAAACCTCATAGGATGACCTGCGAGATGTCACTAAAAAAGACATACTTTAGTGGTTATACCCAAGTTGACAGTTATACCTGTCTTCCGCTTTCTACAGTATAAAGAAGGAATTTCTCTCTTAGAAGCAGATATTTGCCGTCAGTAACGTTTAGTATAGCATTACGGAAATATAAAGTACTTTTACAATTTGAAATTCGACCTGTTATATCGAGTTCGAGAACTGAAGTTCCTAACTAGAAACAACTAAAGTGAGATTGTTGTTCAACAACTATTTGAGATGTCAAACCATAAGTTGTGTCTCGAGCATTGCTTTGTCAGTTTGTACACCTACACAGTTAAATTGTCTTATCAAAGATTTAATAGTTAACTAGAACCATAATTGGAACTTCTGAAGAATACATTTAAGAAATAATTAACGACGCACACCTTGCACAGTTCTTATAACTTGACAGAAGATCGAAATTTCTGTATTATTTCTGAGTTTTATAATTATAAAAAGTTTTGTAACAGCGATCGCGTAACTGAAGAGGGTATCTTTGGAAAACCTACCTCCCTCAACCTACCAGGTTACGCGAGATTTGTTCGAAACAGATACCGTGGCCCTGGCATATGGGCAACTGAAGGAACACGGTTGTGTTTTAGTCAATAAAAGTCCGATACGCCCTCCCGCTCCGCCCAGAGCGGGACACGTCATTTATGATTTCCCACCAACAAAAAATAGAGCTTCCCTCAAAATGGAACGATGACATGCACCCTAATTGTGTAACACGCTATTGATTAGAACCTGAATCATTCTGCAAGGTAACGCTAGTCCATTGCTTCATGTTACATAGGTTTGTAAAATATTTATTTTTGACCTATGTAAATATTTTACAAAACCAAATAAATAACGCAATGAATATTATTGAACTGTGAAAATGAAAGCCATTCACCTTCTGGTAAAAGACCCAGGAACCTGCTGAATGCGAGAAGCACAAAACCGGTCACATTTGTGATGCTTTTGGGAGGCCTAAGTCCAGCAGTGGACGTTTTTCGGCTGAAATGATGATAATACACATAAAACTTCCGGAAGAAATTTCTAAAAGAATTTTTAAATTATGGTGAAAACTATATCAAAAGCCGTCGTGTAGTTTAAAAGAATATCGCAAGCACACATACTGAATTACGGATACGAAAACTGATTTTAATTTATAATATGTATAGATTGATGGTTTTAGTTTTGACTTGTTTCCTTTGAAACAAGTACAAAGAGACATATATCTTTGTTTCCCAAATGTACTCACTCATACATAATGTATGTAAATATTATTCAATCTCACAAATGCAGAAAGTAATCAAGATAGAATAAATTATAAAAAAGTGTAACAAAATTTTATTCTTTTGTTTAATTAAATTCGTAACCTAATCAGGTTATCATAATGGCCGAATCAGAATAAACAATGTAATCATTGTTTACGAAAGGATTTCAAAAATGTTTGCGGATGTTTCGATGTGGCCTGAAGTGAATACCTACAATATGGTACCTAATATTCCTTGCTGTGGTTTCAGGAATAATTCTTATGTGCACCCACAAACCTTTCTTTGTTTACAAAGCAATTTTCCTAAACAAATAATACCTACATTATGTCCACAATTCATTTCCATTCTCTTTGAAATATCTCTTCGTAAAATATTGAATGTCTGGTATAATAATTCGTCTTTGGAATCGAGTTTATTGAATGGGATTAGCTAAAGTACCCTTTTCCGCTCTGCCAGTGCCTTTGTGCAAAAGATTAGCAACGTTTATAAGAAGCCAAACAATGAGTCTGTAGCGTTTAGTCCAAGATACCTTTATGTAGTAATGCCTACAAGTCCTTATTAAAGCTAATCCGTTATTGGGCGCTTGTCCCACCGTCGGAGAGGAAGCGTTTAGCTTTCGACAATGTCCTTGCTCTTGTTAGCCCACGTTTTTGGAACTTGTCTCTCGTGAACCCGCTTTATTGGAACCTGTGTATAATGAGCCCGTTCTAACTATCACTATTGAACCTAATGAAAAACTATGTGTAGCTCTATTGACTATGGTTTAGCAATAACTCTCTTAACATACTGTACTATGTAAACTCGGTAAAGAGATGATGGGTGATTTTATCATCATAAAAACTATGGAAAAACACTTCAATCGGAAAAACAGTTTTCTAATGATTTTCTGACAAAAAAAAAACTGTAAGAAAACTGTCTCAGTTTAAGAATCAGTGGACTCTTAAGTCCACTGGGAGTCAGTAAGTCCACAGGTGATTTTATTGGAAGAGAAAAAAAGACCTTAATCTTCATTAAAGCATACTATGTAACGGATTACGGCATACTATGTAACGGTACCGTGTGGTGCCGAACGTAAAGAATAACACCACCCCATTTCTTCCCGTGGGTTTCGTAAAAAGCGACTAAGGGACTTACTAGAGAATGGGCAGCAGCGTTCTTTATGCGTTTTACCACCATACTGTGATCGCCAACCCGCCTGCCAAGCGTGGCGATTATGGCAAAGCCCCCCAAATTGGAGGAGGCCTAAGTCCAACAGTGGACGTCTTGCGGCTGAAATGATGATGTAACGGATTGGACCGATATATATTAGCTGTACCATAAAAATAACGAAGATGAAAATCATCAAAGAATAATATGAGAATTGTCATTTTGATTTAAAAAAAACAATTGAAGCAATACGGAAAGACTATTAAATTGCGAATTGAGAAAGAAGCAAGAATACACTTTTTATTTTGATTTTCCTGATGACTTTCTTGATTGTGGTGATAAGCATTGTGATAATGATAGACATAAGCTAGTAATAGATGGTTTATACAAATTATATCCATTCTGACAGAAGCTGCAGTTAAAAGTCACAGTGAAAAGCTTCGAAAAAAATGTAAATATGTAACAGGTTGGAATATATATGTTAGTGGCGCTCATAGGGAGGCTTGTTTCTGGTTTCAGTAGTGGGTACTTTATAGAAAACCACAATCAGGGTACTTGTATAATAAAATGTGCAAATCCAGAAAAAAATTTAAGACCAAATTGAAATATTGCCAGAATAATGAAACACAAATAAAAATAGATATAATTGCAAAAAATCACGCTGAAAAGGACTTCAGCAAATTTTGGAAAAACACGAATAAACTGAACCCTAAACCGAGCCTGCCTGTGAGTGTGGGGGATGCGCATGACCCCGTACACATTGCTAATGCTTTTCAGCGTCATTTCGTCAGAGAGTTTCACGGAGACGTTAAAATTCAGTTCACGTCTAGGGAAGTAACGTCTGTTATAAGCAGAATGTCGAGAGGAAAGTCTCCGGGATACGACAGTCTAAGCATCGAACACCTGAAATCAGCGGGAATACACTTGCCAAGGGTTCTTGCTATGTTATTTAGCCTTTGTGTAACTCATTCTTACTCACCGGATGAACTAATGTATACAGTTGTTGTACCAATAATTAAAAATAAAACGGGTGATGCCTCTGATGTGTCCAATTATAGGCCTATATCGCTAGCCACTATTCTAGCAAAGGTACTGGACGGGCTGCTTGACCAACACCTGAATAGACATGTGAATTTGCATGACGCTCAGTTTGGCTTCAGGCCGGGTTTGTCAACTGAATCAGCAATTCTATGCCTCAAGCAGACTGTCCAGTACTACACAACGAGAAGAACACCTATCTACGCATGTTTCTTGGATTTATCGAAGGCAATTGATCTCGTGTCTTATAATTTACTGTCGCAAAAATTACATACAGAAACGGACCTGCCTCCTGAGATCACATCAGTTTTTAAGTATTGGTACGACAACCAAAAGAACAGTGTGAAGTGGGGAGGGGCACAGTCGGACGTATACAGGTTGTAGTGCGGGGTGAGGCACGGATGGTTGACCTCCCCTAGGCTCTTCAACCTGTACATGAATCCACTGATCGGTGAGCTCAGCAGTACTAATATCGGTTGTCACGTGGACGGTGTATGCGTAAACAACATAAGTTATGCTGACGATATGGTGCTGCTGAGCCCATCGATCGGTGCACTAAGAAAACTGTTAAATATAATATGTGACCAGTATGCTGCGGCCCACGAACTCAAGAACAATGCATCTAAGAGCGAGCTGATGATATTTAAAGCCGGTAAGAAGTGTTACAATTATCTTACCTCAGTAACACTAGGCGAGATACCACTGAAGCTGGTTCAACAGTTTAAATACTTGGGTCACTGGGTCACATACAAATTAGATGATGACCTTGATATTGAGAGGGAGCGGAGGGCATTGTGTGTGCGTTGCAACACGTTGGCCCGTAGATTTGCACGTTGAAGTAAGCAAGTTAAACTGACGCTTCTTAAAGCGTATTGTCAGTCCTTCTACACGTGTACTCTATGGGCCAACTACACGCAGCCTGTGTACGGGACTCTGCGTGTACAGTATAACAACGCGTTACGGGTGTTGTTTGGGCTGCCTCGTTTTTGCAGCGCGTCGACTATGTTTGCTGAGGCGCACACTGATTGCTTCTATGCAATCATTCGTAAGCGAAGATTTGATATACCATAACTGTTAGTTTTTGAGAAGAGAAAGCATGAAAAACAGACTTTTACAACCAATAGAGAAAAATCCATGTTGATCAGAAGTACTATTTCGGAAGGAACTGACTATATCAGTTTTGCACTCGCGAAAACGAGTAGCATCGCTTGCCCCACAATCAATTAACGTCATTAAAACATGCGACAAAGGAAGATACTTAAAATTTAGTACTTCTATAAAAACCAGGATCCAGCTCCGCTAGGGACGAACAACTTTTGTACGCTAACTTTTTAAAACGGATTTTAAGCGTAATGCTGGGAAATCGTGAAACTTTGTTGTTGAGCTTCACAGCCTTTTTTGAAAGTCATTTAATTAAGCTGCACGATAGTAAAGATACCTTATAGGTACATACATCCTAATAACTTTAACAAATGTGCTGACAGACATAATGTCCATTACTTAATTGAGATTTTCTGGAAAATGGATTTTTCTTTTAAAAACGTGGTCACCATCATAATTTCAGCTGAATGACGTCCGCTGCTAGACACAGGCCTGCCCCAAGAGGGAGTTGATTGCAGTATGATGGTAAAAAAAATGGTACTCTCATGAAATTAATGAGTAATTAATCTTACATACATACTTGCATAATCTCACGCCTTTACCCTAATGGAAATACCACAGAACGCTGCTTCGATCCTCACATACTCATTTTGCTTCGTTCCTACCCATTTCTTACTTAAGCACTTGTTCTTCGATATAAATATTTAATTATCTACAAAACTGCGAAGTAATCAGCAATTCAATAAGAGAATGGAAATGGTTTTGTAATTAACTTAAATAAAGTCCTCTTATTTGATTATAACACTGCATTCGTTTTACTACCTGTTTTAATTATTTTTATTTAAATATCTCAAATTTTGCTATATGTACAGACGCCAGCACATCAGGGTACCTGAAACTGTTTCAAGTTCTCCCAAGCAACCTTAAACCTAATGCTTTAGAAATAAAGTTGAAAATCTATTAAAGAAATAGAACAAATAATACCTAGAATTTGACAAATTGTAGTAGCTCGATGTCCTGGCGTCTGCTCCTTGACCCGGTGTTTATATAACCTACTTTGTCTAAAAATTAAAGGTAGATAGATAACTAGGTAGGGGAGCTCATGGCTAACTACTAAAAGTTGCACAGGTTGAACAAGTGCTAAGCTACGCTTATCATGGTCGGCTCTTTGATGGATGGTCCCGTTACATATCGGGACCTCTCCATGGCTTTCAAAGCACGTTATACTGTTGGTACCGGCTGTCATTTGTAAATCTTTGACGTCAAAAGCCCAAAAGTCTGACAACCAGTCCATGAGGTATCGTGTTATAAAGGTCAGATAGGCATTTACTCCATGTAAAACACCTGCGTCTGGTTAAACTGGAATCCAAACCCAAGATAGTTTGGGAAGGGCCAGGCAGATTTCGGTAGGTATCTACAAACTTACTACTTTATCACTGTCTTTTAGTTAAAAGGAAATCTTAAAATCTCGTTTAAGACATTCCTTGGCAAGTGTAATTAAATGTCTTTATAGAACTTAAAAGTCACACTGAGACTTTTGAGATTTTGTCCTAGATTAAATTAATGAGTTCTAGATAATTATAAGGACCAACTATAATTTAAAGTAAATCTAATTTAATTTCAGTTGTTTAATGATAACTAAGATAAAGATAAGTAAAGCAGTACTTGCAATAATTGGCAGTCGTGTTTAAGTAGTGAAAAATATAATTACAAACCCATAATAAAAACCACCGTAAAATTTTCACGTAACTTATTCCGCCCTAGATACAGGATGGCAAGAACATTGACGCGCATTTTGTTACCATGAATCCAGCACATGATTCTGATGTAACTCCGTGGAAATATTCAGACAGCTATTTAAAAAAAAGTTTTTGTTTCAGACGTTTTGATCGCGTAGGTATGGCAATTTTCTATGAAACAACTTTTTTTTTTTTAACCGTCGTAATTTTTCTACGCTTGGAGGTCAATGACTTCCATGAAAAAGTAATTCAATATCTGCTACCTCAGCGCTTCCCCCTTAACAAGCAATTACAATGAATATTTCAGCTAAAAAGGTGCGTTTACCTTTCTTCAATAGGGTAAACAAATGAAAACAATACAACATGTATATAATGTGTGTTATTTTTAGAAATAAACTAGCGACCCGCCCCTGATTCGCACAAAACATGGAAATTTCTTTATTATACAGGGCCAAATTAAATTTGCTGGCTAAATTTTACCTACATATTGGGTTTTGATATAGAAAACTAGTGGAACTAAATAAAAACTACAAAAAAAAACTATTCATCATCATTCAATGGGTGAAGGTACAGTTAAAAAAAAAATTCAAAATAGGCTGTGAATCAGCACTAGCCATAACCCGCGCTGTTTTAGGAACAAATAGGTATTTTATAACGAATTTTCAAAAAATTAAATATTTCCGTCGTTTGGATACACGTCAGTGTCATTTAAAGTTTTGAACAAAGGTAGAACGATGATTTATTTTTTATTTCTTTCGAATTCTAAATACTCCTCTGTATGTTAGTTTAATATTAGGTAATATTTTATACACATAACCAACCGGAATAAATTCTCTCAATGATCGTGAAACCGCATCAAAATCCTTTGCGTAGCTTAGAAGAACAAAGCAGTCACACTGACAGACACAAAATGAGTCCTTAATTTATAACAGCAACCCCTAGGGGTCCACGACAGACTCGACGGGGATGGCACCCCGTTGGCGCGAAAAACATAAGAGAGGGGTTACCATCGGTAGATCACATTTTTTTACGAGTTTTGGAAATATGGTACAAATGTCGCAGCAGCAGGAGGTCCACCAAAACCAGAAAAATTTTGAAAGTGGTCTACGAGAAAAGAAGTTTGGGAACCTCTGATTTATAACATGTACCTATAGATTACCAGCGTACCGATTGCAATAAATAATGGTTCAGTTAGACAAGTAGGTGCATACATGCTACTGGTGGACTATCGTTAATGACTCCATTATTTCGGTAATGACTACAGGAATTCGTTTTACCTAACCACCTCTTTGAGTAGGTATACCAACTTGACAACCGTTACATTCATCCGTACGCGTTAAAATACGGCCGCGGTTCTGTTATGTTTTGACACTTCAGACATAAAATGACAGAAAGAAATGGTACCGTGTGGTGGCGGACATAAAGAATACTTCCCGTGGGTATCGTAAAAGGCGACTAAGGGACTTACTAGAAAATGGGCAGCAGCATTCTCTATGCATATCACCACCATACTGCGATCGCCAACCCGCATGCCAAGAAACCTGACACACAGGGTATGGATGAGAAAAACTCCCGAAGCCAGGCGAAAGACGCGACTCTACGTAGAACAATGAAACAAAATGTCATGGAATTTGTTCGCCAGAATCGCGGCACACCGTCGCGTCGCGCCCGTCTGCGGGAGCCTTTAAAGATCATAGTATACTGAGTGGTACACTTCATAGAAGTGATAGTCTAATAGATCAGGATCACTACCCATCACCAAAAAAAAAAACCCCACAATAGAAATACAAGAGACCTATACTTGTAAGTACTGCTATCTTGGCTTCGCGCTAAATTCATAACAAATAAGTAAATTACGCGGTCGCTGGAGTATGAAAGGCACATTTAAAGTTTATATCGATGGTCCCTATTAACAATGTCGGTTCCACAAAAAGACTACTGTTCAGTAGAGCAGTTCAAAGTTTGTTTTGGCGATGTTCAAATTTGCACTGATTGTTTTATAAATATCTTAGGACAACCAACACACCGTTATCTGATCCCAAACTAGGCAGAGCCTGTACAATGGCAACCAGACAACTGATAAATATACTTATATATTTCTAAATACATACATATTATAGATAAATTACACCCAGAGACAGAACAAATGATCGTGCTCATCACACAAAGATTTGTCCTGGGTGGGAATCGAACCCACGACCTCAGTCTCAGCAGTCAGGGTCACTAACCACTAGACTAACAGGTCAGTCATGTATTGTTAAAAAGTGAATATTGGTAAAAATGCACAACCGACATTGTTAATAGGGACCATCGATATGTAGGAGTGCAGAAAGCTAATATTTTTATATAATAATGCATTAGAAATACATTAAATTTTAAATTGAATTATGGTCGAATTGCGACTACTGGGCGACCACTAGTAATTATCAACCCGTCAAAACATAAATGTGAAATGAGAGCCAAGTTCAATATTATGATATATGCCTTGGTTGTTGACTTCATCGACAAAAGAAGTGAGATCTAAATGGGTGCCAAGTTCAATGGTCAGTCCTGAAATTTATTTATAACTACATAAAATATCATTTCTTCTTATAACTTAGGATAATATATTGTAGCCTAAAGTCTGACTTGGCTAGTTCTCATATATGAATTATTATGTTCGATGGCTAGTTTCTATCAGCCACACCAATTTACCAAATTTTTCGGAATAATAAAATAAGAACCGACAAGTAACAGGTTTAGAACTTGCGAAGGCTATAATATAATTCGTATATGAAAACTAGCCAAGTCAGACCGTTAATAACCGTTTGAGATGTGTTTATGAAATTTGGATCACATATGTATCTCGCAAGTCTTAATATATGAACCAAATTTGACACGTTTATGTGAAACAGTTTTTGAGTTATTAGGGGGTCAAAAGTGGCTCCAAATGGTTCATGTAATATTACACACGGTGCTGCTCGCCAGTTCTACTTGAACTTGGCTTGACACGCTACCGCGTGTCTAGATATTAATATTCGTATCTAACGCTAGCTAACGTTCGCTTATACGAATATGAACATAAGACTCACATTTGTGTGAAATACTAATTTTATTTATAGCAAAATGTAATGAATACCGTGATGGCCCAGTGGTTAAGGCCTCGTCTCGCATACGAGGTCGAGGGTTCAAATCTAAGCAACCAATATGACTTTTTTCAATTCATATGTACTTTCTGACCTAATCTTGGGCATCTGTGAAACTCTTTAAACCACGTAGGCCGTACATGGATTACCAATAACTTGAAAAATAAGTTAAAAATGGCAATTGAAATCATTCAACATTTTAATTAATACGTAGGTATATGTGAAGTCATTTATGATAATAACAATTATTTATTTATTCATACAGACAACATGTTCCAATTTTTTAGTATATCATCATTATCATCATCATCTGTCTAGCCTTTTAGTATATCATCATTATCATCATCATCTGTCTAGCCTTTTCCCAACTATGTTGGGGTCAGCTTCCAGTCTAACCAGATGTAGCTGAGTATCAGTATTTTACATGCCATTTTTTTAGTATAATAGTGGTTAAAACTATGTTAGTTCACATATGAACTAACATAGTTTGCATACACTTATTAAAGGACCGAAGGTCATATCTTCCGCAATCACACTCTGGATGCTGTTGCTACTCTTACACACTTTGTGCATAAGACGCCACTTTTTTGCGTAGAATTGAGAATACTCTTAACTATCACTAAGTGTGGTTCTAAATCATTTTAAACCAAAAATATGGTTTAAACCCACATGGTTTAAAACCACATGGTTTAAAATGTTTAAAATTCATTTTGCATCTGTAGTCACGACCACGGCAGTAAATTTCAACAGGGACAATTTTTATCCAAGAGAAAAAAAAATAAAAAATCTTCTGAACTCATAATTATTTCAAGTTACTTGACACTCCAAGCGGCTTTAACCCCGTAATCAGGGTCTTTGACAAGAAGAGTTTGAAGATAAATATATATTTTTTGTTATATTTTCTCGCAAACAACGCTTGATATCACCGGAACAAATAAACAAAACGATGGGAAAACATTACGAATCAACTGCCACGAGCGACAGGGACAATATTTGACATAGGAGGTAAATGCCCCTCGAGATTAAAAAAAAAACAATCAAGAGGTGTCGTGGGAATTCCGGTTTACCCCGTACACGAATTTTTTGTGACGAACCTAACTGTAAAAGAGCGTCTGTAAAATCAAGTAAATCAGCGAAATCGACAAAATTTCGTGTACGGCCTCTACAATACGCCAAAAAATCTGAGGATTTTACGGTGTTCTACGTTCCGGTAGTGCCTTAATACTCATAAGTAACTACTTACACGAAACTTACTCAAACATTTTTTTAATCTTTATCATCATACTACAATCTCTAATTTTAAACCATTACTTACTAACGTAAGATAAAATTACATTAGCAACTGGAAAACTGTTTTCTTGCCTAACCGGTTTTTGTGACTAATGCATATTTTAGCCTTGAATGTCTCTACTGAGAAAACGTATCAATCAATACATGAGCATATAAGTACCTAACACATACCTACATAATACCTGCTTTTATAAGCAGATCCTCTAACAACTGTTTGACCTCAACTAACCTAATGATAGACACTAAAATAGGAATTAGTTGAGGTTCTCAAATAGAGCCGCAATCGGCGTCTACTTCGATGAGTATTCTATAGAGTGCCATTTTTTTTTTTCATCACTTTTGTAAAGTAACTGTTATGGCTACGCATTTAGGTTTATAATTCAGCTCATAATCGGCTCCGTTTTTTTACTGTTCATTACCACACTAGTGTGTTCTACTTTACATTCTGATCCGGCGCTGAATCTTATGTCGAAAATTCTATTTATAACAAGGTAAACATTAGTACTAAAATAACACGTGCTATGGAGACAGACGAACAAGTCTTGCCCTGAGCCGTGATAGTCTATTTCTCGTGGCATTGGTGCCTTCTGAGCCTTCTGCTCCCACTAATGAGCCCTTATATTTACAACATTCATCCAACTCCTATAAAATATTTCAGCACCGGCGATATTTACCCAATAAAATGAAAATAACAAAATATTAACATAGTATAAAATAAAGTCGCTTACCGCGTAGAGCTCTTAAACTAAGCAACTGATTTTAATGCGATTGTCACCAGTAGACAGACTGATTCAAGAGGAAGATTTATATGTATTATACGCAGGTGAAGCCGCTAGGAAACGCTAGTTATTAATCATATCAATACAGAAAGCACAAATTATAAAAATGCCAACAAAAATGCTCGGAATCATTTAAAAAATTGAACTTTCACTAATTGTTGCAATAACAATACAAGTCAGTTTTTTCCTCACAAGTGTGCTGAAAACAATAATAATAATAATAATATCTTAGGACAACCAACACACTGTTATCTGATACCAAACTAGGCTGAGCCTGTACTATGGTAACCAGACAACTGATAGATATACTTATATAATTCTAAATACATACATATTATAGATAAATTACACCCAGACACAGAACAAATGATTGAGCTCATCACACAAACATTTGTCCTGGGTGGGAATCGAACCCACGACCTCAGTCTTAGCAGTCAGGGTCACTAACCACTAGACTAACAGGCCAGTCATTTCATTACACACTTGTACCAAAATGTACCTAGGTACTTAATAGCAGCTCAAAATGGGAATGATTAGATGTTTGAATAAATACACATGCGTTTAATAAAGAATCTCTCGTGAAATAACACGTATTCTGGAATATGAATTGAAATTGGTTTCCATTTTAATGAATATTTATCAAGTTAAATCAGTTCACCATCTGACGTTCCGCAAAGTTACTGAAACAGTGAAACTGGGAACTGTGGAATGTAAACAGTTTTTATTAATTCCGTACCCGTAGCCGACAAAAATGTAATTAACTGTCTTTTTTTTTAAGCAATGAAATAAAATGACATTGTTTGTTCTGTAAATAGAATATCTGAATCACTTTTTACACGTCCTATTACAATAAAATAAGCTAGATGAAAAACAACCCAAATTGGTTATATCCCAGCCGACGCTGACAGTACTCTTCCCGGTTTGGTCTCCTACGTACGGTCAACAAAAGAGATAAGTAACTAAGGTCCTCGGATATATTTGATGTTTAGTAAGAAGCCAATTGATGTTAGAAAATAAAATTTAATTTAATTAAAAACAAACAGCTCATTTTTCAAATTATATTTCATTTGAAAACTTCTATCAGTTTCTTACTAAACTTTAACCGATTCCGACGACCCTGTTGACTTTTCTATTTTGGTGACTATTAACGAGGTGCATTACAGCAAATACTCTTTCGCGTAATGTTCACAAATCAAAATATCTGCTTAATTTTCAGTAACTAGGTACTCAATGAGCTACGTGTCAAAACTTTTGTATAAAAAGAGAAAAACTTTTTTACAAAAAATTTCGGAAGTCGGTGGCAAAAAAAAAAACATAAATACATATCCTAAGACACCGACTTCCGAAATTAAAGTTATTTTTCACTATGTAGTGTTTTTAAGGAAGTCGGTTTTTTTTTTTTTGTAAAAAAGTTTTTATTTTTAAATTTTTAGTTGTGGTATCCACCCCGCACTAATTCCAAACAAACAATGCATATTTATGCGATAGCAGAAATCGCGGTTGATTTGCTGTCATTTTTTAAAGAGTTCCGGTGTCTATCTCTGGAACTCATCATCAGATCTATATGAAATTTATATGGGACCATTTCGAAATAAACCCCTTTCAAACAAAAAAAGAATTTTGCAAATCCGTTTATATATGACGGAGTTATGGCCGAACATACATAAAAAAAAAATATAAACATCCGAAATGAGAACCTCCTCCTTCTTGAAGTCGGTTAAAAATACAATATTTTCGTATGAAATTACAAAATCGTTCTTAAATGCAAACTTTACAAATAATGGGCTATTTTCTTTATATTGTTTGTACGAGAGAAATATAATGAGGGCTATTATAACTAGCAAACTATTGCAAGTTTTAATAGCCATAATTATATTTAAAAAGTAATAAAATTATATTTAAGATGCTATTCAGAAGATAATAGGTACTTTATAATGCAAATCATTTGCCATTACATACTTGCAATTTGTACTTAAGTGTGTAAATGCTAAGACTCGGTAATGGGCGGTCCATCAATGCCGTCATATGAAAATTGATATTTGCGCACTCTTCAAGCCCTCCGTTAATGTAATTACCAAGCTTTTGAATTATTTTCTTTCAGCACGGACAATGGGTCATTGAAATAGGAAACCCAATAATTGGTTGGGTTCGGCAGAGGTGCGACGGTTTCTTCCGGGAAATAGGGACAGCCTTCTCCGTTGCCATCTTATTTCTTTGCCATTCAAGGGTTAAATAAATATCTTCAATGATGAAAATTCACCTCGAGCTTATTCGCAACGAAAAAGCAATGATGATAAAAGTTTAAATAAATAAAGTCAGGAGAAAAGTAGGTTAGAGGGTAAATTAATCGGTTCATTTAGGGTGGCGCTCATTTAATTTGTCTTAGGATAAGGGAAATTTTCTCTGCCCGGGAAAATGCGCGCCAACACTCGGTCAATAAGAAAACACAAACTATGAAAGGTCTAGAATTTCAATATCGTTTGTCTAAGCGAATATTAAGCTCCCAATCTCTTGAAGTTAGTCTACTCTACAGACGATTTATCTTACACATAATATTATTAAGTACAAACGTAGTGGGTTAGATGACGATAATTAAGGTTTACATATACACGTACAATTACGTTTGTTACGCCGAATATCGTTAGCCTTATTTAAATATATGATGATATGAGTTCTCCGAATATGTTATTTCGTTCATACTAGACTACCAGATCTGTTTCAGGCGTCATGTTAAGGTTCTATTTAATAACATCTATACTATATAATGCTGACGAGTTTGTTTGTTTGTTTGGTTGGTTGGTTGAACGCGGTAATCTCAAGAACTACTGATCCGAACTGAAAAATTCTTTTAGTGTTGAGTAGCCTATTTATTGAGGAAGACTATAGGTTATATAACATCACGCTATGATCAAAAGGAGCAGAGCAGCAACGAAAAATGGCAGGCAATACTACTACGGGAAGGGTCAGGGTAGCAAAAATTTGACGCGGACGAAGGCGTGGGAAGAAACTAGTGCTTAATAATTTTCATAAGGAATTTCTTATATCAAATTCTTCACCTCGATATTATAAAGGGGCTGTCTCAATCTAGATAGGTATTATATAAATGTTCATTACAAATGGGACGTAATTAATAAATTCCCATCTAATTAGATCCCTTTTCGGAATAGAACAATGAAAAATAATGCTCTTTTCGCGGAAATTGACGTAAGTAGGAGCCTTGGGGGCTTTTTGTACCGCATCGAGTAATAAAACACGTTTCTGTGTTGCCAATTTTGATAATTATCCCTAGAAAATCATTTTTTCCTTCTTTGCATGTCACCCAAATCTCACGCCCGCTGTTTTTCCTAATATTCCATTTTTTTAAATACGCTTGGCGGTTAGAATTTAATTTATTATATTGCTAGCCTGTACGTGTTCTACATAAGGTCGTCTTTTGCAGACAACCTTTACAGTCGTATGGCATTTGAAAAACGACAGGAACATTATTAAGAATATTTTACTGTCACATCATTAAGCCGGGTCGTTATTAAGAACGAATATAATAATAATAATAAAATGCTCTATTGATATGAAATGGTTTGACAACATCAATTGAAGCCCTGACTCCTGAGCTAGGTGGCACCTGTGTTACAGGAGTCAGTGTCTTCACCCGTTTATGGAGCAATTAATAATTTATACAATCAAAGAATAATAAAAAAAAAAACATAATAATTAAAAGAATAAAAAATAAAAAAATAATTTAATACATGCTTGCTCTTGCGTGGTATGGCGTGTGTTTGTGTATGTGTGTGTGTTTTGTGTGTGTATTGTGTGTGAGTGTTTTGTGTGTGTGTTGTGTGTGTGTGTGTGTGTGCGTCTGAGTGCCTGCGATAGGTGGTTGTGCTGTGTGTTATATGAGACTGTGTTTGCCTACATTACTATAAGGGTTTTTGTTCTTTAATTATGTTTTCCGTCTGTGAGTAATCCAGTGATTTAAGCCATGTGGTTAGTTTCATCTTAGTTTTCTTTTTTGTAAGCGGGTTGAGGTTAAGAATTTTATTTAATTTATTATAAATATAAATCGATAGGTACAGGCGTTGCCGTCGAGCAGAAGCGGTCTTACATTTGACTGCACGACATACATTGACTATGGTTCTTTTGTGTTTTGTTGCATGATTTATTGGTGTAATTTCATGTTGTTTTATTGTGAGATTGAGTATGTATAGTTGGCGTACTGTAAATACTTGACAATTTTCATATAGCGTTTTTGTAGGGAACCGGGAATAATCAATTATGGATAGGAGATACGACATGAATAGTCCGGTAAATGATATGCCTATTAAAATATTAATTATGTTTCATTGTATAGTATCTTCATTGTATTATCAAAATAAATCATAGTTTTTTTTTTTAT
This sequence comes from Aporophyla nigra, assembly GCA_947507805.1. Lineage (NCBI taxonomy): Eukaryota > Metazoa > Arthropoda > Insecta > Lepidoptera > Noctuidae > Aporophyla > Aporophyla nigra. The sequence goes on along the minus strand of OX382302.1, from coordinate 12,105,236 downwards.
ATATATTAGCCTACACTGTCCCACTGCTAAGCAAATGCCTCCCCAAATCCCTCCAGGTATCCTTTTACAGGGCCACCTCGATCCAACCCTTGGAGTGCACGTCTAGGTCGTCTCGCCACCTCTTCTTGGGCTGGCCTCGCCGGCGCCGTGCATCCTCAGGCACCCAGTGTGTGGAGACTATTACCCAGCGGTCTCTGTGCATGCGACTAGTGTGACCCGCCCAGTCCCATTTAAGCCTGGCAGCCTTTTTGCCTACGTCTAAGATTCCCGTTTTGGAACGCAACGTGGTGTTTCGTATTCTGTTGGTTCGTTTAACCCCTAAAATGCTGCACTCCATTGCTCTTTGGCGAACCCCAAGCTGGAACTTTTGTGAATCGATGAGCGACCAGGTCTGAGCACCCTAGGTAAGGACGGGCAGGATACACATATTGATCAGTTTTCGCTTCAGGGAAATCGGTAGATCACCCTTCATTAACGTCTTCATGACCAGTAGCTTTTCCAGGCATTTTGGATGCGGCGATCGATTTCCTTTCCTTGCCTGTTTCCGAAAGAAACTAACTGACCCAAGTAGATGTCCTCATCAACATACTCTATTTCCTGCCCATCTACCTCGACCCTACGCTTAGTGCTGTCGGTGATGGCTTTGGTTTTAGACCGATTCATCACGAATCCCACGTTTAGACTAGCCGTGCTTAGGTCTTGAAGCAGGCTTGTAGTTTCAGAGCAGTGGAGGCAAAAAGGACTATGTCGTCAGTAATAGTTTTTTTGTTTTTTAATGGTTTTAAATAGTGTGGAATACTTTTGAGGTATTTTCATAATGACTCTACTTTTATCAGTATGTGTCAATAAAATATTCACATCAAATGATATCAAGTACCCCACAATTTTTTTTTCATTGAAATATTTTCTTTACTAATAACTCTTTCTCAATTTATTTATTTTCTTCTTTTTAGTTTGGGTTTGTATTAAAATATGTTTTTCAAACTTAGTATTATTTTTAAATATATATTTTACAACGTTATATGGCTCAGATCGGGAGTTTAAAATTCAATTTTATACCTTAAATCATCATTATCATCATTTCAGCCGTCAGACGTCCACTGCTGGACGTATGCCTCCCACAATTTAAGGGATTTGCTATAATCACCGCGTTTGACAGGCGGGTTGGCGATATCAGTATGGTGGAACAAGGCTTAAAGAACGCTGCTGCCCATTCTATATTAAGTCCCTTAATCGTCTCTTACGACACCCATGGTAAGAAATGGGACGCCTACCATAAATATTAATGATACTATCCATATGACGTGTAGTACCTATAGTGTGTGGTGGTATCTTCAAAGTACGTTTTAACTTTAAATAGGTACTCATACGCACGCACTGACCCTTTTAAATTTCTGACGTCACGCGTCGTACAGGAGTTCAGGACTTTTAAAATCGTGCTTCTAAATTGCGAGCATTTTAAACAACATGTGACCGAAAAGTAGATAATTTATTCTAAAAAAGTCTAAATAAATAATACAATAACCGAACAAAATTGATTTAGGTAGGAGTACCCAAATCAATTAGTACGTACATGCTGCTTGTAACAGGTGTGGAGAGCACTGAAAAGTTCCTGATATCTCAATGAACTCTTAAGTTAAACATTATACATTCCACAACGAAATGATAAAAGATTTATTACTCTAAGAATAATTGAAGCAACGCAAACCGTAGCCACGAGCCACGCGGACAGACCCTTGGGTAATTCGTCACGCCTTAAGAACTTCTATGTAATTAAATTATTCCTTGAGCAAGTCCCAAGTTCGATCGTCCACAAAACTTTTAAATAATATTATACCCTTTTATGAAAACAAAGTTCTCTCATAAATAAAAATGGCTCGACATCGAAGCCAGTGTTGAAATAATTACTGAAAAGAAATTATGCTTTAGGATATTAGGTTTTCGGGACAGACAAACAAAGAGAGTAAAGTAAATTTCATTGTTGGTGTCATCATTAGATAAGATTTCCGTTTACACAGAGTTATCGCTGTATGCGCACAGATACAACGCATCAGCTTCCGTTAACGATCAACTCCTGCGCATACGTAAACAGTTATCACATTAAACGAAGAACAAAGAACACAGTGTGTTTTGAATGTCGATAATTTTAAAAATGCGTCTACTGCTATTAGGGCAACAGACTAAACACATAGCTCATTAAAGCTGTTAACAAAGTTACATAAAGTACGCACAAAGAGCTATTGTTTCTTCATCAGAAGTTGTTAAATTAGTAGGTTTAGATACTAGACTATTTTGTAGTCAATTAGTACCTACACACTTCTTGGAGCTGTTATTAATTGTGTGTCGAGCCGTGTGACGGGTGGGTGAGTCCTTATAATTTGAAACATCACTACGTAAAATTTAAAGCTGTCCATGCTTTTACATTTTAACACTTTAAAAATGTAAAAGCATTGACAGCTTTACATTTTTGACAGACCATAAATATCTCTTAACAACGTGATAATAACTTCGGTCAACGAGATACACCTCCAACGACTAGAACAATAACTTTTTTTGAAGAGTATTAAGATCGTCGCCGTTCACAAGTTAAAATATCTACATTGATTTGACTTTTCTAAAGTTAGTATCCTAGGAAAGCTCTGTAAGTGTATCTCTTTTAAGACAATCTTTGAAGGCAACCACCCTTCCTCCCTTTGAAGGGTGGTTGGTAGGAGGATTAGAATACCTGGATTGAAGAAGCCTATAGTAGCCTACTACTAGTAAGCCTATTGAAGTTGACTGCTATGGACAATGACCATGATATGCTATATTGTAACAGGTTACAAGTCAAATGTCAGGTATAAATAACACACTTTGTTTTAAATCATCTAAGATACTTTAAAAAATAGCTGTCTTCTTTACATACAGAATCAAGACACATTATTAAAAAGCAGCTCAAAAGATGCTTAATATATTTCTTTGAAAGAGTAAATTAAAAACATAATTTATGGACTCTACTTATCCCACATAATTTATAATTTAGCTTTGAATAAAGTGTTCTACTATACTTATCTAGATGTCACTACCTTAACAACAATATAAACATAGTTACAATGTTATAAAATTAAATTGTACATAAACGTTTTTGTCTGCTATTCTGTTTGAAAGGTCAAGGAATTTAGCAAAAAAGTTGCCAGCCTCCATTATAATTATTTACCCATCTCGAGTTGAGCAGCAAACCAAACAAAAGAATACATGATAAATATTTGTAAGCATTTTGGAAGTATCAACTTTGCAAAAAAATATACATAGTTACGAGTTAGATTACACTGAAAAGTAAAATAACGAAGCTAACTTACCCCAAACGCCTGGAGTAATTGGATGTTTCTGTTAGAAACTTCTTGGAAGTCTTAAATTAAATTATGAAAAAAATAACTCTTTTCCATATTAGCAATATATACAGATACGTAAGAAAATCTGTTCTAACTAAGTCTAGAAAATATTGCAATGCTCTGTTCGCTATTAGAAGATCATGCTTCGATTGCGCCAAAAATTAACCTTTATGGAGTCATTGTATTACTAGACATAAGAGAGGCAAGTCCTGCTCACAATCTCATCTCAGTCTCAATCTGTCAAAAACACACCCCCCCCCCCCCCTACATTATTGACAAGTTTTTGACGTTACCGTGTCGCTAAGACGAGGTTGCGACTAGATTTTTAACGTTTTTAATTACGTGAATTGTCCTTCAGGAATTATCCCACAGGGTCATACTAACGGATAAAAAGTACCTATTTTTTACCCGGACCCCTTATAGGTTAGGTAGGTGGATAGGTTATCCTATGTGTATCCAGGTTATAAGGTTAAGGTTATAAGGTTCAAATTCTACATCTTCTTCCTGGGACAGAAACACAAACATATGCCTCAAGTTACTTGCGGTCAACGCTTCATCCACAGCCCATTCCTCCCGCATTCAAAATATGTCATACTAGATTTTTCCCGTCACGTCGTCTGCAATCCAGCATGAAAAGTAGCATTTTATGATCCTCCTATCTGTTGCGCCAAATATTAGCCATACACGTTTGGCTGTTATTGCGTAATTGAGGAAGAGTCATCCAAATATTAGCTCAAATCCAATGTTTTATAAATACATTTGCCTCATTCATTGTAAATAAGTCGTGAATTCTACTTAAACTTATCGATTATTACGGAAGTTTGAATTGATTTTTTATGCATTATTTTAATATCAAATTCCTTCCGACGAATATTCACTATGGCAACAATGTCAAAGAACAACTTATTGATATTGTAACAAACTTTGGAATGTATTTTCATTATAGCTACTGAATGTATTATTTTCACTTTGGCTACACTTAGAAATGACGTTTGTGACAATCTCGTTATTTCTGGGTGGGGCAAAAGTCGTTTTAAATCGTACAGGTCAGTGATCATTTGGCTACGAAACATGTTGGTTGAAATTGAAATCAGGATTCTGTGCGTACAATACAGTTATCTAATACAAAGAAAAATGTTCAATTAAAATGTAAATTCAATTTAAAATAGAATTGTTTTAATACAAATGTATAAACTATCACATTTATAAACGAATTAGGATGAACTCCAATGAACTCGGCACGGGTATTGTTACCAGACTATCTGTACTCAAAATTCTGTACCAATACACGTGTCACGCCCATAGTAACATGGCACAAGGTCTGACAAGGGCGAACATGACATGTTGACAAAATCATTACGAGTTAACTTACCTACATAACGTGAATCATTTTTTATTTGTATGCTCATACTGAATTTAATTATGATTGTGTTTGTTGAGCTTAAAGTCACAGCTGAGTTTTATGATAAGTGGACACTCACTATTTTCAGAGCCAGGCTAATCATTTTATTACGTGGGTACTGGTGTAGGTTCTGTCCTACGAAGTTTTTTTTTTTTTGACATCAGCATGTAAGTAACTTCTGTACTGAGCCACTCTAATTAATTTTAAGTTAACAATGAAAGTAGCAAAAATCATCACTTTAGTGCACGTGCCGTGTGCACGTGTGAATGTAAAAATATCGCGACGGAAAATAGCGCTGAGGGTTCAAAATCGAAATGTGTCTTATTTATTTATTTATTAAAACTTTATGCACAAGTAAAAAATACTGTACAAAGGCGGACTTAATGCCTGAGACATTTTCTACCAGTCAACCTTAGGGTGATGCAGAGACAAAACATGGCAGGTGCGACATAGGGATAGATAATTCGGAAAATAATACATACAAATACATAGATACATGTGGGTGTTTTCTCATCGCGCTGTGATGCATGCTATATCCTAGCTGAACATGATTGTGCCATATTTTTTATTTAACACCATTATATACCATGTTTTTAGCAAATAAATATATTATTATTATTATTATTTTGCTATTGAATTCTCAATGTTCGATTCAACACATAAAGTTAAAAATCCAGTGTGCGATAAAATCCCGCCGCGATATTTTTACGTCTTGATCTAACTAAGCAAAATTTAAACATAAAGTGCTCAACCTGTCAGGGTCGCGAGATTGTTCGAAAGAGATACCGTGACCCTGGCACATGGGCAACTGAAGGAACACGGGTGGGTTTTAGTCAGTAAAAGTCTGACACGCCCTCTCGCTCCGCCCAGAGCGGGAGAAGTAATTTGATGATTTCCAATATATAAAAAAAGTCAATTTTCTGGGCTGGGTGACATGATGAAAATCATATCAAACCTTCATGTGTCTGAGTCTGGCGTTGTTGCCAAGTTTGTCCACGTTCCCACGTATCCAACTAATATTATAAATGTGAATGTAAGTTTGTTTGTTACGCTTTCACGCGAAAACTATTTAACCGATCATCATGAAACTTAGTACACTTATGCTTGGAGGTATTAGAAGTAACATAGGATACTTTTTACGAAAAAAAAATAAACTGTATTTATTGTTATTCTTAACGCGTCGATTATCCGAACTAATTGGGGGACAGGAGTGTTCGGAAAACCGTTTTTTTTTTCGGATAATCGAACTGTATTGATTCAGCCATACATATTTATGTACCTACAGGTGAATGAAAACCTTATGTTTAGACATATCTTTAATCTATACCAATAAATAAAATTGGAGTGTCTGTTTTTAATATTAAGATAACCACTTTTTACTAAGTGTATATGGATGTATACACGGTACATATACCAAAACCAACATTTTTTACAAGTTTTGTTTGTCTGTCTGTATGTCTGTTTGTTCCGGCTAATCTCTGAAATGTGTGGACCGATTTTGACGGAACTTTCACTGGCAGATAGCTGATGTAACAAGGAGTAACTTAGGCTACTTTTATTTTAGAAAAAATAAATAATAGTTAAAAAAAACTAAAAACACGCTGAATTTTGAGACGTATGTCAACGTAGTTTGTGACGTTTGTCAGCGTAGTTTTCAAAGACAGTTTTTATGAAAAACTTTTTGTTAAATACCACGCGGACGAAGTCACGGGTATATCTATTACCTATACCTAATATAACCTGAATTAACACATCTTACCGCGGTAGTACGTCCTCCTGCGTTAATTTCCGACATCCACGCGGGCGAAGCCGCGGGCAAAAGCTAGTGACAAATAGTTTCTTTCACGCGGTATAATTTAGTTTATCAACTAACGGCACCTTTTTTTATTGGGTTGGAAAATATCAAGTGACGTCTCCCACTCTGGGTGGAGCGGAAGGGCGCGTCAGAAACTGACTAAAACCCACCCGTGATCCTTCAGTTGCCCATATGCCAGGGCCACGGCATCTCTTTCCAAAAAAACTGGCTACGTGGGAGTGACATAATATGAGTACACACAACGTTCGAGACCATTTCCCGTGTATTGTAGCGCGGGAGGAGGATAGCACGTGCGAGTCGGGCGGGCGTAGTAGTTCGGATAAGCCGGTCGGTCGGTCGACGTTCGGATAATCGACGCTCTACTGTACTATAAAGCTGAAGAGATTGTTTATTTTTTTGGTTGAACGAAAAATTGTCGAAAACTGGCAGGCAATTCGATGCGACGGGAAGGGTCAGGGGAGCAAAAATTTGGCGCGGACGAAGTCGCGGGCAGAAGCTATATACATATGAACCTTTCTCTTGAATCACTTTGTCTATTAATAAAACCTGCACTAAAATCGGTGCGTAGTTTAAAAGATGTAAGCATACAGACGCGGGAAGCAAGTTTGTTTTATACTATGTTAAGATATAGATGTATGTAACGTTTAAAAACGTTTTACCTACACACAATGAAATTGATGTTCAGTTTAAGATATAATTTAAAATAAGTAGCAAAATACCATTTATAAAACATGAACGATGCTTAGATAACTCTAGAACAGCAATGTTGTTGTTAACTTAGAAAAATACATGTAATCATACTTGACAATCCATTACATAGACACAGGTCATCAATTATGAGGGTACACAGCAAACCGACATTATTAACACAATCATTTTCTAAGATGTTGTATAAGTACTTATATTCAAGAAGAGGTACGTACCTGAATATAGAGAAATAATAATATGTCATTATGCAAATACAGTAGATGTTCTCGAGCAGAGATTATAATGTCAAAACTAACGTCATAGGTAAATACAGCGTTAGTGAGTGCTGTAGAGATAGCAGAATACAATGATAATTATGAATCTCACTAACGCTGTAGTTCTTGTAAGGTACTTACCGGCTCTTCTCCATAGGAAAAGACCAATTGGAATTGTGCACCTAGCTATACTTAAGTTAAAAAAAAAATTGATTGTAGTTGGGCAAAAAGAGCGCATCTACTTCAATTATTCAAGATATTTAATTTAATTCGTTTCTGCCAGCGGCACGTCCGGGTAGAGAACGGAAACTATCCCAGGGATGCAATACCGGGATAAAGGTATTCCGTGTTAATTAACTAGTGCATGTTGTAACTAGCTGTATGCCAAATTTCATCCAAATCCGTTCTGACGTTTTTGCGTGATTGAGTAACAAACATCCAAACATAAAACGAGTGAAAGGTCCAGAAAAGGACACAAATTCAAGGTGAAATAAACAACCGCCACTACCCATCTATCTTGAGTATAGACAAACCATAGTATTTTTATTTAATCATTTATGTACACACATATATAAACAGACAAGAAGAATATAACAGTAAAATTGGTACAGAGGTGATGCTTATTTCTATAGAAATTTCTTCCAGCATACCCACGATAGGAGATTCTTCCAGCATACCCACGATAGGAGACAAGATAAAGAGATGTAGGCAGCGTGCGTAAGAGTAAAAGAGAAAATAAAATACATATAATCAAAAACCATTCCCTTAATAAAATTAAATAAATAATGTAAGAATATACTTACATACATACAAACATACATACATACATATATACATACATACAGAATATCTAAAATTAATATCATTAAAATTAAAATAATAATACACACACACAATTATAACGATGTGGACAGATAGTGTTCTTTCACTCTTCTTTTGAAAACTGCTGCAGTTTGGCAGTCCCTAAGGGGGCGTCCATTAATTACGTGAGGTGTTCTAGGGGGGGAGGGGATCAAGCTAAATCTTTCTAAATCTCACTTAGGGGGGACGGGAGTCTTGGCAAATATCACGTATTTATTTTTCTTGCAGAAAACGGTGTAAAATTGCGTGAACAATTATTTCTACAATAAAATATGGCCAAATCTAAGACAATAGTAAACTGATAAAATAATTAACTTGACTCAAGAGCCAAAATCTTGAACCAAGAATATCATTTAGAAGAAAAAGATTTTCTTGAGTCAAGAGAATAAATTCTTGAAAATTTCTTTGTTTTTGTTTTTTTTTTTTTTTCTCAATTATCTAACACGTTTACAGCCCAAATAGAAGTTTTGAAGAATCTCGTGTGAGATTATGGACGATTATTGGGGGGAGGGAGTTGAGGAAAATCTTACGATATCTCACCAAGGGGGGAGGGGGGGTCGAAAAATTCTCAAAACAGCCTCACGTAATTAATGGACGCCCCCTAATGTAGTATTATGATGGGAAGACCGGTCCCCGAAGGTGCGAATCAAAACTGTACATCAACATAAATAAAAGTTACTTCTTCCATTATCAGTGGCACGATGAGAATGAACGTGATGAAGAATTGCCAAACTAAAGTGACATTGGGCTGGTCACATTGCAGGACTGATGGCCGATGGGGCCAAAAGGTTCTGGAGTGGCGAAAGCATACTGAAAGACGTAAAGTTGTAAAGCGTCCCCCAAGGTGGACCGATGACCTTGTGAATGCCGTAGGAATGCGCTGGATGCGGGAAGCACAGAACCAGTCGAAGTGGTGGAGCTTGGGGGAAGCCTACTACGTCCAGCAGTTAGGGTTGCCACCTTTTTTCTTGCAATTAAAGAACATTGGTTATAATAGGTGAGAAAAAAAAAGTATATAGGGTAAAAATAAAGTATGTCTCATTTGTCTTTATTATTATATTTACAATCTTTTTTTTTTTGGAGTATGTATCAAAAATATTTCGTTTAACGAAAAAGTACTTACGACTTAACTTTTCAAAATCCCCAAGAAATCAAATCTTGCAACATAAAGTATTTTCGTGTACTTTATTGTTCTCATAAGTCATAGAGTACAATTATGTGAAATAACGTACAAGACTTTATTATAAAGTACGGGTGGCGACCCTACCAGCAGTGGACGTCCTTCGACTGAAATTATGATAAACAAATTTGATTTATTTTGAAAACTTGAACTTTGGTAATAATAATAATTATTATTATAAACATTTATTTCAGACAAAGTCCATAGTGTGTTAGTAACAATAATCTTAAAAACCTAATGTTAGTATTGAGTAACAAAATTAAATGACGACATGAAGTCGCACCCACCTTTGCAGCATAGGGGGACTATCACCGATCAGTAAAAACACCCAGTATAGTGTTGGTACTGCCACGAACACGAGTGAGTAGGGAGACGCATCTTTTTCTAATGATAGCGGCAAAGCCATCAACCCGCGCCTCAGCAAACATCTCTGACGCACTGCACCGCCATGGCAACCCCAACAGCACCCTGAGTGCATTATTATATTATAGGTACAGGCACAGTAATTGTCAAAAACTAACTCATATGCCATTTTCCTTCAATATAATGACAAAATCGCCATCTTCCTTCCTGATTTTTTTATTCCTGCGTGAGGCCTCACAAATCTGAAGAACCCTTTGGATATTATAAATGACGTTATTTCTGTAAGTAGGGTAGGGGGTATCATATTTTTTTAAACTAGATGAGTTAGGCTTTTTCTTACTGACTATTTTGAGAAGAAAGGCCGAAACAAACTCAGAGGTCACGGTCTCTTTTAAAGGCTAGACATTAACGTCCCTCAGCGTCACCCCAACAGACCTGGGAATTGGAACTCGGACCCCATGCTCAGCAGCACTTGCTACCACTAGACCAACGAAGCAGAGGGGTAATTGCGTAACTTGCTATCAGTAGGAAATGGTTTCATATTGATAGTTAAACAACATTCATTGCGTTATTTACGTTGCTGAGCCGACAATTTATTCGAACAAATGGCGCAATGGTTTAGAAATAAACTTCAATCCGATTCAGATTCTGATAGATAGTGCGTTTCGCAATTAGGGTGCAGGCACTTACTGTACACAGATAGAATTAAATTTTAAATTGTATCATTCAAGATTACTTTCCAATTTCTTTGCCCCTTCGGCATCTCAAAGGTAACATTATTATTGGCTATCATGTGGTACCTTTACTATGGGTTACTCCTAAGAACTTAGTGCAAGAAAGACGCATGCAGACAAGTTTCATGTTACGCAAGATACTTGCATTATTGGAAAATTTGGGGTGAATCTTGCATGCAACCGTTATTAGGATTCATAACGCATAGTTACAAGCACCTATGGTTACAAGCATAAATTATATATTACTATGGACTGTTCGACAATAATCTAGACACACGGTAACGTGTCAAGCCAAGTTCAAGTACAATATATCTAATTTCATGATAAAACTTTCTGACGAGAGTGACGAGACAAGCCACGCTTAAATATAGGTCTGTCTTGTCAAATTGTTAAGTGTTCCTTCGATGTCCCATAATAGTGCTGCCACTTGTAACTAGATATATAGGGTGACAGGAATATTGGCGCGCAAACAGCACATGGTTCCAAACCCTCTAACCCATATTGAAATATATGGTTGGTTTTTCAAAGAAAGTAGTTCCTCCACACATTTTTATAGCGTAGATATTATTACACTTTTCTATGGAACAACAGATTTTTTTTTTTTGGGATAAAATCATGTGTCAAGTCCATGGTAACAAGTTGCTCGTCAGTGTTCGTGTCATCGTGTATGCCTTCCACAAATGATCACATACATTTGCCGTCGTCTCAACGCCAGATATGGATTAATCTTGAAATCAGATATTATTGCCGATCGACCCATCCTACTCGTGATCGTCGATATTGTCGATATTATTGACGCTGACTGCACACACTTAGCTATTGACGCTATATCGAGAGGAATAGACTGTTCACAATAATCTAAACCACTACGAAAATTAAATATTAACTCAATAACACAGGTAATGTTTCAGGCTATAGACAGTACACGACAACTGTCATTCTGACAAGAACTTTATCCAATTGTGAAAAAGTTTAATTTTCTTAGTTGTTAAGATCATTTTGAGCAATCGGTTCGTCCCAATATTTTTGACGCTGATTGTACTTAGGTCAACGTCATACGTGCGTGCAAGCTACGTGTAAAACATGAATTTAGCGTTCAAACACTAATGAAGCATTAAAAATATATTACAAGCCATTTGATTAATGATCATTAATATCTAATTAGTTAATAATGTATTTAACACAAAGTGCAATGGCGGTATATTGGTTCATTTTAGCCCGCAGTGTGTCAATAATTGTCGAGTGTTGACCATCATTAAAATTAGTGTTGGATATTCGAAATCAGAAATATCGTGGTATCATATAAGTATAATATATATAAGTACTTATTTATCTCTTATCATCATGTACCAACACAAGTACCACGAGTTTGACGAATCTAGTGACAGTGATGACGAAGTGAGGATCATTCGAGAATACAGAAACAAAAATCAGGTATTTATGTAATATTAGATGTTTCCCGCGACTTAACGTCCGCATAAATAGCGGAAATTCGTGCTACCGAGATAAAAAGTATCCTATGTGTGAATCCAGGTAATAAACTATCTGTGTACCAAATTTCACCCAAATCCGTTCCGCCATTTTTGCGTAATTGAATATCAATCATACCACAAGCTTTTACATTTATACTAGGATGTTCAAGTATAAATGGGATTATTTCGCGAGTACAATAGTAGGGGTTAAGAATTAATATATCTTCTCTTTGTGAAAAGTATACGGAAAGCAGGAAATAACTTTTCATAAACAAGCTTTTGTACAGAACGTCTTGAGTGAAGAAACAGAATATTTAATCAAAATTTAGAGAATGTTACGTTAAAGCTATGTTTACTGAACAGTCAAAATGAAATGTTAGATGAAGAAGATGAGAAATAAAAATTGTGTTTGTTTTCATTCTTAAGCCGTAGTCATTGGACTGATGAACATCGATCCACTCAGAAATACCTACTGTAGATGCCATAATGAATACATAATCAGCCTATGATGTTCCCACTGCTGGGACACAGGCCTCCTCCCGATTAGAGGGAGGAGGCTTTAACGAGGAGTATTAACTGAAGTTCTTAGGAAGGAAATTCGTAGAACAGGGCATAAATTTCGTAACAGGCTCTGTAGGTATAAGAAGTTTTTTACGTTATTACAAAATTAACCCGCGTAGAGGCTCATTAGCTAGAAATCATCTTCAGCAGCCTATAATGTTCCCACTGCTGGGACACAGGCCTCCTCTCGGTGAGAGGGAGTGGGCGGTAATGCACCTTGCGGAGCCAGTGCGGGTTGTTAGATGTCACATGTCTACGAATTTTTGGTTCTAGGACATAGACGAGTCTTAAAAAGGACTCGAGTATTAGAAAAGGGCTCGAGTTTATGAATAACTCATCAGATTTTTTTGTACGCATAATTGCGTCATAACCACTAATTTGAACTTATCACCTTCTGTTCCAGTCTTTTCGAATGATGAGCTACAAGTCTCATCTTCATGCTCCGAGTTTTTCTTTAAAACTCGAGTTGATTTTAGGAATCGAGTCCTCTTTAGATTCGAGTCCTTTTTAGACTCGAGTCCTTTTCAAGACTCGAGTGCTTGACTCTAGACTTCTGAATGAGTCGAGTCTTTCAAATTACGACTCGAGGACTTGAGTCCTTTGCAACACTAGCCATCACCGCTCGCAATAATAAAAAATAAAAAATATAACGAATAATCTACTTACAAAAAATCTTAAAGTCACTGACAGGCGCCACCTTGACTAAAATTTGAAACATGGAATTTTGCACGAAATTTCATAGCGAAAGTGGAAGAGTTTTGAAAATTCTCTCCCTTAACGGGTTAAACAAGGGTTGATAGTTTGTACTGTTTTTCTTTTTTTTTTTTTTTGTTCGCGCGACCCTGGCAGGCATCGGTCCTAGCAGACCCCTTCAGTATTGCTGACATCTCTTTGAGACGCGCCGTCGACCCGAGCCTGGTCCTTACCGGGCGGCGAGCTACCCATTACTCGCCGCAAGCTCGCGCCTATGGTGGCCGGGAGTCTACAATGGACTCCCGACGCCCGGGGCGTCTCCTCCTGCGGCGTCTAGGGGCGTGACTGCCTCTCTCTCACGCGTCCCGCCACCTCCTTCGCGAGCATTAGTGCTTCGCAGAAGGAGATGACGGCTTCCCATGCCCTCTCGCTCCGTACCATGGCTTGCACCAGGGCTAGATGCGAGAGGTCGCCGCCGATCACCTCCACGAGGACACGGCGGTGCTCCGCTCAGGCAAGGCACACCTCCACCATATACTCCACCGTGTCCTCTAGACGATCCTCGCATTGGAAACACCCAGTCGTTTCCAATGGTTTGTCTCTCATTCTTGCCGATGAAAAATGCCATCGGGCGTACCGCTTAGCAACATAAAAATATTAAACTTCCGACATACCTACCTAAACATCAATAAATGGAAAAACGAAAAAATATTAGTAAACTAAGTCTGGTGAGGCGCAACATGGTTTCTCGAGATCGAATCTGTATAAGTGGCGTATGAATATTTGATTGAATCTTGTTATTTTACCCACGAGCTGTTCATATTTTGTGTCGAATCTGACGCTTATTTGAATATAAGTCAAATTCCATGTTAAATTTAGGTTCCGAAACATGTAATAAATCAAATAAGTTTGTTTCAAGTTATCGAGGGGCGAACCGGCGTCATATATTTCAAGTATAGTAACCAAAGGATTTAATTAACCGGGATCGTCGGTAACAGTTGAAGTTTATTAAGCGGATCTTCTCTAATTAACTAGAATTTTATAAATTAAGTGTTTGCTTTTTATTCATCATATCACCCATAAGGCGTCCCCCAATTTGGGGGTTTTGCCATAATCGACACGCTTGGCAGGCGGGTTGACGGTCGCAGTCTGGTAAAATGCATAGAGAACGCTGCTGCCCATTCTCTAGCAAGTCCTCTAACGCAAAGCTTAACGCCAAGAGTTAGAAATCCAGCTGTGTTTTTTCGACGCGCTGGAAAGCTCGTGTGTTGGATTCTCAATGCTCAGTTCAACACTAAGAGTTGAAAATCCCGTGCGCGATAAAATCCAGCCACGATTTTTTTACGGTATGTGGTCTATAAAGCTATCTGCAATACCAGTTGCATTACAATCCTAGAGAAAAATTTGAAGCATGCTGAAGTAAAGAACTATTAGTAGGTAGGTACTGCTGAAATGTCTCATTAGCCTTTATTTAGACTGCCGCTCGTGTCCTTGAAACTGGCATCAGATACCAGCACTTCCACTGCTGGCTGGCTTCTGCAGGCTAAAAAGTTACAAAAATGTGAAGAAAATTATTATTATTTCATCCGTGAGACGTCCACTGTTGGACATAGGCCTCCCCCAATTTGGGGGGCTTGTTTTGGCTTGGTTTGGCGATCCCAGTATGGTGGTTAAATGCATAGAGAACGCTGCAGTCTATTCTCTAGTAAGTCCGTTAGTCGCCTTTTACTACACACACGGGATTAAAAGGGCTGGTGCTATTCTTTACGTCTGGCAACACACGAATGATAAGGAAAATTATACAAAACTTAAATGAATACTACACTTACGTCCAATCGTTTCTTTAGAAAAAGTAATAAGAGATTTATAACGTCCATTAGCCTGTTTGGAAACACCGAAACAAGTTTCGAACTGGAAAAATAAAAGGAAGGCTTAACTTATCCAATGGAAACTGACACGAACCGAACTTTACTCTCAGATCTTCTTTCTTATACAATATAAGCTGTTCCATTATTAATGAATCAAATAGAAATTGATGCCATTAATAATTCATTTTACTTAAAGGCTGTTTTATCAACTTTTGTTAGAGTATACGTGAACCGTGGAAACAATAGGTACGCAACAAAAACACGACGGCAGTTACGCAAATAATTCCCGACTTGTGATGTTTAAAAATACTGCCGAAACAAGTTATCTAAACTAGCCAAAGCATACTAAATTCTAATAACAAAAGCAGTATCATATTCAACTGCTTTACCTAGGTATTTTATACCAAGTTAAAGTCGTCTATAACGAATTTCGGCTATGGCAATCAATCTCAGCGAAGACTACAAATCTACTCGGAACATATTATTATAGTGCACAAATGTGTGCGTGGACACAGATGCATGCACTCACTCTTCCCTCATTCTCATAGCCAGTAGAGTAATAAAATCCTATGAGTCTCACCAAGACCGCTTTTAGTACCTATTTTGCAACTAGATGGCGTTAGAGTCGAATTAGATCTGGCTATGGTTTCGTTACCGCGGAAAGGACTAGTACCCTGTGTATAAAATTTCTAAATTACCCACGAAAGCTGGACAAAGGCCTTTCCTAATTACTATTTTTGTTAATGGCGATTCTCACGAGAGTGAAGATAGCTATTTATAAATCGACGAATAATTAAAAAAACTAAAAAACACGCTTCTATTGAAAACCAAACTAAAAAGTACAAATAATGGAAAAAAGCGTGGGGTGCTTTTTAAAGTATTTTTTTATTGATATCAGGCACCCCACGCTTTTTTCCATTATTTTGTACTTTTTAGTTTGGTATTCAATAGAAGCGTGTTTTTTTTAGTTTTTTTAACTATTATTTATTTTCTATTTTTAGGGTGTTTTGAATTTTGAGACGTATGTCAGCGTAGTTTGTGACGTACGTCAGCCTAGTTTGTGACGTATGTCAGCGTAGTTTGTGACGTATGTCAGCGTAGTTTCTGTCATATGTCAGCGTAGTTTGTGACGTATGTCAGCGTAGTTTTCGAAGACAGTTTTTTTGTTGTCCTGGTAACCCTGGCAAGGATAATGGCACAAATTTATGAAATTATTGCATTGTCATCGGTCCTTGACAGTTGTGCAAAATTTGAATGAAATCTGGTCGTTTAAAGTGGGTCAAAATCGCGCTATAAAGAGTCGGTTACAAACAAACATACAAACCTACAAATATACATACAAACATACAAGTGAAGCTAATATAAAGCGTGTAAAAAGGAGAACTTTATGTTCTCATAATAATAAACTAATTATATGATAGGTATTAGGTACATGGTGCTCATATTTACAAACAATGCCTGTCCTTTCTCTGTATCTGGTATGATACGGCTCGTGACTGCTTACCATCATATGGGCCACCAGCTTATTTGCCACCCAAAAACGTAGAAAGAGCATTTTTATCAAACAAACTCTTGTGGAAAAGTCAGGAAAAACCATATTTGACCCCTAAAATACCCTGACATGATTTGTGGCTCACGTGAGATGACTTTGTAAGCAAGGTAAAATGGACACAAAAAATATGACAGCAGAAGTTATAGGTATTGATGCTCGTGCGCACGACAGATGTGTTTCTCCGTTGCCCATCAATATCTTTGAGCCATAGAAATACGGCATTTGATAGCTGGTAAATGGACATTTATTATTTGTACCGTGTGGTGCCGGACGTAAAAAATAACACCACCCCATTTCTTCCCGTGGGTGTCGTAAAAGGCGACTAAGGGACTTACTGGAGAATGGGCAGCAGCGTTCTCTATGCATTCTACCACCATACTGCGATCGCCAACACGCCTGCCAAGCGTGGCGATTATGGCAAAGCCCCCTAAATTGGGGGAGGCCTAAGTCCAGCAATGGACGTTTTACGGCTGAAATGATGATGATGATGAAATGGACATTTTATTTCGACTTCGACGAAATTCGAACTCGACTACCTCGTTGGACTAGTGGTCGTGGGCGCTACTGCTGAGCACGAGGTCCTGGGTTCGGTTCCCAGGCCTAGCAAGTGTTTTTTTTTTTTTTTTTGGATGGGAAATCATCAAATGACTTCTCCTGCTCTGGGCGGAGCGGGAGGGCGTGTCAGACTTTTACTGACTAAAACCCACCCGTGTTCCTTCAGTTGCCCATGTGCCAGGGTCACGGTATCTCTTTCGAACAATCACGCGACCCCGGCAGACATCGGTCCTAGCAGACCCCTTCAGTGCTGCTGACATCTCTTTGAGGCGCGCGTGGAACACTACGCGCCGTCGACCCGAGCTTGGTCCTTACCGGGCGGCGAGCTACCCATTGCTCGCCGCCCGCAAGCTCGTGCCTACGGTGGCCGGGAAGCAAGTGTTAATGCGGTTTACTATCTAGATTTTGCAGTAGAAGTCCAGAAGGATTTGTGTCCGCTTGCTGGCACCGCCCCCTATTACATGGAAGTTAAACATAACAGGCGAAATTCGTGTGGACTACAGGTTCACCACTGCCCAACCCTTCAGGGAAACAAGGCGTGATGTTAGGTTATTTCGAACAACATTGATTTCATAAGGAAATTTAAAAAGTTCTTACTAAGAACTTTTCCATTTATTCCACGTTAAAGTTTTCATTTAAGTCCGGTATAAAATGAACAGCTCTTTAGTGTAGGGTTGACTGGGCTTACCTGAAACGCTTTTTGAGAAAATCGGTTAGTAGGATTTTGATTTTATACCCAAACTGTGTGATAATGGGTTTTAATTGTAGCTAGACTATCTTGCTAAATACATAAATCTTTATTTAATATACACCCGTAACTTAGTTAGGCATTATTTAATAGTCTACAGAAAATGTTTCATCATCATCATCATCATTTGAGCCGTAAGACGTACACTGCTGGACTTAGGCCTCTCCCAATTTGGGGGGCTTTGCCATAATCGCCACGCTTGGCAGGCGGGTTGGCGATCGCAGTATGGTGGTAAAATGCATAGAGAACGCTGCTGCCCATTCTCTAGTAAGTCCCTTAGTCGCCTTCTACGACACCCACGGGTAGAAATGGGGTGGTGTTATTCTTTACGTCCGGCACCACACGGTACGGAAAATGTTTCAATTGACCCTAACTCTGAGTCATTTGAAACAAAATTTATCTTATCTTAAGATTTAAAAAGCCAGTTATTTTTTTACATTTTTGTGATTAAAAAATATAATTTCAAATTAATTAGAATAATATGTCTACCACCTTTTTTTTTCTTTTTTTTTTTTTGTGGGTCCTACCACGCTTAGGATCCTTACTCATAGGATTTGGCATAATACCTTATTCCTACTATGTAATTTCTGTCTTCAACCCTTTGTAAATCAGTCCATTGAAAAAGATAAACATCCTCAAAAGGTACACAATTGAGCTGAAATCAAAATTAATAAACAATTTAAAAGTTAAACAAAATCTGCCCCGATCCAATCGTTTTTGTTTGTTACAGTTAGCAATGGGAGGCGAAATGAAAACAATGTTTTGAAATTTTGAAACAACTGGACGATTATAATTGAAATAAAGCATCAACAGGGTTTTACACAAACCTAATTGTTTTGAGATTCGCTGCCGTAGGAACATTTGCCCAACACCTGAGATCAATTCAAACTTTTCCTTTAGAAGTTAGAAACATACTAAGCAAACCTTTATTACATAATCCTACTAATCCTACTTCCTACTAATATTATAATCCTACTAATATTATAAACGCGAAAGTTTGTATGTATGTATGGATGTTTGTTCCTCTTTCACGCAAAAACTACTGACCCGATTTAGATGAAATTTGGCACACAGATAGTTTATAACCTGGAATAACACATAAAGCACTTTTTATCCCGTTAGTATGTTCCCGCGGGATAAGTCCCGATCTCCACGCGGGCGAAGCCGCTGGCAAAAACTAGTATAAAATAAAGTCGCTTCCCGAGTTTGTACACTTAGATCTTTTTAACTGTACAACGGATTTTAATGCGGTTTTCATCAATTGATAGAGTGAATCAAAAGGAAGGTTTAAATATATAGCACGCGGGCGAAGCCGGTGGCAAAACCTAATTACATATAAAGTAGTTTTAAGAGCTATTGTTATGAAAACATGTATGTTTAGATAACATCTATGGTGCACATAGAAGGGCATGCGTTCGCAACATTTCCATATGTGTAATGTAGTTTACAACCCCTGTTTTGTTATGTAAATGGTGACATTATTAGCGTTCATTGTTCCGCTCTAAGCATATGATTTATGCAATAATTACAAAGAAGACGTGACTGCTCAATAATATGTGTATGCGCACTCTTTCTTATTCCCATTGACAATGGCTCACTATATTCTTTTCTATTTACTCTTTGAAGTTTCGCTTCTCGGGGTACAGGAAATTAATTCACGGTGCCTTTGAAAAGGCCTGGCGTCATGCTAAAGAATAATTGAACATGTTTTTGTTTGCTTTTTGCTTTAAATCAATAAGAAACTAATTTGAATAATATGTAGCTACTTTAAATAAAAACACAAGCAGTTATAATAGAACTGTTCAAATAAACACCTTTTAAATACAAGTTACGTATAATGAAGCGTCAAGCTGGTTGACAAACAATGAAAATAGGTATGCAGATTTCATCTCAAGTTTACAACATCTGGTCCATACCGCAGTGCACCATTCTCGGTCAGTCATACAAAAGTCACAACTATGTAGGTATATCACCTGAATGCTATACAACGAGATTCAATGCCACTTTTCAATAGACTAAAGCGAATAACAAATGAACTGGATGCGTCATTCCTTCATGCCTCTTTTGTTCATATTATTTTCCTGATAGAGGTTCCGATGTTAGTCATAAACTGATAATACTCATGTCTCCTTCATTAGCTAGTCGAGTGGTTCTCTTATCAGAAACGCATAAATACCTGACTAGCATTATAACGGGGTATAGCCCTTGGCCCATTAACTGTTCTTTACCGCTGCATTCCAAAACTACATTTTTTATTAGCCGCGACTTCACTCGAGTAGAGATCGGAAATTAGGCCACGGAAAAGTACTACCGGGATAAAAAGTAACCTATGTGTTAATCCAGGTTATGGACTATCTGTGTGACAAATTTCATTCAAATGCGTTTGGCCGTTTTCGCGTGATGAATAATAAACATATAAACTTCACATTTATAATGTTAGTAAGACCAGCGTTGAAGTCGGAAATTCTGCCACAGAAACGTATTACCGAAAGAAAAATCATCTTGTACCAAATCCGTACAGACAGATAGACATTTATGATATTACTATGAATGATTGCCCAATAAAATTAAATACCATTGAGGAAATCCGAATTCCGTATCGGAACACGATTTGTTGCTCAATAAACTCGAACACAACTATTTATAAACCAGATAATCGCGTGTTAGCTAATTACGAATGTCAATTAAACAGGTGTTTTTAATTACGCTGATGTTTATGTTGGTGTGATACAAATTACAAACATACAATTAAACCACGACCTTCTCTCTACATATAGTAACGCCATTCGTTCTGTAAATAAAAATGTTATCAGCGGAAATTAATCTTTGGTACACTAATCTACGGTTCCGTATGTTGCCGGACGTAAATCGCACCGCCCCATTTCTTCCCGTGGGTGTCGTAAGAGGCGACTAAGGGACTTACTAGAGAATGGGCAGCGGCGTTCTCTATGCATTTTACCACCATACGCGATCGCAATCGCCAATCCGCCTGCCAAGCGAAGCGATTATGGCAAAACTCCCCACATTGGGCTCCCCCAAGCCTATGTCAAGCAGTGGACGTAATCTGGCTGAAGTTATACTTATCTATAGGCCCTGGCTGTGCCTATGATTAAGAAATAACTCAAAGCGACCATTATTGACACCGATTTGTAACGTAGGGTTCAAACGCCGCAGTTAGACAGAAATAGGATGCTAGAACGTCCACAATAATAACCCATTTCCTCCAATTGACCACAAATTGCTTGACCCATTATCTAGCTAATACATTTCCTTTCTACCAGATGAAGTACAGATAAAACAAAGACATTTTACCGCCAAACGCAATCCAACTTGTTTCGATTTCAAAGTTTGGTTTAACAAATTAACTCGATGGCCGATGTAGGTCTCTAAACTCTAAACCGGTGCTGCGGGCTGTCACGCCATAAGAAGATATAGAAGGCTCACAGGAATTACTCTCATGGAAATTTCAGGAATGAGAGTGTTATCTATTGTTTTCGTGTAGTTCCGGATTCCGTGTGGTGCTGTATGTAAAGAATAACACAATATCCCATTCCTTCCCGTGGGTGTCATAAGAGGCGACTAACAGACTTACTAGAGAATGGGTAGCAACGTTCTCTATGCATTTTACCACCATACTGCGATCGCCAAGCGTGGCGTTTATGGGAAATCCCTCCATATGGCGGGAGGCATATGTCCAGCAGTGGACGTCTTACGGCTGAAATGTTGATGACGATGTTTTGATACGGTTATTACAGTAATTTCACTGTCGTAGCTGTGTAACACAAATAAAATGACAATTGATAGCATTTTCTTTAAATTTCACAGTTCAACTACGTTCATTGCGGTAATTAAGTTGTTGAGCAGGACGAATTTATAAAACATATGAAGCAATGCATTAGATTTTTTTTTTTTAATCGGAGATCATCAAATGACTTCTCCCGCTCTGGGCGGAACGGGAGGGCGTGTCAGACTTTTACTGACTAAAACCCACTCGTGTTCCTTCAGTTGCCCATGTGCCAGGGTCACGGTATCTCTTTCAAACAATCTCGCGACCCTGGCAGGAAATTAGACGGTTCATTATACTTAAGGTACTTATAGAATAATTAGTAAGCACGCCAGATAATCCAAATTAAGGTGAGAATTAGAAAACAAAATTACAAGATATTTTCCATAAATAAGTGCCAGTCTTCTGAGCACGTTTCCGGATGGCAGTCATGCGGACGAATACTTCGACGCCTAAGTGTCCTTTTGTTTTTGTATTTATTTATAAACATAGTTAGTCATTTTATTTAGTATCTAGTGTTAATAGGTATTTTTGGATTTCCAAGTAATTAAATTTCTTTATTTAAAGTAATCCTAAATTAATCCTTTCTATAAAAACCTATTTGCTCGTCGGTCCTCGTAAAGTTTTCCAACAAAACTTCTTGCCAGCGGTGTGAGTGAACCTTCTGTGCCGATGTCTTCTGCGTTCGTAGTTATATCGTGCTCGCCGGGTGCTCTCTCGATTACCTGCTCGTACGTGTAGTACCTCGGTACCTTCTTTCAGAGGCACGTCAGCTCCTCGCTGTATTGAATTTCTTTCCGGAGCAGTTGCCAACTTTTACTTCGTGTACTGCTAAAGGCGGACTTTATATGAAATTAGATCGTGTAGTTCCTTAGTGTGTAAACACTGAGCTGAACTGTTTGCTACTAAAGTTTAATTAACTGTTACGTAGAAGATGCTTGTTGCAGGTAGTGTTTTGGCATGTATTTAATCGAGCCACTAATTATATTTCCATTTTGCGCTCCTACAAATATTACTGAACAGTTTAATGTAACGAGTGCGCCTCAAATAATTTATATTTTGAGGACCAACATGGATGTACCTACTGCTAGTCGGCCGCTGCCAAGGCACCGGTCGCTCTACTCGCTCAGCTCGCGCGCGAATAGTCACAGTTCTAACCTAACCTTATCCATTAGTTCGAGGTGCGATCAATTAGCTCGCGCGTGGTTGGTCACAGTTTCAACCTAATCTAACCTGATGGTCGGGTTAATCTAGCTTAGTAACTGCAACCAACTATCAGAAAAAGCCAGAAAGTTAAAAAGATGCTTAATTATTCAAACAATATTAAGATTCGAATACATCGTTAGAAACGTAAAACCTTTACAGCGGTTCTTAATTTTTTTAGTGTCTTCTTATCTCAAATAGTTAAATATTTCCCTTTATTAACAAAAATGACGCTATACAACATAGAGACTATTTGGAAAAGCGGATTGGGTTTTATTGGAATGTAATCAAATAAAGTAGTTTCATGACTGACTGGTAAACAGACAGACATCGCACTGGCACTGCTATGAATATAATTTATAGGAAGATATGTTCGTTTGAGGATGTAGAAGTTTTTTTAAAAGCAGCCCCAAGGTCGACATAAACTAACGCCTTCTTCTTAAGAGACAGAAACTACATAACGCAAGCACGCAGACCTAAATTCTAGCTCGATTAAATTGCCGTGCCATGGCAAGAGAAAGAATGTAATAAAACCTGCCTATTAGTGGAGGCATCCGAGTAGAGCCTTATCTAAACCGAATAAGACAGAGATAAAAATAGTAAATGCCAATGTACAAGCGACTTTGTGCTCTTTTATCTTAATATTTTTCTAATGTGTTACGTGTGTATTATTGAATACAGGGTCAAATTTAATTGGCTAGCAATATGTTACACTCCTTTTAGGCATGGATATAGAAAAATAATGCTATAAAAAAAAAACAAAAAAAATGGTATCATGTCAGCTGGTTTTACAACTTTTCGCGAAACTTAGATATTTTTTTACGAATTTCTAAAAACTATAGCTTTTAGTTGCCTTCATGTACTTGTCATAAGATTCCTAACTCGCGTATTGCCAGCAAATTAGACCGTGAACAATGTCTAAATATGTGGCCAAACATAACTGACGAAATGTGGTACACCTCTGCCTAACCCTTTGTAGAAAACAGGCGTAATGTTATATTGTGCTAAGTATGAAGGTAAAGTAACTATTTAGAAAATTATCCACCAATTCTACCGCAGCACATTAAAGCAACCGATAAGATAGGCCGGCAATATCCGATAAAATCTATCGAGAGTAAATCAGCCGTGACATACGAGCAATATCGACGACTCGTGTAAGCAACCTAATAACCTTATGAATAAAGTTAAATATTCTTTAAATATTTAACGTTATTTTATTCCGGCTTTTCACCGTAGAGGAAAAAATGTGTTTTCTCTTGAGGTATCGATTATGTTATCCTAAAAACATCATCTTCATAATTTACCGTCTCGTTAGGCCCATCCAACCTTTTGTGCCATGATTTACTAGTACGTGGGAGAGTCATCCAGCACCCTGATTGCGAAACGCACTATTTATCAGAATCTGAATGGGATTGAAGATTATTTCTAAACCATTGCGTCATTTGTTCGAATAAATTGTCGGCTCAACAATGTAAATAACGCAATGAATGTTGTTTAACTATCAATATGAAACCAATTCCTACTGATAGCAAGTTACGCAATTACCCGTCTGGTCTTACCTGCGGCCCGTTGTAGGTGGTCCACCCATCTGGTTGTATCATGCATTATCAGCCTTCAATGTTCCCACTTCTGGGACACAGCTCTCCTCTCTATGAGAGGGAGTAAGTATAATCCACCATGCCGGCCTAGTGCAGGTTGGTAGATGTCTCACGTCTTTGGATTTTTGGTTCGAAGACATGACGGTTTCCGCACGATGTTTTCCTTCACCGCTTTGAGAGCAGTGGTGATGAAATTAAATACATAAAGTATAATGCCTGCCCGGGTTGGAACTCACGAGCTACAACTCGTAAGTCGGGGCCAATTTGTGGTTTGTTTTGGAACTCCTCACATTTTCTCTGGTCAATAATTCCGCCTTCCGAGACAAAAGAAGTATGTATAAGAATGGTAGCAGGTGGCTTTCTGTAGTTTCTGCCTAACTCCAAAGGATTGACATCAGGCTACCCGAAACTGTCAAATCTTCCCAATCAATCCTAAACCGCCGTAAAACGTTAGCGAAAAAGTTGAAAACCTATTAGAGTAGTCAGTTAGGAATCGCCGACCTCATCTATTTCAAAAAAGTATTTAATTGACGTGTTTGTACAAACCTACTTACAGAAACAAAATCATTTATCATTTATTAAAGAAATTTGACAGATTGTAGTAGCTTTATATGCTGGCGTCTGTACCTAAATTTATAGTATCACATTTACAAGCTTCATCAGTTCATCTAGAAAGGTCGGTCGGGAAACGTAAATAGGAGCGCAATTTCACGGGCTATTAGCGTTTACATCATATTCACAACGTACCAAAGCGTGCTATCAGCGGCTATCGTTGATAAACGCTTACCAACGCAAATGATAAGTGGCCTTTAGTACAAACAGGACGCTGGAAAGTTTCGACACTCGCCCAAATCCTGCTGTATGGCGAGATTAACGTGTATCTGCTGGATTAATTTTATACCGTTATTTGGTAACACAGGTTTAAAGGTCTTTACTGCATTTTGTACTGTAATACGTACCCTACCTGCATAACACACTATCAAAAAGAATCTGAATCATTTTGATGCATATTCCATATCCATTGATTTATAATGTGTGATTTATTTAGAAGTACTTTTGTATGTTGGAATAACTTTCAGGCTTTGTTATTAAAACTAGATGTGATTCGCCACTCTTGGCTAATGAGAGCTTGACCGAAAAAACTGTGACATTTTGACCGTCATTAACAGGTGAACCAACATAACAGTCAAAATGTTACACTATAATATACGATAAGGAACTCCATTCCAAAAAATCAATCAGTGTTCTTCTTATGTTCATTGTTATGGCTCTTTCAATAACTATAAACATTATTAAAAGTATTTTAACTAGATGGATAGAAAGCCGTATAACATGTTAAACAGTTTCCTAATACCACTTACAAGGCTTTCAACTTCAAACATAACACTTTCACTCAAACGTTGAAGGGCTGGCTGTTTACAACCCTCATACTCGCTATATCCATTACAGGTACACTCTCAAACAATTAACATAACTTTATACAAAACGCCAATATTAGTTCTAAGTTTATTACCTGTATGAACATTTAAATTAGTAATTTATAAGTATATGGAAATATTTATAAAGTTCTGGCCTTATCTCTGTTGCGCCGCGAACCCTTAGAAACCAATAACATAAAACAAACCAATTGTTAAAACAGTCATAATAAAGTAAAGAAAACAACATTGGGTTCATGAAAGGTATGTGGAAGCAGGTCCCTGTGTGTACGCAAGGTTATATAAAATTAAAGTAACCACAAACGGTCGGTACACTATCGCGGTACTGCCGGTCATTTTAATAATATCCGCAATAAGGTTAATTAAGTTTGAATGTACCAAATAAACGAGTTACTCTGATAATTTTTATTATTAATACACTTTACAAATTATAAGCTAGAAGCGTTCCTGTGATGTTAGTGGTGATGTTCTGTATGTATGAATCTCAAGCAGTGTGCGCAGATGTATGAAAACCCTCAAGAGATGGTGTAAGTTCATGTATATACTAGCTGCTGTCCGCGGCTCTGCCCGCGTCAATGTTGAAAACTATTCAAAACGAACACCTCCCGGAATGAAAGCGTTGAAATTCGTTGTATTAGTTTCAGATCTTCAGGGAAGAATTATCTAAAACGCTGAGATACGTATAAATGATCTTTATCGTCAGCCTAAACACAAAATTTGAAGAAACTAGCTTCGAAACTGACGGACTTTCATACAAACTTCCAACCCCTATTTCAACCCTTTACGAAGGGAATTTCCTAAAATTCTTTCTTAGCTGGCGTCTCCTACTTAAAATCTATCTCTATGCCAAATTTCATTTTCATAAGTTTATGAAATTTCGTAATTTATTAGTAAGTGAATGAATGTATGAATCAGTGACCCATTCGATTTTATATAAATACGTACGTATAAATGTTCCCGTAGGTAACAAACAAGAATCCTATTCCTTATCTAAGAATTAAAACCTTAAGGCAGACAGGCGCGACGCGACTTTAATAGATCAATTTATATAAAACTTTATGGAAATTGATCTACTAGAGACTTTAGTAGTTAACGATAAACGTACATGGATTTCTAAAAACTAGGAGTAGGTTAAAACAGATTTATCCACAGATAAAACATACCATTCAAACATACATACATTACCATCATAATCTTAAGTTGCTATTATAAAAGAAAGAGAAGTATTTTTTAGAAAACTCCTAAAAGGCGGCATGTGTACAAAGTACCCAGTGATGGATGGGTACCACCTATAGACGTGATAAAAACCCCTTTACCCCAAAATTACTTACACAGGAAGATAAAAGCTGCTTATTGATGATGCATTAGCTGGTTTCACGAATCCATTAGTGACTTGTCGGTAATAAAAAACATTAAAACGAGCCCTCAATTTTGTTTCCCTTTTCACCAAAAACAGTATTTGATATTTGTGGAAACCTGCACAGAATATCTCATTATCAGTGAATTTAATTAGGATACGTACTTAAGCTCTAAAACTACGCCTTTGAAATGATCATTTGAATAATTAATTAGCCCTTTAACCTTTAAAAGGGAATTTAATATAATTCGAACGTCTACATTATCTACATTCCTAGATAGTTTCGGATAACGATCATCCAATTAAACACGTTCTTTCACGTTCAAATCATTTCACTCATTCATTAACGTTTTGAGCTTTGAGCTGAGGGGCAATTCTCTTAATTTTAAGAACGCTCATAGTCTGATCTGTCTTAATCTGTCAAAAATGCTTCAAGTATCCATTCACTTTTGACAAGTTTTTGACATTTATTTGTCATTCATTCGTTAGTTTGTTGTGTAGATTTGAACGTTGTTAAATACGAGAATTGACCTTCTGTTTTCAGCACATGGTCATTAATGGATAGATTTCTTTTCACTTTATCGATTGTGGAAAGTAAGTCAATGTGTCAATTTCGGTGACGTCACGTCTTAAACAGCGCAGCGGGAGTTCTATCGTTAATAAAGATACCACTTATTCGACCATCAATCGTAACTAACCCAATAAACAAACAAGTGAAGGTCACAGTATATTTTTATTTTTATAGTTTTAGGTTTGTTGTTTCTCAGAGCTTTTCCTAAAGGATATTGTCACTTAAGGAGGATGTACAAAGGTAACCCGCCCTACCAGGGTCGCAAGATTTGTTCGGTTTGTTTGTTGTTTGAACTGAAAGAACACGGGTGGGTTTTTGTCAGTAAAAGTCTGACACGTCATTTGATGATTTCCCACCCAAAAAAAAATTTTAGGTCTTTGTCAGGTTATAATTAAAATATGATTCGCGACCGTAAAAAATATGGCTTCACAGAACTATAATCATTAAAATCTCTTCATCTAAGTTCATTTAATCCCATTGTAAGACATTTTCATGAAAATATTCATTCAATGATGAAATAAACATTCGTTCAAAAATGCTTTTACATGCCTATTTGAAATAAATGCTTTGACTTTGATTTTGAATGGGATTAAATGAACTTAAAGGGTTGTATTCATCCTGCCAGGGTCGCGAGATTCGTTCGAAAGAGTCACCTTTGCCTTGGCATATGGGCAACTGAAGGAACACGGGTGGGTTTTAGTCAATAAAAGTCTGACACGCCCTTCCGCTCCACCTTAGAGCGGGAGACGTCATTTGATGGCTTCCCACCCAAAAAAAAAGATTACAAGAACTTTGAACACATGGATACGTATGACGATCGATATTTTGATCAACACACGGGTGTGTATACCTACAAACTACAAAAAACTAAAGAAAATTTGAATTTCGAACGCTGCCCTGACGTTTCCCCCTTAAACTCTAACTGCCATGTTTACGCTCAACTTCCTCCCATAATTCAACTCGATGCTCCACAATAAAAACTAGCGTTCGTAAGTTCTAGAAGTTAAGCCTATCATTTCTCTTTCAAACTTTATTTGAATACTGTTTCCTCAAGTGATCTAATTTGGTATTCTGATACCATCAGAAATACCAGCATAGCATTGAGCGGTTGAATTAGCATGACTGACAGCGTTGCTGTCACGGTCGTCCTCAGCTGTACTTACACCATCAGTTCCTGGCTGGCATTGTTAATCGATACTTTTGGTCTAATACCTAGGTTTTTGTTAACCCTAGGTTTTATTTTATTCTACCTAGAGGAACTAATTCAAGGTATCCGATGAACATCTTTGTTTACTCAATCCAAGAAATGATATATATTCGTGCAAAATTTCATTCAAATCCGTTTCCATGCGTGATTGATTGAGTAAAATAACAATAGTGTATTATACTTCCGAACGAGAATAATATTTAAATTAAATTAAATTATTTATTTTCTTAGACAACAGAGATCCATTTTATGTTAGTAAGTTAGATACAAAAAAAAAAACAATAAAACTTATGAGCTATGTTAGTGTGTTATTTTAACTTAATACTGTGCTTATAGAAAACCATTATTTACTAAACATACACCAAGATAATAAGAATCACTCTTGCCTAACCAACACTTGCATGAAGTGATATTGATTACTAGCTTTTGTCCGCGACTGCACTCGTGAAATTAATTATAACATAAAATATATCCAATAGCATCGCATCGCTTGCCCGCGATAATACTTTGATTTCTCTAAGCGTTCTTTCTGACTTTTTTTTTACTCGGCTTCTTAGCGTCGTAGCGAGATATTAAATAGGCTATAAAATAATATATAGGAATTGGGCTTGAAAGCCCAATTCTTGAGTAATACAAAAATTTATTGAAAATTGGTTTGACAACACAAAAATAATTTTGAAATAGGTACTACTGCACCTTAATTATGTAACACACTATTAATCAGAATGTGAATCATTTTGAATGTTATTGCTAATCCATTCTTTCATATGTTCGAAAAAATTGTCTGCTTAGCAACGTAAACAACGCTATGAATGTGTGAAACTGTCAAAATGTAGGCGATTCCTACTGACACTGTATTACGCAATTATCCCTCTGGTAGTTGCAGAAATACCCTCCTCACATATAAACTTATAAACAACCAAAACTTATCCTCTTTATAATATTAGTATTTATTTATAATCTGCATTTTTTATTCAACATTGTGACATTTAGATATAATAAAAGTATCTACAGCGGTGTCTTTTAAGTAGTTAATAAAAGCTCTACATGGAAATGTTATACTATCAGCATCTGATAAGCCGAACAAGTGACCGATCGAACACTTAATTGACATTGAAATCGATATGAACCCCGGTTTATTGGCGTTTCACACATCGTTTCACCGCATGTAGATAGGTAGGTGTCTATCTACCTATCTAGATAGTACGAGTTCATTCCGTCATGGTTTTATTTTGTATGATTAGAATCTCCTCCATCTGTTTCCCAACAGTGGGAACATAATAGGCTGATTATGGATTCTTAGAACATAGGTATATTCGTCCACAAATTACTAGGCACAAATAATATCTTGCGTTAGAAAGTATATGAATGTATTGTTAGTGCCTATATTTGAAGGTTGCTCTCGATTTCCCTGAGATCCCACCATCAATTTCTGACAATATGACCACCTCAGTATAGGCTTTGACCAATTTGTGGACCAAATTTCAAAAAAATTTTTTTTACATACAGTCGAATATAGAACCTCCTCCTTTTTTGGAATTCTGTTGATAACTATATTTGGTACCTGGTACGTATTAGGCAGTCGCTTCATATGAAATACTGGAATTCGCTGCATCCGGTTAGCCTGGAAACTGACCCCAACATAGTTGGAAAAGGGCTAGGCTAAAAGGATAGGATGATGACGTAGGAAATTTCAACTTCAGGCAAGTATAATATCCAAGTTTTAGTGAGAATGGTATCTAACGTAAAATTTGAGAACAATAAAAAAATGTGAAGAGCTACTTGTAAGAAAAACGTTATTTTGGCAGCCGTTCAAAATACAGGTACGTACGTTGAGGTCAAGCTCAAGGTAACCTCTCAAAAACCACTTGTTGTTTTTATTACATTACAACTCTCCTACCGGCCAGAGTTCAATTAATTAAAGTCCACTGTTCAATGTAAATGTACTTACCTTAAATTAATGTTAATTCTCGTTGTAACATTATTAAATAATATCTTAAGTAAAATGTTTAGGACTAACTTTAGATTTCAACAAAAGTTTCAACTTTCAAATTGTTATGAAATAAACTTTCAAGCTCGGAGATATGTAAAGTAGGCAGGTACTTATAGTGACATAACATTTTCAACATTCCCAAAGTCTACTTCAGTCATCTGGCGTTGATTTATACACATATGACGACCGTTGTAAAATTAAATTATACAAGAAACGCGCGTGTACAAGAAGAATGTTCCCTGACAGTGCTAAATTCACTTGTTTTGTTACCAATTCCACGGTGCTACTATTCAAATTCCTTAAAACGACTTGCTCAAAATGATGATCAAATGTAACGAGGACTAAAATTGTCGATGACATAGCAACAACTACTGAAATGTCGAGTAATCTTTAACAATTCGACGCGTCACTCGTCTCGGAGCAAAGGCTTTAATTTCGTTCCAATTAGTCAGACATTTCGCAGATTATCTACTAGTCTTATTTGTACACAACTAAAAACAGCTTCTATAAGTAGTTCCCTCAAGTTATTTTAGAATTCAATAGCACATAAAATACATTTTCGAGTGACCCAAAATGAACTTCAAAAGGTCGTTGACATGTCTGACGAATTGACATAAATGTTGGAGGCTTTTTAAGCCAAAAATGAAGTGCCACGGAACAAAAGAATGAGATGAAGAGATGATTCTTCCTATTGTCCCTTACTGTTGTATCATGGAATGACTGAGTATTTGTATGCTCTGACAAGTCGGGGCTTAAGATACCTACGGGTTTAAGACACCGTAGCTTAAGCTTATCACTTCCCTAGGAAAAGCGGTTCCGTCATGTTATAGTGTAGATTTCAGACACCAATACATGATCTTCACATTATCTGACCACGATTACCTATACTTTAAAAGCTGTCCTCTGAGGTTGTTTCGGCTTTTGTTCTCAGAGCAGTGAGACAGGAAACACCGACCTCATCTAGTTTTTAACCGACTTCACAAAAAGAAGGAGGTTCTCAATTCGACTGTATTTTTTTAAATGTTTGTTACCTCAGAACTTTTGACTGGGTGAACCTATTTTGATGATTCTTTTTTTTATTTGAAAGCTGATGCTTCCCGTGTGGTTCCATTTCAATTTGGTGCAGTTCTGACAAGGGCATCCATTAGAAAACCATATAAGTCTTAAATTTGCATTAAGTATGTGCGCGACAAATGGACGAATAACGCGATTAGATTAGTGGGGGGTACATACCATAACTAAAACGAAAAAACAAAACCTAAAAACTTTTTTCAAAAATGTAACAAGCGATTTCCTTAAAAACACTACAAAGTGAAAAATAACTTTAATTTCGGAAGTCGGTGTCAAAAAACTTGAATACAGATCCTAAGACACCAACTTCCGAAATTAAAGTTATTTTTCACTTTGTAGTGTTTTTAAGGAAATCGGTTATTTTGTTGAAAAAAAATTTTGTCATGTAAAAGTGTTTGTGCAAAAATTACAGAAATAAAATCATTTATGATTTATTTAATTTACGGCCGCCGGCCGTCACTAAAATGTGTCTCTATCACCATAATTTGGAATTAAGTTTTCAAAAAACGTTCAAGGTTGCTTCAGACAGGCGAACTGACTCTTGTAGAACAAATTACTTAAGTCTCGATGTACTTAAGTCGCGTCGCGTCGCCTGTTTGCAGGAGCCTTCATTTTGACAGCCGATATTGTGTGACAGCGTCCGCTCTCTTAAAAAAAACATACTAAAGCAAAAATATACAAAACCCAAACATGCGCCGCAGTATCTTGAATTGCTTCATCCGGAGTTTATGGTACACTTATTTGCATTTCATCGCTGCTATTAACACAACGTTCGCAATGAATAACTTTAGACGAAACGAAATTATTCTTTTGACGTCATACAAAAGTTGTACTGATTAACAAGATAACTCTTCCTTTCACGAAATTAACCGAGTTTGACGTAGGTAGGTCGGCTATGAATAAAACATGTTTAGTTCAGATGCTAATACGGCACATAGTTATAAATCTTAAGACCCTTGTACTAGCTATTCAAGCCTACTCTTTTGTCGACCGTTATTACTTATTAGCATAGGTACATTGTTGTGAGTTCTACAATAAATTAAAAAAAAAAAAACAAACAATATTTGTTAATTGCGAACCTTGGTATAATTTAAAAATAACAATATAAAAATACTTTTTTGCAGAAAAAACAACCGAAGTCCAAAAAAAAACTACAGCTTCAAAAATAACTTTAATTTCCGTAGTCGGTGTTTTTGAATCTGTATTTAAGGTTTTTTACAAAAAAGTTTATGTTTTTGACTTTTTCGTTATGGTTACATTACCCCGCACTGATTCGTATACATCAGTGACAGGAAGAATTAGATTAACATCAAGATTAACACAATGGATTAAATACGTACTATCGATGCTAACTCAAAAACTGCCATAGCATAGTCAATAAAATTTATATGGGACGTGTACATAAAAAAATAAATTGAAATCTGTTCTCAGTTAGCTGAGAAAAAAAACGTTTTCTAAATTTAATTGGCAGGTAAATGGCAGATAGGTAAGAATAGTATTTTTTTTTTGTCTTACGAACTGACACGTACTTTTAAAGGCTCCAACAAACGGGCCTGATGCGACACGGATAAAACAATTTCTACGAAAAACTTCGCAGAAATTGTTCTTTTAGAATCGCGTCGCGTCGCGCCTGTTTGATGGAGCCCTTACTTGTAGTAACGAAGTGGGCACACACGATGTGAATGAGTGCGTGAAGAAGGGTAACGTTAGTACATAAAACACACACATTTACGACGTATAAAATATTGTATCTACTATAGACATATAAAAAACAAAAAAGCTTTAGTCCAGTTGTTTATTTATTTAATCTAGTTTCACAAACAACAGTTAGAAATTAAAATATGTAGGTACCTAACTACCAACGAAACGAAATGTTTTCTTACAAACTCGCTTTTCTAGGGCTATTGTACTTAAATATAGAACAGTAATTGTTTCAGCGTCTGCGTGAAATTATTGTTTTGTTTCCATCTGCGCCATTCCATATTGGCATGAATGATTTCAATCAGTTCTTTGATTGTTTTTAATCAATGAAGACACATTGAAGCGGTATCGATTAAAATATAGTTCAATAGAACTGATGATGAGTGTCAATACTTAAGTGCTGAAATGATGTCTATATCGATCAGTGTAAATATACGTGCGGTAATATTTTTTCAATAAATTACTGTTCGATTTTTCTTATAATCGGAAACTGATAGTAACGAGACCTCAGACGAAGACATTGAAAACTGCAACATTTAACAAAGCAGAGCAATGACATGGTGGAGAACTGAAAAAGCAGTTGAGCACCGCTAAAAGATCTACTGGCGAAGCATGACCTTTTTTTATATCGGAGTAGAAATTCTCATGGATGTCCTCCGCCTTGGGGTGGGTAAGGGGGTCTGTCAGTCGATTACTCACTAAAACCACTCTGGTGTTTCCTCCCACACTTTCGTCGCGTTGGCCGCCCGCACGACCGGAGTGAACCTGTCGGTGACGTCGTTAAAAGATACATACATAAAATAAATAATAGTTTAAAAAAAACTAAAAAACACGCTTCCATTGAAAACCAAACAAAAAAGTGCAAAATAATGGAAAAAAGCGTGGGGTGCTTTTTAAGGTATTTTTTTATTGATATCAGACACCCCAAGCTTTTTTTCCATTA
Organism: Aporophyla nigra; assembly: GCA_947507805.1. Taxonomy (NCBI): domain Eukaryota; kingdom Metazoa; phylum Arthropoda; class Insecta; order Lepidoptera; family Noctuidae; genus Aporophyla; species Aporophyla nigra. The sequence goes on along the minus strand of OX382302.1, from coordinate 12,070,234 downwards.
TTTTGTACTTTTTAACCGACTTCAAAAAGGAGGAGGTTTTCAATTCGGATGTTTATGTGTTGTTTTTTTTTTTTATGTGTGTTCGGCCATAACTCCGTCATATATAGACGGATTTGCAAAATTCTTTTTTTTTTCGAAAGGAGTTTATTCCGAAATGGTCCCATATAATTTTCATATAGATCTGATGATGAGTTCGGGCGACAGACACCGGAACTCTTTAAAAAATGACAGCAAATCAACCGTGATTTCTGCTATCGCGGCAATATGCATTGTTTGTTTGGAATTAGTGCAGGGTGAATACAACAACTAAAAATTTAAAAATAAAAACTTTTTTACAAAAAAAAAACAACCGACTTCCTTAAAAACACTACAAAGTGAAAAATAACTTTAATTTCGGAAGTCGGTGGCAAAAAAAAACCATAAATACAGATCCTAAGACACCGACTTCCGAAATTAAAGTTATTTTTCACTTTGTAGTGTTTTTAAGGAAGTCGGTTGTTTTTTTTTTTTGTAAAAAAGTTTTTTTAGTTTGGTTTTCAATGGAAGCGTGTTTTTTTAGTTTTTTTAAACTATTATTTATTTTCTATTTTTAGCGTGTTTCGAATTTTGAGACGTATGTCAGCGTATTTTGTGGCGTATGCCAGCGTAGTTTTCGAAGGTACTTTTTTTGCTGTTCTGGTAACCCTGGCAAGAATAATGGCACAAATTTATGAAATTATAGTATTGTCATCAGTCCTCGATAAGTCTACCGAGTTTGAATGAAATCTGGTCGTTTAAAGTGGGTCAAAATCGCGCTATAAGGAGTCGGTCACAAACAAACATACAAACATACTAATATACAAGTGAAGCTAATATAAAGCGTGTAATAAAACCAATCTCCTAGTCTAGGTTGCATGAAGACGGACGAAGGATTAGGAACCGTACGGCGGTTCCCAATCCTCCTTCCCTATCCTAAGCTCACGTCTTCCCTACCATTACGGTGCACCCCGGTCTACAGAAGCACTATGAAACATGAAATCTCACCTGAAAAACAGTAAAAAAGAGAGAGAGTTTCGTGTCATTATAACACCCAATTAAACAATATAGAAGTAACAATCTTCGTACAAAATTTCCAAATCATAGTTGTTAGCAAGTTCCTACAACTTCCGAACAGACAAGTTTTAAAGTCAGAAACGGAGGATTCTACTGAGATGGTACTGTTTCAGTTGAAATCAAGTTTCAGTTTGACCTATTTTAGAGTTCAGAACTCAATACTTTGGTTGAATGTTCGATATCGAAAATCTCACTCAAGAATTATTGTTCCTGCCAGAGTCGCGAGATCTGAGGCCTGTTAGTCTATTGGTTAGTGATCCTGACTGCAAAGACTGAGGTCGTGGGTTCGATTCCCACCCAGGACAAATCTTTGTGTGATGAGCACAATCATTTGTTTTGTGTCTGGATGTAATTTATCTATAATATGTATGTATTTAGAAATATATAAGTATATTTATCAGTTGTCTGGTTACCACAGTACAGGCTCTGCCTAGTTTGGGATCAGATAACGTTGTGTTGGTTGTCCAAAGATATATTAAGATATTATATTTGTTCGAAAGAGATACCGCGGCCCTTGTATATGGAAGGAACACGGGAGAGGTTTAGTCAGTAAAAGTCTGGCACGCCTTCCCGCTCCGCCCAGAGCGGGAGACGTCATTTGAAGATTTCCCACCAACGAAAAAAAAAGAAAAAGGATTATAGTTGAACCTGTCTGGTACATCTTGTAGGCTTGTTTTTCACCCTTCACACAAACAGTTAAATAAAAGTAACACACAGTAAACGCCGCTAACAATAAACTCTGTTTAAACTAGGATTAACAACATCGCGCCAGTGCCACTCGCACGCACTCGGTTAGATCAGCAAAAAGCTATTACCCGACCCAACAAGCTCAGAGGAAGAAAAGATCTTAAAGAAAATTGAGTACGTTTTCTTGAAAATAAATGGTAAATGGAAATAGGAAGCAAACCACTGTTTTAAAAAAAAATATAAAACTTATTATGGAAGAAGCTTCCCGAGTAATTTCGAAGGCACATAAAAGCCCATCTGGCACTGTGTGAATTTATTTTTTTGTGGACACAACCGTAATAAAAAGAAAACATGGATTTATGATCAGTTTGAGGCAAATCCACAAACTTCATTAGCTACCTACCGATTACATATACAATAATGATCTAATTAAAAAACTCATGTATAATGTTTTATTATTAATACTACCACTCGTCTACGTTAGTCATTTTTTTTCCGACCATTAATAATTCAAATATTTATTTTTCACATATTCTTCGTTCGTAAAACCTGTATATATTTTATAAAGGCCCGAACAAAAATATGTTGAAAACTACAATTTATATTAAAGTGTAAAAAAAATACAAGGGCGATTAATTGAAAATATCTACGCAATAGTAGTGTATATAATAACGAAGGCTCCCGTGGGAAAATGTCTGATATCTGCAGATGGCAGGATCTCGTTATGGCCTATCAAATTTTGTTGTGAATTTAGGTAAATAATATTTTATGTACGACTAGCTTTTGCCCGCGGCTTCGCCCGCCAGGATGTCGGAAATTATCGCAAGAGGACGTAATACCGCGGTTAATGTATTAAGAATACATTAATCCAAGTTATATACCCGCGACTAACAAAAAAGTTTTTCGTTCGTTTTTTTTTTCGTGATATTCTATTTTTCCTACTCCTTACTCCTGTTACTCCCTGTTACATCAGCTATCTGCCAGTGAAAGTCCCGTCAAAATCGGTCCAGCCATTTCTGAGTTTACCCGGAATAAACAGACAGACAAAAATTGTAAAAATGTTGTTTTAGTAAAAAGCGGTTAATTTAATACTAAGTTTTGCCAGTGGCTTCACCCGCGTGGAGGTCGGAAAATATCCCGCAAGAACTTTCTACTGGGATAAAAAGTACGCTATATGTTAATCCAGGTTATAAACTATCTGTGTGCCAAATTTCATCTAAATTGGGTCAGTCGTTTTTGCGTGAAAGAGGAACAAACATCAACACATCCATACATACAAACTTTCGCGTTTATAATATTAGTAGGATAAGTAGGATAGGATTACAAACAGACACTCCAATTTTATTTATTTTTCTTGATGTCGGGAACAGCACAGCGGAACACCACTATACCGCAGGGGCTTTCTTTGACTTTGGCAGCATTTTCCAAGGCTTTGCTTTCCTTCCTCGACATCTTGCTACAAAGAGTATTCCTGAGATAGAGCTAGATTTAAAATTGTGCAATGATTTATTATAAACTATATTGTTTGCATCGTATTTTGTAATATCTGTTTTTTATCAGTTTATTTTTGTATCTCATAAATCTTTCCAATGGGGAATATATCTTCCGTAGTTTACTGGACGAAAACAACGCCTATAAAACAAATCCGAAACAATAACGGTATTTAGCTATTATTAGAAAAGCTGATTTTCTCCCGGCTGTAGAGTGGGAAGTCTACTGGCAATTCAAAATCAAAATCAAAAGTCATTTATTCAAACTAGGCTGAGAGTCAGCACTTTTTGAACGTCAAAGTTACATGAGACAGTCCCCCCAAAACGCCCGCCCTTCGACACTTCCTAGTGCTTGAGCTGGGAAGAAGAAGTGGCGGAACAAACTCCCCAGCAGCACAGCTGTCTGTTAAGTTAGAAGAACTTGATTCTGAACAGTATTGTGTAAGTTATTAATATTATAAAACAAAACATACATTATTCGCCAATTATTTTCTACAACGACTTTCAGGAGGATTAACATAAGCTATTCGGAAGCTAGCAGAGGTAGATTATGTATCATGTATCCCATCAAAAACATAAATGTGAAATGAGAGCCAAGTTCAATATTATGATATATGCCTTTTTTATGGGAAATCATCAAATGACTTCTCCCGCTCTGGGCGGAGTGGGAGGGCATGTCAGACTTTTACTGACTAAAACCCACGTAAAAAATAACACCACCCCATTTCTTCCCGTGGGTGTCGTAAAAGGCGACTAAGGGACTTACTAGACAATGGGCAGCAGCGTTCTCTATGCATTTTACCACCATACTGCGATCGCTAATCCGCCTGCCAAGCGTGGCGATTATGGGAAAGGCCCCCAAATTGGGGGAGGCCTAAATCCAACAGTGGACGTCTTACGGCTGAAATGATGATGATGATGATGACTCTAAAATAAACTAAACATTGACCGTTCTTTTTCCAGATAGGGCCGCTAACCGAGTCGCGATGGCAACTGGGTGGTGCAAGAGGTCAAGAGGCCAGCAACATCGCCATACAAGTCACTCCACCCGATGGCGAAGAAGATGACGAGTTTGTGCCGGCGCTGCGTATGCGGCGGAAGCTGAGCACGCCGCTCAGCGCGATGCCCGGAGTTACTGATGGACTGATTAGCTTACCAAGTATGATTTTTGAGAATTAATAAAGGTATAATGGAGTTAAATGAGGCATCTGAAGGCCATTTAGTCGCAGTCTTCTATTCTATTTTATTTTTTATTATGGCAAACAAAACCGATGTCGACTATTCTGCCAATGTCTAAAGTGAATTGAGATAGCATATGTGCGTAGCCAAAGATAAAAAATAAAAAATTGTAGATCTTCGATGTTATAGTTGGGCTTAATGTGTATCTTGTGGAACACGCAGTCTCATTTCGGCGACAATGAAATGTCAAAAACTTGTAAAAATGTATGGAATCTAGGGGTATTTTTGACAGATTAAGATTTATTGTGAGACCAAACTGTTAACGTTCTTAAAATTACGAGAATTACCCCCTCGGAGCTGTTCAGGTCGCTACGCCCTGGATGGTCAAAATTTAAATCATCGACACGGCAAGACCACACGGGAACCTTTAACAAATTAAATGACTTTATAATATTCAAGCGTCTTGGGAGACACGCAAGACCTATCGAAGGCTTTTTTGTCAATTGAATATTTTTGATTGGATGCTATTGAATCAGACAAAAAATAAAATTGGATACCTTGCCAATGGCTGGACCATAGCGATGTCAACATTAAAAGCAATTTAAGAACAATCTGAAATGGCTAATATACTTAAATGGCCCAACGTTGGGTCATAGGACCCTCGATAGGAACTTCTCTTAAGATATGAAAATACAAAATCTCCGAAATTAATAAAAAAAACAAAATACAATTTCAAATAGACAAAAATTGATAAAGAACTACCTCAATTGAAATGTAGAGAAACACTCTGTTAGATGAGATGGTACTTGTACTACTTAGCAAGTAACCAGAATTTCATTATTTTAGCGAAACGTAATTTCAACCTTTCCGTGTTTAGGTAATCTCTTCACTTTGAAATCATTTCAAAGAGATTTAACACGTGATTGTTTAATGAGTAACCGCCTAATAAGTTGGAGTTTACGTCCTTTAGTTTCAACACTTTCAACTAACTAGGGTAGATATAATTTACGTCGAAATTAATCGTGACTCATTCTCCTGTAAATTTAATCAAAATCTTTGGTAAACCGAAGAAACTCGTAGCATGTGACGTGCGAAGGATACGGCTAACTAATTGGGCTATACGAGCTCTGGAAACCTAAAACTGTCGTAGTGTTTCGCAAATTTGCTTGAATTTTACCAAGGAACAAATTATTCTGTAGCTAGAATCTTTTTCATGATTTCTGTAGATCTACGCGCTTCTCCAACGCGGTCACTGTCGACGTTGGACAGGACGAAGCGACGCTTCAGCACAATGGTGTCAAGCGCGGCCGCCGCGGCTGTGTCCCGGCGGCTCTCGGCAACTATCGGGTGGTGCCTCGCCAGCCCCACACAAGTCAAGCCACAAATAGTCCGACAAGGCCGAGCCCTGTGCCTACAATACATAAAAACTCAGATTAGAAGATCCACCTCGTGTGCGAAAAAGGTAATCGGAATCAAATTGTGGTGTAACAAAGTAATTTGTTGTCACTTTTCATACTCATCTCTTAAAAGTTGTTGTTGTTTGCAGCAAATAGTAATAAAACGTTTACAACGAATGGTGGAGACTGAATGCGGAGAGGAGGCTGTGAGCAACTCGGAGTCAGGAGTGCTGGCGGGGCTGCGTGCGCTGTGCGCAGCACTTGAGAGGAAGCGGCCCGACGCATTCCGCCAAGTAGCACGGCAGGCGACGCGCGCGCCTTCCGCTATGTTACGCTCAGACACAGCACTAGCGGAGTTGGCACTGGCTCTAGCGAGGCGCATCACTAGAGAAAATATTACGTGGTCTAAGGTAATAGAAGATTACTAAGCATAAAATGACTTTGTGACCCCGTCGGAAGTTTCGGTCATTAACTTTGAAAGTGTAATTAACGATAACGCTATAGAACCACAGCGTCAGGAAACCCTGCGTAGTTTCCCTTTTTGTTAGTTGAAATAGATGGCCGGCTAGTATGAGATATTATTGGTAAAGTTTTAGAAGACGTACCAATTGAAATCTAGCCCGATTCTAGAACTCAAGCCAAAGTTCAAACTGTTTCTAGAAGCTTCAAATAACTCTGTAGGGCTGCTCTCCTCATATCTTAGTTCTAAAGTGATTTTAATACTTTAGCGTTAGTAAGTAATGTTACCACTCTTCAACTAAAATTGAGTATGAGACTGTGAGTGTCTTAACTATAATTGAATGCAAGAACTTAACCTACTGACGAATGCGTAGGAAGTCTTCCTTCGCAGTCAGTTGTCTTTTGTCAGCTGTTCGTTTATTCGAAGTAGAAGTTCTGAAATTACTAGTTTACTGGCATTTGAAATGTCGAAAAAAATCAGTCGATGTAAAGTTTTATGTACCAAATAACATTCAATTATTTAATATACAATAGAAGTGATATTTCCCCATAACTTTGTTGCTTCAAGGGCAAATACGCCATACAAACTTTGATATCATCCATATGTCCATATATTTCTATCGGAATCACTTAGAGATTAATTTCCAAGCTAAAGTGTAACTAAGTGCTTGTCGGTTAGCATTATGTTAAGAAAAAATAAATGTACAAAAAAAAAGAACATCGTGTTAAAAAGTTTTTATAAGCCTTCGATCAATAATGTACTAAAATAATGTGCTATTATTGATCGAAGTTAAAAGCGCTTGAAATAATAATGGAAAAGTGCACAACATCGATATTTACAGCTTATTGAAAACTTCGCCAGATAATGAAAAAAAAAAAACATTTGATAGGTATAGTCGTACAATGTTTAAAACCAGTCATTTCTGTAGCTCAGCCGTTTTTAGTTCGCTGAAGCTGCGGCCGGAGATGAAAAATAAAACAGGGCATTCCAGTCAAGCAATAATTGCCCCAGGCGTTCGCTATTATTGCAATCGAACTAAATAAACAAAAGTAGATATAAAATGAGATGTATTCCAGATAACCATGATAATCTGCCTTGTGGCCTCGCCTAGGAATGGACGCCATTTCTTCTTACACTGACTAAATGCCAGGGTTATTTAGTCAAAAAACAATAGTTTAAAAAAAACTAAAAAACACGCTTCCATAGAAAATCAAACTAACAAGTAGAAAATAATGGGAAAAAAGCGTGGGGTGCTTTTTAAGGTATTTTTTTATTATTGATATCAGGCACCCCACCCACCGGGTTTTTTATGGAAACGTGTTTTTTTTTAACTATTATTTATTTTCTATTTTTAGGGTGTTTCGAATTTTGAGACGTATGTCAGCGTAGTTTGTGACGTATGTCAGCGTAGTTTGTGACGTATGTCAGCGTAGTTTTCGTAGACAGTTTTTTTGCTGTCCTGGTAACCCTGGCAAGGATAATGGCACAAATTTATGAAATTATAGTATAGTCATCGGTCCTCGATAAGTCTGCAGAATTTAAATGAAATCTGGTCGTTTAAAGTGGGTCAAAATCGCGCTATAAGGAGTCGGTTACAAACAAACATACAAGTGAAGCTAATATAAAGCGTGTATTAAAAAGGAACATTTAACCTTCTATTCATGTAATATGTTTAAATACCGTACATGGGTATATGAAACTTAACACCACTTTTGAATATACAAGTATACAAAAGCTAAGTTGATTTACTAACCGTTAACGGTATCTGTTGACGGTTGGTAGGTCTTTGTATAATCGGGGATAAGAAAAATAAAGTGATTCAAGGGATATCTGGTAGACTTCCCTCGTGTCGTCTCGTTCTTCTCTGTTTAAATATATTTAAAAAAATAAAAATTAAAGTTCATTTATCAAAGTTTTTTTTTTTTTCATTTTTTTATCAAAGTTTATTTTGACAACACAGCTATTCCTTTCAGCGATACAGTCAAAAACTTAGGAATATTAATTGATAAGAACTTTTCTTGGACTGCCCAGCTACAGGAAGTTAGCCGCAAGCTATTTGCATCCGCTGCGTCTTTGAAGAGATTACGTAACTTTCTTCCAACTGCCACCAAGATTGCGCTTGCACAATCACTTCTACTACCCATCCTTGACTATGCTGATGCCACCTATCTTGACCTTACCCAAGACCAACTGAACAAACTTGAGCGCCTTCAAAACTTTTGTATAAGGTTCATATTTGGTTTGCGCAAATATGACCATGTTTCCGAATTTCGAGTGAAGCTCAAGTGGTTACCAATTCGCCTTCGCCGGAATGCTCATATTCTTTCTCTTTTGTATAATGTGCTATTTACGCCCTCTACTCCTCTCTATCTCAAAAAACGTTTTCAGTTTCTTTGTGATTCCCACACGAAATTCTTAAGGTCATCAGATAACTTGAAGCTTAAAATGCCTATGCATTCCACAACTTTCTTCGACCATTCCTTTACTGTCCAAGCCGCTCGGTTGTGGAATGCATTGCCTGTTGAAATTAAACGCGCGCAGACGTTACATGTTTTTAAAAGACTCGTAAAGGAACACTACTTGTCGTTGTGATCTTGTTCTCCTAATCTAACTGTAATTTTCTATGTACTGTCTTCATTTATTTTTGTACCTTATATATTTAGTATGTATGTATTTATGTATCTATTATTTAGAATATAAATATCTGTGTAGCAATTTTAGTACATTGTATGTTTACACCATTGACATACCCATTTTATGTCCAGACTTATTACTGTCCATTCCATGGTTGCCTGGAAGAGATCGCATAAAGCGATAAGCCCGCCCATTGTATATTTTGTAGTCTTTGTAATGTTTTTTTTGTTTTGTATTTTAATGGTGTACAATAAAGTATATATAAATAAATAAATAAATAAATTGGTTTTAGATTGCAGCTGTTTACTGTGTGTGCGGAGCGCTAGCGAGAGAAGCTGCAGAGGCTGCAGATGGCGAGCCAGCACTCGAACTGGTGTCCGCACCTGCCGCTGCCATCGCCGACCTGTTGCATGAAGACCCTGGCTCCTGGATCGCGTCACACGGTGGATGGGTACGGTTACATGTTCACTTAAAGTGCTTCAAGGATCTTTGGCGACTAAAATGACGACTAGAATGACAGGCACGCGCTGCGGGGTGAGCACGGCCTCTTTTTTTTGTGGGTGGGACATCATCTAATGACGTCTCCAGCTCTGGGTGGAGCGGAAGGCCGTGTCAGACTTTTACTGACTAAAACCCACCCGTGTTCCTTTAGTTGCCTTTATGCCAGGGCCACGGTAACTATTTCGAACAAATCTCGCGACCCTGGCAGGAGCACGGCCTCTGTGATAGGGTAGAGTCACGCGTTTTATCACGGTTTTTGTTCCCAAAATGTGATAAAAATGCGTGACTCCTGTGAACCTATCACAATAGGTCGTGCTCGCCCCGGCGATGGTTGAAATTTGTTTGTTTAGTGAAAGCTATTCAAAACAAAAATCAAGATGGCGGCGTTTTATCTACGCGCCAAAAGAACCTTAAACAGTTATATTTCTCATTTCCCTGAACACCAAAATATCTTTTGTTCCCAAAAAATGACTGTTCGATAATTCCGGAGCGTTCTACTTAGATAATTGGAATTTAAGTGCCGTCGCAGATAAACCCACTATAGGCCGCGTCTAGAGGCGACAACTTGACACGACGCGGACGACTCGACTACCATCATACACGTGGCTTGAACATAGCGATACGACAGCCCTTTGTGTGAACAACTTATTTAACTGTTTTATAAAAGTATGATTCTTTTGGTAGTGCCTACAAGGACGCCAAACTTAGAATTAAGGTGGATGAACTAAGGGTATCCCGCTAAACTCAATTTCTTTTACGTTTTTTGAATGAACCCTATAAGTTAATTTAATCTCATTGAACGACTATTGTCTCTCAATGAGATTATCAATCAAATCAATCAAAAGTCATTTATTCAAACTAGGCTGAGAGTCAGCACTTTTTGAACGTCAAAGTTACATAAGACAGTCCCCCCAAAACGCCCGCCCTTCGACACTTCCTAGTGCTTTAGCTGGGAAGAAGAAGTGGCGGAACAAACTCCCCAGCAGCACACTGTCTGTTAAGTTAGAAGAACATGATTCTATACAGTATCGTGCAAACTACCAATATTATAAAACAAAACATACATTATTCGCCATATGTCAGCTAGCACACGCCAATATACCATCAAAATATTGAAAACCAAACTCAAGCCGAAATAAATAATAAAACAAAATCGTAAACAGAACTTAAAACCTTAATAAAGCCTCCAGGCATAAAGGGCGTGCCCGCTTACATATACGATGCAAATGATACATATACACAATAAATGAAATGAAAAGAAAATAAAAATAAACTAACAAAAGCAGTTAAATAAAAACAAAAAAAAAAAACAATTATATGAACTACCCATGTAAACCGTCAGTAGGAAGACTAATTCTAAATTAAATAAACGAACTTATAGGGTTTTTTTAATACTTTATCGAAATATAAAGGAAAAGCAAGGGAAAAGCTCACTGAGCATTAAAGAATTCGTCCGCATCGCTGTCAGTGGGACAAGTGCCCAAAAGGCTGGCAGCGTTGCCACGTTGAATGACAATGCTGATTCTTTTACCTAAAAATAGGACCTTCTAATTGCAAAAAACGTAGCAAGCTTTGAATTCCGCAAGCTACCCTGACGGTTCCCTTAACGATCACATGTAGCCATACTGTTGCTTTGCTTACATTTGTTGCCTAGTGAGCAGCGGAACTAGCTTTTGATAGTATTGCCAATTTGGCACTTTAAAACACCAATTTGATAGGAAATTACAGATTACTTTTTATACTGATAGGTACCTTATTTTCTCTGCCTCTCTAGGTAGGTAGATACTTATTTTTTATATGTTTTATTAAAGCTATTTTCAACGTTACATGAGGATTCGCTTTTTGCAGGTGTGGTTTAATGAACTATTGTGACTGAAAGCAAATAGCTTTATGGATTATTTGCTATAGGTCTTAAGGCCTATTATTAGGCCTATGTCATGCATTGGATGTGTAGTGTAATCGCTTACTTCCTGCAAACACTCTCAGACACAAACTTTACCCCTGTATAATTAGTGTACAGTCTACATATACACTAATCTTTAAACCCTTCTTGTTTCAGAACGGTTTAGTGGAGCGACTACGAGCCAGCGAAAGAGACCAGAGATCAGAAAAGAACCTTCGAGTAATGGTGTCCTTCTTTGTATTAGCGTGTCTGACTTTGTTGCTGTTCCGATGGGTCCTCCACGCACATCCCGCATACAACGAGTAGACCTTCCTAACTAGCTATACCAATCATTTTAGTAGCAACTTAAGACAATGTTGGCAGGTGATTAGTTTTATTTTAGATGAAATTATAGAGCTATTTTGAATAGAGGTTGGAGGTGCAAAAATGTTTATTAAAAACGGCCAGTAGTCAGCAATTCATGGTTACCATGGTTTTTTTATATTTTTCGTTTATATTTTTCATTGATCGATTAAAGCTGCGGTTGCCTAGCGACCGGTTTCGTCATAATAATATATCGGCCGTCATACTAATCTGTCATTTTCCTGTTTTTATTTGACATAACAGTGTCAAAAACAGTCTTTAACTAAGTTAAAGTGTTTGGGAAAAAACTGGTGAACGGTCACAGAATAGCGGCTGGCCCATAGAGTAATGTATATTATTACGTGAAGTAAAAACCGTGTAGGTACCCCATTTTATAAAAATTACGTGGATGAAGGAGTATAAAATTTGGCATTGTTCATCTGGATAAGAAGTGCACAAAGGGAATATTTAATGTACTTCAAACTTAAAATTTAAATTAATTATGGTTAAATTTGGACCATTGGACGAACGCTAGCAGTAATAGATGGGCTGTCCGTTCCGCCAGTGTCCGTTCACCGCTTTTTTGGAAACCAAAGCTAAGCGTTCCTGAACCTCCGGCTGATTTGAATAGTAATGTTATTTGCGCCCAGCCTAGTAGGTAGAGCATATTGCACAAAAAATTAGGATACATAGTTAAAATAGGTAGTAGGTAGGGAACACTTACATGTGGGAGTGGCGCGAGGATGCGAAACGCCGGGGCGAAACTCCGCTGCCGCGACAAATCGCGGCACGGCGGACAGAGCTCCGGCAGGATCTCATGGCGACATGGCGGGTACGATTGTCGCAACCCAGCGCAGGGCACGCCACAATTGCGGCGGTAAGTCCCCTCTTTGAGGAGTGGATAGAGAGGCGCCACGGCGTCCTCACCTTCCGCCTGACACAGGTTCTCACCGGGCATGGGTGCTTCGGTGGGTTCCTGTTCAGGATAAAGCGGGAGGAAACGCCCGGGTGTTTCCATTGTGAGGATCGTCTAGAGGACACGGTGGAGCATACGGTGGAAGTGTGCCCTGCCTGGGCGGAGCACCGCCGTGTCCTCGTGGAGGCGATCGGCGGCGGCGACCTCTCGCGTCCGGCCCTGGTGCGAGCCATGGTACGGAGCGAGAGGGCATGGGAAGCCGTCACCTCCTTCTGCGAAGCAGTAATGCTCGCGAAGGAGGAGGCGGGGCGCGTGAGGGAGTGGCAGTCTCTGCGCCCTCACGTCCCTAGCCGCCGCAGGAGGAGACGCCCCGGGCGCCGGGAGTCGATTGCGGACTCCCGGCCACCGTAGGCGCGAGCTTGCGGGTGGCGAGCAATGGGTAGCTCGCCGCCCGGTAAGGACCAAGCTCGGGTCGACGGCGCGTAGTGTTCCACGCGCGCCTCAAAGAGATGTCAGCAGTACTGAAGGGGTCTGCTAGGACCGATGCCTGCCGGGGTCACGTGATTGTTCTAAAGAGATACCTTGACCCTGGCACATGGGCAACTGAAGGAACACGGGTGGGTTTTAGTCAGTAAAAGTCTGACACGCCCTCCCGCTCCGCCCAGAGCGGGAGAAGTCATTTGATGATTTCCCATCCAAAAAAAAAAAAAAAAAAAAAAAAAAAGGTAGGGAACACTTTGATGTGTTTTAAGAAGAGTTTGTTTGTCATTATTTTGATCACACCTTAGATCAAATTTAATAATGTTTTACTAGATAGGTAAGTTACCTACTGTTGAAGATTTTTCCGAAGGTCTCATATTTATTGTTACTTGGTACATAATAAACGAAGATTCGTGTATATACCTTATTGTATTACTTTATAAAATCGTCACATTATACCTTTTTGTAATACTTAATATTTACTTGCTTGTATAACTTGCGAAATGTGGGTGTACCATAAGTACACCTCTGCCTAACCCATCTTGGAAATAAGGCGTGATGTAAAGTAATGTTATAATACCTAATTCTGTTGTAATTAACCACATTATGTGACACAGTGTCTTATCTGTGCCACAAAAATAATTAATATAAGATGTTAAAACAGTCCAAAGATGTAAACATATAAATTTTAGACATGTACAGCCCTTTTGTCTGAATTATTTATTGCCTACCTTTAGCCACAGCAAATTTATCATTATAATTTATTTATACTTAATTTTAGTAGGCTCGAAAAAATAAAATGATTATTTAGAAGTTTCAACTGTGTATTATTTATCTGAAAAACACCATTTTCATCCATGTCTGCTGACCGTGAGGCTCAACTCAGTGGCTAGTCTAGGTTCAATTTTCAGCCGGTCTATTCTGTAAAATAATCACTGGAAACTTGGCTGAAGTGAGTTTCAAGTGAGTTGTCAATCCCTCAGGTGTTATATCAGCTCACTTTACGCTTGATATTTTTTACAGAATAAAACCGCAGGCAGGGAGAGTGCCCTCCAGACCGTATTTCGGCCACGGCGGCCAATCTCAAGGGACACTAACCTTCGGTGCGGGAAATAATATAATACATGAGTGTATGCGCAGACACAAAGCCACTCACTCTTCCCTCACTGTCATAGTCCGATGGCACGGCAATCCGACACGACCGGAGAGAGATCAGGCGCAGGATCAACGGCAACAGGTTAGGTACAGTAGGCCACTCGGCAGTGGTTACAAAAGTAAGTTATGTAGGTTCAAAAAAACATAAAGCTATTTTAGTGTGTCATTTGATCTAAGAACTAGGTTTACAGAAAATAATGTTTAGAAACGCACACCATGTAATGAAACACTCCTGCCTGACCAACAGTTGCATTAAGGGATTCATCATCTGCGAATAAAATTTGTCCACTAACATCTTTAGAATGTAGGGCTTGACCGCGTTTTTGACAGCGACGTCCTTTTTCTCCTCACCATAGCGTGGAATCGATCATCGTGAAGACGATGGGCTATCATGCCAGAGGCACTACAAAAACGCGGCAGCCTAAAAAAAAATCTGAAGATGTTATGGTATTGGACCCTCGGGGTGTCCATTATTTTCCGCTTGTAGCTGGCCCACCGGCTGTTTATGTAGAAGGTCTGGCAGCCAGCCTTAAACAACGTAATTTTAACCTGGTTACTACAGCACCAAATCATCCGCGTAACTGAGGTTATTGACGCAACCGTTGTCAATCCAACATCCAATCTACTTGCTGCTGAGTCCAGCGATCAGCTAAATATTAAAAAGCTTGGGCGAACTCAGCCTCATTTATCTCACTCCCAAACCATACGCAGCAAAGAGAGAATTATTCCACTTTACATTGTTCATTTGATTACCCTACCATACCTATACCATACCCTACGTATGTTTCCCCGAGCTTTTTATATAATATTTCATAGGAGACGAGGTCCAAAGCTTTAGAGAGGCTTCTGTCAGTTCAGACTGTTTTAGACCTTATATTGCACTTTCAGTGGAAAGTCCAGGCCTGAAACCAAACTGTGCGTCATTGAATTTCAACTATTTGTTAAGAGTTATATCTAACAGACTGTGCAATACCTACTGTAGCTAGTACAGTAATAAGCGATATGGGTCTGTAATTAGTTACGTTGGAGACGTCACCAGCTCTAGCTGGCCTGTTAGTCTAGTGGTTAGTGACCCTGACTGCTAAGACTGAGGTCGTGGGTTCGATTCCCACCCAGGACAAATGTTTGTGTGATGAGCTCAATCATTTGTTCTGTGTCTGGGTGTAATTTATCTATAATATGTATGTATTTAGAAATATATAAGTATATTTATCAGTTGTCTGGTTACCATAGTACAGGCTCTGCCTAGTTTGGGATCAGATAACAGTGTGTTGGTTGTCCTAAGAAGATATTATTATATATTATATATTATTATTATTCTTTACGAATGGGACGACTAATGTGTGCATTCGTTAGGGAGGAAGATAGGAGCGACTTAAACATCTAGACAAATAAATAAAATTGGAGTATATGTTTGTAATATTAAAATAACCGCTTTTTACTAAGTGTATATGGATGTATATACACGGTTCAATACCAAAACAACATTTTTTACAATTTTTGTCTTTCTGTCTGTCTGTTTTTTCCGGCTAATCTCTGAAATGGCTGGACCGATTTTGACGGAACTTTCACTGGCAGATAGCTGATGTAACAAGGAGTAACTTAGGCTACTTTTATTTTAGAAAAAGAAAATAGAATCTCACGAAAAAAAAACGAACGAAAAACTTTTTTGCTAACAATACCACGCGGACGAGGTCCCGGGTAATTACCTATATAACTTGGATTAATGCATTATTAATACATTAACCGCGGTAGTACGTCCTCTTGCGATAATTTCCGACATCCATGCGGGCGAACCCGCGGGCAAAATCTAGTAACGAATAAAACATGGATAGTACTCTCAGACAATGTACACCCGCGAGCTTCATTTGCGCGTTGCTGAGGCTGACATGCCCTGATGACTTGCCTCTGGCCTTTTTCTGCATTGCAGTTGATACTTGCTCGGCAGTAAAACGAATGAAAACGCTATTCTGAAAGATCTCAACATCCACCATTGATTTAGAAAGCACCTGCGGTGAGGAAACGCGAAAGTGGTTCATAAAAGTGTTCACTATTTCCTTCGATGAACGTAGCCTTCCAGTTGTCACCGGCAAAGCTGGCTTAAGATCAAGCCGTGATGTCGACTTAAGCCGAAACCGGCAAAACATTTTGTCCGATATTTGTTATGTTAGAAACCTGCTGCTATTTGTCTTTGGACAGTTTAAGCTCTCCTCCTCTTGCGGAACCTAATCTTCACCCCCAAAATGTGTGCCATTCCAGCCGGCTCCAGCTAGAAACCTTATTCTGAGCGTATCAAAAAATGTGAGAGTTGGTGTTCTTTAATATTGTGCGTAGGTGCGCAGTAAAACGACAAGACGTTAAATCCTCCTTTTGTCATTAATGCTCAAAGTTGTCGCATGAATATGCTCTGTTCGATATGATACCTAGTGTTTTACTGAGGACTCAGTGACAACAGCAGTACCTCCGTGAGCATGCCGTCAGGATGGTCAGATATTATGTATAGGTATCCACGTAGTGTAACTTCACTTCTGCTGGTAAAGTGGGTTTCTGATATTAGTATGCCGATGAAGTGGTATTTCAGGAGTAATTACACTTCAGATTTGATAGGCGCAAGGCCGTTAATGTTCCACGTCCTTATACGTAGATTAATTATTCTAAGAGTTTTTCTATACCTAGGTAAACTTTGTCATAAGGTACTTAATATTTGAAAAAATATGAATAAGTAGATCAGATGGTCGATTAATACAAACCAGATTCAGATGATACTAACCTGAGGGGTAATTGCAGAACTTTTTATCGGTAGGAATTGGTTTAATATTCATAGTTAAACAACATTCATTGCGTTATTTACGTTGCTGAGCCACAATTTATTCGAACAAAAGACGCAATGGTTTAGAAATAATCTTCAATCCCATTCAGATTCTGATAAATTGTGCGTTTCGCAATTAGGGTGCTGGCTATGGGCGTTACAGAGGTTCGAATAATTTTAGGTATGCTTATCTAGATGATAAATGCAACAGAGGGATATATTGCATAACCCACTACCAGTAATTGTTTACGTTGTTACGCAGAGACATTTTTTGAATTATCAATGGAATAGCAATAATCCTTTAAAATGTGATTGATCGTGTATTACGCAATTAGGGTGCATTTCTATTGACTATCGTTGGTCATGGTACCTACTTATACGGGATCAAGTTTGTTCTTATACGACAAAACCTTGAACGATATAGGAAAACATTTAAAGAGAACCTGTTCATAAAATTCTAGCACCTAAATGAAGGTAGGGAAGTACGTACAATTTTGTGCAAAACAGCGACACGCAGTGCCATCTATTTTAATTGAAGGTAACTTTTACAGGAGCGTGCTACGTACGCGTATACCAGTAAAACACAATAACTCTTTGGATGTCTTTATTTACAATATATTCTAAAAACTATTAATTTAATAGTAGCTATTATTGTCACCTGACAATCTAAATTAAACACATCCAAATTAAATGTAACAGCAGCAGTATAGCGCAGCAGTATAGCTACAATTACTAGCTGCTGGTGTTTCGAAAAAACTTAGATATAAACTTGAACAATATAATAATACGACACGAACAAAAACAAACCAGCATTAAATACGCTGTTTTGTTCAGTCATTAAAACCTACCTATTTGTTGATGAAAAAGGGAATTATTTTCAACCGTTATGTTCTTCCAGTGTGATATTGAACAGTTTAATGGAACTTGGGACATACAGAACAACGAGTACATAAAATGATTGAGGATAAATTATCCTCTCTAAAGAAAGCGAAGAGAGTAAGATTGGCGTAATCTTTCTTCGTTTTATCACACTAAAAGCAAAGACAAATCTTGACTCATCAAACTAAAAAGATAAGTGTTCAAACCACGAAATCAAAAAGTATTTAAAAATAAAAACAGATTTGTCTATGGACTCGCCAGAAAGCTGAAACAATTGAAGAAATAATAGGCATGCTACAGCGGAAAAATACATGTACTATAAATATTTCGATAGTGAAATACTTGTGACCAAACTAGCAGTGGATGATCTCATTACTTGTAAGTTATTACATCCTTGCGTAGTGTCTTTGTATAAATCGGAATAATAGCCATTGCAGAGAAAAGGAAATCAAAAAAGAACGTCACACACAAAACGTGAGGTGGCGCTATTGTATATGAGGATTCGTGCGAGAGCGAAAGAGAAAAAAGTTATTTTACCTGTCAATGTCATTATACTATTCACAAATATGACTGAGTCTCAGAATTTATTATTTTTAATTGACACCTACTAGGACAAAATCCCAAATTTTAGTAGTATATTGTAAATATTAGTTACTGCATTGATAACAAATCTTTATAATAACTCAATAAAAATATGGTGGCGAAACAGTGAACAGCGGATTTGTTTGAGGCCAAATCACATTTTTTTACTCGTTGTGTTTACTAAAACTCTCTTTGCAGGTGTAAATGAGAGTAACGATGTGTTATCGCGACAACAAATGAACAGAGATCAAACCTTCTTTAATTGTGTAGTGTTTCGTTGGTACAAATATCGTAGCCGCAATGATGAAGAGTACGTTACCTAAGGATAAACCTGGCAAGATGAGAATCAGAGCTTTCCCAGTGAGTATCGCTCCGTCAATCATTTTGTTTAACGGGCTTCAGTATCATCCGTAAGCTCGAAGTGTCATTTTAATTGCTAAGTGACTCAAAACGACTAACAAAGCATTTTTGCTGGTCTCCAAAATATCCGCAATTTGTTTTCGTACAATGTATTTTTGTCATTGATCTTTATTTACATCAAGAACTTTTGTCTTTGAGCTATGCAGTTTTGGTATATTAATAATTCTCATTCAACCTAGTCCTTGTTATCAATGTGCCGAATAATAGTTTTAACATATTACTCATAATGGTTTGAATCCTATAAAAAAATCACACTAAAAGTAATGAAGGTTATGACTCATAGTAAATAAATACATATATACTACAATAAAAATTGTATTTTACTATGGTTGATCACAATTTAGCTAATAAATTGTTCCATGGAACAATAAGACTAATTGAACTACTAACATTGCGATTGTGAAATACTTGTGATTAAACTAGATAACATTTTATTGATTATTTAAATAACAAACCTTATCCATATAAATTGGGAAAGAAATTGCAACACACTGAGTAATTGTCCAGTTTAGTTAAATTTTTTGAGAAGTCTCTTCTCTCATAACAACTGAATCACATACTTTTTGCTGTAATAGAAAAGAGGTTTATTAAGAAAATGGTAGAATGGTAACACTTGATGATATAACTCAACTGTCACTATGATTTAAAAATAGAAACCAATTTATTTTCCTTTAGAACAAAATTTTTGTATTCAATATGTCATAATTTATATTTTTGATGACAGGAGTGAAAATCAAATCAAAAGATAAACATTCGTATTTTTTCCTATTTTACATAGTCAATGTTTTTGAACTTCTATTTTAATTTTGAACAATGTTGGTTTAACACCCGAAGTTATTAATTTTCAAGATGACGAGAAAATTTCAAGTGTGGAACTATTCTGAACCATATTACCAAATGTATCCAGACACTTGGGTCTGTATTGTTAGAAATGTATACCAATATGCTTTGAGAAACTGTTTTGAGTTTATTTGCCTTGTTTTGAAGGGATAATATGATATACTGTGGAACATTACAGATGACCATGGATGAGAAGTATGTGGAGAGTATATGGAGTTTACTAAAGAATGCGATACAAGAGATTCAAAAGAAGAACAATTCAGGGCTTTCCTTTGAAGAACTTTATCGCAATGCTTACACCATGGTGCTCCACAAACATGGTGAAAGACTGTACACTGGATTGAAGGAAGTGGTCACTCAGCATCTTGAAACAAAGGTAGAAACATTTACCATCAAGTAGTTTTAGGTGCAAATGTTGTAATAAGTAGATATTTACAGTCTTTTGACTATTTTTCCAGGTGAGGGAAGATGTTCTACACTCATTACACAATGGATTCCTTCAGACCCTCAATAATGCTTGGACAGACCATCAAACTAGTATGGTTATGATTCGAGACATACTTATGTACATGGACAGGGTATATGTACAACAAAATGAAGTGGACAATGTCTATAATCTGGGACTTATTATTTTTAGAGATCAGGTTAGTAAATAACATGTATATTTTATTACCCGACTGCGCTATGCAAAGGAGTATAATGTGTTTATCTTTTCTTAGATTAAGCAAAAATAAAACAAAAGTTGCCAATACTAAACCACTTGCAGTTCCAATAACAATATTCTGGTATGCACAGTTGATGCAAAAAAACATTAATTTTAATTCTTTTACTACATATCTAATTGTTTCTTCTTGGTTTGACCTGCGATTAAGACTGCCGTGAAAGTTAATAAGATGTCTTGATCTATTCTTGAGCTCGTGAGTTTTTGAATAACAAATTACAATGGATAAATGAGTTATAATTCAGAAAGATATTGTGTGGCTGTATGTTAATATACCTCTGGTTCAGCTATTTATTCTCACTACATATAAGTGAAAGCATAACATTGTTTAATTCTCCACATCCTATTCTGCCTAATCTGATTAGGACTTATCATGTAGGATATCATGAGACAACATAACTGGCATAATGTAGGTATACCATAGGTACATTTCTGCTTAACGCTTCGAGGAAAACAGGTGCGAAGTTATTTTACAAACATAGAGAACAGGGTAGGGTTCGCAGCCTTATAAATTAAAGAAAGAATAAGACAAAATTATAATAATACTAATACATACATGCAACATAATTGTATTCTAAGGTTGTTCGCTATGGATGCATCCGTGACCACCTCCGTCAAACGCTACTGGAACTAGTGGCCCGCGAGCGTCGCGGTGAGGTGGTGGACCGGCTGGCGATCCGCAACGCTTGCCAGATGCTCATGGTGCTCGGCATCAACTCACGCGCCGTCTACGAGGAAGACTTCGAGAAGCCATTCCTGCACCAGTCTTCAGAGTTTTATAGGGTATGTTACACAGTCACCGGCCAAACAAAATTGGCAAACAGCGTAATTATGTTTGTGGGCATACTGCCACAATCATTGATGAATACGTGTTTAGTTGAAAGGTAAATTCCACACCTGTTTGACTTGATAGTGTAATCTATGTATCACAACAATGATATTTAACCCCTTTTTTCGTGTGGAAGTCCTCATGAGTGTCCTCCTCCACCCTGGGTTGGGTGGAGGGGCCTGTCAGGCTCCTACTGACTAAAACCTCATGGTGTTCTGCTGCTACCTTACCTTTACCCGGGGTGCTGGAGTGCTTGCGCATTTCGTCACGCAACCTTTTGAACCCCTGACGGAAACAAGATGGGCGTTATGTCTAACGTGCGTATCTGTCTGCGCCATCGAAGGTCTAAAACGGCTAAACCAATTTTCACAGATACAATGACCATGTATGGCTGTACTAAATTCTTAGCTTGTTTCTGTAGATGGAATCTCAGAAGTTCCTGGCGGAGAACAGCGCAGCGGTGTACATAAATCGTGTGGAGGCGCGCATCTCCGAGGAGGCGGAGCGCGCGCGGCACTACCTCGACGAGAGCACCGAGCCGCGCGTTGTCAGCGTGCTGGAGCATGAACTCATCGAGCGGCATATGAAAACCATTGTTGAGGTAACAAATCTACCACGTCACAATAAAACTGACGCCTTTTTCCAATAGGAGGACTGAACGAACTCCACCTGCTACGATAATTACAAAATTACTTACTTGGCTTCGTTTACGTTCACACATCTGATCATAATCAACGCATGCCAGTTGCGAGTATTACGCACATAACTTTTCTCTCTCAGGTCTTTATGTCCTTCTACAGCATGGAAACAATAATTACATTTTTGTATGAAAAATAATCGTGACTCATGCTGGGGAAAAGTTAAAAATTTAAATTTCAATATTATTTTTAATACAAAATCTATCTAGCGATGATGGCAGTGCTGGATGAAGAACCCCCTCCCTAACATATGAAAGTATACCCAACACTGATGACTAGAGTCTGATTCACTAATGATTTGTAATTTTAAATTACAAAATCCCTCAAAAATACCAAACGCCATTTTTTTTTTTTTTTTGTCTTCCTGTGTTCATCCTTCTTGGTCCTGTTCGATTCCCGGTTCGGGCAAAGTATTATTAGGCTTTCCAATCCAGAATTTGTCAGTATCAGCCTAGAGTCTAAATTTATGCCTGGTTGATGTTAACTATTGCCATCAACCAGGCTGTTCACCCTTTTTTTTTTTTTTTGATCACGAGGTGGAAATCTTCATGGATGTCCTCCGCCCTGGGGTGGGCGGAGGGGTCTTTCAGACTCTTACTGACTAAAACCACCCCGGTGTTCCGTCCCACACCTACGTCGGGGACCACGGGAACCAATATGTCTTCCGCGATCCCCGACCGGTGCCGGCCCGCCTTTACGGGCCTCCTCACGTTGGGGGGGAGTGAGGTGTTAAACTCCCCCCCATACATCACAGAGAGGCGCGCGTGGAACACTACGCGCCACCATCTCGGGTCCGTAGCAATAGGGGGCGACGGATGTCCAGGCTGTTCACCCGCTGTAACATGAGGCTTAAACCTAACAAGCAAAATGTGGATATGTGGTGCTCCTCTGCCTAACTAGCCGGGCAATAGAGCCGTGAGATGCTGTACCGCGTGAGTCCGTGTGCGCAGATGGAGAACTCGGGCGTGGTGCACATGCTGATGCACACGCGCACGCTGGAGCTGGCGTGCGTGTACAAGCTGCTGTCGCGCGTGGGCGAGGGGCTGCGCACCGTGGCCGACGCCGTGTCGGCGCATCTGCGCGAGCAGGGCCGCGCGCTCGTCACCGACACGCACCACAACACCAATGCCATCACCTTTGTGCAGGTATGCTACCTACATTTTCGTACTTGCTTCTATATTAATGAATGTTGGTACAATTTATTTATTCATTCAATTTCGGACAACAATAAAATCTCTGAAAAAAATACCTTATAACTCATCTTAATAATCAACACACAATCAACACTTGTCTGAGGCAAGTTGTGCAGAGAACGATCAAGAGATCAGCGACCTAGTTGACCATCATCTCCACAAAATGCCTCAGAACAGGGAGTAATGACTCTCCGCCACTAATTTCAGGAACTCTTAATTAAAGGTTAAACAAACTGACCTAATTTGTCCCTGCATCCAGGTAAAATTTTCCTTGCACCTTATAATTCCGACTGCATATTGCCGACCAGTTTTTTGTTTAAATGTTTCAGTCCTTGATTGCAAATCAAACTCGGAGATTAGAGGCTTTTATTTTTTGTGTGAGGGAAATCATCAAATGACGTCTCCTGCTTTTGGGCGGAGCGGGAGAGCGTGTCAGACTTTTACTGACTGAAACCCACCTGTGTTCCTTCAGTTGCCCATGTGCCAGGGCCACGGTATCTCTTTCAAACAAATCTCGCGATGGGTGCGCGACTCTCTCTCAGATCGACATACCACCAATCTATGGAATTTATTTTTTTCTTAACATTGCTCTAAAGATTTTTTGATGCCTACAGTATATTTAGGAGTGAACTAACTTTTGAATTATGTAAATTTTGAGGATATCGCGACGAAATGTAATTTAAATTTTCCTGTATTGTCTTTACACACTGTCAAGTTTCTCATCCAACTAGATGACAGATTGGTCATACCAAACAGCCAAAATAAAGTCATATTTGATTGATAGGCTTGCTTCTGACCTGCACCAGTGTAATTTGAATCACTTAGGCATAAGCATAACATACTCTTGAAAATTAAATAATTATGGCTGTTTGTGCTGTTAAACTGTATCTCAATTATATGGGAAAACCTTATAATAATACAAGATGACTTTCATCGTAATTTTTTGTTATTCAACCACATTTTTTTTAAGAAAACACATTTTATTTATTCGATATTACGTTAATCTGATTAGCCGGTGGTGCCAGTGGCAAAACAATGGCAACAAAAATCGTTCCATCTCCGTAAATCATAATAAATGATGCTGATGAATAGTACTTATTAGGTTCTGTCGTCAGACCGTACCGACTACCAACCCCGTAATAAGAGACTAAATAAAACAGCGCCATGTAGATGATTATGAATAGATCTCAAAATAAAAAGTCAGTTTGTCGGTCATCCTGTTTTCAAAAATATCAGTGATGTTAGAAAAATATTTGAAAATATAATATCACCATATTTCTAAATCAGATAACGGAACCCTGCCTGGGTTACGTTATAAAAAATCAAAGAGAAATCTATTTCGAAAACAAACATAGGTTTTGATCTATAAATTGCTGTTATTTTTTAGTTTTTTGAATATGTCAACAAAACAATTACTTTATTTGATCTGATTTTTATTTATTTTTTTGTTTTTAAATTGCTGTTTTTTTAGTTTTTTTAATATGTCAACAAAACAATTACTTTATTTAACCAGTTTTGTTCAACCATCACCTTATTACATAATGGAGGAAAATAAGTCAATAATTTGGAACAGGCATCTCTAAAGACACAAACCCTGACAGTTTGACTACAATGAGTACACAAGTGGAACTCACACATAATAGCATCGCATTTGGAGACGTTTTTTGACCGTCGTTCGTTACCTTTGCTCAATCTAGACAGGTATATAATCATAGGTTCTACATTAATTAAGAGCAGTGGTATTGGCACCAACTAATGAATAAACCCTTGATTTCTAACCCAGGCAGGGTCTTTACTTTGTGTATTTAATTTCATCACCACTGCTCCCAAAACGGTGAAAGAAAACATCGTGAGGAAACCAGCATGTCCTAGAACAGAAAGATTCGAAGACATGTGACATCCACCAAACGACACTAGGCCCGCGTGGTGCTTTATGGCCCATTCCCTGTCAGAGAGAGGAGGCCTGTGTCCCAGCAGTGGGAACATAGGCCGACTATGACTTTAATAAATAGTCATGCATGACATGTGACTACTCTCTATAAACCTTTAGATCCATCCAGATACAATTTATGCGTCTCACAAAGAGACGGCTCTAGGTCACACCATTGAGAACTATAATCTCCAAATTATTACAACTAAATAATGCGTAATTATGATTTAACTAAATAACAAACAATAAAATAATAGTTTCAAAAAACTAACTAAATTCGAAACACCCTAAAAAAAGCGTGGGGTGCCTGATATCAATAAAAAAATACCTTAAAAAGCACCCCACGCTTTTTTCCATTATTTTTTACTTTTTGTTTGGTTTTCTATGGAAGCGTGTTTTTTAGTTTTTTTTTTTAAACTATTATTTATTTTTTAGGGTGTTTCGAATTTTGAGACGTATGTCAGCGTAGTTTGTGACGTATGTCAGCGTAGTTTTCGAAGACGGTTTTTTTGCTGTCCTGGTAACCCTGGCAAGGATAATGGCACAAATTTATGAAATTATAGTATTGTCATCGGTCCTCGTTAAGTCTACAGAGTTTAAATGAAATCTGGTTGTTTAAAGTGGGTCAAAATCGCGCTATAAGGAGTTTGTTAAAAACAAACTTACAAGTGAAGCTAATATAAAGCGTGAAAAAAAGAGAATTCAACTCAAAGCATTTATTTCAAATAAACCACTTACTTTTGATTTGTCAAGGGGTTGTGCCTGTGGCCTGTCAGAAAGATGAAGCTACTTTACCACTTCCAAAGCGGTAGTAGGTACAATTATTTAATATAGAAACGGCATATCATGCTCCGCGAAGCGGATTTTCAAGATGTTTTGTGTCTTGCACTATCCACTAGTAAGTAAAGATTGATTTGATGATGTTTTTATTCCTTGTTACAGAATCTGCTCGACCTGAAAGACAGATTTGACCATTTCCTTCAGAACTCGTTTAACAACGACAAGATTTTTAAACACATGATCGCATCAGACTTCGAATATTTCC
Source organism: Aporophyla nigra (assembly GCA_947507805.1). Classification (NCBI taxonomy): domain Eukaryota; kingdom Metazoa; phylum Arthropoda; class Insecta; order Lepidoptera; family Noctuidae; genus Aporophyla; species Aporophyla nigra. Next base: position 12,044,052 of record OX382302.1, on the reverse strand, counting down.
TCAACTTGAACAGCAAATCCCCAGAGTTTTTATCGCTGTTCATTGACGGAAAACTGAAGAAGGGTGAAAAAGGCGTAAGTATTTCTACACCAGACATATTCAGTTGTTAGCTGTTGTGGTCCTAAGAAACTTTATTTTTCTCAGATGAGTGAACAAGAAATCGAAGCGGTATTGGACAAAACTATGGTACTATTCAGATTCTTACAGGAGAAAGATGTGTTCGAGCGTTACTACAAGCAGCACTTAGCTAAACGATTGTTGCTCAACAAATCCGTCTCTGACGACAGTGAGAAGAACATGATCTCGAAACTGAAGGTCAGTTGTCCCATCATACATAATCACATCATACATTTCTTTATTTTTTATTATTTGTCAGAAATTTTACACTTTGTTCATACATATTTTGGTTTCTAATCCTTCCCAGAAAGAAGGTTTACTTAAGGATGTTGAACCGCGAGACTTTCATTGTATAATCGGAGATGTCTCGCAAATAGAGAATTCAATAAGTGACTAAATGAACAATCCGTCCGACCTCCCCATCCTGTCCACATATTTCTGCAAAATTCTTTACCAATTATAGATGGACATTTTTCGTAAGTGTCCTGTGTCTCTATATACCCCTGGTAGTTCTTTTTCTATTGTCAAAAGTCTGCTTAAAGTCTTGGGATTTCAGTATAAAATCTATTGTTTCAAAATTAAGTTAAGATATCTAAAACCGGTTTAGGTAAAGAATTTTGCAGAGAATTAAGACTTTAAGCAGGATTACGTTTAGTAGTCTTATTTTTAGTTACACTGTACTGCCAGTAGTTTTGTGTAAGCATTACTTATAAACTTGTACAAACAAAAAAAAAGATGAATAAACAGGCAACTATAGTCTGTGTCAGATGTGAAAAAAATAAAAGTTGTTGACACCTGCCTAACAATGTATTCAAATTACCGTTTTGACCGTGCTAGCGACACTTTCTTTACATTTTTTTTCGTGTTGTTTTGAAATATTTGAAGGCGGGTGTCAACGACTTTTATTTTTTTCACATCTGGCACAGACTATAACATCATCTGCGTGCGTTTTGGCGTGGGTTAGTTAGGCAGATATGGCATGGAATGGCAACTGATATCTATACCATATACTTGATAACACTGGTGGTGCCAGGGTAGTCTGAAATATTGAGTTTTCGTTCGTTTTTTTTTTATATTTGCAAGTCGCCAGCTGGTTGTATGTTGATCAAAACGTGTTTCGCGACGATAACAAATGATCTATCTACAAAACTACAATTTTTAAAATCATTAACGCTATTGAATTACCTTTTCATGAAATAAATCACTTCATTTGAGGCCAAATTTATATTTTTAAGGATTCTGATGGTTATAATTCTGAAATATATATTTGTTTCAATCAACATACCCTGTCAATGACTTGCAAATTGCTAAAAAATAAAAAATTGCGGGCTACCATAGCATTAATCTCCTGATGTGGGCAAAGACAAAACACGCGTATTGAGCGTATCTTGTACTTTTATTATTCTTCTGAACACTGAACAGCAGTCTTAGTTGCCTGTTTACTTAATTTTTCTGCTGGATATTTGATTGTACGTACAAGTTCTCATTTAATCATAACAAATGTAAATAATTTCAGACTGAATGCGGTTGTCAGTTCACATCAAAGCTGGAAGGAATGTTCAAAGACATGACCGTCTCGAACACCATAATGGAAGAATTCAAGGAACATGTGCTGTCATCTGGGGTGAATCTATATTTGTTACCTTTATGTGGCTATTACTGCCGGAGTTCAGTAGTTTAAATCGAGCTGACAAAGTAACCGTGAGTCGGAGCGTCGCTCGAAAGTTCCTTATAATAGATATTACTCTCTTTCAATACTTTTCTAAAAATAAATATTGTAATTTCAGATCAATCTTCACGGCGTAGATCTATCGGTGCGCGTGCTTACCACCGGCTTTTGGCCGACACAAAGCGCGACGCCCAAATGCAACATACCCACAGCGCCGCGAAGTGCATTCGAAGTCTTCAGAAGGTGAGCCAAATGTTTAACAGATAGACTTACGTGCCTAGAGAAGTTCCCCTCGTGCCTCAGAAAGCACGTTAAGTCGTTGGTTCTGTTATTTTAGGACCTTAGAAAGTCGTTACGGGCCGTCAGAAGCCCGAAACTCTAACAACCAGTCTTAACAAGGGCTATCGTATTACCCAGCAACGGGGTTGTGGAGGTCAGATAGGCATTCGCTCTAGTCCTCTCCTCCGGTTAGACTGGAAGCCGACCCCAAAATAGTTGGGAAAAAGCTAGGCAGATGACTTTGTAGCGAATAAACGACAAGCGTACTAAACGCTAATGACAACACTATAGTCTCAGTTAGATTGCGTAAATCCCGTGATTTATGGAATCTAACAGAGAATTGACTGGCCTGTTAGTCTAGTGGTTAATGACTCTGACTGCTAAGACTGAGGTCGTGGGTTCGATTCTCACCCAGGACAAATCTTTGTGTGATGAGCACAATCATTTGCCTGTGTCTGGGTGTAACTTATCTATAATATGTATGTATTTAGAAATATATAATTATTATTCGTGGCGGTCGTGGTCATAAAACGTGGGAGAGAGACAACACTATAGTCTCAGTTAGATTCCATAACGTTTAGCGACCACACCTACTACCTTGGCGTTGAGTATACAAGACGAGCACCCCCTCAGCTTCTACCTGGCCAAGCACTCGGGGCGGCAGCTGTCGCTGCAGCCGCAGCTGGGCAGCGCGGACCTGACGGCGACGTTCCGCGCCACGTCGCCGCCGCGCAGCCCGCCCGCGCCGGCCGCGCCGCGCCGCCACATCATCCAGGTGTCCACCTTCCAGATGTGCGTGCTGCTGCTCTTCAACAAGCGCGAGCGACTCACCTACGAGGTATGTGCCTATTTATACAACTGATTTGTTTTTAGTGTTCCGTACCTCAAAATGAAAAACGGAACCCTTATAGGATCACTTTGTTTTCCGTCCGTCTGTCTATCAAGACCCTTTATCTCGGGAACGCGTGGAGGTATCAAGTTTAAGTTAAAACGATATACTCAACTCTAAAGTTTCTTGAAGCTGTGAAAAAACCAAACTTCTAAGTTAACGTGAAAAAAAGATACGGCCGTTTATTTTATCTTTTAATTGAAAACGATTTTTCTTTCCTTATTTACTCCACGCGCCACGGATCTGTTTCTGTGTAGCTAGATGTAGTTTGGGTTTTCGCAATTTAAACAGATATAGAAGACCATTTGCATTCCACACGTTTTATTGTGGCTTTCGACATAATTTCATCTAGGAATCTTCTACTTCCAAAGATTGACAGGATTTTCAACTACCTAAGAAATGAACACTAACTACCGGAGCTAACTTCACAGACAAAAAATCCATTGGGCATACACTTACGTTCCTGTGGCTATCGTAGTGAACTCAGTTTATTCACCATACTCTTCTTATTCTTGCAGGAAATACTCAACGAGACTGATATTCCGGAGAAGGATCTTGTTCGGGCCCTACAGTCGTTAGCAATGGGAAAGCCCACCCAGAGGGTGCTTATCAAACAGCCGAAGACAAAAGAGATAGAGCCGTCTCATCAATTTTACGTCAACGACGCCTTTACATCTAAGTTACATAGGTATGTAAAAAGATCTTTCGACGAAGTTGCACCATTTCATTATACATAACATCACATTACATAAGCCTCAAAGGATTATGCAGAGGTATACTTCGACTTCGACGATTCTTTGGACACATCACACGCCGAGACGAAACATCGGTGGAACGACTTGCCGTGCAGGGAAAAGTTTAAGGCACAAGAGCTCGTGGCAGGTCGCCCATGCGTTGGACCGATCAGGGTGCTTACTCTCGAATATAATTCCGATAGATCGACATTGGAATTGTCAGTCAAACGCTTAACTCAACCAACTGACGTTTGACCAATGGCGATCTAATCGGAATTATATTCCAGAGTAAGCACCCTGGTCAAAACAGCACTTCACGAATGTACGAGAAGGGCTGCAGTACGAGAGGAATGACGACGGATTGTGAAGCTCGCCACCACACCAGATATGACGACCACGACCTCTCTGTCAAGAGTGTAACGACGAAGAAGAAGAAAAGATACCTCGACTACGCCCACATTTCGCAAGTCCCATGTTATTGAGGGGAATTTGTTGTCATCATCTGGACACAAATCCAGGCTGCTACTGATGGAAAAACTCTGCCTGACTTTGAAATAGGACCTCATGCTCAGCACTAGCGCTTGCAATCACAGAACGCGAAGCAAATACTTGTACAGCTTAGTTCTATATCTTTATTATCTTGTATTTCAGAGTTAAAATCCAGACCGTTGCAGCTAAAGGCGAGTCTGAACCGGAACGACGTGAAACACGTAACAAAGTTGATGAAGACCGCAAACATGAAATAGAAGCGGCCATCGTGCGTATCATGAAAGCCAGAAAGAAGATGGCGGTATGTTAAAATATTCCTGTATAATTCAGAATTACTTGTGCATGTCTTCAACATAGTTTTGCAG